>OX637322.1:7451277-10341438 GCA_951799385.1 Hyppa rectilinea | reverse complement strand
TTTATTTTCGTGTGGTTAGCGACTAACCTGGTGCCTGCGTTTTATACTGCCCATAGGCCTCTGACTTAGCTTCACATGCTGTTGTAAAATATCTCTCAGACATGCCTAATAATAATATGTTAGACGGGACAATTCATTTGAAGGGCCGAAGCCTGTCGGGTAAGCGGGATTGTCCGAAAGGGTTACCGCTACCCCGGAATATAAACGGCTAAGGAAGAAACATGGATGGGTTTCATTAATTTCCCACCTTCAAAAAAAATGGACAATTATATAGGGCGTCATTTAAGCTATCACCAATTTAATTAGTTTTGTGTTTCTTAAATAATAGGGTTTGTCCTCAAAATAGTAGATCTGTCACCAAAGTGTAGTCACCAAACAATGCAAAATCAGTTCCACAATAAATCACCTAAAATCCTGAGATATAAAGTCTAGTACCAAATAAATGTTTTTGTATGTATTATAATAGGTGTGTCCTAATAAGTATTTAAGCAAACTAATTTTAAAGAGATCACCAATAAATCTCACCATTTCCGAGAAAAATGACTTTTCCTAACTTAACCTCAAAACACTCAAAAGTTGCTCAAAAAGCGTAGTCTGAGTCTCAATGGTTTAAAAAAAAATAACCACGAAGGGGATGGCGGGGTCTGAAAGACCCCGCCATCCCCTTCTAACCTAACCTGTCCGAGTCGGGGTAGGGCAAGGCGGTTTTGGATATTTTTCGGATATTCACAACACTTGCACTTCACTACACTCTTCAGACACAGAAGCATAGGGCTTTGGAGACGCCATATTTGGTGACAGATCTACCATTCTGAGCACAGAGCTATTATTTAAGTAAAAAAAACTGTTATTATAAGAACGAAGTTTATATTCATGTAATGCAATATAATTTTATTGGTTATCGATCTCTTATTTTACACACATATTAACATTAATTTGATAATTCATACCTGGGAACAATTTTTGTTTATCTGAGAACGAAAATATTTCGTGGCGATAGATCTATTTATTAGGTGATACAACTTGATGACAAATATAAATTTTGGTGATAGAAAATATAGTTCCCAATTATATACGTTGAATAAAAGGTTCATTATGACGACACGTGGAGGAGCTCGTGGCTAAGTAATAACAGCACGGATCGATCCATCAGGTTAAGCTACACTTGCCGGGGTTGGTGCCTGGATGGGTGATTATCTTTACATACCGATATTCCTCCGTGCCTTGGAAAGCACGTTAAGCCGATGGTCTCGGCAAGCGATAAATATTATACATCGTCTCTCGACTGACATCACTGGATCTTTGACAGTAGAAAGTCTGACAGTCAGTGTTACCAGAGGGTATCGTATTACCCAGTTACTTGGGAGTAGAGGTCAGATAGGCACTCGCTGCAAATAAAATACTGGTATTCAGCTGCATCCGGTTAGACTAGAAGCCGACCCCAACTTAGTTACGAAAAGACTAGGCAGATTGATTTGATTTGAATTTTATGACGAGCCGTGATAACTCCATTTTCTCTGTTTCCATTTCTTATGTGTGATATTACTTTTCAGCGCTGGTGCCAATGATGACGAACGCAGCAATTAATCGTTGTATCTTTTGCCCCAACTCGAGGGCCATCATTCCGTTCCAACTTTTTATGGTGTGCATGTGTGTGACGTTCGCTACGCCATTGTGTTGCGCCTTCTTTAGCCAGAAAGCCAACATGAATATCTCAAGAATAGAGGCACCTTTAAAGGTAATTACATGAACTTTAGTGTGTAACTCCGCATTTTTACGTGATAATAACGAAGGAACACGCTTGTAGAGATAACATGGCATGCCCCTTCCAAAATTCAAAATATTTGAAAGTAATTACAAAGTGCCACCAAGACTCACAACGCGTGTTGCTGCCGGCCTGCTACTGAAGACGAATATTTACGACTTCATACAAACTCTTTCGTAAGGATGTGACTACAAACATTGAAGCAGTAATTTGGAGGGCGCGCCATGTTGTCGTAGTTTATCTCTGTTTTCTAAGATTTTTTTTAATTTGTTTTACACTTACTACTTTCTACATAACGTTAACCATCACTTAGTCAAGACTACCCAGGTATTATTCTCTGGCCTGTACAAATAAAAATAAAATAAACTATCCGCTGGTTTTGGTGTTAAGGAACCTAACCTTTGGTGAACGCATCCGACACGCTCTTGTCCGATTTATGTTTTCATTCACAATTTTACAACTCACAATCTGTCTCACCGTTGAACGTTGAGTTACGGCTGTATGGACATAGTACAGCATTGCACATGTAAGCGGGCACGCACTTTTACCTGGACGCTCTTTTTTTTTTAATTTATCCTTGATTACAGCCAGTTTTAATGTTTTAATTGGTATATCAAATAGGCGTGTGCTAGCTGACATGTGGCAAATGATTTATTTTAATGTGATGTGTTTCGTAATGTTAATTACTTCTCATAACTACGATAAATGTGTACAGTCAAGTTCTTCCAACTAAACAGACAGCTGTGCTGCTGGGGAGTTTGTTGCGCCACTTCTTCTTCCCAGCTAAAGCACTAGGAAGTGGTGAAGGGTGGACGTTTTTGGGGGACTGTCTTATGTAACTTTGACCTTCAAAAAGTGCTGATTTTCAGCCTAATTTGAATAAATGACTTTTGATTTTGAACAATTAACCGTTTTGCATTTTGACAGGCGAAGGCTCTACAGCTCAATCCCAAAGCGACTACAGTGTACTACAACAAGGGCCTGTAAGCACCAACAGCTGCAAAGTTAGTCACCACCTCTCAAACAGCATGAAACTATGTGGAACCAAACTAACAAGTTTTGCTGGAGGCGGTAGAGGTGGTTGCAATCTGTGTACTCACGGAAACCCGATAACATTGAGAGGTAAAACTGACAAAGAGATGTTGCGAGTCTAGAAATAGCAGCGTCATTGACTAAAAACCACCCTGGGGTTCCCTCTAACACCTCCGTTGGGGTCCCGGGAACAACTGCGGCGGTCACGGCTCAGGTTGGGGGGGAGTGAGACTCCTCCTGCTACGTCTAAGAGGGCTGCGCGTGGAACAATACGCGCCGACATCTCGGGTCTTGATGTATGGGGGGCGACCGACGTTTGGGGGGCAACCTGTCTCAGCCAAAGATTCTTCTTCTGAAGAGAAGACTCAGCCAAAGATGTTAAAGCGGTTTAATATCCAAATATACCGGTAAGTAAAACATATTCTGTGCCCAAGTTTAGAATCGCGTATAGAGTTTGAAGATCATTGGGCGCTTGATGTTGTCAATATTGTTATAAGTGTTGTTTATAATACGCTTGTGTTTTACAACAGTTTAGGTATGGTTATTTTTAATATGTTCATTTTAGTTTTTATTAAATGGGTGACCCTTAAACATGTTTGTAAGGGCTGGTCGCAAAAAAACTGCTGATGACAAGAGCAATAATACCGACGCCTTTAATTCGCATTCGGATACATATGTATACCTTTTCTAAAATATAGGTATTCAAGATGTAATGACTGAAGACCTCAATAGGTGTCATTGTATACAAATTCCACCAACTAGGTATATGACCAACCCTGGAGTTTTTTTCGATTTCTATAGTATCTATTTCAAATATACAATCTTGAAGTTGTATATTAGAAATGCTGGTATTCACCTGCATCTAGTTAGATTGGAACCTTTTCAACTATGTTGGGGTAACATAGTTGAAAAGCTTAGGCAAAATGAAATCTCACTAAATGTAGTAAGTAGGTAGTTGATTTTTTTCGATTTCAGTTTAGTCATACGTTATGTACATTGACGTCTTATGATGTTTTCAGTTACTTAGATTAAATACCTTGTATAATTGAGTATTTGAATCGGTCAAAAATAAAATATGAAATCACGTGGAAAAAAGCCCGCTCGTCATAAAAACTTCCATCACCGTGCAGAAATTAAATATAATGCGACGATAGAATTGTTAGATTGCATTTAATGCTAATAAGTATTCCATTTGAGTCTAAAAATCTGTGACGTCAAAATGTTATACTTCATACAAATCACGTACAAATGCCGCGTTTTGACAGTTCATAAAAAGTAATGTTATTGACTACCCTTTCAAATACCCCATTATGTGGAATTTATGTATTATAAACCTGTCAATATGACCTTGTATTATTTTCACGACATAAGTTAATCTGACAACAATGGAAGGAGAATACTTCCAAAGATTTTCTTTATTCAATTAGTCTAATTATGTGTAGGTAGGTAGGTATGTGTCGCAGATATATTGTGGAATAGGCTACATAACCGCTAGCTGTTTTTCAAAACAAATTTTTCCTGAACTTTTATTTATTAATGCAACGAGTCAACAATCAGAGGGTATAATATATTGTGGAATAGGCTACATAACCGCTAGCTGTTTTTCAAAACAAATTTTTCCTGAACTTTTATTTATTAATGCAACGAGTCAACAATCAGAGGGTATGTAAAACAGCGGGAGATCCAACGTCAGATTTCAAATTTTAGTTAATAGAGTGTCAACAATAATAGCGTGTCTGCATTTTTGCATTACGACGTTTAAACATAGCAGTTTTGTTAGATGTAGCGCAATGGCAATTCAACAAAACGTTTTTTAGCTGTTTTACTTGTTGTCACGGGGTTGTTTTGTAAAACAGCTAGGTATGTAGTAAAACAGCTAGTTATGTAGTAAAACAGATAATTAAGCAATCCTTCTGCGACATATTTATGTACTACTCTAGTGCTCATTATGCATCCCTTTAGTGTGATGTCAATATTGACTTCATTCTGCGACTTATAGCCAAAGAGAACTTTAGTTAATCAAGATTAATAAATTGTGTATTTATAAAACATATATTGCAGGTAACATTAACAAACGTCCTTCAAAATGTTTCTTTTTAAGATTCATTTTAGCGTTGATTTCATAGCTATATTCATACTTAATAATTTATTAATTAATTTACCGATTAAGCCATTTTCTCGATTATTATTATTTTTCTAGTTATTAAATTTTAAGTTACTTTTTTGTCTTTTGTTTTATTTTTCCAATTGGGTCACAAAAAACTCCGCCCTCTTGTAGCAAAAAATGTGGTAGAACTGTTGTGGTGTGTGTAGTTGAACCAATTAAATAGATATTAAATTATGAATGACAGCGTGAAAGCATAATGAATCTCGTAATGTCATACTAGCAACACCATGGAAGCTGAGAGTAATGTTTATTATTTTATTGATGATATGATAATAACA
Source organism: Hyppa rectilinea (assembly GCA_951799385.1). NCBI lineage: Eukaryota > Metazoa > Arthropoda > Insecta > Lepidoptera > Noctuidae > Hyppa > Hyppa rectilinea. The sequence goes on along the minus strand of OX637322.1, from coordinate 10,336,196 downwards.
ATAGTGATTAATCCACATTACTTATTAAATATGTTGGTTTGCGCTACATGGTTTTGTAAATTTTAACCTTTTTTAAAGTAAGCAAAAAGTAATAAAAAAGAATGAGTTTGTAGTAATACAAAGTCATTTTTTTTTAATTCTTTTTTAAAAATGGTTAAAATTTTATCATCAAAACCTGCTTGGTAAAAGTTGCACTAAGGTATAGGAAGATAGACAAAGGTAACCTGCTGTACTCCGCTTATACGGATATTATAGTGTCTATGCACCCCAGCTGCTGACGTCGTATCTTCCGAAGGAAAGAAGATAAGATTTTGTTTTATAGCTCAAAAATTAAGGCAGAATAGCTGCCATAGGCTGCAAATTTAATCCCTAGACCTTGTAGTTCCCACGTATTAAATAAAAAAAACAGTTTCCGCGCCAAAAAAATCAAATGTTTGCTTTGGAGAAGGTAAGGAGCGGCGTTGCCGGCGGTCGCGGGCGATCACATACGATCCTTCCGCAACGCCCGGACCTATAGGTAATTAGGTACACAATCGGTCCCCAACCTAGGGCGAGGTCTTCATTAATTAAAAAAAAGTACACAGAATCTTGAGGATGAGGCAGTAGCTGTCGGCGACTATGGAGCGGCCACATATTATTATAATAATAGCCAGCTGAGAGTAGTAGGAGCGGTTCATTGGTATAACTGCTTAGAGCATTTAAAATGCTCTAAGAACTTAGGTTAAATGCTCTAAGGTATAACTATACTCTATGGAGCTATGGAGGGTAGAAGTAAGGAGGACCGTCTTGTATGGGGGATTAGTCGAAAAAGTGTCCACTTGTAAACAGCAAATTATTGTTCGAACTCAGGGGCTATCTCCACGAGCGAGAGAATCGCGGCGATAATATCGTCGTGCCACATTTCTATACACTCTCTATGAACGCGTCTCCACACGGCGACGTTATCGCGGCGATGCGATGAGTGGCAACGAGCGCGCGCGCCGCGGACGTGGCGCTCTCGCAGCGAGTTCGCGGCGAACGCAGTGTCATTTCAGCGTTGTCACTCGCCAAGCAACGCGACAAGCTTTTCAAACAATATAAGTACAACCTTCGATCAATAATACACTATTGATCGAAGAGTACAACATTTAACATTGAAAAGTTTATTCTTGAAGTGAGAGAGAGACCTGCCCTTTACGATGTTCAGTTGCCCGAGTATCGGAACAGAGAAATTTTTGGGTGTTTGTGATCACGGCGAAGTACGGTGGATGTTGGTGGAAATGAAACCGCTTCTCACTTTGTAGTTAGTTTAATCACACACACTCCAATGTTAATTATATCAGATGGCACAATCGTAAGTACAGGATTCTTGTAAGTGAGAATTGAGAAACATGTAAGTATCGTTCTTTTTGTGTCTGGTTTTGCAGAACCTGTATCAACCTGTTAACCGTCACTTCGTTAGTGGCGGGAAACACTAGTGTTGCCACTACGGCAAGATTGTTGGTGCGTTCCAATATCGAACGCCACACCACCCCCCTACGGAGAAAGGGAACCGCAGGTTAAAAAAAAATTACAGATCTAAAATTTGTTTAAAACGAACCCTGCGTCCGGATCTGGTCACCGGAGGCGCGGCTGGCGCAAGGGAGGTAGAAGGCGCATGTTCTGGTGCAGTGGCTGATGGAGGAGTTTGTGAAGCTGTTGCAAATTGAGAAGTTTTCGCCGGTTTGGCAGGAGCGCTCGCTGTCCTAGAGGGTATTGAGCAGAAATTCGGTTCTAGGTAAGCAGGTTTCACCCTATCTAGGCTGACCTCAACCGGCTTACCTTTAATGTCTAACTTGATGGTTTTGTCTTTCCTGGAAATCACTTGATAGGGGCCGGAGTAAGGCGCCGAAAGCGCGCGCCGGACGGAGTCATCCCTGAGAAAAACGTGTGTCGCTAGTGGTAGATCCTTATAGATAAAGGTAGGTGTTCCGCTGTTTCCTAGATGTCGCGAGGCAGGGACAGGTCGCAACTCCGACATGTGCTGACGAAGTTGGTCGACTAGGTCGGTCGGGTCGTCGATGTGGCTAGAAGGTTCACGGACAAAGAACTCGCCAGGAAGGCGGATAGGCTCACCGTAGAGTATTTCGGCGCATGATGTTTTTAAGTCTTCCTTGACCGCAGAACGCATACCGAGCAGAACGATGGGTAAAGCCTGTATCCAAGAGGATTCGTGGCACATGATTGCTGCCTTTAGTTGGCGATGTAGTCGCTCTACCATTCCGTTGGCGCACGGGTGGTAGCTAGTAGTGCGCGTCTTCTTAATGCTGCAGAGCTTCATTAGACGATTGAAGAGGTCGGACTCGAATTGACGGCCTTGGTCAGTCGTGACGAGCAAAGGAACGCCAAAACGGGAAATCCAACCGGACATGAAGGTAGCTGCGACTTCTTGTGCCGTTATGGTTCTGAGAGGCCATACCTCTGGCCATCGAGTGAATCGGTCGATTGCTGTTAAGCAGTAGCTGTAGCCCTCGGTGGTAGGTGGTAGGGGGCCAATGATGTCCACATGCACGTGGCGAAGTCTGGCGGTTGGGGTGTTAAAATTTCCTAATGGGGTTTTAACATGTCTCGTCACCTTTGACTTTTGGCAAGGAATGCAAGCGCGTGCCCATGCGTGAACGTCTTTTTGCATAGAAGGCCATACGTAGCGGTCAGCCACCATGCGAGCGGTTGTCCGCGCGCCAGGGTGACTGAGCCCATGAAGCTGATCAAAAACGCTTCTGCGAAAGCTGTGAGGCAGAAGCGGTCGTTGTTTGCCAGTCGACGTGTCGCAAATGATTGTTGAATCGGTACCTGGAATGGGTATGCTCTCCAGCTTTAGAGAGGAACCACAGTTCTTTGCTAGTTCTTGCACTTCCTCATCTGCCTGCTGGGCTGCTGCTAACTCTGTGAAATCGCCCGTCAACAGTGATATGGCATCGACGCGAGAAAGGGCGTCGGCGACTATATTGTCCGTGCCTTTAATGTGCACTACGTCTGTCGTGAACTGTGAAATAAAAGAGAGTTGGTTAAGCTGAGAAGGAGGAAGTTTTTCACGCCGCTGAGAGAATGCATAGACGAGGGGTTTATGGTCCGTATATATAGTAGCGTGTTGCACTTCTAATATATGACGGAAATGTTGTACAGCCTCGTATACTCCCAATAGTTCCCTGTAATATGCAGGCCAGGTGCTCTGGCGGGGCGTGAGCTTTTTGCTGAAGAAGGCAAGGGGTTCCCACTGGTTTTTTACTTTTTGTTGGAGTGCTGCTCCGACGTGTGTACTGGAGGCATCTGTAAAAAGACCAAGTTGAGCTGCGCAGTCAGGGTGAGCCAAGGTCGTTGCTAGTGATAAGCTTTTTTTGCATTCCTCAAATTTTTCCAGGAGTTCGGGAGTCCAGAGGAATGGCTTTGCTCCTTTGCCGTTTATTTTTGTCAAAGCGTCGACGAGTGCAGCTTGGTGTGACGCGGCTCCGGGTAAGAAACGTCGGTAATAGTTGATCATACCGAGAAATCTGCGCATGGCTTGGACTGTCTTGGGCGCGGGAAACTCAAGGAGCGCTTTTATGCGGTCTTCGGGTGCTCGCGTGCCTTGAGCACTGATGCAGTACCCAAGAAAAGTGACTTCTGGTGCGCCAAATACGCATTTGGACGGATTAATCACCATACCAAATTCTCGCAGTTTCTGGAACAGGATCCTCAGGTGCTGTTCGTGCTCAGAAGCTGACCGTGAGAAGACCAAAATATCGTCAACGTAGGCATAGCAAAAATCGAGCCCGCGCACTATACCGTCCACAAACCTCTGAAAGGTTTGACCAGCATTGCGCAACCCAAACGACATATAGGGAAATTCGAACAGACCAAATGGTGTAATGATGGCTGTTTTGCAAATGTCGTCTGTATGAACCGGTATCTGTTGGTATGCTTTAACGAGGTCGATCGTAGAGAATATAGATGAGCCAGCCAAACTTTGGTTGAAATCCCCTATATGTCTAACAGGATAGCGGTCCGGTACGGTACGGGCGTTTAAGGCGCGGTAATCACCACATGGGCGCCAGGATGCATCTTTCTTAGGGGCCATGTGCAGTGGTGATGACCACGGACTCTTTGATGGCCTTGCAGTACCCGAGGACATCATGTCGGCAAACTCCTTCTGGGCAGCCTTTAGTTTCTGGGGTGCGAGGCGACGTGGGCGGGCTGCGACAGGCGGGCCATCAGTCGTAATGATGCGATGTACCGTGTCGTGTTTCACCTCGCGAGGCACTCCAGGCGGCCGCATGATATCTGGAAATTCCGTCAAAATTTTTAGGTAAGGTGAGCTGCCGAAGTTTTCTATTACTGCTCTGACACTAGCTTGATCAATCATGGCAACGGTGCCATGGCTTGACAAGCCTGTTCTGGCATCGACTAAACGCCTATTGGTGCAGTCAGGGAGCAGATGATAGTGTGCTAGAAAGTCAGAACCAATTATTGCAGTTCCAACATCAGCAATGACAAACGACCACTTGAAGTCTCGGCGGAGTCCCAGATTTAATGACATATTCAAAAGGCCATATGTTTTTATTGTGCTGCCATTTGCAGCCTTGAGGTCGTAATCTGCAACCTCAATTTTTCTTTGTATGGCAGATTTTGGGAAACAGCATATGTCTGAGCCAGTGTCGATCAGAAATCGACGTTTACTGTTGACATCAGTAACAAATAAACGGCGACTTACTATATTATGTGAGGGACAGTCAGCAGCCGCCATCACTGACTGTCTTTCCGGTTTTCCGCTGGATTCCAATTACAAGGCCTAGTACAGCGGTTAGCCCTTGACTTGAATCGAAGATGGTACCAGCACAGGTCTGAAGTTGAACGATCCCTGGATTTTGATCGAGGCCGGGAGGTGCTTCTGTCTCTGCGATCACTGCGGCCACTGCTCATTGCTGCCACCTGTTCTGCTAGTTGGTCTAATCGGCTATTGATTGCCTGTAGTGGATTATCTGGAACAGGTGTGCTAGTAGCGAAAACTGAATGGGCAGTTGGTGATACCTCTACTATCCGGTCTGCTAGCTCTGCAACCTTCTGTAGTGGCAGATCGGCCTGGGCAGCTAGAATGGCTTGAACCTGCTGTGGCAGACGACGTAGCCATAGTTGACGCAGGATGGATTCGTCATGCAGGTTGGATCCAGCGAGCGAGCGGAGGTGGCGCAGGAACTGTGAAGGTTTGCGCTCGCCTAGCTCTTCGTCACTCAGAAGCTGGTTAACACGCTTTTCTTCAGAAGCGGATAGTCTGCGGACCAGTTCAGATTTTAGAAATGTATATTTGTCATCCTTTGGAGGGTTAATAAGAATGTCCTCAATATCGGCTGCAACCCTCTCCGGCAGTACACTCAGAACATGATTATATTTAGTGTTATCCGTTTTGATGCCTGAAATTTCAAAATTTGCCTCAGCTTGCGCAAACCATGCCACCACGCGACCAGGCCAGAAGGGAGGAAGCTTTAAAGCGATGTGCAAGACCTGAGGAACCTGATCCTCCGTAGGGGTTGGTGAATTGTTATTGGGCATATTAAATATCAAATTGTATAAAAGTGGTAAAAATAAGTAAACTTAATAATAACAATTAGGTAGTTAGAAACATAAACCAAAATGAACCATAAAACAAACAAAAATCACCAATAATATGACAAAACATAGAAGTTGGAAAACAAATTGTAAAAAAGTATTGTTGTTGTTTACAATGCCAGCATGCCCAAAGCCTAATGGTAGCATTAAATTAGTATGCAGGACTAATAGTATTTGTGCATTTTGAACAACAGTGCAAGTTATTCATTAAAATAGCTATGCAATCACATCCAGACAGTCACACTTAATAGTAATTTAAGAGTAAGCGGTTGCAAAAAATTAAAATATATAACAAAAATATAAATCAGTTGTGTTGTAAATCTTTAGAGCACACAATAATCACACAAAGGGTATAGGTGCCTATAATAGGCATAAAGTTTTAGTATGAGAAGATAAAAGTCTTTGTTTCATGCACAAGATGCGAACAGTTGTTAAAAAATCTTCTCCGTTGAGCCCCAGAATAATGAAACTTCACTTACATGTGTTTCTGAGTATTAATACTTGCGTGTATATAACTTGCTTACTGCTTCATTGGTGTGATGTCCGGCCAGCTAATCAGTGAGTGAGTAGGAATATATTATCACTGCAGTGTGGTTCTTTTCATAACCTCAGATTCAGAGTTATTGCTTGATTGAACTGTTGCTTGGTACACGATGTGGCTGACGACAGATAGGCATATGCTTCGCAGGTTCTTGCCGGGTGTCGTTTGGAAATGCCAATTTGATAGTTACGTGCATGAGCTTGGTGCACGAAGTCCGGGAGCTAATCCGCTGCTTGCTTGCTCGTGCGTGTTGTAACTCTTAACGAGTATTCTGTATTTCTCGTTCGGGGTCACCAGTTTTGGGTGTTTGTGATCACGGCGAAGTACGGTGGATGTTGGTGGAAATGAAACCGCTTCTCACTTTGTAGTTAGTTTAATCACACACACTCCAATGTTAATTATATCAGATGGCACAATCGTAAGTACAGGATTCTTGTAAGTGAGAATTGAGAAACATGTAAGTATCGTTCTTTTTGTGTCTGGTTTTGCATTGCAGAACCTGTATCAACCTGTTAACCGTCACTTCGTTAGTGGCGGGAAACACTAGTGTTGCCACTACGGCAAGATTGTTGGTGCGTTCCAATATCGAACGCCACAAATTAAAGGGCCACGGTCCACCAATGGCGCTTTTTTTCCTTTCTTAATAACAATACCTGCATATTCACTAGCGTAGGTACTTGCACAAGCACCCCAGAACACTACATACATAATAAATAATGAAGGAAAGTTATTTTCTCAGGGTTGTGTGTTGGGTATATTAAATGAGTTCGATTGGTGGGGCGCGTACACATAGAACATCCGTTTTACAGGTCCGTTTAAACGTATATGTTATTAGCGTATGTAGTTGTATGAGCGAGTTCATACAGAATACAGTATTCCGGATCCAGTAAAAAATACTGATCCGACAAAATAAGCAGCAATCCGTTTTACAGGTCCGTTTAAACGTATATGTATTAGCGTATGTAGTTGTATGAGCCAGTTCACACAGTATTCCGGATCCAGTAATACTATACTAATCCGTTTTATCGGATTGAAACCGCACGAGGCTTTGCACGGGGGTGCGCGGGGTGCGATGTGCTACACACAGCCGCCATTTGCCGGTTTCATTCCTAGAGTAGTGCACGTGTCCAGTGCTATCATAATCATGGCAAGCAAGGCGTTTGAAAAATATGTTGAGCAAGAAGTTTTGATAAATTGTGTTGAAAGTAGACCAGTTCTTTGGGACAAAACACTGGAGATTTATAAAGATAAAATTGCAAAAACCGCAGCTTGGCGCGAAATATGCGGTATTCTAAAGGAGGATTTTGAAGCTATGGAACAAAAAGAAAGACAAGAATTTGGTAAGTAAGTATTTATTTTATATTGTAATGGAGACATTGTTTTTTATTTTAAATAGCTTCATTCTGCCAAGAAACTGACCCAGATTCGGACACGAAATAGTTTTCGAATTCCGTTCGAACTGAATTTGCAGTTCGACCACCTCGTAGCGTTTCATCATCAGGTAGGCTATTGAAATGAAATGCTTCAGATTCGGATGTGTTGCCATCCTTTAAGCCCTCTTTTTCCCTTACAAAGTTGTGTAGAACGGTACATGCCTTAACTATCCATATAGCTGTTGTTTTGTTGACGTCTAGAGGCCGGTGGAATACTCTCCACTTATTAGCAAGAATACCAAATGCACATTCAACGTATCGTCTAGCTCTGGTCAAACGATAGTTATATATTCGCTTATTTACGTCTAAATGCGTCCCGCTAAATGGCCTCATTAAATTTTCGTGTAAACCGAAACCTTCATCGCCGATTATGACGTAGGGAACTCTCGTTTCTGAGCCTGTTATTAATGGGCAAGGTTCTGGTATTTGTAAACTGCCATCTAGCATAATTTTCCAAAATGTCGACTCCTTGAATATTGATGAATCGCATTCTTTTCCATACGACCCAATACTAACATATAGAAAACGATAGTCAGAGTCTACGATCGCTAATAATATGATGGAAAAAAAGTCTTTGTAATTTAGGTACATTGAGCCACTTTTTGCTGGTTTTCGAAGTCTGATGTGTTTACCGTCCACTGCTCCTAAACAGTGGGGAAAATTTGCTTTTGTGTCGAATCCATTTGATATATGCTCCCATTCACTCACTGTTGTAGGAAGTCGCATAAACTCGTCATTCAAGTTGTTCCATATGCATCGTGTAACTTCCTTAATAATGTTGCTTATAGTTGACACACCGACACGAAAGACGTAATAAAGTTCTTGAAATGTACACCCAGACGCTGCATACCTAAAAAAAATAAATTAATCAATTACTATATTATTACACATATATTGACTTCCCATACAAAGTAACGTTAGTGACTGTAAGGGTTTAGTTTTAGTTAATTTTGTCTATTACTGATTATGTATATGTCTATGTTTCGTAGAGGTACTTCTCTATGGTCAGACTATTAAAGATGGCTTGATGAATAAGTCTTGTTTTATTATAAAACTATAAAATATTATAGTGACCAACAAATTTTGTATGGAAAGTCGAAATTTTTATGAGAGTTTTTAGCAAAGTCGTAAATCAAAACTCATACTTATATATATAGTACATAAATAAAATAAAATTAAACTGAACTGAACTAAATTATAAAATTACCTAATTAAAATAAATTGATTTAAACATTAGTAGGTAATACTTTTTTGCTTCCCATTATTTACTGACCGATTAGTTCTTGCACTGTCAATTTGACTTATCCACTGACCAATATGGTAATTAATTACTGACAAGTCTATTCTACCTTCTTATTCGCCTTTCACTTACTAAGCTATTGACAACCATCTTATATTATTATTTACTTGCTTCAGGAAAATATGTTATAAAAAAATGGAATGCGACTAGAGATGCCTGGATACGAACATTGAGTGAGAAAAAGAAATTGAAGAAATCTGGAGCTGCTGCCTCAAATACCAAGCCTTACAAATATCACAATCAAATGTTATTTTTGAAAAAAGTTGTCACCCCAGGTGATACACACGAGAACGTCCCTGCTAATGACAACATCACGGAAACAGTAGAAAGTAATAAAGACAACGAAGATGAACCTGATCAGATTACGGAACAAAGTGGTAGTGACAGACAAAAGGAAAGACAAAATTTAGCCCCGCCGCAACGCAAGGCAATCAAAAGAAATGTGAATGAAGTAGACGCCAAAATGATTGAATACATGAATGATCAGTTAAAAAAAACTAAAAATGAGTTTGAAGATCCCAATTTATCGTTCTTCAAAGGTATTTTGCCGCAACTGCCTTCACTTAATGGCGATCAAATTTTAGAATTTCAGTCTGGAGTGATAAACCTTTTACAAAATATTAAAAGTAGAAGATATGGTCAGTCAAACTACGAGTGGCCTCCATATTCACAAAGTTCTAGCACTCCTCACTACCACACCCAAGGTTATTTTAGTAGGCCACATCATCTTGACTCTACACCATCAGTAGAAGGTTCGCCATCAGTAGAATCTACATTCAGCCAGGAGTCAGACTTGCCAGATCTGTCTATGTTTTGAAATAAATCTTCATTTTTGTAAACCTTTTTGTCATTTTAAATTTTAATTGATAATAACAAAAATTAAAGTTCTTACCTTAAAAATATCGCTAGTTTTACTTCAGGGCACAAGCTTTTCCTCCAGTTTGTGTCTTTCTTTTTTAAATCCTTTTCTAATCGTTTAAGAAGGTCATCAAAAGTAGACGTCGTCATTCGGAAATAAGTAAAAAATTTAGATTCGTCTTCTTTCAGCTGACGCACAACAGCACCACGACAAAATCTTTGCCTTAATAGTGGATGTATCCAATAACGCCGGGGCTTCCTCCGCCGCAGACGACGATAGTACCAATACAACACGACAACGTCCATTCTCGTAGAAAGTAGGCGATACACTGAAGAACGAAAGTCCAGTAGCGTCGGATCTGTTAAAATCGGTCCTGTAAATGCTGTGTGAATATTACCTCCAGTAGCGTCGGATCTGTTAAAATCGGTCCTGTAAATGCTGTGTGAATATTACCTCCAGTAGCGACGGATCAGTTAAAAAGGATCCTGTAAAACGGATGTTCTATGTGTACGCGCCCTAACCCTAGCAAAATCATGTCGAAAATTGCCATTTAAATCTTATGGATAATTAGTTGCCCCATTTCTGAATTTGTTGCGTACATTTTTAAATTTGTTGCACTTATAGTGTTTTAGTTATTTAACAAAAACATTTTCTGCTGGGGTAACGTTACTAACGTTACCGCAGCCAGACCTTTTTCTTTTTAATGGGAATATTGAAATAAATATTAGCTATATAATTAGTTGTCTAGACGAGGTAAATGTTGCACCTTATTTTGTATTTGTTCTTCCTTCGGCTGCGAAGTTATTCAAGATCCTGCTGGAGTAACGTTTCTGGTTTTGCTGGATCTCTGAAACGGGTAAGCGGATTCTTATCATCTTTTGTACATGACTTCTTAGGAACTAGTTCTAATTAGTTGTGCAATAATAAAACCAATATAATGTACTGTTTAAAAGTTATTTAATTAAATATAAAAACCCTTCAATAGGTCCTACCACTCTGAATAAGAGCTCTACAGACTTACTTTAAGCGATATTCTGTAGCTTGTAACTGCCTTCAAATGTATGTGAAGTTTCATTAGTATACAATAAGTAATTAACAAATTATGATGATATTCAGTTCTCCACGTTCGCGGTCACGATGCGCGCGGAGTTATTTGGCCACCGAAAAGCCTGTATACCTATGGATATTTAAACAGAATTTTATACCAATAATTAGTTGCTTACTTCAGTTTTATACCTGTAAAATTTCAGCATCGTACATACAATAATTAACGAGATCATAAAATAAAAGTCATTAGGATGTGTAACCCGACCAAGTTTAATGGTTACAAAAAAGCGACCGCGTAGAACATTAGGCTATCTTCTAAAATGTTTAGTATAATATACCTTATAAGTTCGGTACAGACGCGTACACTGTTAAATACATAACAATAATTTATAATATCCTGTACTATGAAAACATTATTATTATTATCTTTTGGCTACTTATTATTACATAGGCATCTCTTATGTGCATAATAGGGAATATGCAAGTAATTCAAAACTTTTTTATTTTCTAAATATACATTGTATTGGACCATAGAAATAATTTGCTGCATTTGTTTAATTTTTTAATGCATCATATATTTAACAATTCACTATTTTATGTTGCATGTTTTTGTTGAAACTAAACGACGTATGATGCCGGTAGTTAGTAAAATTTGTAGTATAGGAATAGGTAGTTAAAAAAATTTTTTTTAAGCATTTTAAGTACTACATTGTTATTCAATATTACCATTGATCTGTGATTTTTAAACGATATAAGTAGGTATTATTAGTAGACATAAGTCGGTAGTGTGAACTGAAAAATTTCATTCTAGTATATCTGTTATCATCTATCTGTGGTTGCTATTTTTAATTTATATTTTAAAAGAAAAAAAAAATATTCTTAAAGAAAAAGTGCAAACTGAAATTATTCATTTAAAAAATAATGGAAAATACCATAAAAGCAAAATTGCTATTTGTAATTTTTATCTGTGATTATTTTTAAGTTCAATTAATATTTTATAGTTCAATTGCAATGATTATTTTACCTGTAAATAAAAATATTTAAAAAAGACATGTATTTTTTTAACACTTGTGTACACATCAGTACTAAACTTGGTAACACTATCCTACATATTTAAGAAGATAGCCTAATGTTCTACGCGGTCGCTTTTTTGTAACCATTAAACTTGGTCGGGTTACACATCCTAATGACTTTTATTTTATTATCTCGTTAATTATTGTATGTACGATGCTGAAATTTTACAGGTATAAAACTGAAGTAAGCAACTAATTATTGGTATAAAATTCTGTTTAAATATCCATATACAGGCTTTTCGGTGGCCAAATAACGCCGCGCGCATCGTGACCGCGAACGTGGAGAACTGAATATCATCATAATTTGTTAATTACTTATAGTATACTAATGAAACTTCACATACATTTGAAGGCAGTTACAAGCTACAGAATATCGCTTAAAGTAAGTCTGTAGAGCTCTTATTCAGAGTGGTAGGACCTATTGAAGGGTTTTTATATTTAATTAAATAACTTTTAAACAGTACATTATATTGGTTTTATTATTGCACAACTAATTAGAACTAGTTCCTAAGAAGTCATGTACAAAAGATGATAAGAATCCGCTTACCCGTTTCAGAGATCCAGCAAAACCAGAAACGTTACTCCAGCAGGATCTTGAATAACTTCGCAGCCGAAGGAAGAACATATACAAAATAATGTGCAACATTTACCTCGTCTAGACAACTAATTATATAGCTAATATTTATTTCAATATTCCCATTAAAAAGAAAAAGGTCTGGCTGCGGTAACGTTAGTAACGTTACCCCAGCAGAAAATGTTTTTGTTAAATAACTAAAAAACTATAAGTGCAACAAATTTAAAAATGTGCGCAACAAATTCAGAAATGGGGCAACTAATTATCTATAAGATTTAAATGGCAATTTTCGACATGATTTTGCTAGGGTAACGCACACGTTCGATTGCACGTTAACAGTAAAAAGTATATAATAAAAGGTAAAATAAACAGTATACACGGCACAAACAGGTAAATGGTAAAACAAACTAAAACTTTACGAGCGGTTCGCGAGCGTGGCGTACCGTCGCGCGATCTTTCGTCCACTATCTGTTGGCGGGAGTCTGAGTGCGCAGGCGGGGTATTGTCTACCGTTGCCGCGCATAAGGGCAAGTCCACACACAAACGTTAAGGTGTTGCTACATCCTCCCCCTCTGACTCAGACATGCGCCCACGCGTCTAAGTCAGTCAAGATAACGCTTAGGTCTACCGCGCCTACGCTTTTCGTTGACCGGGGCTGGCGGTACGTCGCCTACGAATGGGGTCAGCTGCGAGACGTGGTACCTCCCTAGTATTTTACCGCTACTAACCTTTTCCAGCACATACAATGACATGGTGGAACTCGCGGGTTCCTTAATACGATAAGGTCCGTCCCGTCGCGGTATAAACTTCGGCGTTTGTCCGCGAGTCGTATCGTTACTCCCTTGTGTCTTTAAAAGGACCAGATCACCGATTGAATAATCCGGTGCAGGGCTGCGACCCTCGTCGGCATAACGTTTTTGATTAGCTTGTACCTTTTCATGCACTTCCCTAGCTTCAAATAGTACGGTCGATATTCTCTGAAGGTAAGGGGTAAGGCTTGTTATGACGTTGTCACTCTGTATAATGGTACGCATATCAGCGATGACATCGGCCGGCGCACGCATTTCTCGTCCAAACGTCAGGTAAGCCGGTGAAAATCCGGTGCTGCTGGTCACTGCAGAGTTCATCGCGAAACGTATCGCGGGTAAGTGAGCGTCCCAGGTGTTGTGTTCTTTCCCCACAAGAATAGCAAGTTGCGGTTTTAGATCACGGTTCTTCCTTTCCACCGGGTTCGCTTGAGGATGGTATACAGGCGAGAGCGACTGAGTAATGCCAAATGAATGGCAAGCCTGCTGCATTATTTCGCTTATAAACTGCACACCATTGTCACTTAAGATTCGTCTTGGCACTCCGTACCTCAGGAAGACCTCTGAGATCAGAATCTTAGAACAGTTTAAGCTGGTAGCGTCTTGTAGAGGAAATAACTCTACCCATCGCGAGCATGTGTCTTCGATGATAAGGATCCACTTGTTCTTATCAGCGGTCTCCGGCAGTGGTCTGAAAAGGTCCACGGCGACAACCTCAAAGCGGCGATTAGTTGCGGGAGTCTGCAGTAGTCCGGCCGGTTTCCTATTATCGGCTTTGTATCTCTGGCATTCTACACACCTCTTCAGGTACGCAACGACGTATTGCCGCATACCTGGCCAGTAATACTTAGACTTCACTCGATCTAGTGTGCGCTCTACTCCGCAATGTCCAGCTGTTGGTGCGTCGTGGTATTCCGCCATGACTTTATCACGCTCGTGTACCGGTACAACAAGACATCCTGTCTCTTCTTCACACTCGTCAGGTCCATATCTGTACAAGATTCCATCTGACATAATAAAGCCACGGTCGGACCAACTCCTCCCCCTAAACGGGTCGTCGTTTGACTCGAGGTCCTCAACGATCTTTCGCACGTCAGGATCTTTGAGTTGGTTCTCACGGACATCCTTGGGATTTTTTGACGGGAAATCAACCTCGGCGTAGCGGATATCACAATCCGTTTCTTCTGCACACGGCGGTCGCGAAAGAGTATCAGCGATGACGTTCGACCTGTCAGGTGTATATTCTATACGGAGGTTGTACTCCTGTAGGGTAAGGGCCCACCTCGCTAAACGACCACTTGGTGATTTCACTGTCATCAGCCATCGCAGAGGTTGGTGGTCGCTCTTTATTACAACCTCTGATCCTTCTATGTATGCGCGGAACTTAGTAACAGCCCATACGACTGCCAGCGCTTCTCTCTCCGTTGTGGTATAGTTTCTCTCAGCACTATTCAGCAAACGGCTAGCGTATTCTACTGGTCTTTCTTCGGGGCCCTCCCCCTGCATTAGTACTGCTCCGAGACAATAACCGCTGCTATCGGTCCTTAATGTGAAGGGCATCGATTCGTCAGCTTGGCGCAGTATCGGAGCGGTGATTAACTTCTCCTTAATGCAGTCGAAGGCTTCTTGTTGCACGAAGTCCAGGTCCATTTGCTGTCCTTCTTGAGGAGATCCGTCAGAGGTTTGGCAACGTCGGCGTAATTGGGAATGAAGCGCCGGAACCAACTTGACGTTTGCAAAAAGGTCTTCACGTGTTTCGCGTTCTCAGGAGGCGACATCTTTGCGATAGCTGCTGTCTTATCGGGGTCTGCCTTCACCCCACCTGGTACGATCACGTCAGTGTCCAGTAACTTCTGTAACTCTCGTTCCAGCATCGCTCTCTTACTAGGAGACATCCGGTAAGGCGGTGAGGCGATGGGTTCCTGATGCGGGTCGATCTTCAACTGGTGTGTGGCGTATTCCGTTGGTGGCCCGCTCTTTTCGAAGCGGTCGGACCTCTTCAACAGAAACGTGTTCAGTTCAGTTCTCTGATCTGCCCTTAACTTGGTGCCTTCATCATCCCTCAGCACTAGGTTCGATGCTTCCACCTTCATCAACTCCATCTGGACGCTAGTAGGTAGGTCAAAGCTGGTAATAAACGGATGCCAGTGTTCAGGCTCGTCGTTAAAACACCAACTGCTCTGTGGTAAGTCCAACAGGATACTTGCTTTAATGATAAAGTCTCTACCTAGCAAAGTTCGACTTTGCGCGTCCGGTAATACTATAAATGTGGTAGGTATAACATGGTTTTCCAATAAAACGTCAGTATTACACTCAAGTATAGTACCTACTTGTTGTGATCCGTTAGCAAGCCCTATAGTACGTAATGTTTTCTTAAAAACAACGCCGGCTCTAAGAAGTAAGTCGTATAGCATCGGGCCTGCGATTGAATGTGTGGCCCCCGTGTCTAAAATAGCTACACCTTTGCGATTCACGACCTGAATTTCCAGCAGCGGCCTCGGATCGTCACTATCGGCTACCTGAGCGCTACAAAAATCCGACTTGCTTGAAGATGACGCGTCTTTGCAGTTACTACATTTTGAACGCACCACTCCCAGCTGACCACATCCGTAACAACGTAACTCGGTACTTTTACTCGGCTTATTAGAAGGGTCGGTGACCTTTCCGTCCTTCTTATCTTTATTACGGCATTCGTCTACTGTATGACCGAAAAATTTGCAATAAGTACACTTCGGCCTAACACGCTTTTGCCCATCACTATTGTAATTATTTTTCACGTTTAGTGCGTGCGAGTCAGATGGCCTAACAATATTTAGGTTACTACTCGACTTACGCGGGTCACTTACGGCAATGGTAGGGTTAACGTTTGTGTTCGAACGTTTATGCGTGGCGACGGGAGGGTCTACATTAGCGATATTGTTATTACAATGGGTAGAATCACTTACCTCCGCCAACGACTCCTCGACTAACCTGGCCTTCGCAATCAGTTGATCCAGCTCGGTCACCGCTTCGCGAGACACTCGTTTCCTTATCCTACGATTTAATAATCCATAAACCATATCTAGCTTCATCACTTCCGGCACATTATACGGTAACTTAGAAATTAAGGCGCGCACTTTACTTATAAATACGTCGGCCCGTTCACTATTTTGTTCGGTACAGAAAATGTCTCGAAATAATTTATAACCGGGTCGCGGCACTCCGTACATCCCTCGAAGTCGTTGCAGCGCGTCGGACCACGACGATATCGACGACTTCACGCCCTGCCACCAGATGGCGGCCTCGCCTACTAGCAGCATAGGCAGGCCCCGCAGCGCGTGCTCGTCGCTGATGTTGGTGCAGACGCGGTAAACTTCGATAGCATCGATAAATGCCTCGAGCTCTTCTGCATTCTTCGAGGACCCGTCGAAACGCGCCGTACACTTCGCGAAATTGCCCGCCCATCGCGCAGCATCACGCGTATCGGGTATCCGTGGTGATGATGTGCATGGCTCATCCTTGCTCGACAGTATGCTTTCAATGAGAATGCGATTTGCTTCCGCTTGGTTTCTAGTTATGTTGCACACAAGTGTCTGAAGCATCTCCTCAGACATGGTGATATTCGGAGACGATGATGATGATGCGACCACCGTCCTATTCTGCTCTGCGTCCGTATCGGATTCCGACCCACCATCTCTTCCGGTACGTTTTTTGGTTGGCTTCGGCGGCATGGTAACAGGGCACTACCTCTGCTGTTACTCGCTCGAACAAAACGGGTGATGGTTTATATGGGTGGCAGTTATGTAATTATGTAACGAACTCGTATTCGTTAATAATTTCCATGCACGATTCGAAACGTTGATTTTATTCCCGCGCCAAAATTTCTTGCAATGGACTCGACCGCGCGCACTCGTCGTCTCGCGTCGGTTAAAATTTTGGCGGGAAGTACAATTTGGCGGGAAGAGTGGACTCGCCCGAAAATTTTGCCGATTGTTTTTTGCACTGTTTGGATGAAATGCATTATCGGAAAAGGTTCACAGTATGTGATAGCACGATAGAATTTAGCACTTATTGTCACTGTTATGTATTTTACGATTTTTCACTGAAAACTTGGCCCCACGTTGGGCGCTACTTGTAGGAAAGTTATTTTCTCAGGGTTGTGTGTTGGGTATATTAAATGAGTTCGATTGCACGTTAACAGTAAAAAGTATATAATAAAAGGTAAAATAAACAGTATACACGGCACAAACAGGTAAATGGTAAAACAAACTAAAACTTTACGAGCGGTTCGCGAGCGTGGCGTACCGTCGTTAAATGCTCTAAGACCGTCGCGCGATCTTTCCGCGCATAAGGGCAAGTCCACACACAAACGTTAAGGTGTTGCTACAATAATTAATTATTCGTATTTCGCTCTCGTCTGGCACCTAACCGAACTCTCAACAAAACTATTGCACCATGCCTCGTCGCGGAAACACGGCGATTCCGTTACGAGTCGTCACGGGCACGCGGCGATTCCGTTACCAGTCGCGACGATACGCTGGCGGAATAATCCCCCGTTTGTGGAGACGACCCGACGATAGAAGCGCGGATCCGTCGCGATTCTCTCGCTCGTGGAGATGGCCCCCCGAAATAGCGCAAGCGAAGTAGCAAGTGTGGTACTTGAAAACACTGTATAATTTTTACAAACGAACAACTTTTACTATGGGACCAAACCTGAAATCGCGAAAAAAATATCAGCTGTGCCCTACATTTATGTTCGTATAACTCGTCAAAATGTAAGGAACAGCTGATTTTTTTTTCGCGATTTCAGGTTTGGTCCCATAGTAAAAGTTGTTCATAATGATGAGTACAATGACGTCTTAAGAGGTTTCTGGTGTTTTACAAATAACCCTGTAAATATATATTATAATAAAATTTAAAAAAGCGGAAATATTTCTTTCTTTTTTTAATTTAGTATCCTACTCTAATCTTGAGCATTTAACCTCTAATCATTTGTGGCGCTCTATTTAAAATTCTTCCACTTGCTACTGTAGCGCCACCTTAATTTGCTCCCTTTCAACGGACACTTTTTAATACACTGAGATGGTCCTCCTGACTTCTACTCTCCGTATATGGAGCGGTTGTCCCATATTTCTAAGTAGTCTGTGGATTCTCCAAATAAATGAACGAGTCGTGTGCTGTTTAAAAACTAGTGTTACGTACTTAGTGACTTACTTTCGACTAAGTATTTACCGGTGAGACTCGTCACAATGCTACAATCTATATAATGTAAAGGCAAGGTAAGAAATTCATCAATTTTCAAAAGTCTTTGGCCGTGCCCAGCTTCTTCATCACCTATTTCCCTCACTTCACAACCGTCACTTTTTCTATACTATAATATATATTATATAATAATATTATAAAGAGGTAAAATTTGTAAGTTTGTATGTAGGGGGTAATCTCCGGAACTAATGATCCAATTTCAAAAAAATTTTCACCGATAGAAAGCTACATTATTTCTGAGTGCTATAGGCTATAAATAATATTTATATCATACATATTAGCAGAGCTATCGCAATTTTCGTCTAGCAAGTCGGAAAAAAATACCTCCGAAAACAGAATTATTTGCATGCGCTGCCTAAACAGTTATCTACAGTATATCGCAATTTTCCGCGGACGAAGTCGCGGGCAGAAGCTAGTGTTTGATAAATCTAGCCACGCATCGTGTCGCGCCGACAAAAAATCTGTCCGTTTTTCCGAACAAACACATATATGAAAGCAACGATAGTGTATCACTTTTAAATTAGAAGCAGGATAAGGTTTTACTCCATAAATTATATTAACACCTCTGTAAAATTGTCAGTTCTCTATCATAGATGATTATTATCTATAGTTATAAAATAACGCAAGTAACTCCTATCAATCCATAACAAAAAAAACCGATTGTCACTTTTCGAAATTCGAAAATTTGGGTGTATTTACAAAATAAAAATGTGTAATAGGCTTATTTCTCTATATAAATATACATAAAGTAAAACCCGTTATACGTGTGTTGTACGGATTACACGCCTGCAAATTTGGTGAGTAGGTTAAGTACTCAAATGATTCTTCACCCTAAACTGTTCCCACAGGAGTAACTCAGATACACCTAGCCAGAGGGCTGTATTCTACTACGCGGGCCGTGCGTTCTAGGACATCGTTCTAAGTTCCTTATAATACGTCATGATAATGACGTCACGTTACTTCATAGCGTAAGCTTCATCCAGGTACATTCATCGTTTTTGCCGCTTTCTTGCGCATGATGGTCTGAAAGCCTCAGCAAACATTTCAGACGCTCTCCAGGCGTTACGGCATCGGCAGCTCAAACAGCTTTCTACATATATTTTGACTAGTTTTTTCCAATTTTCGATTCATTATCTAGTAGCTATAGGCAGCAGTATGAGTATTGGCCGAGCAGTCCATTTGTCTCTTTCTACTGTGGTCACTTTCGTACTAGGTACCGCTCAGATCAATTCTCCATATTATATGTACCTACTTCGATGTATAATTATAGATTATTTACATCGAATGTTCTAAGACGAGCGCTAATTCTGCCGACAAACTGTCACACAGTTTGGCTGATTTACAATATGTTTATTTACTTATTATAATACGAATGAAACTTGGTCATGTTATCTCTGATTTGACAGATTTTTATGGTGTAGCGTAAAAAACCATGGCTAAGCCGCCGCCGCCTAAGCCCACGCCCACGCCCACGGGTGGCCCGATTGATTTGGACGCGCCCCGGTGGGACCAGAGCACATACTGGGGCCGCGTCAAGCATTTTATACTGCTCACGAACCCATTAAACTGCTTTGTGCCCGACAAAGATCTGGATAAGGCCAAGAGTGTCGTGGATGAGTACAAGTTCGTTCATTTAATGTTATTATCGTAATTTATCGTCTAGTCAAATTTCGGTCACGGCGGCTGCTCGCATTAATTAGGTAATTTTACTTTTTTTTCCTTGCTATGGAATCCTTACCACCGGTAGATGTTGCTCTGAAAATATTTCGTGTTGAAACAGATACATCTTATAGTTTACAAACACGCTCTAATTCCTCTCGCTTTCATTCCGATTGGATGGCGACACCGTACAGATAAATTTGTTTCTTGTGGATGGCAACATAATTTCATGCCCAGGTCAGGCATTAGACCTACAGAGTACGTGCTCGATATCTGAAATAATAAATAACTGCGTCAATGAAGGCATCCTAAATGCAGGTGCTAAAACAGATGCTGGCAATTACAGGCACATTTCATTGTTGCCGGTTCTATCTAAACTAAAAATAGAGTTTGAAACAGACGACGAAAGAAAAAATAGAGTAGATACTCGCAGAAAAGATCTTCTTAATATTCTGCAGGCCAAGCTTAATGTTGTCAAACACTCGTCACGCGTGCAGTCTGTCAATTTGTTTAACAAATTACCAGCAGAACTAAAGAATATTCAGAATGTGAACATGTTCAAGAATAAACTCAGGGATTTGTTATTCAATGAAGCCTATTACAGCATTGACGAATATTGTAATAACAGAAAATCTTAAAAACTTTTATTCAATTCGACTTAAATTAAATATGATGCATTCATTGCTCTTGTGTTTGGCAAAAGAGGCCGGCAAATTCGAAACTAAAATCGCATTTTGGTCATAATTGCAGAAAAACAAAAAAAATGCCCCACGGCTATAACGAGGAAAAACTTTGGAAGGCCAAATACCTTGTTGATAGTGCATTCCATCCCGACACTGGTGAAAAGATGGTGTTGATAGGACGCATGTCGGCTCAAGTGCCTTGCAGTACTTTTATCACGGGCGGTAAGTAAAAGTTAATTTAAATCTATTTTGTCTAGATATCTAAATTTTAAAAAGAAAACAGTCAAATACCTATTGATCAAGCTATGTAGCTGACTACCTCAACTCGACTATCTACTTCAGCATTATGTTGCTTTCCATGGTTGATTAATATAAAAAAAAAAAACATTAGAAAACATTCACCGCCAAAACTCGCAGGAGGACGCAAGGGCTCGCGAACAATGGAAGAAGTGGAGGGACACCTTTGCCCAGGAGCAGCACAGGCTAACCAAAAATAAATGGAATTTAAATTTTGTCTATGGCATTGATTTTATGTTCCAATAATAATTTTAAAATATAATTTGTTCATTCCCCAGGCATGTTATCGTTCTACAAGACAAACCCATCTATTATTTTCTGGCAATGGTTCAATCAGTCGTTCAACGCAATAGTTAATTACACGAATCGTTCAGGTGACGCAATTATCACCCCAAAGTAAGTGCTTCCCTGTATGTTTATTCTTGAAATAATCATTATTTTTAGGTCCAGGGTTTTGTCCATCTGATGTGCACTTGTGATTTAATTTACACTTTATAGTGTTGGAGCTCGTGGCTAAGTAATAACAGCCGCACGGATCGATCTATCAGGTTAGGCTACGTTTGCTGGGGTTGGTCCGTGGATGGGTGACCATCTTTACATAACGAGACTCCTCCGTGCCTCGGGGAGTACGTAAAGCCGTTGATCGCGCCTGTCATTCGTGGATTTTTGACAGTCGTTACGGATACGTCAGAAGCCCGAAAGTGACAGCCATCAGTCTTACCAAGGGGTATTACCCAGCTACTCACTAGGTTGTGGTGGTCAGATAGGCAGTCGCTCCATGTAAAATACTGGTATTCAGCTACATCCGGTTAGACTGGAAGCCGACCCCAACATAGTTGGGAAAAGGCTAGGCAATTGAGTATTGTAGTCTAGCTAGTACCCATAAGCAGCTGCGAGTCAGCAGTTAGCATTCGTAAGCAACGAGTTCACTTTATATTTGAAAAAACGAACTCGGTTTCGATCAGCTTATCGCGTTCAGTTTCATTGATGCAATTGGACATATCGAAAAGTCTCGATAATCGGTTTTTAAATCAACCGATTTTTTTCCCATCTCTACACGACAGTATTTTTTATTATTTTTTACGCTGTTTATGATGATGAGGGTATAGTTGTTTGTTTAGGTGGTATACACCATCCCGGTCTTCTAAATCAAGCCACCCTGCCCTATTTGTATATGTCTATTTTTTTGTTTTTTTTTGTCGCCGTGAATTTCACATTCGATGCAATGACGGCACCAAAATGATCACCGTTATGTCGGCAACAAAACTGGTTAAAAACTTTTTCTTCGACTCATCATTATTTTGATATTTAAGGCCTTTAAACCTCACATGGTGGTCATTGTACGGTGGCTCGATTTAGGAGTCCGGGAGTAAATAAATGTTATGACTGTAACAATAACTTATTAGTATTACTTTATCTGAAACCCTAGTTCTTCGACAGGAGAATATTTGCATCTTATTGCGCGGCTTGCGGAGGGGCCTTAAGTACCGCCCTGTACCTCAACAATAAAGTTAAGGTTAGCATGAAAATACTGGGATTATATTATTCATGCCCACCCTCGTTTTTCTTTTCAAGAGTGGCTAGGAATTTAAAAAAAAGTTCTGCCCTATTGTAATTAAATAAAATGTTTTCACATGTGTGGATCGACAAAGTAATCTCAGTTTTTGCATTAATAAAGACGTTTCAAGTTGCCGACAAACTAGATTCTAACATTCCCACAGCTCTGAAAATTTCGGAAAACTCCTTTTAGTTTTAATTTATTATCTGTATCGGTCAGGATTTTTTGTTAAATTCTTTGTACTGATTTTTCTAGGGAATGAACCCACTGCTCGCGCGGCTGGTCCCCTTCGTGGCTGTAGCCTGCGCTAATTTTATTAATATTCCAATGATGAGAAGCAGGTAAATTAATCAATTGCCAGACATAAAATTACCTTTTATAAGTCGATGCCCAAATCCAAAACTATGAACAATAGTGAAAAGTACACAAAGGAGTCACGGGCTCGATTTTGATAAAAACTAAAGCTGCATAATTGGGTTTTTTATTAATCAATATTTTTAGCCGTCGATTTTGAAAATAGACTCTATTATTAGATAGTGTTGCTATTAAGGATTGAATCCTGGGAAGTAATGACATGCGGCCAACTAAACAAAAACTAACGATTCCTGGCTGGCTGGCTGGATTTATTTCCTTTTCCAAGTGTAGCTGTGTCTGATGTTTCTTGCAGTGAGTTAATAAACGGAACGCCTGTGTTCACCCCGGAGGGAAAGAGAGTTGGCGATTCCACGATAGCAGCGCGCACAGGAATCTTCCTCGTTTGCGTATCTCGAGTCGCCATGGCGGTGCCTGGCATGAGTACGTACTACGTATTACATAATTATTATTTGTGCATTAATTTGACCCGAATACACGACCCTCTTTTTTTGTGCATGGCATGGCATCTCGCAGTTCAATCTAGGAGGTTGACTACAAAGAACTTATACATATATCCAGGCCTGCTGTCAGCGATTCTCTTCAAAAAGTAATCGACCTTCGATACGGAACGATCGATTTGCGATACGGAATTTCATTTTGAGCATATTACCTGTAGAGACATAATTAAAACCTTTCACACTTTAAATGTAAAAAGACTGCAGATCTGAGGTGTAATTCTGTAGAAGTTGCAAAGTCTGTTATTGACATTGTAGCACCTAATTTAGCTCTTATCTTTAATAATTGTATCGACTGTGGGGAGTTTCCTGACCTAATGAAAAATAGTAAAGTAATACCTTTGTTTAAATCATACTACCTGATTTAATCCATCAGACCATCAGACCCCACTAACTATAGACCTATTTCAGTACTACCTGCCTTCAGTAAAATATTTGAGAAATTAATTCTAGAGCAATTACAAAGATTTTTTAACAAACATAAATTATTACACACCAAACAGTTCGGGTTTACAAGGGGTCGTTCAACTACTGATGGGTGTTGAACTTTTAGGACATATTTACATTGCATGGGAAGATAAATGCGACGCCTTGGGGATTTTTTGTGATTTGTCTAAGGCCTTCGATATCGTTCTTCATGAAACATTAATCAGGAAACTCCGCCATTACGGGATCCGAAGCACCGCTCTGGATCTTCTTACTTCGTACTTGAGTAATAGAATTCAGAGCGTTGACGTTAATGGAAAAAGATCTCCCGGATCTATAGTAACAATGGGAGTCCGACAGGGCTCGATTCTTGGCCCTTTTTTGTTTCTTATTTATATTAACGATTTGTCTTACCTCATAAAAAATAGTCATGATATAGTGTTATTTGCAGATGACACTTCACTTTTGTTTAAACTTAAACGTCAGCAGCTGGTTACTGACGATGTAAATAGCGCGATCGCAAAGGTAGTTCATTGGTTAAATGTTAAAAACTTACTTCTTAATGAAAAAAAAGCCAAATGACAAATGTGTTAAGTTTACGCAACCCCACGTTAGACAGGTGAAAACCAAAGTGTTGATAAAAGGCGAAGAATTGAATCCTGAAGATACCACAGTATTCTTGGGCTTAACTTTGGATGCTAAGCTTCAGTGGGGCCCACATATAGATAAATTGTCAAAAAAACTAAGCTCCGCAGCATACGCTGTTAGAAAAATTCGTACTTTAACTGACACAGAGACAGCCCGCTTAGTGTACTTCAGCTATTTTCATAGTGTAATGTCGTACGGGATTCTGTTGTGGGGAAATGCCGCCGATATTCAGACTATCTTTGTTTTGCAGAAAAGAGCTGTTCGATCAATTTATAAATTAAGTCCGAGACACCTCTTAGAGAAATTTAAAGAAATAATTACATGTAATGACTGTACCTTCACAGTTTATTTTTGAAAATCTTTTGTATGCCCATAAAAATATAAATTTGTTTAAAAAATAATCACTATATTATACGGAGGTTTTAAACACATGTCAATTCTATTTTAGCTATGGTGCCAACTATAACCAACATAGCGGTTCAGCGAAAGCTATTCTGCCACTACCCGATGGCTGTAATTCCCTTCCAAATGTCACTGGTGTGTATTTGTGCGACGATCGCGACGCCATTAGGTTGCGCTTTCTTCAACCAGACACTTTCTATGAAAATAAATTCAATTGAACCGGATTTAAAGGTAAAAATGAAAGTTCTGTTTTAAACTTTAGTTTAAAAAAAAACAGGGCAAAGGGCGAGTGCAATGAGAGTTCTATAACGTGGAATTGAATGCTTTTGTCATTTTCATACACTTTTTGGGATACCAAAATTAGTTGAAGACATTGTGTCACCTTATCAAAATTTAATACATTTATTTCAGTAAACTATATGTATAATAGTATTCTACTATATTCTATTCATTAGAAGAAAACCCCCCATTCTCCGTGAGTGTTCACAATTACTGCTAACAGCTTGTTTCACTTAACTTTTCAGGAAGCGGCATTAAAGTTATCTCCAAAGGCGAAGTTTGTGACTTACAACAAGGGACTATAAGCTAGTCAATCGAAGTTAAACGATGTGCTAA
This sequence comes from Hyppa rectilinea, assembly GCA_951799385.1. Taxonomy (NCBI): domain Eukaryota; kingdom Metazoa; phylum Arthropoda; class Insecta; order Lepidoptera; family Noctuidae; genus Hyppa; species Hyppa rectilinea. The sequence goes on along the minus strand of OX637322.1, from coordinate 10,310,564 downwards.
TAAATGTGTCGATCCAAGCACTGCCGGGTCTCGTATAGGTACTCTCCTTACGAAACAAAGGCTAAGGCAGGTCTGTACACCTTCGGGTCATAGACAAAACCTCACTTTGTTCTTGTTTGGGGATTAAACAATAACAATAATAATAATTTATTTCAAGTACCAAAACTATACAATAAAATACTTAAAACTATGTTATGTTATCATCTAACATACCTGAATTGCGGTCTGTGAGCCGCCATCCAGTGATGTATTATGGGGCCATCCACCCTGCCGGCTATAGTAGCCACGAGGCTGTTGCTGTTGTTGTTGGATTAAGCAGGGGGTTGCTAATTGTCGCCTTCCTCTAGGCTCTAGGCCTGTATTCGCCTACAATTCAAGAGATAAGTTGTGATGGTTAGATTTTAAGACTTTTTACATCAGTTTTTGCTACTAAAGTTATACAACATTAGTTTTAATATATGCGAAACACGAAACACGTGTCTAGTATTTTTATGTAAAGAATCTACAAAATACAAACAAAGTACAAAATTTCAAAGCTGTATTATGAAAAACCACAAAGTTATAAGCTTGTTATGTTACCTGGTTGTCCGTACAAAAACATGGTCACTACGCGAGCGGCGAGGCGCGCGCGCCGCTCGCGCCTCCATCATCGTCTTGCGCTGATTGATAATGTTCGGTGTCCAACTTGTAACCTTTTTTAAATAGTTTTGGGAAAAATATAACATGGTGTAAAAATTATTGGCATCGATTCAGTTCCTCATCTTGAACAATCTATATTCATGTTTTGCATATACTAAAAATAATGTTGTATAGTTATTTATTTCTATAAAATCTTCTTCAACTTGATTTTGTAAAGTACTGCTGACAGTACTTTTACTTATTACTTGCCTGTGCAAGCTCCCAAAAATTGGATGGATTACTATTCGGAATGAGCAAGGGGTAATGAGGTTGACTCATTGACTGCCCGTGTTGCTCCGGACCTGCGGAGGTTTTATTAAAGCATTCGATTTTATTTTAGCTGTGGTGCCAACTATAATCAACATGGCGGTTCAGCGAAAGCTATTCTGCCACTATCCGATGGCTGTAATTCCCTTACAAATGTCACTGGTGTGTCTTACTTTGCTCTTCGCGACGCCATTAGGCTGCGCTTTCTTCGACCAGAAAGCTTCTATGAATATAAATTCAACTGAACCGGATTTAAAGGTAAATATGAGGTTCTGTTTTTACTTTAGTTTAAAAAAACCAGGGCAAGTGCGAGTTGCAGTCGTGCAACGAGGGTTTTATAACGTGGAATTAAATGCTTTTGTCATTTTAATTGATTTTTGGGGTCGCAAAATAAGTTATTATACACATTTATTTCAGTAAATTATTTGATGTAATAGTATTCTATTATATTCTATTTATTATTTAGCCAAGAAAACCCTCCGCTCTCCGTGATTGTTTACAATTACTGCTAACAGCTTGTTTCACTTAACTTTTCAGGAAGCGGTATTAAAGTTATCTCCAAAGGCGAAGTTTGTGATTTACAACAAGGGACTATAAGCTAGTCAATCCAAGTTAAACGATGTGCTAATAAATGTGTCGATCCAAGCACTGCCGGGTCTCGTATAGGTACTCTCCTTACGAAACAAAGGCTAAGGCGGGTCTGTACTCCTTCGGGTCAAAAGGCAAAACCTCACTTTGCTCTTGTTCTGGGTATTAAGCGTGGGGTTGCTAATTGTCGCCTTCCTCTAGACTCTAGGCCTCTCGCCTACATTTCAAGAGATAAGTTGAGATGGTTAAACTTTAAGACTTTTTACAACAGTTGTTGCTACTAGAGTTATATAATTACATATTCTATAAAATCTTCTTCAACTCGACAGTACTTTTACTTTTTACTTGCCTGTGCAAGCTCCCAAAAATTTTCGAATTTCGAATAGTTTTCATCAAATTCGAATCTGAATTCCAAGGTGTGTTGTCTGAATATTTACATTTTTTTACAAGGTGTAATTTTATTAAGTCATCGATGTATTTATGAACAAAAGAATTTGCCAATCATGCTAGCTATTAAGACAAATAAATCGGTATTGAGATCAAAGATGTTGTTTCAGTTAAATTCCTTGATTCAAAGTAGTATGCACTATGCAGACTTTTCCTTATAATTATACTTATAAACGCTGCTTAGGGCCTAAGCACACGGCGATTAATTTACGCGAGTCCCGTATGATCCATGACGCGCGTTTTCTTACTTATTAACCTTTGAACGCCATGTTTCATATCATTAAATACGTACGAGAGCTTAAATTTTTAAGATATCTATACGGTTATATTTTAGTCCACACGGTTAAATCCCCGTAAGGGGTCATTGTACTCATTATAACGAGGAACTTTTACTATGGGACCGAACCTGAAATCACGAAAAAAAATCAATCAATCAATCTAGACTAAAATTTAACCGAGTACTATAAACACACACAAAAGTAATGATTTAGGTAATTGTATATTTCGTGTTATAATGTTGTTGCCATTGTCACATATTTGTCTCGGCGTACAGGGCATGCGCTTGCTTGTCACGTATATGTGACAATGGCGTTCAAAAGGTTAATGTAGGCGCAACAAAAATGGCTGTAATCGAATCAAAGTTCTAAATTCGCAAAGGATTTGCATTTATCGCCCGTCAAAAATGAAAATGGAATAATCGTCGTGTCTGTAAAACATTTTCCGATCGTGTTTTATTTGTTTTTCCAGAATATTAGTTAAGACAAAGGTTTTTCTCTTATTTTTCAGGAGATAGAACAAAGCACTAAGATGGTGTTGAACACGGCCGACCCTGACTACTGCGCCGACTGCGAGATACAGTTCATGTCGTTCGCAGCCTTCACCACGCATCTCGGCAGCTCCTACAAACATGCTACTACCAACCTGTAAGTACGCCATACTAAGAACCTAGCCGTCAGTTTGGAAAGAAAGAATGAAGGAAAATTATCGCTTAATCAACGCAAAAAGTTGTGTATAAGGCCCAAAGGCTCCCATCTCAGCATCATGCTATGAAATTTAAAACTTATATTTATGCCGCAGCGTTGGTATTCTGAAGGTGCTGTGTGTGCTAGTATTAGAGCGATATCGACGTCGAAGTGACAATAACGTCTAACTAAAGAAATTAACAATGTCAAATAGGAGATCTTGTCACTTCATCGTCGATATAAAGCTTCGGCCAGCGACTACGTCCGCGTGGATGAAACTATAAAACACACCTTATCAAAAACAATACTTTTAGAGATAACCTTACCGGGAGGGGCTTGTGGCCAAGATACTATCTAGGTGGTGATGTGCCAGTGATAATGGCCATGACTTGCGAGTAGATCGTGGCTTCGAATTCGAACCCAAGCAGGCACTTTACTTTGTGTATATCATTTCATCGCCACTGGCCCTCAAAACAACGAGAGGAAACAGGCATGTTCAGAACTAAAAATTCGAAGACATATGACATCTACCAACCCGCACTGGCGCGTGGTGGATTACGGCCCACTCCCTCTCAACTCAACTCAAAGCATTTATTTCAAACTAGCACTTTGCCCGCGGCTTCGCTCCCGTGGTCTTTCCCGTGGGACCCGTTATTTTTCCCGGGATAAAAAGTAGCCTATGTTACTCCTAGAAAACTAAACTTTCCAACGGTGAAAGAATTTAAAATCGGTCCAGTAGTTTTTGAGCCTATTCATTACAACCAAACAAACAAACAAAGTTTTCCTCTTTATAATATTAATAGTATAGAAGTATAGATAAACCAATTACAGGTACTTTTGAATTGTCAAAGAGTCGGTCAGTCAGAAAAATGAAGCCAGTTGCCCATTCCAAAGCAGTGGGTAGGTATCTATGGAGAAGAACAGGTAAGAAACTCCACGGACACTCTTTTAAACAAAATATGGTTACAAAATATTGTTTACATACATACTTTCGTAAGGAGACTACTAACATTGAAACAGTCATTTGGAGGGGCGCGCCATTTTATCGTAGTTTTTCTGGAATTCTTTGATTGCATACCATGCTTTCACTTCACTTGCAACTCTACTCATCTCATCCTCGAGACCCCTAGAGATGCGTAGCGGCGAATGGTGCGTAAAACTGACCAATTAACAACACTAGCTTAGCTCAACTATAAAAATGATGTGATCCTATTGGTCGTTTTTTCCTCGCACACAGTCTAGCTACCTCGCACATCTCTGGTAGATACGAAGCCTTAATGTCGCCTAAGTCTAGGCGGTTGACGCAGGGCCAGCGTGATTATCGTTGCTCTCAAAATAGCGAAGAAGTCGGCATGTTCTAGAACTAAAATAATGAAATTGTTATGTGATATCCACCAACCCGTACTAGGTCCGTGTGGTGGATAACGACAAATTCTTTCTCACAGATAGGAGACAGTGTGTCTTGTTTTGAAACGTTATAGCACAGAACAAATAATGGTACTAACGGCCCAGCTATTCTAGCTGATTCATCTGTGAAGTTTAGCTAGCTAATTTCAAATAGCCCTGTAAATTATACAGCGTGAAATTGAGTTCATTGGCAATATTTTACGGGGTCATTGTACAGACGCCAGCACATCAAGCTATCCCTAGCTGTCAAATTTTCTCAATTAAAATGAACCTTATGTCTTTGCAATAAAGTTGAAATACTATCAAAGAAATTTGAAAGATTGTGGTAACTTGATGTGCTGTACTCATGTACTCATCATTATGAACAAATTTTTGTATGGGAACAAATCTGAAATCGCGAAAAAAAAATCAGCTATTCCATACATTATGGTCGCATAACTCGTGAAATTCATCCTGTAGAAGTCTATCAGCTGTAAGACAGTGTGCATAGTGAAGTTGATTAATTACCGTTATATTTGTTACAGGAAGACGTTAAAAAAAATCCCGAGACTGCCCAACTGTACTGTACTACAACAAGGGATTGTAAGCAGCAATACGTGACGATGAAACTTCTCTGTTATAGCTGTTAAAATTAAGTTGAAAATGCCATGAAACAATGTTGTTACAATGATGATAATGTTTGCGTGTCACTCAAAACCGGTGGTGAATGTCTTAGAGAACTTTATTTAAAATACAATATGTTTTAAGGCATTCACTTTTTTTTTAGATTTTTTTTTCACATCTACTGAAAATTAGTGGACAAATCATGAGAAATATACTCCGCTGTTTCTGTCATTGACGGAGTTATGCCATATCCCCAATATGGGAGATATGGGGCCCAAGGCTTTGTGCTTAAATAACATTATTTTCAAGATATAATATATAACTGTTACTACTAGTTTTTAAGACTACACTCGTTTTGATATAAAGAAGAATATGTATATTTTTGACGTGTTGAATTTGTTGTTCATAAAGAGATCTTTAGAGTAAGTAATAATAACCCTGTATATATTTCTATACAGGGTCAAATTAAATAAGCTAGCGAAATTCCGTAGACGTGATGGGTATCGAGATCTAAACATGATGAAACAAAAAAATAATTACCTTAATGTTTTTTTTGGTTGTCGTAGGTGGTCACTTGAAATACCTTGATAGGTTTGTTAATCAATGAAGTTTGCACAAAAAAAAAACAGATTTTTGAATTGATATTTAAAAATCTGATTTTTTTGTGCAAACTTCATTGATTGGCACCGATATTTAAACCTTCCTACATTCTCAATTCATACGATACTATACCCATCACTTCTGCGGATTTTGCTAGCTAATTTAATTTGACCCAGAATTGTCATGTCAGTTATTATTGACCTGTGTATAAGCTGACAGTAAAATTGTGACTTTTAGGTCTAACGGTCTAGGTAAATGTGGATAGCAGTTTTGTTAAACGTCGCGCAATGACAATATAATAAAACGTTGTTCAGCTGTTTTACATAACGGGGCTGTTTTGTAAAACAGCTAGCTATGTCGTAAAACAGCTAATTAAGCAATCCGTCTGCGACATATTTATGTACTACTCTAGTGCTCATTATGGATCCCTCTAAAGTAATGTCAATATTGACCTGTTGTATATAAACATACAATAATAATTCATTCTGCGACTTATAGTCATACAAAATATTAATTAATCATGATAACTTAAGCTCCTTGAACATATTTTTTTAGATTAATCTTAGCGTTGATTTCGTAGCTATATTCATACATAATAACATTTATTAATTAATTTACCGACTAAGCCGTTTCTCGATTATTATTATTTTTCTTGTTATTAAATATTAAGCTACTTTTTTGTCTTTTGTTTTATTTTTCCCAATGTGGACACTAAAAACTCAAAATGTGGTAGAACTGTAGTGGCGTGTGAAGGTGAACCAATTTAATAGATATAACGAATGTCTTTATAAACAATAACTATTAATCCACATTACGTATTTAAATATGTTACTTTGCGCCCTTAGAGCATTTAGGTTAAATGCTCGTAAGTTTGCGCCACATGGTTTTGATTATTTTTAACCATTTTTAAAAAGTAATAAAAAATATGACTATAATAAAACCTGCTTGATAAAGGTGATGCAGTAAGATATGGGAAGATCTTAGAGCATTTTAACGTTATAGAGCATTTAACCTAACGTTAAAATGCTCTAAGGGAATATAGACAAAGGTAACCTGCTGTACTCCGCTTATATGGTTATAATCCCGTAACTGTTTGAGCTACGAAGATACTGTCACCGATACTGTTCTGATGACGTTTACACCTTAAGACAGGACTCTTCCTGTCAAGCCAAGGATGGTACTCTTACCATCCTTGGCTGGAGATAGAGAAGTTTGCCAGCAGAAAGTCAAAGTCAAAGTCAAATCATTTATTTCAAATAGGCACAAGTAAGGCACTTTTGAACGTCAAAATGAACAAGAAATAGAATTGATATAGTCGCCCCTTCCAAAAGGTAGTATCGTGTGGAGAAGAATGGGCAAGAAACTCCACCGTTAGATACTCTTTTAAAATGTTTTACAATGTTTTGTATACATGAATTATAACATTATATGTGAAGACGATGCACCCAGAATAAAAACACTACACCACAAAAGGTGAAAAGAAAAACACATATAGTAATGGTAGGTAACTTAAGTATGTCAAAAGTACATGGTGCTCACATATTTACAAACATTCTAAAAGTTAATATATAATAAATCAATCAATGTGTGAGAAGTTATTTCAACATGTTAAAATAGTATTTTATAAATAATAAATTATTACCTAATTTACTTAGCAACCATTTTGATTTTGTCTAGACACTAGATTGCCCTGTGGAGCAGGACCAGCATGTTTCCAAGCATCCTTATCCTTTATATAATCCTCTAATTTGTAATATGCTTGTTTACAAAGTGTATTTTTAATGTGAGTTTTAAATTTTCTTTCATTTAATTGCAGAATGTCACAAGGTATTTTGTTGTAACATTTAACACAGAACCCCATAAAAGATGTATGTACTTTTGATAATCTAAAAAAGGGTTGATCTATTTTATCTTTATTTCTAGTATTAAAGTTATGCCTATCACTTATTTTGTTAAAAAGATGTCGATTTTTTCTTACATACATAATGTTTTCATAAATGAATTGGTATGGTACCGTCATAATATTAATACTTTTAAATAGTTCCCTAAGCGATTCGCGGCGACGTAGATTGTAAATAGCTCTGATAGCTCGCTTTTGCAGAATAAAAATGGATTCAATGTCAGCAGCCCGACCCCACAGTAAAATGCCATACGACATAATGCTGTGGAAGTAACTAAAGTAGACCAAGCGCGCGGTTTCTACGTCTGTCAACTGCCTTATCTTTCTAACAGCATAAGCGGCCGAGCTTAGCCGTCCCGCAAGAGTTGTTATGTGGGGACCCCATTGTAACTTGTCGTCTAGCGTGATTCCCAGGAAAACCGTCTGCTTAGTAAATTCTAGCTTTTCTCCGTTCAATATGATGTCACAATCGCTACTTTTAACATTAGGTAATTTAAATCTAATGCATTTGGTTTTTTTTTCATTTAGTACCAAATTATTTACCGTAAACCAATCTTGGACCTGAAGAATAGAGTTATTCACGTCGTCAAGATTTTGTGAGCGTCGATCAATTTTAAAAATTAATGACGTGTCATCTGCAAATAACACCATCTTCGGTTGATTTTGAAGTAATTGGGGTAAATCGTTAATGTAAACTAAAAATAGGAATGGACCCAATATCGAACCTTGAGGAACGCCCATTGTCATTTCCGACCCCAGCGAGTTCACACCATTTACTTGAACTTTAACCTTTCTATCTTTCAGGTATGATCTAAGTAAATCAAGGGCTGTATTTCTAATCCCATAGTGCTCTAGTTTCAGCAGAAGCGTCTCATGTTCTACGCAATCGAACGCCTTAGAGAGATCGCAAAAGATTCCAATGGCATCTTGTGCTTCTTCCCAGGCGTTAAAAATGTTCTTTATTAGGGTGACACCAGCGTCAGTAGTACAACGCCCTTTGGTGAAACCAAACTGTTGTTCATGCAAGATGGAATTTTTATTAAAGTGACGTAACATTTGATTGAGCATCAACTTTTCAAACACTTTACTGAGAACTGGCAGAATTGACACAGGCCTATAATTGTTGGGTTCTTTACTATCACCGGATTTGAACAATGGCACTACTTTACTGTGTTTCATAAGATCCGGAAAGACTCCTTGGTCCACACTAGTATTAAATATGAAAGCTAAATAGGGCGCAATGGTTTCGATGATAGAACTACAGACTTTAACAGACATTCCCCAGAGATCCTCTGTTGATTTAATTTTAAGATCTTTAAAAGCTTTTATGACAGCCTGGGGGTTTGTATGCTGAAATGTAAATTCCATAGGGCATGCCTTTACATTTTTTCTAAGTAAAGCAGCAGAAAGCGCTGCTGAGGAATTTAAAGATGCAGTAGTTTTAAGAGGAATATTAGCAAAAAAGTTTTCAAATTCTTGAGCTATTTCTATATCTGAGTTGATGCAGCCATGAGCAGTCTCTAAATTAAACTCAGTATTACGCTGCTTTTTCCTACCTGTTTCATTATTTATTATTTGCCAGGTAGTTTTTATTCTATCATCAGCTGATTTTATTTTGTTGCTTATATAAAGAGCTTTAGCTAATTTGCACACACTTTTAAAAGTTTTAGAATATTTTGCAACATACTGATGAAAGTTTGTATGATTCATATGTTGCTTGAGGCCATAAAGTTCAAAAAGTTTTGCCCTGCTTTTGCGAATACCTGGAGTAGCCCAATCGCTACTCCAGGCAACGGCAACGGCTCTCGTACTTTGTGAAAATACTTTTAGTTCGTAGTGGAAAAGAGTCATTAAATTGCTTATTTAATAGTAAAAAGAACTCGGTGTAGAACTCACTTGGGTCAGATATGTTATTAAAATTGTGAACACATAAATTACAGGCCAAAGAGTTATTGAATTTGTTTAAATTTGTACATGTACAGACACAGAGAAACTCCCGTTAGGACTTTCCGCATCCGTGTATCGCAGTGGTTTTATTAGAGGCATAGACAACGTGGCGCAGTGACATGCAGAATAGCCCCGATACAGCAGTAATACCATGGACGTAATATGTTAGTATTTTACGTCCACTATACCTACTCTTTGGAGCGGTTGTCCCATATCTTTAAGTAGTCTGTGGGTTGTCCAAATGAATGAACGAGTCGTTTGTTGTTTGAAAACTAGTGTTGTTCCATGATTTTGGTGATGTTCTTAGTGACTTACTTTAGCAACACTCAACTATTTACTGGTGAGACTCCTCACAACGCTACAATCTATGTAATATAAGCTTAGAGCATTTAACCTATGGAGATGGCAAGCGGCGAATCATCGAACAACTTTTTCTGCCACTTTTTGCGGGGGGCGAGGAAAACACATACAGCACACTACTTAAATTTGACAACCACACACAGAGACATGCTTCCTATTGCTACAAACGCTCACAAAGAAATTCTTGACACACAGTAAAAAAACACATACACATTGACAAATTTGTGCGTATCTATGCAATTGTCCTACGGCAACAAACACAAACTACTAGTGTCGAGGCACAACGAATGAGTGGTATTTCATTGCATGAATGAATGAACTGTTTTCTATTCTTGGAAAAAATACGTTTAATGATTAGTGCCTGCGAAACTACGTAGGTAGCCGCCAGTAATCACAAAACATTTTAAAGGTGCTAAAAAAAAAGAACGATTGTATTTATTTTTATAGTCATTTTTTTTTCTTATTTCTAAATAATATTATATTGATTGCGTATCATTCTGCATTTAGGGTCGGCAATTCGGAATTCATACCCCATTCTTTAAAACGGGCTTTCAATTTATATACACGTGTCAAAAAGTAAGAAAGGGGACAATATCACTACATAGTATTAAACAAGGTCGCTTTCTCTGTCCCTATATCCCTATGTATGCTTAAATCTTTAAAACTACGCAACGGATTTTGATGCGGTTTTTTTATTAGATAGAGTGATTCAAGAGAAAGGTTTATGTGTATAATCATATTTTGCGGGCGAAGCCGCGGGCGGAAGCTAGTAAATAATAGAATAAGACAATCAATCAGATGTACTTTTATTATTTTGTTATGAATGACAGTTTTACACGTCCGTTTTATTGTTTTGCACTCCGGTGTTGCAAACTTGCAAAGCTGAATGATGTCAAAGTTAAAGTCACATCATTTATGTCAAATAGGCACAAGAAAGGCACTTTTGAATATGCTCACATATTTACAAACATTCTAAAAATTAATAATAATAAATCAATCAATGTGAGAGGTAAAGTTATTCCAAAATGTTAAAATATGTAGTATGGTACAACATTATACATTATTTATTACCTAATTTACTAAGCAACCAGTTTGATTTTGTCTGGACACTAGATTGTCCTGTGGAGCAGGACCAGTATGTTTCCAAGCATCCTTATCCTATAAATAATCCTCTAATTTGTTATAAGCTTGTTTACAAAGTATACTTTTAATATGAGTTTAAAATTTTCTGTCATTTAATTGCAATACAATTCTGTTATTTTGTTTTTCCGTGTGTACTTCACGTAGTAACATTTGTTGATATTTAATACCATTTTGTTATCGTCACAACTCGAAACTCTAGAGAATTTGAGATCGTCCGCGTATGTACATATTACATTCCGAATATTTGAGGCAGTGCTGGCGATTGTACTACGTTTTTTAACAGCGTACCTACACGGTCCGCGGTGGATTATTAGATTTCGACGTCATATTTAGATATCTATTATAATTATTGATTGTTTTTCAAATTGCATGAGCTACAAAAACTCACTACGAAACGAACATACAATGAAAATAATTTAAATCGACTTCCAAAGAACTTTTACAGTTATTTTTTTTTATTTCAAGCTGACTGGTCAAACATACATACACAAAAAACTGGTTACTGAGCCTATTGACTGAAAAATCATTTAATTGGCAAATCATTCATTCGCGTTGTCCCAGCACTATGCAAATCCTACCCCTGTACTACTTTAGCGCTACCTACGTACCAATGTATTTTTTCTATCGTTACGTCAATAACGATTACTTCGACATTGTACGTAATTAAAAATATTTTAATGTGTAATTTATATTTACAAGTGATAGGAAACACCATGGTTTCGAAAATTTGAAGTGGCAGATCGCTTTTTGCACGAGGATACTGCTCAATTAACCATTTCTTAGGAGGACTTCCTTGCGACACAATACGATACATAATGGCGGCGGTTGGCGAATGAACTAGTTTTATAGAACGTGTATGGCCGTATGACCAATCGGTCATGGCAGAGGGGTACGCTTAGCTATGCCATCTCCATAGGTTAAATGCTCTAAGAATATAAGGGCAAGGCAAGAAATTCATCTATTATCAAAAGTCTTTCCTTGCCCGCCGATATTCAGACTATCTTTGTTTTGCAGAAAAGAGCTGTTTGATCAATTTATAAATTAAGTCCGAGACACTCAGAGAGAAATTTAAAGAAATAAATAGTTTATTTTTGAAAATCTTTTGTATGCCCATAAAAATATAAAATTGTTTAAAAAATATAGTGATATCCATGACAAGAATACTAGGAACAAACACAATTTTTTTCTACCCACTATAAGGCTCAAAAAATAGGAGGCTCGTTCAGATGTCAATGTATACGCTTTTATAATAAACTTCCAAGCCATGTTCCCTAAGCATGTTCCAGATTTAGGCCTTAATAAATTGAAATCGTTCGTTAAACGCAAGTTGTGCCAGAATGCTTATTATTATACTGTCAAAGACTTTATTGAAGGCAAAAGGACTTGGGATTGAGCTGCTCCAATTGTTTACATATTGAATGTTCTTTCTTTTTTTATATCCTAAACTAATTGATTAGCATCTGAGATTACTCCTGGAGCTGCTGAAGATTCACAAAAACTTTTTGCATTATATAACTTCAATCTCTTAGCATTGTATAATTCCATAGCACGTTTGTGAGTACTATGTACAGACACCAGCACATCAAGCTATCCCTAACTGTCAAATTTTATCAATTAAAAATGAACCTTATGTCTTTGCAATAAAGTCGAAATACTATCAAAGAAATTTGACAGATTGTGGTAACTTGATGTGCTGGCCTCTGTATCTACTATATAGCTATACCATTTACTGAGTAGGTGTACGTCTTACATTGACTTGAATGTGCCCTGGCGGCTGAGAGCATGTCATGCTCCCTGTAATGTCTCACTGATGGTGGCGCGTATGTTGGATCATTTAGCTGCTATCAAAATGGTTGAGCTGAATGGTGCTAATCCATGAACGGGCGCCGTCAGTAGGGACTGGTCAACGGGTGTTTTAAAATTTAACTTAATTTTGAATTGTTTTTTTAAATCATGATTGTTGACACGACACGATGACGACACGCGTCGTGTCGCGCCGACAAAAAATCTGTCCGTTTTTCCGAACAAAAACATAATTATGAAAGCAACGATAGTGTATTCGCGCGACGATCACTTTTAAATTGGAAGCAGGATAAGGTTTTACTCCATAAATTATATTAACACCTCTGTAAAATTGTCAGTTCTCCATCATAGATGATTATTAATTATCTATAGTTAGAATTAACGCAAGACACTCCCTATCAATCCTTACCAAAAAAAACCGATTGTCACTTTTCGAAATTCGAAAATTTGGGTGTATTTACAAAATAAAAATGTGTAATAGGCTTATTTCTCTATATAAATATACATAAAGTAAAACCCGTTATACGTGTGTTGTTCGGATTACACGCCTGCAAATTTGGTGAGTAGGTTAGGTACTCAAATGATTCTTCACCCTAAACTGTTCCCACAGGAGTAACTCAGGTACCTACACCTAGCCAGAGGGCTGTATTCTACTACGCGGGCCGTGCGTTCTAGGACATCGTTCTAAGTTCCTCATAATACGTCATAATGGCGTTACGTTACTTCATAGCGTAAGCTTCATCCAGGTTCATTCATCGTTTTTGCCGCTTTCTTGCGGATGATGGTCTGAAAGCCAGACGCTCTCCAGCCTAGGCATCACGGCATCGGCAGCTCAAAGAACTTTCTACATATATGACTAGTTTTTTCCAATTTTCGATTCATTATCTAGTAGCTATAGGCAGCAGTATGAGTATTGGCCGAGCAGTCCATTTGTCTCTTTCTACTGTGGTCACTTTCGTACTAGGTACCGCTCAGATCAATTCCCCATATTATATCTACCTACTTCGATGTATAATTATAGATTATTTACATCGAATGTTCTAAGACGAGTGCTAATTCTGCCGACAAACTGTCACACAGTTTTGGCAATTTATAATAATATGTTTATTTACTTATTATAATACGAATGAAACTTGGTCCTGTTATCTCTGATTTGACAGATTTTTATGGTGTAGCGTAAAAAACCATGGCTAAGTCGCCGCCGCCGCCACCGCCTCCGCCCAAACCCGCGCCCCCGCCCAAGCCCACGGGTGGCCCGATAAACTTGGACGCGCCCCGGTGGGACCAGAGCACATACTGGGGCCGCGTCAAGCATTTTATGGTGCTCACGAACCCCTTAAACTGCTTAGTGCCTGACAAAGATCTGGATAAGGCCAAGAGTGTCGTGGATGAGTACAAGTTCGTTCATTTAATATTGTAATCGTAATTATCGTCTAGTCAAATTTCGGTCATGGCGGCTGCTCGCAGTAATTAGGATTTTTTTCGAAAATATAATTGATTTATTGGATTGAATGTTATTGAAAAAAGAAATTGCTACGAGGTCTGGGAACGATTCCAATGACGATTATAGAGATTTTTTTAATTATTGTCTTTGTGTCGAATCTATGTTCCAGCACCACGCAAATACTAGCGGATAATTCTGTTCAAATTCTGCATCTACAGTGTTAGGTTAAACGAGGGAAAAAAAATCAAACAATTTTTTTTCTTCATATTTCAGTTGGTGCCATAATAAGCCAAAGTTGTTCATTTTCATGAGTAGGTACGGTACCCCTGAAAGTATGTCCCTCGTTTAACCTAACACACTGTATATAGATATTTCCTGTGACGGTGATTTATCTGTAAGCTGTAAATTATCACGCTATTTGCTATGGGGGATGAGCAATATTGCTTTGTGTTCGAATTTTTTTATCCACATTACATATTAAACATGCATAAATTATCGAAAAAGAATCATAAATTATCGTCCCAGCCGTAGCGGGGGACGCCCCGGGCGCGGGCGTCGGGAGCCACGTTACGACTCCCGCAGTAGGCGCAAGCCTGCGGGCGGTGAGTAATGGGTAGCTCACCGGTCGATCACAGGACCAGGCCCGTGCCGGACGGCGCATACATGTTCCACGCGCGCCTCAAAGAGATGTCAGCGCATGATGGGGCCTAAGCGGGATTCCCCGGAACATAAAGGGGCTATGGAAGGAACATGGATGGGTTTTAAGTCAGTATGAGTCTGACACTCCCTTCCGCTCCACCCAGAGCGGGGGAAGTTATTGCCGGAAACGAAACTAAAATCGTATTTTGGTCATAATTGCAGGAAAACAAAAAATATGCCCCACGGTTATAACGAGGAAAAACTTTGGGAGGCCAAATACCTTGTTGATAGTGCATTCCATCCCGACACTGGTGAAAAGATGGTGAAGATAGGACGCATGTCGGCTCAAGTGCCTTGCAACACTTTCATCACGGGCTGTAAGTAAAAGTTAACTTAAATCAATTTTTTCTAGGTTTTGAGATATCTAAATCTAAAAGAAAACAGTCAAATACCTATTGATCAAGCTATGTAGCTGAATACGTCAACTCGACTATCTACTTTAGCAGTATGTTGTTATTCATGGTAGATTATGTAAAAAAAACAAATTAGAAAACACTCACCGCCAAAATTCGATGGAGGACGCAAGGGCTCACGATCGATGGGGGAAGTGCAGGAACGCCTTTGTCCAGGAGTAGCACACGATAACCAAAAATAAATAGAATTTAAATGTTGTGTATGGCATTGATTTTATGTTCCAATAATATTTTTTTAATATAATTTGTTCCATTCCCCAGGCATGTTAACGTTCTACAAGACAAACCCATCTATTATTTTCTGGCAGTGGTTCAATCAGTCGTTCAACGCAATAGTTAATTACACGAATCGTTCAGGTGACGCAATTATCTCCCCAAAGTAAGTGCTTCCCAGTATGTTTATTCCTGAAATAATCATTATTTTCAGGTCCAGGATTTTGTCCATCTGATGTGCACTTTTAATTTACCCACACGGATCGATCTATCAGGTCAGGTTAGGCTACGTTGGCCGGGGTTGGTCCGTGGATGGGTGGCGATCTTTACATATCGAGACTCCTCCATGCCTCGGGAAGTACGTTAAGCCGATGATCCCGGCTGTCATTCGTGGATCTTTGACAGTCGTTACGGGTCGTCAGAAGCCCGAAAGTGACAGCCATCAGTCTTACCAAGGGGTATTGTATTACCCAGTTACTCACTGGGTTGTGGTGGTCAGATAGGCATTCGCTCCATGTAAAATACTGGTATTCAGCTGCATCCGGTTAGACTGGAAGCCGACCCCAACATAGTTGGGAAAAGGCTAGGCAATTGAGTATTGTAGTCTAGCTAGTGCCCATAGCAGCTGCGAGTCAGCTGTCAGCATTCGTAAGCAACGAGTTCACTTTATATTTGAAAAAACGAACTCGGTTTAGATGTGCTTATCGCGTTCAGTTACATTGATGAAATTGGCCCTGAGTATGTCATATTGAAATGTCTCGAGAATCGGTTTTTAAAACAACCGATTTTTTCTCATCTCTACACGACTATTTTTATAGCGGTTGTTATAGTTGTTAGTTTGAAGGTGATATCTACACTCCCGGACTTCTAAATCGAGCCACCCCGCTCTATTTGTATATAAGTTTTTTTTTGTGGTCTTGAATTTGAATTCGAAGCAATGACGACACCAAAATGATCACCGTTATGTCGGTGCTGCTTAAAAACTTTTTCTTTGGCCTTTAAACCTCACATGGTGGTCATTGTACGGTGGCTCGATTTAGGAGTCCGGGAGTAAATAAATGTTATGACTGTAAAAATAACTTATTATTACTTTATCTGAAACTATAGTTCTTCGACAGAAAACTACTTGCATCTTATTTCGCGGCTTGCGGAGGGGCCTTAAGTACCGCCCTGTACCTCAACAGTAAAGTTAAGGTAAGCCTGACAATACTGCAGTATTCTGGGATTATATTATTCATGGCCCACCCTCGTTTTTCGTTTCAAAATTGGCTAGGGATAAAAAAATTAATGTACAGCCCTATTGTAATTAAATAAAATGTTTTCGCATGTGTGGATCGACAAAGCAATCCCAGCTCTTGCATTAATAAAGACTTTTCAAATTGCCGACAAACTAGTTTCTAACATTCCCACAGCTCTGATAATTTCGGTTCAAATGATGTCTTTTCTCCATAGTAACGTTATTTGTATTGATTCCCAAGATCACAGAAGAAGTGCAGATATTTATTGATTTGGCCTCAAACCCGAATTATCATATACTATAGGAATACGACTTGACACAAGATTTTCATCTTTTGACCAAAATTCAAAAGTACCTATTTTTTATTCCCTTTATAAATAGGAGAAGCATAGGACAGTTACAAAAAAATATAATGAAATAACCAGTTTATTAGTTACTAACAAAAACAGGCTAGATCACTAGACATTTTTGATATGTGTAGTTGGAGAAAAAGCTAGGCACTTCGTGAGTTCTTAATTTTAGCAACATTATGGAACACAAATCTTAGACAGTGAAATGACAAATTGTCGATGTAAGCTCATCTTCTTGAGGCTGAAAAACTACAGTCACTCACTAACGAAAAGGTCACTCACTATGATATCCAAAAGGAATCTTTCAAGTTAACTGTGTCAGTTCAGCGGGAACACCTTCGACTTGGCCTGGCGTAGTAAAGATATTCAGTAGAATGTGGGGCAGCTTATTAAATACTTTGTTTTTTTACCACTGACGTGTGGCACCGTGTGATTCGCACCCGAAATATTGGCAGATGACGACTACTACGTTACAAGTTTCGTTTGGCGCGAGGTCAGTCGAAATTAGCGCCATCGTCTTGTGTGTCAATACAGTTTCTTTAGCAATTTCACAAAAGTTTACCAACAATGCGTCCCTGTCAATGTGATTAGCGCGCCAAAATATCCTTTTAGTTTAATTTATTATCTGTATCGGTCAGGATTTTTTTATTCTTTGTACTGATTTCTAGGGAATGAACCCACTGCTCGCGCGGCTGGTCCCCTTCGTGGCTGTAGGCTGCGCTAATTGTATTAATATCCCAATGATGAGAAGCAGGTAAATTACTCAATTGCCAGACATAAAATTACCTTTTATAAGTCGATGCCCAAATCCGAAACTATGAACAATGGTGAAAAGTACACAAAGGAGTCGCGGGCTCGATGTTGATAAAAACTAAACCTGCATAACAGGATTGTTTAAAAATCAATATTTCTAGCCAATAGTCGAACCTGTCGATTTTGCAAAAAAACTATTAGATAGTGTTGCTAATATGGATTGAATTCTGGCAAGTAATGACATGCGGCTAACTAAACTAAAACTAACGATGGCTGGCTGGATTTATTTCCTTTTCCAACTGTAGCTGTGTCTGATGTTTCTTGCAGTGAGTTAATAAACGGAACGCCTGTGTTCACCCCGGAGGGGAAGAGAGTTGGCAATTCCACGATAGCAGCGCGCACAGGAATCTTCCTCGTTTGCATATCTCGAATCGCCATGGCGGTGCCTGGCATGAGTACGTATCACATAATTATTATTTGTGCATTAAAACGTATTAGTTCGGAATCGCCCCTGATTGGACCCGAATACAGGAACCGCTTTTTCTGTGCAACCTCTTAGATGCGAGATGCCATCGCAGTTAAATCTAAGAGGTTGACTACTTCTTAACCGGGCTTATACATATCCAGGCGTCGTTCCATTCGCTTGTTGTCGTCGCTTTATTTAGTGATCTGGTCCCGCCCAAACCTTGATTACATCGTTTTTATCTGAAAAAAATTAAGATAAGGACCGTCGCGGCGGCGCCTCCACCAAATGTGAAGTGTAGCCTCACTCACCTACACCGCACTCACGTATAACCTCACTCACGTAGCTAACCTCACTCTTTAGCACTCCTCCAGTACTTGAGCACTGCAATTATCACACTAATATTATAAAGGCGAAAGTTTAAGCGTGTGTGTGTGTGTTCGTATATTTGTTACTGCTTCACGCAAAAACTACAGAACTGGATGAATTTGGTACGGAGATAGTTTATGACCCACCTTTCCATCCCGGTAGTGCTTTCTCTTGAGATAATTTCCGACCTCGACACGGGCGAAGCTACTGGCAGAAGCGAGTATAATATAAATTCAACGGGCTACCTTGGCTCATCCCCCTTGATAACTAATAAGCAATTGGTAATGAGTTGACTCATTGACTGCCCGTGTTGCTCCGGACCTGCGGAGGTTTTATTAAAGCATTCGATTCTATTTTAGCTGTGGTGCCAACTATAACCAACATGGCGGTTCAGCGAAAGCTATTCTGCCACTACCCGATGGCTGTAATTCCCTTTCAAATGTCACTGGTGTGTCTTGCTTTGCTCTTCGCGACGCCATTAGGCTGCGCTTTCTTCGAGCAAAAAGCTTCTATGAATATAAATTCAATTGAACCGGATTTAAAGGTAAAAATTAAAGTTCTGTTTTTTACTTTAGTTTAAAAAAAAAACAGGGCAAGTGCGAGTTGTAGTAGTGCAACGAGGGTTTTATAACGTGGAATTTGATTTTTTGGGATCGCAAAATAAGTTATTATAGAACATTTAAGTATTTCAGTAAAGTATTTGGTGTAATAGTATTCTATTATATTCTATTTATTATTTAGTCAAGAAAACCCTCCGCTCTCCGTGATTGTCCACAATTACTGCTAACAGCTTGTTTCACTTAACTTTTCAGGAAGCGGTATTAAAGTTATCTCCAAAGGCGAAGTTTGTGACTTACAACAAGGGACTATAAGCTAGTCAATCGAAGTTAAACGATGTGCTAATAAATGTGTCGATCCAAGCACTGCCGGGTCTCGTATAGGTACTCTCCTTACGAAACCAAAGGCTAAGGCGGGTCTGTACTCCTTCGGGTCAAAAGACAAAACCTCACTTTGTTCTTGTTTGGGTATTAAGCGGGGGGTTGCTAATTATCGCCTCCCTCTAGACTCTAGGCCTGTATTCGCCTACATTTCAAGAGATAAGTTGTGATGGTTAGATTTTAAGACTCTTTTTCATCAATTTTTGCTACTAAAGTTATATAATTACATACTTATTATAAAAAATCTTCTTCAACTTGATTTTGTAAAGTAGGTACTGCTGACAGTACTTTTACTTTTTACTTGCCTGTGCAAGCTCCCAAAAATTTTCGAATTTCGAATATTTTTTTTAAATTAATGTCATTTTGAATCAAATTCGATTCTATTCTGAATTCCAAGGTGTGTTGTAGTAAGCCCGCTGTTTTGTGTACGGCTTGTTTACTGCGTCTGAATATTTACATTTTTTACAAGGTGTAATTATTAAGTCATCGATGTATTTATGAACAAAAGAATTTACCAATCATGCGAGCTATTAAGACAAATAAATCGGTATTGAGATCAAAAATGTTGTTTCAATTAAATTCCTTGATTCAAGTATTCAAAGTAATATGCACTATGCAGACTCCCCCTTATGTATAAAAGTTGCTTAGGGCTTCACGGCGATTAACGGCGTCGTGGACACGCGTCCCGTATGATACACGTCGCACATTTTCTTCTTTATTAAAGTTTAGCTAAGTTTCGTTGGCAGCGCGTTATACCTACGTGCGACGACGGCGGCGGCGCGGCGGCGCGTAAAGAAATCGCCGTGTGCTTGGGCCCCTTAAAGTTGACGAATGAGTGATGTTGCCAACCGTACAATATTGTACTCTTATACAGTATTTCATCTCAATAAAATAAAAAAAAACATCTACATATACACAGGTACACACGTTAACATAACTTCGGGGGATTAAGTACATAAAGTGTGGTTTTCTCCTTCCACATATTTTTTTTTCTTACAGCTTCGATCCTAAAGAATTCTGTGGACAAATTATGTGTATGTAACTTAAGTAGATACACCCAAGATTTAGCGCACAACTATCAACGTAACGACTAAAAGCAGATAGTTTCATAAAATCAACACCTCTACCAGGAAACCCTGCTGATGCCCGTTGCAAACTGTGGCAAGATACTCTTACCCCTCCTACTTACTACATTCTGCAGGGACCATCTCCGAATACAAGTGGGAAGATGTAACTACAACCTGGATGTGCAGCTATATCTCAAACTATGCTTCAGCTCCTATCCTGCCCTCTGTGTCCCAAAACATGCAGCCTAATTCGACCAACAAAATCTGAAATACAGTCGTGGCAGCGACTCGAAGGAAGAGAGTAGATTAAATAATAGGGTTATTCTATAAACATACTTATGTTCGTTCAACAAACTCAATAAGAAGAAAAACATTATTTGTCTGCCGTATTCAAGTCCGGTTAAGCAGTAGACATAGTTGAACTGCGCGATGCGATTATCAAAAAAAAAAATGTCTGCTGCATTTCGCTACCGTTGGCGTAATAGATCGTACTTCTACGGCGTAGCGCTCTTTATCGAAATGGCATCGCAGTTCGTTCGTAGCTCACATGTAGCCCGCGAAATTAAAATATTCTTACTCTTTTTAGTCTTTTTTATAATTTGCAGGTCAGATTCGCGGCCGTAACAAGTGCGAATTTACCGAATTGTAATCATTATAATCATCTATAAAACCTTTTTTTTTTAGAAATCATAACATTTTAGGACAATTTTAACTTTAATGATTGGCAGAAAAGAAGATATACGATGTCGGAGCGAACCAGTAACATAATATTATATATTTTATGGAGAGACCCTGGGTAGTCACCCGCGTATGTGCGGTCCTCGCCACTTCTATATGAAGCTCAGACTATGGCCGGATAACGTTTTATGGCCACTGTAGATTATATCATAAACGCTTTTGACTTCCTAGGTTAGACATCCTACCAGAAGTCATGATCTGCCTAGCCTTTTCCCAATATGTTGGGGTCGGCTTCCAGTCTAACCGGATGCAGCTGAATCCCAGCATTTTACATGGAGCGACTGCCTATCTGACCATACATGCAGGATGTATTGTCAGATAGGCAGTCAGAAGACAGAAATATTGTTTATAAAAAAATATTTAGTTCATCTTGCACATGAAAGTCAGTAATCCTAATCACCAACAAGTCGCACGTGACAAACTCTTCTTTTATAATTATCATGGCGCAAATTATTAAAGTGTCGGAAATCTTTATTTCATTTTCGCATAAAGGTCCTTCTTTTTCAAGCAGTAAACAAAATCTAGTTTTTTTTTGTGCAATCAGATTTGTTTTTATATATACCTGCGGAATTGATTTTACTGGCAACTCTGGCGATAACGTCAGTCTGGTCTGTCAATGTCAGGTCAGACGTCACTAGTTTCTTTGTCAAATGTCAAATCAAACAAAATGCTTGGAGCCGTAATTATTTAGAAAATTAGTTTTTTTAAGAGACAATGAGATAAATCTTAGCAAAATGTATAATCTCAAAGCGTGTATGGTGTGTTTCAGTACGGATGTTAAATTATTTAGCATGAACAGTGGTAAATTACGCCATGAATTCCATTTGATTTCTGGTATTCAGGTATGCATTGTTTATATTAGTTTTATCCTTTTTTTTTAATATCTACTAAGGTTTAATATCCCACTGGTTCTAATATGAATAATATTTTGTTATTGACAGACTTCCGACGGGAATGGGATGCCGGATTATTTATGTTTTCAGTGTGCAGCTGTTGTGCGAAATTTTAAAAGATTTCGCGATAGATGCCATCGAGCTCATTACGCTTTGAAAGAAATTTTAAGCAGAAACAAAGAGGTAAATTACCTATTACACGTCGGTTAGAACACTTTAAAAAAGTATTCTAAAATGAGACATAATAATGGTATCTTGTTAATTGACTATTTCTCATTACAGATTAACCAAACAAACCTTGAAACCTTAAACCGCAACCTTCTCGATATTATGCCGCCCCTATCATTCATGAGCCTAGATAAAACTCATTATGAAAAAGTAATGTTCCAGTGGAAAAGACCTAACCGTATTGACTGGTGTAACTCAACCAAACATAATATAGCTGTATTACACTGTAGTACACTCACTTCTGAATTCACTTTCGATGGAATTACCAATCCAGGTGAATTGGAATTCATTGAAGAAAAAATAAAAACCGATATTGATGAAACAATACATGAGGAAGCACCGGTTGAGTATGGAGTTTCCAAAGATGAGTCTGGTGGCTTTGTGTGCGACACAACAGAGAACGAAATACCAGATTCATTTTTGGATAATGAGAACTTTGATAGTGATCAGGATATCGATAAATTCCCTGACTTGTCCATGTCACTTAATGTTGAGAATACATCTGTAGATGGGACGGATATGGATGAAGAATACGCAACATTGATCCCGATATCCGTGAAAGAGGCTAAGGCAGCGATTGAGGTGTATAAAATGTTCACTCAGGGCAAATACCATTGTGAGATTTGTAATAAGGCTTATAACAACGCAGAACGAATGAAGATACATTTACGGATGCATGATAAGGTGAGACCTATTTTCTTTGAAATCTTGAAGACATGGGTTTTCTTATAATCTCACTCAATTCGCCCCTTCGTAACATAATCAACTTTTTCAGTAGGCCTCCTCTTTGTGAGACGAAGTGGGTTGTATAGTCCAAGAATCCAACTGTCATGCTCTCAGTGGGTGGGTAGTATCTCAATGTCTTTGAATTTTTTGGCTTTCTAATTTCCTCATTATTATTATTATTTAGGTAGTGGCTATTCCGGGCTATGAAGCTTGTATCACTGCTACTGTTGCTGATTACCACCTACTACAGTTCTCGTTCAAATTCAAAGAATATTTATATAATTTTTCAATATTTCTAAAAATTGCGGGAAATATCTCCTCTGGGCACATTACGTTTGTCCAAGATAGAGCTACAACTGCGAATTAGGTTAGGGCAATCGGAGGACACGGTGGAGCATATGATGGAGGTCTGCCCCGCCTGGGCGGAGCACCGCCGTGTCCTCGTACAGGCGATCGGCAGCGGCGGCGACCTCTCGCGTCCGGCCTTGGTTGAAGCCATGGTCCGGACCGAAAAGAAGTGGGAAGCAGTTACCTCCTTCTGCGAAGCGGTCACGCTAGCGAAGGAAGTGGCGAGATTTCATTTGATAATTTCCTCACTTAAAAGAAAAAAAAAGTTTGGGGCAATTGATTAGGATCGGTAGGCGTGTCTTCTTGTATAGTAACTTTTTACTTCTGCAGTGAATGCAGAGGCAATACAAGGCAGGTGCACCGTAAAAGATCATCATCTGCCTAGTCTTTTCCCAACTATGTTGGGGTCGGCTTCCAGTCTAACCGGATGCAGCTGAATACCAGTATTTTACATGGAGCGACTGCCTATCTGACCTTCACAACCCAGTAACTTGGCACTACGATACCCCTTGGTAGACTGGCTGTCAGATTTTCGGGCTTCTGACGACCCGTGCACAGTAAAGGATACATCTCGAAAATACCTAATTATAAATTAAGAGAGTAATATGGGCTGGTGTCCGCAACTCCACATCAATGCCCGTTTTTTTTCGTATGAGTGGGAAATCGACCATTCGATCTACCTCAGCTCTTCAAAAAAGTCCAACTCCTTTGTGAATAAAAAACTGATACTTAAATAAATACATAATTTTTTGCATTTATTTCAGCATGTGAGCGGAAACTACCACTGTGGCCTTTGCCAGTATTACTATAAAACTGAGTTTTTACTGAAGACACACATGACTGATAAACATCTGTTTAAGTACTTGTGCCGAAAGTGTACTGAAGTCAGTTTTGATCGGTAAGTTCCAATCAAATCGTCAATATAAAATCAATTACCCATTTTATAATAATAATAATAATATCCTTGGACATTTCACACAGCGCTATATCGTCCCGTCGTGTATTTTCACGAACACTATGCGAGGCGACATATAAATGAATGACCAAATAAAAGCTCGCTGTTGGATTTTGATCTATCGGCGCTGAGGCGAGCGTTCAAAATCCAACAGCGCGATTTAATCTAGGTGTGAGCTAGTCTTAGTAAAAATTGGCAGTAGTAGTTGAATTTAAAGCCCATTATTTAGATACCTACATGTGAAATCAACTGTCTTGATTTTTTTTCCAAATCCATATAGCCGTCTCACTTGCGACATGAAGATGAATCCAACGGTACCAATGTACCAAATGCGTTCGCTAGCCTTTAGCCTTTAGAAAAGAATACAGAGACTGACATACATACCAACCAAACATATAAATCTCTTTTTTGACTCACTCAGCTATTAACAACACCTGTATGAAAGTTAAAATCAAAAATCCCACAATTTAATATCAACATCCAATATAATTTCAGATCATCAGCGAAACAGCACTACATCTGGACTCATTTACAAAATGGCAGCAAAAAGAACGCAAACTGGTATGAATCCAGACCAAAATGGTTGCAAACACGAGGAGGCAAGCGTGTGAAAGGAGTGGTGACAATAAAACCTGTTAAAAAGAATAGAAAATTACCCGATGACTTCCTAATCTACTCTCCTATTGGCCACGAAGAACAGTACCGGTTGGTTCAGGAAAGACAGCAGTCCAGGAACTATCAGGAAGCGAAGTATCAGTGTGATCTGTGCTACCGAGGGTTCAGAGCTATGCTGACGTATAATAAGCATATGAAGAAACATGATCCTGTGAGTATATGCTTTACAACTTTGAATTCTATGAAAGAAAATGCATTCATAGCATAAAAGCCCTTTAAATGAGTAAAAGTTCCTTCTATGGCTTAAAGCCTTTTTTTTTAAGGTGGGAAATCATCAAATGACTCCTCCCGCTCTGGGTGGAGCGGAAGGGAGTGTCAGACTCTTACTGACTATAACACATCCACGTTCCTTCCTTAGCCTTTTATGTACCGAGGTAGCGGAAACTCTTTCGGAAAATCCCGCTCTTTGGCCAACTATGTTGGGCTCGGCTTCCAGTCTAACCGGATGCAGCTAAATACCAGTTTTTTACTATCTGACCACTGCAACCCAGTTACTGGGCAATACAATACCCCTTAGTAAGACTGCTTGTCAGACTATCGGGCTTCTGACAACCCGTAACGACTGTGATAGGTGCACTACAACAAAGACTGGCAAAGAAATTTAGAAGCTTTGCCTCTGTGGGGGGTTACTCTGGAGCACGACGTTCATGCTTCTTCTTAGGGTGTCGATGGCAATCTAAATATACTAGGCCCAGAATTCGGCCACGTGTTTGAAGCCATCACTAGCGTCCATCAGTTCCTGTAACATGCAGACGGCAGGACACGCAGAACACGATATTAATGTCCCATCGTTTGTGGAACAGCACCACATTTTGACGACACGGTTGGCGCAGTGGTTGAGTGATTGACCGATGCGCACTATGTCGCGGGTTCGATTCCCGCACGGAACAAATATTTGTACGACCTGCAAGTATTTGTTACGAGTCTGGGTGTTTTTCTATCTATAATATGTATGTTTTTACAACAACAAAAAATGTATATAAGTAGTCTATCAGCCATCTCGTTACCATAACACAAGCATTAGGTTGCTTAGCTTGGGACGATATGGCGTTGTGTGAAATGTCCAAGGATATTATTATTATTATTTACACTCCAAGGCGGAGTGGTCTATGATTCCCCACCTGAGCAGGTTTTCCTTGCTTCGGCCAACCCGGGTCCGGAGTCTGTTTATACTGTCATACTAACGGGCAATGAAATTTGAAAACAAGAAGGTTACCGAAGCGCATACATTTTCTAGTTTATTCGTAAAGATAAACTACGATAACATAGCGCACCCCTCCAAATTACTGTTTCAATGTTTGTAGTCATATCCTTACGAAAGAGTTCGTATTTAGTTGTAAGTATTAGTCTTCAGTAGCAGGCCGGCAGCAACATGCGTTGTGAGTCTTGGTGGCGCTTTGTAGTTAGGACTTTCAAACGTTTAGAATTTCCAGGGGCGGGCCATGTTATCGTAATTTATCTATACAATGATAATGACTGAATGTGTTATATCAATTGCCGTGTCCTCAGCGCCCAACTCATAAAAAAACAAAAAACTTTATTTCAGACGATAAAGGGTCTTGCAATTAGGTACATGTAAAACTAAACATAGATTCTCAGTCGTATAAACACGACTCAGACGGCTGGTGCACCAACAAATTTGTCGTATTAATCCGACTGGAACGATTAAAAGCTTAACAAAATAATATTTTTTCGTATTAATGTTTTCAGGCACAATCCGGTCCCTTACAGTGTGACATCTGCAAGATCCACTTCAAAGACCAGAGGAAACTCTACAAACATATGAACATCACACACTTGTTCAAATACTCCTGTCAGTTATGCAGTTATGTTTGCTGTAATAGGTAATTATTTTATTTTTTATTTGATTACTAGTTTCTGACCGCGGCTTTGCCAGCGTGGTCCGTAATTATTAAAAAAATATAAAAGTAGTCTAAGTTACATCTTATCGCATCAGCTATCGGTCAGGGAACCGAACCGGAACAAACAGACAGACAAACATTTTAAATTTGGTATGGGCATGTTATGCGGAGGAATGAGGAAAATGTTGTCAGGAAAGTTTTGTTTATGAATGTGGATAGCGGTACAAATAGAGGAAGACCTAAGAAACGATGGATGGATTGTGTGATAGATGATATGGCTAGAAAGAGACTGACTTTCGGGATGACTGAACCCCCTCCTCCCCCCCTGACTAAGTCAATCTGCCCAGCCTTTTCCCAACTATGTTGGGGTCGGCTTCCAGTCTAACCGGATGCAGCTGAATACCAGTATTTTACAAGGAGCGACTGCCTATCTGACCTCCACAACCCAGTAACTGGGTCACACGATACCCCTTGGTAAGACTGGCTGTCAGACTTTCGGGCTTCTGACTACCCGTAACCAATGTCAAAGATCCACGAATGACAGCCGGGACCAACGGTTTAACGTGCTTTCCGAGGCACGGAGCAGTCTCGATATCTTAAGATGGTCACCCATCCACAGACCAACCCCGGCAAGCGTAGCTTAACCTGCAGGATCAATCCGTGCGGCTGTTATTACCTAGCCACGAGCTCCTGACTAACTGTTAGATTATATTTTTTGATTAATAACTGAATATGAATATGGTGACTAATAGTATGGAAGAAAAAGACATGATGCACCGACCCCAAATAAATTGGGATGAGGACAGGAGAATGATGAAGTCCCGTATGTACTTTCCTATGCATTTAATAAAAAGCTGTTATTTTGTCATGACAAACAGACACTTTAATTTTATTTATTTGTATTGACGTATAGATAAGCAATCCGCCCCAGTTTAAAAAAAACCAAGTCTTATTTATTATGTGTAAGTATTGTTTGTTAATACTGACGTATTGAAGTAAGAAAGAAAGATATTTTATTCAGGACATATTGGACTTTTCGGAATAAACTCTCAAAATGATGGTAGAAAGCTCATTAATATCCGTTGTCAAGTTTAGAATCCATACTTATATTAAAATGCGAATGTAACTCTCTAAAATTAGTATTATTTTAATATTACTTCCAGTGGAAAAGAGATGGAGCAATACGTCCTGTATAGCACCGTCTCATTCTCACATTGAAGAAATATTAAAATTATACTGCTATAAGAGATGGTGGTTCAGGTTGTCTATTAAATTTATATAAACTGAACCCATCGTTACACGGCTGGCAGACGGCAATACTGCCTTGGAAAAGAATTAAAACCTTTGAACGCCATTATCACATATGCGTGACAAGCAAGCGCATGTCCTGCACGCCAACGACACAAATATGTGACAATGCGGTACACTTTCAACACGAAATAAACAATTAAACCATTACTTGTGTGTTTATATAGATATCTTAGAAATTGAATCTATCGTACGTATTTAATGACATGAAACGAATTAAAAGACATAATGTACTATATATTGGGATATTCATGATAACAAGAAGAAATAAATTTGTAGCTTGGCGTATGCGCGTGCGGCGGCGTTCAAAAGGTTAAGATATTCTCAATTCATCTGTGTTTTGTTTTTCAGAGGTCAAGCGCATATGCATTATAGATGGCATAAAAATGTAACATACGAGTGTCCTCATTGCAAGCGGGAATTCATGTAAGTTATGCCACACATTATTTTATTTTTTCTGTGCAATTGATAATGAACTGAAACCCAACTGAAATAGAGTTGGAAATAGTATGAGCGAACGCACGTCATCGTGAATTATCACGTGCATATTATTTTCAACTCTATTTTGCTTGCTATTTAGTTCATTATTAATTTATCTATGAAAATTGCATGATTTCGCTTCCTAGTAAACGCAGACGGTAAATCAAAACCCTTTAAAACTGCATAGCCATTGCAATAGTCTCCACGACATCGTGGTGAGTGGCGATACTTAGGGGCGGTTTCTCGAACGAAAATTATGGCACAATAATTATGTCAAGCGAGCGTGAACAGCTGCGATTGACTATTGACATATGATTCAACCAATCACAGCAGTTTGATAATTTGTCACTATAATTTAGTTAGTTACTGGGTTTTGGAGGTCGGATAGGCAGTCGCTCCATGTAAATATATAATACTGGTATCTGGTAAGACAGGAAGCTGACCCCAAGATAGTTCAGAAAAAGCTAGGCAGATTGATTCGTTTATTTAGTTCGAGAAACTGGCCCTTAAATGTATGCCCGGCACACTGGGCTGTCAACCCCACTACCACAATGTTAGCTGGTTAGTTCGCTTACTTCGACATGAGCTTGAGGCAAAAGCGCCTTTATGGCGCTTTTGCCATACATTTAGTAAAAAATATCTTTAGTATCTGACATGTTGGTGTCTTTGGTTTTGTTTTTATTTCTGTTGCCACCTCATCAAATGCATAACCTCTTCCTTTTTTTGAAGTCGATTAAAAGATGGAGTAAGGATATTAATAGGAGATTGTTTATTTTTGCAGGAAGGCATCTACACGTCTAACTCACATAAGAATAAAGCATCCGTCCATGTGTCTATGCACTATTTGCGGACACAGTTTTGTGAGCGATTCGGGGCTATATTGTCACAAACAAATTGCACATACTGAAGAGGTAAGGTCGACCTTCTTTTGTACAGAAACCCAGCCAGAACATCAAGCTACCCCAATCTGTCACATTTCTTTGATAGATTTTCAACTTTATTATAAACGAATAAGGTTCATGTTTAATTGGGTATATTTGACACTTTGGAATAGCTTCATGAGCATTTTATTATGGTTGCATATCCCTACATAGTATAAAACAAAGTCGCTCCCCGCCGTATGTACGCTTAGATCTGTTAAAACGGATTTTAATGCGGTTTCCATCAATCGTTAGAGTGATTCAAGAGGAAGGTTTATACGTATAGTTTAACTAGCTTTCGCCCGCATGAACGTAACTACATTGCACCAGTAAGAAAGCGGGGCGGGTCGCTAGTAGGGAATGCAAATCTTGCGAGATTGGGGCTCAAGCGAGAACCCGCGAGTTTTTGAAAAACAATACTGCGAGATCTCGCCAATTTCGAGATTTTGTTTGCAAATAATCACAATATTTGATTTGAATAAATTAGGAAAAAAAGAATAAAAATTATAAGTATTATAAGATAAACATTTATTTTCACGAATTTTCAATAGATCAAACATTGTTTGACGTATTTGTCATATTTTTTTGATAAACTTCTAAGTAGGAAATTTTGACGTATACGTATCTATCTGAGAGACACCTCGTCCCGTGACCGCTACCTCAGGCCGCTGCCTTGCTTCGAATGCTTTGAACTTCGAATAAGACGTTTTTAAGGTCGAGTGCAATCTCGTTAAACTCGCGAAATCTCGCCCTTTTTTCGTCCGAGATCAATCTCGCTAAAAAAGGTCGAGATCTCGCGAGAACGAGATTGTATTCCCTAGTCGCTAGTTTTACACTTTAATGTATATAATTTTTTAAATGTCCTTTTTTGTCCAGTAATTAATGTAGACGCAACAAAAATGGCTGTAATCGAATCAAAATTCTAAATACGCAAAGGATTTGCATTATCGGCTGTCAAAAATGAAAATAGAATAACCGTCGTGTGTCATCGTTTTCAGGAGATAGAACAAAGCAATAAGATGGTGTTGAACACGGCCGACCCTCACTACTGCGCCGACTGCGAGATACAGTTCATGTCGTTCGCAGCCTTCACCACGCATCTCGGCAGCTCCTACAAACATGCTACTACCAACCTGTAAGTACGCCATACTACAGAACCTAGCCGTCAGTTTGGAAAGAAAGAATGAAGGAAAATTATAGCTTAATCAACGCAAAAAAAGTTCTGCATAAGGCTCCCATCTCAGCATGATGCTACGACATTTAAAACTTATTTTTATGTCGAAGCGTTATTCTGAAAGGGCCCGCTGTGCTGTGTGTGTTAGTATTAGAGCAATTTAAAATACAGGATCCCATGCCCTGAATTGTAAATCGAACCAAACTCGGTCCAATTGGTTTCTTCATTCACACTCTTTTTTTTAAGGACCGGAAATCATTGAATGACTCCTCCCGCTCTGCAGCAGAGCGGAAAGGAGTGTCTTATTGACTAAAACCTATCCATATTCGTTCCTTAGCCCTCTGTGTTGTAAGTGTGACTGTCCGACAGGGTTACCTCTAGGGAGTGCAATCTCGGTATTGCGAGATCTCGAAATACCGAGATCTAGCACTAATTTTGCAAGATTAATCTTGCACCCAAAATCGCGCGCGATCTCGCAAGATTTGCAAGATTGGATAGCAACGCGTTCTATGACCATTCAAGAGCGCGGCCGCGCTCAATCAAACTGAATTGCCGCGATCGGTTCATCCCGCCGTCCGGCGCTAGAGTGTAAGGGGTGTATGCGCGGGCGAGGTGAGGGGAAGCGGGATTGTCGCGTGCGGCGGCGCCGCCCGGCGGCATTATGCCTATTTTTTTGCCATTATGCAAATTGTTTTCGTGATTGTGACGTACCTATTATTTGTTTACGTTCAGATTGTTTTTAATAGTTAAAAAGACAGTTTCTAGCCAAAATTAGTTATAAGAATTAGTGTGCCATCATGTCATCGACAGTAATTTATAAGGAGTTAAGTAGTCCCCTGGAAGTACTTTTTAAAGGCCGATGATGGATTGACAGCTCAATGCAAACTATGTAAGTCCATTTTGAAAACATCCGCACGTTCTCCTAAAGGTTTACATGTACATATGAAGTTTTTTCCAAAATAACCATTGATTTTATTTAATAAATGTTTCAGTTTTTTCTAATATATATCTTAATTCATTGATTCGCTCTTATAATAATAAATTTAACAAGTTTCAATAGAATATTTCTAAAATTAAATCAAAAACATGTAAATTTGCAAGATCTTGCAAAATACCGAGATCTTGCAAGATTAGACGTCTTCAATCTTGCAAATACCGAGATTGAAGATTTTGCTGCAAGATTGCACTCCCTAGTTACCTCTACCCCGGAACATTAAGGGCTAACGAAGGAACATGGATGAGTTAGTCAGTAAGAGCCTGACACTCCCTTCCGCTCCACCCAGAGCAGGAAAGGTCATTGGATGATTTATCAGCGTCAAAAAAAAACATGCCGTTCTAAATTTGAATTGACCCCTCATTTAATGATTACCTACGCTCAAAAAAAGCCCTCTGTGTTCCAAGCAGCAATTGCACCCTACAAGCTCGTTTATGATGACATTCATGAGGCGTTCTTTTATTGATGGCTTTGTGACGTTTGACTCCAGTTCGATAAAGAAGACCCGCCGCAGCAAGGCGGACACGCCCCGCGCGCGCGGCCGGCCGCGCCGGGGCGCGTGCTCCGAGATCGTCAACAACGGGCTCACCACCTCCAGCACCTGCGAAGTGGTGACTATATCACTTTTTTTTTTAATCAAATATAAATATTTTATTTCAGACTAGCTTCCGCCCGCGGCTTCACCCGCATAATATGTCGACAAATTATACACATAAACCTTCCTCTTGAATCACTCTATCTATTAAAAAAAACCGCATCAAAATCCGTTGCGTAGTTAGTAGTAAAAATTTAAGCATACATAGGGATATAGGGACAGAGAAAGCGACTTTGTTTTATACTATGTAGTCATAAAAAAAACATAATGTTAGTAGTAACAGAACTTAGGGCACGCCACGATAGTGGCGGTAAGGCCCCTCTTTGAGGAGTGGCTAGAGAGGCGTCACGGCGCCCTCACCTTCCGCCTGACGCAGGTCCTCACCGGACATGGATGTTTCGGGAGGTTCCTGCACATCATCAGGCGGGAGGAAACGCCCGGGTGTCACCACTGCGAGGATCGCCCAGAGGACACGGTAGAGCACACGGTGCAAACCTGCCCCGCATGGGCAGAGCACCGCCGTGTCCTCGTAGAGGCGATCGGCGGCGGCGACCTCTCGCGCCCGGCCCTGGTGCAAGCCATGGTCCGGGGCGAGAGGGAGTGGGAGGCAGTCACCTCCTTCTGCGAAAAAGTTATGCTCGCGAAGGAGGTGGCGGGATAGGAGAGAGAAAGGTCCTCCCGTCCCAGCCGCCGCGGGAGACGCTCCGGGCGTCGGGAGCCACGTGACGACTCCCGGCCACCGTAGGCGCGGGCCTGCGGGCGGTGAGTAATGGGTGACTCACCGTCCGATCAGCACCAGACCCGTGCCGTACGGCGCGTATATGTTCCACGCGCGCCTCAAAGAGATGTCAGCATATGAAGGGGCCCCTCAGGGCCAAGCCTGCCGGGTAAGCGGGATTGTCCGAAAGGGTTACCGCTACCCCGGAACATAAAGGGCTACGGAAGGAACATGGATGGGTTTTAGTCAGTAAGAGTCTGACACTCCCTTCCGCTCCACCCAGAGCGGGAGCAGTCATTGGATGATTTCCCAGCCTTAAAAAAAAAAAAAAAAAGTAGTAACAGAACTTAACCTAGTGTTAGTAAATCACTAAAACACTATCTGATGGCCTAGTGGTGTGACCGTCGGACTGCCATAGGTCTCGAGTTCGAACCCGAGGCACGCACCTGTGAATTTACGGATTCATGTGCGTATTGTATAATTATCACTTGCTTAATAATCGGTGAAGGAAAACATCGTGAGGAAACCAGCCTGTCTGAGACATATTTCTCAACAGCACGTGAAGCTAAGTCAGAGGCCCATGAGGAGCATAAAAACACTGATTCCCTAACCCCTCGAAAATAAAACTAAAACACTTGCTTCGGTCCGCGTGGATGATACTATAAAACATGCCTTTTCGGCGGCGGTGCAGATTTTTGTCAGCGACAGAATTTTTTAAATTGGATCAATACTTTAAGAGATCACCTTACTGGGAGGGGCTTGGACGGGCTTGTGGCTAAAATACTATTTAGGCGGGCGCTCGTGGCTATATAAGGTACTATCTTGGCGGTGGTGTACCAGTGATAACGGCCATGACTTGCGAGTAGATCGTGGGTTCAAACCCAAGCAAGCACTTTACTTTGTGTACTTAACCCGTACTGCCGCGTGGTGGATTACGGCCGACTCCCTCTTACCGAGAGGAGGCCTGTGTCCTAGCAGTGGCAATATTATAGAGTGATTATGACAATCTAGGGAAGGACGATTATTAGAGGAATCAGAAAAGATCAGTTATAAACACTAAAATATTTACTATCATTGTCTTGAATTGAGTTAGGAGGAGCTCGTGGCTAAGTTATAGCAGCCGCACGGATCGATCCATCAGGTTAAGCAACGCTTGCCGGGGTTGGTCCGTGGATGGGTGACCGTCTTTACATATCGAGACTTCTCCGTGCCTCGGAAAGCACGTTAAGCCGATGGTCCCGGCTGTCATTCGTAGATCTTTGGCAGTCGTTATGTGGTCAGAAGCTCAAAAGTCTGACAGCCAGTCTTACCAAGGGGTATCGTATTACCCGGTTACTGGGTGGGTTGTGGAGGCAATCGCTCCATGTAAAATATTTGTGTTCAGCTGCATCCGGTTAGAATGGAAGCCGACCCCAACATAATTAGGTATTTGAAAGAGTAGTCAATAACATTACTTTTTAAGATGAACTGTCAAAACGCGGAATTTGTACGTGATTAGTATGAAATATAACAATGTGACGTCACAGATTTATTTAATCAAATGGAATACTTATAAGCATTCAATTTTACAATTATATCTTCGTATAATATTTCATTTCTGTTCGATGATGGAAATTTTTAAGACAAGCGGTATTTTTTTAATGTGATTTCATATTTTAGTTTTGACCGTTACAAATAGTCAATTGGGAGAAGGCAGATTATTGTCCTGGATTGAGGTAATTTCTATTTGAATATATTCCAGTGCGGCAAGTTCCTGTCTAACGACGTGCAAGCCCGCAAGCACTACGAGTCGGAGCACCCCGACACCGAGTACCTCAAGCGGTACATGTGCGACGTCTGCGGACATACCACCAGGGTATGTAATGATATTTACACTATTATCTACGTACCACCGCGGACACTGGCGGTGGAGCAATTTTCAACCTTATTGCTTTGGCGATAAGGGTGCAAATTCACATTCACGAGCATACCTTTTTTTTGCGGGTGAGAAATCATGAAATGACTGCTCCCGCTCTGGGTGGAGCGGAAGGGAGTGTCAGACTCTTACTGACTAAAACTCATCCATGTTCCTTCCTTACCTTAAAAATGACCAAGATTTAAAAGCGATTTTCACATAAAGATTACGTAGATAAAGATAAAGATTTCATAAAGGGGAAGAAATAGCGTACCCATACACGCTAATAGAACAATACCCATGACTGGCGATACTTAGTCTCATTATGCCCACTATGAAAATTGCGGATTACCTAAGCTTTTCTTAAATCTTACTGACCACTTACCAGTGTGTCGTTTAACCTTTTGACCGCCACAGTCGTGTATAGACGACAAACCAAAATGTGCCCAGCACGCCACGGTCGCGACTGCGTGACAGAATTTTAAACGTAAATAAATGTCATAAAACAACATTGTTTTGTTTATTTCCCTTGTTAATTATGTACCTTAACTCTTCTTCATTTATTTGAAGTGAACTGCTTTCGTCAGATTTCATGTATAGTAACATAAGATGACAAAAAAGAAAACCAGTCATAAGGTTCGAAAAACTTAGTGCCCTCGACGCCACAGTCACCATAACAGGACACGTTGTGATGTAGATAGCAGTCAATATAACAAGAATATCGACCTCGACGGCAACCTACGTTATATTTTATTTACTCTGAATTCTGCACTAATAAATAAATAAAACATTTCCCTTATGAGCAATTCACCAGATTCTCAACTCACCAGATTCTCAATTAACCAGATTCGCAATTTTTCAGATTCGCAACTCACCAAATGTACAATGAAACACATAAGTCACAAAAATAACAGAATAGAGATACTTTATTTACCAAAAAAAAAGCAATAACACGGGAATTCTTGATGTACACTCGCCTTCTAAACTAATTATTACTATCGTAATTTCTCCTAAATTATTAGAAGTCAACGAGTTTTGAAATAAAAAGAAATATAACAAAAATTTCAACAAATGTTACATTAAAAAAAAGGGTAAAGGCCTAAAAATTGTCATTTTGAACTTACTGGCAAAAAACTCAAACAACATTTCTAAATATGTTTTACTTTTGAAATAAAAAAACATAAATATAAATGTAACAAATTTTATCGTATAATTATTACATTCAAAAAAGCTAAGAACCTAAAAATTGCCATTTTGAACTTACTGGCAAAAAACTCAAACAACATTTCTGAGCATGTTTTACTTTTGAAATAAAAAAACATAAATTTATCAAATTTTATCGTATATTACGAGTACATTTAAAAAAAGCTAAAAACTTAAAAATTGCAAAGTCAAAGTCAAATCATTTATTTCAAATAGGCACAAGTAAGGCACTTTTGAACGTCAAAATGAACAAGAAATAGAATTGATTCTAGTCGCCCCTTCCAAAAGGTTCGTGTGGAGAAGAATGGGCAAGAAACTCCACCGTTACTCTTTTAAAATGTTTTACAATGTTTTGTATACATGAATTATAACATTATATGTGAAGACGATGCACCCAGAATAAAAACACTATACCACAAAAGGTGAAAAGAAAAACACATATAGTAATGGTAGGTAACTTAAGTATGTCAAAAGTACATGGTGCTCACATATTTACAATTGCCATTTTGAACTTACTGGCAAAAAAAAAAAAAACATAAATATAACAAATTTTATCGTATACATATTACATTTAAAAAAAAGCTAAAAACCTAAAAATTGCCATTTTGAACTTACTGGCAAAAAACTCAAACTACATTTTCTTAGTATGCTTTACGCTTCAATTAAACAATTAATTACAAAATCAAAACAATGACATTTTATTATAATAAGCTCATAGGGCGTAACCACCATTTTGGCCAAAATGAAATATCAAAAAAAACTACCTACCTCTTTACGCATATTTAAAACTAGCTGACCTGCGCAACTTCCTTTCCGTCACCTATAATAAGGAAGAGACTGATTTAGATATCTCCTAAGATGTTGATTTAAATCAAGTGATGTCAAGCACAATTTTGTTTACATTTAAATACTCGTGATTAATAACATTTATTTGTATAGGAATTAATATTATGTTGATAAAACTCCTTAGCAAAACAGAAAACTCTTTTGTTTTTTGGCTCTCCTGAAGTCGGGTTTTGGTGGATACGCCCTTTGAGCCATAAGGTATCGATATTCGCGGTGTGCCACTCGGATGTTTCATTCGAGCAACTTATATTATGATTCAGTATTGTCTACTCAAAGTAGCTAGATGCGTCATACAATCACTTACACTAATTTTACTATTTAAGCAATCCGAAATAATTTTCTTAACTTTTTCATCTTTTTGTAAAAACTTAATACTTCTTTTGTTTTCCTTAAAATGCAAATAGTTTTTTTTTATTTTCACATCTTGGAAATTTGCTTCTTTTTTCAAAATTAAAATACATTTAAACAGTGATGGTTTAGCTGTTATTTTTGTGTTTAAGCGTCTATGCCACCCTTCGATGGCGTTAGTGGTCCTATTCTTTCTCCATAACAACTAAAGACATCACTGGTTACTTTTATGATCCATTGATCATCAAAATAGTTTTTGAATTTCGTAAAGGACTCATTTTGTGGTGCTATTTCACAAATGCCCAGATATGCCTCAGGAATAATTAGCGGTGGTAATAAGGGTAATAAAGTGCAAAGATGCGTAACTTTTTTACCTTCGCGAGTATTGCTCAAACCAGTTTTTTTGCTCATTCTCCAATTGGCATTCTGAAAATGATAATAACATCCCTTAACTAATGCATCAGAAAACACTTCTTTCACCGCTTGCATCGCTGCAATTTCATAGTCACATTTGTATGTCTTAATGTTCAAGCCAAATTGGTCCTTTAGTACCCGAAAAAAACGATAGTATGTATTTTGGCATTTGTCAGGAAGAAAAGCGTAAACTAGAGGCACAAAACCAACTGCATCTTCATTGTGTGATAAGTCCGCATGTATTGTGTAAATTTGATAAAACGGCTTAGGTGCCGCTCGGAAAGTACCATCCCCGTAGCATATAGTAACAGTTTTTAACTTTTGTTTTGCCAGTTGAGTACCAAAAATAATGATTTTTTTGTCATCGCCGTCGTCAAATAAAAAGAAATCTTTAACAATGTGCTCCGGTAATTTAACATCCTTAGTATTAGTTA
The DNA here is from genome assembly GCA_951799385.1 of Hyppa rectilinea. Taxonomy (NCBI): domain Eukaryota; kingdom Metazoa; phylum Arthropoda; class Insecta; order Lepidoptera; family Noctuidae; genus Hyppa; species Hyppa rectilinea. Next base: position 10,272,160 of record OX637322.1, on the reverse strand, counting down.
TCATACCACGACCTACTTTCAAATATTTTGCTCGTGCCCTGTATAATGTATCCTTCTTAGAAAAAAAAGAAGGAATCTCATGAGCAGCCATTTCATTATTGGTCACATTGTTGTAAAAATGCTCTTCAAATATTTTTGGAACAGTATTTAAATTGCCACATACTTCCTTCTTGCATTTGTCCATTGTAACATCGACTAAATTTCGTATCTGGTCTGGAGCACATAAATGTTTTCCTTGTCTTACAATTCTATTCTTCGCGTTCAAGGTAATTGAGGTATTGCATTCTTTTTGATTAGAACATCTCCAATTAGTGGTTCCAGACTTATTTTTTACATTAAAATTATATTTGAAGCCCGCAAACAATAAAACCCTGTTACCTCTTTGACTCGTAATAAATTTTACACTGCTCTCAGCCATGTTACTTAATAAAAGTCGAATTCACAGATAACTAGTAAATTAAAATAAATTTATCGTGAACACCGAGACAATATTACTGTGAATTAGAAAATGCGATATGTCATAATGTCACAATACTTCATAATAATGTACAGAAAGGAAATAAAGGAATTATGAAATGAGGTTGTCTATCAGGAATTTAATCCCACCTTTTATGCACTTAAATCGAATTTATCAGTTTATGTATTAAAGTTGTCTATCAGTAAAATAGTAGTACATAATTTGTTAGAAAGTTTTATAATGTATGTGTTTGATAGTACATTATCTGATGAGTTGCGAATCTGGTGAATTGCGAATCTGGTTAATTGAGAATCTGGTGAGTTGAGAATCTGGTGAATTGCTCATAATCGAAACATTTGGTATTGAACTTTTATGTTTGAGAAATCAAGAAAATTTTATAATACTGCACTATACGCTCTTTAAAAGTCGAGTGTTAGTAGATTAATATAATAACTATCAAACAATATTGGTCGTAGCGTGATTAATAAAGTCCAAAAAATTTAAATACTTACCAAAAATATATCAGATAGACTGTTTAATTAAAATTATGTTGTATTGAACTGCATTTAATGTGTGAAGGTATTAAAAATTGTATGATTGTTTTACCACTTTCTACTAGGTACTTAACTATTTAATTAAAATACAGATTTTTATAAAACGTTTTATTTTATCTTTTGTGAACTTCATGTTAGTATGTGTAACACTTAAGAAACTTTGTCCATGTACCAACATTCCTCATTATTTCCTATTCATTTCAATGTTGTAAATTGTCTACATTCGAAAGTAAACAACACTTAACACAGTAAACGGTATTTTATATTTAGATTATTTAGACACTGTTGAAAGTACAAAACAATAAGAATAAAATATTTCGATATTATTATAAGTATCGGTGTCGCACCTCTAGAGCAGAAGCGAGCAATTTCAAGAAATTCGTGCCAGCTGCGCCACTGTCGTCATAGAGTGACAAAAAATTACGTCATGATGGACAATAGTGCTGTGATGGTATTGACTTGGTTTTGTCGATTGCTGATTCTATTTATGGGTTTAAATAGTAGTAAAGGCCGTAACTGTGACACAGATTATTACATTTATGTCATTAAGGACAAAGCGGGATACGGGAGCAAGGATGGTATGATAATCTTTATTGAAATTAAAACCCTTGTTAAAAAATATTGTCAGTTTTATCGATATAATTTCGACCTCACTACTATTTTGTAGGTATTAAAGGATGAATTCGGAGCTTGGCGTTGAGGGCACGCTTTTTCATTTTTGACGTGGCGGTCAAAAGGTTAAAGGCGTAACTAGCTAATGCGGCTACCAACATTACGATTTGCTCTTTTCATTTTTATTCCTCTGTTCTTTCCAGCAATACGCGAACCTCATTGTCCACATGCGCACGCACACGAATGAGAAGCCGTACGGATGTCCGCACTGCGACCGGCGGTTCAACATGCCCAGCAATAGAGACAGACATCTAGTCGTAAGTCTACTATTCTTACAGCCCCAGTCCCACGCCGGCAGCTCGTATCCCACATTGCCAGTAGCAGTCCCACATTGCCAGACTCAGTCCCGCATCGCCAGACCCAGTCCCACATTGCCAGTCGCAGTCCTACATTGCCAGACTCAGTCCCGCATCGCCAGACCCAGTCCCACATTGCCAGTCGCAGTCCCACATTGCCAGACTCAGTCCCGCATCGCCAGACCCAGTCCCACATTGCCAGTCCCAGTACCATGTTGCCAGCCCCAGTTCATTGCCAGTCCCAGTTCCACATTGCCAACCCCAGTCCCACAATGCCAGCGCCAGTCCCATATTGCCAGACCCAGCCCCCACATTGCCAGTCCCAGTCCTACATTGCCAGCCCCCACATTGCCAGCCCAGTCCTACATTGCCAGCCCAGCCCCCACATTGCCAGTCCCACATAGCCAGCCCCAGTCCCACACTGCCAGCTCCTATCCCATATAGCTAGCCCCAGTCCCACATTGCCAGCCCATGTCCCACATTGCCAGCCCCAGTCCCACATTGCCATCCCCAGTCCCACATAGCCAGCCCCAATCCCACATCGCCAGATCCAGTCCCACATTGCCAGCCCCAGTCCTCCATAGCCAGCCCCAATCCCACATCGCCAGACCCAGTCCCACATTGCCAGCCCCAGTCCTACACTAGCAGCTCGTAACCCACATAGCCAGTCCCAGTCTTACAAAGCCAGTCCCACATAGCCAACCCCAGTCCCATTTTGCCAATCCCAGTCCCAGTCCCACATTTCCAGTCCCAGTCCCACATTTCCAGTCCCAGTCCCACATTGCCAGTCCCCGTCCCACATTGCTAATTATCGAAAACTACCCAAGCAAAGTTAATATTTATATGGGACCACAGAGCAAGTTTCCTCTACCAAAATGTAATAAGAATATTCAACATCGGCCTACAATTAAGTCATTGACTGCCACGCAGCGCAGCAGACACAATAGAAAAACTGTTGTTCGCGGCTCACCGGTGACCGCGTTGGCGCTCAACGTGTTAGAGAACTTATCGATTAACACACAAAAAAGAAAAAAAAAGTTGAAAGTCTTCTGAAATTTTATTCAGTAACGTCATTTCACGTGTGTCCAGGTCCACACGGGTGAGAAACGGTACCAATGCCAGCACTGCAACCGCCGCTTCACTCAGAGCAGCGCCGTCAAGCTGCACATACAGACGGTCCACCTCAAGATCCCCTACGCGCCCTGGAACAAAAAGAACCGGAAGCGACGCAAGGTAATTGCCCTTTCTTTTTTTTTGAGGATGGGAAATCGTCCAATCACTTCTCCCGCTCTGGGTGGAGCGGAAGGGAGTGTCAGACTTTTTCTGACTAAAACCCATCCATGTTCCTTCTTTAGCGCTTTATGTTCCGGGGTAGCGGTAACCCTTTCGGACAATCACGCGTAAAGGTAATTGCCCTCATAGTTTAATTTCGTGATGTTGAGGTTAATGTCGTAATTATGGTGCAGTGGTTCAAACACTCCCCTGTCAAATCAAATCAAATCAAAAATGTTTATTGTACAACAGATGAATAGATGAAAGACGGGTCGATCCATGTTTACTGTACAATAGATGAATAGTTGGTTCAATCTATCAGGTTAAGCTACGCTTATCGGGGTTGGTCCGTGGATCATCTTTACACACCGAGACGTTTGTTTTGCAATGGGCCACTTATAGGCTGGTATTGTTATAGAAATGATAGTATAGAATTTCCATCTAACTAAACAAATTATTACTATAGCAGTAGAGGCCCAGTGGTAACCGTCCCGAATTACGAGTTGTAGGTCGTGGGTTCGAAACCAGGCTTTTCTTAGAGTAAATAATTTCATCACCACTGCTCTCAAAACGGTGAAGGAAAACATCGCGAGGAAACCGGCATGTCGTAGAACCAAACATTCGAAGACATGTGACATCCGCCAACCCGCACTGGGCCCGCGTGGTGGATTATAGGCCAGTCCCTCTCTAACAGAAGAGGCCTGTGTCCCAGCAATGGGAACATTATAGGCTGATTATGTAAAACATTTTTTTTTCCAGGAGTTAGAAACAGCGGGTATGTCGACCCCGCTCACTTTGCCGCCGCCGCACAAGATAACCGCATACGACGCGCCCGGAGACTATCTCAACGCTTACATCACGTATAACGACGACTAGCACTTATTTATATGTTGTGAATACTATTTTAATAATAGGTGTTAAATAAAACCGGCCAAGAGCGAGTCGGACTCGCACACAAATATTCCGTACGATATTTAACACATTTAAAGAAATACTTCGTTTTTAAAACACGTTTTTTTTTAGGCCTTTAATTTATAACTTTATTTTATTTTGATTATTTGTTGTTTTAGCGGCAATAGATACGACACAATCTGTGACAAACATTTCAACTGTCTTCCTATTACGGTTCCTGAGATACAGCCCGCTGATAGACAGATGGACAGCGGAGCGGAGGCTTAAAAATAGGGTTCCGTTTAGCACCCTTCAGTTATTACCCTTCGGGACCTTGAAAACGCTTAACAAAACGGAGAAGTACTTTTTTCCTGCCATTATGATATACTGAACCATAGCCGTGTAAACATTCTGGTTACGGATATTGAAAATCAAAGTTACAACTTTTTTATATATTTAACATTAATTTTTTGAACGCAGCGGTCGGATATAGCCGACAAATGAAAACGGGTCAACACGACACGGTCGGCTAAAGCCGACAAGAAGGCGACATTTTTTTTGTGACTTGGCGTGGGAGGGGACCCTGATGCATTAATGTTCAAAAGGTTAAATCCCCCACGCACAATTTTTGCGTTTACTACTGTGAATAGAAAACGGTCACCGCTTTCGACGACTGTTTCGACGCTTCGCAATGATTATTTTACTCTGCGATCGAATATCTATATGTGGATGCACTTTCAACAGAAAAATCCATCCAACAACGAGGTGAATAATATTCTCCTAAGAAATTGTTGAACAGATATTTCTGAATCAGAAACGTTACTTCGAGATTAAGCGAAAATGATAAGCGGCATCCTGTTGTGTGATTATAGCAATAATTGAAGCAATATATTAGAACTTTTCTATTCTACATAACTAGCGAAATGTGGGTGTACTATAGGTACACCTCTGCCTAACACTTCGGGGAGTAAAGTAGGTGTAATGGATGTATGTTTGCATTCATTGTCGATTGTGTAGTGATATTGTGAAAGCGTTTGGTTCAGTATTACGTGTTCCTTTTTTGTGTACTGTTATCTTTTGTATTTACGACTGTAACAGATTTAATAACCCTTTGTGCGCCACGGTCGGATATATCCAACAAATCCACCGTCATCGGCTAAAGCCTAAAGAAAACGAAATTATTTAAGTACAAAATAAATATTGAATGAATTGAATTTGTGGCTCGGCGGGGCGCCGATGACTTTGGCGCTCAAATAATTAATTTGGTCCTTCCTGTTCAATATAAAAATAGCTTTTAATAACTTCCAATTTTTTATACAACCTTTTAAATAATTTCTACTGAAAACAAATCGATCGTTTACACGGTTCGAGTCAGTAACCACGCAAGCCTTATGGGAGCGTTTCATACCGGATAAGTTGCGGTTAATTTATCCAGCAGATTATTTAACATTTCCTTCCATTGTTAATATAATATTGTGTCTATTGTGTCAGGCCATTGGGATTTTTTAATAGCTAACGCTAGTAATATCGGAATAAGATGGTATTAAATTGAATAAAATTATAGTTAAAAAATATGAACTTCCTTAAAATTAATTGGGAAACCAGATTTATATGCCTGTTTTACATTTCGTGTTCACAAAAATGTAAATAGTCTTTAGAATAATGCATTTAAAACGCATTTGTTATTGCCTTTTTGATATTATGTTACTAACAAATTAACTGAGTGTATTTATTTATATTTATTAATAATAAATGCAGCTTTAGTTGAGGCATTGTACCTTAACCGAAGCATCTGATAAAAATCATGGTTTTATTAGAAAAAAGTTTTTAAACAAAAGTTTATGTATTGTATTCCTAAAGATATCTCGTTTTTTATATTTAAAACAAGAGAAGATCGTTCTAGAACAGGTACTGAAATGTTCTGATTTCTTTGTAAGAGCGAATGAATTGCACTTTATTTTTATTCTCATAAATTGTTAAAATAATTAAGTATATTATTATTGTGTGTTTGAACGTATGTAGTGTGTTAAAATAGTGTAATAATTATATTTAAGAATGTAATCAATCGGTTCATAATGCGCAATGTATCATTTGCCTTGTAATTTAACTAATACGAATATTTTTAATACATAACATTAATTCGTAATACCTCTTTTATTTTAACCTTTTTTTGATCCTTTCCTTTATTCAGTGAAGTAGACAATTTTATCCAAACAATTACTAGGATCACAGATAGGCTGTAGGGTTCCAGTCTAACAAAAGGAATATGTTATTTCTGCTTTTCATCCAGTTATAAGTCTATATTTGTGGACTTGTGTGCTTTGGGTATTTGACAGGAGAGTCAATAATATTACTTTTATGATTTGTCAAAACGCGGCGTTTGTACGTGATTTCTATGAAATATTAAAATGTGACGTCAAAAATTTTTGGAAACAAATAAAATGGGATACTTGTTAACATTAAATCCAATTTTACAATTATAATCTCGCGTAATATTGAATTTCTGCACGGTGACGGAAGTTTTTAAGACGAGCGGTCTTTTTTCTATGTGATTTCATATTTTATTTTGACCGTGTCGCCGTGGCCAATTGTTCCAGTTTGTAATTTAAAGTATGTATAGTGTAATAACAGTTGCACGGGGTGATCCATCAGATTAGCTACGCTTGCTGAGGTTTGTCCGCGGATGGGTGACCATCTTTACACACTGAGACTCGGCAAGGACGTTAAGCCGCTGGTCCCGGCTGTAATTTGTGCATTTTTGACAGTGGTTACGGGTCGGCAAAAGCCCGAAAATCTGGCAACCAGTCTTATCAAGGCGTATCGTATTACCCAGTAACTGGGTTGTGGAGGACGTAAATTATATTTATTAAAAAATAAACAATCATATAACATAGTTTAATTCGATTTCAATTTGCTAATACGGTAGTATTAAAGTCGAAAGTCCAAAGACGTCGACGCATAAAAAAATATTTCGGATAAAATCGCGGTTTTCTTATAATGTCGGGTGAATTGTCTGTAAGTTGGAAGGGAACCCAACAAAATCGTGGCAACGAAACCATAGTGCGCATTTAAACAGGACAACGCCATCTATCGAGCATGTACGAAAAAAAGTTTCTTTTTTGTTTACTTACCTACTAATTACTAACTTATATAATATATCTATAAAATATTTGTCGGTAAGCGAAAACGGTATTATTTTAAAAGGTTTATCTATAAGAGTACAAACTAGATTTTAGGTGGGATGCAATGCAAATTAGAAAAGTTTTCCAGTAAAATATTCAAATTCGGGAAAAAATTACGAATGTTTTTGTATAGGATTAAGCCCGTCACTGACGTAGCTATAAAATATTAACCACCTAGCAGTTGCCTCCCTGTAGTGAGGTGAAAAGTTGTGTGTTGCGCTTCGGCAGCAAAGCTTTTCTGCGTCTCGTACCTTTGAAACCTTCGCTACGCTCAGGATTCTAATTCGCATTCCCTTCGCTTGCTCAGGTTTCAATACAACCTATACTATACTCGCGCCAAAAATCAACTTTGCAGCCTTGCATAACGAATAACTGTTTAACTTTTTTAATGGCAATAAAAATTTGCAAAACTGCTTTAATATGTCATTTATATATGGATGTACCTACTCAAATCGAATAAATTACTAGTTATATACAAAATTAACCCCACCAAAGATTTCGACTAAGAAAAGTTAATAAAATATTTAATCATTTATAAGTATATTGTTATGGTTATTCTGGTTTACTATAACGAGTCAATATACTTTAGACAAGAAAACGTCCATCAGTCAATTTACAATTTTTTTAAGTTAAATGTAAAAGAAAAGATTTAATCAAAATCATAACCATGTTATTATTCTTAACAACAACAAATTAACATCTTTCAAATACTTTATATAGATCATTTAGACTAGCAATCTGCAATACAGCGCCATTATGAACAAAACTAGTTGGCGGGAGGAAATTGCGCCTTATGGCTGGGAACAATACGTGTTCTTGCTTCCATTGCTCAGCCTTCACGCTCTCTGGGTTGATGTCTGGATTCGGTTGCGAGTAAAATATGGCGGTTTGTCGGCTGAAGGTGTCAAAGCAGTCCTTTTCACTGTCCCAGTTCACTTCGGTGACTAAACGCACGAGGTAGGTAGGCAGAGCGCCCATGAAAGGTGTGTGGCCATCTGCAACAAGAAAAAATCCAAACTCAAATCGTCTTATTACAAAACGAAGTCTAATTTTAGTCCTTCGAACTAGTTATCGTACTGTCATTTTCATTCTAAGCACAATAAAGTTTTGAATACAAAATTAACAATGTTTTTCGAGACATCGCTAAGCGGTTGATCGACTCTTCAGGTGACCAGAGGGCTTTTTTTTTTAAGGCTGGGAAGACATCCAATAAGTTACTTCTCCCGCTCTGGGTGGAGCGGAAGGGAGTGTCAGACTCTTACTGACTAAAACCCATCCATGTTCCTTCCCTTTATGTTCCGGGGTAGCGGTAACCCTTTCGGACAATCCCGCTTACCCGGCAGGCTTGGCCCTGAGGGGCCCCTTCATATGCTGACATCTATTTGAGGCGCGCGTGGAACATATACGCGCCGTCCGGCACGGGCCTGGTGCTGATCGGGCGGTGAGAGGTGACCAGAGAGCTGGCTTATTTTTTGGTCAAAGAATTAGCATTGCTATACAACGCGGCAATGCTGCCAGCTTTTTGGGAACTTTTCCTAGTGACAGCGATGTGGACGAATTTTTTGATGCTCTTGGATTATATACGTATTATTTATGTACATATTATTATGATATTTAGCTTTTAAATGTACGATTAGATTAAACTTTGTCACAAATTAATCATTTAAATTCTGGTTTGATGACAGTTTTTATAATTTGAACTTTAACAAATTCGAAATGCAGTTTATTTTGTTTTTTATTCTTAGAATTTCAACTTTATTTGTTATGATCTAACCGAATCGACCTCTGTGCTATTATTTATTCTTTTTCATAACAATAGGGATGTTGACCTACATTTTTTTAGTCGGTAAGCTAGATTATAAAAAAATATTGAACACGATTTTTTCTTTTTTTACGTAGGTAATCCAAAGATTACTTCTATACATTGAGTTAAAATGTGGCATGACGTCACAAGTGTGGTCTTTATACTTGTGACGTAGCGAGCCACCACTCCCTAACTTTAATGCGTTTTATCTCAGTATTTTTTAATTAATATTATAAAGCAAAAAATACGTGTCTAAAATTCTTTTATTATCTTATTGACCTTTTTACCCAGGCGGATCCCCTATTATGTATGCTGTCGAAACGTAAGTAAGTAAGTTTTATTTGTGTTTCGTTCTTTTCAAAATCATTTGACTTTTATTTGCTTTGTCAAATCTTGACGCCTTGTTTCATCTGTGTAATTGTCGTAATTTCAAGGAAGAATTTGACACATACCTAACAATAATGGTAAAGAGAGCAGTTCCCCGTTGCCATTGATTTCCAGTGAGAAGTATTCGTATAACATATTTCGCTTGTTCATCAACAGCTCTGCCATTTGTTGGGCCATTTCACTCATGTCACCTGAAACATTGTTAAATGGGCAATTTTAATACAGCAGTCGTCATCTGCCTAGCCTTTTCCCTACTGTATAAGGGTTGGCTTCCAGTCTTACAGGGTGCAGTTGAATATCAGTATATTACATGGAACAATTGCCTATTTGATCTCCAAAACAGAAAAAAAAAACAGTTGGTAACATCATTCCGCATAACGGGGTGATATGTGGAGGTGAATCGGGACGAAACTATAAAATAATCACCTATCCACGGACCAACCGGAAAGCGTAGCTTAATCTGATGGATCGACCCGAGCGGCTATTAAGCCACGAGCTCCTCAAATACATATCTGGGTATGAAATGGATGGTCAGTCATCGACAGACAGACTTTACAAGCGTTACTTGATATTAATCCGACCCGTACGGTTTTTACTTAGCCATGAGCCCCTCATAAAATATATTTGCATCGCACTACTATTATTTGCTAGTTCCAAGTCTAGTTTTATCGAGCTCATTAACCTTTTAACCGCCTCAGTCGGATTAATACGACAAATGTTTTCGTGCCCGTGCCGCCTGAGTCGTGTTTATACAACTAAAAATCTATGTTTGGGTTTTGTTGTTTATGTAATTGCAAAACCATATTAATGTCCGAAATAAAGGTTTTTTTTTTATGAGTTGGGCGCTGGGGGCACGGCAACTGATATTTAGTCGGGCGGTGAAAAGGTTAAAACATTGAATATATTTATTAGTAGTTACAGTTTTTCTTCTATCTATACCATTAAAAAAAAAAATTCAAATGTATGAAAATGATATTCTTGAAGTCTGTTCAAATTCAATAGCAAAAAAAATCAGCACCGACGGATGGTGTACCGGTTATAGTGGAGTTATAATGGAGTTACGCACCTAATTCCGAATCCCACTCACTTTCGTGTGAGTTAAGACCGAGCACAAGCAACTCTTCTAAGGGCAGTGGACTGGATAACTTAATGAGACCAAAGTTCTGGAAGTCATACAGCATTGTCTCGTAAAATAGTTCTTCTCTGAAAATGGAAAAAAACCTCATGTTATAAAACCGTCATAGTATACTAGCTTTTGCATGTGGATTCGCCCCCTTGGTTAAAATGACGGGGATAAAAACTATCCTGTCCTAATACAGGTTATAGTTGACCCATGTGCCAAATTTTATCCTAACCCGTACAGTCGTTTTAGCGTGTAAGTGTAACAAACAAACGAACTCACTTCCGCATTAAAAAAAAATAGTTAAGATGTACCTCACGTGAGTGACAACTACATGTGGTAACGTGAATGTCAACATGTGATCACATAGGTACAGCTAAACCAGAAAAAGTATGCGCTTCGGTATTCTTCGTGTTTCCGATTTAGCAAGAAGGGCGCTCCATAGACTACCCTACCAGTTTTTTTTTTAATGGCATCTCGCTGTTCAACATAGGGTTGTCTACTGCTTAACCGGGCTTGCCTGTGGATGTCACAATAAAATTGTAGCCAGGCACCTTTCACAGAGGCAATGCTTCTAAGTTTTATACTGCCGCGCTTTGTTGTAGTGTCGTACCTTTTATAGCGCGTTTGTTCAAAGTTTTCTCTATCGGGTTACATACTCGAATCGCAGATAGTCATTTGTCAAGTGATAGTCAAGTTTTAGAATTGCATAGAGTTATCCTCACGATGTTTTCCTTCACCGTTTTTCAAGCAAGTGATAATAGAATATCTACTCACATGAATCCGAAAATATTGACGGGTCGAACTCCACACCTAAGACTTGGCAGTCCGACGGTCAAACAAACCACTAGGCTATCATTGCTAACGGCATACCCGAGAGATATATCTCAACAGCATGTGAAGCTAAGTCAGAGGCCCGTGGGCAGCATAAAAACTCTGACACCAGGTTAGTCGCTAACCATACGAAAAAAAAACATTAATAATAATACTAAAATGAATAAATACTAGTATTAATTATACTAAAATTTTACAATCATACAAAATAGATGAGTACTTCCATTGTTCATGTTGTAACAACTCTATATTAGATCTCATCGTCGCGCGTTCGTATTTCCGACAATAGACGATGATTCCCGAAGCGCATACGTTCCATTGTAAAGCTGTATTATACCTGTGCTCACGTGAGTGTCAAGATTATGGGATCAAGATATTATACTGTCTTCAAAGATTCTTGATACTTACGCAAACCTAGTAGTATCACACAAATACAACTTCGTAGAATGTTGTATAAGCGACTTATGACAGTCTATGCAAGCAATAAAGATCAAATTCGCTAATATTTCTCTCAAATTCGTATTACACTTATTTTCTACATCCAATCTTAGTTGTTTTACACTAGTTAACTTTGTTTCGATTCTCTCATACTTAAATGTTCTTGTTTTAAACGATTCCTTTGGATCTATATAACTTAAGTTCGCTTGGTCAAAAGCTGTGTGTGTTTTATATTTTTCTTTATTTTCATTTTTGGGTTCTTCAACTAGCGAATTCTCCATAACTTCGTCGTCTTGTGCAGTTTCAATGGCTATTTCAGGTACTGTAGTGTTATTTCCTTTATTTTTCTCTTGTTCTGAATTCATTTCAGTACCGTTAACTACAGTTTCGTTAGGTTTAGGCACTGTGGGGAAGAATTTGTCTATTTTCTGTGCGTCTGAGTTAACTCTGACCATGTAACTAGGGTTTGCTTTGGCGGCATCAGTTGTCTTTTTGACGATTTCTTCTACCATCGTAGCGCCTGGTAACCGTGCCTGTAATATTAAAACATACATGCATAGTGTTAGAGGAGCTCATGGCTAAGTACTAACAGCCGCACAGGTCGATCCATCAGGTTAAGCTACGCTTGCCGGGGGTTGGCCATGGATGGGTGACCATCTTTACATAACGAGACTCTTCCGTGCCTCGGAAAAAACGTTAAGCCGTTGGTCGCGGCTGTCATTTGTGCATCTTTGACAGTCGATACGGTTCGCCAGAAGCCCAAAAAATCTGACAGCCAGTCTTACCAAGGGGTATCGTATTGCCCAGTTACTATGGTATTTGTTTTCCTCAAATTTTTTTTCTGTCTTCGATTGTAAAGCTGAAACTTGTAGGTATTGTTGCCGAGCTTGTTTTTCCGTCCACTGATTCCCAACACATAGGAAGAGCGATAGTTATTGGCCATGTGCCGAAAAATAAAGCCTACTGGTACAGATGCTCTAAAAACATGCTCTAGAAGTTATTTAGAACGTAAAGTCTCCTATGGTATAAAAATTGTTACACATATACGTTTTCAAACTTTCGAAGTTGTGTCGAGTACCAAAATGTAGTACTTATAGCAAAAAAAAAACTACAAAATACTAAAAAAGATACAGAAAAGGAGGACTTATGGAATTGAAAGTATGACTGAGACAATGTGCTGGTGATTTCAATGAGTACTATACAACCTGAAAGTATGTCCCTCATTTAACCTAACTCGTGCACAAAACGTACCTGCGTATACATAACTCTGGTAGAGTTGCAGCTCAACAATTTGCTCTCTATGCAAGATTTGATCTTCTCTATGATTTGCTCTTCGTACAGAAACTGCACCTCATGTTTAGTTGGATGCACGTTCACATCTACGTTTCTTGGATCTATGAAACAAAAAAAAAACCTATAAGAGTCGAGGAAAAGTGAAACGGCGAACAGTGGTACGGTGGTTCACACATTTATTGAGTTCACCGGTGTCGTTGCATTGAATCTAGTGTGTTAGGTTAAACGAGGGACATACTTTAAGCGGGTATAGTAAGTACCTACTCAGTAATATGCCCAAGTTTGACCATGGGACCAACTCTGAAATATGAAAAAAAAAGTCATCCATTTTGACGAATTATGCGAATATGTAATGTATTGAACAGCTGATTTTTTTCGTGATTTCAAGTATAGTTCCATAGTCAAAGTTGTTCATTTTCATGAGTATAGTACTCCCTGAAAGCATGTCCCTCGTTTAACCTAACACACTGTATAGAAAGTGAAAGGACTATCTATAGTGTTCTTTAGTTGCCTCATTTGGTAAACAAATGTCGCGACTAATATTAAGATTTCTAGGTAATGTATGTGTCTCTGAAGCATTTTTTTAAAATAATTCATGCCTTAAGTGTATTATTCAAAGTTCAAGACGTTTATGCTTAACTCAAAGTGTTTGATTGATACGAAAAATCAGAATTTTCGTCCCGTGTTTGTTTACCAAATTGGAGACTGTAAAAGAAATACACTATAGAGAAAGATCAATCATTCAATCATACATTCACTCACTGATTAATCACGAAATCTCAAAATCGACTGGGGCTACCAGGATGAAATTTGGCACAGAGGTAGATTATGAGTAGGAGACGTAAGCTATGAAAGGATTTTAGGAAACTCCCCCCGTAAAGGGGTGAAATAGGGGGTGGAAGTTTATATTGACGACACGGTTGGCGCAGTGGTTGAGCCATTGACTGCTGCGCACTATGTCGCGGGTTCGATTCCCGCACGGAACAAATATTTGTACGAACTGCAAGTATTTGTTACGAGTCTGGGTGTTTTTCTATTTATAATATGTATGTATTTACAAAAAAAAATGTATATAAGTAGTGTATCAGCCATCTCGTTACCATAACACAAGCATTAGGTTGCTTAGCTTGGGACGATATGGCGTTCTGTGAAATGTCCAAGGATATTTATTTTATTTATTTATTTATATGAAAAGTTTTCAACATTGACGATGGTGGAGCCGCGGGCGGCAGCTAGTATTTCTATCAGATCCAATCATCTTTCTAAGGGAAGGTGATTCACATCTGTGAACTATTTCAAATGCTAATGTATCTTTAAATAAGATAAACATAGCCAAAGCTTACCTAATTCAAGGCTGAGGTAGACAAAGGCATGTGAATTTTTCGGTAAATATGTTGCATAAACTGAATCCACAGCTTTTTTAATTGCTGAAATAAAAACACAAAAAATATAAGATGATCTATCTACACTACTACACAATTCCATCAAAAACATTTCATGTAAAGCACATGAAATGCACACAATTATACAATGTGCACATGAATCCGTAAAATCTCGTCTCAAATACACCGTTTTATTCGGAGACAACAGTGATTTTCTAGTTTTTTATTCTTTTTTAAAATCTTGGATTACCAAATACCTGCCTACTTCTTCGTAGAGTACAACCGTGATGTTATTCACGCTTCAAGATTCCTAAAGTTAAATGATTAAATAACTCTTACACAGTGAGTCCACAAGCCTATGATTAATGAATAGCAGTATGTTCCCTTTTTTATGTGAATAGTTGACGTTGGTGATACATCCGCGTAGAGACAGCTTTAGTGTCGGCTCTTGTAGCTCTATCTCCATTAACTCCCGAGCTATTGCGTTGCCATGGATCTGGGAATATGAAGATATATCCTTTAAGCATTTGAAGAAAAACAATACATCATATATGTCTATGTAAGCAAAGGGAGATATTAAGGGGGAAGCGCCATAGTGAATATGGGAATAGGGGTGTTGACAGGGTAAAAAAAGAAATTATATTTAGTCCGTCAGTCAGATAATAAAAAAGTATCAGACAAGGATTTTTTGCTTCATCACATTAAAAAAAAATACTTGGTTAAAACGCTAAACGCTACAGTTAAAGTTGGGGGAAGCGGGGCGCGCTACGTACGTATTTATGTAACTGTAATCATTAAAAGCACCAATAGTACTTAGTGATCTATTTTACTTATCAGAGCTAAAGCTACGGTCACCACTCTTCTTGAAAACAGTGTCTTTAGACTATGATCAAATAAAGCAGCCTTCCTTAACCTTTTGACCGCCACAGTCGTGTATAGACGACAAACCAAAATGTGCCCAGCACGCCACGGTCGCGACTGGGTGACAGAATTTTAAACGTAAATAAATAATAATAGTAATTTCGACCTCACTACTATTTTGTAGGTATTAAAGGATGAATTCGGAGCTTGGCGCTGAGGGCACGCTTTTTCATTTTTGACGTGGCGGTCAAAAGGTTAAGTGGGCGATAACGCCGCCTTTTTTTTTTGAGGGTGGGAAATCAGCCACTTACTACTCCCGCTCTGGGTGGAGCGGAAGGGAGTGTCAGACTCTTACTGACTAAAACCCATGCATGTTCCTTCCATAGCCCTTTATGCTCCGGGGCAGCGGTAGCCCTTTCGGACAATCCTGCTTACCGATAACGCTCCCTTGTGGGCGCTTCAGGCCAAAAGGGGGGCAGAAATAGACCCAGAAAAAAATGGGGGCGTTGTGTAGAGGCTTAGGGGGCAATTTGTAAATTCATCTAGATAACAGTTTTTAAGGAAAAAAAAAGGGAACACTAAAAAATAATTTATTCTCAAAGTGGGCAGTAGACAAAATAAATTTGGTAACCCTTGAAATAAAGGAATTATGAGAAAGAATTACAGTGTATATTTTTTCAGTGTATTATTTTATTACTTACTATTCGCACATTTTCAATGACAGAAGAATTCATAGGCATTTTCAAGTCAGTGTTCTCTCCAAACTTTTTCAAAGTGAAGCCAACATGGCTATTGTGTATTGCATACCCTCCGACCACTTCCATTACATGGGTGTACTCCTCTGTAGGGCTCCGAAGAGACTTCTTACGGGCTATCACATTGTAGAACAGATCTTCAACTGTTATTTGGGTACCGTTGTTGCCTGCACATGGTTTCATGGGACCTTTAAGTTTTCCATTTTCGTAGGATGCCCTGGGATAATAATTTATTGTATAAACTTAACACTTCTACATATAACAATTCAAATTCAAACAACATTCACTAATTTTTACACACTTAATTTTTTCACAATTAATTTAAAAAAAATATATTATTTCCTAAATTTTACGCTTTCTTTACGCTCTCCACACATCGAGCCAATAGTCGCGACTACTAAACGCAACTATTAGTGGCTCAATCAAGCTACTAGACCCGGCCACCAGTAGCCGCCATTCGCCCACCACTTTTGTATGAATTCCGTTCATTTCTGCTTTAAAAAAATCGAAACACTTTCGATTTCATCATCATCATCATGAACAACTATATCAAAATGCCATCGACATCGTAACGTGCGTTCAGTGCGATGCTTGGCGGGCGGGGAGTCGCCGGCGATTGTCTCCGAGTGTGCGCTGTAGGTGAGCGACAAAATGCGACCACTAATAATATACGCAGTCGCGCCATGTAAAATACTGGTATTCAGCTGCATCCGGTTAAATTGGAAGCCAACCACAACATAGTTGGGAAAAGGCTAGGCAGATTGCTTAGTAACGAGCGCGAGCGACTCTCGCAGCTTGTGGCTCGGGCTCAGGTACTCAAACGGTCGAATTACGCCGATTGCATACAAACTGTATGAAAAATCGGGTGCGCGGCAGCGGGTTAATGTCAGCTGAGAATTACAAAAATTACAATTACTGTTACATAGATGTAATAAATTTCAAATTTAACATACTTGTAAGCGCATTTAGCAGCAGCAGTCTTAGTGAGTAAAGTAAGATGAGCAATGTGACTGATACTAGCCAGGGCTTCGCCCCTGAAACCATATGTGCATATCTCTTTCAGATCCTCGTACTCGCGCAGTTTGGACGTGGTGAACCTCTCACAGACTATCTCTAGGTCCTCACTTCTAATACCAGTGCCATTATCTTGAATCTGGATGTTAGGACTTTGTTTTAGAATTCTCTCATACTGATACCAAAACTATAATTAATAAACCATGAGGATAATAGATTTGGGAAACTTTAAATAAGTACCTGCAAATATTTTAAACCTCCGGCTTTAACAGTAATCACAATATTAGTAGATTTCGCATCCAAACTGTAATGAAAATGTCAACAAGAGAATAAAAATGTGAAAAAAGAATTTAAATTCAAATGAAAATAAGCAAGGATAACCTGTTTTCAATCAATTCTTTTAAAGCATTTGAGGGTCTCTGTACAATTTCTCCGGCGGCTATCCGATTAACTACTTCTTCACTTAGTTTTTTTATAATACCCGGTTCACCCATAGTCTTGTATATTTGTAACAAAATAGATTATTAGCCGGAGCCGGTCGACCAGTTTGATTGTTTACCAAACAAAAATAATGACAATGACGATAACGACGACAGCTCCAGCCAGCATCCACAGTTTATACAATAAATGACAGCGACAGCTTCAACAACATATTGCAAGGTAAGAAAATATTTGACTTGATCAAGACTTGATCCAAGGGGACCTTAGAGCATTAGGTTAAATGCTCTAAGAAGGGGACCGAGCAAAGTAAAATAACAACTGAAGAAGATATGATTAAAACCGTGTTCGCACAATGTGCGTATTGTATGTGGAAATCTATCAAAAATCTATACTAATATCATTATGCTGAAGAGTTTGTTTGTTTGAACGCGCTAATCTCTGGAACTACTGGTCCTAAAAAAATATTTTTGTGTTGGATAGTCCATTTATCGAGGAAGGCTATAGAGTATAGACTAACTAACATCACACTACGAGTACTACGACCAATAGGAGCCGACCAGCGGGTGAAACAGCGCGGGAGCAGCTAGCATTTGATAAAAGTCAAAATCTAAAATTATTGTTAAAATATGTGTACTGTTTTGTAGATCTGAATTACAGCGTATTTAGTCAGGGGAAACAAGAATAGAATAGGATAGTCTTTCTAGAATGTAGGTTACATAAAAATAAGTTGTGCTGTGGTCCCCATAAATAGTATATAGTCTATGGCTATGCTGTCAGCAGTGTCAGCTGCTGTGGTTTGTGATGAAGCAGCAAGCAAATACATTGTGTAGATTTGTTTTTTCAATTTCATGTTTGATTTCAGTATGCTCTGTCTGTACTTTGATTGATTTTTGCTTTAATAATAAACGTGCAAGAGAGTTTTCAAGAAAATAATCTTAAATTACCTATCATATCTTTAACCTGGCTAATTTACTGAGGTGACAAACACAGATACCTTACAATTTCAGAAAATTTCCAACTTTAGATTCCTGTACAGCAACTTCTAGATCTACTTTTCAATCGTTGTCGTGTGAATTAGTCAGAAAATAAAAGCACCATGGAAATTGACGACATCGAGGTGGACTCTGATACAGACTCAGAACTCTACAGTGATGATGATTCGATATTTGAAGCTGAAATGATGAGCCATGGTCCTAAGCTGATAGACGATGACGACGCCTTACTCAGTACGGGGATGTGTACCGACGCCAAGACCCAACGATACAGTGTCAATAAACGAAGAAATGAATCAACGGCAGCACTAGCTCAAATAGATCTAGCTTTGTCAGCAAACAAATTGTTAGACGAAAAGTTGAAGAGATTGGAAAGAGATCTCGCCTCACGTTTGAATGAGTGCCGGGAGAAACTGAAAGTGGTTCAAAGTAGCGGCATACAGAATGAAAAAAACGAAACTTTCCGCTACATCAATTGTGGTAGACCCTACTTTAAGGACAGCCAGAACTTCCCGGCTCCAGATAATGATGATGCTAAATTGGCAAAATCCCAGATGTATGATTTCTCCTTGATCATTTCAGCGCCTGGCTGGACAGTGAGAGACAAGTCACAATTTGTTAACATGATGCACAAAATGTCAATAGATATTAGAAAAAATGAGCTGTTTAGTCAAATTGCTGCCTTAAAACGCCAAGGTAAATCTAAAAAAGTTGAAAAAGCAGTAATGGCAATTCGAAAGGAAATTGATAAAGTTAGTAAATTACCTTTATATAAAGTAGCTCTCCCAATAGATAAGGAGTATGACTGGGACATGTTAGCAAACAAATTAAATAGGAGGCATACAGCACAAGAGTATCAATCCTTCTGGAAGTTATTCTTTCATCCTTCAATTAGTAAAAATAGTTGGAGCAAAAGTGAACATGCAGCTTTACAGAGAGTCGCTTGTCAGCATGGAAAACAGGATTGGGATGAAATTGCTCGCAAATTAAATACTGGCAGGACTGGGTATCAGTGTTTTGTATACTACCGGACAAATATGACCAGCTCTTTTACTGGAAAAAAATGGACTAGTGAAGAGATAACATACCTTAAAAGATTAATTGAATATTTCAAAGAAGACTCTTATATTCCATGGGGTAAAATAGCTGCGGCAATGGAAAACCGCACTAAAATCCAAATCTATAATAAGTATATGAGACTCATTGAACAAAGGAAAGGCAGATTCCTCCCTGAGGAAGATGCGGTCATTCTTAATTGTGTGCAAAGATTTGGAGAGAATTTTAGGAAGATGACTTCTTATTTACCAGGCCGATCAATGGTCCAGATACGTTCCAGATATCAAGTCTTGAACAGAATGAGAGTGTCAACTGTATGGACTGTTGAAGATGATAGGAAACTTGTTCAATTGATGGCCAACAAAGAGCCTAACATGAACTTTTCAACAGCTGCCCAATATTTTCCAAACATAACCAGAACCAAAGTTAGATCTAGATATGTTACCTTAGTGAAATGGATGAATAAAAATCCCAATTTAGGTTTGGAACATGCGCCGAGACGAGGCGCGCGACGTTTGAATCATGGAGAAGCTAGTGGAAACCTGATAGAGGCAGTAGAGAATTTAAAAAATTCTTTGATTACAACAGTCCAAAAGAGAGCTAAGAAAAGTAAGATTTCTCAAGAGTCTGCTCACAAAGATTTGAATGATGCTATTGTTGTGTTTCTAGTAAATTGTATAGCAAAAGAAAAAGAAGCAGAAGCGAAGAAAATTTCGCCAGAAAATCATTTAGTCTTAGGTCCTGACCATGTTGTTTCATTTGCAGACTTAAACATTACAAACCTGCGCAAAAATATAATATTTTTAAATGCACGTCTAGAAGAGTCTGCTTATATTGACAGCACCTACGAAGAAGAGTATCCGTCTCTAGGTGATAATAGCCAAGATGTTTCTTTGGTTAAAATGAAATCCTATTCTCGGAAACCCTCCGAACAAAATGTAACAGTTACAAACGCTCCTAATGTTTGGGGAACTCCCACGCTTTTTCAAGGCTTCCGAATGATAAATCAGCGAAAGTATGTGTTGCCTCCACAACTGGCAACCATTACTGGTGCAAGAGCCATAATGGCATGTGTTCTGTCAACCGGTCCATACAGTGATTCTATAAACCTACATGTGCTTAGCAGACGTAACATAATATTAAAGGAGCTTTTGGATCAGGCTCTAGAACGCTTCTATGTTTTGTTTACATGGCCAATGATCTTATCCAACGAACTGCCTAATGAGACTACTGTATCAAAACTACCAAGAACAGATTCTGTTTTTATCCGACCACCTATATTGCCATCTGCCCCTGCAGTTACAATTAATGTAAAATGTATGAAGAAATTTAAAAATTTAAATGTTACAGAAACTATTGATCTGGACAAAGATGCAGCTAAGGATGTTGTGATTGCTGTTGAGGAGAAAATTGGTACTGATACTGATGATAAGATAGAGAAACTTTTTTGTTGAATTTTGAATAATAACATGTTGTATATTAGCTCTGTATGCCTGTATCTTTAAATGTGTCTGGTGCTAATAAATGACTAACATTCATTTATTGCTTGTTTCAATAAAAAAAAATACAATTTAAATCTACGTATAAATACTGTGGCGATTGTGTCGACTCTGCGGGTGCACCTTTTTTTTTTTTAAGGCTGGGAAATCATCCAATGACTTCTCCTCATGAAGGGAGTTTCAGTCTTTTACTGACTAAAACCCAGCTTCCTTCCGTAGCCCTATAAGTTCCGGGGTAGCGGTAACCCTAGACTCTGCCCTGCAGTGGGATACGGACGGCTGATATAATAATAAGTTTTTAGCCTAATGACCAAACACATTCTTTCATCACTACATGACCATTTTTTTTAGTTTCAAAAATATGAGAAGATAATGATGGTCTTCATGTTCGTTTATGTTTTTTTAACCGCCCGTAAGAAGCCTCTGGAACATGCTTTAGCCTCTTGAACGCCAGAGCATAAACGCACGCGGCCACGCCAAGCTACATATTTATTTCTTATTATTAAGAATTTCACAATATCCATAGTATCTTTTGATTTATTTCATGTCACTAAATAAATACGAGAGCTTCAATTTTTAAGATATCTATATAAATATACAGGGTGGAATTTTGTAATGCCCCCTGGAGGGAAAGTACTCTTAATACTGTAGATAGAAAATTTTACTCAAAGGAAACATTCCTTTATTTTTGAATAGAAAGAAAACTGCATTCAAAGATTTCCAAAAAATCGCTTGCCACACCCGGGAATCGAACTGACTAAAATCTGCAAAAAGTACACACTGTACTTTTATTGCCGCGATCGTTAGTATCAATTATAAGGATGAAATCTCTCGAACAAACTTGATAAATTAAATGATAGGAAAACCATGAAATCTTTAATTATTTATAAAAAAAATTAAACTAATTAATTAGTTGCTCGAAATGGGCTCCATTTTCTTGGATACACAAATGTATTCTTCTAAATAAATACCTTTAATACCAATCCATTCAATCCATGGTACAAACGGCACAATCAGATGGCCTGCGAGATCACCAGATCTCACCCCTTAAGATTTTTTTTATGGGGATATGTTAAAAACCAAATTTACATTAAATCTTATGCGAATGTAAACGAGTTGAGAGTTGAAGTTCAGAATACGATTTATAATATTCACCACAACACGTTATTAAAGGTTACAAGAAATGAATTTGTTAGAAGAATACATTTGTGTATCCAAGAAAATGGAGCCCATTTCGAGCAACTAATTAATTAGTTTACAATTTTTTGTAAATAATTAAAGATTTCATGGTTTTCCTATCATTTAATTTATCAAGTTTGTTCGAGAGATTTCATCCTTATAATTGATACTAACGATCGCGGCAATAAAAGTACAGTGTGTACTTTTTGCAGATTTTAGTCAGTTCGATTCCCGGGTGTGGCAAGCGATTTTTTGGAAATCTTTGAATGCAGTTTTCTTTCTATTCAAAAATAAAGGAATGTTTCCTTTGAGTAAAATTTTCTATCTACAGTATTAAGAGTACTTTCCCTCCAGGGGGCATTACAAAATTCCACCCTGTATATGTGTATAATATATACCTATATATGTTTATTTCATGTCATAACTTTGGCTTGACAATGCGGGTACACTATGGTGGTACAGAGCATGCGCTTGTTTGTCACTTATATGTGACAATGGCGTTCAAAAGTTTAATCTGCTGCTGGGCAATAATCTCCTAAAATTACTTGTGAGTTCTCCAGCTTATCTCTCGTTGACGCACCAAAGTCATCACGTCAGCGTTTCCTTGGGCTTCCTCGGCAACGACACGTCTTCTGGCACCCACTAGGTGACGACTGGCCCATCCGTCTAAATGCATCCTACATAATATAGTGTGTTCGGTTAAACGATGGACATAATTTCAGGTTGTATAGTACTCATGGAAATCAACAACTTTGTCCATGGGACCAACTCTGAAATGTCAAAGAAAAATATCAGCTGTTCCATACATTTTGATGAATTATGCGAACATAAATGTGATAAGCAGATTTTTTTTTCATGATTTCAAGGTATAGTTTCTTAGTCAAAGTTGTTCATTTTCATGAGTATAGATAGTAACCCCTGAAAGTAGGTCCCTCGTTTAACCTAACACACTGTATTTGGCCTGCCTAATCGCACTTTATTTAACCTTTTGACTGCCACATCAAAAATGAAAAAGCGTGCCCTCAGCGCCAAGCTCCGAATTCATCCTTTAATACCTACAAAATAGTAGTGAGGTCGAAATTATTATTATTATTTATTTACGTTTAAAATTCTGTCACCCAGTCGCGACCGTGGCGACATTTTGGTTTGTCGTCTATACACGACTGTGGCGGTCAAAAGGTTAAACCTAACAGATTTATTTATCATTTCCCACATCGTCTATTCCTGTTTTGGAGCGTTTTCGGTCGCTGAGCTTGATATCCAATATGCTACACTCATCGCCCTTTGGCAAAAACATTGAGTTTAGACTCTCACAAGGACGAAATTTCAGCACCATAGGTCATGACAAAAAAAAGCGAAAATATTTTATTAAAAAAATTTATTGAAAAAGATGAGCTTAATCTCGGAATGTCTATGTATCGACAACATAGTTTGGATGTACTACTAGTAGGGGATCGTCTTCTACTTCTTGATCCGACGACTTCTGCGACGCTTTGAGGCCCGTAGTAGAAAGAGGGATTATAACTTGATCCTGGAAGTAGAAACATATAAAGCAGTCAATCCAGATGCCACAGGATTAGAAAAAACCGGCCAAGTGCGAATCGGACTCATGCACAAAGGTTCGCTATAAAAACGGCAAAAATCTCGTTTTTGTATGGGAGTTCTTTAATAATTTATTCTGTTTTTTAGTATTTGTTGTTATAGCTGTGAAAATTTCAACTGTCTAACTATTACGGTTTATGAGATAGAGCCTGATGACAGACGGACGGACAGTGGAGTCTTAGTAATAGGGTCCCGTTTTTCCCTTTGGGCACGGAACCCTACAAAAACGGAATCAAGAGCGTATCATACGCCCTAATAGCACTTTCCCGGTCCTGGGCTCGATTCTCAGGACACGAAAAGTGTTGTTAGGTTTTTTCATCAGAAATTTCTCAGTCTGGAGTCTAGCTTTGTACAGAGGCCAGCACATCAAGTTACCACAATCTGTCAAATTTCTTTGATAGCATTTCAACTTTATTGCAAAGACATAAGGTTCATTTTTAATTGAGAAAATTTGAGTTAGGGATAGCTTTTCTGTACACAGCTGCTGACAATAGACTTGCCCCTTATTACATGGGACTACAACGCTGACGACATGAAGGTTCATAAAATTATACGTGGCATCTCCGATACTCACGAGTTGCAAGCTGATCTTAATAGATTTGAGGAATATTGTGCACGTAATCTGCTTCAGCTAAATGTATGTAAATGCTTCCATATGACCTTCACGCGTCAGAAGTCTACGGTGAATTCAACCTATACTCTCAACCAACACACCTTATGTAAAGTTAACAGTATCCGGGATTTAGGCGTTATACAAGATAGCAAATTACTATATGATCAACATATCGAGGGTATTGTAAAAAAAGCTGCGAAAGCATTAGGATTTATAATTAGAGCCTCAGCCTGTTTCCGTTCTCTAAAGCCAATCAAGGTTTTATATTGCTCGTTCGTACGCAGTCACTTGGAGTATGCATCCCAAGTGTGGAACCCTCAATATGAGACCTATAAGTTGCGTATTGAGGGTATCCAGAAAAAGTTTCTTAGATATCTTGATTACAAAGCGCACCAAGTATCTATAGATTACGAGCACCGTTGCAAGAAGTACCATTTTCTACCACTTGATTACAGGCGGCTCATCAATGATATTTGTTTTTTGATTAACATAGCGAATGGCTCGATTGACTGCTCTGAGCTCGTTTCAAAACTGGCATTTCGAACTAACCTTATTGGGTTGCGTCGGAGGCCTCTTCTGAGTTTGCCTTCTGCCTCCACTAATTATAGGCGTAATGCTTATCTTATGAGAAGCGCTCGTTGCTTTAATGAATTATCTCACGAGCATGACATTGACTTATTTTGCACTAAGACGAGCGTAGCAAGAAAACTTTTAGCTAAATCATTTTTTGTGAATGAAGCACCGGCTGGTGGTACTCAAACAAATGTACAAAAGTAAATCTAATCTAGAATAAAATAAAATAAAAAACCGTACTTAACTTTAACTTTTAGGCATTAGTTAATCGTACATTTTTATAATATCTGTGGAGGCTTGTTATTAGCAACTTAATTATATATTTTTGTTACCTATTATTTTGTTATTAGTCTGTAAGCCTTCTTAAAATGAATAAAATAAAATAAATAAAATACATAATCGGCAAAATGTGGGTGAACTACATAATCCACACTAATATTATAAATGCGAAAGTAACTCTGTCTGTCTGTCTGTCTGTTACCTTTTCACGCCTAAACCACCCAACAAATTTTGCTGAAATTTGGTATGTAGATAGTTTGCATTCATGAGAAGGACATACGCATATTATTTTTTGGAAATTCAACCCCTAAAAGGGTTACAAGGGGTGGCAAAGATTGTATGAGAAAAATATTTTTATTGCACATTTTTGCATAGGTAGGTAGGTAGGGTAGGTAGGGTAGGTCGGGTAGGTAGGGTAGGAAGGGTAGGTAGGGTAGGTAAGTTGGTAGGTAGAGTAGGTAGGTAGGGTAGGTAAGGTAGGTATCATAGTTAGGACAGGACAACGTCTGTCGGGTCAGCTAGTATTATATACCTCTGCATAACTCTTTGGGAATTACAGGGTTTTTAAACTTACATGGTACATGAGCCTGTCAATGACCTTTTCCACCAAGGTCTTTCTTTCAAGTAGTTCATCTTCATTCTCGATCTGACCCTGTCCAACCAGCTGCTCTAGGTACCAGCTCACGACTGCGCTCTTGCGCATGCCAGCACTTTCTTCTCCTGTAAAATATTTATGATAATTAAAATTAGTTCCTATTGGTGATATAGTTTTAAATAGCAATCTGAATTACTCATAATTTATGATTACTTTCGGGATATTAGCTTTCCTGTTTACTTTCGAATCTCAACCAGTTTCCTATTACTAAACCACATAACCGTACCACGAGTCAGATGTACAAAGACAAGCACATCAAGCTACCCCAATTCGTCAAATTTCTCTGATAGATTTTCAACTTTATTACAAACGAATGAGTTTCGTGTTCAATTGGGATTATTAAGTCTGTACGCGCGTAAAACCATGACCACAAAACAAAAGTAACGCCTGACAACCGGTATTTTTAAGATGTCCAGCATGTCTGAGAGACATCTCTCAGGCATGCCGGTTTCCTCAAGATGTTTCCCTTCACCGATTTGTCAAAATGTTTACCATAGACATACTGCTGACCCATAGAGTTGAACATACCATATACATCTGGTTACCCTTGCTGGTAGTTCAAACTTAAACTTAAAGCGTTTATATCAAATAAACCAATTACAGGCACTTTTGAATTGTCAAGGGGTCGGCCAGTCAGAAAGATGAAGCTAGTAGCCCATTCCAAAGCAATAGGTACCTATGGAGAAGAACGAGAAAGAAACTCCATGGACACTCTTTTAAGTTGATGATACAAACAACACATGTAACTTACCCCTAGTTTCCGCTTCAACTTCTTCTTTCCTCATGAACACAACCAACATATCGCTCAATGATTTGTACTCTTCGAACGACAGCGTCAGTTTCTTTTTAGGAGCCGTGTCGCCGTTCACTTGGGCATCTGGAAAGATTTACTTGAAATTAATCATTAAGTCTGGCAGTAACTTTTATTTCACATTTGAAAACAAATTACATTGTGTAAGTAATCATCATCATTCTCTTGCCCTTATCCCAATTTATTTGCGGTCGGCACAAGATGTCTTTTTCTTCCATACCTACTTATCTATTAGTCGTCATCTCGGAAGTCACTGAGCCCTTTCTAGCCATATTTTTTAATGTATGTATTACATGCATTTTGTATATAATACGCGAACTATAAAGAATTTTCACATTATGAACAAACAATTCGGATTATGAAAAGTCGTGAAACACACATTGTTCAGGAGTATGATACTAGTTTAATACTATGACGTATTTGGTATTTTTTCAATTAAAACATTGGGTTATCGGGAACCGACCAAGAGTTGGTGGAATGCCATTAGAGCAATTGTTTATTTGATAATGGAATTGGAGAGGTCCTCTATATTCACAACAGAAAAAGCAGTAAACTTTTCTTCTGTCTGTTCTTTACTTTTTTTGTTGACTTTTTTTCTTAGTCATCTGGCTAATGACGTTAAAAAGTAAAGACATCAAACTTACCACCGTTAGTCCCGCCATTAGGAATTTCCTGGTCTACATCCATGCTGGGTTCGTACTGAGGATCATCTTCATCCAAGTGGATATCAGGCTGTTCTACTCTGATAATAGATTTGTTCAGCAATCTGAAATGTAACACGAATCCAATGTTAAATTCTGAAGTGTATCTACTAATGAATGTGACCAACAAAAATTTTCAGTTAAATAAGACAAAGTTGGTTTAATTCTTCAGATATTCGTGATATTTTGCTAAACCAAAATAAAAACCATTTTCTATTCAATTTTTTTTTTCAATTTTTTGCTAAACCAAATTATTGTAACCCATTTTATGTGACATCTGAATACCAAGCAACTATTTGGATAAATTGAGTGTATTTTCTTTCGACTTTTTGAAATATAACCCAGGTATTTTAGTCTTCCCACTTCGCAACCCCTGTAGCAGACTACTTGGTTAGTACCCAGCAGTTATTAGCACGATTTCTGAGCGTCAGGTTAAGACCCCACGCGCAGTGATAGAGGTCCGGAATTTTCCATTAGGAAATTTTTACATTCACATCTTCTGGATTCATGTCCGGTTGATGGAAATCGATTCGTCCCTAAAAACAAGGTACTTAAACATATCTACTAAAATGTGAGTGCATCATACAGCTTCATGAATGTACCTGTAGGCCTCGTGCACGTGCTGCGGCGTGACGTGTCCGGAGCAGTGCATCTTGGCCATGCCCTCGGCCAGGCGCACCATGGACTCCAGCTGGCGCATGTGAGTGTATCATACAGCTTCGGGAATGTACCTGTAGGCCTCGTGCACGTGCTGCGGCGTGACGTGTCCGGAGCAGTGCATCTTGGCCATGCCCTCGGCCAGGCGCACCATGGACTCCAGCTGGCGCATGTGAGTGTATCATACAGCTTCGGGAATGTACCTGTAGGCCTCGTGCACGTGCTGCGGCGTGACGTGTCCGGAGCAGTGCATCTTGGCCATGCCCTCGGCCAGGCGCACCATGGACTCCAGCTGGCGCATGTCAGTGTATCATACAGCTTCGGGAATGTACCTGTAGGCCTCGTGCACGTGCTGCGGCGTGACGTGTCCGGAGCAGTGCATCTTGGCCATGCCCTCGGCCAGGCGCACCATGGACTCCAGCTGGCGCATGTGAGTGTATCATACAGCTTCGGGAATGTACCTGTAGGCCTCGTGCACGTGCTGCGGCGTGACGTGTCCGGAGCAGTGCATCTTGGCCATGCCCTCGGCCAGGCGCACCATGGACTCCAGCTGGCGCATGTGAGTGTATCATACAGCTTCGGGAATGTACCTGTAGGCCTCGTGCACGTGCTGCGGCGTGACGTGTCCGGAGCAGTGCATCTTGGCCATGCCCTCGGCCAGGCGCACCATGGACTCCAGCTGGCGCATGTGAGTGTATCATACAGCTTCGGGAATGTACCTGTAGGCCTCGTGCACGTGCTGCGGCGTGACGTGTCCGGAGCAGTGCATCTTGGCCATGCCCTCGGCCAGGCGCACCATGGACTCCAGCTGGCGCATGTGAGTGTATCATACAGCTTCGGGAATGTACCTGTAGGCCTCGTGCACGTGCTGCGGCGTGACGTGTCCGGAGCAGTGCATCTTGGCCATGCCCTCGGCCAGGCGCACCATGGACTCCAGCTGGCGCATGTCAGTGTATCATACAGCTTCGGGAATGTACCTGTAGGCCTCGTGCACGTGCTGCGGCGTGACGTGTCCGGAGCAGTGCATCTTGGCCATGCCCTCGGCCAGGCGCACCATGGACTCCAGCTGGCGCATGTGAGTGTATCATACAGCTTCGGGAATGTACCTGTAGGCCTCGTGCACGTGCTGCGGCGTGACGTGTCCGGAGCAGTGCATCTTGGCCATGCCCTCGGCCAGGCGCACCATGGACTCCAGCTGGCGCATGTGAGTGTATCATACAGCTTCGGGAATGTACCTGTAGGCCTCGTGCACGTGCTGCGGCGTGACGTGTCCGGAGCAGTGCATCTTGGCCATGCCCTCGGCCAGGCGCACCATGGACTCCAGCTGGCGCATGTGAGTGTATCATACAGCTTCGGGAATGTACCTGTAGGCCTCGTGCACGTGCTGCGGCGTGACGTGTCCGGAGCAGTGCATCTTGGCCATGCCCTCGGCCAGGCGCACCATGGACTCCAGCTGGCGCATGTGAGTGTATCATACAGCTTCGGGAATGTACCTGTAGGCCTCGTGCACGTGCTGCGGCGTGACGTGTCCGGAGCAGTGCATCTTGGCCATGCCCTCGGCCAGGCGCACCATGGACTCCAGCTGGCGCATGTCAGTGTATCATACAGCTTCGGGAATGTACCTGTAGGCCTCGTGCACGTGCTGCGGCGTGACGTGTCCGGAGCAGTGCATCTTGGCCATGCCCTCGGCCAGGCGCACCATGGACTCCAGCTGGCGCATGTCAGTGTATCATACAGCTTCGGGAATGTACCTGTAGGCCTCGTGCACGTGCTGCGGCGTGACGTGTCCGGAGCAGTGCATCTTGGCCATGCCCTCGGCCAGGCGCACCATGGACTCCAGCTGGCGCATGTGAGTGTATCATACAGCTTCGGGAATGTACCTGTAGGCCTCGTGCACGTGCTGCGGCGTGACGTGTCCGGAGCAGTGCATCTTGGCCATGCCCTCGGCCAGGCGCACCATGGACTCCAGCTGGCGCATGTCAGTGTATCATACAGCTTCGGGAATGTACCTGTAGGCCTCGTGCACGTGCTGCGGCGTGACGTGTCCGGAGCAGTGCATCTTGGCCATGCCCTCGGCCAGGCGCACCATGGACTCCAGCTGGCGCATGTGAGTGTATCATACAGCTTCGGGAATGTACCTGTAGGCCTCGTGCACGTGCTGCGGCGTGACGTGTCCGGAGCAGTGCATCTTGGCCATGCCCTCGGCCAGGCGCACCATGGACTCCAGCTGGCGCACCGTGATGCGCCAGGCGCCGCCGCCGCCCGCGCCGCCGTCGCGCTGCCGCAGCACCGTGTAGTACTCCACCAGCAGCTTGCCGGCTTCCTGGAGAGAGTAGGTTTCATGGGTGGGCTTAAATTTTCTTTTTTTTTTGCAATTTGTAGGCCAAGATCAGAATGTCTCTTGTTTGTCAAAATATACTGCAAAGCTAGATTCTGCCACCCCTAAACAAGATGATTTTAAAGAGACTCTTTGCTCTCAGTAGTTATTTTACTAAGTCATTGTGTGTACCTTTAACTTTCTAATGTTCAACAACCAGATTTTTGCCTTCCATTAACTTTGGATGTATGCTATAACTTAGTAGAGTCCCATTTCATACAACAAACAAACACACGAGTCAAATTCCCAAGGGAACTGGGACCATTATCTCTAAGAAAAGATGCAAACTCTTTAAAATTAAGATCTAATAAACTGTAAAGGTTTGTTTAACGGTTTTAAATTCTCCAAAAGGCTGGTTAACACTTCCCGTGACTCAAGGGCTGGCTTAGCTTGGCCTGACGGCCTTTACTGGTGACATTACCAGTCGACAACAATGCGGAGGAATTTTTCAACGCCATATTTTAGTTGGTTAATAGTTTTATATACTTGTACAGACGACAATACATCAAGCTATCGCAAACTGACAAATTTTCCCAAATGAATATGAACCTTATTATGATATAGCAAAGTTGAAATTTGACAGATAGGGGTAGCTTGATGTGCTGGCCTCTGTACATGGTATTTATATACGTTTTAGTTCTACTAGTGTTAGATTCTACATAGCATATATAAAGTAATTAACTTACCTCTGTAATAATAGGCTTGAAGGACCTCGAGAACGCGATGTATCTCAGCAGATCTTCCCTTGTGTAAACACAGTCATATGTCTCTTCCTTATTACAATGCAGATCCACAATCTTCCTGGCTATAGCATAATCTACCATCTCACTGCTTTCATCTGTTAGAAAAAAAAAGAAATTCAATTTCGCATAGTGTTAGAAAATAAATATATGGTCTGCCTTCTTGTTAACTTAGATTAAGTGGTCTAAGGCGGAACATCACCAGTGAAGCTGAACGCGATGAGCACATAAACCTCGTTTAAGGGCTGTCAGTGTCATTATTCTCTAAGGAATATTGGGACAGGTCTTGAACGCGGTTTGTATGAGCTGATCGCGTTGAATACAATTTCTAGTCTGACAAAATTGTTATTGAATTTTGAAAATTAGCCTGGGTTTGTGGCTGGTTGGATGATAGTTGATATTGATAATATTCATGAGAATATTTTTTTTCTGTTACTTGACTAATATGGATTGAATAAACATGTCAGCCAGGGCAGGCAGGCAAGTCTGTTTAAATCTCTATAAGTACCTAAATTAAAATGGAATGCTGATTTTTGGTTATCATATGAGAAGAGCTAGACTGATTTGACTAAGTTTTCTTTTTAAAATGTTTGCAATAGTCCGAATTAGGTTTTTACGAAATTTGAAAAAAAACCCGGAAAATGTTTATCTTCTAGAAAAATTGAACATCCTTTTGTGTATGGGATTTTTGTATGAATTATTGAAATTTCGAAAGGACGACGTCTGTCTAGTGCTTGTGCTTTGTTATTTTTTTTAATAATAAGAGGATGTACCTATTAGTATGAAGAACAGGTCGAATCTGGACATGATGGGTGCGCTTAACGCCACGTTCTGTTGTAGAGACTTCGCTCTGTCATAGCGGCCGCCGATTGGGTTGGCAGCAGCAAGGATTGACGTGCGGGCGTTTAGAGTAGCTCTTACTCCGGCCTAGAACAAAGAAGATTATGGGAACACACATACCCATATATTTCAAAGGGGTTTTTTTCCCTCCCTCTGTAGATGGAGCGGAAGGGAGTGTCAGAATTTTACTGACTTAAACCCATCCATATTCCTTCCTTAGCCATATGTGTTCCGGGGCAGCGGTTACCTTTTCGGCAGCCCCGCTGAACAATGATAACTTGGTTCTAAATAAATTAATTACTCATAACAATTTACAATCTGCTTATAATGAGATACAAAGTAATATTTAAGTAGGTATCATAATACAGTACAATACAATTTCTTCCAGAGTATTAGTACATTATACCTAAAATTAATTAATTCAAATAAGCATGTACATTCATGGTTTTATTTTAAGGCACTAGCTTAGAATGGATCAAAATGTATTGAGCATGTATATGTGTGCGGGGCACTGAGATAGAACAGAAAACACTCAGCTGTGTTCATGGCAGTGTTCAATGGGTTAAATCGTCTGGCAATCCATTGAACAGCTGTGCTCAATGCATAATGGCGTACGATGATGACTTCAATTTAAGATCTATTTTGTTCAACTCCGTGGTGTAAACAATAATTATAAGAAAAGCTTCAATGAGTACATACCTTAGCAATAGATATGGTCTGCTGTTCCATAGCCTCGTGGATGGCCACCTGGTCGACGAGGTCCATCTTATCGAACTCGTCGATACAGCACACGCCGTTATCAGCCAACATCAAAGCACCCGCTTCTATTACGAAGTCGAATGACTCTTCGTCCTGTACACAACATTCAGTATTGTTAATAAAATGCAACTTTTGTCTATTCTCAGCACCTTCTCTCAGTTT
This sequence comes from Hyppa rectilinea, assembly GCA_951799385.1. Lineage (NCBI taxonomy): Eukaryota > Metazoa > Arthropoda > Insecta > Lepidoptera > Noctuidae > Hyppa > Hyppa rectilinea. The sequence continues at coordinate 10,239,012 of OX637322.1, read as the reverse complement.
ATATAACACTAGCTTGTCAGTGGCTTCGCCCGCGTGGGTGACGGAAATTTTCCCACGGGAATATACTATCGGGATAAAATCCAATGTGTTTATCCAGGGTATAAACGATCTGTGAGCCAAATTTCATCCAGATCCCTTCAGTTGTTCTGGCGTGATTTAAGGCAGATTTCATCAATGCAACTAAACGCGATCAGCGCCTCTAAACTGCGTTCAAGAACTATCAGTGTTAAAATTTATAATATTGGCAAGTATACATTGTGTTAGGTTAAACCAGGGACATACTTTCAGGGGTTACTATACTCATGAAAATGAACAACTCTGACTATGGAACTATACCTGAAATCACGAAAAAAAACACAGCAGTTCAGTATATTTATGTTCGCATAATTCGTCAAAATGTATGGAACAGCTGATATTTTTTTTTCATATTTCAGAGTTGGTCCCCTGGACAAAGTTGTTGATTTTCATGAGTACAATAAAACCAGAAAGTATGTCTCGTTTAACCTAACACACTGTATAGTTAGGGTCATAATAATATGCGTATATATACCTAACACACTGTATAGTAATACCTTAACGACGGCAGCAGTGAGACCGGCGGCCGAAGAAGCTTTCCCGCTAGTGTACACGGCGCGCGGAGTTATCTCGCTCACTTGTTTTAGTAGTTGAGACTTAGCGGTACTAGGATCGCCCACGATGCAAACGTTTATGTCACCTCGGAGAGTTGTGCCTGGTAATGGGATTATGAATTATAAGTATGTCATCATCATCTGCTTAGCCAAACTATGTTGGGGTCGGCTTCCAGTCTAACCAGATGCAGCTGAATCCCAGTATTTCACATGGAGCGACTGCCTATCTGACCTCCACAACCGAGTAATTGGGCCATAAGATACCCCTTGGTAAGACTGGCTGTCAGATTTTCAGGCTTCTGACGACCCGTAACCGTAAGAATTATAAGTATGTACTTACGAAAAATATAACCCGGTAACTGGGTTAAGGAGCTCAGATAGGCAGTCGTTACATGTAAAACACTGGTATTCAGCTGCATCCGGTTAAACTAGAAGCCGGCCTCAACAAACTCGTAGTTGGGGAAAGGTAAGGCTGATTGATTGAGTTAAAAATGCTATGTTAGCCTAGTGGTGTTAAGCGGGATTGTCCGAAAGGGTTACCGCTACCCCGGAACGTAAAGGGCTACGGAAGGAACATGGATGGGTTTTAGTCAGTAAGAGTCTGACACTCCCTTCCGCTCCACCCAGAGCGGGAGCAGTCATTGGATGATTTCCCAGCCTTAAAAAAAAATTTATCTAATGATTAAATTACTATAGAACCTTACCTTCAATAGTAGTCTTAGCGACTCCACCAAACAACATGAGTAGTATTCCTCTCTTCACCTCATTGTTGCCGTGAATGCTTGGAAATAGACTTGTGATGAGATTGTTGTACAGATTACGGTCGCGGGACATCTCGTATACCTGAGGGCAATGAGTGAGGTTTGCTATAAGTATTAGGGCAAGATTGAAGGAAAACATCGTGAGGAAACCAGCATGTCTGAGCGATATTTCTCGACAGCATGTGAAGCTAAGTCAGAGGCCAATGGGCAGCTCTGAGGCCAATGGGCAGCTCTGACACCAGGTTATTCACTAACCCCACGAAAAGAAGAAGGGCAAGATTCACCGACGCATACAAATGTGAACACTATTGCAATGGCATTAATGGTCATATCCAAATGCAATGCTTCCTCGTATTGGCTTATTCGAATACGAATATTATTGTCATACAAATAAGGTTAAAATTCGTGTGAACTGCTCACTTAGTAAAGTCAAAGATGATCTGTAATTAATGACCCTTAGAATGGGGGATTGAAAGCAGGTTTTAGTTGTTTTGAGGATTGCACAAGTTAATTGAGATGCATATTACTCGCCCACAGTATAAAGCCAGAAAATCCACATTTATTTAATTGTTAACGAAAGATTTTTTTTGAAGAAATTACTGCTCTCATTACTATTATTCAGTCTTATCGGTAAGTGTCAAAATCAGAGAGCATTTTTCTGATGAAGTAAGAGAACGCGTACGCTGCGTAGTACGCGTTACGTAAACGCGACGACGAAGCCGCGTCAATGAGACATATTTTCGACACAATCACGTGCATGCTATTGCGCCTATACTTCAATGTCTGTCTGTGGTACACTCCCAGTTCACAGAAGAGGTAGCAGTCATGAATTACCTTATCCCATTCTTTGTCAGTCATCTGCTTTCTCATATCCTCGGTGGTAAGGTCGTCAGTCGCCACGTCAGCAGTTCCGAACCTTCGCGATATAGCTTGCACACTGCATGCTAGGAAGGCTGTTCTGTTGACAAGAAAAAAGGAGTTCCATAAACAAACGGTCTTTACAGCCTTTTCACCAGTCCCCAGTATTTAAACTGGGAAGAAATACAGTCAAATAGCAAATTATACATCAAAAATCAGCTGTTCAGATCATTCATGTTCGCAGAATTCGTCATAATTTATGGAACAGTCGTTTTTTTCTTTTCATATTACACAGTTGCTGTCATAATCAAAGTTGTTCATTTTCACGAGTTCTATACCCCCTCGTTTAATCTGACACACTGTATAAGTCTGCCTCATTTGGTGTAGTGGTTGCAGTTGTAGCTACTGCTGAGTTTGGTCCTGGGTTTCATTCCCTATACCTAGTCAGGCAGTGCTATTGGGTTTTCCATTAGAACTTTCCAGTAGCAGTTCGGAGTCTGCATGATTTCAGGTAGAGTTCCATAGTCAAAGTTGTTAATTTTCATGAGTAGAGTACCCCCTGAAAGTATGTCCGTCGTTTAACCTAACACACTGTATACACCTACATACATTTTGCTATCATATTCAATAGACTTCTTAATTACACCTTTGTTTCCAACACACTGTCATTTCTTGGCTTATTTAGCAATGCCAGACACATGAGCCTGTAATAGTTAATTAAAGATTTATGAGGCACAACTGCTACAATGGTTTAATCTTGATAAGAACCTGCCTGTCAAATGGTTGAATGAAGTTCAAATTTACCGTTGTAAGGGCAGATTTCACCAATGAATATGATTGCGATCAACACATAAACCATGTTTAAGAGCTGACACAGCAGCTGTAATTTTTCTCTATGGAATATTGACACTGACAGCTCTTGAACATGTTTTAGTTGTGCTGATCGTGTTCAGTTTTATTGGTTAAATTGGCACTTACAGCAAAGTGAATCAAGAATCTAGTGCATTTTCATCCTTGTGTAAAAACTAGATATTTGAACCACATCACGCCTATAGTAAAAGGGTAGTAGTAAAGGTGTATCATATATTGCTCATTACGTTTTGTATGTTGTATGTGCTATTTTCAAGAACCAACGACGAATTCAGACTTCAAACTGCTTTTATAGAAAATTTCTTCATTTGGAAACCTACAAAAACACAATCTTATCCAAGGACAATAGTTATTTTCTGTATGAAAGAAATTACTTATAATGCAGTTCTCGGACTCCCAAAGCTTTAAGCCCCTTGATGCCCTCCATCTGCCCTTCGTTTCCTTGTCTTGTCCTTGTGGTGAGTTCGGCCTTGGCTCCTGGTAATGATAGGGAGCCTACATCCGGCACTACTATGAGTGTACCAGTGAAGTCATAGCGGTCACCAGCCTGAAAGAGGATAGGAAAAAATTTTTTGTTACGTGACCTAAATTAAATAAATATCTATCACCCCCCTGCCACAGGCATTAGTTACTGCACAGTAACTCACTGCATGTGAGCCTCAATTAAGTTTGAATTGTACTCTATGGGACCCAGTGTCTTCATGTAATTATAATATAACTTTCTTTTCTGACCAGAAATCAATAATAAAATTATAAAAACAAACTTGGCACTTACTGACTAAAACTCGTTAAACAAAACAACTACAGCAAATATCTGAATGACAGTCTGTGTGCCGCCACGCAGCGATACATTATTTGCCCATCCACCCTACCAGCTATAGTAGGCACGAGACTTTTGGGGCTGCCGTGCACCTGACGTATCAGTCAAGCGCAATAAGTATCATCTGGATTTTATGCAAAATGCATCATTTGAGTTTACCTTATGACAAACAAATCTCTTGCTTATAGCAAATTTAGTTATTAAAAAAATAACTAAATATAATTAAATTATGGGTTGCTGACAAGCAACTCAATCTTGAAGAATAGTAACATCCAATTTTTTACTTTGGAAAACTTTAACATTGGCAAAAATTATTGAATATTGGTTTCTATATGCTTGTCTTCATCTTTACCTGCACAGATTCTACAGCTTCAGCCCTTAATATAACTTCAAGGGAACGAGGGATGCATCCCCTTGGCAACTCAGCTTGTGTTTCCTGAATGCGGACTTTTTGGAAGTCAACAAACACAGACTTGTCTGCGTCCAGCATGAAGCGACGTCTATTGGCACACACTGGGTTACGACAGATTGCTGGGATTGTGTACTGGAATCACGAAATAAAAACCTTGTTATTTTGGAATGGTAGTACAACAAAATCTTGGTTGCATTAGACGAAAGAACTTGAAATAAATTATATAACATCATTCATACTTTTTATTTAGCGTGTCCGCGCGTATTGATTTGCATTAAAAATATTGCTGTAGTTAATATAGCTCACCTTAAATTGTTGTTCAACATTTTTAATAACAGTCTGACAATCCAAACAGACAAAAGTGCCCAAGACCAGCTCGGGATGCACCGGGTGGGTTCTCACAATCTGTCCTGAGATTCTTATCAGCGTGCCAATCTTTGCAGTAGTGAGCTCCCTTACTTTATGTCTTGTCGGCACATCTACAAACGAAACGTAACACTCCTTGTCATGCAAATCTTTCTTCATACCACTGTCAGCGAGACTCAAGACATAATTTAAAATAGCTTGGTTCAAAAATGGGTATATTCGATAATATTCTTCGATTATTGTGGTTGCAAGGTTTTGGTTGTACTTTTCAACATCATCAAAACTGACTTCTAGGGTGCTAAGTTCAGGTTTGAGGAGCTCTTTTGCATTTTTCTCGTATTTTAGTTCGTTGTCTTCTTTGAACCTGAGTGGATAAAAAGAAGTTGCATTATAACCTCAAAGTTGTTGAAAATAAAGTACATAGTTAAAATTATGAATTAAACTATTAGATTATTAATAATAAGCAAGGAATTATACTTACTCTTCTAAGAAATCCTGAAAAAGCTTCTGGCAACGAACTCCAACCTCGTCTTTGACTTGACTTTGTGTGGCGTAGGTGTCGGCAACATCCATTGTTTACAGTAAAAGTTACACAATAGTCACAAATAACTAACTTTAATCCACTCCACGTAGATAACACTTAGTAATACTTAACACATAATCAATACATAACAAAGAAACACGTTAATTACAGTTATTACTTCACTTTGGCGTCGGTTAGTCCACCATAGTACTGCTAAAGCGGTTGTTTGAGTTGTTTCTATTATGAACTATGAAGAAACGAATGATATTGGTTATAATGAAATGAAGTTCTGGTTTAATAAGGTAAATGTTACGGGATACCTAAAACTATAATTATCGTTTACTCAAAATTGCGCGAATCTCGTGAAGAACGCAATCAGTCCCGTCGCATTTCAATTTTGACAAACGTCAAATGACGTCAATAGTCATTTTGGCGGGAGTTTTTTTTGTCGTCTGGAAATTCTGACATTGAAAATAATAAACAAAACATCCGTCTATGAAACGTAGCTTTCTATCCAGAATACTAAAATGTGTCCGACAATAAGTGATTATTTCATATTTCGCTATTTACTTCCCAGGAAATGTCTACACCATCTGGCTTATTTTCCATCCATTTACAAATAATTACATTCATTGATTTATACGATTCGTAGAGATTTTCTGAACGAAACATAATGTCATGACTAAAATGTAAACAAACGTGTTTCATTCATTGATTTGTGCATTAATTCATCAAGTGACGATTTATTTTACACGTATAGTTAATTTATAGCGAGCAACTGAGTTATGCAAATGTCTCACACATTCAAAAAAAGTGTAGCTTGTTTATTTATCACAAAATAGTTTGAAACAATAAATAACCTCAAATTAGAAAGTTGTCGAAACTATTATGCAAAGTTTCATGAATTATTTCAATACGGGCTGAAATTATGACGGAAGCCCAAGTTGGTTTTTTGTTTAACATTGCTGCAGCTGTATCTCGTCTAGAAAATGACGAAACTAAAACTTTATTGAAGAGTTATTATTTGTAAGTAATATTTATACTTAGGGATAATTAAGGCTTTTTCAATTCTAGATTAAATCTTAAATTTAAATCTTCTTTCCAGAATGCGCTGTAAAGATATTACAAGAGGATACGGCCTTCCTGACAAATACTTTTCAGCAAAGATAAGATGTCCTAACTGTTGTATTGAATGGAAAAAGAACACTGAAATAAATGTAAGAAATAGTTTACATTCGTTTATTTTATGCTGGCGTGTACTTGCTTTTAATTTCAGGTAATATCAGTAATTGCGATGTATTTTATTGCAGGTAAATTCAATCAAATTAACTAAAAGGCAAAAACAGAGATTAAAGTCTCGCAAAACAAAAGAAAGCAAGAAAGAATATGTGAGACGCAAACATGACTTATTACATAGTAACAATGTTGTGAGTATCCATACACTTTTACATTAAAAAAAAAATTGAAATTGGAATATAATGTTAAACATACAAAACAAGATAGTCATCATTTAAAAAAGTATCCGTGTAACAATTTTTACTGTACTTGTATTGTTTACCTAAAATAATTGTATAATATTCTTTTTCTGCTTAGGAGCAAATATGTACATTCTGCAAACACAGCACTGTTACTCCTTCAATAAAGCCACAGAAACAAACAATAAAACCTGACTACACTGGACAAAACAACAAAACAAAAATAATAGAAATGGAAGTCCCTAAAACCAATACTTTACAAAAGCCAGAGACAAAGAAGCCTAAGTATGCTAAAAAGAAAGAAATCAATGTATATGCCAATGCACTAGATGTGTTTTCATTGCAAAATAAAAATAATGCTCTGGCCACCAAAGAGAAACCTAAAGTAATAAACAACAATAAAAAGAAAAAGGACAAGTTTGCAGGTCTATGCCAGAAGGCTGTTCTAGCCTCAGCCAAATTCAAGGGAAAAGAACAAAAGAAGAACAAACTCAGTCTGTTTTTGAAACCATCTTCATGATATATAATTATAATAAAAGACATAATTAATTGATGACATTATTTATTTATCCTTATAATTATCAAATGAATGTCCATTACATTGGTATTTGTATGGCCAGTAATAACATGGTAATTGCCATTTTGGAATTTCTTATAGAAATTGTAGCTATCATTCTCTGCTAAGTACTTATGGGGGTTCAAATTTTCTCTTTCAGCATCTGAAATTAAATCTAGATACCCAATAGCACCAGCAGCATCAGTTGGGCCATCTATTCCATCAGTCCCAGCACTTAGGAAGTAAATATCAAAGTTATCAAAATTATCTTTTGTTTTATGGAGAAAATCTGAAAATTCTAAAGCCAATTGTTGATTTCTGCCTCCTTTTCCTGAACCTTTCACATTTACTGTTATTTCTCCACCTAATATTAGACACAGATCCTTAGTTGATGGACTTGCACACAAATCTTCTAAAACTTTCAAATTAATCCCTGGCACACTGCAGGATTGAATTTGTTGTTTTAGATCATGTAAACTTAATTTTCCTTTTAAATAATCACAAAAATGTTTTGTCAATTTAGCATATTCAAAAGCAATCTCTTTCACTTCTCCAGTGACTGCATCAGATAGAGGGATAGGTAAATAATTTGATTTCCGTGCTTCTTCTAAAGCAGTAGCTATACTTATTTTGTTTGATCCTATTATATAATTTGTTACATTTTTTCTTGGAAATTCCTCTCTTTTATTAGTCTCGGTCAGAACTGTTTTGATTGATTCTGGAAGTTGTTCCATTAGTTTGAATTTCTTAATTATGCCAATTGCTTGAGACGGGTCATCTTCATTTTCAGTAGTAGGGCCACTGGCTATTAAGTCCAGTGGGTCTCCAACAATATCAGACAAAATTAAAGAAATAACTTGAGCTGGTTGTGCTTTTATTCCCAACTGGCCTCCTTTCAAATCTGATATCCCTTTTCTAACAGTATTTAGTTCCTTTATGTCTGCACCAGCATTAGCTAATTTCTTTATGAGTGTAGTTTTTTCGGATAGTGTAATAGGAGGTTTAGGTAGAGGCATGAGAGCTGAACCCCCACCAGATAGTAACACCAAGAGTAAATCATCATTGCCAAGCTTGGTAATATGGTCTCTAATTTTTTTAGCAGTGCTAAGAGCGTCTTCATCAGGCAGATTATTCAGTGCTCCTTCATGATAAAATATGTTCGGATTTGCTGGTTTATGATTTAAACTTCCCACAGGGATGCTTATAATTCCATGTTTAATTTTCGAAATCAAGATATTTTCAACTTCTTTAGCCATATTTTGCACGGCTTTCCCGCACCCGATCAAATGTACGTTTTTATTACGTAAGTTGATATTTTCTCCATCTATACATAACTGCTGACTTGTAGGATTATATTTCACAAACTTTCTAATGAGATTTTCTGGAAGCACCGCTTGCACGCTACTTACAAAAGTTTTCATCAAATCGCTGACCACTTGTTTAGACATTTTTGAACACACTGTCTCTTGTCGTTCTTCCGACTTGAATTTCCAATTTGTATAGCAGAATAGGCGCAATCAAGTACACTGTCCGATAATGTATCTTCAGATTATTATTATGGTACTTTTCCATATACCGAAACATAAATAAGTAAAGTTTCGACGGAAACATTGTTTACATTTATTAATGTCATGGTCAAGTGTCAATACTGTCAATTAGATTTTTTGACAGCATTACAATAATTAATCTAAAAATCATCCTCCACCTCCACCACGGTAGTGATGGGTAACTCGTCATTTTTATATGAGGTTGAGGGAGTTCCTCATTTTACCTCGAGAGGCCCTCACGAGTTACCCCTCATTTGAGGTGAGGAGTTGTACTTCGGCGTATTCACCTCACGAGCCAAACTCAGCCGAAAGTCCGCGGTAGCAGGGCGGACGGTTGCGTCGACTCTTAGTACGAGCTTAGTACTCACGATTCTGATTTTTACGTCTCCCTCACACACATCATTTTCTTTCGCTTATAATTTTTTGACCGCCAAAATAAACGAATCACACACCAAACAAACATCATTATTATATTGTACAGAGGCCAGCACATCAAGTTACCACAATCCGTTAAATTTCTTTGATAGTATTTCAACTTTATTGCAAAGATATAAGGTTAATTTTTAATTGAGAAAATTTGACAGTTAGGGATAGCTTGATGTGCTGGCGTCTGTACATACTGAAAACATAATATTTACTGTTGTCCTTACTCATTTAATAAATTTAGATATTTAATAAAGTTCATTCACACTAAGCTCACTCGATTACTCGATACTCACTCGCGAGTACTCGCGTCAATAATGTCAAAGTCAATATTGTCCGTTTTTAAGTGAGGATGCGTGAACGAGTGAGTGAGGTGGTTCAATATTAAAATTCGAGTAAATCTTTCAATTTGCGATCACGAGTACCTCAAACGAGGCACCTCATAAAAAGTACTCTGTGCTCATGAGTGACTGAGTGAGGGACACATCTCTACACCACGGAAAGAACAGCTGTTTTTAACTTTTTACCCGACTGCCTTGGGAGGGTAATTTGTTTTTGATTTGCTAATAACCGCTTTGATAAGTTGCGAATAGTAAAATAGTTACATAATATACGTCTGCCGGATTTCTCATTTAGTTTTCAGCCAGTGATCTCGTTTGTCCACTGTTAACATCGATGATCGTTGACTGTTAACCTTAGACCTTTTATATTTTAAAGTTACGGTGCGTGCAATGTATAGACAGCTTTACGACAAGACATCAATATGATAAGAAACCGAATATCAAAATGTATGGTTAATTACTTGTTTATCACGTTGGGATTGCAAACTTTACATAACATTACTCTTACATATTACTGATAAGAAAAAAGTACCTAATGTTAATTTTGGAGGATACTGGCCAAAGTCAAAGCAAGCCACTCACTATTTTGGCGCGCAAAATTATGGTACGTTCCGATTCGTTTATTATTACATAATGATGAAATATTTAGAAGATTTATTTTTTATTTTTATTCAATTGGTTCTTGAAATCATAATTAATTGATTATAAGAAGTGATTGTTACTTTTACTATGGTGTTTTATTCATTTAGATTCTCTAGATCTATGTTCAATTTTAAAACTACACGATTAAAACCGAACGTAAGTCATTCACGCACGCGCAGACATGTCGTAACAAGTTGCCGGAAATTTTAAAATACAATGCAGAAGCAGATTTGAGAATTTTGAGATCTTTTATTTCTATAAACTCACATTATGAAACTTTTATTTAAACGACGCTATGGATAATCCAGTTTGTTTATCCCAATATTTCGCAAATAAACAAAATGTGAGGTCATTTGGAAACATAATACAATGGAACACTTTGAAAAACGAAAATGAAGAAAGGTTCATTAGACTTATCTTAGAAGACGTGAACTTGGTGAGTGACTTGCCGCCTGATTTTATAAATATTTTATCTATTATTAAAACAAACCTGAGGAATAAATCCAAGCTAGATTTCAAGAACTTCTATCCTGTGGATGATATTCCACACTTGCACCCAGTAAACAAAGAACTTATTTTTAATAATAGTTGGAAAGCGTTATGCGAAATATGTCCAAGAAATTTCTTTGGAACTAATCAAAACAGTAAAATATTTAAGAATTTGGTTCGGACTGTGGTTTTCTGCATGAAACGTCAACATTTTATGCTTGAAAAAATTATTGCAAAGTGGGACTTGGAAATATCACCCTGGAAAAGTTTACCGAGTACTATTGCAAAGAGTGTGTTATTAAAAATTATACTATGGATATTGAAATATTTACTGTCATCAATGATTTGTTTAAACTTTTATGTTACCACATGCAAGCTAGATGCAAATGAAAATAAACTTTATTATTTTTGGAAACATCAGTGGCAAAGTTTTTATGATAAACAAGTTTCCAAAATGATATTCACTAAAGTGATTCAGAAATATGAACCATATTCATTGGGTAAAAAGTTGAAGAGGAATCACAGCCTTGCTGATAGAATGAAATTGAAAATGTTAAAAAAAAATATTCCAAAGTTATACCTAACGTTGAAGCCAAATAATGATTGTAGACCAATAGTATGCTATAAAAATGACTCACTGAGTATTTCAGAAAAATACAAGATAAAAGATAGATTGAGATTTTTGAGACAACTGACTGGTAAGCCGCTATCAAAACTTGAAAATCAGTACAAAACATTACATACTAAATGGCTCACAGCTAATAAGCCAAAGCTTTACTTCATTAAAACAGATCTCAGCAATGCTTTTGGTTCTATAAATAGAGAGAAATTATCAAAAATATTATCAGAGAAACATATGAATGGCCAAAAGGCTGAAAAGTGTATGAATATGAAGAAAAAACTTGCCCAGCAATACCGAGATCTAGTAACAGAGTTGCGAAAGCCTATCTTAATCCGTGCAGGATCTACAGTTTATGAATGGAAAGAAGGATTGGTTCAAGGATATAAATACTCTCCAGCGCTATCCGAACTGTATTACACATATTTGGATGAGTTGTATTTTTCGGAGCATCTGAAAACTACTGAAAATCAAGTTAAATTATTTATAAGAGTTGTTGATGACTATTTGTACATCACAGATTCATTAACTGACGCCTCATCATTTTTGGATGCATTGTCAAATTATAGAAATGTAAATTATGAAAAAACTGTGGTGAACTTTCCACATGACAGTATAAAGCAAAGTGAAGATATTTTTTTCCTTGGATATTGTTATAACACATCTACAATGCAAGTTAGTAGAGCCAGTAACATATTTGCTGGACAAATGTGCTACAAAATTGCATTCACAAGCGGGTTTTCTGAAATACATAAGTTTATTGAGAGCCGGATTGGCCAATCAGGGATTCAAATTAACAGCCACATTTTTAACTTGAACTATAATAATGAAGATATAATATGGAGGCATATATTTACCACTTTTTGTTTGTCAGCTAACAAATTGTGCACTATATTGGCTGTACTATGCAATGAGCAAGAAATGAAGAATTTTCTGTCACTTTACAAAAAGAGGGTAGCTGTGAAATTGAGTAATTCTATGATAGAAATGTTAATGAAGAACAAGTCCAATGATTTCATGTTTGTGTATTGTATTAATCATTTTAGATATTTATCTTGGAAAGCTCTTTACTTATGTGCAAAGTTCACACCAAAATGTACTGGTCTGGTTCCATTTATAAACGACGAATTGGCAAAATCTAATTGTATATTTGGAAAATGGCGGGAGCATGCAAGAAGAATTGATACAGATGGCGAATGTGAGCGTAAAGCGATCAGGGAAGTCTGTCGACGAACTGATTTGAGAATGATTTTTAAAGAATTTGATGTACTACCTAATGAATTTGAATGTTATCACCATAAAAAATTATTGTAAATCATGTAAATAAAAAAATGAGTTGTGTTAAAAATATTTAATTTAATAAAAATATACATACAATCATAATCACTCGGATGGTAGAAAATAAATGCTTACAAATCTAACTAGGTAATCTAGGCACACATTTGGACGGATTAAAATGTCTAAAAGCTGCAACCTTACACAAAATTCACTTATTCTATATCAGGTCAGATATAATATCATCGTAGAACAGATCTAAATTAAGTCACTCAGGAATTGTTTGTCTTATAAAATCATAATTATTGCTTACAAACTAACATGGGCTAGCCACATATGGACGGATTAAAATTTCTAAAAGCTGCAAAATTACACAAAGTTCACTTATTCTATATCAGGTCAGATATAATATCATTGTAGATCAGATCGAAATTAAGTCACTCGGGAATTGTTTGACTTAAAAAATCATAATTATTGCTTACAAAGTAACATGGGCTAGCGAAAGAATGGAGTGCCAACAGCATTATATTTTTGATATGTCTGAAGAGATTCATTTATTTAAATTATACAGTTGTGCTAATTAATATTAAGCTGCCTATCTTAATAATACGTATGATGTTGGTACTGATATGAATGTACCTTCTACTGTTTACCTTTGGTCACCCGATATTTTGTTATTTTTAATAATACGTCTTAATATGTAGTGTAAATGGCTCTAGATGCTAATATGTCTCAGATTTTATTATATTACTATCACACCGGTAGGCCAAATAAAGACTCCATGTCTTCACTACTCCATGTAACAAAAGTAAATTATCTTAACAATGCAACTATAAACAGAGCAATCGCTAGTAAATGCCCGACCACGCCGTGGCTATAAGCTTGCGACAAAAAGTCTGGGTCCGAAGCGACATAGTACGACGCTTGAGGGGCATCGCAGGACACAATCCTCGCTGCTCGAATAAGTGCGGGACCGGCGACTATTTCCGCTGATCGCTTGGTGTGTGGCAAAGGTTTTAGGCGTACAGCCACGTCGCTGAATATTAGGTCGGAGTATGGCGGTAGTGAGTAGAACATGGAGAAACTGTAAAAATGAAGTTTTAGATAACATATGAATTGCCATAACATCACGCCTCTAATCCCTGTACGCAAAGCGCTCTTTCATTTCGCCAGTTATGTTTATGTCTAGACTCCGGGCTGCTACTGAGAAAATCCAGATAATCCAGATACTTTTGAATCGAACCCGGGACCTCATGCTCAGGAGTAGCGCTTATTGAATAAACAAATAATCAGCATATATGTTCCCACTGCAGAGCAAAAGCCTCCTTTCTTTTTTCCTCTCAACCCGATTCTGAGCCAATATGGACATTTATAGGAGGAAGCGTCAAGTTCTTCCCGCCATCTAGGCAACGCGGAAGATCCGCCTAGAACGTCCGTTTCGATGGCGCGGCCAAAGCGTTTTTTTTAAACTTCCCCAAGCTTCTGTAAAAAACATGTAAAAGTCTATTCCCAAAACCATAAATTTGTCAAAGCAGTGGTTAAAAAGTTAAAGGGTTTGAACGTGGCCGCGCCATTGAAACGCGGCGAACCGCGCGCCCATGGAGATCTTTTTTGGGAATCGACTTTTACATGTTTTCACAAAAACCTGGCACGGTGATTTAAAAAAAAACGCTTTGGCCGCGTCTTCCGCGTTGCCGGTGGAGAAGGTTCGAGAGTCAACCATATGAACAGTAGAAAGGGCTGGCTTGGTATTGTCCCAGGACCCTTTCAACAAGGATCGCGAGCTTATTTCGATGGGAAATTTCAATCAAGTCTTAACCTTTTGAACGCCAGAGCAATAAACGCACGCGCGTGGTCTCCTCGCCAAGCTACAAATTGATTTCTTCTCGCTATCATGAATTTTCCAATATCCATGGTGTCTTTTAATTTGTTTCATGTCATTAAATACGTACGAGAGCTTCAATTTTCAAGATATCTATATAAACACTCACAAAAGTAATGATTTTATTGTTTATTTAGTGTTATTGTCTACCCGCATTGTCACATGTCATATTTGTGTCGTTGTCGTACAGGGCATGCGCTTGCTTGTCACGTATATGTGACAATGGCGTTCAAAAGTTTAAGTTATCAAAACAAAATTCTATTTACCTGAACTCATCAGTGGTGACAGCCCCATAGAACTGCTGCGCATACACCATCAGATTGGAGAAGGTATCCAACTCGGTATGGTTGGGCCTACCCATCAGTACTGAACCTGGAACCTTGCCTAGGTTGCAGTGCTTGTATTCATGCATCTTTGCGCGAGTACCTGAGGATGAAGGTTGAACTCTGTAAATGCTTTTGGATCGACATTGATTAACTCAAACACTGCCACTATTTTTTGTCAGGTGCTGTTCTAAGCTCAGAGCCTTTAACAAGCACCCGTGTCGCCAAAATCCCTACTGAGTGCCTTCAACACGCATTGAAATGTAAGGACAATAAACACATATTTGTGTTGCAGGCGCTGCTGGCTTAGAATGGATCAAAATGTATTGAGCACGTATGTGAGTGCGAGGCACTGTGAGATAGAACAGAAAACACAAAGTCGTGTTTATGGCTGTGTATGGGTTAATTGAGAAGTATGGAAGTGTTGACTTCGGTACTAAACTTGATAAAATTATAATATCTCTACAGGTCTCCCAAAATGATAATGCGCATAGAAATCTTCGCCAATGTTCGGCAACGGTCGTATTCCCGAGCGCCGGAAGACGATATGTATATAGAGTGGTTAAGTGCATTTTCTTCATGCATAATTTAGTAGAATTATGTGTCTTGTCCTAAAACAGATAAATATTGATTTATCAGTAACGAAATTTGATTCAATAATTCCAGGTAAGTAAATAGCGAGCTATTTTTTATATAAGCCTAAATCTGATTTTTAAACAGTTTTTTCTAGTACTTATATGTATTTTACGTAAGTATTTTTATTTTTTTAATATTGATAAGACGTGAATAATGTTAGTATATTAACATATTTTACAAAATTAACTATTTAAATTTGAATAAGATAATTAAAGTTGAAATTAAATTCACCTTTGAAAACAAAACCAAGAAGGGTGTGTAATAGCAGCTCTATATAATTCCAGACAGAGAGAACACGTGCAGTCACCACCAATATAACAAGACGACTGACGGACCCAGAGAGTATAGTAAGTATTAACGACGGACCTTTGGCTGACCGCCGACCGCCGCCGACCGCCCGAATTATTTTCGATTGTGTACACATGATATTGACTCCTATTTCTTTCGAACAAGGTGCAAAATGCAAGTGCATTGTTTAGGACTCGAACGATTCAATGATTCGGGTGTTTCCGGGAATACGACAATTAGCGAAGATCTGCATGTGCATTATTAATTTGGGAGTACTGTACATTATTAAAATTCTGCGTGAATACCAATATTGGTCTTGCGTGTTGGATTGCGGATGGCCCTCCTAGCAGTGGTAACAGTCAAGGTCAGCAATTAAGGTGCATTTCCATTGAAGCAGAGACGAGCGGAGTAGTGAGGAGAGGAAATCGACCACTCACATTTTCGTTTGTAATGGTCGAATCCTCCGCTTCTGGAAACGCACCCAAGGAGGATAAAGTTCTTTGACTTACCGTCAGGACAAAGTAACTGCAAGTCATCAGGCAGTAGATCTCTCGCCCACCACTCACGACGTCTTCCCGCCGAAACTTCGGCAGGAGCCGAATGACGCACGAAGGCGACGTCACCGCCCCCTTCTACCATGCATCGTACTGCGCCCACGTGACCGAAGTAGTCTTCACTTGCGTCGCGACGACAGCGTCTAAGGATATTTTTTTAAAGAATCATCAAAACATAACACCTCCTCAGAAGGACAAGTTGTCATAAAATAATAAAATTAGGTCACAAGTCTAATGAGGCGAAACGACAGTTTTCCGACCACAACTACCGGTACCGTTCGTTACTACAAGAAGTATTGTATAACAGAAAAGTAATGAACTGTGAATACATTTTTCACCTTACGACTATGTGAATGTAGCGAACTGGCCAAGCCACATATTTTTGCTAAGGTGTAAAGTTTGTGAAGATAGGCCTTGTAGAGTTAGGGCGTGTAGAGTTAGAAGCTTGGCTCTACATGAGATCTGATAACTTTTTGACAGTGCGAGTCATAGGTCTCGTCTTGGCAACATTTTACATGAAAATGTTTTTGGTGAGTTATATCTTTGCATTATAATTTTCTGTACTATGATGGAAGTTTTTATGACGAGCGGTCTTTTATCCATGTTATTTTATATTTTATTTTTGACCGATTCAAATAGTCAATTTTGTATGTAGCCGGTTGCCTACATGGAAATCCTTATTTAAACTTACCTGAAGGAAGCTCCATGACAGAGATGGCATAGATTATCGTGCGGAACAGTTCCGGAGTCCACGTATTCAGAGCTGAGAGCGCCGGGAGCGCAGGACTTTGTGAAGTATTCGGCCGCTGCGTGTGCGCCGTCGCAACCGTATGACCTGTAGATACAAAGATAGATCATCATCATCATCATCATCCTCCTGCCCTTATCCCAATTTATTTGGGGTCGGCGCAACATGTCTTTTTCTTCCATACTTCTCTATTAGTTGTCGGTATACAGATATATACAAAGATAGATATGGGTATAAATATCTAGTTTTCTTGTTATTGTTATCTCGCAAAGCAAAGAAAACTGTACAACAGTGGGACAACTGGGAATTGTTTTTATTTGAAGCTCGAAGGTGGCGTATCGATACCTAAGCGTTTACCGATTTCTTAATATGTTGATTATTTTTTATAATATAGTGCACATTCAAACGAGAAACTTTTCGAGTTTTGTTTTATACAGCGTGATGTGTAATTATTACTACTGTATCTCAATTTTTAACCCCCGACGCAAACGGAAAAGTTTTCTTTTAATTTGACTGCTGAGTTTGTTCGCCATTTCTTCTCATTTGTAGTTAGATGAGCAATATCAACTAGATAATAGTTTATTTTTTAAAATATGATTTAAACAGTGATTCCAATATATAATTCGATAGATTCGTAATCGATACATCGAATTTTCAATGAGTGTGTTATATCCATGAAGCAAATACAAAGAGGAGATGTCATAATGTGAATGTGCACTGTGACAATAAAGCGGTCCTGACGTCATCACGGTGGGCGTGGCCTCGGTCAGTTGGCGGCACACGTTGCGTACTAACTACATGTTTACAGTCCAGTGTTCACAGTCTATTTTATTATTTTCTATCTTATCTGTCACTGCTCGACAAAAGATGGCGCCACTTTGTATGACATCATGTCACCTATACACTAGTGACATCTAGCGAAATCTAGCTAAAACGACATTGTAACAATCGACAAAGCTTAATCTATTAATTGTCCTATTCACCGCTAGATGGAAAATAGAGAGGGGCGTGGTTTGTAACGTCCCTCGCTCCCCGTAAAGTGTCACGCATTATGTTAAAGGGAAATCCAGTTACGGCATCTCCTCTTTGTATTTGCTTCATGGTTATATCACAGCTCTATAATAAGCTTTTGGCATGAATGAAAATCATCTTAAAGTAATGTCCAAGTAAAACATTGCCTACCTGATCCATCCATTAGATATAAGGTAAGCAAGTGGGAAAACCCATCCAGCGGCCCTGCCCAACCCAGTATGGCAGGTGTTCTTGCCTCGTAAGTACGTCAGATCCGTGTCCGGGTCCTGTTCCTTTGCTACAGCCACTGCGTAGTACCAGTTGTCTCCGCTGGAGTAGATCTAAGGAATTAAAGAAGGTTATTATTTATTTAAGATAAGCTCGTGGCTAAGTACTAACAGCCGCACAGGTCGATCCGTCAGGTTAGGCTACACTTGCCGGGGTTGGCCGTGATGGGTGACCATCTTTACATACCGAGACTCCTCTGTGACTCGGAAAGCACGTTAAGCCGTTGGTCCCGGCTGTCATTTGTGCATCTTTGACAGTCGTTATGGGTTGTCAGAAGCCCGAAAATCTGACAGCCAGTCTTACCAAGGGGTATCGTATTGCCCAATTACTGGGTCGTGGAGGTCAGATGGGCAGTCGCTCCATATAAAATACTGGTATTCAGCTGCATCCGGTTAGACTGGAAGCCGACCCCAACATAGTTGGGAAAAGGCTCAGCAGATTGATTGATTGATTGGTCACAGATCGTCATTTGTTACTGAAAAGTGTTTGGAATTGCATAGAGTTGTTGATCTACAAAAAAAACATGGTAATACAAAATAGGCATTACTTCCATGGTTGTAACAGCTCTATATTAGATCTCATCATCGCACGTTCGTATTTCCGAAGATAGACGATGATTCCCAAAGTGTACATTTCTCTTGGTAGCTCTGTATGTGGTTCCCGTACCTCCTGCATGAAGGGCACGAGGCGGTGCGTGTTGGCGGCGTGCAGCATGTCGGCCGCGTCGAACAGCGCGAAGTCGGCCGCGCCGTCCGCGATGGCGCGCTCGCAGTGCCGCGTGCTGTGGCCGCGCCAGCACACCAGGCTGGGCGACAGGAACGCTGCTTTCAACGCCACCTGGAACGAACACAACTTGTAGAATAAGGTTTGAAAACGGAAAACATAAAAAAAATCAACCACCAGCTATGACAGTAGTTCGCAATATATCTGCCTAGCCTTTTCCCAACTCTGTTGGGGTAGGCTTTCGGTCTAACCGGATGCAGCTGAATACCAGTATTTTACAAGGGCGGCTAGACAGCCGCTCTCGGCATCTGACCTCCACAACCCAGTAACTGGGCAGTACGATACCCCTTGGTAAGACTGGCTGTCAGATTTTCGGGCTTCTGACGACTCATTATGACTGTCAAAGATGCACAAATGGCAGCCAGAACCAACGGTTTAACGTGCTTTCCGAAGCACGGAGGAGTCTCGGTATATAAAGATGGTCACCCATCCACGACCAACCCCGGCAAGCGTATCTTAACCTGATGGATCGACCTGTGCGGCTGTTAGTATTTAGCCACGTTCGCAATAATAAATCTCAACAAGCGACGTTGTCATATTTCACGTAAGTGTGTTTTACATTAATAATCGTGACTTTGTCGAATTATTTTTTATGAAATATTTAAACAAAAAAAAAGAAAGGTACTTGAAACATAATTCATATTATGCTAGTTGATTCTTTGATAAGGTCCCAACCCACGAGTACCAAAACCGGCACCCAAGAGTTATGACATATAAAAAAAAACACCCATTAGAAGTGATGAAAAATATGAGAGCTATAATTGTATTGTAGAGGTAGAGCCTAGGTAGAAACCTTCTGTTGAACCTGGCTGTCCGGTTAGAAAACAACTGACAGCATTCGACCTTTCAAAATAATATAATAGTTTGATAGCTTTTTATAAAAAAATAAAACCGACTTCCAAAAAAAACACTACAAAGTGAAAAATAATTTTGATTTCGGAAGTCGGTGTCTTCGGTTTTGTATTTTCATTTTTTGCCACCGACTTCCGAAATCAAAATTATTTTTCACTTTGTAGTGTTTTTTTTGGAAGTCGGTTTTATTTTTTGTAAAAAAGTTTTTATTTTTCACTTTTTAGTTGTGGTACCTATGCAACCCCCCGCTCTCCCCCCCAAAATTTAAATACCACTACCTGGTATGTAAAAATGCCTTTAATATTTCAGAAGTTGTTTTGTGGACACATTGATGATAACATCAGAACTAAATTTTCAATGGCACCTTTCATTCAGAATGTATCTTATGACAGTTCTAATAAACCCAAATACTGCTAGGATACATTGTTTTATTTTGAAGTTCTCATGCCAACCTTGCACCTTCCGGCTCCATCATCAGATCAGTTCGATAGTACCTTATAGCCAAAGTGCATTTCATGACAATTCTAATAAGCCCAAACACGGCTAGAATACATTGATTAATTACGGAGTTCCGGTGCCTGTCTTCCGGCTCCATCATCATCACCAGATAAGTTCAATGATAAAATTTTCAACATAACTATTCAGGATTGTATGTTTATTTGTACTGTCATAGTTGCTTAACTATCTTGATTGTGATATCTATGCGAGTGTCAAGTTCCGTTAGCCATATCTGATCTTCTTCACCAGTTCCACTTCATCAAATGTTACTTTTTGACTGTAAACGCTTGATTTCTCGATGAAAATATTAAAATTACTATATAGTTGCCTATAATATTTGAGGAGTTCCCTCGATTCCTCATGGATCCCCTCATCAGAACTGGATTTTGAAAAATGGGACCAATCTGGAAGCATATCCTTTAAAGTTTAAAAAAAAATTTACAAATCCATCCATAAACAACGGAGTTCTGAGGTAACAAACATAAAAAAAAAAAAAAAAAAAAATACAACCGAATTGAGAACCTCCTCCTTTTTTTGAAGTCGGTTAAAAAGAAAAGGAGTCTGTCAGTAGATGTGCTGGTTGACAGGTAGGGGAAGCCCGGGCAAGAAGCATAGTGCGGATAAGAAGAATCACTGATTTTTCCATAAATATAAAATAGATGACGCTATTAACAATTTCCGAAATTGTGACAAGTGCGATCAGCAACGCCATGACAGTTCAACCAAAACAATACGCGAGTGCATCTGTTGTGGAAGGAAAAAAAAGGGTTTATCGATGTTTTGTTACGATTTTTGCAAAGGTTTGTACACAAACTTTTCGTATTAGTCATCGGTTGCCTATAGATATGTTTTGTTTAATCAATTACACCGTTATATAAGTATTATTTGTTATCGTAACTTTTTGTTTACCTTCTAAAAACATTTGAAATCTCTTGACTTGTTTCTAATATTAGCGTGTTGGGCAAAATGGATATGGGCAAAGCGGATAGGTATCCGTTTTGCCCGTTTAGTTATTTCACCATGTTCTTCATAAGTAAGAAATATTTTAACAGGTTTTTTGATGACTAATGTTAATTATAAACAGATCTCCGTTTACTTAAATTTAGGTACTTATAGTTAATGGGTTCAAAAAGCTAGGAATCTGGCCAAATGTTTTTGGAGAAGAAGATTACGCTCCTTCAACTATGACTGACCCTCCTTTTCCTGACACACCGTCTACTATGACTGAAGATCCTGTAAATGATGCACTGTCGACAATAGCCATAGATTTTGTCAATGGCACATCGTCTACTGTAACCGGCTGCGCTTTAAATAACTCTTCAACAGCAACTTTGACGACTGACGACACTGAACCACCAGCGGAACATTGGATTCAGTGGAATCAGCGCAAAAGTTGGGCGCATGAAGACTGCACTTCTTATGTAGGAGTTGGCAGCTACTTCTGTGATGAATGCGAAGACTGATCTAAACTAATTCTACATATCCTTTTTGCCCTTGGCGCGTATCCGTTTTGCCCGACCCTACCGGGCAAAACGGATAATTGATACTTTTTGATAAACCTCATAATTATTATAGAAATTGTTTATTTTTTTTAATTTTAATGATTATTTTCGAAAGATGATTAAACATAGTACAAATTAAAAGTACAAAGAGTTCCCATTGATTATTAGATTGTGGTTTTATTTTGACTACCCCTTAACATATTCGTCTTGCCCGGGCTTCCCCTATTCGTTAAAATATAATTCAATAGCTGCTTCCTCTTGTGTTTGTATTTTGTAGGATAGAAACCCCATACAACACACTATGCAAGCTCTACCATCTGACCCCTTAAGTGAAGGTCCCTCTGACCTTCACAGTACTTACCCTCATCTTGAGACACTTGTCCATCTCCTGATCACTGGTCACACACAGCGTGGCTCGCTTGATCGGACAGTCCCTGATAGCGAGCACGGCGTTCTCTGCCTGCGCTCCCACGAATTCGTTGTTTAGGATGTGCTTCGCTGCTTGTTCCTCTTCTTTTAAGATGCGAAAGTTTACTGTTGCGTCCTGGGGAGAAGCTTTAAGTTATTTTTTGATTTGACTACCAGATGATGTATTTTTAATTATTGCTTGTCGATTTCATCTAAACTATGAACGAAATACGGTTTTTTTCATGTTTATTGATATTCACACACACATACACAAGTCAATCAAACACAACTTTAAGTTGGCTAGAAGTCAGGTAGGGTAGGTAGTAGGGGTTGGGTTCCAGTCTTACTGAATGCAACTGGATACCAGTATTTTTCATGGCAACTGTCTATCTGACATCCACAACTCAGTCATTGGGTAATACGATACCCCTTGGTAAGACTGGCTGTCAAACTTTGAAGCTTCTGACGACCCGTTAAGACTGTAAGGCCCGGATTCCACCAAAGCGGAGACAACTAATGAGTGAAGCTGAGAGAACACGAGATGTGTGAATAACGAAATTCTATTGGTTGTATAAAAAATATCTCCTCTCCGCTCGTCACGTCTCCGCTTTGGTGTAGTCCGGGCCTCAAAGATCTTCAAATGACGGCCGAGACCAAAGTCATTTGTACGTAAAAATGGTCATACATTCACGTACCAACTGCGACACATAGCTTAACCTGATTGATCGACCCGTGCGGCTGTTATAACTTAGGCACTAGACCACATTATCCTGATTTATCAAAATACCTGTAGTAACTTACCTGAAGTAACAAATCTGTGGTTTCATTGGATCTAAACAGTCGGAACAATGCTTCAATAGGTTGTCCTGATGAGTCCACGCGAGTCTTGAAGGGCGGCATGGTACTTGCTCTGTAACAATTAATTGTAAGTTGTTGTTCCTGACGTCACATAATGCTACACAACACTCCGCCATCGCGGTTCCCCCACCCCCCCCCTTGTATTATAGCGTACACATTATAACAAGTCAATCAATCTGCCAAACCTTTTCCCAACAATATTGGGGTCGGCTTCCAGTCTAACCGGATGCAGCACATTATAAGAAGTATATTATGTAAATTAAATAAGGTGAAACATCCAAAATAAGCAAAAATTGCAAAAAATAGGGTACTTCGTCGACCTACACATACGAAAAAAAATTATTTAATCAATATAAATAGACTTTTTTATTTAATAACAACAGGGTAATTAAACTTTTTTTGTAAATATCTTGATACCTACACCCTTTTGACGTTGTGCCGTTAATTCGAGGCTTATGAGGGTTCCGTACCTAAATAGTAAAAAGGAAACCTAAAAGTGCGATTTTTTAGATCATCAACGATGGTACGCTCTTGACAGGTTTTTTATAAACAAAATGTGCCAATATATGAAAATCAAAATTAAAGATACTCACTTATTATTCATATCTTCCTCGTAATCAGTTTGTCTGCTGTTAAAGTTGTTATTACTGAACTTATCTCTGTTGAACGAGTCAAAACGGAAACGCGACGGCTCAGTAGTCGAGTAGGGATTGAACGGGGCACCGGATTGGAACGCACTCGTCATGTTATAGTTTCGGTTCAAAGGGTTCGGCTCGCCGTACAGCTGGAACATGACTTGCAACAGGTTTTGGTATCTGTAAGAGAAACATTAGCATAATTAGCCTGTAATGTTCCCACTGCTGGGACACAAACCTCCTCTTTGTGAGGAGAGGGGGCTAGATCTACGACGCGGGCCCAGTGTGGGTTAGTAGATGTCGCATGTCTTCGAATTTTTGGTTCTTGGACATGCCAGTTTCCAAGAGAGAGAGTAGAATAATATATAAGCCTATAATGTTCCCACTGCTGGGACACTGGCCTCCTTTTTATGAGAGGGAGTGGGCCGTTATCTACCACGCGGGCCCAGTGCGGGTTGGAAGGTGTCACAGGTCTTCAATTTTTTGCTTCCAGGTCATGCCGGTTTCCAAGAGAAAGATTAGTTTGTAAGACACAATGATGAGCACAGTAAATGGTTTTTTTTTTGGACAAAAGCATCGTCATCTTTCATCATCACCAGCCTTAACATAGTTGAGAAAAGGCAATTTCTCAACTATGTTAAGGCTGGTCAGTCTAAATGGATGCAGCTGAATACCAGTATTTTACATGGAGCGACTACCTATCTGACCTCCACTACCCCTAGTTGGGTAACTCAATAACCCTTGTTTTATAACTCATGAAACTTTACCCAAAGTTTCATCTGTACTAGTATTATAAAGCTGAAGAGTTTGTTTGTTTGTTTGTTTGAACGAGCTAATCTCTGGAACCGCTGGTCCGAATTGAAAAAATCTTTTTGTGTTGGATAGTACATTTATCAAGGAAGGCTATAGGCTATGTAACATCACGCTATGACCAATAGGAGCCGAGCAGCGGGTGAAACCGCACGGGTGCAGCTAGTCAGTTATAAAACAAAAAAAAATGCTGTTCCATACATTTTCACTGGGTAGTTATTGCACTTTTCTATAAACCAGCAATCCTTCTTTTATACACGACGAAAAATTTCAACATAGGTTCAGAATAACGTAATGAGTCCATGGAAAACGGCTTTGCGTCATGTCCCTTCCACCCTGTATAATAATATTACACAAAAAAGAATCCTAAAGGTAAGCCAATTTCGATATTTGCCATCTCATAAAAACCGTCGGGGGCGGGTCCTTAGTACAGAATAAGATTTTTTTAATTACAAACAGCTATCTTCTTCTTCTTCTTTTCGTGTGGTTAGTGACTAACCTGGTGTCAGAGTTTTTTTTTATGCTGCCCATAGGCCTTTGAACTAGCTTTACATACTGTTGAGAAATATTTCTCAAGCATTTTCCTCATGATGTTTAGCTATCATATGTCCCTGAGGTAACATAGATCATCAGCCTTTTGTCCCTCTTATCTCCAAATTCAGCCAGTATTAAGATCATCCGTGACTTACTTCTTCCTCTGCTCCTTAGACACGGCACTGCTGGTGACGATAGCGTCAGCGGGCACGCGGCCCCAGTTGCAGTTCTCCGAGTCTGTGACCGGACGCCGCGTGCCGTCGCGGCAGATCAGCTCGAACTGGTCTTCTGTTACTCCACCTAAAGAGAAACGAATATTAGATACTAGCTTCAGCCCGCGGCTTCGCCGACATGTCGGAAATTATCCCACGGGAACGTACTACCGGGACAAAAACTATCCGTGTGCCAAATTTCGTCCAGATCCGTTCAGCCGTTCTGGCGTGATTGACTAACAAACATCTGACCAAATGTTTTTGCGAGATAATGCAACAGCTTTTGTCACGCGTTACGGCATCTCGTATTCTATTTTCGAGCAGACGTTTTATAGAGATAGCGGCCAGGGTCCACAGGCCAAATCCTGAGAATGGACTCTATTTTCTAAAAATCAATCAAATATAGAGATCGAAACAAAGCTCGAAGTCAACATTTTTTCTCAAAGTGGACACGACGTCGACGTTGTAGTTACCATGTCTTTGTCTTGTCCACTTTGAGAGAAATTCTTGACAGCATTGACTTCTACTTTGTTAACTGTGTTTTTGTGTCAATCTTTTTTTTTAGCGTGTCGATAGCAAAAATGAAAAAATAAAAATATTTGGCCCTAAATTCAACAATTAAATGTTGCTATCTTCCTTTAACCTTTCGAACGCCAGAGCATAAACGCACGCGCGTGTCAAGCTACACATTTATTTCTTCTTGTTATCATGAGCTTCCCAATATCCAATGTGACTTTTAATTTGTTACATGTAATGACATATACACAATATGTACAAGAGCTTCAATTTCAATATCTTAATTCTTATACCGGGTCATTTTTCAATGACCGTCCAAATTTTCACTGGGTGTTCTACCCATGAATGTGAACAACTTTCACTATGGGACCAACTCTGAAATCCCGAAAAAAAAATCAGCTGTTTCATACAAAATATCAATACCTACTCGACTAAAATGTATGAAACAGCTGATTTTTTTTTCGTGATTTCAGAGTTGGTCCCGTAGTGAAAGTTGTTCATATTTATGGGTAGAACACCCTGCGAAAATTTGGACGGTCATTGAAAAATAACCCGGTATATAAACACACACAAAAGTAATGATTTAATAGTTTATTTCGTGTTGATAGTGTACCGTATTGTCACATATTTGTGTCGTTGCCGTAGAGGGCATGCGCTTGCTTGTCACGTATATGTGACAATGGCGTTCAAAAGGTTAGTTGATTAACCAATACTTATTGTACTAACCAAGTATCTGATGCGACAGTAGAGCATGTTGGATAGTCGTGTCACGTACAAAGGCGATGTCCCCCGTATTGTTCGCGATCAGACAACGTAGGGCTCCTTCGTAGCCCGCGTATGGGTCTGCGAGAGTGCAGCGGATGCCTGCTCCACCGGTGCATAGCTTGCATAGTCTGTGGAAAATGGGTTAAGTTTGGTAAAGTTATTTAGTGTGTCAATTTTAATGTAATGGGGATAATGAGTAAAATATTTTTTTTTGTCCATCAGCTAGATTGTTAAAAAATATTGGTAACGGATTTTTTCCGTCACGTAATCAAAAGATTACGTCGATACATTGTGTTAACTATGTAGATTTTATACTGACTTGGGACGTAGCGCACCCCCACCTCCCCAGTTATTTTTTAATAATTAACAGCCGCACGGACCGATCCATCAGGTTAAGCTACGCTTGCCGGGGTTGGTCTGTGGACGGGTGACCATCTTCAGATATCGAGACTCCTCCGTGCCTCGGAAAGCACGTCAAGCCCTTGGTCCCAGCTGTCATTCGTGGATCTTTGACATTCGTTACGGGTAGTCAGAAGCCCAAAAGTCTGACAGCCAGTCTTACTAAGGGGTATCGTATTACCCAGTTAATAACTGGGTTGTGGAAGTCAGATAGGCACTCTACGTAAAATAATGGTATTTAGCTGCTTTTAATTAGAAAGGGTGGCTCATAATAATTGGGAAAAGGCTAGCAGAAGGCTAGGAAATATAAGGAGAAAAAAAAGAAAGTGAAAGAGTATTCTATCTATCTACAATGATTACACTTACTTGTCAGAATTATCACCAATAGGATTGTACATATCTTTCAATGAGTTGGGCGCGCAGGAGTCGCCAAAGAATTCTATCGCGGATTTGACGTGATTATTGCAATCTGTTATCTTCAGGCCTCCTTCTTGCATTAGCTGTAAAAACGTTTTAGTATTAAGTTATATTAATTTATGCAACATACAAATTTTATTTACTTGCTTCTGCCCGCGACTTCGTCCAAAAATTGGACTATGCAACCCAAAATCAATTTTTCAAATTCAACGGGTTATTCCAAACATCATCGCATTAAAAAAAACAATAAATGATTCATTATTATATAAACTATCGTCTTCACATCATATTAATTGTCTGTAATCAATGTAAGATTATTACTAAAAAAATAAAAAAGATTTTTGCTTATTATTCTCCATACGAAACTACCATGGAGTGACAACTAAAATCTTTTCCATTTTCTGGTAAATTTTGTCATAAAAAAGCGACCTTTTAAGAGCCTTAACACGTTGAGCGCCAACACGGTCACCGGTGACCGCGAACAATAGTTTTTCTATTGTGTCTGCTGCGTGGCAGTTAATGACTTAATGAAATAAACGAATTAACTTTAAATACAAATAATTAGAAAGCTTTCAAATAGAGCCAAAATACTTACAACATGAATCGGCATCACCCATCCTGCTAGCGCCCCGACTCCCGGAAAGCAGGCTTTCGTCCCTCGCAAAGCACTGAGTCCATAACCAGGTTGTACGTTAGGTAGGGCACCCTTGCGGACTACCGCGATGGAGTATTGGTAGGGTTCCCCACGTCCATATAACTGATGATAGAAATGGGGAAACTGGTTTAAAATTTCCCAAAGAAATAAGGCCATTGGATGTAATTTGGGCCTTGGGTTGATTAAGATGGGCATCAAAGAACTCTATAGCCGATTTGACGTGATTATTGCAAGAATATCTGTTGTATCTGTTACATTTTTGACAGATCTAAAAATGAAGATATTATTTTTAAATATATAGATTTAATTTTATATGTAGGTAGGTAGCAACAAAATACGATTAGTGCTTTCCGAGGAACGGTAAACTATTGCAATAAACTATAATCTGTTTTCCAACAATAAAAGTAATGTCTGCCAGCTACGGCTCTAATATTAGACCTAAATCCGAGTAAAGTCATTTATAATCATACCTCCTGTAGAATAGGCACTAGGGAGTGGTACCTGCCAGCAACATACACTTCTCCAGCATCAAGGCCAAGTAATGATGCTTCTCCTCTGTCCACCCATGTCATACATTCTTCTGTGTCAAAAGCCTGCAACAAGTTATATCACTACATAGTATAAAACAAAGTCGCTATTTTTGTCTGTTTGTTTGTCTGTATGCTTAAATCTTTAAAATTACGCAACGGATTTTGATGCGGTTTTTTGTAATAGGTAGAGTGATTCAAGAGGAAGGTTTATGTGTATAATTTGTCGACATATTTTGCGGGCGAAGCCGCGGGCGGAAGCTAGTTATTTATATTCGTTTATTATTTTATACATTCAGTCAAAAAAGTATCGGGAATGGATGATTTGTTTATGGTTCCAAATTCAAATTTTTGTTTTTTTGTAGTTGTTAGATTGGCACAACTGTTTTCCATTTTGGCGCGGAGTTTGAGTTGCATCTGTTATTTATATTAAATACAGTGCTGGTTTTAGTAATATCATATATAGTGTGTATTGCGAATTTCATAATGGACAAAAATATCGAACAAAGAGTTTGTCTTAAATTTTGCATCGCCAATGGAATTTCGTGTTCGGAGTCACTGAAAATGTTACAGAAGGCTTACGGTGAATCGACTTTATCAAAAACTCGTGCTTATGAGTGGTTCAAAGCGTTCAAAAGCGGTCGAGATGTCATGGAAGATTTGCCTCGCTCTGGTAGGCCGTCAACGTCTGCAACTGAAGTTAACATCGCAAAAGTGAAGAAAATAGTGACTGAAATGAAATGAAATGAAATGAAATGAAATGAAATGAAATGAAATGAAATAATTTATTTGCTATGAATGTAGGTACAAAAATATGCTGTTCAGTAAGATAAGGATCCAATACATTCTACCGTGAGGCATGCAAAATTTTATATTATAATTAAATTATGAAAGGAACAATTTAAAAAAAGAAAACCAAATATCTAACCAATTTCAAATTATTACAATAGTCAATAAAAATCATTCAGTAGTAAACAATGTCAAAAATAAGCTAATAATTAATCAATAATAAAATGTCAAAATAAGTTAATAATAAGGTAATAATACAATGTCAAAAATAAGTTAATAATTAGTCAAATAATACAATCAAAATCAAATAATCATAAGCAAAATCATTGTTTATAAATAATCATATGGATTTGTCATTCAAAAATTCATCTATTGAATAGTAACACTTTTCAATTAGGAATTTATTTAATTTCTTTTTAAATATGTTTAATGTACAATTTTTGATTTCATCAGGTACTTTATTGTAAACCATTGGTCCCATATGCATAATATTCTTTTTCAGTAGTGCTGTTTTAAATTTACCTGTATACAAAAGATTTTTATATTGAGATCTTATTAATGTAGGCCTTGTTGAGTGATCAATATTTGAGCAAAATAAATTTTGATTACCTTTTACAAACAGTGCCATTTCCAAAATATAGAGAGATGGAAAGGTTAGTAAGTTAAGGGATTTAAACATAGGGACGCAGCTGTCAGTTGAATGTATTCCGGTCATTGATCTAATGCAATATTTTTGGGCTCTGAAAATCCTTTCTTTCTCACTGCAATTACCCCAAAAAACTACTCCGTATCTTAAAACAGAAACAACGAGACCATGATAAGCTATAATAATCGTGTCAGTGTTAACTTTTTTTGTCAAATTATATAATATGTATGCAGATTTGCTTAATTTCTTACAGATCTCCTCGGCCTGTGGTTTCCATGTCAATTGATTGTCAATTATTATACCTAGAAATTTTGCAACGTTTGTATTGTCTACTTTTTGTCCATTGTATTCGATCGTCAAAGCGTCTGGACGTAAACGCTGATAAAAGTGCATTACTTTTGTTTTTTTCAAATTAATAATTAAGTTATTGACAGAAAGCCAATTTATTATATTTTTTAAAGTGTCATTAATATCTGTTTCATATTTAGCTTTTTCTGTACATTTAACTATAGCAGTGCTGTCGTCTGCGAATAATACCATTGGCTGTTTAATTTGTCTAGGCAAGTCATTTATGTAGAGCAAAAACATTAAGGGTCCGACCACAGTGCCTTGCGGTACTCCGAATTTAAGTTCCCTACTTTCCGATAAATATTTATATTGAATCTTACTTTTGGGACATATCCTAGTGATTTCTGTCTGTTGTTTGCGTTTACTTAGGTACGATTCAATAAGTCTTAAGACGTTTCCCCTAATACCGTACCTGTCAAGTTTGTGCAGAAGAATGTCATGTTTCACGTAGTCAAAGGCCTTAGTCATGTCAGTATATATTGCACAAACTGGTGTTTTATTGTCAATATTCAACATTATGTTATGTAGCAAGTCGTAAATAGCCATGTTTATGTTTTTATTTTTTCTAAAACCTTTCTGCTCATTGCAAAGGATATCATATTTATTTAAGAAAGAAGTTATAGATTCATAAATCACTTTTTCGAGTATTTTAGAAAATACAGAGGTAAGAGCTACCGGTCTATAATTTGACATTTCTTCTTTACTGTCTTTTTTATGAATTGGTATAACAATTGTAGTTTTTAGGCTATCTGGAAATGTGCCCTGGCATATACACAGATTCATTATATGGCTTAAGGGAGAAGCTATTACATCTGCAACGAATTTTACCACATTGGTCGTTATTCCATCGTATCCGACACTTTTTTTATTTTTTAATGTTTTAATTACTCTCACGATATCTTCAGGTAGAACTGGGGCCATAAATATTGAGTGAGGGTTGTTTACTGTGCTAATAATGTCGTATGTGGTATTGTCATTTGTTAAGTTTTTTATTTGGTCAATAAAAAAGTTATTAAAGCATTCAGCCATTTCCTTAGGATTGTTGATAATAGTGTTTTCTTTTTTAATTTGTAGTATAGGTTCTGCAGTTCGATTACTACCTTTAATTATTTGCCAAGAGGCTTTAGATTTGCTCTGAGCATTTTTTATAATGTGGTTGTTTTGTGCTTTTTGACTGAAAATCCCCATTCAACTCTGAGAGAGATAGCCGCCGAACTTTCTGTATCTCACGAGTCGATCCGTACCATTTTAACTAATCATTTGGGTATGAAACATGTTGCTGCTCGGCTAGTCCCAAAAGATCTGAATTTTCTCCAAAAACTCAATTGCATGAAAGTCGCTGAGGACATGCTAGAACGAGTCAGTTCGGACCCAACATTCATGAAACGCATTGTTACTGGTGACGAGACATAGGTTTACGAGTTTGACATGCAAACTAGTCAACAAGCTTCGGAGTGGCGCCTTCCAACTGAACCGAAACCGAAAAAACCACGCCAAAGTCGATCAAAAGTCAAAGTCATGTTGACTGTTTTCTTTGACTATCGCGGTGTTGTGCACTAGTGTTTTCGGAACCGGTATTCTTTTTGAGAAACGGGAATTTCGGTACTTTTGTATAACGGAACCGGGATTTCCCGGTTCTTTCGGTATTTTCGGTTCTTGCTAGTTTTTCTTATAGAAAACAAGTGATCATCAACTAAAATTTAGTATTCAAGTAACTTTAATTCGATTTTTTTCTTCTATTCTCTATTCTCATACTTAGTAGTAGGTAATATATAAATCAGACTATAATTAATCACAGTGTTATTGTTAGGTTCTTTGGTAAGTGTTTACTGTCAATAAAATGGTATAAATTAGGTAGTCCCTAACCTTAGATTCCTGAAACATTTAGAAATATCTTATAATGAACAATTTTCAAAGAAAACAAAATTAAACTTTTTCCTTCCGAGTATTCATAAAATATGGCGTAACCAAAGTTTAGCTTTTTAAGAGTTTTAAGCTCTCTCTTCTTTATAATAGGACCTTAAAAACAACAGTGCATCTAGAAACGTTTGTCACTCAAACGAGTTATTTTGTTGCATAGCAAACCAGCCGAAGAGAAAACTCTTTCTGGCTCAACACTGGTTGGCGGAATCGTTAATAGATGTTCATATACCTGAGACATAGTTCAGATTAAGTGTATGAAAGACGATGCCGGTAAGGTTCTGTCCAAAGATAACGAAATAAAAGAACGATGGAAGATGTATTTTGAAAAGCTAATGAACGAAGAGAATGAATGGAATGGTGTGCTTAATGAGGTACAAGCAAATATGGGTTTGGTAAGGGAAATTAGCATGGATGAAGTAAGAAAGGCAGTTCAAAGTATGAAGAATGGAAAGGCCATGGGCCCAGATGATATACCAGTAGAAGTATGGAAGTGTTTAAAAGAAGATGGATGTATGTGGCTGACTTTCTTCTTCAATAAGTTGTTGCAAGAAGGAGTGATCCCACAGGAATGGTGCAATAGTTCGCTAGTGCCCATATTCAAGAGTAAAGATGATGTACAGGACTGCAAAAACTATCGAGGGATAAAGCTCATGTCCCATAGTATGAAGGTATGGGAGAAAATAATAGAGAAAAGATTGCGAGAGGAGAGTGAGATTACCCCAAACCAGTTTGGGTTTATGCCAGGTCGAGGAACAGCGGACGCCACTTTTGCACTCCGCCAATTGTGCGAGAAGTACAGACGTGCACACAAAAACTTGCACATGGTGTTCATTTATCTAGAGAAAGCGTATGATAGGGTACCTCGGGATGTCGTGTGGTGGGCCTTGAAAGAGAAAGGTTTGCCCGGGAAGTATGTAGAGTTAATTCGTGCTATGTACAGCCAATGCCGTACCTACGTTCGGTCGGCTGCTGGCAACACCGACAAGTTCAATGTGGCGGTAGGCTTGCACCAGGGGTCGGCTTTAAACCCTTACCTCTTCCTTTTGATTATGGATGCTTTAACGGCGGAAATACAGGAAGAGGCACCATGGTACATGCTATTTGCCGTCGACATTGTTCTTGTCGGTGAAGATGGACCTGAGATCCAGAGCAGACTGGAGAAATGGCAACGGAAACTGTAGATTGTTGGCCTGAAAATCAGCAGAACCAAAACTGAGTACATGTTCTGCGATTTCGGCGGTCTCTCCAGTTCTGGGGCCATAGCGCTTGACGGCGCGCTTCTCCCTGTTTGCTCCGACTTTTGGTATCTCGGTTCACTTGTGCAAAGCGATGGCGAAATAGATCGGACTGTTAAGCATAGAATTAACATTGGGTGGAAGAAATGGCGGCAGGTCACGGGAACAATTTGTGACTCCCGCATTCCCCTTAAACTTAAGGGGAAGATTTATAAAAGCATGATTAGACCTGCCGTCTTGTATGGATCAGAGTGTTGGGCCACAAAAGAAATGAATGAAAGACAATTGCATGCAGCTGAGATGAGAATGCTAAGAGGGATGTGTGGTGTTACGCGAATAGATAGAATACGTAATGAGTATATAAGAGGAAGTCTGAAAGTGACACCGGTGACTGAAAAGTGGTGTGGAAATTGGTTGTCATGGTATGGGCATGTTATGCGGAGTAATGAGGAAAATGTTGTCAGGAAAGTTGTGAGTATGAATGTGGATGACTATACTAGTAGAGGGAGACCAAAGAAACGATGGATGGATTGTGTGAAAGATGATATGGCTAGAAAGGGAGTGACTACCGAGATGACGACTAATAGAGAAGTATGGAAGAAGAAGACATGTTACGCCGACCCCAAATAGATTGGGATAAGGGCAGGAGAATGATGATGCCTGAGACAAGTAACGCTTACGATCTCCTTCATTCTCAAAGAGAGCCAATTCTAACATTCGTAAAGAGATCTTCATGAGCAGAAGATCTAACGCGTTTTTCACTAACAGCTTTAGCAAGCTCAGCATTTAACTCATCGCCTTTTCAAAGCAATGTTTTGAACTTCAAGCACATCAGAGTCAAATTCACGTTCTCTCGCCTGTTCAAGCGCACCATTAATTTCGCGCGTTATTTCTTTTAACGCTGAATTATTCACGTTACTTTTGAATGTTTGAATAGTAGAAAGTGTGGAAAAGTAAAGTAAGAGTAAATAAGTAAATAGTAGTGTGAACTAGTGTGAATCGCGTAATAATAATAAAATTCCCGAAAGTACCGAAAGAACCGGGAATCAAATTTGATTTCCCGGTTCCATTTTACTTACAAAAGAACCGGGAATTCCCGGTTCCTTCGAGACCGGGATTTCCCGGTTGTAAACCCTATTGTGCACTCTGAATTCTTACCGGAAGGTCTAACGGTAAATAAAGAATATTATTTGAGCGTTATGCGGCGTTTAAGAGAGCAAATTCTACGAAAAAGGCCAGATTTGTGGAAAGAAAATTCTTGGATTTTGCACCACGACAATGCGCCTTCGCACAAGGCTATCATTGTGAACGAATTTTTGACCAAACACTCAACAAATA
The DNA here is from genome assembly GCA_951799385.1 of Hyppa rectilinea. NCBI lineage: Eukaryota > Metazoa > Arthropoda > Insecta > Lepidoptera > Noctuidae > Hyppa > Hyppa rectilinea. The sequence goes on along the minus strand of OX637322.1, from coordinate 10,204,026 downwards.
CCATCCAGCAACCACCATATTCACCAGATATGGCTCCTGCTGACTTTTTTCTTTTACCTAAACTCAAATTACCACTTCGTGGCACCCGTTTTCAATCGATAGAAGACATAAAGGAGAATTCGCGGCGAGAACTGAACTCAATTCCGGAAGCAGCGTTTAAAAAATGTTTTGATGAATGGATTATTCGTTGGCGCAAGTGTATCGTTTCTAAAGGAGCATACTTTGAAGGTGATAAAATAAATTTGGATGAATAACAGACATTTTGTGTATTATTGATCTTTTCCCGGTACTTTCTTGACAGAGTAGTACATTTTTATAAAAGCCAAAAAAAAATTAAAAATACTGATCTACCGGTGTCGGGAGCAGGGTCCAAGTTACCGATGCAGAGACATTAACATCCTCAGAATGTGAGACGTATCAAAGAGTACTGCCTTCTGTATCTGACTCTTGATCCAACCGCCTAACAAGTTACGACAGTTGGTTATTTATATCTTCATTACTAAAGATATAGTAACTTTGTTATTTATTCATGAAGATGCACCTAAACTTCCCCTTTTTTTTTTTAAAGCTGGGAAATCATCCAATGACTGCTCCCACTCTGGGTGGAGCGGAAGGGAGTGTCAGACTCTTACTGACGAAAACCCATCCATGTTCCTTCCGTAGCCCTATTCCAGGGTAGCGGTAACATTTTCGGACAATCCCGCTTAACCTAAACTTCCCTGAATGAATAATTGCTAAGGTGTAAAATTCTCCACTAACATTTCTATACAAACATTTGAAATGCTCATGCAACAAGCAATGGGCATACAATTTAAGTCGATCTCTACAGAATGTTTAATTCAGGGCATATCCATTTCTCAAAGTACTAATTCCTAGGACTCATATCCAATCAGCCCATTCCCAGCTATGTCGGGGTCAGTTTCCAGTTCAACCGTATGCAGATGGATACCAGTATTTTACACGGAGGAACTGCCTATCTGACATCCACAACCCAGTTACTAGGTAACAAGACGCCCTTTGGCAAGATTGTTTGTCAGACTTTCAGGCTTTTGATTACTCATATACTATACAGGTTGAATAGCTCCATCTTCAGTGAAGTCATATTGAATAATACTATTTTATGTGATGGTGGTTAACCCCTTTTACCTGCTCATGCCCCATTATGCGGAACCAATTTTTCCCTTCCGTATATATTTCAAAATCGGAATTACTCACCCTCTTACACTGTAACTCAATAAAATCCTTGCCGAATAGCCCCTTGTCCTGTAGAACGGACTTTGACAGTTTCTCACACTTCTCAGTCTCTAGTAGTGATGTGGTGCACCAAGTGATCATGTCCTGACCTTCCACTTTAGGTATTTTACCTATGCCATTGATTACATTTTCGCTGCCGTAGACACTAGCTGCTGTTGTACCTGTAAAAGGGTTAGAAAAAAAATAATGGAAAGTTTTTGGTTTTTTAATTTAGGATCTCCAACAAAGTCAAAAGTCAAAGTCAAATCATTTATTTCAAATAGGCACAAAAAAAGGCACTTTTGAACATTGAAATGAACAAGAAATAGAATTGATTCTAGTCACCCCTTCCAAATGGTTGTTTCGTATGGAAGAGAATGGGAAACAAAGAACACACAAGCAATATTATAAATAAAAATAACACAAAAAGTTCTTATAACTGTGCTCCTTCATTTATAGGAGACCACAGCATGTACAGAGGCCAGCACATCAAGTTACCACAATCTGTCAAATTTCTTTGATAGTATTTCAACTTTATTGCAAAGACAGGCACTAGGGACAGTTAGGGATAGCTTGATGTGCTGGTGTTTGTACATATAACATTTAAATACAGAAGTTATGTTTTGAAGAAAATTTTCTGTTCAAATGTTAAATTATTTAATACCTTATGCTTCTACCAGTGTACCACCAATGTTCTACCGGGATAAAAGTAGCACATTATGTGTTAATCTAAATTATAATTTGGCACACAGGTTACCAGGCAATTACCAGTGTGCCAAATTTCATCCAGATCCGTTCAGCCGTTCTGGCGTTGAGTACGAACACACATACAAAGTTTCGCATTTATAATATTAGTAAGGATGAGGATACATGAGTAACTAATAAGTTTTTAACGATTTTGGAACACTTAAAACATCTTGAGTTTGAATTATAAACTAAGCTAGTTATTCAGATTCTATGCCAAGCAGCTCTAAAAAATACGTTTACACAAACAGAGCATGGATACTGTTTTGAAGCTTCGGTTTTTGTAATTTTTCTATAACTGTTTAACTGATACATCCAATGTGAATTGGCAATGATTGTTTTTATAACTTCCATTCAATTGGATGCTATAAACCACTAATATCAAGAATTCCACTTGTAAATAAATAGTTGTTGAAACTTTTGTAACGAAGTTTTCTAAGTGAATTTACTTACCAATAAGAATGGGTAGGGTGGCTAAAATAAATTTAATATACATAGCTGCAAAATTTTACGGATTTGATGTAAGCAAAGCGTTATTTCATATTGAATTTTCGTTAAAATTATTAATTTTTGGACACACCCCAGCCGCAAACAGACAAAACCAATTTGATTAATACTCATTAGTGTTACCATCACTAATTACTTTTTAATATGTTACCATCATGAATCACCGTAGCTCTGTTCCTTTGCCTACAATTGTAATCCCACTAACAAAAAAAAAGGTGGCTGGACCTCGTAGTCCACTGGCCCTCGAAAGTAACGACTAGAGAATTAATTAGCCAAAGGGGCTTGTAATTTTCACAGTTCCTAATTTACTGATTTATTATCTTGACTTATTGACTGATCCTTACTCGGCAACGAATCGACTCTGCTTTGTAAGCGGCTTCGTATTGAGTGCAGTCCTATTCTTACATGAAATATTGATTTGTCTTAAAACTGAGTTATTTTTTTTTGTCCTAACGTACATAAACAAATATCCGATGTTTTAGTTCTCTTATTATTAAAATTATCGTGACTGATATAACTCGGCATTATCTCAACTCTGCCACCTACGCATCGAGTACGCATTAAAAAAAGTCTTAGATAAAATTGATTTGTAGCGGCGTTTATTATTTTTATTTTGACTTCATAAATAAACGAATTATTGTGATGTTTTTTATTTACTACGCTTCAATTTTTTTAAGTCGTGGAACGTAAGGTTTTTATATGTCAAATATAAAAAAAAGAACAAAATTTTGACATTTGGTAGTTTGACAATTTTGAGAAAAGTTTCACAAAATCGTAGCTTATTTTCAATTTTCAATACTTTGATTAAAAGTACGTTGATATTATTCAATAATCTTAATGTTGACGCCTCATTCATTGTTATTTAGAAATTAATATTTATTCTACTTATTAACACGCCCATTTTCTTTGCAGGTTATAAATATTTGTATTCAAAACAAATTGTTCTAAAAACACGTGTTTTAATTAAATATTGCAATGGTGGTATTCACATGTGGTCATTGCGGGGAGTCTGTGGCAAAACCTAAGGTCGAGAAGCATTATATGATAGCATGCAGAAATAGGAGTCCCAATTTGTCTTGTATGGATTGTTTTAAAGACTTTCAGTGAGTATGGAATATTTACCGCACGTTATTTGTTTACTTGACCGCATTTTATGTGTAAACAAAGAGGTTTATTCAAATAAGTTTTTCTATTAAATATTTTTTAAGCATGCTATATATAGAACTGCCAATGCTACCATGTTGTTGTTGCCAATCAGGAAACAAATTACATTTAATTAGGTGTTATTGACAAAATTGTATGACCAGATGGATGAACGTAAGCAAAAGGAATATGCAAGCAGTGTAGCTGGCATTCTATAGTTTTAACCATAATATACATTTAACATATTGCAATTTTTTTTATACTTATTGTTAAGAAATCTCCTCTACAATAATATAATTCGTTGTGGAAAGTTTTAATTTTAAATTTAATTATGTCAATGACATGATTCTTTTGATTTTGGCAGAAACAAGCTAATATTTTTGGTAAAGTATGCCTCCTTTGGCAGTGTGACAAAATACAATGGCAGTTGAAAACAAATTGTTTAGTTTATGTTTGATATTTTGTTTTGCATCATATCAATGCTTCTGAGGTCTTATCAAATCTGTCCAGATTTTTATCTGTATTAAATTAAACTTGGTACATTTTGTTCTTTCCAGTGGTAAGGACTATGAATCACACATAAAATGTATAACTGAAGAGGAACGGTATTCTGGAAAAGGATTTGTTTCCAAAGAGAAAAAAGGCGAGAAGAAACAGACTGCATGGGTGGAAATGCTAACGTCAGTCTTAGATGAACAAAAAAGTGCTCCACGAAATGTACTCAGGATTATTGAGACCATAACTAAACACAACAACACCCCACGCAAGAAACCCAAATTCATTAACTTTGTAAAGAATGTTTGTGGACAAAAGACTAACCCAAAAGACATTGATCAAGCTTGGGACTTGATCTCTGTAAAACTGACTGCCTTATCCAATGCCAATAATAGGACTCAAAATCAAAAGAAAGATGAATCTGTTACTGAAGACGAGAAACCACAAAATGGTACTATTGAGGAGACGGATGAAAAATCTGAAGAGAATGGCACGGAAGATGAAAAGGAAGAACAGAATGGGGATGCAGAACAAAATGGTGAGGCAGAGCAAAATGGTGAGACAGAACAGAATGGTGAAACAGAGGTAGTTGGCAAAAAGAAACTGTCCAAAAAACAAAGGAAAGAAGAGAAAAAACACAAAAAATATGAAGCAGAGCTACAGAGTGCTGCAGCAGCACTCCCTGAAGAAGTAGAAGAAGAAACAGAAAGCAAGAAAGGCAAAAAGAAGAAGAATAGGACTGAATCTATCAATGGTAATGAAAATATCACTGAAGGTAAAAATGGTAAAAACAAAAAACGCAAGAGACAGGATACTGTTAATAGTGTTAATGGAAATCAAGACGCTATCGAAAATGGGGCAGAGCCTGTTGAACCTGTTGTAGCAACTACTGGAAAGACACAAAAGAAGAAGAGCAAGACTGAGGAAGAAGAAGCGGAAGAGAGTATCTGCCTTCATGACCAAAATGTTGCCAAAATTGGAGAGCTAGCAGTCAGTGGAGACAAATTCAACTGGCACGGAATTATTCAATCTATTTTGGAGAAGAAAGGCAATGAAGTCCCATTCAAGCGTTTGCAGAAGAAGGTTTTGGGAGAGTACAGTGAAGCCACAGGCAGAGAGGTGGATGACCGCATAGCTGACAAGTTTATAAAGAAATTGAGGAGTGCACCCAACGTGAGAGTTGACAAGAATAGGGTATTTCTTATTGACTGAAAAGTTTTAATTATGTGTAATACTTAAATGTACTGCCACACTTTGGGTGAATGTATGAATTGGATGAATGTTTATAATAATTGTTAGAGTTCTATATGATTAAAGTCTAATACTGTTAAGATAACAGTGTGTATATGCCACTATAGTGACAATTTAGATACCATTGCTGTATATTTCAATATACAACATGGTGCTACAATGGTGACATTAATTTAACACACGGGTAGGGCTAGTCCCCATTAATCATATAAATGTTTATAGGTTAAGATAAATCTCTAATTGATAAAAAAAATTCAAACAAACTAAATAATAAAAAGTTCGCCTACTTTTTGCTGTTGTTTCATCCTAATAGTATTGCTTATTCGTTTTAATTTCATTGATGCGAATGTTATGATCCGTGACCCCGGTAAATGACCGCTGGTCGACAGTTCTTTCAAGTACAGGTTGCTCTAAGACGCTATTTTATAACATTTTCAATAAATCCGTAAATAATAATGTTTAATAATATCTTCATGAAACCAAAATGTGAAATCGTATATCGTCGCCTTGGAAGCCAATGGAGCTAAGCCACAATTAGAAAAATGTGGCTTAGATCCATTGGCCTCCAAGGCGACGATATGTGTGTTAAATTGATGTCACCATTGTAGCACCATGTTATATATTTTATATGTTAAAGCCAATAGAATTAATTTCATGTTGGAAATGCATATTTTTTACTGCGTTCTTAGATCTTTAACAATGTATAAGGCATGTTTTCAATACTAGCCAAAGTGTGGAGCCAAATTGTAATGGATGTGAATGTTTGAGGCAATTTGGACAGGAGTGACAGTCAGTACCTATAACTCATTTTCTATATTAATATTCTAGTTCCCATATTCTTCTTTATAAGCCAATAATAATGATGTTCTTAATATCAAAATATTGTTTTATTTATAGTTCTAAGAATACTTCAAAGTTAGAAGAATTAGAATGAAGCCGACCCCAACACATCATGTTTTAAACTTGGTGTAAAGGTGGTGTAGCTGCCTGAATGCCAGTATTTTACGTGCAGCGGTTAACCAGTGGTGAAAATGCCCTAGGAAACACGCACAATGGTCCGCCAAGGACTGAGTGCGGAAACCAAAACCCCAAGAAGAAGAAGATGCCCTAGGAAATGAAAAAGAAGAGCTAAGTAAATAAATAAATACTGAAGTAGACCTCTTTGTAGTCTGTTTAAATAAATTAATAACGAATTAAAGAGAATATAATATACGATAAAAACGAATTAAAAGAGAATGGTTGTCAGGCAAATTTTGAGTATAAATGTGGATAGCTATACAAGTAGAGGAAGACGTCATGCTCACAAAACACCTCTTTCATCGAGAATTTTATTTTTATTTACTACACAACACCTACCAAACTTATGATGTGGAAATAGATTGAAATACACTTTGCTGTTTATTTTTCTCAGGCGCTTATAACCGAGATTTAAAAGAAAGGTTTAGGCTAGCAAATCCAGTGGTCAAAATAAGAGTACATTTTTTATAAACCACATGATTGCCTAATAAGTTAGCGTTCCTGCACACGATGCCGTCACCGCGCCGTCGCCGCACAATTACACTGTAGATACGGGTCGCGCAAAGCCCGCTACCGCACCGCCGCCGCGCCGCCACCGCGCGATTTCCCCTCCCTGTCTGTTTGATTCATTCCATTACCGGCCGCGTACGTTCGTACGTTCGTACGCGGCCGGTAATGGAATGAATCAAACAGACAGAGGGGCACAACACGCGCGGTGGCGGCGCGGCGGCGGTGCGGTAGCGGGCTTTGCGCGACCCGTATCTACAGTGTAATTGTGCGGCGTCGGCGCGTCGGCGCGTCGACGGCGCGGTGACGGCATCGTGTGCAGGAACGCTTAGTGTCTACGTAAAATTTATTAATATTTTACTTGGGGATGCTGGGAACATGCTCCACAGCAACCCATGATTCAATTGCCTGTACTTTATAACCTGTTAAGGGATTATTTTTTAAGGATGTACAATATTGGTACATATATTGCGTACAACTGTGATACGAGTCTATAAACAGCAAAATTGATGATGGGGTTTCTGGGGAGTATAACGTAGAGGAAGACCAAAGACACGGTGGATGGATTGTAATTTGGCTTGAAAGGGAGTGATTAGTGATTACCGAGATGACGACTAATAGAGAAGTAGGTATGGAAGAAAAAGACATGTAGCGCCGACCCTAAATAAATTGGGATAAGGGCAGGAGAATGATGATAGATCCATGTACTATAACAATCACACATAGATAGTCTGATAGTGCCTAACCTGGTTCAATTGTTTATCAGCCTCAAAGGTACCGCTTCAAGCGAGCACCAAGTCGCCATTATACGATGTCATTAATCATTGTTATTCATCAAGCGCCCGCTAACATTATTTTCGTGTTCTACATTCTTATAAAGAGTTTTTGTTAGGGCGCACGGTAAATTGGACGAGTCGTTATTGGAATTCTTTGTCAACACTTTTTGATGAAAGAACCTCGGTATGGGTGGGTGATAATACGATGAATATTGTTGTTGTGTTTTAAAATAGGTACCTATTGTTAGTTAAAAAGAGAACTGGACGTACGTAGGTAGGTATCTTATTTATGTAGTCACCTGTAGGTGTAATAAATCGTAGATACCTACCTATATTATTAAATTAGGCTTATACGTAAGTGCCAATTTTAAAGAACATGGTAGTGTTTTGTTTATTCATAGGTGGGGTAAAGTGGTTCTCCTATCTGGAATTCCTTAGTAGCAGCTCGGAGTCTGTATTTGTGCCCGGTTGATGGCAACTGGCTCAGCCCCCTATTATATGGGGCTTAAACATAGCCCGCGCCGCCGAGCCTGTAGCTTTAAATTCGTCCTTAAATACCTAATCTATCCCATCTAGCCTGTCCCTTGCTGCCCCCATGCGGCGCCCTAAGCCTAAGGCCGTACCGTAAGTTTTTAAACCCTGGTTGAAGGCCTTAATTCATCTAGACATCCAGAGGCAATTCTGGCAAGGCAGTCGACAACCCGTTAGGTTGACTGCGGGATGCTCTTCACAAAAAAAAAAATAGAATATTTCTTAACGCAGTTCACGGCAAGATATTTCGCCATAATAAGGGTGCTCTTCCACTTTAGATGTGCGAGGTTGCGTAGCGACGAATGTGCGTAAAGCTTATCAATAACAACACTAGCTTAGCTCAAGCTATGGAAATGAAGGGATCCTATTGGTGGATTTTTTCTTTGTACTTACACCGCCTAGCTAGCTCGCGCCTCTCTGGTGGATACGCAGCCTTAGGTTCATCTGTACCTATGTACACGTTTCCACCATGGCCTGGTTCATCCATACCCATAATATCTACCCGCATTGTGCGCCACGACTGTTTGTTCAAGGAACAATGGTTATCTACTTGGAATGTGTTGGCAGATAATATTTTATAGGCGGGAATGTACCTACACACGTATAGGTATCTACTAACGTATTGTTCGATCTGTTTATTATTCTTCGTAGAAGGAAATCGTGCGCCAATTGTAATTATTTCAATCACGAGTAAAAGCCTAATATTGTCGTAGGTAGGGTAAATTGGACGAGTCGTTATTAGAATTTGGTCGGATGACTATGATGTTAGCTTCTGGAAAAACTGGGTATAATAGAAGGACTTAGAAGTTTTTTTTAATGTAATGTGATCTACTATTAAACCTATCAATAAAACTAAGGAGGTACTCATTTGCAGTCTATTTTCTCATAATAAAAAACAGAAGTTAGTAAAATTCAAATACTTACTTAATTTAATCAACTTCGCACGGAAATAATAGATATTAATTATTATAATTATAATTTTAACATCGATTAACAACTCCTGAACATAAAACTCATTTGAGCGGGCATTGTTGTTCACATCTTGGACAAAATTAGAAACGCCAGAGTTTAGATGATTACTTTCACAATACTTTTGCTGTTATATTGTTCAATGTTTCATTATTTCTTTGTCCATTCCACCTGTTTCGTTTCCCCTTCATCCGATCTACATGCAGAATTCCATTTCAAATTCAATGATTTCCATCAACACAATGTGGTCGTCGAGATCTTTCAAAATGCTCCCTCGATCCGATAATTCTGTTGCATTTTCAAATAAAAAAGTCACATTGGACGTTCGCTACATTCTGTTCCTCGTAGCAAATAGGAATAAAAAGTCGTAATGCCTTTGCCTGCTTTACTTTTTATCGTCGCTCCATTCATTTACAATTTTGCTCCATTTAGCTACCCAGCTTTCTGTCCATCCTCTTTAATTAATATCGTGAGATAATGTTATTTACTTCTGGCATATTATAACGCTAAGTAGGTACCTAAGGTTTCCAGAGATCTTTTTAACACGCTTTTATTAGCTCGGGTTGTATCTATGTATGTATGTAACGGAATCTTTGAGCTTAATTTTCACCGGTTTCTAAAAGTCTGATCAACTTGAAACTTTGCACACGTCTCAAGGACCGATGACAATGCAATAATTTGATAATAGTTTCCCATTATCCTATTTTTACACGCTTTATATTAGCTTCACTTGTATGTATGTTTGTAACCGACTCATTTGGAAGCGATTTTGACCCACTTTAAACGGCCAGATTTCGTTCAAACTTTGCAGATTTATCGAGGACCGATGACAATACATTAATTTGAACTAAAAAGTAGGATATAAAAAATAGTTTAAAAAAACTAAAATCACGCTTTTTATAGAAAACCGAACTAAAAATAAAAATAAATTTTACTTTTTAAAAAGCGTAGGGGTGCATGGTGGTGGTGAATATTATCTTAAAAAGCACCCCACGCTTTTTAAAAAGTAAAATTTATTTTCTATTTTTAGTTCGGTTTTCTATAAAAAGCGTGTTTTTTAGTTTTTTTAAACTATTCTTTTGTATTTTGTTTTGGTAAAATTTCATCTTTCTAACCTATCTACCTTAGCCTGGGTAATAGATACCTACTCTTTTCCACGAAACGCTTCGGTATGTTTAGTTTTCGTTGGAATATTCAAAGGAAACCCTTTTCCATGATGGCGGAGGTTTATAGCAGCCAGACCTTGAGGCTACTACTTCATTTAAGACAATAAGGCTTACGATGTTTGAATTAGATCTTGCCTATATTATGCTTAGCTACCTACCAACTTATGTAACTTCAATATGCATTTTCTATTCTGAATGGAACAAAGAAAAACCTATGTTCAATTAATTAAATTGTCCATGCATTTTACAGGTTCATAAAGAATCGCCCGTGGGTACGAGGACTAACACATACTTCTGGCTACGCAACTACGCCGTAGCGTAAGCCTCGCTACGGCGTAGCATCATCAAACGCTTTGACGCAGCGTGCGAACATCACACTTTATTAGAAAACTTTGTTAATATGTACGTGTCAATGACGGACTTTGCCACTTGCCACCCTTTTATAATCGTACATGTTTGTTCATACTACGATGTATACCCCCCGTAGCACGAATATTATACAGGAAACAGTCATAAAGCGACATGTTGTGCGTTTAATAGCTCGTTGTGCGACTGACGGCGTCATATACGTCAGTTTATTGTCATACCCGCTAATACAAGGCTGTATTTGTTATTATGCAACGTTAAAACAACGCTTAAGCATTAAGTATAGCGGCGAAATGAGTTATTTGCGCTGTCAGTTTATGTTTACCCTGCGTGGGGTAGGCTTCTTTTGTTTATGATATTGCCCCCCATAGCTTAGATCATGACGTAATTTGCTGAAAAAAACAGGCGGTCTATTTAAAGAAAAACACAGTGAACACTTAGGTGAAGTGAAATTAGAGTGAGCTGTCATTAGTGTCAATTCCTAGCAATAGGTAGAATGACAGCTCGCTTCATGCTCACTACACCTACATTTTCACGATGAGATTTTTACAGAATCCACCGACAGCATACTCTACAATAAAACCACTAGTTTATCGTTGGTGATAAAAACTGTACAATCTGTCTCTCAGCTATGTAATGAAAATTTAAACACGTGTATCAGAAAACACACAAATGCGAATTTATAGTGCGACTTCAATAGGAGTTCTAAATGATCGATTTCATTTAAGTATTTTTTCATTAATTAATAGTTGTGACTAATTTTATAACCTCAATCTTCATTTATGACTGTTTAATTATCTACCCCTACACTACCCCACTTTACATAACAGTGACAGGAAGTTATAACATCATCGACATAGATTAAGTGGGAAATATACGTATTATTGAAGCTAGCTCAAAAACTACCAAAGGAATATCAATAAAAATTTCTTCAAAAGAAAAAAGAATTTTCAAAATCGGTCCACGATCAACGAAAATATCGTTGAACATAGAAACGAACAACATAGACATAGTTAGTTAAAGTCGGTTTAAAAACAGTGGAGCGTGGTCCATTAATCAGTTACTCGGTTGATTTGATCCATCCCACCAGAGAGCAAACGTCAACGTTGCATATTTACGTCGCATTTTCGAAACGAGATTTTTTCTAGCTTGTAGCATGTTTTTCCATAATTGAAAATTTCATTGCAGGGGAGCGGCTGCAGGTATAAGATCTTATGCAAGCACCAGAGAGTAGATTTTTGAAAACAGTCGTTTCGCATACCGACCAAAACTTAAAATAGAAAATAATAATATTTATTTGCGTAAAAATATGGCATAAAAAGATGGTAAAATATAAAAAAGTTGTGTTTGCTTTTGTAACAGTGATAAGCGACCAAATTTTCACAAGTTTAATTAACATTTATTGTCAAAGAAATCTTTGACACTATGAAAACTATGACTATGACCGACCCCAACATAGTTGGGAAAAGGCTAGGCAGATGATGATGAAAACTATGACTACACAACCATTCATACAATTTATTTTTAAAGATAAGATAAGATAAGATAAGTCTTTATTTGCTTTAAACATGGTATAATGGTGTTACAGTTTTAAACAATGTCCACATGTTTAGCTATACAGAGTATCAATTGCATGCAAAATAATAATCATGTCAAAACAACAGTAAATATCAATTAAATCATTCAAATTATTAGATGGATATCCACACTAATATTATAAATGCGAAAGTAACTCTGTCTTTCTGTCTGTCTGTCTGTCTGTCTGTTACCTTTTCACGCCTAAACCACCCAACCGATTTTGCTGAAATTTGGTATGTAGATAGTTTGCATTCATGAGAAGGACATAGGCATATTATTTTTTGGAAATTCAACCCCTAAAAGGGTTACAAGGGGTGGCAAAGTTTGTATGAGAAAAATATTTTTACTGCACATTTTTGCATAGGTAGGGTAGGTAGGGTAGGTAGGGTAGGTAGGGTAGGTAGGGTAGGTAGGGTAGGTAGGGTAGGTAGGGTAGGTAGGGTAGGTAGGGTAGGTAGGGTAGGTAGGGTAGGTAGGGTAGGTAGGGTAGGTAGGGTAGGTAGGGTAGGTAGGGTAGGTAGGGTAGGTAGGGTAGGTAGGGTAGGTAGGGTAGGTAGGGTAGGTAGGGTAGGTAGGGTAGGTAGGGTAGGTAGGGTAGGTAGGGTAGGTAGGGTAGGTAGGGTAGGTAGGGTAGGTAGGGTAGGTAGGGTAGGTAGGGTAGGTAGGGTAGGTAGGGTAGGTAGGGTAGGTAGGGTAGGTAGGGTAGGTAGGGTAGGTAGGGTAGGTAGGGTAGGTAGGGTAGGTAGGGTAGGTAGGGTAGGTAGGGTAGGTAGGGTAGGTAGGGTAGGTAGGGTAGGTAGGGTAGGTTAGGGTAGGTAGGGTAGGTAGGGTAGGTAAGTTGGTAGGTAGGGTAGGTAAGGTAGGTATCACAGTTAAGACAGGACAACGTCTGTAGGGTCAGCTAGTAATGTTATAAAATGTCAAAGAAATCTTTTATGTCATAGAAATTATGTCCAATCAGCCACTTATACAGTTTATTTTTAAATGAATTATAATTATTTATACATTTGAGTTCTTTCGGAATTTTGTTGAAAATGCGTACACACATCACAAGGCAACTTTTAGCATACTTGGCTGATTTAGGATTCTCCTTCGTTACAAGTCTGTGTGGATCTTTTGTTGGACGAGAGATTATTTCATAAGCTTTTCTGAACAATCCCTTATTACTGTAGACAAAGTTACAGATTGCGTATATATAAAGTGCAGGAAGTGGTAACAGACCAAATAATTTTATATTTAAGGTCTTGAGATTACTTGGTATCTTATTATAAATAAGTACGAATACACATAGATACACTACATATTCTGTTCCTAATAATAGAGTGCTAGAGACCACATTTCATTCTAAGGGCCCTATCTATTCAGACACTTCCCACGCCCCGAAAAAAGCCAGAATAAAAGGAGAAATGTACTCAGTTGTCTTCCAGATTAACTCAAGCATACAAGACAGAGTGAAGCTTCTAGTATTACAAACAAACCGCGTAAATAACTAACCTCAAAAGTCTCACATAGACAAGACCGTAGAAACCAGTTCTATTTCTGTTCCTACTTATAGAAAGTATAAAAGTACACAATCTCTTTGAATAGGGTCTCTATGGCACATGTGGCCCGTCGGAGCTTTATTAGCTACTAACTTATGTATGATGTTCACAGCAGGCCGTCTGTTTCATGAAACCCGAGCTCCGACGTTACGGGATCCCATGCCAAGGTTATTGAGATAAATTGACGGTAAAATTAGCGTCCCTTATCTTGGTGCGTGCTAGTTTTCGAGATGGTAACTGTCAAAAGGTTTAACGTTATTGAAAAACAAGACAGAATACTAATGTTACACGGGAAAATGATGGTAGCTTATAAGGTTTTTACACCCAACGTAGAAACTTTTTCTTTAGGTTCATAATGTTTTTTATGTGTAAGACTAAAGCAACCTAAAAATCTTTAACAATCTCATAACTTAGTGAAAGTATATTATAGTAATTTTATAATATTATCTTCTTGCCTCATTCTTTTTTTTAAATATTTTGCAGAAAATGTAAGATCCACATCATCGCTTACCGTCAGGTGAGATCGTGGTTAAGCGCGAGCCCATTCGAAATAAAAAAAAAGGTTGTCTATTGCCACCCAACACGCGACTACATTAAACACGTAGCTTGCAAGCGACGTTAAAACTTGTTATTTACCTTATTTCAAATGTCTCCTGTACCTATGATTTTCTTTTTCTCGAGAATTTTCCTGCAATTGAAAAATACAACATATTTTTTACTTTGGCGCTGAACGCGGGATAAAATGTTGAAACGAAAACGTAATTTATTTCTTCTTTTACTGAATTTATCACTTAGCGACAGCTTTGAGAAACTGGTTGACTTTATCGTATCCTTGGATGTTTTTTTTAAATTATGTACTTTTTCTTTACTGTTTAGTATTGGCACCCGACACGGGTCCATGTTTAAGTTACTGCCTGCAAAGTGAATTGCACATTCTATTATACTATTTTTTCTGAATTAACTTCACCTTTGTTTTGGAAGATTTTAAATCTTTGCTAGTTATTAATCATCCTGAGTGGATAATATGGCGCCTAACACATATTCCCAAATTAACATACGTACAGAGATTTTAATGTTTACTAACATTATGGCCCTCGTCTAAGAGTAGATTGGATACCGGTATCTACATATAAGTATTCAAACTTCTTTACCATTTAAATTAAGATAATTCATTTTCGGTTCGCAACACATCGTTCAATTAAACACGGAAAGGTAACGAAAGGCTTCAACTTTTTCTTAACGTATTTATCACAGCACGCGTCAAAGGAAAAATCTTGCAAAAGTTTTGGTAACCAACAAAAACATTGTGTTGAATAAATCTCCCAAGGCGCAGGTGGCGATAACTACCAAGTTATATCAATAAATTTACTTTCATGGCAGCACCCACTTGATAACTTTATTACTTTTGTAGGTTCTATCGAGTTCTATTGTTACAACTGTCTTGTTGTTCAGTATTGTCTAGATTTATTATTGCACTGTTCGTATCTTTAGAGTTATTTGTGTTTGTTTATTCCGTTGGATAGTATATTTACTCATCATAATTTAATATATCTAATCAACTCGCTTCTCCTCGAAACCAAGGCTTTTCAGATTCATGTGCGTATTGTATAATTATCGCTTGCTTAAAAACGGTGAAGGAAAACATCGTAAGGAAACCAGCATGCCTGAGAGATATTTCTCAACAGTATTTGATGCTAAGTCAGAGGCCCGTGCGTAGCATAAAAACTCTGACATCAGGTTAGTCACTAACCACACGAAAAGAAGATCAACTAGCTTTTGATTATACTCGCTATTGTATATTATGAACTATATAGGTAGATCCTCATTTATCGGCATCTTTATTATTATTAGTTCTAATTATAATCACCTCTTTTTTTGAAAAAAAAAATATTAAACAGACATAACATATATCCCCGGAGGGTTAACCAGAGGTGTGCCTGTAGTAAACCGACATTCCAATTTATTGTGTTTAAAACAAAAGTTTACGTAGATAATCTTTACTATATCAGTCGGTAGAGCCGTCCGATTTTTCACCGCATTATTTTCGACAGTAAATTCCACTTTTCTTCACGCGACCCAATATAAAATTTGACTTTTATGGGTCAGTGTGAGCCCTTAAATGCCTTCCTGTGTATAACAATGGCTGCGTCACTGTTGTTTAGGGGTGTGACGTCACTGAAGTGTTGGATTTATTAAAATTTATGTTCGTGTTATATTATAGGTCTGATAGTAGGTCGATAAGAGGTGTTGGACTTCCTGTAGTTAAATCTTGAATTATAAACCGACAAAGATACATATCAAATAAGACCTCAAGCCTTACTTACAAAATAGAATTCTTACTCAAAATGGGAGTGTGGACTTGAATTCGCAATTTCATCCCGCAAAAATAAACGACTTCACGCAAGTGAAAAGAAAACAAATCGCTCAGGTAAAGTAACAAAGTATTTCGATAGCCAACCACTTGACTCTTCTCGATATTACGGATAACCCGATTAGCTAATGACTCGTTCGACACTCGATTCAAAGGCGCTCGATTATTCATGTAAAACGTAGGGATCGATCGTCTCGAATACGAAAGATTGCAGCGCAACACTGAGGGTACCATTGATTAATTATGCGATACGTCAAGCCCGCGCCGTAATAAAGTTGCTGTTAAATAAATCGCCGGGAAATACATTTTTTACCGTCACGCTAAGAAAATCTGGTTAAACTGCGGCATTCGGTAATCCGATTTATGTTGTAGCATAACTCGTGTTGGTAATCCGATTACGTAGCCACCAGCATACAGGTAGCAGGATTGACAAATTTCATACATCTTTTGGAAATAAGTTTTCCGGGATCACATTATTTTTCCTCTGGATGCTTTGTGAAGTATTCCTCGTAGCACAGTAACTTTCTTTTATGGTACAAAGGGCCAAAAGAAATCAGGTTATTGGATTTGGATTGAATATATTTGACTGTAGACCAGATAACGACAACGTTTTCTCAAAAGCTTATTACATGGGCACCTACAGAGAATTATTCATGAATTCGAAACGGAATAAATATTATTTTTGAGGAACTCCGAATTTTGGTCTTGCAAAGAATTTGTTTGACTCGAAATTGTTTTTTTTCATTGAACGTGAACTGCTTTTCTTTATTTTTTATTTATGAATTTGGAACGATTTTTAACTCTTAATTAATTTAATTCAAGTGTGTTCGGGCGTCTTCGACCACTTTCGGCTGAAGTCGGGCAGAGGCTTATCCTAACCTATTAAAAGGCAAAACCGATTGATCTGTATCTCAATTTAACCTCCAATTTAAGTCTTATAATATTAATTAAGTATTAAAACTTCGCTTTCAAGAAAGGGTAAAATATTGTGAGTTCTGAGAAGCCACCGATCAGTTTTATGCCCCCTATAAGCCTTGGACCGAAAACTAATTGAGTTAAAGGAATATTTGAACTTTCCTATGAATTCAGAGTCAGTACAGTAGCACTTGCGTAAGCTGAAAGCGGGCGAGAGGAATAAAAACTCCGGCTTGAAATTATAGCTAATATTCCTTAAAATATTTTGTAGGCAAGCCTGATGTAAATCGAGTTTATGAGTCGGCGACGGGGACTTGATCACATTTGAGCGCTTACACCAGAGGTTCCCAAACTTTTGTCTCGTATACCCCTAAGGAGCCCGGAGACCTATTTTTCCATTTTGGGTAAACTCTACTTAGCTAATCACTACATAGCATGAAGCAAAGTCACTTCCGCTGTCCTAATGTCTGTATGTATGCTTAGAGCTTTTAAACTACACAACGGATTTTGATGCAGTTTTTTTTAATAGATAGGCAGACTCAAGAGGAAGGTTTATATGTGTAATAACATGCAATTTCCGTCATCCACGCGGGCAAAGCCGTGGGCAGAAGCTAGTTTATAAATAAAGTTCAAATCAAATATTTACTACATAAAGTCACAAATAAAAAGGTTAATGCTTTTTAGTGAGGAGGACGTCATAGTAACAAATTTTCAATTTTGACATCAATTTAGTAAGGTTTAATCATAAATCTCCTCAGTTACTGATATCCGGTTTATTTCTACACAACATGATGAAATCTAGTATCAGTGATATAATTATATGACAATTGTGCATGTTTCTACAAATTTTGCAAAGCGTTCGAACCTACTAACTTACACAATTTTATGAGATACCAGTGACCCGCCCCGGTTTCGCACGAGTGCAATTAATATAATATCGCGCAGGGAAAGCCGCGGGCGAAAGCTAGTTAAACTATACGTATAAACCTTCCTCTTGAATCTATCTGTCTATTGATGAAAACCGCATTAAAATCCGTTGCGTAGTTTAGAAGGTCAAGATTTACAGAGGGACAGACGGCCGGAATCGACTTTATTTTATACTAGCACTTTGCCCGCGGCTTCGCTCCCGTGGTCTTTCCTGTGGGACCCGTTATTTTTCCCGGGATAAAACGTAGCCTATGTTACTCCTAGAAAACTAAGCTTTTAAAAATTAAAGAATTTTTAAAATCGGTCCAGTAGTTTTTGAGCCTATTCATTACAACCAAACAAACAAACAAAGTTTTCCTCTTTATAATACACTCGAGAGCAATGAATCCGGGTCACTTAAAGAATGTTAAAAATCTCGGAAACTAAAAATGATAGGTTAATGCTATAAATTGTATTTAATAGACAATGTAATACTCCTTAAATGAAAGTAAAAAAAATATGAGTCACCATACATTTTATTAACACAAAATTACATAAAGAAAAAAACTGCTGATCTCTCCTTAAAACAAAAATAGGAAACATGAAATTTTTGAACTTTATTACGATTTTCTTGAATTTTAATACTTCGTATTGCCTCCTCGTGCTTCCATTACTGCGTTTACGCGGTTTGGCATGCTGTACACCAAGTTCCTTATACGATTTTGGGGAATATTCTCCCATTCCTCTGTGAGAGCAATTTTGAGCTCACGAAGCGTGATTGGGGGAGGGTTTCGTTGTTTTACGCATCTGCCTAGCTCGTCCCAAGCATGCTCGATCGGGTTGATATCCGGGCTGCGCGCTGGCCACTCCATACGAGTAATGTTCATCTCTTGAAGGTAGTCATTCACAATCCTACCTGTATGAGGTCGGGCATTGTCATGCATAAATATAGCATCCTCACCTAAATTGACCATAAATGGACCAACGTGATCATTGAGGATTTCTTCCACATATCTTACGCTAGTTAAAGAGCCGTTTTCTATGATCACCAGCTCTGTGCGACTTTCAGAAGATATTCCGGCCCACACAAGTACAGACCCACCACCGTAGGCTACTTTTTCTTCGATGCATGCTTGCTTGAATCTTTCCCCTGGTCTTCGATACACTCTGTGTCTTCCATCGTGCTTGTAGAGCATAAATTTTGATTCGTCGGAGAACATAACTTTTGACCAATCTTCAATACTCCAATTTACGTGGCCCTGGGCATATCTTAGTCTTGAAATACGATGCCCACGCTCCAGTTTAGGGCCGTTTGCAGGTCTAAGGGGTTTTAAGTTAGATTCAGCAAGCCGACGTCTTACTGTCCATGCACTTGGGTTACTTCCTCCGAGGCGTCGAAACTGATTTGTGAGTTCAGTTGCTGTGAGAAAGCGATTTCGAAGCATGGTGTTCACCAAGTATCGGTCTTCTCGTGCTGTGGTACACCTGGTTCTGCCCGTTCCTGGTCTGCGTAGGTTAGAACCAGTTTCTTCGTAACGTCGGAGAACTCTTTGTACTGTTGACAGCGACACACCGACAGTCCTGGCTGTATCGCGCTGACTCCGGCCGGTTTCCAGCATTGTAAGTATTCTGGTGCATTCTTCAGGCGTAAGCGACATAATTTCAGCTTGAATAATGAATATAGAGCACTATCTACATGGTTTATGTACCCACATAAATGACAGATTACAAACAAAAGCAAAACCAAATGCTGTAATTTCGTAGTTCCATCTTCGAAAGTGGCCCTTTTTCAAATTTGATTTTTTTATGATATAACTTTACAAAAACTAAGAAGTTTTAATACCTTCATTTAAAGAGTATTACATTGTCTATTAAATACAATTTATTGCATTAACCTAGCATTTTTAGTTTCCGAGATTTTTAGGATTCTTTAAGTGACCCGGATTCATTGCTCTCGAGTGTATTAGTATAGACTATGTAGAATTGTAGAGACTAATTCGCTACAAACATTAAAATATTTTTTTTTTTTTAAATATTGTAGGTACTGTCGTAACAGTACCTACAATATTCTATTGTCGTCGGTATTGCTACGTTTTCAGGTAAAAACTAATCATTCGGTTATTTCATTTATCATTATCATTCTCTTGTCCTTATCCTAATTTATTTGTGGTCAATACATTAGTCGTCATATCGGTAGTCACTCCCTTACTATCCATATCATCTTTCACACAATCCATCCATCGTACATTTATGGAAAGTGAAAATTAAAGTGACAGCCTGCTTTAATGAGATCCACTATTGTTGACCCCCGTTTACATATCACGAACTCCCTGTAGGTCGTTATCGTTCACTGGGGGTCGATATACACTTTGGGAATCATTGGCTTCCACAGTTGACTCATAAGGGGTTTATAAGAAATATGATGAAGAAGAATTTTTTAAGTAACACGTTTTTTTGTGGAAATATTTTTTTAAGGTAAGTACAGACGCCAGCACATCAAGCTATCCCTAACTGTCAAATTTTCTCAATTAAAAATGAACCTTATGTCTTTGAAATAAAGTTGAAATACTATCAAAGAAATTTGACAGATTGTGGTAACTTGATGTGCTGGCCTCTGTACTATATTTATTTTGGTCGTTTTTATTTTATGGTATTTGTAAATTTGACATAGTTGAAACCCTCACTTCAATAAAGAGGTACCACTAGGTAGTAGGTGCCACTAGGTGCATAGGTACCTTGTCAATACAAATGATACGTTTAGGAGAAAGCTTCAGGATAGTCAGCGAATTTCAAATATTCCTAAGTTTTTTGCTATTTACAGGTCAGTGTCTGTTTGTATGATGATCGAAACATGATTCCCGGCCGTAACAAGTATGTACGAGCAATATTAGAATCATCTATACAAGTGGGTAATCATCAAATGACTCCTCCCGCTCTGGGTGGAGCGGAAGGGAGTGTCCAGGCTCTTACTGACTAAAACCCCTCCAAACCTCCTTCTTCCTTATCCCTTTATGTTCCGGGGTAGTGGTAACCCTTTCGTACAAGCCCCTTGACCCGGTAACAATCTATACAACTTTATGTTATAATTGGTCTCAAATGACATGATTTCATGAAACAGATATTCCATGGGCTAATATGAACTTAGATGTATGATGAATGAGGATGTATTGATGAATTTAATGATAACCTTTTAGCGGGCTACCTTGTAGCTTTCACCTTAATTACTCTTTAAAACTAGCCATCACTGTTTATTATTTACGAATAAGTAAGTCCCAATAATTATTATAATAGTCAAGTACAAATAATTACAACTCAATAAACATACACACTTGCGTGTCCTTAAATGTGGGTTGATCAAGATAACACACAAATGGAAATGATTGATCACTGACATAGACTATACTAAAGGATTACTTTAAAAGATTTATAAAGTACTATATTTACCCGCAACTTCTTCCGCGTGGAGTTCAGTTATAATATATTATATCGCAATATCGGGAGATATTTTTTGAGACAAAAAGTAGCCTATGTCATTCCTTGGGATGCAATCTATCTCTCTGCTAAATTGTGTTGAAATCCGTTCAGCGGTTTAGGCGTGAAACGGTAACATACAGACTGACTGAGTTGGTGTCGAATTTTTAATATTAGTATGGATAGTATGGATTTAAAGCTACAATTATATTTGAATCTTCAGCGTTTCTGATAGCATTAAGGGAATTTATTAAAGCGATTTTATTTTGTGAACCTACATATGTAGGTATGTATATGTGGGTATTTGGGTAATTACTTGTTAAGGGGGAAGCACCAGGGTAGCCCAGGCAATTTAAATTTTGGTAGGTTTTTTGTTTGGAATTTGCAGGTTAGTGTCACCTCCATAGTTGAATGGTTGATTTAAAACCTTTCACGATGCCATTCATCATTCAAAACATAGATATTTGAGGACAACTGATTTAATAGTTAGTTCCATCTTTTCACCTTTAGTGGTGTCGTATTTTAATTCTGGGTGCACATGTCAAGTCAAGTCAATTACTCATTCTTCTCCATACACAACTACCTTTTGGAAGGGGCGGCTAGAACCAATTCTAATTTTTTGTTAATTTTGACGCAAATGGCCTTTCTTATGCCTATTTGAAATAAATGATTTGTCTTTGACTTTGACTTAGTGTTAATCCCTAGTATGGAAGAATGACAAGTCACTCACTTCAAGCTCACTTCACCTACGTTTCACGATATTTTTTTTTTTACAGAATAGCATAACAGTGCCCATGTGTTGGGCAGAAATATTGACCAATAGAAAAATCTCTGCAGTCAAAACTAAATTTCGTATTTCGATATGAATGCGGCTTGCCGTGCTTGACCGAGCAGTCAGGCAGTAAAACCCCAGAGATCGCTTTGCTCAGATATTCCGTTTCGTTATAGTTTAAGTATTAGTTTTTTAGGGTTCCCTACCCGTGGGGTACCAAAAGGAACCCGGGTTCTAAGCCCGTCCGTCTATCAGTCGGCGCGCTGTATCCCATGAACCATTATAATAATAATAATAATAAAATACAAATTCATAAGTGAAATGATACCATAAGCATACAAATACAAATTCATAAGTGAAATTATACCATATACTACAAATATAAGCCCGAAACCATACTAGAAAATAGGAATCAGAAAATCTATTGGGACCGAACGATAATAACAGACAAAAGTATACATTTTAACAGACCGGATATACAATTCACGACACAACTAATAAAGCAGTTTACCTCATAGATATAGCTATCCCTAACACACACAATATTCAAACTACAATAGCCGAAAAACTAAGTAAATATCAAGACCTCGCCATTGAAATAAAAACCCAGTGGAAATCACAAAACGTTCACATTGACCCTATAGCACTCTCATCCACCGGCATAGTACCAAAATGTCTTACACAAAGCCTCTCACTCTACACATGCCTACTCATACCCTTCACCTGCTACAAAAAGCCACAATCCTCAACACCTGTCGCATCACTCGGAAGTTCCTTACTTCTTCCACAATATCATCAACGTTCTCTATTTAAATCCCTCTTTACACACTTGGTCCTGGCCCGTGTGTAAAGTTTTGTACTCTCTTACAAGAGAAGAAAATTAAAGAACACAAAATAATAATAATAAGAGCCAGATTCAGAAGGCAGTACTCCTCGATACGGCTCGCATTGTGAGGAGGTTCTTGTCTCTGCAGCCCTAACCACCGGTGCCTTGGACCCTGCTCCCGACATCGGCGGACCACTATTTTTTATATTTTTAAATGTTTTTTTTTGTTTTTTATAAAAATATTAATGCTTTAATGCTTTCGAGTTTCGAACGTGCTACCAGTTTGTAACGCTGCTTCCGAACTCAAAGCGGCCATGCTTAATTTACTGTCAAATTCGCTGTTCGAATTCCAAAAAAGTCCTGCTTTTCCGTAGACGTCATATTTATTGCAAATGGAATTTGGATATCTTGGCAAAGGACATGGAATTTTTCAATCTATTGCAGTCGTTTAGAGAATAAGTTAATGCTCAACTAAGCAAAATCGCAAATAAGTTATAGAATATTTTCTAAAACACTCTTGCAACATTTTCTTCTTTAAAGGTACATTTTTAAAACCAAAACGGTGCAAAGGCATAATATAAGGATACAACCATATTTATTCCAAACCAATTTAAAAAACATTGCCTCTATACATTTTCAATGTACCCTAAATACATCGGATTGATCGATTGTCACATTCGAAAAGCTTGGTTATAACATTCGTGAATCAGTTCTCGTACTCCGATTTATTCGCCGTCAGTTTTATAAATGGATAATATTTTTGTTGGTGGAAAAGATTGATTTAACGGTTTTTAACTAGAGCTGGCAGAGTCCAATTTCGAAGGAATGCGTGTGTTTTTAAAATTCGAAACCCAAAAAATAAATAAGTAAAGGCCATGTCCCTTAGAAGCGATTGTCGGTTGTTTGTTCTGAATATCGGAAGGCAATCTCTGAAAGCGCGATGATGTTCGGGTTCACCGAATAAAATTAACGCGACGATCGCTTACATTAGGACACGGAGTAAATCACCCACGTATAGATATGACGACCCTTACGACTTTAAGATCCGCGATTGACGTGCTTTCTGATGCCCGGAGGAGTCTCGGTAAGTAAAAATGGTCATCCATCTACGGACCAACCCCGCCAAGCGTAGCCACGAGCTCTAATTTTATATTAAAACAAGAAACTTCACGCGGACGAAGTCTTGAGTATAAGCTCGTTTGTTATACTGCCATTAGCTTAAAAAGTTTTGAACCCTCACAGTAAAATACCAAAATATTGGAAAAATTAATATTTTTGCCTATATTCTTATATAACTTGTTCGACTGTACCTTCTTACATATTATAATATTTTTACACAACACAAGCTAAGGAAATTCTTAACCTCGAATACAAGTATTTTTCACACTTCAGAGATACTTTTATAGCACATTTAAATTACGATATAGCACACAAAAGTGAAGGAAGTAACATCATCGTCATTTTCATATAAGTACCACATTTGCGTGTGAAAAAAGCACACATGTGGAAAATGTTTCGGAAAAAAATTTAACACGTTATAAAAAACGAATGTTTTGGAAATGAAAATTGTTGATTCTGTTTATACAGAGTGAATAGGACAGGGGGGCATTAAATTGCACTACGTATACTATACGTTCTCTCCAGTTCTGGGGTCATAGCGCTTGATGGCGCGCTTCTTCCAGTTTGCTCCGACTTTCGGTATCTCGGTTCACTTGTGCAAAGCGATGGCGAAATAGATCGGACTGTTAAGCATAGAATTAACACTGGGTGGATGAAATGGCGGCAGGTCACGGGAACAATTTGTGACTCCCGCATTCCCCTTAAACTCAAGGGGAAGATATATAAAAGCATGGTTAGACCAGCCGTCTTGTATGGATCAGAGTGTTGGGCCACAAAAGGAATGAATGAAAGACAATTGCATGCAGCTGAGATGAGAATGCTAAGAGGGATGTGAGGTGTTACGCGAATGGATAGAATACGTAATTGGTATATAAGAGGAAGTCTGAAAGTGACACCGGTGACTGAAAAGTTGTGTGGAAATCGGTTGTCATGGTATGGGCCATGTTATGCGGAGGAATGAGGAAAATGTTGTCAGGAAAGTTGTGACCAAAGAAACGATGGATGGATTGTGTGAAAGATGATATGTCTAGAAAGGGAGTGACTACCGAGATGACGACTAATAGGGAAGTATGGAAGAAGACATGTTGCGCCGACCCCAAATAAATTAGGATAAGGGCAAGAGAATGATGACGTGTTTGGTATTCATTTTCAAAACTTAAACACTCATTTGCGACTAAACTACAGCTCGTATTTAATTGATTTTTGGTACAGAGCTTGAAAATGGTACCTTGTATAGGCAGTTTAAAGGAAAGCCCCGCTGTCGTATCAACTCTGTATGTATGTATGTAAATATGTATTTATTTCTGTATTTATTTTCTTGTTATTATTCTATGCTGCACCTGCCATGTTTTCTCTCTGCATCACCCAAAGGTTAACTAGTAGAAAATGCCTCAGGCATTACATCCGCCTTTGTGCGGTATTTTTACTTGTGTATAAAGTTTAAATAAATAAATCTTTATTTTCTTTGCAGGTACTACATGTTATCACCAAAAGCCTGACACAAAAGTTGTAGATCGACGAGGTCGACTATACCTCAATACATTTCAGCATCGTTACTTGACGAGGGTATCATAATGCACGCACAATCATCAAATGGCCCCTCCCGCTCTGTGTGGAGCGGCAGGGAGTGCCAGACTCTTACTGACTAAAACCCATCCATGTTCCTTCCTTAGCACTTTATGTTCCGGGGTAGCGGTAACCCTTTCGGACAATTTCGAGCCAGTTAATATAGTAAGTACAATATACTCTTTGTTGTAAATAAATTTAGACCTGGCATGTAAAAAACCATTTGAAAAATCAACAAAAACAAAAGAATAATAATCAAATTTCGAACACAATACATTCAAAAGCAGAACACTAAACCAAAGTCCTCAAATCATATTGTTTCTCCCATTTATCTACATATCGTGTACACAAAACACAAACCTTTTGTCCCTAAATCATAATGTGAAGATCAGTGTTGTGTCCATATCGGGTTCAGCCTTATCGCCAGTCCGCAGTTAAATTCGCTCGTCTACTCATGAATAAACCGTAAATATTCATCCTGCTATTGTTTCAGGATCATTTTGGTACTGTTCCGTTACTAGGAAGCTTGAAACGGAAATGTTAGTTTGATTCTTTTGCAATTTTTTTTTCTTAAATGTCACGTAACAGTTTTGAATTGTATAAATTCACATTATGAGAGCTGGTGCCTCAAGGAGGTTTTAAAAAAGAACTTGTATTACAGGTCACCAGGCTCCACTTAGTAGCAAAATACAGGCATGTAACGTGGATTTCTACTAAACAATATTAGAACAGTAAATAAATAAAAGCAAAAAATTAAATAACACAGCGATAGCAGTCAAAGGGTGTTTGACTTTTGACGTTATTTTGGAGGCGGACATAGGCTCCCCTTTTACATGGGACTTAAACATTACTAGCGGAATGTTGGTGTACCTACTAGAAGTATAGCTCTGCTAACCCTTCGGGGATTACAGGTATGATGTTATGTAGAAATGAAGGAAAATTAACTACAAATACCTATATAAAACGTAATTATATCTTGGATGACACAGTAACAAATAACAACCAGATTAAATACATTATTCGCAGCTGCGTATCTAGATATTGAGTTATGATGAAAGCAAAAATGCTAGATATTCATAAGAAAGTGGCAATGCCTTTCATTATGTCAGTTCAGACACGTTAATTGCGTAATTTACATTGTGGAGCAGGTGATGTGGATGCATTGTGGAATGTCACAATATGATTAAAAATTGAAGTTTCATCACAGGTGGCAGCACTGTTGCCCGTCTACAATCCACCATGGTTTTGTTCATGTGTACGTTCGTGTCGATCACAAAGGAGATTGTTCTAGACCGCCCTATAACCAACAAACATTTGACGTGTACGTTAATTTTAATTATATTTTAATATGCTTTTTAAAAATAATAAATTCAAGCGGACACTGTTTAATTCTTAATAGGTTTTTAAAAGTGACCTCATTGATTTTATTACCAACTGAACTCGCCATCTTTCAAGGAATTGTCAATGTGAATGTCACAAAAGATTTGACAGTGTCGCTCTCGCTCATATTACATAAATATCGATATCGACGACGAAGTCCATAATATCTAGTGATAAATAATGGATGTTCGATATTTATCACTTCCAAAACATTCAAAATGTGCAACATAAAAGTTTTTCATGCATATTTTTTTCATGGAATTAGTTCCGTGAACATTTTAATGGAACTTATGATGAATATGGCCTAGCACGATTATGATGAAAATATAATGAACAAAAGAAACTCACAAAATGTACTTACTAGTCGAATGAGGGATTTTCTCACAAGTGAGAAAATATTAGTTCAAAAGAGGCGTTGGTAAAAAATACGTCACTGTCAGGTTTTTGACATCAAATAAGCTTTCTTATTTACGGATCTTATTTTTGTTATCAGTAGCCAGTAAAACAAAGACGTATTTTTTACCCACGCCATCTATTGAACTATGTTTTTCCACTTGTCAGAAAATCTCTCATTTAACGATTGAATTGTCATTTACGGCGCAACTCTAGTGAATTGTTCTCATAACCATTTCACGACTTCAATAGCCATATTTTTACTTTTTAAGTACAGTACAGTTCCTAATTAAACTCTATTTTTATATGTCGCAAACTAAAACGTTACACATTGTTCGTTGGGAACAAAACATTTTATTTTAGCATTAATTTAATTGGAGTAGAATCATAGCAACAACGTGTTTATGTTTGAAACGGAACAAATTAATTTACATTTGGCATATTGATCTGTCATTTTGGTCTACTAAATTAAAACCACAGATTAAATAGGTGGTCATTGATAATCGATACACAATGATTGATCTTCAAGAGAACATCTCTACGTCACTACGTCAGTCGGTGCCTGTGGCTGTGTTGTGTTGTTGTGTTGTATTTGGCGATTTCTTTTGGAGTTTTTGATTTTGTTTCTGTTTAACGGACTACAATTTGGATTGCTTTCAACGTGACCTGGCTTCGAATAACTGATTCTGTGATCTGCTTAAACGACACCTTAGCATTTTGACAACGGATAAAGGACTTCGCTTAAAGTAAACTTCAACCAATAAATAATAACTGTACCTAAAAGGCATAATACAACTGTATTTACGGTAATATTTTACTGTATTTGAAGTTTAATGCCTTGTAGAAAACAGAAATAGCGATTTTAGAAGGAATTACTTACGTTTTCTTTTATTAAAAATAACCTCAAAATCGGTTCCTTTTCTTTAAATAAATCTTTTCTCTAAAGTGTCCGTCAAGAAACGTTGTTATTTTGGGCTTCTAAGGGCAGTTTACAAATAGAAAATGATTTTTCTATGCTGTTGGCTCCAGGGCGAACAATGTATGGGCGTAGAACAATCTCCTTTACTTGCTCTTTCAACGTTATACATCCACGCGTTCCTGAGAAAATGGGTTTTAACAGACTGACACACTGACAGACAGACGGACGGACAACGAAGTGATCCTATACGGGTTCCGTTTTTTCTTTTTGAGGAACAGAACCCTACAAAACAACTGAATATTAACGTATTGTATCTCCCACATTTATGTTTCAATCTCAAATCCAATCGATCAAAACCACGACTGCGAGCGAATCCGGAGGATTTGTAATTATTTAGCAGCCATTCTACCCCCGGGTATAGGTACGTACAGTACCCTCCCCGAGATTGTTCTAACAGCTGCAGGATTATGATCTGAATGGGGCTGACTGGGGCTTAGTGGGGTTGAAATATCGCGCGAAAGATGGCTGTGATGTGAATTACGTTTTGGTTTATGGTAGCTTGTTGAAGAAAAGGATACGAGGAGAAATTATCATTTGGCAAAAAAATCTTTGTTTGTTTGTTTTATTTAAATGTTTGTAACACAAAGCAAATCTAAAACAATGCCTGGAATATATAAGAAAATAAACCGATATAACCGATGACAATAGCTTTCATTGTGACGTTTCAACCACCTGAATTGTGCTTTAGTGCTATTCTGTGATAATCACACAGTGAAAACGTAGGTGAAGTGAGTTTAAAGTGAGCTGTCAATAGTGTAAATTCCTTGCAAAAGTCGAATGACTGCTTACTTTTGAACGCCAGAGCATAAACGCATGCACGCGTGCCCTCAACGCCAAGCTACAAATTTATTTCATTAATTTCCCAATATCCATGGTGGTCCTTCAATTTTTAAGATATCTATATTTATAAACACACACAAAAGTAATGATTTAATTGTTTATTTCGTGTTATAGTGTTGTTGCCATTGCCACATATTTCTGTCGCTTGCTCGTCACGTATATGTGACAATGGCGTTCAAAAGGTTAACCTAAGTTATCACGGTGAGATTTTACAGAATCGACCAACTATTCACGTTGTTGCGGAGGTGAACTCTTCCAACATATTATTATAAGCAATGTTCTTGTTTAGTTCAACGTCATTGTCTTTTCTAAAGGAATAAGTTTTTTGTAACTTACGAGACGTGAGGAAAACAGCTTGGGGAAACGGACATAACCAAAACAGAGGTTTGATGCCCAGCTGTGGGATTATTAAACCTACTAATATTATGCTGATTATGTCATCTGTCCAGCCTTTTCGCAAATACTTTGGGGTTGGTTTCCAATCTAACCGGGTGTAGCTGAATACCAGTATTTTACATAGAACGACTGCCTATCTGACCTCCACAACCCAGTAACTGGGCAATACGATTCCCCTTGGTAAGACTGACTGTCAGATTTCCGGGCTTCTCTCGACCCGTAACGACTAACGACCAACAGCTTAACGTGCTTTCCGAGGCACGGAGGAGTCTCGGTATGTGAAGATGGTCACCCATCCACGGCCAACCCCGAAGAAAGATATCCTATCTGACCTACACAACCTATAAGCTGATAATGGACGACCTGATGAGTGCTATTGTTTGATGTTAAAGTTTCAGTACTACAATTTGTGAGGAGCTCGTGGCTAAGTAATAAAAGCCGCACGGATCGATCCATCAGGTTAAGCTACGCTTGCCGGGGTTGGTCCGTAAATGGGTGACAATCTTTACATAACGAGACTCCTCCGTGCCTCGGAAAGCACGTTAATCCGGTGGTCCCGGCCAGTCTTTCGTGGATCTTTGACAGTCATTACAGGTAGTCAGAAGCCCGAAAGTCTGACAGCCAGTTTCGCCAACGGGTATCGTATTACCCAGTTAGGTATTACTGGGTTGTGGAGGTTAGATAGGCAGTAGCGCCATGTAAAATACTGGTATTCCGCTGCATCCGGTTAGACTGGAAGCCGACCCTACATAGTTGGGAAAAGGCTAGGCAGAATGAATTTGTGGGGACTCAAAGTCCTCCAACTCACCTAAGCTGAAAAGCTCGTATACCTTCTAAAAACCTTTCTAAATGATCTTGCCCTCGTCATATTTAAGCCTTACAATTAACATAACATCGCGGCTGAATACCCCGAAGGGTTGAGCAGAGGTGTATCTGTAGTACATCCACACAATTAACATCTCCATTAAAATTATGAACCCTGACCGCCCATTACCATAATCGCAGTTGGAACCACGTAACCGCTTGACTGATTACTGGGAACAACCAACCCACACACGAGAACGAGAGCGCTGATAAATTTCTTACAATCTGTTTTTCGACATTTCTCCGTGTCAGCCATTAACTTTGCTACTTCTATCAGACCCTCCGACGTTCAACATAAATTCCACCCTATTTTTTCACTTTAAGGTGGATTGTTGTGTGGTGAGTACTTAAGTGCCTATTTCGGTACTTGTTGTACCTTGACAGGTGCGTGTAGCCTCTGATAGTGATAAAATATGAGCACGTCTCGCTTATCAGTTATGTTTAGGAATAGGTACGCGGCGGGATTAATTTTGGTATATAATTAACGGTTTACGGGATTTTCCTCGTCGAATGAGATCAATAAAATTACTTGGGATGCTCTAGCATACGGGTCACGAAGTTATGCCTATTGGTTGGATTTAATGGTCAAATTTCATTATGATCAGTTAACACGTTAAGTGCGAAACGAGGCCTAAATCACCCCGCATGCAACTTCCTTGTGGTGCGGCAAGGAAAAACGTGAACATCTCTGTCGTGCGAAGGGCATAGCTTTAGTTTGGTCCAGTATAGAAAAGAGATAAATGTATATTTGAGACGTGCTAATGGTCCCGGACTCGGTGGTATACCTCCCTTGGTACCGGATGTTTTGGGCCTCGTACCGCACTGAATTAATATAATTTTAATGCAGTGCGGGACGAGGCTAAAACGTCCCATATCCACCCGGACCTCGTACCGCACCCAACGCGAGCTTCTCGCGACTAGTGTTGTGCATCACGTCGATAGGAGAGCACGTCCTTTTACATCGCCAAACATGTCTAAACGATGTCAGAAGAAGTTAATTTTAAAAAACCCAGAAACAGAACCAAAACAGGTAAGTTTTAAAAAAGTTTATGAGTGCTACTGATTACTATATTGTTACTGATTTTTTTATGTTAATTCTAGTTCTAATATTGTTATTGTATGTTAATTTTTAAAGCCCGAGGCAGAATACATATGATAGTTTCTTTTCTACTTCTGGTTTTCTTTTTTTTCTATTCTGTGAACCGCATTAAGATTTTCACACAAAAATAGATAAACGTCGTTGCGTCGATATTATTTTTCCCATCACTAATCTTAGCGAAAATTTACCCTATTTCAGTGCGTTACGAGGTGTATAAGATCCCATATTTTATTTTGCCAATAATTCCTAAACTAGTTATCAGATCCCGGGGCGACGGTAGATTAGGGTTCATCAATTCACTGTCTATATCGATAAGGACCAAATTTTTCAATTTTCTTTGATTTCGCGCCAGAAAATGGTTTTTAGTCTGTTAAAGGAGGTGGGGTCTAATAGACCGCGTATCGCCCTAACGTCTGGTCACGGTGCGGGCCGATAAAACCTCGTGCCGCAGGAACGGAAAGTTTGCAAAAATTGGTGCCGCAGCTAACGTGTTAAACAGTTCAGATTACTTTAGATATTCAAGAAATCTAAGTATACAAATAAACTAAACTGAAGTATCTGTTTGTAATGTCAAAGTAACAGCTTTTTACTAAATGCATAGGAAAGTTTTTTTAAGGATGGGTAATTATCAAATGACTCCTCCCGCTCTGGGTCGACCGGATAGTAGTGTCAGACTTCTACTGACTAAATTCATCTATGTCTATTCCTTAGCCCTTTGTGTTTCGGGGCAGGTGAGAACCCTGTCGGACAATCCCACTCTTTAAAATCTATTTTAAGCACCCCATTCTTAAAATTATTTAAAAAAAAATTGCCGGTCTAATTGTTCTGGCTAATCTCCGAAACGGCTGGACTTTCACTGACCGATACCCGATGTTATAAGGAGTAACCTAGGCTTTATTTTACTAAGGAGCACGCGAGCGAAGTCGGGAGCAGCAGTTAATAAACAATGAAACTCACTTGGCTAATAGAAACATGCTCAAAATGTATTTCTAGTTAATCAGATTAACTCGGTTTTCAATCATATTTTGTAGGCAAACAATACGAGACTATTCAAATCATTATAAGCTTGAATAATATTAAAGTTTATCTCTAAGTAAATTGCTCCACTGGCTTTATTAAATCCAGCAGACAAAATGCTGAAAATCCTGAAATCTCGTATATTGTGTGCAGTTGAATTGCTTACCAACTGCAAAACTTTATTTACTGGAGTTGGGTTGGCTGTACGTTATACTGACTTTGTTATCAGTTTGTTTATGATATAATTATGTTATGTATATGTCGTAGGATAATTTGATACTTCGAATCTTCGCGGAAATCCTAGGGGTTTTGCGAAAACGCGGATAATTAGACATAGACGAAAAATTATCAAATCTTACTGGACAAAGTCAGGATTTTTGCGAAAATACTCGTTACTATAGTAAGATTTGATGTGCTCAACACTGATTGGCTACAATTTTGCTGGCTGACTTCTAATTGGTTCCTAGTTTGCCGATGATTAAGACGTCAACCAATCAGAGACGATCTCTTATTGAACGCGCTGACCGACCAATCAGCGTTCTTATTTCATAACAGCCAGCGTTTCGTTTCGCAATATTGCTATAATAACGAGTATTTTCGCAAAAATCCTGACTTTGTCCAGTAAGATTTGATAATTTTTCGCCTATGTCTAATTATCCGCGTTTTCGCAAAACCCCTAGGATTTCCGCGAAGATTCGAAGTATCAAATTATCCTACGACATATACACCTTACATCATCTTTACTTTCAAACATCGTGATTTGCGATGTTGAGAGATCACTTTTCTACAAAGAAAGAACGAGTATTTTTTCACAGGATTACTCATTATCAGTGAACGGAATAAGCAAGTAAGCAGTGATAGCCTAGTGGTGTGACCGTCGGACTGCCAAGTCATAGGTCTCGAGTCCCAACCCAAGGCACGTACCTCTGATTTTACGGATTCATGTGCGTATTATATAATTATCACTTGCTTAAAAATTGGTGAAGGAAATCATCGGGAGGAAACCAGCATGTCTGAAAGATATTTCTCAACAGCATGTGAACCTAAGTTAGAGGCCCATGAGCAGCTTAAAAACTCTGACACCAGGTTAGTCACTAACCACACGAAAAGAAGAAGAAGTGATCGGAATAGGTATTGCAATTACCCGAGATATCGCTTCATAATCTTCATATGGATATGATTTAATCCCGCGATTCTGTCCACAATATGTTTAACACATTGCACGCCAACGCGGTCTCGATCCCGATTCTCAGGTCGGGGAGAGTTAACTAGGTTTTTCATCAGGAATATCGTATTAGCAGCCCGGAGTCTGGTACGGTCGATCCGAATAGACTCGCCCCTATTTACATGGGACTAAACTATTAAACAAAAGCGCTCTTCCTCTCTCATACTTTTACAGTGCCCGACAGGGTCCACAATGATCTAAGTTTTGTACCTACCACCTAAGTTCACATGTGGAAGCTTTAAATATAATGAGTATTGATTTAAATATACCTGCCAAAATAGGTACACCTCTGTCAGTTTTCCCCGAATGGTTCGAAAAATGGCGTGGTTTTTCCTTATATTTTATTTAAAACACTCAATCGACTGTGTACCCAAGTAGACCGCTGCAGACAACCTGTCGAGTTGGGGACTACTGACCCACCTAACCCCCAGTGCGAGTGCGGTGCTTTTAATCAGCTCATGACCCATCTGCTGGAGTGTCCTAAGTGTCCGTTCACCTGCACCTCGGATTACCTAAAGAATGCCACTTATGCTGCGATCAACCTACTATTCTCATAATCATCTGCCTAGCCTTCCAGTCTAACCGGATGCAGCTGAATACCAGTATTTTACATGGAGCGACTGCCTATCTGACCTCCACAACCCAGTCAGTAACTGGGTAATGCGATACCCCTTGGTAAGACTGGCTGTCAGACTATCGGGCTTCTCACTACCCGTAACGAAAGTCAAAGATCCAGGAATGACAGCCGGGACCAACGGCTTAACGTGCTTTCCGACACGGAGGAGTTTCGATATGTAAACATGACCACCCATCCACGGAACAACCCCGGCAAGCGTAGCTTAACCTGATGGATCGACCTGTGCGGCTGTTAGTACTTAGCCACGAGCAACCTTCTATACTCATTCAAGTTAATAACATCCAGAAAAAGTACCAACAAATATAATAATTTCTTAAACACGAAGCCGTTGCCCTCTACACCCTTTTAACAACATAACCTACTTTGAAGGAAATATCGAATGTGAGAGGAAATGGGTTGCTTCCCCGTAATTAAGGTACAGGGAGGCTTGTCTGAATATAAAATGACATGTGTAAGGAAGCGAGCTGACGTGCACATAAATTATTATCATTTTCGCATAACAAAGATTCTTGACAAGAGATTTGTTTGTGAAAGTTTGTTTATGGCGACAATGTTTTCGTTGTTACACACACTTTTACACGTCAGTAATATTAACGTTAATACTATTCTGTTAAGAACCTTTTTTTCTAATATGAGTCTGCCCGTTGTTGTTCCTTGAGTGAGCCTCTGCATCTACGTTATCAATTGCTCAGGGTGTATTTTCTTTCACAATAAATCATTAGAACATACTGTTTATTAAATACACCATATAAGCTATTGATATAAATGTAGAACTATTACATACATTGATATAGTGCACGGTCTTTTCTCTTAAAGCGATCTTTTAATAACAACCTTTGAACGGAACCTTTATCTTATAAGCTTAAAACGCCTTAGTGTTTAAGGCGAGATATTTACAGAATCAACCGTCTGATTTGTGTTAAATCGTTGCATACACGAGACTTGCGCTAGCGACTGCGAGAAAACAAATGAAGAAATTTGTCTTTAAACAATTTTAAAAACAAGCAGCGAGTGCACGACGGCGGCGAGCGATTACTCGCACCAGCGAGTAATCGCTGAAGAGTTACGTTTGCTACATATACATACCAATGTATATGTAGCAAACGTAACTCTTGTATGTATATGTAGCAAACGTAACTCTTCAGCGAGTTTTCTGCCCGCCAAATGAGCGTAGCTAAACTAGTTCTCTATTAGATAGCTCTTGTTGCGACAAGCGAGTAGCTACTCGCTGGCGGTCAGCGACCAATTATGAATAAATCTCTTTTACTGACACCGGACACGGCACTTACAATCTTACGTACTTATTCGTTTCTTGAGCGATAAAATAGTTGATAGCTAATCGCTTCCTTGTGGAAAGGTGCCTGAGGCCCCGAAACTCGAATGTAACGGGTTAATTGTGACGTTGGCTCCTCTCGCCGTTCTGCTTATAATTAATCACAGGCCGACGGCAGACAAGCTTCGTATAACGTTGTTATCGTCCTGGCACACGCCCCAACTTGAATTGTTTCACACTAAGTTTTAGTGAGAAATAGTATGATATTGTTTTCAAATAATATAAAGTGGTTTGCGTTGTAAATTGCAGACGAGAATAGGGAACCTTTTATTACAAAACTAGCTGCTGCCTGCGGCTTCGCCCGCATGAATGTCAGAAATTATCCCAAGGGAACGTCCTACGGGGATAAAAAAATCCTACATGTTAATCCTGGTCATAAACTACCTGTCTGCCAAGTTACATCTAGATCCGTTTAGCCGTTTGAGCGTGAAGGACGGACAAACATACAAACTCACACACACACACTTGGTCACAAACTTTCGCCTTTATAATACACTAGCTGACCCGACAGACGTTGTCCTGTCTTAACTGTGATACCTACCCTACCTACCTGCCTACCTACTCTACCTACCCTACCTACCTACCCTACCTACCTACCTTCCCTACCTACCTACCCTACCTACCTACCCTACCCTACCTACCTACCCTACCTACCCTACCTACCCTACCTACCTACCCTACCTACCTACCCTACCTACCTACCCTACCTACCTACCTACCCTACCTACCCTACCTACCCTACCTACCCTACCTACCCTACCTACCCTACCTACCCTACCTACCTACCCTACCTACCTACCTACCCTACCCTACCTACCTACCCTACCTACCTACCCTACCTACCTACCCTACCTACCTACCTACCCTACCTACCTACCACCCACCCTACCTACCCTACCTACCTACCCTACCTACCTACCTTCCCTACCTACCTACCCTACCTACCTACCGTACCCTACCTACCTACCCTACCTACCCTACCTACCCTACCTACCCTACCTACCTACCCTACCTACCTACCCTACCTACCTACCCTACCTACCTACCTACCCTACCTACCCTACCTACCCTACCTACCCTACCTACCCTACCTACCCTACCTACCCTACCTACCTACCCTACCTACCTACCTACCCTACCCTACCTACCTACCCTACCTACCTACCTACCCTACTTACCCTACCTACCTACCCTACCTACCTACCTACCCTACCCTACCTACCTACCTACCGTACATAAAAATAAGTAAAAAAAAAGAAAAAAAAAATGTATTCTGCTATTCAGGGCGGAGAGAAATCCAACGAAACAAAAACCATGAAAATTGGTCCAGCAGATCTCGATTTATAACGAAGGGAACAAACCCGTCTTTCTTTTATATACACACATCAAAAGTGTCTAGGGATCAACATATATTTTTGCAATAACTTTTCTCTTGATTGATATTAATTTAAATTTTCTTTAAGGATTCATCAAATAAAGTGTTTTCGTTTGTCACAGTAACGATAAACCAAGTCACCTTTGCATTAATAAAGAAATTTGCCATTTTCCTAATAAAGGGATTTTTGACATTTGAACCACTAACATTAAAGTTCGAAAAAAAGACTGAAATAACAGTTTTCTTTAAAATTTTATTGGGTAACTTAAACAATTAATAATCCGTGTTTCTACCGCGAACACTAACAACACAAGAACATCGGTTTGGCATACTCAAAATGAGTTCATCCAAATCACGCTGTGGAATGGCCGCCCATGTTCGTTGCAACAACAAAAAAAGGTCTTCTTGCAACTGGATACCCTCCATATTCGGCAGAGCTCTTCTCTGTAGCATATCCCATGCATGCTCAATCGGGTTCAAGTCTGGCGACTGAGCAGGCCAGGGCAGGACATTGATGTTAGCTGCGGCGAGAGTCTGTCTTACAACTCTTGCGGTGTGCGGTCGTGCATTATCATGCATTAACTGAAATAAGGGACCGATTTGCACTTGTAGAGGAACGATGACGTCAGATACAATCGTCTCAGCATAAATTTGAGCGTTGAGGTTGCCTCTGATCCAAATCAACTCAGTTCTTCCGCCGATCCAAATACCCGCCCATACCATGATGGTTCCACCACTATAAGGATGGACTTCCTGGCAGGATTTTAATCGCTGTTGGCGTCCAGGGGTTCTCCAGTGTCGTATACGTCTTGTATCCGGTCTCATACCAAAACGAGACTCATCAGAAAAGCACACGAAACGCCATTGTTCTTCTGCCCAATTTCTGTGTTCAAGAGCCCATTGATATCGAATCCTACGATTGTGCATTGCTATAGGTGGTACCCGTAGCGGTCTTCGGGAATGAAGGTTCACTTCATTCGTTCCTCTACAAGTGCAAATCGGTCCCTTATTTCAGTTAATGCATGATAATGCACGACCGCACACCGCAAGAGTTGTAAGACAGACTCTCGCCGCAGCTAACATCAATGTCCTGCCCTGGCCTGCTCAGTCGCCAGACTTGAACCCGATTGAGCATGCATGGGATATGCTACAGAGAAGAGCTCTGCCGAATATGGAGGGTATCCAGTTGCAAGAAGACCTTTTTTTGTTGTTGCAACGAACATGGGCGGCCATTCCACAGCGTGATTTGGATGAACTCATTTTGAGTATGCCAAACCGATGTTCTTGTGTTGTTAGTGTTCGCGGTAGAAACACGGATTATTAATTGTTTAAGTTACCCAATAAAATTTTAAAGAAAACTGTTATTTCAGTCTTTTTTTCGAACTTTAATGTTAGTGGTTCAAATGTCAAAAATCCCTTTATTAGGAAAATGGCAAATTTCTTTATTAATGCAAAGGTGACTTGGTTTATCGTTACTGTGACAAACGAAAACACTTTATTTGATGAATCCTTAAAGAAAATTTAAATTAATATCAATCAAGAGAAAAGTTATTGCAAAAATATATGTTGATCCCTAGACACTTTTGATGTGTGTATATAGATTATTATGATATTTAGCTTTTAAATGTAAATATGAAACTTTGTCACAAATTGATCATTTAAATTCTGGTTTGATAACAGTTCTTATAATTTGAACTTTAACAAATTCGAAATGCAGTTTATTTTGTTTTTTATTCTTAGAATTTCAACTTTATTTGTTACTAGCTTCTGCCCGCGACTTCGTACGCGGACCCTGTTGCTTATGCCAGCGACAACGGGGTCGCCATTAATGTTATTTTTTATCATTTTTCCCATTTAAATCTTTTATCACACTGAGCTTTCGTTTTATTTCATTCCAACAACCACCAAAACATACAGTCCATTTGTCATCGTTTTCATTTTGGTAACCGCATTATTATATTCCTCCTCTAGAGACCTAGAAGTCGATGCGTAGATACGCTTGGAACTCAAGCGTAATTCTCTTTCCGTGAACGTCTCTGACTCGCGAGACAATACATGACGTTCACGATCAGCGGTCAGTCGCGCATCATATTCTTCACTGGTCTCTAGAGACCTAATGAATACGCTGAGAACGCAGGCGTGCTTCGCGACCCGAAGAGGTTTCCACGGAGCGAGTTGCAGCCTAATGTTCTCGAATAACATCAAGTCTCTCCTGACGCTCTTCGGTAGATTCTTGGGATCTTGTGATCCTCAATCTTTTAGCTCTCTTGGAACATTGGGAAAGATTTGACCTCTTTCTAGGCATGGTCATAGTTTTATTGTGAAGATACCTGATCAATAAAAATCTAAATTAAAATGACTGCTCCCCTGCGTTACCGGGTAGGCTACAGTGTCACGAAGATAAATGGAAAAGGAAATTAAACACTCAAACAACATAAGACCGAAGGCATATTTCATACGATAAAATAAAAAAATAAATAGGAGTTTTGGCCAGTAGAGTCAAATTTTCAATGATATACCATCGTCATCGAAAATCAGTCCTAAACTGTTACCGCCTTCACCGCGTGCAGGTACTCCCAGTTTATGTTATTTTATAATT
Source organism: Hyppa rectilinea (assembly GCA_951799385.1). NCBI lineage: Eukaryota > Metazoa > Arthropoda > Insecta > Lepidoptera > Noctuidae > Hyppa > Hyppa rectilinea. The sequence goes on along the minus strand of OX637322.1, from coordinate 10,164,119 downwards.
ACACAGTAAAATTAGTGATAGCTTTGATTTCCACATCAGATGTTTCTGATCTTCGATTTTTATAAGTCAACAGGAAATGCCCATCATATTGAACAACAAAGACGTCAAAGACGTCATTCCTATATGTGTTATGTTGTAGCTAGGCTCTTGGAGTTCCACAACAGGTGTTCCAGATCTTCGATTTTTATAAGTCAACAGAGAGTGCTCATCAGATTGAACAACTTGTGCTAAGACGTTATTCCTATATGTGTTACTAGCTTCTGCCCGCGGCTTCGCTCGCGTGGAGGTCGGAAATTATCCCACAGGAATGTTCTACCGGGATAAAAAATATCCTATGTGTTAATCCAGGATATAAACCATCTCTGTGTCAAATTTCATCCAAATCTATACAGTAGTTTTTACGTGAAAGAGTAACAAACATCCATACATCCATACTTACAAACTTTCGCCTTTATAATAGTAGTAGGATGGTGTAGCTAGGCTCTTGGAGTTCCACAACAGGTGTTCCAGATCTTCAATTTTTATACATCAACAGAGAGTGCTCATCAGGCTGAACAACTTTCGCTAAGACGTCATTCTTATATGTGTTATGGTGTAAGTAGGATATTATTGGGCATTCTACCCCACCTGCCGTTCCTACGGCTCACTCCGTTCGCCTTCGTCACTCTCGGTGTGTTAGAATGCCCAATAACATCCTACTATAACTAGCTCTTCATATCAACCACTTACCTCGATTAACAAAAGCAGATCTACGGTTTAAACTTTGTTTCACTACACTACTTTACTGTCATTCTTTCATAGTTTCACTACACATTTCACCACTACTGAATTTATTCCTAATTTTAATCTACATGAAACGTGGTAAGCTAAACTTCAGGACAGATTGTCTCATGCCTCTCCGCAAAGTTAGAGATAGCGCATTACCACAAAGGTTCAACGCACACTCAGTTTATGCGACCAGATTGGTACCGAGGGCATCTGAAATTTAGAATATCGTATATATTAAACTAAAACTTGGGACAGATTGTCACTATGCCTCTACAAAGTTAGAGATAGCGCCTTACCACAAAGGTTCAACGCGCACTCAGATTATGCAACCAGATTGGTACCGAGGACATCCGAAATTTTAATTTAATTTCGTTTCATATAGATGAAAATTTACACGTTTATTAAACAAGTAAATGCGTCGGCTGTCTGAACCGATGACCTAAACTTCAGGACAGATTGTCACTAGTCTCTCCACAAAGTTAGAGATAGCGCCTTACCACAGAGGTTCAACGCGCACTCAGGTTATGCGACCAGATTGGTACCGAGGACATCTGAATTTTAGGCTACCGTATGCATTAAACTAAAATTTGGGACAGATTGTCACTATGCCTCCACAAAGTTAGAGATAGCGCCTTACCACAAAGGTTCAACGCGCACTCAGATTATGCAACCAGATTGGTACCGAGGACATCCGAAATTTTAATTTAATATATTCACCCAGACGACACTACTTACACGTTAATGAACACGTTACGTTTTCTACTGATGTCTGATTGCTAACCAACCGCACGTCGCGCTAATTAAAAGCTAAGGCTAAAAAGTTAAGGCGCATTTACACTAATATTTACCGTCCGGTGTGTGTAAGTCCGGTCAGTTTCGCCACATTGTATTCTTTCATGAAATACCTGACGCCGCGCGCCGGCGTCGGAATCGACCGTATCAGACAACTATTACGAGTGGGTGTAAATGAGCCTTTACAGTCTGTGAAACTGCAAAATTGCAAGTAGCAATAATTTGCTGCGTATATTTTGTTGTATGTAAGGTATGTGTGTGTGTGTAATTTCCATGGGAACCTTTGCATAATATGCAAGATAAGCACTGCGCTTGTTGCAAACATTGTTTAAATTTGTCTTATACAGGACTTTCTATGTTCATATAAAATAGGTATTTACTTCATTTTCGGTACGGCACACTCATCTTGGAAATTACTTTATTGTAATAATTATGACCTTTATGACTTTGTAGTTACAATAAATAAATATAAAAATATTTTTAATGAGTATTTTTATTGTCTAGGGATTGTTTAAAAATACTATTTATATTATCAAAACTGTAAGATTTCAATATAACTTCTACTTTATGACTTTATTAATATACTACTTATACTTCATATTCTAATTATTTGTCTGATGAGCAAAATAGGCACATTTATAATTTAAACCTATTTATATATAATAGGGTTTGTCGCCATAGTGACGCTATTTTATATTTTGACTGTAATCAATTTATTACTGATTACAAACTGACAAATTATACAATGCATCTGCCGTCTACTTCTAGGAGACAAATTGCTAATCTTTTAGCATATAATATACACAGTGACACTGGTACCTGTACTGTACCATCGATTACTGTTAGTAGTGGTACTAACACTATCTCTGACGCGCCTTGTAGTTTAAACTATTAGGTGCGACAACGGATAAACCGCATATTATGTTGAATGTTGTACATCAAAATATGCAGGGTCTGTCCGGCAAAGAGCTAGAATTAAGTTTATTCTTAGAAAATTATGATGTTCAGGTGTTATGTTTGACTGAACACTGGTTGAAAGAACATGAAGTAGTGTTTATTAATGATGATTATTTTACCGTACAAAGTGCATTTGTAAGAAAAAGTGCTATTCGCGGTGGCTCATTAATTCTTGTTTCAAACAAGTTAAAATGTAAACAACGTTTAGATTTAGTTAATTTGTCTATTGAGCGCACTATTGAGTTGTCTTGTGTTGAACTTGAGCGATACGTGGTAATTTGCGTTTATCGACCCCCCTCGGGGGATTTTATTAGTTTCGAATCGGTAATGGAGGATTCACTCAATAGAATAAAATCGAGTAATAAAAATATTATTTTATGTGGTGATTTTAATATTAATATTTTAGAAGTAACTCCTTTAAGTATTAGACTTCTTAATCTGTTTAGGTGTTATAATTTAATTAACTTGTTTTTTGAACCTACTAGGATCACGGCATCTTCATCGACTTGTCTTGATAATATATTTAGTGATTATGATGCCAAAAATAAATTTGTGCTTAGTGACTTAACATCTGACCACTGTGGCTTATTAGCTAGCTTCCCTGTGCCATTACATAAAAAGCCGCAAAAAATAGAATGCAGGCCTTATACAACTAGTCGTTGCACCAAATTTAAAGATAATATAGCTCATCGAATTTCACCATCTATAGCAGACCTTGAGAATCCTAATGAAATCTACGGAGCCCTTTTTGATGTTGTGCAAAAAGAGTACCAATCTATTTTCAAAACCAAAACCATTGATATCAATGGCACCGCAGTTAGCTTCAACCAATGGGCTACCCCAGGCATTTATCAAAGTAGAGCGAGACTATACGAGTTATACGGTTTAAAAAAATACAAGTTTGATACTCCTTTCCTAGAGTATGTCAAAAATTATTCAAAATTATTTAAAAAGGTTTGTGTCTTTGCAAAATCAAAATTTTTAAGCGAAACAATTAAAAAATCCAATAATAAAATAAAAACCACTTGGAAAATTATTAACAATGAAACGGGTAAACCAGTTAAACAATTAAATGAACTTGAGATTATGGTCGACAACAAATTAATTAATAAAGCAGCTGACGTAGCTGAGGTTTTTAATGATTTTTTTGCCAACATACCTATAACTACGACTCGCTCCTTAAATTCTTCACCGACTAAAGCTGAAAACCTTCTCCATAGTAGTGTGCCTAAATGTAGTCGCTTATTTAGCTTCGAACATGTAACGCCTCGTGATGTAGTTAACGTTTTCAATACACTTAAGTCCAAAAACACTGGTGATTACTGGGGCATCTCCATTAAACTTTTAAGTAATATAATAGATATCGTAGCCCCCTATCTAGCTGTTACCTTTAATAAATGTGTTGATTTAGGAACCTTTCCTGACCTCATGAAAAGTAGTAAAGTCATTCCTTTATTTAAATCAGGTAATAAAAATAACGTTGGCAATTTCAGGCCTATTTCAATCTTACCTGCATTTAGCAAAATATTTGAAAAATTAATACTCAAGCAGTTGTTAAGACATTTTAATTTAAATAGCCTCCTTCATGATGAACAATATGGCTTTACAAAAGGTCGTTCGACTACGGATGCAGGTGTTGCTCTGCTGAAACACATATTTAGCGCATGGGAGAACTCGCAAAATGCTATTGGAATTTTCTGTGATCTCTCCAAAGCTTTTGATTGCGTGCACCACGACACGCTTTTACGTAAACTACGTCATTACGGTGTTCAAAACGAAGCTCTTAACGTTATAAATTCATATTTACAGAATAGGTTTCAATGTGTAGATGTTAATGGTGTGAAATCTACTGAGCTACCAGTTCAGTTAGGTGTACCTCAAGGCTCAATACTAGGTCCATTCTTATTCTTAGTGTATATCAATGACTTACCATTCCATTTAAAGGGTATCTGTGATGTTGTACTGTTTGCAGATGATACCTCTCTTATCTTTAAAGTAGACAGAGATAGACTAGTTTTTGACGATGTTAACAGTGCACTCTCAACAGTAACGGATTGGTTTACATCTAATAACCTAGTTCTCAATGCGAAGAAAACGAAATGTATAAAATTCGCCTTACCCAATGTCAGAAATCTAGGACCACAAATAATATTAGATAAAGAGGTGCTTGAAACTGTAGACACAGCAGTCTTTTTGGGAATAACAGTAGATTCTAAACTCCAATGGAGCCCACATATATCAAGTCTAGCAGGACGGCTTAGTTCAGCCGCCTATGCCGTCAGGAAAGTAAGACAATACACTGACGTTGATACAGCCCGGTTAGTGTATTTTAGCTATTTTCATAGCGTTATGTCCTATGGCCTTCTGCTGTGGGGCAAAGCCGCAGATATAAATAATATATTCGTTCTTCAAAAACGAGCTGTTCGAGCAATTTACCAGCTAGGTGCCAGAGTATCTCTGAGAGATTTTTTTAAAGAAATTGGTATTCTTACGGTAGCGTCACAATTTATTTTCGCCAACATTTTATATATTAGACAAAATTTACACTTATATACTAAAAACAGTGATATTCACAACATCAATACTAGAAATAAGGATAAACTACGTGCTCCCTTTCATCGGCTTCATAAGGTTCATAACTCATTTGTGGGGCTTGGTATAACCTTTTATAACAAGCTGCCCTCTTCTTTGCTAGAATTGCCTTTTAATACGTTTAAATCTAAAGTAAAATCTATCCTTTGTTCAAAGGCTTACTATACTACCAACGACTACTTAAATGACAAGAATAGTTGGTCGCTGTGATTAACACAAGACAATGTTTATGTTCTTTCTCCAGAATTAGCTTCATAAAATTATTTTTATTATGTATTCAATTCATTGTTTTGGTTGTTTTTATTTTTTTTTATTAGCCATTTATTGTTGACATAATCTACTCATTACTATGTTTTTTTTTTTTAATGAGTTGTATTGCAAAATGTGGTTAGCTAGAGACCTCGACAGTTGATCATATTTATTTATCTTGATCCTAGTTAGTAATCATTAGCAATTAATTGATTGATTTTACTTCGATGGTCCTAGTTTATCATTTGTAACTTCGAGTTACGGCTGTATGGACATAGTACAGCATTGCACATGTAAGCGGGCACGCACTTTTACCTGGAGGCTCTTTTTTTTCTTTTTAAATTTACGCTTGAGTACAGTCAGTTTTAATGTTTTAATTGGTATATTGACGTGTGCTAGCTGACATGTGGCAAATGATTGATTTTAATGTGATGTGTTTTGTAATGTTAATTACTTCTCATGCGATAAATGTGTGTAGAGTCAAGTTCTTCCAACTAAACAGACAGCTGTGCTGCTGGGGAGTTTGTTGCGCCACTTCTTCTTCCCAGCTAAAGCACTAGGAAGTGGTGAAGGGTGGGCGTTTTTGGGGGACTGTCTTATGTAACTTTGACCTTCAAAAAGTGCTGATCTTCAGCCTAATTTGAATAAATGACTTTTGATTTGACTTATATTTCTATTATAGTTGATGGATTAATATTTGCAGTTTGACTGCAACATACGTAATAAACTAGTTTTGGTACGCGTATCCGTTCAAAACTTTTCTGCACATAAATTATTTCGAATGCAAGTTATTGATTGATGACGCTGGCGTCATCCCTATATGATCAAAGTACAGGTTAAGTTCGACTCTGCAAATAGGATTGCGAATAGCCCTGGTAGCAAATAGGCTTATGTATATTTCTAGGTTTCAGCTTCGAATCCCTATCGCAATCCCTTTTCCTATAAGTTAATAATTAAATTAATAAATTCGTTCAGCATTCGTTATTACCCTAAGTATTTTAATTATATAAATATACCTAATAAAGTAATCACCAAATATTTGCTCCAGATTTTTTTTTCACATTAGTCTCAAAAATCTATTATTTTACAACTGTGCATACCTAATGATGTCTTGTTATTATTTTTTAAATAAACAAACATACAGAAATTAAATAAATAGTAGTAAATGTAGTAATCCTATACCTAAGCCAGGTAACTAACGGCACCTTTGTCGGTGTCGGACAAATGCTGGCTTTATATTTCATTTCTCACGATAAAATTGCATTTTGACGGAATCAATATTATGATGTAAATGGACGTAACTGACATAAGTTAGCAATACAATTGTAATGCTTTGATTTAAGGTTTAATTTTGTAATGAGGTCAAATTTGCTGAGATTGTATTTTTCTTTACTTAAATTCGATTAATTTATATGAAAATTCACATTCGCTCGAACGTCTTCTAGTGAAAAGCTCCACTTAAGTTTATTGTCAATTACGAATACCGCATACTTCCATAAAATGTACGTAAGTATTTTAAAAAATAATTATGTTATTTCAGTGTCCTTGTGTTTCATAAGTCGAGCGTTCAATTGTTTTAATCTTATTTACAGACTTTTTTCATTTGAAATTAATTGTTGTCTACTCGATTACAGGTCTGACTCCGAATCTGAATATACACGTCGCGCACCTGAGGTTGCAAAGGTGCAGCCAAAAAAGAAATCTCACAAGCGTAAAGCTTCTGAGAGTACCTCCACCTCGCAATCGGAATCTAAATCTAAATCAAGGTAATTTCTATTATTTCTTGTCTTTAGGTATTTGTGTATTTTATTCCAATAAGAGTGTTATACGTTAGTAGTGGATTTATTTCTATACTTAAAACCAGGAACACAATCCAATGATTCATAATCTTATTCCATTGGTTCTTTTTTGATAAGGTACTTTATTATTTTATTTTTTTACAGTAAAAATCAACAACATGATAGCTCGGACCTCTTCGGCCTAGAGGATAGCGAGCATCGCGCACCAGCAACCGGCAGCGAGGACCTCACGTCCTCTCTCGTGAGCCGAGTCGCTAACGGGAAGTTGCGGCGGGCGGTGAACCTACAAGGTGACTTTTACGTGGAGGTAAAAGTTTATAATAAGTCTGATGCAGCGTCCACGACTCCACTTGAACGGTGGAAAAAAGCCTTAGTGGCACTTAAAGTTCAATTAAACCAAGAAACTCCGCAGTGGGACGCGCTGCAGACATTTATGAGACGGGTTCATGTAGTTTTTCAAGACTCGGAGCCCGTGTTCTACAGTGACAACATAAATATAAAATAATATATTAACTATTATTTTTGTTATCCGTTTATTCTAAGGCTAGGATAGGTTTAGGTTAACTGTAAAAAATATTTGGGACTTTGGGATACCATAGCTTTGTTACAATTATAATTTGTGTCTTTTGTTTGTGTTGTTAATCTAAAACTTGCTCTATTTTACGTGGACCTTAGACCTAATAATACACAAAAAATGCCTTTCTGTACTGTTTGCAATACATCCGTTGAGCGCAGTCAGTGGACAGGTCACCTACGCAGTACTAATCATAAAAACAAAAATATTTCGTATTTTTGCGAAGGCGTTGAAATAATACATGCTGCTTTTCGTAATCGTATAGCTTCGTATAGAATTGCCGATCCGTCTGAGAATTACTGTCCAAAATCATTTTTAAATATTGTTGAAGACAAAATTAAAACTTTAATTGATATGTCCCTTAAAGATCACACTAGTATAAAAGTTAATTTCGAATATTTTGCTATGTTTTTGATGGTTAAAAATGATTGTCAAGAGATGAAATCATTTTCCACAAAAAATTTTACATTGCATCAGAATTATGAATTTACACCATTATTGTCTCAAGTTAAAAACACTTTAGCAAAAAAGATAGAAGAATTTCAAGACCGTGATAGTGGATGGACGTTCTTGTACAGTTCTCATTTGGAAGTCAATGTCAACAAATATCAACCTTTGCGCGGTTCAGGCTTTATCGAATTGCCTGCTGCTATAAAATCGAAAAAAGCATGCGTTAATATACGCAATAACGATGAATATTGTTTTTTATGGTCAGTAGTTGCCGCTTTATATCCAGCTAAAAGTCATCCTGAAAGAGTATCATCTTATCCTGATTTTAGAAACGTGTTAAATGTAAAGGACATATCATTTCCATTAAGTTTGTCAGATGTTGCGCGGTTCGAATTAAATAACCCTAATTTTTGTATTTACATCTATGGTTTAAAAAATAATATCGTCACGGGACCGCTGTACAAACCAAAAGCTTTGAAAGGAATGGTAATTCATTTACTCTACTTAGAAAAGGGCGATTTGTCACATTACTGTTTAATTAAGGACTTGCCACGACTTGTTAAGAGTCAAATATCAAAACACCACGGTAAACTTTACTTTTGTGATAATTGTTTAATGTTTTTTAATTCAAATGATGATCTTAGTTCGCATAGTTGTGGGGGTATTGCCACTGAACTACCTCCAAAGGGTTCCTTTATACAGTTTAAAAATTATAATAGAAAGCAAATTGTACCATTTGTTATATACGCGGATTTTGAAACAATGCTTGAACGGTACGAATCTTGTGACCCTGATCCAACTAAAGCGAGCACTGTTACACGTCAGCGACACGTGCCCGTAGCTTACGGTTATCATATTACGTGTGCGATAGATGAACGCTACAATCGTTACGTTTCATATCGCGGTTCGGATTGTGTACCAAATTTTGTAAAGTCTATCTATAAAGATGCGCAAAAAATTCATAATATTTTAAAAAAATATGTTCCTATGATTTACACCTACGATAATGCTCGCGACTTTGAAAACGCGATAACATGTCACATTTGCGAGCACTTCTTATTCGGTGATAGAGTTCGTGATCATTGTCATTTAACAGGTAAATATCGCGGTGCAGCTCACAGCTATTGTAACTTACAATTTAAATTACCTAAATTTTTGCCTGTGTTTTTTCATAATTTATCTGGTTATGATTGTCACCTTTTCATAAAAGAATTAGGTGAAGCTCCTGGATCTATTAAAGTAATACCTAAAACAAAAGAAAACTATATTTCATTTACAAAGTTTATTCCGATTTCCTCCGAGGAAAGCATACAGGTCCGGTTTGTAGATTCTTTTAAGTTTTTAGGAACCAGCTTAGAAAAGTTGGTCAGTACAATGAAAAAACAAGAGTTTCAACAATTAAAATCTTATTTTCCTGACCAAAACGAATTTGACCTACTTACCCGTAAAGGCATATATCCATACGACTATATGTGTCAATGGGAACGTTATGAAGATACGTGTTTGCCTTCTAAAAAATGCTTTTATAACTCTTTGAGTAATAAACCCATTTCCGACGAAGATTATGCACATGCTTGCTCCGTTTGGTCTGTATTTAATATCCAAAATATGGGTATGTATACAGATTTATATCTTAAAACCGACGTTCTTTTGCTAACAGATGTATTTGAAAATTTTCGTAAAACTTGTAAACGACACTATAATCTGGATCCCGCATTTTATCTAACAGCACCAAGTTTATCTTTTGATGCAATGCTTTTAAAAACCGGAGTTCAATTAGAATTGATAAGTGATGTTGAAATTTTTAGAATGATACAAAAAGGTATTCGTGGTGGTGTTTGTATGTGTTCCAAAAGGCACATTAAAGCCAATAATAAATATTTAGACACCTACGATCCATCCCATCCAGATTCGTTTATCATTTATTTAGACTGTAACAATTTATACGGCTATAGTATGTGTCAATCGCTACCCTATTCTGACTTTAGATTAATGAATAAACAAGAAATAGAACTTTTAAAATTAAACTTAACTGACATCAGTGATACTGCGGAAAATGGTTACATTCTTGAAGTAGATCTAATATATCCAAAGAATTTGCACATTGAACACAATGACTTTCCATTTTGTCCAGAAAAATGTTTACCACCGGGTGGTAAGAACAGAAAACTAATACCCAATTTGTATGATAAATATCACTATGTTATTCACTATGTACATTTAAAAAAATGCTTGCAGCATGGTTTAGTATTGAGAAAAATTCACCGTGCTATTACATTTAAGCAAAGTTGTTTTTTAAAGCAATATATTGATATTAATACTCAGTTACGACAAACAGCAAAGTCAACGTTTGAACAAGATTTTTTCAAATTATTAAACAATAGTATTTTTGGAAAGACGTTAGAAAATAATGAAAATCGAATAGATGTGAAGTTAGTAAACAAGTGGTGTGACTTAAGCAATAAAACAAAAAAGACTACTTGTGCTGAAAAATTAATAGCCAGCCCATATTTTCATACCGCCTCTATATTTTCTGATGATCTAGTAGCAATTCAAATGAAACCTTCGCGTATTATTCTTAATAAACCGATATACATAGGGTTTACAGTATTAGAATTATCTAAGACTCACATGTATGATTTCCACTATTCTATTATAAAACCTTTTTATGGTAACCGAATTGAATTGTGCTATACTGACACAGATAGTCTTGTTTATGATGTGCAGAGTAATGACGTGTATAAAGATTTCAAGGTCCGTTTTCTAAAATATTTTGACACAAGCAATTACGATTTAAACAACGAATTTAACCTGCCAATTATTAATAAGAAGATTCCAGGTCTGTTTAAGGATGAAATGGGTGGTAAAATTATCCAAGAGTTCGTAGGACTGCGCTCAAAATTGTATTGTATTAAAACTTTAAATAAAACAATAAAAAAAGCAAAAGGCACAAGAAAAAATGTCACAGCAAATTTAAACATGTTAGATTATAAAAATGTTTTGTACAATTGCGATGTCATTCGCAAAAAAAATGTACTATTTAGGTCTATAAAACATGAAATATTTACCCAGGATGTAAATAAAGTAGCACTTTCAAGTAATGACGATAAACGGTTGCTATGCGCTGATAAGGTCTCTACTTTGGCCTGGGGTAATACAACTATGTTAATGTAATCCACTATTATAATTTAACTAAATCACTTTCACTATATCATGTATTTTATTGATTGTAAAAATGTAACTGTCTAAATATATGTTAAGAAATATTAGATATGTACTACCAATCAAATTATTATTGATCCTTAATTTTAAGATAATTGTATCCATAATTAGGATTAAGTTTTCTTTGTATATACAAATAAAATTTAGGTACTATTCCATTCAAATATGTGTTTAATTTCTATACCCATTGACAACCCGATCAGACATTCTGCTTGCATTCAATGTGCTGTGCAATTACAAGCATGTTTCAACTTGTTGAAACTTGAAATTGGTTAGCAGTAATAAAGCAAGTACTAAGTAAAATAATATACTTATGTATTATTATAAAAATGTATACAATTCCTGATGAATAAGCGTGCGCCCGGCGCCGGCGCGCGGCATTGAGAAATACGACACTTATCAGGTGTTCGCGCTCGTGAGGAGGTAAGCGCTGTCCACAAGGATACAGGTTCAAACTTGTCGAATTCAACATGAAATTGATTCGCAATATATTGTACAGGCTCTGGTTACACTAGAACATTCATCCATCATAAACAATGTCATTACATTACGCAGTCACTTGTTGGAGTGGTCACATCGGTTCAAAGCAAATAACTCGTAAGTATATTCTGTTCTGTGTATCTTTTATTTCCTTTTTTGTTATACAATTAAATAATATTAATGGCTATTTTGTTTGTTTCAGATCTTCAATAATGTCAGATTCGCCTGATATGGTCTTCTCCCAATACGGCCAAGGTTTCCCGACTCCGAGTTTAAGTTGGCATATCCCAGAAGCACACGGGTCTGCCAATAAGAAGCCTAGAGCAAGACGGGAGTGCCAAAAACGAAAATCACCTGAGCAGTCTGCGTGTCAATCGTACGTCGTAAACAATGAAAAGAAAAAAGGTTTACGACTTATACAAGTGAAAGTTTTGGACATCAGTGAAAATCAAGAACCTGCAAGTGACAATGAGGAGGTGATAGTGATAAGTGCGCAGTATGTAGTCAGTGAACCAGTCGACAATGTTATGGACGAGACAATGTCGTTAATTAACAAAATATCCAAGAAACTCTGCGATGACTATTATTAGTGATATTATTAAGTAAGTAATTGGTATTAGTTATGGCAAGTTATTTTTCTTATTTTTCTGTATTTAAAAATAGTTTATAAGTTATTGTGTAGAATAAGTTTTAAATTTTATTGTAAGTAATGTTGAAATAAATAATACATAAAGTATGTTTAGGTTAGAAAGATGAAATAATTAAATATTATAATTTATAATTGGTAAATAAATGATAAATGTATAAATAAAATAATTTTCTTTCTTATTGTAGAATAATAATTATGCATCACAAATTTGTAAATAGATAAATAAATGTTTTACGTATTAATATCAATTTTGTAAATAAGTAGGTAAATAATGAATCTATTAATAAAAGAATTATCAAATAGGTATTATAAGTTTTTGTTGTAATTCATGTAGCAACTAGGTAAATAGAATTAAGAAAATGTATTAAGAAATCATTACATATTTGTAAATAATATAAAGAATAAATAAAAAATATATTTCTAATTTAAATTACGTATGTTTTTTAAGTAAGTAATTGCTATTAGGGCAAGTTATTTTTCTTATTTTTCTGTATTTAAAAATAGTTCATAAGTTATTGTGTAGAATAAGTTTTAAATTTTATTGTAATTAATGTTGAAATAAATAATACATAAATTATGTTTAGGTTAAAAATATGAAATAATTAAATATTATAATTTATAATTGGTAAATAAATGATAAATGTATAAATAAAATAATTATGCATCACAAATTTGTAAATAGATAAATAAATGTTTTACGTATTAATATCAATTTTGTAAATAAGTAGGTAAATGATGAATGTATTAATAAAAGAATTATCAAATAGGTATTATAAGTTTTTGTTGTAATTCATGTAGCAACTAGGTAAATAGAATTAAGAAAATGTATTAAGAAATCATTACATATTTGTAAATAATATAAAGAATAAATAAAAATATATTTCTAATTTAAATTACGTATGTTTTATTATACATTACATTGCTTGAACTTCAAATTAACTGTAGTAAAATAATGTTTAGCTTACTATTCGTTCCCAGTTCTCATTAATTGTTATAAAAATATTGTATTAAATTATTAGGTACTTGAAATTAAATTTATTTACATGACTTATTTTGCTACATCTAATTTAGAGCTTCATATGGGTGAATCATAGTTAGTTATTAGTAGAGTGATGTTTAAATAAAATAAACACAAGTAGGTTAAAATATTTTTTATTACCAAAATAAATTAAATACAGACATGTTATTGTCAAAATACCATTTCTTAATACATATAGCATTATTCAAAGCACAATTCAGTCTATGATTTACACAATTAAATTCATTAATATTTTTACAATATTTCTTTGTCAATCTTGAAAAATTAGGACATCCTTTTTCACCTATATCTATCACTTCACAGTTATCACATAAGTCTTTGATCCACTGAATTTTTTCTAATCCCTTCGTCATAATTTTTTTATTTTCTAAATAGGGTATAATCACGCGACGAAATTCTTTATAGTCTACGTAGCCCTCACTCCAGTAAATTCCTCTATTTCTTTCTAACCACCTCACCTGCTTTTTTTCTTCTTGGGTTAGGTAATGGAATGAATATGGTGGTTTTACCAAGAACGTTTGTGTATGCTCCTGACTTACGATGGCCACTTCTTTCACAATAAAATAATTGGTCGAATCTTTAAATCCTTGGATTTCCACTATGACGGTATCCGGCTTCATGATAGCTTCTTTACAATATTGCTTAATGGTTTGTATTCAACAATGCAATCGTTGAGAATGAGACAATATGCTGATGTTTGATCTGGTATCTCTGTATCACTCTCAATTTCCACTCTCACATCCACAACCGGCCCTGTCTTTAGATTATCCGCTTGTCTAGAGCAATCGACTACAAACAGCGGTGCTAAATCTCTAAATTGTTTCTCACTTAGTATGGGCTCCGAGCGACGTCCGTAATAAGACTGTTGAAATCTGGTGTATTGCTCGTATAATAAAGCGATTCTGTTATTAGCAAAACTCACATTTAAGCTTTCGTATGGAAAATACGTTGAATTAAGATACACTCTAACGTCTCGAATATGACAGTGATCGAATTGAGACATGTCGGAACTTGCATTGTTTTTTCTATTTGTCTGTAGCCCAATAATAATGTATCTTGGTTTTTCTATTTGAGATGAAGTTTTGATGGACCAGGTATGTTTTGTAGTTTTAGGCAAAGCTGGATATTCGTACAGATCCCAATTTCTGTATATCATTTGAAGAGGGCGATCTTTTTCTAATACTTTTAACAAACCAATTTTTTCTTTGTCTGATACTTTAACATGCGGTACGCGCCATATGATTTTGTTAATCTGAACATCATCCACAACTTCGCCAGTATTAAGTTTTACAGCGTTCAAATTAGTATTACTACGTAACAAAATCAGTTCATGTCTACTATTTATCACGACTTTTTTAAAATCTTCAGCAAAACCGAGGAGGTTACGAAGTGGTATAGAAGCAGAAAATCTCCCTCCATGTATATTTTTTATGCCATCAATATTCCAGCCCCAGGCATTTGACATTTTTGATTCACTTTCGTTCATTGAAATGAGTGATTTCATGGTTGTTGTTATACCTGCATTTTTTATTTTATCAATCTCCACTCCATTTAGCTCATACCTAATGTCTTGGAACAAGTAGAGTAGAGCATTGTTCGTGAAATTGATACTAGTAGCTTTGTCCTTCGTATCTTTTTTGCTAACGATAACAGTTCCTTCCAAATATAGGGTGCTAGCTGACGGTAATATGTACAAGTCCTGTTGGTTGATAGGTATGCGGATTTCATCGTTCCTGTTGAAACTCGTTACATAGGGCTTGTAGGAATGAAATTCGATTCCTTCTATAGTATTATCGTATGTTGGAGCGGATAAAACATCTAAGATATTCATTTTAATAATCCGATCGCTCTAAGGAATGCTTTATTGTCCTTAGTTAATTTTATTTTCTTCTTAAAGAGAGGTCTTATTTGAGAGCTAGCTCGAGCAGAACTGATATTCTTTACTTGTTGAGACACATTTTTATTGTAGTCAATCATTTTTTTCTTCTAAGATGCAGATATACCTGCACTTCTTCACCACGTAAATTGATTAATCGTTTGTTTATATCTAACAGTCTGATATGTATGCAGCTTATGTTGTTTTGATTGATTGGAAAGTATATTGCGTTTTTCGGGATTTCTATGATCCTGTATCCAGGTGGCACATTAAGTGCAAATTCGTGAATAATATGACTTGGTTCACCGTTTACATATGAACCGCTTACAATATCACATTCAATCCTGACTACGGTCGTAGGTAGAATGTTGACTGGAGACTGTGACACATGCCATTTATTTGCTTTCAAGATTTGTTTGTTAAATCCTAACAGTCTACTAAAAGAGTCTTCATTGATAAAATTAATGTCTTTTGTACAGAATATTGTAGTTTTTAAAGTATTATTATTACACCGTAGTTTGATCGCTGCATGTTTTATTTCGGATTTTAAATAATCGCAGATATCTTGCAATTCATAAGTGCCTTCCGGTATTTCAATAACTTCATTAAAACCATAATAGAACTTATTATTACTTTTATCAATGTTTGGAATAGAATTAAATGTTGAAAAGTGCAATAACGCACACTCATACTCTCCATCTAGTTGCAATGTATTAGGATAGTATGTAGTTAACACTGACGAGTCTCCAGTTATCGACAAAGTGAGTGACATCTTGCAAATGATTGAAATGAAAGAAAAGCATTTATTTTATAATACATTTTTATTCCAAAAAGTCCACAAATAATTTAAACATAAATGACCACAATTGACTGCGTTAAATTTTTGATATCTTGTGTAGTTATAAAACACATTACAATTTTTAAAATATTGCATCAATTCCATTGGAGGTTTTAAATTTCCATAGCTATCAAAGTATTCACAGTAATTGTGTACTTTAGCATAAGCTACCCAATGCGTTCCTTCGTTCTTAGAATCGTCTAAGTTAACGATACCACATTCAATACATTTCGACTTCCGAGGAAGTCGATCCTTCATGTAGACCCCACGAAAATATGGGATGTCACTTGAAAACTTTCGGATGTCTACATTTGTTAGAGGACGATTGGGTAGCATATTTTTCAGTTTTTTGAAGATGTTACAAACAATCCTTTACCACTTTTATATGGCTTAATGTATAAACCCTTGCCCAACACTAAAGCCTCCATAGCTTTATTATGTCGTTCTGTTTCTTGCAAATTTTGTTTGCTTGCTTTGTAATCATTAACGGTTTTTGCAATGCCAGCTGCACCACCAGCTAAAGTTCCTAAAGCTGATAACCCAGCGAAAATTGGAATTAAAGGTAAAACTCCTCCAGTCTTTGGTATAGGTATTACTCGGGGTACTCGAATTCGATGATGAATGTTTGGAAATAACTTTTTTGCGGTTAAGTAAGCTGCTTTAATTATAGTCTTATTATCTTTGTGTTTAAGTTTCTTAATTTTTGATTTGATTTTTGAAACTAAGCTTTTAAATGTTTTAATACCAGATCCAGACTTTAGTTTCGCTTTCATAACTTTGTTCACTATCCAAGAGCTTAGTTTTTCACCTTTCCCTGCATCTTTTGATTTAAGTCTTTGTTTAGCCATGTTAAGTAGTTGTAAATCGGCTTTGTGACGATTTGATAAGTCTGTATAGTTTGTATACGCAATATCGTGTTGCATGCAAGCTTCGTCTAGCTTATTTACACCTCGGTCACCTCGCGCTAAGCGTTTCTGAAGTTTGGTTCCTGGTCCGCAATAATTGTATCCTGGTAAATGAACTTCGAATGGTAGATTATTTATTATGCTGTTAACTAGTCCACCTCCTTGCATTACTCAAATAATAATGATAGGATTTCAGATGAAAAATGGTTATATAATAATATTATTTCATTATTGCAGCTTTTTCAATCCAACTATTTTCTGCGCTGTTTAGACCTAACCATTTAACATACAATTTATTTCCTTTCTTTCTCAAAACCTTTTCTATCAAATAAACATCAGGATAATTCGATTTTTGTAGTTCTTGTTCGTAAAAAGCTCCTAATATGTTTTGCTTCCGTTGATCTTCTATGTGATAAGTAACTGGTAAGGTTTTATTTATATTTTTTATAATAAATAATTCAGTTGACCAATTAGGAGTGTAACCTTTCTCAAAATTATGTTTGTATTTACTTATACGAACACAATCACCAACTTTGAATTTAGGCTTCCACTGAACTAAATCAAGTTTGTTATTTTTTTTAATATTTTCTTTGATTACTTGTTCATTATTTTTATTCACGTCAACCGGTTTAAATTGAATAGTACGATGTTTTGTGTTGTTATATCTCTTCAATGTATCTTCCAATGGCAGACCTAACCACTTATAGTTTCCATTGAGACTAAAATATTTATATAATTTATTTTTTACAGTTCTAATCAGTCTCTCTACAATTGATGCTTTTTTAGTAGAAAACGATGAGTAATGGTTAATGTTGTGCTTTTTCATAAGCGTTTGAAAAGTGATGTTATAAAATTCAGTTCCCATATCAGTTTGTAAGTTCACAGGATTATTACGACTACTAAGCAATATATGTTCGAATGCACGAGTAACATCAAATTTATTTTTTGATTTTAACGGTTCAGCCCAGGCATACTTTGAGAAGCAGTCAATCACCACTAAGATGAAATTGTAACCTTTGTTATACTTTTTCAGGTTTTGCATGTCCATCAAATCTGCTTGCCATAAGTCGTGGATTCCTTTCAGAATAACAGAACGTCGAAGGTAATTTCTTCGTGCCGCTTTGTGTATTTCATTTACAATCTGCTGTTTTACCATTACGGAGTTTTTTGAAGTAATTTATCTACCTCTGCTTTAGTATAAAACTTATCTTGCAAATGAGTTGAAACCTCTGGTAACCTTGCTTTTAAAGTAGCTTGAACTGTACCCTTTGCATCTTTTATGACTTGAGAACGCAAGGTAGCAATCAGATTATTAACTTCTTTAAACATATTAGCATTCAATCCATCTACATAATCCTTGTTCACACCCAGATTCTTTAATTCTTTTATCGTGTTAGCATTCAATTGATCTACGTAATCCTTGTTCACAGCATCATCAGCTTCTACTGGAGATCTAATTCCTCTCAGTCTTGATGTTTTGATATCGTAATCTCCGTTTTCTGATTTTAACAATGCATTCTCATTAAACTCAAATAACTCTGATAAACGCATTCTTTTGTGTATGTAGTGTCCGAATTTGTCTACGTTCATGTTTAAGGTGTATTGTATCGAGAGGCTGATAGTAAAATAAACACATTTTTAAATATTTATTTATTTATAATTTTACTTTCACGCAATTCTTCAATGATAGATATAATTTCATTATCTAATCCAGTGTTGCCAGCATCTCTAGATGCAATTAATAATTTCAATCTTTCTACTAATTCATTAGGATTATCCCAGTACACTAAATCTACGTTTTTTCTCCACTTTTTTATTAATGGTAGACCCTTTCCCTGAACTGTATTCTTCAGTTTAAAAAGAGGTTTAATAATTTGCATATATTTTTGCCCTTTATTACTTTTTATTGGTTTACTTGGATCGTAGTCTCGACGATGTGCATTTGTATCAAGTAACATCGACTTATAATTTTGCATATCATTATCTGTAACCAAGTTTAAGTCTACATCTTTCTTAAGCAACAACTGTTTTAAACCAGGTGTATTTCGATATTTACGTTCAGCCACGGTAATGTATTGATCGTTGATCGTTATGCAAACAGAACCTAACATCAGTTTCCCGCGGTCTGCTCTAACCCCAAATGGAATATCTACCAACGCTTCTGAAGATACTGACCAGGATGATGTATCATAATCTTGATTCCCTTCAACTACTGATCCATAAGAAGAGTCACTGTTGATATCGGATTCATATTTGTCTTCATCGCTATTATTATCATTACTTTTTGCGCTACCAGTTCCTTCTTTCGGCATAGTTTCGTTAGTAAACGGAACATCAACAAAATCATCACTAGCACCCAGGAGAGCAGTTTGTTTACTAGCATTAGCAATTAGGTTGAGAGGATCTGTAACAGGTTTGAAAACAGATTCCAGTGCTTGTTTATTGTTAATCTCAGTATCTCTCATTTTTCGTACTTTTATCTTTACAGCTTCTGCCGCATCAACAATTTGTCGTTTCAATGATTTTTCCATATTGGTAAAATAGGTCGTAATTGATTTAGCGTCGTAAGGTGAATAATAATGTTTGGCAGGTAATAAGCCTTTTATATGCATTCGTGTTCTTAGTCAAAGACTACAAACGTGTCAAATTTATTTCTATAACATCCTTTGTTTTTGGAACAATCTTTATTAATTACAACATAATTGAACGGTACACTCCATATTTTTGAACACATTTCACGAAATTCATTCCATGTCATGTCAGTGTTGACGTGTTCTTCATAAACATGTCTCATATTTCTTTCATCTTGTTTAAAAAGTACGATTAGGTTTGCATTGTCTCTTACTAACTGCTTAGGGATTTTACTATACGTCTGATTTAGATAAAAACAATCGATGGACTTGTGTCTCCCCATAGCAAAATAATCACGTATACTACTTTGATTTTCACAAGCAACATCATCAAATACAATTACAGAATTCGGTTTTGCAGTTTGAACACTCAGTACTTGCTCATTTTCATGATATTTCTGAAATGAAACGCTTGGTACTCGTTGCAAGACTTTTTCTAAAAAAACGTACTTGGGTTGTTGCAAGGTTTTCGAATAAACATAAACATTTTGAAATCTTAAACCATTCTCGTGTATAAGAAGACCAATTAATAAATTAGTTTTTCCACAATTTGACGGTCCGCAAATAATGCATCGTACCGATTTAGGTAATAATTCTCCATGACGAAAACCAGTCTCCTGAGAATTAACACAAAGTTTGTTTACATGTAACGATTGTGGTTGTTTTACAAATTTCATGACGACTGCTTGAAACGGCTATATTAATAATGAGTCGATTAATGTATTACATTGACATATATAACTAGTTCCATCGGCTGAACTAGTATTTTACTGCACTCCTATGTATCCTACATGGATTTCATTTATATTATTGGGTATAATACCACACCGAGAGAGACGGAGGCGAACGGAGTGAGCCGATGGAACAATCTGGTCGCATAAACTGAGTGTGCGTTGAACCTTTGTGGTAATGCGCTATCTCTAACTAGTAGGATGTTATTGGGCATTCTAACACACCGAGAGTGACGAAGGCGAACGGAGTGAGCCGTAGGAACGGCAGGTGGGGTAGAATGCCCAATAATATCCTACTGGTGTAGCTAGGCTCATGGAGTTCCACAACAGGTGTTCCAGATCTTCGATTTTTATAAGTCAACAGGAAATGCCCATCAGACCGAACAACTTTTGCTAAGACGTCATTCCTATATAATGTTATAGTGTAGCTAGGCTCTTGGAGTTCCACAACAGGTGTTCCAGATCTTCGATTTTTATAAGTCAACAGGAAATGCCCATCAGACCGAACAACTTTTGCTAAGACGTCATTCCTATATATGTTACAGTGTAGCTGGGCTCTTGGAGTTCCACATCAGGTGTTCCAGATCTTCAAATTTTTTCTCTCAGCAGAAAATGCTAATCACGTGGAACAATTTTTGCTAAGGTATCATTTTTGTATCTCTTATAGTTTAGCTGGTCTGTTGCGGTTCTGCATCAGGTGTTCAAGTTTCCAAGATAAATTATAGCCTATATGTTGCCCAGACTTAATACCTATACAACAAAAAAAAAACATTCCAATCCGTCCAGTAGTTCCGAAGATTAGCGTGTACAAACAAACAGACAAACAGACAAAATTTTTTTTTTGGATTCATGCTCTATTACTGTTTCTAAACCCCCCTCAATTATTATTTTTTTAATATATTCAATGTACAGACACAGTTTTTTTACTGTTTTATTATATGTATAGATATAGATAGAAGATATATTAGTGTGATGATGCAGGCGTGTGAATAAAAGGAATTAAAAAAGAGTCCTTTCATTTACCGCTTCAACGACTTAAAGAAAACTGACCTATCAGATGAGAATTGCGGGCAGTGGTATCGGCCCCCATTTACGAGTTGTAGGTCGTGAGTTCGAACCCAAAAAGGCAATTGATGTATTAACATTCATCACCTTTGCTCTCAAAACGGTGAAGAAAAACATTGTGAGGAAATCGGCATGTCCTGTACCTAAAGGTGGTTAAAATTTTTGTTAAAACATTTAATAACATTTTATCTACCTGTGTGTCAACTTAATCCAAGTTCACGTTGTCTGAATACCAATTAGTACGTGGGCTCCATAAATAAGTGTCGAGCGTTGGATAATTTTGGTACAAAATAATAGAAGGCACTTAAAAACATGACTTGAAAGAGATAAATGTAAATTGTATTGTTTTACTTTGTAATTATTATTACTCGAGCCTTAGAGCAATGGTGGCCTAGTGGTATCGGTCCCGGCTTACGACTTGGCGTGTTATCGAACCCCTGTCGCAACCCAGTGCAGAGCACGCCACGATAGTAGTGATAAGACCCATCTTTGAGGAGTGGCTAGAGAGGCGTCACGGCGTTGCTGGTTCCGGTTCCTGTAAATCATCAAGCGGGAGGAAACACCTGGGTGTCACCATTGTCAGCATCACCCAGAGGACACGGTGGCGATCTGCCCCGCTTGGGCGGAGCACCGCCGTGTCCTCGTGGAGGCGATTGGCGGCGGCGGCGACCTCTCGCGTCCGGCCCTGGTGCAAGCAACTTAATTTCATCGCTATGCCCTCGAAACGGTGAAGAAAAACAGCGCGAGGAAACTGGCACTGTGGGCCCGCGTGGTGGACCATGACCCACTCCCTCTGACAGAGAGGAGGCCTGTGTCCCAGCAGTGGGATCACTATACTAGTCCAATAACGTTGCATACGTTTTGTTCGTTGGAATTGCTTAACAGTTCGATTTCAGTTAGGCAAATGAAATAGTGCTCCTTATATTGGAGACTTAATTCTATAGACAAACAATAAATGTGTTCCAAAGAAGAATACAAATATAAAGAAAATATAGGTATAACCACTCTTACTCATAGGTACATATAAACATTGTACAAATCCCAAGTGTAATTTCGTTCGGACCTCTTTGCTGTTTTTACGAAAACATTATTATTTTAGTTCGTATTCAAACATAGTTAAATAATAAATGTGCTATAGAACTCCATTTATAAAAGAAAAGGTATTTTGTAGAAAATAATGGTCGAGTTAAAGCAAAGTGTTCCAAGTTGATCGCGAATGAATTTAGTATGAGCTCAACAGAAAATCTGAAAAAAATTAAAAAATATTGTGGACTGTAAAGGCTATTGAGAGCTTTTAATCCGATTAAAAATTAGAATAACATGAGAATACACATACTCGTACATTAGAATAATTGTCAGATCAAAAACCTGTCTATATGGATCGACCGAAGGTTAAGCTACGCTAGCCGCGATCGGTTCGTGGATGGGTGACCATTCGTTACACATCGAAAACCTTCCGTGGCACGGAAAGCACCTTAAGCTGTGGGTCACGGCTGTCATTCGTAGATCTTTGACACGGCTGTCATTAGTCAGAACCAGACCAGACCAAGGGGTATCGTATTACCCAGTGACTGGGTTGTGGTGGTCAGATAGGAAGTCGCTCCATGTAAAATACTGGCACCTAACTGCATCCGGTTAGACTGGAAGCGGACCCCTACATTATTGACGAAAACTAGGCTGATTAAACAAAACATTTGTCATGTAACTATTTAAACCAATGACTATTATGTACCGCTGTAGACAAAGTAAAAAATTACAATATATTACCGTTAAAGATATTTATTTCTCAAAATAATTACAAATTCACTTATAGAGAAACAACAACACAACAACGGAACAACGGAAACAACGGTATCTGCCAGTAAGCGTTGATAAAAAAAAAAACAAAATATATGTCTACTTATCATTAAAAAGAACTGCAGTAAGTATTTATTTATTTAAACAGCTTAAACTATCATTACAGGGTTTACCCTAATGCGACAGCTAAGGACTTAAACTAATAACCTAAACTCTATGTATATATGTACAACCAAATCACACAATCAAAAAAAAAAAAAAACAACATTATTAAAATTAAAAATCACAAGTACTGTTCTCATACGAGAGAAATTTATCAACGAAACCCCGAGCAATTTTTGCCATACCTATTTAGCTTCGTGATCTCTGAGCAATTCGTTTGAAGTAGAGCCTGTTCGGGAAATATTTTAATTTTGCGTGCCTTTGGAGCCCCGGCATTATATTAATGAGATTACAAAAATTAAATGTGTAGGTAACCTTTTACGGAGTCAGCGTAGTATAATTAATTGCATTATATTTTATGGAGTTAGTTAACACTTGTTTGATAACTTTACGCCTGACGGTTATGGGTGCTTGGTTACTTTATGCTTGGGGCGTTCTGGGTATACTTTCCCAGGAGGCAGGTTTTGGTATAGGAATTCGAAGCAGAATCCATCAGCGGGATTGTCCAAAAGGATTACCACTGCCCCGCAACACAAAGAGCTAAGGAAGTAACATGGAGGGTTTTTAGTCAGTAAGAGTCTGACTCTTCCACTTCTTCCATAGCGGGAGGAGTCATTTGGTGTTTACCACCCTTAAAAAAAGGGCAGAATGTAGGTTTTTTTTTCTTTGATGTGTGGCAACCCATTACTATATTGGGGTCCCTATAAGGATAGTGGGTGTAAGTATAAATAAATAAATAATAAATTAAATAAATGAGAAGCAAAGACAACTGACCATAGGAGTCATGAACTCGAATTTTAAAGACTCCCTCAGCTAGAATTTACACAGATCTTTCATTGTTTCTAAAGTCCATTACGAATGTATTATAGTCTCATGGTTAACTTTAACTTCTGACCAGACTACACTGAGGCAAATCCCTAGAGGGATGCGAGACGCAACTGCGCGTGTCGCTTGTTTTAATGACTAGGAAGTCACGCGATTACTCGCACCAACAAGTTAGTTGACACAATGGGCGCGAGGAAGTTTCTTCCCGCTTCCCGCGTCGTGTTTAAGGCCGCTTATCCACCAAAACTAAGCGGTGTGCGAGGACGAGAACCACCATTGGGGTACCTTTCCACCAAAGATATACTATGCTACGTTGCTATGGAAGCGTTTGATATCCACCAATCATATTCATTGGCCCATATAGCATAGCTGGAAACGGGATCTGCCAAGCTATGTTTTTTGTATAGATGGATACATGCTCTGAATGCGTGCTATGGATGGTCGCGAATGGTGTAGCTATGTGCAGAGCAGTGTACCTACAGTAAACGCGCGTTTGTCATCGCACAGCTAACACGCGGCGGGCGGCGCATCAGTGGAAACGGTTACAAAGTTTTGTGGCTTAGCTTTCACATCGTCGTAGCATAGATGCATAGCACACCTCTGGTGGAAAGGCAGCCTTACGATCATTTAATTTACATAGCTTGAGCTAAGCTAGTGTTGTTATTGGTTAGTTATTCACCACTACACATCCTCACACGCCTCTGGTGGAAACGCACTCTTTGTATGTCATCCATAAAAATCATACCATTATACATATTTGAAAAGGGTACTGCGCCCATATGCAATTGTGTCCTTACTTTCCCTTTATTAGAATGAGTGATTGACCTCCTCTAATTACATTTATTTTGTACATTGAAATAGATACGATATCTACCCACTAAAAGTAATTGCGTACATCAATTAATCGTATATTTAATATATCTATAATATCGCACGAATTTTATTGCTACTGCCTGAGGTGTTACGCCATTAGGGTTGCCAGATTGCAATAATCTTATTTTTAAATAGGGACCCAGCTTCGCACGGTTTTTACGCAAATTTCATACGGAATATATTCTCTAAATTATGGCGAAAACCGAATCAAAATCCTTTGACTAACAACGCGATCACACAGACACTAAAGAGAGTTACGAAAAGAGTTTTTTTTTGGAAAGAGCAGCTCGAGATTGTCGACTGCTTAACCGAAATTGCCTGGAATTTTCGATGAAAATTCGATGAAATGACTTGTGACTTATATTTACAACTTATAAACAAACCGACAACACGCTAAGGGCACCCGCTGTGTGGTACGGATCTCTGTTTAGGGCGTCGCCGGGGAGGACAAAAACCGTTGCGGACGCAGCTTAAGCAAACACAATAGAAAATAAGAAAGATTAATAAAAATATGAAATACCACACACATAAAAAAAATGAGTAGGCTATACAGTAAACAATAATCCTGAAAAACCATCAACTAAATCAGGCAATAATAATTTTTAAAGTGGCAACCCTACCCGCAATTAATTATATTGTATCGTTTTTACGGTACAATTCCGATTCTCGATTATGGAATATCGAATATTCTCTACGGCTGAGTGAACAGTATTGCAGGAATCAATTTAATTAAATGCTTCTCGATTGTGGAATCCGATAAGGCTTTTCTTTTATTTTATAAAAAGAAAATGGAGGCTGATCACATTGATGTTATTCTATTGATTACGTTGGAAGCTTATTGTAATGTTCAGGTTTTATTTTTAGATTAAGTACTGATTTCAACAATTAAAATGAACGCGATTATCACGTTTCAACCGCGTTCACTGTCAGTGTCATAGTTTGACACAGGCAGTACTTGAACGTGGTTTAGTTGTTTTGAACGCGTTCAGTTTCATTCGTGAAAGCACGATCCCACTATTTGTATAAACTCTGGTCCCACCCTTCAATAGCTACGTGTAATACATCGTTGGATAAGTATTTTGAAGCTGAATAAAAGATACATTTCGATCGAACAAATTCCACCTACAAACTGTATCTCAATATTAAGCTTAGTTTAAACCAGGCTCCGTTTGTATAATTGTCTTGGGTATCGTGTTACAACTAGTTGTGCTTAGTGGAACCAAAGTCAAATTTTTATTACAAAACATAGGTGTAAGTTGACTTTGACTTTGACCAGAAACAGTCACAACATTTCCAAACTATTTCGCATTTGCATTATTTATTTATATTATTAAAGTCGCATTCGCTGAATACATTGAATAACTACAGAATTGTTTCTTATTTATAGCTAAACATTTCGACTATCGAAAGCTCTATCCCACAATCTCCAAACGGGGACAGATAGTCTTATTTTATTAAGATATATCGCGTAGAAAATGTAAAATATATTCCAACTTGGGACTTGCAAGATGAAAGTCTTAGATCACGGTATAGTGACGCGGAAAATTGCAGAGCGGTCGGAACATCACACTTATAGGATTACTTACGTTGCAAACTTGACGGTTTGCGCGAAAAGTTTATCGTATAGATTCAAAACATGTTGCTGAAAATTTCTAAAATATCTTTTGTATTGAAGTTTTGTTAGTAGTTTTATTTGTAACGTAGCTTTTTGTGCAAAGGTAGGTCTCAAAACTATATAAATGAGAATATATTCTGTTTAGCATTCAATCCAAAGGTTCTTATTCTTAACCTTTTGAGCGCCATTGTGACATATACGTGACAAGCAAGCGCATGTCTTGTACGTCAACGACACAAATATGTGACAATGGCAATAACACTATAACATGAAATAAACAATTCAATCATTACTTCCGTGAGTGCTTGAAATGAAACAAATTAAAAGACACCATGGATATTGGGAAATTCATGATAACAAGAAGAAATAAAAGTAGCTTGGCGTGGAGCACGCGCGTGCGTTTGCGCTCTGGCCTTGCTATGTATCATTTACAGAAAGCTGCACATAAAACAGTGTGGTATGACGTCACATGTGGACAGCTTTTGAGCCGGGAGAGGGGAAGTTCGCGCTCATAGCCACATGCGGTCCCTCCATGACATCCGGTAAAAGCTCTGCCTTTGACGGTACTTATTCTAAAAGTGTTCGATATAAAACAATGGTGAATAACATGAATTCAGTGAAATCAAAATCAAAAGTCATTTATTCAAACTAGGCTGAAAATCGGCACTTTTTTTAAGTCAAAGTTACATAAGACAGTCTCCCAAAAACGCCCACCCTTCACCACTTCCTAGTGCTTTAGCTGGGAAGAAGAAGTGGAGCAACAAACTCCCCAGCAGCAGGAAGAACTTGACTCTAAACAGTTATCGTATGAGAAGTAATTAACATTACGAAACATTACATTAAAGTCAATCATTTGCCACATGTCAGCCAGCACATGACAATATACCAATTAAAACATTGTACTGACTGTACTGGTGACTGTGGTGGTGACACGATAGCCAAGGTAGGTGTCAGCGAGAGAAGCAGGAGTTTAGAAAAGGAATAGAGTTAAATATGTGTTACAAACACTTTATTTCGTTCCTAAATTCCAATAAGTTCCAATTACCGGAT
The DNA here is from genome assembly GCA_951799385.1 of Hyppa rectilinea. Taxonomy (NCBI): domain Eukaryota; kingdom Metazoa; phylum Arthropoda; class Insecta; order Lepidoptera; family Noctuidae; genus Hyppa; species Hyppa rectilinea. The sequence goes on along the minus strand of OX637322.1, from coordinate 10,136,181 downwards.
AAATTGGGTTAAACACAAATTGCCACAACTATTGTAGTCGTTATTTAAAATCTTCGATATCTCTTCACAAAGGTTTGGATTGGATAAACAAATTCACAATAATAGAATCACCGCGTAGTGCACCTAATACTAATATCCAATCTACAGGTGACAGCAATTTAATTAATAATCACACTAATATTATAAAGGCGAAAGTTTGTGAGTGTGTGTGTGAGTTTGCATGTTTGTCTGTCTTTCACACCTAAACGGCTGAATGGATCACGATAAAACTTGGCACAGAGGTAGTTTATGATCTGGATTAACACATAAGATTCATTTTATCCCGGTAGCACGTTCCCTTGGGATAATTTCCGGCATCCACGCTGGCGAAGCCGCTAGCAGCAGCTAGAAATATCATAAATGCGAAAGTAATTCGTGTGAGCATGTCTGTCTGTTACCTTTCCACTAAACCGATCTTCGAGACACCGGCTGGCGGAGATCTGCATACTAGTTGCATAACATACTATAAATCACAATCTTAATGATTTTGACAGATATTGCTCATCCATTGCTTCATATGCGCGATGAAATTTGTCTGCTCAACAACGTTAGTAACGCAATGAATGTTGTTGAACTGTCAAATTGAAAATCAAGCTGCTGTCAGTGTGTTGCGCAATTATCCTGCTGAAAAATGTCAGTCATGTGCATCTTCCTTTCTATATCGCAGGCGAAGTAATGACTTTACCCGGACAGGCAATACAATCTTAAGCGGGATTGTCCGAAAGGGTTACCGCTACCTCGGAACATAAAGGGCTAAGGAAGGAACATGGATGGGTTTTAGTCAGTAAGAGTCTGACACTCCCTTCCGCTCCACCCAGAGCGGGAGAAGTCATTGGATGATTTCCCAGCCTTAAAAAAAGGCACTACAATCTACACTCTTCACTACAATCCTATTTCATTCGAACTAAATAGAAAAAAATATTATCAAATCAATCTGCCTAGCCCTTTCCCAACTATGTTGGGGTCGGATTCCAGTCCTACCGGATGCAGCTGAATACCAGTATTTTACATGGAGCGACTGCCTATCTGACCTCCACCATTTAGCCAGTAATACGATACCCTTAGTAAGACAAGCTCGAAATCGGTAAAGGAAAACATCGTGAGGAAACCAGCATGTTTGAGAGAAATTTCTCAACGGCACGTGAAGCTAAGTCAGAGGCCCATGGGCAGCATAAAATCTCTGGCACCAGATTAGTCACTAACCACACGAAAAGAAGAAGAAGACGAGCTGTCAGACTTTCGGGCTTCTGAGTGACCATAACGAATGTCGAAGATCCACAAATTATAGTAGGGACCAACCGTTGGTCTTTACATATCGAGACTCCCGTTACGGGAGTCTCGATATGTAAAGATGGTCACCCATCCATGGATCAACCCCGGCAAGGTTAGCTTAACCAGATGGATTGATCCGTGCGACTGTTATTACATAGCCAAGACAATAAATATATAAAAATAAAATCTAATAGTTTGAAACTCACCTGTTATTTTATGCTGATGTCGGAATAAACCCCCAAAACACGTCAGCTATTTTTTCGTTAGTGTATTTGCGGACTACCCGTGAGAAATCTTTTGAGTTCAGAGATTTATTTTTCAGTAGTGATGTAAAACGTTGTTATTTTGAATATAATTTTTTTTTGTCTGTTGTGAACTTAAAAGCTATTGTATTTTTTTAAATTATAATACCCACAATTTTATTGATACCTACTTGAAGAGGGAGGACATGTTTTTTAAAGTAGTTTTTTCAATATAATATAATATAATATCACGCCTATTTTCTCCGACAGGTTAAGCAGGGGTGTATCTATAGCAACACCCACATTGCTCCAGTCGCCAGTAAACGCTAAAATGATGTAATGTAAAAGGGGGCGAGCCTATTGCCATCCAGGAATTAAAGATGGAACAACCCGATAATACTTGCCCCACCAGGCAATCGAACCCAGGATCTCATGTTTAGCAGTAGCACATAGCGACCAACGAGGCAGTCAGTCGAAGCATTTTGTTTTGCGTTTCATTTTGGAGTCATTCAACTCAACCTTCCAAAATTACGGCTCTGCCCGCTACACAGTTATAATTCTTCTTTTAAGGGTTACCTCCTTCTTTTCTCCCTCCTAACCTCTTCCTCTCCTCCTTCTTATTTGATTTCTCACTTCCAATATCTTTGTTCTTCCCATGCTAAGAATCTGCGTTCTTCTAACAACCTTCTCCTACTCTGTCCTTCTCATACTTCTGACTTTGTTCATTCCTCCTTTCATATTCAGTCTATTCTTCTTTGGAATGCGCTTCCTCTCGATATCAGGACGGCTACCAGTCGTTATGCATTTAAGCGGAAATTGCTGAGTTATTTTCATAACAAATAGCGTAGAGTTATCTCACCACCTGTCTTCCTTGTATCTATATATATATGTATGTATGTATATATGATATATATATATATTATAGTTATCTATTATAGTAAATAATTATGTATGTTATGTATTATAGTATGAACTGTTATTATAAGGTTTTAACCTATTTATGTACCCATTTTATTCAAGTCTCAATGTTTTGTATGTTCCTACTATTTAAAGCACCTGCCATCTAATCTTTTCACCACCCTTGGTTGACTGGTAGAGAATGCCTAAGGCATTAAGTCCGCCTTTGTACCTTTATTGTGTGCGAAAAGTTTAAATAAATAAATAAATAAATTACCTCTACCCTGGATCACAAAGGGCTAAGGCAAGAACATGGATGGGCTTTAGTCAGTAAGAGTGACACTCCCTTCCGCTCCACCCAGAGCGGGAGGAGTCATTTGATGATTTTCCATCCTCAAGAAAAAAAAGGCCTGTTAATTTCTGATTGTGACATGAAGCGATTATAATTGGAGCAATTCATCACTCTCCTGCCCTCATCCCAATTTATTTGGGGTCGGCGCAACATGTCTTTTTCTTCCATGCTTCTCTATTAGTCGTCATCTCGGTAGTCACTCCCTTCCTAGCCATATCATCTGTCACACAATCCATCCATCGTTTCTTTGGTCTCCCTCTACTTGGATAGTCGTTCACATTCATACTTACAACTTTCCTGACAACATTTTCCTTATTCCTCCGCATAACATGCCCATACCATGACAACCGATTTCCACACAACTTTTCAGTCACCGGTATCACTTCAGACTTCATCTTATATACTCATTTCGTATTCTATCCATTCGCGTAACACCATAAGCTGGAGCAATTATTGACTAATAATATGATGCGTTTAATAAACCTTAGTTCGTATTGTATCAAACAGACAGACAGTTTATATTAGTTGCTAATTGCAGAGAGGACGTCACTACCTGAGGGTAATAGCTGTTCTATTCACTGGATTAACGCTGGGTCTCTGTTTCGCATAAGGTCGCAGCATTATCTTTTTTGTTTACCCGACCAAGGTCTTGCATTTTTAAATAAACTAGCATTGTTAACTTGGAAGATCATGATTCTGAAAGAAGGTAGGCCGCACATTCCGTTCTATATATTTTCGTAAGCTTGTGGCAATATATGCGTATAGGAAGGTTCTTCTATGGAATTCCCTTATTATAAGAATAGCTCAAGCAGTCTTCAAAAGATAAGTCAATCGGCAATTTCGTTAGGCCTTCGGCCTGTTTTGCGAAAACCATCATCAGCCAAAAGACATCCACTGGACATAGCACCTTCCCCCAACCACTTTGACCCATTCTGTGTTTCCTGTATCCAGCTGATTCCTGCGGCCTTTACGAGGTCATCAGTTCACCTTGCGGAAGGTCTTGCAACGCCACGTCTTCCGATACGCGGTCGTCACTCCAGAACCATCGGCCTCATTGCCCATCTGTTCAAGCAATGTGCCCTGCCCAAAATAACAAGACGGGTGAAAATAATAGGCTGGTATTATTTGTTAACGGGTCTGGCTGAACAGGGTGCGTCGGATGAACTTAAGTGCAGACGCCAGCACATCAAGCTATCCTTAACTGTCAAATTTTCCCAATTCAAAATGAACCTTATACTTTTGTACTAAAGTTGAAATACTATCAAAGAAATTGACAGATTGGGGTAACTTGATGTACTGTTGAGCCTGAGTGAAACCTTATGTTGAACATGGCTGGTAATAATGTGACAGCATTCGAACCTTCAAATTATATTTAAACTAGTTGATAGTTTTTTGTACAAGTGACAGACCGACTTGGGCCGCGGGGCTTGTATTCGTTATAATATATGTGGTGTTTCTCGTCCTGTCTGTTTGCTTTCATAGCGTAGCAATACCCACTACACACATATTACACGCTCTCCCGCTGAGCCCCCTCAGTGGAAGGTCTTCAACCTTCTACAGTACGTTCCAACTAACGTGATAACTCTCTCTTTTAATAAAAACTCATGCACGATATGATTTGAAAAGCATTTAAAGGTAGTATTTTGTGAAGAGGCAAAAAGCCAGGCCTGTACATAACCCCCTAACGTCCCCAGTTGTGCCGCTCTGACACCCTTTGTGTATTTGACGATCGGCAAACGGTAAAGGATAACAATTTTTTAGGTTTTCCTTTGTGAGGCTCGCGGCACTTTCAGAGAGATTTTGCTCGTGCCTTTAAATAACGGATCTTGATTCTGTATGGACCTCGAGGAATGTTAAGGTTTTAGCTCTTCATTTATTTGGTTTGATGTTGATATCTTTAATGTATTCTTCTCATGGTTTTTGGGGACAAGAATACGGGAGTGTGAGTACCTATACTAAACATGTTTTTTTTTTTTTAATTGTTTTAAGTTTTTAAGACCTTGAAGCGGCGTAAATACAGTAACCTGATGGGTAACTACAGTTTTGAGCCGTTTGGGGTGGAAACTCTAGGGTCATGGGGCCCGAGTGCACAACTTCCTTTTTAAGGAAATTTCGCGCCGATTGGTCGACACTTCATGTGACCAGAGGGCTTTTTTTTTTAAGGGTGGGAAATCGTCCAATGACTTCTCCCGCTCCGGGTGGAGCGGAAGGGAGTGTCAGACTCTTACAGACTAAACCCATCCATGTTCCTTCCATAGCCCTTTATGTTCCGGGGTAGCGGTAATCCTTTCGGACAATCCCGCTTACCCGGCAGGCTTGGCCCTAAGGGCCCCTTCATATGCTGACATCTCTTTGAGGCGCGCGTGGAACATATACGCGCCGTCCAGCACGGGCCTGGTCCTGATCGGGCGGTGAGTCACCCTTTACTCACCGTCCGCAGGCCCGCGGTAACCAGAGGGCTGGACTGTTCTTTGGTCAAAGAATTAGCATTGCCATTCAACGTGGCAATGCTACCAGTCTTCTGGGCACGTGTCCGGACGACAGCGATGCGGATAAGTACTTCGACGCCTAAGTGTCCTTTCTGTTTTTGTATTTATTTTGAGGAGTCATTTGATGATATCCTACCATCAACAAAAAAAAAAGGCAAACAGCACATTTAGGAAAAAAACATGGTTGTGCTGTCTTTAAATGAAAAACATGATTTTAGTAGTCTGATAAGCTAGCGTGGAAAACAATGCACGTGTGTTCCATACAGTATAACAAGGCTGGCATAATCATATATAGGCAACGTAGCAGCATATAATATGTAAAGAGGCCAGCACATCAAGTTACCACAATCTGTCAAATTTCTTTGATAGTATTTCAACTTTAATGCAAAGACATAAGGTTCATTTTTAATTGAGAAAATTTGACAGTTAGGGATAGCTTGATGTGCTGGCGTCTGTACATAACACACATACAGGGTAAAATTGAATTCATGGGCATTATTTTAAGGAGTCATTTTACTCATCATTATAAACAACTTTGACTTTGAGAACAAATCTGAAATCGCGAATAATAAAATCGGGTGTTCCATACATTATACTCGCATAACTCAAAATGTAGGGAACAGCTGATTTTTTTTCCCAAGAAGTGAAAGTTGTTCATAATGACCCCTAAATAATGCCCATGAATTCAATTTCACCCTGTATAAGAGCGAAACCATGCCACGAGATATGATTCAATCCCAACTATCACTTTCCGTACCTTCAAAAGGGTAAAAACGTAACTCACTTCACGTGTCACGTCAATATTTGTTCTAGTCCCAAGGATCTATCAAGTTTCCATGTAAAGGTAAGTACTTGACAATAACGTTAAGGGCGCTACACACTGGTATGAGTTGGAACATTCAATACGGCAGTATTTAATTAACAAAAAAGTCAAAAACATCACTACGCTATTACTACACATCATCATCTGTCTAGCCTATTCCCAACTATGTTGGGGTCGGCTTCCAGTCGAACCGGATGCAGCTGAATACCAGTACTTTACATGGAGCGACTGCCTATCTGACCTCCACAACCCAGTAACTGGGCAATACGATACCTCTTGGTAAGACTGGCTGTCAGATTTTCTTGCTTCTGACGACCCGTAACGACTGTCAAAGATGCACAAATAACAGCCGGGACCAATGGATTAACGTGTTTTCCGAGGCACTGACGAGTCTCAGTATGTAAAGATGGTCACCGATCCACGGCCAACCCCGGACAGCGTGGCTTAACCTGATGGATCGACCTGTGCGGCTGTTAGTACTTAGCCACCAGCTCCTCCTATTACTACACGTACGCGGCTTTTATTCCGGTCGTGCCGATCGGAAAGCCTCATTCGTCATTTAATAGCGCTGAATCACGTTCGGGTCTACGCCGCACAATTCCAGCGAGCGGCTTTTTGTCGATCTTACGTGTGCTATACATACATACGTATTACAAATAAATAAAACTGAAGTGTCTGTTTGTAATGACTAAATAACAGCTGTTTACTAAATACATTGGATATAATACTATCTATGTCATTGTTTTCTCTTTGTTTCTAAATTTGTTCAATTAGTTTTATTACTTTAATTTTAATTGTTACAGAGTCTCAATAGTGTATAAGCTATCAATTAAGATAAAGAGCAAGACAACCCCAACACAAGTTATATTAATTACTTACCGGGGCTGTTTCAATCACACCTGCAAATGTAACTGTTTGAGACCCAATAAACAATTTATTGGAAAGTATTTACGGTACTTGTTACAAAAAATCTATTTAGAAAAATGTTGTCTGTCTGTAAGTTGCGGCTTATCTCCTTAACGGTTGAACCAATTTTGACGGGACTGACCGATAGATAATGTTATAAAGAGTAACTTAGAGTACTTTTATTTTAGAAAATTAATTAGGGACCAAGCGGGCGAAGCCGTGGGCAGCAGCTAGACTACATTATTTTTGATTTTGCCGCCCGGTTGTGCTTTTTTTTTTTGATATTGGCATCTCGCAGTTCAACCATAATGTGGCCTACTGCTTAACCGGACTTGTCTGTGGGTGCCACAAAAGAATTATAGCTTCCAGTCAGGGCTTAATTAAACTTACAAACTAAGCGACTTCACGCTAAGGGCATCCCCTGTGGGGTACGGACCTCGGCTTAGGGCGTCGCTGATCCTCGTAGAGGCGATCGGCGGCGGCGACCTCTCGCGCCCGGCCCTGGTGCAAGCCATGGTCCGGGGCGAGAGGGAGTGGGAGGCAGTCACCTCCTTCTGCGAAAAAGTTATGCTCGCGAAGGAGGTGGCGGGATGGGAGAGAGAAAGGTCCTCCCGTCCCAGCCGCCGCGGGAGACGCTCCGGGCGTCGGGAGCCACGTGACGACTCCCGGCCACCGTAGGCGCGGGCCTGCGGACGGTGAGTAATGGGTGACTCACCGTCCGATCAGCACCAGACCCGTGCCGTACGGCGCGTATATGTTCCACGCGCGCCTCAAAGAGATGTCAGCATATGAAGGGGCCCCTCAGGGCCAAGCCTGCCGGGTAAGCGGGATTGTCCGAAAGGGTTACCGCTACCCCGGAACATAAAGGGCTACGGAAGGAACATGGATGGGTTTTAGTCAGTAAGAGTCTGACACTCCCTTCCGCTCCACCCAGAGCGGGAGCAGTCATTGGATGATTTCCCAGCCTTAAAAAAAAAAAAAAAAGGGCGTCGCTGAGGGAGGACAGCAAGGGACACGCTGGATCGAGGGTAGCCCGGTTGTGCAAGTGTGTAGCACCTATTATACGAAGGTGTTATGTTCTGAAGTACAGACGCCAGCATATGAAGCTATCCCTAACTGTCAAATTTTCTCATTTAAAAATGAACCTTATGACTTTGCAATAAAGTTGAAATACTATCAAAGAAATTTGACAGATTGTGGTAACTTGATGTGCTGGCCTCTGTACAAAGGATCTTCGTCAAACGATGGTGTGGAAGAGCAGGTTTCGGTGGCAGAATGTATGTAACTATCTATGCTAAAAACTGTGTAGCTCTTGTTCAGATGGTGGGGCGTGGGAATGATGATTAAAAAGTTTGGTAAATGATTTGATTTGGTAATGTATGTAAGTACCTACTGTAAGAGTTGCCTCGTTGGTCTAGTGGCTGTAAGCGCCACTGCTGAGCATGAGGTTCTGGGTTCGATTCCTGGGTCGGACAAATTGTTTTTTTTATCCGGAATTTATTAATAGCAGCCCAGAGTCTGGATATGTGCCCGGTTGATGGCAATGGGCTCGCCCCCTATTATATGGGACTCGGACATAACTGGCAAAAAGTCGGTGTACTATACTACAATAACGGTTTGTTGTTATACGGTCGCCAGAGCGCATCAAGTTATAGGAAACTGTCAAGGGACCATGGTAGATTTTGTATAAACCGAGTCCCCACCCTCCAACAGTCAAGGGATGCGTGTCAATTTATGATGCGAGTCCAAAAAAAGTCAAAATACCTGTTTTAGTTGTAAAATCGATAGGTTTATTTATTTACTAACAAAACATTCCATACAACAAAACTTTCATCTTCAACTGAAAAATCATGTAATGACATTAATAACGTAATGTTATTATACCTATAACTTATTAATATTATATGAAGTTATCTATTAAAATACTATCAAACATTTCTGAAGGTGCATTAAAATCAACGCCCTCCCCATACACCATAGGTACAACGGATATCATGTGTGCACCACTTACCACAGTGAAATTTCCTGTAACTAGTACAGTACCAATATTCAATAGCATGTCTGTCAGCCAACTCCCGGTCTATTAAAATATAACTATATTATACATGCGTGATTGGATATGACGCGACTGGACTGAACTCGTGCTCTGCCTAGCCAAGCATTTCTTTGCAGGATATTTCTTCTTGGTCTTATTCTGTCTTTTCGTGTGGTTAGGTGGCTAACCTGGTGTCAGAATTTTTATGCTGCCCATGGGCATCTGACTTAGCTTCATATACTGTTGAGAAATATCTTTCAGACATGCTAGTTACCTCAGGATGTTTTCCTTCACCGATTTATAAGCAAGTGATAACTTTACAATACGCATATGAATCCGTAAAATCAGAGGTGCGTGCCTTGGGTTCGAACTCGAGACCTGTGAGTTGGCAGTACGACGGTCACAACTAGGTTATCACTTTTTCTCCTGGGTAAATAGTTGAGATCAACTATATTTTATGGTTTCTGGTAAAGTAAACATTACATTATAAAAAGACAATATTAGTCGCTATATTCTATTCCTCGTTAATGCACGCTGAGTAACTGGATATGTATTCTAATTTAAAAAAATCGAATTAAAACAAATAACAAAGCCAACATATTTGACATAATAATAAATTATCTATCTATATACATATATATAATTATATGTAGTCGCAGAAGGGAACAAAGAATGAAAAAGTATTAATTCATATTGAAGGGATACTATGATAATCTAATTATTTTCAGGCTACAAAATATACAAACGCGCTCTTCAAATCAACAACAAATAAAAAAACACACTTCAGTGCCCACTGGAATTTACGATTCTCGTTATAAAACCTCGCAGTCACGAGCCGTCCGGAGACTAAAAGTGTTTGCCCATAAAACTCCCCATTTTCCATCCACTGGGCATTGCAGGCATCATGGGCATCATAAAAAGAATCTCCACTAACCGTACAATTCACACCGTAAATACGAGATAATAATTTTGCGCGAATACTCGTGAAGTCGTAAAAATGTTTCGCAAATGAGATCGAGTGCCCGCAGTTAGGTCACAGAATAGATGGGTGCAGAAGGTCGTGTATACAGTACCTCATCTTTCTCCTGCCCTTATCCCAATTTATTTGGGGTCGGCGCAACATGTCTCTTCCTTCCATACTTCTCTATTAGTCGTCATCTCGGTAATCTCCCTTTCTAGCCATATTATCTTTCACACAATCCGTCCATCGTACCTTTTTTTTTTTTTAAGGCTGGGAAATCAACCAATGACTGCTCCCTCTCTGGGTGGAGCGGAAGGGAGTGTCAGACTCTTACTGACTAAAACCCATCCATGTTCCTTCCGTAGCCCTTTATGTTCCGGGGTAGCGGTAACCCTTTCGGACAATCCCGCTTAAAAGAATATCCGGTGGTCAGGTTCGAACCCGTGCTCCTTCAATGGGATGTCGCTCCAATCTCAAGTTAGCTATTTCGACACGTCCATCGTACCTAACGAGGGAATACTGCTCAACCCAAGCAATCTGTCCCTTGCTGCTATCTCCTAGCAACGCCCTAAGCTGTCGTCCGTACCCCACAAGAACCCTTAGCGTTTAGTCGCTTAATTTCTATGTTTCTAAGCTTCGACTGGAGGCCTTAATTTATTGAGGCAAGTCTAGTATAAATTATCTTCTATTTCACTTTCTCATACGACGTTAGGTGAAATAGCATGCATATTAGTGACACCCACTAACAAGTTCCATTCCAAGTGTCTAATTTCACTCGTAACATGGAGTTGACCTTCTGTACTCATTTATTCTGGAACGGGGTATTATTGCATTTTTACTAAGATTTATATCTGCTTGTTTCGTGTGCGTTTTTATTAGATACATTGTTTGTTTCAAGGAGAAATGGTTTTGATGTTCTCGTGTGTTATGGAGACTAATTGCGGTCAACGCCTTTTCAAGGGCAAAATGGGAATGCTATTTTAGTTTGAGTATTATGTATTCTAATCATGTTGGCAACGTGGTCTTTGTACAAAATAGAGAGGCATGGAAGGAAAAAAGGAGACCTTTGCCCGGCTGTGAGACAAAAAAACCATCCAAGTACCTTTATCTATAAAACGGCAAAAATCACGTTTGATGTATGTAACCCTTATATTTTTTTGTGTTTTTTAGTATTTGTTGTTATAGCGGCAACAGAAATACATCTACTGTGAAAATTTCAACTGTCTAACTATCACGGTTCATGAGATACAGCCAAGCGACAGAAGGATAGACAGACGGACAGCGAAGTCTTTGTAAAAGGGTCCCGTTTTACCATTTGGGCACGAAACCCTAAAGATGCAGTATTGCAGTTTGCACCCTATGTCTGTTATTATTAAATCCTTTTTTTCGGACCCATTTAAATGCAAACCGATAATTCAACATTTTCTTTCTTAAATAAATATTTTGCGATTCAATAAACTTTCAGCTACTCATAATATTATGCTAAAGTAGGCCATTGTGTACAGCCAAAGAATAACTAAATTGAAGTGAATATTTTTGCAAACTTGCCTAAAAGTATTTACACAGGAATGGTGTTAAGAATTCTGGAAGCCGGAGGTCTTTGTTTACATAAGCCCCTCATATAAAAAAATGTTGAATATATTAAGTTACATTTGAACATTTTGTAAGCTAGTACTTATATCTAGAATATGAGTATGAAAGTAGGCTTTGGAAATAATTGCAGATAAAATATAAATAGAATAGAATACTCTTTATTAATTACCCCATACAAATTTAAATTTAGAACATTATGCAAGGAGTGGCATACTGGCGGTCTTAGCGCTATTAAGTGATCGAAATATAAATTAAAATTATTTCTTTACTTGTATGGGTTTACGGCAAAGTCTTTAGGAACCAAGTGTTTAGTAGGTAGGAAGTGGGATCACAATTTATTGTCACAGGAGATTTATTATCTTCTGTGTGGCAAAAAATAATAAAAAAAGGTTTTCCTTTTTATTATATTGGTTTGGTGTTAACTTCAGTTCAGAATGATTGGCAATATTGAAATTGATAAGAATGTTTAAAATTTTAGCGTAAACTATTTATACGTGTTTACATGTTTCAAAAGTACATCGTGAACGCATTATATAGCTTAATCAGAGTTGGAGTAATTAAGTAGGTATGTTTTGATTTCTTTCTTAACAGCTAAGAGGGCTTAAAAGTTTTGTGTTGTTAGTCGTTCATATTCGGAGATAAAGATTTTTATTTCTATAGCCAACTTAACGGGTAAACTGTTTTCAGAAGGGTGAAGGTCTACAACCTCGTCCAAATTCATTATTTGTTTAACTTTTATAGCCAAAATGACACAAAGTCTCATCTTTTTTAATTTGCGAGCTCGTTATAATTACGTTAATGAGTTGGCACTTAATTATACTAAGCCCATTTGTCGTCGAGACACGGAAGTTTCATTAAAATTCTACTAGAAGGTTATAAATGAAAAAATTTGTATGTTTGACTGTTTGTTACTCAAGCACGCTTTAAGGACTAAACGGATTTCGATGTAGGGCATATCGTGACTTTCATTTTAATATTAGATACTACCTTTTGCCAGCGGCTTCGCCCGCGTTTATGTAGGACATAATCCCGCGGCAACCTTACATTTTTCTTTAATAAAAATCCAGATCCGTTCTGAATTTTTTGCTTGAAAGAGTAACAAACATCCAAACATCCACATAAACTTTCACGTTTATAATAGGAAAGTAAGATTAGTAAGTTGTTTATTAAACTCAAAACTCAACAAACATTCATTTCATTTCAATTAAATCATTAACATGTAGTTTGAATTGTCAAGGAGAAGGTCAATCAGAAAGATGAAGCTAGTTATCCATTCCAAAGCGGTCTTGTCGGGGAATTGAGTGGACCGTAACCTACCAAGCGGGCACATGGCTTCGAATTTTTGATTGATTACTATTTTGAGAGCAGTGTTGATAAAATGAAATACACAAAGTAATATGTATCTGCCGGGGTGCGAATTCATGACCTACACGTAAGTCGGAGCCGATACCACTGAGCCACCACTGTTCCTCCAAAGCGTAATAGGTAGCTATTGAAAAGAATGGGCAAGAAACTCTATGGACACTCTTTAAATAAAAATCTTAAATTAATCACGACACAATTTCCTTAGGATGCAAGTGAAGGTAAGCGGGATTGTCCGGAAGGGTTATCGCTATCCCGGAACATAAAGGGCTAAGAAAGGAACATGGATGGGTTTTAGTCAGTAAGAGTCTGACACTACCTTCCTCTCCACCCAGTGCGGGAGGTGGCATTATTTTGATGATTTCCCACCCTCAAAAAAATAAAAATAAGGATGCAAGTGAAACCGCCGGTTACAGATAGTTTTTTCAAGGTGGCAAGTTTTGCGATACTTTGGTATAATGCACATATCCATATAAGTGTGTTATTATAAATTTACAACCACACAAAGTGTAGAATATAATGATAATACATTGCAGGCTTACAGTGGCTGTATACCTCGTATTAATAATCTCTTAACATCGCTCTTGGGAGAGATATACTTGAAATTCGGTTGCATAGCCGTGTCATATCAGCTTAAGGTATTATGTTTAATTATACATTGAGTATTACTAGAGACACTTAGAATAATCCTTAATTACAAAGACGTGTTTGAATATTTTCCGAAAAATATTGATGCAGATAAAAGTAAATGACTCTTGGATGTCACTCTCTCACTTCTCATTTGTATGTAACCCCGGTCACACAATTGAGTGCAAACATTCGTACTGTAGAGCCTAAGTGAAACCTTATGTTGAGCCTGACTGGTAAAAAACTGACAGCATTCGACCTTTGAAATTAATAGAATAGTTTGATAGGTTTTAAAAAAAGCAAAGTGACTAGGACAGGCGCCGTGTGGCTTGACGGATGTATTCATTACAATGCAATATAATTAAACATCCGCAATCCGTGTGTTTGTATGTTATAGGATACTAGCTTTTGCCAGCGGCTTCGCCCGCGTGTATGTAGGAAATTATCCCACGGGAACCGTACTTTTTTCCGGGATAACAAGTAGCTTATATGCTATTCCAGACTACAATCTATGTTTGTGCCAAGTGTCATCCAGATCCGTTTAGTAGTTTTTCAGTTTATTCGTTACAAACGTACAAACCAATCTTTCCTTTTTATAATATTACTAGCTGACCCGACAGACGTTGTCCTGTCCTAACTGTGATACCTACCCTACCTACCTACCTACCTACCTGCCTACCTACCCTACCTACCTAGCTACCTACCCTACCTACCCTTCCTATCCACCCTACCTACCCTACCTACCTACCCTACCTACCCACCCTACCTACCCTACCTACTTACCTACCCTACCTACCTACCTACCCTACCTACCTACCTACCTACCTACCTACCTACCTACCCTACCTACCAAAAAAATAAAAATGTATTCTGCTATTCAGGGCGGAGACAAATCCAACGAAACAAAAACCATGAAAATTGGTCCAGCAGATCTCGAGTTATAATGGACGGAACAAACCCGACTTTCTTTTATATACAGGGTGGAATTTTGTAATGCCACCTGGAGGGAAAGTACTCTTAATACTGTAGATAGAAAATTTTACTCAAAGAAAACATTGCTTTGTTTTTGAATAGAAAGAGAACTGCATTCAATGATTTCCAAAAATTCGCTTGCTACACCCGCGAATCGAACCGACTAAAATCTGTAAAAATGACACCCTGTACTTTTATTGCGTTGATCGTTAGGATCACTTATAAGAATGAAATCTTTCTAAGAAACTTGATAAATTAAATGAGAGGTAAACCATGAAATCTGGACTTATAAATTCAATGAGTCAAATTAAAGCTCTTTAAGTCAATGATTCAACTGTTAACTTATGTTAGTAATTAATAATTATCATTGACGTGATTTATCCATTAAAATGACGAGTTGCTATTTGGATCAGACGATTGAAGATTGGTACAAACGGTACAATCAGATGGCCTACGAGATCACCAGATCTCGCCCCTTTACTTTTTTTTTGTGGAGATATGTGAAAAATCAAATTTTCATTAAATCTTATGCGAAAGTAAACGAGTTGAGAGTTGAAGTTCAGAATACGATTTATAATATTCACCACAACATGTTATTAAAGGTTACTAGATATGAATTAGTTACGTGAATACATTTGTGTATCCAAGAAAATGGAGCCCATTTCGAGTAACTAATTAGTTAGTTTACTATTTTTTGTAAATAATTTAAGATCTCATGGTTTTCCTATCATTTAATTTATCAAGTTTGTTTGAGACATTTCGTCCTTATAATTGATCCTAACGATCGATGCAATAAAAAGTACAGGATGTACTTTTTGCAGATTTTAGTCGGTTCGATTCCCAGGTGTAGCAAGCGAATTTTTGGAAATCTTTGAATGCAGATCTCTTTCTATTCAAAAATAAAGGAATGTTTTCTTTGAGTAAAATTTTCTATCTAAAGTATTAAGAGTACTTTCCCTCCAGGTGGCATTACAAAATTCCACCCTGTATATAGATATTATAGTATAGAAGAAATCCCTACGATACACTACACAAGCTCTTACATCCGAGTCCCTTAAGTGAAGATCCCGCTGACTTTCACAGTAAATTATAATACGAATGTTTGCACGCAAGTAATGGGCGGTCAGGCATTCAGTCGCGAATTTGAGTGACAGGCAGAAGGTTCGAGGTTCGCGCGCTTTCATGTGTTGTCAAAAACCGACACAGCTTACAAAACCGCGAAGGTCTCGAAAACTTCGCGTACATAATCAGCCAATAATATTCTTACTGCTGAGCCAAGCTCCTCTCTAAGAGGGAGTGACCCATAATCCACCACGCGAGCCCAGTGTGGGTTGGCTAATGTCACATGTCTTCGAATTTTTGGTTCTAGTATATGCTGGTTTCCTCACAATGTTTTCCTTCACCGTTTTAAGAGCAGTGGTGATGGAATTAAAAACAAACTTCGCATAATCATTTGTAATTAATGTCATCCCACACTTGTATCGTCTTTGCGTGAATGTGAGCGGCATAACATTGTTGGTAATTAATTTTGTTTGTATTAAGGCTGACGGAATTATTAAAAGGACAAGAATATTTTGTAAAGTTTCCTTATATTTTTATCGTTAACATTCGCGGCCTTTGTCCACCCACTGCAGACGTAGTAAGCCCTTCGGGCAAGAACCCTTTTTATGTCATTCTATTTCGCGAAAATTTTGTCCACAATTTTCCGACAGGAGTGATAATGTCATCGACCCGACATTGGTCCACCCACCCACCTTATCGTTCAACTTTGTGTCAGGAATTCATTGTACTGTAGAGGATGGAAGATCCTCTACTAAGGGGGCTCAGTGGTAGAGCGTGTAATGTGTGAGGGGCTTCTAGTATTACGAAGAGAAACCCGTAATAAATTCAACGAATCAATATATTTTCACTTTGTTATAACGAATACATCCGTCTAGGCGCGCTGCCAGACGTAAAGTCTAGAATCTACGTAAAAACCTATCTAGCTTTTTATTCATTTGAAAGGTTCGAATGCCGTCAGATATTTACCAGCCATGTATAACATAAGGTTTTACTCTAAGGCTCTACATCAGCTACGCCCCCCTTGAGTAAAAGGGAACACTTAGTTTTAAAATAACTAAGCCCTTTTACTCTTGGCATTCGAATCTATCTATTCCTATCCCTACCTAGCCTAACATGATTTTACCTAACCTCAGGAGAATCTACATGTGAGGTCTGGCCTTTGCAAAGGCAGGCTCAACTCTGGCAAAGCGAATCTTACGACATCACAAGAGTCCATGAATGCATTAATGTGTGCCAATGTGCACACAATCTAACGCTAGGCCAGTTTGAACCCCACTGCACCAAAACCCGGGGCAAAGGGTGCAGCCAGCCTACTAAAACAAACAATGATATGAAAGTTCATATCGACCCTGAAGGGGTTGACTGCAAAGAAGACTAGACGTCGGCATCCTACACTCCGTCGAACGCTATTGCGTCAGAGAGAGGGAAAGACTGAGACGAAAAGGCTACCAATAAAAACATTTCATGCCCACACTCCAGATGTGAAACTACCATACGGGTACCAAGATATGGGTACCCCATCCTCAGTTAGACCAATTGTGTCAACCTGACACACTTTGCAAGGCTACGCCCCGTTAGCAAAGTAGGCCTCAACTCAGGACGGGTGTCACCCCTTCTCTCACGACAAATAAAATATAAAATATGTTGAAATGCTCTGGAGCACGATCATGCTAATCTGCTAAGGCACTAGAGAAATAAGAAGACGAAGTGTCGCTCCCTCTGACGCTTTGACGCGGCGAGGTGTGTCTCCCACACACTCATCCGGCAGCGTCTCATTCATTTTTGATCACCATAATATGCAATAAACACAAAGAGATATGCATCAATAAACTATATCTTAAATCCAAGCTACAATAATGAATCCAGCATGTTTACAACTACGTGACATCGTCATGACTGACATGTCGACAGATGACATCTAAGTATTGCCAATTAAATCCTAACATAAAAGGGTTTTAATCTATTTACATGTATAATGTCTTTGCTCCTTCTATTCAATCTGATAACATAATTTACATTCGATAATCTCCGTACTATTTGATAAGGGCCCTTATATAACCTACATAATTTTAGGCTCTTATCAGTTACTCGCCTCGGCGTATAAACCATAACCAACTGATTTGGCACAAAGTTTTTTATCTTTGCTCTCTTATCGTAAGCAGCTTTCTGCTTAACTTGCGCCTTTTTTATGTTATTTATAGCACAACTGATTAGAGCATTATGCTGACTACGTCGCTGCGCATAATCATTAATCCCCCCCCGGTCATTATTGTAACATCTGCTTGACATGACAGACATGTCAACAAGTGGCAAATATGTCTAAAACTGACAATTAATTATCAACATAAAAAGGAAAAGTCCTTAATCTATTTAGCTGTAAAAAGTTTTTGTTCGCTACTACTTATCTCAAAAATTATGCAGCGACATGATATGAAAACTATTTGGAGTCGTAATTATATAATTCTAAAAAGTGAAAACTCCCATCTATTAAAAATGTTTCGAAACCTCTTTTTATTTGATTTTGTAAACCCATACTGTAAAAAAGCAAATTTATTTTCAAAAAGTTTACGAGTTTTCCTATGACCTCTTTTGGTCATAATTTTGGAAACAAACTTTTTCCTTTTAATTTTTCTGGCATACAAAGTCATATTTTGAAAACTTCTAAATCTAAGATTGGCATTATTTTTATATGTCAGAGAGCCGTTCATGGAAATTTTATTTGTTTGTTGGTTTTTCTTTTTAATATTACAAACATGTTTAACTCTAGCTTTAACTATGCGCCGATGTATGAACAAGTTACGATAAGTGTTTGTAACCACCATCGCTGAAGAACCAACAAAATGCTCACTCTCCTCCGCCTCTATCGTCGAAAACTCTAACGTTGAAGAATTAACTAAAGGTTCATCCTCCTTCATCTGCACCATTTCACCTCTCAATTTATGTGACTCCGCATCAACCACAACCAACTCCTGGACACTTACATCCAATGAAATGGATACGAGACCATCTTCATCAATACGATCAACAGCGATGTTATTTTTATTGAATTCCACATCGTGATCATGGTAAAATTCATTATTATGCTCTGAAACAGAATCATGATCATTAATAACAGGACTGGACCGACCCGATTCGTCCAGTTCTTCCTCGTGTTCTGACTCGAACACTTCCGTCTCCTCATCAACATCACAGCTGTCTAGGCAGCTTCGCACGTCAGCGCCAACAACATCATCAACGTCGTCATCAACACTGCTCACAACATCATCATCATCACTGCTCACAAGGCAGCTTGGCTCCGTAACTAGCACCTTCTCTTCTGTTGCGCTAGAAATTACAACAGCATCAACACACATATTTACAAAATTATCCTGTCCGCACTCCTCAGACAGCTCTTGCGTTGCGCTAGGTGGGACAACATCCTCCACAACAACATTTGTTACAGTGTCCTGCACAACAGGAACACACACTCCCTTGTGCACTCTGCACGGGAACTCCTTCCTCAGTGCGTCACACATTGCCTCGAAACTGATCTCTTGATCATTATATAATATCGTGGAATAATAAATGCGGGCTGGACCCTGCATAAATGCGCCCATAATCAGAGCCCAATTGCTCTTTGGCCACTGCTTATGTATCGCTAATTCATTAAATTCGGCTAAAAAATCTTCGAAGCATACACCGTTGTAGGCGGAATAAACAATCATGCTCTCCATGGTAACCATAATAACAACTATAAAAACCACTTAGCTTTAAATATCCAGGCGTTGTTTCATTCGCCTGCTTTAATCGCTTTGCTTCATATATTTATACGACTAGGGCGTCGTTTTTATTATCTTGCGCACCACTTGTTTGTGCAGTCGCATCCACCACGATGCGTAGAACGCCCGTTAAACGGTTTAACCGAAATTTTGGTTATATTTTATTTTTTTACTTGTGCAGATATTCTTTGGTTCTGCACACACCAATATAAGAAAAACAAACGAGCGGGACCGTACCGCGTCTTCTGTGGAGACTCTGGCGTCCTCCACCAAAATGTAGAGGATGGAAGATCCTCTACTAAGGGGGCTCAGTGGTAGAGCGTGTAATGTGTGAGGGGCTTCTAGTATTACGAAGAGAAACCCGTAATAAATTCAACGAATCAATATATTTTCACTTTGTTATAACGAATACATCCGTCTAGGCGCGCTGCCAGACGTAAAGTCTAGAATCTACGTAAAAACCTATCTAGCTTTTTATTCATTTGAAAGGTTCGAATGCCGTCAGATATTTACCAGCCATGTATAACATAAGGTTTTACTCTAAGGCTCTACAGTACTCAGAAAGTTGACTGTCACACAGGTATTAGAGGCAAAAACGGCATTCGACAAAACGATTTTTTTATAAACTTTAAGTGCAATATTAATGGTAGCAACTGACGAAACTAGATGACTTGGTCGAAAGCGGTTGCGCAATTAATCTTTTTTTTTATAAATGACAACTTTATTGTGTGCGAAAAGTTAAAATAAATAATAATTAACACTTTCGGGGACACGTACCAGATCAATATTAATGTTTCTTTCATCATGTGGTTAGTGACTTACCTGGTATCAGAATTTGTATGCTGCTCATGGGCCTCTGATTTAGCTTCACATGTAAACGGTTTGCCTACTGGGTAAGCGGGATAACACAAAAAGGGTTACCGCTACCACGGAACATAAAGGGCTAAGGAAGAAAAATGGATGGGTCAGTAAGAGTCTGACACTCCCTTCCACTCCACCCAGAGCGGGAGGAGTCATTTGATGATTACCCACCCTCAAAAAAACAAAAAAAAGGCATGCCGGTTTCCTTCACCGTTGTTTAAGCAAGTGATAATTAAACAATACGCACATTAATCTGAAAAGTCAGAGGTGCATACCTTAGGTTCGAAGTCGAGACCTAAGAATTGGCAGTCTGTCGGTCACACCACTAGGCTATCACTGTTACATCAAGCTACAGTAACCGCATGTCACGGGCACAAAAACACACACTACGCTAAGCCAACTTAAGGTCAGTGTTACTATAGGCGTGTGGTTGATTGTACATATCATTTTATACTCAACAGCCCAATTTTTTATTAAGAGATATAAACACAGTGGTCTAAAGAAAACACCACTATCCGTCGGCACATATGATCCTAACGAAATAAATGTAAGTTTAAATAAGCAATACACTGCTCAGTCCAAATAGGGTAATAAAAATAACCATTAAACTGAACGAGCCAGCTATCTCCTACACTCCTTAGTAATAGAATCGTTCAGAAGGCCGTTAAAGATCTTATAGAAATGTACGTAACGTTGTTTAAGGTTTACGCAGCATTCACGTCTTGTTTTCTTTATAAACACTCAAGCTAAGCATGAATCCAATGTCTAAACATGGAGATTTATCTATACTAATATTATAAAGAGGAAAGATTTGTATGTATGTTTGTAACGAATAAACTCTTTTGAGTTTACTCGTTACTACTCATCGGATCTGGATGAAGCTTGGCACAATGATAGATTATAGTCTGGAATATCATATAAGCTATTTTTATTCCGGAAAATGTACTGTTCCCGTGGGATAATTTCCTAGATACACGCGGGCGAAGCTGCTGCCAAAAGCTAGTGTATACTTTGATATAGTGCAAAACTATATCTAAGTTAAATTTTAACTTATTATACGCATACACTCTTCGCTATAAATGCTCCAAATAATAGTAAAATATGGATCAGAATTAACTGCGTAGACACACACAGACTGAAGTGAAAACCGATTTTGTTTCTTCTAGAAAGAATGCCCGGCACTTTTTCGTGATGCTGCGCTAGCCGGATGTAAGGTAAGGTAGACTATTTTGTTTTAAGTTCCTTCTAAGGCAATCGGCAAATAAAGTCTTGGTACGGTAGCCAGCGCATCAAGTTATACCAAACTGTCAAATTTCTCCAAATGATGTTAAACCTTAAAACTTTGATTATTAAGTTCAAAATCTATTGAGAAAATTTGAATTTGACAGAGGCCAGCACACCAACCTACCACAATCTGCCAATTTTCTTTGATAGGTTTTCGACTTTGTACCAAACTCGTAAGGTTTATTTTCAATTGGGATAATTTGATAGTTTGGGACAGCTTGATATGCTAGCTTCTGTACATTGGTGTATGTTTCTCCGTTTAAGTTTTCGACAGCACACAACAACTAAACATTCCACGTCTTAAACACAACCCAATGTAACATCAAACGAAAGCATTTCCACCACAAACCAGTTAACAAAGCCTATATTAAATTATGATTGAATTTGTATCTCGAAACCTCAGTGGATTGCGTAATGTTTACCCAGCAGTTAGCTACATCGTATATTTGTGAAGGACCCTTATCTCTGCGGTTACCCCCTTTTTGTCACTGGCTGGCTGGCTAAATGATCTCGTGATTTTCTTTGTATATAATTATTTGGCATTTATGCTGTGTACAAATGAGAGGAGTTCCTTAGGGTTGGATGTGGATGTGGAGTTCTGTGGTTGTGTTGTTAATAATGTTAGGTGGATTTGCTTGTTTTTGTTGTGCTTTGTCGGTTCCTTGAAAAGTTACATCTGCGTTGCATAAGAATATGGATGATGCCTAGGTAAACAAAAGAAGTTATATTTAGTCCGTCAATCAGATAATAAAAAAATATTTGACACGTATTTTTTGCTTTATCATAATAATAGAAAATTACTGAGATAAAACGCATTAAAGTTGGGCAGTGGGGCTCGCTACGTCACAAGTAAGTATAAAAACTACATACTTGTGACGTCATGCCACATTTTAATTCAATGTATAGGCGTAATCAAAAAAGAAAAATACGTATCCAATATTTTTAAATAATCTACCTTACGGACTAATTAAACAAAATAGTAAGCATCCCCATTGTTCATAAGTTCAATCGGATCGTTGATCGATCTTGAGTTACGATACCAGAAATCAAACGCTGTCATGCAAGCGTGGAGATCAATATATAACTAATCTTCTTAGCGTGTCGATGGCAATCTAAATGTACTCGGCCCAGAATTTGGCTACGTATTTGACGCCATCACTAGTGGCCATCAGTTCCTGCATCGTGCATATAATTAATAATTTTCCGAACACCACCAGGAAATCACCAAAATGTAAGATTTGGCTAGTTTTGCTGTTAATATTATCATTATGATTGTGACAAGTAACTGAGGCATGTCGCGTGTCTTTCCTGCGAGAAATGTTCGAATTGACATCACGAGAATAGCTTGCATTTGTTTTTACAATGAACGAGTCGAACGACAATCACGGATGCGACATGCGCGACAGTTGGCTTCCAGATGATGGTAACATCACTCTGCATTATAAAACGTGCAGCGCAACAGAAAGTACCTACTATTAACAAAAAATAATACTTAAAAACTTCTAAACCCAACCGTCGCAGAGGAGTGCAACGTTCTTTTTTAATTATAAAATACAGAGCACTCAAAGTGAAGCTCAAATGCGATGTGTGTCTGGGGGAGAAAGTTCGAAAGTACCCGATTTAACACGCTCACAACTACTTTTGTAACTTCAGACAATGTTTCAAGGTTTCAAGGCTTTAAATGATGGCGATTATTATGTTGTCTGCGTACGATTGACTTATAAATATGGTACGAACTGTGTCACACTTGAATTAGGAAACTGACTAATGAGAAAATTCATGAATTACAGCATTAGACGAGTCCTGGAGTAGAGAACGCGCATCAGCAAGCGTAGTGTGGGACGCCCCCCAGGTAGATGGTCTGACTGGATGCGGAAGGCGGGGTACAGGGTGTTGTGGCGCAGCCTGGGAGAGGGCTATGTCCAGCAGTGGACTGTGATAGGCTGAGTTGACAGCATTAGCAAAATCAGTCTATATGTTCCAACTTCTGGGACTCAGGCCTTTTCTCTATGAGACGAGTCTAGTGCGGGTGGTGGATGTCACATGTCTACGATTTTTTTTGTTGTAGGACATGCCAGTTTCCTCGTAATTGCTTATTTAGGGTTTTCTTTTTAACGCGTACTGTCACAACATAGAGTAGCTCATATTGTGGCTTAATATGGCAATTTGGTAAGTAACCGGTTTAGTTTCTCGTGCATTTTTTATGTTTTTATTTTAAAAATTACTTTTTAGATTTGTTATTTTAGTTTTTGTTGATAAGTTCATGTTTATAGACAGACACTAAGTGTCAGTGGTCCATCCATTGTCCATGGCCGAGATACAGATTGTCAATCGTGGCTCTGAATACGAGGTTTTTTAGCCGGTTGCACGGGTGTATTTAGTTACTAAGCAATTTTGTTTTTAGAAAAGTGCGTTTTGTTTGTCTGTGCAGAATAAACGTTTTTTCTTTCTTTCTTTCTTTCTTTCTAACCAAGGTAGTGCTGGGATCCAGAATACATAGATACTTTAAGCATCTCCAGTCGAAGAAACTATTTTACTCTGCTTTGTGTAAATATCCCACTTCTGTCTGTTAATAATATACCAAAAAGTTTTGCAATTCTGAGCGAATTTCGCCAATGGAACTAAACGCGATCAGCACACAAACCACGTTTAAGGGCTGTCTGGATCATTATTTTCTATGGAATATTGACACTGACAGCTCTTGAACTCAGTTTACATGTGCTAACCGCGTTCAGTTTACTTGGTGGAATTGGTCCTAAATACAACCTCGTCGAAGAACAGACTCACTACCTACTGTATATAATATTAGTGAAGATATGACACCTATTACCACTCACGGAAAAAAGCCTATTGTTGGGCAGTGCGTGAGTAAAATGATAAAGATAGATCGTATCGAGTGTCCCTTGCTATTCATGACACGTTTTGTTTTATATTTTCATGACACGTTATCACTATTTTTGACAACGATTCCTTTGATATCGGTCTAAGAAACAGCTGCCGAGCATGAGGGTTCGGGTGTTATCTTGCTAGAAAAAAAACGCGTACGTAACATAAGGATTCCGTACCATCACTACATAGTATAAAGCAAAGTCGCTTCCCGCGTCCTAATGCCTGTATGTATGATTAGATCTTTAAAACTACACAACGTATTTTGATGAAGTTTTATAGATAGAGTGATTTAAGAGGAATGTTAAAGGTATAAAAACATGCAATTTCCGTCATCCACGCGGGCGAAGCCGCGGGCCGAAGCTAGTTATCTATAAAATTACGTTTGTTGTATAGGAGCCCCCTTAAATATTTATTTTATTTTGTTCTTTAGTTCTTGTTGTTATAGCGGCAGCAGAAGTACATTATCTGGGAAAACTTCAACTGTCTAACTATCACGGTTCATGAGATTACAGCCTGGAGACAGACTGACAGAGACGGAGGGACCGCGGAGTCTTAGTAATAGAGTCCAGTTTTACCCTTTTGGTACGAAACCCTAAAACGGGATTTCATTAACAATGTCATTGTGTTTAAATCATTTCTTATACCAGAAAAGTGCATTTCTCTCTAAAATGAGCTTGTGTGATCTTCTAGTGTCTACACATAATACGTTGCAATTATCTCTCCATTTGCGAATTTGAATTTGAATTAGGCCATCTGTGCGGCTATGTCCGGACATGCCAGGCTTTTTGTCTCCTCATCCTGACAGTCTGCGGCCTTGTTATGATGTCTGGACTTCTGGAATTAAGGTCTTTTTTTTTAAATAGTAAAAAGTTTTCTGAGTAGAGGAATATTATGAAATAACCAGACTCCTTTTGCAAATGTCCAGCTTTTGCTCAGTAGTTTTCGTATTTAGAAATGGCGTAGCAATAGCTGATTTAGTGCATTTATTATTTAACTAGCTTCTGCCCGCGACTTCGTACGCGGACCCTGTTGCTTATGCCAGCGACAACGGGGTCGCCATTAATGTTATTTTTTATCATTTTTCCCATTTAAATCTTTTATCACACTGAGCTTTCGTTTTATTTCATTCCAACAACCACCAAAACATACAGTCCATTTGTCATCGTTTTCATTTTGGTAACCGCATTATTATATTCCTCCTCTAGAGACCTAGAAGTCGATGCGTAGATACGCTTGGAACTCAAGCGTAATTCTCTTTCCGTGAACGTCTCTGACTCGCGAGACAATACATGACGTTCACGATCAGCGGTCAGTCGCGCATCATATTCTTCACTGGTCTCTAGAGACCTAATGAATACGCTGAGAACGCAGGCGTGCATCGCGACCCGAAGAGGTTTCCACGGAGCGAGTTGCAGCCTAATGTTCTCGAATAACATCAAGTCTCTCCTGACGCTCTTCGGTAGATTCTTGGGATCTTGTGATCCTCAATCTTTTAGCTCTCTTGGAACATTGGGAAAGATTTGACCTCTTTCTAGGCATGGTCATAGTTTTATTGTGAAGATACCTGATCAATAAAAATCTAAATTAAAATGACTGCTCCCCTGCGTTACCGGGTAGGCTACAGTGTCACGAAGATAAATGGAAAAGGAAATTAAACACTCAAACAACATAAGACCGAAGGCATATTTCATACGATAAAATAAAAAAATAAATAGGAGTTTTGGCCAGTAGAGTCAAATTTTCAATGATATACCATCGTCATCGAAAATCAGTCCTAAACTGTTACCGCCTTCACCGCGTGCAGGTACTCCCAGTTTATGTTATTTTATAATTACACAGTAAAATTAGTGATAGCTTTGATTTCCACATCAGATGTTTCTGATCTTCGATTTTTATAAGTCAACAGGAAATGCCCATCATATTGAACAACAAAGACGTCAAAGACGTCATTCCTATATGTGTTATGTTGTAGCTAGGCTCTTGGAGTTCCACAACAGGTGTTCCAGATCTTCGATTTTTATAAGTCAACAGAGAGTGCTCATCAGATTGAACAACTTGTGCTAAGACGTTATTCCTATATGTGTTATGGTGTAGCTAGGCTCTTGGAGTTCCACAACAGGTGTTCCAGATCTTCAATTTTTATACATCAACAGAGAGTGCTCATCAGGCTGAACAACTTTCGCTAAGACGTCATTCTTATATGTGTTATGGTGTAGCTAGGCTCTTGGAGTTCCACAACAGGTGTTCCAGATCTTCGATTTTTATAAGTCAACAGGAAATGCCCATCAGACCGAACAACTTTTGCTAAGACGTCATTCCTATATAATGTTATAGTGTAGCTAGGCTCTTGGAGTTCCACAACAGGTGTTCCAGATCTTCGATTTTTATAAGTCAACAGGAAATGCCCATCAGACCGAACAACTTTTGCTAAGACGTCATTCCTATATATGTTACAGTGTAGCTGGGCTCTTGGAGTTCCACATCAGGTGTTCCAGATCTTCAAATTTTTTCTCTCAGCAGAAAATGCTAATCACGTGGAACAATTTTTGCTAAGGTATCATTTTTGTATCTCTTATAGTTTAGCTGGTCTGTTGCGGTTCTGCATCAGGTGTTCAAGTTTCCAAGATAAATTATAGCCTATATGTTGCCCAGACTTAATACCTATACAACAAAAAAAAACATTCCAATCCGTCCAGTAGTTCCGAAGATTAGCGTGTACAAACAAACAGACAAACAGACAAAATTTTTTTTTTTGGATTCATGCTCTATTACTGTTTCTAAAGCCCCCTCAATTATTATTTTTTTAATATATTCAATGTACAGACACAGTTTTTTTACTGTTTTATTATATGTATAGATTTTGAGTCTAAAATCTAGTAGGAGTCGTTTTCTTTAAATCTTACATTCACTTATTTGAATACATGCTGTTGCCATTTTCGCCAGCCAATCACGTCTACCATGACATATGACAGCAAATTACATTTGAAAAGTTGTTCTAACATATTTTCCCATTGAAGGGTTTCACCACCCACGTCTCATCTTACACTCCTACCCACTCGTAAAGGTGTCTATTCACAGTCAACGTGATAAGGATTACAATACACAAAGATAGGACCTTATCATTCGTACCACGTTCATCTATAGGCTGTTGTATTTTCACGGCACGTCGCCTATACTTTGACGTCGGTTGTAAACATGACGTGGCGTCGTGGCGACGTTATGTTGTATCTTAACATGAGACTTTTACTGAGGGTATGAGGTATACTGTTACGGTAGGAGGCGTATTACTTTTAATGATTATTGTTATTGTGTGTAGGCTTTTGTTTTGAGAAACATTGAATTGATCCTCCAAAAACATTATTGACATTCTATTGATGAAAACTTTTTAAATACTTGAACGTCTTTTTTAACACAAAAAAGTAAGTAGTTATATTAGAGGGTTCAATAATAATTTAGGTGCGCAAAATGGGTATTATCAAAGGTTCAAATAAATACATGTCTTTAGTTTGGGAGGCATGGTTCGGGGTTAACAAATTAGACCTACAGCCGTAGGTGTCACTGACTTTCTGTTAGATATCCCTCCATTCTTCATTGTTTTAAAATTGTATTATGCTAAGAGGGATGTGGGATGTTACGCAAATGGATAGAATAAGTAATGAGTATGTTAGAGAAAGCTTGAAAGTGACACCTTACCTACCGGTGACTGAAAATATTCGTGGAAATAAGTTATCATGGTATGGACATGTATGGACATGAATGGTATGGACACAGACACAAAATATTGTCAGGAAAGTGATGAGCTTGAATGTGGATGGCTATACCAGTAGACCAAAGAAAGATGATATTTATAGAAAGGGAGTGACTACCAAGATTATGGCTAATAAGGAAGAAAAAGACATGCTGCGGGTTCCCCAAATAAATTAAGATTTATGCAGGAGAATGATGATCTTCAATATTTTAAAACAAACAAGATGGACCCTTACTTTTACCATCAAATTATAATATCTGATGTTTCATACTTCTCTTTAATCGACAAGTACTTTCAGCATGGTAAGCGGGATTGTCCGTAAGGTTTACCGCTACCCCGGAACATAAAGGGCTAAGGAAGGAACATGGATGGGTTTTAGTGAGTAAAAGTTTGAAACTCCCTTCCGCCCGAAGCGAAAAAGGGTCATTCGATGATTTCCCACCCTCAAAAAAAAATACTTTCAGCATCAACTTTTTTTCCATGAAATGGAAAAGTTATTTTAATTTATTTAACGAGCCTTTTGGGGTAACAGATTAAAATTTTCCGTTACGAAATGAGGCATACTATCATTCGCCATACTTAATATTCCTGTTTCGTCAACCAATTTTAAATTAATCTCGTCCGCTCTATAGGAAAGCCTTCATTACAAAGGTCCTTTTCAATTTTGGACTTGAAAATTCTTACTGAATAAATTGTAAAAGCTCTCCTTTTATTTTTTATACAAACTCGTACATAATATTAATATTTTAGGCTTATTTAATATTAGTAAATAGGTAGTTGTTTAAATAATTAACAAAAGATTTTTATAATAAAGGATAATTTTGATTATGAAATGAATAACTACAAAATACGTTCAAGTTCTTAAAAATCAACTAGTTTTAGTTTTGGTAGACCTGATCTCGTAATTAAAATTATGCAAATGTCAATTACCTTTATGTCATTACCTTGACATTTGCATAATTTTAAGAGGAATGACAGATAGACGGACAGAATAACTGACCATACAATAATTATTATGGGTACAAAGAGCTTAATGTCACGTAGCACACGGCTACGCCGTAGCTGCGTAGCTCCGCTCGTAGCGTTGCTACGAGGATTTCTATATTTTGCCGTAACAAAATGATAAAAAGGAACCCTTATGGTGCAACCTAGTCTGTCCGTTTATCTGACTGTCACAGCTGGATCTCAAGAAGTACTGATGGAAACTTGGAATAGTTTTAGATGACGTTTGCCCAACTATTTCGCAACAAAGAAAGTTTTGTTTATTTTGCAACAGTTTCTTAAAAATTCTAAGTTAAAAATACTACTAGGGCATCATGTGAACTAATGTGGGGTATCATGTGAAAGAATGCTGTTCTCAATTTTTTTTTTGTTTTTTATGCCGCATAGTTTTCGTCTTTTGATGAAAAATCTAAAAAAATACCGCTATAACCGGAGATATGTGTAATTGAAATGTATGGTAAGAATACTAGAAAAATAAAACGATGTCTTTAAATAGCAAACTTTTTCAAATCATCAATGATGGTACGAAACCCTCGGTGCGCGAGTTCGAGTCGCTCTGGACCGGTTTTTTGTATTTGTATTATTAAACGCTTTACATGTAGAAAAGCCTTATTTGTTTTTTTTTATTACAGAACGAATGTTCAAATTTTTTTTGTAAAAATTGCACTATTTCTTGATGATTTTGCATTTTTTTTCAAAATTTGTGAATGCTGATCAAAATTTTTCAAAAAGGTTATCCTTTACTGCCGCATCTCATAAATACCCTGTATATACATACAGTGCTGGTATGCAGAATATTTAAGACTAGATTTTGTCCGCGACTTTGTCCGCGTGGAGTTTGGTTATATCGAAATGTCCGGAGATATTTTTGGGACAAAAGTACCTAGTAGTTTTTTTATTGAGGGTGGGAAATCATCAGATGACCCGTCCCGCTCTGGGTGAAGCAGATGGGAGTCTCAGACTCTTACTGACATGTTCCTTCTTTAGCTCTTTTCTTCGGACAATCCCGCTGACCCGGCAGGCTTCGGCCTTGACGGGTAATGCTGAAACCTTGTAGAGGCGCACGTGGAGCATGTTTTCGCTGTCCGGCACGGGCCTGGTCCTGATCGGACAATGAGCTATCCATTACCCACCGTCCGCAGACCCCCGCCTCGTCCCGTTTTGTCCCATCCCGTGTCCGGAAGTCGTCTATAAGAGTAGCTTATGTTCTTCCCCGGGATGCATCGAGATGCATCTCTCTAATTTTTATCGAAATCCATTCAGTCGTTTTGCGTGAAAAGGTAACATTCAGACAGAGTTACTTTCGAATAATAATATTAGTATGGATGTATACCAGCACTGTATAGTTCCACGTACGTTATTATTCATACAAGAGTAGTATCGATTTTACAGCACCTCCGGGAGCGAGCAGATGATAGCTACTATAGAATTACGAGCCGATCGAGTTGGAATTCTCTCGATTCCATGAATTGCAACGGATGAAATGAATACTCGATGTCTGAATCTAGATGCGTTCTATGAACTGTATGTTATGTTAGCTGTAAGGGAATTTCGTGTACACCTTTCTCATATGGTGTTCTATTGGTTGCAGCATAGTTGAATAAAGTAACAAGGATATACTTTGTTCTGGCTATATTAATTATTTCAGTCTTTCATTCTTCTTCGTGTGCTTAGTGACTAGCCTGGTGTCAGAGATTTTTTGCTGCCCATGGGCCTCTGACTTAGCTTCACATGCTGTTGAGAAATATATCTCAGGCAGTTTCCTTACGACGTTTTCCATTACTGTTTTTTTTCGGTGATATATTTTTATTAATGTGACAATTAATTTTTCATTTTGTTCATAAGAGCATTAGGAGTCTGGAGTCAACAAATTCAGCGGTTAAACTTTTTTCAGGTTGGCACGTATCGTATTAATCATATTTTTTTCCAATGTCAAATAACATTTAACCGAGGAGTTAAATAAAAAAAAATGCTATTATTCTTCGGATAAAGATATCTAGGCAAATCAACCGCAAGAAACATGCGATTAATTAAATATACTAAGCTTTTGCTAAAAATAACGACAAGAGGACGCTCCATAATGCTTTCAATTACATGCATGATGTAGTAATAGTCTCCTACTTGCACAAGTTCAACCTTAAACTTGCAGAAGTCGTTACCACTTGGAAGCGGTTTTACTAGGTAGTTCGAAAACATATTAGAACTTAGTTTCCTTCCTCCTACGATAGGCATCCTTCTCTTAGTTTTGAAACACTTTACGCATCAAAGTTGAAAGTTTGTGCGGAGCAAAAAGTATGTTATGTTCAAGTTGCAGTGTGTCGAAGGTTTAAGGATTTGAAGTTAGTACTAAGTTAGCTATCAAAAAATGGTTTACTAATGTTTTTAGGGTATCGTATCTGGGTAAAACGGGACTCTAACTACTAAGACTCCGCTGTCCGTCCGTCCGTCTGTCCTTCTGTCATCAGGCTGTATTGGCTCATGTCTCAGTGATAGTTAGACGGTTGAAATTTTCACAGATGATGTATTTCTGTTGCCGCTATAACTACATATACTAAAAAACATAATAAAATAAAAATATTTAAGGGCGTTATTTTTTTATTGCCGTTTTTATAGATATTGTTACGGAACCCTTCGTGCGCGAGTCCGACTCGAACTTGGGTGGTTTTTTTTTGTAGCTTTGAATGCAGTTATGTATTCTATTCTATCCTCATCTGTCCCTCTGTACGTTTAGATTTTTTTAAACTGCACAATGGATTTTAATGCGGTTCGCAGCAATAGAGAGAGTGATTCAAGAAGAAGGTTTATACGTATAATTTAACTAGACTTCACACGCGTGTTTGTATTACTTTCTTCT
The DNA here is from genome assembly GCA_951799385.1 of Hyppa rectilinea. NCBI lineage: Eukaryota > Metazoa > Arthropoda > Insecta > Lepidoptera > Noctuidae > Hyppa > Hyppa rectilinea. The sequence continues at coordinate 10,104,153 of OX637322.1, read as the reverse complement.
CTGTATGAGACGAAATATCTGTCGTTTTATAGCTTTGCAGTGCTAGTACTCTATAACACACTATTCCAATCATATAGGGCCGATTTTTCAATGGCTTGATTACTTTAATCTGAAGAATAAAAATGTCGGGTTGACATATTTTCTTTGCAAAAGCTGTCAAACTGTCATATTTATTCCTCCAATAAAACATATCTGACGGTTGAATAATCAGCCCTAAAACAATTATGAAAATAGTTACTTTACCTATTGTTTTAACTTTCTTAGGTGCATGATTGTTGTTATTTCTTCGCAGGAGAATTTCTCACTAAATTATATTCGTAGTCTTAAACATACAACTTTATTCATTCCTGGTTACCACAACTGCAAACTCCAAGCACACAATTATTTCCTCATTACAAAATTATGACGTCACTCGACTCAACGTTTGCTGTCAGCGAACAAAAATAAAGCTTATTACCCACAGTCGTGAAGCCCCCACATATTCACATCTGTTGAACAAATTAGTTAGGAGTGTTTTAACGAGCAGACGATGCTTGTGGCCGCCACGAAATATGCGCTCATCGCTAAGTATGGCGGCCCTACCATGTGTACCGTGCCTATTTTCATTATTCGTTTGAATCTGTATAGACAAATTCGATTTTCAAATACTTCCCGTATTTGAAGATAGAATTTGTCCATTTGTCAGCTAGAAAAAAAAACAAAGATTACACGAGCATAGATTTAAATTAAATATCTCTTATATCTTTGCGAATAGTGTCACCCAATAACTGGGTTGGGAGGTCACATAGACAGACGCTCCATGTAAAATACCAGCGCAATTAACTATTCAACAACGCCCAGTTAGTCTAGAAGGCGAGCCCAAAATAGCTGGGAAAGCGCTAGCCAGGTGATGAAATAAATACTCTTTATTTTAAACTGTAAGGCAGAACACAAAACATACAAACGTACAGTAACAACGGCCTGTCTGATCGCTTAAAGCAATTAAAGAAAAGTTTTATCCTGTTCGAGTTAACTAGGACCACCCTGGAATGCGGGTTTTACGAGTGACGGCACAGTACCAGGGGTCTTGTTAACTCGCACGGGTCGTAAAGGTTTTGAGTCTGAATATAATATAAGTCTCCTTGTTTTCCTGTAGTTAATGACTAACCTGGTGTCAGAGTTTTTATGCTGCCGATGGGCCTCTGACTTATCTTCACATGCTGTTAAGAAATATCTTTCAGACATGCTGGTTTCCTCACGATGTTTTCCTTCACCGAATTTAAGCAAGTGATAATTATACAATACGCACAAGAATCTGTAAAATCATCATGTATTGTATAATAATGTAAGTGGGGCTTTGTTACGCTAAAAGCGACCGAAATCAAAATGTTCTCAGAATTTAAAAAAAAATTATTTAATTTTTATCACTCATTTATGAGTACATTACACAATTTATGAGTGAATTTTCTTGAATAGGAAAACAGCAAACGTCAATGAAAGAAGAAAATTAAGAACTAACACACTACGTACACACACACACTACTTACATATTGTTACTAACTCAATTGAGTCATGTTACATTATTATTAAAACGTCATAGTCTTAAAGTCTTTTTAATTTCAAACTCAAAGTATTTATCTTATACAAACAAATTATAAACACTTTTGAATTGTCAAAAGGTCGGTCAGTCAGAAAGATGAAGCCAGTTGTCCATTCTAAAGTGTAGTACCTACCTATGGAGAAGAACGAGCAAGAATCTCCATGGTCACTCTTTTAAATCAAAATATGGTTATAAAATATCATTCATGTTAAAATTGTGCACGTGACAACGATGCAGCACATTAAACTTATGCATCCAAACCTCCTTATAACTTTGTTTATTTTACCTTTAAACGAATTTGAAACGTTAACAAAGCAAGGATGTAAAGTGACATTACGAGCTACCTACCTACCCACATTCAATTGTTTTCAAACATCTCGTTGAACTAAGCAGCGACCCACATGCAGGCGTACATTTGTACAAACTACCCAACAGCAATCTTAACTCAGTGTGGAATGGTTCACACGAAACAAACTGCTGGTAACAAGAGCTTAGGGAACTTTGCTAATGGTACCAACATATTCGATGTAGCTTTGTATGTACTATGTGTGTAGAGATAAACTACGGTAACATGGATCACCCCTTACAAATTCTAAACGTTCGAAAGTATTTGTGAAAAATTCAAAGTCAAATAATTTATTTGAAATAGTGTGCCTCATCATCTGCCTAGCCTTTTCCCAATTATGTTGGGGTCGGCTTCCAGTCTAACCGGATGCAGCTGAATACCTGTATTTTGTGCCTATTTGAAATAAATGATTTGACTTTGACTTAGAAAGGCATTTTTGAACGACAAAATGAACAAGAAATAGATTGACTCTAGTCGCTCTTTCCAAAAGTGAAATTAATAATACTCACCGCTATTAATACTCACAACGCATGCGTTGTGAGTATTAATGGCGATTTGTAATTACTTCAGTAGCAGGCAACAACATGTTGTTGCCTGCTACTGAAGACGAATACTTACAACTACATACAAACTCTTTCGTAAGGATGCGACTACAACCATTGAAACAGTAATTTGGAGAGGGGCGGCCTGTTATCGTGGTTTAACTCTAACCACATAAGGTACACCTAATTATGTATATGTATTGCTATTGACTTGCCGCATTCATGTACGTATTGTATAATAAGTACATGAAAAAAAGTAATATTAAAATATTCTACCAAATGCAACTTGTAACGGTGGCAACGGCAGCCTTACGTTTTTAATTGCTCTATGGCAACAATCCGAACACTCACTGACACCAAAAAAAAAAAACCAAACCCTTATTTTTGGATCCGAATAAAAGACTCTGTCTCAGTCTGTCATAATAAAAATATATACCTACGTGATGACATAAAGAAAAAATAGAAAAAAAAAATTCAACAGTTTACTGTATCGGAGTTTTTTTTTCTTTTCTGCTTTTCCAATTCACTAGACATTGGCTGAATGGTCGACATCGGCTTTATAGCCATAGATAAAAAAAAGAATAGAATATAAAATATACAAAATCATTTAAATAGGTATGTCGACATTCATTTACATTCTCATCATGGGTCGTTATCGAAGCTCTAAATCTGCCTAACTCAAAGACACATCCGCTGTAAAAGTTACACCTCACTGAAGCGTATGAAGAGAATCATATTACAGCTACAGGAAAGATCATTAGGAAAGTTAGAAATTATAATTGTTTAATGGTCGAAATTCGAGCTGATATATATAAGAAATACATCCATAATAAGTATCTTGTTCATGAAACTGTGTCTATCTGTTTGTTTGTGGCATTATCATGGCTAAACCGCTGTACCTATTTAGATGAGAAGACACTTCGTTTCTAACATGTGTATTTACATAAGTTAAATTATTTACACTAGGTATTGTGTAGACCAGATGGGCCTTCACTTAGGAGGCACTCAGCTCAACTATATACGTTGGGGTCGGCTTCCAGCCTACTCGGATGCAGCTGAATATTTTACATGGACCCCCACAACCCAGTAACTGGGTAATACGATACCCCTTGATAAGACTAGCTGTCATATTTTTGGGCCTCTGACGACTCGTAGGTAACGACTATCAAAGATACACAAATGACAGCCGGAACCAAAGACTTATCGTGCTTTCCAAAGCATGAAGGAGTGTTGGTATGTAGAGATGGTCACTCATCCACTGACCAACCTCGGCAAGCGCTTTACGGGCTTAGCTTACACTGATGGATCGACCCGTGCGGCTGTTATAACTTGGCCACGAGCTCTCCATCGTATTTCTCTAGACCAAAGAATGGAATATTGTCAAGTTTTAGCACAAATCATTAAGATGAAAATAAACAACTTTTATTACACACGCTTTACGCTTTTACGCTTTTATTCACAAATCTTTCACTCATTCTTTATGAGGGAGAAATGCGGTGTAATCCCCGCAGACAAAGGCACGGGCAAATCGCTAGTCGAGAACAAATAAATAAGTCTTTGGTATGCAAAATTTTGATATTCTGTTCCATTACATGGAACTTCCAGAACATTAATTCCCAGTAAAGAGAGGAGTCGACATTTATAGCTTAATTAAATATTCGGAATAGCTTTATCAAAGTTTCCTAAAAACTTCAACTTATTTACATTGGTGTACCGACAGTACTTATTTAAAGTTTTCTTGGGTATAATAAGGTTTTATGCGTGGATTTTATGTTGGATGAGTTTGGATAAGTACTAAAAATAATCTGTTATTTGGGTTTAGTCATAAACTATTCTTCCCGTCCCATTTTACTGTTTGGGTTCGGAGCCCTATTACTAAGACTCCGCTGTCGGTCTGTCACCAGGCTGTATCCCATGAACCGTGATAGTTAGACAGTTGAAATTTTCTGTTGCCGCTACAACAACAAATACTAAACACAGAATAAAACAAATATTTAAGAAGGCCACGTTTGTTGTACAATAGTTATTTGTTATGCAAGGCTGGAAAGTTGATTTTTGGCGCGAGTACTTCTATTGAAACCTGAGTAAGCGAAGGATTCTATTCGCTCATGGTTTCAAATATAGAATCCTGAGCGTAACGAAGGTTTCAAAGGTACGAGACGCAGAAAAGCTTTGCTGCCGAGCGCAACACACAATTTTTCACCTCACTACAGCGAGGAAACTGCTAGGTGCAAGAAAACAGGTGTTATATGTTGAGTTTTATTTTGTTCGAGCGTCTCAGATACATTGACTCATGTGAAGAAAATAACAGATACTTGGCAATGTATCTTATGAGTTACATAGAATATCTCCAAAATTAAATACCCTGTATTTTGTTCTATATCCTACTTGTCCTCTAAGGAGAATGAAAGAAAAAACTAATTTAATACAAATAACTAACTAATTTAACTTAATACATATTTATTTTTCCAAGCAAAGGATTAAATAACATATTATATTAGTATTTATTTTATTTAAAAAATTAAACTTAAATTACTACACAATTGGGTATTTGACAGGGTAGTATTTTTATGGCATATTTAAATGTGACGTCACAGATTTTTTTAATCAAATGGAATACTTATTAACATTAATTCCAATTTTACAATTATATCCTCGCAAAATATTTAATTTCTGTACTGTGATGGAAGTTTTTAAGGTGAGCGGTATTATTTAACATTTTATTTTAGACCGTGTCATGCATTTTCAGTGGAATCGCAGTATAGAAAATTATTAAATAGAAAGGTTCGAATTTTAAAAACTCTTTCCACGCTAGAGAGCAAAAAGCGATTTTGGGCTCAGATTTCGAATGACAAACAGACTCTTTCCGAGCCTGTGAGGTGAAAACGTAATTTTTTTGCCGTTTTTAGTTCGACTTGCACTTGGCTGGTTTTTTAATAACCCAAAGTAAAGTAACACCAGTGTTTACATAACGTAACTGCACGCTTATAATCTTTGAAGGGTTAGGCAGCAGTATACCTATATTACACCCACATTTCGCAAGTTTAGTTTGAATCCCTTGTTATAGGGGCGGGGAGGGGGGGCTGCATTACCTTCAGTTTCATATATCTACATATCATACATTTTTCAGGGTTTAATAATAAAACCCCTTGGTATGAATGCCAGACTTCGGGCTTCTGATGACCCGTAACAAGCTATAACGCCAATTAAGGTTCTTAATTGACTTCTTCTTTCTTTATCAGCGCTTGGGCTCTATCTCGTATGGGGTCAAAACATTATGCTGTGCGATGACCGTTTTGCGCGGATGTGACGCATATTTTCCGAAAACTTGTTCTTTTTTTTATTGCGTCATGTTTGCCGCAAATAAACGTATTTTCTTTTCTAACTTAATCACAAGTTACCAATGAAAAATTAATAGGTTCAGCCTCATAAAAGGACCCTTAAAAAATGGCATTAAACATAGTGTACAAAGTTGTTATAAAGCGGTTATACGGCATACATGTAAAATTCATATTATAAAAGTATACCTTTTGCATTGTTTAATAATGAGTAATTTATCAACAGAAACAACATAAACAATACAATACACAACGAATCACAAAAAATTAATTAGAAAAAAGAACCCGTCGTACTATTTGCGCCAGCGCTCTTGAGCCGTCGACTGCAAGCTCGGTTGTAACGCAAAGAGTTTAAAACGAATGGATAGAGCATACACAATTTGTAGTGCCTTTACACAGTATACGGTACTTTAAAACCCAGAGGACCCTACAGGGAACTAACTTGCTATTTGCAAATAGAAAAAAAAGACCGACTTCCGAAATTAAATTCCGAAATTAAAAATTCATTAAAACAAAGCAAGCACTAATTAAATAGTCTTTCTCAATTGTCGTGACAATGATGAAACGTGATATGTGACAAAGTCGACAAATATCCACCGTACAGAGGCCTTTCTTGCTTATACGAAATGATAATTAAGCACTAGGATAGACTATGAATACGGTATATGTAAATACGATTATGCTCCTTCAGGATATATATGTAATTAATTTCCTTGAATTAATTTGTTCAGTTATTATCAACAATAGTAATTTTCTGTAATACATTGCATCTTTACGCTAATTAGCAGTTCCCCATAGTCTCTAAAAGCCACAGCATTACCAAAACCCCAACCAGGCAATATTGCCTGCTAACATAAAAAGAGCCTTCAAGAATTAAGCTCCTCCGTCAGCCGGTGGGCACATTTCAACGCTCGAATAACTCTGCTCGGGAGGAATTTAGCAAATCTCCCTTCATAGGGATAATCTGGCGTCTAAAACGAGTGTACATTGAGAAGTTATAGAAATGGAGTGCTAACCAACCAACCGTTTTGTAAATTTGACGATCACCGTCTTGTTATTGCGTAAATAGGTAATGTGGCTATGGCTTGGGCAATAGGGATGCCTATTTTTTTTATTTAGTCCGCAAGCTAGATTATTGAAAAAAAAATAGACACGTGTGTTTCTTTTTTTACGTAATCCAAAGATTACCTCTTTACATTGACTTGAAATGTGGCATGTCGTCACAAGATTTTATACTTGTGACGTAGCGAGCCCCCACTCCCCAACTTTAATGCTTTTTTATCTACGTCATTCTCTATTATTACGATAAAGCAAAAAATACGTGTCAAATATTTTTTTATTATCTGTCTGACGGACTAAATATATTTTATTTTTTTACCTACGCATCATCCCTATTATTGGCAAGTAAATGAAGTGTTAAATGTGTGTGTCTGTGCCCGAAGCACGCACCTCTGACTTTTCAGATTCATTTGCATATTGTATAATTATGACTTGCTTAAAAACGGTGACGGTAAACATCGTGAGGAAACCGACATGCCTGAGAGATATTTTTCAACAATATGTGAAGCTAATTCAAAGGTCCATGGACAGCTTAAAAACTCTGACACCAGGTTAGTCACTAACCACACGAAAAAGAAAGAAAGAGACAAATGTTGCTTAAAAGTGGTCTCTCATAGCTCAATGCTATTCCTGTGACTGTGCTCAAAATGAATATAATTTCATTAGATCTGTCATTGTCAAGCTACGGATCAACTATGCATAAACCTACAGACACAGATTAGAGAATAGAAGAGAATCGGTCGGTCGTAACAAACATACGACAGTTTCGAAAATTGACTATTTGATACGGTCATAAATAAAATATGAAACCACATAGAAAAAAGACCGCTCGTCTTAAAAACACCCATTACCTAACCAATTAAATATAATGCGAAGATATAATTGTAAAATTGCATTTAATACTAATAAGTATTCCATTTGATTCAAAAAATCGATGACGTCACATTATTATATTTCATCCAAACCACGTACAAATTCCGCGTTTTGACAACTCATAAAAAGTAACATTATTGATTACCCTTTCAACCACCCATTTGTCGGTAAACGCGGTCACTGTACACCGTGTTCACTAACACTCCATTCGTGCATACTCCGTGTTTCGACCGTGCGGTATGTTCTCGGCTTAATTATAGTATTTGGCGGAATCGCGTTAAATCCGTAACGTTTGTGCTAAGAGTTAGTGCGTAGTGTTACAAGTTGTTTCACTGAACATCTGATTGACTTGATTGTTGCGCAGTTTGCTGTTTAGATAGGTACGTGATTCTCTTTTGTTTCTGTTCTTTGTTTGAGGGTTAATTGTCTCGTTAGTTGAGACAGTGTAAGTTTACTGAAGAACTATGTTGTTGGTATGGCTTTAGGTAGCAAAGGAAGATGCTAGTATCATCCACATCTACGCATTGTAATCCTTTTGTTAGCGTGTCGATGACTATCAAAATTGTCCCACCCAGATTTTTTCTCAGCGTTTCGTGTCTTGAAATCAGTTCCTGGAACTTGCAATCACCATAGAATTTAACGCATTGAAATGTAATTATGGTAATTGCACATTTTCTAGACTTTTTACTTATATTCAGTTTGGATTGTAATATATGTAATTATAGTACGCATGTTTTCTAGAATTTTTGACTGATATTCAGTTTGGAGAGTGGGTAATGCAATTGGCAGTCAAGCTAACAATTATTCCAACATCAAATATGAAAAAAACACGGATTAACATCCATTATCCATATCTGTATTTTCATAAAATGAATATTTGATTAAACGTTTTCCAATATTTAAACTGGAAATAGCACAATTTTATCCATCAGAACAATTTGAGCTACAATTCAGTGGAGATATAAAGGGGATTGCATTAATATTTTATCTCGTTCAAGTATATAATACCAATCGCAGTCTATATTGAGAAAACAAATTGAAATCCATTATTGTATAGCGAGTGAGATTTTCTCCCGCTCTCGGAAATTCTATTGTTTAGGAATTCTTGATACTATCCAGTAGTAATTCAAGATTAGGTACACAGCACAGGAAGATTGAAATAATCGATTGGGTATTGAATTTTGAGTATATCATTTTGGCAAAATGCATTTTGCAGTTAATTTGAGTTTTTTGATACACATGTTACCATTGCTACGCCGAAGGACCGATGGATGGTGGAGTTTTTTATTTTTAAGGATGGAAATCATCAAATAATTCCTCGCGCTCTGGGTGGAGCGGTCACTCTTGCTGACTAAAATCCTGTTCCTTTCTTATGAACGGGGATACTTAGACAGTTAAAATGTTCACAGATAATAAAAAAATAAATAATAATATCCTTGGACATTTAACACAACGCCATATAGTCCCAAGCTAAGCAACCTAATGCTTGTGTTATGGTAACGAGATGGCTGATAAACTACTTATATACATTTTTTTTTGTAAATACATACATATTATAGATAGAAAACACCCCGACCCGTAACAAATACTTGCAGGTCGTACAAATATTTGTTCCGTGCGGGAATCGAACCCGCGACATGCTGCGCAGCAGTCAATTGCTCAACCACTGCGCCAACCGTGTCGTCAGATGATATAGTTTTGTTGCCGCTATAACAACAAATACTTAAAAAACAAACGTGGAACGTGAACAAACCCTTTGTGCGCGACTCCGACTCGCACTTGACCGGTTTTTTTGTTCATAAGTCTTTAGGTATAAGTGTACAAATGGATTTATACACTCACATTTCGCCAATTAAGTCAAGTCTCCTCGAACACTGCAAAGTCGCCAAAATGTTATTTATTAATCAAGTTACAGTTGGAGAGGTCGTTCTATCCATAAATATTTCTTAGATATACGAAGATGTTCCATTATTTTAAGTTTCTATAGAAGTTAGGAAAGTTTGTGAAACTCCAAACGGCGATAATTAACAGATAAAGTGGAAAAAGGCCGCTTATTAACAAAGTTTACTATGAATTATGTCCTTGTTAAAGTATTTTTTGGGCACTTTGGATGTTGTTAAGGATGAAATTCTTTACACAAATATGTATTTACGTCCTCGAATATAAGGGTGCAATCATAATTATAAGTCTACGTACACCGGCTGATAAAGTGATGATGATATTTCAGAATATACCTAATCTTTTGTATCTTCTTCTTCTTCGAATAGTTAATGATTAACCAGGTGTCTGAGTTTTATGGTGCTCATGGGCCTCTGACTTAGCTTTACATGCTGTTGAGAAATACATAGCTCTCAGGCTGTTGCGTTTTCCTTCACCGATTTTTAAGCAAGTGATAATTATGCAACACGCACATAAATCCGAAAAATCATGCCTTGGATTTGAACTCGAGACTTATGACTTGGCAGTCCGAGGGTCATGCTACTAGGCTCTCACTGCTTTTATTGTATTATTGGATTTCAGAGGCCCGTGGGCAGCATAAAAACTCTGACACCAGGTTAGGCACTCGTTTTTCCTAGATTCTAGACGAATGAGCTACTTGTTAGGAAAAGTATTAATTGTATAAAAACCTGCTCTCTATGTTTTTTTTTAATAAGCATGCACTATGTCACCGCTGTGCAATGGCCTCCCCCAAATCGCTCCAGACATTTTTTTCAAGCCGATCTCTTGCGATATGCGTCAGGTCGTATCGCCACCTCTTCTTGTGCCGGCCATCGTCAACCTTGTGGGAACTGTTGTCCAGCAGTCACTGTGCATGTGGCTAAAGTGTCCCGTCCAATCCCATTTCAGCTTGGCAGCCTGTTTTGCCGACGAATAGAATCCGTATTTTATAGCACAGCAGATTTTCGGGCTTCTGACGACCCGTAACGACTGTCAAAGATGCACAAATGACAGCCGGGATCAACGGCTTGACTTGCTTTCCGAGGCACGGAGGAGTCTCGGTATGTAAAGATGGTCACCCACGGCCAATCCCGGCAAGCGTAGCTTAACCTGATGGATCGACCTGTGCGACTGTTAGTACTTAGCAAGAGCTTTTAATTATGGGTGGAAAATCATCAAATGGTCTCTCCCGCTCTGGGTGAAGCGGAAGAGCGTGTCAGACTCTTACTGACCAAAACCCATCCATGTTCCTCCCTTTATGTTCCGGGGTAGCGGTAACCCTTTCTGACAATCCCGCTGAGCTGTTGGCACCCTACAGTTACGGAACCCTAAAAAACATAGGTTTTAAACAGACTTGTGAATAAATGGTTGCCCGGACAAAACCGGGCATATCTAGTAACAAATGTTTGTTCTATTCCTTACGATTGGATTTTGATCCGGATTTATTATAAAGGAAATAGAGTTCTGACTTTGAACGATAAGTCCTGGGATGCCAACTTTTCGTCATAAGACTGGGCTATGAGAACAGCGATGGTTTAGCAATACTTTTTTTTAAATCGCTGTTCCATAATTGAATTTATCTTGTATTGTTGTATGCCAGTATACTAACACCGCGTTTACACCAAAGTATGTATAAAACAAGGTATCCTACATTAAGTATCTAGTATTTTTTTAAATTTTTTGGTATTACACTACGTTGGTCTAGTGCTCGTAAGCGCTACTGCTGAGGCTGAGGCCTTGGGTTAGATTCCCAGGTCGGAAAAAATGCTATTGGATTTGAAAATCTAGAATGTCTCAGTAGCAGCCCAAAGTTTGGATTTGTTTATTACATGGGACTTAAACATAACAGGCGAAATGTGGGTATACTATAGGTACACCTCTCAAGGAAACTAGGCGTGATGTTTATGGTAGTAGGTAGTGTCTTAAAATTATAGGGCGATAGACTTTTTCGTGCAAGTATGCGGGTGGCGCCAACGTCTGGCGGGGCGTCAGACGCTCGCCCGCATAACTTGAGAGACTGTCAACGACAAATTCACCCTATAATTGTATGTGATTACATGTCACTAATTTCGTCATATAATTTTGGCTTAAAATAACTTGTATTCAAAACATGTGGAAGGCTTGTTAAGAAGATGAACATACATAAATGTAGATAGATATATAAAAAAAATCTGTTCAGAACTTTATTATCAAAATAAAGTTCAAAACAGATTTTTTTTTAACAGATCCTTGACAAGACTTGTCAAAATCAGCTGATTAATGGCTGTAAACGCGGGGTAGTGTTAGTTCTGTCCTTTATCCATAAATAATGAAGTGTTAAAGTAGGTAAAACATTTCCTGGCGGCCAGAGATTTTTATAAATGTTTGATGCGAGTATTTAGATTTTTTCATAAGTTTCTAACATTTTTCTTATTTTAATTTATAAATGAAAAAATATATTTCCTTAAACTTAGATTTCTTGAGTTTCGGATACTCTTAATTAATAAACAAAGAATAATTGTACAGCCAAGTTAATTGCATACATAATTTTGATCTATAGACATTTTCGCCAATATTAAGTATTGCGCAAAACTTTTATAGTAACCTATAAAGACTATGAATTCCCGATCATCAAAAATCAAGATGAAAAATTCATAATTCATCTGTTGCACTCTCGTCTAGAGGCCGCGGTCGATGGAGGTCGCTCGATCTGGATTAAAATTCAGTGGCTTCCATTAGACTTTGCGCTTTGTTTGAGTGGGCATTAAACCGCCGCCATTTTGAACCAAACTTTTTTTTGTGATTTACCAAGTCTGGCCGCAAAGTTTCGCCGTGATTCCGATCAATTGCGTTCTACGTTTAAAATGCGGTGTTGGAGCGGTTTTTCATGTTTAGGTCGTAACTACCTTTATTTATAAAAGTTTAGCTATTAAGCTCGTTCATTAGCTAAGGGGTGAAAAAGTATTTAAGTTTAAAATTTCATGGGTTAATTGTTGCTAATGGTTTGGCTTTTGTCTTCCATAAAAAGAAACAGTTATCATTTTAAAATATCTAATAGATATAAATAACTTTGCAAAAAGGAATTTTAACCGTGCTACATAAACAAACTGAGAATTGTACATCAATTAATTTAATCCCGTTAAGTATCGTTGGAATATTTCCTGGTAGGTATTTCAGTAGCTATTAATAAGTGCTATGACCTATTAAAGCTATCTATACTAATATTATAAAGAGGAAAACTTTGTTTGTTTGTTTGTTTGTTTGGTTGTAATGAATAGGCTCAAAAACTACTGGACCGATTTTAAAAATTCTTTCACCGTTGGAAAGCTTAGTTTTCTAGGAGTAACATAGGCTACTTTTTATCCCGGGAAAAATAACGGGTCCCACGGGAAAGACCACGGGAGCGAAGCCGCGGGCAAAGTGCTAGTCTGAAATAAAATTAAACTGTGTTATCTATAGATATAATATATGAAAGTCAATTGGAAAATTACAATATTATTTATTTATTTAATACTTTAAGCACAGAAATGTACAGAGGCGGACTTAATGCCGATGATATTATTATGTATGAATTATTTTCTCATGTAAATGTGTATGTGTGTTTAGCTCCTTACCAAATTTTAAATTTAATTTATAATTATAAAAACGAATAAGCAATACTATAATAAACAGGATGAAACAACTGCAAAAAGTAGGTGAATTGATTTTATTATTTAGTTTGTTTGATTTTTTTTAATCAATTATTTATTTTAACCTATCAACGTTTAAATGATCAATGGGCACTAGCCCTACCCGTGTGTTACATTAATGCCACCATTGTAGCGCCACGTTGTACTGGGGTAACCGAAAGGGTTATACATACAAAAGCATATGCTACAGACCACCAAACTGAACAACTTTTACTATGGGACCAACTCCGAAATCGTGAAAAAAATCAGCTGGTCCCTACATTTTGACGAGTCACGTGACCAAAAATGTATAGAACAGCAGATACTTTTTTTGTATGTATTTACTCTTTCGGTTACATCCTGTATAATGTCTATCATGATGTATAGTGGTTCATATTTATGTCACTGCTACAATAATAATGCGGTATGTCTTTATAGTGCTATTTATGATAACAGAGTTAATAGAGGTGCCGTAAGCGATAGAAATTCCTCGGATGCTCCGACAAGACTTAGATACGATGAAGGTATACATAAGGAGTTTGTGTATAATGTGTTACATCGTAGAAAGGTTTTTATATGTACTTATATGGATAAAGGATTTATTACGTATTGAGGTTATCATTAGCTATTCGGGTATAAGATTGATTTAAGTACGTACTGGAGTAGAAATCGATCTTTGACAGTCGTTACGGGTCGTCAGAAGCCCGAAAATCTGACAGCCAGTCTTACCAAGTGGTATCGTTTTGCCCAGTTACTGGGTTGTGGAGGTCAGATAGGCAGTCGCTCCATGTAAAATACTGGTATTCAGCTGCATCCGGTTAGACTGCAAGCCGACTCCAACATAGTTGGGAAAAGGCTAGGCAGTTGATGACTGGAGTAGAAATCGACTATGAATAGCCAAGGTTAGTGTTGATATTTTCTGTTGATTTAAATAAACTAACTCGGATAAATGCACGTACAGGTCTCCAAAAGTGATAATGCGCATAGAAATCTTCGCCACTGTTCGGCAACGGTCGTATTCCCCGAGCGTCGGAAGACGATATATATATAGAGTGGTTAAGTGCATTTTCTTCATGCATAATTTAGTAAGATTATGTGTTTTGTCCTAAAAGAGATAAATATTGATTTATCAGTAACGAAATTTGATTCAATAATTCCATGTAAGTAAATAGCGAGCTATAATTCATATAAGCCTAAATCTGATTTTTAATATGTTTTTTCTAGTACTTAATATGTATTTTACGTAGGTATTTTTAATTTTTTAATATTGAAAAAACGTGAAAAATGTTAGTATATTTAAATATTTTACAAAATTAACTTTTTAAATTTGAATAAGATAATTAAAGTTGAAATTAAATTCACCTTTGAAAACAAAACCAAGAAGGGTGTGTAATAGCAGCTCTATATAATTCCAGACAAAGAGAACACGTGCAGTCACCACCAATATAACAAGACGACTGACGGACCTTTGACTGACCGCCGACCGCCGCCGACCGTCCGAATTCTTTTCGATCGTGTACACATGATATTGACTCCTATTTCTTTCGAACAAGGTGTAAAATGCAAGGGACTCGAACGGTTCAATGATTCGGGTGTTTCCGGGAATACGACAATTAGCGAAGATCTGCATGTGCATTATTAATTTGGGAGTACTGTAACGTATTTATTGTTCAAGTTACAATTTGAAAGAGGAAGAACTATTAACACGTTAGCTGCGGCACTAATTTTTGCAAACTTTCCGTCCCTGCGGCACGAGGTATTATCGGCCCGCACCGTGACCAGACGTTAGGGCGACACGCGGTCTATTAGACCCCACCTCCTTTAACAGACTAAAATCCATTTTCTGGCGCGAAATCAAAGATAAATGAAAAATTTTGGTCCTTATCGATATAGACAGTGAATTGATGAACCCTAATCTACCGTCGCCCCGGGATCTGATAACTAGTTTAGGAATGATTGGTAAAACAAAATATGGGATCTTATACACCTCGTAACGCACTGAAATAGGGTAAATTTTTGCTAAGATTAGTGATGGGAAAAATAATATCGACGCAACGACGTTTATCTATTTTTGTGTGAAAATCTTAATGCGGTTCACAGAATAGAAAAAAAAGAAAACCAGAAGTAGAAAAGAAACTATCCTATGTATTCTGCCTCGGGCTTTAAAAATGCACTTATTAGAACTTGAATTAACATAAAAAAATCAGTAACAAATTAACAATATACTTTTTTTTATAAAAAATCGCAATCGTTCTATTTCTGGGGTTTTTTTTAAATTAACTTCTTCCGACATCGTTTAGACATGTTCGACGATGTAAAAGGACGTGCTCTCCAATCGACGTGATGCACAACACTAGTCGCGGGAAGCTCGCGTTGGGTGCGGTACGAGGTCCGGGGGGATATGGGACGTTTTAGCCTCGTTCCACACTACATTAAAATTATATTAATTCAGTGCGGTACGAGGCCTAAGACATCCGGTACCAAGGTAGGAATACCACCGAGGGACCATTAGCGCGTCTCAAATATACATTTATCTCTTTTATATACTGGACCAAACCAAAGCTATGCCCTTCGCACGACAGAGATGTTCACGTTTTAACTTGCCGCACCACAAGGAAGTTGTATGAGGGGTGATTTAGGCCTCGTTTCGCACTTAACGTGTTAATGTTGCCAACTAAATGCGAAGTGCATTCTATTTGGTGAGGCCAACTAAAAATAAAAACATTATGGTTGCGTTCTCTATTAATTCCCAACACTTGGATCTGAAACTGTTTGATATTATTATATCGATGTAATTAAAAATAGTTACAAGTGTTTCAACATCTCATTAAACCTTTTGTGGTTTTTATGATTTTTCTGTTTATATCTTGTTTTTTCAGTGATAAGACTAATTGATAAATAGCTATTTTCCCTAAAATTCCCTAGATCCTTAGAAAGTCTATCGGCAGGTTGAAGTTAGTGTGTAAGTGAAAACCTAAACTAAATCTATTGTCAGCAGTTCAGTTCAGCAGTTTACGCCTAGTAACAGAAAAGTACAGACGGCAGCACATCAATCTATCCCAAACTGTCAAATATTCCCAATTGAACATGAACCTTATGCGTTTGAAATAAAGTTGAAAATCTTTCAAAGGAATTTGACAGATTGGGGTAACTCGATGTGCTGGCCTCTGTACATAAATTCTACCGTTAATTGTTTTGCACTTAAATGTCGAATCGTTGAAACCAAAAGACATTTACAAACAAAAGATAAGCTCGTAAATAAATACCGTCATTCATTTGTTTTATGTTTAGAATATAAAGGTTTTCTTATTTCAAAATGAAACGCGGGACGGAAAACCTATCAATATTAAATGAAAACTTTTGACAAGACCCGATAACGTGGAAAGTTGTACCATTATTGTACCAACCTATTTATATCTATAAAAACAGTATAAAACAAATCTACGTCTATGTGATGCTTATGTTTTCAATGCTACTCAATTAATTTTGATGCGGTATTCACCAAAGTGTAGACAATTTATTGCTGATATAATGTAGGTATTTGATAAAGAGCCGAAATCTATCTATATACATATAAATCTTCACAGGTCGATCCATCAGGTTAAGCTACGCTTGCCGGGGTTGACCGTGGATGGGTGACCATCTTTACATAGGTACCGGGACTCCTCCGTGCCTCGGAAAGCACGTTAAGCCATTGGTTCCGGCTGTCGTTTGTGCATCTTTGACAGTCGTCAGGGGTCGCCAGACGTCCGAAAAACTAACAGCCAGTCTTACCAAGGGGTATCGTATTACCTAGTTACTAGGTTGTGGAGGTCAGATAAGCAGTAACTCCATGCAAAATACTGGAATTCAGCTGCATCCGGTTAGACTGGAAGCCGTTCCCAACATAGTTGGGAAAAGGTTAGTCAGGCAGGCAGATTGATCAGAACTCTTGATATTTTAACATGTTGCCTCATCAGTAGCTCGCATCCGACCGAAACAAGGACGGGTTGCTAGTTTTAATATAAAAAGCAGATATATTTCATGTCTAAATATCATGTTAAAACTGGGCAAATGCGAGTCGAAGTCGCCCACTTAAAGTTCCGTACCACTAAAACTATGTTTTATCTTCTACTAGCTTCCACCCGCGGCTTCGCCCGCAAAATATGTCAACAAATTATACACATAAAGCTTCCTCCTGAATCACTCTATCTATTAAAAAAAATCGCATCAAAATCAGTTGCGTGGTTTTAAAGATTTAAGCATACATAGGGATATAGGGACAGAGAAAGCGACTTTGTTTTATACTATGTAGTGATTGATTATTTGCTTTGAAAACGGTTATAATTACGTATTTTCTAACACTACATGGGACTTAAACATATTTGACGAAATGTTTGTGTATTATAAGTTCATTGATACATTTGTATACATAGATTATTATATTCTGTACAAAAATAATTAATGTTTTCGTCGAAAGGTTAGGCAGTGGCTGTGTATCTCTAGAAGACTTGCTTCAAGACTATTATGCCATGTTTTAAGTTACAACTGGCCAGTTATAACGGTTCTAGAGATATCCTATAACATACAAATATACGCAGACGGCTTAGAGTTTCTTATTGGGTTCAATTTTCACCCATCGGGTACGGTACCCTAAAATTGGTTTCTCTACACCAAATTAAAATGAGAGAGCCACTCCATCATTAGAATGGTAACAAGTGTTTTGTTTGAAAATACTTTAGCTCCATCATCCTTTTTATTAGGACGAATCGAGATGGCTGTCCTCGTTATGTTTGATGGAAAAAATAAGGTTTTCATAAAAGAAAACTGAAGAAACTCCTTTTTATTGTGAGATTGTAACTCGATCCTTTAAGTAAGGAGCTGGGAGATGTTGCTGATGCCAAATCATATTTATTTGTTGAAGTAGATTTTTTCAAATATTTTAAAAGTTTGATCACTGCGAGACGAAAACCCGAAACAAAATAAGGGCATATTTCATCCGTGGAACTGAACGCGATCAGCGCATAAACCACGTTTAAGAGCTGTTAGTGTTATTATTTTCTATAGAATGTCGACACCGAGAGATCTTGAACGCGTTCTAGATGCGGTGATCGCGTTCAGTTTCATTGGTGAAATTGGCATTCAGAGGTCAAAGCCCCCATTAAAATTAAGACATTATATCATAATATATGCGTAATTCTTTTAAATAATATTTAAAATAGGTATAAAATGACTAACTAACTATACAAATAAATACAAAAACAATAGAAGACTCAAGCGTCGAAGTACTCGTCCGCATCGCTATCGCGTCGTGCGAAAACGTGCCCAGGGAACTGGCAGCTTTGTCACGTTGAATGGCAATGCTAATTCTTTGTCTGCATGTCACACACATCTTGGGGTACTTGAATCATTGCTTGTTTTTGTTAATGTATAATTGTTAGTCTATAACTAAACGAGCGAAGATAATTTAAATTATCAATTAACTTTAAATATTTATATTAGTAGAAGGTATTTGAGGAGCTCGTGGCTATGTAATAACAGCCGCACACGCCGATCCATCTTTACATACCGAGACTCCTCCGTGCCTCGGAAAGCACGTTAAGCCGTTGGTCCCTGTCATTTGTGCATCTTTGACAGTCGTTACGGGTCGTCAGAAGCCCGAAAATCTGACAGCCAATCTTACTAAGGGGTATCGTATTACCCAGTTACTAGGTTGTGGAGGTTAGATAGGTAGTCGCTCCGTGTAAAATACTGGTATTGATCTGCATCCGGTTATACTGGAAGCCGACTCCAACATAGTTGGGAAAAGGCTAGGCAGATTAGTAGAAGGTAATACGGTGGGAGTGCCTTTACATAAGCAGCCAAAACAACATATTGATCTGACGGAACGGGGCCATTTGCCTTGCGGTTTGCCGCCAACATTATGTTCATTGATCTATACATTACGTCATACATCTCATACCGGTGTTTGATCGAGGCGGTATAGTCGCCGGATTAGTGTGTGATGGAGTCTAAGGGCACATTTCATATGGAAACTGATTGCAATACTCCACAATGATGACACCAACATCTCTTGAGCGGTCAGTGGGATTGTTGGAAAGGGTTACTGCAGCTACCCCGGAACATAAACGGCTAAGGAAGGAACATGGGTGGGTTTTAATCAGTAAGAGACTGACACACCCTCCCGCTCCACCAAAAGCGGGAGGAGTCATTTAATGATTTCCCACCATCAAAAAAAAAGCGCAGGTTTACTTAGCTCTTTTGGCGCCTAAATGACACTGAGATGGATGTTGTCGGGGTTCTACGTGCATACAGCCTGTATGCACGTAGAACGCTGGTAAGAGTCTGCGCCGACCAGAGTTGACAACCAGCGCTTTTAAGCGCTGACAAACACTCGCATATCGGCGCCGGTCAACAGCGTCGGACTATCAAGTCTTAGGTCTCGCGTTCGAACCTAAGGCTCGCCTCTGACTTTTCAGATTCATGTACAGAGAGATATTTTTAACAGTATGTGAAAAAAAGTCAGAGGCCCATAGGCAGCATAAAAACTCTGATACCAGGTTAGTCACTATCCACACGAAAAGAAGAAGTAGAACAGAGTTCTACGTGCATACATCCTAACGTTTTATAAAATTGTCTCAGAAATTGTATTGATAAACAAGATGGTGGCATTATTTCCAGCTTTGCCCACGCGCCAAGATCCTTGATCCTAGTACCTTAGATAATGGTGTCATTCACCCTTGATCAGTACTTGGGAAAAAGTTGTATGTTTAAGTTGAATATTAAACTGTAATGTTGGGTTTTCTATTAAACATTAATAATACTTTAGCAAATTCCCTAAGCAATAACTGAGCGAACCAATCTTATATTTACTAACGCTAAGCAATTCCTAATGTAACAAAAGAAATGTGGAACGTAAGTACATTTAATCTCATCATTCACTAAACACACGAGGAAGAAGAAAGATCTCGAAGCAAAGATTACCCTTCACGGTAAAATAAATCTACCTCTTTGTAACTGTATAATGTGAATAAATAAAGGTTACATTTTCCTTCGTAAATTACCTACATTCAATTTACTTTGAGAATGTTGCCATCGGCTGTTATGATTTTAGGGATTTTTCTTTTTTATTTGCCACCGAAATCCATTTTGGTTGATTTATTATTGCTATTTAATTTTTTAAGACTAGTTTATTTTGTGGTTAATGCCATGGAGATTTTGATCTGTAAATGAACTTTAATTTTAATAGAACAAAACATAGTCCATGTTTGAAGAAGAACTGGCGTCAAACATACAGTTGATGTTATTGAAAGGTATTTTTAAGATTGTTTACTTTAAAGTTACCTTCTTAATTTCTGACTGGGAATAAGTAGGGTTTTTTTCAGACAATACACGATTAAAGTGACAACGTGGAGTCTAATGGCAAATTACAGTTACAGTATACAGTTAATTACATATTATGATCATCTTGTTTAAAATAGTGAGCCCCCTCATTTTTGAAATATGTATGTAAGAAGCAGTGGAGGGGCGCGCATTTAAAAATAAGAATATCTCTTTTTTTTTGAGGATAGGAAATCATCGAATAACTCCTCCCGCTCTGGGTGCAGACTCTTACTGACTAAAACCTATCCATGTTCGTTCCTTAGCCCTTTGTGTACCGGGGCAGCGGTAACCCTTTCGGATAATCCCGCTGACCATCGCAGTATCTCTAGTTTATTTGATACGCAACATAATCATTCCCGATCATTCAAACCGTCATCCCTTTACAAAATACTTCCTTAATTACAAGTATACATCGCTCTTTCCAGCCCAAGTGTTGTTTTTCACGACTGTGGCAATTCGGGGGCAGATTACGTCGGGATCGGATCGAATAAGTCCGTACTTACTATGACCGAGGTCCATAATTCCCCGCATTGCAGACAGCGCTGCAACAACCATTATGTAGTGAGCACGAGGTTTAAGTTATAAACTTTTTACTATGTCCATATAACCTTTTCACCGCCAACAGGATGCATGGCCTTGTCTAGCGACAAGCTATAAATAGCTAGCTAATTTTGTTGACCTGTTCTTGCGCAGATGCGACGCTCGGCTTCAACGTGTAAGTTATCACCCTATAATCGGCATTTTTGTTCCTCGTGTGTTTTATGTTTTTATTTAAAAAAAGGTTTTTTTTTTTTTTGAGGGTGGTAAATCATCCAATGATTTCTCCCGCTCTGGGCGGAGCGGAAGGAAGTGTCAGATTCTTACTGACTTAAAGCCATGCATGTTCCTTCCGTAGCCCTTGCAGTGGAGGGGCGCGCAATAACAAATCAGAGTATCTGTTTTTTTTGGAGATGGGAAATTATCAAATAACTCCACCGGCTCCACTGCAGCGGAAGGGAGTTTCCGACTCTTACTCACTAAAACCCATCCATGTTCCTTTCGTAGTCCTTTATGTTCCGGGGTAGCGGTAACCCTTTCGGACAATCCTGCTTAAAAAAGAACTATTTTGATTTGTTTGTTGTGTGATTTGTTTGTGCAGAATAAACATTTTTTGTTTCTTTCTATAAATGTATAACGAACAAGATAGTTAAAATGAAGACCTTCATACTTCATCCTCGCGCTAGTGGCACGAAAATCTGGAACTGATAATTCATGTGCTTGGCGGTGAAAACGTCAGTTAACTTCTAAGTCCAGTTAACTTTGCTACAAGATTTTAGCAAGACTAACCAGGCACCGTCTCAATTAAACGTTAGGACTGTACCTACTAAATTAGTTCGTTATTACTTCAATCGTATTCTTACTTAAATTATACGAGCGATAGTATGGCACATTAAGCTTCGAAAGAGACTTTCACACGGGTGACACGTACAGTTGCGCTAGCACATTAAGTTACTATACACTGTCAAATTTTCACCATTAATCGATTTTGAACTACAAGGTTTTAAGGTTTTAAATCATTTAGAGAAGTTTGACAGTTTAGTATAACTTGATGTGCTGGTGACCGACTTCTTACGGAACCTGTCATTTTTATCAACAAAACCCCAAAGGATACTTTTGTCCAAGCGGGGACATGGTGCCACGGGAGACGAAGGCGGCACACCGCCCGTGTCTACAACTTCGACTCTCGCAAGAGCGTTTATTATTTTGCATAAACCAATTGTTATTAATAAAAACAGTAATACCATGAACACAGTCCACTAAGTCAAGATCCAAGAACACACAACAACACTTTAAAATATCATTTTATTAAACCGCTGTCGCTTATGACGTATACCACACCCTGTAGGACCGAGCGGCGCTGGTTTGATTACCGTTTTCCGTGCACCACGATCGACTGTTGTAATTTGCTTGCTATCATAAAACCAAACGCCCTTATTTGCTACACGGCAATATATTATTATTTGTGTACCGACTTTACAGCCCCTGCCTATAAATTGTGAGAAATGCCGCTGAAAATGTTTGCTCTATTACTGATAAATATATCAGTATGGCGTGTTCGATAATACGAGTATTAGTACGCCCGTGTTGGTGATTTTTATTGCTGGTGGGCACGTAGAATGTTCAGCCTATGATGTTCCCACTGCTAGCACACAGGCCTCCTCTCTGTGGGTTGGCTGGATCCACCACGCGGGCCCATGCGGGTTGGTAGATGTCACTTGTTTTCGAATTTTTGATTTAAGAATATGTCGGTTTTGAGAGCAGTGGTCATGAACTAATTTATACAAAGTAAGACACCTATTAGGGTTCGAAGCTACAACTCGTAAGTCCCAGCTGACGCCACTGCATGCTAGTGGCGCATTCACCAGAAAAAACATTTTAGGGATTATCTTCGAAAGTACTAGACCGAATTGCATAAGATTATCTATTATTCACTTCGAAGTATTTAAATGAAAACTCTTTCAGTGAGTGAGCTTATAAAGTATATAAAATATTTTTTCTCAATATTGATATATCCTTTAGAATTCACATACGCCATTCAACCCTGATAACCTGGCCTTATTGATAATAAATCGGGCGGAGCTCAAATTCGAGATACTAAAAATATATCAACAGTAAACTGAACTCAGCCCCAGTCCCTTGTTAGCAATTTATTGTCAAAGACAGACATAAAAACCGTTGATCTAGATTCTACCATTCGTAACGTTTTCAAATTTATTTTTGTTGGGGTTACGATATTTTAAAGGGCTTAAAAAGGGTCGCCTGTTGCTTTGTTTTTTAATTTAAATAATTTATGTACACTGGGTTTTTGCAAAAACGGCAATATGATAAATTTATGCAATATTTTATTGTCGTTCCGAAGGTAAAAAGGTCTGGCCGTAATAAAAACTCCTTGTTCAGTGATTGTTTTGTATGGCAACAATAAGAGGTTATGGGAAAGGAGGATGGATTACCAAAATAGTGTCTTTATGCTTGTGTCTGGGAAGAATAAACGTTGATTCTCCTAGATAAATATATCTTATAACTGAGTGAAATAACAAGCTTCTTGCCGAAAAATATTAAGTAGATCTTAGTTGTTCACAGTAAAGATAAAATAATAATAAATGTCGGGAGCTCCGTTCAACGATAATAGTATGGTCTGATGTTTATTTTATTTGAAAGAAGAGATTACCTGTTGCTTATTTTATTCACTTCTATTTTTCAGAAAGATTTAGTTGGAAATTGAATTGGCTAGTTGACAATTCCCGTGACACAAGGGCTGTCTTTTACCTTGGCAAAAGGCTTAGTATCGCCATACAACGTGGCAATGCCGCCAGTTTCTTGGGTACATTACCAGTTGACAGCGATGCGGAGTAATTTTTGACGCCATAATTATTTAGTTAGTTATTAGTTTTATATAATTGTACATATTATATTATTTTTAGTGTTCGGTTGCATATTGTGTTTGAAATTCGATTTAATTTCAGTCAATCCTATTTGCTAGTACAGCTGTTCAATTCAATTAAATTTAATCAGTAATTATTAATAGTGGTAGTTAACAGTTGTTAGTTAGTTTTTTTTATGTCAACATAAGTAGGTGCTTTCTCGCTCTTAGATTTTATATTATTATATCTTAGATTATCTTAGTTTTTTTTTAAAGTGATTTTGACGCAAACGGTTGAAGATCAGACCAGCCACCATACCTTAGAGCGGAATTATGTATATTAATATTACTTCAGCGTGTGAAAGAGAGGAGGTATAGCTCCATCTCTGTGCCAGTGTGAAACAATATTAAAAATATACTGCTATAGAGTGGGTTCACTGACATGGCTTAACTAAGAGGGTAACTTGTAAGAGGATTAGTAGAATCTTTTTGAGT
Source organism: Hyppa rectilinea (assembly GCA_951799385.1). Lineage (NCBI taxonomy): Eukaryota > Metazoa > Arthropoda > Insecta > Lepidoptera > Noctuidae > Hyppa > Hyppa rectilinea. The sequence goes on along the minus strand of OX637322.1, from coordinate 10,079,574 downwards.
GAGTGGAAACTATTGATTGTTTTATTTCTTTTCTCTTGGACTTTTTACCTATTGAAGGGAGAATTTACCATTTTTGCATTTAGATATCGTACACGCAATGAATCATATCACCTATTATATTATAAAGCGAAAGTAACTCTGTCTGTCTGTTTGTCTGTCCGTAAACCATTCACGCCTTATACCGCCGTAAACTATCTAATGAGCCCTCCCGCTCTGGGTGGAGTGCAAGGGAGTGTCAGACTCTTACTGACTGAAACCCATCCATGTTGCTTCCTTAGCGCTTTATGTTTCGGAGTAGCGGTAACCCTTTCGGACAATCACGTTTAACGCCTTAAAGGTTGAACGGATTTTGATAAAATTTGGAACTAAGGTAGATCAGTGAGTCAATATTAAAAATTTGGAACTAAGGTAGATCAGTGAGTCAATATTAAAAATTTGGAACTAAGGTAGATCAGTGAGTCAATATTAAAAATTTGGAACTAAGGTAGATCAGTAAGTCAATATTAAAGAACCTTAAAATTTGGCCCAAATGAAAATCATAGACGAAAATTTTATATACATTCGTAAGTAATTCCGATTCGCAATATAAAGTTGTAAAATTTACAGACAGTAACTTCGGGTCGTCAGAAGCCCGAAAATCTGACAGCCAGTCTTACCAAGGGGTATCGTATTACCCAGTTACTGGATTGTGGAGGTCAGATAGTCTGTCGCTTCATGTAAAATACTGGTATTCAGCTGCATCCGGTTAGACTGGAAGCCGACCCCAACATAGTTGGGAAAAGGCTCGGCAGGTTGATTGAAGTAAGTTCGATTTGTAAGTTAATAAGTTACGTTAAGACAGTTTACTTAAATTATTACGAAAATAAACAAAAATTCTTTTCCAGAATCGACATTCGAAATTGTACTCTTACATTTCACAATAGGTATCATTTTGAACCGTATCACAGTACAGTATTATGCAAATTAAGGGCTTACCAAACGTTACGTTACTCTGGCCCAAATCTGTCCGTCCGGGTATTGTATGCTAGGAGACTATTGTGGATGAGTGCTTCTTTGTTACCAACATTCAGATTGGATTCCAATCCTGCAGGATTAAACAATAGATGTGTGTTGTGTTGTTCCAATATTTGCTCAAATGTTTAGACGGCCTATGAATGTGTATGTGGAGATTCAAGTAATCGTATTGCGGGGCTATGAATATGAAATTCTTTTTGTGAGCCCAGGATTGAGATGTCATATGGTATGTCGTGAAGATTGTTTTGTGGTTATGTTGTTAGAGTAGTGTAGGTACCCTTTGTTATCGGAGTAGCTGGAAAAGATCATATTTTATTAGATTGAATCATGTTGATTAATTTTCCAATCGTCCGTCATATTGCAAATTGACCACTGTCAATTTTTTTCTAATTTTAATTTTGAACCGAAAAAGTTCAATGTCATCTGCCAATAGGAAAGCGGCGTTTGAAACTTGCAATATGTCACGAGATCAACTCGAAGACGGCAAATTGTTCTATGTCAAATATTTTTTCCAGTATGTTGTTTTTTTACTCTCCTGTAAACTTGTGATTTTTGACATACAGCTAATTGCAATATGAACGACGACATGCTGGTGGTGTCATATTTTTTTATTGCATGCGCTATTCTTATATTGCTGGTTTGCTTACCTCATCTTACATTTATGAGTGTACCTACACAAATACCAAAGTATCACGGTATTTTTTGCCTGAGTAAGTAATGCTGCCTTTTTTTTTTTTTTTTTTTTAAGGCTGGGAAATCGTCCAATGACTGCTCCCGCTCTGGGTGGAGCGGAAGGGAGTGTCAGACTCTTACTGACTAAAACCCATCCATGTTCCTTCCGTAGCCCTTTATGTTCCGGGGTAGCGGTAACCCTTTTGGACAATCCCGCTTAAGTAATGCTGCCTAATGGTGTCATCATAATTCTTCTAACCTTATCCCAATTTTCTTCCAAAGGGAGTAGCCACGCCCTTTCTAACCATATCATCTTAAACACAGTTCATCCATGTCTCTTTGGTCTCCACCTACATTCATACTCAAAACTTTCCTGACGGGATTTTCCTCATTCCTCCGCATAACATGCTTAATCCACGACAACCGATTTCTACACAACTTTTTGGTCATCAAAGGTTTATTATGTCTTAAAGTGCTGACGTAATAATTGCACTGTACTTGAGCCTTGTACCAAAAAACATGAGTAGACCGTTACAAAACGAAAACACTTAACGCCAGACGAGGTTTTTCGACAACATTGTAACGAGAATTCGACTAGCAATTGTCTGTGCCATCTTTGAGTACGAATAGCACAAGCCTCACAAATGTATCACTGATGCAGAATAACATACATCGTTAGAACAGAAGTGGAACGTGTGGCTTTTCTAATTCATACACTGATGTTTGTCCCAATATAGTTGTGAGTCAAGAGGTCGTTGTGAAGAGTTCGTTGTTCAAGCTGGATTGTACTGATGTTCGAACAAATTCACTAGGGTAAGAGGGTAGGGTACGCCGTGGGATCTGGAGGCGATAGTCCTCGCGCGCCTGTTCGAGTGGCGCGCGGAGGCACTAAGCCGGGGGGAAACTCCGTTTCCGCAGCAAATTGCGGCGGAGCGGACGGACCTCCGGCGCGATCTCATGGCGGCCTGGAATCAGCGACTGTCGCAACCCAGCGCAGGGCACGCCACGATAGTGGCGGTAAGGCCCCTCTTTGAGGAGTGGCTAGAGAGGCGTCACGGCGCCCTCACCTTCCGCCTGACGCAGGTCCTCACCGGACATGGATGTTTCGGGAGGTTCCTGCACATCATCAGGCGGGAGGAAACGCCCGGGTGTCACCACTGCGAGGATCGCCCAGAGGACACGGTAGAGCACACGGTGCAAACCTGCCCCGCATGGGCAGAGCACCGCCGTGTCCTCGTAGAGGCGATCGGCGGCGGCGACCTCTCGCGCCCGGCCCTGGTGCAAGCCATGGTCCGGGGCGAGAGGGAGTGGGAGGCAGTCACCTCCTTCTGCGAAAAAGTTATGCTCGCGAAGGAGGTGGCGGGATGGGAGAGAGAAAGGTCCTCCCGTCCCAGCCGCCGCGGGAGACGCTCCGGGCGTCGGGAGCCACGTGACGACTCCCGGCCACCGTAGGCGCGGGCTTGCGGGCGGTGAGTAATGGGTGACTCACCGTCCGATCAGCACCAGACCCGTGCCGTACGGCGTGTATATGTTCCACGCGCGCCTCAAAGAGATGTCAGCATATGAAGGGGCCCCTTAGGGCCAAGCCTGCCGGGTAAGCGGGATTGTCCGAAAGGGTTACCGCTACCCCGGAACATAAAGGGCTACGGAAGGAACATGGATGGGTTTTAGTCAGTAAGAGTCTGACACTCCCTTCCGCTCCACCCAGAGCGGGAGCAGTCATTGGATGATTTCCCAGCCTTAAAAAAGAGGGTAGGGTAGAGCTATCGAACGAACGAAGGGAAAAAGTGGACGTTTGTAGTTAGTATATACGTACGATAAGGGTCCATGTTATCGTGGTTTAGATTTAATACTTTTGTAGTATTTTTAGAGAGGAGGATTTTTTTAGAGAGGAGGATTTTTTTAGAGAGAAGCTCGTGGCTAAGTTCTAACAGCCGCACAGGTCGATCCATGAGGTTAAGCTACTCTTGCCGGGGCTGGTCGTGGATGGGTGACCATCTTTACATAACGAGAGTCTTCCGTGCCTCGGAAAGCACGTTAAGCCGTTGGTCCTAGCTGTCATTTGTGCATCTTTGACAGTCGTTACGGGTCGTCAGAAGCCCGAAAATCTGACAACCAGTCTTACCAAGGGGTATCGTATTGCCCAGTTACTGGGTTGTGGAGGTCAGATAGGCAGTCGCTCCATGTAAAATACTGGTATTCAGCTGCATCCGGTTAGACTAAAAGCCGACCCCAACAGAGTTGGAAAAAGGCTAGGCAGATGATGACTTTTGTAGTATTTTCTCAAATATTGGCACATCCAATCAAGTTTCGGTAAGCGGCATTGTCCAAAAGGGTTACCCCGCTACCCCGGAACATAAAGGGATAACGAAGGAACATGGATGGGTTTTTGTCAGTAAAAGTCTGACACTCCCTTCCGCTGCACCCAGAGCGGGAGGAGTCATTTGATGATTTCACAACCTAAAAAAAAAATCCAAGCAAGTTGGTAAGGATGTAAGGATGTATGAATGTTCGTAATTGTAACACGCAAAAACTACTGAACGAATCTGAATATCACATATAAAATCTCAGTGGTCCGTTCTCATGGGATAATTTTCGACACCCACCCGGGTCAAGCCGCTGGCAGCAGTTAGTAGCTTATGATGACAAGTTCTGGTTTGGTTGAATAACTTCTTTGTTTAGCGACGGTCAATGTTTACGTAGGTAAATATAATTGGAGATTACACTTGCATAGTTGGAAATTATACTGAACATTGTTAGGGTTGCATCTTTTGCGGCGCAAATCGCACTCTGTACTCAGGGTTGCCAACAATATTGGCAACCCTGTTTTGCTGAGAATGTTGCGAACTCTTTGGTATTGCAAACTTTTCTGAAGATTTTTGTTTATTTTTCATTCAAATGTTATTCTTTTATTTTTCTTCGCTTTTGCTCCTAGAAATCTGTCAAATGTTTTGTTTTGTGTTTTCAATTTATTTATATTTTTTATCATTTTCCCCATTTAAATAATTTATCACTCTGTGCTTTAGCTTTATATCAGTAAAACAACTACCAAAACATACAGTTCACAAGTTGTCATCGTTTTAATTTTGGTCCGAGAGCACAAAGAAAAGTACAAGTCTCAGGAGCCGCTCCACAGCATCCTACTAAGTTATACACGTATACATACTTAGCTTTGCAACATATTAGCGGAATCGTCTACTGTGACCAGCCACGCAACGGCGACGACGCTACGCACTAATGCTTGTCAAACAAATAACCGCGCCACTTATGTTTCAAGGCTTTCCGTGCACTATCCTACTTAGCGTACGGATGATTGACTTAAAAGATTTTCTTAATCTTTGGCAGTAATTAATTTATACATAACATTACACCTGCAATCCCCGAAGGGTAACGCAGTACGGTGTACCTATACACCGTGCAATTTTAGTCGTATTACAAATGTGGTCGACTTGAAGTATCCGACATTAATAACCTCTAGGCATGATTAAAAAGTTGTTACCATTAATAAAGGTAATCGGTACAACGAAAAATAAATAATGCGTTACAATAAGTAACATCCTGTTAATAATGTTTACGTATCGAACGGTGGATCATTCCATCCCAATTTTCTATGAGACAATTTTTTAATCCAATCTAAAACAGTCCACGTCCAATAATCCTCTACAGGCTGTTTTAAAGAACGTCTTGCGTTTACGATATTGTATGTTTTTTAATTATCCATATATATATTTTTTTAATGAATTATTAGTAGTCAATGGATACATGAATTGGGCTGCCATTGTAAGACGACTATATTGGACGGTGTATAGTGAAAGTACACATTTCTCCAGTTATGTTACGGGTGAGCCTATTGCCATGCACATATCCAGACTCTGGGCTGCTACTGAGAAACTCCTGAGAGAAAAAATCAATACCAGTATGCCAGACCCGGGAATAGAACCCAGGACTCCATGCTCAGCAGTTACGCTTGTGACCACTAGACCAACAAAGCAGCCTTAATTATAAGGTACACAAATAATGGCGATATCTAAAATAATTGCTCGGAGTTAGCACCATTCTGGTATATTGGGGTCAGCTATTTATGTAGGATTGGCTATTAGGAGCAATTTTGGTCGATGGCCTATCACTTATAATAATTGGGTGCCCTTCATTCCCTTGAACGATATTCCACGCTCCGAAAAATGGTTTGAGTGAGTATTGTAATTAGGTCCAGGAGACCTCAATTTATTACTTACGGTATTGTTTTTTAAAACCTCTGGGACTGATTTTTATGTCCCTGGTTTGGATAGAAAATTATGCTGGATTATGGAATATTGGTTTTGAGAGATATAAGTTAAGCTATAAATGGTTTTATATTTATATAAAAAATCTAAAGAGTGGGTTTGTTTCGACGGGCTAATCTTTGGAACTACAAGTTGGGTTTAGATTTTCTGGCATTCGATAGTCCAATTCTTGAGAGTGGTTACAAGTTAGTTAACGTGATCTTGAGTGCTACGACCCTAAGTGCCGAGTAAAAACAAAAAAAGGCAAAAAAACAACGCTCAGCGAAAACGTAGTTCGACTAGCACGGGCGGGCGATGCGATGCAAGCAATCCGAATCCGATTCCGCGGTGCACAGCTAGCTGAAAGCCTTGAGAGATAAATAATCCTTGGAAGATAGCACTGATATGACGTCATCAAGACTAAGCTAAGTTACTGGCCCTTTTAGACGCAGCTGCGAGGCACACAATACTGTTTTATGTTTTTTTCTGCCTGGAACAAATAAATTTATTTTCTTTCTGTTCTAAGTTTTCAATTTGATTAAGTAAGTAATAAATAATTATGATAATTTTTAGATTAATACATTTGAAAATAAAAAGTTTCCAGTTAAACCTTTGCCCTCTTTCGTCGAACTATTTGAACGGTATATAATACGCTGTTGGAACAAAGTATGTTTTTCTACACCCACGTCTACCGACAAAGGTCATTCAACTCCCTCAATTTTTTATCCCATATTAAAGTACTTTTAGAGATAACTTTTTTTTAATATCAGCCAAATTGTTGATAAAGGGAATAAAAGGATGTGTAGAAATTACTTTGACTTAAATCCAGGGTTAACTAGTAAAGTCAAGACTTCATTTAGAGTTTGTAAGAAACACGTGTGGATGTAACTAATGAAAATTCTGGAATGAGTTGGCTTGACCCTTGGGCCAATATTGGTTGAAAGGTTGGGCAGGGATATAGGTATTTGTAGATTTTACATCACATAACATCATACGTGTATTTTCCGAAGGGCTAAGCAGAGATAATACTTATATGTAGATTTGTTTTAATAAAATGAACCAGTTACGGCTGAAATTCCATTGAATTTCTTTCTTCGTGGTTAGTGACAAATCTGGTGTCAGAATTTTTATGTTGTCCATGGGCCTCTGACTTAGCTTCACATGATGTTGAGAAATTTCTCTCAGACATGCCGGTTTCCTCCTGATGTTTTCCTTTACCGTTTTTTAAGCAAGTGATTATTATACAATACACACATTAATCCGTACAATCAACGTGTCTTGGGTTCGAACGGGCGGTTACACCACCAGGCTATCACTGGTTGAATATTGATGTGTGACCACTAAACCAACGAAGCAGATTAGAGAATTGCACTTAACTCAATTAACCGTTTATTATTTTTAAATTACAGGTATCTTCCGTCTACGCGTATTTAATTACTAGCTGATCCCGCGCGGTTTTACCGCTGCTCGGCTCCTATTGGTCGTAGCGTGATGTTACATAGCCTATAGCCTTCCTCGATAAATGAACTTTCCAACACAAAAAGATTTTTACAATTCGAACCAGTAGTTCCAGAGATTAGCCGTTCAAACAAACAAACTCTTCAGCTTTATAATATTAGTATAGATAATATAATTAATTATCTAGTTGCATCAAAGCACCAGTTGCACGCGCACCCAAACCCGAAGGGTACCGCCCTAACTCCCTTAATCCCGAGCTTTCAACGAAATGAGAAAAGCGAGCAACGAACGGACGACTTTTCTTTTATCTCGTCCAAGTGTAAACAGTTTAAGAGGAACTCATTAAAACTTTCAACCGTTTGGACTTTCGAAGCACGTGGAAAAGTGGTTTTGGTCTTACGGACTTATGGCTTAATTAGACGCACTTCTGATATTATAAATGGTAGAGGAAAACATCGTGAGGCAATCGGCATGTCCTGGCTCAGTTTCGGCTCCCTCGATATTCTAGAGCATGTTTACTGACGCCAGCATAGATGATAAGGACCAGGCCCGTGCCGGACAGCGCGTACGTGTTCCACGCGCGCCTCAAATAGATGTCAGCATGTGAAGGGGCCCATAAGGGCCGAAGCCTGCCGGGTAAGCGAGATTGTCTGAAAGGGTTACCACTACCCCGGCACATAAAGGGCAAAGGAAGGAACATAGTTGGGTTTTAGTCAGAAAGAGTCTGACAATCTCTTCCGCTCCACTCAGAGCGAGACGGGTCAAATGAAAATGTCACACGAAAGCATAAATGTCTTCTACGCAATTATGCGTAAAAGAGGGAGGCTTGGGATGAGTAGCGAGAGAACCGATACTGTTGCGTCTCCCTTAACTTTTACTGCCTACCTTCTTCTTTTTACTTTTTCATAAGTAATAATCAAAATCCTTGTTACCAACCTTGCCTTGCCTTTGGACTGTTTGTCTAAAATAAAATATATTTAAAACCAAAAACTCGAGGTATGTGACGTCTATCAACTCGACTTCCATCCGCGTTATTGCAGATAAATGTCACTTTATTTAGTCGCTCTGGTCGCATTCGTATAGTGTGCACCGTCCTTTAACTTATTTATCAAGTTTCATGTTCTGTTTGCTTAGTTTGCGTGTAATTATCGGCTGAGGTTCGGTCGGTATTATAAACAAGCTAGGGAACAATTGGAAACAAAAACAAATGAATAAAGGGTTGGCTTGAAGCGATTTAGGGATGAAAGGCTTTGACTGCTATTGTTTATTTTTAAAAGTTTGAATTTAGAAGGGCGATTCTGTTTGAAATAACAACACGAAATCACTTAAAATATTATTTTCAAATAAAATAATGGTTGTTACTTAATGAATATTTAATGCGAAACGAATTAACATACCTACTCACAAATTTACAGATATTTTATTTTACAAATGGGACCGTAAAACAAACCGAAAATTTAAACGGTTGCGTCCATTAGCAATCGTTAAAGTTTTGATGAAATCTGATGACAAAAGTAAATACCCATTAGAATAAGTATAATATTTTTCGTTCATTTAAATAGTATTGTGGTCTAAAAAAGTGATCAAGCTCATAGTTCAGTTTCGTAAAACACTTAGAATTTCGGTTGAAGCAAATATTATCTCTCTTCGGATCTTTGGCTTTTAATTTTTTTATTAACCCCTTTTTACTGCATCGCATAATCAGCTTATAATAATCCTACTGCAGGGCGCAGGCCTCTACTCTGTGAGAGGGAGTAGGCTGTAATCCATCTCATGGGCTCAGTGGAGTTTTATGCATGTCACAGACATGTCTTCGAAGGTTTTGTTCTAGGACATTTTGCCGGTTTCCTAACAATTTTTTTTATTTTTTTTTATTTTCCTTTATTGGCCAACCAACAATTGTTTACACTGATAACATTTAAAGTAAGTATATAATATCCAAGGTTAGTGTAACAATTAATTACAGGTTAGCACCGCATGCCCCATAAACAAATAAGATGTGCCACAGGCACTGAACTATAATTAAACATTAATATTTGGGTACTTAACTAAAATTAAAATTAATAGGTATAACAAGCATTACGTGATGAGATTTACAGTACGAAAAGCAAACAGAAACACATCGGAACTGTACATAATAGCGAAATTGGAATCCGAATTAAAAATCTATTTAAAATCAAAATTACAATCAAAAATTAAAATCGAAATTAAAAGTCAAATTAAAATCACAATTTATATCAAAATCAAAATTAATTAAAATCCGAATCAAAAGTCGATTAAAATCACAATTAATATTAAAATCAAGATTAAAATTTAAGTTAAAATTAAAATACAATTATAATGATATAATTATAATAGGTATATATATTTTAATTTCTTTGTTCGATCCCTATTCATTCTCCGGTTCAAATTCTTGAAATTCTATTCCTCTAGTAGGCCGGATTTCAGATTTGTGTTTCGCAACGAGCAAACTGTAGGGCCTTAAACTCTACTGTCCTACATACAAAACTAGCGACCCACCGAAAATTATTGAGATTTCCTTATAATATATAAGTTCAATATTATTGTACTATACAGGAGGATAGGACAGGATAGGCAGTCGCTCCATGTAAAATACTGGTAGTCAGCTGATGAAAAAAAATGAGCTGTTCCATACATTTTATTGAGTTACGTGTGCATAAATGTATGGAACAGCTTTTATAACACCTTATATAACCTTATAAATCGTTGAGCTCTTATAAGCAAACGGCTTCTAGTAGGGGAACATCTAATGGGTTAATACAGTTTCAAGCTCCTTGAGTTCGAGGATGTCAGATGTAACAGCAAAATGTAATATGAGAAAGCGCTTCAAATAAATGTCTTTTTAATAATACAGCATTTCAGTGGCGTTCAACATCGACGTGCAATATCCGTCTACCATACGCGGAAATGGATATATCTTATACATTCATATACTATATAATATTATGTATGTTTACTTACACTGCTACCACAAACACGCAGAGCAAGTATGGGTAGCGTTGAACTATTGATTATTAGTATTAAACTTTTCATGTTTAAAATATTTCTGTTGGAATATTTGGATATGATTCTATTCGATTTCAATATTATCTTACCCCGCGATGACCCAAGTACAAAGCATGTTGAAAGACTTGTTCTATGCAAAACTTGATGAGAATTTCAAAATGCGAACAAAACCGTTAACAATGCATTATTTTATTGAAATTGGTTGGAAACAATTTGTATTTGAGTTTTAATTCTAAATTCAATTGAAATTAATTAATCTTTAGGAAATATTATGTGACATTTATAGTGCAAGCATGGCTGTTGTGAGATTCCTTTTTAATTTGAATATGGGTTAAAGTTACCTGAAATAAATGGATTTAATTTAATTTATAAAACATAGTATAAAATCTTGCTTCTCGAAATCAATAATCAAAATGAAAAGTCATTTATTTAAACTAGGCTGATAATCTGCTTTTTTGAAGGTCAAAATTACATAAGACATAATGTAAATGCAGGGTAAGAAAGGGTTACCGCTACCCCGGAACATAACGAGCTAAGGAAGGAACATGGATGGGTTTTAGTCAGTAAGAGTCTGACACTCCCTACCGCTGCGCACAGAGAGGGTGGGGACATTTGATGTTTACCCACCCTCAAAAAAAAAAGAGTAATAAATATGATATTCTGGAAGTTTAAGACTCATTTGTTCGGTAAACCGAATTTCATATGCTAACAAGAACTCAGAATAGGGGTATCAATATTAATAGAATGTACTACCTACACGTTTTGAAATGTATTCAAACTATTGTTTTGGGCCCATATGCGCAGTACATTGCCAAAAGGTCTACCTCTGTTGTCTTCTATTTAAACAAGAACTTTAAGGTCATGAATAATTGAAAACTCATCCTACGTGTAGGTACCCTTTTCCAGCCTCCGCAGCTCCGGTTAGTTCACAACACCGGCCCCTGTGGCTAGCTTCGATAAATTCTCAAACGAAACTGGCGTATGGTCAATCACACGTCAGAATAGAATTCCAAAAACCGCTCTTATTACTACGACATAAAGGTACTGTAAATGGTAAAACAAAGGTAAAAATAAACTAGCTTTCGGCCACAGCTCTAGTCGCCTGGGGATCGGTAATTAATCCACGAGTACTTACTACTGAGATAAAAGTAATCCTACGGTTTAACTGTGAGTCAAAATTCAACAAAATTCGCTCAGCCGTTAAAAGGTTTTGAAAAGGTAAAAGACATAGAGACAGACTATAATGCAATAGCCATGCAACATGGCTATTGCATTTATAATATTACTAGCTTTTGCCCGCGGCTTCACTCGTTAATTTAGGTTTTGACAATCATTTATTTAGTTAATTTAGGTTTTGACAATCATTTATTTAGTTAATTTAGGTTTTGACATTCATTTATTTAGTTAATTTAGGTTTTGACAATCATTTATTTAGTTAATTTAGGTTTTGACAATCATTTTGTGTTGTACTCTGCTTGTAGTTTAGCCGCTGGATGGGGCTCAGAACGGAAGGTACAAGAGGCGCCTTATTGTTGTCGTATTGTAGTTTTCCTACGGAACGGTACATTTTTTCGGGATCACATTAATTTTTGGACACCTAACAACAACGTATATGCAAAACTTCAGAATGATCGGTTCAATGGTTTAGGCGTGAAAAGATAACAAATACACTGACAAACTTACTATCGCATTATATTATTAGTAGGGATGCTTGCTGGGGTTGGTACGTGGATGGGTGACCATCCTAACATATTGAGACTCCTTCGTGCCTCGCAAAGCACGTTAATCCGTTGGTCCTAGCTGTCATTCGTGGATCTTTGACAGTTGTTACGGGTTGTCAGAGGCCCGAAAATCTGACAGCCAGTCTTACCAAGGGGTAAGACTGGCTTCTATTACCCAGTTGCTGACTAGTTTGTGGAGGTCAGATAGGCAGTCGTTTCATGTAAAATACAGGTATTCAGCTGCTTCCGGTTAGACTGGAAGCCGACCCCAACATAATTGGGAAAACGCTGGGCAGATTTTGGCAGATTCATAATATAGATTGTTATGATGGATATGCAGTTGAGTACACGAATGGTTATGGTATGTTTAGTATGGAACTTTTATGCAAGCGTTTGACACAGTTTCCAGTATGGAAGGATAGAGGATGGTTTGCATGACTTGGGTTCAATGTACCTACATATGTACGTTCGTGTGGGATAAAGTTTCAAACGGATTTATCTGAAGAAAAGCTGAACAGTCACACAAGGTTTGTGCCATCGTGTCCTCCATTCGTCCTCACTTACATTATAAATTGAAAAGTAACTCTGTCTATCTGTATGTTTGTTTCCGTTTCTTGCTAAAGCACTGAACGGATTTCGATATAATTTCAGCTGAGAGATAGATTGTATCCCGGGGAAGGAGATAGGCTACTTTTTGTCTCAAAAATATCCCCCCAAATAGCGATATATAACCGAACTCCACGCGGCGAAGTCTTCTCGAAGTTTTTTGTTTTTTTTTTGTATAAATGTGGAACTATAAATAAACAGGCTGCAAAGTTGATTTTTGGCGCGAGTACTTCTATTGAAACCTGAGTAAGCGAAGGATTCTAGGGTTGAACCATGAGCGAAGCCAGTGGTTCAAATATAGAATCCTGAGTGTAACGAAGGTTTCAAAGGTACGAGACGCAGAAAAGCTTTGCTGCCGAACGCAACACACAATTTTTCACCTCAGTACAGCGAGGAAACTGCTAGGTGCAAGAAAACAGGTGTTGTTGAGTTTTATTTTGTTCGAGCGTCTCAGATACATCATGTGAAGAAAATAACAGATACTTGGCAATTTATCTTATGAGTTACATAGAATATCTCCAAAATTAAATACCCTGTATTTTGTTCTATATCCTACTTGTCCTCTAAGGAGAATGAAAGAAAAAACTAATTTAATACAAATAACGAACTAATTTAATTTAATGCATATTTATATTTGCCAAGCAAAGGATTATAACATATTATATTAGTAATTATTTTATTTAAAAAATTAAACTTAAATTACTACACAAGTAGTATTTTTATGGCACATTCAAATGTGACGTCACAGATTATTTTAATCAAATGGAATACTTATTAACATTAATTCCAATTTTACAATTATATCCTCGCTAAATATTTAATTTCTGTACTGTGATGGAAGTTTTTAAGGTGAGCGGTATTATTTAATATTTTATTTTAGGCCGTGTCATGCATTTTCAGTGGACTGGCAGTATAGAAAATTATTAAATAGAAAGGTTCGAATTTTAAAACTCTTTCCACGCTAGAGAGCAAAACGCGATTTTCGGCTCAGATTTCGAATGACAAACAGACTGTTTCCGAGCCTGTGAGGTGAAATAGATTTTCCCAGGGGTCATAAACCACAATTTACTTCAACTAAGTAATGAAAATTCGATAATCGTTGAACACAAACTAGGCCCACATTAATAACCTAGCCTCTTGACAGGGGTCGCAGACCGGTCCTGGCTTAAAAGCCTTTAGATAGGACCAATACTTATCGATAGTGGTCAGTCGATGTTCGCTATTTGTTGTGTATCGTTTGTGTTATAATTGTTAAAGATTTTGGAACGGTGTCTATTGTTAACGATTGCTAACAACACCGCCAGGTATGTCGCAAAATGTATGACAATAGCATTCATATAAGGAATTCTATATATTGAATTTCGTTGTTTTAATTTTACGTTTAAATATTTAATTCAAATGTTAGAGTACGTCTTGGAAAATAATTTGCTTTTAAAAGAAATATATCTACCGTTATGTTAAAAGTATTAAATTATTTTATTCGACAAAAACCTTGCTTCATTACATTATTTTCCTAACATAACATTTTTGGGCGAAGTCTCAAAATTCATCCGTCTAACTTACGACTTGTCCTGAAACTATTAAGTTCCGAATCATGGTGTGGAGGTTACTTGCAACATATCTCAAAGAAGCCAATGTCAAAATCTGCCTAGCTTTTCCCAACTATTTTGAGGTCAGCTTCCAGTCTTACCAGATGCTGACCTTACCAAAGGAATGTACTTTGGGTCAGTTAGTCGTACAGTACGCTTAGCTCAATAAGCCATACAGAATATGTTACATCAGCCGTATGGGATCGCCCAGAGCACACAGTAGAGCACACGGTGCAAACCTGCCCCGCTTGGGCGGAGCACCGCCGTGTCCTCGTAGAGGCGATCGGTGGCGGCGACCTCTCGCGCCCGGCCCTGGTGCAAGCCATGGTCCGGGGCGAGAGGGAGTGGGAGGCAGTCACATCCTTCTGCGAAAAAGTCATGCTCGCGAAGGAGGTGGCGGGATGGGAGAGAGAAGGGTCCTCCCGTACCAGCCGCCGCGGGAGACGCCCCGGGAGCCACGTGACGACTCCCGGCCACCGTAGGCGCGGGCCTGCGGACGGTGAGTAATGGGTGACTCACCGTCCGATCAGCACCCGACCCGTGCCGGACGGCGCGTATATGTTCCACGTGCGCCTCAAAGAGATGTCAGCATATGAAGGGACTCGTTAGGGCCGAAGCCTGCCGGATAAGCGGAATTGTCTGAAAGGGGTGCCGCTACCCTGTAACATAAAGGGCTACGGAAGGAACATGGATGGGTTTTAGTCAGTAAGAGTCTGACACGACTCCACTTCACCTAGAACGGGAGGAGTCATTTGATGATTTCTCACCCTCAAAAAAAAAGCTGTATGGGGTAATTCTGCTTGCCCTCTTCACGCTATACACTACAATAATTTATCAACAGTTCCCCAGTTAATTTTATTGCGTACCCGAACCACCTGACCCATAGCGATAATCTACCTCAACATTTTCAAATTCGAATTGCTATCACTCCGACCCCCATCAAATAGATATCAAAAATGTTACAGCGCCCTTATCTCCTACTGATAATGATGCTGAAACTCCGGATAATTATTACCAGTGCCGCAGCTGTTTCTGAGAACTTCCACCCTAATATTAATCGTGTCTAACTTTGAGTCGTTTGAGCAAAATGCCGCAGACTTGTTATGCTATTATGAAACCGGCTGTAGCTAACCGGATGTTATACTTTTAATTGTTTTGTTTTTCATTGTCAGATCACTATGTTGTTCATTTATTTATTTAGGATCTCCAACAAAAGATATACACAGTACATGACACGTAAATAAAGAGTTACATCAGGTAATAAGTAAGTGTACTCCTTCACTTATGGAGACCACAACATGCATTTTATTTTGGTTACTTATCTAATGGCGCTCCTACCGAAGAACCTTCTACTAATCTGCCTAGCCTTTTCCCAACTATTTTAGGATCGGCTTCCATTGTAACCGGATGCAGCTGAATACCAGTATTTTACAAGGAGCGACTGCCTATCTGATCTCCACAACCCAGTAACTGGGTAACACGATACCCCTTGGTAAGACTGGCCGTCAGATTTTCGGGTTTCTGACGACCTGTAACGACTGCCGAAGATGCACAAATAATAGCCGGAACCAACGGCTTAACGGGCTGTCCGAGGTACGGAGGAGTCTCGGTATGTAACGATGGTTCATCCACGGCCAACCTTGGCAAGCGTAGCTTAACCTGATGAATCCTTAGCGGCTGTTTCCTCAGCCACGAGTTGTTTTGTTTTGTTTTTGAGGGTGTTTTTTGTAATGATATTATAATTATCATGAACCATTTTGCCTAAGGGCCTGAGGGGTAGAGGTATTAGGAGGTCGTCAGAAGCAGAAGTTAGATTGGTTACCCTTAGCCGTTCGAATCTTAAATTATTCTATTACACAACATAACATTATGCCTGTATTCCCCGGAAGGTTAACCAGCGGTGTACTTATAGTAAACACACATTTCATTAGTTATATTAAAGTCCGATGTAGTAGGGGGCGAGCCCATTACCATCAACCGGACGGAGATGTAACCTCCAGGCTAGTGCTAGGTCAAGCCTGCCGGGTAAGCGGGATTGTCCGAAAAGGTTACCGCTACCCCGGAACATAAAGGGCTAAGGAAGGAACATGGATGGGTTTTAGTCAGTAAGAGTCTAACACTCCCTTCCGCTCCACCCAGAACGGGAGAAGTAATTGGATGATTTCCCAGCCTTAAAAAAAAAGGCTAGTCCTAGGAAAATTTGGACAGAAACCCAAATAACACTTTACCTATCCCATACACTGCCATGAACACGTAGGTGTGTTAAAGACACTGAGCTTTGAATAACACAAAATATAGTAGCAGTCTTTGTACTAGCTCGAGAATCGAACCCATGACGACATGCTCAGCAATACCACTTGCGTCCACTAGACCAACGACGCAGTCTCAAATTATTCTACTCTTTTATGAAAATAATAATTTATTGCTGTCTTAAAATAGCTCTAAAACATTTCAAAGTACAAGGTAAACACTATTTACATTAAATCTTGTAAACTAATATTAAAAAAAATGCTAATTGTAGAATGCCATGTCAAACAGTGTTTGAATTTACGTTCACATTAATTATAATTATGTTGCTTATAGTGAAATAATGCTGTTACGTGAACGTGACTAGTACATTCTCAGAATAATACCATACCCACACAACCTTTGCACGAAATAAATAGCCTTATTTTAGCAAAATATCATCATCTTGCTACGCAGACTACGCCGTAGCGCTCTCGTAGCAGCGTAGCTACATCGTAGACCTTAAATGGTACGGAGGTATTAAAGTGCAATGTTGGATCTTGATTAATATTTGCTTTGAGCATATTTACTTAGGGGTCGAGTGTTAATACGTGAGTACAAAGGATTTAGAATTTACCGGTTAATGTTTGAACTTAGATTAAAAAGGCTAAGGATTAGCTGCTGCTCTGTTTCTAATGGGATTGGAGGATTAAACTAATAGTGGATGGGCAGAAATATACGTATTTTAAATTTTGATTAAAGTGGGTTTGCCTTTTAATTATGTAACTTCATTCATCATCTTTAAGTATTTTATAATTTTCCGTGAAAACATTTCAGCGAAGCGATCAGTCGCGCCAATACGCGATCATCGCGATCTTCCGATTTTAAGATGATATGTCATCTTTGTTTGGAAAATCGGAAGCTCGTGGCTAAGTTATAACAGCCGCACGGACCGATCCATCAGGTTAAGCTACGCTTGCCGAGGTTGGTCCGTGGATGGGTTACCATCTTTACATATCGAGACTCCTCCTTGCCTCGGCAAGCACGTTAAGCCGTTGGGCCTGGCTATCAGTCGTGGATCTTTGACGGTCAGACAGACTGTAAACCGACTCCAACATATGTAGTTGGGAAAAGGCTAGGTAGATTGATTTTTTGGTCGGAAACCGTAAAGCGCTCTCTATCGGCGTGACGACGCGTTCGCGGTCACCACAAAAAGATCGCAGAATACTGCTTCAGAGATTAAAATCTGTATTTTAAAACGGCAATTCTTTATTCAAAATTTTAATAATTAATTTCCAGTCTCAGTTAATAATTAAAATACATCTCCTATTATAAGTACTAACAACTTTTTCATGAAAATGTACTTCGTTAATTCATTAGTGCATATTAATATTAAATGAGGTCGTGAGAGGGATGAACCGTACTCCAGTTGTTTCCCTCCGTCGAAGCCGAGGTGCTTATCAAATATGTTTGTAGATGTTATATTTTTAGAGTTAGGGTTATTATGGAAATGGGTAGGAAGTATGGTTTGGTGCTCTACGAATTGTGTTTTAGAACCACTGATTCAATACTGCTGTGGATTGTTGTGTACCATTAAAATACACGGCGATTTTTAATTCACTGTTAACCTTTCAGAAGACGTGAGTACTCATGATTATAAACAACGTTTACTATGGGACGAATTACGCAATAACAAAAAAGTATACATCGGTTTCTTCGATTAAATATTGCATTTTTTTATGAAAAACCTTTTTTTTATATTTTAGAGTTGCTCTCATAGTGAAAGTTGCTCATAATCATGGGTGCTTTCATACCCTGAAAGGTTAACAGTGAATTAAACATCATCGTGTATTCAATAAATACATATACAATATGTACAAAAATAAAAAAAACGAATGAATAGTTTTAATAATTATGAATACCATAGACATTTCAACATAAACATGAATGTTAAACATTGTTGTTAAATTGGATTTTAAAATGAACCGAATTTCATACGTGGTTGTAAAAATACTTAGCGTTCGTGGAATCTCTGCTAGTAAATGGTTCGGACAAAACAGGTGCATGAGAATAAATGGCGAAAGCGGGAAGATGGTGTTCTGTAGGGCCACTAAATAAGCGATCCTTTTTTTAAATTCGCTTCTACAACGTTCAAAAGAATTTCTCATTGCCGCATTTTTTTTAAGGATGGGAAATCATCAATTGACTCTTCCCGCTGTGGGTGGAGTGGACACTTTATACTGAAACCCTTCCATGTTCCTTCCTTAGCTTCCTTATTTCCAGGGTAGCTCTTTCGCTACACAGGCTATCGAGCCCCTTCAGCTGTGCTGACATCTCTTTGAAGCGTTCCGTCCAGCACGGACCTGGCCCTGATCAGTCAGAGAGCTACTCTCATTGACACCCTAGTGCCTGTCTGTCATCTCATCATCTCGATCATCTCAGAAAAACCCGCCCTGGATGTGGTGACCCGTGACATGTTGTCATTACATTGAGAAATTATAAAAAAAAAATCTAAATATTTATGTATTCTTCACAATACATAATCCCTGAATTGTGTGGGGAAAACCGCATCTACATCCATTATGTCGTTAAAAATAACTGAGGACAATCAAACGAACACGAAAACTGACTTTGTTTTATACTATCTGTACAATAGCTCAGCATTGTAATTATTTGTTTGCTGATTAATTGAGGACTTGAAAGCTGGTAACCTTTGTGGATTATGTTAATTAATTTTTTATGGCTTTTTGCTATGCTAAATATAAGTTTACAAATATGCTATGGGCTATAAATCGTGACTTTTAACTAAAGGTTTAGTTAATAATAATAATCCTCAGTGGATCTGTGCTTCCAAACAATATACCATATTTTTCATAGATAAATAGGGATTACACAGGGTAAAGTGTCATTATCATACACTAGCTTCTGCCCGTGACTTTGCTCGCGAGCATCTCGGCAATAATGCGACTTTATGTTAGCGAAATAATGTTTATAATCGACTGACTGTGAGAATGAGTCGGAGCTATACAAGCCGTATAGCACCAACTCTTTCCCACTAGTAGTAATATTGCTATAAAAGTTGGAGATTATATTTCTATACAAACAGGTATTTACTTCTTTATAATATTGATTTGGATGTTTCACTTTTTTTCAAATTCTCGAGCTTTACCAACAACGGGGGCCTAGACAAGTGTCAATCGCTTCGCGTCGTTTTGATTTCGAACATTGTTGATCGAACAAATCGTTATCTCAGCGATTCGGTTGTCAAGAACGCAACTTGTCAACGCATTTGTATGGAAATATTGATCGAGTTAGTTACACAATTTGACATTGTCTAGCACTTAGCAATTGAAAACGATCGACCACGTGACATTTCGAAAGCTTATGCAAATTCCCTACATTTCGGATGTATCTAATTTCGTTATCGTTAATGAAAATGTGACTTTGTCTAGGTCCAGGCATTTTAGCCACTCCCGCATGTTTCATGGCCCCATACGATACATCAGGCTTAATACCGGGTTCAGTTATATTGCGCTGGTGAAATGTAAACGCTACGACGATATATTTGGCGACCGTATTCTGTGAATTCGGGGAGTGGTTAAATGTTCTTGAAATGCAAAGAAGATTTAGACAATTGTCATATAAGCGGGATTGTCCGAAAGAGTTATTGCTACCCCGGAACATAAAGGGCTGACTCCTGACCTGCAAAAAAAAAAGGCAATTGTCTTTCGCATTTTTGACGTCAGATTTTAGTTTTCTAATAATTAGGTTATTAAGTATAATTTTAACAATGTCATCATTCATCATTCTCCTGCCCTTATCCCAATTTATTTGTGCTCGGCGCAACATGTATTTTACTTCCATACTTCTCTATCAGTCGTCATCTCGGTAGTCATTTCCTTTCTAGTCATATCATCTTTCACACAATCCATCCATCGTTTGTTATATAAAAACTATGGAAACTTCTTTTTTTCTTTCTTTCTTGTCTTCTTGTCTAATCTTCTTATTAAAATCTAAACAAAACGTGATAATTTTTTTTTGATCTTAATAGAATTTTGGTCAGTCCTCTAAAAATATGAAAACCGTACTAGTTTTACACACTACATTTTGTCAGTATTTTGCCATAATATGATATATCTTTTTTCAGGTTTATCATTATAGAAGTTCATTTTTGATGGCACATTTTTCAACGCAGTTATCTTTTCTTTTTCATAGAGTCATCTCTATCCAGGCGTTGCGGTAAGCATCAAGGTCGTCTCGCCACCTCGACAAATGCACTAGGTGTTTTTCTCGACACTCTTTTAAAAAAAATAGCAGTCTACTATCTATCATCATAAAGTTTAACTTATCGGCAACTTAAATAATAACTCATTCTAAAAACTAATCAACAGTTTAATAAATTTTATCAACAGATAGTTTTTAATAGAAAAAGTTTGTTCAAGACTATAACCGTCAAATGTGCTGCACTAAACTTGTCCATTTCGATGGTTCTGTGTAATTGTACAGGAGAACCGAAGAGTTTGAATAAGACATGGAATCCTTATGCAACTACAAAAAAAAAACTGCATAGCCTTTGCCCAACTATGTTAGGGCTTCCAGTCTAACCGGATGCAGCTGAATACCAGTATTTTACATAGAGCGAGTACCTGGGTAATACGATACCCCATGGTAAGACTGACCGTCAGACTTGGGCTTCTAACGACCCGTAACGACTACCAAAGTTCCTCGAATGACAGCAGGGACCAACGGCTAAACGTGCTTTCCGAGGCACGGAGTAGTCTCGCTATGTAAAGATAATCACCCATCCACGGACCAACCCCGGCAAGCGTAGCTTAACTTAGCCACGAGGTCCTGATGCAGTTACATGCAGAAAAAATATAAATACCTACCCGTAAAATACAATTAGCGTCTTTAGTAAAAAAAAATGTCTTCATACGCATCATAGCTAAGCCTGTACTTAAATGCAGTCGCGGCATCGATATCGCCACATGCTAAGTCCGCTTCAATAACAACCTATGATTTCTCAACTGCTGGGATACAGGCCTCATCTTTCTGTAAGAGGGAGTAGGCCATAATCCTCCACGTGGGCCCAATGCGGGTTGGTAGATGTCACATGCCTTCGAACTTCCTACAATTTGTTGTTGCGTCATGAGGAGTTTCCCCACGATGTTTCGCTTCACCGTTTTGAGAGTAGTGGTGATGAAATTATTTACTTAAAGTGACGGTTACACACATTACCCGGCGCCTCCACCAAAATGAGAAGGTCAGGGGGCTCAGTGGTAGAGCTTGTGTAATGTGTGTAAGTAGGGATTTCTTATTCTATAAATGCAAACACACGGGCAACGATTATTTAATTATATTGCCTTGTAACGAATACAATCGTCAAGCCCCGCGGCCAATGACAGAGTCAGTTTTCTTTATAAAAATCTATCAAAATATTCTATTCATATTCCAAAGGTCGAATGCTATCAGATATTTTTCAGCCATGTTCAACATAAGGTTTCACCTAGGCCTTACAGTACCTGCTTGAAATAGAATAGAAATAGAAATCATTTATTTGCCAATAATGTAGGTAACAAATATGGTATTAATTTACGGAGAGTCCCGATACATTTTGCCTTATGGCATGCAAAATTATTTAATTAATTTAATCATTGCTTAATTGCTACATTAACATTTGGATAACATTTCTATACAATTGAGACAACATAATGACTTAGAATTACATCTAACATTTTTCTTGGATTCGAAACTACAGCCTACTCCTAATAAGTCACGGCCATAGCTTATCCTATTCATACCCAAAGGGACTATCCAAGCCGATAGCCAGGGATAATTCTTTATCACGAGAAACTTTTTCTTCCAATACAGACAGACTATGGGTGTTAGCGTCCGCGCCCGAGAGTTATTGCTTTTCATTGCACAGCTGTTTGAGTTTAGCGTTATCTCCTGCCTTATCTGTTGGAGTTGGGGACATTTAATTAAGAGATATTAGAGGGACTAGGATGAAGTCAGTTTATGATGCTTCTGGGATGTTTGCAGAAAACTCGTTCTGATAAATGTTGTACATACTCGTGGAGGGTATTTAAATTCACCACTTAATTTATGATTTTACTCACTTAAATTACAAAAGCAGTGATATTCATTTAAAAAAGCAGTGATAGCCTAGTGTTGTGACAGTGGGACTGCTAAGTCATAGGTCTCGAGTTCGAACCTAAGCCACGCACCTCTGATTTTACAGATTCATGTGCGAATTGTATAATTATCACTTGCTTTAAAGTCGGTGAAGCAAAACATCTTGAGGAAACCAGCATGTCTGAGAGATATTTCTCAACAGCATGTGCAGCTAAGTCAGAGGCCCATGGGCAGCATGAAACTTGACACCAGGTTAGTCACTAACCACACGAAAAGAAGAAGACTTAAATTATACCTCAGTCGGGTGTGAAAATCCGGCTATAAAATATACATCAAATAAGGTATTTTGCTTTAATACACTTCATATATTTTTGGGAAGCTAGAATGAGGTTTTTTCCGGGGATTAAGTACCTTTTGATGTCGTTGTCGTTCGTTAAAATATCGAATTTTCTTATGTTGAGTTTCCTCACATTTTAATTGTTTATGTAGGTTCATCCCATAAAACAGTTGAAATTGAAAACATTACTGTTTCTCAGTACGAGGCGTAAAAACTCAGCTAATTACAACAGAGATTTCTTTGAAATAAAGACTATTTGACTATTTGTACAAATCCTGATTTCCTAGTATTCATTTTATGGCTTTAGATTAATCTAGAGCTATCCTTCTTTGCAAAGAAATCTAAAAATTCTCCTCCCGACGATTACTAAGAACTCATTCCTAATACTCATTTGCTCTTTCTGTTGGCGCCTGTCTTAGTAAACGCAACCGGACACCGGGGAGCGCGTTTACGAAGAGCGCTTCACTTTTTTCCAAGTGCTGTACCAATAAACCGAGGGAATAAGAATAGTGTCCAGTCTCGAGCATCAATAGTATACACCTAGTAATTTTCAGAACCGATTTTATTGTAAAATAGGTAACTATTTCAACTTTCATATACGACATGTGCGGTAAACCTACGGATTCAAAAATGCCATGTGTGTGACATCATACAAATTCATTTAATAATTAAGCAGAAAACCGCGTATGAAATTAGCTAAGTGCAATCATAGTTTTGCTCGTGACTGTACCTATTCGTGCGTTAGAAGGAAAGTAGGCTTTGAAAAAAAAAACCAACAAGTTTGATATTATTTTATCTTTTATACTTTTGTGTTATACACGATAAAGATTTATCGTGTATAACACAAAAAAAATGTATCTTCTCTACATAGAATAAAATAAAGTCTGTCCCTCTGCACCTACGCTTATTTGAATGCAGTTTTCCTCAATAGATAGAGTGATTCAAGAGGAAGGTTTATAAGTTTATACGCCCGCGCGATAGTATCTACATTGCACCAATGCTAAGCCGGGGTGAGTTGCTAGTTGTCTATAAACGAAACTATGCAGCTATGGTACTAGAATTAGATATATTGAGTTGACCAAAAAAAGGTATTGCAAAAAGAAATAAACCTACAGACAGATCCAACAGTATAATTTATTTTATTTATTTAGCTCACCAACAATTAAATACAGTGATACAAAGATATGAGAAACATCGTATATATGTACTTATAGACTAGTGTACCAATTGTAAGCACATCATGCATACGTACTTTCTCGATTCATATTCGGGGCCTATTTAAAATGAGATGAGTTCTTATGCTAACCGAACATAATTATGTTTTCGACCAAGTTCTACATTATTAAAAAAATAAATTAAAATTCATTTATTTTAGATAACTTGATGTATACAGACCGGACTAAAAAAAAAAAAATTACACTGAAATTAAGATCAGAAATTAAAAATAAATTAACAATAGAATCATTATCAAAAATTAAAATAAATTACCATTACAATCAAAATTAAAAATCATCATATAATAATAATCGAAATTAAACTAAAATTAAGATCACATAACTCAAATCAAAATAGCAATTAAAAACAAATTCAAAAATCGTTATAAAATCAGGATAAAAATCATTATCAAAATCGTAATAAAAATCAACACTAAAAATAATCAAAAAATCTCTCCATCTATAATAATAGAAATACATAGATAGATAGGTATTCTCAGAAACTTGATAAAACGGGGTCGAGGTCAGAACTAGTAGGCAAGGAAGCCGGCAGCCAGGGTTTCCGGGAGCCTCGCCGGGCCCTCTTCAGGGAATATAACTATGGCTTAGTATGAATGAGATATGAGCTAAGGAAGTCACACATCTTAAAGTTCGAGACAAGAGGTTTCTATTTAGGGGATGTCCATAATCTATATGGTTCAATTAACTCCAGTCAATCGTCAAAAAATACGTAGAAATGTTATTTTTCTTTCTTAAGGCAATGATGTGGACACATTTTTGGCTACTCCCATCGACTATTCTGCTTAAAATCTATGGTGAACGCATAATTTCACCTATAATTCGTTTGGTTACTAACCACTTGCTAACTAGCATTTATAAATAAAAAAAATTAAGCATTGATTAAGAGCCATCTAATTTGTTAGCTAAACAGTGGCTAATGAGGGTTAAGCGAAATTTTTATAAATAAGGCCGAAAATGTTTAGCTGAAAGTAAATTGTCTTCAGCAAGTTGTCAGTTAAAAAAGTTTTTTTCATTAGATCTGTCACAAAACGATGAATAGAATCTGACAATAATTAAATTGTGTCTAAAACAAACCTTTACATGATTCTCTACTATATAGTCTCGCTCGATTCTCGTCGATGCTCGATACTTTCATAACATGATGACACTCTTATAATTTATCCTTTAATTACAGCTGATGGGAAAATATGTATTTTGTAAGACGCTGTACTTCCTCTAGCTACTGTATCAGTTGTGTATTTTCCCAAAACAGTATGAATCACACTTTCAGTATCATAAATAAAGGCAGTAATAGCCTAGTGTTGTGACTGTCGGACTGCCATAGTCATAGGTCTCGTGTTCGAAATCGAGGCACGCACCTCTGTATTTTCGGATTCATGTGCGTATTGTGTAATTTTCACTTGCTTAAAAATCGTGAAGGAAAACTACACGAAAAAGAAAGAAAGAGTATCATAATCAAGTCACCGAACAAGGAAATCTGTTCCCGAACTCTTTCCGAAAACTCGAGCGCACAATAACAAAAGACGACGAGAAAATAATTTCAAACATTATGACAGAAAGCAAAAAACTTACGTCAAAATGATACGTCTTTAGAAATCTATTTGAGCACATGTGTGGAATAACACAAGACTCTTGAAAAACTTTTCCTATTTTTTGTAACGCATACTTTCTTCTTTTTAGGGATCTGTACCCAACGGATGCCATCGGGAACCCATTACTAAGGCTTGTTGTCCATCCGTCTGAACGCCCGTCACCGGGCTGTATCTTGAGAACCGCAATTGGTAGACACTTGATTTTATTGGGCCGCTATAAAATCAAAATGTAATAAATCCAAATCCAAAATTTCTAATTGTAATTATTATAAATGCTGAAGTAAGTTTGTTTGTTTGTTACCTTTTCACGCCTAAACCACTGAACCGATCATCCTGAAATGTTGCATATAACGTATATATGTATGTATGTTGCATATAACGTGTACATCAGGTGTACAAAAACGGACATAGGATACCTTTCGTCCCGAAAAAAATACTGTTCCCGAGGAAAACAACAATGACGTTCTTATGATAATAGATGGCGCTACGTGTCTTTTGAATCATGATTGAATTATAATATTATAGACCCGAATTGATCGCCAAGTTCTAAATTAAGCGAGCAAAGGCTAAAAAAAGGTTAAAAATTAATGAACCATACATGATCGAGACGATTACGATAATACGATCTTAATACATCAACTTTAAGAATGGTCTAGGAGCCTCTGCG
The DNA here is from genome assembly GCA_951799385.1 of Hyppa rectilinea. Taxonomy (NCBI): domain Eukaryota; kingdom Metazoa; phylum Arthropoda; class Insecta; order Lepidoptera; family Noctuidae; genus Hyppa; species Hyppa rectilinea. The sequence continues at coordinate 10,053,033 of OX637322.1, read as the reverse complement.
AGTTGGCTTCAGTCCCTCGTACGCCTTCCAAAGGTTCGGGATCCTAAGATCCCGAGAAATGTCAGAAGACTGAAAAGCAATAATCCGTAAAAAATATAGTGTTACAATTGTAAGTTAGTACAAAACCCTTCGTGTATTTCGACTCGCACTTGTCCGCTTTTTCTTTTTGTTCGATCCGTCGATGTGTGCTTGGCAAACTTTTGCTCTAAATTTTGTGTTCGATTGTCGATTTTATTGAGTTTTTGAAAGTTGGCATCTGAATATAAAACTTAAGGGAAATGAAATCAAAGTTGTCGAAACGAACGTAAGATGAAATTGTTATCTTCGAAGATTTTATATGAAGATAATTTGTGACGGCGTAGTAACTTTTAAGAGTTTGTTGATTTAGTTATATACTTAAAGGTTTCAAAGTTAAAAATTTAACTAACTGTAAGTTGTATGAAGGTTTTGTTTCAACCGGAATTACATATAGCTTTAAAGCTATAATTAATATTGTAACATTGGATACTTCGTTTTAAGTGTAAAAATGCATTTAGATATGTTGCGCCAATTTAAAATAAACAGAGACGGAGAGGAGACAGGAGAATGATGATGATGATGATGATTGCAGTTATATTTAAATAAAAGTACTGCAGAGCGCTATTTCATCATTACATTTAGCAATACTGATAAATTACCCCTCAAATGTCGTGTAAACGCCATAGGTGCATAAGAAAAATTCTCTCGAAACGACAATGAATATAACCATATAAATCGTTTGAGCTGTTATAAGCTTCTAATGGGTTTGGGTGAAAATAGCAAAATATTTGATACATTCGAATGTACCCGTTTCACAAGCTACGTTAAACAATAACGTCTCTATTTCCAGTACAAAATAGAGAAATCAACGAACAAAGCCTATTTATACTTTAAGCATTTTTTATGACCACCTATTCAGACGTGTGAAGTGCCTTAACAATAAGTCTCTGTAGACAGCCTTATTATATTTCTGGCCGCGTAGCCGCGTGAAAATACAAACTTCAGGACGGGAGTGGAATAATAACTCATATAATAAGGCATTACAGAGGGTTTAGAAACTTATGGAGGGAAGCAATGGGTTCCTAGAAAGTTAGAGGTATCTTTGAGTTTTATTTGGTTTCTTCATCAGCATGAGAAAAAAGTTTTTAGTCTAGTGTTCAGGCCCTATCAGAATGGCAGCGCTGCGGCATTTATTTACTTTTTTAAATATCGCAGTATTATGCTTAGATAGGAGCCTTTTTGGACTCGCACAGGTCTTTGTATAGTTTTTTGCCTTAATTTGTAATTGTTAAATTTTTTAAATATTCTGATTTGTTTTTTATTTTATTTTTTTCAGTTTATTTCTTGTCCAGAATAAATACTTTCTAGTGGTTGCAAGCGCTTCGATTCCCGGATTGGGCAAAGTGTTGTTAGGTTTTTCCATCTGGATTTTTTTCAGTAGCAGCCTGGAATCTGGACTTGTGCCCGGTTTATGACAATAGGCTATTTTATGTTATGTTTATGAGAAAAAATGAAACAAACTGTAATTTGCATCAAGATTTTTTCAACCACCGTTACATTAACCCCTTAAAACGAAGTTCGAGAGAAGTTTTAAATAAACCCTGATTTAATAAAAATATTAATATTTAATGTAATAATATTTTAAGTCATTTTAATTATGTAAATATTATGAGTGTAAATATTAAAGTAGAGAAAAAATTAAATAAAAAAGGTGATTTGTAACTCAAGTCAAAACTGAAATTGAAAATGGAATTAAACCGTATATTCTCTCTCTTTCCTTTCTGTAATAAAAACGTCGAAATATCTGGAACTGTCAACACAGTGTGATAAATTCATTCTCTCCATGAGAAAAAGGCATTGCCCTGTTGTGAAACAAGTACAGACTTGTTTAATTTACTTTCAAACAATAAAATTAAAGAAACTAATTAATTTTAGTTAACGAATTTTCGAAGTGGTCATTAATAAACTTTTTAATAGTTAAAAACTAATATTGTTACGAGTTTGACGTACACTTTGTCATCAAAGGTCTCTGTTCAATTTTAATGAAAACATCGTTTTCTAAGTATTTTTCACGAAAATTTTTTAATTTCACTTTGACAAACTTTTTTCTTTTATTTTAAATATTGCAGAGTTTATGTGCTTTGTGTATTAAGTGTAACTAATAAAACTTACGTAGGTACTATATTCATTATCAGAGCAAAAAAAACTTAAGCGAATTATTTATTTGTGTCTATTCTTAATAATATTGTTGTGACACAGTACCTGTCACAGATAAACCAGATACACACACTTCCAAACAGTACCACACTGTTTGGAGGTAGGCGTGTGTGCGTCACATATCTACGCCACATACTGGCCGTATCGTGTCGAAAGAGTTTGGTTTTAAGAAAAATAAGTAAATAATGTTTGTAAATAGAACGGGTTAGAGCGTATATATACTATGTGGGACATTTCACGTCAAGCGGACAACAAAAAAAAAATGAGGTCCTGAATTTTGTTTATACTCTGGTCAGTTACACTTCTAGTAGACGTGGATGTGTACACACAATTTTTTTTTTCGTGTGATGCTTTATTGCTGACTTATGAGTTTTTAAAAATGTACTAAAAATGAAGTCATGAATTTTTGGCTGCTTATTATGAATGCCTAGGAGCAGTTTGTAATAAGCAGGTATTTTGGAATATAAATCAGTCACTATTCAGCCAGCATCGTTCTAGTACGGATCTTTTATTTACGAAACTTGCACCATTTTAGTTTAGTATATAAAACACTAAAATATTGAGTGGCTACAGGAGCGTTTGGACCAATTTTTATGAATTGTACTAAGTGTGTTACTCAAGATGAATAAAAAAAAATGGTGGCTTTGCTTCCAATGAAAATTGTCAATTTCTTCTAATAGGTGGCGTTGGTAGGTACTGTAGAGCCTTAGAGTAAAACCTTATGTTGTACATGGCTGGTAATTATCTGACGGCATTCGAACCTTTCAAATGATTAAAAGATAGTTAGGTTTTTGGACATTCCAGACTTCACCACTGGCAGCGGAACTAGACAGATGTATTCTTTATAACAAAGTGAAAATATAATAACATACGTTTAAATTCCTAACGCGTTTCCCTTCATAGTATAGAAGTTCCTATACACACATACACGCTCTACCCGTCTCTCCTCTACAGTACTCATCTACACTCCTTTGCAAAAAAAACGGGCACCTTACAGTCATTGGTTTTTCTATGGATAATATTAATATTTTTAGCAAGTGATTAGCATAAACGACTAGAAGTTTCTTATTATCAATGAGAATATAGTTTTTTACACTTCAGTTGTTTACTCCCGGAATCTGTGTATCATGCAGAGAGTCGTGTTAAAATGGACATTTTTTATGGGTATAATGAAATTAAGACAGTGAGTATTTATTTATATTTTAATAAAAACAGTTATTAAAAAATAAAAATTAACAGTGAGTATGATCTCCCCTTGAAGAGATTAAGGCATGTAATCGTCTTGGCATGCTTTCCACCAGGCTTTTGATGGTGTTCTGTGGAATGTGTTCGCACTCAGCCCAGATCACACGTTTAAGCTCTCTGATGTTTTGTGGAAGTGGTTGGACAGATCGTACTCGCCTTTTTAAAATGTCGCCCAGATTTGCCTCATGGGGTTAAGGGTAAGGTTTTCGGGGTTCCGCACTAGCCAATCCAAACGACGAATACCGACCTCTTGAATATAAGCATCTACGTCGCCAGAACGGTGGGCCTGAGCATTATCGTCCATGTAAATGGCATGTTCACCAATTTCAGTCAGTGCGGGTTATGCATGTTGACAAACGATTTTTGTTATGTACCTATGCGCATTTAGTGAGCCATTTTCAATGAATAGTATCTCGGTACGATAGCTGGAAGTTACGCCCACCCATAACGTAACTTACCCTCCACCATAAGGGGTGATTTCTTCAAAACGCACGTCGGCGTAGCGTTCCTCTGGTCTTCGTAACACTCGCTGACGTCGGTCTTCACCATTCAGTTAAATTCGAGCCTCATCGGAGAAGATTACGCTACTCAAGTTACCTAGTGTTCAAGATAGGTAATTTCTAGCAAACCTCAATCGAGCAATCCTGTGCTCACGGAGTAACTTAGGGGCCCGAGCTGGTTGTCGACTGCGTATATCAGTCGCTAAAAGCCTCCTCCTAACGGTCCATAGGCTAACTTATGCTCCTCGTACCTCTTCAAGGTTTCTTTTGGGGTCTGTGTAACTGCATCTGCGGCTCCTAAGCGACTGAGTCACAAAAAAGCAGTCGTCTCGTGGTTGTGTGGAATGTTTACTTCCAGAACCTTGCCTTATCTGAACGGAACTCTCTTGGTATCGAGTTCAGGTTCTTTGGACGGTTAAACGAGTCATGTTTAACCGCTGTGAGACGTAACATTGGCTACACCCCTCTTCCAGCAGCGCTATTATTTCACTAGCTCTTATTGCTTTTTCTGCCATTACTATCGACACTAAGATACCTGTTTTAAGTCACAAGAAGGCAGGATTATGCAACAGACATAAATTATTCTACTTAAAACAAAGAGAAGTTAGTTTTAGTTGTCTGATATTTATCCTTTTAACCGCAAACCCGCGAAAAGTTAGTAAAAAGTCACAAATTGGAAAAGGGATTAAGTATTGTTTTTAAAAACAAAAGTTTCCAATTTCGAATTTACTTCTTTCTATACCCAAGACTCTTTATTAACTCCTAAAAACATAGTTCGGCTATTCAAACCTCTAAAAACTAAATGATGACGAATAATGTAGAAAAATCAAAACCGCCCGTTTTTTTTGCAAAGGAGTGTATTTTCAACAACTGTCAAAATAATTATTGGAAAGAAACAGTCTGTTGATAGGGTTTATCTATGAAATATATAACAACTAACTAACGACACTACTATATGAACTAACAACATGCTACTGTGCTGTGCTAATATTTGTGAAAATATTGGAAATCATCATTTTCTTAGTGTGCGAAGATATTTTCACTCGTGGATCTCAGCATACGTGCTCCGGTTAACGTGGAATACTTAAATAAATTACTATCGCTATAATTTCTTGACTTTAAAAATGAATATTATTATTCCACCTGAATCAACACAATATATAATATAACGTTTCACTATAAACAACTCAAAATGTCAAGGGTACCAACGATTGTGGCACCATCTGAGATTTACTTTGCCTTTGTCACCCTATTGTGGGATCGCGTAAAAATAACATTTTAGCGCTACACCTGTCTTCTATTTCCTATCTGTGTACCCACCCACAATAGATACATCTTACCTCTCAACAATAGCAGAACTCAAGTTTAATAAAGAACGATTTTCTTTCCTTAAAATTTGCTGCCTTTGTACAACAAGAAAACGTTTCCAATAGGTACCATTTAAATCTAGATCAAGATACCTGAGGTTGGAATACAATTGCTTTCGTATTGCCATTTCTCTCTCACAATACCGCAGCTATTTGTAATTCAGGCTGCAATCATTGTATTATTAATTCTTTTTTATTCTAAAGTCATTTATCTGTTTGTCTTTTGATGTACATTTTTGCGACTAAAGTTAATTATTAGTCTCTAGACGGACTAACATGCGTAGCGCGACCAAATTTCATCAAAGTGACCTCGGAGACGTATGGATGTGCGTAGACGCGCATAATAATTTGTTTTGTCCCAAAAACATGCGTCAATCATACAGTGGACCACACGTGAGTAACACTGACTTTTTTTTTTTATTGGTATCATTAAATGACCCTTCCCGCTCTGGGTGGAGCGGAAGGCAGTGTCAGACTCTTACTGACTAAAATTTCATTCATGTTCCGTCCTTAGCCCTTTATGTTCCGGGGTAATGGTTACCCTTTCGGACAATCCCGCTGAGCAACAGAGGCCTTAAGCTGGCCTTGCGTAGTACGGCGTTTTAATAGATACAAGACAAACTTATACTGGTTTTACTACCACTGATCGGCGGTCGACTTCACAGTACTAAACAGTAAAGTCGACCTAAGTACAGACTTGAATTGTCAGCAGTTTCACCCCTAATATAACTTCCACAGTTAGGATTCAACATGGCGTCGCTAATGTTGAACGAAAACTGAACTAACAACTTATAGAAGTGAAATTGGGCGTGTCTTACACCGTATAACTGTAAAGTAATTTTGTAAGCTTATATAATTAGTGTCTTTTTCTGTACCAATCAATTTCTGTACAATCATATCAATTTAATAAGAACAGAACATTATCATACGCAATCAATAATAGGTCTATTCAGATAGGTAACACAAACGACATTGTACAGTCCTCAAGTTACCACAACCCGTCAATATGCCTCAATCGATTTTAAACTTAACTATGACACGTTAAGGTTTAATATCATTTGGAGAAATTAATTTGACAGATTGATATAACTTGATGCGCTAGCGAGCGTACACTAATCAACTGAGCCACAGAGTCTACTGACTCACTGAGTCTACTCAGCCACTGAGTGAACAGCAACTAAATTGACAGGACACGGCGTGAATTGCATTGCGCAGGAAATTGCCAATAGATTTAGTCAGTTGGTTCCGTTGATTGAATGCTGCACTAAATACTTTGTATTGGTAGTTGGTTACAGAATTATAGTAATAAATACGACGTGTTTGTTGAATTGTTAATTCCAGCTTACAGTAGCGTAAACGTTACGGGGATTGGCTCTGAAAAGAGCCGTTTGGGATGTGCTTTGAGAAAGATCGGTTCGTGCAATCGTGGTGAGAGGAAACTATGCAAACTATGCTCCATCTACTATCCTGCCAAGCAGCCTAAGTGATATCTTCGCTGCAGCTGACAAAGCCGTGGAAGTGGCGAAGTTTTGGGCTAACAAGATCTGAAATAGAGTCGTGACAGCGACATGAAGAAGAAGAGTGAACAAATAGAAAAATAGGAGCACAATTTATTTCATTCTCAGATAAAAAGAAATACTTGATTGAATGATTTCTTTTCGCTTTCTTTGTTATTTACAAGTACCTATTATTAGTTCCGAAATTATTAATAAGTAATATGTACTTATCTTTTTCTTTGGTGTAGTGGTTACTTGATTTGACATTGTTGTCCAGGTTAAAGGTAACTAGGTAACTGATAGTTGGAAAGCCTTTAATACACTCGGGAATAAGGCTCAGATAACAAACCATTCCCGAATTTCATCTACCTACAATAATATTTTACAACGACCCTCAAGACGCCTGTAGTGCGGCCAGCACATCAAGTTATACCGAGCTGTCAAATTTCTCCAAATGATTTTAAACCTTAAATCTTTGGGTGTTAAGTTGAAAATCGATTGAGACATTTTGACAGTACGTCGCGCCTACCCTCAATAAGATAATCCTATTAATATCGGCGTGTCGTGCAGTAGTCCATTATACGAGTAGGTCACTTGGGATGCACGTATTGTGTCCGTTGTAATATGTAGATTGTATGGATTATTGTCCAATACAATTTAGTTATGACTGATTTGTGGTAGTTCTGTATTGTTGTTTGTTTCGGTTGTAGTATTTTGATGTTAGTTTTATGTAATGTAATTTGACATAATGCTATGGTCGATTTACCCTTTTTTTTTTTTTTTTTTTAAGGCTGGGAAATCATCCAATGACTGCTCCCGCTCTGGGTGGAGCGGAAGGGAGTGTCAGACTCTTACTGACTAAAACCCATCCATGTTCCTTCCGTAGCCCTTTATGTTCCGGGGTAGCGGTAACCCTTTCGGACAATCCCGCTTACCCGGCAGGCTTGGCCCTGAGGGGCCCCTTCATATGCTGACATCTCTTTGAGGCGCGCGTGGAACATATACGCGCCGTACGGCACGGGTTAGGTGCTGATCGGACGGTGAGTCACCCATTACTCACCGCCCGCAGGCCCGCGCCTACGGTGGCCGGGAGTCGTCACGTGGCTCCCGACGCCCGGAGCGTCTCCCGCGGCGGCTGGGACGGGAAGACCTTTCTCTCTCCCATCCCGCCACCTCTTTCGCGAGCATAACTTTTTCGCGAAGGAGGTGACTGCCTCCCACTCCCTCTCGCCCCGGACCATGGCTTGCACCAGGGCCGGGCGCGAGAGGTCGCCGCCGCCGATCGCCTCTACGAGGACACGGCGGTGCTCCGCCCAAGCGGGGCAGGTTTGCACCGTGTGCTCTACCGTGTCCTCTGGGCGATCCTCGCAGACTGGGCGATCCTCGCAGTATGGGCGATCCTCGCAGGTCGATTTACCCTGAAGTGCTTAGTGACATTTAAATATTAGAGTAGAAAAAATAATCTGAATAGAAAGTTTATTTCAGAATTTTCTTTTTAGATTTTTTTGATTGACTGCTTCTTTGGTCTCGCCGTCGCAAACGCTACTGCTGAGTTTGAGGCCCCATGGGTTCGTTTCCCGAGTCAGGCAAGATGTTATTGGGTTTTTTCATCTGCAATTTCTCAGTAGCAGCCCGGGGTCTGGATTTACGTCCGGTTGGTAGCAATAGGCTTGCCGTGATGTTGTTTTGTTCTGAAACGAGGTTTCGAATTTTCTTTCTTTATCGTCGAAGTTCTCGGAAAAGAAAATTGTCTTTAATACTATTGAAGGATGCTATCTTTGTTCAGCGGTGACATCTGTTAGCAGTTAAATTGTTATCCTGTTCACAGTTTATGTATAACGTTTATTTGCAACAATGGCTTGCATTTTATTCTGAAGCTGGAAACATTTTTTTCCCTATTTAACAATTCGCTCTCGCCCTGTTACATGCGACTCATATGATATGTGAGTGTAGGTATAAAAGGTAAATCTCTGCCTTACCCTTCGGGGAATATGGACGTGATGTTATGTAAAGTTGTGTTTTCCTAAGTTACAATACATAAGTTCAAGAGTGTCTATGGAGTTTTGTCGCGTAATTAGTTTAATTGAAATAAAAGGTTCTACTTTGAATTGAAACATGTAAGCAAACCTTTTTCTCTAGTGTGACATAAAAGAAGGAATAACCTCCACTACCTAAGCTAACTTCTCTATAAAATAAAATGTTATTACATACATAAAGGAGTATGTAATTGCATTTTGCTTTGCACTTCTTTATTACATCTTGATGATTAGTACAGACGCCAGCACATCAAGCTATTCCAAAGAGTCAAATATTCCCAATGGAACATGAACCTTATACTTTTGTAATAAAGTTGAAAATCAAATAAAGAAATTTGAGAGACGGGGGTAAGTTGATGTGTTTGATGTGTGGCTCTGTGATGGTGTCAGTGAAGTTGATGTGCTCCACAACGCAGAGAGTTTAATTACCTATTACATAGTTTTGTACATGCAGAGGATACAGCGTGTTTTTATTTAAAGAATACGACAATTTATCTTTTGAGAAGTATTTTCAGCCGGTTCTTCACACTAACATTATAAAGATGAAAGTTTGCGCAATATTTATTCTTCAATACTTTTTTTAATTAGTCATCGCTATAGGCATTGCCCTTCTGGCCCTATCATATTTCAAAGAATCAATCCATCGTCAAAGAACATAAAATACCGCAAAAATTAAATGCAAACAGTATTTAATAACAGCATTACCCGTAAAACTGTTTCATTTAAAATCTTACCAATATTATCTGAACAAAAACCACCGTTGAAGCACTTAACTAAAATTTCAGAACGCTTTTCGCACGCCACTTAAGTAAATATTTACGGAATATTACGTCGTTCTCAATAAGAATCGAGTAATACTCAATAAAAAGGTATCGATATTGGTAAAGCTTCATCGGACCAACACGAAAATATCGAGTCCATTAATATTTATGACGATAATGATCGTGAAAGGGACTGAATTGTTATTATTAGAGTGTATGCTGACTGAATTGGTTGAATTTATAATGAAATCTTTTTAGCAACAGAATGATTGATCCAGAATAAATAGACATTAGGTATACATGGAATATTAAATCTGAAAATAAAAGGGGGCTTAGTTTAAAGTGCAATAATTATGTACGCTTGAATAAAAGACTCGGAGGAGCTCGTGGCTAAGTAATAACAGCCGCTCAGGTCGATCCATCAGTTTAAGATACGCTTGCTGTTGGTCCGTAAATGGGTGACCATCTTTACATACCGAGACTCCTACGTGCTTCGGAAAGCACGTTAAGCCGTTGGTCTCAGCTGTTGATTTTTGACAGTGGTCACGGGTCATCATAAGCCCGAAAGTCTTTTAGTCAGTCTTACCAAGGGGTATCGTATTACTGTTACTTGTGGAGGCCAGATAGGCAGTCGTTCCATGTGAAATTTTGACCCCAAGTTGGGAAAAGGCTAGTTGATTGTATAAAAGATTCGAATGTTACGGACATGCACCGCGGTACTATGTTGTTATAGCTTTCGGCACATTTTTTTTAGGGGTGGCAAATCCTCAAATGATCCCACTCTCTCTAGATCGAGTGGAAGGGAGTGTCAGACTCTTACTGACTAAACCCCATCCATGGTCCGTCATTAGCCCTTTATGTTCCTGGGTATCGGTAACCGTTTCGGACAATCCCGCTGCCCCAGGCTTCGGACCTTACGGGCCTCTTAGTCCTATTTATTAATTTATTAGAGTTTTCAGCTGTTAATCGTCTGCTATGGCAGCTGTCCCTCTAATCTACTCTTTTCTAAATCTAAATGAATGTTCGTCTCCAAACTGCCATTTACTTATAACAAAGATGCGGCGGTTACGCCGTCAGGCTGTACAGTACTTATACGCTTTGATTTTTATTTGTTACTACACTAATTTGACAATTAATTCGAGAGTAGTATAGTAGTACAACCCGTACTACTATACTACTCAGAACGGAACGTACACGTGGCGCTATCTATGTATTATCATAAGAACAGTTCTGTTGCTTTCTTAGGGAACAGTAAATTTTTTCGGGATGAAAGGTATCTTATGTCCGTTTATATACACCTGACAACGTATATGCAAAATTTCAGCATGATCGGTTCTGCGGTTTAACCTTGAAAAGATAACAAAGAAAGTGACACACTATCGCATTTATATTATACTACTCTGTCAAGAAAGTACCGGAAAAAGATCAATAATACACAAAATGTCTGTTATTCATCCAAATTTATGTTATCACCTTCAAAGTATGCTCCTTTAGAAACGATACACTTGCGCCAACGAATAATCCATTCATCAAAACATTTTTTAAACGCTGCTTCCGGAATTGAGTTCAGTTCTCGCCGCGAATTTTCCTTTTTCGGTTTCGGTTCAGTTGGAAGGCGCCACTCCGAAGCTTGTTGACTAGTTTGCATGTCAAACTCGTAAACCCACGTCTCGTCACCAGTAACAATGCGTTTCATGAATGTTGGGTCCGAACTGACTCGTTCTAGCATGTCCTCAGCGACTTTCATGCGATTGAGTTTTTGGAGAAAATTCAGATCTTTTGGGACTAGCCGAGCAGCAACATGTTTCATACCCAAATGATTAGTTAAAATGGTACGAATCGACTCGTGAGATACAGAAAGTTCGGCAGCTATCTCTCTCAGAGTTGAATGGGGATTTTCAGTCACTATTTTCTTCACTTTTGCGATGTTAACTTCAGTTGTAGACGTTGACGGCCTACCAGAGCGAGGCAAATCTTCCATCACATCTCGACCGCTTTTGAACGCTTTGAACCACTCATAAGCACGAGTTTTTGATAAAGTCGATTCACCGTAAGCCTTCTGTAACATTTTCAGTGACTCCGAACACGAAATTCCATTGGCGATGCAAAATTTAAGACAAACTCTTTGTTCGATATTTTTGTCCATTATGAAATTCGCAATACACACTATATATGATATTACTAAAACCAGCACTGTATTTAATATAAATAACAGATGCAACTCAAACTCCGCGCCAAAATGGAAAACAGTTGTGCCAATCTAACAACTACAAAAAAACCAAAAATTTGAATTTGGAACCATAAACAAATCATCCATTCCCGATACTTTTTTGACTGAATGTATTATACTAGCGGGACCCGTTATTTTTCCCGGGATAAAAAGTAGCCTATGTTATTCCCCGAAAACTAAGCTTTCTAACGGTGAAAGAATTTTAAATCGGCACAGTAATTTTTGAGTTTATTCTGTGGTTTATTCATTACAAACATACATACAAAAATACAAATATTTATAATAATATAATAATAATATCCTTGGACATTTCACACAACGCCATAATTATCGTCCCAAGCTAAGCAACCTAATGCTTGTGTTATGGTAACGAGATGGCTGATAAACTACTTACATACATTTTTTTTTTCTAAATACATACATACTATAGATAGAAAAATACCCAGACCCGTAACAAATACTTGCAGGTCGTACAAATATTTGTTCCGTGCGGGAATCGAACCCGCAAAATTACACCACAATTTCCTCTTTATAATATTAGTATAGATCAGTTATCAAGCTGGAAATACATTCATCGAGAAATATATTCAAACCATCCAACCGTCGAATTACAAAAGAGCCTTATTTGTAAGTGAAAGTTTAGAAAATATACTGTGGGAATTAAATACTGAGCTCAGCTGCTTTACACCCTTTTTGACATCCAGCACAAACCTCGTCAATTCTTCAGCTGTTTAAAGGTTACAAAACATACAAAACAAAACACTGGTTCTAACTTCTCTGTTGATAAACTTGTCAATAAGTAAACGAAAAGTAACAGAACAATAATACCAAGAAAGCACCAAGAAGTTATTTGTTGGAGAAAATAAACACCTCGCTTCATTATAATTCCAAAACTTTTAAGTACATTCAGTTATAACCAAAAATACTTTAAATCAGAATTCTTGGTTAAATAATATCTTATTTGAACTTCTTTCTTAAGGTGCGTAGAGGTGGCCCGTGAAATTAAATGTTTCATGTGATTTTTGAATTTTTTACACACGTCCAGTTTACATTGCTTCAGTTCGTGTTGTTGTATGTTACATGTCTACGAATTTTTGGTGAAATTATTTTTGATGGAATTATTTACACAAAGTAAAGCGCCTGCTTGGGTTCGATTCCACGACCTACAACTCGTAAGTCTGGGCAGTTACCACTGGGCCATCATTGCTCCCATATTAATAGTTGTTCAAAACGATAAGTACATTGGTACCTTTTCAGGTTGAAGGTAGACATTAATTAAGTTTGGTATATTTAAAACCATAATAAGCTAAAGTAGAGGATTATTTAAAACTTTCAGATGTGGGAAAAGGCTTTCAGAATAAAGTTAATTTAGAGTGGATTGCTAATATTTAATAGGCTCTTTTAACAAGCTCTCTAGCTAGCTCTAGGAGAGGAGTAGTTGTCCAGCGGTAACGGTGACCTACAAATTGTAAGCGGAGGCTTTATTCTAAATCCATATTAAAGTAAATTATTTCAAAGAGGCAGGCACGAAATCGGTTGTCATGATGGTATGGGTGGGGATGGGATGGATGGTATGTTATTCGGAGGATTGAGGAAAATGTTGTCAGGAAAGTTTTGAGTATGAATGTGGATGGCTATACAAGTAGAGGGAGACCAAAGAAACGATGGATGGATTGTGTGAAAGATGATATGGCTAGGAAGGGAGTGACTACCAAGATGACGACTAATAGAGAAGTATGGAAGAAAAAGACATGTTGCGCCGACCCCAAATAAATTGGGATAAGGGCAGGACAATGATGATGATATTTCAAGCAGGCACAAGAATGGCACTTTTAGACAAGAAATGACCTAGAAATAGAATTGATTCTAATCACCCCTTCTATTCCAAAATGTAGTTTCGTATGGTACGGTACGGTATGGTGGAATGGTATTTTCTTTGAGCTCTACAGTACCTACATGGAAAGCGATTCACTCGTTACTTTCCAAGTTATTTTACTGAGCTACTTGAAAGTTTACGAGTTCTTAAATTAAAGGTAAACGTCGAATTGTTTGTTTAGGCCCGACCGCTAAATTATCTACCAACTTATATACAACTTTGTAAACAAAAAATATAATTTTGGGCATTGATTTTAGGTGTAAAAATATCTGCTGTACGGGTCTTGGCTTCATTAGTAGCTCGTGAAGATGACTACTGAAAATCAGGTATGATGTGGATTCCCAATAGCACAGCATCATGCTAAGAACCAGCCTTCTTGTCACTTGGCGGCGGCGACCTCTCGCGCCCGGCAATGGTACAAGCCATGATCTGAAGCGAGAGGGAGTTGGAGGCAGTCACCTTCTTCTGCGAAGCGGTCATGCTCGCGAAGGAGGTGGCGTGAAGGGAGAGGGAAAGGTCCTGTCGTCTCAGCCGCTGCGGGAGACGCCCAAGGCGTCGGGAGCTACGTGACGACTCCCGGCCACCGTAGGCGCGGGCCTGCGGGTGGTGAGTAAATGGGTAGCTCACCGACCTATCAGGACCAGGCCCGTACCGGACGGCGCGTACATGTTCCACGCGCGCCTCAAAGAGATGTCAGCATATGAAGGGGCCCGTTAGGGCCGAGCCTGTCGGGTAAGCGCGATTGTTCGAAAGGGTTACCGGTACCCCGGAACATAAAGAGCTAAGGAAAGAACATGGATGGGTTTTAGTCAGTAAGAGTCTGACACTCCCTTCCGCTCCACCCAGAACGGGAGAAGTCATTGGATGATATTCCACCCTTAAAAAAAAAGCCTTCTTGTCACAGTCATGACTTGCAGCTGCAGTCTATTCCTGTTTTGTGCTCTTGATTATATGTTGAACTAGCCGTTGGTCCCGGCAGTCATTCGTGGATCTATGACAGTCGTTACGGGCAGTTAGAAGCCCGAGAGTCTGGCAACCAGTATTACCAAGGAGTATCGTATTTCCTTGTTAATGAATGGGTTGTGGAGGCCAGATAGGCATTCGCTCTATTCAAAATACTGGTATTCAGCTGCATCCGGTTAGATTGGAAGCCGACTGATTGATTATTTATACGTTACGTACGTGATTGATTATACGTTGATATACATAAATTATGATTTATGTGTTACTGTGCTATTTTTTCTATGGACGTGTTTCTGTGGCAATAAATCTATTTTTCAAAGCAACAACAACCGTACGAAAAAATTGTACTAGCATCGTCAGCAGAACAGTTGCTGACACCTAACAACTTTTAATCCAATTAACAATAGGTCCAAATAACGTTGTTAGTAAATACTAACTAAATTATGAATAACCATTCATTCTTACATACCTTTTTACACTTGGGGTTTGGTGATTGCAAAGCGAACTTATTATACAAAATGGTGATTTATAGCGGTCTCTATAATTAAAGATAACAATGGGACTTTTGTAATTACAAGCATATTGGAGTTGTAATTTGGTTCATACGATCCCGGCTTACCATTTAATTATGCTTGTTCCCAAAATGAGAAGGTATACCTATTATATTTTATTTTTTTCTAATTATTTAATTTATTTATCCTTTATTTCAGACAACGAAGGCCCATAAAACACAGTACATATATACAAGTATAAAAATAATAAATATAAACTAATACATATTCTAAACAAACAAATTTAAAAACCACTGCACTCGTTGTGACGGCGTCGAGTTACGCTGCGAGGTGTCGCGTAGCCGGGGGTATAGTTATTTGGTGTCTACTAAAACAGGATCAAAAGTACTTATTTGGAATTAGCTAGCTTCTTCCACCGGCTTCGGAAATAATCCCACAAGGACGTACTACCTGAATAAGAAGTCCTATATTTTGTTAATCCAGGTCATAAGCTATGTGTGTGACGTGTGTGTGCCAAATTTTAACAAGATCCATTCAACCGTTCACGCATGGTTGAGTAACAAAATGTCAAAAACCATACAAATGAGAAAGTTTGGATGGAGGAATAATAAATATTAAAATTATATTATATACATTCAGTCAAAAAAGTATCGGGAATGGATGATTTGTTTATGGTTCCAAATTCAAATTTTTGTTTTTTTGTAGTTGTTAGATTGGCACAACTGTTTTCCATTTTGGCGCGGAGTTTGAGTTGCATCTGTTATTTATATTAAATACAGTGCTGGTTTTAGTAATATCATATAATATAGTGTGTATTGCGAATTTCATAATGGACAAAAATATCGAACAAAGAGTTTGTCTTAAATTTTGCATCGCCAATGGAATTTCGTGTTCGGAGTCACTGAAAATGTTACAGAAGGCTTACGGTGAATCGACTTTATCAAAAACTCGTGCTTATGAGTGGTTCAAAGCGTTCAAAAGCGGTCGAGATGTGATGGAAGATTTGCCTCGCTCTGGTAGGCCGTCAACGTCTGCAACTGAAGTTAACATCGCAAAAGTGAAGAAAATAGTGACTGAATATCCCCATTCAACTCTGAGAGAGATAGCCGCCGAACTTTCTGTATCTCACGAGTCGATCCGTACCATTTTAACTAATCATTTGGGTATGAAACATGTTGCTGCTCGGCTAGTCCCAAAAGATCTGAATTTTCTCCAAAAACTCAATCGCATGAAAGTCGCTGAGGACATGCTAGAACGAGTCAGTTCGGACCCAACATTCATGAAACGCATTGTTACTGGTGACGAGACGTGGGGTACGAGTTTGACATGCAAACTAGTCAATAAGCTTCGGAGTGGCGCCTTCCAACTGAACCGAAACCGAAAAAACCACGCCAAAGTCTATCAAAAGTCAAAGTCATGTTGACAGTTTTCTTTGACTATCGCGGTGTTGTGCACTCTGAATTCTTACCGGAAGGTCTAACGGTAAATAAAGAATATTATTTGAGCGTTATGCGGCGTTTAAGAGAGCAAATTCGACGAAAAAGGCCAGATTTGTGGAAAGAAAATTCTTGGATTTTGCACCACGACAATGCGCCTTCGCACAAGGCTATCATTGTGAACGAATTTTTGACCAAACACTCAACAAATACCATCCAGCAACCACCATATTCACCAGATATGGCTCCTGCTGACTTTTTTCTTTTTCCTAAACTCAAATTACCACTTCGTGGCACCCTTTTTCAATCGATAGAAGACATAAAGGAGAATTCGCGGCGAGAACGGAACTCAATTCCGGAAGCAGCGTTTAAAAAATGTTTTGAAGAATGGATTATTCGTTGGCGCAAGTGTATCGTTTCTAAAGGAGCATACTTTGAAGGTGATAAAATAAATTTGGATGAATAACAGACATTTTGTGTATTATTGATCTTTTCCCGGTACTTTATTGACAGAGTAGTATATATTAATAATCATACGTACAGTCAACAGCAAAAGTAGATGATCAAAATCAGAAACTCAATACTAGTGAACGGAGTTCGCGTCAGAACTGTGTGGCGTCGGAGTGATTCAAAAGTATATGATTGTAAATTATACCAAACATTTAGTACTAGTACAGCTGTCATATATTCGTGATCAGTTATAACTCCAAAAGTTATAAACACAATTCGCATCAGAACTAAGAAGTAAAAAAAAAATTCAAAACTAGTGAACAGTCCACGATTGTTACTTGGAAAGCAATAAAGATATTGAGAATTGAGTACAGTTGAAATCAAAAATTAAATGATGAAACTGAGGCCACGTAATCATGAAGCAAATAATTCTTATTTTTAATTAGCCCAGTAATTTTGTTTGTTATGTTTTACGGAAAAGCTGAATTTGATAAAGATTTGCATATTTAATAATATATGCCAAATTTCATCCAATTGAACCCCGAAAAAAGCATAATTATGTTCATTAAAAATCATATAATTTAAAAACTTTACTATATTAATTGTTTTTTTTTGTAACTTCTGTCAAATGTTCAAAAGTAGCTGATGTGATACTAAACGATAATTCAATAAATATTATTATCTTTGTATGTTCGCGTTTTTATGTCAATGTTCAAAAGTAGCTGATGCGATACAAAATCATAACTCAATAATTGCTTTTGCCCAGTCGGCTACAGTATATTAAAAACGGAAGGTAGATTGATATTTTTATCTCTAGTCGAGTCTATTGACACTGCTTACAATGTTCTAAAGTAGCTGATGCGATACAAAATCATAACTCAATAATTGCTTTTGCCCAGTCGGCTACAGTTATGATTTTGTATCGCATCAGCTACTTTAGAACATTGCAAGCAGTGTCAATAGACTAGACTAGAGATAAAAATATCAATCTACCTTCCGTTTTTAATAAACTGTAGCCGCTACTGTATAGCTACTTTTGAACATTGACATAAATTCGCGAACATACAAAGATTGTAATATTTATTGAATTATCGTTTTGTATCACATCAGCTATTTTTGAACATTGACATAAATTCGCGAACATACAAAGATAATAATATTTATTGAATTATCGTTTTGTATCACATCAGCTACTTTTGAACATTTGACAGAAGTTACAAAAAAAAAACAATTAATATACCTAGTAAAGTTTTTAAATTATATGATTTTTAATGAACATAATTATGCTTTTTTCGGGGTTCAATTGGATGAAATTTGGCATATATTATTAAATATGCAAATCTTTATCAAATTCAGCTTTTCCGTAAAACATAACAAACAAAATTACTGGGCTAATTAAAAATAAGAATTATTTGCTTCATGATTACGTGGCCTCAGTTTCATCATTTAATTTTTGATTTCAACTGTACTCAATTCTCAATATCTTTATTGCTTTCCAAGTAACAATCGTGGACTGTTCACTAGTTTTGAATTTTTTTTTTACTTCTTAGTTCTGATGCGAATTGTGTTTATAACTTTTGGAGTTATAACTGATCACGAATATATGACAGCTGTACTAGTACTAAATGTTTGGTATAATTTACAATCATATACTTTTGAATCACTCCGACGCCACACAGTTCTGACGCGAACTCCGTTCACTAGTATTGAGTTTCTGATTTTGATCATCTACTTTTGCTGTTGACTGTACTAGGTGCTCATTGCGGCTTTGCCGGCGTGGACCCTAATTCTTTTTCTAAAATAAAATTAACAGTATAAAATGCAAAAAAGGTATAATACATAAAATTATAGTACACAAAAATCGATGTTTAATATGTTTGCCAGTCTGTTTATTCCAGCTAACCTCTCAAACGGCTGGACCGATTTTGACAGGACTTTCACTGACTTTTATTTTAGAAAAAGAATTAGGAAGCACGCTTGCAAAGCCGCGGACAGCAGCTAGCTGTAAATAAAAACAACAAAATGATATACTAACTTGACTAAAACTATTCACACCACTACCACACTACCACACATCACCATCACTATTTATAAAGAACCCTGAAAATACGATAGTTTCTTCATCGCCATAATGCAATTACTAACAAGGGCTGTAGTAACAGGCAATTCTTCTCAGACATGCTAACGAGTAGTGACTGTCTTCTATAAGGCTGTGAGACGAGGCTCCTTTGGCTCGAGGCGCGATAAAGATGGCGGCTGTCAAAGGCTTGCATTATCTCATAGGTAATATACATAATATTAAGGAGCTGATGTTGGGAAACAACTTATTAGGATATTCGATATGCCTGTCTGATGGATGACGGTTCTAATGATAATATCTAGACTTTGGACACATTTTTAGACATGAAGGCAAAACAGGAGTAAATCACGAATAAAGTATTTCTAGAAACAAATAAAAAGAAAGAACAATTTCTTATTCTGCAAAAACATAACGCATATTGAAAAAAAATCGAAGTACAGACGCCAGCACATCAAGCTATTCCTAACCGTCAAATTTTCTCAATTAAAAAAACTTTTTTACAAAAAATAAAACCGACTTCCAAAACAACACTACAAAATGACAAATAATTTTGATTTCGGAAGTCGGTGTCTTCGGTTTTGTATTTTAATTTTTTGCCACCGACTTCCGAAATCAAAATTATTTGTCACTTTGTAGTGTTGTTTTGGAAGTCGGTTTTATTTTTCACTTTTTAGTTGTGGTACCTACCTACACAACCCTCCCCCCTCCCCCCAAAATTTTAATACCACTACCTGGTATGTAAATTACAGTGACAGGAACATCGTCCACATATATTAAGTAGGATTTTTTTTAGATTTTTGTTGATTTTTCAAAAACCGCTTATTCGATTTCGATAAAATTTTTATGGGACCATTTGGAAAGTATACCCTTTCCAACAAAAAAAGAATTTTTCAAATCGGTTGGCAAGCAACGGAGTTATGCGCGACCAAACATTAAAAAAAAAAAATACAAACATCCGAATTGAGAACCTCCTCCGTTTTGAAGTCGGTTAAAAATGAACCTTATGTCTTTGCAATAAAGTTGACATACTATCAAAGAAATTTGACAGATTGTGGTAACTTGATGTGCGGCCAGCACATCAAGTTACCACAATCTGTCAAATTTATTATATATATACTTGTACATTTAAATAAATACAAATAAGATTCATTTAATTCACGCAACACCCATTTTACACTGTTTGTAATGTATGTACTTACGTGTTTGTTTCTTGCATTTGATCGTGGGAGGTGGGCCAAAAGATTTAAAAAAAATAACAATTTAACAAAAAACCTTATAAGTATTAAAATAAAAGTGAACGAATCAAGTATAGACTTTACGCAGTAATAAAATAATTTTCTTTCAAGGTGTTAAGGTTGACCAAAATTTTCGTTTTTCATTTAATAGAAAGAAAAAAAAGCATTTATTTGGACACAAAGACACAACACACAAAATTTTAAAAAAAAGTTTAAATAATAACAGTGTACGTACAGACGCCAGCACATCAAGCTATCCCTAACTGTCAAATTTTCTCAATTAAAAATAACCTTATGTCTTTGTAATAAAGTTGAAATACTATCAAAGAAATTTGACAGATTGTGGTACCTTGATGTGCTGGCCTCTGTACCTCATGGCCGCGCCAAATAGGTTAGTGTTTATTTCAATAAAATATTATGTTGTCTACATATATCTCTCAATCTGGGTTAAAAGGGCCTTACACAAGTCTTCTAACACCCAAAACTTCGTTACTTTCTTTGTTGTCTGCCATACACAATCCTTTTTTTAATATTGAACTCGGAGTTCTTGTAATAAGATTTGATTCCTCCCGATTGTGGGTCAAGAGGGCATACAAAGGGATTTGTCAAAGTTATACTTACAAGTTTAGTGGTCAAACTTTCTTTTTGAACCGCTGACCCTTTTACAAGATCAATAAAAACTCGACAATGTAGAATTTTATCGGAACTCTCTGGTTTTCTCTTGATTTTTTATCTAGTTCAAGACAGATAACGTAAACGTATCACAGCTCGTCATGCGACGTTCATTTATAAGATAGCCATATTTTTTAAGTAGCTTCTACCAGCGGCTTCGCCCACGTTGTTGTCGGAAATTATCCCACAGGAACGTACTACCGGGTTAAAAACTAATTATATCTTAATTCATACTTTAATCTATCCGTGTACTAAATTTCAGTTAGATGCGTTCAGACGTTCTGGCGCGATTGAGTACCATACATACATACATCAGCACACACATCCATCCAAACTCACATTTTTAATAATTATGATATTAGTGAGATGTTCAACAGGGCCAAGTTAATGGCACAAACGGCATAGCGGCACAATGTATACGCACCCTAATTGCGTAATACATTGTCTATCAATATTTCGAATACTGATAGATACTGTGTTTGTTTGAAGAAAATGGCTAATCCTTTGCTTTATATATAGCTGTGATATGTGATGTGATGTGAATGTACTACCGGGATAAAAAGTGTCTTATGTGTTAATCTAGGTCATAAACCTCAGTGCCAAGTTTCATCCAGATCCGTTCAGCCGTTTGAGCGTGAAGGACGGAGAGACAAACAAACTCACACACACGCTCACAAATGCCTTTATAATATTAGTGTGATCTTCTTTTCGTGTGGTTAGTAACTAACCTGGTGTCTGAGTTTTTAAGCTACCCATGCGCCTCTGACTTAGCTTCACATGCTGTTGAGAAATATCCCATGCCAGCATGTGAAGCAATGAAGCAATCACTATATCTATATTAAAGTGATGATATGTTCGAAACATTCATATGCTTGACAGCATAAATATTGTGCTATGTAATCCCGCGC
Organism: Hyppa rectilinea; assembly: GCA_951799385.1. Classification (NCBI taxonomy): domain Eukaryota; kingdom Metazoa; phylum Arthropoda; class Insecta; order Lepidoptera; family Noctuidae; genus Hyppa; species Hyppa rectilinea. The sequence goes on along the minus strand of OX637322.1, from coordinate 10,031,031 downwards.
ATTGTAATGTGCTTGAACTGTCCATATGAAAATCACAGCCATTGTGTGTTTCGCAAATAAGTCCCCGCAGAATGACGGGCTAAATTTAATTAAATTCACGAGATTACTAGGCATGTAACATAATTATATAACAGTATATATGTTACATGTCCAATGTTTTGTATATGAAATTTTAAATTTATTTTGAAATCTGAATCCCTGACTACTCGTGTCTTTTAATCTTCGTTTATTTTAATTACATTCACTCAGTATGTGAAATATATATTTTTTAATGTCATATGGGTTTTGCTTGATGAAAGGAATCTTATTTTTATTTATTTAAATAAAAGTACCTACTTAGATTTTATTTTGAATAATAATAATAATATATCATTTATTTCAGGTAACAAAGACCCATAACATAAATACCTTAATACCTTTTGCAGAATAAGCAATTGTTCTTCTTTTTGTTATGTTTCTAGAAATACTTTATTGGTGATTAATTCCTGTTTTGCTACCATACTGTTTCATTAAACGAGACACAGTAATATTAAAGTATGGTCCTAGCAAAATAAATACCCAATATTTTGATAAACAAACCATCAATAAGTTCTTTATGTCGGCATAAAATATTATTTAACAATTCTGTCCGTGAAGCCATTTGTGCGGTATTAAAATACTCTTTTAATGACTTTTTACAGTTTATTTTTTAATTAAAAGCGTATATTTTCGACCATAAAGCAGTCGCAGTGTGTTCATTTGGTTGCCGCTTTTTGGACCTATCTATATAATCGCTTAGTTCTTTTTTCAAAGGGATTTTAAGGCAGTTTTCAGCATCATTGAGAGAATAGATTTCGAAAAGTGTGTGTATGAAAAATATAGGTAATACTTAGATAGGTACGAGTATAGCACAAAAATATCTATGTATTGCCATGTTGATACACCATTTGAAGCAAGGCGAGTGTCGCTATGAGTGTATAATAGTAGATAATTAGGGTCTCACAATAATTATCTGCCATGTAATTACCGTTATATCAACTTGTTAACATTTTCCTAAAGTTACTAAGCTGTTACTATATTCTCAGCCCGTTGTTAGAACAACGGCAAAAAAACTGGCCAAGTACGTGTCGGACCACGCACTATGAAGGGTTCAGTAGTTGGGATTAATTTATTCCAAAAAGGCCACACACAGCACATACACAGCCTAATTGTGGCCTTTGAATTATAATGTCATTGCCAAACTAGCTGCCATGGAGCTGCAGTGCGTTTGTGAGCTATGTACGAATTGCACATAGTTTATGAAACAACAAGAGTTACAAAATGACTCGTTTACGGAGAAGCGATTTTCCACGCGTTTGCTTGAAATGCAGTCAGACCGCGGATGGCATCACCGCGTCACACGTGACATTTATTGCGGCGACACACGCAGCGTTGAAAACAGTTAGTCCTATGCCGCACTAAATTCAAAAACATGGCGTTGTATGGACAACGCCATGTTTTTGAATTTAGTGCGGCCTGCGTCGCCCAAAGCACGATTCCTCATGACTCCGTAAACGAGGCTGATTTTTTCGGTGAAATATGACTTACTTAAAATTAACTTAGCATCGATCAGTCTTAAATGCTTCCACGGCTAGGATCTAGGCCTCCTCTCTGTAAGAGAGAGTGGGCCATATTTTACGGAAAAAAACTATAAAAGTGACCCTCAAATTATACAGCATAATAATGATTGTAATGCGACCATCGCAGTGTGCACGGGGCCTTAGAGTGATATAGTTATTCGCCTAATTTGACGCAACGTTACAGTTTAAATTGGATGCGTCTGTGTTATTCGTTTATTGCGATACCCCCTATAACTAGTGCAGTAAATAGCCAACACATTTGGCTATGGTTATCTTGTTTTATACTTTTATAAGTTCAACTAGATCACAATAATAATTGTATGAAATAGCGATGAAAATTTCTATGGAAGTTCTCGGCAAAACTAATCGGGCTCGTTGCCTTTCTTACTAATATTGCAAATGCGAAAGTGAGTTTGTTTATTTGTTTGTTTGTTACGCTTTCACGCTAAAACAGCTGAACGGATTCGGATGAAATTTGGCACATGAGTAGACCATAGCCTTGGTTAGGACATTGGATACTTTTATCTCGGTAGTACGTTTCTGTGGTATATTTTTGACCTACGGGCGAAGCCACGGTCAAAACCTAATTGAAATTATTTAGCACTCCGTGCTTACCGACAATTTCACTTAAATTACAACGTCACACAATATATGTATGAGTAATCAAGTTAAGTACTTCAAGTTATTGTTTAAACAGCTACTGTCGAAGTTTAGCCGCGGTTTACCATACAGCCTAATTCAGTTAATGTTACTTAAACCTAGTTAGTAAAACAATAGAATATTCCACTAACTACAATTTGTGGGCACGTTTTGTAACTTAAATTCGCATTTGTCAGTACTGTGTGCTGTAATAACATATATTAAGTTAGTTGACGCGTGTAAACAGTTGGTAAAGTGACGACTAATTACTTAACAAGTTATTATAATAAGGTAATTAACGTGTGTGCTCGCCCGGACACGTAGCTCAGTACTGTAAAATAATAAGGTAATTAACGTGTGTGCTCGCCCGGACACGTAGCTCAGTGCTGTAAAATGATAAGGTAATTAACGTGTGTGCCCGCCCGGACACGTAGCTTAGTACTGTAAAATAATAAGGTTATTAACGTGTGTGCTCGCCCGGACACGTAGCTCAGTACTGTAAAATAATAAGGTAATTAACGTGTGTGCTCGCCCGGACACGTAGCTCAGTACTGTAAAATAATAAGGTAATTAACGTGTGTGCTCGCCCGGACACGTAGCTCAGTACTGTAAAATAATAAGGTAATTAACGTGTGTGCTCGCCCGGACACGTAGCTCAGTACTGTAAAATAATAAGGTAATTAACGTGTGTGCTCGCCCGGACACGTAGCTCAGTACTGTAAAATCCAGAAGGGACTTCACACTTGAGCACCACGGCGTGCTCGTAATATGAACTATTATTTATTCCCCCAAACTACCTCTGTATCTTTGTCAGCTTGAGACTGAAATTAAAATGTGAAAGTTCTTGAATTTTACATGGAGCAACTGCCTATCCGAGCTCCGCAACTCAGTCAGTAACTGGGTAATACGATATCCCTTGGTAAAACTGTCTGTCAGACTTTCTGACTTCTGACTACCCGTAACGACTGTCAAAGATCTACGAATAACAGCCGGACCAACGGCTTAACGTGCTTTCTGAGGTACAGAAGAGTCTCGATATCTAAAGATAGAAGTCACCCATCCACGGACCAACCCCGGCAAGCGTAGCTTTACCTGATGGATCGTTCAGTGCGGCTGTTATTACCTAGCCACGAGCTCCTCCTCCGAGAAAGCCTCCTGAAAAAAACTTACAACATAATGGATAGAAATTTTATTTATTTCCAAGTTATCGGTAATGTTTTAGCAAATGATCACTTTTAAGCTGATTAAAGGCGGAAGAAAGGCGTAGATATGAGAACCTACCAGAATTTCCAATATAATCTGAGCTTTCACTGTACGGATTGCCTATAATATTACAAGGTCAGCTTATTTTGGATATGTGTAGCTTGGTGCGACGTCATGGGTATAGTCTGTTCCAAAAGTATTCGATGAAAATGTAAGCAAATGGATCTGGAAATGTATCTATGGATTCCATCTAGTAGTGCCACTTCCAAATTGAGCGCTTGGATTAGAATGTTTGAATGACTTTAACCCAAAGTTCTGATTTTGAAATAAGTTAAAAAAAATATTAATTAAAAGGTTAATTTTATGACCTAATTTTTCATAAAAGATTTTTCAATTACAATTTACTGATTGGAAAACGATGGGAAATAAAGTTGAAATCTTCTGATTTCAATTGAATGCGTTCTTACAAAAAAAAAACGTGAGTAACGATTGTTTACGCTTTCATCAGATACTTCGGGAATAGACAGTAGGTACCTACGTGACGTAAACAAATCCCTCAAGATCATTATCCTAAGATCCCGGAGGAATGCATCGCTCCTCCGAAGGTAATCTTTTACGATGTAAGCAAGGCTCGGAAGGATTTAACGATCTCTGTTGATCTGCTTGTAATGCTGTTGCCAAGACATTTATACGTTTTTTATAAAGATTGTATGTATCTAACAATGTAGAGAGTTCATCGACCCGTCACAAGATGCTATGAGATCTGCAGGAGTAGGCCACATAAAAAATATTCAAAACCGCAAGACGGTTATAAGATCATTATTCTATCCAGCCAGCATTGTTTACACATTCATTCTGAGTATTCTCTTTAAATGTTATTATAAACATTTTAATAAAATGTCAGTTTCATAAATTTACCAAAACTCATTTCTTTGACATGGCTTTGGGAGTTTATTCTAAGAACGATTTCATTGGCACATTCATGACTAAGACTGACTGTCAGACTATCGGGCAACTGGCTACCCATAACAACTGACAAAGATGCACAAATGACAGCCGAGACCAACGGCTTAACGTGCTTTCCGAGGCACGGAGGAGTCTCGTTATGTAAAGATGGTCACCCATCCACGGCCAACACTGGCAAACGTAGCTTAACCTGATGGATCGACCTGTGCGGCTGTTAGTACTTAGCCACGAGCTCTCTCAAGTAAGTATCTACAGTAAATCCTTTTTCCTGATGAAGTAACGAAGTCGCAGAGGGTGCTAACTCGATATCACAGATTACCGCTTGACCTACATTCTTGTAACTTGTAACAGTACGTCGTTACGGGTCGTAATAACCCCGAAAAGCTGATAGCCAGTCTTACCAAGGGGTATCGTATTGCCCAGTTACTGGGTTGTGGAGGTCAGATAGGCAGTCACTCCATGTAAAATACTGGTATTGAGCTGCATCCGGTTAGACTGGAAGCCGACAGCAACATAGTTGGAAAAAGGCTGGCAGATGGTGATGAGTTACGTAGGTACTTATCATTGTACCCCTTTGTATAACAATGTCTGTTCCAAAAGTATTTAATAAAAATGTAAACAACTGTGTGAATAATGGACGCCAATTTGTAGTGCTATTTACAAATTGAGTGCTTAGACTTTATAATTTGAATACTTAAATGTGAAATCCTAGTTTTAAATGACCTTAAATATGTTTTTCACGTGACATAAATTGCGGTTAGTATTATAACCCCAATTTTCTTCAGTATTTTTTCATTTACAATTTAATCATGCAATCATTGTTGGAAAAAGTGTTAACGTTAATTCTTTCTTAATATACAACCGAACGTTCCACTAAAATCCCCTAGATCAGTCCCCTAGGTTCACTTCAACACTCACTCGTTCCACTAAAATCCCCTAGATCAGTCCCCTAGGTTCACTTCAACACTCAATGTTACACTTCTTCTTCTTCGTGTGGTTAGTGACTAACCTGGTGTCAGAGTTTTAATGCTGCCCATGGGCCTCTGACTTAGCATCACATGCTGTTGAGAAATATCTCTCAGACATGCCGGTTTCCTCATGATGTTTTCCTTCACCGATTTTAAGCAAGTGATAATTATATAATACGCACATGAAGCCGAAAAATCAGAAGTGCGTGTCTTGGGTTCGAACTCGAGACCTATGACTTGGCAGTCCGGCGGTCACACCACTAGGCTATCACTACGATCCCTACTGTGTGGACTGGTATTATTAGTTCCTTTGTTTACACTTTACTCAAATAGTTTTGAAACAGATTATAGTCGGAAATATGTAGTAAAGCATTAAGTACCTGTCTATTTGCTAGCATAATACTAATAAAAAAACATCAGCGTCCGTTTGATATCTTATCAATCTCACAAAGGATCAGCTGCACAAAGCCAAGGTTGTCCTGGCCTGAGCCTGACCGACCACAGAACGAACTGACGCCCCATCGTATGTATATGGCTCTCGACATCTGTCTATCCAAAACATGACGCGTTATAAATAGTAAAATTCTAGGAGTTGCTGCATTTTTTAAATTGACGGTTAATGTTGTATTTGATGTTTTCATGGAAGTCGAGGCTAAATGATACCAGTTACAGGGGTCTATCCAAGGTTAGGCTACACTTGTCACGGTCGGTCCTTGGATGGGTGGGCAGCCATTACATATCGATACCCCTTTGAGTCTCGAAAAGCACGTTAAGGCGTTGGTAGCGGCTGTTATTACGGGTAGTCAGACTTCTGACTACCAATCTTACCAAGGGGTACTTATCGAGTTACCCGTTGACTTTAGACCGGAGTCGATGAAGGCAGATTGTCGGCTTAAAGGGGTCTAGTGACTATGATCTTCAGAAATGAGGCACCGATTAAAGATGATGGGTTGTGGTGGGCAGATATATACATTCAGTCAAAAAAGTATCGGGAATGGATGATTTGTTTATGGTTCCAAATTCAAATTTTTGTTTTTTTGTAGTTGTTAGATTGGCACAACTGTTTTCCATTTTGGCGCGGAGTTTGAGTTGCATCTGTTATTTATATTAAATACAGTGCTGGTTTTAGTAATATCATATATAGTGTGTATTGCGAATTTCATAATGGACAAAAATATCGAACAAAGAGTTTGTCTTAAATTTTGCATCGCCAATGGAATTTCGTGTTCGGAGTCACTGAAAATGTTACAGAAGGCTTACGGTGAATCGACTTTATCAAAAACTCGTGCTTATGAGTGGTTCAAAGCGTTCAAAAGCGGTCGAGATGTGATGGAAGTAGGCCGTCAACGTCTGCAACTGAAGTTAACATCGCAAAAGTGAAGAAAATAGTGACTGAAAATCCCCATTCAACTCTGAGAGAGATAGCCGCCGAACTTTCTGTATCTCACGAGTCGATCCGTACCATTTTAACTAATCATTTGGGTATGAAACATGTTGCTGCTCGGCTAGTCCCAAAAGATCTGAATTTTCTCCAAAAACTCAATCGCATGAAAGTCGCTGAGGACATGCTAGAACGAGTCAGTTCGGACCCAACATTCATGAAACGCATTGTTACTGGTGACGAGACGTGGGTTTACGAGTTTGACATGCAAACTAGTCAATAAGCTTCGGAGTGGCGCCTTCCAACTGAACCGAAACCGAAAAAACCACGCCAAAGTCGATCAAAAGTCAAAGTCATGTTGACCGTTTTCTTTGACTATCGCGGTGTTGTGCACTCTGAATTCTTACCGGAAGGTCTAACGGTAAATAAAGAATATTATTTGAGCGTTATGCGGCGTTTAAGAGAGCGAATTCGACGAAAAAGGCCAGATTTGTGGAAAGAAAATTCGTGGCTTTTGCACCACGACAATGCGCCTTCGCACAAGGCTATCATTGTGAACGAATTTTTGACCAAACACTCAACAAATACCATCCAGCAACCACCATATTCACCAGATATAGCTCCCGCTGACTTTTTTCTTTTTCCTAAACTCAAATTACCACTTCGTGGCACCCGTTTTCAATCGATAGAAGACATAAAGGAGAATTCGCGGCGAGAACTGAACTCAATTCCGGAAGCAGCGTTTAAAAAATGTTTTGATGAATGGATTATTCGTTGGCGCAAGTGTATCGTTTCTAAAGGAGCATACTTTGAAGGTGATAAAATAAATTTGGATGAATAACAGACATTTTGTGTATTATTGATCTTTTCCCGGTACTTTCTTGACAGAGTAGTATGTACATCTCTCCATGTAAAGTACTGGGATTTAGATTCAGTTGCATCCATTTAGACTGAAAGCCAATCCCAAAATTGTTGAAAGAAGGTACGCGCCTATTACTTACTATTTTGGGATCAATTGTATTGGGCACACTACGCAGCTACCTCGAGAACGGTCTTAGTTAAGAGGTCGAGCTATAATAATTTATTTAGTTCACGTAACTATTTAAACAAAAAGTATGCACTACCAATATAATTATAAGTTTGTTAAAAAAAACAATTGACAGTGGATACATTTCTTTCGTTTTAATCTGTTATGTTTATAGAGGGTTTGATAAGAATTAATTTCTTATGCAAATACTATGATTTCACGTTCCTTTTACTTAATTTATAATTCTAAAAGTCACGTGACTAGCAAAGCTCGCGGCTTTGCTAGTAACCAATACAATATAACTTTTAATTTATTTTCATCAGTAAGGCAACTGAGCCTGTAGCTTTAATTAGTCTCTAAATAATATTAATCCGATCCAGCCTGACTCTTGCTGCCCTCTTCCAGCGACGCCCTAAGCCGGGGTCCGTACCTACTCCACATGGGGTAAGCTTAGCGTGTGGACGCTTAGTTTTTAAGTGTAAGCCGGACGAACGGCGCGTACGTGTTCCACTCGCGCCTCAAAGAGATGTCAGCATTTGAAGGGGCCCGTTAGGGTCAAAGCCTGCCGGGTAAGCGGGATTGACCGAAAGGGTTACCGCTACCCCGGAACATAAAGGGCTGATAAAGGAACATGGATGGGTTTTAGTCAGTAAAAGTCTGACACTCCCTTCCGCTCCACCCAGAGCGGGAGGAGTCATTTGATAATTTCCCACCCTCAAAAAAAAGCCCTTCCTAGAGATCTTTATGTATTAAGGCACAGGAAAGTCTGGTTAAGGAGCCGACAACATTTAAGGTTGACCTGCGTAATACCTTGTTAAAAAACATCAGCAAGGTCAGACACGACTAGAAATTAATTTAATTAGTGCGTACCTGCAGAATGGAGCCTAGATACTTAATTAATTCCTTGGCTAAAATTTTCTCTTTACTACGTATTTATATGAAAAAGATATTACATTTAAGTATATTCATTAAGCACTTAATTTAAAACCAACGAGGCAGCTCTACTGCTGAGTATGAGGTCCTGGGTTCGATTCCCCGATCGGGTGAAGTGTTATTGGGTTTTTCCATAAGGAGTTTCTCATGTAGCAGCCTGGTGTCTGGATTAGTGCCCAGTTGATGGCAATAGAGTCGCCCCATATAACATTGGACTTAAACATAACTGGCGAAATTGGGGATACCTACTATGTTTACATAATTATCTGTTTAGCCTCTCGGGGACACAAAGCGTGATCGACGTCATGATCTCTACAATTAAAATATGTACAGATGCACATCAAGCTACCCCTAACTGTCATTTTTTTCCAATTAAAAATGAACTTTATGTTCTTGTAATGAAGTCGAAAAACTATAAAAGAAATACGACAGATTGGGGTAACTTGATGTGCCAGCCTCTGTTCTTTTGAAAAGCGAATGACAGTTGTGACTAAATTACGTTAACCTACGTGTACTTCGAACTATCTCTATCTCATTTTATCATTATGAAACAGACAAGAACAGGTCATCAAAGTCATCATCATATTCCGCAGACCGAATTCACCCACAGCTGGGCAAAGGCGTCGATTTGTTTGTGACAAGAACAGTGGGTCGATTCTGTAAAATTCTTACCGTGAAACAGAACTTGCGTGTGCAGTGATAGCCTAGTAGAGACGCACCTCTGATTTTTCGGATTTATGTGCGTATTATCACATGCTTAAAAATCGGTGAAGGAAAACATCGTGAGGACACCGGCATGCTTTAGAGATATTTCTCAACAGTATGTGAAGCTAGGTCAGAGGCCCATTGACAGCAAAAAAACCCTGACACTAGGTTAGTCATTAACCACACGACAAAGAAAGAAAGACGGGGAAATTTAGGTGAAGTAAGCTGTCGTTCCGCCTAATGCTAGGGATTGACACTATATTCACTCGCTGAGATTTTTCCTTCAAGTACTGTTTTGGTATTTGAGGGTTAGGCTTCTTCAATGAACTTTTCCTTTAGTGTTTTTATGCGTTTATTGTAGAATTTACATTAGAGAATAAAATTGTGATTAATTGCGATGGTGGACCGACTACCATCATTTTTCTTGTGTGTCGAACGAACCGTTGACCCGTGGAACGAGGATCCTTCGGTGACGACCAATCAGCGCTCTCCGTGCGCCGCTTCGCTCCATCCTCTTTCGCCGAATCTCCGTTTACTCGACGATAGAGGGTGCCGTGTGTGTTGTCGGCTTTATGCCACTAGATGGCGTTAACAAGTACTAATAAATACAAATATTATTATTTAGTTAGAACGTAAGAGCATGCGTTTATTTGCGGTCAGCATGACGCAAAAAAAGAATACTAACACAAAAAAACGTTTGAGAAAAATAATGCGCTACTTACTATAATTATCAAGTGTTTGAAAATAATTATAGTAATGAACATGGCTACGCTATTTGACTACGATTGAAATCAACGCAATTTATGAGATTAATTATAAAGCCAGTCTAATTAGTGAAATATCAGAACAAAAGAGCCAAATTAGCACCATCCAGCTAATATATTATCAGAATGGTAGGTAATAATAATAATTATAAGAACAGAGCCTTGTCTAGGACTGGCATCCACGACGCTATTTAATAAATAACGTGTATAGTACTTCTATTTCCTAAAGCGACACGCGTATTACTTTTGGTAGCCAAGTGTAAAACACGCTATGTGTGCGTCAAGATGAGTAGCGTCAGCACATAACACACAGACGCACACACACGCACTCTACCGACTTTGTCAGTATCTCGGAAGGTACCGACCTCTTGCATTTACACACACATTCACAGCGTGTTTTACACTTAGTTACCACATGTAAAGCGCGAGTCGCATCGCATAACAATTTTTTTTTACTGCTTTCGTCGTTTAGGTATTATAGAGGGGATCCTGCCGTTTTGCCGAAAAGATTTTGCCAAATTTTCATTACCCAAACAAATTTTAGCAACCTTTTTTATACCAATGTAATATTTGGAATAATTTTAGTACGCACATTTTCATTTGGTCAAATGTTTACTTGGCAGATTATTACCAAGGATAATGTCATTAAGGCTTTTGGTCTTTAGTCAAATGATTTATTACAGCAAACAATATTTAGACAATAAACGTTTAGTCAAATGATTTGTTATGACAAAAAATATAAAGGCAAAAATAAACATTTTACTTGTTTGTTAAATTTGATGTCATTTGCGTATTTCTTTGTAAGCTTATGTGCTTGAATTTGTCTGAAACAAGTCAAATGTATGGTTACTAGACATTAGGTTATTTATGGAACTAGTTACAGTAGGTTATTAATTAAAAAAAAATGATTAGGTTAGGTTAGGTTAAAACTGTGACCACCTACGCACGAGCCGAGCGAGCGAAGCGAGCGGTGCCGCGGTAGCGGCCGGCGAGTGCCAGAAACGACTAGATTATATAGAAAAAAATATGGAAAAAAGAGATTATTTTTAGGAGGCTATCGAGAGAAATAATATAATTATAATAACATTATTATTACCTGTTTAGAATTTGTCCCAAGTGGAAAAAGCACCCTTGTAATAAAACCTTCAACGTTAGATCTTATTAAGTTTAAAATTGACGACACCAAATATTTGGCTTATTTAATTTTGCGTAAAATATGTTATACCAACTGAAATATTTGACTAGATAAAAGAGATTTTTTGGTAAGTAATAATTTGGCAAATGAAATTATGCGAAAATTTGTTTGGGAAGTGATAATTCAGCAATTTCTTTTCGGTAAAACAAGGGAGACCCATTATAGAGTCCTAGGACCTTCTTTTGAACCTGGCTGGACTGTTAGAAAATAACTGACAGCATTAGACCTTTCAAAATAGTAGAATAGTTTGATAGGTTTTTATAAAAGAAAAGAATACTCCGTCAATTATCGTGCTTAACGCATGTATTCGTTAAAAGCAATATAATTCAATAGCTGCTGTCTGCTGCTGGGTTTGTATTTTGTAGGATAGAAATCCCTACAACACATTACACAAAGGTCTACCACTGAGCCGCCTAAGTGAAGGTCCCTTTGACCTTCACAGTACCGCCATTAAAATATTGGTGCTGTAAAATTCTGGCTACTCATTGCTAATTTGAGTCTGTAACTGGTTAATTTTGTGTAGCGTCGTGAACGACGGGCCTCAGTGAACGATAGAACTAAAGCAATTTAACTAATGCACTGCTTTGCAATTTTAATGCGATGAACATAAGGTTCCATTTGAAGTACGATTAGCGTCAAAATTAGATTATTAATTTAATAAAGTTGAACTTGGTAGTTTTACTGTGCAGGATTGTTCGTTGAGGATCGTTCTTGCTTAGGGGAGGCCTGGGTCTTCAGAAGACGTCTTTTGTCTGAATGCCGTTGATGACAGACCACGGAAGAGGCTGCTTTGGTTTGGCACTGGTCTTTAGTTTCTAATCGCTCAGATTCTTTTGTATAGCATGAAAAAGGAGTACAAAATTTTCAGTGATTTCGGGTAATAATCAAAATGAGAAAGTCTGATCGCAATCCGACCATCTAAACCGCGATAAATGTGATAAACGGTAACATTACCCCTCCAAATTACTGTTTCAATATTTGTAGTCACATCCTTACTAAAGAGTTTGTGTGTAGTTGTAAATATTTGTCTTCAGTAGCAGGCCGGCAGCAACATGCGATGTGAGTCTTGGTGGCGGTATGTAATTACTTTCACAAATACTTATAAACGTTTTGAATTTTGTAGGGGCAGGCCATGTTCTCGTATTTTATCTTTAGTTACAGTTTTGGAATCTTAACACTGACGGTTCTGGAACGCGGTTTAGATTTATATTTTCTTCTTCTCTTCGTGTGGTTAGTGCCTGACCTGGTGTCAGAGTTTTTACGTAGCCCATGGGTCTCTGACTTAGCTACAATGCTGTTGAGAAAATATATCTCTCAGAAATGCTCGTGGTTTACTCACGATGTTTTCCTTCACCTATTTTTAAACAAAAGGCACATGAATCCGTAAAATCATAGGTGCGTGCCTTGGCTTTGAACTCGAGACCTGCAACTTGGCAGTCCGATGGTCACTGCACTAGGCAGGCACTGCTATGATTTACATCGCGTTCAGGTTAATTCTGGAAATCCAGAGTACTCCTCCACATCGCTGTCATCCAGTAAACTGATAGTACTAAACCTGGCAAATGCTCAACTCAAACTAAATCAAGCAACATTTCAGTTGATTTCTTAGAATGATTAATTTGATAGGTTGAACAATTTCGTATAAAACGTTTGATAGTAATTATAGAGGTGGTTGCTCATTTAGATGACTGGATAACTAGTACCTAACCAAATTCATGGCTCAGTAAACATGAGTACCTACGTAATTAAATTCCACGATATTTAGTAGTAATCAATACATGATTGTGGCTGTTTACACAAATCAACACAATTTGGGCTCTGGGTCTAACTTTAGTTCATAGGATCTGTATAGTTTATACAAGGTTAAATTTAAGTCATTTTTAACCTCTTTAGGGGTCATAGTACTTAAATAGTACATTTTGATGAGTTAAGCGAACATAAATATACTGAACAGCTGATTTTTTTTTCGTGATTTCAGGTTTGGTCCAAAAGTAAAAGTTACTCGTTATAATGAGTGCATTGACCCCTTACAAATGACTTAAATTTAACCATGTATAATAGTATAAAACAAAGTCGTTTTTATGTCTGTCTGTCTACACAATGGGTTTTGCTGTAATTTTGACTAGTTCCGTTCCGTCCCGTTACCGTCTCAGAAAAGTTTTGAGTATGAATGTGGATGGCTTTATGAGTAAAGTAAGACCAAAGAAACGATGGACGGACTGTGTGAAAGATGATATGGCTAGAAAGAGAGTGACTATCGAGACGTCTAATAGAGAAGTACGAGAGAAAAAAGCTTGTTGCGCCGACCTCAAATAAATTGGGTCAAGGGCAGGAGAATGACGATGAATTCACTACCTTTTAGAGAATTTATTCACGGCGGCAACCTCAACGGAGTCTAGCCAAGTGCGAAGGAGATATTATAGTGCGCAAGAGTGTACGCAGAGACAAGGTTTACGTGTATATGTATGTATAACTGTATTCCGTCCACTGAGATCTTTCAGTTGTACACGATTAGGAACTAATAAGGTTTAAATTCACAAAACACGTATTCTTTTGTACTCAAATTATAGGTGTCAGGAGCTTTCATCGGCCGGAGTGTAACAGTGTCTACGTCGTCATGCCTAGCCATTTCCCAACTATGTTGGGATCGGTTTCCTGTCTAACCGGATGCTGCTGAATATCAGTATTTTACATGGAGCGACTGCCTATCTGACCTCCACAACCCAGTAACTGAGCAATACGATACCCCTTGGTAAGACTGGCTGTCAGATATTCGGGCTTCTGACGACCCGTAACGCCTGTCAAAGTTGCACAAAACACAGCCGGGACCAACGGTTTAACGTGCTTTCCGAGGCACGGAGGAGTCTCGGTACGTAAAGATGGTCATCCATCCAGGTCCAACCCCAGCAAGCGTAGCTTAACCTGATGGATCGACCTGTGTGGCTGTTATTACTTATCTGGTATAGATAATAATCAAATTAAAAACGTCTATCTGTACGCCATTTTATGTTAAAGTGCTTAAAGAATATTTTTGAATATCAATATCCGAAATTAAATAAGCAAATGATTCTAAGAAGGTTTAAAAATCTACATCTTATAAAAAAAGGTTCTCCTTTAAACGGATTTCCAATTTATTTAGTCTTAAGTCGATATACGTTGGTTCAGTAATCTTTATAAATAGTCCTCGTTGAATCTGAGTGCTTCATCCCGGGCCCGCTTAAGCTTTCACACGACAGATATTTTACCCCAGATTTGTCGTTTCAAATCCCTTATAGATTCCAAGAAGATTTTGTATGTTCCTTAAAACCTTTTTGGCTTTTAAGGTCCTGTAATTAATAGTAAGCGATTTTTTTGCGTTGAATGGAATGTTTATTATAGATCGGGTATGTGTGGGCTTTGATATTTAATAAGATAGGGTGTGAATTTTTTTTGCGTTTAACATTTTATTTTTCCATGTTTTTCTTGAGTCATTGCATATTTGAGGCTTTTTTAAGGATGGGAAATCATCAAATGACCCCCTCTGTGGGTGGAGCGGAAAGGAATGTCAGAGTTTTACTGACACAGCATATTTATGGCATAGCCATTTTACAATTAACACGGTAAATAAAATCAACGGCCAAGTGCGAGTCAGAGTCGTATTCAATGATACCATCGACAAAAAAATAACAAAACACTTTTTTTTTCGACTCTACATGCTTTTTTATATTCTTTAGTAAAATATACATGTTTATTGTAACACGTAACTTGATATTATTTTTATTATATCGGCTATAGGAAAACAACCAAGCAATCACCATGCACTTAAAAAAAAAAACAACAAAAAGTATTCAAATATCGAATTCTGAAAACTCTGACACCAGGTTATTCACTAACCACATGAGAAGAAGAAGAATGTCTACCTATTACGGTTCTAACGATACAGCCCTGTGATAGACGGACAGACGGAGAGACAGAAGGATAGACGTACAACGGACAATAGTGTCCCGTCGTCACCCACAGCGTACAATTATCACTTGCTTATAATCGGTGTAGGAAAACATCGTGTGGAAACCAGCACGTCTGAGAGATATTTCTCAACAGCATGTGAAGCTAAGTCAGAGGCCCATGTGCAGCATAAAAAAGCTCTGACACCAGGTTAGTCACTAACCACACGAAAAGAAGAAGATACCCATAGAGTACAAAAAAAATGTAAAAAATGTAAAAAGAACCCAGCGTCAAAAATACTGTCAACGAACAAAAAGGTCGTATTTAAACATTATTTCCGATAGCTTTGTCTACCTTAACAATTCAAAGAAAAATATCAAAGGCCTTTTAAGCCTCTTTGGTATTAAACGAGCTTCGTTTTGACGTAAAACGTTTCGAACTGTTCGGTTCTTTAATTCGTGTCACGTCGTGACCGGCCTCTCAAGAGCCGTTGGGGCGTTTTCTAGGCAAATTAGCCAAGACCAAAGGAAGTTAATAAGGTTGAAGGTGACGCCATACTCAGCGATTTCGTTATTTTGTACCTGAAGAACGTTGGACTTTACATGTCTGAAATTATCTGCGTGTATTATTTCCAAGCGTAGTTTTTAAACTCCATTTTAATTTACAGATGAACGTGTAGATTTACTGTGATTACGTTGGTAATAAAAATTATAAACATAATATTTTGTTTCATTGAATTTTCTCGTTGGTCGATCTTTGAAACTGGCATCACTTCAAACTGGACTGAATCTCTAATCGATTGTTGTTGGTTTAAAATGTTTGTAAGATTTCGAATCGGGTTCTTACGGAAAGAAAAAAATAAAAAAATGCTGGGAAAAGACTTGCTCGACCTGGGAATCCACCCTAGAACCTCATGCTCATTGTTAGCACTTGCGACCACTAGATTAACGAGGCAGTCAGCTGTATACTTACTTGTAAGCTATAAATAGGTAAGTCTAATATATTGTAAGTTCCAGCTAAGTAATTTCAAAGCATTCTTGCTTTGTAATAATATAGAAGATAGATTAAACAACATTATCGCTACAACCTGCGGTTAATCGAGATTAAAAATGGCCAATCTATAATATACAGGCTGAAATTGAATTCATGGGCATTATTTTAAGGGGTCATTGTATTCATTATTATGAACTTTCACTATGGGAACAAAACTGAAATCACAAAAAAAAACAGCTGTGCCCTACATTTGGACGAGTTATGCGATCATTTCACCCTGTATTAGATAACCGATGGCTCTGAGAGTTAAACCTACAAAACATAATCAAAATTGCATTGACCTGGACCTATGCTAAAAAAAAGTATAATAGAGAGTATGTAGTACAGACGCCCGCACATCAAGCTAGCCCAAACTGTCAAATATTCCCAATCAAACATAAACCTTATCTTTTTGTAATAAAGTTGAGAATCTATCAAAGAAGTTTGACTGATTGGGGAAGCTTGATGTCCTTGCCTTTGTACAAAAAATCGACCCAGTTTCATGCTTATGAGTATAAATATTATCTACAGTTTTAAAGATAGAAATTGTATCTATGCTAATATTACAAAGAGGTAAAGTTTGTGAGGTTATAAAGGGTAATCTCTGGATCTACTGAACGGATTTTTAAAATTCCTTCATATATAGGAAGGTAAATTATCTTTGAGTACTATAGGTATTTAAAAAAATCCACACGCACAAAGGCGCGGGCGAAGTGCTAGTTTCAAATAAAGAAAGAAAGAAATAAAATATTTGAAAAGGGTAACACTAGTTTAATTGTAAATGTACTCGAGCCAATCTTTCAGAGCTCGAGCGAAGTAATCCATTTCCTTTTGTTGACCAGCACTAGTCGATAAGCTGTCGACTCCATTTACTTTTCTATTTTTTCCTTTCACGCTGAGCAGGAAAAATGAATCGGTTCCTATTTCTTACAAAAGAAAGGTGCAGTCTATAGATAAACCTTCTTACTTGAATTTTAACAAGAACCTTTTACTGTAAGTTAAAGAAACGTTATGACTCGATTAATTTATCCTTTTTACCGCCCAGTCGGATTAATACGACAAATTCGTGTCCGTGCCGCCTGAGTCGTGTTTATACGACTGAGAATCTATGTTCGGTTTTAGTTTTTTATGTAATTGTAAGAGCCTATTAGTCTGAAATATTTTATTTTATGAGCTTGTTGCTTGGGGCACTGCAATTGATATAAAACCAAGCGGTTGGTTCGGTTTGGTTAAAGACGAAGAATAGACTCCCTTGACTTACCTACTTAATATTTTACTACATCTATATACGTCATATGGGTCGACAATGTATGTATGAATAACTTTAGTTACGCGGATGACATGGTGCTGCTGACCCCTACTGTAAGCGCAATGAGACAGTTGCTAGCCATATGTGAAACGTATAGCTATAAGCACGGTTTACTATACAATTGTAAGAAGAGTGAGTACATGGTCTTGAAGGCCTCCGGTAAGTCTGTCAAATGTGCCTGCGATAAAACTGAATGGTACTGAACTGAAGCGGGTAAAACAGTTCAAATACCTCGGACATTATGTTACTGAGGGCCTTGACGACCAGGTTGACATAGAAAGGGAACGTAGGGCATTGGCGGTCAGGAGTAATATGCTGGCCCGCAGGTTTGCGCGTTGTAGTGACCAAGTTAAAGTCACACTATTTAGAGCCTACTCTCAGACTTTCTACACGTGCAGCCTGTGGTACAGGTATACGCAGAGGCCGCTCAATGCCCTACGTGTCCAATATAACAATGGATTTAGGATGTTGTTAGGGCTACCCCGCTTTTTGTAGTGCCTCTGGTATGTTTGCGGAGGCCAGGGTAGACGGCTTCCATGCCATCATGCGCAAGCGGCTCGCAGCCTTACTAGGCAGAGTCCGGGCTAGCACTAACAGCATCCTAAAGGTCATTGCGAGTAAACAGGACTCAAATATCCTGAAATCATTTATTCGGGCACAAATTTTATAAGCTTTTTGAAAACTAACAATACTAACCTACTTATGTAAGCACCATTGTTACTAACACAAAAATACTAACAAAAGTATGGACCTTGGTCTGAAAATAAGTTTTATTATTATATAAGGTCCCATTAAAATTGGTGGACTAATTTTTAGAAGACATTCAGAGCACCAAAATAAGGACAATGGTTAAAAAAAAATAAGAAAAACGTATTGAATCTCGTTGACGTTCCGGTGACGGTTGCAGTGGCCAAACACCGTAAGATTAGGGTAATTTTATGCCGTTTGACATATAGTCACTACTAGGTATAGTTAAACCTTACAGAATTGCTTCGGTTTTCAAAAACTCTAGTATAATATCTCCACACAAAAACCATGTAGTTTCAAATATGAAAGGTCACACATATCCGCTTGAATATGTTCAGAAAAAATGTCATAACTCCCTATGATTGATGGATCGCAAGTAGCTGGTAACATTTTCTGAAGTCTGTCTGCTCTTAGTCAAGTGGCATCACTTGAAAGCATTTGTCTTGCTCATGACAGGTCTTCGTTGAAAATACTTTAGGCTGAAGCATAGAATACAAAATCGCATAGAAGCGTACTTTACTTTGTGCACGTGACGCCGATACCGACCAAATGATCAATTATTTAATTGCACGGTACTTAAATACAAATTAAAAATAGTTTCTCAAGTCTTTCTTTACTTTTCGTGTGGCTAGTGACTAACCTCGTGTCAGAATTTTTATGCTGACCATGGGTCTCTGACTTAGCTTCACATGCTGTCGAGAAATATCTCTCACGATCGTTTCCTATCGATATTTAACCTTCACCGTTTTTTAAGTCAGCGACAATTATACAAGATGCACGTAAATCCTGAAAGTCAGGGGTGCGTGCCTTGTGTTCGAACTCGTGATTTATGACTTGGCTGTCCACCGCTCTCACCACTCAGCTATCACTGCTTAATTTCTCAAGTTATTCTTACTAGTAACCTACATTACAACATTTCTTACTTTTCAAATCAATACCTATTTAGAATCCACCTTATTAGAAAAAGAGACAATACAGTATAGGTTTTCTCTTTCTAGATCTTCATCAACCAATCACCTTATTAGAAAAAGAGACAATACAGTATAGGTTTTCTCTTTCTAGATCTTCATTTCTTTGCTTGTAAGCATTTCAGTTGTACTATACCTTAAGCGGGATTGTCCGAAAGGGTTACGTCGGCACATAAAGGGCTGAGGAAAGAACTTGGATGGGTCCTTAGTCAGTAAGAGACTGACACTCCCTTCCGCTCTACCCAGAGCAGGAGGAGACTTCCACCATTTGATGACTTGCCAATCTCAAAAAAAAAAGTTGTAATGCACATGATTTATTTAGTAATTAATAATTCCATGAACCCGAAATATTCGATTGACAAATTATTTTATTTCTGTAAGTAGGTACGTGTAAAAGTGCTTGTACAAAAGCACTTTTACACGTCAAAAATAATAATGTTCTGAACCTAGAAGAGTTCGGTGTTTCCTATCATACCACGTTGAGAAGAATGATCAAAACAAACACAAAGGTCACAGCCTCTTTTAAAGTCCTCCAATCTTGGTCAGATCATTGTGATTTTCATGTACATTAAAGTCTAAAATTGTATTTTAAGGTGATTAACGTTTTTGTAATGGACGATATACTGTGAGTATTCGAATTGCGAATTTGTTCTGAAATCAAACAACGAGCACTCGTGAAATAGAATGCGTTCAGAGTAAAAAATTCGTTACTACACATTCTTAGTCTATGGTTAGAGGTAATAGATTAGTTTTTGTTTATTCCTAACTGAATTTATGCAGAGAATTTAAGGAGCTATGTGTTTTTAGGAAGGCCGTGACAATATATCTTGACTTGACTCAGTTTTTACCTTTGATGGAGAGCGGTAACCGGTATCGATTTTTTTTTTGAAACGTTAGTTGTTAAGAAAGTATTTTACGGTTTATTTAGTGGAAAATATGGCAGGCACAGTCTGCTGTAGATTTTTATTTAGGTACCTACATTGGCGATCCAGAAGATTAAAATAGCTTGAATAACGTAGCGTCGAAGGTGTTTTGTTCATTGATAATAATATGTAGTTTGGGCTTGTAGCCAAAATACAATAACGCTGATTTATAATAAATTCATGATGGCACATTACTACATAAACCTGTCCATAGAGCCAGTTGTCACGCTAATATTATAAAGGCAAAAGTTTGTGAGTGTGTTTGTTACTTCTTAACGCAAAAACTACGGGACGGATCTGGATGAAATTTGGCAACGAGATTATATTATGGTTTAACACACATCCGACACCCACGCGGGCGAAGCCGGGGGTAGAAACTAAAAGGAGTTCAATTCAGAGAAATTATTTGATTAAAAAATAGTAACAAAATCAAAATCAAAGTATTTATTTCAAATAAACCAATTACAGGCACTTTTGAATTGTCAAGGTGTCGGTCAGTCAGAGAGATGAAGCTAGTTGCCCATTCCAAAGCAGTAGGTACCTATGGAGAAGAACGGGCAAGAAACTCCATGGACACTCTTTTAAACAAAATATGGTTACAAAATATTGGTTACATAGTTCATATTAATATTATACATGTGAGAACGATGCAGAACGTTAAAAGCATCCGATATAAAATATGTAAAAACTATTCAAAAATTAAATTAAAACAAGCCCTAGCCGCTAAGAGATGACCAGTCCCTACTGACAGCGCCCGTTCACGAACATGACGCATATATTAGCACCATTCAGCTCAACTCAACTAACTATAATAATATTAACTATAGTAGAAAAACATTACTCTGAAATTTTGGTAGGTAGTTGAATAAAATACGATCGTTACGCAAACGTGACGTAACGCGTTACAATATGATTCTTAATTCAAAAACCAATCCTTCTTTACTTCGAGCACAAAATTCACAAAAAAAAAAGAATTCGACACAAAAAACGAAAAAAGATCTTCATAATCAAAGCATTCTCAGAAATAATACCCCATCTTCGTAATGGAGGCCTTTTCTCGTGAGTTCAATAGATTCAGTGGGAGTAATGTGGGGCACACACATGCGGCGCTAGGCATGCAGGCATTTATTAATCAAGCGGGATCGAACGGGCCGTAGAGAACTAGCGACGCCTAGTACGGGCTTTACATAAGGTGTTGGAGATTAATTGAAAAAGGCATTTCAATTTAAAAAGGGATTTTCGTACGTTTTCTTTTCAGAGTTGGCTTCGTTCATGATATTGCACCCATACGAAGCATGGGACAGTAATTTATAGTGCATAATTGTTCTAACATTGGAGGGTCAGCGGGGTTGTCACAGAACAGAAAGAGCTAAGGAAGGAACATAGATGGGTTTTAGCCACTATGAGTCTGACATTCCCTTCCATCCTTCATTTTCTTGAGAAGTAGAATTAATATTAATGGCTAATAATATGTTTCAATAATCCTTTTCTCGTAACGGTACTTACCATATTTATAAGTAAGTAGTTATGAGAATTATTCATCCTATTTTTTTACCTGTCAATCATTTTAACGTCGCGGGTTTCAAATTGTGTATTGAATCAACTATAAATGTGTTTGTTACTCCTTTTCACCAGTATTTGATTACCTCCCACTACTCCCAACTGGCAATTTTTGTGCACTCCATAATGATAAAATAATTTTTTTTTGTTTTTTTTTTTTTTTTAAGGCTGGGAAATCATCCAATGACTGCTCCCGCTCTGGGTGGAGCGGAAGGGAGGGTCAGACTCTTACTGACTAAAACCCATCCATGTTCCTTCCATAGCCCTTTATGTTCCGGGGTAGCGGTAACCCTTTCGGACAATCCCGCTTAATGATAAAATACTTGGGGTTTATTTAAAAATATTAACTTTTTGAATTGAACGCGAGAGCACGCGCGTGCCCTCCACGCTAAGCTACACATTTATTTTTTCTTGTTATCATCATGAATTTCCTAATATCCATGGTGTTTTTTAATTTTTTTCATGTCATTAATTACGTACGAGAGCTTAAATTTTGATGATAGCTATATAAACAGACGGGACTAAAATGATTTAATTGTTTATTTCGTGTTATAGTGTACTCGTATTGTTACATATTTGTCTCGGGCATGCGCTTGCTTGTCACGTATATGTGACAATGGCGTTCAAAAGGTTAAAAGTAAAGAAATGATTGGCGATTGTTGACGTGTAACCATAAATACCACCACCATATTTCTCAACAGCATGTGAAGCTAAGTCAGAGGCCCATGAGCAGCATAAAACTCTGACACCTGGTTAGTCACTAACCACACGAAAAGAAGAGAAGACCATCAATTTTTGACTTTTAACGTCTGTTAACGTTTATAAATAAACGGGAACATACATAAGTAGGAACCTAATGTGTACCATTTCCAACAATACGAAGGTGTCACTGTGAAAATGGGTTATCGGAGCAATCTATTTTAAGAACAACGGATTGAGCCTGCACAATCGATTCGGTGGGATCGCTTCAACAAGATACGTAACATAACACTTATTTCCCGAAGTAGGAGGTTAGGCAGTGTTGTACGAATAGTACTTAAACTTTTTTGTGAACTAACGGATTAATGAGTAAAACATATATATAGAATAACTTTGACAATTATTTCTAGAATCGCTTCTACGTTGTTTTCGAAATAGAGAAAAAAATAAATTCTTCTTCTTTTCGTGTAGTTAGTGACTAACCTGGTGTCAGAGTTTGTATGCTGCCCATGGGCTTCTGACTTAGCTTCACATACTGTTGAGAAATATCTCTCAGACATGCTGGTTTCCTCACGATGTTTTCCTTCACCGATTTTTAAGCTTATTTATTATAACGAAGGGATTCGTTATCAGTGGGTCGCGTCATCGGAAATAACACTCACAAAAACTTCGTTAACACTTTTAATTACTTGCTAACTCGCACTGAATACAAAATAATCAAGAATGGTTCGATTAAGAACTAAGGAACGCGGGAAGTTTAGCGCGGAATAGCGAACGTCCACTCCGACTGCCGTACCGATTCAAAGTGTCCTCACTCAACTGTCACCGCACACTTGTGCCTCCCCACTTTCAGGTAAGCCAACTTACCTGTCAACGTCAGTACCTGTCAATGTCAATGTCAAATAGCTGATTATACTTCCGGATCGACATTTGACTCGATTATTCGCTCGGTGTTGCCATTACTCCACGCTAACCATCCCCAAGTTATTACTTGACGTTCCGAAACGTAAGTTTTCAAATCTAATAGGAGGAACTATGTAGTTCCTCCAGTAAGAGATAGATGATCCAGATTGATTGATATGCGTTAACGCTTCGACATAATATATATATAATACGCACATGAATCCGTAAATTCAGAGGTGCATGGCTTGGGTAAAAGAAATTAAATATGTTTGTATAATTTCTTTTTCATTGTATTTTCTTTACAATAATTACCCTTCTATAACGAGAATTGTTCATTGTAACTGCACTGGGATGGTGAACATAATCGCGTAGAAAGTTTTATGATTCTGTATTGAATCATCTCATCTGCCTAGCCTTTTCCCAACTATGTTGGGATCGGCTTTCAGTCTAACCGGATGCAGCTGAATACCAGTATTTTACATGGAGCGACTGCCTATCTGACGTCCACAACCCAGTAACTGGGCGATACGATACCCCTTGGAACGACTGGCTGTCAGATTTTCGGCCTTCTGACGACCCGTAACGACTGTCAAAGATGCACAAATGACAGCTGAGGCCAACGGCGTAACGTGCTTTCCGAGGCACGGAGGAGTCTCGGTATGTAAAGATGGTCACCCATCCACGGCCAACCCTGGCAAGTGTGGCTTTACCTGATGGATCAACATGTGCGGCTTAGTACTTAACCACGTGCTCCTATTCTGTATTGAATTAATGAATTAATAAAATCGGTTTACGTCAGGCTCATGTTTTAAAAATCCTGAACTCGGCTGATACAATAAATCCTATTTCCATATATCCCAATTTTATCTCATAGCCATATTAACAAAACACGATTTTTTTACAAATAAATATCCCGAGGGTAATCTGTCAAGCCCTTCTGTCATTCATTGTTTATGTCAGCCATTTTTAAAGCAATATCGTGTGGAATAAATCTCAATTTCCATATCGGTGTGGTCGGTCGGTTTGGTGCATATAATGTATATGTATATTGGTATTTTATCAGCAGTCGCTATATAATCCATTAGAAAATAAGGGTAGGGATATGTATATTGCCGGACGGCGCGTACGTGTACCACGTGCTCTTCAAAGAGATTGACATCTCTGAAAGCTCAAAGCTGACGCTTTTGAAGGGGCCCGTTAGGGCCGAAGCCTGCTGTGGCAGCGGGATTGTCCGAAAGGGTTACTGCTCCCCCGGAACATAAAGGGCTAAGGAAGGAACATGGATGGGTTTTAGTCAGTAAAAGTCTGACACTCCCTTCCACTCCATCCAGAGCGGGAGGAGTAATTTGATGATTTCCCACCCTCAAAAAAAAAGCTTGGCTTGGCTAGCGAATAGGTAATTGATACCTAAATAATTGCTATTTTGATTTGCTCAAAAATACCAGTCTATACTTGTATTGCCATTTCAACAATCATTGAGTATCATTCCCACAACCAATGATCACACTACTGAATTTGGATTAAACAATGAGATTTTTATTAGCAACTAGCTTCTGCGGCTTCGCCTGGGTGGTTGTCGGAAAATATCC
Source organism: Hyppa rectilinea (assembly GCA_951799385.1). Classification (NCBI taxonomy): domain Eukaryota; kingdom Metazoa; phylum Arthropoda; class Insecta; order Lepidoptera; family Noctuidae; genus Hyppa; species Hyppa rectilinea. The sequence goes on along the minus strand of OX637322.1, from coordinate 10,005,998 downwards.
CACGAGAACCTACTAACGGAATAAAAAGTATCGTATGTGTTAAATCCAAGTTATAATCTATATCAGTGCCAAATTTTACTCAGACCCGTTCAGTGGTTTTTGCGTCAAGAAGTAACAAAGATACAAACACACACACACACCCACCCGAAATGGTTGGCTAACCAAAATAAATAAAAAAGTACCTAGTTGATGCGGTCAACTGGGATATAGGATTTGCCAGACGCTCCCGTGGCATCGCTCGCTTCCCTCGCTCGGCTCGCTCGGTCCCAATTCTTTACCCATTATTTTGGTCGAGGAGCCCTAGCTCAGTTGCTGGGACAAAATTAAACGGTGCAGATAATAATACGAGATACAAGATAAGAAACTGTTTAGCTTCACATTGGCTCCAATAAGCAGGTCGTGTAGTCTTTTTGGGCATGTAGTTTATGAAATAAACTCGACGGTAGTAATACATAACTGATAAACAGTAAACATCTGCCAAAAAAAAAATTGGTCTGGCTGGCTTCCTGTCTAAACAGGTAGCTACTTGTTATAACTAGTAATTTACATGGAGTGATTGCCTATCTGATTTTTATAACAGGGTAACACGATACGCTTGGTAAGATTAATTTTTTGGGCTTCTATATGGGCGAAGCGAGCGCCGCGTCGCTTCGCGCAGGTACGGCAAGGTGCGAAAACATCGAGAAACACAAGTTAAATATTGTTTATTTGTATACACGTAAACCTTACCGTATGTTTTGTGTGCATGAATTTCTGTGACAAATAAACCAATTGGGGTGATGACAGGGTAAACAAATTGAAATTATATTTAGTTCGTCAGTCAGATAATAAATAAATATTAGACAGGTATTTTTTGCTTTATCATATTAACAAAAACTGACTGAGATAAAACGCATTAAAGTTGGGGAGTGGGGCTCGCTTCGTCACAAGTAAGTATAAAAACTACATACTCATGACGTCATGCCACATTTCAACTCAATATATCTACGTAATCTTTGGATTACCTACGTAAAAAAAGAAAAATACATGTTCACTATTTTTTAATAATTTAGCTAACGGACTAAAAAATAAATTTTAGTCATCATCCCTATTCTCAAAATCCATCAAAGGCTGACACGAAAAGCGACTTTGTTTTTTCTAGACATTTTAGAGGCCGCTTGTCACTAAATCCGCGCCCGAATGAAACAAATGAAGGGCCCCAGCGCGGCTCATTGCGCTCCTATCCGCCGTGTCCGTTATCAATCACGGTGGCGCCTTAATCCCTTCAGTGGCCACCAGACCGCGCCTCTCAGCTCTTGGAAATTAACTAAAATGGCCATACTTTATACGAAAAACTTTGAAAAATAAATAACTATTGCAGAGAAAAATCGTTGCTATATAAATGCAAATTGGAATTTGGGCACTTTAAGTGCTTTCAAAATGGGAAAGAGACGCGGCGTGTAGCACTGCGCTGATATAGGAATAGCGTCATTGAACATGATACGGCATCAGCCGTTTCTTAGATCCATACTAATTTATACAAATACTAAAATATTTACTAATTACTATTACAAATATGAATAAAAAACTGTCTGTCTACGTACTCTTTTCACACCTTAACCGCTAAACCGATAGGTAGCCTGAGAGCTGGAGAAGGTCCTAAGGCATTTCATGGATTTTGTATTCTAAAAAATTAGCTGTTCTACACATTTTTGGTCACGTGACTCGTCAAAATGTAGGGAACAGCTGATTTTTATTTTCCACGATTTCGAAGTTGGTCCCATAGTAAAAGTTGTTCAGTTTGGTGGTCTGTAGGATATCCTTTTGTATGTATATACCCATTCGGTTACACCTTGTATAAGGTGGAGTTAATTTTTTAATTCCTTATATATGATACGAATCCCGGACTAGATAGATTAAAGGCTAGACAGCCGTGCCGCTGTATGCACGAATTTATACAACGGGAAATAATGTTTTCACCTCACAGGCTCGGAAAGAGTCTGTTTGTCATGCGAAATCTGAGCCGAAAATCGATTTTTGCTCTCTAGCGTGGAAAGAGTTTTTAAAATTCGAACCTTTCTATTTCATAATTTTCTATACTGCCAGTCCACCGAAAATGCATGACACGGTCTAAAATAAAATATTAAATAATACCGCTCACCTTAAAAACTTCCATCACAGTACAGAAATTAAATATTTTGCGAGGATATAATTGTAAAATTGGAATTAATGTTAATAAGTATTCCATTTGATTAAAAAAATCTGTGACGTCACATTTGAATATGCCATAAAATACTACTCTGTCAAATACCCAATTGTGTAGTAATTTAAGTTTATTTTTTAAATAAAATATTAAATACTAATATAATATGTTATTTAATCCTTTGCTTGGCAAAAATAAATATGTATTAAATTAAATTAGTTAGTTATTTGTATTAAATTAGTTTTTTCTTTCATTCTCCTTAGAGGACAAGTAGGATATAGAACAAAATACAGGGTATTTAATTTTGGAGATATCCTATGTAACTCATAAGATACATTGCCAAGTAGATCTGTTATTTTCTTCACATGAGTCAAATGTATCTGAGACGCTCGAACAAAATAAAACTCAACAACACGTTTTCTTGCACCTAGCAGTTTCCTCGCTGTAGTGAGGTGAAAAATTGTGTGTTGCGCTCGGCAGCAAAGCTTTTCTGCGTCTCGTACCTTTGAAACCTTCGTTACGCTCAGGATTCTATATTTGAACCGCTCGCTTCGCTCATGGTTCAACCCTAGAATCCTTCGCTTACTCAGGTTACAATAGAAGTACTCGCGCCAAAAATCAACTTTCCAGCCTTGCATAACAAATAACTATTTTTCGGAATCAAAATAAAAAAAAAATCAAAAGTCATTTATTCAAATTAGGCTGAAGATCAGCACTTTTTGAAGGTCAAAGTTACATAAGACAGTCCCCCAAAAACGCCCACCCTTCACCACTTCCTAGTGCTTTAGCTGGGAAGAAGAAGTGGCGCAACAAACTCCCCAATAAAAAGTAGCTTATATGCTATTCCAGACCTAACCTGACTCTACTCTCCTTTCTAACCTATCTCTGTGGCAAATTTTATCCATATCCGTTCAGCAGTTTTTACGTGAAAAAGTAACAAACATCCATTCTCAAAAACTTTAACGTTTATATAATTGGTAAGATTTTAGCGAAAATCTAAGCTGATGATGAATTTAATTAAAGTATCCATTAATTCATCAAATCACAATAACTCGGACATCATTAGAGTTATCGCAGATACGCGGAGTGTTAATTACACCTAATGAGTACTTCTTATGAACGTAACTTTTAATTGTGAATGGGTATAAAAGGATTGAGGTTATGAGACCATTTCTCATTTGAAACAGTGCTAAAGAGGTATTATTAAACTATGAAAAATTAGAAAACAGTAATGTTAGAAATAAATACGGTTGTGATTTATATTTTATGCATTATACAATTAATGGTGCCAAAGGCGGATGGTGGGCTACACTTATCACTCAGGCAACGCGAAAAAGAAATGGAGATACCAACGACGAGTAAGTTCTTGTCTCTGGACCGGTTTGAACTTGCGCACTAAGGTACGATTCAGACCAACCGGCTCGCCTCAGGCCGGGCCGGCCGGTATTTTACAATGCCGTAAAGAACATTGAATGTATCAACAGTAATTACAGTTCATATTTGCATATAACTTACGAATGCCATTCAGCGACACGTCGCGACGCGTCGTGGGATGCCGACAGAGGTAACTATGCGTAAGTTGCATGCAAATATGAACTGTAATTACTGTTGATACCTGTTTTTAATATTTCTGTGGTTGATACATATCAATGTTCTTTACCGCATTGTAAAATGCCGCCCGGCCCGGCCCGATGCGAGCCGGTTGGTCTGAATCGTACCTACGATGCCACATTCACGATCAGTTGGAATGATCCGTTTTGGATTTAGATAAAACCAAGACCAAAAAGCTGAAATCAAATGGATGGACACAATGTAGGCTTCCCTCCAAATAGTAAAGTTCTAGCAAGGTAACTCTTACATCGTCGCAATAAGCAGTATTGTTTAATTGCATAAAACATCACGTCCTTACTCAAATGTCTCGCTAGTGGTTACTTGTGTATTGGATCATTATGTTCCCTTCAAAATGGTTGTGCTGAATGGTGATTGGTGTGTCCGTCTTGTTCGCAAACGGTGACGATGAGGGCCAGGGTTAATTTAATGTCTGAATTGTTTTTTTTCTTTTTATACGGACGCTATAAGCGTATCGGGGGTGGACTGTATATTTTTGCTTCAAATTAAACTCGGGATCGTACTTTAACACATATAATTATTTAGGAACACAAATAGCACTAGAACGTAACAGATTTACTAACATTTAACAAACTTGAACAGCAATAACGTGACTCTAACAATTTAAACTGACACACAAATAGACAACGAAATTAGCATAAAGACTCCAATTTTTTTTTTTTTTTTGTTAATGGCATCTCGCAGTTCAACCAAAGGGTTGTCTACTGCTTAACCGGGCTTGCCTGTGGCTGCCACAAAAGAATTGTAGCCTCCAGCCAAGGCTTAATAAAAACTAAACCTAACTTACAAAACTAAGCGACTACACGCTAAGGGCACCCCCTGCGGGGTTCGGACCTCGGCTTAGGGCGTCGCTGGGGGGGGGACAGCAAGGGACAGCTGGATCGGGGGTTTTTAAAACTACTGGCTCAGCGGCAACGCGGGCTGGCTCGAGCAAGGGTCGGGAGGATGAGAGTAGACAGGGTCGTCGCGACGGGCCTCGACGGCGAGGACGGAACGACGGAAATTTGTATCTGTATGTTACTCTAACAGTGCTAGTAGCCGGGCTGCTCTCCTGGAGGAGAGTGGTGGCATCGTCGGGGGCAACGAGGGTATGCCGTGGACGGCGAACCTTACTGATGCGGGACGGGGATAAAGACTCCAAACGTGAAAAACTCTTCAAATACACGGTCGCCCTGCTTATATACATTTTGAGCAGGGCGCAAGTAGTGGAGGGACTAATACATGGTCCGCCGCCCGTCCGCCTATTGTTTGCCATTATTCTGTCTCGATTGCGGAGGGCGGCAGTTATGCGGCCCGACAAGTCTCGACTTGTCGGAACCTGTCCAGACCATGCATTAGCCCTTCTTACAACATCGCCTCTGTGGCGTCTGTGATTGGGGGAATAAAACAAGCCCTACGATTGGTCTTAATTAACCCTATTACAAACTGTGTTTTTATTGATTTAATAATCAGTGTATATAATCATCATTTCTTATATATTAAAGCGTCGACGTCCGCAACAAAGCGTTTTATACATTGTTCTTACACGTATAATTTATTTTGACATTAATGATGTATCCATTTCTTTTTTAAATTTGATAGTGTCCGTGGAATTTGTAGCACATTTTTCTCCATTGGAAGTGGAACCTACTACGGATTTAAAAGGCAACTTAAAGTTTAAGTTTGAATTAGGTATAATGATTGGAGTGAGCACTCAAAAATCGCAACGTGTCGTGCTAGGTGACTCTTATGCGCCTTTCATAAGCTGTAAATAGGAACGTTTGATTAAATGGAATTACGGCCTGCATGAGAGGATATGTGGTTTGCTATGACGTGATTTCACGTAATGGTTCGACACTAACTATTATTTCTTGGTACTTGGCTGGACACCACGTGAACTGATCATGCGGACTGTCTCCGTGCTGTGTGGTTCCGTACTCTTATAAAACCGTTAGTTAATTAGTTTCCTTTTTATTTATTTTTAATTGTCATAATTAGAGCCTATACCTGCACGTATCATGTGAATATTTCAAAATACCTGATGCACTTCAAACAGGCACTCTTGGAGCTCTTTTGTTTTTTAATTATTTTGCTATTGATTAAAAAATATTTTTTAATCGGCGTTGTCTATTTAAATTCTCTGTGGACAAATGTCAAAACAAACAAACCGAAACAAACTCAGAGGTGTGCTGACCTCCGAGTTTGTTTCTCTTTTTTTTAAACGAAAAGGGCCGTGTATATCCTTGTCTGACCTTGAGTCTTACAATTCAGATGCTTTAATTTTCTTATTTTTAGCGGAGGATGAGGAGGGAGCGGCAAATCCGAACATAGTCACGAGTATACCCGAATATAAAATTAATGACGCTTTAAATGTGGATGTAGGAAGTTATACCACCGTGAGTTTTCATTATGAAAGCAATCAATGGATGCACAGTACTAAGCTCGATCGATGCTACGATGATTACACCAAATGCGTCACAAGTTTGTAAGTAGGCTATGGACAGCGTTTGTTTAATATCGATGAATACGTTAGAGGCATATACTAAGGATGTAATGGAGACCAGCTCGTAGGTGGTGGGTAGGAGCTGGACCTGCAGAGTACGGCTGTAATGTTGTGTATGTAATCGACTTGACTATTTTTTACTGCTTTGCACTTATCTATTTATTTTTATTCAAGTATTTACACATTATAAGACGTCATCTTATAATAAGGTTCAGTCGGAAATCAGCGGTAGGCACTAGTAGTCTGCACGGACCTGCGGACGGTGAGTAATGGGTAGCTCACCGTCCGATCAGGACCACCCCCGTGCCGTACGGCGCGTACGTGTTCCACGTCCGCTTCAAAGAGATTGCAGGATTAGGGAAGGGGCCCGTCAGGGCCAAGCCTGCCGGGTAAACGGGATTGTCCGAAAAGGTTACCGCTACCCCGGAATACATAGGGCTAAGGAATGAAGTTTAGTAAGTAGAGTTTAGTCAGTAATAGTCTGACAGTTTAGATTAGATTTGATGATTTCCCACTCTAAAAAAAAGACACTAGGTACATTTATGCTGAAGTAAGTTTGAAAATACGTTTTTTTTTAACTTTAGTTTTTATTCACCTCTTTCTCCCCTTTTTTTTATTTTTAAGGCTGGGAAATCATCCAATGACTGCTCCCGCTCTGGGTGGAGCGGAAGGGAGTGTCAGACTCTTACTGACTAAAACCCATCCATGTTCCTTCCGTAGCCCTTTATGTTCCGGGGTAGCGGTAACCCTTTCGGACAATCCCGCTTACCCGGCAGGCTTGGCCCTGAGGGGCCCCTTCATATGCTGACATCTCTTTGAGGCGCGCGTGGAACATATACGCGCCGTCCGGCACGGGCCTGGTGCTGATCGGACGGTGAGTCACCCATTACTCACCGTCCGCAGGCCCGCGCCTACGGTGGCCGGGAGTCGTCACGTGGCTCCCGACGCCCGGGGCGTCTCTCGCGGCGGCTGGGACGGGAATACCTTTCTCTCTCCCATCCCACCACCTCCTTCGTGAGCATGACTTTTTCGCAGAAGGAGGTGACTGCCTCCCACTCCCTCTCGCCCCGGACCATGGCTTGCACCAGGGCCGGGCGCGAGAGGTCACCGCCGCCGATCGCCTCTACGAGGAAACGGCGGTGCTCCGCCCAAGCGGGGCAGGTTTGCACCGTATGCTCTACCGTGTCCTCTGGGCGATCCTCGCAGTGGTGACACCCGGGCCTTTCCTCCCGCCTAATGATGTGCAGGAACCTCCCGAAACATCCATGCCCGGTGAGGACCTGCGTCAGGCGGTAGGTGAGGGCGCCGTGACGCCTCTCTAGCCACTCCTCAGAGAGGGGCCTTACCGCCACTATCGTGGCGTGCCCACCTCTTTCTCCCCTAAGTTGGTCTTCGTTACAACTCTAGCAGATACCTCAACGTTGTTGAAAAATGTTGAAAAATAAAGAAAAAAGATTAATCAAACATTTATAACGGAAAGTACCTACCGGCTTCCTCACCACATATCACTTCGATGGGTCTCGCAATGACCTAAGTCCGTGAAGTCTCGTAGCTTGGTAATAGAACAGGTCGATTTATAGTGAAGCAGCGCTTGTTGAGGTCCGTCCGTAGATGGATCTGTGCCTCGGCAACTAATATTCTATTTTACTAATGTCCTTTATTTATGTGTTGCTATTTCCAGGGCGGTTCCGATGGCCGTTTGTATAATGTATACCCCAAAGGACATGAAATCTCTGAACTCGTATTGCGATGCATATTTAGAAAATTGTAGAATCGGATATCGTAAGTATGTTCTTATTAATTCGGAGAAAAGAAGAGTGGCCAAATAAAACAATTGAACTGGCATTTTTTTTGTAAGTAGCTTACGTAAAGATAGTAATGATTTATTCACAAATTCACGGGCTGGCTGCGTCCACAGGTTCGTATAAGGCTAAGGCCGTTGGCCCACTGCCACCGACAACGGGACGTCAACGAGGAACGAGATTATTCGAACCAAATGTGACGTGCCGTTGACGGCAATCGTCCACCACTGCCAAACTCGGCGGGCGGTACCAGTCAATTAAGAGGTCGAAAAAAATTGCAATGTATACGGGTTCTATTGGCCCTACACAGATGCTGCTGCGCTCAAATTGTAGCAAAATATACAAATTTTGAAACGGTAACTTTTACCAAAATTATGAGATCTTAGTAAGTAAGTATATTTATTTGTTTAGACATGGTATACATACATTGCATGCAAGATAACAAGGCATGTACAAACATGTTCAGCCGCGTATCGTGGTATAAAAATTGTTGAGATGAGATGGGTTCCAAACCGGGAAACTTTTGTTGTACACTCAATACCGCGCCAGTTGTATTGTTATTGTGATAAAAATGAAACTATTGAGTATACAAAAAAAGTTTTTTTGGGAAAGATTGTAATCATGAGTACAATCACGTGTTTAAATATCGGTCACTAATAACCGGTCACCTTATATAATGAGGGCATCTTGCAAGCACCGTGCCGTTAACTGAGGTCTTTTGAAGCTGCAATTATATTATATTACTGTGTATCGTAACAACATTCCGAAACAATCAGTCCAGTGTATTTTTATTTTTGATATACAATTTTTTACGACTTACGGTGACTTTTACATATTTTTATTATACTAGCTTTACTCTCCCTACCGCACCTACTCTTACCTGCAAACCCACTCCTTTTCTCACCGTTTAACCCTTCCTTTAGGATTTCTAAAAATATTTGAAACCCAAAATTAGGCAAGTCGGTTCAGCCGTTCTCGAGGTAGACTAACAAACGTCAATTCAGTTTTTATGTATAATAACTAGCTGCTGCCAGCGGCTTCGCCCGCCTGGATATTGGAAATTATCCCAAGAGGACTTACTACCAGGATAAAAAGTACGTGTACGTCCTACGTGTTGATCCTGATTATAAACTACCTCTGTGCCAGGTTTCATCCAGATCCGTTCAGCCGTTTGTGCGTGAAGAAGCGACAAACAGACTGACACACACACTTACAAACTTTCGTTTTAAAAATATTAGTGCGATAACAACGATTTGCACACACGTGGTCACGGTAATTTATATGTATTGATACTTCCCGCGCCGTCATCTTGTTCCCATTGACGTCTCGTTGACGGTGGCGGTGGACAAACAGCCTTATGAGTATTTCCCATTACCGTTGCTAGGAACAAGGTGACTTGATGTTGTTAAAATAATTTGCAGGGTATTGGAGAATCGTCGCCTATGGTAGATGCCGTATGGGTTGGTGGGGATATCCCCAGCTGGAGGATGCATAAATCACGAGATGAAAAGAAAAATGACGTCATTTCTTACGTTTCATAAAAAAAAAATACCTAATTATAATTTACACTGAGACAACATGGTCAAAGTACAAATAAGTTATCATTAATGTACCAAACTTTAAATGTATTTTCATTTGTATACTTTTTCAATATATTATTTTACTTTGGCAACACATGGAAATGACGGTTAGTCAGTCTATCCTATTTAGATGAAAAAATATAATTTGAGCTAACTGAATAGGATGACTTTAATATTGTATTAAACTAATTATTATTAACATTTAAATTTTGTTTTAATTACTATATTTCGTGGACAATAGTGGGGTTGTGCGTTTGTTTACTATTATACCATAGCTAACTATTAATGTTGTAACGCATAACTGTTTTTTGTCCCAAATAAATAAAATAAATAAAATATTTTGTTATAATTTTTGTTACATCAATTGACATAATATCTGTAATTTCTTTATTTATTTGTAATAATATAAAAGAAAATATACAAGTAGTTATAATGTTTTATGCACGCTAATTTAGAATGATAAGGGCAGGCGAATGATAATATCAATGCTTGTAAAATGCTGGTCACCTACTAACATAACATAACACCAACATTGTACACTTAGTGGTGCATGGGCACTCGTCCTTCATGCCCTGGTATCTTAAATATATTTTTTGTATTGTGAAAAGCGCCATCTATACCTTAAACATACAGCTTGGCAAAAATGTCCTGAAACGGAACTAAACATTTTTATTGTTATCAACTTCTCCTACTGTCACGTTTAGTCAGTACATGTAATGTCATTTCATGATATCTGTGACTGTATTTTTTGTTATTGTGTTTAAATTGGTTACTCAAGAGTTTAAAATGAACAGAATAACCATTCGCAGCTCCGATAGAGACATAATTTATAAAGTGTATGCTAGATTTTCGGCGAAACTTGAAGCCGGACAAATTTTATCGGATATCAACGATGTTTATAAAAGAACTGCTGAAAATGACAGATAATATGTTATTTTATTTAATTAATCAGATGTAATATGTGTGTTTAAACTTGCAATAGATAGTATAAACCTTTATATAACTATTATTTACATTGAAAAACACATCGATGAATTTGAGGTTATGTGCATTTACAAAAAAGCACGCTCGTATAATTTTGATACTTATTTGGTTCCTTCTAGAATAAACATAACCAAGTATATTATTTTTCTAGGTAAATCCGTAAGTACACATACGGCGAATTACTAAAGAAGGGCAAATAAACAAAGGCATTTTCTCCACTCCAGGGAAACATAGAGCGGGGCGACATTAAAAAAGATTTGGATGATTTTGACTTGTCAGAAAGAAAGTTCAGTTCTGTTACGCTGTAAAAAAGATTGTAAGTCGAATTTTTAACCATTTATGAGATATAATAAGGTACACATATACACACATGCAAACGTACATACATATTGTTATATGGCTGAATTCAGCGGAATGAAAGTGTATTGTTTTTTTTAAGGATATGCTGATGGCTAACTTTAACTATATTTTTTAGGCACCAACTCTACAAAGCCAACCTGAGGTCAGAGAAGACATTGGATTTGACGGGAGTCGTGAACACTTACGAAAGATACTAAAAGCCCTGGGCTTTGTGTTAATCAGACAGGCAAGCTTTGATGGAAAGGCAGAATATTGCTGCAAAGCGTGAAACGTACTTGGATATTATTATTAAAAACAGAAACTTACCTGATGATCTGAGAAAGGATATTATTTACCTAGATTAGAGCTATATTCATGCCTCCTACAAATTAAAAAAATGCTGGCAGCTGAAATAATCATTGATTTTATTTTCCTTATAATGAAAATCAATATATACACGTTCTTGCGCATTATCATACAAAAACGTGAGTATGTACGAGTAGAGAAATTTATGTTTATTGCAAGTTTAAGTAATTTATTTATTTATTTATTTATAACATAATGTAAAGCCCGTCAGTCATCATCATCTGCATAGCCTTTTCCCAGCTAATTTTGGGGTCGGCTTCCAGTCTAACCAAATGCAGCGTGGGTATCAGTATTCAACATGGAGCGACTGCCTATCTGACCTCCAAAATCCAGTAACTCGGTAATTCAATACCACTTGGTAAGACTGGTTGTCAGATTTTTGGGCTTCTGAATCACAGTAAATATCTACAAATGAGAGCCGGGACCAACGGCTATAAGTGTTTTCCGAGGCATGGAGGAAACTGACATGGTCACCCATCCACAGACCCACCTAGTTAAGCACGGCTTGACCTTGATGATTGTCCTGTGCAGCTGTTATTATTTACCTCCGAGCTCCTCTAAAACCCGTCAAAGTACAAACTAATAAAAATTCAATTTGAAAAAAAAAACAAAGTATCAAAACCGTTGATGTCGTACTATACATATAGTGTTACAATATGTACGATAGTGGCACCACCATTATTTTCACAACTTTTTTGCCAAGCTGTAAAACTTTTGCTTTATTGCAGTGTTACCATTATTTTTTAGTTGAAAGGTTTGGTACATACTTACATAAATTAATTTTACTATTTTCTTCAGTTATTTCAGTTGCATGAAAAATTATGATTTAACAACGTAGTATAATTAATGTTTCAAATATTTTATTCAGAGTTTGTATTATTTTTTGTGATATTTCGACGATGATAGAATCTTAAGAGTAGTTTTGTAACTTCTATGGAAACTTTTTAGTACTAATGGTAAAAAGACTGTCGAATACTTAGTCGAATATGAGGGGCTCAACTCTATAAACTCTATACATATTAAAGAAATCACTTCCAACTTAAAAGGCTAGGTATTAGAGCACCATGTTCCAAACAATATTTAAATTTATTGTAAGTTTTACTGTTTTTATAACTTTATTCTAGTTTTAACCCAGCGGATCCGTCGCTTATTTTTATTATTATCTTCGTCCTCTTAGAAGGGAATAATTGTATTCTTTTTGAGCGAAATAAAATGTCTTAAACCGTAAAAGGAAATAGTTTTTGAATTAAGGTCAATAAATAAAGATCTCTGTGGAGTGTTGCTATAAAACTCTGCATTGAGTTTGAGACCAAATCAGTAAAACATCCGCTATACTTCAGAGTGGAATCAACACAAAAAAGAAGAAGAAGGAGAAGTCGGACTGCCAAGTCATATGCCTTGAGTTCGAACTCAAGGCACGCATCTCTGGATTTACGCGGGGATTCCGCACGTTAATGTTGTATAAATTATTACTTGCATAAATACAGAGGCCCATGGGAAGCATCAAAACTCTGACCCCAGGTTAGTCATTAACCACACGAAAAGAAGACCATAAAAAAAAGCCATTCATATTATGATCGTTAGAGGCGCAGAAGCCGGGCCTGCAGACGGTGAATAATGGGTGACTCACCGTCCGATCAGCACCAGGCCCGTGCCGGACGGCGCGTATATGTTCCACGCGCGCCTCATAGAGAAGTCAGCATATGAAGGGGCCCCTCAGGGCCAAGCCTGCCGGGTAAGCGGGATTGTCCGAAAGGTTTACCGCTACCCCGGAACATAAAGGGCTAAGGATGGAACATGGATAGGTTTTAGTCAGTAAGAGTATGACACTCCCTTCCGCTCCACCCAGAGCGGGAGAAGTCATTGGATGATTTCCATGACTTAAAAAAAAAATTCGGACAATCCCGCTTACCCGGCAGATCCCGCTTACCCGGCAGATATAGTTGGGATAAGGGCAGGAGAATGATGATGATATATAGTGGTATAGTAAGAGTTTTATTATATACCGTATAGATTCTTACCGACCATTATCCTACCATAATGATAGCACTGACCTCGAATATTGAGATAGTAAAACAATTCCCCTTTACGATAACAGACAGCACCCGCTCTAACAATACTACTAACTTTGTAACAGCGGTGAAATAGTTTTGTGAGTAAATGTTGTTCTTCCCTGGCTAGTATAGGGTTGCTCACTTGTTGGGGAAACTCGACCTTAAGTAGTAACTTCGCCAGTCCGCATTGAGTGAACGTGGTCATTATTATATTAATGACTATACAAGTGATTCTTTACTTCTAAATTCGAAAATCAAATTCTAACTCAAAACATTTATTTCAATTAAACCAATTACAGGCACTTTTGAATAGTCAAGGAGGAATAGTCGGGCAGTTAGTCAGAAAGTTGAAGCTAGATGCCCATTACAAAAAAAGTGACAACTTTGTGACAGACATTACATTTACTACACTTAGAAGTACCGTCTTAAAAATAAGTCCCCTGGCTCCCAGACTAGGTTTATACCTAAGAATAAGGAGTCAGTGTTCCTCCATTATGTCCATTATACAGTATGTTAATTAACGAAAGGCGTTCCCATTAAACCGCAATAGTATAACGTCAATACATGCAAAAAAAAAACATAAAAAATAATGAAAAAAAAATACATTTCAACGCTTCGTTAATTAACATAATTTATTGTATACAGTGATAATAAAAGTCGTTACGTATGTTGCCATCATCGTGATGTACTGTTATTAGTTCGTAGATACCGATACTAAAGAAGCTGGCAACCCTAACCGACTCCAATAAAAACGTAAAACTGTGGTGTTCGATAATCCTCTCCATTTTCATGTTTCACTTTGTCTCGTGGTTTTCCCCGACAGAATTAGTTCCCTTTGAGCCGGAGCGAGCGTGTTTGAAATTTCAAGTTCCTGTCGGGTTATTTTAAATTGTTCGTACCTAATCAATTAGTTTGAACGTAGTTAAAGTGTTAGCGACCCTGTTGTACACGGGTCTTTTTATTTTTGTGTGGTTAGTGACTAACCTGGTGTCGGAGTTTTTATGGTGCCCATGGGCCTCTGACTTAGCTTCACATTCTGTTGAGAAATATCTCTCAGACATGCTGGTTTTCTCATGATATTTTCCTTCACCGATTTTTAAGCAACTGATAATTATACAATACACACATGAATCCGTAAAATCTGAGGTGCCGTAGGTTTGAACTTGAGACCTATGACTTGGCAGTCCCACGGTCACAACACTAGGTTTCCACACGGGCGCGATGGTGACATGCCAAAACCTGATCAAAGGTATGATTTCTTGAAATCAATACATTTGATATTAATTCACAATATGGTTATTATAACACGTAATTTTTATGGTTGTGAGTCATATTTTTATCAACTGAACTGCTAATGTAAATGCCCGTAATGCCTACTGGGTCAGCGGGATTGTCCGAAAGGGTTACCAGTACTCCGGAAAATAAAGGGCGGAAGGAACATGGATGGGTTTTAGTCAGTAAGAGTCTGACACTCCCTTCTGCTACACTCCCCCACACTCAAAAAAAAACTAGTTATGTATACTTTAATACTTGACGACACGGTTGGCGCAGCGGTTGAGCGATTGACCGCTGCGCAGCATGTCACGGATTCGATTCCCGCACGGAACAAATATTTGTACGACCTGCAAGTATTTGTTACGGGTCTGTGTGTTTTTCTATCTATAATATGTATTTACAAAAAAAAAAAAAATGTATATAAGTTGTTTATCAGCCATCTCGTTACCATAACACAAGCATTGGGTTGCTTAGCTTGGGACGATATGGCGTTGTGTGACATGTCCAAGGATATTAAAAAAATAAAGTGACAAATAAGAAACTTTTTACAAAAAACAATCGAATAAAAATTTTTTGTGTTTATCTTCATTATATAATCCCTTTACATGAATAAAGTATAAACATAAAAAAAATTCAATGTAAGAAGTGTTGTACGTAAGAGTGAGTACTTGCAAGTAACCCATTCCACTGAGAGGACACATTTCTTTTGATTGTTCTCAGCTACAAGCGATAATAAGGATCATAAAACACTCTGTTTTTCTACGTTTTATGCAACATTGTAACATTACAGACACAATATAAGAAACTACAGAATTATCTACTGGTCTTTATTTCACTTTATATTAAGTGAAATTGAAACTTATAAGGAGTTGTAGCGTTAGCGCCATTCAGGAGCAGAATTTATACTATATTACTTAGAGAATGAGAGATGATTTTCTAGGCAGTACATACTATAGAGATATCCTATATCAAAACCATAATTTTTCGAAGGAAAATAATTTCCGAATTCATCTAGCAGAAACACTCTGTGTATCGGAGGAATCTTTCGAACTTATTATGAAGTAGCAATTTAAAATTTTGCTGTTTGCATTTGGATGGGGGTTTTGCTTTTGCTCAGCAGTATAGGTAAAAAAAAGAACAATTGCTGTTTGAACTCCCCGAAGAAGTGGACCTTTTGAGCCATTCCTGTTTAGTGATACCCACTCGGTTTGCTCTTAAAGCTTGGTATAAGAGTGTTTCTTTGTTAGGAGCAGGTAGATCGATGTCCTGAATAAATTAAAGGGGAGTGACGGGGTACGGAGAGGTCTCATTTAGTCTATATGAATATTTATCATATAAAGAGTGTTGATGGTTCTGTACAGGCTTGGGTCGGAGGATATTTCATTGTGACCTCAGATAGTAACGGCACTACTATGCTTATAACGTTTTCATGTAGAACGCTGGTCAATCTGCCTAGCCTCTTCCCAAGTATGTTGGCGTCGGCTTCCAGTCTCACCGGATGCAGCTGAATACAAGTATTTCACATGGCGCGACTGTCTATCTGACCTCCACAACCCAGTCACTAACTAGGTAATACCCTTGGTAAGGCTGGCCGCCAGAATTTCGGGCTTCTGACTACCCGTAACGACTGCCAAAGATCTATGAATGACAGCCGGGATCAAAGGCTTAACGTGCTTTCCCAGGCACGGAGGAGTCTTGATATCTAAAGATGGTCACCCATTCCCAGGACCAACCCCGGCAAGAATAGCTTAACCTATTGGATCGATCCGTGCGGCTGTTATTACTTAGCCACGAGGTCCTCATGTAGACCGCTGGAAACCGGCACTAATGTGGCCACCATATTGTAAATGCTGGTCGGTGAAGGAAGCTAACATAGTTTCTGCCAAATCAGCGCGAACCAGCGCCGACTCTTTATTTAGGATCTCGTCGGCGCTTATATGCAACGGTTAGCGCTGATTGGGCTGGTTCTACCACAAATCAATAAACGCTAAAAGTATATTTCTAACATGGTTCTGTCAATTGTTTGAAGGTGACAATAACAGAATGATCATTCAAATATGTTTAGCGTTAAACGCATTTAGTAATTTGTGATGCAAGTGAGCACAGAGTTAGTAATCGTACTACGCCTAAGTGTGAATTTTACCAATGAAACTGAACGCGATCAGCACATCTAAAACGCGATCAAAAGCTATCAGCGGCAATATTCCATAAAAAATAAAGTCAAAGTCAAAATCAACCATTTATTTAAAATAGGCACACGAAAGGCACTTTTGAATGTCAAATTAAACTAGAAATAGAATTGATTCTAGTCGCCCCTTCCATAAGGTACCTTACTTATTGAAGAAGTTTCTTGCTCATTCTTCTGCATACAGAACTTCGTATGGAGAAGAATGGGGAAGAAACTCCACCGTTACTCTTTTGAAATGTTTTGTATACAACTGACACTGACATCACGTAAACGAGTTTTATGCGCCGATCGCAATCAGTGTCAGTGGTGAAATCCGCCCTAAGTGTATTTCCTAGCTATTCTTCATAGACAAACTCCGGTAGCTGTTTTTCTCCAGCTGTTGCAATGTATTACCACTGAAATTCAAAACAGAACATTCATTTCTGCATTGATACAGCGTAAATGCGTTAATTCATATAAAATAAGCAGCGCTTTTGCGATCGCTAATGAAATTTTACTTTACATCACATTTCTTAGGCGTATGTTAAGTAAAACGTGTTGATAACGTAGTGTTTGCAGATAGGTGGTCAGCCGTTGTGATGAGGATGTTAGTTTGGATGGAAAGACTTGATGACGATGAACTGAGATTTAATGTTGATAAATTAGGTACAATGGTTTTCGTAAAATGGTAGTAGTAGTAGTCCGGTCGCGGGTACACGGGTTTATATAGTCGAAAAGGTGAGGGAGGAGGGCCCGGTGCCCCCCGCCGCGCGTGGTTCCACGTCGCTGTTGCTCGTAGCGTCGTCGTGGTTGCCCGTGGTGTCCGATGGGTGGCGCCTCATATTCGTGAACATGCCCCCGGCCTTGGAAGCACCCGGTTCCAACTAAGCAGATTTCGCGATGCTGTCTTCATCAGGGAGCGGGAGTGGGCATATCTTCGAGTACGAACGCTTGATTGTGCCCGTCGCTGTTCTTATGCTTGCAACGCGAGCTATGCCATCTTTGCCCGGGAATGTCTGAAGAACTCGTCCAAGGCGCCATTTGAGAGGAGGTAGGTTGTCTTCCTTCACGAGCACGAGTGTGTCGGGGGTGAGAGTGTCCTGGTTGGTCTGCCATTTGTTTCTTTTCTGGAGTTCAGAAACATATTCCTTAGACCATCTGCTCCAGAAGTTCTGACGCATCTGCTCCACACGATCATGTCGACGAAGGCGCTGCGTAGCCGCTGTGGTAAAGTCTTGGCTGGCGGGTGCAGTGAGCGGTCGGCCAATCAGGAAATGAGCGGGAGTCAGGGGAAGAAAGTCACAGGGATCAGAGGACAAAGGGAACATGGGACGGGAGTTGAGGACAGCCTCGATTTGTGCCAACACAGTACTTAATTCCTCGTAAGTCAGATGTGCATTTCCTACTACGCGAGTTAAGTGGAATTTACAAGACTTGACACCTGCCTCCCACAGACCACCAAAATGAGGCGAATATGGCGGAATGAAAGTGAATTTAATTAAGTTATTCGCAGCATAAACCTGGATATCACTATCTTTATCTACTAGAAATTTAGCGAATTCCTTTAGGGCGCCTACAAATGTTGTACCGTTATCAGAATAGATCTGCCGAGGTTTACCTCGTCTGGAAATAAAGCGCTTTAGTGCCAATAAGTATGCTTCAGTCGTGAGATTTGTGACCAACTCTAAGTGTACCGCACGCGTTGTAAAACACACGAACAAACATATGTAGCATTTAGTTAACTTTGCCCCCCTTCCGGAACGATTCAACATGAACAATGGTCCCGCATAGTCGACCCCGCAGTTCATGAATGGATACCCAGGTATCAATCTTTCGTTTGGTAAATTACCCATCAGAATATTAAAAGGTTTGGCTTTCATACGAATACATTTCAAACAGGTATGCACTATTTGTTTTGCTAAGTTCCGCCCTCTGAGTGGCCACCAAGCTTCTCGTATCGTAGCGAGTAATAATTGGGGCCCGGCATGTAATAATTCTCTGTGTTTATATTCGAATAAAAGACGCGTGAATCTATGTCGACTGCATAACAACATAGGATGCTTTTTGTCAAATGAGAATGATTCGGAATTTTCTAGTCTACCTCCTACTCTGATTATATTGTGCTCGTCTAAAAATATGTTTAAGTTAGAAATATTACGAGGACAGTTTAAAGTTTGTTTACTAATTAAGCTATCGCAAATAGTTGGAAAAGACTCTTGCTGTGCAATACGCGTTAATGTTCTTGTTGCCGTGTTTAATTCATCAACCGACAAGTGGTCGATAAGGCGCTGTGATTTTATTTTATGTTGACAATTATTGACAAATCGAATTATGTAGGCCATCGCACGTAGCATACGATTAAAATTGGAAAATCTTTCGAGAGGGAACCAACTCGGCGTTGTTTGATTTACTAATGCGATTTTTGTGGGTTTTAATTCTGGTAATTCATCGTAATTAATATTTGGATTGCTACTATGATTACCTTCCATTCCACGAACGTATAAAAATGAAGGTCCGCGCCACCACAGATCGGAAGTATTTAACACATCCAATTGCACTCCGCGCGATAATAAGTCAGCTGGGTTTTGTTTACCACTAACGTGAAGCCACGCCTTATCACCCGTTAGTTCGTTCACTTCCACAACACGGTTTTGCACGAATGGTTTTAATTGACTTGGTGGCATTCTAAGCCATCCTAGTACCACGGTAGAATCTGACCAGAAATATATATTATTAAAATTGAATCGTAACGAACTAATTATCTTTTTGTAAAGTCTCGCGCCTACTAACGCGCCGCACAATTCTAAGCGCGGAATGGAAACCGGTTTTACCGGTGCCACTTTGCTCTTCGCACATAGCAAACGCACGGTTATCATGTTATCTGTATAGCTACGTATGTACGCACACGCCCCGAATGCGTCCTTCGAAGAATCACAAAAGATGTGTAATTCGACTGTGTGTGCGTTATCTCCTATTACATAACGAGGTATGCGTAAATGTTGTAAATATTGAAGTTTGTCAACAAAATTTTGCCAAGCCGCTAAAATTGGCTTAGGAAGGGGGTCATCCCAACCTATCTTGGCTAACCATAGCTTTTGAAGTATCATCTTGGCAATAACTATCATCGGGGTGAGTAGACCTAAGGGGTCGTATATTTGCGCGATGGTGCGAAAGAATGCTACGCTTACTATTTAAAGTATGCTCATGTTGAGTGTTAAAGTGCAGTTCGTCCGAAGAATTTAACCACCCCAACCCCAACGTTTTGGTGTGACACGAGTCTCCTAACGATAATTCTTTGAACGTAGATTCAAGTTGGGTTTGCAAAGGTTTTGCATTAAAGATCCACTTTCTCAAAGGAAAACAAGCCGATTCTAGAACTTTAGAAACACCATTACATGTCTCTAGTAATTTTTGATAATCCTGATTTCCCGTTATCAGATCGTCTACGTAAAAGTCGTCACTAATTACTTGTGCAATGACGTCATCATCGCATTCCAACGCGAGTTGTTTAAGGCACCGAATACTTAAGTAAGGTGCGGATGCCGTTCCATAGGTGACCGTGTTTAGTTGATATATACCAAGGGGTTCAGACGGCTTCTCCCTCCAAAGAATCAATTGTAATTGTCTTTGATCTGGCTGAACTAATATCTGACGATACATTTTTTCGATGTCGGCACATGCGACATATTTAAATTGCCGGAACCGTAATAGAATAGCGAATATGTCATTTTGTAAAGTCGGTCCAATGAATTGTATGTCATTTAAAGACTTGCCTGACGTAGACTTGGCACTCGCGTCGAATACTACTCTAAGCTTTGTGGTTGTGCTATGTTCCCTGAAGACACCGTGATGAGGCAAGAAATAGTAAGGCGGCGAATATTCAGTTATACGGCTCATATGTCCTAAACTTAAATATTCTTTCATAAAGTTGCAATACATTTGCCTATAACTCGGTGCGCTTCGGATTAGTTTGCGCTCGAGTGCCACGAACCGGTTCTCTGCCATTGAAAACGTATCGCGTAGCTCATCAGCTGATTCCCTTAGCGGAATACGCACCGAAAAACGACCTTTATCGTCACGCAAAGTGGTGTCTTTAAATAAATTTTCGCATGCGATTTCTTCTTTCGTCAAATTTGGTTTATTACAGGTGACTTCTTCGAGTTCCCAAAAACGTTTAAGTTCTGCGTCCAATGCTTGTGTGAGATTACATTGTGTACGAGTATTATTTAAACTATGTTTTATTTGTTTTTGAACTGATCCTGATATAACCCAGCCGAGCTTTGTGTTTTGCAAATAAGGACCTTTAGGCAAACGTATTAGACCTTCATTTAACAGATCCCAAAACTTGTCGGCACCAATTAATAAATTAATTTCATTACTTAAATGAAAGTCAGGGTCCGCAAGTTGTATGTTTTTAGGAATTTCGATGTTATGATCGATGCCTAGTGATGGCAATTGTGCTGTTATTTGAGACAAAACTAAGCAATTAATGTGTGTATTGTATGAGCTTGCTTTGGATCGTATTTTTATTTCACATAATTGTGTGGATTGCGTCACGGAGTTGCCTACTCCAATGACTTGTATAGTGGACTGTATCGTTGGAATGTTGAGGGTTTTACAAAGCTTTTCGGATATAAAACAATGCTGGCTCCCGTTATCAAGAAGAGCGCGAGTTGTGTGATATTTATTTTCTGCATCCGCAATCTCCACTAATGCTGTCGATAATAATACTTGATCATAAAAATAGCGCGTATCAAGAGTACCGACTTTATAAGGCGTGTGAGTCGTGTGAGATGCGGTGGTCGTAGGATTTGTGTGTGTGATTTCCGTTGTGGACTCTGGCGGAGCCACTATCTGTGCTGTGTGTGAAACAGTGGACGATTCGTTAGCGTCAACGAATTCACTGTGTATTATAGTATTGTGCTTTTTGTTACAATGCTTGCACGGCCCGAACCAACACTCAGCTATTGCGTGTCCGGTACGTAAACAGTTACGGCAAAGATTTTTTTCGTCGATGAACCTTAATTTATCTTTGGATGATAAAAGAAGGAATGCATCGCACGAATAAAAAGGATGATTTGAACTGCACAAATTGCACTTGTAACGTGGCGACTTTGTGTGATTAGCAGATTTCTTTCCGTCTTTCTGAGTAGAAACATGACTATGTGTTTTTACAGACGGTGTATTTTTAGTGTGATTGTTTTGACTACTATCTATTGATTTACTATGAGAGGGCTTAACCGTTTCTAGAAAATCCGCACGATCCTTAAGAAAGGTCATTAGGTCAGACAACGAAGTTTTTTTATTGGATGACGAGTTTATGAGGGTACTTCTGTAAAGTTCCCATTCGCGCTCGGTTGACGAATCTAGCTTTGTGACGAGAATATAGATTATTAACGTATCCCATTTGTCGGTAGGTTCGTCTAAAGTTTTTAATGCACGAAGATTACGTGAAATAGCATCCATTAGTTTGCGTATTTGAGAAGCTGATTCTTTATTTATTGCCTGGGCAGTGAATAACGCCTTAACATGATTATGAATTAGCAAACGGTTGTTATTGTATCTATTCTCCAACAAATCCCAAGCAACAATATAATTTTGTGCGGAAAATTCCAGCGCTTTAATGACTTGTAGTGCATTACCTGATAGAACTGAACGCAAATAGTGAAACTTCTGAATATTGTCTAGGGTATTACTATTGTGAACGATTGATAAAAACGTATCTCTGAACTAAAGCCATTGATCGTAAGAACCATCGAAGTTCGGCAAAGTAATTGTGGGTAATTTGATACCGTGTGTGTGTGATTTACAATTGTTATCATCGCTTTGAACTACCGAGTTTTCTTTTAAAATACACTTAGACTTGGCCACAATAGCATAATATTGATTTTCGAAAGATTCTCTTTCTTGCAATTCTTTATCTATCTGACTACCCGCGACGTACAAATCTATTTCATCTTGAGTGCTACAAAACTGATCAAACAACTCTTCTATCTTTTTCAAGCGCTCCTGTAATTCCGTTTTTTGAATTTCTGTTGGATTAGAAGCTTCTAGTGTTTGAACAAATTTTGAAAACAACGTTAATTTGCCTTTCAAGGAACCGCGTTTTTTTACTAAATCCCGAATAATATCATCAATACTTTCTGTGTCTACGATGGAATGCCTCTTTTTCGTCATCTTGGTGATTGCGAGGGACAAAATCCAGTAGCTATCTAAAATTTAACTCACTCGTCACAAGACAAAGAAATCGAGGAACAAGACAATGTTAGCACAAACTCAGCATAGAATGGAAATAGGAAGGAAAAGATTGATTGACCTGACCGTTAACTGCAGATGGTGATCTTCTCGAATCTTCTTCGGTACTCGTGCGTGATTCGTAGAACTCGCAGACTCGCAGATCCGGCTCGAAGGACCAGAATGTTTGCAGATAGGTGGTCAGCCGTTGTGATGAGGATGTTAGTTTGGATGGAAAGACTTGATGACGATGAACTGAGATTTAATGTTGATAAATTAGGTACAATGGTTTTCGTAAAATGGTAGTAGTAGTAGTCCGGTCGCGGGTACACGGGTTTATATAGTCGAAAAGGTGAGGGAGGAGGGCCCGGTGCCCCCCGCCGCGCGTGGTTCCACGTCGCTGTTGCTCGTAGCGTCGTCGTGGTTGCCCGTGGTGTCCGATGGGTGGCGCCTCATATTCGTGAACACGTAGGTAGGCACTTCAATTGTGATGTGTGCACTGAACTTAATTAATTATGTTACTTACTTGATGTGCTATGTAAGTACGCACGGCTACACATCAAGCTATACATTTCCAGTTTAAGCTGATCTCGCATTGTAAAGGATTTCCGTACGATGCGAGACCAGCGTAAACTGGTTTTGTATAGCTTGATGTGTAGCCGTGTGTACTAAAGGCGAATATACCAATTTAATCGTATAAAACATTTGTAAAATTTTACTTTATTCCACATCAATGACACTGACAGCTCTTAAACGTGAAATTCATCACTTAATGTCACGATGAGAGTGATTTAAGAAATTAGACATTTCTTAAATCACTCTTTCGGTTTCGGCATAATATTGCGAAAAAAAATTGAATGCATATAAATTTGAGAAATAAACAGTTTTTTATGTATTAAAATGTATAATATAACAAACTGTAAATTTTACACAAAGAAAACGTTTCTCTCAATATTAACAGATTTACAAAAAAAAAAAAAATATAATTAGGCTTTCTTTTTTTACGATATTTCAATTTACGTAACTAAAAAAGACTTAATTATTAATAATTACTATTTAGTTACACAGCTCTACATAATTTATGTAAGTGGAAAAAAATCAAAAAGCATACAAAAATTCGTCCACATCGCTGTCAAAATAAAGCTCTTTTACACAAAGGTCCATCAGATTACTAGATTATTAAAATAAATATAAACTCCTAATCATATTTTTAAGTTTTCTTACTCAGTAAAGAGTTCTACAATGGAATATTTTTAAAAGCAAGTAGGTCGTATAACTTTGTGTGATAGAAACCTTCACAGAGTCTTGACTATTCTGATCTTGGAGCGGAACGGCTACACGGCTCGCTAGAGAGGAAAATCCCCTGAAAGAGTTACACTACTTTGGAGTTTGTGATCGAGATTCGAGATTTGAATATTAATGGCGGATTTATTTACGACGATTAAACTCTTCCACCTTACTAATAAACGTAGTTTAGCGTTTATATAGTTACACAACGCTATCTTTTCTTCTTTTATAAATGTAAAATCAAAATTAATATTTTTTTTGCTAGTAGTAGCTTTCTTCTTCTTTTCTATTTTGTGCGGTTAGTGATTAACAAGTAGTAGCATTAAAAACAGATGATCGATTCTGTAAAACAGTGATACCAATTTCACTGTGCAAACTTATGTGAAGTGAGCTGTGTTTCCACCTAATGCACTTGACACTATTGACAGCTAACTTCACTCACTTCACCTAAGTATTCACTTTGAGATTTTTCCAGAATGTAAAGAGGCCAGCACATAAAGTTACCACAATCTGTCAAATTTCTTTGATAGTATTTCAACTTTATTGCAAAGACATAAGGTTAATTTTTAATTGGGAAAATTTGACAGTTTGGGATAGCTTGATGTGCTGGCGTCTGTACTCTACAGTATTCATTTAGCTATATCGAACAATGTTTGCTTAGCAATGTTTGTAGAGAATTAATTAAAAAACTTTTTCTACTAGCAAGACAGAATTAATGGAGAGAGTCATTAGTGAAAAAACACGTCGTCTTACTAATTGAGTGACTCAAGTTTCATGGATAAATTTATTCCACTTAAGTCTTAGTTACTGGTGCTTGAGCTGCTGGATGCAATCATTGTTAGTTATTTTATTACTAGCCTTTGGCCGTGGTTTTGCTCGCGTAAATTTAGAATTTGACAATCAATTCGAGTTGTACTCTATTTTTTGTTTTGCCATTGCAATCATGGGCTCATAACGGAACGTTCACGTGGCGCCGTCTATGACAGAACAGAACTTATGTCCGTTTTTGTACATCTGACAACGTATAAAAATATATAAAACGTAAGTGAAAATTATGAAGCATCGAGTTAGCGGATTTTTGAAATAATTGCAAAAGTTTTCATTTCTTATCTGTTTTTCATTTATTGCATCTATTGCTAATATAAAACGTTTGTATGTTTGAACGCACTCTGTGGCACAAACAGTCGGATTCGAAAAATCTGTTTGCATCTGATAGCCCAATTTTTTAGGTTCTAGGAATTAATAATTAATTAATTCTATTATAGTTAGTATCACGCTACGACCTTTATGAGGCGAGCAAAACGAAAACAATAATTCAGAAAGAACGCTTAACTTCTTCTTAGCGTGTCGATGGCAAAAATAATAATTAATAAATATATTTATATTTAAATTAGTTTGGCCCAAAATTCAGCAACGCGAATACCGCTCACTGACGCAGCCATTAGGTCCTCACGTGTGCATGTGACGGGGCATGCGGTGCAAGATGGGAGGTGAGCCATTGTCTGTGGGGAGACGCCGCATACACATCGGAGATCTGAGCCATCAATGAACCCCCACTTATGGAGGTTGTCCTTACTGCGACCTACTTGGGTACGAAGTCTGTTTAGGGTTTTCCAAGTAGGCCACGGTAGCTTGTGCCCAGATGGGAGGCTTTCCGATGGCTCAGCGAAGAAATCAGGCGGCTTAAGCAATTCCTGCCAGAGGTCGCATCTACCTGTGGAGGGGTTGCCTTCGGCTGGACTCACGCACCTAATGAAATTTTTTCGGCTTTTAAGCCTCTGTGGTACTGGGTTAAAGTTGTGTATTGGGTGGCGTGGGTCATCCCGTAACTTCACCCTCTCGATACGGCTGGCTATGGTCCAACGAAAAAAAAGAACGAAAGAAAGAACGCTTAACGAAAAAGTAAAAATGAAACTGGGTGATGCGATGCAACACGGTGAGTTTGGGGCTGAGGGAGTTTTATAAAAATGTAGCTGTATTTTAGGACAGATAATTGTTATCTAAAGATATTTACGCGAACAAAGTCGCGGGTAGAAGCTAGTTTTAAATAATCGGTAGTGACCTGAGTAAATGTTTATCTGTTTACCGTCCTCTGTCTCAAAGTTGTCAACAAACTTTTTCAATCTAAATTAACAAAGAAAATTATAAACATTTTGCATTTAGATGTCTTTGGTTGTTCGGTGACCCGGTCACAAGGCTTTAGCGTATTTTTATAATATCATCTAGGTATACTTAGCTATGGTGTAAGGGTTGTAAACCTTTTGGGCATTGACTATATAATATATATTATTTAGTACAAATAAAAAAAGAGGTGACAGTTTGTAATGTGAAAATAATAGCTTTTTACTAAATGCATAATATTATGGAAGTATATGCCTACTGTACTTAAAATTTTTTTTTTCCCGTTTCTCTAAAACGACTGAACCGATTTTGCGGGGACTTCCAGTGGCAGATAGCTGATGTTAAAAGAAGTAATTTAGTTTAGTTATTAATTAGGCTACTTTTGTTTTAGAACGAGAATTATAAGGGTCTACCGCAAATGAAGCCACAGGCAGTAGTTAGTTAGGGCACGCCACGATAGTGGCGGTAAGGCCCCTCTTTGAGGAGTGGCTAGAGAGGCGTCACGGCGCCCTCACCTTCCGCCTGACGCAGGTCCTCACCGGACATGGATGTTTCGGGAGGTTCCTGCACATCATCAGGCGGGAGGAAACGCCCGGGTGTCACCACTGCGAGGATCGCCCAGAGGACACGGTAGAGCACACGGTGCAAACCTGCCCCGCATGGGCAGAGCACCGCCGTGTCCTCGTAGAGGCGATCGGCGGCGGCGACCTCTCGCGCCCGGCCCTGGTGCAAGCCATGGTCCGGGGCGAGAGGGAGTGGGAGGCAGTCACCTCCTTCTGCGAAAAAGTTATGCTCGCGAAGGAGGTGGCGGGATGGGAGAGAGAAAGGTCCTCCCGTCCCAGCCGCCGCGGGAGACGCTCCGGGCGTCGGGAGCCACGTGACGACTCCCGGCCACCGTAGGCGCGGGCCTGCGGGCGGTGAGTAATGGGTGACTCACCGTCCGATCAGCACCAGACCCGTGCCGTACGGCGCGTATATGTTCCACGCGCGCCTCAAAGAGATGTCAGCATATGAAGGGGCCCCTCAGGGCCAAGCCTGCCGGGTAAGCGGGATTGTCCGAAAGGGTTACCGCTACCCCGGAACATAAAGGGCTACGGAAGGAACATGGATGTGTTTTAGTCAGTAAGAGTCTGACACTCCCTTCCGCTCCACCCGTCCCTTTCGGACAATCCCGCTTACCCTGCAGGCTTGGTGCTGAGGAGCCCCTTCATATTATGCTGACGTCTCTTTGAGGCGCGCGTGGAACATATACGCGCCGTCCGGCACGGGCCTGGTCCTGATCGGACGGTGAGTCACCCACTACTCACCGTCCGCAGGCCCGCGCGTACGGTGGCGGGGAGTCGTAACGTGGCTACCGACGCCCGGGGCGTCTACCGCGGCGGCTGGGACGGGAGGACCTTTCTGTCTCCCATCCCGCCACCTCCTTCGCGAATTTAATACCTTTGAGCCGTTTTTTTTTGAGGGTGGGAAATCATCCAATGACTTCTCCCGCTCTGGGTCGAGCGGAAGGCACTGTCAGACTTTTACTGAATAAAAACCGGTCCATGTTCCTTCCTTAGCCCTGTTTCGGGGTAGCGGTAACCCTTTCGGACAATCCCGCTTACCCGGCAGGGTCGGCACCTTAGTGCCTAAGGTACGTGATATACAATTAAGTCACTTTTTGTGTCTGCCTGTCTGACTAATTTTAAAATCGAATTTTTAATTTAGAAAAGACTACCCTCCTTTCCCACTGTCGGTTAAAAAAAGTAACTCCTCTCCGAATCCAATCGGTGCCGCTGTGGCAAGCCACCTTATTTAAATTCAGTTACTGTTCAAAAGAAAATACTTTTTATATATTTTCTACAGTTTCACCCCGCACTGAAAGTTTCAGCTTGGTCCCGTGTTTCAGCGGTAACAAAGCTTTTTAAAATTGTGCCAAGCTACTCTGAATTCAAGGTACATTTAAATGAGCTTGCTACAGTTTCGAGAATGTCGTGAAATATAAGTTTTTCTTTGAAATTCATAATATGTAGCTTAGAATCGTTTGTTTTAAAAGCGCTCGTAAACTTGTTTTAGAATCTGGTTTTACTAGCTTTTACCAGCGGCTTTGCCCGCGTGGTTGTAAACAATTATCCCACGGGAAGCTAAGTCAAAGGCCCATGGGCAGCATAAAAACTCCGACACCAGGTTAGTCACTATTTATTATTATTATTCATTTTATTTCAATCAACTTTGGATCATAACTACAATAAAATTAAATTAAATTCAAAAATTACAAAAATTACTTATCAAATTACATTAAATTAAAAGAAAAATAAATTATTAATTACAACAATACAATTAAAACAATATCTTCACATTAGTCGGTAAGTGAATCATGCAGCAATGGTTCACGTACTGACAGTCGAAGCGTTCTGCAAAAGCGCTTAGGATACTGTTGCGGCTGGCC
This sequence comes from Hyppa rectilinea, assembly GCA_951799385.1. Taxonomy (NCBI): domain Eukaryota; kingdom Metazoa; phylum Arthropoda; class Insecta; order Lepidoptera; family Noctuidae; genus Hyppa; species Hyppa rectilinea. The sequence continues at coordinate 9,977,068 of OX637322.1, read as the reverse complement.
TGCACCCTACACACCAGGGATGTGCACCGCTTGCGCATGATTGTATGGAAACAATCTACACGCGCCTCGGCAAACATCCCCGACGCGCTACAGAAGCGAGGCAGCCCCAACAGTACCCTGAACGCGTTGTTGTATTGGACCCGTAGAGCGCTGTACTGTTTCTGCGTGTAAGCCATCCACAGACTGCCAGTATAAAAAGACGTACAAAAAGCCCTGAATAGGGCTATTTTGACGCCCTCCGAACACCGAGCAAATCTGCGAGCTATCATGTTCGCACGAACAGACAGCGCCCTACGCTCCCTTTCAATGTCTGCATCATCTTCCAGGCCAGAGGTTAATACATGCCCAAGATATTTAAACGTATCAACCCTATTAAGTGGGCATCCATTGATCTTAATTGCTGGTAAGTAATCTGGACACCTCCTCCTGGCCCGAAAGACCATGCACTCACTCTTGTTTGTGTTATACAACAAACCATGTTCTTCAGCATATTTCTCACAGATGCCAATCAGCCTTGACACACCACAGACAGAGGCGCTCAGCAGCACCATGTCGTCAGCGTAACTGATATTGTTTAGGCACACACCTCCAATATGACAACCGACATGCGTGCTGCTGAGCCTCTCTATCAGCGCGTTAACATACAGGTTGAAGAGCTTCGGTGAGGTTAGCCCCCCTTGCCTCACGCCGCACTCCAACCTGTATGGGGTCGAGTAAGCCCCCGACCATCGAACAACATTGACCTGATTGCTGTACCAGTATTGGAAGATACGGACTATCCACAAGAAAAAGAAGAAAAAAAAGAAGTTCCCACGGGAACGCACTACCAGGATAAAAATTATCCTATGTGTTAATCCAGGATATAAACTATCCGTGTGCCGAATTTCATATAAATTCGTAGAGGAGTTTTTGCGTGAAAGACGTACAGAGGCCAGCACATCAAGTTACCACAATCTGTCAAATTTCTTTGATAGCATTTCACCTTTATTGCAAAGACATAAGGTTCATTTTCAATTGAGAAAATTTGACAGTTAGGGATAGCTTGATGTGCTGGCGTCTGTACAACAAACATCCATCGATCCTTCCGTCCTCACAAACTTTCGCGTTTATATTAGTAGGATTATTAAAATATTGTGGCTTGTGTAAAGGAATAGGGATGTTAAGTATATATTTAAGTAAAAAGAAAGAAATTATATTTAGTCCGTCAGTCAGATAATAAGAAAATATTAGACAGACATTATTATTATTTGTTGGAATAATCTTACTCCATAATCCAAACACACTGATATAGCTCCGTCTCAATAAACAAACCTAATTTTACCTTTCTGCTTTCATATTCGTCAAAATGATATTGGTTCCGTAACCAATTTGGGATCCATAGTGTCTGCATTAAAGGAATCGCTCCTCGCGCAAGTTCCATTTCTTTGAGCAATGCAGACTTCTTCAATAAGCTGAGATCACGCCTGAATGAAGAAAAAGATCACATCTGAACAGAAAAGTATCTATACTCTATAATATATACTACGTACTGTAAAAATTCTGAAAGATATGAGAGCTCAGCGGATCAAAAATAGACAGGTGTGTTCGGCTCCTTATATAATTTACTAGCTTCGCCCGCCGAAATGTATGGATTTGGCATAAGCTTTCGAAATGTCACGTGATCAATCGTTTTCGACCGCTAAGTGCTAGACAATATCAAATTGTGTAACAAAACTCGATCGATATTCCCATTAAAATTCGTTGATAACAGCCGTACTTGACAACCCGAATCAATGCGATAACGAATTGTTCGATCATAAATTTTCGAAATTGAATCGACACGGAGCGATGACACTTGTCTGGGCCCCCAGGTACGTTTGTAGCTACAAGGCATTAACATTCTTTAATAGACTGTCCATACGGCGTCCATACGGCGCGCGCTATCGTACGAAGCGCAAGCAATAAGTTGAAGCTCCGTGTAATTATTTTTTAAAAATCATCTACAGCCAAATTCACGGTTGAAACAAATACGTACTGACAGATTATAATACAGGTCATAAGTTTCGCAAACAAAAAATAAACTAATAACTAATAGTGAGTGATAAACAATCGAAAGGAGTGCAAAAAGATTCTAACTAAAGACGGTGTTGTGAATGTGAAATAGTGACTCATCAACCGGAGCGTGCGGTGCGATACGTTACCTTATATGGTCACAAAAATAGATCTCCAACGACACCGGTAATCTGTATTAAAAACAGGCCGATATTTTCGAGCCAACTGACAAGACGGTCCGTAGCGCAGAAGTTTAGAGTTGAGCCAGAAGAATTAAGGTGCGCACGTTCGAATCACAGTCACACCCGCAACTGTTTGTGTTTTGTAATTGTAATTTTTATTTTTCTTTGGTTTTTAACCACTTTACGAAATAATTATGGATGACAACATTACCTACCGCAATATTAGACTATGCAGATCAAGTTCCCTATGTGACATTACTGCGGACAATTCAGCTCTTTTTGACACGACAATGATGAGTCTGCCTAATACTTCCATAAATACAAGTCAAACCATAATTGATCTGCAGGAAAAAGTTAAGCAGTTATCTAAGGAATTACAAAGTGCTCATCAGGAAATAGAAAATTTAAATACAGAAAATTTTCGACTCAAAACAGACGTACAGAAATATATTAAAATAGTAAATGCATACAAAGAGGTAAATAGTGACACGAAACATTCGACACCGTCGTCGGGGAGAAAACGGAAGAATAAACAAAATAAAGTAACGCCGGTGACACACAAAAAACAACCAATTCCATTCATTGATCTTGAGACAAAATCGTGTGAAGAAAATATAACAGATGGCGCTGCAGGTAACACGGGCCCGAGCGGGTCACCACAACACAACCTTAGCTTGAAGAAGTGTGAACAGCGCACAACAGATGGCGCTTTACGAAATCTACACGAAGAAAACAAAGTAAACAATAAACACCAACTGTCTAACACCTCGGCAACTAACTCTATATCCCAGCTGACTATAGTTGGAGGTCAACAGTTTACAGGGCTTGCTTCCATTCTCATACAATCTAGAAAAGACTCGAAGTACAAGAATTATCACATCTCTTCCACTACAAAACCGTATGCCTCCACAGAGGAGATTCTTAAACCGATTAATGAAATGGAAGATTCCGAAGATAATACTATAATTATGTGCATAGGAGAAAACGATACTAACCCCAGTAAAGTAATAATAGAATTAGTAACCATCCTTAAATCCTTCCGAAAAACTAACTTGTTATTATTTAGTGTTTTGCGTAACAGATATTTAAATCAAAGTATGTTAAATAACAACTTAAAAACCATATGTGACAACTTTAAAAATTGCTCATTTATTAACCTACAATGTAATTACCCGTACAATAAATACTATTATTTATTAGATGTATGTAAACTAATTAACTTCAAGATTGACTCAAATTATTATGACAAAACATTTTTGTGTTGTAAAAATCTTATGTTATTAGGGCACAAGACTAAATTAGATAGCACAAACATTCCTAAAAAGGGCACAATTCCATTCTACTTTAAGTCGTGTGAAAATATACAGCCACAAGGTAATATTAATTGTACTGCGTCTTTGAGCAAGCTGGAGGTGATAACCACCGGAACTCACAAGAAGGGAACCATACCCTATTATTTTAAAAAATCTACACCGTGTTTAAGTACACAATCTGATACACTACGAGTGACGTCACAAGTGAATAAATGTTTTCGCCCCTAAGTCGGAATTCAATTTTAGAATATTGCACCAGAACATTGCCGGCGCGATAAATAAAACCGAGGAACTAACGTTTGCAATCGACGAGCTGTCGCAAAATGGTAGTAGAATAGATGTGGTATGTTTAACGGAAACATTCATGAAAAAAGGTACAGAAATGCTTCTGAAAATTTCCGGTTATAAATTAGTGACATCATATTCACGTGACACGAAACGAGGAGGGGTATGCATATTGATAAATAATAATTTAAAATATAAAACTTTGACTAATATTAACGACTTGGCATGTAAATTTAATTTTGAATGTTGTGGCGTAGAAATTAATAAAATTATGATTATTTGTTTATATAGAACTCCGAACAGTAACCCAAAAATATTTCTTGAGAAACTTGAACAGTTGCTAGTAAGTCTTAATAGGAAACAGAGAAAAATTATTCTGTGTGGCGACTGGAACTTGGACATCTTAAAACCAAACAAGAATAGCGAAGAGTTGAAGAGTATTTTAAAAAATTTTAATATTGAATTGCACATCAAAACACCAACGAGACAACTGTCATGTCTTGATCAATTAGCAAGCAATATTAAGCAAGTAAAAGCGGAGGTGCATCACCTTGCCTTGTCTGACCACGAAACAGGTCAAACGTTATCGCTGAAAACTAGAAAATCATCCGAAATATTCAGCTGGTATGAGAAGGTCAGAGATTATAGCAGAGAAAATATGGACAAGTTCAAAAGTTGTATGTCTTCCCTTACCTTTTCAGAAGTATACGAAAAAAAAAACTTACAACAAGCGTTTGCCGAATTTCATAATCTATTTAAATTATTTTTCAATCTGTGTTTCCCAATATACAAAATAAAGAAGTCCAATAAAAAAGGAAACCATAAATGGTTAACGAAGGGCATAAGAAGATCCTGTATAAGGAAACGGTTTCTCTATCTTATCCAACAACACAATAAAATAAATAGGAAAAAATCAAACAAACACTATAAATCATATAGCTACATACTCAAAAAGTGCATTTATAAATCTAGACAACTACAAAATAAGAAATATCTTGAGAGTAATAAAAACATATGTAAGGCCACATGGGCAGTGATTAATGAAAACATTGGTGACGTTAGTACGATAACACAAATTGACAGAATAATAAACAATAATCAGACATATGAAGAACCTAAGGATATAAGTGACAAATTTAATGAGTTTTATATACAACTGACAAATAGCAAGAATTTTAAATATAATATAGACGAGATAAACAAAACTATCGAGACTAATAGCGAACAAACAATATTCCTTAAACCAACTGATGCGATGGAAATATTTCGTATAATTAAAAATCATAATAACACAAATGCAGCAGGAGTGGATGACATAACAACAAATGTTATTAAATTATGCGCACCATACATATGTCAACCACTGTGTTATTTAATAAACTTATCATTTGAGGAAGGTGCATTTCCACACATATTGAAGAAATCTGTTATTAAGCCACTTTTCAAAAAAGGAGAAACAACTGACATAAATAATTATAGGCCAGTGACGCTTATACCAGTCATGTCCAAAATCTTTGAGAAAATTATGCTCAAAAGGTTGCAAGACTTTACAACAAGTTTTCGGATCCTTAACGATGAGCAATTTGGGTTTAGACAGAATAGCACTACTTCATTGGCATGTTTCAACTTGATTAAAATTGTCACCCAGGCTATAAATGAGGGATCACCAATTGCTGCGATTTTCCTAGACATGAGTAAGGCGTTCGATTTTGTGGACCACAAATTGCTCTTACATAAACTAGAAAAATACGGCATAAGAGGCAAAGCAAACGATTGGTTGAAAGACTACCTAAATGACAGGAAGCAATGTGTAGAAATTTCTAAAATATTTAATAATAAGAAGGTTTTACATAGAAGTGAATTTAGAATAAATAATTTTGGAGTGCCACAGGGCAGTGTATTGGGACCTTTTTTATTCCTCATATATATTAATGATCTCCCAAATATAATTTCCCATAACACAATCTTGTTTGCCGATGACACAACTCTCATTGTAAAATGTGAAAATGCAGACACATATGAGCAAGACATAAACAAAGCAATAGAAAAGATTATTCACTGGTTACATTCTAACAATTTACAAATTAATATGGAAAAAACTAAAATGATCCAATTCCAAACCCATAAAAGGAAGCCATTGCCGTTAATGGTTAAATATAATGACACTGTGATTGAACAAGTGGCAAGTACTAAATTTCTGGGGATAATGTTGGATCAGAATTGCGACTGGAAAACACACGTCGATTGCGTCTGTGATAAACTCGACAGATTTGTCTACGCAATAAAAAGACTAAGAGTCACGGTATCGACAGAAGCTGCGCTTTGTGCTTATCACGGATACGTTTCGTCCGTACTCGCTTATGGTCTCTTGTTGTGGGGTAATTCGGTGGATATTACAAAAGCGTTTAGAGTACAAAAAAAATGTATACGTGCAATCTGTGGGGCCTGGTATACGGATAGTTGTAAGCCTTTGTTTAAAAAGTGCAATATTCTGCCATTGCCATGTATGTACATCAGAGAATTATGCGTATTTGTAAAACAACATCCGGAATATTTCACTAAACACAAAGATGTTACCAAACGAAATGTTGTTCCTAGAAATAAAAATAAATTTAAACATGAGCTCTGTGTACCGCAATGTAGGCTCGAATTGTATAAGAGGAACTCGTACGTAAATGCTGTAAAGGTATATAACAAATTACCGGACGCTTTTAAAGATCTACCTTTGAACATGTTTAAAAAAAAAGTAACGCAATGGTTAAAAGACAAATGCTTTTATACTCTTAATGAATTTATGTCAGATCGCGGAGAGGAAAATAGAAATCAATAATATATAATAATTGGTATATACCTTATAATAATTCATTGATGTTCAATTTAATATTTGAGACATTATCAATTACAATTTACTATTATTTAAACATAAATATTCTTAATCTGACATTTTTATTCAACTATATTTTGTATTGACATGGGTATAACTCTGACATCAAATTAATTAACAATGTATTTATTACTCCTTTAGAGAGATGCATGAGATCTGACTTGCTGTTGCTGACGATTTATTAATTTTATTTTATACTTGTGAAGATTATTATTAATTAAATATTTGCACACCATATGTAATGGTAGAATGTAAAGGGACCATTATAATTGTAAGACCATACTTTGTAAACCTACATTCTGGCAAATAAATAGACTTTGACTTTGACTTTGACATAACTTGCAAATTATAGTCAAAAATAATACTAACAACCCCGTCTTAAAAATCCAACCTGCATTATATGCGCGTACGTTTCCGTTTGGCATATTAAGTCAACCTTCTGTCTGTCCTACCAATTGCGTCAGCAGCAAGAGTAATACGTATCCGTTGGTCGGTAAAACCTGTGGATTTACCAGTATTAACTTTTTGATTTCACTGGAAATATTTCCATCTCCTACGATCCGATACTGTGAAGACTGTAATCAAGTGAGTAGGCATCTTGGCTAAAGCAAAAATAACTCTGTATTGTACTGAGACGAATGGTGTAAGGGAAGCGAGTTAAGATTGTGGTACACTGAGAAAATAACAGTTCAATAGCGGCTTCCTTTTCTAAATGTCTCTAAATAGTATGAGAGTTAAAGCGTTAAAGCCTTTTCTTAACTTATCTCTACATATTACATAGGTTAAAACAAAGTTGCTCCTCGCCGCCGCTGCCTGTCTCTCTGTACGCATAGATCTTTTAAACTACGCAACGGGTTTTAATACGGTTTTCATTGCGGTTTGCGTTTTTATGTAAATAACAAATAAATAATTATTTATTTCACCAAAAGCATTTAGCACTTTTTTTGCATTTTTTCTTTCTTTCTTTCTCTGTAAGGCTTATTACTAGGTCACAATAAGTTTTTAATTCCCTGACTTCTAACCGAGGTGTATGTGCCTGTGCCTTAGGAGTCAGTGATTCTCCGTAACAGACAACACAAAGCCATTGAAAAACCAGGCCTCACTGTCTGTTTCTACCGGGTAAGCGGGATCGTACGAAAGGGTAACCGCTACCCCGGAACATAAAGGGCTAAGGAAGTAACATGGATGAGTTATTAGTCAGTAAGAGTCTGACACTCCCTCCCGCTCCACCCAGAGCGGGAGGGGTCATTTGATGATTTTTCAACATAAAAAACAGGTCTCATTGTGCCACAACCTTATCGTTCAGTTTCGACTTTTTCAATAAAACTGTCTCGACGTTTCCCATTTTGTTCCCAAATTACATGAAGGAGAAAATTAAAGTATTATTGTGGAAGGCGAGTTCTTGTTAGATGTAAGTAACGATCGTCCGCGTAGACGTTATACTTATTGGATGCCTTTTGAATAAATGGAGGAGGAATTTTTATTACATTTCAGTTTTAATATAGGCAGCTTTAACAGCTACACCAAAGAGGGGAAGGTGAGGCTTTTCAATCATCACGTGACTCTTATTTGAGTAATAAATATAGCACCAATGATATTTTGTTCGCTGCAACCTGAAACTGAGCTGCAGACAGTAAAAAATACAAGGAAATTTGAATTTTAACCTTAGAGCGTGGGCTTTAAAGCAAACCTTTTTATTTAATTATAATTTCGCTTTTGCACCTGATGAGTACAACCCTATACGTTTCCTAACATTATTCTTCAGAATCGTTCAAAAATGGAAAGCTACAGTATCATACAATATAATATTTTATGTTAAAATAATTAATTACCTACGCGTGGACGCAGTCGTGAGCAGATGCTGGTATCTTGTTTTTGGCCATTCGAATTTCAGTAGTTGTTAACGCCGCGGGAGAAGCTTTGGGTATCGGGAGCCGCGTGCCGACTCCTGGCCACCGTAGGCGCGGGCCTGCACAGGGTGTGCAACGGGGAGCTCTTCAGAACCAGACCCGTGCCCAGGCCAGACACGTACGCCTAAAAGAAATGTCAGTATTGTGGAAGGGGCCCGTTTGTGCCGACTTTGTGCCTGCCGAGTCAGCGGGACTGTTCGAAAGAGCACACTTATAAGGCTAAGGAAGGAACATGGCCTGTGGGTTTTAGTCTGTAAGTGTCTGACACTCCCTTCCGCTGGATCGCTTCCGTTTGATGATTACACAACCTGAAAAAAATGGTTCTTAATCCCACCTACAAATTTTGCTGGAAAAAACACTCACTCTTTTTTAGATCGTCCGACAATTTTAAACCCAGTTCAAATTTTTACGTGAATTTTTAACCCCGAAGTGGCGAAATAATTCGCTTACTAACCGATCGAGTTCAGGCATGGCGCCCACACTTTTGATTGAATTGTGCACTCGGGCCTTACACGGGTCAATAACCACAATATACGGGGAATCAATTAACGTTGTAGTGTTTCGTTTGATTTTATTTATTTCTTTTGGGAATTCCGCGTTAATAAAAAATGGTTTCGTTTTCGGAATTATGCTATAAATATTGATGTCAATTTGTAGGAAAGAGAATACCAACACTGGAACTCCGCGTTTACAACAAGGTTTGCTTGAGTTGGTGTATAGCACATATTGCGAGCCAAACCTTCATTTATTATTTACTAGCTTCCGCCCGCGGCTTCGCCCGCAAATATGTCGACAAATTATACATATAAACCTTCCTCTTGAATCACTCTATCTATTAAAAAAACCGCATCAAAATCCGTTGCGTAGTTTTAAAGATTTAAGCATACAGACAAACAAACAGACAAAAATAGCGACTTTGTTTTATACTATGTAGCGACTTAACAAACTTGTCAAAACTGTCAAAAAGTTGAACAAAATAGTTAAAACGACGTGTCATAAGCAACGTCAATATTTCATGTTCTTTATTCGACCCGTATTTTCGACACATGTTTTTGGTAAGTATTTCGCAAGCATTGTCCGAAAAAAGCGGGGTTGTCCGAAAGGGTTACCGCCATAACATAAAGAGTTAAGGAAGGAACATGGATGAGTTTTAGTCGGTAAGAGTCTGACACTCTTTTCTGTTCTACCCAGAGATGGAGGAGTCATTTAATGATTTCCTAACCTTAAAAAAAGGTCCCAATTGACATATTTATTTTGGTCGTAACAGGATTGACATTATTCTCAACCAGTTTTATACAGTAATTGGGTTGTAGAGGTCATATAGGCAGTCGCTCTATGAAAATTTCTGGTATGCAGCAGCATTCGGTTAGACTGGAAGCTGATCTCAATTTTATAGCAGGCAGATAATGATTATTGTTCCCTTTGTGAATACACGTGTCGGTCCATAATAATTGGGTACATCTGAAGGCACCTTGTCGAAATAAATAATAAAAAAGTTATCCTTAAGGGCTGTGCCTTTGACATTAGAAAGAAAGCTAAGCGAATGAATGAGCATATCAATCATTACGTCAAAAGAAATTGATGTGAAAGCCAGGCTTTTGCTTTATATCCTACTTTTTATATAAATATTGGTTTTTCAATAAATCAATCACGTTAGAATTCTAGGATTCAGAAAAAAGAGGTTTTGGATATTACCTACACTTTGGAGTATTATATCGGTCCACCAACCCGCACTGGGCCCGCACTGGGCCCAGCATTGGGAACATTATAGGATAATTATAGATCACAAAAATAATTTTGGTTCCGTAAATATCGAATAAATAAATAATATATTTTTTTTGTACTTGAATTTAGTCCAATAGTAAAAAAAAACCTATGACGTAAAAAACGCACTAACTGAAGCTAATACAATGCAGGATTAGCTCTCATGATTGCTTCTGGCGATTTTCTCAACCAACTATTGTACGGAGGTATTTCATATGTCGCGAATTCGTGTAAGTTTCTAATCATTAACACAAACGACTCGCGTCATCCCATTGCGCGAGTCGCGCGGTGTTAGCCTCAGTGTGAACTCAGCTTCAGCAAAGAAACTAAAATGAAGCGTTTTATCACTAGCCAGATTTTTTAAAGGGCTCTAGACAAGTTTAATTATTAATGGTTATGAAAAATATGGGTCCTTTCACAAAAAAAAAACTGGCACTTAGGTACAGAGGCCAGCACATCAAGTTACCACAATCTGTCAAATTTATTTGATAGTATTTCAACTTTATTGAAAGACATAAGGTTCATTTTTAATTGAGAAAATCTGACAGTTAGTGATAGCTTGATGTGCTGGCGTCTGTACATCGATTTCACACATTTTTCGTATTTTTAATATTAAAATTCATGTATACAAAACATTGTAAAACATTTTAAAAGAGTAACGGTGGAGTTTCTTGCCCATTCTTCTATTTCTTGTTCATTTTGACGTTCAAAAGTGCCATTCTTGTGCTTATTTGAAATAAATGATTTGATTTTGACTTTATCTGCAACAATAGCACTCTTTATAAAAATCAAGTCCAAAGAGTCGGTTACGAACATACAAACAAACAAACAGCTAATAAAAAGCGTGGAAAGAACCCTCTTGCTTCTTTACAATTTGTTCGATTTCCGGACTTTTCAATAACAACCAAAGCTTTTATTACTCCGTAATTTGTCTGAAAAAAAACACAGCCTACAAAATTCAGCATTGCGTTACACATATAGCACACAAAATAATACGGCGTTCAATATTATTCATCCGATATTAGGTCGGTGCAGCACCGAGCTACAATCCAGTAATTTGTTTACTGTTGACGGAGGCCGTGAGCCGGAACACTCACGACCTGGTTTCGGCTCTTTAACCTTTTGGCCTAAACTGACCGATATTAAGCTTGTTATATAGGTACCTACCTAACTGCAGCTTGTAATCCCTTTGAGGATTTATTCGTCTATGATTTAAGATATTGGATAAATCTAAAATCGACGTTAAGCGGTTGGTCCCGGCTGTCATTTGAGCATCTTTGACAGTTGTTACGGGTCGTCAGAAGCCCAAAAATCTGACAGCTAGTCTTACCAAGGGGTATCGTAATGTCTAGTTAGTGGGTTGTGGAGGTTAGATAGGCAGTCGCTCCATGTACAACACTGGTATTCAGCTGCATCCGGTTAGACTGGAAGTCGACCCCAACATAGTAGGGAAAAGGCGAAGCAGATTATGGATAAATCTAAAATTGACAACCTGTCATGTCAGTGGTATAGTGTCATAGTATAGTGAAGCCTGAAGTCCGAGGCCCGACTCTTATTCTTCCACAGCCAGCAGGTGGGCACGCTCAGCAGTATTGGTTATTATTATGGAGATTATTCATATCAATGGAAGGACGGCGGCAGCGGTAGCCTAGAGCTACCAGCGGGCTTCGGAGTGGCTGGAATTTTTCTCCCGTTTTATTGTTTGTACTTATGTATGTAGGATTCTTTATTCCTTCGTAGTGTTTAAAGGCTGAATAAACATTTGTAGTAATTAAAAACAAAAAATCTCACCAGAGATTTTTAATTAAACCAGGAATTTCGTTACATCGTTATTCATCGATAATATGGAAATATTAATACAGTTTTAAAACATTAAAATGAAACGAATACCAATTTATTTAAAATTAACTATGTGCTTCATAGGTATATACATTTTTGTTCGCATAAATAAATGTGGAGAACAGCTGATATTTTTTTGGTGACTTTTGTATTGTTCGTGTGATAAACAGTGTTCATATTGATGAATTCATGAATACTAATTCCCACATGGGAGTATCCATGGGAATTTCTCCACATTTGAGGTCTTCAGCTATTTCAATTACACCTTGTATCTAGTGTGTACTGTGTACTTGTATATGTGAATCAATGTTTAATTTTAGATCTCAATGTACCATATTCTTAGAAATAAATATTAATCTATTCTATTCTATTCTAGTGTCTGAGTTATTAAATGTCTCGTTGGTATAGTGGTCGCAAGCACTATTACTGAGCATGAGGTCCTATGTTCGATTTCCAGGCGAATTTCCGACATTTACAGATTTCCAGGTGTTATTGGGTTTTTCTCGGAGATTGGCTTTGTGTCCCGTTAATAGCAATGGTGGAATATGGGTGTTTGCACCTTTGCCCATCCGGATACGAGTCGTGATGTTATGTTTAACAAAATGAGTTTTGTACGACTGTATTTGGGATAGCTACAATGCTTTTTTTTAAATTATCGTGCTGATTCTCGGAAAGAAACCAATTAAAACATATTTTTAGTACGTATCAAGTCTTCACTTAGCTCTAGGTTACGACCGAAGTGCGGTTGACTTTGCTTAGCTATCCAGGTTTATTTCAAGGAATGATTTGCTAAGCACTAGTATTATACAGTAGTTAAAGCTACCTCTTGTGGTTTCCTCCATTTGTATACAGTAGGCCACAAACCGCTGAGAAGGGAATAATCTCCTGCGATTACTTTATGCCAGCCCCAAAGGCCGGTTAAGAAAATAACCCCTGTACTCTACTATGAAATCTGAGCGTATAATAATAAGGTCCGAACTTCTTTGTGTTTTATCATACTAATTAAAAGTCAACATTTTCAGGACAAGAGAATTTTCTAAGTCGGTGGTCTCTTTTTATGTTAAACGTCGCTTGTTTTCGCTTCAAGTGAGTTCAAGATATTTTTAGCAGATTTGTAAAGGAAGGTCGAATATGTAATTTGGGTAAGTATTATGATAAAACTAGATTTAAAATTGTACTTTTTCTGAAAGGAAAAATTCTCATTTTTCTTTTCATTACAATGAGTGTATACCTTAACAATACTAAGGACTGATTTTAAGTCTATGGCTATAAAATTACGTCTAACAGTTTTTGTTAGGTTAAACAAAGGACATACTTTCTGGGGGTATAGTACTTATGAAAATGAACCACTTTGACTGTGGCACCAACTCTGAAATATGAAAACACATACATATCCAAATGATATGGAACTGCCGATTTTTTTTCATTTTTCGGAGTTGGTGCCATAGTCAAAGTTATTCATTTTCAAGTGCTATATACCGCCTGATAGTACGGCACTCGCTTATACTTACACACTGTATATAGGACTACCTCTAAAGTATGTTCTATCAACCACCAAAATCAGTTCTTAATAGGCGAAAAAATCGCGTAACAAACATACAAAAAAAAGACGATCGAATTGTGAACCTCTTCCTTTTTGAACTCGATACAAAAAAACACAAACGATATATTCTTACATCTTACGTATAGCGCACACAGCTCTTGTAAAATAAAAACTAAATATTTTAGATTCCCAAATCTAGGTTTGAACTAAACATGAAATATTTCCGTACCAACATGATATGCTCCTGTGTAACTCTCACTAATCTACTAATCACATACATTTAGTACAAATCAGCTGAGGATAAACCCGTAGCGACAATATACCTCAGTAAACAGATAACCCAAATTCAGGAAAGCGGCTTAACTCGCGGTTAACTTACTGTTACAGCTTCCTATATGCGTATAAATGCGAACATTTAAATGCATTGAATTCTTGTTGACACGTTAATCTACGTTTTGGTGAAAAAAAATGTAAACGGACGTAAGTGATTGTGTTGAGGACCGTAATGACATTTACATGTTTTTTTTTTGTTATTAGTGCATTCTAAGCATTGCTGCGTTTAACGGACGCCATATATGTACGTGCTGACAGGCAAGCGCATGCCCTGTTCGCCAACGACATAAACATGTGACAATGACAACAACACTTTAACACGAAATAAACAATTAAATCATAATTTTTGTGAGTGTTCATATAGATATCTTAAAAGTTTAAGCTCTCGTACGTATGGATATTGGGAAATTAATGATAACAAGACGAAATAAATTTGTAGCTCGGCGTGGAGGGCACGCTCGTGCGTTTATGCACTGGCGTTCAAAAGTTTAAAACACTGTACGACTAATATAATAAAGGTGACAGTTTGTGAGTGAGTGTGTGTGTAAGTTTGTATGTTTCTCCATCTTTCACGCTCAAACGACAGAACGGATCTGAATGCAATTTGGAATAGAGATAGATTATGAACTAGATTAACACATAGGATACTTTTCATCCCGGTAATACGTTCCTTTGGGATAATTTCCGGCATCCACGCAAGCGAAGCCGCTGGCAGCAGCTATGCAGCTGCTATAGCAGTGTTTGATAACTAACTACGTAACCTAACACAACATCACGCCTTGTTTCCTCGAAGGGTTAGGCAGATGTGCAACATAACATAACATCACGCCTTGTTTCCTCGAAGGGTTAGGCAGATGTGTACCCATTGTAGGTACACCCACGTTTCGCCCAGATATGCTTACGCCCCATATAATAGGGGGCGAGCCTATTGCCACAACTGGGCACAAATCCAAGCTCCGGGCTGCTATTGAGAAAAGCCTTATGGGAAAACTCAGTAACATTATGGAATGCCCGAGCTTTTTTTTAGGGCGGGAAATCATCAAATAACCCCTCCCGCTCTGGGTGGCGTAGCGGAAGGGAGTTTCAGACTCTTACTGACTAAAACCGATCCATGTTCCTTCTTTATCCCTTTATGTTCCTGTTGTACAAACAATCCCGTTGACCCGACAGGCTTCGGCCCTAACGGGCTTCTTCTCTATTGCTGATATCTTATTAAAGCGCGCGTTTACATGTACGCGCCATCCGGTCCCCGCAGCCACCAATCGCTTCTACGAGGCAAAGCGGTACTGCGCCCAACCGGGCCTGACCTGGGAACCAAATCCAGGACCTCATGCTTAGCTTGCGCTTGGAACTACAATCACACAATCAATCAGTCTTGAAATTTTGAAGGATATTGCTAAATTATTGCTTCATATGTCCGAAAGATTTGTCTTAAACAACGGAATGAATGGTGTTGAACAGTCAAAATTAAACCCATTGCTACTGTGTGTATAGCAATTACTCCGTTGATCGCGGAGATCACTTTTAACCGAAAACTTTGAATTGCCTTTTTAATATTTGACTAGAGAAAAGTTTTCCGCAGTGTAATTGGGAGTTGGCGCAGCTTCCTCATTATTCATTCAAATGTTCAGCGTGTAACCGGTAGACAAGGATTTTCATTTGGATATTAAATGGAAGAATCAAGGTAGTTAAAAAACTAATGCTTTCACATGGAAATGGGGTTCAAATCAAATGAAATCTAATTAAAAATATTTATTTTCGAGAATATAAAACTACAGTTTTGAGCCGTTTGGGTTGGAAACTCTAGGGTCATGGGGACACAACTCCTTCTTAAGGAAGTTTCTCGCCGATTGGTCGACACTTCACGTGACCAGAGCTAGGTTGTTCTTTGGTCAAAGAATTAGCATTGCCATTCAATGTGGCAATGCTGCCACGTTTCCGGCCGACAGCGATGCGGATGAGTACTTCGACGCCTAAATATCCTTTCTGTTTTTGTATTAATTTGAATACAGTTAGTTAGATAGTCATTTTAGTTAAGTATAGTATTAGTTGTTATTATGTAGAAGAATATAGTTGTATGTTATGTTGTATGCTACAATAATTTTAGTCTCAGTATATCCTATCCTTTGCTAGCAAATCGTACTGGTGGTAAACAAACAGATTATATGATTATTATTTTGTTACTTTAAATTAATTATTATTAAGTATCCTTTGTTTAATTTTTTTGCGTTCAAAAAATTAAATGGTTTGTTCCTGTAAGTACATATTTTAAGATACTTTTACATGTCAGTAATTTAAAGTTAGATCAATAAAGAAGAATAAGTTTCGCCATGTCTGTCCGTCTGACTGTTGGTCTGTACGCAGCTCAGCTCAGAGTCTCGTATGTACTAAAAAGCTTTCGTTGTCGTCGTCTTCGTGTGGTTAGTTACTAACCTGGTGTCAGAGATTTTATGCTGCCCATAGGCCTCTGACTTAGCTTCTCATGCTGTTGAGAATAAGTCTCAGGCATACCGGTTTCCTCACGAATGTTTTCATTCACCAATTTTTAAGCAAATGATAATTATACAAAACGCACATGAATCCGTAAAATCAGAGGTGCGTGCCTTGAGTTCGAACCCGAGACCTATAACTTGTCAGTCCAACGGACATAACACGAGGTTATCACTGCTTTAAAAGCTCTTAATTGGCATGAATATATGGTAGGTATTCTTGTCTTTCGCTTCATACAATCTCAAATCAAAAAGCTTATCGCAGAATGCCTTACATGGAAAGAAAAAAAGAAAGAATAAAAAAATATTCTGCACAAAAAAAAACCCGCACATTTCTTAAAAATAAACTTAGTAACTAAATACACCCGTGCAAAGTGGCTAAAAAACCTCGTATTCAGAGCCATTAAAACTTTGGCCATAGACAATGCATGGACCGCAGACAAAACACTGACACTTATTGTCTATGAACATGAACATGACAACAAACACTAAGACTATCAAATCTAAAAAGTTCTTTTTTTAAATAATAACACAAAAACATAAAATGCACGAGAAACAAAGTTACGATTGCAGGGTGATAACCTATCTACCATTTATGTTATATACAAACAACACGTTGAAGCCGTGCGTCGCATCTGCGCAAGAACAGGTCGTTGCTCAGCAAAATGCTGTGACTTCAGACGAACCTATCGTCAACAGCGCTGTTTTCCAGCAACTACCCCTCGAATGACGTAATAACGTCCCCCTGTGTGACTGAATAATCGGGTAATCGGGTAATAGTACAAATCGGTATACCGATAAACTGTCATGTTTACGTTCGGCTACTGCCACAGCTACCTCAAGTTATGGGTAAGTGAACCTAGTCACGCGATCGTTACGATATCGACAGTTGATACGTTCCACGATTTTATTTTATTCTTTCATACCAAGAAGTTTGTAAATACATTTTAAATTATATCAGTCGCACGGTTCTATCCTGTAGTTTATGCAACGCTAAACGAGGTTGGTAAATTGTTATGATTATTCATTACATCACCTCTCTTTCTTGAATTTATTGTATACTGGGTGTAACCGAAAGGGTGTATACATACAAAAGGATATGCTACAGACCATCCAAACTGAACAACTTTTACTATGGGACCAACTCCAAAATCGTGAAAAAAAATCAGCTGTTCCCTACATTTCGCGCTTTTGTACGTATAGACCCTTTCGGTTACACCCAGTATATGTAATGTATATAATTATAAATATTACAGTATACACACATATTATAATATGGTTTCAACCTATATATGTACCTATTTTATTCCGGGTCGCTACCTGTCTGCGTCTAGGCGCTCCTTGCGTGGCTCCGCATCGCTGCCAATGCGGTGAAGATGTCGACTGCCTCGGACACCATGGCCTATCCTGCAGTAAGAGTGCTGGCCGGTTAGCACGGCACGCCAGCATCAATGACATCATACGTCGTGCTCTTGTCACCGCCGAGGTGCCAGCTGTTTTAGAACCTAAGGGCTTGGCACGCGACGATGGGAAGAGACCAGACGGAATGACACTGATGCCTTGGAAGGTGGGTAGGCCTTTGGTGTGGGATGCAACGTGTGTCTACACCCTTGCGCCATCCCACCTTTCTAGTACGGCGGGCTGTGCTGGAGCAGCCGCTGCAGGTGCAGAAAACCTCAAACGGCGCAAATACTCCAACCTTATTGGGACTTACATGTTCGAGCCGTTTGGGGTTGAAACACTAGGGCCATGGGGTCCGAGTGCACACTATGTTTTCCGAGACATCGCCAAGCGGTTGATCGACTCTTCACGTGACCAGAGGGCTGGCCTATTTTTTGGTCAAAGAATCAGCATTGCCATACAACGCGGCAATGCTGCCAGCCTTTTGGGAACTTTTCCTGTTGACAGCGATGTGGACGAATTTTTTGATGCTCTTTGATTATATACTTATTATTTCTGTATATATTACTATGAATATTTAGCTTTTAAATGTAAATATGATTATATTAGTCTTAGATTATTAACAAGGAAAAATAAATACATATATTTTATTCATAACTAGCTTCTGCCCGCGACTTCGTACGCGGACCCTGTTGCTTATGCCAGCGACAACGGGGTCGCCATTTATGTTATTTTCATCATTTTTCCCATTTAAATCTTTTATCACACTGAGCTTTAGTTTTATTTCATTCCAACAACCACCAAAACATACAGTCCATTTGTCATCGTTTTCATTTTGGTAACCGCATTATTATATTCCTCCTCTAGAGACCTAGAAGTCGATGCGTAGATACGCTTGGAACTCAAGCGTAATTCTCTTTCCGTGAACGTCTCTGACTCGCGAGACAATACATGACGTTCACGATCAGCGGTCAGTCCCGCATCATATTCTTCACTGGTCTCTAGAGACCTAATGAATACGCTGAGAACGCAGGCGTGCTTCGCGACCCGAAGAGGTTTCCACGGAGCGAGTTGCAGCCTAATGTTCTCGAACAACATCAAGTCTCTCCTGACGCTCTTCGGTAGATTCTTGGGATCTTATGATCCTCAATCTTTTAGCTCTCTTGGAACATTGGGAAAGATTTGACCTCTTTCTAGGCATGGTCATTGTTTTATTGTGAAGATACCTGATCAATAAAAATCTAAATTAAAATGACTGCTCCCCTGCGTTACCGGGTAGGCTACAGTGTCACGAAGATAAATGGAAAAGGAAATTAAACACTCAAACAACATAAGCCCGAAGGCATATTCATACGATAAAATAAAAAAATAAATAGGAGTTTTGGCCAGTAGAGTCAAATTTTCAATGATATACCATCGTCATCGAAAATCAGTCCTAAACTGTTACCGCCTTCACCGCGTGCAGGTACTCCCAGTTTATGTTATTTTATAATTACACAGTAAAATTAGTGATAGCTTTGATTTCCACATCAGATGTTTCTGATCTTCGATTTTTATAAGCCAACAGGAAATGCCCATCATATTGAACAACAAAGACGTCAAAGACGTCATTCCTATATGTGTTATGTTGTAGCTAGGCTCTTGGAGTTCCACAACAGGTGTTCCAGATCTTCGATTTTTATAAGTCAACAGAGAGTGCTCATCAGATTGAACAACTTGTGCTAAGACGTTATTCCTATATGTGTTATGGTGTAGCTAGGCTCTTGGAGTTCCACAACAGGTGTTCCAGATCTTCAATTTTTATACATCAACAGAGAGTGCTCATCAGGCTGAACAACTTTCGCTAAGACGTCATTCTTATATGTGTTATGGTGTAGCTAGGCTCTTGGAGTTCCACAACAGGTGTTCCAGATCTTCGATTTTTATAAGTCAACAGGAAATGCCCATCAGACCGAACAACTTTTGCTAAGACGTCATTCCTATATAATGTTATAGTGTAGCTAGGCTCTTGGAGTTCCACAACAGGTGTTCCAGATCTTTGATTTTTATAAGTCAACAGGAAATGCCCATCAAACCGAACAACTTTTGCTAAGACGTCATTCCTATATATGTTACAGTGTAGCTGGGCTCTTGGAGTTCCACATCAGGTGTTCCAGATCTTCAAATTTATTCTCTCAGCAGAAAATGCTAATCACGTGGAACAATATTTGCTAAGGTATCATTTTTGTATCTCTTATAGTTTAGCTGGTCTGTTGCGATTCTGCATCAGGTGTTCAAGTTTCCAAGATAAATTATAGCCTATATGTTGCCCAGACTTAATACCTATACAACAAAAAAAAAATCATTCCAATCCGTCCAGTAGTTCCGAAGATTAGCGTGTACAAACAAACAGACAAACAGACATACAGACAAACAGACAATTTTTTTTTTTTGGATTCATGCTCTATTACTGTTTCTAAACCCCCCTCAATTATTATTTTTTTAATATATTCAATGTACAGACACAGTTTTTTTACTGTTTTATTATATGTATAGATTCTCAATGTTTTGCTCTTTAAAGCACCTGACATCTAATTTCTTCACCACCCTTGATTTACTGGTAAGGCACTAAGGCATTAAGTACGCCTTTGTACTTTTATTGTGTGCAAAAATTTTTTCCTACTGAAAATGAACCTTATACTTTTGTAATAAAGTTGAAAAACTATACAAAAAAAATTGACAGATTAGGGTAACTTGATGTGCTGGCCTACTAATATTATAAACGTGAAAGTTTGTGACGATGTATGGATGTTTGTTTCTCTTTCACGCAAAAACTACAAAACGGATCTGGATGAAATAGCGCACGCAGGTAGTTTATATCCTGGATTAACACATAGAATACTTTTTATCCCGGTAATGCGTTCCCGTGGGATAATTTCAAACATCCGCGCGGGCGAAGCCGCTGGCAGAAGCTAGCTACCTACATAATATCCATTCAACATAATTAAATCGTCACTTTCGGAAGTTTTAACGGCATAAACGACTTTATTCTTCTTTCACAATCAGTTAAATCCGCCTACCTACTGTCAATTTGTGTCCCATTGTGTGGGAGGGTAGGTTATTTCCGGTCAAGTAGGCATGTATTACCA
Organism: Hyppa rectilinea; assembly: GCA_951799385.1. NCBI lineage: Eukaryota > Metazoa > Arthropoda > Insecta > Lepidoptera > Noctuidae > Hyppa > Hyppa rectilinea. Next base: position 9,955,966 of record OX637322.1, on the reverse strand, counting down.
GCAATAATATCCGGCCGCTTTTGTACCAGATGTAATCTGTTCGCTGCTTTACAATTCAGTGGGATTTAAGTACTCGTTATGGTATGTTGTTATGTTGGACCTTTTTTTTTGAACGATGTATAGTCGCGGAATTAAAACGTTAAATAGCTAAGTACATTTTTATAGTGTTTGTTTAGTTATCCTGTTTGTTTAACATTAATGTCCATAGTGTAGTTTTAGAAGTGACAACTAAGCTAACCAATGCAAATGCTAGATAATGTTATAAAAGGTTGCCGCTATCCCGTGGGTGGTAAAGTTTCCATACATGTGTTTATACAATGTAGATTTCTTTAGGATATTTTTATGTTTAATCTTTTTTATATATTACTTATTACAATAAATAGCGACCGGCCCTTCTTCGCACGCGTGCAAATAGCACATGTCAAAATATCAAGATTTTTGAGGAACATGTAATTTTCATCCGGAATATTTTTTTAAAGGATTACATAACCACATATTAATCTATTGTGAAGTTTGGAAGATCTAGCGTGAACATCGCGGACGCATAATTATATAAGGTGTTAAAAAATTAACTCTAAGAATTTCGTGGGAGCATTGTACGAAAAAAATATGAGCTGTTCCATACATTTAGGCACACGTAACTCAATAAAATGTATGGAACAGCTCATATTTTTTTCGCGATTTCAGGGTTCATCCCATAGTAAAAGTTGTTCATAACGACGAGTACAATGCTCCCACGAAATTCTTAGAGTTAATTTTTTAACACCTTATAGAGACATGAAAGTGACTTTGTTTTATTTGTGGTTTTTTGGACCACTTCGAAGACCATAAGCTTCGGGCCACTACAATATTCACAGAAAAATAATATCTTTGATTTTGATCGGGATAATAACAACGACATGAAAAAGGTATTTCGTTCGGGAAAATTACAAATAAATAATATATCATACTTATTTATCGAACGCTACGAATTCAACGGAACCAGGCGTTTGTCAAACTGTAAACCCCAAAGGATACTTATTAACACAACGTTGTATAGAGTCCAACACATAAAACTACCCCAATCTGTTATCAAACATTTATTACTAAGTACAGACGTCAGCAATGATACGAACGTAAGCAGTGATAGCCTAGTGGTGTGACCGTCGGACTGCCAAGTCTTAGGTCTCGAGTTCGAACCTAAAGCATGCACCTCTGACTTTTCAGATTCATGCGCGTACTGTATAATTATCACTTGTTTAAAAATCGGTGAAGGAAAACATCGTGACGAAACCGGCATGCCTGAGAGATATTTCTTAACAGCATGTGATGCTAAGTCAGAGGCCCATGGTCAGAATTAGAACTCTAACACCAGGTTAGTCACTAACCACACGAGAAGAAGAAGAGAAGACGTCAGCACATCAAGCTATCCCTAAGTGTCAAATATTCACAATTGAACATGAACCTTAGATTTTTTTAATAGAGGTGAAAATCGTTGCCATAGACATATTTGCATTGTCTCATGATGCATTTAAAAAAAGATTTGCTAAACATATTGAAAACGTAACTACTAATTACGTATTTCATATTGGACCAAGTTTGTATCCATGTAGGTATCATAATATATGTCAATATGTATGTTATTACATAATACGTATAGTAATATGTGGAAACGTTGTGGATTGTACGTTTATTTATTTTATTGTAAACTTAGATGTAAGACCTAATGTACAATTGTTTGTTTTCCTTAATAAAATAAAATAAATAAAAATAAATCTATCAAAGAAATTTTACAGATTGGGGTAACTTGGTGTGCTGGCTAGTTCTTCTTCTTTTCGTGTGGTTAGTAACTAACCTGGTGTCAGGGTACAGTGAATAAAATATACTTTTGTGATTCATGTGATTATTTTATGATTCGATTTTTGGCATGCAACCAAAAACATTGATATGATATTGTATCGATGGTTATTGAATGTTGGAGCTTTATTTGAATAACAATTTATCGTTTCCCGGCAAAATTCGCGTCAGCAACGGAATATAAAAAAAAATATTTACTTACTTTTATTTGCTGATATTTCGCGTAAAAGCATCCTTCACGGTTAAATGAATTTGGTTAAATAGTCAGCACAGTTTTTTGTTTTGTGCGAATTTTAAAATAAGAACGATATTATATTTTTATTCGTATTGGCAACTGATTTTGATTTTAGTCCACAGTTTCGCAAATTATGTAGATTTTACTCGTTTTTGCTTCGAATTATCTATACATAATAATAAATTTGTAGAAAAGTGGTGTCTGTACAATAGAAATATATAAAAAAAAGTAGCAGGGGTTGTTATTATATCGATGCCGAACCCGAAATTGTATTTTTTTTTTTGTCTGTGTGTTTGTGCACGCTAATATCAGAAACGGCTTATTCGATTTAGATACGGTTTTCACTAATATATTGTAGTAAGCTTCACTTAACATTTAGTGTTTATTTCATGTCAATCGGTTCAAAGTTATGTCAATTTAAAGAATCACGGCAAACATTTGTTAAGGTATTCTATCGAGTACGTATATGCATCGCGCCTGCGCGTCCGTGGTTATATAAAGCGCGCTGAGAGCCGCGCCGCTGTTTCCCCCGATCCAGCTGTCCCTTGCTGTCCTCCCCCAGCGACGCCCTAAGCCGAGGTCCGTACCCCACAGGGTACGTGTAGTCGCTTAGTTTGTAAGTTTTTATAAGCCCTGGAGGCTACAATTCTTTTGTGGTATCCACAGGCAAGTCCGGTTAAGCAGTATAAAACCCTATGGTTGAGCTGCGAGATGCCATTATCAAAAAAAAAAACACGCCGCTGCCATAAGGATTCAGTTATTCGTAGCGAACACACGTATCCTGGAGAGTATAGGCGAATAGTTGCATTCGATTATTGCGATTCACTTGAATACTGACTGTTTGCATATTTCATTTATTTATATTTTAGGGTTTGTAGGTTAGGTTCCTTTTCTAAATTTTCCTTAAAATCTATCTATAATATAATAAAACAGTAAAAAAAGTGTCTGTACATTGAATATATTAAAAAAATAATGATTGAATGGATTAGAAACAGTAATATAGCACGAATCCAAAAAAAATCGGTCTGTTTGACTGTTTGCATATTTCATTTATTTATATTTTAGGGTTTGTAGGTTAGGTTCCTTTTCTAAATTTTCCTTAAAATCTATCTATAATATAATAAAACAGTAAAAAAAGTGTCTGTACATTGAATATATTAAAAAAATAATGATTGAATGGATTAGAAACAGTAATATAGCACGAATCCAAAAAAAATCGGTCTGTTTGTCTGTTTGTTTGTACACGCTAATCTTCGGAACTACTGGACGGATTTGAATGATATTTTTTTGTTGTGTAGGTATTAAGTCTGTGCAACAAATAGACTATAATTTATATTGGAAACTTGAACACCTGATGCAGAACCGCAACAGACCAGCTAAACTATAAGAGATACAAAAATAGTACCGTAGCAAAAATTGTTCCGCGTGATGAGCATTTTCTGCTGAGAGTATAAATTTGAAGATCTGGAACAGCTGATGTGGAACTCCAAGAGCCCAACTACACTATAACAGATATTGGAATGACGTCTTAGCAAAAGTTGTTCAGCCTGATGAGCACTCTCAGTTGACGCATAAAAATTTAAGATCTGGAACACCTGTTGTGGAATTCCAAGAGCCCAGCTACACTATAACATATACAGAGTTGATACGACAGAGGGGCTTTCCTTCAAACAGCTTCTACTAGGGACCATTTTCAAGCTCTGTACCAAAAATCAATTAAATAGGAGCAGTAGTTTAGTCGCAAATGTTTTTTTTTAGTTTTTGCCCCGTTTGAACACGATGTGTCTTTCCTAACAGCGCTCCGGCGCGCGCGTGTCGGTGCCGCTGCGTTACAAGGTCAGTTTTTATTTACAAAGGGTGGTTGCGTTTACTCTGATTTGTAAGCTATTTAGTTTGTTTGAAAAAATAAAAACCTCATTTTTTTTTTATACCGTACCGAGTTCATTCTAAACACGTATAGTATACGTAGTGTAATTTAATGCCCCTCTGTCATATCAACTCTGTATAGTAATGACGTCTTAGCAAAAGTTGTCCAATCTGATGAGCACTTTCTGTTGACTTATAAAAATCGAAGATCTGGAACACCTGTTGTAGAACTCCAAGAGCCCAGCTACACTATAACACATAAAGGAATGACGTCTTAGCAAAAGTTTTTCGTTCTGATGGTCATTTCCTATTGACTTATAAAAATCGAAGATCAGAAACATCTGATGTGGAAATCAAAGCTATCACTAATCTCACATCATGTATAATTATAAAATAACATAAGCTGGGAGTACTTCCACGCGGTGAAGGCGGTAACAGTTTAGGACTGATTTTCGCTGACGATGGTACAGACACCAGCACATCAAGCTATCCCTAACTGTCAAATTTTCTCAATAAAAAATGAACCTTATGTCTTTGCAATAAAGTTGAAATACTATCAAAGAAATTTGACAGATTGTGGTAACTTGATGTGCTGGCCTCTGTACTTATATCATTAAAAATTTGACTCTGCTGGCCAAAACTCCCATTTATTTTTTATTTTACCAAATAAATATGCCTTCGGACTTATGTTATTTGAGTGTTTAATTTCCTTTTCTATTTATCTTCGTGACACAGTAGCCTACCCGATAACGCCTGGGAGCTGTCCCTTAGATTTTAATTGATCACTTATATTCACAATAAAACTATAACCATGCCTAGAAAGAGGTCAAATCTTTCCCAATGTTCCAAAAGAGCTAAAAGATTGAAGATCATAAGATCCCAAGAATCTACCAAAGAGCGTCACGAGAGACTTGATGCTGTTTGAAAACATCCGGCTGCAACTCGCTCCGTGGAAACCTCTTCGGATCGCGAAGCACGCCTGCGTTCTCAGCGTATTTACGCATCTACATCCAGGTCTCTAGAGACCAGTGAAGAATATGATGCGCGACTGACCGCAGATCGTGCAAGTCATGCATTGTCTCGCTTGAGTTCCAAGCGTATCTACGCATCGACTTCTCGGTCTCTAGAGACAAGTGGGGAATGTGATGCGTGACTGACCGCTGATCGTGCAAGTCATGCATTGTCTCGCGAATCGGAGACGTTCATGGATACAGAATTACGCTTGAGTTCCAAGCGTATCTACGCATCGACTTCTAGGTCTCTAGAGACAAGTGGGGAACGTGATGCGTGACTGACCGCTGATCGTGATTCAGATCTTCGATTTTGACGACCCCGTTGTCGCTGGCATAAGCAACAGGACACGCGTACGAAGTCGCGGACAGAAGCTAGTTATAAAATATAAGAGACCGTATTGAGTAGGTATATTTTTCATTTTAATTTATTCTTGTTTAACGAGAAAAATAGATACCGATTTCCTCACGATACCTACTTTCCTTCACCGTTTTGCGAGCAGTGATGATGAAATTAAATACACAAAGTAAAGTGCCTGCCGAGGTTAGACTCTGCTCACGACTTACAACTCGTCAGTCGAAACTGATACCACTGAGCCACCACTACTCATACATACGTTACAAAGACTACACAAACGAGAAACATTAAACGAATCCTATACTAACTTGGTACCTATCGGTTCCAATTGAAACCGCGTATCGCAAAATTATTCCGAATTCGAAATAACAATGCCATTTCAATTCTGAATTGAAGGTTTAGTTTGTTTAGTTAGAATCCAGTCGATTATAGTTAGCCCTTACTATGTCCCGACTCCCGATATAAATAGGTATCGTAACGAATCGTGAATTCAAAATGGTTGCCAAAACAAAATTGTTTGAACGGAAATATACGGAAGCGACGAATGTATTGGATTATTATTTGAAGTTGGAATGGGATTGTTGTGAATTTAAATAATGCCACAGCTTTCAATTTTCTTTGAATTTCGAACGCCAAGCTGAACAAATTGGTTTTGTAGGATTCGAATAGTCAGTTCATTCAAGTTTTGTTACAGATTGGTAATAAGGCACTGCTGTTTTTTTTAAACAATATTTATTCCGCTTATAACAAAACGGTACCATTTTTTTTGTTGACAGTGGAAACCTTCAAAAAGCGCCTGGACTTTCGGTGAAAAGACCAGGGGGCCTAGACTAGTGTCAATCGCTCCGTGTCGATTCGATTTCGAAAATTGTTGACTAAACAATTCGTTATCTCAGCGATTCGAATTGTCAACGCATTTGTAGGAAAATATTGATCTAGTTTCGTTACACAATTTGACATTGTCTAGCACTTAGCGATCGAAAACGATTGATCACGTGACATTTAGAAAGCTTATGCCAATTCCAAACATTTCAGATTTGTCAAATTTCGTTATCCCGACCCGCAGGGAGTGTGGGATTCTTACCTCACTAAAACCACCCTGGTGGTCACCATCGGCACATGGAACCCCCTCTGTGCAACGCCTGTTAGGGCTCATCCCTGAGGAGACTGTAAGAGAGTCTCCCCTGAGCGTCGCTGTGCACGGCAGTACGTGATCACAGTGTTGCCGTATTCCCTGGAAGCTCTTGGTGGGCAATCAGAGTCCCTATTCTGAGCGCCCGGGATACCAAAGTCCTGCCTGCATTCAATGATGCAGGTGCGATTTCGGAATGGTACAAAATCAAAATCAAAAGTCATTTATTCAAACTAGGCTGAAAATCAGCACTTTTTGAAGGTCAAGGTTACATAAGACAATCCCCCAAAAACGCCCACCCTTCATCACTTCCTAGTGCTTCAGCTGGGAAGAAGAAGTGGCGCAACAAACTCTCAAGCAGCACAACTGTCCGTTTAGTTGGAAGAACTGACTCTACACATTTATCGTATGAGAAGTAATTAACATTACGAAACACATCACATTAAAAAACCTACTGGTAAAGATTCAAACAACTTCTAAATAATTTGTAAGACAATACTTCAGGCGGAACAATCTGGTTTCCGGCCACGGATGGGTTTCTCAACAATATGAAAGGCGAGAAAGGGATTACACAAGATTATGGGTACAATCCCCCTGTCAACTAATAACGTCATGCGTTAAGGTCTGTGTATAGATGGGAAGATTTTGGGAGGGCAATTTAATCCATCTCGTAAACATCAACCGATATTTAATTGTTACAATAGAGCCCGATAACACGGTGCGGTTTAATTGTTTATATGGACTTGTGGTATACCAAAAGTTGAAGCGTTATTTAAAGTAGCACTGTCTATACAGTGTTTAGACGATGCAAGTCATTTGTGGCTTCCATTTTATTATTTGCCACAGGCAAGAAAAGAAATTTGCATCGTGTAAATGGGTTTTATGCAATCGAATGGCTAAATAATATAATCATCACATTAATCAGCATCAGCATTGCTATACAACGCGGCAATGCTGCCAGCCTTTTGTGAAATTTTCCTGTTGACAGCGATGTGATCGAATTTTTTGGTGTGGTGGTCACCCATCCACAGACCAGCCTCGGGCATCGTAGCTTAGTTTGATCTTTCGATCCGTGCGGCTGTTTTTACTTAACAACAAATCCCTTTCACTCTATACTGTATAGTACCTATGTATAGGGTTGTTTCCCTTGCTGAATATGATAATATGCGCTGTATTATTACCCCTAAAAGGGTTTAATTATAATGTTTGCTATTGTACAGAATTTAATTACCATGGGGTACATATTGTTTGAAACGTTTCCTTGCTTTGAAGTAAAAGGGTAATCTATCTTGATTTTCCATTCAGAAGTTTTCATGGTTGAGAGTAAGCCATTTTTATTTTTTGGTAACAATTATTTGATTGATGTATTTCATTTTTATGGGGAAAAAGTGTTGAATTTTTTCTCACCTAGCCTAATACTCTGTAGGTATTGAAAGTTGCTTTGTAGGGATTCAAGCATTTTTTTAAATGCCCCGTACTTTAAATTGTCCTTTAAAGAATTAGCTAAGTTTTCACAAATATTATATCATATATGGACTGGGTATCAGTCTCCACAACAAGGGTGCCTGAGGACGGAAGCGGCCGTCGATGTCGGCCCAGGAAGAGGTGGCAAGACGACCGAGACGCGTACTACAAGGGATGTACCGAGGTGGCTCTAGGAAGGGAAGGATTTGAGAGAGGTCTTTGCTCAGCAGTAGGACATGTAGCCTAATCAAAAATGTGTCATATCTCTATAGAAATCGCTAACTGTTAAATTGAAATTATTGGTAATCTTTTAAGGGCTTGTTGTTCTCATCACTATGAACAACTTTTACTATGGGAACAAATCTGAAATCGCGAAAAAAAACTGCACATGAATTCTCAAATTCACCCTGTAGTTTGTTGTTTGTTCGGGGATCCAACAAACGGCACATGACGCAGCGTCAGTCCTAAGTCTATTTCACTTAACTTTAAATGCATTTCATTTACAGTAAAACCCGTTTAAGACGATTTCACAGGGACTCAACCAAAAACGCGTCTTAAGCGGGAAAGCGTATTATGCGGGATATAGGGAAATAAAAAACGGACCTACTACATAGGTACGTATGAATTAATATTAGGTATTGAATTGTACATTTAAAAATTATGTACGTTATATAAAGTGCCGTGTAACTATCACGTTATTTAAAATAATCACTTATTATAGTTTGACAAAAAAAATTTGAGGCATTAGAAATTACAAGATTTTCAACGTAATTTAATTTTTGTAGCGCGTCTTCGCTTTGATTCAAAGAAGTTACATAGCGTCTTAAATCATTAACTGCTGATAATGCATGGGCGTGTGACAAAATCGGAGTTGACACATCTTCTTGATCATTATCACTTTCAGCCTCTTCTTGTGTGTTATTCACATTCTCAATAAGATCTTCAATTGATTGAATTTCGTACGATGCCACATTATCATCAATGGAAGAATATCCAGGAAAACCCTGCAGTATTACGGGTTCTTCTTCTTCCAACACGACGTCAAACTCGTTATTTCTGAAATCTGCTTTCTTGAAACAATTCTGAATGGTTTCAGGCCGCAGTTCAGTCAGTCCGCTGGCCGCTGCCGCAGAGGTAATATGTGTTGGCGTTAGGCGTATTAAACGGGATGACGAATCGTATTAAGCGTTAAAGAATGTATGAAAACATGTCTCAAGTTGCAGGGACTGATGCAAAATGGCGTATTATGCGAGAAATCGTATTAAGCGTGATCGTATTAAACGGGTTCTACTGTAGTTGGATTCTATTTAACCTCTCAAATGTCGTATGAACCCTATAGGTTTATGAGAAAAAATCTCTCGAAACCACAAAAATATAACCGCAAATGGCTTCTAATAAGCGAACATCTAATAGGTTAAGATTGATTGATTGAAAATCTTAGATAGGTAGGCACCTATAGCTATTATTGTAGAAGGCTATATATCTGAAGGTCTAGTACAACAGTCTTTAAATTAAAACGTGAATTCGTACAATAAACATCACGAAAACATCAACAAAAAGAACAATTTCCATTCAACTTTACAAGTATCTCCAATATTCGCCGTCAAAAGCCATAAGACCACATGGGACTCGCAAATGAAAACGGACCCAAAAATATCCTTACATAATTTTCTTTGAATCGGTTCAGCGGTTCGGTGGTAAAGTACCTACATATATGCAAACAATAATACCGGAATAATCGGATTATAGGACTGTACCCAACTCCTTTATTTATTAGATAATCTTTTCGGAATAGCGATCACTATCGAATTTCCTTTAAACCTTATGCAAGTTACCTTCCAATAAAGCCCCATTTTCACGATGCAAGTTTATTGGCTTTTTTTTGGGTCTAATAAGGAAATCATCAAATAATTTCTCACTTTCTGGGTGGCTCGACAGCGTGTCAGACTTTTACTGACTAAAAACTATAGATTTTTTTTTTTTAAATCATCTGCTGTCCTCAAAATATTTACTTGTAGACATACCGGTTTCCTAACGATGTTTTTCATCACAGTTTTAGGAGCAGTGGTGATGAAATGAAATGCTAGTTATTGGGTGTTGGATGTGTCAGTAATCCCTTACTTCGACAAACAGTGTCTACAGTGGCTTACATGGGTACGCAATCGATTCAGATCATTTCATACACTTACTTTCTTATACTTTTGTTTTCACGCCGTGTTATTCATGCAATTGTATGAATGGACATGGGAAAAAAATATTCAAAACAATATATCCTGTGGATTAGAATGAATAGCTGAACAGATATCTGTGTTTGGAAAACCGGTAGGTTAGGACGTAAGCCTTGTACGAGCATCGCCACATGATATTAATTGTTTTAGTTTTTACCTGAATAAGCGGTTGCTAACTCACCGATTTATGTACATTAGCTGACTAGGCTATTACGCCCGCCACAAGTCACCTACTTTAGGTATTATATATTTTAATGTTTTACCTAATAAACTGTCAATCATTAACGGACACAAAACAGTGATTTTATTTCCTGTACACATCCCGTGTGATTCGTCCACCTACATACTACATCTCAGTGTGCGGAGCTGCTGCCCGTACATTTTGGTCCTTCGAGCCGGATCGCCACTCCTGGAGCAAACAGTGCTACAAGCCGCACAGGTACGAAGTGTTTCCAATTACGATAGCGAATCGGTTTGACTGGTCTTCCACAATCAGATTGAGAAGGCGCTCAATATCGTACGGAGAGATTCCTTCGGACCCTGTGATCGCCACAGGAATTATCAACATTCGGCGGTTTGGGAACAACAACCTAACAATTCAAGCGTGAAGTCAACAGAGCCAACGTCCAGCAACGATACGACAACATACTCGTATAACAACAATGGACGCTAGACAACAAGAACTTCTCAAGCGGCAGGGAATCATCGCAGAGGGCATCCGGAAAATTGGTGTCAACTTCGGAAAGGATGGCCCTGACCGCAAAACTGCAACATACATCCGGGGCAGACTGGATACCCTCCAGGCGCACTGGAACGAGTTCGAGGTGAACCATGGCATGCTACAGGGTGCCACGGATCGGACCGACATATACTACACTACAAAGGTGTATGACATGGTCAAGGCGGAATACTCAAGCATACAACATAAGCTACGAACATGGCCTACCGGCACTGCGGAACCCGCGAGTCACCAAGGGGAAGAGAGCAAGAACACTGGAGTCCTTTCAAAATCAGACGAGCTCAAAACTCAACAAGCAACGAACTTCAGAGCCTTCTCCCGCTTCACCAGCAACCTGCGTACTGCTGACATTATCGAGAAATGGGACATAGAAGACAAGCTCAGGACCCTCGAGTCTCGATGGAGGGTGATTGACGAAGTACACTGGCAGCTCGACAATATCCTCGTCGGTAGTGACGTTAACTACGAGCTTGAGTTCTCGCAGTATGAAGAAACATACGAGGGCACAAAGCGAGACCTTAACCGTAAGCTCAACCTCGCGGTCCAACAACGGGACAGCGCGCCGAGGATCGAAATACCGATATTCTCCGGTAATTACACACAGTGGCCGACATTTCTTGATCTATACATTGCGGCTATCCACAACAACCCTTCCCTCTCGAAGGGGCAGAAGATGCAACACCTGAAAGGGAAGCTAAAAGGGGAGGCTGAGCGCCTCGTGCAACATTTGCCTGTTTCCGAAAGCAACTACGACTCCTGCTGGGAAATTCTCCACCATAGGTACAATAACTTACAGCTGCTCTTCACTAAACAAATGCAAGTTTTGATGAGTCAACATACAATTCAACATCAAAACGCTTACGAGTTGAAACGCCTACACGACACCAGTCTTGAAACCGTGCACGCGTTGCGTAACTTGGGCATCGACACGACAACATGGGACCCGATTTTGGTGCACATCCTGACGGGAAAACTGGACACACAGACCTACTCTGATTACATGGAGGCAAGGAAAAGTCCAAGAGGGCTTCCCGATTTCAAAGAATTCATCCAGTTCATCGAAGGGAAGTTCACGGCACTGGAATCAGTGGTGAAGAAAATAAGCAAACCAAACAAACAACCAGATGCCGACGCGTCCCCAAACAAAGGGAACTCGACGACAACAGTACAGAAGGATGCGTACAACAAATACAGACGCTACCCCAAGGCAAACCATACAAGCTCCGAAAGAAATTGCCCTGTCTGTAAAACAAGCCACATCCTGCTCTACTGCAAAGCGTTTCAAGAGATGACGCCAGACATAAAAATTAGGACAATTGAGCAATTGAACATTTGCAAAAACTGCATGTATCCGCACAACGGAAAGAAATGCAACTCGCAAAAAAGGTGCAAGGTGTGCAACGGCGCACATCACACCACGCTACATGACCTAACCCGTGATACCTCGTCAGCAACTCTGTCGTCAAGCCAACTGACAGACAACGTGACTAACAACAACTCGCAGAGAAAAACGAATCACGTGTCAGGAAATTTTAACGAAGTTCTACTAGCTACAGTGCAGCTTAAAGTAAAGGCCGCAGATGGAACTTACACCGTACTCAGATGTCTCCTGGATCAGGGCTCCCAACTGAACCTCATAACAGAATCTGCTGTGCAACGACTTGGTCTTCCGCGACGCAACCACAACTCAACTGTGTCGGGGATCGGAACATTTGCCAGCCAGAGCAACGGGACCGTTCAGCTGCACTGTAAGTCCCTTTACGGAGATTACGAGTTTTCAACGCCGGCACTAGTAATGGCCAAACTACTAAACAATCTACCTAACTACTCCTTCGAAAAACAAGATTGGCCCCACATAGAAAATATTAACCTGGCCGACCCACAATTCAACCTATCAAGACCGATTGACATTCTGCTTGATGCCGGAGTATATGGCGACATAGTCATGAGCAACATCATTCGAGGAAACATATACGCACCTATAGCACAACAAACTAAGCTCGGCTGGGTACTAGTTGGAAACACTAACACGTTCAACTGTCATGTCGTGGTAGACACAAACGATATCTCTCGCTTCTGGGAAATTGAAGAGATAACATCAGACGACAAGGCTACGAGTGTCGAGGAGAAATACTGCGAGAGGCTGTATACTGACACAACCAAAAGACTAGAAGACGGGCGATACGAAGTTAAAATCCCCATGAAGACCAACTTCGAACAAAATTTGGGACGTTCAAAGCCACAAGCCGTCGCACAATTTAAGCAGCTGGAAAAACGTCTAGCTAGAAACGAAACCCTCGCTTCTAATTACCAAGCTTTCATCGACGAATACAAAGCTCTACAACATATGAAAAAGTGCACAGAGCCGGACACACCAAGCTGTTTCCTGCCCCATCACGGAGTAATGAGACCTGATTCAACGACAACCAAACTCCGGGTGGTTTTCAATGCATCAGCAACCACTAGCACGGGAAACAGTCTAAACCAACTGATGGAATGCGGGCCTAACTTACAACAAGACTTGCAAGCTATGATTCTAAGATGGAGGGCATTTGAATACGTGTACACAGCGGATATTGAGAAATTCTACCGACAAATACGTGTTCAAGAAAAAGACCAACACTTGCAGAAAATAGTGTGGAGAGACTCAACCACAGAGTCGTTACAAGAGTTCCAACTGACTACAGTAACGTACGGCACCAAGTCCGCACCCTTTTTGGCAATGCGAACCATAAAGCAGTTGGTCAAGGATGACGGCGCGCTATACCCTCTAGTCAACGACGACCTCATTAACAGCACTTCCGAGAGTGGCATTGAATGGCACTTTAACGCCCCATCTTGGCCAACAGCGGGAGGATTGTGGGAAGCTGCAGTCAAGAGTATGAAACACCATCTTAAACGAGTTCTTGGTGAACAAAAGCTTACTTACGAAGAATTTAATACTTTGCTAGTACAAATTGAAGCCTGCCTCAACTCGAGGCCACTGGTTGCTCTAACCAACGACCTCGACGACATCGATTACTTGACACCAGGCCACTTTTTAGTCGGTGGACCGGTACTGGCACCTCCAATGACGTCAGAGTGTGACAACAGCCAGCTAACTTTACGATGGCGCCTGACAGAAAACATGTACAAGGAATTCTGGAAGAAATGGTCCAAAACTACCTACAAACGTTACAACTACGAGGAAAATGGCAAACCCCAACATACAACATTAAAGTGGACGACGTCGTCCTGATAAAGGAAGAACAAGTGGCTCCCACCCGATGGTCATTAGGGCGCGTGATAGAGACGCATCCTGGACCAGACAACTTAGTACGAGTAGTCACGCTCAAAACAAAATCCAACATAATGAAGAGACCCGTAACAAAATTGTCCCGGCTACCCATTGAAACAGGGACTGACACTGAAAACAAACCATTAAAACTCCCGAACAATATACAAACAGAGGCGACTTCATCAACATCACAACGACAACGTCGGGTGAACCCTAGACAGGAACGGAAGGGAGTTTCCAGCTGTCACGTACTCAAGTACCTAAACACGTTACTAGTACTCATGATTACGTGTGTGACACCTTCCATGCAACAACTCGTCAATGTAACAACCCTAGACCCTACCCGCCTTGTATACTTTGACAAAGCCGCAGACTTACAGATAATACAAGACGAATGGAGACTGGTGGTGTACTATAACATGACGACTTACTGGAAGAGCACCACTGCCGTTGAGCAATACGTCCAGCAACTACATGGACTTTGTCAACGAAATATAGCGTACTTGACTATATCCACACAACTCGAGCACGAGCTAAACGAGCTCAAACACTACAACGAAGTACTACAGTCTGACCATGGAAGACGCAGCAAGCGAGGTTTCATAAACGGAATTGGGAACATTGCCAACTCTCTCTTTGGTGTACTTGATGACAAATTCGCCGAAAAATACCACAACGACATCAAGCTACTACACAGCAATGAAGACCACTTGTTCAATCTGTACAAGCAACACACCTCAATAATCGAAGGGGAATACAACCTCCTGAAGAGGAACGAGCAAGTAATGAACCGACAGTTCGTCGTCATCAACAAAAGTCTCAGAGACTCGCTGCAACAACTGAAAACCGAACAAGACCAAGCAACTTTCCTTACTGCTACCGCACTTGCCGCAAACATGATGGTAGCAAACTTGCGGAGAATACAAGACATGCTGATCGACCTAGTTACAGATCTTCGCCACGGCAAAGTCGACACTCACTTGCTGAAACCTGAGGCATTCGAAAAACAGTTGAACATCATATCGGGACAAGTACCAAAAGGATTATCTCTACCCTGCGCAAACAAATTCAAGTGCATCCGGGAAATGTACAAACTAGCAAGTGTACAAGGAAAACTAACCGAAGAATTTATTATTTTCGAAGTAAAAATCCCGTTAGTAGCAGACGAACAGTACGAACTAACCGAAGTCATCCCAATCCGCAACATAAAGGGAGACTCCATGATTAACATAATACCAACAACTCAATACATAGCCGTTAACTTGAAAATGGACATGATGATACCACTGGGTCAACAACACCTTTCAGCATGCACACAAGTAAACACAAATCAGCTGCTGCTATGTAACCTTGACTTACCTATATATGGTATAAAAGCAGCCACAAAAATGTGCGAAGCTGACATAATAAACAATCGAGGAGTATCAAACTGCCGCACTGAGGTATCAAGTTGCAGCAATGAATGGAAAAAACTACACAATAAGGGGGCTTGGTTGTTTACGTGTTGCGAGGAATGCACTATGCGCATTTTCTGTCCAGCTGGAATTACGTCACAAACACTACAAAATACAGGCATAATTACCTTAGCGACAGGTTGCATGATGCGCGGCGATAAACATCTAATTCACTCGCACTACAATATGCAAAGCACAATGGATTTAGGAAACGAGCAGGGGATCTACGTACCAGAGATAAACCTAAATGAACTATTAAGAAGCAACAGTCAAATTACAAACATAACGAACATGGAAATTGAAACACATGAAGAACAACTAAAGGGTCTTAAGAGAAAAATTGACCTGGTTAAAGAACAACAAGACATCCAAATAGTTAATTCCGTGGAAGCGGAGCAACATCACTACGTCCTGTACGGCTGAATGTTAGTCTGTACAACGATATTCAGCATATGGGTTTACTTTCAAATAAAAGCACGCTGCCTCCGTCTACCGCCAGGAAGCCGAACAGCAACGCCGGAGCACAAAGAAGAGATTGAGATGGTACCAAGTCATACTCAACGGGATCTTCCTGGGAAAAGACACACAAAGGCAGACACACATACACTAGAAGAGGTTTCCGGACATCGTCCTATCAGCAACAAGGTGGATCGCGAAACTTCACCCGTATCAGTTAGCGGCGAGCGTAGAACCTTCTAATTGATTTCTTTACCTACTTTACTTACTTTTTATAATGCATTTTACTTGTTATTTGTACTTTTATAGTTGGCAGGATGTACGAGCATCGCCACATGATATTAATTGTTTTAGTTTTTACCTGAATAAGCGGTTGCTAACTCACCGATTTATGTACATTAGCTGACTAGGCTATTACGCCCGCCACAAGTCACCTACTTTAGGTATTATATATTTTAATGTTTTACCTAATAAACTGTCAATCATTAACGGACACAAAACAGTGATTTTATTTCCTGTACACATCCCGTGTGATTCGTCCACCTACATACTACATCTCAGTGTGCGGAGCTGCTGCCCGTACAAGCCTTATCTCTCTTTGCGATGGGACCATTTTCCTTATATCGGGACATAATAAGAGTAATAGACGAATAGTTCATTTTAAAAATACATCACCTAAATATCGGGGCCTAAATATTGTGTAGTGTAGTAGGGTTCATATTTTTTTTCAGGCAAGGATTAAGCCACGAACAAACGCCTGTACAAAATAAGTTAAAATTAAGTCATACATACCTTCAAGCTTAATCCAGCGCGGCTAAATAATAGTCTTACTTGCTTATATTATTATAAATTTTGCCAAGGGAGGCTGTATGTTAATTTTGCGTCTGCCTTCTAAAAGTCCATTAAAAAATATGTGGTTCATAAACATTTTATGAAAGCTAGCTCCACGAGACTTTTAGCTGCAGGAGTTAAGAACTTTTTAATAAAAACCGGCTTTTCAGTGTTTCTACCTGTTAAGATACTTAAGGGAACAAAGGAGGTTATGTTTTTTTTTTAGTAGAAACAACATGGCGGCAATTTAGTTTTGGAAATAAGACCTCGAAGATTTAGACCTCGATACATGTACATGTGACTGTTCCTGAATTACCCCAGGCTGATAAAATTTTCGTTTTTCCTAAATTAAGCTACCATAAGTGTTTGGGTCGGTTCCCCCATGGTTTCGAAAGAATAGATAAAGAACTCAGCACGACTGTATAACGGGATTATCTGAAAGGGTTACCGCTACCCCGGAACATAAAAGGCTAAGGAAGAAAAATGGATGGGTTTTAGTCAGTGAGAGTCTGACACTCCTTACTGCTCCACCCAGAAAGGGAGTACTGTGTATCAGAGTAATGGTTTGCTACCATAGCGTAGCATAGAATGCGTCGCCGCGTCGATGGCGACCCAGTCATACGTAAATATTGATTGTAAACACTGAGCAGACGGTGTTATCTGTCTATGGATATGTTGTTATCTATGTATTTATTACTTCAAAGAAACATACGGGACTTTATAATGGTCGATCACGACGAAACTGTGACGTACGATATCTGTAGAAAAGACTTAAAATCTATGTACAGACAAGCAGCTCATTAAGCTATCCTAAACTTAAGCGGGATTGTCCGAAAGGATTACCGCTACCCCGGAACATAAAGGGCTATGGAAGGAACATGGATGGGTTTTAGTCAGTAAGAGTCTGACACTCCCTTCCACTCCACCCAAAGCGGGAGAAGTCATTGGATGATTTCACACCCTCAAAAAAAAAGCTATCCCAAACTGTCTAATATTCCCAATTGAACATGCACCTTAATCTGTTGTAATAAAGTTAAAAATCTATCAAAGTAATTTGACAGCTTGAGGTAACTTGATGTGACTCTGTACACTGTTGCAGGCATGAAACGGCTGCATACTCTACACACTCAGACAGAATATCGTGTAGGTATATCTTAGGGTTAAGTCATCTAGGAAATCAAAAAATCATCTCTCATCAAAAAATTACCTGTAAAAGTCTCTTAAATGATCTACTTACTGGAAAAAAATAGGTTGATCCGGTTTCCGTTCTTTAAAATTAGATCCAGTAACAATCTAACCGTGATTATAAAGGTGAAGTGAGTTTAAAGTGAGCTGTCAATAGTGTCAATCCTTAGCATTATGTGGAATGACAGCTCACTTCACGCGGGAGTTTCCACGGGGATTTTTTTTTCAGTCAGCCGACTGATTTTGTCTGAGACGTGAAATTACACGGAATCTTCAGTTCACAAAATTTATGCAACCAACAAAGCATACACCAAAATACATGATAGGTTTTTAACATATTCTAGCATTGTAAAGTGTAGCCTTAATTAAAGGCTGCAAATATGCATTAAACAAAGATCAGAATATTACAACAAAATGTTCACATATCCAAAAAAAATATATCTGTATTTAAGGATTGTTAATTTTATTACAAGTGAATTCTGTGAGAGTTTCCTACGCAAGATAGGCTTTCACTTTATGGAGAGGTCACGTCAATATCATGAAAAAGGGTGGAAAAGTTGTACAAAAATCAACATATTCCCCTGTATGTTTCCACATTACTAAGCAGGGGAAGTAGGGTGACGCGGTAGTTCGGTTTAAGGTAAGAAATAAGTTATTTTCCAGTCGTTGACTCGATATGTACAGAGGCCAGCACATCAAGTTACCCCAATCTGTCAGATTTCTTTGATAGTATTTCAACTGTATTGCAAAGACATAAGGTTCATTTTAAATTGAGAAAATTTGACAGTTAGGGATAGCTTGATGTGCTGGTGTCTGTACCAGGCGACGGTTGTACCGGAGTGACAATATTGCTCTATCGTATAGTATGTATGTATGTAGCTTTGTATGACTACGAACGAGTGCTTCTATGGGATACTCAATAGGTTTATTGCATTCCACATTGTGAACTTAGGTGGTAGTTACATTTAGTTTTAGAACATTGTGGGCCCTGTCGGGCAGAACAAAATAATAATTAGGAAGAGGGCTATTATAAATATTTACAATTTCAATATTAATCTACACTTTTGTTTTGTGTTGGTAGGTAGATATTATAAGATGTGTGTGTACCTCGAAATTCTGTATTTAATGACTTTTTTGTTTCTTTTTAGAAATGTGCGTTTAGTTTGTGCAGAATAAACATCTTTTCTTTTCTAAATTGATTTTATATTAACTTTTTTGCAATTTACAGGTCAGTGTAACAAATGTGTATGTATAGAATTAAAATAATTGAATTCACCGACACAACCCTTTAGCTACAGTCAACCAGCACATCAAGTTAACACGAACTGTCAAATTGCCTTAATCGATTTTGAACTTAACTGAGTTTTAAGATTTAAATTCATTTCGGGAAATTTGCCAGTTAATGCGCTGGCGCCCCTATGATTTGATCTAAAATGTCACGATTTCTTGAAATAGTTTATGCAATAGAGTAATCTGTACTTAGAGAGTAAAACTGATGATTTTAATGGTTAAAAATTGTGTAAAAACATATTTGTTATGATCGCAAATGGTTTAAGGTTGGAGAACATTGATCACTTTGTATTTCTCAGACTAAAGTTGATACTTGTCGTCGTTATAGTCGTCACATAATAGGCCCCCATAATAAGGTACATGGACATTCATCATCGGCCTAGCTTTTCAACTATTATGAGTCAGCTTCAAGTCTAACTGAATAAGCGGGATTGTCCGAAAGGGTTACCGCTACCCCGAAACGCCCTTTAGGCTTAGAAAGGAACCTGGATGGGTTTTAGTCAGTAAGAGTCTGACACTCCCTTCCGCTACACCCAGAGCGGGAGGAGTCATTTCATGATTTCCCACCCGCAAAAAAAAAGCTTTAACTGAATGCAGCTAAATACCAATATTTTACACGAACTGACGTTTCACACGACTGTGTACGATACCCTACACAGGAAACGGTTCTGAATATGCAAATTTTTCCAAATTCAACCTTAAAGAGGCCAGCATAACAAGTTACCACAAAATGTCAAATTTTCCCAATCGATATTGAACTTTACAATCAACGTCTTAAGTAAATAAATAATCGTTTAAAATAATTTAAAAAAAAATACAGTTAGGTATAACTCGATGCGCTGGCGACTGTACATTACTCAAATATAAATACGCCAGCCCATTTCTGCTTAAGCGACGTAGGACGGCACTAAGGGATTATGTCAGGTAGACAGACAACAAGATCCGACTGACTGACGTACCTAATCCCTAAGGTAATAGCCACAGAGCACAGAATCGAAACGGCAGGACTAAAGGATAAATTTACAATCCTTCTTTTCGTGTGGTTAGTGACTAACCTCGTGTCAGAATTTTTATGCTGCCCATGGGTTCTGACTTAACTTTACATGCTGTTGAGAAATATTTCTCTGGCATGCCGGTTTCCTTAAAATGTTTTCCTTCACCGATTTCTAAGCAAGTGATCATTATACATTACGCACATGAATCCGTTAAATCAGAGGTGCGTGCATTAAGTTTGAACTCGAGACCTATGACTTGGCCGTCCGACGGTCACACCAGTAGGTTATCACTGCTGTTACAATCCTTAAACGATATTAAATCGTGTACCCAGTGTTTAAAGTTTACATTATCAAGCTGCTATCAGCTTGACCGCGGGCGCCTTCGAACGCGATCGTCGCCGAAAGTATGCTGCGACGTGCGTTCGGTTGCGTTCAGCTGTCGTTGTATCAAGACGGTAGGAATGAAACTATTTGACTAGGCGCAGAATTGGGTACGTTCGCAAGTGACGTACAGAATCGATCGTATGCGTCGACATCAAATGGCTGTCGGAATGCGAGCTGTTTGCTGACATTGACTTCCACAGTCATCCTTAAGAGGGGACCCTAGTCTTTGAAAATTTTTAAAAATGGGTATTTGACGAAATTATTGCCACTGCGACGCACCGTAAAGCGCGAAAGGGACAACTGCTCAGACCGATTTTACCTACAAAAACCTTGACCAAAAGACGAAGAAGACATTCCGCTGCAAAACTGGCACTGATTTAAAAAAAATACTTCTAAATTCAGAGGAAAAGTATCTATGATTCTATTTTTTTTTTGTTTTGTTAAAAACCTATCAAAGTTTGATAGTCGTCTGAAGTTCTGAACATGGTGGTAAAAACGGGCTATTTTTCGGGATTTTCGATTGTCATAATTCTTTTAGTGATAATGTTTTGGAAAAAGGAAACGATAGGGGCACGTACTAATTGGACCTGGATTTTTTGGAAAAAAAAAACATTGCTCTAGAGGCATTATCCACGAAGACACAGATAACTAACAGCGAAATGCCTTCCTCTTAATAGAATTGGTGAAGCTTAAAGTGCGTTGAGCCAACAACTACTTGCTTCATAGCCGGTACGACTTTTGCGTCGTAGAGCGAACAAACGGTGACACGCTTAGTTAATATAAAAAGTGCTGACAGTGTCGCCTCTAGCGCCGGCTGCCGAGAAGTCTCAGTGCTCTGTGGATATGATCTTCCTTAGCTGTGCTGTGACGACATATTGTCGCCTTGTCCCATTATAAGAGGAAATTAAAAGTAGGGTGAAGAAGTAGGGGGTATTAAGGCCGCCTTTATACCATTATTGCGTGCAAAAAGTTTAAATCAATAAATAAGAACACGGAATGTTTATTTGAACGAGATGTCCCTGACACTGACCATATTTAAAAAATAAAATTTTAAAATCACGAAAATTGGCGAAGCGGTTCTCAAGTGGAGGACCTTTTGATGTGTCTCTTGACAATATCCCTGAATTGCCCAATACAAAAACTTGAAGGTCAATTTTCGCTGGAAACAACGAGACTCTTAACGAAACACCACAAATAAAATTGTATTTATTACAAAAAAAAAAAATTGAAACCATTCCTTTAAGTTAAGAATTTATCCTTCCATTGAATATAACCCAAAACTGTCTCCACTGATTGTTTTATATCTGCAGTCCCAACTTCCAATAGATTTGTTCCCAAATGAACAGCGGAACATTTTTCCCTTTCTCGAGGGTACAGGGAAAATTGACACGGTTTTCGCCCGTTCGGGACACTAATAGAAAATTGGGGTAGACCCAACAGTAGGCGCACAAAACGCGGGTTTTTATGGACAATTTCATCACAAAAACTTGTAAGCGTCGTATAATGAACGGGCTCACCCTATTTTGTATGAGCATTTGGGCTTTGGTGAAGAAATATTGATTTATGAATGGGTTATTTTGGGGTCTTGTAATTTAGTTCTGTTGTTATTCCGCTTTGTTATTGAAAGGAAAGGAATGTGTTGATTTTACATTGTTTACAGTCAACCGCACATCAGAGGTAACACGAAAATCGCCCTTACTACTACGACATAAAGGTGCTATCAATGTCCTATTCGTCCAGTTTATGTGCTTACTGTGAAAGTAGGTTATCTTTTTTTTTACTTTTTAATGTCACTGTGGTAAACCCAAAATGTCAGCCCAGAAAAATATAACTTCGGTATCAGATCGGTATCTGTAATCGCTGCATGTGTTGCTAAGCGCAAATCTCGAGAACAGCTGAACCGATTTCTCTAATTCTTTTTTTGTTGTGTTTGTTATTGTTTCTTACATTAAAAAACGTAGGTAGGTAGGGTAGGTAGGTAGGTAGGTTAATAGGTAGGTAGGGTGGTTGTTTGATGGGTGTGTAGGTATCATAATAAATGTAAGACAGCATGTCTGTCGGGTCAGCTAGTTCTAAGTAATTTACAAAAATACATGATTAATATTTCACGGCGTTAATCAATACCGGCCAGTTTTATTACGTTTGCAATACGAACAAAAATGACATGTGACATGCAGGCCGCTTGCGAAGTTGCGACCCTTTGTGGGCTTATAGCCACGATTTATAGCCCCGAGGGTGTGACTGGCCATGTATAAAATTTTCTGTATGAAGTAGCTACAATGATGAGTTAATGTTTGGAAGCTTTAGAATTGTACCTAAACATGAACTATTTATTTCTTTTTTTGGAGCCATTCAGAAATTATTACAGCTAATCACGTAATTGCTTATAAATTTCACTTCAAGAACATGGGGTTCTCAACGTCTGCACCATTCATTCAATCAAAAATTATTGATTGAATGAATTCTCAAGAGTATTGTTGAATTTCGTAAGTTATATTTAAAAAAATATATTCTTTGTTGTTTGAAGGTTAAGATTTTATTATAATTTAGTTTAAGTAAATTTTTAAGTATTTTTAGTTGATATTTATTTTATACGACGACTCCCGGCCACCGTAGGCGCGGGCCAGCGGACGGTGAGTAATGGGTGACTCACCGTCCGATCAACACCAGGCCCGTGCCGGACGGCGCGTATATGTTCCACGCGCGCCTCAAAGAGATGTCAGCATATGAAGGGGCCCCTCAGGGCTTGGCAGGGATTGTCCGAAAGGGTTACCGCTACCCCGGAACATAAAGGGCTAAGGAAGGAACATGGATGCGTTTTAGTCAGTAAGAGTCTGATACTCCCTTCCGCTCCACCCAGAGCGGGAGAAGTTATTGAATGATTTCCCAGCCTTAAAAAAAAAGGATAGTGGCTGAAGTTTAAATAAATAAATAAAACATTTCGGGAAAACTTTCAATGTGCGTAAGGCTAAGGAATGGCATTTTCTGCCGGAAAAAGTTTGTGTTTCAGTTTGGATTATTAGTACAGACGCCAGCACATCAAGCTATCCCTAACTGTCAAAATTTCTCAATTAAAAATGAACCTTATGTGTTTGACAGTATTTCAACTTTATTAGTTGAAATACTGTCAAAGAAATTTGACAGATTGTGGTTACTTGATGTGCTGGCTTCTGTACATAATTGTATGTATTACGTCACGACTGGATGGATGTGTGTGTGAATGTATGTTTGTTACTCAATCCCGCCTGGACGGCTGCACGGATCTAGATGAAATATGCTACAGAGATAGATTATTATAGTCCGAAATAGCACATAGAATTTATCACGGTATCAGTACGTCCCTTTGACGTTCAAAAGTGCCTTTCTTGTGTCTTTTAAATAAATGATTTGACTTTGTATTTGACTTCAGGATAATTTCCGACAACCACGCGGGCGAAGCCGCTGACAGAACCTAGTTTAAAAAAAAAGTTTACAAGAGTTGCAGTGTAGTGAATTTTTCACAGAAAATATTAGTGATGTTTATTTATTTTCTTTAACAATGTGTTAGGTTAACCAAGGGACATACTTTCAGGGTGCAAATAATTGAGAAAGGTCCTCCCGTCCGAGAAAGGTCCTCCCGTCCCAGCCGCCGCAGGAGACGCCCCGGGCGTCGGGAGCCACGTGACGACTCCCGGCCACCGTAGGCGCGGGCCTGCGGGCGGTGAGTAATGGGTGACTCACAGTCCGATCAGCACCAGACCCGTGCCGTACGGCGCGTATATGTTCCACGCGCGCCAAAAAAAAAAAAGGGGGGGATGACCATTATCTACCACGCGCGCCCAGTCCGGGTTGGAAGATGTCACATATCTATGAATTTTTGGTTCTAGGATATGCCGGTTTCCTCGCTATTTTTCTTTCGCCGTTTTGAGAGTAGTGGGAATGTAATAACACAGACACAAAGTAAAGCCCCCCAGGCTGGGGCTTCGTACCTACGACTAATACGTCCCGGCCAATATTATATGTCTCCTCTGTAAGTGTCATCCAGGCGCCAAAAGATTCGCGTAACTCTATACTTCAAAATAATATTGAAAGCATTTTTAAGCGGGATTGTCCGAAAGGGTTACCGCTGCCCCGGAACATAAAGGGCTAAGGAAGGAACATGGATGGGTTTTAGTCAGTAAGAGTCTGATACTCCCTTTCGCTCCACCCAGAGCGGGAGAAGTCATTGGACCATTGGACCGTGTGACTAAGGTTTAGGTTTAAATTCCAGTTGCTGTGAAAATTGGACTTAAATTGTCTATTGTCAGTGCAGTTGGCAGTTAATATGATGGTCAGGGGTCCGCTATTTGGCGAGATTGTTCGTCAGCGGGATTGTCTGGAATGGTTACTGCTACCCCAGAACATACAGGGCTAAGGAAGGAACATGGATGGGTTTTAGTCAGTAAAAGTCTAACATACTCTTCCGCTCCACCCAGAGAGAGAGGAGTCATTTTATGATTTCCCATAAAAAAAGGTCAACTCCCACCTTACAGAGCAGTACTATCTTAATATTAGGTACTTCAATGTGAGAAACAGATGAAGCTATACATAGTGATTTTTAATTCACAGTTAATCACTGTATCTGTATTTGTTTATCTGTCTGTGTCTGTGTCTATCTATCTTTGTATAATATCTGTCCCACAATACGATCTCACACACAAAACCAACAATTTCGCTCCTGTTTTAAACAAAACAAATGAAACGGCAAATAAATTCACAATACATTGTCTATAAACGAAAACATTGGCCATGTGTGCCTGTGGTCAGACGGTTTTCTGGGCAATTTGGCGGGCAGGCCAATGACGTCATTGCCCGGATTAGTCGCGGTCGACTGTCCACCGCATTACGCTGTATAGGATAAACGAAAGGATTAGTAGTTTCGATGACGTCACAGGGATTTGTTCTAAGTTAAGGGCGACTCTATTAAGTTAAGAGTTTTTTTTAAGTAGGTTAAGTTTGCAGTTACAGAAAACAAATTGTGCTCTTCACTATGAACTTAATTAATTATAATTACTTAGCAGTGATAGCCCAGTGGTGTGACCGTCGGACTGCCAAGGCATAGGTCTCGAGTTCTAACCCAAGCCACGCACCTCTGATTTTACGGATTCTTGTGCGTATTGTATAATTATTACTTGCTGAAAAAATCGGTGATGGAATGATATTTCTTAACAGCATGTGAAACTAAGTCAGAGGCCCATGGACAGCATAAAAATTCTGACACCAGGTTAGTATCTAACCACACGAAAGAAGAAGAAATATAGGTACAACATACACCTTTGCCTAAATCATAGGGAATTATAGGCGTGATGTTAGTTTTGTGTATAATTTCACTGTGGAAAATGCTAGACAACAACAGATTTTGATTAAAATCAATCGTCACCATGTGACTGACGTAGATCACACCACATTAATCAATCAATCTGCATAGCCTTTCCCCAACTATGGTGTGGTCGGCTTCCAGTCTAACCGGATACAGCTGAATACCGGTATTTTACATAGAGCGACTGCCTATCTCACCTCCACAACCCAGTAACTGGGTAATACGATACCCCTTGGTAAGACTGGCTGTCAGATTTTCGGGCTTCTGACGACCCGTGACGACTGTCTAAGATGCACAAATGACAGCCGGGACCAACGGCTTAACGTGCTTTCCGAGGCACGGAGGAGTCTCGGTATGTAAAGATGGTCATCCATCTACGGCCAACCCCGGCAAGCGTAGCTAAACCTGATGCATCACCTTTGTACGTATTTTTTGTTCTTTTCTTCTTATTTGTTTATTATGTATGTACATAAATAGTTAAATGCAAAAATAAAATATACTAATTAGGTGTTTATGTACATTCAGTCAAAAAAGTATCGGGAATGGATGATTTGTTTATGGTTCCAAATTCAAATTTTTGTTTTTTTGTAGTTGTTAGATTGGCACAACTGTTTTCCATTTTGGCGCGGAATTTGAGTTGCATCTGTTATTTATATTAAATACAGTGCTGGTTTTAGTAATATCATATATAGTGTGTATTGCGAATTTCATAATGGACAAAAATATCGAACAAAGAGTTTGTCTTAAATTTTGCATCGCCAATGGAATTTCGTGTTCGGAGTCACTGAAAATGTTACAGAAGGCTTACGGTGAATCGACTTTATCAAAAACTCGTGCTTATGAGTGGTTCAAAGCGTTCAAAAGCGGTCGAGATGTGATGGAAGATTTGCCTCGCTCTGGTAGGCCGTCAACGTCTGCAACTGAAGTTAACATCGCAAAAGTGAAGAAAATAGTGGCTGAAAATCCCCATTCAATTCTGAGAGAGATAGCCGCCGAACTTTCTGTATCTCACGAGTCGATCCGTACCATTTTAACTAATCATTTGGGTATGAAACATGTTGCTGCTCGGCTAGTCCCAAAAGATCTGAATTTTCTCCAAAAACTCAATCGCATGAAAGTCGCTGAGGACATGCTAGAACGAGTCAGTTCGGACCCAACATTCATGAAACGCATTGTTACTGGTGACGAGACGTGGGTTTACG
This sequence comes from Hyppa rectilinea, assembly GCA_951799385.1. Lineage (NCBI taxonomy): Eukaryota > Metazoa > Arthropoda > Insecta > Lepidoptera > Noctuidae > Hyppa > Hyppa rectilinea. The sequence continues at coordinate 9,928,686 of OX637322.1, read as the reverse complement.
AGTTTGACATGCAAACTAGTCAACAAGCTTCGGAGTGGCGCCTTCCAACTGAACCGAAACCGAAAAAACCACGCCAAAGTCGATCAAAAGTCAAAGTCATGTTGACTGTTTTCTTTGACTATCGCGGTGTTGTGCACTCTGAATTCTTACCGGAAGGTCTAACGGTAAATAAAGAATATTATTTGAGCGTTATGCGGCGTTTAAGAGAGCAAATTCGACGAAAAAGGCCAGATTTGTGGAAAGAAAATTCTTGGATTTTGCACCACGACAATGCGCCTTCGCACAAGGCTATCATTGTGAACGAATTTTTGACTAAACACTCAACAAATACCATCCAGCAACCACCATATTCACCAGATATGGCTCCTGCTGACTTTTTTCTTTTTCCTAAACTCAAATTACCACTTCGTGGCACCCGTTTTCAATCGATAGAAGACATAAAGGAGAATTCGCGGCGAGAACTGAACTCAATTCCGGAAGCAGCGTTTAAAAAATGTTTTGATGAATGGATTATTCGTTGGCGCAAGTGTATCGTTTCTAAAGGAGCATACTTTGAAGGTGATAAAATAAATTTGGATGAATAACAGACATTTTGTGTATTATTGATCTTTTCCCGGTACTTTCTTGACAGAGTAGTATACTAGAAAAAAAAATATGGAAAAAATTCTCATAAACCCAACCCTAAACCCATTGCTCAATACCATTCAATTATCCGCCGCAGTTCCGGGATTCCATAAGCTACACACTACACACGTATGAACGTGATACCCTACGAACCGAATATCTTTGTAGTATGGAGACTTGGAGGGTTCTTGGCGAAGGCATCGACAGTTCGACACGTGCCGTCGGAATAGCTCACGTGTTTATCTGTTCCTACTGTATTTTCAAATCTTTGGGTTTGGTGCAAGTTAGGAGAGAGAGAAGGCGGTCAATTACATAAAATTCTCTGGATAAAAAGATAAGACAAATTCTTAGTACTTTATAAAAAAAAACTGGACTTAAATGGAAATAAAGTAGGTGCACTACTACACCGTATTACCCAGTTACTGGGTTGTGGAGGTCAAATAGGCAATCGCTCCATGTAAAATACTGGTGTTCAGCTGCATCCGGTTAAACTGGAAGCCGAACCCAACATGGTTGGGAAAAGGCTAGGCAGGCTGACTGACTGGCTACTAGGCACATGGGATTATCAACGTTCGGATTACCGTTTAGAGTTGAAAATCCAAGAGAGTGCTTTTAGGAGACAATAATACATTAAGGTATCGCGTAATGTTAGTTAAAATGGGTATGAAGGACCTGTCCAACCGCCAGCGATTAACAAGAAGCGAGCATAGTCACAACTACCTAGTGTATAGTGGCCAGCACATCAACTTACCCTGTCATGCCTGTTAATCTGTCAAATTTATTTCATAGTTTTTCATCTCTATTACAAATGCATAAGGTTAATTTTCAATTGGGAAAATTTGATAATTTGGAATTAATGCAAACGTAAGTTTGTTTTTAATACATGCACGTTCTCAGGGTACCATTCATCCAGAAAAAAAATACTGTTCCTGAAGGATAGAAATAAAATTGACAAAATCTACTTTAATGCGAGCGAAGCCGTGGGTGAAACCTAGTTAATTATATTAACAAGCATTTACTAGTTACTAGCTAGTTTTAAGTACTTTAAATGGTAATCTGTGGAGAACGTAGTGGGTAGCATAATTGTTCAAAATGTTATATTTTAGATTTTGTAACTGTCTCTTATTGTGCTACTGTTTGTTTTTCCTAAAATAAATAATTAAAAGCATGATAAAATACCAAGTTGTTTATTATGCCCTACATTCACTTAGAAACTCTCAATGTTCCTTTCAAATAAAAATGAAAAAAAAACCAAAAGAAGAAATTTAACTGCATAATTATAATTTTCTTCAAAAATAATATCGCTATAAACTTAGACCATAGTATGGCAATACGATATAATCAAATTGTAGGGCCAGTGTTACATCAACGGATAATATCGAATAATCAGTGATCACCCGCTGATAGTCCGAAAACGCAAGAGAAATAAACATTCTGTCGATATTCAGAGGCAGGATGCCTTCTTTTAAGGGAGAAGCTCCAGGGTAGCCCGTGGTGAAATTTAAATATTCTTACGTTTTTTGCATTTGCAGGTCAATATCAAGTTGTATGTTACTCAAAAAATGATTCCCGGCCGTAAAAAGTATGTATTTATAGAATTTATCAGTACTTACAACTTTCTAAGTTAGAATTGTTCTCAAATTTCATGATTTCATAAAATTGTCATACGATAGAGTAAATATGAACTTCGAAGATTGTATTAATAATGATTATAATATACAAATTATTATTATTTGTATTATATTTCTTCTGACAATACGTACTTGATACGGCCGCGAATCTTCGAATTGCAAAAAAACTTAACGAAAATACCCCGAAGCTTTGACGTTAAGGACTCATACTAAGGCGTTGCGGGACACGACTGCGCGTCGAATGAGTAACGTGAATATTCGTATTTGAACAGCTCATACAGTACGCTTTCAATCACAATCTGAATGACTGAAGGATATTCCTAATCCATTGCTTCATATGTTCGAAAAATTTGTCTGCCCAACTTAAATAACGCAATGAATGTTGTTGAGTTGTCAGCTCGTGGCTAAGTAATAACAGCCGCACGGATCGATCCATCAGGTTAAGTTACACTTACCGGGTTGATCCGTGGGTGGGTGACCATCTTTACATATCGAGACTCCTCCGTGCCTCGGAAAGCATGTAAAGCCGTTGGTCCCGGCTGTCATTAGTGGGTCTTTGACAGTCGTTACGGGTAGTCAGAAGCCCGAAAGACTGACAGACAGTTTTACCAAGGGGTATTATATTACCCAGTTACTGAGTGGCTTGTGGAGGCCAGATCGGCAGTCGCTCCATGTAAAATACTGGTATTCAGCTGCATCCGGGTAGACTGGAAGCCGACCCCAACATAGTTGGGAAAAGGCTAGGCAGATTGATATTGTTGTTTAATTGTCATAATGAAACCTATTGCTACTGATCATGTTTTACGCAATTACCCCGCAGGTTAATTGACATAATCGCCGCTAGCGAATTACGTCCCGCATCCCGCGCGGGATTTGCTTCAGTTTGACCCAAGCTTAGACGATTGAGGAAATGTTGACATTCATTTTTGAGCAACAATATTTCATGTTCCTGCTACTATATTTGAAAGCTACACGCTCTATAGTGACTGTTTGTTAGCCTAGCAGCAACTATGTAGTATAAACATACTACATAGTTGCTGCTAGGCTAACAAACAGTCACTATAGAGCGTGTAGCTTAATTGAAGTAGAGTTAATTTTTTAACAACTTATACATGTATGCAGTAAAACTACTGCTCACCACCTCTGCCTACCTTTTTGAGATACAGACGTGACTATATAAGATGTTGAAAAATTAACTCTAAGAATTTCGTGGGAGCATTGTACTCAACGTTACCAACAACTTTTACAATGGGATGAACTTTGAAATCGCGAAAAAAATATGAGCTGTTTCATACATTTTATTGAGTTACCGTGTGCATAAAATGTATGGAACAGATCATATTTTTATCGATGAGTATTGTACTCAACGATGAGTATTGTGCTCCCACGAAATTCTTAGAGTTAATTTTTCAACATCTTATATAGTCACGCCTGTATCTCAAAAAGGTAGGCAGAGGTGGTGAGCCTATTGCCATCATAATCAGCCTATAATTTCACCACTGCTGGGACACAGGCCTCATCTCGATGAGAGGAATTGGTCACCACGCCGCCGGCCCAGAGCGGGTAGGTAAACGTCACGTAATGGGCAGTGGAAATGAAATAATTTTGTTTACCTTTCTAGAATTAAGGTACAGCAAAATTTATTCGCGAAAAGACACACTCATGCGGCCCTGAACGACCACTCTGGTGCCCGCAAAACCACCCTTATGGCTCCATAATTAAACTTATTTTCAAGTTTCTGTAACACCCTTGGGTACAAATTTGTACCTTCTTTTTCATGCTTAAACTTTAAAATTCAAATCTACTTACTGAAGAAACAAGATTACTTGGTTATTATTTAAACATTGTTTCTAACATCTACAGCATAACCATCTCAAGGGAAATTAATATTGTTAAACATTTTTTTAAATAAATTCATCAGAATATTCAATGCGACAGCAGCGATGCGTGGGCAAAGTTTTTAAATTGTTTTGTAGAACAGTTTAACGGAAAAACTTTAAATCATAATCTCTTAAAAAAAACATTATAATAATAATAATAATAATCTATATTTATATTTAAAAAAAACAGATTGCAGTACATGTAACAGTTTTAACAAAGTGGGTAGTATTAGATCTCTCGCAATCAAGTGGGTGACATACTGCTCTCCTTGCTAGGCTATGACATAGCCTGTATTAAGGAGTAACAGTGCCGATCCCCTCTAATTATATTACTACAATTTTATTTTTAAAAGTTATTATTTTTAAATAAAAGTATTAGTGCGCGAGCGCATTTGTGTGTGTGCTTGTGAGTGTGCGTGTGTGTGTGCGTGTGTGTGTGTGAATGTGTGTGCTGTGTGTGCGTGTAAGGGTGTGTGTGTGTATGTGCGCGAGCGTGCTGCTGTGTAAGCGTGCGTTAGTAAAAGGATTGGATTAGTGTGGGTCTATGTTTTGGGTGAGTGGTACAATATACAAACTTGTCATAACTTAATTAGGTTAAATATTTTTCTGTTTCGTCGTAGGTTTTATTTTGAAGGATTATATTCTTATATATTATCCCCAGAACTAACAAATTGATACGATGTTATTCTGCTACAAATATTTCAGTTGTAGCCCGAATTCTGGATTTGATCTCTCGCACCTCTTAATCCCGCACTGGGCCCGCGTGGATCATGGCCCACTCCCTCTCACAGAGAGGACCCTTGTGTTCCAGCAGTCAGAACATTATAGACTGATAACGCCACCTACTACACGGGACTTATCTGTCGAAATATGTATAGGTGTACTCTACACCTTTGCCGACTCGTTTGAGAAATACAGCTGACCTATTTTGTTCACAAGATACACACATCAAAAGTGTCTAGGGATCAACATATATTTTTGCAATAACTTTTCTCTTGATTGATATTAATTTAAATTTTCTTTAAGGATTCATCAAATAAAGTGTTTTCGTTTGTCACAGTAACGATAAACCAAGTCACCTTTGCATTAATAAAGAAATTTGCCATTTTCCTAATAAAGGGATTTTTGACATTTGAACCACTAACATTAAAGTTCGAAAAAAAGACTGAAATAACAGTTTTCTTTAAAATTTTATTGGGTAACTTAAACAATTAATAATCCGTGTTTCTACCGCGAACACTAACAACACAAGAACATCGGTTTGGCATACTCAAAATGAGTTCATCCAAATCACGCTGTGGAATGGCCGCCCATGTTCGTTGCAACAACAAAAAAAGGTCTTCTTGCAACTGGATACCCTCCATATTCGGCAGAGCTCTTCTCTGTAGCATATCCCATGCATGCTCAATCGGGTTCAAGTCTGGCGACACGGAGACAAGACCGATACATTCAAATCTTAACTCGAAGAGCTCCAACAATAACCGCCATGATGTTAGCCGTGAGGCTTCATCACTCTTCAGGGAACTTAATTAGCGACCAAACAGTCAGAAACCGCTTGCATGAAGTGAACCTTCATTCCCGAAGACCGCTACGGGTACCACCTATAGCAATGCACAATCGTAGGATTCGATATCAATGGGCTCTTGAACACAGAAATTGGGCAGAAGAACAATGGCGTTTCGTGTGCTTTTCTGATGAGTCTCGTTTTGGTATGAGACCGGATACAAGACGTATACGACACTGGAGAACCCCTGGACGCCAACAGCGATTAAAATCCTGCCAGGAAGTCCATCCTTATAGTGGTGGAACCATCATGGTATGGGCGGGTATTTGGATCGGCGGAAGAACTGAGTTGATTTGGATCAGAGGCAACCTCAACGCTCAAATTTATGCTGAGACGATTGTATCTGACGTCATCGTTCCTCTACAAGTGCAAATCGGTCCCTTATTTCAGTTAATGCATGATAATGCACGACCGCACACCGCAAGAGTTGTAAGACAGACTCTCGCCGCAGCTAACATCAATGTCCTGCCCTGGCCTGCTCAGTCGCCAGACTTGAACCCGATTGAGCATGCATGGGATATGCTACAGAGAAGAGCTCTGCCGAATATGGAGGGTATCCAGTTGCAAGAAGACCTTTTTTTGTTGTTGCAACGAACATGGGCGGCCATTCCACAGCGTGATTTGGATGAACTCATTTTGAGTATGCCAAACCGATGTTCTTGTGTTGTTAGTGTTCGCGGTAGAAACACGGATTATTAATTGTTTAAGTTACCCAATAAAATTTTAAAGAAAACTGTTATTTCAGTCTTTTTTTCGAACTTTAATGTTAGTGGTTCAAATGTCAAAAATCCCTTTATTAGGAAAATGGCAAATTTCTTTATTAATGCAAAGGTGACTTGGTTTATCGTTACTGTGACAAACGAAAACACTTTATTTGATGAATCCTTAAAGAAAATTTAAATTAATATCAATCAAGAGAAAAGTTATTGCAAAAATATATGTTGATCCCTAGACACTTTTGATGTGTGTAGTTTGTTCTACATAATGATATATTTTAATCACCTTCAAATCCAGTTATACAAACTGGCAATCCTGACCATTAAAATGTATCTATGAATCGTACGGTCGTCAGCGCATCAAGGTAAACGAAACTGTCAAATTATATGCCCCTATGATTTTAAATTCCGCACATCGAGTTACCCCAATCTGTCAAATTTTTTGGAAATTTTTTATCAAATTTTATTTATTTATTTATTTAAAAAGTACATGCACAACATTACAGGACAACTCCCAAGGCGTTGTACAGTATAAAATGTATAAGGTTCATATTCAATTGGGAAAATTTGACAGTTTGGGATAGCTTGATATGCCACTGGCGTCTGCACATTCATTTTTATTTAAAATAAGTATTTATTTTCCAATATATCTTCGACACTTCGCTACAGTGAAGCGGGGCGGACCGCTTGAAAAAAAAAATATCTTTCAAGCATCGCATCAAGTTCATACAAAGTCTTTGAAGACACTTTCAGACTTCAATGTAGCGATGCGTCATGTCTTCCACACAATTTGACGTCAACGCGAAATATCACAAAGTATCATTATGATAATGTAGTGCCTGCGTCATAGACAAACTAGATATTTACACTGTTTTTGTTAGAGAAATACCGCCTTCATTTTCTACTTAAGGTTTGCTAAACACTATTATTTTTGTTTTAAGAGTATAAAATGAGGCAAAATAAGGAATTCCGGTAATATTAATAAACCTTATTTAAATGTTTATACATGTAAAAAAAGTTGCCTGAATTCCAGGAGTCAGTAAGTAGAAGGAGTCGCAATTTTATTACATTTTTAAATCCATTGGGTTATAGGTACGTAGGTAGATCATGGTGTAAAAGTAAATAACAAAACCAGTATCATATACAGTTTGTTAGGTTAAACGAGGGACATACTTTCAGGTTGTATAGTCAACAACTTTGTCCATGGGACCACCATTGAAATGTGAAAAAAAAAATCAGCTGCTCCATAAATTTTGACGAATTATGCGAACATAAATGTACTGAACGGCTGATTTTTTTTCGTGAGTTCAGGCCTTATCCTTAGTCATAGTTGTTCAGTTTCATGAGTATAATACCCTCTGAAAGTATACCCCTTCTTTAACCAAACACACTGTATAGAGCAAATGGCTATTTAACCTTCAAAATCCAGTAACTGAGTATTACGAGCCCTAGATTATTTTAGATACTTAAACAATAACTAGGACGAAACCAGATACTCGATACTATCATAGACAAACTGCCTGACTCTTCAGAAGTGACAAGCTGAATGGCTTTGACAGACTAGCCCCGTTTAAATCTAAGTGTGGCCATTATCAGCAGGTCGAAGGTCCCTGGGACTGTCACTGACAAACGATCGGAAAACAATAGGACTTATCGTGACACACTGACACCCTGACGACTGACCGCTGCCGCGCTGTGCGCTGGAGAGAGATCGTTAATTTTATGAGCTGACGTTTTCTGGGTTCCACTAAGTAAGGGACCGTTTTTGTTCCGTTTTTGTTTTACTGATCGGTTGAAACCGTTCGGAATTCAAAAACAAGGTGTAAAAAATGTGGCGGGACAAGTTTTGCAACAGTGTCCAACTGTAGTAGTCATCGGTATCAACCAATCCCTATCTGTCATTTTTTTCCAATTGGAAATGAACCTTACGCTTTTATAATAAAGTTGAAAAACTATCAAAGTAATTTGACAAATTGGGGTAACTTGATGTGCTGACATCCTGATTTTAATGACAGATAAAAAATTAGGTTTGCGCTGTTATTTTATTTAAAAAATAATCTGTAATATTCAGCATATACTATGAGATTTGTAAAACACAACCCCAATAAAAGAAGATAAATAACCACTTTTTTGTACGTTTTCTCATATATAAACCCGATAGCTACCTAAACCTAGGCTAGATCGGTGCGAAGACAAGAAACAAGATATGGCAGGCCAATGACATCCATCACAACGATAGACTGAGTTGTTTGTCAACGTAATTTGGTAAAAGGATTCCTTCGTAAAATACTTTATCTGCTAATGGACAAGTGTCTCATATTACTCTCTGCTATACCAATTTATCTAGCGGCTTCAATGTCCCTCAAGTATCACTTTCCTTAACGAATGAGATACTAACACATACGTATAATACGTCTCTAGGGCTACCACACAGCCATTTAGGTCGACAAACTTGAGTAACAAGTTTCTTACAGAGTTGATGACCCTAAGTGAAGGACGGTTTCTCGTTAGCGAAGTTAGGCATAGGGGTCGGTGAGCATTAATTTGTCTGTGGCAGCCCTAGCGTTGTATCTATACAGCAGTTCCGGATGGCGTGTGGGAACGGTGTACGTAAAGTTACTTTGACAATCGATTATTAAGATTTTAGATGGAGAGTTACAAGCACAGAACAGTTAAAGAGGTTAGAAGGGCCTTGTGGGCGGAACAGGCGCGCCACACATTTGCGCGGGCGCTCCAAACCCAACCGAAATTAGAATCACCGGTCAACAGTCACGCTCTTATTGTGAAAGCGTTCAATTCTCCGCGGAAAAAAAGAATTATGCCGTCTTGCCCAATTATAACGTGTCGGAAAAGAAGTCAGGAGTGTAATGTGGACCGAGGAGGGATTTCTTTTCACCGGTAACTCCAAAAACCTTAAAATACGAGTGATATTTGTAATTATTACAAAAGTATTATGTAGTTTGTAGACAAAAACGATAAAATCGCATTCAGATGCAAAATTATACATTGCTTGCATTACATTGGTACGATCTTGCACGACGTGAGCGGTCGCGCAATGTATTGCGTTCACTGCGAACGTCGCGTGCGTCGATCCAAAGCTTCAATTCTGGGAAATCTATGCGCGTCGATAGTGTTGTACCAAATTGTAAACAATGTCGATATTAAGATGTGTATACGAATGATTATTGTCAGTAATATAACAATGAAAATAACGTTGTATAAATTAACAACAATTATTTTATAATGTGGATTATTAATTTAGTTTCTTAGTTGGTTTTTCGTCTAAAATCTAATTTACGATGCAAACACTTTTTTTTTATTTTACAAAAGATCCAGCTACAAGAAAACTGTGGTTTGAAGCAACTGGTAGAATTGAATGGATACGTACTAAATGTAGCACAATTTATGTTTGCAACATTTTGCAGAAAATGATTACGTAACGCGGGTGAAACCGGCGGGCACAGCTATTATTAATAAATTAACATGCTACAATTAATACCTAAATACTTTTTCACGGAGTAGTTCACAATAAATTAATTAGATTATATTATGTTAATTCGACTTAGCATTCGATATGGACGTGAAATTTAAAATTTATTTATAGTTTTTTTGTATATTGTAGCGTTGTTTTACGTTTTATGTTATTCAAAATGCTATTTTTCTTTCTTTCATTACTATGACGTAAAACAGAGTTGCAACTAGCATGAAACTAAAGAAAATTTAAATTTCGCGGCAGTATCGGATGTTCCCCCTTAATTTGACTTTGATTTAAGTTTATTTATATGTAATTAGGAAGTTATTCGTACCGTATCTGCAACTTGAAAAAATGCAAAACTTTAATTAACTAAACTACAGTAATTTTATCGATATGATTAATCGACCTTTTGGTGGCCGTAACATATATGAGAAATAAATTGCTTTTACACGTGTGTGAGTGTACGTCCAGAGCAGTATTTGAGTTAGTGTGACAACCAATAGTAAACCCGCGATCTAAGTGCGTGTGGTTTATTTGTGTGTGTAATGCGCGTACGTATTATCTCTTGCTTGTAGTTGAGAGACAAGAGTGGGAGACATGCGGCGACACGCGTTCTAATACAAATCAGGAACTATTTCCATTCTAACCTCTTAAACTGTTCTGTGGTTACAAGGTTTTGTATTGTTAGTGAGATATGCTAATACATTTTAAGGTCAGTGTTATACTTCCTAGGTGGTTCCATCGTCATCAGGTCAGGATCTGATGATGGATTCCTGCAGAAGGAACTCTTCAAATATTATGAGCACACCTATCGCAATTTAGGTGTTAAGAAAAAACAAGCAATTTCCAAAGGAAACATGAAAGTGAAAAAAAATACGGGCTTCCTAAATTAAAGTCATTCTTAACTTTTAAGTGTTTTTTTTTTAAACTCCCACCGATGAAATAACATAACATCACGCCTGTAATTCCTGTAAGGTACGGCAGAGTCAAAGTACACCCCCATTTCGTCAGTCATGTTGAAGACAGCCACAAAAATTACAGTGAAGTTACCGCCCCTCGCCATAGTTTCAAGTAAGTCAAATCTGCATAACCTTTTCCCAACTATGTTGGGGTCGGCTTCCAGTCTAACCGTATGCATCTGAATACCAGTATTTTGCATGGAGCGACGGCCTATCTGATCTCCACAACCCAGTAATACGATACCCCTTGGTAAGACTGGCCGTCAGATTTTCTGTCTATTGACGACCCGTAACGACTGTCAAAGATGCACAAATGACAGCCGGGACCAATGGCTTAACGTGCTTCCCGAGGCACGGAGGAGTCTCGTTATGTAAAGATGGTCACCCATCCACGGTCAACCCCGGCAAGCGTAGCTTAACCTGATAAATCGACCTGTGCGGCTGTTATTACTAAGCCACGAGCTCCTCATAGTTACAAGTAAGTACCTAGGTCCCATAATAATGCCCCGATAATTTATTGCCTGGCCGTTCAAATAAAACGAGTAATTATATTCCCATGTGGATAATTATCCCTTTTAAGGCCATAGGATCCGAGTGCCTACTATGTATTTCGGGACATCGCCAAGCGGTTGATCGACTCTTCACGTGACTAGAGGGCTGGCCTATTTTTTGGTCAAAGAATCAGCGTTGCCATACAACGCGGCAATGCTGCCAGTCTTTTGGGAACTTTTCCTGTTGACAGCGATGTGAACGAATTTTTTGATGCTCTTTGGTTACTATGACATATCATTATGAATATTTAGCTTTTAAATATAAATATGATTACATTAACATCATCTTTTCTTTTTAGTAAAATATGTTTTATTTTTTATGTCTGCTTGCTAAACTGACTCTCTATTATTTTCTTTTAAGTCCCATGTGATAGGGGGCTAAGTAATATTAGACTTCTGACGACATGTAGCGAATGTAAAAGATCCATTCACAACCAATGACAGCCGGGACCAATAACTTAAGGTCATAAGCACACATTGCAACGCGCTTTGTTCGTGAGCTTATCCCGAGGCGAGGCGATTATTGCAGTGAGGAGTTTCTTACGAAGAATACTACAAGGCTCGTCTTAATACGGTGACGGTACCTTTCCGAGTTGATATGTGTGCTGTGACCTTTAACGTGCTCCTCACGTGACATAGTCACATATAAAGGGTTTTCCAATAAGAGGTGTTATTTTGATATTCAAAGAAAAATGAAATTTTTTAATATAAATGATCAGATGTTTATTTCATTATAAAGAGGAAGGTATGCCGTTAATAGTGGAAAATTTGATTGAACGCGCTAATCTCTAGAACTACTGGCCCGAATAGAAAAATTATTTTTGTGTTGGATAGTCCATTTATCGAGGAAGGCTATAGACTATGTAACATCACGCTACGACTAATAGGAGCCAAGCCACAGGGAAAACCGCGCGCGGCAGCTAGTAAATAAATAAATACACACAAAAAATATAGTCACCGTCACACATTATAACACATAGTAATAATACTTACCCACATTCATGACGAAAGCTGAAAGCATTCCCTCTGTCTTTTGTTTCTCATGAATCATTTGTCAACGACAGGGAAACCTTGAACGAACCACAAAGGCGAGGGTTCAAGGTTGTCGTCATATTAGACGTTCGTCATGACATGGACATAGCAGTTTTAAATAGACGTCGCGCCATGGCCGTCGGTGTGACGAAAATGGAAGTAGCAGTTCTGGAATAGTAGTTTATTTTCACAAGTTTAATGATAATTTTTGGTGAATGGAATGAGGATTAAGGAGCCGTGCGAAATCAATTTATAATGCAACGTGTTTTTTTAGAGTACCCAAAGGGTAAAACGGGACCCTATTACTAAGATTCCGCTGTCTGTTCGTCTGTCAGGCTGTATCTGATGAGCCATTTTAGTTAGACAGTTGACATTATCACAGATAATGTATTTCTGTTGCCGCCTATAACAACAAATACTAAAAAAAAACAAAATAAAATATTTAAGGGGGTTTAAACTTAATGAAAAGACGGAAAATAGAAATTAACGGTTATCGTATATTGTAAAAGTAATGGTCAATGTACAGAGACAGTAGACGCGCCATAGAGTATACACGATCCACAGACTAATCTATAAGCGTTGTGTTTAGTGTTGTTCCAACATAGAGCCCCCTTAAATATTTTATTTTGTTTTTTTTGAACGAACGACTTGATTTTTTCCGAACGAAATTAATAGATATTTGTTCACGAACCGTGCGCGAGTCATATTTCAGAGTTGGTGGCATATTCAAAGTTGTTCATTTTCATGAGTTCTATACCCCCTGAAAGTATGTCCTCGTTTAACCTAACACACGGTATAAATGATTTGTAGCTGTCTGATTTTTGTCTAGACAGATAGTATGTTAACGATCAAACTTTAATAGCTCCTTGTTCCTCCTGAATATAATGGAAAAAGTTGATTGCCTCTTGATGACGAGTTTATTTATTCCAAAACGTTTAATATTGTTCGGGGAGCTATTAATTTTATGGACCCAATTGAGGTGCCTTCCAGCCACCTTAATAGATCGACAATTTCTAGGGAATTTGGGTTTGACGTCAGTTGGCTGTCTGTTTGGAACATGGAGGATGAAGAAATGGACGTCTAATGAAAGAATGAACTGAACAGTTTCCCACTATCCAGGTCACTTTGGCCATGCTAATGCACTACTGGAGGTGGCCGGTATATATAAGGTGGTGGTGTCAAAAAATATGAGCTGTTCCATACATTTTATTGAATTACGTGAGCATAAATGTATGGAACAGCAAATTCTTTTTTTATCCGATTTCATGGTTCATCCCATAGTAAAAGTTGTTCGTAACGATGAGTACAATGTTCCCACGAAATTCTTTAACGCCTTATAGACTAGGACCCGGCTGTGGTTGTAACATTATAGAGCTAAACAGCTTTGGGCACAGCGTAGGAGCACGACGCAATTGAAGTATACTAATCATGCCCGCCATGAAAGTTTCTTCTCTGTCAGTGTCATCAAGTTCTCCTCAAAGACTTGAATCACAAGAAGGATATTTTAATTTAGACTTTTCACGAGTCATGTCAACAAAGAACCCTCAATATTCATGCCTTAGTAGGAAAGTGCGCCGACCCTGAAGAGCCGTAGAATTAGAATAGAGAGCCAACTTTGTGCTTAACGATTTTTTTACCGAAATGAATGAATGTTGAAACTCCATTTTCTCTACTCCATGACCCGAGGTCGCCGGACCAATAAACCAGAATTCCATTTGTCATAATAAATGGCGAACGGTTCTGTTTATTTGACACAACAATGTGTATTTCTTTCGCTATTTCGACATTTGTGACTGGGGTGTTAAAACTGTAATATTAAGTTAGGCTGACTCAAAGCGACAAGCTCTTGACATGCAAAAAGCGTTTCGTATAATCGGCAACGGTTTCGTGGAAATATTTCGTAGAACTGTTACAGTTAGAAAAATATTATTCTCGTTTTGTAATACTAAAAGGAAACTATTGAAACAACTTTGTGAGAATTGAGTTCGAGTTATCAAAAGACTATACGTATTTACAAGAAGTGGTTAAATACGAATTATATAGTGGTAAAAAGTTTAACTTACTTCTATAAATTAATTGTAAATGGTACAAAAAAATGTTCTATTTCATTCAAATACATAGTTTATCATATTTTAGTTTGTTAATAATTGTAAATACCTGTAGGTACATAGCCAGGTATATTTTTGAAGGTTTTAGGTTATTTATTGTATCTAAGATTTGTATGATTAAAATAAATAGAAACATGAAAAAAATAGGATAACTTAAACAATACTAGCTGTAACCCGTGTGCCTTTGCCTTCGTGTATTTTATCACACTAATATTATAAAGGCGAAAGTTTGTGAGTGAGTGTGTGTGTGTGAGTTTGTATGTTTGTCCGTCCTTCACGTACAAACGGATAAACGGATCTGGATGAAACTTGGCACGTAAAATAAATGAGCTGTTCAGTGCATTTTATGTTCGCATAATTCGTGAAAATGTATGAAACAGCTGATTTTTTTTTCATATTTCTGGTTTGGTCCCATTGTGAAATTTATTCATTTTCATAAGTACAATATCCTCTGAAAGTATGGCCCTCGTTTAACCTGTGTTAGGTTAGGTTAGGTTGTATATTCTAAGGCGACATAAACACAGTCATTCTACAAACGTGAAGATTTGGGATGTCTACTAAAAAAAAACGACAAAGCCAAACAATGTGTTTCAAACAAAAGATAATGAAAGACAAAACTGTTTCAAAACTGTATTTTCACTGCGGCACGATCGCTTCGATGACAGAGACAAATAGCATTATACATCCTGGAAACAGTAATGTTCATTAAATCCAACCCTCATTTATTTCAGCGTTTGTCTGATGCTGTCCCTAGGAATAGACGTGATAATTTCAAACTATGTGTTCATGCCGCTAAAACAACTCTTATGCGTAAGAGCATCTTTTGCATGGCTCCGACCATTTTTAATAAATTGCCCAAATCATGGAAAACATTAAATACATCTGCTCTTAAAAGTAAATTGAAGAGTTTACTAACTGAAAAAGCATATTACAGTATAGCAGAGTTTATGAAAGAGGACAATTTTCCTCGTGTTTGAGATGACAATGTTGTATTTTTTGACATTATTTTATTGATCTATTGTATTTTTTGGAATAATTGTAATTTGGAATTGAAATTTTTAATGACAGTAATTGATATCTAATTGACCAATTTATTTAATGACTACTACTTTGACATTTAATTGTATCTAAAAATGTACTTTTTGAATTTGAATACCTAATCTTTAATGAATAATGAAATGTAATTTTGATGAATATTATCACGGTTTATGCACCATCTCTTCCTACCAATTTGTACGCCACAATACGTGGCTGAACATGTTAGAACTTTTCTGTATATCATTACTATCCTGCATGCAAATGTACACCATGTTTAAACAAATAAAAATTTACTTACTTACTTACTTACTAGCAGCGCTCACAGATAAATAAAAAATGCATAGTTTTATGTCGAAAAAATACTATCGTAGGTCTATTGGGGATGACGACTAAGTTGTAGTCCGTTTAGTCCGTTTTTTTAGTCCACACACAACACATACATTATTAAACAATTATTGGACACGTATTTTTAAATTACGTAATCGAAAGATTACGTAATAAAAGAAAATAAATTGTGTTAAAATGTAGCATGACGTCACAGTTAGGTAGATTGTAAACTTAACAGTTACGTAGCGAGCTCCGACTCCCCAACTTTGATGCGTTTTATTTAAGTATTTTTTTATCAATTTGATAAAGCATACGTGTCTAATATTTTTTTATTATCTGACTAACGGACTAAATGTAATTTATTTTTTTACCTTGTCTCATCCCTATTGTGTTACTAGTTCCGAGAACGTTTCTAGTTTTGATTATTAAAACACGATTGATTCTTCTGAAAGTATTTTAATATTAAACTCAAACTCAAACTCAAAGTATTTATTTCAAATAAACCAATTACAGGCACTTTTGAATTGTCAAGGTGTCGGTCAGTCAGAGAGATGAAGCTAGTTGCCCATTCCAAAGCAGTAGGTACCTATGGAGAAGAACGGGCAAGAAACTCCATGGACACTCTTTTAAACAATATATGGTTACAAAAAATTGGTTACATAGTTCATATTAATATTATACATGTGAGAACGATGCAGAACGTTAAAAGCATCCGATATAAAATATGTAAAAACTATCCAAAAAATAAATTAAAACAAGCCTTAGCCGCTAAGAGATGACCAGTCCCTACTGACAGCGCCCGTTCACGTGTGTTAAGTAAATATTATCTTCGTTTGTTTCTAAAGTACCTACATAAAAATTGTTATCACCAAAAAAACTTATAAATTATAGTGCACCTCGTATGTACTTTACCACTTTTGACAAAAACACCTCGCAATATGAGCAATATGAGACTTTATTAAGTGCTCTTACACACACGTGTCAACGAAAGCCACACGTATCGTGCATTTGAACACCGTGCTCAAATACACGAGCGACACGTTTTAGACGGCTGCAGTGTGTCTCATACACACGAGCACACACTAAAGTACGATCTAACTGACTGTAAGTATGTTTATAATGCAAAAAATAGACAGATATAGTCTTGCAAGTGACTGTAAACTTAAGGGTGATAAAGAAAGGCGCGACCCTGCAAACGGTGAGTAATGGGTAGCCCACCGTCCGATCAGGAGCAAGCGCGGCGCGTTCGTATTCCACACGCGCCTCGAAGAGATGTCAGTATTAAAGAAGGCGCCCGTTAGGGCCGAAGCCTGCCGTGTAAGCAGGATTGTCCGAAAGGGTTACCGCTACCCCGGAACATAAAGGGTTAAGGAAGGAACCCATCCATGGGTTTTAGTCAGTCTGATACTCCCTTCCGCTTCACCCAGAGTGGGTGGGGTCATTTCATGATTTCCCACCCAAAAAAAAAAGGTGATAAATAAATTACGAGGTTGAAAATTCCTCCACATCACTGTCCGTACAAAAGATTTTTAATGTTTAGTAATTTGTATGTAAAACGGAGGCGTTTTATGCGTAGCCGGCTTAAAAAGCAACGACAAATACAGGTGGCGTGTTCTCTGTTCAGATGTTATCGCAAGGGTTCATACAAATGTTAATTAAATCGTACTAATATTAGTTTGTGCTACGTTTTGGGTCAAACGCTTGACTGATTGGCCGTAGATATGTATCATTAACTGTTATAAAACCTAAAGTACAGGTAAACCAAAAAAGTTATGCGTTTAGGTAATATTCGCGTTACTGACATAGTACGAACGTAGCGTCACAGAGTAAACCTCCACACAGGTAGTGCTTCTAAGTTTTGCATTACCATGTATTGTAGTAGGTACCCATCATTGCGCATTAGTATTGTATTTGTCTCAGTCAGATTAACTACTAGACCAGTGCCGATAATTTTTGAAAACAAAAAAAAATATAGTAGGATGAAACCCATTGGAAAAGGAAGCGAATGTAACAAAAATTAAGGGAAAAATAATTTACGGGTGATCTGAGGTCGGGAAGTGGATGGGGGTGCGTTTTTAAAGGTAAAAAATGGTTTATCTCGATTTCCGGTAAAACTAAATAAATACAAGTCCTATGGAAAAAGTTAAATGGTAAAAATGTAGGTAGTACTACAGTATAATTTTTATTCACTTTTTACCATTTTCAAAGGCTTCGGCACTGGTCTATACTCCGTACTCCGGTCACGGATCGTCATTAATAAAGCTTGATACTTTTTTGAGTTCGTTTATGTGTTAAAGTAATTTTTTATAACATTATGATAACACAAAGTACGCAAATATGTACCTACTTCAATGATTGTAAAAGCTCTTGGATATTAGATTTCATAATCGCCGGTGATTTTCGAAGCGTATACTTTTTTGTGGAAAACTGTACTAATATTATCAAAATATACATTTAAACACTGCTTTACACAGAAAAATGTACCTTACTGCTCTTTGGTGTACGAAATATATTTGTTTTATATAGCTTTGGAGCACGCGATGTTGGTAATTGATCTAGAAATGCCTTGTTTTCTAGAAATGAGTTGTTTTTATTTGTCAATAAAATAGTTGTTAGGTGTATTTGCGATTGAAATTGACTTGCTTATTACAGGTTGGCCAATTTGGAGGTATACAACTTTAAATAATTGAGATTACCGGATATTTTTCTTTAATTATAATTTTAATCTAACTTGGCAATTCTATACGGTAAATAAGATCTGCCTTATGCCATCCTTGTTATATTCCCAAAATAAACGAGAATGCCCACTGCCCTAAGGACCGCCGTTGCGTATCAAAATTATTTGTATGATAGCATAGATTTTTTATAAAGGAGAGGTGATGTTGTATTTCAAAGGTAATACAAATTATCCGCTTATTTTGTGGGGTTTTTGTTGTTCTTTGATTTGCAATCATGTTTTGTGGTTAGTTTTGTAACAAACCCCCCATAAAAAAAAGCAGTCCATTACAACAATGTGATTTGAAATCACATAAAACTGCCTCGTTTGTCTAGTGGTCGCAAGCGCTACAACTGACAATGAGTTCCTAGGTTCGATTTTCAGGTCGGGCAAAGTATGACCTAGCAAAGTAAGCGACACTGACAATCTACTTTTATATTAAACTTACATTTCGCCTGTCCATGCCATAAATCGGTCACAGACTTTAACGGTTGCGCATGATATAATTAGATACAGAGGCCAGCACATCAAGTTACCACAATCTGTCAAATTTCTTTGATAGTATTTCAACTTTATTGCAAAGACATAAGGTTCATTTTTAATTGAGAAAATTTGACAGTTAGGGATAGCTTGATGTGCTGGCGTCTGTACACTATTGTTGCCATGCACTTTGCAATTTAATTAAGTAATTAATAATTTAAAAAAAAAGCATCTCAAAATCTGTCAGCCAGTCGTTCCAAGGGGTATCGTATTACCACTGGAGGTCAGATAGGCAGTCGCACCATGTGTAATACGGGTCTTCAACTGCATCCGGTTGGACTGGAAGCCGATCGCCGATTTAATTAATAATAGCAAAAATAGTACTTATCTATTTAAGTACTATTTTTGCTATCGATACGCTATTTATTTTAACCATGCCCTTGTAATTTGCTAAAAGTTAAATCACAATGTACCTAGGTAGGTACTGTTGATTAAACTGACACAATTCTTTGACCCTCTTTACTGTAGCCTCTTTGTTGACATTTCATCGCGGCGACCCGAAGAATTAACCTTTAATTTGTAACTGGCTTAAAATAGATTTGGTTAGATTCGGGTTTCTCGGAATATTTTGAAGGGAAAGTGCTAGATGATTGTGATTACGTGGAATTATATAAATTTTAATGTAGTTTCGTGTCGCATAATTTTCTTCTTCTTCGTGTCGTTATTAATTAACGTGTTACATAATAATAAGGTAAATTAAAAGAGGGGCGGGTCAATCACAGGTTAAGCTACACTAGCCGAGGTCAGCCCGTGGATGGGTGACCATCCATTATATTTCGAGACGCCTCCGTGCCTCGGAAAGAACGTTAAAGGATGATTTATGTCGGATGCGAGCCGCGTTGTGTACGAGGCGCGGTCGGGACACGAATCGAAATCTTCACCAACATTTTATAAGAAGAAATTCGTGCTGTACCGTGTAGAATCCGTGTCCTGTCCGAGTCTTGATCCCTATAAATCGAGCAGACAGGCACGCAGCCCGCTACCCGTGACGGTTATGATCCATAAACCGTTGGTACCGGCTGTCATTTGTGCAATGTTTCTTTGACAATCGCTACGGGCTTACGGGTAGTCAGAAAGTCTGACAACCAGTCTTATCAAAGAAATTTATGTTGGTCGATATAATATGAGGGAACTGCTCTTCTTGTATGCAACCAGTGATGGCCCAGTGGTAACGGCAGTGGTGGTGCCAGTGGAGTCATAACTCATAAGTTCAAACTCAGACAAGTGCTTTACTTTGTGTAAAATATCTCACCACCACAGCTCTAAAAAAAACAGTGAGAAAACTGACCCAAAAATTCGAAGACATTTGACTTACACTTACCCGCACTGGGCCCGTGCCCTCACACAGAGAGAAAGCTTTTTTTTTTAAGGCTGTGAAATCATCCAATGACTGCTCCCGCTCTGGGTGGAGCGGAAGGGAGTGTCAGACTCTTACTGACTAAAACCCATCCATGTTCCTTCCGTAGCCCTTTATGTTCCGGGGTAGCGGTAACCCTTTCGGACAATCCCGCTTACCCGGCAGGCTTGGCTCTGAGGGGCCCCTTCATATGCTGACATGTCTTTGAGACGCGCGTGGAACATATACGCGCCGTCCGGCACGGGTCTGGTGCTGATCGGACGGTGAGTCACCCATTACTCACCACAACAGCTCTAAAAAAACAGTGAGAAAACTGACCCAAAAATTCGAAGACATTTGACTTACACTTACCCGCACTGGGCCCGTGTCCTCACACAGAGAGAAGGCCTGTCTTTCAGCAGTGGGAAAATTGTATTGATTAAATATGCTCTCATTAGAAACCGTAGCTTAACTATTCTGATAGCACCATAAAGTCCCAACACAACTGGTTACTGTAGTCCATAAACCTCCATAGCCACTCCACTTACGCAGTGATTGGTCGAGCCTATTGGGATGCAAGCGTTACTAATCTGAACCAATTAAGGTGCCTGAGAGGTTCCAATTACTGGCCCGCTATTAAGCACCGTGGTACCTGGAGCCGTACGTCTACTAATGATTTTGATGGCTGCGTAGGTAGAGCTTTAAGTAAACATGGATTTAAAACACTCTACGTAGGCTGAGGACATCGAGAGTTGACGACATAGAGTATAGGTACAAGCGTTAAGACCAACTTGACCTTGAGGGTGGAGAAGTCGGAGGCGCGCCGTGACTAATTTTTGAGGAACATTTTGCCTCTGTTAAACCAGGAACTGGGTTGAGAGGGTCAGATAGGCAGTCGGATCATGAAGGCACTGGTATTCAACTGTCCTAGATCCAAAATTTCGAAGACATGTGACTTCTACTAATCCGCACTGGGCCCGCGTGATGAATAATAGCCCACACCCTCTCACAGAGAGAATGCCTGTGTCGCAACAGTGGGAACATTTTATTTAATGCTCTACGTTGGCTGAGGACATCGTAGAGTAGGTACATTCGGGTGATGACCAACTAGATTTTGAGGGTGGAGAAGTTGGAGGCGCGCCATAATACTAATTTCAAGTCGTTCTTGGTGCGCGTTCCGAATCAATGTGGTGTGCTGTATCGGCGTTTCCACGGCCGGCTACGCGACACCTCGCAGCGTGACTCGACGCCGTCACAACGAGTGCAACAGTTTTTAAGATTGTTTGCTTAGAATATGTATTAGTTTATTGTAAAAAAAATCAGCTGTTCAGTGCATTTATGTTCGCTTATCTCGTCAAAATGTACGAGAACACCTGATAGTTTTTTCGCGATTTCTGGTTCGGTCCCATAGTAAAAGTTGCTCGTTATAATGAGTACAATGACTCCTTAAGGGCATTAAAACGACTAAAACTTAACCGTGTATATGAACTGTATTTTATGGGCCTTCGTTGCCTTAAATAAAGGATAAACAAATGAAACAAAACCTCCACAATTTGCATAATTAGCCTTTAGTGTTCCCCCTACTGGGACACAAACCTCCTCTCTGAAATATTGAGCGGGTTGGTAGATGTCACAGGTCTACATTTTTGTTGTTTTAATTCTAGTACAGACGCCAGCACATCAAGCTATCCCTAACTGTCAAATTTTCTCAATTAAAAATGAACCTTGTGTCTTTGCAATAAAGTTGAAATACTATCAAAGAAATTTGACAGATTGTGGTAACTTGATGTGCTGGCCTCTGTACATGTTTCTTCACGATGTTTTCCTTAACAGTTTTAAGAGCAGTGTTGATGAAATAATTTACACAAAGTAAAGCGCCTGCTTGGGTTCTACTCGTTAGTCGGGAGTCGTTACCACTGAGCCACTACATGTATTTAATGCATTGGATATAAGTCAATTTTGTCGTACAAAAACCACTATAAATATCGTTTCTAAGTTTATATTTGTTCGACTTCTGATAAAATAACTGTGTTTCTATTTTTAGATTAGCTTCAGTCATTTTCTTGTACAGACAGCAACAAAGATGTCTCGATGGGTTTAAACGGAACTCCATTTTTAAGCCACCGTGTTGGGGTTGGCTGCCTTGAGTCTGACAAGTAGAGTACAGTTGAAAAAGCTGTTTAGTATATGTTGAAAGTGCATGTGAGTTACGTCATAAGCAATAATTCAAATTCAAATTCAAATTTATTTATTTATATATAATCTGTCTTACAATAAAACGTAGGGCGGTGACCCCCAAACTAGGCATTTGCCTGTATCTTGGGGATCGGAGCATTATCATTTTAGTATTAACATTTAGGAGGGATTATAAAGTTGGTAAACATGTACTTAAATTAAACTAAACTAAGAGTAATATTGAAAATCTATAAAAAGAAAAAACACTTAAAATATAAACTGTCATCAGCGTGAGATCAGGTAGGTCAGTTAGATAACTAAGTAAAATTATTATATTACTGTAATCGTAACTAGATAATTATAAAAACTAATAATCAATAGGAACTAATTAATTAAAGAAAAAATAATAATAATAATAATAGTAACAAAAAATTTAGAGTGTAAGTGTGAGTATGTGTTAGAGAGTGTGTGTGGTTGGGTATTTGTCTGTAGTGGACGTGAGTGTTAGGTGTGTGTGTGTGTGTGAGTATGATGTTACTGATTGTGATATTATGAGTAAATAATGTCTTCTGTGTCATCGTAGGAGAGATTAAATAGCCAATTATTAAGTAAAAGTTATCACGCACACAATAGGAATAAATATTGACCTATGAATATGAATATTTGACTGCACTAGCGGAATGCGTACCAAATAGCTTGTTTGAATATAAATTTAAGTATCGTCACAGCTGTAAGCTATTTTACTACTCAAGATGATTTAGGCACCTAAGAGAAAGGAGCTGACCAACACCTTTTAAAGAAGTATTATTTTAATATTACTTTTTTTTTTTTTAAGGAACAGCGCGATAGAGCTGTTATAGATATATGTAGCACCATCTCATTCTAACACTGAAGTAATATTTAAATAATACTGCTAAATGTAGTGGTAGTTCAGGTATAGTAATTGAATCAAAATGTATATGGTAAAAAAAAAAACATAAATTAGACGCGTAAAGTGACTTTTCTTTCCAACCATACTCTGGTAGTTACCCACATTACAAAGTATCCATATTTTATCAGCCGCAGTGACTGAACTAAACCTGGATTGACATATTGATTGTTTGATTTGTATTCATAACGTTGTTACGCTTGTCTTGTGAAGGACTAAAAAGGACTACATATTAGAAAATATAGCAGGAAATTGCTATGATTAATTTCATTGCATTTTTTGATGGGCAAATCATATTAACCCATTAGATGTTCGCCTTTTAAAAGCCGTTTGCCTATAAGAGCTCAACGATTTATTGTCGTTTTCTTATGATCCCGTAGCCACCATTCATAACAGCACACAACCACGTTTTGACATCTCTTAAAGAAACACGGAAGCAAGCAGTTCTGAAAAGAACTGACACCACGTTTTTGACAATCTTTAAAGAAACAGGAATATCAGGACTGGATACCCCACACGCCGTTATCTCGTTCTTCAGGAACACTGGGTCGTCCAGCTTCGGTTCGCGGCGTCCTCCATCTTCTATCGCCACGCCCGACAAGTCCACTACTCACCCTGACATGTTCACACGACGGTGGCAGAAGCGAAATGGAAGATTTTTTTTTTTTTTTTTGAAATGGCATCTCGCAGTTCAACCAAAGGGTTGTCTACTGCTTAACCGGGCTTGCCTGTGGCTGCCACAAAGAATTGTAGCCTCCAGCCAGGGCTTAATAAAAACTAAAGCTAACTTAAAAAACTAAGCGACTACACGCTAAGGGCACCCCCTGCGGGGTTCGGACCTCGGCTTAGGGCGTCGCTGGGGGGGGACAGCAAGGGACAGCTGGATCGGGGGTTTTTAAAATTACTGGCTCAGCGGCAACGCGGGCTGGCTCGAGCAAGGGTCGGGGGGATGAGAGCGGACAGGGTCGTCGCGACGGGCCTCGACGGCGAGGACGGAACGACGGAAATTTGTGTTTGTATGCTAGTCTAACAGTGCTAGTGGCCGGGCTGCTCTCCTGGAGGAGAGTGGTGGCATCGTCGGGGGCAACGAGGGTATGCCGTGGACGGCGAACCTTACTGATGCGGGACGGGGTGTATCGGGAGGCGGCCGCAATCAGGGGATTGCGGTGCTTTATGGCAGTGTCAAAGAAACGCTTCGAGAGGCGTTTCATGAACTGCTGAACTGTGGGGAGTTTAAAATCTACATGAAGGTCCATGTTACGGACGTAAAAGGGAGCTCCTGAGACCCTACGGAGGAACCGGTTTTGAAGTGTCTGCATTCGATGCAGATACTTGGGTTTGGCGTGCGCGAAGACGACGCAAGCGTATGTCATAATGGGACGGATTACAGCCTTATAGAGACGCAGTTTGCACCGGAGTGACAATTTGCTGCGTTCTGTAAGCATGAATTGGAGCCTACCGAGAGCGAAAGCGGCCCGCGAACGGACCTGCTTTATGTGCTCTGCGAAACTGAGGTGCTGGTCGAGAGTGACACCCAGGTACTTGGCATGCTTCGCCCAAGGGATCGGCTTGCCGTACATGGTGATCGGATTAGGGGGGTTGGGGAGGGCCCTACGAATTCTCCTAAAGAGAACAGCCTGGCTTTTATCGGGGTTGACCTCGATTCTCCATTTCCGGAACCAAGCGCCGAGGACGTTGGCCGAGGTCTGGAGAGTCTGAGCTATAGCTGGCGGACTGGTCCCTGTGTAGTAAATGGCCGTGTCATCGGCGAATAACGCCAATTGGGCCTTTTTACTCTTAGGGATGTCGCTAGTGAACAGGGTAAAGATTAGGGGGGAGAGAACGGAGCCCTGGGGGACTCCGGCGCGAATTGGGTGGGGGGAGGAGAGAGCGCCCTCGATGCGGTAGCGGAAGGTGCGGTTCGACAAAAAGTCCCGTAAGATGAGCACGAGACGGTCGGGCACGCCGAGTTGGTATAGCTTATATATTAAGCCATTGTGCCAGACTTTGTCGAAAGCCTTCGCTATGTCGAAGAACAGGGCGCCAGTCATAGCGCCACGCTGGAAGCCGGCACTGATGTGCTCGACTATGCGGTGCGCTTGCTGGACGCACGAGTGTTGGGTACGGAACCCGAACTGCTCGTCCGGAATCAGGCTCTTCGCCTCGGCATAGTCCTTGAGACGCTTATAAATAAGCCTCTCGTAGATTTTGCCGAGCACGTTGAGCAGACTGATGGGGCGATAGCTGGTGGGGTCGGATTTGGGTTTGCCGGGTTTGGGGATACCTATAACAGAGGCCTCTTTCCAGGCTTGTGGGAACATGTTATTACTCAAGGCGCCATTGAAGATGGCGGTCATGAGCATGATCAGTTGGGCGGGGAAGAGTTTGAATACCCTATTGGTAATTCCATCTGAGCCGGGGGCTTTACGAGCCTGAAGACCCTTGATGATGTCTTGCACCTCGTCAGGGGTGACGGGGGGCAGAGGATCATCTGGATCTTCGACGGGCGGGAGAGAGGCTCTACGTTCGACCTCGGCGTCGACTTTGGCGAGGTGCTTTGGGTCGACCGGAAGGGAACTGGGGGAGCATTGGGACTCGAGACTGTCGGCTAGGAGCTCGGCTTTTTCAGAGCTATCGAAAGCGATGCTCTTGTCGGGACGGATGAGTGGAGGGGTGGAAGATTCTTCGGGAGCGCGAAGCTTCCTCTGAAGGTTCCAGAAGGCATGGTGATTGGGCTCAAGTTCACCGAGTAACTTGTCCCAGTTGTCCGAACGAGCTTCCGCAATGCGTTTCTTTACAGCACGCTGTAAATTGCGCATGTGGGCTTTGTTCGCATCGCAGGGGAAGGAGTCGTAGGCACGGATGGCTGCGTTCTTCTCGGTTATCAGCTCACGTACGTCAGCGGGTAGTTTCCAGCGGTGGTCTTCCACCACCGGGACTTCCCGTGAGCAATCCGTCAAAACGGATTGCACGTGTTCTGTAAACGAGGCGATCGCACCGGTAGTGTCATCGACAGAGACAATGAGGTCAGGAATGGATTCCAGCTGAGGTGACAGAGTGTCGGATTTAAGCTTTTCGCTTACTTTCCTCCAGTCGGTCACCAACTGGGTGCGGGGCGGGTGGTCAGGGTCAAGCGGACCCCCCGTGTAGGGGGTGAGGTGCATGACGACGGGACGGTGGTCAGAGTTAAGCTCTTGTAGCGCCTCTAAAGATTGCAAACGAAGGTTCACATTCTTGAGGAGCGCTATGTCGAGGACATCGGGAGTTTGGTTAGGGTCGCCGGGATAGTGGGTGGGAGTCATCGGAGCGATGACGTCAAAGTTAAGGGAGGCCCCTAAGTTGAACAGTAATCTGCCTCTGGTAGAAGTGAGATTACTGTTCCAGGCGGGATGTTTGGCATTGAGGTCGCCCGCCAGGATGACGGAGTCGCTCAAGCCGAAGAGGAGTGAGAGGTCGGCGGCGATGGATGGATGATCCTCGCTACCGTTGGTCGGTGGGAAATATCCGGAGATGATGGTGATCGGTTGATGACCGGTCATGGCGAGCCGACAGAGAGAGATCTCCAAGTGAGAGAGGAGAGGGGGGGGATCTAGCGGGATGCAATGGAGAGTCCTTCTGAAATAGATGAGGGTTCCGCCCTTGTGACAGCGTGACCGATCATTGCGAACTATGCGATAGTTGGCGATGTTCGGGTTGCGTATATGGGGCTTCAGAAAGGTCTCCTGAACTAATAGGACGTCAAGCTGATGGTCGCGGAGGAAGGCGGCGATCTCATCGCGTTGACTTTTAACGCCGTTAGCGTTAAAGAAACCTAGCTTGAGGGACCGGGGCTTTGTACATCTAGCACCTTTTGTAATATCCATAATTGATATTTAAAAGGTGAGGTTGGAGATGGCGCGCAGTTACAGGGGTAGCTGTGGTATGCCATGAGGATTTTGATAGGGTCGCCCTTGGCGGCGTAGACCTGATCGGCCATCGCGATCGCCTCCGGGGTTTCGAACACTTGGTTCATAACCGCGAGGGTGTGGACGAGGATCTCCGTCGTGGTGGGCTTGGTACCTGCTGGGGAAGGGGAAGGGACCTTTTTCGGGGCTGCCGAGGCAGGCTTCGAGGGGGCGGCGGGTGGAGTTGCCAAAAGGGCCACGAGGGAGGGGGTTGGCCCAGGGTTAACGGTAACCTTGGGCGCGGGGTTGGTAGCAGGGGGCTGAGAGATGGGGGCCGCGGTGACTGGAGCGTCGCTGCGGAGTAAGTTGGCCCAGGGCATGGGTCGTTGGGGGCTGAGTCGCACTGGCAACTGTGCTGAGGGCACTTTGATTGTAGCCGAGGGGCTTTCCCTCTTCTGGCGATCGCTAGCGCGCTTCGCCAGTTTGGGGGAGGAAGCCTTGGGGGCTTTCGGGCAGCCACGGTAGTTGGCTGGATGGCCAGATTGGCCACACAGTACGCAGCTCGGGGGTTCGGTGCATAAAGCCCGATCCTTGGGGCGGGGACAGTCCGCTGTGCCATGGTCACCCAGACACTTGACGCACCTGGGGGTGGCGTAGCAGTTGGACTGCGCGTGGCCATATAATTGGCAGCGATGGCACTGGCCAATTATGTTGGAGCGGCGGGGTTTCTCAATAGAGATCCCCGATAGTGAGCAGACCGACTTGATCTTAAAGATCGGGTGGTGCCCTTCTACAGGGTCACACACCACGAGGACCATGTCATAAGCGTGCCCGCGACGCGCCTTATGAAGGCGGTGCACCGCTGAAACGGGGATGCCTTGGGCAGAGAGGTCATCTTTGATGTCGTCCGAAGGGATCTCCTTCGGGACTCGGCGGATGACTACGCGAGTCGGTGTTTCTTCAGGGAGGGCGTAGGTATGGAACGAGTAGTTCCTAGTACGCAGCATAGCGGTGAGCTCCCTGTAGTCCGCGGACGAGGGAACGGACACCTTGATGCCCTGTTGGGTCGAAGTGGCGCTGGTGTACTGGATCTTACGATCCACGCACATCTTGGACACTTCGGTCCATTTGGCCTTGTCTTGGATATAGACCGGAGGCGGGGGCTTTTGCTTCTTTCCAGAAGCGGAAGCGGGTTTCGCCTTGCTACCGCAGGGGCGGGGAGCCTGAGAAGGGGCAGGGGTGGGGGAGGATGAGGCCGCTACGGCCTTTTTGGCCTTGCTGGCCTGGGACGAAGCCCCTTTCTTCCTCTTCCCTCCTTTTCCGACGACCTCGTAGTCGTCTTCCGAGGATGAGGAAGAGGCAGAGAGGGGGCCATCGTCGTCCGAGATCGGAGCGGACGTGTCCATGCTCTCCGGTAGAGCTTGGACTGGGGTGGTGGGGGCAGCCTTTGTGATTACCGGGACAATAGAGCCCGGTGCAGCTGCGGACGGAACAATAGTAGCGGCCGAGACAATGGGTCTCGCGCTAATTGGGTTCGCGGAAGCGGGCTCAATTGTCGGTAAGGACAATAGAGCCGGAATTCCGGCAAGCGGCTTTGAGTAAGCCGCTTGAATAAGGCCTTGATCGGCCGGCGGGGGCGAGAGCGGGCTATCGAGCGCATCGGTAAAGTCGGCGACTGCCGACGATAGCGCGGTGGGACTGCCGCGCAAAGCACGGGCGGAATGCTGGGCCACGAAGTTCGGGTCCGGGAGCAATTCCGTAAGGAAATATTTGACCCATCTCGGGTCGTAGTCCGACATTGTCGGTAGGGAAAACTATAACCTAGATGCGAAAACACATGGCATTCGCAACCTATCGGCCCTAAATACTAATTCCCCGGGTGGATAGGCCCGGGGATGTGTAGCCTCCCTGTCGGGTGCAGACAGGGAGGTGTGTACCTATGGTGAGCCCTAAGCTTGTAAACCGTTCGCCAATCTTATTGTGCGAACGGGCCCTGACCGGGTCTAGTGCGAAGGGGTAGACACTCCCAACCGACACTAGGTGTGTTGCTGTGGACGAAGTCAGAAACTAGAGTTGACTAGGAGATCCCCCAAGGCCAAACTTCTAGCTCTCGGCTCCAATTGACTGCCTCACCCTGAAGGGGATCGGCGGGTGTGATTGGGTCAACACCCCACTCGGCTTCGTTGACACCGTGAGGTTTCAACCGAGGACCACGAAACTGTGGTTTTACCCAGAGGGGGCCAAGACCGACGATAACGTTTTGACAAAATTTCTGTTAAGAAATAGCGACTGTAACTACCTCCTTGAAAAAGGCAGTAGTATACAGGAAACACTTGTAGTCGATGACTACGAAACTGGCGTCGACAGGAACGTCGACCGGAACACACTAGCGGCGAGACAGGGTGCGGCGAGCAGGTAGCGGAGAGCAGGTAGCGCGCGGCACGTCCGTCCGGGGCGAGCGTCGGGCAGCGAGTGTCCCTGGAAATGGAAGCGCGGATTGCTGGACACCTATACTTATGCCTTCGGCGCGTATGCAGCGCGTTCGCGCCAAACACACAGGCGACACCGTGCGAAATTAATTCGACAACATTGTGCTGTAGTGTGATTTGTTAAAAACCTATGGGGTTCATACAACATTTAAGGGGTTAATATGACCAACATAAACATAATATCACGCCTTTTTTTCCAGCCGCACGGATCTGTCTATGAGGCTACACTGAGCCACGCTAGCCGAGGTTGGTCCTTGGTTGGGTGATCTTTACATATCGAGACTCTGCCGTGCATGGGAAAGCACGTTAAGACTTTGGTCCCGGGTGTATCATTCGTGGATCTGTGACAGTTGTTATGGGTAGTCAGAAGCCCGAAAGTCTGACAGCCAGTCTTACCAAGGGGTATCGACTTCTCTCGTCTCGGTTGTGAAGGTCAGATAGGCAGTCGCATCATGTAAAATACTGGTATTCAGTTGCATGCGGTTAGACTGGAAGCCGACCCTAACATAGTTTGGTAAAGGCTAGTTAGATTGATTTTTTGGTAATAACCTCTTTAACCAAGGAACTGGGTTGGAGAGTTAAGATAGGAAGTCGCACTATGTAAGCATTGCTATTCAACTGTCCTAGAACCAAAGGTTTAAAGACATGTGACTTCTATTAATCCGCACTGGGCCCGCGTGTTGGTTTACGATCTACTCCCTCTAACAGAGAGGAGATATGTGTCCCAGCAGTGGGAACACTACAGGCTGAATACTCTTATGTAAAGTATAATAGGTAGCGACTCAACCGGCTCTTTTACTCACTTAAAAAAAAGGTAAGTAATATTAAATTATGTACGAGAAGTAAACATACCTTTACCTACTTTTTTAACAAGGCCTGTGCTCATAAAATAATAATATAGGGCCTGAAAACAGCGCCATTTACATTTTAAATCAAGCCCTTATATTTTCCACACGAAAGCGCTAATCTCTGACCTTGGAATGTTAGCAACAAGTTTCAGAGTGTGCAGACGGCTTAAATCCGTGGCTTTACAACTGCCTGTAATAACATTATGATAAGTAAAGCTTCCTCCACGCTCTGTTACACGTATACCTACGCTTAACGGAGCGTACAAGCTTTACTGCGTCAGCAATTTAATTTCCGAACACGTACAAACTTGTGTTTTTAGAAAAATCTGTTTGCGTTCCAAATTCAAACTTTTGTATTATGACTTTTAGTAACGTTAAACGGGGTAAATAGGGATGCAGGGGTGAATCGGGACGAAACTTAAAAAGGGATTTTAACTTTAAAGTAATATAGTTTGTTACTAACAAGGGCACTTAATTGTTAATGATAATATAGTTAACACATTACTGGTGCTTTTTGGCCACTAACTATATTATTTCAATGTTAAAATCTCTTTTAAAGTTTCGTCCCGATTCTCCCCTGCATCCCTATTCACCCCGTTTGACTGTACCTACTAGTCATTCGGAATTACATCGTGAGGACAGAGCTTGACAGATATTTCTGAAGTGATAATTCTTGTACCGGTTACGGTACAAGAATCTAAGTTGGAGGCCCATGGGCAGCATAAAAACTCTGACACCAGGTTAGTCACTAACCACACGAAAAAGAAGAAAGAAGAAATTCGAAATTCAAATTGATTCAAAATATGTAGCTTTTTTTTTTATTAAGGCTGGGAAATCATCCAATGACTGCTCCCGCTCTGGGTGGAGCGGAAGGGAGTGACAGACTCTTACTGACTAAAACCCAACCATGTTCCTTCCGTAGGCTTTTATGTTCCGGGGTAGCGGTAACCCTTTCGGACAATCCCGCTTACCCGGCAGGCTTGGCCCTGAGGGGCCCCTTCATATGCTGACATCTCTTTGAGGCGCGCGTGGAACATATACGCGCCACACGGCACGGGTCTGGTGCTGATCGGACGGTGAGTCACCCATTACTTACCGTCCGCAGGCCTGCGCCTACGGTGGCCGGGAGTTGTCCCGTGAAAATATGTAGCTAAGTTGATATTTGTTTATGTGGAATTAAAAGCAACTCACTTGGCATAATGTCATCATTTATAGCAACATCGCGACGCGCCACAACTTCTTTGTTCTATTTTTTAATACAGGGACGAAAACTTGTAATGGAAAACTCGCTATCTTCTATACCATAAACGAGCTTCCTCGGGAAACTCGAACTCCGTGCGATGCTGCAGGAAATAGTTCCGTTATACTTTACTTAAGGCAATTTTGCATCTCAACGCTCTTGAATATGTTAGTTTGCTGTTATATTAAAGCAAAGTTTTAACTTTTTATAGGTTTAGAGACTACCTCTACGGGTGACTTATGAAAACTTAAACCATAGTTAGAACCTTGTCATCTTACACAATGAAAATGGCGGCGTAAAAAAAATGACGATATTAAAAAACGGGTTTAATATGACAAAATCCAAAATCTGATAAACAATATCGTACAGTGATCATACAACTGTTGCATAAGTAATGCTATAATGTTTCCAATGTTGGGACCAGGCCTCCAATTTTTGGAAGTGTGGAGAGTGTGAGGGCTGTTATACAAAACTCGGGCCCAATGCGGGTTGGTAGATGTTACTTGTCTTCGATTTTTTTGGTTCTATGACATGCTGGTTTCCTCACGAGTTTTCTTTTAACGTTTTGTGAGGAATGTTGACGAAACAATTTACGCAGTGTGAGGTTCGAATTTACGACCTACGACTCGTAAGACATTAGCACTGCGCCATCACTGCTCTCCAACGGCTAATATTTGTTAGTTGATAACAATTAAGTATAATTAATTAGAACTGCATAAATTAGGGATATATGGTTGTCGAGTTATAAAAATGTGGTGGTATCCACATCGTCATATCGAATTACGCATTACACTTTCGTCACGCAAAATTCTGCATCACGCAAGCAGAATTTACCGCATGACTAGCATACCTTAATAATGTCCCGACATCAATCGTCAGGCAGGCGTCGATAGCCCTCCAGTCACAACTTGTTGAATTGTTTAGTGTGGATGTCGTTTGAGTTTATTCTTTTCTTTGCAAAATTATCTATTTGTATTTTATTAGATTTGACAACGGCAGACGCAGATAAGGAATTATTTTAACCTTTTGTAAGCCAGATCACTCCCACGCCACAAATTCTAGTATATTTAATTGGCACGTAAAAATGACGTTTTCTTATCGACTTTAGCCGACTGTGGCGTGTTGTGCACGTTTTTACTTGTCGGCTATATCCGACCACAGCGTGTTGGGCACGTTTTCATTTGTCGGCTATATCCAACTGTGGCGCTCAAAAGGTTAAATTGATTTATTACGTACTAGCTTCTGCCCGCGACTTCGTACGCGTATCCTGTTGCTTATGCCAGCGACAACGGGGTCGTCCAAATCGAAGATCTGAATCACGATCAGCCTTCAGTCGCGCATCACGTTCCCCACTTGTCTAGCTGGGCTCTTGGAGTTCTACAACAGGTGTTCCAGATCTTCGATTTTTATAAGTCAACAGAAAGTGCTCATCAGATTGGACAACTTTTCTTCCTATACAGAGTTGATATGACAGAGGGGCATTAAATTACACTACGTATACTATACGTGTTTAGTATTAACTCGGTACGGTATAAAAATAAAGAAAATAAAAATGAGTTTTTTATTTTTTCAAACAAACTAAATAGCTTACAAATCAGAGTAAAATGGAACCACCCTTTGTAAATAAAAACTGACCTTGTAACGCAGCGGCACCGACGCGTGCACGCCGGAGCGCTGTTAGGAAAGATACATCGTGTTCAAACGGGGCTAAAATTTGCGACTAAACTACTGCTCCTATTTAATTGTTTTTGGTACAGAGCTTGAAAATGGTCCCTAGTATAATCTGTTTGAAGGAAAGCCC
Source organism: Hyppa rectilinea (assembly GCA_951799385.1). Taxonomy (NCBI): domain Eukaryota; kingdom Metazoa; phylum Arthropoda; class Insecta; order Lepidoptera; family Noctuidae; genus Hyppa; species Hyppa rectilinea. The sequence goes on along the minus strand of OX637322.1, from coordinate 9,894,824 downwards.
CTCTGTCGTATCAACTCTGGCTTTTGGAATTCCACAACAGGTGTTCCAGATCTTAAATTTTTATGCGTCAACAGAGAGTGCTCATCAGGCTGAACAACTTTCTTTTGACGACACGGTTGGCGCAGTGGTTGAGCGATTGACTGCTGCGCACTATGTCGCGGGTTCGATTCCCGCACGGAACGAATATTTGTACGACCTGCAAGTATTTGTTACGAGTCTGGGTGTTTTTCTATCTATAATATGTATGTATTTACAAAAAAAATATGTATATAAGTAGTATATCAGCCATCTCGTTACCATAACACAAGCATTAGGTTGCTTAGCTTGGGACGATATGACGTTGTGTGAAATGTCCAAGGATATTATTATTATTATTATAACTTTCGCTAAGACGTCATTCCAATATCTGTTATAGTGTAGCTGGGCTCTTGGAGTTCCACATCAGGTGTTCCAGATCTTCAAATTTATTCTCTCAGCAGAAAATGCTCATCACGTGGAACAATTTTTGCTACGGTACTATTTTCGTATCTCTTATAGTTTAGCTGGTCTGTTGCGGTTCTGCATCAGGTGTTCGAGTTTCCAATATAAATTATAGTCTATTTGTTGCCCAGACTTAATACCTACACAACAAAAAAAAAACATTCAAATCCGTCCAGTAGTTCCGAAGATTAGCGTGTACAAACAAACAGACAAACAGACCGAATTTTTTTTTGGATTCGTGCTCTATTACTGTTTCTAAACCATCCAATCATTATTTTTTTAATATATTCAATGTACAGAATTATTTTTTTTACTGTTTTATTATATTATATAGATAGATTTTAAGGAAAATTTAGAAAAAGAACCTAACCTACAAACCCTAAAATATAAATAAATGAAATATGCAAACAGTCAGTATTCAAGTGAATCGCAATAATCGAATGCAACTATTCGCCTATACTCTCCAGGATACGTGCGTTCGCTACGAATAACTGAATCCATAAGGCAGCGGCGTGTTTTTTTTTTATAATGGCATCTCGCAGCTCAACCATAGGGTTGTATACTGCTTAACCGGACTTGCCTGTGGATACCACAAAAGAATTGTAGCCTCCAGCCAGGGCTTATAAAAACTTACAAACTAAGCGACTACACGCTAAGGGCACCCCCTGTGGGGTACGGACCTCGGCTTAGGGCGTCGCTGGGGGAGCACAGCAAGGGACAGCTGGATCGGGGGTAACAGCGGCGCGGCTCTCAGCGCGCTTTATATAACCACGGACGCGTAGGCGCGATGCGTATACGTACTCTGATCTGATAGAATATCTTAACAAATGTTTGCCGTGATTCTTTAAATTGACATAACTTTTTTATTTATGAACCGATTGACATGAAATAAACACTAAATGTTAAGTGAAGCTCACTTCAATATATTAGTGAAAACCGTATCTAAATAGAATAAGCCGTTTCTGATATTAGCGTGCACAAACACACAGACAAACAGACAAACAGACAAAAAAAAAATTAATTACAATTTCGGGTTCCGCATCGATATAATAACAACCCCTGCTACTTTTTTTTTATATATTTCTATTGTACAGACACCACTTTTCTACAAATTTATTATATGTATAGATAGATAGATATAGATCTAGCAAGCTTACAGGAATTGTTACCGAAATAAGTTTGAAAATGTTTGCTACGCCGCGCCGTAGCAAGCTACGAAATGCTACGAGATTCTGTAAGTAGATTAAACAAAATCAATATTTTTTGCAACTTTTATTTAGTTGCTTGGCTCGCTTCTGTGAGGAGTTTCACGTGGCTTTGTGATTTCATCAACATGTTGGGGTCGGCCACCAATCAAACCGGATTTATCTGAATTCCAGTATTTTACAAGGAGTGACTGCCTATCTTACTTCCAGAATCAAATTAGGTATTGTTTGTTCCACACCATAAATATATTAATATTATTTAAAGCACTCAGTTGCAACTAAGTGGTCCCTGGACACAATACGGTGCATCGTATATCAAGAACCTCCTCTGAGACAAAAAAGGATTCCCTCACCTAAAATATGGGCTAAACGTGCAGAATTACTCTTTGGACAAATTCCAGCAATGAAAATAAACGCGATCAGTTTTTCGTTATGTCATTACTTCCCAGAATTCGATATTTATTAGCGGCACGCTCGAATAGTGTAATAATATTGTTTTTTTTTTAATCCAATCTGTCAGTTTTGATCACAATCGAGCGCGCGACTTCTTGGTGTACTTTTCGCTACTCTCCATAGTTTCGGATTTGGTCATCGACGAGACATATGAGACAAAACTCCAAAAGCTTATCACTGATGATTGATCGTGTCTAATGGCACGAAAGGGATTCGCCATTAATCAATGTGTGTAACGTAGAATGGAATCACTCAGGCGGAAGGTGCGTGGACATGGTCTGAAATGGCCGTCAATGGCCCACAATGACCGTTATGGGCAGTTTAAGGCTACTTATAGACTGATTGTGTTCTCGTGGTGAACAATAAGGAAACTGTCGGTACTTGCCTATTTCTAAACTACGGGAAAAAGATTTTTATGATAATTGTATTATTTTCTTCTTGTTTTCAGTAAGTGTATTAATTTAAATAGTTGTTGTTATTTCGTTTTAGTTTTTAACAAAAATTTGTCTATTTGAATAGCAGTAAGTGTGTAAAATAATACATAACTGCCATGCTTTACACACGCGTTTTGCACTACATAATTATATATATTATTACACATTTATATATTTAAACAAAATAATATACAATGACATTAATTCTTTTTAAACTCCGCAAAATACTAACTATCCCAAGGGAACGTACTACCAGGATAAAAATGTATCCTGCAGTGTGTCAATCCAGGTCTTACACTACCTCTGTGCCAAGTTTCATCCAGATTCGTTCAGCCGTTTGATCGTGAAGGACGGATAAAATATAAACTCACACACACACTCACTCACTTTCGCCTTTAAATAATATAAGTGTGATTGTTACAACAACCATTGGCAACCCTAAAAATGATTTTTAGTAAACATTCTTTTCGGTTTATTGCATATTAAACCGAATGTATTGGCATCTGGTAATAGAAATTCCTAGTAAAATTGTAAAATACTTTCAGTTGAAATGCAAATCTGTAATATGAGAGGCTAAATGTTTCAACATACTTTTTTTCTTTACTACATCTGCCATATTTTAAGTAATTTAATTTTTTTGGAACTGGTAACACCAAAAAAGAATATAAATAAAATGTGTTTACCATTCATTTATGTAGGACTTACGAAATTTTGGACGTTCGAATAAAAAAACGTTGAATTTTAAATGAATATACCACGTCCCGGGATTTTCAGATTCATGAATAACTTACAAAAATTTCAGTGAAACGGCCACAAAAGAAACAGCATGTTAATTTTGTAATGGCACCCCTGAATTTCGTAACAATAGGTGCAAATTAATATTAAGCTATTGTCCGTTTAAACGTTTTCAGAACAAATTAAGCAATTACCTTTTTACACTGTTAATTGAATGAATTACACTGTTAGAAAACATAACGAAAGAATAATTAACAGAAAGAATAGAATAAATTAATGAGTCAGTCTTGCTTTATATAATCAGCCTATTCACTGCTGGGACGCAGACCTGCAGACAGTTAGTAGTGGGCCGTAATCCACTACACGGGCCCAATACGCATTGGTAATTTTACAATATGTCATTATCATACTGCACCGATATTTTCAACAGCATGTGAAGCCAAGTCAGAGGCCCATGGTCAGCATAAAAACTCTGACATCAAGTTAGTCACTAACCACACCTCATTTCGTGTGAAGAAGATACTGCACCAATTATTTACTTGCTCCCTATTATGATAATACATGGGTCTTAAACATAACTGGCGAAATATGGGTGTACTATTTTTGTACACCTCTGCCTGGACCTTTAGTGATTACTTGCGTGATGTTATGTTACCAATTATTTACATATTTTCAAGCTGTTTAGGGATGAAACCCTCGGGCCGTGGGGTCCAAAGTGCTCATAGTTTGTTTAAAGAAATCTCTAAACGGCTAGTTGATACTTCCCGTGACCCAAGGGCTTGCTTTTACCTTGGTCAGAGGCTTAACATTGCCATACAACGTGGCAATGCTGCCAGTCTCTTGGGTACAATACCAGTCGACAGCGATGCGGAGGAATTTTTTGACGCCATATTTTAGTTAGTTATTAGTTTTAAATACTTGTACATAATATACCATAAATAATTTTTAGTTTTAACACGTTGAGCGCCACCGCGGTCACCGGTGGCCGGGAACAATAGTTTTTTCTATTGTGTCTGCTGCGTGGCAGTTAATGAATTAATGTTAGATTATATATTTACATAATCAGTGTTCAACTTTACAATACTCTCTCCCGCGCAAGAGTCGTTCTTCCCGCCTAAAAGTATCACAACAAACGGTGCTCATATAGGTTCGAAGTCAACACGTACCAGTTCTCAGAAGCCGGTCACCGACTGCACGACATGTTATTCGCTTCCCAGTAACAGTAGTGACCTCATACGTTGTATATTACGACTGAACACGACCTGTTTATTGGCTTCATCGACTGTTCAGACAAAGGCTGGAATTAAAATCGTTTGGATCAGAATAGACTAATCAATCTGCCTAGCCTTTTCCCAACTGTGTTGGGGTCGGCTTCCAGTCTAACCGGATGCAGCTGAATACCAATGTTATACATGGAGCGATTGATCACCACAACCCTGTAACTGGGTAATACGATACCCCTTGGTTAGACTGAATGGCAGACTTTCGGGCTTCTGACGACCCGTAACGACTGACAAAGATGCACAAATGACAGTCGGGGCCAACGGCTTAACGTGCTTTCGGAGGCACGGAGGAATCTCGATATGAAAAGATGGTCACCCATCCACGGACCAACCCCGGCAAGCGTAGCTTAATCTGATGGATCGATCCGTGCGACTGTTATTACTTAGCCACGAACTTCTCACTTAGCATTAGTTCTGAAACTAATGTCTTTTATGTAGACTAACTTAGTAGAAGTGATTATGTAACTGTGCTTTAAATGGTATTGAGTTTATTATGACGAATGAAGTTGTAGGTCGTGGGTTCAAACACAGCCAGGCGCTTTCATTTGTGTAAAAAATTTCATCACCACTGTTCTAAAAACGGCGAAGGAAAACATCGTGGGGAAACCGGCTTGTCCTGGAGCCAATAATTCCAAGACATGTGACATCTGCCCCGCACTGGGCCCGCGTTACGTTACTGGCAGATTACGGCCCGCTGTCATTCACAGAGAGGAGGCCTAGGTCCCAGCAGTGGGAACATTGTAGGTTGCTTATTATGCGAATGATTTTCGAGTCGTACAATTGTGAAAGTATTGTTTAGGAATATAATACAAAGTATTTAGCTCACAATGTTGTTATGGAGACCGAGAAGAGTTGTTACAAAACCCATTTCTCGAATTCCGTAATCGTAGGCGAGCCGTCAACATCGCGTTAAGATAGCCTTTCCACCAGAGATGTGCTATGCAGCTATGCTGCGAGGATGTGAAAACTAAACTACGAAACTTTGTGACCGTTTCCACTGATGCTAAGCTATGTAGCGAGCTAGTAAGATGTGCTATGAAGCTGCGCCGCCGCGAGGTTGCTGTACGAGGGGGATGCGCAGCTCGAGCTATGCGACGCTCTACACACAACTACACCACTCGTGTCTCAAGCGAGATTGTCTGAAAGGGTTTCCGTTCGGCTACGGAAGGAACATGGATGGGTTTTAGCCAGTAAGAGTCTGACACTCCCTTCCACTCCACCCAGAGCGGGAGAAGTCATTGGATGATGTCCCACAATCAAAACAAAAAACACCCGTGACTATCCATTAGACGCATCCAGAGCATGCATCCAAATCATGCATCCATTCATATAAAAACATAGCTCAGCAGGACCCGTTTCCACCAGTGCTGTGCTATTATCGACCAATGAATATGATTGGTGGATATCAAACGCATCCATAGCAACGTAGCATAGCATATCTCTGGTGGAACACGGTTCCTTTTTAGTCCCTTTTTTGAAGCGCTGGCCGATGTTGTTAGTTGCGGCGGCCCACCCAGATGTGGCTGTGCGATGAATGGACGAAAAAATCACGACAGTTCACTAATACCAATAACCTATTCATTGGTACATGTTATATCTTGGTATTTTTTTAGTAACCCTTATATACTATGTGTATTGATATCTAAGTTTAAATTATTCATGATATTAACTTTATCTAACTGATAACTTAACTTAAGTTACGTAAGTAACTGGTCATCTGTAAGCTGCCACGGATCTTTAAAAATTTAATTTAATTTTTGAATTGTTTTTGATTACTTTTTTCAAATCTTTTATTACGGACGCTTTTTACGTTCTGCATCGTTCTCACGTGTATAATGTCCATATATGATGTAACCCCTATTATGTTACCATATTCCTATTATTCATATATATATTAATATATATATATGTTATATATATATTGTTATACTTTTCATGGTCAAACCATATTGAGTACTTATGCAATAAACTAAGAATACTTCTCGGTAAATTCTACCACCTAAGCTTTAAAGTACCAAATAATACTCTTAAGTGCCTTTATTTGCAATTAGTTGACCCCATATTAAGTTACGCCCTCGACTGCTACGGACTCACATTCAAAAGTAATTTAGAAAAACTAGAAGCACAACAAATTCGATTTTTGAAACTATTAGTCAGTAAGAAAACTAAAAACAAATATAAAGATGATTATAATAATTTATATAAAATTTGCAAAATTCTTCCTGTCAGCTTGAAACATAAATATCTACTTCTGGTTAACAGTCATGGCAGCTGGGAGCGTCACTCGCTAGTTACCCATAACCACGCAACCAGAATATTATCAGCAGGTAAATTTGATGTACCCAAAATAAGTAATTATTTTGGCGACCGTACGTTTAATAAAAGAGTACCGTATCTGCTCAATCGATTGCCTGCTGACCTTAGAACTCAGAAAACAAAACCTATATTCGCCAAATTACTTAAGCAGTTCTACCTCAAGAGTTTGTAAACCTGATTCTTTGGATAGTGGTATGCAAATTGTAGAGGTAGAACAAATATGAAATATAGTTCTTAGTTTTAAATTGTATGTTACTTAGATATGTTGTTGTTGTTGTTTGTTACTTAGTTATACTTATGTTATAAAGTGATTTTATGTTCCGTTCCCACAGACAAACCGTGAAAACGGTTTTGTGGGGCATAGTTTAGATTAAGACTTTTTGTAAACTTTAATATAAATAAATAATAATAATAAAAAATTCTGATTTTAAAGAGTGTCCGTAGAGGTTCTTGCCCGTTCTTCTCCATAGGTACCTACTGCTTTGGAATGGGCAACTAGCTTCATATATATGACTGACCGACCCTTTGACAATTCAAAAGTGCCTGTAATTGGTTTATTTGAAATAAATGCTTTGTGTTTGAGTTTGAGTGAGTTACATTCTTACGAGCGAGAAAATCGACCACTATATTTATGAACTCATGCACGAAATCTGAAATTTATTGAAACTACTAACAATTGTAGATTTCAGAGTCTCAATTATAACAATAGGTTCACATTGCCTTGAGCTTTAATTTGAAATTCTAATCACTGGTTAGTATTAATTTGGTAGAACGTGTTACGTTTTAGTCTGAAAGTGTAATTACATAGACGAGCATAGTATTTCATTGTTAAAAATATTGCCTAGCTTAAATTAAATGTCTGGATTAAACGATCCAATTAGACAATTTAATTTTATACTGCGATCGAAGTTAAACGAATCAATTTCAAATCTAATTACCTTTAGAGGTAATCGAATTGTATCAATGATAAATCAACCTGCCTAGGCTTTGCCCAACTATGTTGGGGTCTGCTTCCAGTATAAGCGGATGCAGGTGCATGAGAACCAAGGTAAGCGAGATAGCCAAAAGACATGCTACAATTTTGGTAGTAGACATTGCTCGCAAAACGAGGCCGATGGGACCGAAGCCCCGGAAAAGTACCGTTGAAAGGCCTCCCACAATGTGGACCGATGACCTTGTAAAGGCTGCAGGAATGCGCTGGATGTCGCTAGCAGAGAACTGGTCGAAGTGGCGGGGCTTAGAAAATGCCTATTGTCCAACAGTGGACGTCTTCCGGGTGAAATGATGAGTAGATAAGGGCGGTTCTCAAAGTACAAATGTTATCCACTAAAGAGCGGCTCACTGTACAGCCGATTTTTTCTGGCAAAGTAATACACCTTAGGTACAGACGCCAGCACATCAAGTTACCACAATCTGTCAAATTTCTTTGATAGTATTTCAACTTTGTTGCAAAGACATAAGGTTCATTTTTAATTGAGAAAATTTGACAATTAGGGATAGCTTAATGTGCTGGCGTCTGTACATCGACAACGTAGCAATTTTGATTTTGATGAAATGATTTTGATATTTCAGTGTTGCGCCTTTTATGGAGCACTGATAGCATTAAAATTATTAATAATTATCATTGATACTATTATTATTGGTCAGATAGGCAGTCGTTCCATGTAAAATACTGTTATTCAGCTGCAACCGGTTAGACTGGAAGCCGACCCCAACATAATTGAGAAAAGGTTAGGCAGGCAAGTACTAAAAGTTCATGTATCAGCCATTTTACTTAATAACAAAAACATACATTGTTGTTATGTAAACTAGATATAATGTTCCTTGTCCGTACATTTCAGTAGGTATTTTCTTTTCCTCGTTATTATAGGACGGATGTGATTATTTTTGTCGTTAAATATTCGGCTATTCATATACGCCATAATTTACTGCCATAATAACTGTTATTTTGGTCAAGTCCCTTTAATATTTTACGCCTAATATGCTTTAGATATTTTTTCAGTCGGTCAGTGTAACGATAATTTTAATATCAACTAAAGCTGGCTTTTTTTAGAGTTTATCGCTTCTTAGAGAGGAACTCGTGGCTAAGTAATAAGAGCCGCACAGATCGATCTGTCAGGTTAAGCTACCCTTGCAGGGGTTGGACGTAGATGGGTAAACATCTTTACATACCGAGGCTCCTCCGTGGTTCGAAAAGCTCGTTAAGCCGTTGGTCCCGGCTGTCATTTGTGCATCTTTGACAGTCGTTACGGGTCGTCAGAAACCGGAAATTCTGACAGCCAGTCTAACCAAGAGGTAGCGTATTACCCAGTTACTGGGTTACGGAGGTCAGATAGGCGGTCGTTCCATGTAAAATACTGGAATTCAGCTGCATCCGGTTAGACTGGAAGCCGACCCCAACATAGTTGGAAAAAGGATAAGCAGATTGATTTCTTATCGTTTCTTGGAAACGACATTACGTACATTCTCAAAGTTGATATTAGATAACTACCTAAGCACTACCCTGAAATTGCGAAAAGAAGTCGGCTGATCATTAAATACATTTGTTTTACGTAATTCAGCCAAATGTAAATTTGACGACTAATGAAGAGTTCAATGACCTTTCGGTTTTTCAGTTATGTCAGTCAAAATCATTTATTTCAGATAAGCACGTAAAAGGTACTATTGAACGTCAAAATTAAAAAGAAAAAGAATTGATTCTAGTTGTCCCTTCCAAAAGAGAATGGCCAAAAACTCCACACCCTATCAAAATGATTTACAATATTTATCATTTTTAATTATTTTTTTTCATTTACCCGCGCTTTCTTTTTTTACCCGGGCTTTCTGCCCAGAGGATGTCTTCCAAAGGATGTCTGACAGAAATGAGAATGACCCCAAAATTCGTTTAAGTATATAGTATTAAAGAATAATACGATTAATGAACAATTTATCTCCGATAGTGTCGCAACGTGTTACGTAAACAACAACAACTCCCTGGCCGTTGTAGTCGAGTGTCGAGTGCTGTTGATACTTGATAGCTCTTGTGTTGATCCGAATACGTATGTAAGTACACTCTACGTGTTCGAGAACCGAGTACAAACAATTCCGTTCGTCTGTTGCATTCCCACTTCGTAATTTGTGAACCTATGCATTTTTTATATGATTAAATTATATGCAGAGTGATTTATACAGTGTGTTAGGTTAATTGGGGGACATACTTTCAGGTTATATAGTGTTCATGAAAATCAACAACTTTGTCCATGGGACCAACTCTGAAATAGGAAAAAACATATCAGCATAATTATATGTACTGAACAGCTATATTTTTTTCGTGATTTCAGGTATAGTTCATAGTCAACATTGTTCATTTTCATGAGTATACCCCTAAAAGGATGTCTCTCGTTAAACCTAACACACCGTACCTATATAACTTCTACGTGGTTTGGGTATACAGAAATCATAGTAAATGACGAAAGTTAAAAGAAGTGAAAATCATTTTTGTCCGGATATCATCCAGAGGAGATTAATTTATTTTCTCTCTTTGAAACAGGTTTACCGGAGCCCAGATTTGTATTGATATGGTAGGTATACAATTTTGGGTTTTTAAAACGTATGTAATTAAGCAAGCTAAAAGATGACTCGCAACCTAAAACACAACTTTAATCCAGTGCGATACAGGCTTCCCAAAATCTTGTGTGCCTGAGTTCAGGCGAAGGCAACCCTTCCACAGGTAGATGTGATTTTTGGCAAGAAAACCACCAGCGAGCCTCCTATCCGGGCACAAGCCACCGTGGCTTTCTTGGAAAACCTTAAATAGACTTCGAACCCAAGTAGGCCGTAGAAAGGACAACCTCCACAAGTGGTACACGGACGACGCAGATCTCCGATGCGTATGCAGCATCAATCCACAGACAATGGTTCACCTCCTCACCGCATGCATGCACCTGCACACATGAAGACCTCATGGCTGTGTTGGCTTTTGAACGGGATTCGCGTTGCTGACTTAAGTACCAAACAAATTTAAAAAAAATATGTCATGTTGTCACTCTGAGAGATTAAGTACACACAAATGTATAATGTATGCGTGAGATAATCAAGTACAGACGCCAGCACATCAAACTATCCCTAAGTGTGAAATTTTCCCAATTGAAAATGAACCATAACCATTTGTTTTAAAGTTGTAAAACGATCACAGAAATTTGACGAATTGGGGTAACTTGATGCGTCTGTACAATATTATTCTATACCAAATCCATTCCTTAGTAAGTCATCATCATATACCTAACCATTTCCCAACTATGTTGGGGTCGGCTTCCAGTCTAAGGATACAGCTTAGATACTACCAATAATTTACATGGAGCGACTCCCTATCTCCCAATTCTAAACAGGTCTCAAAATAAAGTCGTCAACTAACTAAAACAGTAATAATACACCAAATATTCTTGTTGTTCTTAATATGTAGTAACCACGATAGGTTCAGTGCATGTCAAAACGCTATTGCCAAAGTAGACTAGTATAAACAAATGAGTCAAAGCCAAAGTTAGGACAGTCCACGCGACCCTCGTTTCAGCGAGGAACACCTATTTGCATAACGGCCTTTTCATACAAAAACAAGTTAAGAAAACAAAGGTAGGACTGTAAATTAAAAAAAAATGGGTTCAGCACTCGATAAGCTTGCAAAATATTAGAAATACGTAAGTAATAATAAAGATAATAAGTTACTAATTTGAACTACCAATTTTAAAATTATTGTCAGCTTTCCTGGCTCCTAAACTAGGTACGCCCTGTATCTTAGGAGTCGAAAATTTTACGGTATTCATTTATATAATACAACCGTGACTTTTCTGTTTGTTTACAGTCATAATTTTTTTTTTAACTATTCAAGTGTAGTGAGTGATTGTGTTTGTGTATCTAGGGGTGTGTAAATGAGTGTAGTGTGGTGTGTGTGTGTTTGGTGAGGAGTGTATGTGAGATCAAAGTGTTTATATTCTTTCAAAGTTCAACTTTATCAATTAATGTTATGATTCTATATTTGTAAGTATAATGATCATCAATCAAATATTTAACGACCGGATCAGAGTGAGTAAAAGCCGGCCTTAAAGGCACGATTGGAGGAGCCTATGTCCAGCGGAGGTATGCTATTTAAGAGGCTTATTTCCAGTCGTGAACTGCTTTTTATCACACTAATATTATAAAAGCGAAAGTTTGTGATGAGTGACTGTGAGTGTGAGTTTGTATGTTTGTCCATCCTTCACGCTTAAACGGCTGAATGGAGCTGGATGAAATTCTCACAGAGGTAGTTTATGACCTGGATTAACACATAGGATACTTTTTATCTTGGTAGTACGTTCCGTTGGGCTAATTTCCAACATCCACGCGAGCGAAGTTTCTGGCAGCAGCTAGTAGTTTATATTTATATTTATTCACTTCTGAAATACAACAGATATTTTTATATTCTAATAGGCATGTACCTGACTAAATCACTTAATAGTAAGAAGTATTCAAATATATTTCTATTAAAAGATGTATATACAATACTGTATTGTGTGAAAGGGCTTTACCATCATAGTATTTTCGTCACAGCGAGTAATAAACGGTTTCAACGGAAAAGACAATTACGAGTATTTACTTTTTTTCGGCGCTGCCCTAATTTACTACAATAAAGGTTTGTATATTGTTTTACTACGCACTTTCATTTTCTATGGCAACGAAGATACGAACTTTCGTAACCGAAATGTTTTAATGAAACGGCTTTAAGATAGGGGTAAGAAACTAAAACCTTTGTTTTTTTTTAACATAGGAATGCTTGTATTTGAAACAAAACTCGCATTCCTCCCACCGCAAAAACATTGCACCTACATTACACGTCTCTTGCATCGAAAACATTCCACTTGCAAACTCTTAGGTTGAAAACTTGTAACATGTACAAATGTATATTTTTAGTTTTATAATAATAATAAAACTTTATTTCAGACTATAAGGTCCATAAATACGTTAGTAGTTTGGTGTTAGTAACAATGGTGCTTAAATAAGGTAGGTCAGTATTTTTAGTTTTGACAAAAATAATTATTTTCTTATACCTATGACTGTCCCCACCCAGTGTCCTTGAAAGGGACAGTCCGGTCTGGCAGGTATCATTTTCAGGATGCTGTTGTTACTACCATGCAAGCGCTGTAGTAAGGAGGCCGCTTTGTTTCGTATGATGGCATGGAAGCCATCTGAGCGAGCCTCCGCGAACATTCCTGAAGCGCTACAACGTTTGAGGTTGTATATTGTACTTAAGAGTAGAAATAAATAAAGATTGATCTATGGTAAAAATTAATTTATGCTAAACTAAACATGTTTCTAAAACTCAGCGTCACTTTTTTCCACTTCCTGTGTAAGTTTTTTTGTTCCTATTATAGGCTTCGTAAACATTCTTCCTTTTCCACATTCTTACAGTAACCTACTTACATTTACGTACACGTGTAAGATAGGCAAACATTACCTAAAAATGTTCAACAAATCTTAAACTGTTTTGTATTTTTATACTGAAGTCTGTCATGAGTTTGAATTAAAACTTTTATCAAAAAAGTACGGGAAAAAATACAATGAATAATATGTTTTGTTATCTTTGGTGTATAATCTAGTAAAATATATCTATTTTACAGTCAGTGTACATAAATACTGGTATTCAGCTGGATCCGGTTCCTGGAAGCCGACCCCAAGATAGTTGGGAAAAGGCTAGGCAGATTTAGCGTAGGTACAGAAATAAGTATTTATTTGAACCTGACCCAGTAGTTTACTTGGTACGGTAGACCTACTAATCGTGGTCCCTAAACTGTAGATCGATTCAAATTTCTTGTAACCGAAAATCCATCCGATATACTGATAATCACGTGATCTATACATAATTCATTTCTATATCTTTCTTCTGACCCATAAAGCGTAGGTATATATGTATTATGTTAATTCATCTAGCCAGCGGACGCATGACTGCTGATTCCTCCTCGCAATTCATTATCGAGGAGCCCGCGGATGGACACTGAAAAAGTGGAAAAGACACATTGGTCTCAACCAATCGATCTGCCTAGCCTTTTCCCAACTAAGTTGGGGTCGCCTTCCAGTCTGACCGAAAGCAGCTGAATACCAGTATTTTACATGGAGCGACTGCCTCCGACCTCCACAACCCAGTAACCTCCACTCCTACACTAATCAAAACGACAACATGTTAATAAATGAACACGATCGAAGTTCACAAAATGTAGAGGGTCACTCCCTCAATACGTCACGCACAAACTGTCAGTCCCAGAGGTACTATCACGCTTGAAACTTGTGTGTCACATGAAACTTTGAAGGACTATCTATGTCGAACTTTGAAAAGGGTCCGGTGTAATGGTGGGAGCATTGTTTTAATTGATTTATTGTTCATAAGTAGGTAGGAATAAAAAAAGATATTTATAGAAGCTGGAAGAGTGTCATCGATCACCTGCCTAGCCTTTTCCCAACTATGTTGGGGTCGGCTTCCAGTCTAACCGGATGCAGCTGAATACCAGGATTTCACATGGAGCGACTGCCTATATGACCTCCACAACCCAGTAACTGGGCAATACGATACCCCTTGGTAAGACTGACTGTCAGATTTTCGGGCTTCTGACGACCCGTAACGACTGTCAAAGATGCTAAAATGACAGGCGGGACCAACGGTGCTTTCCGAGGCACGGAGGAGAGTAAAAGAGAGATAGCTTTATAGGTCTTCGAATCAGTATCAGGTGACATGTGTATAGAGGTTAAACAAGGTTCCAGGGTACCAATCGTCGTCGTGCGATCAGGACATTTAAACAGCGTTTGCCATGACTTCTCCCACTATGGGTGGAGTGGAAGGGAGTGTCAGACTCTTACTAACTAAAGCCCATCCATGACCTTACTCGGCCTCTCCTTCACAACAACAAGCACACATACCAAGCTTATTCCAGGTTTCACATTTGTATTTGTTGTTTGTTATTAGCAATCTGAGGAGCTGGTGGTTACTTACATCATGAATAGGTACTTATTACTATGGGAACTTACCGCGAATGCTTTTAGCAAAACCATTCATAAGAATGCGGACTGTTCATAAACATTTACTTTTTAGAAGTCCATACACTGGTTGTTTTTTTCAGTTCAGGAACCAATTGTCAAACGGCTATTGCCCGTAACTATCAATCTGCATAGCCTTTTCCCAACTATGTTGGGGTCGGCTTCCAGTCTAACCGGATGCAGCTGAATACTAGTATTTTACATGGAGCGACTGCTTATCTGACCTCCACAACCCAGTCAGTAACTGGGTAATACGATACCCCTTGGTAAGACTGGCTGTCAGACTTTCAGGTTTCTGAATACCCGTAACGACTGTCAAAGATCCACGAATGACAGCCAGGACCAACAGCTTAACGTGTTTTCCGTGGCACGGAGGAGTCTGCAATTGTAAAGATGGTCAACCATCCACAGACCAACCCCGGCAAGCGTTGCTTAACCTGATGGATCGATCTGTGCGATTGGTATTACTTAGCCACGAGCTCCTCCCGTACCTAATTTTTGTAATCCATCTATATATCTAGATTCTGCTTGTGCTACGATTCACCAAAACAGTACAAGGACTGGGAATCGACCGAATACCTCTCGCTCGTCACGTCGTCGTTCGCGCTACAGACTAATACCACTTCAAAATAATGTTTTACGCTAAATTAATCTCTTTATCGAAACAAAAGAACGCGATAGTCATCACGAACGTCATAGTACGCCTTATTTATTTATAATAGCAAGGTTTAGCATAACAGCATCGTTATGGAAATGATAGCAGAGAATGTTTACAGGCGTTTGGTTAGGTACGTCACTGCATGACGGGCAAGTTTAGTAATGGTTGGTTGTATGTTGGTGCGTTGAGTGACCTTAGAAACGAAAAAATTTAACAAATACAAAGGGAGATGGTACTTAATAAAGTATAATAGAAACCACTGAAAGTTCTAAGGGGTCATTGTACAGACTACATTGCACATCACGTTACCATTAACTGTCAAATTTTCTCTACCGATTTTGAACTTAACAACCAACGTCATAAGATTTAAAATCATTTGAAGAAATTTGACAGTTCGATATTACTTGATGCGCAGGCAACCGTACATAAAATTTTCATCATTATGAACAATTTTTTACAATGGTACCCACTGTACCAGCTCCCTATACTCCATACATTTATGTTCATATAACTCGAATAATAGTCGAAACTGCTGGTTTTTTGGAATTAAGATTGTTTCCATAGTGAAAGTTGATCGTAATGATGACTAAACTAATGATGACTTTAAAATTACTGTTTAAGAAGGCTTATTGGACGACTCGCACGAATTTAACTCGCACAAAACGTGCGAATCGACTCCTTTAAAAAATATTATTTTTTCTGTAGTCGATTCGCACAAAGTTTATTTAATGGGGAGTGAATAGCCTACTTCATTTTTGTGAGGGTGTCGATTTACAGAAAAAATAATATTTTTTAAAGGAGTCGATTCGCACGTTTTGTGCGAGTTAAATTCGTGCGAGTCGTCCAAGAAGCCTTTAAGAAACTTAGAATCAAAATTTTAAGACACGTGACATCCATTGGACCCGCGTGGTGGTGTGCCCGTTCCCATCACAGAGAGGAAGCCTGTGTCCCAGCAGTGGACTAATTAAGCTTATGAGTTCCCGAAAACGAAAGCAGCTTTGACAAGGTAACAGCAAGTTACCTTGTCAAAGCTCCTTTCGAAAAGTGTGAAAAAAAACAGCTGTTCCATACATTATGCTCGCATACTCACGCAACTCGTCAAAATGTAGGGAAAAGTTGTTTTTTTTTAATAATATAAGAAAGAATATACTGAATACTGAAAGTTGTTCATAATAATGAGTATAATGACCCCGTACAATAATGCTCATGAATTCAATTTCACCCTGTATAGGGATCCAAATGATCCATCACACGCGCCATTATCAGCGAGACATTTAAGTTTGTATGACTGTGTTATTCTATTCAAGAGTCGATTCACTATTTTTTCTACATTTTCACACCACTTCACATACCACATAGCAGCACGTGAAGGTCATTGTCATTTAAAACCAATTTGCCAATAGCGAGGCGATGAAGACGAGTTTAAAAATCATTATTTAAGGGGCGATCTGGCAGCGGGACAACACTACGTACAAAGGTGTTAATGATAGCGATTGATGTAAAGAATAGTGGAAAACAATGGACTGTTTGACACTGTACAAAATAAAATATGAAATCACATAGACAAAAGACGGTTCGTCTTAGAAACTTCTAACTTTTGCGAAGATATAATTGTAAAATTGCATTTGATGCTAATAAGCATTCCATTTGATTCTAAAAATCTGTAACGTCACATTGTTATATTTCATACGAATCACGTAGGTACAAATACCGTGTTTTGACAATTCATGACAAGTAACGTGACTACCCTTGACTGTTGACTACCCTTTCAAATACCCAATTATTATCGACGACGAACACAAAGGTTGTGTGAAAACTGAGGTAAATCCCGTGCGGGATGCGGGATGAAAATTAAATTCACTCCCGCCGATTGAGTCCATTAATTTATATGCAACTGTTCAAACTGACTTGAACAAAAAAATCAAAAGTGCTATGAGTTTGACTTCTTTTAAACCATCGACCCGCGCCGTAATCGCGCGGGTCGATGGTTTAAAAGAATCTGTATCCCGTCCATCATTTGCCCCAAGATGTCCTACCTCCGCGCCACCTGGCTGAAGTAACGTACAAAAGATAGTCGATTCTTGTAAGTAAAACGATAGGATACGTATAATTCTTAACGGTGGGCTTCTTGCCCATTCTTCTCCATACGAAACTACCTTTTGGAAGTGGCAACTACAATCAATTCTTTTTCTTGTTCATTTTGACGTTCAATAGTGCCTTTCTTGTGCCTATTTGAAATAAATTATTTGACTTTGGAGCCTTTTTGGCCTCACACAGATATTGTATATTTTGTTTTTAATGATAATTTTGTCCTTTTATTTTTTTCGCGTATTCCCTGTGGATTTTCCAAATAAAATATTTTTCTTTTCGTCTTTTATTTAGTGATCGCTCGTCGCCGTCACGCACTCGCAGCTCAAACTCAAACTCAAAGTATTTATTTCAAATAAACCAATTACAGGCACTTTTGAATTGTCAAGGGGTCGGTCAGTCAGAGAGATGAAGCTAGTTGCCCATTCCAAAGCAGTAGGTACCTATGGAGAAGAACGAGCAAGAAACTCCATGGACACTCTTTTAGCTCTCAGCTCGCTTGTCACCTACTAGTTTTTAGTTACGAACTCTACTGATACTACACGTTACTCGGATAGGTGCCGCGGTATATTTTTACAAGCTTATGTACAGAGGCCAGCACATCAAGTTTATTTATTTATTTATTTTATTTATTTATTTATATCTTCATCTTTAAGTTACCACAATCTGTCAAATTTCTTTGATAGTAGGTATTTCAACTTTATTGCAAAGACATAAAGTTCATTTTTAATTGAGAAAATTTGACAGTTAGAGATAGCTTGATGTGCTGGCGTCTGTACATACCTAATGTAATTACATACATTAAGATTAAACTTACATGTAATAAAGAATCTTGATGTGTTGTGAAAAGAGCGCGAAGCAGGTCCGGGATTATGTATAGCGATAGATAATCATCATAATGTTCCCACAGCTGGTACACAGGCCTTCTCTCTACGAGAGGGAGTGGTTCACTATAGCTCTGTATAAGTTAATGCATTTGTCTGATTACTTCTTCTCGTGCAACAAGTCCACATTGAGGTATTCCTTTGACAGTAGATACGCCAGCATAACTACCAAGCTTTGTCGTCTGGTCTGCGGTTACGGGTTCCGTAGCAATTACTCTTGGATTTATAAACGACGTGTTCATTCGTAGACAGAAATTTGAATAGACATTAAAGATAAGTGAATGAAGTTTCGTTGTTAATTTGGATTTTTTTTTTGGGCTGATTTCTCAAACGACGGATAAGTGTTTTTGGAGGAATCAATTTGACAGTTTTCCATTTCCGTATTATTTTGTTGGCACCTTTTAGTTTGGTCAAACTTAAAAACTGGTTTCGGCACTAATTCCGACCTGGCGAATGCGTCGCTCGCGAGCCGCTCCTGAGCGAGTGTTTGAAGCGATAATATTAATGTAATCCATCCATTACGAAGCGTGGTTTCGAATCTCAGAATAAGAATATTATCGACAATACACCGATTTTCTTTTCACGTGTTATTTAATTTTCTTTTAACATAGAAATAACAAAATACTGAAACCCGATCGGGATGAACATGCTCGAATAAGCATGAGTGAGTTGGCGAGCAGATATTCAAGCATAATACGTTATTTGCTCGAAAAATAAGGAAATAATTCGGTTTATGAGGGTTTCGGTTTAGTAGATTGGTATTTTATTTGTGATGAGTAATGTAGGTAGAGCAAACATCAACATCTACCTATACTTTTTCAACTATGTTGGGGTCAGCTTCCAGTCTAAACGGATGCAGCTGAATACCAGAACTTTACATGGAGCGACTGCCTATCTGACCTCCACAACCCAGTAACTGGGCAATACAATACACATTATTTTTGAATAATGTATATTATTATGTTATGAAGAAAGAATCACAAAGGGTGCTGATCTTGAAGCCGGGAATCGAACTTACAATAGGTTTCATAGGTTTGCAAAATAGTCGTCGAAGTGCTAAGCTATTTGGCGTTGAAAGTGGGCTAAAATAGCTGTTATTTATATATTATTTGTATTAGCTTATACCTCCTCATAATTGACTACTTAGCTTAGTGATGGCAGTTTTTAAGACGAGCGGTCTTATATGAGATTTCATATTTTATTTTGGACCGATTCAAATAGTCAATTTGGTCAACCCGGTAGTTCCCGTGGGATAATTTCGGACATCTATGTACACGAAGAGATACCAGGTCTTTACCTGGGGACTGCACGCAGTAGGTATTTTGGTTATAGCGGAGTCTTGTTTCTAGCAGCATGATTTGATTTTACTTCGATTGCTTTTGTTTTTTATCGATGTTTCAATATTTTTCTTCCGATTTACATAACACAACACACTCAGATATACACACAATTATACTTTATGATTAGGTATTAATATTTATTTATGTCATACCACTTTCTTGCCTTCAAATTATCATTATAGCATTATTCACTCATTGTTTTATTTATCTACATATATTAGGATTTCATATTTATTTTGTACGTAACAGACTAAATAGCATTTTACACATTGACAGCCGGTTGCTTGTGTTGCGCACGCGTTCCATCGCTTGTCACAGACTATAAATAAATAGACTATAGCCATAGATAGATAAGTATGATGTTGGACCTACGTATAGGGTTGCCAACTTTTTTCACAAGAAATAAAGTATATTCAGGTCTATGAAGAATATTAAACAGTATTTTAGAAACATGAACAGTATTTAATTATTTATTGTTTTAAATTCATATTTTTTAGAGCTTCTCGCACAACATACTAATTTACAATCATTTTTAAAAACTTCATACGCTTCATCACAGTTATAACTGAAATTAAAATAAATAAGGAGCTCATTTTTTATTAAATGAATAGATGCTCTATTTCTATCCTCCCGCCACTTATCATTCATTACTGAAAAAACCCTTTCAGTAAATGCTGAGGTGGCAGGAACAGAAAGTAGATATGAGAACGCACACACTCACTCGCATGTCTGTCAGTGAGTGCCAGTCCAGGTGAATATTTGACATTAACAGATTCGTTCAGAAACTCAGTGTGATTTGTTTGTGGCTGTGCTGCACTGAGCAGTGAGCGCCCTCTGACTAAATAAAAACAAATTTGTGTAAGCGTCTAAGTATAACACATAATAATGTGTTTGCATTTTGATGCTGAAAACCGTATTTTGTATACTTTATTTTTGTTCAACAGTAAAAAGTATAATTTAGTGAAAAACAGTATAGTTGGGCTACGTAGTCGGGTGTGCGCCGATCGCACTAGTTTATTAATTTTATTTTCACATTATTGTTTTTACTTATTTGTATTTGGGTTTTTTAGATGTTCGTAGCATCACAGCGCAGCGGGCTCTATCAGAATACTAGCACTGCGGCATTTATTTATTTTTTAAATATCGCAGCATTATGCTTTTTGGCCTCGCACTGGTCTTTCTTTGGCGTTATTTTTTAATATTTTGTGTTGTTTTTTAATTAAGTACTTTTTATGTTGTATTTCCTGTGCGAGTCCCGAATGAAATAATGTTCTTTCTTTCTTTTTTTTCTAATTATATTAATAGTAATTATTTAAGTGTTTTCACTCATTACTTGCGCCTATTATAATTTTTCTATACTTGGTACTGACATCATGAAAGAACTCAAGGTAAAACTCGTCAGTGTCATTGGTTCGCTAATTATATTTTTGGACATAAGAAGCGATGACGGTGCGTGGCTATTTTCATCAATTACCTATTATGAAAGAAAGGCAGCTATTTTAGATAAATAAAGTGGAAAATTTGTAAACTGGTAAAGGCAAGTTTAACTCGCACACGAAAAGTTCCATACCACCGTACAATATTTAACATAAACCTTCAACTGTGACTAATTAGACACAATTACTTTTTCTATTGTTTTGAATCCCTGGGAGATTAAAAACTACTTCTGAAAAAAAAAAACGTTTCCTGTACTTTTTTTTATAGCGGTATTATAAAACCATATCAATGACATCTGTTTTCTTATTAATATTGCTAACGGATCAATTGATTGTCCTGATTTACTTAGTAAAATTAGTCTTCGCACTAACCAGATTAACATAAGATTACGACCATTATTACAAGTACCGTTCACGACAACGAATTGTAAGCG
Source organism: Hyppa rectilinea (assembly GCA_951799385.1). Classification (NCBI taxonomy): domain Eukaryota; kingdom Metazoa; phylum Arthropoda; class Insecta; order Lepidoptera; family Noctuidae; genus Hyppa; species Hyppa rectilinea. The sequence continues at coordinate 9,873,041 of OX637322.1, read as the reverse complement.
TAACGCTTTTTGTATACGCAGTGCAATATTATTTAATAATCTGCCATTAAATTGATCTATTTCGCACGAGTGCGCTAAGAATCAGGCAAAACCTCAGTGAGGATTTCTTCAATGGGTGAATGTTTGCTGTTTGCGGTGGTTTATCATGGCATACCTACTTGTTTTCCATACTTTATTATTTTCTTTGTTCTTTTGTTACATATTATAGTTATACAAATGTGGAAGCTTGTAATTGGCAACTGTCAATTGTTAATTTGTTTGTTCTATTTTGCGTTATTTTTCCGTAAGCTTTCTTAAAATTATAAAAATAAAATATAAATAAATAATCTGTGAAAATTATATCAATTATTTACCTGTTACGGTCCTTAAGTACATTAATATTGTACAAGACACTTACATAAATCGAACATTTTAATCATTTATAGTTCGCCTTGGTCGTCAACTTTAGGTGCGCACGGCTCAACCTGCCAACGCATATTTCTGTATTACTAATTACTAAATTAAGCAGCTGGCTTGGGTCAATGAACTCAGTTTCGTATAAATATTGAGAAATAAACGTAAGTAAAGGTCGGAAAGTCATTGCCAAAGATCTGTTGCTTAGATAATTAATGAGTTAATGACGCAAGCATAAATATATTTACCCATTTTAAAAGATGATGGTATCGCTAATCGCTTTCTGCCTTTTCATTAATAAAAAACCATTTTTTGGCATTCGACCATCATTTTGAGACGCTGTTAAAAATAAGTTAGTTAGGTATAACAAGTTGATACCAAATTGCAACAAAAACATTGATTTTGTCGATGGTTTCCACACCTGTCAGTGAGCTATCATTCCACCTATAGTGCTGTTCTGTAAAATCATCACCATGAAAATGTGGGTGAAATGAGTTTAAAGTGATTAAGTCAATAATGTGAATCTCTAGCATTAGGTAGGAAGACAGCTCTCTTTACCTTTGTGTTCACGGTGAGATATTTACAGAATCAGTCGACTGTCAATCAGTCGGATTGACACTATCGACTATAGACACTTCACCTGTTTTTTTTTTTTTTAAGGCTGGGAAATCATCCAATGACTGCTCCCGCTCTGGGTGGAGCGGAAGGGAGTGTCAGACTCTTACTGACTAAAACCGATCCATGTTCCTTCCGTAGCCCTTTATGTTCCGGGGTAGCGGTAACCCTTTCGGACAATCCCGCTTACCCATTGACACTTCACCTAAGTTTTCATTGGAGATTTTTACAGAATTGATCGCCAGGTCACATATCTTTTGAAATATGATGTTGCAGTACGGCGATATTTAGTAGAATTTTCTATTAAATCTTGGCGCTATTGTTTTCCGATTTGATCGACTACTTTAGTAGCTTAGTGCAGAGGCCAGCACATCAAGTTACCACAATCTGTCAAATTTCTTTGATAGTATTTCAACTTTATTGCAAAGGTATAAGATTCGTTTTTAATTGAGAAAATTTGACAGTTAGGGATAGCTTGATGTGCTGGCGTCTGTACATTTTGTTTCCTATAGATGTTCGGGATTGATCAGCCACAAAAACGACTTGTAGCTTTTGATGAGTTAGTTCAAGAACCTTAGAAGGGTTTGGTACTTACAAACATAGCTGGTTGATAGCTGGTAGTTTGTTGGGTTTGGACGAAATCCTAGGATCAGGGCTACAAATTTGAATAATGTACATCTAAACGTCGGCAGTAACCGCGTTTAAATTTGTAACATGGCGCCACAATCCATACACAAAACCTGTTAGTAATGTCCCTATTACCTGTGTAGTATTTTAAAAGGATAAAATAAAACAAAACGACATCGAATCTAATTTTTATTTCGTCGCTTTTAGGACCCCTACAAAAGAAAATACAACAATGCCAAAAGATAAGAATTCCATTCGTTTCGCTACTATGAAAGTTTTCCATACATAATTAATGTACATTGTTACATACGTGGCACGACGTCAATGCTAAAAATGTACACAATTGTGAATTAAGGCATTTTTTTTTGTATACATTGAGGTGAACATGTACATTGAACTTAACATAAAGGCAAAACAAATGCGGTAACGGGCTTAAGATGTACCCCTGAAGCATTCCATCATTACTAAGGTCCTCTTTGTGTATTAATATATTAAAAAATATATTACAAGTACCTGTATAGCTTTTGCTTGCTTTATTAAACAAGGAAAGATGTTCAACACCTTCCTCAATAGATGGTATTACAGACATTACTATAATTTAAGATGTTAGGGTTGTCGAATGCTTTGCTAAGGTTGCTTGTTTATGGAGTTGAATTTGAAAACACTAAAAGAGCTACGCTCACAAAAGATGATGGGTAGTCCTCCGATATACATATACGTTAAAATTGCCAACATTCACAAATGTGTACATAAACTATATCGGTAGTGCCATAACAAAGAATGTAAACATTTTATTTACACATTTAATTGTTATACATTCATTGTTGTAACCTCTACCTTACATTAGATTATCTACCGAATAAATACATTATATAAATAAAGAATAAGTAACATATATAAAAATTGGATTAACAAACGTAACAGCGCTTTGTACTTTAAGAGCTCTATTTAAATTAAACTTTTAATTATGTACAATTTATGGAGGTAAACGTAAACTTTAGAATACGGTGAACGGGTATTGAAAGCTGGAAGTTAAGCTACTAATGATATGTCGTAGGTTTGTTGTGCAAAAGGTAAAATCAAAATATGAGAGAATGTTGAAGACAATACTTGAAGTAGATATCTATCGAATGGAAGGAAATCAAAATGGTTACATTAATAAATTATGGTCTGGTGATGATGTTCAATGCACCTTAAGTTGTGAGCTACAAACCTTGCCGATTTGCATTATATTTTTACCAACGCGAAGCTGTTCAACATCTTGCCTTAAGATGAAAATAACGCCGAAAGAGGAAGTGTACAATCAGGAGACAATAAAAACCCCGCCTGCAGGGTTCCTTATAATTATCTTTGTAGGTACCAGACCACTTGATCCGATTGTAATACTTTCCACAAATTTATAAAAGGCTTTTTTCAATTCTCATGGTTGAGAGAGTATTCAGTGGAATACTAGAGGTATTCCACTGAATACTCTACAAAATCATTTGCTTTAACTTTTTGATTATGGCTGAGAAAGCCGATTGAATATGAAGAAGAGGAAAGAGAGAACATATTATCTCATGTTACACAACTATTTCACTGATAAGAGATTTGTCCTGATCCTGGCTTGGGTTAGTAGGATTAGCACAAGCCAAAACGATTTGCAACGATACTTACTAACAGCCGCACAGGTCGATCCATCAGGTTGAGCTATGCTTGCTGGGGTTGGCCGTGGATGGATGTCCATATTTACATACCGAGCCTCCTCCGCGTATCGAAGAGCACGTTAAGCCGTTGGTACCGGCTGTCATTCGTGGATCTTTGACAGTCGTTACGGGTAGTCAGAAGCCCGAAAATCTGACAGCCAGTCTTACCAAGGGGTATCGTATTGCCCAGTTACTGGGTTGTGGAGGTCAGATAGGCAGTCGCTCCATGTAAAATGCTGGTATTCAGCTGCATCTGGTTAGACTGGAAGCAGACCCCAACGTAGTTGGGAAAAGGCAGGCAGATGACTTCAACGAGGAGATACTTCTCTCATTGACAGAACGCTGTCACGTAGAAATTAGCACTTTCATTGACAGGCTTATAGGAATCTGCGTGAAATTAAAAAAAAAAAGTGAAATTTAAAATGATTTATGTGTAAAATATTATGAGTGACTTAACCTTCCAGCTTCTGAAACTTTGATGATATCAAGTATTGATTAAGATAATTATATTTCTCAATCACAGATGGAGACCATTGATTTGCTACTATATAACTTCAAAATACTTTAACGTTTAATTACGAACAAAATGTAGTTTTCAAACAACATAGATATTGATGGCAGAATATGGCATTAATCCTAACTTTAAGATTTACAAAATGAATTTTAGACCTAGAAGTACTGAAAATTTTGTGGTCAATCATTTATTATTAATACATCTATTTATTAACAACCACAATATTCACAAATGGAAAGAAACTACACCAAAGAAATTTTAGTATGTACGTTATTAATAAAAACATCAATTGAAACTGTCAAATTATTTTTTCCAAGCGTAGTTTCCCCACACGGTTTCTGCAATATATTCACTTATTATTTATGCTTATTAACCGTTTTTTTAATATTATTCATAATGTCATTAGTATTATTAACAATATTTACAACACTGACTTTTGTTCTAAGTTAATCTAATTTGAAACAGAAGTAAGTTAAATTAAATATAATTACTTATTAATAAATATATATTTTATAATACATACAATAGTTGAATGATTTACTCTTAATCAATTATGAAGAAGAAATTGAATATCATAAGAAGGCAACTCTGATCCACAGTTACTGTCAAAGTTATACAAGGCATTGTGAGCTCTATTCAGAATAAAATTAAGTAAGTAATGACATAAGACAGTCCGACAGCTAGTGACAACTAAGTTCAGAGACTATGCACTTGAAAGTTTAACAGATTTAATGTATTTTCTAAAATCCTATGGCTATTAGGTACACTTTAAAATATTGTTTAATTATTATTAATCTGGCAGTGCCTATTATTCTGTTTCAACGTCAACCATAATAATTATGTAATTCTGAAAGATGCTTCGCTTCTTTATATTTACATGAAATTATACATATAATTATATTATATGAAAATATACCTGATAAACAAATAAAAACAAAAGATTTATACAAAACAAATAGAAATGTTATGAAATCTAACCAAGAATAGAATTCTATATCTACTATCACATGGATTAATACTTCTGACTAACTTAGTGTCATATACATAATTTTATTATTTTAACAATATAATACACTTCTATTTTTAAAGTTTATCAAATTCACAACATCTTATACTTAAAAACCTCGTGTTTCAAGTTAATATTTATACCTCTTTGGTCATTCCAAATTTATTAAATAATATCTAATAATACATTCACACCCCTATATTATTCTATTTAATTATAAAGTGACGCAATGTACCATGTGACTTACGATACCTACTTAATAATAAAATCGTACAACTTACTTGAGGTCCATTTATATTTGCAAAGAGAAAATGTTTCTAGAAAACCGAATCGAAAATTCATTAAAATATTAATTTACACTTGACAGATAACAATAATGACACAACGCAACGTCACCGTCATCGCATTATTAAATAATAATTATTATTTACAATAGCTACTATTTTATCTAAAATACGTGTCACAATCTCTGATTGCAGATATAAAATGGCTTACTATTATGTATTTTACATCATCAAACGAAACCTCGAGTACATTTACATAAATAACGACTAGTTGGGTAGAAACAGCCTTTTATAATACACAAGTTATTAAAACGAATGAAATCGACAAAATCAACACTGTTAGAACGCAGTTCTATATAAAAAAAGTCTTAATTAGATCACAGTATCTAGGTCTCTGGTAGCGACCTCTGGCATTGACGATCATAGAAAACTCTCCGATGCTCGTGTCTCCTCCCTATCGATAGCAGAAACTATTTCAACACCTTCCTCATAGTTATGCATTTTGGTAGTATTATTCACACAGTAGTGTTGATCAGGATCACCGTACTGACTGTGGTAGAACTCCTCACGCATCATGTGGTTCAGATTGCCGCATCTGAAGAAGAGTATCTCTTGGAACGGCTTTCTGAAATCTCGATTCAGAGTCGCGTATATGACCGGGTTGAGCAAACTGTTAAGGTAGCCCAGCCAGAGGAAGAGTGCGCTCACTGCGTCAGGGATCGCATCTTCTTTGACAAACGGTCGGAGCAGGGCTAACACGAAGAATGGTAGCCAACAGATGACGAATGCTGACATGATTATACCAAGGGTTGTGGACGCTTTACGTTCTTTGGCTAGTTGGAACCGTAGTTTCTTCTGATGCACTGCGTTCTGTGGATGCAGTAAGTCTTTGGCGATATGGCTTTTATGAGCAAAATTTGAGAGCGACGATCGAATTCTGTTCGTTGTAGTCTTCTGACTGCTCTCTGAGGGTTGTCTCTGCCTTTCCTTAACTGTTAGTTTCCCGGGCACTAGCTGTGTTGGTGACCGGTTTATGGTGTGAATAGGCTTCGTAGGAGTCTTTGGTTGTTGCAACATAGGACATTGGGACTCGTTCGACTTTCTTTGGCCGCTGAAGCATCTCCCGATGGTGCTTTCCGTTTTGTCTACGCTACACTGTAACAAAAATAAATCGGTTACATAATGCACATTTTTATGTTTGAAGACAGACTGAGCTGACGGCTCCGTCGAGAAATTATGTGTTCTAGTCGGATTATCAGTCCCAGTTCAAACGACTTTAGAGAGCTTGCCAATTGCTTGGTAAGAAGAATGAAAAGTAGCTTATGACGAATTGGGGATTTTAGGAAAATAAAAAAAATTGCGATGATTCCTAAAATATTGATGAATGATTTAAAGCGTTTTAAATAAGAAAAAACAATTCCTCATACTGCAGACACCAAGCTCGCTTTCCTAGTTATCTGCAAAAACCTTCTCTCTTTATCCGTAAGGGTTGTTGCTTGAAAAGGCATGATTAAATAATTCAGTAAAGAATATAAGGTAGAATAACATAGCTACCCCTAAATAGGAAGCCCTTGCAAGATCCTTATTAAAATATCTATTAACCATTGAGGTTCGTATTAGAAAATTAAAATTGGGTAGAAAATGTAAGCTTTTCCGCTTTGCAAAGGACGATTGTAAGTGTTTGACCTACTTTCAGTGATTGAAGACGCACTAGAAGAAAAAGGAAAAAATCCGATTTAACTCACCGTTGTGTTGGTACTAGCTGTGGATCCTCTGGGAGGAGGCTGCGCGGGCTGGTTGCCTAACAGCTTTGCTTCCGCCGATCCACCATTCTTCACATTTATCTCCAAGTAACAGTGCGTCTCCAAATGCGATTGAGCACGTTTCTCGTCTTTTACAATCTTCCTAGCAGCTCTAAATATCTTATAATAGACCACGATCATTACAGTCAACGGGATGTAGAACGAACCAAAAGTCGCATAGATTTGGTACGCCTGATTCTGTGATACAGAACAAGAGGTTTCAGTCTTCTCATTACCTAGGATTAGGACCGGCGGGAGGGATATGAATGCTGCGCTTACCCATACGATGAAAACGCAGAAGAGCATTCTTCGAGGCGTTCGTTTCACACCATACTCTAGAGGTTTAGTTATGGCATAGTATCGATCCACAGAGATCATACATAAGTTGAGGATGCTAGCAGTACAGGATAGAACGTCACTTGACACCCAAAAGTCGCATATGACCGGTCCGAAAGGCCACGTTCCCATAATATCGTACACGGTGGCTACTGGCATTACGATACACGCCACGCACAAGTCGCTCACTGCCAGCGACACTATCAAATAATTACTAGGCCGTCTCAATTTTCTAACTAAACGTACTGCAACACAAACTAGAACGTTACCTATTATAGTTCCAACTATGACTATCATAAATACTGTGACCAAGAAAATAGTGGTAGGTATGGAATATTTTGAATGCTTTATGTGGCCGTGCTTCAAGAATGTGGAGTTGTCGTCTAGAAATGTCCAGTTGGCTGTGGAGTTTGGGTTGCTTACGTTGAACTCTGGACTTAGGATTGATTCTAGTTCAACCGAGGCAAGCGCCGGTTGCAACAGAATAGACGCCAGCACGAGAAGACACGAAGGTAAAGCAACAAAGCTAGGCAGTGAACAGTGGGAGTTATGACTTTGAGTCGCCATACGAAACCCTGGTTTGGGTGACGATTAATTTGTTCGTTATCCTGACGTAACCATACATTGGTTTTGTTTCTCTCTTTATTTAGCTACGATGCTGAAATTGCGTTAACGAATCAAGTCTGAAATACGACCTCGTAGCGTAGCTTTTTGGTCTTAGAATGGCGCGCTTGATTACAATTGAGAATAGGCTTTAATTGACATATTGCTTGGATTGTGTTTTCAATTCGGAGCAGAGCCATTTGACTGCGGGATGTTGGGAGACTGTGGTCTTTGTGCCGTTGTGATAGGGTTTGTTTTTATTTGAGTGGAGTATCTGGCGATGTCAGCAAGGGTATGTTGTTTTATTGCGCGCGGAAGGTGGCGCGAACGGCTGCTACTCCAATATCCCGTCTGCGGATTGCTTCATTAGTGCCGTTGATTGGTGAAGAAATTCGTTTCCGATCTGAAAAGAAAAGAAACAAATTTGAAGGATCTTGACAATTTTGCTTACAGCATTTTATGCACTTATTTTCTATCAAACTCGACTTAAGACATCATGATATCGTATCCAATGAATAGTAACAGCAAGATTTTGGACAAAAATACATAAATATACGCTATGTTTGAGCATTATATTATTACTCTTGGGAATAACCCGAATTGAAAGCGATGATACCCGGACTATCTTTATTTAACTATTTCTCATTTAAATATTTATTGCAAGAATCCGGGACTTTGAGAAGTAGAAGATGAAAGTGGCAATATACGAAGTAAATAAATATGACCCGCTTGATTTCGCTATGACATTGACGTAGTATATTTATTCTCATACATGTTATAATTTCGGGAGCAGATATTCGTATTTATTTATTTTATTTATATGGCACGTATCATAAGTTACTGTTAGGTATAAACAGGATTGTTTTTTATAATATTAGTATTTCTATGATTTTAGTTGTAGTAGCATATCGAGTTTTTGGCTATGCTACATCCTAGGTTGCCTCAGAGTTGTTGCCTTTCGGTTCGATTTAGAAACAAATGAGGTATCAACCATGATGGAAAAATCTCTTGCAAAAAGGTAATATAACACATACAGTCACCGAAGACAAGACGTAATAGTACAGACAGATCAAGCTGTCCCGAACTGCCAAATATTCCCAATCGAACATGAACCATATACTTTTGTAATAAAGTTAAAAATCTATCAAAAAATTTGACAGATAGGGGTAGCTTAATGTGCTGGCTTCTGTACATTCATACAGATAAATGTAATTTGGCAAATGTCGCATGAGTTTTGAGATACTTCCAACAACGTGTGCCATTCGGTACCTAAATATCAAAACAGGACAAAAATAGTGTCGCAGTTTAACGAAGGAGTCTATCGACTAGTTAATCGGGCTTGCTTCTCAGGGATGCCTCTTTAAATTTAGGTGACCTGGCACGGCTTAAAAACTTACTATCTAAGCGACTACACGCTAAGGGGTACCCTGTGGGGTACAAATCTGGACTTAGACTCTTGCGGGACGGCTTAGTTCGGCCGCTTATGCTGTTAGAAAGATAAGGCCGATGACAGACGTAGAAACCGCGCGTTTGGTCTATTTTAGTTACTTCCACAGCATAATGTCGTATGGCATTTTACTGTGGGGTCGGGCTGCTGACATTGAATCCATTTTTATTTTGCAAAGGCGAGCGATCAGAGCCATTTACAATCTTCGTCGTCGCGAATCGCATAGGGAACTATTTAAAAGGATTAATATTATGACGGTTCCTTGCCAATTCATTTATGAAAATATTATGTATGTAAGAAAAAATAGACATCTTTTCAACAAAATAAGTGATAGGCATAACTTTAATACTAGAAATAAAGACAAAATAGTTCAACCATTTTTCAGATTGTCCAAAGTACATACATCTTTTATGGGGTTCTGTGTTAAATGTTACAACAAAATACCTTGTGACATACTGAAATTAAATGAAAGAAAATTTAAAACTCATATTAAAAGTACACTTTGTAAACAAGCTTATTACAAATTAGAGGATTATATCAAGGATAAGGATGCTTGGAAACATGCTGGTCCTGCTCCACAGGACAATCTAGTGTCTAGACAAAATCAAACTGGTTGCTAAGTAAATTAGGTAATAATTTATAATTTGTACCATATTATTTTATTATATTGGAATAACATCTCACACATTGATTAATTTATTATTGTTAACTTTTAGAATGTTTGTAAATATGTGAGCACCATGTACTTATGACATACCTAATTAAGTTTATTTTTCACTGCTACATGCGTTCTTCTTTTCACCATTTTGGTGTATTGTTTTTATTCTGGGTGCATCGTCTTCACATATTATAATATTATAATGCATGTATACAAAACATTTTGAAACATTTTAAAAGAGTAACGGTGGAGTTTCTTGCCCATTCTTCTCCACACGAAACTACCTTTTGGAAGGGGCGACTAGAATCAATTCTATTTCTTGTTAATTTTTGACGTTCAAAAGTGCCTTTCTTGGGCCTATTTGAAATAAATGTTTTGACTTTGACTTTGACTTTGACTTAGGGCATCGCTGGGGAGGAGCAAGAGACAGGCTGGATCGGATAGTTGATTATTTAGCGACGAATTTAAAGCTGCAGGCTCAGCGGCGCGGGCTGTCTCGAGCAAGGGTCTGGACGGGGAAGAGGTGCGCGCCGGTTTCCTTTAGTTTTATAGGGCTGCAGCTGGTCACTCGTCGCAACTCCCTCTAATCTTAAGTTGCGGCTAACAATAGCTTCTTTTATTTATTTTACAATTTATGTACAGACGCCAGAACATCAAGCTATCCCTAACTGTCAAATTTTCTCATTTAAAAATGAACCTTATGTCTTTGTAATAAAGTTGAAATACTATCAAAGAAATTTGACAGATTGTAGTAACTTGATGTGCTGGCCTCTGTATACATATATACATATATACATCTGTATACATGTTTTAGAATAAGGTTAGAGATAAAACTGCCTAACATAAAGTCAAAGTCAAATTCAAATCATTTATTTCAAATAGGCACAAGATAGGCACTTTTGAACGTCAAAAATGAACAAGAAATAGAATTGATTCTAGTCGTCCCTTCCAAAAGGTAGTTTCGTGTGGAGAAGAATGGGCAAGAAACTCCACCGTTACTCTTTTTTTGTTTTACAATGTTTAAGAAAAAGTAACAGTATGAAAATATATGGAAAATTGGGCATCCAGCTCCGTAATAGCGATAGAAGAAAACTTCTTATAAAAATGAAAATTACAATTATTCAGAGTCATAAAACCTAGAAATACCTAGAAAATCATAAACAAATCCCCTGTGAAGCTCTACGTTACTACTACCTACAGGTATCAATACAATAGCCACGCCTCAAGCTTAATTGTCGCGCTGGCATGAAACAGCACATTTAAACTGAAACCCATTAACTGAAGCGCCGCGTCACGGCTTCATATTGAGGGCAGAAGTATGTAGACAACAGAGACTAAGCTTATAAGAGCGCATACAAATAGATGGCGCGTCAATAAATATTTGACATTAAAAAACAGGTTTAACGTAACTTAAATTACGATGCTTACTACTTAGGCCTGTTTCTACCATGAATTACTAAATGCGTAAAGCGCTAAATCTGTTTAAAACTTCATTTTTTCTCAATCAACTTCAGGCTTCAAATTGGCAGTAATGAAGCGATATTTTAAATAAATTTAACGCCAATTGCATTTAAATATTCGTTGTGCGAATTCGGAACAATAGTAGCTGCTGTGCCATTCTGAAACAATCTCACCGTGATAACTCAAGTGGTGGAATGACAGCTCACTTCACATAAGTTTTCGCGGTGAGATGTTTACAGAATAGCACTGATGTTGTACAGAGGCCAGCACATCAAGTTACCCCAATCTGTCAAATTTTTTAAATAGATTTTCAACTTTATTACAAAACAATAAGGTTCATTTTTAATTCGAAAAATTTGACAGTTTGGAATGTCGTATGGTCTGTATGTCGTATTCGTGTTATCTCATGGACGTGACGAGACCTACTATACGCCACGCTGTTAATCGTTCATCTAATTCTATGAATGATGCAGGCATTTAGTTTTCGTATACTTATTTTGCCAACCCGGTAAATTTATATAATGCTATTATGATGAATAAACAGTTTTTTTTTTTTTTTAATACGGTGAGTTTGAGTAGTGTGATAAATTACAATAATAACTGTATTTGCTATGGCTATTTTACTGGAAGACACGTTTTTTTAATTTTTTGCAATTAATTGTTAAGTGACTCTTCAGGATATTGTTATGAAATGTAAAAAATCTAGTAATATAATTTTGATAATTCACAAATACATTCAAATGACAGCGGAATATAAAAGTTAAGTCTCTGTTCGTTATTTACTCATGTCATGTGATAATATAAAGCGAATATTGCCAAAACAATGTGGGATCGGGTAAAGCTGTTTTACAAGGGAAATTATAACCCACATTTTGCTTTTAAATGGAATTACGAACATGATCATTTTATGCCGCTTTGTGATTGTAGACAACGGTGTTTCGTTTGTGTAGTTGATTTCAATATTTTGTTTCGCTTTTGTTGTTTTATTATAGGCCCCTAGGGTTTGTAATGGGCAACTAGCTTCATCTTTCTGACTGAACGACCCCTTTTTTTTTTTTTAAAGCTGGGAAATTATCCAATGACTGCTCCCGCTCTGGGTGGAGCGGAAGGGAGTGTCAGACTCTTACTGACTAAAACCCATCCATGTTCCTTCCGTAGCCCTTTATGTTTCGGGATAGCAGTAACCCTTTCGGACAATCCCGCTTACAGTGAACGACCCCTTGACAATTCAAAAGTGCCTGTAATTGGTTTATTTGAAATAAATACTTTGAGTTTGAGTTTGAGGAAGATAGGTGCATGTAGAGATAAGCTACGATAACATGGCGCGCCCCTCCAAATTATTGTTTCAATGTTTCTACAGTAGGGACAAGATAATAGGTCACTTTTGACAGATGTCAGTTTTATATTCATAGTGAGGTGACCTGCTTAAAAACATCGATTAAATGAATGAATCGATACAGACTTGAAACATATGTGAATTTTAAAAATGATCATGCGAATCCCTGTCCCATTATTATTTTTTCTTTCATAAATTAAAGGAGCAAAATAAGACAAGTACCTACGTAATTTAACAAAAAAATTGCTTTTATTCACTTGAACTATCGGAACTGCTATCTTCATCACTGCTGTCAGCACTCAGAGATATTATTAATTCATTTTCAATAATATTGTCTATTCTCACATCTCGTTCAAAATCTTGTAAAATTATTTTCTTTGTCTTCTCCACGACTTTTCGCCAGTCTTCTGTAGTGACTTCTGCACATGCAGTTTGTAGCAGAGTCATCATTTTAGCAGTACTGAAGGGTGGTTCAGTATTGTTCCGCGCTGCATGACCCTTTATTTGTGCCCAAATAAGCTCGATGGCGTTATACTGGCAATGGTAGGGAGGCAATCGAATAACTTCGTGTCCATGCTCTAGGGCTAGTTCATCGATTACATAGCGGAGCTTGGACGTCTTAGTTGCTTTTACCAGATTTAACAACTCAACTTTTAATAAAGTTGGACTTGCCTCCACACCATTTCTTACCAGCCACGAGACAATTTCTTGCTTTTTATTTGCTTGAGTTGGTGGTTTATCAACTTGTACAGAATGATACGGAGCATTGTCCATTATAATTTTCGATGGGTTTTCTAAGCTGACTAGCAGCTTCTCAAACCACTCTTTAAAAACATCAAAGTTCATTTCCTCATGGTAATCTGTTGTAGTTTTAGAGGCGAATGCGAGGAGGCAGTCTGGAATAAAACCTTGAGAAGCTGATCCCGCGTCACATATAATAAGTCGGGCTCCTTTTCCCGATGGAACTTTTGAGGTGGAGGCCGCTGTATCATCGGTCCATGTCCGCGCAACCGTATGGTTCGCATTCAACCATGTTTCGTCAATAAACACGACATTGTCCCAATCCGTAATTTTATTTACCTCACGTAAGAATGTTATTCTCTTCAAAATAATATCGTAGCGTTCTAGCAGGATTTTCCGCTTGTCGGATTTTTTAAATCTAAAGCCAATCGATTTCAAAACCTTTGATAGAGACGATTTGCCTCCAAAAAATAAACCTGCGCCTTTTAACGAACTCAATAGCTTTTCCCGTGTAGGATATTCTTTTCTCGAGTAATATCCATAAATGTGGTTGCGAATTGCAGTAGCATCAAAATTATCAACGTCAACAATTTTCTTGTCCCTCTTTCGTTTTTTCGGTGTACGTAAAGTATTATCTTCTGAGCCTGATGGTCCGTATTTCTCTTTCAGAATTTGAGTTACTGTCTTCTTCCCTATTCCCAATGCTTCGGCAACGCGTTCTCTCGGTGGTTTCAATGGTAAAAGAGGCCCATCGTTAACTGATTCACGTCCAAAATAATTGTACAATTTCAGCACTAGTTCGCGAGATTGACTGTTTAGAGTTTTCCCCCGTTTCGACATAGTAAGACTGTAATGTTTTTCTTGTTTAATAATCGTTAAGCAATCGGAGTCCAATTTATTGCCAGGTAAACGTAGTCAGTAAGATCAGTTCAATGAAAAAGCCGGATCAGAAGAAAATAACAGAGAGCACACCAAAAACGCACAGTCACTTCGCACAACAACAAAAGACTGCGTCATCATCATGTTATGGCGACATGACATGCGTCATCGACAGGCACTGGTGTTGCCAGCAACATCCACCTAAATTGCACCCAACATCAATGACCTTTCTATTTAGTTATTTTTTTGTATTTTTATAGTTAGTTAAAAGAATAATAAATATGTATAATTAGGTTTTACTATAATCACAACGTGGTTATAAATTTATGGTGATTTTTCTTCACAAGTAATCATTGCATTCGATTCAACTTACAATCCTATCAGCTTTCGATTTTTAGAGTAACATCCCTAGTGTTTAAAAAGAAAAAGGGTTGACTGACGCAACATTGTAACGACGTTCAGTTCTTTAGATCAGAAATTGTTTATTATGTTTAGAATGGTTTATTAGTGAAAGCAAATCGTAAAATTACTCGTATCGGTCATTATTACAATAAATATGTAAACGTAATTGAAAAAAGTTAAGCAATTGGGCAGTTCTTATTTTATGCCCGCCGTTACAAGGTTACGTTGTTGAATTTTGATGAAATGTCAAAAGTGACCTATTATCTTGTCCCTACTTTAGTCACATTCATTCTTACGAAAGAGTTTGTAAGTAGTTGTAAGTATTCGTCTTCAGTAGCAGGCCGGAAACAAAATGAGTTTTGAGTCTTGGTGGCGCTTTGTAATTACTTTCACAAATACTTTCAAACATTTTGAATTTTGCAGGGCGGGCATGTTATCGTAGTTTATTTCTACCAGGCATTTACATATAATAACGCAATTATGATAAAATTGGATAAAATTTGATTATCGTGTGATTCGTGAAGAGAACAGTTTCCTCTTAATTATCGTTCAAAAATTGGATATTACTCGCTACGATATGCTTTTAATCAGTACAAGAGGATATTGGATATTGATCAGATTTTAATTGATGGGACAAGTGGCTCTTATTGCGATATCATTATTGATATCAAGATGAAATTTGTAAATACATACTTATTATAGATAGAGAAACACCCAAACCCGGAACAAAGACTTGTAGGTCGTACAAATATGAAATTATGATAATTTCACAATATTCATGGTGTCTTTTAATTTGTTTCATGTCATTAAATACGTAGGAGAGCTTAAATTTTTAAGATATATCGAAATCGTGAAAAAATTATTAGCTGTTCCCTAGATTTCGACGAACCACGTGACCAAAAATGTATACATAGAACAGCTGATTTTTTTTGCGATTTCGGAGTTGTTCCCATAGTAAAAGTTGTTCAGTTTGGTGGTCTGGCATATGCTTTTGTATGTATATACCCTTTCGGATACACCCTGTATAAACACTCACAAGAGTAATCATTTAATTGTTTATTTCGTATTATAGTGTTGTTGCCATTGTCACATATTTGTGTCGTTGGCGTACAGGGCATGTGCTTGCTTGTCACGTATATGTGACAATGGCGTTCAAAGGGTTAAACGCGGTTAAAATTATGTTAACTACATGAAGCAGTTTTACCTCGTGTCCTATACTACGCATTTACCCCAACAACACGTGGTACATGTTGATTACAAGCAAAGATGGATTTATCTTTTGTTATAATAATTGATAAGCACCTATCAACTTAAATTGTCCTCTCATAAAAGAGACTTGCAAGATTTATTAAACAATAAAAGTAATAAATTCTATCACAGAAGTAAGATGAACACAAATGTATGGGATTACCATCGTGAATTCTATCTAAAAACAAATGACAAACGGCATGTCATAACCATACAAATGGTCCATTACAACCCATAAGGCCACGAAACAATTAACCTGAATGATAGGCATCATAAGGACTAAGCAGTAATATAGGTAGGTAGCTACTTGCTCCTTTAATGGCTATAGTGACGTAATTATGGCTTAGTAAGCCATTTTAATTATTATTTTTACGACCAACAACGGTTTTTAATGTGATATAAAAATGTAGTCTCCGATTTTGGTGGAGGATTTTTTTCCTGGTGTTGATTTTGATTAACATCAGAAAAAGAGAACGAATTAATAAAAGCATAGGGAATAGTTATTTTTCACATCACTATATTATTAAAATAATATTATTCATGATTTCAGGCGACACATTTAACTTCGCGGAAATGCAGTGCCCGTGCTGAATTTCCATAATTAGCCGATCTCTATAATCTATTCCAAAAACATAACTATTTCCAAAAACTAATTCCATAAACCAAATATGTAACAATTTATCAATGTACTAGCTTCCGCCCGCGGCTTCGCCCGCATAATATGTCGATAAATTATACATATAAACCTTCCTCTTCAATCACTCTATCTATTAAAAAAAACCGCATCAAAATCCGTTGCGTAGTTTTAAAGATTTAAGCATACATAGGGATATAGGGACAGAGAAAGCGACTTTGTTTTATACTATGTAGTGATGAATAGCTTCCCAGTTTATAACACACATAATTCGCGCCAATAAATTACACCAATTTGATACAAAATTGTCCATAAATTACTGAAATTGAAACATTATGTATACGGAGAAGTATTTGAACCATATTTATCACTGAAACATTCGTTTACATAAATGATGTGCAGTCACACCAATATATATACATAACATGCCTAATCAGTCTATAATGTTCCCACTGCTGGCACACAGGTCTCCTGGGCCTCCTCAGTGGGCCGTAATCAACCACGCGGGCCCAGTGCGGGTTGGCGGATGTCACATGTCTTCGAATTTTTGGTTCTAAGACATGCCGGTTTCTTCGCGATGTTTTCCTATACAACCAATTCCAATATATGTACACCGAACAAAATTCAGAAGCGATTTTCTCGTAAAGTAATTGTTTGAATTAAGAGATACCACAGGTTCGGTACATTATATGGATTGGAAAATGCAATGTATGTGGCAACATACAACTTCATTCAATAATTAAGGAGAAAACCGTTTTTG
The DNA here is from genome assembly GCA_951799385.1 of Hyppa rectilinea. Taxonomy (NCBI): domain Eukaryota; kingdom Metazoa; phylum Arthropoda; class Insecta; order Lepidoptera; family Noctuidae; genus Hyppa; species Hyppa rectilinea. The sequence goes on along the minus strand of OX637322.1, from coordinate 9,855,610 downwards.
AAACTAGCTAACTGTAACATACATATTGTTGCTCGTGACTGTACCTACTTATTTGAACGTGTACAGAAAGTTGCCTCTACTAATGATATTTATTTGAAAAATAATTTAACATGTCAAAAATAACTTATGTTTTAAACTAGATAAGTTTGGTTTCCTATCTGACTTCTCTGAGAAGAAAGACGAAAACAATCTCACAGCCTCTTTTTAAGTCCAGACATAATCTTGCAGCGGGATTGCCCGAAAGAGTTACTTACCGCTACCCCGGTACATAAAAGACTAAGAAAGTAACATGCATGGGTTTTATTCAGTAAGAGTTTGTTTTTATTATTATTCTTATTATACGAAAAAAAACGTTGTAATGTCGTAGGCATCCTCAATTTTACACGAACGAAATGGCGCGAAGAAGCTAGAGTATATAAAATACCAATAAGAAGATGAAGGTCTATTGATTAAAATTGTTTTTACCAAAAAGACCTGATAAATATCAGACTGTCACACATGGGTGCAGGAGTAGTCAACCTTGGCAATACCTTTAACTTTTCTGGTGTGGATCACAGTCAATTGGCTTCATTAGGTGTATGGAGAGCTAATTCATCACCCTCAGTTTTTTGTCTGGAAATAAAAGCCATTGTATTTTTTTAAACAATGGATGTCTAAAAAGGTTAATTGATTTCCTGGGTGACCTCTTAGCTCTTGGTGGAAGTGGCCGAAAGGTTTTCTTTTGAAATGGTTTTATTAAATAAACTAGCTTCAGCCCTCGACTTTGTTCGTGTGAAATGTCTTGTTCCCTGATCCACCCAGTTACATTACCTGCCCGCTCTCTTCCGCTTTCTTTTTCATGTGGTTAGTGACTAACCTGGTGTCAGAGTTTTTATGCTGCCCATCGGCCTCTGACTTAGCTTCACATACTGTTGAGAAATATCTATCAGGCAAGTCGGTTTCCTCATGATGTTTTCCTTCACCGTTTTTATACAATACGTACATGAATCCGAATAATCAGAGGTCTTGTTTTTTTTTAAGGCTGGGAAATCATCCAATGACTGCTCCCGCTCTGGGAAAGGAGTGTCAGACTCTTACTGACTAAAACCCATCCATGTTCCTTCCGTGGCCCTTTATGTTCCGGGGTAGCGGTAACCTTTTCGGACAATCCCGCTTACCTGGCAGGCTTGGCCCTGAGGGGCCCCTTCATATGCTGACATCTCTTTGAGGCGCGCGTGGAACGTATACGCGCCGTCCGGCAGGGGCCTGGTGCTGATCGGACGGTGAGTCACCCATAATCAGAGGTCTTGGGTTGCACTCGACACCGTGCCGGCGATATACCTTCTTTTTCGCTTAGCGTTTTTTCTTCTTTTGCGCGGCTCTTAATGGTCCTACCGTGATGTTATGTAGCCTACAGCCTGCCTCCAAAATTGGGCTATTAAATATAAAAAGATATTTTCAAATCCAACTGGTAGTTCAAGAGATTAACGCGTTCAAACAAACTCTTCAGCTTTATTCTTAGTGTAAATATAATTACAGATTAAAAGATTTTTTTGCCTTCTTCTTAATTAAAACGAGATCGTTTGGAAATGCCAATCATTCTAAAAATAGTTTGGGTAGAAAAATATAATCTTTATGATAGTTTTGCCAAGATATACAAAAAATTTGAAATTATTTTATTAGGAACTAGTTATTTTAAAGTGAAACTTTTATTACATCGTCTCAAACTTTTTCGTCTGTGTGTTGCATGTCGCGTGACGGTCGGCCGCGGAGTAGGGATAAAGTGAAAGGCGCTCGTCAGAGCAACCAAGGCCAATATGGCGGCGCCTATAGTGTCAAATGTCTTTAATGTGAAAAAAAGTTTCACTTTTACCGTGGTTTCATAAAACCACACAATCCTTTTTTTTATATAGAACATTTTTATGTTTGTACAGACGCCAGCACATCAAGCTATCCCTAACTGTCAAATTTTCTCAATTAAAAATGAACCTTATGTCTTTGCAATAAGGTTGAAATACTATCAAAGAACCTTGACAGATTGTGGTAACTTGATGTGCTGGCCTCTGTACTTAAAATCTATAGCTGTAAATATAATCGGTGCTTTAATTGTTAGTTTTATCGTAAGTTGTTGAAGTAGATATTACTTATGACTAGCTGCTGCCAGCGGCTTCGCCCACGTAGATGTCGGAAGTTATCCCAAGGGAACGTACTAGCGGGATAAAAAGTAGTAGGTAGTTTATGACCTGGATTAATCCTTTGTGTTAATCCAGGTCATAAACTACCTCTGTGCCAAATTTCATCCAGATCCGTTCAGCCGTTTGAGCGTGAAGGACGGACAAACACAAACAAACTCACACACACACAAACTTTCGCCTTTATAATATTAGAGTGATTCCAAATATTCATATTCTGAATATGTATTCAGAAAATCACCTACCCCAATGGGTGGGTAGGCAAAAACAATAGAACACCACCTTTTTTTTTTGAGGTTGGGCATACATCCATGACTTCTCCCGCTCTGGGCGGAGCGCAAGGGAGTGGCAGACTTTTACTGACTAAAACCCATCCATGTTCCTTCTTTAGCTCTTTATGTTCCGGGGTAGCGGTAACCCTTTCGGACAATACCGCTTATAAAACACCACCTACTATGCTCATATTAACCATACTCCTTTTGCTTCGTTCATACATCTGGTCAAACACGCACGCTGGTAGTGAGTACAACGCACCTGACCTTTCGCAAGAACATCACTAATTAGGTCACTATATTATGTCCTCCTAGGGTGTCCCTCACGGCGTTTCCACTCTCATCTACCTTGTAAATACCTTTTGTTAATCCTCCTTCATTTGTCCTTCGAACGTGACCGATTAAGCCTACTTTCTAAATTTTCGTCATTACATCTTTTATATTTACTATGCATAGAAATTAATCCCATTACTAATAACATATAACTAATATTATAAATGCGAAAGTTTGTTACCTTTTCACGCCTAAACCACTGAACCGATCATCCTGAAATTTTGCATATACGTTGGCAGGTGTACAGAAACGGACATAGAGTACCTTTCATCTCGAAAAAAACACTGTCCCCGAGGAAAACAACAATAACATTCTTATGATAATAGATGGCGCCACGTGTCTATCGAATCATGATTGAATTATATTATTAACACAAGCAGAGTACAACCCGAATAGGTTTTCAAATTCTAAATGAACGCGAGTGAAACCGCAGGCGAAAGAATTTATAAGTAATTGATAAGTGATAAAATTCAGAGACCCCCAAAAAAAATTCAGAAATTCAGAGGCCCTTTGTAGAAGGATACCAATTGGCTAATATCATCTTACTGCGTTAGGCTAACAAACACGTTATTACTGGGTTTTATTTGACTGTACGTTAATCCGAATGTAGCGGTACAAAACATTTTCTTGTATGCCTGAGACATTTCCTTACTTTTTTAAAAGAAAATAAAGGCCTACGTTCCAGCGGTGAAAACCTTACATATACATGAAACCAGTCGGTCGATTCTGTAAAAATATCACCGTAAAAAATTAGGTGAAATGAGCTGTCGTTCCACCTAATGTTATGAATTGACACTATTGACAGCTCACTTTAAACTCACTTCACCTACGAGAATTTTCAGAATAGCTGTATTGGTGTGTGAAATGTTGAAGGTACAGAGGCCAGCATATCAAGCCACCCCAATCTGGCAAATTTCTATGACAGGTTTTCAATTTTATTACAAAAGCATAAGGTTCATGTTCAACTGGGAATATTTGACAGTTTGGAATAGCTTGATGTGCTGGCGTTTGAACAACTGAGGTTGACAGTTGACATGTTATGTCCGGTCCGTTTTTATGTGTAAAACGAGGAAAATGCGTGACGTCAGGGTAGCGGGCCTCAAGGGATCGAAAAGAAGAGATATTAAATGGTGGTTGTGGGAATATTTTTTCTTTTTTAATTCTATTTTTACTCTAAGTCAGGCTTTAGTGCTTATGCTACGGCTACATTGATGCTATAACGCGAACACATTCGCACGCTCTCTGTTATACAACAAGACGTCGAGCGGTGTGCGAGACAGAGCGCCCGAAGTCACATAATATTATGTAGAATGGACATTTGCCGTCTTATATTAAAAAAAAAACATATTTTTTTTTACAGAAGTTTTCACTCTAACCGTACATTCTCTTGTAAATTGCGTGGAACGACTTGTGCGCGAAATGTTACTCAATCAACGAGTGGCAATGCTTTCAACACTGTTCAAGTGCTGAGAATAAATGAACAAACTTAGTTAATGGAGTGTTGATTGTCTTGTTTATATCTTGTATGTTCGTGACAAGGGAGCATCGGCCTTATATTTTAATAGATTAGGTTGATATTTGGCCGCATGCTGAGCCAAAGTACATGAATTTTGAATTGTCGATTCGAGAAGATCATGGTTCGAATAGAAATCATTCATGTTTTAACAATAATCATATTTTCTTGCTTGATTTTTTTTTTTACTTTTTTTGAGGGCGGGCAAGCATCAAATGACCCCTCCCGGAGAGGAGGGAGTGTCAGACTCTTACTGACTAAAACCCATAAACCTTCTTTAGCCCTTTATGTTGACTACCTGCAGTATTTTATTTCCTTTCTCCCTTAATCTATCCTAATGTTGTCTTTAAAAGATCGCTTTTAGTGATGCGACCGTCGATTGTGTCACCTCTTGAAAAAGGTTCTAAATATCTGTAATTTTTATGGTTTACAGATGCCAGCACATCAAGCTATCCCTTTTTTTTAAGGCTGGGAAATCATCCAATGACTTCTCCCGCGCCTACGGTGGCAGAGTCGTCAAGTGGCTCCCGACGCCCGGGGCGTCTCCCGCGGCGGCTGGGACGGGAGGATCTTTCTTTCTACCATCCCACCACCTCCTTCGCGACCATGACTTTTTCGCAGAAGGAGGTGACTGCCTCCCACTCCCTCTCGCCCCGGACCATGGCTTGCACCAGGGCCGGGCGCGAGAGGTCGCCGCCGCCGATCGCCTCTACGAGGACACGGCGGTGCTCCGCCCAAGCGGGGCAGGTTTGCACCGTGTGCTCTACCGTGTCCTCTGGAATCAAGCTATCCCTAACTGTCCAATTTTCCCAATTGAAAATGAACCTTACAACTTTGCAATAAAGTTGAAATAGTATCAAAGAAATTTGACAGATTGGGGTAACTTGATGTATTGGTACATAATAAAGAATATTCTATCCATCTATCGTGTTATCAGTAAAAACTTACGTACGTCGTACGTACGTAATCTTCAAGACTAAGCGACGTACCCATTTTTTATTCCCTCAGGGTTGTCATCTATCACTACTTTATCACCCTATAAGGACTTATAAGACTCTCTAAAGATATATCACCGTTTCTGAGAAGCGTGTTCATTTATTGTGTTAGTACCTACAGACAACCACATCAAGCTATCCCAAACGGTCAAATATTGTCTAATAAACATGAAACTTATTCTTTTGTAATTAAGTTAAAAATTGATTATAGAAATTTGACAGATGGGGGTAGCATGATGTGCTGGCCTCTGTACAATACAAACTTGAAGAACCTTGAAAGATCGATTGGTTAATAGTTAATAAATTCCGTTTAGCAGGAATTCTTGAAAAGTATAGTAATCAAAAGTGAATATTATTCATGGACTAACAAACCTGTTTTCTACAATTTCTTTTTTAACGTTACTACCTACCTATTTATTTGTCTAAATACTTTCAGATTTTCCTACCCTATGTTTGGGTAACTACAAAGTTTTATTTTTTGTAAATTAATAAATAGGCCTGCCTGCTCTTAACCTCGGTCTCACCTTGTGGATTTTAAAAGTGGCTAGTCTACCTACCTACCTATCCTACCCACCTACCCTATTTACTTACACTACCTACCTACCCAACTTATTTTTCTGGTGCATTTTCCAAAAAAATCTTTCGTAAAGATCTTATCCTGGTTAATTACCTACGAATACAACCAAAAACAGCCAAATCGGTCGAGCCCTTCTCAAGTCATGCTCCATCGTACATCTGGCAATTGATTTTTATTTACATAGATAACTAGCGGCCTGGTTTCGCACTGTTGCAATGAGATAGATAGATACTTTCACGTGGTTGAAAGCTAGTTACTATACGTAAAAGACTTCCTCTTAAATCACTTTATCTATTGGAGAAAACTGCATTAAAATCAGTTCCGTAGTTTAAAAGATCTTAGCGTATAGAGGGACAGAAGACGGGGAGCGACTGTGTTGTATAGATAGACTAGACTAAGTAGAGATAATAAATTAGTAGTTTGTAAGCCTGACTCAAATCTAATAAAGAAGTTTCGCCAATAACAAAATCTATCAAAACTTTCTCATTTACACGTAAATACTAAACCATTATACCTAATTGATTTCCTATAACAAGTTTCCCATGTTACTTCATGCTCTGAATAATAAATATCCCTAAGTGGCGCACTCCTGAAGCTAGTCTCTGAGGACCAGTAATATGTCATAGATTATTTAACAGGAGGATTAGCTTGTTTTTATAAGGGTAAGTAAGTTTGATCTTGGTCTATTCCCTAGGTTGTGAGATTTAGACTGGGCTTAACACGTTGAGCGCCAACGCGGTCACCGGTGAGCCGCGAACAATAGTTTTTCTATTGTGTCTGTTGCGTGGCAGTCAACGACTTAAACGATTTTGGTGAGATTATTATGAGTTTTAGATCGTAAATGCGAACCCGAGCAAGCGCTTTACTTTGCGTATTTGATTTCATGAACACTGCTCTCAAAACGGTGAAGGAAACCATCGTGAGGAAACCGGCATGTCTTAGCACCAAAAAATTCGAAGACATGTGACATCCGCCAACCCGCACTGGCCCCGCGTGATTGATTATGGCCCACTCCCTCTCTTAGAGAGCCTGGGTCCCAGCATTGGGAACATTATAGGTTTCTTCTTCTTCTTTTCGTGTGGTTAGTGACTAACCTGGTGTCAGAGTTTTTATGCTGCCCATAGCCTCTAACTTAGCTTCACATGCTGTTGAGAAAAAAGGCTGGCATTATAGGCTGATTATGCATACAATGATGATGTATATTTAGGCCTGTAACGGGTACTATAAAAACATCTACGTTTATACAAATTTAAAAGGAGAAACTGACAGACTGACTGACTGACTGACAAATCAACGCACAATCGAAACTACTGGGACTAGGAACGTCACATGGCACATGGCTTTCTTTTATAATTTAGGGGAGTACTAAGAAATTATTTTTGAAAATATGACCTTTTAAGAGGTGAAAGGGGGGGATTTTGTTTGACAGCCGCTGGTAGAAGTTAGTTAGTATAAATAAGAGAACTGCTGTAATTTTATTAATTCATTGTTATGTTACTAGCTTTTGTTCGCGGCTTAACCCAGATTTTGTAACCATATTTTGATTTAAGTGTTCCTTGCTTGTTCTTCTCCATAGGTACATACTGCTTTGGAATGGGCCACTAGCTTCATCTTTCCGACTGACCGACCCTTTGACAATTCAAAAGTGCTTGTAATTGGTTTATTTGAAACTAGCTTCTGCCCGCGACTTCGTCCGCGGAAATTTTCTTGTTTTAACATTAAATATATCCTATGATACTCGGCAATACTGCAAATAATTCTGTTTTCGGAAGTATTTCTTTCCGACTTGCTAGACGAAAATTGCGATAGCTCGGCTAATATGTATGGTATAAAATATAATTTATAGCCTATAGCACTCAGGAATAATGTAGCTTTCTATCAGTGAAAATTTTTTTGAAATTGGATCGTTAGTTCCGGAGATTACCCCCTACATACAAAATTACAAATTTTACCTCTTTATAATATTAGTATAGATAAATGCATTGTTTTGAGTTTGAGTTTGAGCTTTGCTCGCGTGGTGTTGGAGTTCATTTTCTATTAAACGATTCTCTTTTTATCTGTGAAAAAAACGTCCTAAACAACACAACACATCATTACCTACAAACTGAACCTCAACAAACAATTGTAACCCAGTTTCTTTGCAATCTCCGACATCAAAAGTCCGCATCCATATTTAGGTGGCGGCCTGTTGTCCATTCAAAAAGGGCACACTTGAAGGGCATTCTTTATGATTTATCGTTGGCGTGTCCAGCACACTCGCGGCGGTTTCACCACACACCCCCTGCGCCCGCACCCCCCCCCGTTTCCAACCCGTATCAGCTGCCTGGTACCTTTTTATAAACCTGTCTACTTCACCCTTTGTGTCTCTTCATGAATTATTAAAGATGGGCATTAGTTTGTACTAATTAGGTTTCGCTTGTGTTCTGTAGTTGAAGCGAATTATTGATTAAATATGCAGGTGTATCCTTTATTTTGGGATGGGATGGAAAAGGTTTCCGACGAGTTTCAAATTCAAATTCAAAATTTTTAATTCAGACCAAAGGGATCCATAGAGTGTTAGTATGAACTTAGCCTATGTTAGTACACTCATAAAACATAACTTAAATATACTAATTGGCGACATGAACATGTGCTCGCACATGTCTGCCAGCCCAGAGCCTGATAAAAGGTCCATCGACCTTTTCCGCCAGTGTAGCTAAAATACTGTATCGTATTACCCAGTTACAGACTGGGTTGTGGAGGTCAGATAGGCAGTCGCTCCAAGTAAAATACTGGTATTCAGCTGCACCCAGTTAGACTGGAGCCGACCCCAACATAGTTGGGAAAAGGCTCGGCAGATGATGATGAGGATGGAAAAGGTATTATTTCTCTTCGTAATTGCAAAATTAAAGAACCTATGACATAAGCATAATCAGACTATGATGTTCCCACTGCTGGGATACATGTCTCCTCTCTGTGAGAGGGAGTGGGCCGTAATCCACCACGCGTGCCCAGTTCGGGTTGGTAGATGTGACACGTCTCCAAATTTTTGGTTCTATGATATCGGTTTCCTTACGATGATTTCCTTCACCGGTTTGAGAGCAGTGGTGATGAAATTAAATACACAAAGTAAAGGTGCCAGGGTTTGAACTCACGACCTACAACTCGTTAGTCCAGGCTGATACCACTGGGCCCCCACCACTATACAATCATGAAAAATAAACAAATTAACTAAGTTTTTGTTTTTCAGCTGTTTTGCTCCCGTTAAAGACACAAAAAAATTAAATCAATTTTAAGTATTAATACTTAGGAATTATTATTTTTTGTACGACTTCTGTCTACTCAAAGTACTTGACATTACTATTTCGCCTTCCAAGGTCAAGTTTATTAGCATAGAGGACGTAAGGAGAAATATAATTATGTTTTTGATAAATATCGCTTTCGAGTACTGACCCGACTCTGAGTGGCACGGTGACATCAAATTATCGAAATTTCTGTTCTGTATCTCAGTTAATATACATTATACACAACCCATCCGGACTATACTCTCTACAGGGTGAAATTAAATTCATGGGCATTATTTTAAGCGGTCATAGTAACTATCAGAACAAATCTGAAATCGCGAAAAAAAAATCAGCTGTTTCCTAAATTTTGACGAGTGATGCAAGCATAATGTATGGAACAGCAGATTTTTTTTCGTGATTTCAGATTGTTAATGCCCATGAATTCAATTTCAACCTGTATAGTGACGACCGAAATCAGTTGCGTAGTTTAGAAGAGCAAAGCAGTCACACAGGTAGACATGAAAATCAACTTTGTTGTTTACAAGTTTTTATATAAAAACACTAAAATATAATATTAATTTAAGATAAAAACAAAAACGGGCCAAGCGCGATTCGGACTCGCGCACTAAGGGCTCCGTACTATTATCTATAAAAACGGCAAAGCGAAGCAGTGTCAGCCTAGTAAAGTGACCGTCGGACTGCCAAGTTATGGGTCTCGAGTTTGAACCCAAGGCATGCAACTCTGATTTTTCGGATTCATGTGCGTATTGTATAAATATCATTTGCTTAAAAATCTGTGAAGGAAAACATCGTAAGGAAACCGGCTTTCTTGAGAGTATTCTTCATTATTTCTCAACAGTATGTGAAGCTAGGTCAGAGGCTACAAAAAACGGAAAAGAATCATGTCTGTTGTATGCCCCCTTACACATTTAATTTATTGTTTAGTATCTGTTGTTATAGCGGCAACAGAAATCATCATATTCTGTGAAAAATTCAACTGTTTAACTATCACGGTTCATGAGATACAGCCTAGTGACGGACGGACAGGCGGACGGACGGTCAGTGGAGTCCCGTTTTACCCTTCAGGTACAGAACCCTAAAAAGATGAATCACTTTGCTTATACAAGCGAGCTTCAGTTAAAAGATATGAGGCATATAAAAGCCGGCCCACTTAGCAAGACTTCACTAAAACGCTCTCTCACCGGGAGGTACGGAAAATGTCCGTAACATAAATATTGCTATTTTGTAACGAACAAAGATTACTTACGAGATACCTACACTGTGTTCGTTTAAGTAGAGCTAGGGAAGCCTACTTACGGTATACTAAGTGTATGAAAGGCTCTCGGGTCTTTTGTGTTCTAGCAAAAGTTAATTAGACTTTTTTTTTTATTAAAAAGCTACCAAATGAAATAGAAATTAAAAAATCGGTCCACAATTAACGATAATATCGATGAACATAGATTAAAAAAAACCGGCCAAGTGCGAGTCGGACTCGCACACCGAGGGTTCCGTACAAACCTGTAGGTATATAAGTAAAAGTTCACCCATCACGAGAATCGAGTCATAGTTATGGTATTTTTATATTTTGAAAAAAAACATTTTTATTTTTTATTTTATCATGTAACTAAAAATTTACGGTTATCGCAATTTTTCCTTTATCTGCACTGTAAGACGTTACTTTGTACCAAATTTCAAGATTCTAAGTTCACGGGAAGTACCCTGTAGGTTTTGATTCCCGTGCGAGTTTCGAAAATTTGCGGCATAAACAGCTGTATCTTTTGATTGCTTTGGCTTAGAAGTTTGGGACAGTAGACCTGAGTATTAGATATAAATTTCAGTTTGATACCTCCACGCGTGCCTGAGAAAAACGGTCTTGACAGACGGACGGACGGACAACAAAGTGATCCTATAAGGGTTCCGTTTTTTCCTTTTGAGGTACGGAACCCTAAAAATACATACATTCAGATATAGAACCTCAAAACGTAACCTATTTGACAACATGCACGCGACATACACAATCATACATGTTTATACATATTTGGCACAAAAAGAATATAAAAAAACAAGCATTTAAATGCCGTGGCATGAAATTCTTATTAAAAAAAAAATAACCTTTAGTTTGTTTTTCTTTATTTTGACTAAAACGGTCGTCAAGCCAAATTAATTCGAAATTCCAATTTAGTACAACTCTCTGGAGATATAACATTGAAACAAGGATTAATTTGCAATCAAACATCAAAACCCGTCCTTAAAACTTCATTCAAAAGTTACTTTTTAAGTAGGTTGTACAGCACTTTCCATTTCAGCCAGTAATAATTCTCCCTCCTTTATAAATCTTCATTGTTACACACGCAAAAATGAAACGTGAATATAGAATTAGGGCATGTTTTGTATGAATAATGCGGACTCCGGCCGGATTACGGTTGGGTTGGTCATAACGTTGAAATGAAGGATTAATCCTCTGTGCCTATAAGCTACTGACCGTTGGATACTGCTGCGATTCGTTTGTTTTCACTAAACAATAACGAAGGATATCCTCAATGCCGTTTTATAAGGAACTCGTGGCTAAGTAATAACAGCTGCACAGGTCGATCCATCAGGTTAAGCTACGCTTGCCAAGGTTGGCCGTGGATGGGTGACCATCTTAACATACTGAGTCTCCTCCGTGTCTCGGAAAGCATGTTAAGCCGTTGGTCCCGGTTGTCATTTGTGCATCTTTGACAGTTGTTACAGGTCGTCAGAAGCCCTAAATCTGACGGCCAGTCTTACCAAGGAGTATCATATTGCCTAGTTACTGGGTTGAGGATCAGGTATAGGCAGTCGCTCTTTGTAAAATACTGCTGCATACGGTAAGACTGGGAGACCCCATTATAGTTGGGAAAAGGCTAGGCAGGCATCCTCAATGCTGTTTTAGTCTGATATTTTCTATACATCTATACTAATATTATAAAGAGGAAAACTTTGTTTGTTTGTTTGTAATGAATAGGCTCAAAAACTACTGGATCGATTTTGAAAATTCTTTCACCGTTGGAAAGCTTAGTTTTCTAGGAGTAACATAGGCTACTTTTTATCCCGGGAAAAATAACGGGTCCCACGGGAAAGACCACGGGAGCGAAGCCGCGGGCAAAGTGCTAGTCGTACATATACAAATGTGTATGAGAAACTTTAAATATTTTATGTGTGAATTTCCTATCAGAAGCAACTGGTTAAATATATAATATTTTATTTGGGTTCGTAGCTGGTCAATAAATAATGTCACCAATGACTCTGAACGAGAGCTGTCATTTTCTACGATAGTTTTGAAACCGACAGCTCTTGAACGCGGTTTAGCTGTCTTTTTCTTTTCGTGTGGTTAGTAAGAAACCTGGTGTCAGAGATTTTAAGCTGCCCAAGGGCCTCTGACTTAGCTTCACATCCCCTTGCTTCCTTAGCTGTCATAATCAGACTATAATGTCCCCATTGTTGGGACAGGAGGCCTAATCATTCACGCGGTCCCAGTGCGGGTTGGAGGATGCCCTATGTCTTCCAATTTTTGGTTCTAAGATATGTCGGTTTTCTCTCGATGTTTTTCCTCACCGTTTTGAGAGCAGTGGTGATGAAATTAAATGCACAAAGTAAAGCACCTGTTTGGGTTCCAACTCACGACCTGAAACTCAAAGTCGAGGCGGATACCACTGGGGCACCACTGCTCTAGATGTGTGTAGATGTGATGGAGCTGAATTACCACATCTTTTAGTAGTATTATTTTAGTATTACTTCCGTCTCATTATGAGATGGATATATTCCCACACAGTGCGATGAAGATCTCCATCTCTTTCTCTCTTATAGATCTCCATATCTTTCCCACGATGAAGTGCATTAAAATAATATTGCTTTAAGATGTCAGCCCCCAAATCGCGTTTAGTATCATTGGTGAAATTCACCCTTAACTTGGCTTAACAAACTAGTAATAAATATAACGTTTCGTTTATCTATATAGGACCCGGCTTATACCCTCACACGTCGCTGAGATGTTGGGCCGGAGGATAATTAAGGTCCCAAAGTTATTACGAACCCAAGAGCCTTTAGTACCTAGGTAATAGGTGGGCAGGTGTCGTTTTATATTGGACGCCCCGTAATGGGTGTCGAATTCGAAGCTTTGACGAACCTTTCACAAAATAATTTAGCTAATGAAAGGAAACAACATTCGATCCGGTATTCAAAAGAGACGTTTCATGAAGATTATAAGGCTAAGGTAAAATTGAATATTTGATACGGTTAAAAATAAAATATGAAATCAAATAAAAAAAAATACCAATCGTCTTAAAAACTACCATCACTGTACAGACATTAAATACTATGCGAAGACATAACTGAGGAGCTCGTGGCTTACCGGGGTTGGCCGTGGATGGGTGACCATCTTTACATACCTAGACTCCTCCGTGCCTCTGAAAGCACGTTAAGCCGTTGGTCCCGGCTGTTATATGACAGTTGTTACGGGTCGTCAGAAGCCCGAAAATCTGACTATTCTCTATTCAGCTACATCCGGTTGGACTGGAAGCCGACCCTAACATAGTTGGGAAAAGGCTAGGCAGATGATGATGATGAGCGAAGAAATAATTGTAAATTGCAGTAAATGCTAATAACAGATTTTTCAATGTGATGTCACAGATTTTTTGAATCAAATGGAATACTCCTTCACATTGTAATATTTCCTACAAATCACATACAAATTCTGTGTTGATGTTTTGACAATTAATAAAAAGTAACGTTATTGACTGCCCTTTCAAATACCCAATTGGACATAAACATGTGATAGGCATCAACGGATTTCCTAGAGACCAATGCGACATGAGATCCGCTTCACCGCCTACCACGGCGGAGCGCGGTGCCGTGAGTAAATCGCCTAAGACTATCACGACTTGAACTCCAGCGGAAACAAGATAATACCAGATATTATCCAGACGTCTTAAATCATACAATAATAATAATTACCATACATTATAAGATACCAGGATAACAAAGGAGATAAATAAACCGTGAATTATAGAACAAGATCATATTGATGCCAAAATTAATGCATGTACAGAGGCCAGCATATCAAGTTACCACAATTTGTCAAATTCCTTTGATAGTATTTAAACTTTATTACAAAGACATAAGGTTCATTTTTTATTGAGAAAATTTGACAGTTAGGGATGTGCTGGCGTCTGTACTGTTTTAGAAACTTGTATGGACAAATATATTATATCCATCTACTTACTAGTTTTGGCCCGATTCCGCGTGGAGTTCGGTTATATTGCAATCAATCTGCCTAGCCTTTTCCCAACTATGTTAGGGTCGGCTTCCAGTCTAACCGGATGCAGCTGAATACCAGAATCTTACATGGAGCGACTGCCTATCTGACCTCCACAACCCAGTAACTGGGAATACGATACCCCTTGGTAAGACTGGCTGTCAGACTTTCGGGCTTCTGACGACCCGTGACGACTGTCTACGGTGCACAACTGACAGCCGGGACCAACGGCTTAACGTGCTTTCCGAGGCACGGAGGAGTCCCGGTATGTAAAGAATATGGTCACCCATCCATAGGCCAACCCCGGTAAGCGTAGCTTAACCTGTGCGGCTGTTATTACTTAGCCATTAGCTCCTTTCGGTTATATCGCAATATCGGAAGATATTTTTGAGACCGTATACATACAGAAAGTTTAACAAATGTTCGACGTGATTCTTTAAATTGGCATAACATTTTTATTTATGAACCGATTGACTTCAAACAAACACTTAATGTTAAGTGAAGCTTACTACAATATTATTAGTGATCACATCTAAATTGGATAAGCCGTTGCTGTGCACAAACGCCTAGACAAATTGACAAACAGACAAGAATTATAACAATCATTGTTTTGGGTGCTATTTGCGTTGATAAAGGTCCTAAAATATGTTTTCTCATATATCTTCCGCTAGTTTTTTCCAGTGGTTTAACCCATGTGTTTGAAGGAAAATATTCTATTCCAGAATAGATAATTTCCTACCTTCTAGCTTATATGCTATTCCAGACTAATATCTATCTTTGTGCCAAGTTTCATCCAGATCCGTTTAGTAGTTTTTGAGTTTAATCGTTACAAACATACTTACATACCAATCTTTATCTATACTAATATTATAAAGAGGAAAACTTTGTTTGTTTGTTTGTTTGGTTGTAATGAATAGGCTCAAAAACTACTGGACCGATTTTAAAAATTCTTTCACCGTTGGAAAGCTTAGTTTTCTAGGAGTAACATAGGCTACTTTTTATCCCGGGAAAAATAACGGGTCCCACGGGAAAGACCACGGAAGCGAAGCCGCGGGCAAAGTGCAAGTTCTTTATAATTTTGGTATATATACATAGATTTACAGACAGCAATCCGTTACATTTTTATTATATATATACATTTGTTGTAGACGTAAGTTATGGTCCTGCCAAGAAGGGCGTTGGCAGGACTTGGATGTAAATCTTGGTCAAAGATTTATGATCAACGCATAATGTCCACATTTTGTGCCCAAATGATTGCTTTTATTGCTAGGGGAGAATTTATATTTCGGGTTGTCCATATTAAATGAGCGGTCGTGGTGGACCAAGACGGTATCTAAATGTACAGTGAAATGATTCTGGCTATCATTGATCTCCTCAAAAGATTAAATTGAAACACTCCGTATTGAATCTAGGTGTTACAATTTGGAAATTAGACTTAAGACGGGACTCTATTGGGCCTTTTCCCATACAAACGCATTCAGTTGTTTTCTTCGTAGATTTTCCTTTAGAGCATGTTTTTTTTTTCCAAAAAATGCTGGCCTTATTAGTACGTGCCCCTATTATTTCTTAAATATAATTACAAAAAGAATTATGACAATCCAAAATCCCCAAAAATAGCCCGTTTTTACCGCCGTTTAGACGACTATCAAACAAATTAATTTTATCACAAAAGAAAACAATAGAATACAGCAGTTCACTCGACATGAGAATTGAGCCCAGGCCCTCCTGCTCAGCAGCACCGCTTGCGACCGCCTGACCAACGAGACAGACTAACTGATCAACAAGGCGTGTTTTTTAACCGACTTCTAAAAAAGGAGGAGGTTCTCAATTCGGCTGTATATATATTTTTTCTTTTATGTTTGTTCGCGCATAACTCCGTTGCTTGCCAACCGATTTGAAAATTCTTATTTTGTTGGAAAGGGTATACTTCCCAAATGGTCCCATAAAATTTTTATCGAAATCGGATAAGCGGTTTTTGAAAATTCAACAAAAATCTAAAAAAAATCCTACTTAATGTATGTGGATGATGTTCTAAGTTCCTGTCACTGTAATTTACATACCAGGTAGTGGTATTCGGGCACGCCACGATAGTGGCGGTAAGGCCCCTCTTTGAGGAGTGGCTAGAGAGGCGTCACGGCGCCCTCACCTACCGCCTGACGCAGGTCCTCACCGGACATGGATGTTTCGGGAGGTTCCTGCACATCATCAGGCGGGAGGAAACGCCCGGGTGTCACCACTGCGAGGATCGCCCAGAGGACACGGTAGAGCACACGGTGCAAACCTGCCCCGCATGGGCGGAGCACCGCCGTGTCCTCGTAGAGGCGATCGGCGGCGGCGACCTCTCGCGCCCGGCCCTGATACAAGCCATGGTCCGGGGCGAGAGGGAGTGGGAGGCAGTCACCTCCTTCTGCGAAAAAGTCATGCTCGCGAAGGAGGTGGCGGGATGGGAGAGAGAAAGGTCCTCCCGTCCCAGCCGCCGCAGGAGACGCCCCGGGCGTCGGGAGCCACGTGACGACTCCCGGCCACCGTAGGCGCGGGCCTGCGGACGGTGAGTAATGGGTGACTCACCGTCCGATCAGCACCAGACCCGTGCCGTACGGTGCGTATATGTTCCACGCGCGCCTCAAAGAGATGTCAGCATATGAAGGGGCCCCTCAGGGCCAAGCCTGCCGGGTAAGCGGGATTGTCCGAAAGGGTTACCGCTACCCCGGAACATAAAGGGCTACGGAAGGAACATGGATGGGTTTTAGTCAGTAAGAGTCTGACACTCCCTTCCGCTCCACCCAGAGCGGGAGCAGTCATTGGAAGATTTCCCAGCCTTAAAAAAAAAAAAAAAAAGGTAGTGGTATTCAAATTTGGGGGGAGGGGGGTTGTGTAGGTACCACAACTAAAAAGTGAAAAATAATTTCGATTTCGGAAGTCGGTGGCAAAAAATGAAAATACAAAACCGAAGACACCGACTTCCGAAATCAAAATTATTTTTCACTTTGTAGTGTTTTTTTTGGAAGTCGGTTTTATTTTTTGTAAAAAAGTTTTTATTCATGGCAGCTATTCTCTCCTCGGAAGCTACTCTAAGTACCAATTTATAATTCAAACGAAAAACTTACTTTAAAAAAAACTTCTAACTGCCTATTTCACTGAACGCGCGAACGAGCGTTAAAGAGCTCAGTGTCAATATTCCATAGAAAAGAATGACACTGACACCTCCTAAACGTGGTTGCGCTGCTTGCGTTTAGTTTCATTGGTGAAATCTGCCCTGAATTGTCAGATACTTTAGGTAAGCTATTGTATTTTATACTTATCTCCATATCTAAGCCACCGTTAATCCTTTGAGCCAGTCTGCGAGCTTCAGACAAGTTTTGTCTTAAAGGAAGCAAAGGATTGTGAATCGAGCTCATTGTTGGCGTCCCAGTTAACGTCTCAAAGGGTTTATCACGAGAATGTACAACGCGAATAACGCTGTAGTTTAATATCTGGAGATTATGGGCGACATTGTTTATAATTATCGTTATTATAGTCACACTAATTTGTCTTTAAAGGCTAGAATGGCGCAAGAGCATGCTAGTATGGATGCAGATGGTACCTACTAAATAGCATACAATAAAATACCTTTTTATTTTTTTGAGGGTGGGAAATTATCAAATGACTACTAAATCGGCACGGGCCAGGTCCTGATCGGATGGTGAGCTACCCATTACTCACCGTCCGCAGGCCCGCGCCTACGGTAGCCGGGAGTCGTCACGGGGCTCCCGATGCCCGGGGCGTCTCTCGCGGCGGCTGGGCCGGGAGGACCTTTACCTCTCCCATCCCGACACCTCCTTCACGAGCATGACTGCTTCGCAGAAGGAGGTGACTGCCTCCCACTCCCTCTTGCAGCGGACCATGGCTTGCACCAGGGCCGGGCGCGAGAGGTCGCCGCCGCCGATCGCCTCTACGAGGACACGGCGGTGGTCCACCGTGTCTTCTGGGAGATCCTCTCGCCTGATTATGTGCGGGAGGTTCCCGAAAAATCCATGTCCCGTGAGGACCTACGTCAGGCGGTAGGTGAGGGCGCCGTGACGCTTCTCTAGCCACTCCTCAAAGAGGGGTCTTACCGCCACTATCGTAGCATGCCCTGCGCTGGGTTGCGACGATTATTATGAAAAGTTCATGGAAATCGTGCTACCAGAATCGTGTCTCACCATCGCGCGTCGCATCGCACCTGTGAGCCCTTTTAACATTTCAGAACCCATTTAGCTCGCTCAACAAGGTTTACCCGTATATAATTTTTATCTTTTAAATATTACAGCAGTTTAAAAATAGAACCAGCTTCTATTCTCATATTCAGGCGGAAACATGGGTTTGTATTCTCGCATGCCAGCCAGAATTAAACAGGCTCCGGACAGGCAAAGAAATAAAATATTCCGCACTCATGAGCGAGATTTTCTAACTTTATAATGAAACCACCCGTTTGTTAGCGGTCCCGCTGAACAAATAACAAGCTCTTAGCTTTTTTTTTGTGCTGACAAAATGTTAACGAAGGCATTTAATTAGTGAATACAGAGTGGGGTTAATTTTTTGATAGTTTTTGGAGTTTTGGTGAAAAGCACAATTACTATTGTTTTTTTTTATGATTCGCCGTAATATTGAATACTGTATAAAAAATCTCGAAATATAGTAATTATTCGGACCGGCCGGCCCTTACTACACTCCTCCAATATTGTAAAACTGTCAGGCGATGGAAAAGTCACAACCCATGCTGATGTATGGGTAATCAATGAGTTTGGTAAAAATTTGTGTTTTTAGAACAAAAAATAAATTATCCATTTCTTACTATAAATAAAAGAAGAAGAAATAAGAAGAAGAAGAAGACTATAAATAAAAATAAGTATGGTTCAAAAAGGGCATAATGGCATACTAGAAGATGACACGTGGAAGTAAAACGGCATGTCAGAAACTATCGGATGCGAAGAAGAGACAAAGCGATACGTGACTAGGCTGATTTGTTTTAAGTTTTGACGTTGGTTCCACTTACGAAGCGTGTTCAATCTATCTGCCTCTTTTTACTTAAGGACCGATTTTTCAATCCCCAGATAACTTCTATCTGAAGAATAAAAATGGCGGTTTGACATAAATTTTAGGATTCCATTTTCAAAAAAAAACTACGTGTAATTCAAAAGCAATCGTTCGGTTCTGTTTGTTCTTAAAAAAAGTACCGTTATGTTTTATTATGTTACTAACGATCCGCAATCTCTCACAGGTAGTGAAAAGCTTAGAAGAACAACGGGCAATGCGTCTTTAGTCTATAATATTGTACAGATATTCTCTTATACCGTAGTCTACAGCTAAGTTCTCGGTGTGGGAGTGGACGGAAGAGGAATGGGGTTAGTATGGCGACGTCTGCAAGCAATGGATGGCCGTGCCTTGTATTTATAAAGATGAACATAGCTAGACGGTATAAGATATAAGACGATTGAATGGAACATGAAAATCATTTATTACGTTCTATTTTCAAAGGAGCTTGTGGTTAAGTAATAACAGTCGCACGGATCGATTCATCAGGTTAAGCTACACTTGCTGGGGTTGGTCTGTGGATGGGTCACCATCTTTACATATCCAGACTCTTCCATGCCTCGGAAAGCACGTTAAGCCGTTGTCATTTGTGGATCTTTGACGGTCGTTACTGGTAGTCAGGAGTCGAAAGTCTGACAGCCAGTTTTACCAAGGGGTGTCGTATTACCCAGGTACTGACCGGGTTGTGGAGGTCAGATAGGCAGGCGCTCCATGTGAAATACTGGTATTCATCGTTAACATTAAAAAGACGAACTAGAGACCTCCTTAGAATTTAATTAAAATTATTTGAAAAATAAAACATTTATTTCGTTCTATGTTCAAAACACGTCGTTTTGAAAATAGAACGTCAATCTGCCTAGCCTTTTCCCAACTACGTTGGAATCGGCTTCCAGTCTAACCGGATGCCTGGTCGTTAGTAATTTTGTAAAGCAGATCTCTCACGTCTGCAGGTCATTCTGGAAGTCACCAGCAAGATGTTACACCAACCAAGCTAAATTCTAATGTATATCAATCTGCCTTGCCTTTTGCCAACTATGTTGGGGTCGGCTTCCAGTCTAACCGTATGCAGCTGAATACCAGTATTTTACATGAAACAACTGCCTTAACCTCCACAACCCAGTAACTGGGCAAGACGATACCCCTTGGTAAGACTGGCTGTTAGGTTTTTCGGGTTTCTGACGACCCGTAACGACTGTCAAAAATGCACAAATGACGGCCGGGACCAATGGCTTAACGTGCTTTCCGAGGCACGGAGGAGTCTCGGTATGTAAAGATCCCATCCACGGCCAACTCCGTCAAAGAAGCTTAACTTGATGGATCGACTTGTGCGGCTGTTAGTACTTAGCCACGAGCTCCAATTATGATACATAACTAAATAGATAAAATAGTCCACATTCTAACCAAAATCGAAAACAATATATAGTACCTACCTAAGTCTCTAAAGCCAATATACCCACTTTCCACATAAAAACATTTTGCCTACAAACTTTTCTAATGAAGCACTTGAAGGAAGGTCACGAGATAACTAAGCTTGCACATCCAATATTAAATTAATTAAATCAATTGATAACGATGTTCCAATTGAAATGATAAGATATCGTTATTATTATTAGCATTATCTCCGCCTACTGGTTCTAATATTAGGGGTTGCTTGAAAAACAACTACGTCGAGTGATATTCCATAAATGTTTTTTTTTAATAAGGCTAATATACATGGTGTTAACAAAATAACTCGAAGAATTACGTTGGAGCATTGTGCTAATCATTAAGAACAACTTTTGCTAAAGGATGCATTTCGAAATTGTGAAAAAAATATGAACTGTTCCATACATTTTATTGAGTTACGTGTGCCTAAATGTATGGAACAGCTCATACTTTTTTCTCGATTTCGGGTTGGTCCCATAGTAAAAGTTTTTCGTAATGATGAGTATTATGCTCCCACAAAACTCTTAGAATAATTTTTTTAACACCTAGTTATATAATAATTTTTAATAGGGCGGGAAATCATCAAATGACCCCTCCCGCTCTGGGTGGAGCAGAAGGGAGTATCGGACTCTTGCTGACTAAAACCCATCCATGTTCCTACCTTAGTTCTTTATGTTCCGGGGTAGCGGTAACCCTTTGGACAACCCCGCTGAATGACTGAATACTTACACCGCTTCTTGTGCAACTATCGATTTTTCTTTTAAATGTGACATATAATCACGCCTCTATACCCCGAAAGCAGACTTGTATACTATTTAGTTTTATTTCTGTCAAAAAGAATTTAACAAATTACGCATTTTGTCAGAGCCTTAACAAAAACCTTCGTAGCTATAGAATTTACCGTACTTAAGTCAAGAAGCCCCAATTATTTTAATGTACCTTCTCATTACAATATCCTTAGCACTCTCCTACAATGTTGAATACCTCTTTCAGGATTTAATCATGTAATTTTGGTCGACAAAAACCTATTTTGTACTGTAGATCGTGCTTACAATTTGTATTATTGTCGCCTATGTTATGAGCCCGTTGAATGAAAAAGATTCTTCGCTGGGTCTTTCATTATGGAAGTTTGCCTTATTAGTATTTTTTACTATCTTTTTCCTTCGGCTTTGCCTGCACGGAGGTTGGAAGTTATCTCAGGGGAACGTACTTCAGCGGGATTAGCGTTACCCAGGAACATAAAGGGCTAAGGACGGAACATGGATGGATTTTAGGCCGTAAGTCTGTCACCTTCCGTGCCACCCAGAGCGAGAGAGTTTTTTTTTTAGGCTGGGAAATCATCCAATGACTTCTCCCGCTCTGGGTGGAGTGGAAGGGAGTGTCAGACTCTTACTGGCTAAAACCCATCCATGTTCCTTCCTTTTTGTTTCCCTTTATGTTCCGGGGTAGCGGTAACCCTTTCGGACAATCCCGCTTAGAGCGAGAGGGGTGATTTAATGATTTCACATCATAAAAAAAGGGGAACGTACTTTGTACAGGGCTAAGCATTCTATGTCCTAACCAAGGTCAGGGTCATGGAAGCACCAGATTATTTTTCCTCTTATTTATAACAATACATACACACAACACAGGTTCTAGATAACAAAATTTACTTCTTCTTTCCTTTTCGTGTGGTTACTGACTAACCTGGTGTCAGAGTTTCTATGCTGCCCCTGACTTAGCTTCACATACTGTTGAAAAATATCTCTCAGGCACGCCGATTTCCTCATGATGTTTTCCTTCACCGAATTGTAAGTAAGTGATAATTCGAAAAGTCATAGGTGCGTGCCTTGGGTTTGAACTCGAGACCTATGACTTGGCAGTGCGACGGTCACACCACTAGGCCATCACTGCATTCACAAAATTTACTATAAGCAGTGAAAGAATAATTCTTTTTCCGACCACACACTGCAACAGACAGACCTCACTGCAGATGAACAAAAATAATTCGATTACATTTATCTAAACCGGATCAAAAGGGGTAATCCGTCTGTATTCATCGAAACCGTATCGAAATACCAAAAGTCTGAATAAAATAATATGAATATTCATTTATATTTATGTTAACAATTTTTTTGTTTCGAAGCCCGCATTGATTCTTTAAATTATTTCCCTTTCGAACAAAAGTTGAAATGTATCGATTTCATATTGAAAACGTGTTTGTTTTAATATCGATTGTATTCCTTCGGCAATATGTCGAATTATGAATGGTTAAAGGATGAATGAAAGGGTTTTTAGATTATTTGAAACAATATTTTAACAATATTGAACGTTTTGCCGCCATTATCGACAGCAGTGATAGCCTAGTGGTGTGACCGTCGGACTGCCAAGTCAGAAATAGAACAGATTCATGTGCGTATCGTATAATTATCGTAAATAGTCATTTTCCGGGGTCACGGACCATAAAATTCGCATCAATGACATTAAACGAATAAGCCTATTAGCATGAAATAACTACAAAAAGTAGGCGAACTTTTTTATCATTTAATTAGTTTTGAAAAAAAAAAAACAATTTCAGTTTGCGTTATTTTTTTTTAATCTATCAACATTTATATGATTAATGGGCACTAGCCCTACCCGTATGTTAAATTAATGTCACCATTGTAGCGCCACGTTGTATACACAAGTTGACGTGTACACGTGTACGCATAATTTTGTATATTTGTGCGTTTGACATCGTATCATCAGCGTGACGTAGAAATTAACCCCGCTCGTGTAAGTACCTAATACAATTAATTTCCAAATCATTTACTATTAACGGTTAATCTTGAAGATATCAACATTAGGGTGAACACGTTAATCCAAGTTTAACCCTTTGGTGGAAATCTTAAAGTTAGTTCCGGTTCAAAGATCCTCGTCAAATGTTACAATGCACAATGGTTCGTTAACTTAAGTTAGAGTTAATTTAAACTACCGTTTATATTGCTACTTATAAAGTTAAGAGGGTTGCCAGCCGAAATGTGAAAGCTGAAAGTGAATTTACGCTTTAGACATTGCTTCTTATAAATTTGCGCATTAGACATTTTGACTTTCAAAGGCCGTACCGTTCATATACCTACAGCTCTGCTAAACCTTTCAGTATAAATTATTTTTGTTGTGCAAAAAACCCCTTGTCGGTTTTTAAATAGCGGTAATCATCACTTTCATCATTTAGGTTATGCACTACGTAAGATGTCAAAACACAAAAAAAAACTTGATTACCTTTACATTAACTAAGAATTTCTGTTGCCCCGTACCTGAAACAGATTAAACAAAATTGTTAATTTTATAAACGATTTTGCCTGCGGCTTCACTAGCGTTAATTTTGAAATTGACAATCAATTCAAGCATCAAACAAACATGAACTCAGAGTGGAACGTACACGTGGCGCCATCTGTTATTATAAGAACTTTATTGTTGTTTTTCTCGAAACAGTACCGTTTTTCGAAATGAAAGGAGCCTATGTCCGTTTTTATGCACCTGACAAAGTATATGCAAAATTTCAAGATGATCAGTTGAGTAGTTTAGACGTGAAAAACTAAGAAACAAAGTGACAATCTTACTTTCGCATTTATAATTTTTATTTATTTATTTAAACTTCTCGCACACAATAAAGGTACAAAGGCGGTCTTAATGCCTTAGGCATTCTCTACCAGTCAACCAAGGGTGGAGAAGAGATTAGATGGCAGGTGCTTTAAAGAGTAGGAACATACAAAACATTGAGGCTTATATATGAATAAAATGGGATGGGTGGGAGTTAGGAGGTTAGGATGTAATTTAATGCAATGAAAATTCAAGCTACAAACAGACTCAGCAAACAGTGTTTAACGAAGTTGCATATGAAATGTGTTACAAAATTGAGTTTGCAACTGGAAGCATTAAACTTGCCGCACGCATCAAAATTTTACATTACAAACATTCAGAGGGTTTTATTTGAAACCTACATTCTGTTGCGAATAAAATAACTGGATTTGGTTTACTGGTATTTCGAACTAAATGTATAGACCATAAGGATCAAAGTAAATAATTATAAGACCAGCCACGTCTAAGTATTCCCTTGCAGATAACGCATGGGCATTTATCACTACGCTTGCTCAAGATAGGTTAGCCGATTTTAGACGGCGGGCGGCGGGTGCAATATAGATACTATGTGAAAGCTATTTAAGCTATAGTATAAACCTTGCTCTTGAATCATTCTATCTATTGATGAAAACCGCATCAAAATCCATTAGGTAGTATAGAAGATCTAACCGTACAGAAAGAGAGACGACGAAGAGTGATTTATCACACAAATATTATTAAGTTGAAAGTTTGTGTGTATGTGTGTGTGTGTGTGAGTTTGTATGTTTGTCTGTTTTTTATGCTCAAACGACTGAACGGATCTTTATGTTTGGTACAGATGTAGTTTATGACATTTAACACTGGATACTTTTTATCCCCGTAGTGCGTCATTAATGTATCTCGTATCAAGAATGTAAAAAACAAATTAATGATTCTCTGGCTTCCGCAACGCTTTGGGCATTTGATATAGCTCAATAATAAACTACAAGCGGTAAGAAAAAGTATTGGTTATTCAACGCAAAAATAACCCAATTACTACCAACTGCCAATACAATAATCAACTCGGTGCCCAAGAACAAACAATACTCATTATATTCAGTTAGAGATCGGTACCCATCCAAAGACTCAATTTATGGCTTTGCATAATTCATAGACAAGAGGAGTGAGTATTCCGTACTGCTTAGATTCAATGACATGATTGTTTCGAGATTTAACTTATTAAATACTGGCTGGATAAAATTTGACTGTTTTTTTTTTGTTTTCGAAAGGAGATTGTTCTACGCCCATACATTGTTCGCCCTGGAGCCAACAGCATACAAAAAATCATTTTCTGTTAGTAAATTGCCCTAAGTAGCCCATAAGAACAAAGTTTCTTGACGGACACTTTAGAGAACAGATTTATTTTAAAAAAAGGAACAGATTTTGAGGTTATTTTTAATAAAAGAAAAGTTAAGTAATTCCTTCTAAAATCGCTATTTCTGGTTTCTACAAAGCATTAAACTTCAAATACAGTAAAATATTAAATTACTGTAAATACAATTGTATTACAAACAGAAACTAACCAAAAACGCCAAAAGAAATCGCCAAATACAACACAACCACAGCCAGCGCGTGAGAATCGGTGAGACGAACCGACTGACGTAGTGACGTAGAGATGCTCTCTCGAAGATCAATCATTGTATATCGATTATCGATGACCACCTATTAAATCTGTGGTTTTAATTTAGTAGACCACAATGAGAGATCAATATGTCAAATGTAAATTAATTTGCTCCGATTCAAACAAAAACACGTTGTTGCTATGATTCTACTTCAATTAATTTAATGCTAAAATAAAATATTTTGTTCCCAACGAACAATGTGAAACGTTTTAGTTTGCGACATTTAAAAATAGAGTTTAAGTACTTAAGAAGCAAAAATATGGCTATTGAAGTCGTGGAATCGTTATGAGAACTATTCACTAGAGTTGCGTCGTAAATGACATTTCAATCGTTAAATGAGAGATTTTCTGACAAGTGGAAAAACATAGTTCAATAGATGGCGGGGGTAAAAAATACGTCTTTCTTTTACTGGCTACTGATAACAAAAATAAGATCCGTAAATAAGAAAGCTTATTTGATGTCAAAAACCTGAGACAGTGACGTATTTTTTACCAACGCCTCTTTTGAACTAATATTTTCTCACTTGTGAGAAAATCCCTCATTCGACTAGTAAGTACATTTTGTGAGTTTGTTTTGTTCATTATATTTTCATCATAATCGTGCTAGGCCATATTCATCATAAGTTCCATTAAAATGTTCACGGAACTAATTCCATGAAAGATATATGCATGAAAAACTTTTATGTTGCACATTTTCAATGTTTTGGAAGTGATAAATATCGAACATCCATTATTAATCACTAGATATTATGGACATCGTCGTCGATATCGATATTTATGTAATACTAGCTTCTGCCCGCGGCTTCGCTCGCGTGGAGGTCGGAAATTATCCCACAGGAATGTTCTACCGGGATAAAAAATATCCTATGTGTTAATCCAGGATATAAACCATCTCTGTGTCAAATTTCATCCAAATCTATACAGTAGTTTTTACGTGAAAGAGTAACAAACATCCATACATCCATACTTACAAACTTTCGCCTTTATAATAGTAGTAGGATGAGCGAGAGCGACACTGTCAAATCTTTTGTGACATTCACATTGACAATTCCATGAAAGATGGCGAGTATAATTGGTAATAAAATCAATGAGGTCATTTTTAAAAACCTCTTAAGAATTAAACAGTGTCCGCTTGAATTTATTATTTTTAAGAAACATATTAAAATACAATCAAAATTAACGTACACGTCAAATGTTTTTTGGTTATAGGGCGGTCTAGAACAATCTCCTTTGAGTGGTTTTGGAATATCGGAATTTTATAAGTCTTTTGTTAAATAGTTTCTTAGTTTAGTTAAACATCGTTACTCACCGGAAAAACACGGGTTTAATAATACGACACTTATAATAATATAATATGTTTTAAATTATGTATGTATGTGTGTGTGTGTGTATTTTAAAATTATGTATTAGTTTATAGTTATTATTTTTATACATGTACTCTGTTTTATGAGCCTTCGTTGCCTGAAATAAAGGATAAATAAATGAATAAATGCTTTGTCTTGCAGAGGAACAGTAAAAGACTGGTATGTTTATTATTATGATCAATCTAAATCAGACTGAAAGTTAATATTTAATTAACCTTTTTTGAAAAACTGTCTATTAACAGTAAGGCCCTATAATAACTGCAACTATACTTATATAAACATTTGGAACTAACCAAAAAACAAAACTATAATAACCTAACCTAACTAAACTGCTATCAAACTAAAACATGGCGTCGAAAAATTCCTCCGCATCGCTGTCGCAACTTAATAAATCTAACTAATATCCTGGAAATAGTAATCTACCAACGTAATCTGGTAGCTGTCTATCAGTAGACAAGGACGCAAATAGGATAAACTTATAAATCAAAAAAGGATAATAAGTATTTAAAGCGTTCTTATCATATACCTACCTACTCACTCACATATTGATGAAAAGCCTTTGGATAAAATATAAGTTTTTCCTTAACCTTTGAGTAAGTCCGAAATTCGGTAAGTCCGTCTGAAGTTACAAATCAAGAAGCCAAAAGCGTTGTGTTACAAAAATATTATTTGTCTGTTTGATGAAATGGAATTTCCAATTTGTAGGAGCTCGTGACTAAGTAATAACAGCCGCACGGATCGATCTATCAGGTTAAGCTACGCTTGCTGGGGTTGGTCTGTGGATGGGTGACCATCTTTACATATCAAGACTCCTCCGTTCCTCGGAAAGCACGTTAAGCCGTTGGTCCCGGCTGTCATTTGTGTATCTTTGACAGTCGTTACGGGTGGTCAGACGCCCGAAAGTCTGACAGCCAGCCTTACCAAGAAGTATCGTATTACCCAGTTACTGACTATGTTAAGGAGGTGAGATAGGCAGTCGCTCCATGTAAAATACTGGTATATAGCTGCATTCGGTTAGATTGGAAGCCAACCCCAACATAGTTGGGAAAAGGCTAGACAGATTATAAATCAGAATTTAGCTTGGTTGGTGTAACATCTTGCTGGTGACATACAAGAAGACCTGCAGACGTGAGTCTGCTTTACAAAATAACTAACGACCCACCGCCCTTGCGTCGCGCAAATGCAATATAAAAATGTGGTATAAATCTCATTTAAATGTTAATGTATTACAACATCTAGAAAAGTCTCTAAAAGGTGGTGAAAACCACATCAAAAGACATTGTGTTGTGATTTCTTTGATTTAGTTAAAACATGTATTAATATAATAATAATAGACACGGTATATCCTTTTGTTACTCGCCTTTCAGACCTCATCCCAACATTACCAAAC
Source organism: Hyppa rectilinea (assembly GCA_951799385.1). Lineage (NCBI taxonomy): Eukaryota > Metazoa > Arthropoda > Insecta > Lepidoptera > Noctuidae > Hyppa > Hyppa rectilinea. The sequence continues at coordinate 9,826,741 of OX637322.1, read as the reverse complement.
TGAGTAAGCATACTAAATTTTTGTCACTACATCTTTTTAACCGCACCGTTGTGCTATCAACGGGACTGTCGGAAGGGGTAACCGCTGCCTCAGAACATAGAGGGTTAAGGAAGGAACATGGATTATCGCTCAACCCACAGCGAGGGGTTATTTGATAATTTCCCATCGTTACAAAAAAGCGTTGCCCTATCAAATCATTTTTCATACCCATGCTTCGCAAGCAATGCATTTCCACAGCTTTCATTCTACTATTTTTTTTATTTATTATTATTATTTATATTATTATATATTATTATTTTTTTTTTTTTTCGTATTATCTACATACCTAGTCACATACCATCTTACTCCCAAATATTATACAAAAGGCAAAAAAACAAAAGAAAGATGCCTTCGATCAATATGTAAACTGCGGTCGGGTAGAACAGAAGGCTTTTCAGTGGGCCTAGCACACACGCGCAGAGCAATCGTTTATAATACCCCTAAAGGACATTATATCGTACAACTCGTACTATTATAAACGTGTGTGGATATTTGTTACTCTTTCACACAAAAACGACTGGATGGATTTGGATAAAATTTGGCACACATATAGTTTATAAATCATGGATTACATAAAGGATACTTTGTATCCCGGTAGTAAGTTTCCTTGGGATAATTTTCTACATCCAAGTGGGCGAAGCCGCTGGCTAATAAACTTTACTTGGTTTTTTTAAGGCTGGGAATTCATTCATGACTGCTCCCGCTCTGGGTGGAGCGGAAGGGAGTGTCAGACTCTTACTGACTAAAACCCATCCATGTTCCTTCCATAGCCCTTTATGTTCCGGGGTAGCGGTAACCCTTTCGGACAATCCCGCTTACCCGGCAGGCTTGGCCCTGAGGGGCCCCTTCATATGCTGACATCTCTTTGAGGCGCGCGTGGAACATATACGCGCCGTACGGCACGGGTCTGGTGCTGATCGGACGGTGAGTCACCCATTACTCACCGTCCGCAGGCCCGCGCCTACGGTGGCCGGGAGTCGTCACGTGGCTCCCGACGCCCGGGGCGTCTCCTGCGGCGGCTGGGACGGGAGGACCTTTCTCTCTCCCATCCCGCCACCTCCTTCGCGAGCATGACTTTTTCGCAGAAGGAGGTGACTGCCTCCCACTCCCTTTACTTAGTTTGAAAACTTGTTCATAGTACTGGGCCATCAGAAATCAATAAAAGCAATTAATGCTAAACGTATTTTAACCATCTACCCGTCTCTGTCGTCTTCAAGCGATTGATATGTTAGGAATAGAACGATGTTTTCAATTCGTTTAATGCATTTAAATATTTGCGGCAAAGGCAGACCCGATATCGAGCTTCTCGAAAAGAATTGAAGCAAAAGGTTTAAAAGTCGTCCGAATTTACGTTTCGTTTGCGTCGCGCGTTTGTGCTAAGACCTCAGTTTTCTGGCAGAATCCTGAAAAGCTCGCAGCCTATTTCAATTGCTAATATAAAGTCTACCGACTCGATTTCTCTTCATATTACATTTTAATATGCAATCGTACATTTACATACGACTTTTTAATGAAATTTTACATAATATTCTGTGTAACTTTGCGGCTGTAGAGTGTTGGTTGTATGTTTATGGATGAGGTAGATTTTACTAGGATTTTTCAAGTAATACTTTTCCGACTTTGCTTGCAGACTAAGCAAACTGAAGTGGCAGAGGTCTGGCTATGTTTGTCGAAGGACCGATGGCTGGTGGAGCAGACGAGTCGAGTCCTGGAGTGGGGACTTTGTATCGACAAGCGCAGTGTGGGACGTCCCCCAGCTAAATGGGCCGATGACCTTAAGAAGGTGGCTGGAACAGACTGGATGCGGAAGGCGGAGGTCAGGGTGTTGTGGCGCAGCCTGGGAGAGGCTTATGTCCAGCAGTGGACTGCGATAGGCTGAGTTGATTGATTCACTTTGGCAAATACTACTTGTCCATAATTATGATAGAAAGTTCACGTGACGAATTACTGATGGAGTCAAAACGACCTGTCAAGTCAAAGTCAAAACATTTATTTCAAATAGGCACAAGAAAGGCACTTTTGAACGTCAAAAATGAACAAGAAATAGAATTGATTCTAGTCGCCCCTTCCAAAAAGTAGTTTCGTGTGGAAAAGAATGGGCAAGAAACTCCACCGTTACTCTTTTAAAATGTTTCACAATGTTTTGTATACATGCATTATAACATTATATGTGAAGACGACGCACCCAGAATAAAAACAACACACCAAAAAGGTGAAAAGAAAAACGCATGTAGCAGTGGCAAATAAACTTAATTATGTCATAATTACATGGTGCTCACATATTTACAAACATTCTAAAAGTTAACAATAATAAATTAATCAATGTGTGAGATGTTATTCCAATATAATAAAATAATATGGTACAAATGTTGATGACCTGGCGGAAATGTAAGGCTCCTTCCTCCAAGAGCGGAGAAGAGAGAAGAAATACGCAGCTGTGTCTATAGTAACCTCACACAGCACATTGGCACAGCTCTGCTCTCCTCACGGCGCCTCTCCGGTGCACAGGCAGCCTGAAGCGCCGGTTGTGATGGGCGCCGACAATACCAAGAGGTTTTTCGAGGACCATAGACGCGGTTATTTCACTAGCACCTGTTTGGGTCAAACCGCAATACAGCGGTGATGCTTTGTGGTTGATGTTATAAATGGTATTTTGGGACACAGTAATTTAGCCCATTTAGAAAAATCCCTAGGTGTTTTACCTTCTGTTTTTTTTTAATCCTATTACTTTTATGCCTCGACACAAAAAAAAAATGGAAAGCGCGAGTAGACTATTAGGTTTCAAATAAAAAAAAATAAGTTATCTAACCTCTTTTCTAGTTTAACAAAATGATCAAGTATTTTTTTTAAATAATGAAAATTGTATTCCAATTCAGGTATTCTTTACTGTCTAGACGCAAAAATAAGAACGGTTTTCTATCACTTAGTAAATGTGATAGAATTTATTTAAATACCGTATCGAATTCCAGAATCCATTCATTCAGAGTTCATTACAAATAGTGAGTGAAACGGAATTCAATCTACGGGCAAATAATATTAAAACTGGTCTGCTCGAAAAACCTTTCCTTTTCCATACAATTCCAATTGTCCTCGAAATAATTTCCCATTTTATACCGAAGATATTTCGTTTTAAAACCAAACTATTAAAAATTCGCATAAATATTTTGAATTTCATCCTATTTTATTGTTATTGAAACCATAAAGTTTTAACTGAATTAAAAACCAGTGTTACCAACATTGGTTTATGCCCGACTTGGCAAACACTGAAACTGTTGTTTAGGTCCCGAAAATTAGCTTATGGGCAGGTGAATGGCAAAAAAGACCCAAACTTAAGAAAATACGATCTGACTTTGAAACTGAGTTTCTGAAACTCACCGAGATATTTACCGTCCACAAAAAAAGCATTTGTAAAACGATTCGTTACTTTAACTGCATGAAGTTAAGGTATACAATTAATTGAGATGAAAAGGGAAACCGAGCGGTCAAAGTCACAGACATTAGCTGGTTTGATGTTCAACAATAGTCCCTTTGTAACTCCCTACAGTAACCTTGTTGTCTTATAAAGCTCCTATTGTGGTAACAACTTTGACAGACTTGTTATGCAGTACCGTTTTTCGACAAACAAAGTTACGAACCCGTGTTCGGTGTTCCGACATACAATGTTGAGGTTTCCCATCCCGAGGCGAATTATGTTCGTGGAAACGAGCAAGTTACAGATGGATTTTATTATTAAAATATTTCCCTAATTATAATTATTATGAAAGCATTACTTTTTTGTAGCATGTTGTTCTCTGTTCAATTATCTCGTGTATTCTTTCTTTATTTTTTGTTCACAAAGGTTGAAAGAATTCTTGCGTCGTATTTTCAGGTGTGATTGCATATTCATAAGTCTTTACATGTAAAAGAATGTAGCTTCTATGTCATAACATACTTGACTTGAAAATATGTACGTGCTGGTACACTCTACCTTGAGTATTTGTTTTTAGGGTTCCGTAGCCAAATGGCAAAAAACGGAACCCTTATAGTTTCGCCATGTCTGTCTGTCTGTCTGTCTGTCTGTCTGTCTGTCTGTCCGCGGATAATCTCAGTGACCGTTAGCACCAGAAAGCTGAAATTTGGTACCAATATGTATATCAATCATGCCGACAAAGTGCAAAAATAAAAATTTAAAAAAACATTTTTATTAGGGTACCTCCCCCAGACGTAAAGTGGGGAGCGATTTTTTTTTTAATTTTAACCCTAACGTGTGATATATTGTTGGATAGGTATTTAAAAATGAATAGGGGTTTTCTAAAATCATTTTTTGATAATATTAATATTTTAGGAAATAATCGCTCCGAAAGTCAAAAACAATGTGTCCCCCCCCCCTCTAACTTTTGAACCATAAGTTTAAAAAATATGAAAAAAATCACAGAAGTAGACCTTTATATGAACTTTCTAGGAAAATTATTTTCAACTTGATGAGTTGAATAGTTTTTGAGTTATATAGCACTTTTTCAAAAAAACGCAAATGATAACTTTGTTTTTCATACAAATACTATGAAAAACAAAGTTATTTTTGCTGACGAAAAATGTTGGTATTTATTACAGAACTCTATATAACTGTATAGTTTAAATATTTTTTTATAATATTACTATTTTCGGAAATAATCGTAAAAAATAATGTGTCCCCCTCTAACTTTTGAACCATAAGTTTAAAAAATTTGAAAAAATTCTCAAAAGCAGAACTTTATGTAAACTTTCTAGGAAAATTATTTTGAACCTTTTGGGTTAAACAGTTTTTGAAAAATAGTACAAAAACTAAGTTTGCGTGGGAAGCTACGGAACCCTACAGTGAGCGTGGCCCGACACGCTCTTGGCCGGTTTTTTAAATATGACGTCGTTTTGAATTTCTCTACTTTTTTTTATTTCTTAATCGTTCTCTTTGCTTAAAACTTATTACTGTTGGCTACATGTACACTTTTTGTAAACGTTTTATTTGAAATAAATTATTATTATTATTTGGTGTTTAAATGTAATTTTAAAATCGGTACACAAGTGACGAAATATATTTAACAAACATATTATTATAGTATTTCGCATTATCGTAGTATATACATAGGTACATGTTGTATATATAGTATTTCGACAAACATATATTTAAAAAATACATACTGACGAACATAGTCGTATAACAGGGTCATCAGATGCCCGAAAATCTGACAGCCAGTCTTACCAAGGGGTATCGTATCAATTGCCCAGTTACTGGGTTGTGGAGGTCAGATAGGCAGTCCCTCCTTGTAAAGTACTGGTATTCCGGTTAGACTGGAAGCCGTCCTAAACATAGTTGGGAAAAGGCTTGGCAGATGATGATGATGACATACAGACGAAACGAACATAGAACCTCTTCCTTTTTGGAAGTCAGTTAAAAAGGGAAACTCTCTTTGTGTGCAAATATCAAACGATAATATTTGACCAAATACCAAATATCAAACCATAACGTTTGACATTTGCAACTGTGTGGCGGAGTACCACAATAGTTCGTTTACTAAAACGTATTTACACGGACAATTATTTGAGAAATTCTTGGCAATTGTGATAACTTACTCCAACAATTCCTATGACCTGAGGGCCAACGGCCACCTCTTAAAACAATATTATTTTAATATAACGTCATAATGGGAAAGAGATGGAGCTATACGCCCTGTATAGCTTCGTCTCATTCACGCACTGAAGTAATATTGAAATAATACTGCTAAAAGAGAGGTCTTTAAGGTCCAACACAATTTTTAGTTGCCCATATAAGCGCACGATAGCAAAAAAACCCACTTTTTCAATGTTCTTTAATTCAAATCCCTTATCACCTTTCCCTATAATCTAAGTAAGTGTTAGTAGGTACTTTACTCCAAAGATTAAAAAGGTGTAAGTTCAGTCTTTCGCAGTCAGGTCAAACCCTCCGGACGGTCCGCAGCGGTAATGGTAATCCTCTCGGGTCATAATGCGTCGTGTTTATGTTGACCGTACCCGTATTATTTTCTCGTAAGGAACGGTTAGCAGTATTTGCACTGTCACCTTGGTTCTGGATAAAAATGTAGTTTTAGTATGTTGTTGCTGGACTTAGTGCCACTATGTCTGTACCCTGTACTGTGACTTTTTTACCCTTTTTTGTTTTTTGTGGTTGGGAAATGATCCTTGATAGTTAGGAAAAGGCTAGGCAGATGATTGTAGATACACCTCTGCTTGAACTTTCGGGGAATACTGACGTCATGTTTTGTAATATTATTCACCTAACCTAAAATCCACTCAGAAAGTAGCTAGTCTACCTTTATTGTCATGCGATAACTCATGTTCTATTCGGGAGCAGTCAGAAATTAGGGCAAAAATTACCTTAGAGAAGCAGTGACCTGATGAAATTGAGCACCTATTGAATTGATTTATAGGGACAATGTTATTGTAGGCTATTCCACTAACGATATTTCTTCACTTGGGAGGAAACAAGGTTTTTCCCACCGTTCAGCTGTGTAGCTTTGATTCAAATATCGAATGGGTAATAAATGTGCCACAGTAGATACTCTTTAAACAGACAATCATTTTTTCGTTTTATTTTTTAAACATTAAAAAAGTTACAAAAACCAATACACGACATCAATACCATGAAATGAGTAACGAAAACAGAGAAAAAGTAATTTCTAAAACGGTTGATTTCTGTTGCTACTTAGGGCGAGTTTCACCGACGAAACTGAGCGCGATCAGCGCATAAACCCTGTTTAATGGTCCAGTGTCTATTTTCTGTAGAATATTCACACTGACAGGTCTTGAACGCGGTGTGGATGTTCTGATCGCGTTCAGTTTCATTGGTGAAATGGCCACATAATCTAGCCAGGGTACCTACGCACGCGCGATTTTTTCCCGCAGCGATTTTTTTTCGTGTATTGGATTTTCAACGCTCTGCGTAGCACCGATGGTTGAAATTCCAACAGTGTGTTTTTTCTACTCGCTGGGATGCACTGTGTTGAATTTTCAATGCTCGGCTTAACACTTACAGTTGAAAATTAAGTGCGCAGTAAAATTCCGTCGCGTATTTTACGCCCGCGGACGTGGGTTAAGTTCAAGTTAATTACAAGCAAAGCTGTCTCTTTAAAAGGAGTTCATTACAGACGGGGTAATTTATTCTGGATAAATAAAGACCTTTCCGAAGAGGCGAGTTGAAAATGTTTTTTTAAAGTTTTGTTCAGACTTGAAAACGTAGCGGGTGTTTTCAAAACAAATGACAGTAGTAAAGATTTCTATTTATATTTATAAGCACTATTGTTAAGTATCTCACTACCAATTAAATCGTCTATAAAATTATTTAAAAAAAAATACTACTGGCATAAATAAAAACTTTGAACTACGACTTAACAGTGGTTTGTTTTTCAATTTTCAAATTAATTGTGTCCCCTCCCGCTCTGGGTGGAGCGGAAGGGAGTGTCAGACTCTTACTGACTAGAACCCATCCATGTTCCTTCCGTAGCCCTTTATGTTCCGGGGCAGCGGTAACCCTTTCGGACAATCCCGCTGAATAATATCTAGCTTGACTGTGTTGTTATAAGTACCTCCATCTCTGCCTAACCCTTTGCGAAATACAGGTTTGATATTATGTTACGTAATTTCCATTCCCTAGAAGTGTATCCTCTAATGTCTTTTACGATATCCCACGACATAAAGGGGTGATCTAACCACACGGTTCAGTACATCATAATATTTTATAACTCACCATAAAACCTTTTGTCGAAGCCAATCTAGGAATGGAACATGATTTATTATTTTCATAAGACATTGAGAAAATGATATATTATGGTGGCTCTAATGGAATTGGTTTGCAAAAGCTTTATAACTTTACCTACGCGATATTGATTTTCAATCTTCTAAAAAAGCTGTAGGTATAAGTTAAGATTTTTTTTACTGGCCCACTTCTGGGCAAAGTCCATCTCAAAGTCCTTCCAGAGACATTTTTTACTTATTTATTTGTCTCTAAGCTTCTAAAAGCAATACTATAAAATATAAAAAAGCGAAAACCTAACAGTTTACCTCTATCATAATAATTTTTATAATATTATACGCCCTTTTTTTTTTAAGGCTGGGAAATCATCCAATGACTTCTCCCGCTCTGGGTGAAGCGGAAGGGAGTGTCAGACTCTTACTGACTAAAACCCATCCATGTTCCTTCCGTAGCCCTTTATGTTCCGGGGTAGCGGTAACCCTTTCGAACAATCCCGCTTACCCGGAATATTATACGCCCTAGGGATATGTTACAGAGACCCTTTTTTCCAGCTTTATTAATTTGTAAATTAAATGTAGCAATAATAAATTATATTCTAACATAAGTTAATACAAAATCACGCCTCATTTCCTCGAAAGGATGGGCAGAAGGTTATTCAATTCTACTCTATTATATTCCAACATTTATCTAAAGAAGCGGACTAATCATGAAGAGGACAAACAAAAGAATTGACTATTTTAAACAGTCAAAAATAAAATATGAAATCACAAAGACTTAAAAGACCGCTCGTCTTAAAAAAATCCATCACCGTACAGAAATTAAATATTATGCGATGATATAATCGTAAAGTTGTATTTAATGCTAATAAGTATCCCATTTGATTCTACAAAATCTGTGACGTCACATTGTTATATTTCATACAAATCACGTACAAACTCCGCGTTTTGACAGTTCATAAAAAGTAACGTTATTGACTACCCTTTCAAACACCCAATTGATGTAAGACACACGAAGGGTCAAAAGAAAAAAAGTGTACCTGCTACCTATTTCTGAAAATGCTGGATATCCTTTAATTGGTGACTGTAATCCCGAGGCTATCGTACCAAGGCCAGCACATCAAGCTACCACAATCTATCAAATTTCTTCTATATATTTTCAACTTTACTACAAAACAATAAGGTTCATGTTCAATTGGAAATATTTAACAGTTTGGGATAGCTTGATGTGCTGGCGCCTGTATATTGTGTTCAGAAGCTTATGGTGTTTATTTTATAGTGCCAATTTCACCAATGATAGAGAACGCGATCAGCATATCTAAACTGCGTTCTATAGCTGTCAGTGTCAATATTCCCCAACAATGTTGACGTTGACAGTTCTTAAATGCAGTAATTATTTGCTGATCACGGTCAAACTCATGGTGTAGTCAGTCCGAAACAAAAGAATACTAAATCGAGTGGTGAAACAAATAGTTTCTATTCTGTAAATTCGCACACAATGATAAAAGCTATTTAAAGGCTGACTCGTAAATCAACCATCGCACATTATCAATCGTTACCCGAATTACAATTACTGTTACAAGACGACTGCCCACTTCCCTGCGTATCGTCGTCAATCAATCAGCGTCACAGCCGTGAAGTCTGCACACGCCTTTAAGACAGTAACGAGAAACAATTTGTTCGAAATGAAGGCGACTCATTGAATTAGGTGCCGTCACAATGCATTCAGGGTAAGCTTTTGATCTTCCTTGTGAATTCTTTCTCGTACTTATTTCTTATATTACATCGAGTATTCTTATTCTATCTTCGCGTGGAATAAGGATGGGTCCAGACTTTTTTATTTACTTTGTTTGCGCTTTAGTCTTGTAGGTTACTTTGCTTTGAACCTGGTATCACAAAAAATCTATCTGCCTTGCCTTTTCCCAACTATGTTGGGGTCGGCTTCCAGTCTAACCGCAAACACCTGAATACCAGTACTATACATGAAGCGACTGTCTATCTGACCTCCAGAACCCAGTCAGTAACTGGGTAATACGATACCCCTTGGTAAGACTGGCTGTCAGACTTTCGGGCTTCTGATGACCCGTAACGACTGTCAAAGATCCACGAATGACAGCCGGGACCAACGGCTTAACGTCTTTCCGAGACACGGAGGAGTCTCGATATTTAAAGATGGTCACCCATCTACGGATCAACCCCGGCAAGCGTAGCTTAACCTGATGAATCGATCCGTGCGACTGTTATTACTTAGCCACGAGCTCCACGAGTATCGCGTACTTGTTACGTAAATATCCCCCGTGCACGGCATTTCCAATCATTTTGGTGTTTCAACTATAATTATTTATTGTGTTGTTTAGGTTGTAGAGCAGACAAACTTTGAAAATAGAGACATATATGAAGCAATCGATTAAGAATTTTTCTTCGACTTTCGGATTGTCATTGAAGCTAATTATAATGCGAGTGAAATTTCTACATAATTAGTATAAATTGAGGTCACGTCTTTGGTTTGTCTGAGTGACTGCATTGTTCTTTTTAACTTCGTAACGGATTGATGCGGTTTTCATCTCATTTATAAAAAAATAAAAACATACTACTTACTAAACAATATTAAGAAATTTCCATATGATTTTGTTAAGCCATAAAATCTTAAAAAATTAGAGATTAATTTTGGTTCTTTTCAGTGACTCTTTTTCACTATATTCTGTTTTTTCTTTAATGTGGAAGAGATAAAATAAGTACCTAACTTACTACCTTTTTACTATTTTTTTAACTCCTTTCTTGTCTGTTTTTATCAGTGAGCATAAATGGTGAAATAAATTACATCCGCCGGAGACAGGGACGGGTTAGTTGAAGAATATTTATAACTACGAGAGTCGTGTTATCACTTTTAACTGCCCATAAAAACCTGGGCAGTTCACAGGATTCTTTGAATGCTACTTCTCAACAGATCTTTCCTATACAACTGTATTTGAACTTCAGACACTGTTTTTTTCCTGGGTCTGGGTGTTTGTCTATGTATAATATAATTATATGTAGGTAAGTATGTATTTACAAAAAAAAATATATATAAGTAGTTTATCAGCCACCTCGTTACCATAACGCAAGCATTAGGTTTCTTAGCCTTTTTTATTTTTAAGGCTGGGAAGTCATCCAATGACTGCTCCCGCTCTGGGTGGAGCGGAAGGGAGTGCTGACACTCCCTTCCGCATGGGTTTTAGTCAGTAAGAGTCTGAACTCTTACTGACTAAAACCCATCCATGTTCCTTCCGTAGCCCTTTATGTTCCGGGGTAGCGGTAACCCTTTCGGACAATCCCGCTTAAGGTTTCTTAGCTTGGTACTACATAATTATATGGCGTTTTGTGAAATGTCCAAGGATATTTTTTATTTTAACATATTATAGATTTTGTAGTTAAGCAGTTTTATTTCTTAGAATAACTATTGTTGTTAAATCTTATCGCGCTAGTACGCCCAATTTACCTTATAGGCGCGAGTCAGTATTAAACTTTACCCTTTTTGATAAGATTTTCTTTCAATTTTGTCTTGAGATACCTACTCGGTATACATGACAATAAACTTACTTGTCATGGATTATTTACGAAGCGAACTGCCAAATTTCTTTGATAGATTTTCAATTTTATTACAAACGTTTAAGGTTCATTTTCAATTGGGAATATTTGACAGTTTGGGATAGCTTGATGTGCTAGCGACCGAACATTTTACATTACTCATCTAGAATTTAGAAACCTAATTCAAATTATTCATAGGCAAAGCTTCTTTTGAAATAATTCAATCCGATGAACAGGTTAAAGCACTAACAGAAAATGTAATTTAATTAATTATTAGTCCACTGAAAATCCAATTACGATTTCTGAAAGTTTGCAATGCTAATTTTAAATGTCTATACATCATCTGCATACCGAGCCTTTTCCAACTAGGTATATTAGAGGTCAGCTCCCAGTCTACCCAGATACAGTTGAATACCAGTACTTTGCGTGGACTGTATACGCCTCCACGACACAGTTACTGAGTAGATCATCATCATCTACCTAGCCTTTTCCCAACTATGTTGGGGTCGGCTTCCAGTCTAACCGGATGCAGCTGAATACCAGTATTTTATATGGAGCGACTGCCTATCTGACCTCCACAACCCAGTAACTGGGCAATACGATACCCCTTGGTAAGACTGGCTGTCAGATTTTACTGGGTAGATAATATCACCCTTTTCTGAGACTTGTGGAAATTTCAAATTATTTCTCAGTAAATATTGTACGGGTAATTGAGGTATGAATTTTCTATAGAGCCCACGATATTATGGGTTATTCAATGCTCCGTGCATTGAATAACCCGTATGTCGTAAACGCAAAGGCGGATAGAAAATACAGGGATTTTAGCCGTAAAGCCGGATCTGCGAACCGCGTGAGCAACCTCGCTTCGTTCTGTAGTACCTATTAAATAATTCAACATTTCATTATAGATGTTTTGAAGGCGTCATTGTGAATTTTAATAGAAAAGTGAACATTTTTGGGATGCTTTTGTTGGTTATGTAATTTTTTTCTGAACTCATTTGACTGTGACTGGAATTGATGGCTTGAGTGGAAATGCTTTTGCATTCTATAGGTTTTTACTAATTACAATGAGTTTTATTTATTAGATAAATTGTTTAATAAAATTAATCATTATTATGTGTATAATATTATATTTTTAATATTATGATAAGTAATTTTAATTTTATAATATTATGTGTTTAATTTTATAAGTGTGAAAGTTTAGATATTTCTTACTTTAGCATGCGAAAATGGCGAAACGGATTCAGATAAAATTTGGTACATAGATATAATAAGGTCCCATTAAAAAATATGGACAAACTTTTAGAAATCACTTAGACCACCAAAATAAGGACAATGGTAAAAAAAACCACATGAGATACTTACAGGTAGTGTGCAAATACCTACCCATAACAGATGCGTTTATTATAGTGTGCTGGCAATTTAATATTATATTTGAGGTCAAAATAAAATCACTTTAATCAAGTTTTTTTTGTTGCTTGGATATCTTTGGTTAGACGTAACCATACTCCTTCTGACGGGGTGTTTAGCTAAATGTTTATAATGCACATACCTACCTAGGTGCTGTAGGTCTGTATGATATATTTAGGTAGATGCATTTAAGGAAATGTACAGTGGACGACTTCCGGGTGATATGACGATGATTTGTGTAATCTGTATGTATTGTTTATTTACTATTACTATTATTAACTTTGTTAGGAAGCCAGCTTATAATTTATAAGTTTTTCAACTGTTTATTTGATCAAAGATATGCTATAGATGTACAAATATAAGTACACGAATATATATTTTTTAACGAACCAAGCGTTTTTTATTTTATTACGAAATTAGTAAAACATTTAAATGTAGTAGAACTATTTTTAAATCTAATTAATTCGACGGTCGAACAAATGAGAAAAAAAATTCTCACTAGTTCGACGGTCGAACAGATGAGAAAAAAAATTCTCACTAGTTCGACGATCGAACTAATGAATCAAACTAATGGGAATGAACGGAAATATTGGCCAACATAAAGGGCTAAGGAAGGGACATAGATGGATTTTAGTCAGTAAGAGTCTGACACTCCCTTCTGCTCAACCCAGAGCGGGAGGGGTCATTTGATGACTTCCAAAGCAAAAAAAGAAAAAAAAAGCTGCACATGTCCAACCCAATTCTTCGTTATTTTAGTGATGGAACGGATTGTTATCTAGATATCTACTTATTGCTATACAACCTGATAATGTTGGCAGCCTTTTGGGAATTTTTCCTGTTGACAGCGACGTGATAGAATATTTTGTTGTTTTATGATTATTACTCCTCCATTTTGTATAATTGTACATATTATTATGAATATTATAAGACCGTTAGCTTTTAAATTGTCTAAATATGATCTGTCCAATATTAATAAACTTATTTTATCGGTTTAATCAGAAAATCCTTTCCCGTAAAACGTGCTAAACGTAGTCGCAATGACATTCAATGTAAAAAATGTAGGTGAATACACATTTTTGACAGATTGAAACTGAAATTAGAATGCGAATGTTTTTACAAATACATGAATTGCCACTCAGATGTAAGTGGGAAAAAACGTTGAAGGCTTGACAAGGCCAATAAAAAGAACAAAATTATGTTTTTAAATGTTAAATAAGAATAGAATAGAAGCTCTTACCCATACACCATAACAATAGGGTATATGATAATTTTTTTTTAAAGAATATTGCCCATGTATTTTTCTTTTTTTACGTAATCCAAAAATTACTTCGATATATTGAGTTATGAGTTTTCGATACATGTTGAAAGCAAAGACAGAACAATCTAAAGAAACATCTACCTCATTACTGTCAGATCTAAAAAAACGTCAATAATTCTTACAGTAGGTACCTATGCTACAGTTTCTTATTGGAAATTCATGATGACCAAAACAGTTTACCAATTCGTATTACAAAAATACAGACATTTGTCAGTAAAACAAAACACTGCAGCACTATAAAAACCTATCAATATAAATAAATTGATTCTACTCTGTATGTAACTGTGTACGACAGATAACTGAATAGAATATTTATTCAATTCAGCCAGATGTTTCATACGATGGACGAAAAAGTTTTTATTGCGATTTTATTCGAATCGCGTGTGCCGGGCGGGTGTCGGGCTGACAGCCCTAGCGATCAGGAATAGAGCTTTCTTTAGACGTTTCCCACTCCGATATTTTTAGTCTATGACTGGGTTGTTTAAAATAGGGTTGTGATTATTTTGAATTTGAAAGCTGTGAAAGTGTTTAAATATTAGCGAAGTGGATTCTTGAATCAATCGAGACTCATTTATTTGTTCTTTCTAATGCGACCTGAAGAGTTCATACATATATAATAAAATAGGCCTTATGTATCTTAATGTACAGTCGCCAGCACATCAAGTTACCCTGTCAAATTTCTTTGATAGTTTTTGAATTTTATTATAGGTTCATAAGGTTCATTTTCAATTGGAAAAATTTGATAGTTAGGGATAGCTTGATGTGCTGGCTGTGCTGGCTGGTACTTCGATGCTACATGGGTAAAACCGTAATGAACTCATGATTATCCTTAGTTAACATTATCATATTGTTGAACTTATTCCTGTAATCAAAACATATGAATGGATATGGCTCGATATTTAGGTCTTGCAAAGTGTTATTATTAGGTTTTTCCATTAGGAATTTATTAGTAACAGCCCGGAGTCTGGATTTATACCCATGGGACTTGTACAAAATTGGCGAAATATGGATGTACTATAGGTACAGTACTGCCCAACCCTTCTAGAAAACAAGTCGTGATGTTATGTTTGATCCGATTTCAAGATCGTACAGGGAAACTACTTTCGAATTTCTCTTTTAAATCGGATTAGTTTCTGGATTGAGTCGAACTCAGTCTAGTGTAATTGGGTCACATGGAGAGGATTCTTAACTATTTTTTTTAAATTTAATCACGTTTGCAGCCGTTAATGAAGCACTAATGAACGTTAGTATATTTCAATTAGAGTAAGTGCCATTGTATGTTCATTACATTATCTATATATAATATAAGCGCAAATCTCGATAGAACCGATTTCTTTCATTCTTTTTTTGTTACGTTTGTTATTGTCAGGAGAAGGTTGTTACATTAAAAAAAAGTAGGTAGGTAGAGTAGGTAGGAAGGGTGGGTAGGTAGGTAGGGTAGGTAGGGTGGGTAGGGTAGGTAGGTAGAGTAGGGTAGGTATGTAGGGTAGGTAGGTAGGGTAGGTAAGGTAGGTAGTGTAGGTAGTGTAGGTAGGGTAGGTATCACAGTTAAGATAGGACGTCTGTCGGGTCAGCTAGTAGTTTATAAATAGAATTTTTAATGTTATGCATGAATTATTTTACGTAAGGTATATGATACTAAAATTGCTCCAGTCTCCACAACATCAATGTATTTTTTTTTTTTTGTATACACAATTATGTAGGTATTATACCAATTTTTCATTATGTGGTGGAGAAAATAAACGTTTTTATTATTATTATTATTATTATTGCGTGACATAATTACACGGTTTTTGGAGTAATTTAAATTCAACAAATAGGTAATTATCGTATAATCTTTCCATCCGGAAATAACGGTCGAAATCATTTTGTTTTACTGTAGTCGGGAAAAAAGCAGGTATATCAACGAGAAAAATGATTGAATTCGTTTTTCAATAATTAGAACAATCTATTAGGTATTAGATACTCTCTGCTAGAGTAACACATTACCAACTAATTTCCTGCACAAAAACTAATCGACCGCCTTACACACCGAAGCACTCACGGACCAAACAATCAACGTCAAACCGGGCCTTTCAATTTACGTCCCACACGTTGGTACATGTAATTCCGTAACAAATTAATGGCCTATCCTTCGCCACCTTCCAATAAGCCTGACAATCCAATAAAACTGAACGACGGACGGCTGACAGCTAGGCCAGCGTAATAAGGGAAGGTTTTTGTTACACCGCTGATGGATGGACAAACTGTGTAGGCTATTTTCGTTTTTTTTCTGGGAAATTCTTCAGTATTAATTGCGGTAATTGTTTGTTTTGGTATTGTTTGTGGATTAGGTAATTAAGAAAGAAAATAAGTTTATTTGCGGTAAACATGACGCAAAAAAGGACGTATATGCGTCTCATGCGTGCGTGCGTGCGTCGCTCCTGCCGCCTGTAATACAGGTTCATCCTAGTACAGGCATCTTTCAATATAAATGCTTTTATAAATTATTTTCTAAGATTTAATGTTAATATTTTACCAATTTAATTCTGTTAAATATATTATTATTAATATAACATGCACGCAAAACAGCCTACACTCAAATACTAGTGCTCCGACCCTATACAAGACACAGTCCCTGAGCTGGTTTAATACTGTAAGTGGTTAGGGTGTTTTTTTCTTCTTTAGTGTTTACCGTCCTTGACATTTCTACAGCAGCTATAAAGGATATCATGTATCGCAAATTGATTACTTACTTACAGAATCAGCTTTAATAAAGAATAACCGAATTTTAACGGCGTGTATTAACAAAATCATAATAGCGAAAATAAAATAAATCACAATTTTCACAACCACAAAGTTACGAGACGGTGTGACAGTCCGCCAACGTTATTGTCCCTCAATTCGACTTTATGTACAACTTAATATGAAATATGTATTCACGGGTATAGATTTAGTACCTATTCTCTCATTTTCTATCAATATTTACGGCACTCCAGAATGAATGGAAACAAGACATAGGCACTCAAGCCCCGACTTTTATGAGAAAACCTACCCTTTGTTCCTTTATTAGGAAAAAAACCGGCCAAGTGCGAGTCAGACTCGCGCACCGAGGGTTCCGTACAAACCTGTAGGTATATAAGTAAAAGTTATGGTATTTTTATTGCTAAATGAAATCCATAACATAACAATGTGGAAAGCTGACGGTACCTTGTCAATACATATATGAAAACATTATGTATGTTCGGAAAAATCTTCATCTCTTTAAGAAGAGAAGTGATAGACATAATTTTAATACTAGAAATAGGCACAATTTGGATCAATCTCGGTTTAGATTGGCTAAGGTACGAAATTCTTTTATTCCAAACTCCTCCGAAATGGCTGAACCAATTTGCATGAAATTTTGTGTGCATATCGGGTAGGTCTGAGAATCGGCCAAAATCTATTTTTTTATTTTTTTTTGTTAATCGCATAACAACGTTTGCTGGGTCAGCAAGTCTAATATATAAAATTCTCGTGTTGCGGTGTTTGTTTCCAAACTCCTCCGAAACGGCTGAACCGATTTGCATGAAATTTTGTGTGCATATCGGGTAGGTCTGAGAATCGGCCAACATCTGTTTTTTTTTTTTAATCGCTGAACAACGTTTGCTGGGTCAGCTAGTAAGTTTATGATTATTAAAAAAAATATACTATGTGATGTAACTAAAAATTTAAGATTTTCGGAATTTTTCCTATATGTGTACTTTATAACGTTGCTTCATGCCAAATTTCAAGATTCCAGGTCGTCTGGAAGTATCCTTTAGGTTTTGATTCCCTTGCGAGTAGTTGCGAGTTTCAAAATATGCGGCTTTAATTGCTGTATCTTTTGATTGCGTTGACGTAGAAGTTTGATTTTGTTACAGCTTAAAGATATTATAGACTTGAGTATTTGTTAAGAATTTCAATATAATACCACTACGCGTTCATGAGTAAAGGGGTAATAAGTTTAAAATTATTAAAAATATTTTTATTATATGATGTAACTAAAAATTTATGCTTTTCGCAATTTTTCCTTTATCTGTGTTATAAGACGTTGCTTCGTACCAAATTTCAAGATTCTGAGTTCACGGGAAGTACCCTGTAGGTTTTGATTCCCTTGCGAGTGTCGAAAATTTGCGGCATAAACGGGAGTATCTTTTGATCGCGTTGACTTAGAAGTTTGATTTTTTCACAGCTCCAAGAGACCATAGACTTGAGTATTTGATATGAATTTCAGCTTGATACCTCCACGCGTTCCTGAGAAAAAAGGTCTTGACAGACAGACAGACAGACAGACAGACAGACAGACGGACAACAAAGTGATCCTATAAGGGTTCCGTTTTTACCTTTTGAGGTACGGAACCCTAAAAACACAAACATAATACCTCTACCTAAAATAAGTTGGGGTAAGATCGGCGCTGGGATAAGACCGTACGAATAACATAACCGATTTTTTTTTTTAATTTTCTATTTATTTATTCAGTAACAATTTACATTGCGTTCGAATATAATCAACATGACAAAAAAAAATATACTGAAAACGTTCGACTGACATAAATATGGCGCCGAATTTGATTCATACGGTCTTACCCTGACGCCGAACTTACCCCAAAATTCTCTACCTGTAAACATACCATCTTTAAACGTTCTAAAAGATATTTAGATCTATTATGAGACCTATTCTAATCCGCTTGCTGAAGTATCGAGACCATTTATCAAAGTATTTATAACCTGAAAAAGGAGACGTGGGTGTATTCGAAAGGAGCATTTACATAATATATCGACGTTTCAGAGTGTTCATAATTCATGTTACGTCTATGTTTTGAAATAAAAAGGTGTTTGTTTTCTATTATTTTTAGGAATTTCGTGTCGATTCTGGCGAGTGATTGGTAGCTGAAGTGACGAAGCAGTGCGGGTTTCAATCGCCAGTAGGTGTGCCTCTCGATTTAGAATGTTATAACTCATTCAACGCTTACCATTCGAGCGTACGACAGCGAGTAAGTTGATTGTCATGACAGTTTTTTAATTACAAAAATCCTGAGAAAACCTCTGAGACAGACTGGCAAAACATTGATTTTTTATAGGTTCCATTTTCCTTGTTTAGTCGAAACCATAAAAATATTCAAAATTAATAACCAGAATAAGTATCCATCTCATCATATCTCATGTCATATTTGCTTCATCAAAAATTTTTTTTTTGTTCTTTGAATAGTGTATTCTACAATATCCAACCCCTCAACTTTAAGTAAATAGTTATGCAACTGATCTATTCATAAAACACAATAGAAATCATTTGAAAATGCCGTTCTTCATATCATATATATATACATTCTTATGTATCGTATCAACTTAACACCGAAGGGATGCTTAATTTATTATTAAGGACCTCGTTTCGGAGGGTTAATTAGTTAATAATCTTGGGCAGGGACCCCTGAGGATTTTTGTACCCAGGGATCGTGTTGGCATCTTGGAAGATTTTTCTCTGACCGGGCAGTACGCAAGAAAAGGAATTTCGTTGGAATTTTATCCTTTTGTGAAGATAAATAATACCGGGCATTAATATTTAATGTACGGTCACCAGCTAATCAAGTTTTACCATGTCACTCCAAAAGATTTTAAACATTAAAGTGTTGAAAATTAAGTTCAAAATCGATTGAGAAAAGTTGACAGTTTGTGGTAACTTGATGTGTTGGCAACTGTTCTATTTAACCTCGTTTAATGAATGAATTTTAATCGATCGATCCTATTCCTATCCAGCATGGTGAAGCTAAGTCAGAGGCCCATGGCCCAGACACCAGGTTAGTTACTAACCACACGAAAAAGAAGAAGAGATTCCCATCCTATTACAAAGTGTAATACATGGTGTACATTATACAATAGCTTCTATTTTTGCTTATGTATACAAGTGAAAGTTAATACTTATATTAAAAACATTTTTCTCAAAAGCAATCGCAACATTATGTCTAAATCCAAAACAAAATCTATCCATCGTGAATGGGTAAGTTTCATGTCAGTATCTTTATCCACGATCCACTTTACGATTGGATTTTAGGCAGGTACTCGGGTACGTATTCATATAAATAGCTAAGCTCATGAAGAGAGGTATTTGAAAGGTAACTCACAAAAATGAGAAAATATTTCAACAAAAGACGAGACTAAAAATAAATATGAAAACAAAAGAATACCTAAATATTTCCACATCTTAACTCAAAAGGATTTTTCTGAAAAACTTTTCCTATGGGCGAATAAAATATATTATGGGCCACTTATCTTCCAAGGCGGGTCCCAAGTGTGCAGGAAATTTGGTCTAGCCTAAGCTGTAGCCTTTAACGAATATTTTCTTCCACTATAAATCTCGCTACTAGTGTTGAATACGGAATAGTAAAACACAACGCTAATCCTCCAAGGGTTATGGCAGAAGTGTACCCTTAACCTAACATAAAAAAGCAGTGATAGCCTAGTGGTATTCTACGTCTCGAGTTCGAACCCAAGGCACGCACCTCAGATTTTACAGAGTCATATGCGTATTGTATAATTATCACTAAAAATCGGTGAAGGAAAACATCGTGAGGAAACCAGCATGTCTGCGAGATATTTTTCAACAGCATGTGAAGCTAAGTCAGAGGCCCATGGGCAGCATAAAAAACTCTGACACCAGGTTAGTAACTAACCACACGAAAAGAAAAAGAACTAACATAGATATAAGATACATCACCCACTATGGATGTAACTCGTCCGAAATAAAGATTATTATTATTATTATTTTAATACACCAACTTTTCACCTGTTATGTTTAAGTCCAATGTGCTAAGGGTGCAAGCCTTTAGCCATCGACCGGACATAAATCCAGACTCCAGGTTGCAGACCTTTTGAACGTCATTGTTACATACGTGACAAGCAAGCGCATGCCCTGTACGCCAAAGACACAAACATGTGACAATGCGGGTACACTATAACACGAAATAAACCATTAAATCATTACTTTTGTGTGTGTTTATATAGATATCTTAAAAATTGAAGTTCTCGTACGTATTTAATGACAAAAAGCGAAAGAAAAAAAGACACCATGGATATTGGAAAATTCATGATAACAAGAAGAAATAAATTTAAAGCTTGGCGTGGAGGGCACGCGCGTGCCTTTATGCTCTGGCGTTCAAAAGGTTACGAAATTCCAAATGGAAAAACCCAATAACACTTTGCTCGACCTAGGAATCGAACCCAGGACTTCATGCTCAGCAGTGCTTACGAGCACTTGAGCAACGAGGCAGTCAATTCAGAACGGTATTTTAGAGTAATGCATCTGCCCAATCAATCGTTAAATAAAATCACGACTTGAACGCATTGGTTTAAATTGGATACCAAATTCTGGCACACGGCCCATAGACGCTGAATATAATTATTATCGCAACAAATTCGTCGTGGAAAATCTATGACACCAAAATAACTGTTGATGCGACATTAAAATAATTATATAATTAGAAATGATAAATTTAGAGAGTAATTAGTCTCGCAGTGTTATTTAACGCTTTTCTATTTAAATCTGTTGCAGGAAATACATACAGGTTGTAAGAGAAACGCTTCCGAAAACGGAGACAGTTGATAGGGCTAGTGATTCTCGATACAATAGGTACCAGACGTTTCAGTGGTTACAATAGAATATTTTTATTTGCGTTGAAACATGGTGCAATAATGGTGTTCATAATAAGGTTATGTTCTACATGTCTCGCCAGTGACTGGCTTACAAATATTTAACAGAAAACAACGGAATAATTACGTAGCATTAAACACACTCTTTCTTCTTCACAACTTTAGCATGCAATGTATCACTACATAGTATAAAACAAAGTCGCTATCTCTGTCCCTATATCCCTATGTATGCTTAAATCTTTAAAACTACGCAACGGATTCTGATGCGGTTTTTTTTAATAGATAGAGTGATTCAAGAGGAAGGTTTATGTGTATAATATATCGACATATTATTCGGGCGAAGCCGCGGGCGGAAGCTAGTTTGTAAATAAATATCAGCTGACACTCACGCGGAACCTCGAAGACTTGAAAATAACCAATTTATAGCGAAAGGTATCTGGTATCCGTTTGCATTTAGGTTCTATACGATGTACGTTCTGGCTTCGGAAGCGTTCCCCTTACACCCTATATAGAAGTTTGGGTAGTATAAAGTTTATTTATTAGTTGGCATGTAGTGAGGTGTTGCATTCAGTAAACATTCAAGCCATGCAAGATAATTGTTGATGATCGAAACGTTTCAAAATCTATGGACTATCTCCATCTGGATTAGTTATCTGATGTAACAATATTGTCGAAAAGTTTTCTAACTTAAAACACAGAATCATGACCTTTACAAGATAAGAACTTACCCTAGAAAGTTTAAGGCAATTTCTCCGTATTATAGCTGCCTTTATTTTGTGGCTGGCAACACCGTTACATCCAGCCAAGTCTCGTGTACTAGCGGTCCCCTGACCCAATTATAAGTACTTTAACCTGTAAGTTTTGACGTTTCGACCTTATCGGCGTCTATAAAATGATTGTTTAGAGTTTGTTATTACAAAAGGGTCTTGAATTTCAAGATGGCCGCGCTTGGTTTATGAAGGAAAGGTTATGATACTCCAAATTTGGGTTGTGTTTAGTTAACTCTAAAGGTAAAGTAATTAAAAACAAGGTTGGGGTATTGCGTTTTACGATGAAACATGAGACAGACGTTGTACTGATGTACCTGAGAGATTAACCTTGCCGTAGGGTTCATAATTTTAGACCTCAGTGCAAAGAAGTTAAGGCTACAATTTAAATGCTCACAAAAATAAGATTCTTAGCGTATAAAAGAAATTGAACCCAAATAAATGAGTGTTGGAGTGTAGCAAAAACAAATCGATCCAACGTTTTTCTCATTTAAACTCATAAATACTTATAGTTTTTTACTCTCCAAGCCCGCACTTATCAGCGGGATTGTCTGAAAGGGTTACCGCTACCCCGGAACCTAAAGGGCTAAGTCCTTCCTTACCCACACACAACACGGATGGGTTTTAGTCAGTAAGAGTCTGAGACTCCCTTCAGCTCCACCCACAGCGGGAGAGGTCATTTGATGATTTACTACCCTCAAAAAAAAAACAACATAATAAAATGGTTATACGTAAACGAAGAAACGCAACGTAAACACGATGGAAAAACAAGTGTGTATGTGTCCTTAAAATCAATTTAGTCTTACGTGATTGTGTCAACTACTAAAATGATTTATGTAAATAATTTGACCTAACAAATGTAGTGTAAAAACACCAATAAAAATTATCTTATTGCTGTGAATATGTACTGTAGCTCAATGACAAATGTATGAACTGTGGCTCTTAGTCATTTATCATAGAGATTCATAGTTTTCAACTTGTTTGTACAGTCGCCAGCATATCAAGTTACCATAAACTGTCAAATTTTCTAAATCGATTTTGAACTAAACAATCAAAGTATTGAGGTTTAAAGTCATTTGGAGGAATTTGACAGTTTGATAACTTGATGCGGTGGCGTTCGTACATTATTATTTAACGCAATACAAAAAAAAACTTAAATATGTACCTACAGTTGATTTTTTTGTATCGCATACCAGTTTCACATAAAAAACTTTAAAAAACCGTATCGATTGTTTTTTTGTGGAATTGAAACAAAAAAGGTGATTAATAAAATTTTATTTTTACGCCGATGTTGATCATAATATTAACTTATCTCCCACAAAGTAATATCGGTCCCATAATGTGGAGATATTGAAAGCTAAGGCTAGAGGAGCACTAATTAAATAGGAAAAATTCTTATTTTTAATTATGAAAGAAACAGATTTAATTTTTCCCTAGCTTTATGCAACCCATCTCGTACTGAAGCCCTGCACGTTTATGTCAGCTTTTTCTTAAATTCAGCTTACTCAATCTCAGAAAATGTTCTTTCCGGGACTTCGGTTTTCAAAGTCAAAATTAAAGTCAAATCATTTACTTCAAATAGGCACGAACGTACTATTGAACGTCAAAATTAACAAAAAAATAGAATGGAATCACGTTGTCGCATCCAAAAGGTAGTTTCGTGTGGAGAAGAATGGGAAAAAAACTTCACCGTAACTTTTATTAAATTAAGAATGTCGTACACACGGGTGGAATCAATTGTATTAAATAATTACCACTAGTTTATGGCTACTAGTTATTGGCAAACTCCCAAACGAAATAACGACATTTAAAAAGTTTTACTGAACTTCTTCCCATTAAACTAGAGACATCCGCTTCGTTTAATGGCCGACTATCGGTATAATGGCAAAGATTCTGTGGGTGTGCGTTTACGTCCATTTATTCCGCGAACTATTATTTATCTGTGAGCACATATTTTACAATCAAAACAATCGTTTCCTGTTTTGGGTGTTTAACATTGATTTATGTTGCTATTGTTTGATTTAAATGATATAAAGTGTTCTTTTATATACAGCTTGTTTCAAAAAAGTGTGGTCGTATTTAAGGGTGTGCTACTAACCAACAAACTGAACCAATTTCTCCATAAGACTAACATCATAAACGCGAGAGAAGAAAAAAGCTATACACTTAGGTCGTATTGATTTATCATTTATTTATTAAAACTTTATGCACAAGTATAAAATACCGCACAGAGGCGGATATAATACCTGAGGCATTTTCTACCAGTCAACCTTTGGGTGATGCAGATAGAAAACATGGCAAGTGCGTCAGAGGATAGATAAAACGAAAATAACTACAATGTACAGAAACAAATACATAGAATTAACTTTGTCAGGAGTAATTAAGGATTGTATTGATAATGCTTGTTGAGGAGAGTTGATAATTTTTTCGCAATTACGATGTTATTTATTTAATTTAAACACACTCTATCTTTACAGGATGACCCCAATATAATAGTGGTTTGAAAACACACACCAAATGATGATCCCACGGAGAAACTGGTTAAGTTTGATGGTCTGTACCAAATAAATATGACCACATCTTCCTGATACAGGCTGTATACAAGGTTAAATTTAAGTCATTTTAAACTTCTTAAGGGGTCATTGCACTCATTATAACGAGCAACTTTTACTATGAGACCAAACATAAAATCACGAAAAAAAACAGCAGTTCAGTATACATCTATGTTTGCCAAACTCGTCAAAATGTACTGAACAGCTGATTTTTTTTAGAGGTATAATAGGACTTAAATTTAAACATGTATAAATTGTTGTATTCTCTGGGACAACTATATACCTACAACTATTGATGATGAATGTTTCAAACTTTAGATCAACAAAGTTTTAGAGATTTTTTATATCAATTATTAATTTTCTGTGATCATTTATTTTGTAGGAAGTTTGTTCAGGCATCCTGGAGCTGGTCTAGTTATAAATGGTAATATATTCAAGGTGATGTTCGTGCCGCTTCATAAATGAATCAAAAATTAATTCAAATGCGTAGGCAGCTGAAATATGAAACCTTGACTTCATTTTCCACCAGTTTCGTTTAAACTAAATGAAGTCTTAAGATGCTCCGTAATAAGTGCGTTTATTTAATTACACTTGATTCGTCCTTATTAATTTTAACGATTGAACTTGGACCTTTTTATATCAACAAATGACCCCTCCCGCTCTGGGTGGAGCGAAAAGGAATGTCAGACTCTTACTGACTAAAACCGATCCATGTTCCTTCTTTAGCCCTTAATGTTCCGGGGTAGCGGTAACTCTCGGACAATCCCGCATATTCTTGTTCAGAGTTCCGCAGTAAAACAAGGAACCCACACAGTAATTTCGTCAAGTCTGTCTGCCCGTCCATCCGTCTGTCTGTCAGCGGTTTAGCTCAGTGAGTTCTGGTACTAAGCTGTAAGTTGGCATAGTTTTAGTGGAACGAAGTTCATACATCCTGATCATTTAGGTCCCTTCAAAATAGTTAAGCTGAATGGTGCTAATCCATGCGTCATGTTCGTGAACGGGCGCCGTCAGTGAACCCTGGTCAATTCTTAACTGCCACGGATCCTTTAACATTTAATTTAATTTTTAAGATGTTCTTTTTTAATATTGTAATTATGGACGCTTTTTTACGTTCTGCATCGTTCTCACATGTATAATTTCGAAATGAATGATGTAACCATTTTTTTTATTTAAAAGAGTGTCCATGGAGTTTCTTGCCCGTTGTTCTTCATAGGTACCTACTGCTTTGGAATGGGCAACTAGCTATATCTTTCTGTGACAATTCAAAAGTGCCTGTTTTTTTTTAAATAAATGCTTTGAGTATGAGTTTACGGCAGAATTAGTCACGTAACGAAAAAGCGTTATGCCCAAAAAAAAAACTTGAAACTTGAGTCCAAACTAACATTGCTCTGTATATAATACTCTACACATAATATTTAGTTATAGAAACCTTCGTTCCAACCGCATGTCCCACGACACCTAAGGACTTTTATTTTTAACAAAATTAATCACAACAAAACTGCCCACTTTGTATAATAATATAATAATAATATAATATAATATATCCTTGGACATTTCACACAGCGCCGTATCGTCCCAAGCTAAGCAACCTAATGCTTGTGTTATGGTAACGAGATGGCTGATATACTACATATATACATTTTTTTTTGTAAATACATACATATTATAGAAAGAAAAACACCCAGACTCGTAACAAATACTTGCAGGTCGTACAAATATTTGTTCCGTGCGGGAATCGAACCCGCGACATAGTGCACAGCAGTCAATCGCTCAACCACTACGCCAACCGTGTCGTCAAACCGTATCTACTGTACCGTAAATAATTTGGACGTCCCTGGACGTCAAACGGCGTAAGACGATGCTACTACAATTAAAGTGTCATTTGTCCTCATCAAACGTCATTATACATGCAATGTCAATACCGTCCAGGGCTGTAACTTAATAAAAAAAAATATATATATTTCAGTCTACTATTATGACGCATGTATTCTCTTAAGAGTACTTAAAGTACACCCACAATTCGCCGGTTATGTTTAAGTCCTATGTAATAGGGTTGGAGTCTATTGCCATCAATCGGGACTGTAAGGGTGATTACCTTTTTTTTTGAGAGTAGAAAATCATCAAATGACTCCTCCCGCTCTGGGTGGAGCGGAAGGGAGAGTCAGACTCTTACTGACTAAAACCCATCCGTGTTCCTTCCTTAGCCCTTTATGTTACGGGGTAGCGGTAACCCTTTCGGACAATCCCGCTTACCCGGCAGGCTTCGGCCTTGAGGGGCCTTTTCCAATCCAAAGGGCTGGTCATGAATGTTTCCAAATAACCCTATAACACTTTGCCCGTACAATGAATCACACCCAGGACCTCAAACTCTGAACAGTAGGTCTAGCGACTACTAAACTAACGAAGCCACAAGGGAATAATTTACCTTAGTACTAATTAACAATTTATAACTTACAATAAGTATACAGCACACAGACATGGCTAACATATCAATGAGATTAATTTATATTGTGCACGGATATGATATCAGTACTGATAGATTAGTAAAACATCAAGACATATTGATTAAACCTGCAAATATGGGTTCCTATATCGACACTGAACAACTCGCTTCCGGGTCAGACACAAGTTTTGTCACACCCTGTATTTAATGTTAATGAAAATAATGTACCATTTTAATACTACACTTAGCAAAGTCTACGACTGGTGCAAGCCATGGTCCGGGGTGAGAGGGAGTGGGAGGCAGTCACCTCCTTCTGCGAAAAAGTTATGCTCGCGAAGGAGGTGGCGGGATGGGAGAGAGAAAGGTCCTCCCGTCCCAGCCGCCGCAGGAGACGCCCCGGGCGTCGGGAGCCACGTGACGACTCCCGGCCACCGTAGGCGCGGGCCTGCGGACGGTGAGTAATGGGTGACTCACCGTCCGATCAGCACCAGACCCGTGCCGGACGGCGCGTATATGTTCCACGCGCGCCTCAAAGAGATGTCAGCATATGAAGGGGCCCCTCAGGGCCAAGCCTGCCGGGTAAGCGGGATTGTCCGAAAGGGTTACCGCTACCCCGGAACATAAAGGGCTACGGAAGGAACATGGATGGGTTTTAGTCAGTAAGAGTCTGACACTCCCTTCCGCTCCACCCAGAGCGGGAGCAGTCATTGGATGATTTCCCAGCCTTAAAAAAAAAAAAAAAAAAAGGCAAACACGCATACAGCCTACACAAAATTGTATCCAATAAATACCTGTATTACTTGGCTCTGTGGTTACCTCTTAAAAGTTGAAAGCGAGCGGTTATTATCACGGGATCTAATTTACAAGTTCAAGTTGGGTAGTCGAACGGCGCAAGTTCGTTCCAGTAGAAATAGTTACATCGAGAAAGTACCTATTAAATATTTACGCCACAAAGTATTACCGTGTTCCATCGACGGTACCTAGCCATATGAGTAGACACGCCGATGAAATTGCAGCAATATGGGACATGCCAACTTTGTTGCTATGTGACACGGGTGCAATGTAATAAAACGTCAGGCACGTCCCAAGTTGACGTGATCGAAGAGTTATTGCTGTTTGTAATAAACAATTTGGAATCAGAAAATCTTCTGCTAATTCCATCACGTATTCATGCGAAAAAAACAAAAATAAATTGATTTGCACTTGTGTTTTCCTTTACGCGTTATAAAAAAAAGAAAAAAAAATAGTTTAAGAGAATATGCGTCATATCAATGTAAACGGTCGTCGCTAAGCATAATGCTGTGAAATTATACATGAAATAAATAATTACATACTTACTTTTATAAAGTTTTAGTTCGAATCAAGCCCAAAAATTGTCTTAAATGAGTTTAGCACCATCATCATCATTCGCCTGCCCTTAACCCAATCTATTTGGGGTCGGCGCAACATGTCTTCTTCTTCCACACTTCTCTATTAGTCGTCATCTCGATAGTCACTCCCTTCCTAGCCATATCATCTTTCACACAATCCATCCATCGTTTCTTTGGTCTCCCTCTGCTTATCTAGCCATCCACATTCATGCTCACAACTTTCCTGACAACATTTGCCTCATTCCTCCGCATAACATCCCCGTACCATGCCAACCGATTTCCACACAACTTTTCAGTCACCGGTGTCACTTTCAGACTTCCTCTTAAATACCCATTAAGTATTCTATCCATTCGCGTAACACCACACATCCCTCTTAGCATTCTCATCTCAGCTGCATGCAATTGTCTTTCATTCATTCCTTTTGTGGCC
This sequence comes from Hyppa rectilinea, assembly GCA_951799385.1. Classification (NCBI taxonomy): domain Eukaryota; kingdom Metazoa; phylum Arthropoda; class Insecta; order Lepidoptera; family Noctuidae; genus Hyppa; species Hyppa rectilinea. The sequence goes on along the minus strand of OX637322.1, from coordinate 9,797,464 downwards.
CAACACTCTGACCCATACAAGACGGCTGGTTAGCACCAAAGCAGCAAAAATTATATACTGAAGAAATTGAATGACCTGATACTTCTACCTAAGTCTTCGAAGAAAACAGGCGTGTTATGTTTTTGATTGTGTTGAGAAGCTTATAGCAATAAATTATTCGTCACATTTCCCAGAATATAGGGTGTCAAATAAAGTTACTTTCGCTCCATCTAGGCAAGCGTCACCTGCGTGACTGCTTCACAGAACACAAAGTGTCAATCACTCACTGTCTGCCCCGGATTAAGTGGCTCATTTCATACTTGAATTACCGTTTGTTACAGAATAACTTTGGTATTACATATCTGAAAATATAAAAGAAAAAGGTGACTGATTGAATGACTGACTGACTCATCTATCTACGCTCAGTCGAAATCACTGAACGGATTTTGCTGAAATGGTGCCAGCGCCAGAGAGGCGCGCAAAATTCAAATTTCCTATGATTTTTGGTGGGCTACCCAATAAAGTTAGTTAGTTAGTTGATACCTATTCCTACATGCGTGTGCTAAACGATACACTGGCGATAACTCTATCAATTTCAATCTTAGCTGTCAGTAGGTCGAAGACCACCGCTTCTGTCTATACGTTATTGCCTACCGACAGTGAAATATAGCAAAACATGCTTTTTTTTTTTAAGGCTGGGAAATCATCCAATGACTGCTCCCGCTCTGGGTGGAGCGGAAGGGAGTGTCAGACTCTTACTGACTAAAACCCATCCATGTTCCGGGGTAGCGGTAACCCTTTCGGACAATCCCGCTTAAGCAAAACATGCTGAGGGCACAATTCACCGACGAAACTAAACGGCACTCAAGAGCGGTCACTGTCACATGTTAAGCTATGTTTGCCGGGGTTGGCCACGGAAGGGTGACCATCTTTACATACCGAGACTCCTTCGTGCCTCGGAAAGCACGTTAAGCCCAGCAGTTGGTCCCAACTGTCATTTATGCATCTTTGACAGTCGTTACGGGTCGTCAGAAGCCCGAAAATCTATCAGCCAGTCTTACCAATGGGTATTGTATTGCCCATTTACTGGGTTGTGGAGGTCAGATAGGCAGTCGCTCCATGCAAAATACTGGTATTCAGCTGCATCCGGTTAGAATGGAAGCCGACCCCAACATAGTGGGAAAACGCAGATTGATTTTTTAGATTGATTGACGACACTGTCACTTCTTGAACGCGTTTAGTTCCATATATGAAATTCACCTTTAGAACATTAGGTAATTCAAAATGACGATCACCAAATCACAGTCATTCCTAATGCAATTCAACACAACGGTAACGCGAACTATGTCGCAACTTCCAAACAAAATATCCCACCGTAATGCATATCCTTCACCACCATTTAATTCATAACTACATAACCACGTATTTCACGGCATTTCCAAAACTAATTGTTTACGAGTGCCGTTAATAAATTGCTTGTAAACGCACATAGAAATTCAACACTATGCTGAAAGTGCCACGTGGTTATTGTCTAAGAGATTTATGTTGTTTACAGCAATAGTTTTTGTTACAGAGCACTTATTGAGAGTTTTACGCTCGTAGGTAACAATGTGATGTATTGGGAAAGAGGATTTTTGTAGGAGTAGCTATTTACAAGTTGGAGAAACGCTAGTGTGAGGGTTTGGTTTCATTTAGCCGGGCTATTCTGTTAATGTCATCGTGATAACTTTGGTAAAGTGAGCTTGAATGCCAGTCGTCAAACCTTATGCTAGAGGATAACCCAGCACTAGGACGTTCGTGTTCAAAGATATGCCAGCATTAAGGAAGCCGTTAGGGCCGAAGCATCAGCAGCTAGCCCGGAAAATAAAGGGCTAAGGAAGGAACATGGATGGGTTTTAGTCAGTAAGAGTCGTACACTCCCTCCTGCTCCACCTACATCGGGAGGCGCATTTGATGATTTCCCACCCTAAAAAAAAACGCTATTGGTAATAAGGATGACCAACTAACTCAACCCTGTTTTAGAGAGCGCAGGCAAGATTATTAGGTTCTGATTTCTTTTCTAAGTGAGGCCTTGATACCTACAATTCGTTCACACAAAAAAAATCCAAGCTTTTTATTTGCCGATCAGGGATGAAGCTTCGAAAAATCCCTACTTGTCGCATTTCTACTAGTAGTTCGATTATCATCTTCTAATGTGTCTATAGATAGAGGTTGAATTTAGTAAACTGTGTGGTCTATGTTCTACTTTTCACAGAGAGGAGGCCCGTGTCCTGATAGATTGCTGATTATAGAGTAGTCTATCAGTTCTGAGGTAAAGAAAACTACCAAAAGCAAAATACATTTATTATCTACTAGCACTTTGCCCGCGGCTTCGCTCCCGTGGTCTTTCCCGTGGGACCCGTTATTTTTCCGGGATAAAAAGTAGCCGTTATTTTTCCGGGATAAAAAGTAGTAATATGTTACTTCTAGAAAACTAAGCTTTCCAATGGTGAAAGATTTTTTTAAATCCGTCCAGTAGTATCGGAGCCTATTCATTTCAAACAAACAAACAAAAAATCAAATCTTTCCTCTTTATAATATTAAGTATAGATGAATCAAAAAGCATAGATATATGCCGCCCAGCTTCATAAAACCCAGCTATTCTACAAGCATTTCACCGCAAATGGACACGTAAACCATTCGTAATGCGCCTCGTATTCAAGCCTCAGTGAAATGAAATTTTCCGACCAAGCCCCACCGTCAACCGTCAGGCATGACCTAAATTTATTAATGTATACCAGTGATAGCCTAGCGGTGTGACCGTCGGACTGCCAAGTCATATAGGTCTCGAGTTCGAACCCAAGACACCTATGATTTTACGGATTCATGTGCGTATTGTATAATACTATCACTTGATTAAAAGTCGGTATAGGGAAATATCGTGAGGAAACCAGCATGTGTGAGAGATATTTCTCAACAGCGTGTAAAGCTAAGTCAGAGGCCCATGGGCAGCATAAAACTAATTTTTGGAACGAAGTTCCTTATCGCGCGTTGCGAAAGGGGGCTAGACGGAAATTAAGACCAAAAGTTGTAACGACACTTGTTTGGGTTTTGATTGGGTTTTTTTTTGAGGGTGGGAAATCATCAATAATGGCCTCTCTCGCTCTGGGTGCGGAAGGAAGTGTCAGACTCTTACTGTAAAACCCATTCATGTTCTTTCCTTAGCCCTTTATGTTCCAGGATAGCTGTAGCTGTCCCTTTCGGACAATCCCGCTGAGCTTAAAACTCTGATACCTGACTAGTCACTAACCACACGAAAAGAAGATTAATAGTAGTCTACCTACAAACAATTCCATGATTTGCTTAAATATACTATACTAGCTGCCCCGACAGACGTTGTCCTGTCTTAACTGTGATACCTACCCTACCTACCTGCCTACCTACCCTACCTACCCACCCTACCTACTCTACCTACCTACCCTACCTACCTACCTACCCTACCTACCTACCCTACCTACCTACCCTACCTACCTACCCTACCTACCTACCCTACCTACCTACCCTACCTACCTACCCTACCTACCTACCCTACCTACCCTACCTACCTACCCTACCTACCCTACCTACCCACCCTACCTACCCACCCTACCTACCCTACCTACGTACCTACCCTACCTACCTACCTACCCTACCTACCTAACCTACCTACCCACCCTACCTACCCTACCTACCTACCTACCCTACCTACTTACCTACCTACCTACCTACCCTACCTACCTACCTACCCTACCTACCTACCTACCCTACCTACCTACCTACCTACTCTACCCTACCTACCTACCTACCCTACCTACCTACCTACTCTACCCTACCTACCTACCTACCTACCAACCCTATAGGAGGAAAATCAGCAGCTGATCGAAAAAAAAAAAAAAATATATATATTCTGCTATTCAGGGCGGAGACAAATCCAACGAAACAAAAACCATGAAAATTGGTCCAGCAGATCTCGAGTTATAATGGAGGGAACAAACCCGTCTTTCTTTTATTATATTCTTTTTTCTTTTATTCGAGCATATGGGGAGAACAAAAGCTATTTTTTTTTATTAACTCTCTTGAAAGGAAATTCAAAGAAGGATACCGTATTAACCTCAAAACATATTGTCATAATTCGGATGGTCATGTACCAAAATATTATATTTTATCAAAGAAATATCGTAACGACGAGTCCGTAATACAACTGCGAGTTCAAAGAATTCCGATACATTTTTAACGACATGTCCCCAATTATAACCTTTTTTTTCATCCAAAGACAAGATAATTACGTCCTCAAAAAGTTTACGTCATATTCCATCCTTTTTCGATATCATCTTCATCTGCCTACCCTCATTAAATATGCACAATCGAGTGTCTCAGGAATTCTCAAAGATCTGACAATACGTCCGCGTAAATAAATAATGTTTGCTCGTTTCTGAGCGTTTTAGGAGTATCAAGCATTTTATAAGCAAGCGTTCACAATTACTCTCAGCGGATTTTATGAAGCGGTGGAGCTAAGCGTTCTGAAGTGTTTGACGATTTCCTTGTTTTGTTTCTGTTTCCACCTTTTGTGTTTATGCAATCTTTTTAATGTGTTCTCGTTTAATTGTGGTACAGTGAAATGTTTCTGCGTTTGTTTGTCTATACTAATATTATAAAGAAGAAAGATTTGTATGCATGTTTGTAACGAATAAACTCAAAAACTACTTAACGGATCTGGATGAAACTTGGCATAAAGATAGATTATAGTCTGGAATAGCATATAAGCTACTTTTTATCCCGGAAAAATGTACGGTTCCCGTGGGATTATTTCCTACATACACGTGGGCGAAGCCGCTGGCAAAAGCTAGTATCTAATACGTGAGGAACTGTGCTTTTACAGTTTCTTAGGAAAACTGACGTAGGTACTTTCATAATATGATTTCATGCATTATCTCTACCAAACTCATAATTTATTGTTTTATGCCCAGATATTTTATGTATGAAAATTATAGATTCTTTTGCAACAACTTGCATTTCTATCGCTCAATATTTTTTTAAGTACACCATGTATCATCGTTCGTTAGACTATAAATATCACACTACTTCTATTACAAAAAAAAAATTCTAATTTACAAAAAAACCAACGACCCGCCGTAGCGTCGCACGGTTACAATGTAAATATAAAATCGCATGGGCGAGGCCACGGGCGAAAGCTAGTAAAACTAATACCTTCCTCTTAAATCACTATCCATTGATTAAAACTATCGAGCATTAAAATCCGTTGTGTAGCTTAAAAAATCATCATCTGCCTAGCCTGTTACCAACAATGTTGGAATCGGCTTCCTGTCTAACCGAATGCAGCTGAATACCAGTATTTTACATGGAGTGACTGCATATCTGACCTCCACAACCCAGTAACTGAGCAATACGATACCCCTTGGTAAGACTGGCTGTCAGATTTTCGGGCTTCTGACGACCCGTAACGACTGTCAAAGATGCACAAATGACAGCCGGGTCCAAGTTGCTCCTCCCAGCAACTTTGTTTTGTACTAGGTAGAAAAGAAAAGATGACGCACTGTAATGAAAAAGAAGCAAGTTTCAAGGTTTTTTTTTTTTTTTTAAGGCTGGGAAATCATCCAATGACTGCTCCCGCTCTGGGTGGAGCGGAAGGGAGTGTCAGACTCTTACTGACTAAAACCCATCCATATTCCTTCCGTAGCCCTAAGTTTCAAGGCTGTGTTAGCATTAATAACTATTGAAGCTGCCAAGCTAAGCAACTGCGTCTTAAGGCTGTGTGGTTGGCATTCTGAAACTTGACAACTCCGTCCTTTAAGTCTATTTATATCCACGGACGCGTCGTAAAAGTTTGGTTCATACATAATGGTTGAAGCACTTTAAAAGCATAGAAGTAAAACAAAACTAACTATGAGACGGGATAAAATAGCTTCTATAAATCGTAGTGAAATGCAAGCTATGGCTGACAATATGCTTATGCAGATATGCGATTTTTATTTCGTTAATAGGTTTCTGTTGAATATAATTATTCCGATCTCCACGCAAGCAAGCCGCGGACAAAAGCTAGTGAAGTATATCTTAATTACAGTCTTTTAAGTGGGATTGTCCGAAAGGGTTACCGCTACCCTGGCACATTAAGGGCTTAGGAAGGAACATGGATGGGTTTTAGACAGTAAGAGTCTGACATTTCTTCCGCTCCACCCAGAGCGGGAGGAGACATAATTATGATGATTTCCCAAACTCAAAAAAAAAAAGTTTAGTCGTTTAGAATATTCCATAAAGAAAATAACCGACCATATCTAGATTGTTATCAGATTAATTTAATTTAATATTAAAATGCGTGTTCAAACACATCCCATTTTGTCGTGAAAGCATTATTACCTCGTACTCAGATTTTGGAATTTCACGGGCCATTTTGATAAATTAACTCCATATTTCTGTCTAAAACCTACATTCAAACGGTATAATAATATGGTATATTTCACTCTCGTTTCATACATTCAGTATAATTCCACCTCTTTACAGCATAATTCTGCATTACTCTGCGTTCAAATTGTTATAGAGATATATCGTACAATTTACTACGGCATAAAATTACCTGTTACTTTAATGCCCATTGAATTTCAGCTTTACGCCTTTGTTTTAGGATTGAGAATTGTAGTGTAATAAACAGTCGCGAGTTTATGTGAACATTTCAGTCCGCGAGTGCTTGCTTTTCTTTTTAATTTTATGAATGAAAGGATCGTTTTTAAATGTTTTTGTATGTTTATTTCCAGAGAGATGCATTGCTTCTTTTATTGTTTTTATATTTAGTTATGGTTCAATAAACTTTTGAGTAGCTACGAAAATACTTTTTTTGTTTTTTTATTCTGCGTTTGATTTATGTTTTGCAACAGAATTTAGTAAGAACTGAAATACAATTAAAGATTACCGAGTGGCTTGTTTTCAACTGTTTATCTCAAACGTCATAAAGTAAAAATCCGTTTAATGAATTCAATAGAAGCTCTTCTTCGAAAATCTCTTTAATTCAAAATGTAGCTAGTCTTCTGGGCTCGTTTCTAGATGACAGCGATGTGGACGAGTATTTCAACGCATAGGTGCCCTTTTTATTTTTTTTAAAGTTAGTTAGATAGTCTTTTAATTGTAATTGTTTTATTTATTTATAGTGTTGGATTGCATATTGTATTCATAACCAGCCTATAATGTTCCCACTGCTGGGACACAGGTCTGCTTTCTAAGAGAGGTAGTGGGCCATAATCCACCACACGAGCCCATTGCGGGTTGGCGAATGTCACATGTGTATTGTATTATAATTTATTTATTTATTTATTTTCGGAAGGCTTACAGACTAATAACAAGCTAATCACAATTATATATAACTATGTTGCTAATTACAAGCCTTCACAAATAAAATACACGCAAAGATATATAATATATTTTACAAAATAAGTGATATGATATCTAAGAAACATTGAGTATTGGTCCCTGGTGGGCAACCATGAGGTTCCAAAGCCATCACTTTTACGATGTAATATGTTAATAAAATCTCAAAATTGATTTAAAATAAAGTGTTTAATTCCCGGACACTCATAATTTTCAACACTTATGAAATATAATTAACTCGCAGCTTGATAATCTAATCAATTACTTCAGAACATAAATATAATATTCAAGCAGAGCAGAAAATTTGATTGACGCGAGGAGAACTTCAAAGGCACTTTCGTCTTGAATATTACACGGCAGTTCATACGAATCATGTCATGATATAATTATATTTAAGTGAATATTAAGGATGAATAATAAATTTAAATGTCTACATAATTAGTCATCTTCTTTCTTCGTGTGGTTAATGACTTCTCTCAAAATGGTGTAGGAAAACAACGTGGGGAAACTGGCATGTCCTAGAACCAATAACTCAAAGACATGTGACCAGGTAGATACCTGGTAGTGGGCCCGAGTGACGGATGCCATCAACCCACATCCATCCACACAAGGGTTCATTTCTTCTCGAAGACAGGAAGCCTACGTCCCAACAGTGGAAACATTAAAGGTTGTTAGTCAGTTATTTTGTTAATTCTTTTTTTTATTTCGTGTGGTTAGTGACTAACCTGGTGCCAGAGTTTTAATGCTGCCCATGGGCCTCTGACTTAGCTTCACATGTTGAGAAATATCTTTCAGGCATGCCGATTTTCTCACGATCGAGTGATCTGTGTCAACATAGTATAACAGATTCGCTCCCCGCCATTTGTCCCTCTGTATGCTTCTAAACTACACATCGGATTTTGATGCGGTTTTCATCAATAGATTTAATAAAGCGATTCAAGGGGAAGGTTTATGCGTAGGTATAGTTTACCTAGACTTCGCCTGCAGCTTCGCCCGCATGATAATATCTACATTGCACCCGTAAAAAGATGGGGTGGGTCACTAGTTAGTAAAATACAAATTTAAGCGATGTAGTCAAAAAGCTGACGTTCGTTGCTTAGGCTTGGGTAGCTCACCATCAGGACCAGGCCCGTGCCGGACGGCGCGTTCGTGTTCCACGCACGCCTCAAAGCAAAATATCAGCAGTATAGAAGGCGCCCGTTAGGGCCGAAGCCTGCCGAGTCAGCGGGATTGTCCGAAAGGGTTACCGCTACCCCGGAACATTAAGGGCTAAGGAAGGAACATGGATGGGTTTTAGTGAGTAAGAGTCGTACACTCAATTCCGCTCCATCCAGAGCGGGAGGAGTCATATGATGATTTTCCACACTAAAAAAAAAACCTTCATCTGATGTAGATTGTAGTTCATCTGTGATTATAGTTTTCTTTAAAAACTATAAATATAGGTGCGTTTTTTTAAACTTTTTACGCGAAATTGTGGGCAAATGTAGTTTGACATAAATACCGTTGACATGTGAAATTTCCTGGAGCATTTCTACAACTGCTGGCAACAGCTCCAGATGTTTACCTAGCCATCACATCAAGGATCTAATCCCGTACATCGAATCACTATTTTAAGCGAAAACTCAATGTAAACAAAACTGATAAATATCTTTCTCGGGTTTCGACATTTTTATAAATTACTGCTGTTAGTGTGGCTGTGTTGCCGTCATATTGTTAGACATTATTAAACGGGCATATTTTTAAAAACATTTCGAAACGTACACTTTATTTAAAGCTCTGATTTTAATTCAAGGTATTCTTTAATAAAAAAAAAATCGTTAAATTAAAACCTTGTCTTATTTATTTGTTTAAACTTTTCGCACACAATAAAGGTACAAAGGCGGACTTAATGCCTAAGGCATTCTCTACCAGTCAACCAAGGGTGGTGAAGAGATTAGATGGCAGGTGCTTTAAAGAGTAGGACCATACAAAACATTGAGACTAATGAATAAAATGGGTACATTAATAGGTATTTCAGCAACAACATTACATATTTTTATGATTGGAAAACCAATTGGGTTTAATACATTAAAATACTGTGGGTACAGTGTGCAGTTCATCACTGGCAACTAATCCAGTATAAGCTGGTCTCGTATTCTATTGAAACTCTACGATAGGCCAGCTCAAGGTCAAAGTATTAGACTAACTTGTGGTCTTTTTTTTTTTTTTTTTAAGGCTGGGAAATCATCCAATGACTGCTCCCGCTCTGGGTGGAGCGGAAGGGAGTGTCAGACTCTTACTGACTAAAACCCATCCATGTTCCTTCCGTAGCCCTTTATGTTCCAGGGTAGCGGTAACCCTTTCGGACAATCCCGCTTACCCGGCAGGCTTGGCCCTGAGGGGCCCCTTCATATGCTGACATCTCTTTGAGGCGCGCGTGGAACATATACGCGCCGTACGGCACGGGTCTGGTGCTGATCGGACGGTGAGTCACCCATTACTCACCGTCCGCAGGCCCGCGCCTACGGTGGCCGGGAGTCGTCACGTGGCTCCCGACGCCCGGGGCGTCTCCTGCGGCGGCTGGGACGGGAAGACCTTTCTCTCTCCCATCCCGCCACCTCCTTCGCGAGCATAACTTTTTCGCAGAAGGAGGTGACTGCCTCCCACTCCCTCTCGCCCCGGACCATGGCTTGCACCAGGGCCAGGCGCGAGAGGTCGCCGCCGCCGATCGCCTCTACGAGGACACGGCGGTGCTCTGCCCATGCGGGGCAGGTTTGCACCGTGTGCTCTACCGTGTCCTCTGGGCGATCCTCGCAGTGGTGACACCCGGGCGTTTCCTCCCGCCTGATGATGTGCAGGAACCGCCCGAAACATCCGTGTCCGGTGAGGACCTGCGTCAGGCGGTAGGTGAGGGCGCCGTGACGCCTCTCTAGCCACTCCTCAAAGAGGGGCCTTACCGCCACTATCGTGGCGTGCCCTGCGCTGGGTTGCGACAGTCGCTGCTTCCAGGCCGCCATGAGATCGCGCCGGAGGTCCGTCCGCTCCGCCGCAACTTGCTGCGGAAACGGAGTTTCCCCCCGGCTTAGTGCCTCCGCGCGCCACTCGAACAGGCGCGCGAGTACTATCGCCTCCAGTAACTTGTGGTCTACGGTACTTATACAGTGTGTTAGGTTAAACGAGGGACATACTTTCAGGGGATACTATACTCATGAAAATGAACAACATTGAATATGGACCTTTACCTGAAATCACGAAAAAAAAAGGTGTTCAGTACATGTATATTAACATAATTCGTCAAAATGTATGGAACAGCTAATATTTTTTCACATTTCAGAGTTGGTCCCATGGACAAAGTCGTCGATTCTCATGAGTACTGAAAGTATGTTCTTCTTTTAACCTAACACACTACATAAGCATAACGAAGGGATTCGTTATCAGTGGATCGCGACGTATTACTTGACGTTCCGAAACGTAAGCTGTCAAATCTAACTACATAGTTCCTCTAGTGAGAGATAGATGGCGTTAATCCAGATTGATTGATATGCGTCGACGCTTCGACAAGCATATTTTTTAACTATACACTTCACATGCTTCAAATCAGAGACCCATGGGCAGCATAAAAACTCTGACATCAGTTTAGTCACTAACCACACGAAAGAAAGAAGAAGACTATACACTTGGTGTATCAAACGCAAATATTTTACATAACAAACAGGAAGCGCAGTGATGCTGCACGTCATTGCACTTTTTATTAAAAATAAATCATGAGCCAATACAAACTTCCCGCTAAAAAAAAACAGCAAAACGAACAAATCGGCGTAAATCATAAGCGCAAGCGACTTAGTTTTTAGAGCAAATTTTGAATGTAGGTCGAAAAAAATACGACTAATTTCAATATGTTTACTGTACGATGTCTTTGAGTGTCGCAAAATAAATATGGCTTGTTGATTCAGATGGAAATGTCCCGTTTGATCTAAAAGAACATTCTTACTCAGGCGTAAGAGGTAGTTAAAGGCTGTATATGTTATAACTAAGTAGTAACTAAGTAGCAGCCACCACACGGATACTTACCTCGTTTGAAATAAGGTAATTAACCGATTATTTCAATTTAAAACATGAAAATAAATATGGACAATTAAATTTGTAAAGTTTGAAGCAAAAAACGCGATCAGTACTCCTACACTAAGTTCAAGAGATGTCAGTGCCAAAAAGCAGTGATAGCCTCGTGGTGTGACCGTCGGACTACCAAGTCATAGGTCTCGAGTTCGAACCCAAGGCACGCACCTCTGATTTTTCGGATTCATGTGTGTATTGTATAATTATCACTTGCTTAAAACCGGTGAAGGAAAACATCGTGAGGAAACCGGCATGCCTGAGAGATATTTCTCAACAGCATGTGATGCTAAGTCAGAGGCCCATGGGCAGCATTAAAACTCTGACACCAGGTTAGTCACTAACCACCCGAAGAAGAAGAAGAAGTGCCGATATTCTTCAAACATTTTGACATTGACAGCTTTTGATCGTGGTTTATATGTGCTGAACCCGTTTAGTATCGTTGACGGAATTGGCACTTAGTTATTTCTTAAAACTTGCAATTTCTAACCTTGATTTCACCAGTTAAGTTTAAGTCCCATGTAATAGGGCACGAGGCTATTGCAATCTACCGGGCACAAATTCAGACTCCGGAATGCTACAATTAATCAGGCAGAGCTCGTGGCTTAGTAATAACAGTCACATGGATTTATTCATCAGGTTAAGCTACGTTTGCCGGTGTTGGTCCGTGGAAGGGTAACCAGCTTTACATATCGACACTCCTCCGTGTCTCGGAAAGCACGTTAAGCCGGGTCCCGGCTGTCATTCGTGGGTCTTTGACAGTCGGTACGGGTAGTCAGAAGCCCGAAAGTCTGACAGCCAGTCTTACCAAGGGGTATCGTATTACCCAGTTACTGACTGGGTCGTGGAGGTTAGATAGGCAGTCGCTCCAAGTAAAATACTGGTATGCAGCTGCATTCGGTTAGACAGGAAGCCGACCCCAACATAGTGGGGAAAAGGCTAGGCAGATTGATTTACTCTGTAACACAAAAAAAAAGATTTTTATCTCCGCTATCGGATCTAACTTCGACCAAACCGCTCATCTTTCGTTAGAGCGGTTCATATTGCTGGACATAAATAAACGGCAGTAGATCATTACAGGCATTCTTCCAGAAACGATGTTATTTTTAGCTCGGCAGGTCGATGCGGAATAAAAACCGCGCTGGATTCACTCTGCGAGAGTTCAGGTTTTTCTCCGTACATAATTATTATTATTGATTATTGCATAGATATAATGAGTTGAGGTGTTAAACATTCATAATAGTATGTACAAAAATAATATGTATAATAATAAAAGAGCATCCAAAAATTCGTCCACATCGCTGTCAACAGGAAAAGTTCCCAAAAGCCTGGCAGCATTGCCGCGTTGTATGGCAATGCTGATTATTTGATCAAAAAATAGGCCAGCCCTCTGGTCACGTGAAGAGTCGATCAATCGCTTGACGATGTCTCGAGAAACAAAGTGAGCACTCAGACCCCATGGCCCCAGTGTTTCAACCCCAAACGGCTCGAACATGGTGGTGATGGTGGAGTGGTGTTGGCACTAATACATACGAAATATTCCACGAAGGGGTTCCAATATAATTTGTGGATGTATACCCACAAATTATATAAGGTGACTGGTAATTAGTGACCGATATTTAAACACGTGATTGTACTCATGATTACAATCAACTTTCCCAAAGAAACTTTTTTTGTATACTCAATAGTTTTATTTTTATCACATTAACAATACAACTGGCGCGCAAAGTTCAATGAACTTCGCGCCGATCAGCTGTTAGCAGCTATTGAGTATACAAAAAAAGTTTCTTTGGGAAAGTTGATTGTAATAATGAGTACAATCACGTGTTTAAATATCGGTCACTAATTACCAGTCACCCTATATATATATGGTATACTTATAGTATGTATATACTATGGGTACACCTCTACCTAACCCTTTGGGACTACAAGATGTATTGTTGTATTTGAAGTGTATTTCTTCGTCTTGACGAACAGACACGAGGGACAACCTCGAAGTTACTTTGCATCATGGACTCAGTTGAAAATAACCTACAAATTTGTACAACTTGTAGAAATCGTTAGTATAGTTTGTTGTTAGAGTCGGTTCGGTAGAACTTGAAACTTTATTAATTGATAAATAGCTGTTTTTAACTTTGATTAATACGGACGCGTGTTTTGTAAGTTTTGCGAGTTTACAAAAGTTTTGTGACAATTTAGTTTTGATTTATAGTTTCATTGTAAGTTTTCTTTAAATAAATTTCTCAAATACAAGACCGTTTAGTTTCAAGCTGTCTAACAGTCTTGCAAAGTGTATTGTAGAAACATAAAGACTATTTTAATCATCTCTTAGAAAGTTACTGTCGTTAGAAAATTCGGGAACAAAATAATAAAATACCTCATTTCCTAAGGCTATAACTTTTTTGTTTGTGAGAAAAATCGTTCGGGTTATGTTAATTATTCGAACTTATAGTTTGTACGTTAATGTTTTGTTCTGTTTAACTCAAAAATACAGTGTGTTAGGTTATAGTTTCAGGGGTTACTATACTCATAAAAATGAACATCTGTGACTATAAAACTATACCTCAAATCACGAAAAAAAATCGTCAAAATATAATGGAACAGATGCTTTTGTTTTCATATTTCGGACTAGGTCCCAAGGACAAAGTTGTTGATTTTCATGAGCACTACACAACCTGAAAGTATCTCCCTCGTTTAACCTAACACACTGCATAGTAATTACGTGGCCGTTAATAGAATTGACGCACGTTTTGGGCGCCTTTTAGACCATTTTGCATTATTTTTCTCTATACTACTGGCGATAGATGGGTGGGTGGAGGAGAATGATCCATAAAATCATTAAATTCATAACATGAAAATCATGGGCATAGATAATAATAATACACTCTTAGCATCGTCTACCCATCGTTAAGTAAATGTCAAATAACTAATGTTATATTGTCTATAGCTTTTCTATTTTATTGTCATGTAAATGACAAGGACAGGTTATTTATAAAACGCTTAAATGGCAGAGGTCTTTTTATCAATGAGGGTTATGAATTAACTTTTTACGAATACTAATCATACATAACTACATGCTTACTTTGAATTTGTTTATGAGTAGGTGATCCAATAGATATGCTCCTGTCAAAATTGAAATAATTCATAGAAAATTTTCCATAGAAAATGCACTTACAGTTTTCGCGTACTTTCCAATTTTCCAGGTAGCTCTTCAAATGCGACTAATGACTGGTCGACCGTAAGTTCGAACTCTGATAGGCGCTTTACTTTGTGTTAATTAATTCATCAGCACTGATATCAATACGGTGATTAATAATATCTTGAAGTAATCGTAGTCCAAGAACCAAAAATTCAAAGACATGCGACTTGACTTCTACCAACCCGCACTGGGCTCTCGTGGTGGATTATGGCCCACTCCCTCTCACAGAAAGGAAGCTTGTGTACGAGCTGTGGGAACATTAGAGGCACATCATCATCTGCCTAGCCTTTTCCCAACTATGTTGGTGTCGGCTTCCAGTCTAACCGGATGCAGCTGAATACCAGTATTTTACATGGAACGACTGCCTATCTGACCTCCACAACCCAGTAACTGGGCAATACGATACTCCTTGGTAAGACTGGCTGTCAGATTTTCGGCCTTCTGACGGACCGTAACGACAGTCAAAGATGCACAAATGACAGCGGGGACCAACGGTTTAGCGTGTTTTCCGAGGCACGGGGGAGTCTCGTTAGGTAAAGATGGTCACCCATCCACGGCCAACCCCGGCAAGCTTAGCTTAACCTGATGGATCGACCTGTGCGACTGTTAGTACTTAGCCACGAGCTTCTCCTCCATTAAAGGCACATAATTATTCATCTATAATAACATATTTTTTCAAGCTGGCTATTGAAATAAAAAGTCAGCAGATTTAAAAGCCAAAAATTCCTCTGCACACTTCAACAGATAATCACAACAAATCTTTTAAACATCCAATCTATTTATTTTTACGTAAGTCCGCTTTTTAAAAATCACTTACAATGCAACGTTTTCAATCAAACGATACCAATATCAAACAGTCGGGCTGGGAAGCCGGTGTTGAAATAACGAGTAAAAATAAACACAATTCATTCACGTAGGCGTGTATGAGTATTGTAAATACATACACAGCATTGATTTGAGTGTGGTTAAGTAATTGTATGTAGGTTAACAGTGTGCAAAAGCTTCAGTTTTGTATCTTTCTCTTCTTTTTCGTGTTGTTAGTGACTAACCTGGTGTCATAGTTTCCATGCTGCCCTTGGCCTACTGACTTAGCTTCACATACTGATGAGAAATATCTCTCAAGCATGCCGGTTACCTTACGATGTCTTCCTTCACCATTTTTTAAGCAAGTGATAAAATATACAACACGCACATGAATCTGAAAAGTCAGAGCCATCAGAGCGTACCTTTGGTTCGAACTCGAGACCTAAGACTTGGCAGTCCGACGGATTTTATTAGGAATTTTATAATATTAAAAGTCTATATATTTAATTGGCAAACGTAGGGTACAACGACGATTTTTTCAGGGGGCTGGTAGCAGCTGGGTTATTGCTACCCCGCTACATAAAGGCCTAAGGAAGGAGCATGGATGGGTTTTAATCAGTAAGAGTCTGACACTCCTCAGAGCGGGAGGAGACATTTGATGGTACCCCATCCTCAAAAAAAAACACCTAAAATAATTTTCATAATTACTTGAAAATGGTTACACTCCACCATTTCAAGTTTAAAAAATGAAATTCAATAGAATTTCATTTAAATACAAACACAATTTAATAAATTAACTCTCTCCACAAATAAACTACGCGCATAGATTTTTTAAAACAATCATAATAATGAAATGAATACGTAATAATTTTGCTCTCTTTACGAATACAAATTAAACGGTGTATCTCTCAGAATTTCTCTTAATCGCAATAAATTAACTGGTAGCAATTAATATTCTAGATAAACATTTCTTTTCTACGAAACGAATACACGTAACAAAGCATTTGATTTTTTGTGATTAAAATAAAATCTAGGATAGAACACAATTTACGTGTTCCGATAATGGAAACAGACCTTAATTGTACCTACAATAGTTCAATGGAAACTAATTGAAAACCACGTAACCAAAGAAAAAACTGTATCTGGTTTCTGTTGGTCTGGAATTCTTGACAACAAAGCGTTACGTGGATTAAAATGACTTTCTAATTAACAATTGTAGATAAAACTTGTTAATTATATTATTTATCTGTGTAAATAAAAAGATTATTTTACATATACATATAGTTAAGGTATGTTTTCACTGACAGAGCAGGTCCATTTTATTATTTCGTATATTTCCTTTTAATCACAAATTATTATCCGTTTCGTATAAAAGAAATGTTTTCTGCAAATGGTTTATTCATCTTTTATTTGCTGCTACGTTCTCTTTTTCGAGTAGGAATTGAAAAATGCCGTAGATTTTTGTTTAAATAGAAGGACTTTTTGGTGTATTGATCGACTCGTGTTTAATTAAAATAGTTTATGTGCGAACATCACCTATGCAATGTAAGCGATCAGCACTGTAGCTCTTGAACGCAGTTTAAAAGTGCCCGACGCGTTCAGTGTCATTGGTGTAACTTGCCCGCAATAGTGAATAAATAAATTGTAGTCCACAAAAGCGATATGGAATCAGTGTTTGAATAATCTATTTGAATCATTAGTATTTCTTTAGTGGCTATGAAACTCCTAGGACCGTTTTCACATGTTCACGAGACGACGTGACGTCATCAAAATCACGATTCGTTATTTCAGATCATGCACCCATGTGCTTAGGTACATTTTATTTACTAAAGGAAAAACATCATCTGCCTAGCCTTTTCCTAACTATGTTGGGGTCGGCTTCTAGTCTAACCGGATGCAGCTGAATACCATTATTTTACATGGAGCGACTGCCTATCTGACCTCCACAATCCAGTAACTGGGGAATACGATACCCCTTGGAAAGATTGGCTGCCAAAATTTCGGGCTTCTGACGACCCGTAACGACTATCAAAGGTGCACAAATGACAGCCGGGACTAATGGTGTAACGTGCTTCCAAGGCACGGAGGAGTCTCGGTATGTAACGATGGTCACCCATCCACGGCCAACCCAGGCAAACGTAGCTTAACCTGATGGATCGACCTGTGTGGCTGTTAGTACTTAGCCACGAGCTCCTCCTAAAGGAAAAACAACACCTGAAAATACGCGTTTGCTTCAAGCGGCAAAATTCTCTACAATCCAGAAATGTTTTCTTTTTATTTTCTATTTTCTGTACTGTTTGTTCGCTCAAAGTACCCGTTCCCTAACACACAACACAAATAAAGAATGGACGCGGTCGGAAAGTCGGTAACCGATCGTCATTTGTTGAACGTAACTCGCTCAGAGCTAGTTTTCTTCGGCTCGAACTGTTCCGAAGAAAATGGCGGTTGTAAAATTATGTCGAGGGAAATTGTAGGTCCGTGTGACATATTGTGTTGATTTGGTGCAGAATAACTAGCATACATATAATAATAGTAATAATATAATAATATCTGTGGACATTTCACACAGCGCCAGATAGTCCCAAGCTAAGCAACCTAATGCTTGTGTTATGGTAACGAGATGGCTGATAAACTACTTATATACTTTTTTTTTTGTAAATACATACATATTATAGATAGAAAAACACCCAGACCCGGAACAAATACTTGCAGGTCATACAATTATTTGTTCCGTGCGGGAATCGAACCCGCGACATGCTGCGCAGCAGTCAATCGCTCAACCACTGCGCCAACCGTGTCGTCAAGACATAATATATGTATACGATTTTTTGTGTTTAACGTCGTAAAACTTAATCAGCCTATAATGTTCCCACGGCTGAGACACAGGCTTCTTCTCTGTGAGTGGGATTGGGCCATAACCCACCACGCGAGCCCAGTGCTGTGGCGGGTTGGTGGATGTCACATGTCTTCGAATTTTCGTTTCGATGACATGCCAGTTTTCTCACGATGTTTTCCTTCACCGTTTTTTGAGAGCAGTGGTGATGAAATAATTTACACAAAGTAAAACGCCTGTCTGTTTTCGAACCTACGACCTACAACTCTTAAGTCGCGGCCGTTTCCACTCGGCTACCATTGCTCTCTCATAGAAACCTCACTCAAGTGCGAATAATATTAAACTAATTTATTAGGGTTCTGTATCAAAATAGTGAAAAATTTATTCTTAAGTGCGACTTTGTGTAAACATATTTTTACCCAAAACTGACTTATCACATCACACCATTTAGTAAAGAATAAATTCTTGTGTTTTGTACTTCGAGCATTTCCTTCTTTCCTCCTGGCGTTATAGTAAACCAAATATCTCGAATACAGTAAGAAAACCAGTTCAAAGTTGGCTTCGATCCCGAGTCGGGATTCAAACTCTAAAATATTGTGAACCGGAATTGAGCCAACGTCGTGTACAGGCTTAAACTAGCTTGTAATTTTCTCAATACAGTGGTGGAATCCTCTGCTAATACAGAGAACAAACGACCATTAATTACCACGCTTAGTTTTGGCTAGCGATTTTAGGCCAGTAATAAATCCAGAGGGCCTTTATAAAGTGACATTTTATCAGTGATAACAGAGGATAGTAAAGTCAAAATAAGGACTGATATACGCTACTGTACTGTATCTGAATAAAAATCAAGAGTTTGTCAACTCTTGCGTACACGCCGCAAACTGCGGTGGGGCGGGCCAGCAGGGCCCTACCTTCATACACTTTGCTTAACACTTTAAGGGATACTAAATGCCCATAATGTAGACGTTATGACAGCAAAACTTCTATTGTGTCTCGTTCAGTGTCATTGAATGGAGGGGAAGGAGCCGATACTTCAAAATAGGTGATATACAAATTTTAATAGCAGCAGCTATCAAAAGACTTATTTCAATACTGTTGAAAGTCGTTGTCGAAATTCAAAATCCAAACGTTTCGAATTTAAGCGATTGTCACTTGTGTAGTCCTCAAATTTCCTCACAATATTTCTCTTCAGTGCAAGTCAGTGATGTCTAAATATCATCCCAAACATTAACAACTCTAATCAATGCTAATTAAATCAGACCCATACTTTGAAAACATAATATTCCCAACCAACCTAATTCCGTATTAAAACTAACACACACCACATTAAATAAAGCTAAGAGCACACTAACAACACTTGTTGCAAATGAAGTATTAAAATATTCCGCGCTTAGTCTCGCAAATGGGTTACCTGCCGATAAGTGGTTCCGCAGTAATGGCCGCCCGAAGCATGGCGGGAACATGAATAAACTGAAGGAAAAGGGTATGAGATTTACGCCTGGCTTTCATTATTGAGCGGGAAATCTTGGAGCTGTTTATTATTACTTTGTGTTGGTACTAATTTATGGATAATGGTGGGCACAGATTTTGGGAGGTAGGTAATGGATTTACCTTAAGTACTTGCTTATCGGATGTGGCGTAAGTAGATGTACCTATAGGATGGTAGAGCAGTGATGGCAGAGTAGTATCGGATCCGATTTACGAGTTTTAGGCGATTAACACACGGCACCGCTCGACCGCGCGGTCGGGCGGTGTACGTGTGTTAGGCATCAACGGATTTCTTAGAGACCGATGCGACATGAGATCCGCTTCACCGCTTACCGCGGCGGAGCGCGGTGCCGTGTGTAAATCTCCTTAAGTCGTGAGTTCGAACCTAGACAGGAATTGTACTTTATGTTAATAATTTCATCACCACTACTCTCAAAACGGTAAAGGAAAATATCGTGGGGAAACCTGCATGTCCTAGAACCAAATACTCAAAGACATGTGACATCTACCTGGCACTGGGCCCGCATGATGGATTCCATCCATCCCACATCCATCCGCACAAGGGTCCATTCCTTCTCGAAGAAAGAAGGCCTACTTCCCAGCAGTGGGGACATTAAAGGTAGACAGTTATTTTGTTACGTCTTTTTTTATTTTTCGTGTGGTTAGTGACTAACCTGGTGTCAGAGTTTCTATGCTGCCCATGGGCCTCTGACTTCTGCTGTTGAGAAATACGTCTCAGGCATGCCGGTTTCCTCACGATGTTTTCCTTCACCGTTTTTATAAGCAAGTGATAATTGCACAATACGCACACGAATCCAAAAAGTCAGAGGTGTGCCTTGGTTCGAACTCGAGAGCTATGACTTGGCAGTCCGACGATCGCACCATTAGGCTATCACTGCGTTTTGTTACTACCTGACACTTTTACAAATTTCTAAAACTCCTCCGTGCGAATTCCTTGCTTTTACTACTTTTACACTGTGTTTGAATCGCTGTAATGGAGCCCACATTTCTCAGACAGATTCTCTCTATTAGTTTCACAATCTGGGTTGGCTTAAAGCCGCCGCCGGCCGAAAAGTTTTCGAAGGGAAAAAGACTACCCTATACTCCGATAAAAGATTATCTTTGAACAATCCCAAAAGACCCAATCTCTCAATAAATTAGGCAAATGCCGTCCGATTTATTTCTGTACATCGAAAATTCAGAACAATAAAAAAATTATAACAATAGAAAGTCGACTAAAAACGATTATCTAACCTCACTAGTTAATATCCCCAATAATTTCGCTTTCATTTAAAAAGCCAATGAAAACAAAACGTTATTAATAATATCAGACGTCTAAACAACTATGTGGCTAATAGAAACAAACATATCAGCTTGTATAAACAGGCAAACAGTTTTAAAATTTACTCGAACCACCGCCATTAATGTGGTAACCAACAGAGATCAAGCTTCATTCAATCTAGGTGCGATAGGTAGGTACAGAACACGAACTACGCCAAACTGTAAAATATTCCCAATTGAACATGACCCTTATTCTTTTGCAATAAATTTGAAAATCAATCAACGACATTTGACAGATTGTGGTAGCGTG
This sequence comes from Hyppa rectilinea, assembly GCA_951799385.1. Lineage (NCBI taxonomy): Eukaryota > Metazoa > Arthropoda > Insecta > Lepidoptera > Noctuidae > Hyppa > Hyppa rectilinea. The sequence goes on along the minus strand of OX637322.1, from coordinate 9,776,080 downwards.
ATGTGCCAGCCTTTGTACATTCACAGCCGAAATATGTATGTTTGTTAATTGCACGATATACAAGTAGTCGGTTTTACCGACTTAGTTCATTTCACATAATTATGAAACTAAACGCAAAGAAATAACATTGACAGCTCACATTGACATAAAAAAATTCATTGACAGTTCTTAAACATATGGTTTAAACACTAATCGTGTTCAGTTTCGTAGGTGAATTTCGCCCTAAACATTACATATTGCGTCGTAATGTCAATACGCCTTCTTAGCTTTAGAAATGCCACGTGACGGCTAATGTCAACTCCATACAATTAGATCTTTCCATTGGCGTTAACGCTTATAGAAAAGGAATTTTCTTTAGGTCCCCTGGAATGTAATAAAGACTACTTTTATAAATCAGGACCAGCGCGGTAGGTAATATCTGACATGAGTAAGCTATCTGTCAACACAGGGTAAGCTTCTAATTTTAAATTTTGTTATGTACGTGTTGTCATGTTTCGAAAAATGAAGGTATATAAGAAGTTACCAGAGAGAAAACTACAAGTCATTATGACAATGAGATACTGGCCACTAGTAATAATAAATCGCTGTCAAATGTTACGACTGGTTGATCGAAATAACATCAGCCAATCAAATTATTTGATATGACATTTCAGTTCCTGTACTAACTTACCTACCCTATCTAGACCATGCATTTGATTGGCGTTGAAAAAACGGAGATAGTTTTTCGCAGTGGGCTAAATTTTGAAACAATCTGTATTTTGAAAATGGAACTGATAACGAAAACGAAAACTTCTCAAATAAAAAGAAGCATCAAATTTTGACTTCCAGACTTTTCTTTTGCAAAAACAATTACATCAAAAATTATGAAAGGTTTTTGTATATTTGATAGAGGTAAACAATTCTAAAGCTAATTAGGAAGGATAAACACGTATATACTGGGCAAACGGTTGCTATCTTTACTGAGGCTATGAAGACGTCTGCGCATGACAGAGTATTTTAAAATGGAATGGAGTCGTCAATTGTATTTTTGATTAAGGTGAGCTGTGTTATAACGGAGCTCGTGGCTAAGTAATAACAGCTGCACGGATCTATGTATCAGGTTAAGGTACGTTTACCGGGGTTGGTCCATTGATGGGTGACCATCTTTACATATCGAGACGCCTCCGTGCCTCGGAAAGCACGTTAAGCCGTTGGTCCCGGCTGTCTGTCGTGGATCTCTGACAGTCGTTACGGGTAGTCAGAAGCCTAACTGCCAGTCTTACCAAGGGGTGTCGTATTTAAGCGGGATTGTCCGAAAGGGTGCCGCTACCCCGGAACATAAAGACCTAAGGAAGGAGCATGGATGGGTTTTAGTCAGTACGAGTCTGACACTCCCTTCCGCTCCACCCAGAGCGGGAGAAGTCATTGAATGATTTACCAGCCTAAAAAAAAAGGTGTATCGTATTACCCAGTGCTGGGTAATACGATACGGCGTACGGCTGCTTTGCTGACTGGGTTGTGGAGGTCAAGATAGGCAGTCGCTCCATGTAAAATACTGGTATTCATATTGGTTTTCAGTCTAGAAAGATGCAACAGAATACCCGCATTTATTATATATTACCAGTATAGAATTGGCTAATCAATATCAACTCCTTGTAATGCATAGCATAATCAGCTTATTACGTTCCCACTGCTGGGACACAGGTCTCTATAGGGAGTGGGCTGTAATCTACCATGCGGGCCCAGTGTGGGTTGGAGAAGCCACATGTCTTTCATTCTTGTAATGATTAATTTATTATTTATTGATTTATTTTATTTTACTTTAATCTAAATCTAAAATCATTCTAAAAGCTAACTAAAAACTTCTTCTCCATCTTTTCGTGTGGTTAGTAACTAACCTGGTGTCAGAGTTTTATGCCGCCCATGGGGCTTCACATGCTGTTGAGAAATATCTCTCAGACATGCTGGTTTCCTCACGGTGTTTTCCTTCACCTATTTTTAAGCAAGTAATAATTTAAACTATACGCACACTAATATATTGTAATATTGTATAATTGCTTAGCACATATGTGAGTACTATGTACCTACTATAAAGCGACCATTTACTGGGTACGTCTTTCATTGACTTGAATGTGCCCTGGCGGCTGAGAGTATGCCATGCTCACTTTAATGTCTCGCTGATGGTGGCGTGTGTGTTGGATCATTTAGCTCCCTTCAAAATGGTTGAGCTGAATGGTGCTAATATATGCGTCATGGTTCTGAACGGGCGCTGTCAGTAGGGACTGGTCATCTCTTAGCGGCTAGGGCTTGTTTTAATTTAATTTTTGAATAGTTTTTACATATTTTATATCGGATGCTTTTAACGTTCTGCATCGTTCTCACATGTATAATATTAATATGAACTATGTAACCAATATTTTGTAACCATATTTTGTTTAAAAGAGTGTCCATGGAGTTTCTTGCCCGTTCTTCACCATAGGTACCTACTGCTTTGGAATGGGCAACTAGCTTCATCTCTCTGACTGACCGACACCTTGACAATTCAAAAGTGCCTGTATTTGGTTTATTTGAAATAAATACTTTGAGTTTGAGTATATTTATTTGCAATCATGTTTCAATTTGAAATCTAAATATTCATTACAATATGTACAGAAATATTATTTTTAACAATCAGAGCTTCAAAAAAGACGCCCACATCGCTGTCAACAGGAAAAGTTCCCAAAAGGCTGGCAGCATTGCCGCGTTGTATGGCAATGCTGATTTTTTGACCAAAAAACTTTTTACCAAAAAATAAAACCGACTTCCAAAAAAAACACTACAAAGTGACAAATAATTTTGATTTCGGAAGTCGGTGTCTTCGGTTTTGTATTTTCATTTTTTGCCACCGACTTCCGAAATCAAAATTATTTGTCACTTTGTAGTGTTTTTTTTGGAAGTCGGTTTTATTTTTCACTTTTTAGATGTGGTACCTACCTACACAACCCCCCCCCCCCCAAATTTTAACACCACTACCTGGTATGTAAATTCAAATCGGTTGGCAAGCAACGGATGTATGCGCGAACAAACATAAAAAAAAAAAAAATACAAACATCCGAATTGAGAACCTCCTCCTTTTTGAAGTCGGTTAAAAAATAGGCCAGCCCTCTGGTCACGTGAAGAGTCGATCAACTGCTTGGCGTACGCACATGAATCCGTAAATTCATAGGTGCGTGGCTTGGTTCGAACTCGAGACCTATGACTTGGCAGTCTGACGGTCACACCACTAGGCCATCATTGCTAATTACAAGTTTTCACATCTTTACATCTAATTCTAATTAAGATAGAATCTATAAAATAACATTAATGAATTGACTTTCTTCCCTGTACCTGACCTGATTATACTGTACTCGTTAAGTACGTATGTGTGGAAAAGAGAAAAAAACATATGAGAGGGTCAATTAGTAGCCTCAGCCAGCTCGCATGGCGAGCTTTTAAGCATACTTGTGTTTCCGTGTTAAGAGCTTTAACGCTAATTGTCACCGCGCTTTGCGAAACAAAATTGTAATCACCGCAGAGAAATACTTAAATTTTTTATTTGTTCAATAGACAGACACTCATTTTAATTAACATTTTGAAGATTTAAAATTTTGGCCATTAAGCTAAGTCCCATGTAATAGGGGGCGAGTCGATTGCAATAAAACGTGCATAGATCCAAACCTTGGGATACTATTGAGATATTCCAGATGAAAAAGCCCAATATTACTTCGCCTGATCCGGGAATTAAACCCAGAACTTCATGATTAGCAGTATAAGGGCGTCTACTTGGCTAACATGGCAACATAAAAAAGCCCGTTAAGAAGCATAATGTAGAAAAATATAAACGTAGTTTACGATCTTTGCAGCTTCCGATATCCTAGCTATTTACGTTCCACCTCGTATACCAAATACTGTGAAAGCCAGACTAAAACCCAGTTTCGTGTAGTGTCAAGTTCCCGATACCAAGAGATTTACGAGCTTCGAATAGCAGAGCGTAGAACATTACCGGTAGCTCAATTCTATGATAGAATTTATACGTGACATAATTCCGAGACGAATAACGCATAGCGTTGATTAAATTTTATTTATCATTTTATGAGGAGAAAAATAATTTCATGGAATGCTAGAAGTACTGATGTGTTAGGAAAACTTTAACGTCGTGTCTTCTGATATTAACTAAGGGTAAATATACAGGGTGAAATTGAATTCATGGGCAATGTTTTAAGGAGTTTTTGTACTCATCATTATGAACAACTTTCACTATGGGAACAAATCTGAAATCGTAAAAAAATCAACTGTTCCATACATTATGCTCGCATAACTCGTCAAAATGTAGGGAACAGCTGATTTTTTCTCGCGGTTTCTGGTGTGTCCCCATAGTATAAGTCGTTCATACTGTTTTTTCGTCTAGTGCTACGTTTTTGTGTTTGCCCTTTTTTGTAAATGTTATTTTAGAGTGTATATTTTTATTTCCTAGCTTATGTACTAATATGCATGTGTTATATTTATATATCTGTGATAGTGTCATACATTTTATTTCTTTATAATTTTTTTCTGTCGGAGTTAGGTAGTGGTAATGGAATAAGAGTTTTATTATTTTGTTTTGACATGTTTCAATTTGATTTATGTGTGTTTTAGCTGCAGTGCCCCACACCTCTATTAGGTATTCTAGGTGAGGTTTTACCGTAGAGTTGTAAATGATATACCTAACAGATGTCGGCAAACAGCGGACGATCTCTCGAAGTGCGCCCATGACAGAAGATAGTCTAGATCTTAGTTTATCTAGATGTGTCTGCCAAGTCAGATATTTATCTAGGTGGAGACCAAGATACTTCTCTGAAGAAACTTGGGTTATAGGTTCGTTATTTATATGTAGGTTTGAGATGTTTGTGACTTTTTTGTTCCTAGCACTATAAATAATATAATTTGTTTTAGAGGTATTAACAGTGAGCAAATTGTCTTGAACCATCTAGAGAGAGTGTCTAAGTCTTTTTGTGCTCGTTCCATGACCTCTTCGATATTGTTTCCAAATAAAAATAAACTTGTATCATCAGCATAAATTATTATGTCGCCCGCCAGATTTAGGTTATGTATGTCATTCACGTATAATATGAATAGCAGGGGACCGAGAATGGACCCCTGTGGTACGCCGTAGGTTAATGTGTCGCAATTACTTTGCATAACACCAATCCGTACAATTTGTTGTCTATTAGAGAGATAAGACCGGAACAGGTCATGTCAAATAAATAAATAAACCCTCACTTCACCTATCGTTTCTGCACCTTCGATTCTGTAGACATCTCACCATCACGGTGAGATGTCTACAGAATCGAAGAACAGTTGTTAAAGTTCAACATCAAAAGGAATCTAACGATTATAGCATAGCATTTTTAATGCGATAACTTTGTTAACACGTCACCCTGACTCGTCCAAGGACAAATCGATACATCGTTGGTATCCAACAATATAATCAATAGCATTACGTCTTGACCTTATTATTATACTCGTACCTTGACAGAGGTTCATCGACAATCGCTTCATTGTCTTTTTTTTTCAGTAATACATAAAGGTTAATTTTAGTAGGTAAGTGTTGTAGTAGGTATATTTAGTGGCCTATATTTCATTTCAGCGTTTTTCAAACTTGTTTTAATTTTTTTTTTTTAAGGCTGGGAAATCACCCAATGACTGCTTCAGCTCTGGGTGGAGCGGAAGGGAGTGTCAGACTCTTACTGACTAAAACCCATCCATGTTCCTTCCGTAGCCCTTTATGTTCCGGGGTAGCGGTAACCCTTTCGGACAATCCCGCTTACCAACTTATTTTAAGTGGTCTAAAAGTAGTTTATCTCTACCTACCTTAGGTAGAGATAAACTACGATAACAGAGCGCGCCTCTCCAGATTACTCGTACATCAATGTTTGAAGACACATCTTTACGAAAAAGTTCGTATGTAGTTGTAAGTATTCGTCTTCAGTAGCAGGCCCGGCAGCAGCGTTGTGAGTCTTGGTGGCGCTTTGTAATTACTTTCACAAATACTTTTGAATTTTGGAGGGGCGGGCCATGTTAGCGTAGTTTATCTTAACCTACTCTGCGCCGCAGGGTGATACTAATTAAACATTTATATAATCCGCACAGAAGGGAAAGTATAGACGGCAGCACATCAAGCAATCCCAAACTGTAAAATATTCGCATTTGAACATGAACCTTATCATCTATCTATACATATAATAAAACAGTAAAAAAACTGTCTGTACATTGAATATATTTAAAAAAAAAATTGAGTGGGGCTTAGAAACAGTAATAGAGCACGAATCCAAAAAAAAACATTATGTCTGTTCGTCTGTATGTCTGTTTGTCTGTAATTCCGAAGATTAGCGTGTACAGACGCCAGCACATCAAGCTATCCCTAACTGTCAAATTTTCTCAATTAAAAATGAACCTTTATTGTCTTTGCAATAAAGTTAAAAATCTATCAATGAAATTTGACAGATTGAGGTAACTTGATATGCTGGCTGGCAAACATAATAAAATAGGTATGTTTGTCGTTTAACACAAAAATTTCATACAGATCGGTTTTAGTGATAAGACCCATTGTGTCACCCTTGTTAAATTTTCTACTTTTATATCTGTACATTTTATGGTGTGCATTATAAAGGTTAGATTCTATTCAGGCAGTCTGATATCCAAAGCTGGCCAATGGAAAGTCATTAAGTCAAATCCGCCATTGAAGTTTACTGGGGCGACGAGTCTTAACGATACGATAACTTACGTATTATACAAGGTGGTAGGTAATTCAAAACCAGTCAGTGATAGATAAAGAACCAGAAAAAGAAATATCAGCCTTATCTAAAATCAATCTGCCTTTTCCCAACTATATTGGGGTCAGCTTCCAGTCTAACCGGATGCAACTGACTACCAATATTTTACATGGAGCGACTGCCTATCTGACCTCCACAACCCAGTCACTAACTGGGTAATACGATACCTCTCAGTCAGACTGGCTGTCAGACTTTCGAGCTCCTGACGACCCGAACTGTCAATGATGCACAAATGACAGCTATGACCAACGGCTTAACGTCCTTTCCGAGGCACGGAGGATTCGATATCTAAAGATCGTCACCCATCTACAGACCAACCCTAGCAAGCGAAACTTAACCTGATGGATCGATGCTGCTGCACGAGCTGTCTCAAATAATATCTAATAATACTCCGACATATTCAATGATATATACAATTGTCTATATTCTATCAAATATTTAACTAAATTCTTAATGGAAAATGAGACTGAAGAAAATGTTACAAATACAAAAACATCTAGATTTTCCTTACCGCCCCTGAGGGTGAACAAGACCTTGGTGAATGTGGCATTGTATGTAAGTACATGGGTACCTTTTCATGGAAATGGGTCCAAAAAAAACCACAAGAGGTAATTCGTTCGGAATTACTGGCTTTGTTGGTGACCAATGTTGGTGCCAATATTTGTAGGCAAAATCAGAAACGTACCTTTGGGCGCCGTTTTACTTGCCACTTTATTGAGTGGTTTGATTTGGTAATTATTTGAATAATTACACACATTAAAAATATTTTTTTATTCGACGATTTGACTGAGGTTAATTTTATAACCTCAAATATTTTTTTAATTACAATTTAAATGTTATTATTGGAAAAAGGGGTGAAATATAAAATTGAATTCTTCTAAATGCAGATAAACGTGTTACTAATTCCTTTTAGCGAGTGATTGCATAAGAATCGAACTTGAAGCGTCTGTTTACTTTTTTATCCGACACTTTTGGAACACACTATAGATACATTTAATTACAATCTTATCACCTGAATTTATATTCAAACCCTGACTTCAGAAAGTCAACTAAGTTTAGATCCAGGGAAGTTTGTAAACTAAACCGTCGGCATACATAAGGTCAAGATGTAACGGGTCGTAGGGTTAGATTGAACACGTCTACAAGATGACATTTCAACTATATGGGTGGGACATGTTTAATGTTTAATCTTGATTGTATTTATGTAGATATACATCACGGAGTAAGGAAACGCTTCAGTTGGCGCTACGAGCCGGCGTTGTTAACAATTTCCATACGAAACAAGCGTGTAACCATTTGACATATTTCCGTTTGAAGTTTGGGGCCCTGGGGGTCTTGTGCTCATACGATAGGAAATCGTTCGAGTGGTCAAAGTCAACTCGCAGAGGCCCGTTATAATTAGGCACCAACCCACCATTATTATTATCCTTCTATGTACTATGCAAGTGCATCTGTACAAATGTACTTTTTATACTTGCAATATTACTAACTTTGTTTCAGTATACAATTTAGCTTTGACTGTTATTATGTTACCATTATTGTAATTTCTATTTGATATTTGTACGCCGTTATGTACCTATTTATTTATAACATCCATTTTGATAACTATGTTTAACAAATAAAACGTTGACTGACTTTGAAGTGCACCCAAGTACAGACGCCAGCACATCAAGCTATCCCTAACTGTCAAATTTTCTCAATTAAAAATGAACCTTATGTCTTTGCAATAAAGTTGAAACACTATCAAAGAAATTTGACAGATTGTGGTAACTTGATGTGCTGGCCTCTGTACAACCCCCGATTGGTGTAGGTCTATTGCAGGATATGGAAACAAAGATATTGGATTTTGAGTTTGGGTGGCTAAAGCGTGATAGTTACCCAGATTTACGGAAAGACCGCCCCTGACTGACCATTGATTTATATATAATATACAGATATAATGGTAGGAGGTGACTTGCACACTCAATAATGGGCCCCCGGAAACGCTAGCACATAGTGTCGTAGCGACAAAGGGGCACCATGTCGAAGACACTTAAAAAGTATACATGTTAAAATCAGTTTACTACGATTTCTGAAATTCAGTTTGCAGCCTGAAGTTTCAATTCAGGTAAGATTGTCCGAAATTGTTACCGCTACCCCGGAACGTAAAGGCTACGTAAGGAACATGGGTGGGTTTTAGTCAGTTAAGAGTCTGACACTCAATTCTGAACAATTCAAGTTTATCTTCTGTACAAGTTTATTCTAAAATTGTTGCGAATATTAATAGTTGTGGATATGTAATTTTTGTAAAGCGTTGAGTTACTGCCACGCAGCAGACACAATAGAAAAACTCTTGTTCGGCCACCAATGACCGCGTTGGCTTTTAACGTGTTAAATAATAATTGATTCTTACCTATTATTTTCTATAATTGTGGTGTTGATGTAACCTGTAACAAAAGAATGTGGTCATGTATAAAATTTTTCACAAAAACGTTATTTTACAAGTTGGTTGTAAAAGCTTAATTATAAAATTAACAGTTTGATTTAGCGTTAGTAGGTACAGTCGCCAGCACATCAAGCTATCCTAAACTGTCAATTTTTTTTCGATTGAAATAAAAACTAATGCGTTCGTTAAAATTGAAATGAAAATTGAAAAACTATCAAATAAATTTGACAGTTTGGGGTAACTTGATGTGCTGGGCTCTGAGACGTAATGTAAAATTTCAATTGTATTATTATTATTATTGTTTAATAGTCCATGTCATGCCAGTCCACCACTGGTAAACAATTCGACGCTTCGCAAAAATAACGAAGTCAAAATATATCAAATTGGCACTTTGGCCTTCGTAACCTATTGATAAAAACCATTGAACTATTAAATGAGGATGCACGATATATTCTGTATCTCTACACATATAAAACAAAGTCGCTCTTCGTCGTCTGTCCGTCTGTAGGCTTTCTTTTAATCTACGCAATTAACTCCTCAAAAGTCGTATGAACACCATAGGTTAATTTAAAAAAAAATCTCTCGAAATGACAATAAATACAACCGTATAAATCCTTGAGCTCTTATAAGCAAACGGCTTCTAATAGGATAGCATGTAATGGGGTTCAAGAGGAAGGTATATATGTATGTAGGTAAGGTAGGGTTTATTTTAACTAGCTGCCGCCCGCGGCTTCGTCCATGACATAGTATCAACATTGTACCCATTTAAAGCCGGGGCGAGTCACTAATAATAAGGCTGAACAGTGTATGTTTGAACGCGCTAATTTTAGGTACAGAGGCCAGCACATCAAGTTACCACAATCTGTCAAATTTCTTTGATAGTATTTCAACTTTATTGCTAAGACATAAGGTTCATTTTTAATTGAGAAAATTTGACAGTTAGGGATAGCTTGATGTGCTGGCGTCTGTACCTCCAGTCGAATTTGTTGGAACCAATCAGAAAAAAAAACTATTTGCATTTGATAGTCCGATTCATGGGGACGGTTATAAGCTATTTAACATCACGATACGACGCTTGGGAACCGAGCAAAAGAAAAGAAAGGCTGATAACCCTTAATAGGGCAAACTGTGGGTGTTTGAAACAAAAACGCAGTCAATTTGGCATTATAATAATAATAATAATAAAATGGGTGTAGGAATGGGTCCCGTGGTACTAAGGAGCTACTCCTCATTGACATGGCCATCAACCAACAGGTTCGTCGATCCCATAAGGATTTGTCGACATGCTGGATAGATTATAAGAAAGCCTATGACTCGGTGCCACATACATGGCTGAAGAGAGTGCTGGAGTTGTACAAAATAGATGCAACTCTACGCATTTTCCTTGAGACGTGTATGGGGCAATGGAGGACGGTTCTTCATTATCCAGGGTGTCCGCAGATCCAGGGGAATGATGAGCCTATATGGATTAAACGGGGAATATTTCAGGGCGACAGTTTGAGTCCACTTTGGTTCTGCTTAGCTCTGAATCCTCTTAGCACTCTGCTGGAGGATTCAGGTCTAGGTTATCGGTTGAAGAGAGGCGGTCAGGTCATATCTCACCTCTTCTACATGGATGATTTAAAACTCTTTGCCCCCAACAAATTGCGACTGATGGAGTTACTGAAGGTAACTGAAACTTTTAGTAGCGCCATCAGGATGGAATTTGGTGCGGATAAATGTGCGGTCATGCATGTAAAGCGAGGGGAGATTGTGGAATCCGAGGGAATCCAACTCTCGGATTCCATACACCTTAGATCCCTCTCCTCATCCGAAAGCTATAAGTATTTGGGTATGTCGGAAGCGTTGGGTATCAATGTTACTGACATGAAGCAATCGTTGAAGGAGCGCTTCTTTGGTCGCCTGAATAAAGTTTTGATTAGTCTTCTTTCAGGCGGAAACAAGGTGCGCGCCTTTAACGGTTGGGTCATGCCGGTTTTGATGTACTCTTTCGGCATACTCAAATGGACTCAGACCGAACTTGACGCCTTGGATAGGAGGGTCCGTACACTGCTGACCGCACACCGGATGCATCACCCACGATCATCGGTGATGAGACTGTATATCCCGCGGAAGTGCGGGGGTCGAGGCTTTTTAAATGCAAAGACCCTCCACAATCGCGAGATTTGCAGTCTCAGGGATTATTTTTTAAAAGCCGATGTGGGTATGCACCGTGATGTGGTGGCAGTGGACATAGGCCTCACCCCGCTTTCCATGGGTAAAGAGAACTGGCGCAAACCTGCAGTACTGACTACCGATGACCGCAAGGAGATATGGCAAGGCAAGGAGCTTCACGGGCGCTTCTATCGGGTTCTTCATGAGCCCGGTGTAGACTTCTTAGCGTCCGTGTCCTGGTTACGTTTTGGTGACCTTTTTGGGGAAACTGAAGGTTTCGTCTGTGCAATTATGGACGAAGTTATCTTGACGAATAACTATCGGAGACATATTATGAAGGACGGGACGCTTGACGTGTGTCGGGCATGCCATCGTCCAGGTGAGTCCATCAGACATATTATCTCTGGTTGTTCTCGTTTAGCTAACGGCGAGTACTTGCACAGGCATAACCAAGTGGCCAGGATTATTCACCAGCAACTTGCTTTGAAATATAAACTTGTAGACTCTGAGGTACCGTATTACAAGTATGTGCCCGACCCAGTTCTTGAGAATGACCATGTCACGTTGTACTGGGATCGGTCTATCATTACTGACAGGACTATTGTCGCCAATAAGCCTGATATAGTAGTGATAGATCGATTAGCGCGGCTTGCAATGATAGTCGATGTTACTATTCCGCATGACGAGAACCTTGTGAAAGCTGAGAAAGAGAAACAAATAAAATATCTCGACTTAGCACACGAGGTTGTTGACATGTGGAATGTGAGCTCGGCTGTCATTGTACCGATTGTCGTAACAGCCAATGGCCTGATAGCCAAAAGCCTCGACCAACATCTTTCGAGGCTCTCGTTAGGCGGTTGGATCAAGAGCCAGATTCAGAAGGCAGTACTCCTCGATACGGCTCGCATTGTGAGGAGGTTCTTGTCTCTGCAGCCCTAACCACCGGTGCCTTGGACTCTGCTCCCGACATCGGCGGACCACTATTTTTTATATTTTTAAATGTTTTTTTTTATTTTTGCATTTTATAAAAATATTTAAAAATATATAAGATAAGAAATGGAATAAATAAAAGAATAATAATAATATCCTTGGACATTTCACACAACGCCATATCGTCCCAAGCTAAGCAACCTAATGCTTGTGTTATGGTAACGAGATGGCTGATAAACTACTTAAATACATTTTTTTTTTTGTAAATACATACATATTATAGATAGAAAAACACCCAGACTCGTAACAAATACTTGCAGGTCGTACAAATGCCAACCGTGTCGTCATTATGCATATATAGTGTTGTAGGATTATAAATTATTTAATTCCCAAGTGTTTTCAGTTTTTTCAGGAAAACTTGTGGGTAAATAATTCCTCTTGCCCATGTAGATCATCATATGTGGGAAATTATTTCCCTACATAATTATTGGAAATATATTTCATACACATCCTATATAGGGGCAAAAAAGTTTACAACCAAAAATTGATGTGGGAATAATGTTTATCTTGCCCTATTAAGGGATAAAACGCTAAGCGTGAACGAAGTTACAGAGCAGGCGGGCGTTGGGATTCGACGTGAAGGGGCGGGGGAAGACGGATTGGTGGTTCCAGACTTATATTAATTACCCGCTTTTGTCCGCGGCTTCGCTCGCATGGATGTCGGCAAATATCTCACGAAAACGTATTACCAGGATTAAGAGTACCCTATGTTTTAATCCAGGTTATGAACTATGTCTGTGCCAAGTTTAATCCAAATCCGTTCAGCCGTTTTTATGTCAATCCGGGACATACATCCACACAGACTGACAAAAGTTCAAAAACGATACCTCTGTGTCACTCGTTCCCATCCTTTTAGCAATTCAAGTTTTTAATAAAAATAATCAGTGTACTGTTTTGGCTTCATTAAAATTTTTTCATATTATGTTTACGTGTAGGTCAAGATGTCCCATTATACAGGATGAATTTGAATTCATGGGCAATATTTTAAGGGGTCATTGTACTCTCATTATGAACAACTTTTACTATGGGAACACACCTGAAATCGCGATTAAAATCAGCTGTTCCCTGCGTTTTGACGAGTTATCCGAGTATAATGTATGGAATAGCAGGTTTGTTCTTTGCGATTGTTAATAATGATGAGTACAATGCCCCTTAAAATAATGCCCATTTTAGCTCTGTGCCTTCGGCTTGACCTTTCGGAGATTACCTATCAATACCTACCATGCGCGAGAGCTAGTTACCTACTTATGTATACCTGCGAGAGATAGCGCCGCGCGGGGTGAGAGGGCACCTCGTCCCCCGCGCCGCGGGCGGCGGCAGGCACGTGCGACTCAGTCGCGCGCGCTTTCAGTACGCTGTTATTTACCGATCTGTGTGCGTGACTTTTACCTTAAAAAACGTTGCGAAACGTTCGTAATATTTTCACTGTGAGTTTATTGTGCTTCTACCAGGGAATGCAGTAAGCTGGATACAGTGAGTATTTCTTTATTTATTATGATATATCTGTGAGAGTTTATTTATTCCACACGGCTATGTGGTGGAATATTCTGTGGCGTGTAGTTGCAAGTGTTTCAAATCTTTAATCCTTGGATTTTGAGTTATTCTTTTGACGAAGCAACTGTTGTATTCCAACACATAAGCCGTGGCTGTCAGTAGCCGCGATCTTTCGGCGCCGAGTCGCCCGTCCGACTTTAAGCTGTAGTTTAACGACAGTCTTGCGGCTCGTGAACCGCAGTTCATTGGCGTTTTTCTCTAAGTTTTAGACCACTTGTATCTACTTAGACGAAAGCTGACGAAACTTTATCATTGCTTCAGATGGCGAGGGAGAATAATTTTATTTCCCTGGGAGAACTACTAGAAGAAGTGGATGAGTCCCCAGAAGAGAACGAGATCCTTGAAAGGGTGAAGGTTCTAGCTCAGGCAAATCTACCTGATGGCTGGACCGACTGGGAAGTTGTAAGGCTGTCAAAAGAAGAGGTCTTCGGGAAGACTGTTGACCCTCAAATCCTAAACAAGCTTAGATTTTGTCTACCAACTGTGAAATTGGCGAGAGCTTTCGACCCGGAGATCTCATACTTGTCGGAAAAGAGCTTAAAGAACATAAAACTGAAACTGCTGGATTGGGCTTTTGCTAGGGCCTTAATTTTAAGCCCTCCTGCAATTACAAATAAGATACGAGGTTCTGCGGCCGCATCAGAGATTTTCAAGGCTGCAACAAAACATTTAGTGCCTCAGATCGTTTCTCAAAAGGAGGCAGGAAGAATCCTCGAATCTGAGTCGGAATGCGGGGGTAGGAAAAGAAGACATTCCTCAGTTTCTAGTGGTCCTTCTAAGAAGTCAAAGATCGAAGAGCTAGAGGATCGCATGAACAACATGTTCAGCACGGTGATGAACGAGATAAAAAGGATTCACCCAAATAGCAAAGCGCGTCCGATGACACTATATAGTGAGGACGAAGACCTGAACGGAGAGGAGAATGTCTCGCATTATTCTGAAGAGAATGACGAGAACGCTTATCCATCTGAACCTTCCTCAGATTCTGAGTCGGTATTAGCAGAACCGGAGAGCCGTACCTTAGAGTATCGCCCAAAAGTAATTGAAGCCGAACCTAGAATTCCGGAACCTTCTAAAAATATCAAACTAAAGGGTATAGATTGCCAGAGATTGGGCAAGGAAGGATGGAACAGAATCCGTTATAAAGATGTTGAGAAAACACTTCAGGCTTCCCCCGTATTCTCTGCCCTCAAGATAAATCCAGAACTCTTTTGTTTAGGCATACAGCCAGTTAAGTCGTTAGAGACACAAGATGGTGTGCTAGGCACAATATCTCATGCCATTCTTAAACAGGGCCAAACTCTTGTCGAAGAGCTCCAGGAAGTCATTAAGGATTTTCCGGAGGCGGGGGAACGCATTGAAAAAGTACTAAACGACTCCACCTACGCAAATGTGTCACGTGACCTCCTGCAGTATGTGTGTGCTCGCCGAGCGGAGGCAATTGAGATGAGAAGGAAGATATATAAGCCTAAAAGCGAAGTTCTCCGGGAGAGAGTTAATGAGATTCCACCATCGACAACGCACCTCTTTGACGAGAAAAAACTCGCTAGTTTGGTAAAGGATGTAGGCGGTCCTTCGCGAGTCTTCTTCTCCCGGAACTATAAATCCTTTCAGAGATCTACCTACGATCGGAAAAATGAGAGAACAGGAACCAAAAATATTGCCCCTCGTTCCAGCAGCAGCCACGTTCGTTCTTCGCGTGGAAGATTTCTGGCCAAACGAGGTCACCACACTGCAGCTACCAATAATGCTTCAAAGTCTAGAGAATCAGGTCGTAGTCGCAAGCCCCAACGCAGCGAGGGGCGCAAGACTACATATTGACAATTTTCAAGGGGGCCAGCTGAAGCTTTTCGAGAGACGGTGGCGCGAGCTGAACGCCCCAGCTTCGGTGTTAAAGACCATTACCGGTTACTCAATTCCTTTTGTAGAGAAGCCCCCTTCAGTTTCCTTCAGCAAATCTATTTCAAGAAAATTCGAAACAGAAAGCTCGCTGGAGATGACCAGGGAGATAAAAATGCTTTTAAGAGCCAACGTCATAGAGGAAACCAGGTGCCAGACCGGCTTTCTATCTCGAATGTTCCTCATCCCAAAGCCAGATGGAAAAGTCCGACAGATATTCGACCTAAGAAGTTTGAACGAATACTTGAACCCAAAACCTTTTCGGCTGATAAATCAGAACCACGTGCCTTCCTTTCTCCAGAAAGGAGACTTTATGGGGAAATTAGACGTCTCCCAGGCGTACTTTCATATACCTATAAAAGAGAGTCACAGAAGATACCTAGCTTTCGCTTACAAAGGTCAGCTATATCAGATGAGATGCCTTCCTTTCGGATTGTCAAGTGCCCCCCTGGCGTTCTCACGAGTAAGCAATTGGATGGCAGGCCAACTAAGAGAACAGGGCATGCGAGTTCTCGTTTATCTCGACGATTTTCTTCTAGTTCACCAAGATGCAGAGACTCTCGCAACCCAGCTAGAACAAGCTGTAGTGTTTTTCCAGAATTTAGGATGGGTAGTAAATTTACAAAAGTCAATTATCAGTCCCACAAAACAGATCGAATTCTTGGGAGTCATATGGAATACAGAAAAAAATATGAAGATGCTGCCAGCAAAGAAACAAGAGCGCCTGAGACAAGACTTCAGAAAATTAATTCAAGAAAGGAAGTGGAATTGGCAGTTCGGGACATCGCTGATAGGAAGACTCGGCTTTGCGTCATTGGTAACTCCTCTCGGACGTCTTTTCACCAGACACCTACAAAGATCAGCCCTTCGTCTTCCAGAATTCCAGCCGAAACGAATGTTCGCATTGCCAGAACAAGCGCTAAAGGACTGCCTATGGTGGGAAAGAAATTTGACGTCCCCAGGAATGATATTCGTTCCCGATCCTACAGTTTTTATGACGACAGACGCGTCCAACGAGGGTTGGGGAGTGCATATAGGAGATCATTATGTGTCAGGGAAATGGAACAGTGCTCAGTCCGCTTGGCACATAAACAGGAAAGAACTTTACACAGTCCTCTTAGGGCTGAAGAGATTCAAAAAGCTTGTTCACGGAAAGTCCCTAATGCTACAGGTAGACAACAAAACAGTCATTGTGTATATAAGAAATCAGGGCGGGACAAGATCCCCAGTCTTGTTAGAACTAGCGAAGAAAATCCTCTTGTACTGCCTACACCTCAAAGTGAACATCACCCCTTTTTACATTCCCGGACTGTACAACACGATTGCAGACAGGCTGTCCAGACATCAAGCCCTTCCCGATTGGCATCTGAAAACCGAAATGGTGGAAGTGATTTTTCGGAAATGGGGAGTACCGGAAGTGGACCTGTTTGCGTCGCAAACCTCAAAAGTTGTACCACAATATGTGTCGATAGATGCCAGGGATCGACAAGCAAGCTTCATAAACGCCTTCAGCAGGACTTGGGACTATATGCTGGCGTGGATATTCCCTCCTCCACCCTTAATACCGAAGGTTCTCAATCACCTAAACACTGCAAGGGGGTTTTATCTTCTGGTAGTCCCGAGGTGGAAGAATGTCTTCTGGAGAGGGGACCTAAAACGCAGGGCAGTGGCTCCCCCATTTCAAATCCACAACACAGCCAAACATCTTGTCGATTTGTCCAACAATCTAACTCCTCCGAAGATTCACGAGGTCCATTTAGAGGTCTGGAAGATACGGGGTGGAGTAGACTAGCATCCGGTTTACGTTTAGAAGACGTATCCCTGCTTGAACGAGCCTGGCGAGAGTCAACCTGGAAGACTTATGGTTCTGCCTGGAAGCAATGGGTCGAGTGGTGCAGACAAAATGGGGCAATACCTTATAGACCTCGACCCCAAGAAGTAGCTTCATACTTAGGTTTTCTGCACAGAGTCAAGAAATTGGCTTATGCAACGGTTTTGGTTCATAAATCTGTTATTATGTCTTTGGCAGACCCAGAACAAAAAACTTGTAGTAATTCACATCCGCTGGTCACATCAATGTTAAAGGCAATTAATTTAGACAATCAGAACAAAAGACAAGATAAGTCACAAATCTGGGATATTTAGGTACTTGTAAGTTGGCTTGCCTCTCATCCTCCCGACTGCAGTAGTATTTTTCAAGTCTCCCGTCACGTGGCCTTCCTGTTACTTCTTGCTTCCGGTCGCAGAATCCACGATCTAACGTTACTTCAGATGGACGCTGAACATTGCATTATGGAAGAATCTTCGATCATTCTCTGGCCTAAGTTCGGTTCCAAGACTGACAGCGTCAAATACCGTCAGTCTGGTTGGCAGCTTTCTAGATCACAAGACCCGATATTCGATCTGGTGAAATGGATAGGATGTTTAATCGAAATATCGAACACCAGAAGGAGTGCAAGAAAAGATCTATTTAACCTTTTTATAACCACTAGAGGCGAGGTGAAGCAAGCATCTCGGTCAGTTATAGCAGGGTGGCTGAAGACCACCTTTCAGGATATAGGAATTGACTGCAGCCCAGGGTCGATTCGCTCCGCAGTGGCCTCCTCGGATTTCAAAAATAATGTTCCATTAGACCTTATATTGAAAAAAGGTAATTGGCGGGGACAAGTAAACTTTTTCAAGCACTATTGTAAGCCTGTATGTAAGCGTCAGGAACAGTCCAACAATCCCGTCTTTTCCACCTTTTCTGTAGTGGATTAGTTAGCATAAAAAAATTAGTTGCTAGACTTTGCAGAGTTTAAGGCTGGGCTCCTATTGAGTTTTTATTCTATCATTATTACTGAAAATGTTAATTGATTGATCTCATTTAAACTAAAGATGTTAAATAGTTTTCTAAATATGTATGTTAAGTTAGATGCTATGTCTAAATTGTTGACATAGAGTTAAGGAATATGAGTGTTTCCTATTCTCCGTTATAAAAAGTTGTAATTTGATTTTGAATAAAACTGTAATTTCCATAATAATTATGTGGCTTTGTATTCGCTCTACCGTTTATAACACTAGACACTTGCTTTATATTTTTTATTATACGGTACTAGTCACAGTACGCTGAATTGCGCCGGCAGATGATAAACATTTCTCCGAAAGGTCAAGCCGAAGGCACAGAGCTAAAATATGACAGTTTTCCACCCCGAAGGGAAGAAAACAGTTATTTTAGGTCTTGCCGAGGCTTGACCTGAGTAAGGCCTTGCCGGCATAAGCTGGTACTGAAAGCGCGCGCGACTGAGTCGCACGTGCCTGCCGCCGCCCGCGGCGCGGGGGACGAGGTGCCCTCTCACCCCGCGCGGCGCTATCTCTCGCAGGTATACATAAGTAGGTAACTAGCTCTCGCGCATGGTAGGTATTGATAGGTAATCTCCGAAAGGTCAAGCCTCGGCAAGACCTAAAATAACTGTTTTCTTCCCTTCGGGGTGGAAAACTGTCATATTAATTCAATTTCACCGTTTATAGTATCGCGATGCTCCTACAGAACTACGCAATCGCAGTTTTCTAACTGAAAACCTCAAAGAAAACTTCAAAACCACGTTGATACACCATAATTAGGTTAGCAAAATAAAACCTACAAACTTTTCAATTTCAATATTACCTACGAGTAGCATATTTCCGATAAACTGGTATTTTTCTTGCTAGAGTTGTAAAGCTGATATTTTACTTTCTCAAGAGGAATAAAATTTTCTTTAGATGTGTTTCGTAAAAACTTTAGGAAATATGATCCGCTTCTATTGTCCGTTCTTTCCTTACACTTTACACAGTTCGGTTGAAACTGACTATCATATTCTGTTGTGAAACCTTGTTATCTCTGCTTTTATTGGAAGCCTCTCTCACACGATTTGATTGAATCAAAATTGTCAATCGTTTTTTCAAATCGGTCTAGTCATTCTGAAGTTATGAGCGTACCAATGAACATCATTTAATTCTTATTACAATATAGGCTAATTGATCCCATAGACGTTGTCTTGTCCAATAGCCAATAATTCATTGAAAGTGCAATTTCAGTCGTGCTGTTCAGAATTTATGCGCTTAGCAACGCGTAATGCATTTAACAGATTCTTAACATTAAGAACCGCCAATTAAAAACGTTTCTGAGCATGTGAGCTTTATATTTTAAATTCAAAGAAAATAATCGTTATGTGTGAATAACAATGTTAATATGAATAATGTAACCAATATTTTGTAACCATATTTTATTTAATAGATCGTCCATGGAGTTTCTAGCCTACCTGGTACCTACTGCTTTGGAATGGGCAACTAGCCTCATTTTTCTGACTACCTTTGACAATTCAAAAGTGCCAGTCTTTCTTTTTCGTGTGTTTAGTGACTAACCTGATGACAGAGTTCTTATGCTGCCCACGGGCCTCTGACTTAGCTTATAGTAAAAGTGCCAGTGTAATTGGTTTATTTGTAACTAGCACTTTGCCCGCGGCTTCGCTCCCGTGGTCTTTCCCGTGGGACCCGTTATTTTTCCCGGGATAAAAAGTAGCCTATGTTACTCCTAGAAAACTAAGCTTTCCAAAGGTGAAAGAATTTTTAAAATCGGTCCAGTAGTTTTTGAGCCTATTCATTACAACCAAACAAACAAACAAAGTTTTCCTCTTTATAATATTAGTATAGATAAATGCTTTGAGTTTGAGTTTGAGCTCTGTTCTTGTAAACTGTGATGCATGCCATGTTACTTGGACCAAGAAGACTGACGAAGCTGACGAACCGACTGACGAGACATAATAAGAAACATATTACAAGAACGCATAAAATAATTATTGTATTACGTAGAGTGATTCTCACGTGCGATGGACCTTCTTATCATGACCTTCGAGTTCTGACACTTCTGACACTCACCCATCACATTTGAGGGGTCACACTGATAATGAGGAGATTGCTTAGCAATAATTACTTTCCGATCTGTTACAACGTATTATTTTACCTTGAAAACGATGTATGTTTACTTCAGAGCTCGTTGAGCTCTGAGTTGAGCTGCACGATTAATGACAAATGCATGCACTGACTGGACAGGCCAACAGAATCGCAGACACCAACCTACATGGTCTTCACATGATCGGTCCAAGATTATGTCTGGACTTAAAAAGAGACTCTCAGTTTATTTCGGCCTTTCAGAGTATTCTGATAGGAATCGCCGGCCTCGTTTAAGTTTAAAAATACTATTGATGTATAAAGACCTATTTACCGTAATTACAGGATAATCCTACCTGATCGAAAAATTCACTAAAAGCGCCGATGGCTAAGCTGGCAGGCTTCACCGGGTAATATTGAATGAAGTGCATCGCTATGTGGGCAGCCAGTCTTGCCACTAACTTGCGTTAAACTTTTTGCTTGAAGACTGCTGTTTTGTTTTCTTTTACTTCTCTACATAGAAGCAATAAGTTGTCAGTATTTTGTTTTTAGTCCATCCATCGTCCATAGCCGAGATACTGATTGTCAATGGTTTTAATGGTTCTAAATACGAGGTTTTCTACCTGCATTGCACGGGTGTATTCAGCGACTAAGTGTATTTTTTTTAAGGTGCGTTTTGTTTGTGCGGAATAGATATTTTTTCTTTCTTTTTAAGGCTCGTCGGGGACTGACTTTGTTTTATACGATGAAGTCGTATAAAACAAAGTCAGTCTCCGACGAGCCGTCTGTCCCTCTCTACCCTTAGATCTTTCAAACTTCGCAACGGTTGTTAATGCGGTTTTTATCAATAGATAGAGTGATTCAAGGAATTGGTTTATACGAGATGGATTTATACGTATAGTTTAACTAGCTTTATGCGCGACTTCGTTCCAGCGCGCAACGGTAGTATCTACATTGCAACCGTGTGGAGCCGCGGCGAGTCGCTAGTATCTTACAAAATATAATGCTTGAAAAATACCCAAGCCGGCAGCCTTCTTGTCTACGTCTATGAACGCAGCGTAGTGTATCTTCAGTCTTTTTTTGTGTACTCTACCACTCTTTGGAAAATTCCAAGGCGGAACTCTTGCAACACGGCAAGCCATATATTTTCCTCAAACATATACCCATTTCTCATAATTATAGCCACTTAGGCATCTTAAAATAGCACTCAAAACGATCCTGAACCCCTCACAACCTTGTACTCCAGCGTAATTCCGGCCGGGTGATTAACTAATACATTAGAATATTAAATTAATTAATTCAAGAGAAATATTCTGGCAAGTATTCATCAAAACACGCTCCTAAAGTAATTAATCAGAAGTAATTTATTGACTCCTAAGTGGAAATCCTAACTAACATTATAAACAGGAAAATGAGTTTGTTCGTTACTCTTTTATGTCAAACCAGCTGAACGGATTCGGATGAAATTTGGCACAAGGTTAGACCAGTACTTGGCACAAGGTTAGACCAGTACTTGGCACAAGGTTAGACCAGTACTTGGCACAAGGTTAGACCAGTACTTGGGTTAGGACATAGGCTGCTTTTCATCCCTTTTGTTTTCAAATAACTTCTCCCGTTCAGGGTGGATCGGGAGGGTGTTTCAGCCTTTATTGACTAAAACCCATCAGTGTTCCTTCAATTGCCTGTACCAGGGGCCACGGTAGTTCTTTCGAACAAACCTGTGACACTGGCAGAGGCTACTTTTCATCCTGGGTTGTAGATGAAGTCCCGAGCTACAGATAGTTAAATATATTTAGTTACCTACCTCATCTTAAATGGGAGAGGAGCATTCTTAGAACTATTTTGATTGTAATAGTAAACAGACACATTATGATTAATTTTGTTTTTGCTATGATAATGTTGATGAATGCATGAATGAAAAAACTTAAGGAAATTAATCGATTAACATAAATTGTTGTGTAACGAATTGTGGATACATTAATTCTGTGCATTAATTGCATTGTCAGCGTGATAGTAAATCATGTAAACCGGTCGCTACGCTTTGATTTTTTTGGTGTGAGGAGCTCGTTGCTAAGTAATAACAGCCGCATGTATCGATCCATGGGGTTAAGCTACGCTGTCGGGGTTTGTCCGTGGATGGGTTACATATCGAGACTCCTCCGTGCCTCAAAAAGCACTTTAAGCCGTTGGTCCCGGCTCTCATTCGTGGATGATTGACAGTCGTTACGGGTAGTCAGAAGCCCGAAAGTCTGACAGCCAGTCTTACCAAGGGTAGGGTATTACCCAGTTACTGACTGAGTTGTGGAGGTCAGAAAGGTAGTCGCTCCATGTAAAATGCTGGTATTCTGCTGCATCCGGTAAGACTGGAAGCCGACCCCAACATATTTGGGAAAAGGCTCGGCAAATTGATTGGTTGATTGATTTGATACGTGTCCAATACAAACATTTCACTGAAAATACCTGCGCATTAGACCTATCTGATATTTAGTTAATACACCACTTCTTTTATATAATTTAATAGATAACACACTAGTAATTACTTCTTAGGCCACGAAAAAAGAACGCTATAGGAAATCTACAAGAATACTGGAATTCAAACAAATAAACCATCACCAGATCGATAATTTACTCATAATTTTAAAGTTATTATCGTTAAACATTTGCGGTTAATATTAGTCGCATTACGTCATTGATGAGGCATAAATATCAACCAAACCGAACTTGTCCTTCGATTTTCTTGTCTAAATACCTACTGAAATAATGTTGCCATCAATCAACTGGTGTTTTAGTAAGTTTTATCGATTGGGATCAGTTGGTTGTCAGTAAAGTTTCTGAAGAAAAATGTATTTTTTTTTGCAAAATAGGTTACAGACAGTGAAGGAATCCATCATAAATAATATATGTAGTTAGTTGAGGTGGAAATTTAGGTTTCTACCCTTAAAAAGTTCAAAACTTTTTGGTTAGCAACTACAAAGGTTTTTTTAGCATCCAACTTCTTTATCAATCTGCCTAGCATTTTCCCAACTATGTTGGGGTCGGTTTCCAGTCTAACCGGATGCAACTATTTTACATGGAGTGACTGCCTATCCGACCTCCACAACCCAGTAACTGGGTAATACTATACCCCTTGTTAAGACTGGCTGTCAGATTTTCGGGCTTCTGACGATCCGTAACGACTGTCAAAGATGCACAAATGACAGCCGGGACCAACGTCTTAACGTGCTTTCCAAGGCACAGAGGAGTCTCGATATGTAAAGATGGTCACCCATCCAGGAACCAACCCCGGCAAGCGTAGCTTAACCTGACGGATCGATCCGTGCGACTGTTATTGCTTAGCCACGAGCTCCTCTTCTTTATAAAATATATTAACAACTAACTCGTATTATAAATGCGAAAGTTTGGATGGATGTATGTTACTCAGTCTCGACAGAACAGCTAAATGGATCTGGACGAAAGACACACAGATATTTTACTATCAGTACTAACACACATATCATATTAATATCACCACAATCCACGAGGGCGAGGCCGCTGGTTGAAGCTAGTATTTTATTCATTCGGTACGGTACAAAATACTTAATTACCTACGCGTGTGTAGGGACATAAAAATGTCAAATTGCTAAAAAAACAAGTCCTTTTTTGCTAGATTTTCTTCATGAAAAACCGACCACCAGCGGGCACCACAAAAAAGCCTGCCAAAAAGGGTACCCAGTAAATCAATATTCTTTCTAACCACGACATTTTCCTACCGAATTGCTTAGAACCCCTGAATTAAGTTACAATAAATCTCTCTCTCTCCAATTGACTTTATCGAATCTTACGAAACGTACTCAATATACTCTGTTTTCTTTCCATTTCGAACCTTAATTGATTCAAACATGTATTTCAGTAACATAGAACATTCTCCAAAGATTTTCTCCATGTTAATTAAATCTAATTAAGCTCGCATAATTAATTCATGGGTGCTTGATTAAAATGAGGATCAAAAGACTCTTCAAAAGTTATTTTATTATGAAAGATGAGGAAAACTTTGTAGATGTGGGAAGGTGGGTAAGTGCTTATACATCGTAGGTAATGAATTTATATTATACTAGCTTCCGCCCGCGGCTTCGCCCGCATAATATGTCGACGAATTATATACATAAACCTTCCTCTTGAATCACTCTATCTATTAAAAAAAACCGCATCAAAATCCGTTGCGTAGTTTTAAAGATTTAAGCATACATAGGGATATAGGGACAGAGAAAGCGACTTTGTTTTATACTATGTATTGAAGATAAATATTTCAATTAGATTTGAAATGTTATAATTTGTTTCGTAGGTGTAACTAATTAATGCACTAGATAATACTTTGATGAATACTCGTTTATGTCATAATTCTAAAAATCTTCTTCTTTTCGTGTGGTGAGTGACTAACCTGGTGTCAGAGTTTTTAACGAAGCCCGGCCTCTGACTTAGCTTCACATGCTTTTGAGAAATATCTCTCAGACATGCTGGTTTCCACACGATGTTTTCCTTCACCGATTTTTAAGCAAGTGATAATTATACAAATTCATGTGCGTATACATGAATTTGTAAAATTAGAGGTGCTTGTCTTGGGTGTGAACTCGAGACCTATGACTTGGCAGTCCGACGGTCACACCATTAGCTATCACTATTCTAAAAATAATTTACGCAAAGTAAAGGACCTGTCTGCGTTTGAACCCACGACCTACAACTCGTAAGACGGATCCGTTACCACTGGGCTACCACAGCTCGCAAGACACAAAAGAATCGATACTAATTAATCTTTGAACTCAATAAGTTCTGAAATATAATAAAGAAATCTTGGAAATAGGTACATATGAATCGGATGTCTAGTTCATTTCTATTAACTATTTAATATCCTTAGGTGGTAGAGCGCAGGATTAAAACCTCGAGAAACGATTCAGTAGAGGAAATTACACAGACATTACTATAAGTATATAGATCTTACTTCTTTATTAGACCGGGTCTAAAGATTAGTAACATTTTCTATAACCTTTTAAACACCAAAGCACAAAACGCACGCGCGTGCCCTCCACGCCAAGCTACAAATTTATTTCTTCTTGTTATCATGCATTTCCCAATATCCATGATGTCTTTTAATTTGTTTCATCTCATTAAATACGTCGAGAGCTTCAATTTTTAAGATACAACACAAAAGTCATTTTTTAATTGTTTCTTTCGTGTTGATAGTGTACCGCATTGTCACATATTTGTATAGTTGACGTTCAGGACATGCGCTTGCTTTTCACGTATATAATGTTGTAAGAATGGCGTTCAAAAGGATAATGCTTGAAATAGTATAAACTGCTAGCGACCCGCCCCGGCTTCAAACTGGTGTAATGTATTTAGCTTACTATCGTGCGGGTAAAGCCGCGGGCGATGGTTACTAAGCAATAATAATAATAATAATAAGTTTAATAATAATAATAAGTTTATTCCTCCTCA
Source organism: Hyppa rectilinea (assembly GCA_951799385.1). Lineage (NCBI taxonomy): Eukaryota > Metazoa > Arthropoda > Insecta > Lepidoptera > Noctuidae > Hyppa > Hyppa rectilinea. The sequence goes on along the minus strand of OX637322.1, from coordinate 9,749,869 downwards.
CAATGAAAATCTTATTCTAGGTTTCACATGTAACTTTTTTTTTTTTTTTTTATCAATGTGCGGAGCTGGTGTCTGAGTTGGGCGTAAAATGCCTGTATTACAAATCACCAGGTCCCCACCCCAGATAGAACAGAAAGTTGTACTTCAAAAAGAAAACATGACTTTGCAAACTAAAGTTAAATCTAAGGAGATTTAATAATAACATAAAAAACTTAAGTATTTATAATTTATAATTTTGAGGGTAGAGCTTATAGGTAGAGCAATACTTATAAACTTTCCTCTTGAATTATTTTATCTATCTGTTCACGAAAACCGCATTAAAATCCGTTGCCTATTTTAAAAGATCTAAGCGCACAGATGGACTAACGGCGGGGAGCGACTTTGTACTGTGTACTTTTGATACTATGTCGAGATAGTATATGTAGATTTAGCTTTAGTAGCTGTGCATATAAAAAAAAAGCTGATGAGAAAATAAATTTTTTATTGATTGTCAACGGTAACTCCGAAATCGCTTCGATACTCAAGCGCCACTTACTTTACTATTAGACGTTCTTAAAAGGTATTGTGTCGTTATAATTCATTTTGGGAGTGAAAGAGACAGAATGAGACTTACCGGCAACTATAAATGTTATATGAATACCTTCAGTGTTATAAACCTTCAGTGATTATTCCAAGAAACATCAATATAATGAGCTTAATAATGGCTTTATTTGGCCATTATTTCTAACAATTACAGGCTCACGGCACACGTGTAACAATTATAACGTTCACGATCATTAACATAAACTTACGAAGTACTTACGGCAAAAGACCTTAAAATATCTATTTAAGGTAGTAGTAGTCACCACAAAAATCCCGATGTTTCTTCTCTATTAAGCTTTTGAACGCCAAAGCATAAACGCACGAGCGTACCCTCCACGCCAAGCAACACATTTATTTTTCTTCTTGCTGTCATGAATTTCCCAAATATCCATGGTGTCCTTTAATTTGTTTCATGGCATCTCGTAAATTCGTACGACAGCTTCAATTTTTAAGATATCTATACAAACACACACAAAAGTATTGATTTAATTGTTGTTTTCGAGTTAATAGTGTACCGCATTATCATATATTTATATCGTTGGCGTACAGGGCATGCTCTTGCTTCTCACGTATATTATGTCACAATGGCGTTCAAAAGCTTAAATGGCCTTTTACATTAACAAAAATACCATCAGTATTACCAAAAACAGACCAATTAGCCTCTACAGAATATAATAAAAACATTGCCTTTCAGCTATGTAAAAGAAACTTAATTGAAACTTGGCAAAGTCCTAATCAGACTCGGCCAAGTTTTGCCAAGTCGGCACACCAATTTTAGGCTACTCTTGGACAAAAAAAGTGACAAAAACAGCCCCGTAATGGCTATGTTTTGACACAACCTATAGGCCTGCGGGAAATGAGATACGTTTAGACCAAGAACTTCTTTTCTTTTTTATATTAATTAAATACATGCTTCGGAATTTTCATTTCTATTTTGCCATTTCATGTGTTTTGTAATCTAAATTATGTATATCTTTTAATTGAACTATGAATAGGGGAATGGAACATTGTAAATTGAAATTATTTGCGTTGATCATTCTTGGTATTACTAATTCTTATTGCATAAACATGAATAAATTACGACTTCACTTGAAATACCAGCCTATTTGTTCAGTTAGTACAGAGAAGTTTAGAATTTTTGTAAATATGTGAGCACCATATATTTATGACATAAATTATTTTACCTGCCATCGTTATATGTGTTTTTCTTTTCACCATTTGTGGTGTAGTATTTTTAATGTGGGTGCATTGTCTTCACATATAATTTTATAATGCATGTATACTAAACATCTTAAAAGAGTAACAGTGGAGTTTCCTGCCCATTCTTCTCCATATGAAGCTACTTTTTGGAAGAGGCGACTAGAATCAATTCTATTTCTTGTTCATCATATAATAATAATAATAATATAATAATATCCTTGGACATTTCACACAACGCCATATCGTCCCAAGCTAAGCAACCTAATAAGTCCATATTTTCTTTCAATTATTTCCGCCACCGATATCATTAATGTCCAAGATAAAAACAAAAAGTACTTCACTTAAATCGCCATAAATACCCTGTCGTCAAATAAAACACATAAATTTACATTATTTGTACACGATATAATATTAATAAATAATAACGTTGGCCCAAACTCGTTACGTCGTTTGGCCAAGCGCGATATTTATGGCCCAAAATATAGAGGCTTCCCCTTAATGGATGGACGCCGGGAATAATCGAAATATTTATTATTCATATTCTATTTTTGGGAAAGACGCTTGACGTGTAGTTAGGTATTTTTACTCTACCAAGAAATATGGGCTTTTATAATTGCGGATATTGGTAGGAACAACACATAACGCCTGTCATCCTCGAACTTATGTATTATGTAATTTTTGCCAATTATGTTTGAGTCCACTGTAATTGGGAGTCAGCCTAATGTCATAAACCGGACACAAATTTAAACAGGATTGTCCGAAATGGTTACCGCTACCCCGGAACATAAAGGGCAAAGGAAGGAACTTGGATGGGTTTCAGTCAGTAAGAGTCTGAGACTCTTCCGCTCCACCCAGAGCGGGAGGGGTCATTAGATCGGGGGGGGGGGGGGGGGGGTCATTAGGCTGTTAATGAAAAAATCTTATAGAAAAACCCGAAAACATTTTGCCTGATCCGGGAATCACACCCCTCAGCAGTATCGCTTGCGGCTACTAGAAACTAGGCAGTCAGGTAGAAACCGTGGAATAGATAGAGCGTCTTTAGTTGCTGTGGCTATTTCACATAGGGTTTCAGCATTATGCAGAGCGAAGGCAGTTTTGCGCGGATAAGACATATTTTCCCCAATCTTGTTCTTGTTTACGTTTTTGTCTTTTTTCTTTCTTCTGTTCTTTTTTTTTGCTAGTTTTTAAGGCGACTGTCCATCAGTCGGTATGACAACTCATCACACAAAAACATTGGTAAAAAAAAAAATTGATCATAACCGTTATTTGGCCGTTTAAGTGTGAAATATGATGATATTCAAAAATAAACTGATCGTTATGGATGACACGTTTTTAGTTACGTTGCCAAGCCGTATTAATTGGCTAAAATTCGCCGAATCTTGTTATAGACGAGTATTTATAAACTAAATATCCTATGATGGCAAACATATAGCCAATATGACATCATAGGTTATTTAAAAATAACAGTTTAATTAAGTAAACAAACAAGAATTGAAATTATGCACCCCGAGCATTTCTACACGTTACCAAAGGGCATTGCTATTTAACAAAAATAAATGAAATATGCCCAATAGACTGGCAGCGTTGGCAACAATGCCAGCCTATTGGGCATATTTCCCGCAGACAGCTATGTGGACGCATTTTTTAATATCCACTATTTAGTTAAAATGAGGCTTTGTTATTATGAGGTACCAATTATATGCCCATGACTACTACATTAATTTAAGTAATTTAATCCTAAAATTCCAAATTTTTTATGAAATCAGTACGTTACTGTAGAGGATGGAAGATCCTCTACTAAGGGGGCTCAGTGGTAGAGCGTGTAATGTGTGTATAGGGCTTCTATACTATGAAGAGAAACGCTTCAGCAGTTTAAACGTATGAACTTATATTTTCACTTTGTTATAACGAATACATCTGTTTAGCTTCGCCGCCGGACGTCAAGTCTAGAATATGTCAAAACCTAACTATCTTATAATTATTTGAAAAGTTCGAATGCCGTCAGATAATTTCCAGCCTTGTACAACATAAGGTTTTACTCTAAGGCTCTACATCAGCTACGCCCCCCTTGAGTAAAAGGGAACACTTAGTTTTAAAATAACTAAGCCCTTTTACTCTTGGCATCCGAATCTATCTAATCTACCCCTACCTAGCCTAACATAAAAATTACCTAACCCCAGGAGAATCTACATGTGAGGTCTGGCCTTTGCAAAGGCAGGCTCAACTCTGGCAAAGCGAATCTTACGACATCACAAGAGTCCATGAATGCATTAATGTGTGCCAATGTGCACACAAACTAACGCTAGGCCAGTTTGAACTCCACTGCACCAAAACCTGAGGTAAAGGGTGCAGCCAGCCTCCGAAAACAAACAATGATATGAAAGTTCATATCGACCCTGATGGGGTTGACTGCAAAGAAGGCTGAACATCAATATCCTATATGCTCTGGAGCACGATCATGCTAAACTCAAGCACTAGAGAAATATGAAGACGAAGTATCGCTCCCTCTGACGCTTTAACGCGGCGAGGTGTGTCTCCCACACGCTCATCCGGTAGCGTCTCATTCATTTTTGATCACCATATGCAATAAACACAAAGAGATATGCATCAATAAACTATATCTTAAAACCAAGCTAAAATAATGAGAAAATGTTGTTTACATCTGTTTGACATGACAGACATGTCAACAAGTGGCAAATATGTCTAAAACTGACAATTAATTATCAACATAAAAAAGAAAAGTCTTTAACCTATTTAGCTGTAAAAAGTTTTTGCTCGCTACTACTTATCTCAAAAATTATGCAGCGACATGATATGAAAACTATTTGGAGTCGTAATTATATAATTCTAAAAAGTGAAAACTTCCATCTATTAAAAATGTTTCGAAACCTCTTTTTATTTGATTTTGTAAACCCATACTGTAAAAAAGCTAATTTATTAATGAAAAGTTTACGCGCTTTCCTATGACCTCTTTTGGTCATAATTTTGGAAGCCAACTTTTTCATTTTAATTTTTCTGACATTCAAAGTCATTTTCTGAAAACGTCTAATTCTAAGATTGTCATTATTTTTCCCTGTCATAGAACCGTTCTTGAAAATTTTATTTCTATGTTGGTTTTTCTTTTTAACATTACAAACATGTTTAACTATAGCTTTAACTATTCGCCGATGTATGTCCAAGTTACGATAAGTGTTTGTAACCGCAATCGCTGAAGAACTAACAAAAGGCTCACTCTCCTCCGCCTCTATCTTCGAAAACTCTAACGTTGAAGGAATAACTAAAGGCTCATCCTCCTTCATCTCTATCTTCGAAAACTCTAACGTTGAAGATTCAATAAATGGTTCATTTTCCTTCATCTGCACCATTTCGCTTCTCAATGTATGTGACTCCGCGTCAACCACAACCAACTCTTGGACACTTACATCCAATGAAATGGATACGAGACCATCTTCATCAACACGACCAACAGCGATGTTATTTTTATTGAACTCTACATCGTGATCATGGTAAAATTCATTATTATGCTCTGAAACAGAATCATGATCATTAATAACAGGACTGGACCGACCCGATTCGTCCAGTTCTTCCTCATGTTCAGACTCGAACACTTCCGTCTCCTCATCAACAGCACAGCTGTCTAGGCAGCTTTGCGCGTCAGCGCCAACAGCATCATCAACGTCGTCATCAACGCTGCTAACAACATCATCATCATCATCACTGCTCACAAGGCAGCTTGGCTCCGTATCTAGCACCTTCTCTTCTTTTGCGCTAGAAATCACAACAGCATCAACACAAACATTTACAAAATTTTCCTGTCCGCACTCCTCAGACAGCTCTTGTGTTGCGCCAGGTGAGGAAACATCCTCCACAGCAACATTTACTACATTTTCCAACACAAATGGAACACACATTCTTTTGTGAACTCTGCACGAGAATTCTTTCCTCAGTGCGTCACACATCGCTTCAAAACTGATCTCTTGATCATTATACATTATTGTCGAATGATAAATACGGGCTGGACCCTGCATAAATGCGCCCATAATCAGAGCCCAATTGCTCTTAATCCACTTCTTATCAATGGCCAACACTTGAAATTCGGCTAAGAAATCCTCAAAGCATACGCCGTTGTAGGCGGAATAAACAATCATGCTCTCCATGGTAACCATAATAACAACTATAAACCACTTAGCTTTATATATCCAGGCGTTGTTTCATTCGCCTGCTTTAATAACTTCACTTCATATCGACTAAGGCGTCGTTTTTATTATCTTGCGCACGACCAACAGATGCGTAAACATATACTCGTAGAAACAGTTCTCCTTTGTATCTTGTATTTATATATCATTTACTTATTCGTGCAGTCACATCCACCACGATGCGTAGAACGCCCGTTAAACGGTTTAACCGAAATTTTGGTTATATTTTATTCTTTTACTTGTGCAGATATTCTAAGGTTCTCCACACACCAAAAAACAAACGAGCGGGATCGTACCGCGTCTTCTAGTGGAGACTCAGGCGTACTCCACCAAAATGTAGAGGATGGAAGATCCTCTACTAAGGGGGCTCAGTGGTAGAGCGTGTAATGTGTGTATAGGGCTTCTATACTATGAAGAGAAACGCTTCAGCAGTTTAAACGTATGAACTTATATTTTCACTTTGTTATAACGAATACATCTGTTTAGCTTCGCCGCCGGACGTCAAGTCTAGAATATGTCAAAACCTAACTATCTTATAATTATTTGAAAGGTTCGAATGCCGTCACATAATTTCCAGCCTTGTACAACATAAGGTTTTACTCTAAGGCTCTACATTACCTAACCCCATTTTACTCACAGATTTCTAAATAAACAATATCTTCACTATATTAGAGAATAACAACATTTGTGGACCCATACACGACCCCCAAGTTATTTTGTCTGACTAGTTACCTATGTGAAGTAATTGTACAATTCCTCCTTAGAGAGATTACAAATCAGGTGTGGCGTAAAGGTGTTACCTTTTTTAGTGTTTTATTTCATCAAATCAATCAGTTAGACCTAGGAAACATTATGGTAACAATAAAACTCAGCCAGAAACATGCAGCACGAAACATAATCGAAACTTTGAAAAAAATGTTTCGAAACAATAAAGGAGAACGGCCAAAAATGTATGGGCAAAGAACCAAGACTGGATTTAAAAAAAAGCTTGTTAGATAAAAGGGTATTAGTTATAAATAAAAATATAACATTCTTTAAAAGTTATACCCACGATTGGCTATATATTTATTTTTACTAATAGTTACATACAGTTGTAAGCAGTATGCGGCATGCCTGAGAGATATTTCTCAACAGTATGTGATGCTAAGTCAGAGGCCCATGGGCAGCATTAAAACTCTTACACCAGATTAGTCACTAACCACACGAAAAGAAGAAGATCTGTATATTGTGTATAAACATTTAAATGTATATAAAATAGGAAATATAAATATAATATCTAATAAAATTATTAAATAGTTTGCAAACATTTTAAAAGACCGTAAATATTAATATTGTCAAACAAAAAGTTAAATATAAACATTAGAGTTTTCAAATACAAATACATAGTAAGTTGTTACGGTGTGGTACTTTACTTAGCACTTTAAATATTAATACTTTAGCACTACTTTGCAACAAAAAAGCGCTTGAGTGTTAACTGAACATCCGTGTTTGATCAGCTGACATCACTCACTCACACATCATAATCGAAACCTGTGTTCTTAACTTTTACGGTTTGATTAATCGACTTCACTACATAGTATAAAACTAAGTCGCTTTCTCTGTCCCTATATGCCTTTGTATGCTTAAATCTTTAAAACTACGCAACGGAATTTGATGCGGTTTTTTTAATAGATAGAGTGATTCAAGAGGAAGGTTTATATGTATAATTTGTCGACATATTATGCGGGCGAAGCCGCGGGCGAAGCCGCGGGCGGAAGCTAGTTTACTTATAATACTAGCATCTGCCGACAGCTTATCCCGCGTGGATGTCGAAAACCATCCCACGGTAACGTCCGGTACGTTAAAAAGTATCTTGTGGCTAACTAATAACATCAGCACGGATCGATCCACCTGGTTAAGCTACGCTTGCCGGGGTTGGTCTGTGGATGGGTGACCATCTTCAAATATCGAAACTCCACCGTGCCTCGGAAAGCACGTCAAGACGTTGGTCCCGGCTGTCATTCGTGGATCTTTGACAGTCGTTACGGGTAGTCAGAAGCCCGAAAGTCTGACAGCCAGTCTTACCAAGGGGTATCGTAATACCCAGTTAGTGACTGGGTTGTGGAGGTCAGATAGGCAGTCGCTCCATGAAAAATACTGGTAATCAGCTGAATCCGGTTAGACTGGAAGTCGACCCCAATATAGTTGGGAATAGACTAGGCAAATTAAACACTCAAAAACACTTTGGCCGACCTGGGAATCGAACCTATAACCTCATGCTCAGCAGAACAATCGTTGAAGCACATCCCATAACGAATACAAGTTTATACATGCATATTAGTAGTGATATTGACGATAACAAGGCAAATAGTTTGCCGCCATAGCTTAAATTAGCTTTGTACGTCACATTAACGGAATATTGATGCTTAGCAAATATATGTACGCATGAATGAGTCCTCTATCACGTAGTAGTATTATGGGATTTGTGAGTAACATACAATACGATATACTAAACGAATATATACGACTTCCTTTTTTTGACGTTGGGAAAGCATCAAATGACCCTCCCGCTCTGGGTGGAGCGGAAGTGGTGGGACTCAAGCATACCTGGCGAAATGCGGGTGTACTTTAACTACACCTCTATTTAACCCTACAGGACTTACAGGCGTGATGTTTATGTTGTGTAACAACCAAGAAACTAATGGAAAATGTTTAAGTATGTAAAACACATTCTGAAACACTAGACGGAATCAAAATGAAAGTAATTATTATGATTTATAGGAGTTCTTGGCTAAGTACTAACAGCCGCACAGGTCGACCCATCAGGTTAAGCTACGCTTGCCGGGGTTGGCCGTGGATGGGCAAACATCTTAACATACCGAGACTCCTCCGTGCCTCGGAAAGCACGTCAAGCCGTTGGTCCTGGCTGTCATTTGTGCTTCTTTGACAGTCGTTACGGGTCGTTAGAAGCCCGAAAATCTGACAGCCAGTCTTACCAAGGAGTATCGTATTGCCTTGTTACTGGGTTGTGGAGGTCAGATAGGCAGTCGCCCCATGTAAAATACTGGTAATCAGATCACCCGCAGATGATACTCGTAGATGTATTGTCGAAGTGAAAAGATTTTTACCGGTTTCAAAAATAAATACACGAAAGCCTCTCTGCAAGTCAAACCCAAATACAAAACACATTGGTACGAAATCTTACTTTGACGTGTATGACAGCTTTGTACACAAAAATCCTCTATTTTCAACATACATTCCTAGTACCTCTGCAGTCACTTTTGTCACGTACACATCGTCATAATTATATATATTGCTCGGGGTGCGAACGATGTTACCTGAGCTATTGTCTTCATTCTATATTGCTCCACTGCAGTCTATTGTACGTACTATATATCTTTTCTACAATAGGACCACTCTTTGTTGAAAGATTAAAAGATCCGTTAAGGACCTATGGTCCAACTGCCACTTCTTATAGCATTATTATTTTAATATGACTTCAGTGTGAGAAATAGATGAAGCTGTACAACAAAGTCGAAAGTAGTGTTCTTTCACTCTTCTTTTAAAAACTGCAACAGTTTGGTAGTCTCTGTAACACTGCCGGTTGACATTAAAGACTACCAAACTGTTGCACTTTGGCACGTGAATGAACACTATCTGTCGACTTTGTTATATTAAAAGTTGCATGTATTTACTATATTAAATCACATTTTAATTTAGTATGCATACTATAGTGACATTTATTTTAGTAGTATGTATGTATCTAACTTTGTATATTTTCATAGTGTATGTTTGTATTTAAATAAGTGAATTGTTTCTTTATGTTTATGTATGTTCTTTTCTCTCTTAATATTACTCACGTTTTCTACATCTCTTTCATTTACTTTCCTATCGCAAATAATTATGCTGGAAGAGATTTTTTAGAAATAAGCATCATTTTTGTCCGTATTTTCTGTTCCTTTCTTCTTGTCTGTTTTTATGTTTGTACATAAATGGTAAAATAAATAAATTCAAGAGCAGCTCTATAAGTCGGATGCCAGTTTGACTTGAAATCGACCCCATACTTTTTGAGAAAATGATATGCTTTTGGCGAGAATACACACCAGTCGTTACCCCAATGACTCTTATAACAAACGATAGATCGCTGACCGCCGTAGGTGTTAAGTTATTTGCATTATCAATTCGGCAAAGTATAATCGACTGCCTTGTTAGATAAAAAGTCGCAAGCGCTACTTCTTAGCACGAAGTCTTGGTTTGATTCGTGCCAAAGTGTCATCGGATTTTCCATCTAGAATTTCTCAATTACAGCCCAGAGTCTGCAATTATACCCGGTCGATGGCATGGGGTCGCCTCCTATTTCAAGGGACTCAAACATACCTGGAGAAATGTCGGTGTAATTGTTATACCTAACCTTGCCCTTCGGGGATTAGAACTGAGATGTTATGTTATATTAATTTGGGTTTAATAACAAATACATTGCTAGGATTTTAGTACCAATCCAAACGAAACGATACTAGTAAAAGTAATAACTACATGTTTACTACCGGTTTTGTTATTGTACAGGCTTATTTTACAGATTGTGGGCCAGCACATCAAGTTACCTATAGACCCAAAAAGTCTTTGAATAAAACCAATAATGAACTGTACAAATATTTATGAAGTGGAATACTCCTCCAATCACCACCAACCTAACAGCCCATTACCTCACCTAAATGCCGTGTAGTCGTAATAGCTGCTACTGATATTTGGGTCAGATCCATCAGCTTGAACCAGCTACCGTGTCACAAGATTTTGATTGATAATGTGCCATGATACAGCCAGATTTTTCGACGTATTTTTGGAATAAAGGTGCAACGCTGCTGAATTGGGAAGGTCGGGAGGTTAAAGTAATGATGATGGTCTAAATAATTGGAATGAATGGAGAGTTTTTATCCAATTACTTATATGGAGGACTGGTTGTTGAAAATGTAGTGTAAATGGATTCTTTTTGTTTTTTTACAAACATAACCCGCCTTTTTTCCCCGAAGGGATACCATGCACCAAATTTTTATCCAGTTATGTTTAATTTTTATGTCATATTTAAAAAAAAACAGCCAAGTGCGAGGCGGACTTGCGTACGAAGGGTTCCGTACCATTATCTATAAAACAGTTTGTTGGATGGGAGCCCCCTTGAATATTTATTTTATTGTGTTTTTTAGTTGTAGCGGCAACAGAAATACATCATCTCTGAAAATTTCAAATGTCTAACTGTCAGGGTTCATGAGTTTCAGCCTGGTGACAGACGGGCAGATGGACGGACATGGGAGTTTTTGTAATAGGCTCCCGTTTTACCCTTTGGGTACGGAACACTAAAAACTCATCAATGGGATCTTTGTATATTTGTTTGGTAGACAGGAAAAATAGGCACAGAATTCGACAAACAAATATGACCCTCTGTCCCACTGCAGAACAAAGAAAAGTTATCCTTTTCTTCTTTGATCTTAAAACATAAAAGATTCCATCCAATTTACCCTTTTTTATCGTAGAAAACTAGTCAAGATTACACAAGATTTTTTTTTATATCAGACAATCAAAAAACAACAATATTTTCACGTGACCAGAGGGCTGGCCTATTTTTCGGTCAAAGAATCAGCATTGCCATACAACGTGGCAATGCTGCCAGCCTTTTGAGAACTTTTCCTGTTGACAGCGATGTGGACGAATTTTTTTATGCCCTTTGAATTTTTTTTTTCCCTCCTGTTATATACTTGTACATAGTTATTAATATTTTTTTAGGTATGTAAATATTAAGTTTAATAATTTATGCTAAATTGAGAACAATATCATTCGCAAACATAATTATTATATATCATTACGCCCAATTTGGGACAGTTGTGAGCTTCGTACGTCGTCGGGACAGTCCTGCGTGATGAATAAAAATGACAGTTTAATAGCTATCAACCTAAGAGTAGCGTCTACCTTGGGTCTATAATAGAGGAGTAGGTTATCGTATAGTCACGTGGTTTTTTTTATAAATAACAACAAAATGAGAATTGCTATGATATCAAAGTTGTCGTTCCAAAAATTCCATAAAAATATTTGTTTTTTTTTTATAGTACTTACATGTACAATATAAAAATAATTCATAATTTATTTTTAACTGTAACATTCTTTTTAGTTTATCCAAAAGCCACCTAGGAGTTTACTCATTATTATAAAGATGTCTTTTACTTTAAGACAAATACAAAAACCGAGACACGGACTCGCTGATATTAATCTTAATATTTCTATATTTTTTAAAAGAAAATTTGATTTATCATCCAGGGTTGCATGATACTAAAATTGCCCTTTAACAAGACACCATAGATATCACATTTTCTTATGACGTGGCACATTTCATGGTAACTTTTATGAGCGACCATAAATCATAGTTAGCAGAAAGGTCACTAGGTCAACGAACTCTTTTAAGTACCCACTTTTGATGCTTTTAGCAAAACTGTAGGGGTTAACAGGAAAGACGTTAATGCGTCATCAAAAAGACGTGTGTGTTTTCTCTTCGCTTGTGTCATAAGAAAGAAGGTTTTGTGGCTATCAGATGTTTACACGTCATCTGACTACTCTTTTCCCAACTATGTTGGGGTCGGCGCCCAGTCTAACCGGCTGCAGCTGACATGGAGCGACTGCCTATCTGACCTCCACAACCCAGTAACTGGGCAATACGATACCCCTTGGTAATACTGGCTGTCAGATTTTCGGGCTTCAGACGTCCCGTAACGACTGTTAAAGATGCAGAAATTTTAATGACAGCCGAGACTAACGGCTTAACTGAGGAGGCTCAGGAGTCTCGTTATGTAACAGATGTTTACAAATCTAATGTAAATATCAAAATACCGACGAAGTACATTTAACTACGAGTGTCATCAAGATTCTTGTACTATGGAGCGAAAACGGAATCATTTAGCGAAATTTTGTGGGCAAGTAAAAAGTGAGATACCATAATGTTTTTATACTGTTTGTAAATTAAGGTGAGCAACTACAAATAGCAGTTAAATAAAATATTTTGAACTGCATCAAGCGTTATTTATTGACATGAAAATAACTACAAAGTACATCTTCAAACACAAACAGTTTATCAGACGATGCACATCATTCGGCGCGTCAAGGTCAATACTAATAGCTAGCATAAATTCAAGAGTTTCAATTGGCAATACATTGAAACTCTTGAATTAGTTGCATTCGGGTTTTAATGCAAATCACCCTCATATTATACAGGCGAAAGTTTGTGAGTGAGCGTGTGTGTGAGTTTGTATGTCTGTCCGTCCTTCACACTCAAACGGCAGAACGGATCTGGATGAAACTTGGCACAGAGGTAGTTTATGACCTGGATTAATATATAGGATCCCTTCATCCCGGTAGTACGTTCCCTTGGGATAATTTCCACACGGGCGAAGCTTTGGTAGCAGCTAGTGGATAAGGAGTAGAACCAAAAATTAAAAGACATGTGTCATTAACCAGCCCGCACTGGGGCCTCGTGGTAGATTACTGCCCTCTACCTATTAAAGCTTGGAAGCTTGGAAGCTTGGAAGCTTGTGTGTTGTGACAGTGGGAGTATTACAGGCTGAATATAATACTCAATAATGAACAAGTTTCATGAAAAAGAAAAATAAGTGTCAAGAATTTTTCCGTATTTGGCTTTTCACATTAAGCGGGATTGTCCGAAAGGGTTACTGCTACCCGGGAACATAAAGGGCTAAGGAAGGACCATTGATGGGATTTAGTCAGTAAGAGTCTGACACTCCCTTCCACTCCACCCAGAGCGGGAGGAGTCACTTGATGATTTCCCACCCCCAAAAAAAAAGGCTTTTCATATCGGCAATCTAAAAGCCTTTTTATGTGAATAAAGCCGTAAGTCTAAAATAAATGGAGGACACGGTAGAATTTCAATAGCAAATCAGTTCAAAGGCTGGGGCACATGATAACATCCAACCCCTAAGGGCAATAACACAATATACTCCATTATTTTCAACTTTATTCTGTTACCCAAGAAGATTATAGAAGTTATTATGAAATAAACCTTTTTAATTTGGCAGTTCAAAGAGTAATTCTGTTTACACTAACTTTTCATTTCTTTCTTTTTTGTTTATGGAAGAGTAAATCTGTTGTCAGAGGAAATTGTATTTTTTCGGTTAATACTTTTGTTAATTGTTTTGTTTTAGAAGTGTCAACTAACACAAAAAATTGTGCTGGGTCCATTTTATTTAACTGTGTTCTGATGATTAAAAGTTTAGGTCTAGAAAAAATTATTACATAACATAAAGTGACGCTTTGTTTCCCTGCAGGGATCGCCAGATGTGTAGCTATAGTAGGCTCACATTACGCCAGTTTTGTTTAGGTCCCATGTAATAGGGGGCAAGCTTATATTTAAATGTGATGAAAACAATGCTCATTTTTAATACATAATTACGTCTAGCAGCCGTAGGAGCAGTGATAGCCTACTGGTGTACCGTCGGACTGCCAAGTCATAGGTGTCGAGTTCAAACCACTGATTTTACGGATTCATGTGCGTATTGTATATTAATTATCACTTGTTTAAAAATCAGTGAAGGCAAACATCGTGAGGAAACCAGCATGTCTGAGAGATATTTCTCAACAGCATGTGAAGCTAAGTCAGAGGCCGATGGGCAGCATAAAAACTCTGACACCACACGAAAAGAAGATAACGTCTTGTCGGTTAGAGATAAACTACGATAACATGGCCCGCCCCTCCAAATTACTGTTTCAATGTTTGTAGTCACATCCTTACGAAAGAGTTTGTATGTAGGTCGTTGTAAGTATTCTTCTTCGGTAGCTGGCCGGTAGCAACATGCGTTGTGAGTTCTAACGTTTTGAATTTAGAAGGGGCCGCCCATGATATCGTAGTTTATCTGAAATTAATCGTTTCTTTTTTCTTACATCGACCATATTTGCAGTTTCGCTTAGCGACTGTCTGACCTATAAACCATTTTATTTCTTTATTCATTAACTCGGCTAGGTCATAACATTATTATTAAATACACTTTACATAACTCATTTCACGGTACGGTAATACTGCCATTTTTCATCACGCAATATACGGCATGATTTGCATAAGGATTAAGGGCCATGTTTTTTGTTAAACAATGAGAAAGAAATGAAAGAAAAATTGTTTATTCTAATATTCTGAGCTTTTTACAGGAGTGTAACTTGATATAGTTGGTTATTTTTTTGCTTTGAGAGTTCTAGCGGCGAACCACCACTTTTTATAGCAGTATTATTTTCCATATTGCTTCACATTGGTAAAGAGATAGAGATATTTCCAGTATAGCTCCATCTCTTTCTCACTCTGAAGTAATATTAATGTAATAATGCTGTTTGAGGTGGTGGTTGGCCCCCTGGAATTTGGTTAGGAATAAAAACCTACTCTTTGACTACGACTCTTTCATGTATACAAAATATTGTAAGTTGAAACTACCTTTTGGAAGGGGCGACTAGAATGAATTATATTTCTTGTTCATTTTGACGTTCAAAAGTGCCTTTTTTGTGCCTATTTGAAATAAATGATTTGACTTTGAGTAAGTGCCAATTTGACCAATGAAACTGAACGCGACAAACACATCTAAAACGCGGTAGCAAAATATATTTTAGAAAAAAAAAGTATATTTTAGAAACTGACGTGACCTGAATACTGTAATATTCTTTACATTCCACTCAATTAGCAAAGCCGTTATTTTAGGTCACCTGTCAAGGTGATCTCGGATCACGGCCAAGATATGCCATAACTAATGAAATTCCAAGTAAACTAACGATGCTTTTAAATATTTCTCTTTGTATCTAGCGTTTTTTAACGAAAAATAGCTTCGGAAATTGAGATGTTTAGTTACTTCTCTGAAACTAGAGCGTTGGAATTGTGCTTTATGTAAGATTTGATTTTAGAAAGAAAGAAATAAAATACGTTTATTTTCGGCAAACATGACGCAGTAAAAAACAAGCTTATTATTTTCAATAATTATGTAAGTGAAATTTACCACTGTGGCCAACCCGGGAATCGAACCCAGGAACTCACGGAGTAAGTAGCGCTTGCGACCACGAAGACCAGCGCGGCATGGAAATCATCGCAAAATATAAAAGATAACTTATCGTAATCAGTATATTATAATGTGCCCACTACTGAGGTTCTAGGATATAGCAGTTTTCTTACGATGTTTTCCATCACCGCCTGTCAGAGTTTGAACCTACAACCTAGCAGTCGTAAGTCGCAGACGTTACCACTGAGACCCCACCACTCCTTTGTCACACTATTTGACACGGTCTAAAATAAAATATTTAAACACACGGAAAAAAGAAAAAAAATCGTCTTAAAAATTTCCATCATCGATTGATTCGAAGATATAATTATAAATTTGCATTTAGTGCTAATAAGTATTCCAATTGATTTAAAAAATTTATGAAGTCACATTGTTATATTTCATACCAATCACGTACAAATCCCGCGTTTTGACAATTCCTATAAAGTAACGTTATTGAAAACCCGTTCAAATACCCAATTATAACTTTACTCTAACAATTTTTCATGACGATTAGAAGGGAGGCAAGTACTACTGTCGGGTTAATCCTACAACTTTATAGATCAAAAGATAAATCAATAAAAAAATATGTTAAAAACGGTACTTTTTTTATTGAACGCCGCTTAATAAATTCCAGTTGATATCAATCAGTATCAAAATCAGCTGCTTGACAAATTACAAGAAGAAAAAAATATATTAAAATGATAATTTATACAGTTTTTTTGCAACGCTACTTGGAAACACGAATAAAGGTTCCTGTAGACAGGCACGATGTGAAAACAATTTCTATGAAAACTTCATGGAAATTTATATACCGGAGTCGCGTCTCATCTGTCTAAAGGAGCCTTAACGACATAATGATTTACTAATGTTATTATTACGCCTATTCGTGTATCATAAAAAAACATAAGTAGGCATAACTTGATTTGACCGGTTTTTAAAGCGTGTGAAGCTGCGTATAATGATAGTATGATTAGTGGCTGTCTTTTGATTTATCTTTAACTAGCTGACCCGACAGGCGTTGTCTTGTTCTCCTCTTGTTCTACCCAACCTACCTACCCACCTAACTTTTCTCACCTTTTAAACCTTCCCTGGACTGCGACAAACATTTCAACACCAAAATCAGCTAAATCGGCCGAGCCGTTCTCGAGTTTTAGCGAGACTAACGAACAGCAATTGATTTTTATTTATATAGATAGATAGATAGATTAGGATGTGCTTTAAAACTTGTACAGAGGCCTCTGTACTTGTAGGAGAGGAGTTCTGTAATACTAAATTGTTAAAACCTCAATAATTATAGATATTATTGATTCTATCCAGTGTTGCGATGTGAAAAATTAGCTCCTGCAACGAAGTTTTAATTACTTTGAACAGTCTAGCTTTTCCATGTCGAGGATTTAATTAATAAATTGGAATCTACAACCTAGAAAAAGCTAGAGTTTACTAGGTATTTTAAAAAGATAAAAATTGTGTGGGTAATTACTAGCATCGTAACTATTACTTATGACATAATTAATTCTCCCACGATTTATTCTACTACTTTCAATAATATTCTTTAATTATTTCTGTGTCGTATAGTAATGCCTTCTAACATTTTACGGACTTAGTAACCAAAATGAAAACCCATCGTCTGCCTAGCTGGCTCCCAGTCTAGCACAAACACTGCCACTATATTTTGTGCTATTCTAAGCTCAGTTCCTTCAACACACATACGTGATCGTGGCAGCGTATGGGCTAGCCGCATGCACCTGAAAACCAGTATTATTGTAATAGACAAAACGATAAGTATGTGGGTACAGAGGGCAGCACATTAAGTTACCTCAATCTGTCAATATTTTGTAATCGTTTTTCAACTCAATTATAAAAGCATAAGGTTCATTTTTAATTGGGCAAATGTGACAGTTTGGCATAGCTTAATGTGCTGGCGTCTGTACATAAACAATTATGTCGAAAATCATATGAGATAATACAATATTCAAGGTCCGTTGGTTTGTTGATGAGCAATGTAATGTAGCGAAGCGCTCTCGGGGAGACGTTACGACAGGCCGTAGCAAAACAAGCGTTTTACTAATCAATTATTAATATGATAACTACAAGACACAATAAGAGAAACATTTAAATAATATTACTATTTTGCAGGTACACATTGATGGCACACAACAGATGGCAGATTTCGCCTGAAGGTTCTGAAGTGGCAAACTAGTAGCGAAAGACATACCTATAGTATAGTTAAGATCTCGCTGCAGACTTGGTCATAAATCATAATCGGAGTAGGGATGTGCGCTAGTTGCGCGCGCTCAAGGCCATTATCGATAACAGAATCATTAAAGTTATCACGTACACATACTGCATTCATTAAGTATGCAGGTTAACTAATGAGTACTAATGTGTTTTTACGAGACTTCCTTCTCGTATGTATTTAATATGCTTTGTAGTAAATTTGGTAATAAAATAAAAAAATGTGTATTTATTTCTATCACCCATTTATAAATATATAAAACTATCGATATCACTCATCGACTGCAGTAATGCACAGGACTACGTGTGGGCGTGGCCTGCCCATAAGGCCCGTGAGTGAGAAAGAGAGCGAAACACTCGAATGATTTATGACCGAGTCTGCAGCGAGATTTTAACTATACTATAGCGTTGCAAGTCCTCCCAACAAGGTGGACTGATGACTTTGTGAAGACCGCTAAATGCGAGAAGCACGCGGCATATGTTCAGCTGTGGACGTCTTTCATCAAGAATTAATGAAGGAATTATGCTTTTTTTAATGTTACTGGGTAACAAACAAGCTGGCAGTACTAAAATAGTAGATACCGAAGTGGTCACCTCCGTCTATAAACATCTAAATTACTAGAGGAATCGAAAAACCTCAAAGATCCCAGAGAAGTCTAAAAAATATCATGTGCCAATCTCTTCATATGAAAGTATATATTGTTAAAAGAACTACAAAATCATATGTACTAGGTGTGAAAGACAAACTATGTACCTAAATAAAATAAACGAGAAAATACATAATATTTGCACAGACAACTACGAAGCTACCATATCGTGACGTCATAGTAGCACAATGATGAGCATGATACAGAAATGTGATTTGTTTATTTATACTGAAACGATATAATTATCACTATGCGAGTTAGGTCTACGATTGTAGTCGTAATGACGTCGACGGATACACAATGACTGACCGCTTGCAGCGCGGAAAAAGTCTGTCAAAACAGTGAAGTAAAATTTATGGGCTCTGCTTATCACGCTATTCATTTATTTATATACCTACAAGCTACTGTCTCGGCTCCGGCCGCTACAGTATTGAAATTTTTTATACAAATTTCCTCCCCCTACTTCACTCGTTTCCTAAAATCATTTCATAGCTGACGTTTCCTACTTATAATCTCCTCTGAGCCAAATTTCATATTTGTAGGTTTAGTCGTTTTTGAGTTTTCGTGATTAATCTGCAGGGAGTGAATGAGTGACCTTTCGCTGTTATAGAAATGTAGATGTAAGATTAAATTAAGAACAAAACAAAACAGCCTTTCATTCCAAAAAATATGTTCTTTTCTGACTCCGCGGTTTAACCAAAAGGCGCCATTTTTAATACCCACATAAACTTTATAGCGAAATTCTTTCGGCTGCGTGTCTTTAAACTTAAAGTTACGGCCTTTAACCTAACATGAAACTGTGGGTCGAGGGCACCGCAAAGATAAAACTTAATCTCAGACTAAAATCTTTTGTTTCAGTGAGACTACGCACAACTTCTAAGGATTTACACGAACGAACCCCAACGCGATCAACACACCTAAATGCGTCCAAAAGCCCTTATTCCACATCAATGTTGATACTGATAGGTCTTGAACTCTCTCTCGGTCTAGATGTGCTAACTCCGTTCAATTTCATTATTGAAATTAGCCATAAATCAAATAATTATAAAGCTACACACGAAGAAACAGTAAAATGAAGGAGTGAAAATAACTAAGAGCGTCAAACCATGGGCATAGTCAGACCAACTTGACTGTATAATGTTTTCGAAGCTGAAGGATTCTTATATAACAGCAATGCAAGAATTGCAAGAAAAAGAAAGCAAAAGCCACAGACAAAGTAGTACATGAGGGTGCACTTCATACGACTTCTAGTCACCGTAGGCCCATGGGCACCATTAAAACTCTGACACCAGGTTAGTCACCAACCACACGAAGAAGAAGAAGAGAAGACCTTAGGCGTGGGCCTGCCGACGGTGAGTAATGGATAGTTCACTGTCCGATCAGGACCAGGCCCGTGCCGGACGACGAGTACGTGTTCCACGCGCGCCTCAAAGAGATGTCAGCATGAAGGAAGTGGCCCGTTAGGACCGAAGCCTGCCGGAGCAGCGGGATTGTCTGAAAGGGTTACCGCTACCCCGGAACATAAAGGGCTAAGGAAGGAACATGGATGGGTTTTACTCAATAAGAGTCTGTTACTCCCTTCCGTTCCACATAGAGTGGGTGGGGTCATTTGTTGACTTTCCACCCACAAAAAAAGGGTGCAGTTCATGATATTCTGTTATGTTATTCATATTATATTATGTTGGCAAGCCAACGCTCAAAGATTAGTTCTTTGAGCGTGGATACCAAAGAAAAACAGACGGTTAGCACAGAAGCCAAAGTCTCTAATTTAGCTATTTACAAAAGTACAGAAAGACAAAACAAAAACAAAAGACTATCCCGCATTAAACTCATACCAGAAACATTTCATCGCCAACTTTTTGTAACAAATGAATCGCCACAGAAAGTTGCGCCACTAAAATTGCTAGCCACACGCTCGGTCAGTCTTTGTTACCAAGTTTTGAAGCCGGATCTAAATCATTCATGTTTGTTTAGCAAGAATCCTTGTTAGGAACTTTCTCTTTCGACTCCTAATTTATTGTTCATCCTAACTTTTGTTTGGTCAAAATGTAATCTTGAGCATTGCAGTTGAAGTTGGTCTTTTATCTCAAGTAACGAATAGTTTATTGGTTTAAAGAGAGACAATTTTGAGAGAAATGTATCGATTTTCAAAGTTTGTTTACGTAAAATTCAAAGCATTAAATTAGAATTTCAAAACTAGGCGATTTAATGCCACACTACTTAATATGATGATGTATAATGCATGAGAAGAAAAACTAGCTGCTCAACAGGGCCATAGAAATGAAAAGGCGAAAACACATAAAAGTAATAAAATGTCGTCACGACTGACATACATACATACATAAATTCACCCCCTTTTGGCCATGAGGATAGGAAGAAACTACAGAACGCTACTTGCTGCATACTCTTTTAGCTTCATCTAAAAACTTATACACAATCATACACACATTTGATTTAATCTAAGTTAATACTATTTTCTTTTTCCTATTTTTTTTTTGCTTTTATATAAAGATGAAGTTACATTAAATCAATAATTTAATCAAAACTATATAGTTTTAGTATAATAATGATACGTTGTCCTTTTTGTATAACACGACTTGCTATGGAAGAGCGGACTCTCCTAATTCCGGCACTATCTATCCGTCTAAAAGGCGGATGCAATTACAAAATTTTGATAAAACCGGAAACTATTTTTTTTTTCGCCTACATACGGTACATTCATCTGGTCAATGTTGTAATGTAAAACTACGTAGATGAAGCCATTCCAATACTAATAATCCCATCAAAATCACAAAAGTGAATTAGGAGCCAAGTTCAATATAAAAGATGCATCGCTGTCGACTTCTCCGACAAAAGATCATAGGTATTACATCAAACTAACAGTATAGGTACAGTACACTAAATTGCGTATGACTTAACGAAGATAGCAGATAGAAGTTCCTTCCTTAGCCCTTTACCCTTCGGACAATCCCACTTGCCTGGCAGGCTTGAGCCCTAACGGGCCCCTTCATATGCTGACATCTCTTTGAGGCGCGCATGAAACACGTACACGCCATCCGACACGCCTCTGGTCCTGATCGGACGGTGAGCTACCCATCTTCTCCTTCTTCTTGGGGCTTTGGTTTCCGCACTCAGTCCTTGGCGGACCATTGTGCGTGGGCCATGGCGGCCTGTGGCGGTTATTCCAGCCAGCCCACCTCCTTCCAGAAGTTGATGACGTCTCCTGGTCTGTGTAATATTTCTGTAAAATATTTAGGTGTTCCAATAGTTTGTGTCCTAATCTGTGTGACGCCTGTGCACTCAAAGAGTACGTGCGCGACGGTTTCTTCAGCCTCCATGCAGGCCCTGCACTGAGGACTGTCCGTTATGTCTATTGTGTGGAAGTGTTTGTTTAGTGAGCAGTGTCCCGTGATGGTCCCCGTCATCAGGCGCAGGCCGGTTCTGTTCAGGCGGAGTAGCCGTCTGGTTAACCTTTTATCCAGGGATGGCATGGCCTCCCTGGATTGCCTGCAGCCCGGTGACGAGGTCCACCAGCTCTCCGCTTGTGTGTGGGTGATTTCTTGTAGCCATCTGCGTAGGTGGTTAAAGGGAATGGGTATGATGGGTTCCGGTCCGCAGGCTGGCGTACTGGAGGCTCTCCTCGCTAGCTCGTCAGCTGCGTCGTTACCTAGTGATCCGCTATGTCCTTTTATCCATTGTAGTGTCACGTAGAGCTACCCATTACTCACCGTCCACAGGCCCGCGCCTACTGTGGCCGGGAGTCGTCACGCGGCTCTCCACAAAGGTATTGACATCTTAGGATTAGACAACAATGTACCTAGTCTGTACGTGACTAGTTTTCTAAACTAGCCAAGTCAAGAATTACATGCGGCGTAGCCCCTTCGTTTTCCTTGTAGAACTTGGCTGAACACACTGCCGCATCTCTATAATACGCAGTCACTATTCTCGTACATCGTCAAAACAATATGCTAATGACACTCAACGTAGACACTGTCATATCATAGATAGCATACCGTATCGGATTGCATAACCATTTCCTTTACCAGCGTATGACCACTTCCTTCTTAACTTTGACCTTGTTTGTCTGGTAACGCATGGTCGTACAATTTCATGATGTTTTCACAATGCTTTGGTACAAACTAGTTTCGTGTTTGTTTGTCTACTTCGCTGTGTTTATTTGAAGTAGCTCTAGCCCATACACTGCCACGAATACGTATGTGAGCTGAAGGCACTGAGCTTAGAATAGCATAAAATATAGTGGCAGTGTTTGTGTTAGCTTGAAATTGTCACGAACCTCTCAGTGTTTTTATTAATAAACATTGTTCCGTCCACTAAATTTCATCAGTACATAGTATAAAACAAAGTCGCTTTCTCTGTCCCTATATCCCTATGTATGCTTAAATCTTTAAAACTATGCAACGGATTTTGATGCAGTTTTTTTTAAATAGATAGAGTGATTCAAGCGGAAGGTTTATGTGTATAATTTGTCGACATATTATGCGGGCGAAGCCGCGGGCGGAAGCTAGTAATTTATAAAATGAAAGGTTTTAAGCAATCAAAATCTGCCTAGCCTTTTTCCAACTATGTTGGGGTTGGCTTCCAATCTAACCGGATGCAGCTGAATACAAGTTTTTTGCATGGAGCGACTGCCTATCTGACCTCCACTACCCAGTAGGTAACTGGGTAGTACGATACCCCTTGATGAGACTGGCTATCAGATTTTCGGGCTTCTGACGACACGTAACGACTGTCAAAGATGCACAAATGACAGCCGGGACCAACGGCTTCACGTGCTTTCCGAGGCACGGAGGAGTCTCGGTATGTAAAGATGATCAATGGTTTTAATCAATGAAAAAAGAAACAAAAAGTCATTCTTACTTTTATAAAAATAATCTGTTAGGGCACTCGTCAAAAAATATCTAGTATCTACGGTACAAGTTCCAAAACAGAAGCCAGCTGGCGATCAGCTGATTCACAAGTACTTCACGTTCAAATCATCAAACAAACATTTATTGAACGAATGACAATCGTGAATTTTTACACTCCTTATCTATCTCCGGAAGTACATAGCTGTAGCGTTAGGCATAATAATTTTTATCATTTATAATACAGTTGCGAATTATTTAGCTTTGAACTATGTTGATATTGTATGTTAATTTATATAAAAAACAACTTGTATCTAAAATTAAATGACCATCTAACTAACTATTCAAATAAATACAGATACAAACAGGACACTAAGGCCTGTTTTTTTTTAAGATAGATAGACGTGCAAAAAATTTTGACGACGTAAATAACGCCCTACTGCAGGTCCAAAATTGGTTCACTGCAAATAATTTAGTATTAAATAGAAAAAAAACGAAGTGCATTAGATTTTCTTTACCAAATGTAAAAAGTAGTGATTGTGAGATAGTATTCAATCAAGAGAAACTAGAATTTGTCGATAAAACTGTTTTCCTGGGGATCACGCTCGACTCAAGGCTACAATGGGGTCCTCATTTAACATCTCTTGCAGGACGGCTAAGTTCTGCAGCATATGCTGTCAGAAAGATCCGTCAGTATACTGATGTAGATACCGCGAGGCTAGTCTATTTTAGTTATTTTCATAGTATTATGTCTTACGGTATTTTACTTTGGGGACGAGCTGCAGACGTCGACTCAATTTTTATTCTGCAGAAAAGAGCTATCAGAGCCATATATAATCTTCGTAGGCGCGATTCTCTAAGGGAACGGTTTAAGGTTATTAACATCATGACTGTACCTTGTCAATATATCTATGAAAACATCATGTACGCAAGGAAAAATCTGCATCTTTTTAGTAAAAGAGGTGAAAGACACAACTATTTCACTAGAAATAGGGACCAATTAGTTCAACCAGGTTGCAGGCTGGCTAAAGTAGATTCATCTTTCATGGGGTACTGTTTAAAATGTTACAATAAAATACCTCCCCACATTCTTGAACTTAATGAAACAAAATTTAAAACTTGTATAAAACGCACACTATGCAGCCAAGCGTATTATAAATTGGGAGATTACATTGCTGATAAAAATGCTTGGGTCAATGCTAGTCCAGCTCCACAAGGGCGCATCAACTAATTTATTAGACTACTGAAAACTGTTGGAGCTGCGGAAGATCAACAACAAAAAAAAAACATCTTTGCATTGTATAAATTCAATCTCTTAATATTGTATAACTGCTTAGCACATATGTGAGTACTATGTACCTACTATAAAGCGACCAGTTTCTGGGTGCGTCTTTCATTGACTTGAATATGCCCTGGCGGCTGAGAGTATGCCATGCTCACTTTAATGTCTCGCTGATGGTGGCGTGTGTGTTGGATCATTTAGCTCCCTTCAAAATGGTTGAGCTGAATGGTGCTAATATATGCGTCATGTTCGTGAACGGGCGCTGTCAGTAGGGACTGGTCATCTCTTAGCGGCTAAGGCTTGTTTTAATTTAATTATTGAATAGTTTTTACATATTTTATATCTGATGCTTTTAACGTTCTGCATCGTTCTCACATGTACTATATAATATTAATATGAACTATGTAACCAATATTTTGTAACCATATTTTGTTTAAAAGAGTGTCCATGGAGTTTCTTGCCCGTTCTTCTCCATAGGTACCTACTCCTTTGGAATGGGCAACTAGCTTCATTTCTCGGACCGACCGACACCTTGACAATTCAAAAGTGCCTGTAATTGGTTTATTTGAAATAAATACTTTGAGTTTGAGTTTGTCGCACATTGGCGGCACGGCATGGAAAGGTTTTTTAAGATGACGAATAAAATGGTATAAAGTTACGAATAGTATTGAAATAAAGTAGAAATTTCAATGTTAAGGCGCAGCGTCTATTGCTGGTACTAGACTGCATCGCTGTCATCCGAAAACATGTCCAGAAGACTGGCAGCATTGCCACTTATAACGGCAATGCTAATTCTTCCAAAGAATAAGCCAGCCCTTTAAATTGTGTTGATACTATCTGCATATTGTATATGACGATATTTAAAGAGAGTTTATCAAATATTTTATTATATTCATGACCTTCATTAGTGTTATCTTTGTTTCCATTAACTGAATGTAGACCAGTAAATTTGTCTTCAATAATGATATAAGATTTGTCCGGTCCTTCAGTACTCAATAGTATTTCGCGTCTGTACAATTTTGGTTCAAAAAAATTGTGAGGCGAATGTGACGCAGCACATCAAGCTATCCCTAACTGTCAAATTTTCTCAATTAAAAATGAACCTTATGTCATTGCAATAAAGTTGAATTACTATAAAAGAAATTTGACAGATTGTGGTACCTTGATGTGCTGGCCTCTGTACCTAATAGATATCTTCGATCTTTAACAAAAAATTTACATGTGTTTGTTG
The DNA here is from genome assembly GCA_951799385.1 of Hyppa rectilinea. Classification (NCBI taxonomy): domain Eukaryota; kingdom Metazoa; phylum Arthropoda; class Insecta; order Lepidoptera; family Noctuidae; genus Hyppa; species Hyppa rectilinea. The sequence continues at coordinate 9,723,588 of OX637322.1, read as the reverse complement.
ATTATACATTTATTGATTTATAAAGTTCCTCATTTTGACAATAACGATGAAAGACTACCAGAAGTGATTATAAAGCGTGTTAGGTTGTTTAACCTAACACGCTTTATAATCACTTCTGGGACATACTTTCAGGGTGTATAGTACAGACGCCAGCACATCAAGCTATCCCTAACTGTCAAATTTTCTCAATTAAAAATTAACCTTATGTCTTTGCAATAAAGTTGAAATACTATCAAAGAAATTTGACAGATTGTGGTAACTTGATGTGCTGACCTACTCATGAAAATGAACCACTTTGATTACCTATGGGACCAACTCTGATATTATACATATTTTGCAAAAAAATATCAGCTGTGCCATACATACCCTAGTCAAAGTAGTTCATTTTCATAAATACTACACTCTCGGAAAGTATATCCCTCTCTTAACCTAACACACTGTATATCCAAGCATGGTAAGTCTTTGATCCGTCCAAAGTTAAAACTTCTTTATTTAATATTCAGGTCGGCTTTCGCAAGAATTGGGCACAAGAAATGCCCACTTGTTGAATAAAATAGTGTTGCTCATACGACAAGCGGGGGGCAAGCCTATCTGATATGACCAAAGGACCAGTGGTACCCAAACTGAGCGAGATGGGCTGAATAATAAACTACGTTCAACAGATTAGGTGTTAAGGGACACGTTTCTAATTAGGGATTACAGTTATAATGATTAAAGGCGCTGTAGTAATGGAAGATCAAAGTAAATAAACTATTGAGTGACGTCACAGATGATGATGAAAGAGATCGTAACAAAGGGAATAGGTATATTTTGGACGTACTCTGTCAATTTTTTTTAACTATTTGGAAAAGTTGTTAATACATTTCCATATTGTATTTTAAGTATTATGTATGATGCTTTATCTAGTTTGAAGAGCTCGTGGCTAAGTAATAACAGGCGCACGGGTCGATCCATCAGGTTAAGCTACGCTTGCCGGGGTTGGTCCGTGGATGGGTGAGAATTTTTACGTAATGAGACTCCTCTGTGCATTGGAAAGCACGTTAAGCCGTTGGTCCCGGCTGTCATTTGAGCATCTTTGACAGTCGGTCGTCAGAAACCCGAAAATCTGACAGCCAGTCTTACCAAGGGGTATCGTTATATCCAGTTACTGGGTTGTGGAGGTCAGATAAGCAGTCGCTCTATGTAAAATACTACTATTCAGCTGCATCTAGTTAGACTGGAAGCCGACCCCAACATAGTTGGGGACGCAAAGCAGATTGTTTTTTTTTGTAATGAAACATTTATTATGGAGGAAGATGAAAGCTGAATTAAATTGTTGACTGTGTGGTTTCCATAATTGGAACCGTAGATAATTAGTGTCAAACTTTAATCAAAACCAAATTCATTCTGCAAATGAGGCCACAATGTGTCAAGTGGTGATTAATTATCGTATCGGATAGATTTTACATTTGTGTTTATGCTTAATTAATAAAACCGACAACACCGAGAAAGAGCGATTCAAAAAAAAATGGGAAGAATAATTTACAAAAAAAACTAAAAAAAAAAAGATCTTACAGTCGATCAAGCTTGCCATATAGATTGATTGATTGATTTAAGATTGGTGTTTAATTCCTGAAAAAAAAAGGACAAAGTATGCCTTATAAAATATCCCTAATAATTATAGAAAAATGAGGTACCTACCCTAAACAGTTTTACAACAAAGATTAATTTTAAGTTTAACAGTTTAACAGGTCAAAAAAATTTAATTTTATTAAAAAAAATATAAAAAAATCTACAAAAAATCGCATGGCATTGACATTGTCCTTCAGTAAGGTGAAACAAATCACACAAAACTATAATATAGTCTATAGACCTTCACCTCATTGTATGACATCCGCTAGCATTGTGATTTAAGCGTGGACCGCCGCACCTTAAAAAGGCCGTAATAATATATGTAGTGCATCAATAATGTAGGTATGACATATAATGACAATAACAACTATATTAGTAGTTCTAGATACAATGCAACCTATTTTATTCGTCAGAATTTTAATTTTTATCACTCAACTGACCGCACACAATTTGACAGCAATTGCATTTGTTTTTAAAACGAAATCATCATGATTCAAATTTTGATTTTGCTTTGAATGACCGTTTGAATTTCGAACCACTATTGCTCTTTGCAGTTTATTCCAGCCGGTGTATTCTGTATAGAACTCACCATGATATCTCAGGTGGAGTAGCTGTAATTCCACCTGATCCTAGGGATTGACGCTACTGACAGCTCACTTCGTGTTCACCTCACCTGTTTTGACGGTGAGCTTTTTACAGCATAGCACTACAGAACCTAGCTTTGTATTACGATGGTAATCAGTCCATTTCCTTTATGAAATCCGAATATAATCTACGCAGGAATGAGTGGAGTATTAGAATATATTAATTAACAAGTGACGCTTGTAATGTTATCGGATTAATAAGCTTCAGTAGTCGCGATCATTTTAGTGGCATATCGGGGAGATAACGTTCTGTGATAAGGCAGTACATGCGGTATATTACCTGCGGTTGATATATGAGTGTCTTTATCTGTCACTTTACGCTCTTTTGATTCGTTGCGGCTTTGCTTTGTTTTTTGGAGAATGTATTCTCGTATTCAGTAGGACGGGCAACCGACAGGCGACATGTCTCGCGACATCGAAAACGTTTACGGATCGATCGAAGTGGATAAATGCACTTAGTAGTAACCAACATTGTAATTATACCCCCGATCCAGCTTGTCCCTTGCTGTTCTCCCCCAGCGACGCCCTAAGCTTAGGTCCGTACTCCACAGGGCCCTTAGCGTGTAGTCGCTTAGTTTGTAAGTTTTTATAAGCCCTGGCTAGAGGCTACAATTTTGTTTGTGGCATCCACGGGCAAGTTTGGTTAAGCAGTAGACAACCCTATGGTTGAACTGCGAGATGCCATTAACAAATAAAAAAGCAACATTGTAATCCTAAGAAGTTGGTAATAAACGCTTGCCTTAACCAAACGTGTTTTATTTTTCTTCCAAACTTCATGAATCTTGACAAGGTCGCCATGAAGTACATTTTTCTATTTCACGATGCTTTTCGTGGTGGCTAGCGACACTTCTTGCGGGACAATTGTCGCCGTGGGACAGTTGTTTACGAGGCTTTACACAATTTATCGTATAGCATTCTTATTGGTGATCGTAAATGATTCGATTTTTTTTTAAGAAATCTTCTTATCTAATATTCTTAGGGCGCTTTTCACTATTGAAACTGAACGCGATCAGCGCATAAACCACGGTTAAGAGCTCTCAGTGTCATTAGTTTCGATGGAATAGTAATTGACAGCTCTTGAACGCGGTTCAGATGTGCTGATCGCGTTCAGTTTCATTTGCGAAATTCAGACTTGCCCGTCTTTTACGACACTGACAGGTGATTATGTTTGAGTATGGCGGTTTACTTTGATTGCATAACAAATTGATTGACGTTAATTCAAGTAGGTATGTTTACACCAGCATAGAGACTGATTGCTACTATCAATCAAGCAATTACGTATTTCAGAATCAAATTACCTATAATCACTGCTAATTTGATTGCTAATTTGTTTATAACTTGACAGTATTTTCTTTAGTATTAAAATGTGTTTTCAATTTGAATTCCGAAGCCTTTTACTATGGAAAACTTTAATACGCTATGAATACACGAATATTATTTTTCACTATATTTTTAACGAACAGTTTTAATATACAGTATGTTAATTAACGAAAGGCGTTACAGGTAATAGCATAGCGCCCATACATTAAAAAATATTGCCATATACATTTAAGTATGTTCGCATAGTTCGTAAAACTGTACGGAGCAGCTGATTTTTTTCTCGTTTTTTTTAATGGCAATATTTTTGCTGTATAATCTAATAAAATAATGAAAAAAATGAAATGTCTTTTATTATAATTAACTCTGTGAAAGCGATTTCAACCTAAAGATCTGTAAAAAGCTGAATGACTCATCAAATTATATGTCCTAAAACAGAAGCAAATATAAACGTACATATTAGAAAAAATAAAATCAAACTTCTTCGATACGATTAAACTGTCAGAATATGACTTATGATAATTATATTATCTAACTTTTTGATCGTGTCAACGTCAATGACGTAATATAAATAGACGCGTCATGCATGAACATCACGGCACTCGAAAACAGCGTAAATACTATCGGTAGCTAGATAGCTACTTAGACGAACGAAAAAAGAGAAAGAAAATTAAATGTCATCTACGGAATTCCTGTTGTTAGAGAGAGATAAATATATTTCTTTAATTACGTTGTCATTCTGGGGTGCATGCTCATTGGCCGGACGTGTACAAAAGGAGGCATGTGGGGAATAAATGGACACTCGATTTTCTCTTGTTGATATAGATTTACGGGTAAAATAATATTATTTTCGATTAAAATATGAATGCAGTATTTCGCAAATTAAATTGCAGTTTGCATTTGTCTAGAGACATTTTTCAATTTTTTTTCTTTTAAAATGCTTTTCTTAGAGTCTCAAAAATAGAACCTTCTTCAGATACTTGAACATGCTCCAAGCTTGTTAGTGAAAATATAATATTTTGTGCTTCTAGCTAAAACAAAGACAATTTATATCAATATCAATGTTTGATTACTTAAACATAACAATATAAATATATATATATATTCAAAAAATTCAAGATTTGTCGTTTGACTTATCTTGTATTTGACTAATATAGTCAAATATAAGATACTTAACACGACTTAGAGAATAACATAGCTGCCCTTTGATACATAGACAAAACCGCGGAGACTTAGTAATAGGGTTCCATTTTCAACCTATGAAGAAAAATATTAAAGCCTAAATATACAAAACTAAAAAGAAACATTTCAGATGAACCGGCCTAAAAATAAAATGATGTATAACTTTACCATAATTACAAGGACTGCTGTCTTTTTTAATCTTCGAACATTATTCTTCGCATGTCGCTGGTTAGAAAATGTTCCGAGCAGACCGTAGAGTATTTTGTGACTAGCCAATCGTCTTCACGCCGTTGAGCTCTTATAACGCTTAACCACTTTTCATTCATAAGCCCAACTTTAGGTAATCTAATTACATATTATATTGATGAATAGGTTTCATAGCACATTTTATATTCAAACAATATAACTCATCAAAATAAAAACAATGTAGCTTTATACACACTGATGCAAAGTACCCTATCATCCCCTAACGGCACGTGACTTACCTCAGGCGCCAGCCGCCATTAGAAGGCATCGAAAAACATAAAATAAAATAATTTTTTCTTGATACTTACGCATGAAATGATACTTTTTTATCTTTCATAGCTGCAGTATAATTTTTACATTTCCTATAAACACAAGACAGCATTTTTTTTTGTTATTTGTAGGAAGTTCTTCACACATATTATTTTAACAACACGTACAACCGCGGCAGTGGTTGGTACGCGACTAAATCGAAGTCCGGTAATTACCTTGCATTCATCTTGCCACTACAGAGCGCGGGTAACGTATCTATAGTTTAAAATATCATTGGTCAACGTAGCCTCGATTGAAAGCCGATAGGGATAGACATAATGACAATCGTTTGAATGTTGTTCTACAAGCAAGCGTTTTCGGCCAGTTTTTTATTATTCGATTCGAATTCGATTTTGAAATACTTTTGTCAGCTGTCAAACTGTCTTTTGTCAACGGCGTTTTATTGTTGGTTTAGGGAAAAATCGATTTAGTTATTTCTTTGTAAGTGTCGTAAGAATGACGCCATATCTTCCTCTTTTCGATAAATTCAAAAATTAAATGTGTTCTTTGTATTATTATATTTATTATGGGTAGGTAGGTAGGTACTGAACAGGTTAATAAATAGTTGAGTATTTTATGGTCCTCCGTCTATAGTCTGTCTGTCAGCGGACTGTATCTCATGAACTGTATCTCATAGACAGTTGAAATTTTAATAAATAGTGTATACCTATGGCCAATATAAAAAAATAACAATAAAATAAAATGCAAGAAATGTGTTTTATTAAAATGAGGTATTTTTGTAAAAATGATGTCGGTACCTACATAAACTTTGGTTTGCGACTTCTACTCGCATTTGGCCGGTTTTATTATACCTACTGATTTATACCTTTTCACAAAAATGCTTTCGTTCTAAGAAATTCTCAATGACAGGAAATCAAGAAATTATATATCAGATTTTCGTCCAGAATATGCACACTTCTTTTTTTATTTCCATTTTTTTTGCTTGGGTAATCATAAAATCTTCTCCTGCTACTGGGCGGCGCCTACCCGCGGGAGGACGTTCAGACTTTTACTGACTAAAACCCATCCGTGTTCCTTCAGTTGCCTGTAGCAGGAGCTACGGAAACTCTTTCAAACATAACCGCGATACTGGCATGCCTGCTCCTGCCTGATTTAGTGAAATATTCGTATCCGGCCAGTGGCCATAATTGACTTCTTCAACGCACTTAAAAAAGTGAAATTAAAGAAGTTGTGCTTTACATACCCACCTGCCTACCTTTTACGCATTATAGGCGTGAATGCTCTGTCACGTTTCAACGACCAAAAATTATCTTTTATTGAAAATTGAAACTTCAAAAGCTCATGAAACCAGACGCCGAAGTTTGTCACTGAGATCGATAGTTTATAATTATAAAGAGATTACTGAACATTGATTGGAAATGTTAAATTGAAATTTGTTTCGGTTTTTGATAAGGGATACGATACCTATTTTATGTAGCTAGAACTATTCGTTTATGTAAAATGGGTAATCTTACTAATATTATAAAGCTGAAGAGTTTGTTTGTTTGAACGCGATACTCTCTGGAATTACTGGTCGGAATTAATTTTTGTGTTGGATAGTCGATTTATCGAGGAAGGCTAGGTTATGTAACATCACGCTACGACCAATAGGAGCCGAGCAGTGAAACCGCGCGGGAGAAGCTAGTGTTGAAATGACAAGCTGAAGTAGATGCCAGACATTTTACTGTTTGCTCATTTGTGTCTTTTTATAGGCATCTTTCTCTCGAAGTATTTCTTTTTGATTTTGTTTGTGTGTTCTTTTAACCCGGTTGCTTTGAAAACTGGAGTAAAACCTCCTCTACATCAGTATTATTTTAATATTACTCGAGTTTAAGAAAGAGATGAAGCTATACAGGAGGTACAGCTCCATCTTTTTCCGATGTGATGTGAAGTTGGTTGGCCCCAAAATTATGACAAATATGAAATGAAGTTAAGTGTCGGGATTGTCCGAAAGGGTTACCGCTACCCCGGAACATAATAGGCTAAGGAAAGAACATGAATGGGTTTTAGTTAGTAAGAGACTGACACTGTCTCCCGCTCAACCCAGATCGGAAGGCAGTGTCTAAATCATCAAATGACCCCATAAATTTACGATCTCCCACCCTAAAAAAAAAATAAAGTTGTTCAAGCTCGGTGTATATACTTAGCTAAAATAAGTTCTACAAAGGAGATTATCTACCTTTGACAAAATAACTTACTGTATTCGTTAACTGACTATTAATATTAAAATCAAAACAGTGTTAATAATAGGGCTTGTAAATTATGAACCCAACAATTTATTAAACTAATAAAAGTCAACTATAAAATAAAAATATTACTAACTCTTTTTAAAATGATTTACCTTCTAAGTAATGCACAATCATTTATTACAGTAACAGCCTTAGTATTTTTTTTTATATTAATAACTTTCTGCTTAGCCGTAATCATTCTTTATAAAATATTACCTACTCCACACAGTAATTATAAGTATACTTTTTCCACACAATGATTATTATATAGGTTTAACAAAATACTGTGTATGCTATTTTTTGGTCAAAGAATCAGCATTGCCATACAACGTGGCAATGTTGCCAGCCTTTTGGACATAGTCATTGCCGCTGACAGCGATGGGGACACATTTTTTGATGCCCTATGAGCTCTTCCTCCTATATATATACCCTAATATATACCCTTCTTTTTTTATTTAATTATTTTTTCTCTCGGTATATTTTATCTTTTAGTTTGAGGTTGTATGATGTATTTAAGATTTGGCTGAACCGTGTACCTTAAATTCTATAAGCCCGATAACAATTGTCAAACTTGAAATTCATAGACAAAGCGAAGTATCCTATCCAACCATAATTTAACCTACTAACGAATACCGTATACGAACATGAATTCAGACCAAAACAATAATTATTATAGTTGCTAAAAGATCCACAATAGGAACAGAGAACTATGCAGCGCAGAAGTTTAAATTGGTATTGACTTGCAACTGTCTAAATGCTATGTTAGAATCTATGTTTGTGGAAAATAAAGACCTCAAGTTTATACAACGTGGCTCTACAATGGTGACATGTATTTAACACACGGGTAGGGCTAGTGCCCATTAATCATATAAATGTTGATAGATACAAATAAATAGCAATTGAAGAAAAAATATTCAAACAAACTAAATAATAAAATCAATTCGCCTACTTTTTGCAGTTGTTGCATCCTAATACTATAATTGCTTATTCATTTTCATTTCATTGATGCGAATGCTATGATCCGTGACCACGGCAAATGACTGCTGCGCAACAGTTCTCCAAGTACAGGTTGCTCTAAGATACTATTTTCTAACATTTTAAATAAATCCGTAAATAATAACGTTTAATGGATATTATAATGTCTTTATGAAACGAAAATGTGAAAACGTATATATGTGTTTAATTAATATCACAATTGTAGCGTTGACATACCTTTTATTTTTTAGAACACGACCTATGAAAGGTTATTCAGGTTTTATTTTCCATTGTTACCAACAAAATTAGTAGGTAATTCTTCCAACCCATTTTGTTTAAACAAAAGAAGTTACAATCACTGGCATGAAAATAATAAACTGAAAATTAAAATACAAAACGATAAACAATAGACACCGCGTTCAACTCGCGACCAAAAAGCAAAACAACAATTTAATACAATAATATATTCCAATTTCCAACAGGAGCCATAAAATTCCGCTTATGTCCAACATGTTATTTACAAAGTTTCGTTGAAAGCCAACTAAACAGTAACAGCAAAACTATTCGCCGAAGTACTTAGTAGTTACGCGAGTCCACAATGTGTAAGCCGATGCTATCTGATCACATTATCGGTCGACGAAATTCGGAATATTTTACTAGGGACTGCATGCCCGAGAGATACTTCTCAACAGCATGTGAAGCTAAGTCAGAGGCCTGTGGGCAGCATTAAAACTCTGACACCAGGTTAGTCACTAACCACAAGAAGAAGAAGAAGACTAGGGACTGGGGAATATTTAATTCTTTCTGTAGAATTCTTTTCTTGGGTACGTTACTAGTCGACAGCGATACGTAGGCATTTTTCGACGCCATATTTTAGTTTGTTAATAGTTTTATATACTTGTATTTTCATATTTTTGTAGGTCGTACATTGTATTTAAAAGAAATTAATAAATTAGTAATTGATTTCAATTGAATAGCTTCTCAATTTTTTTTTTGATATGTTAGTGAATAAATGGTCGTCTTTTATACTTGATAATCTTTGAACTTAAGGCTCTTTTTTTTAAACTATCTGTACCGTCAAAGTTGGTCGCAGTAACTAAGTTAGGGGACTCCGATCATTTCACAAACTAAAAAGGATCAGTAAATATAAAAGAAGATTGATTTGTATTTTTTTGTCTTACCAAGGCGTATCGCATTACAGTTACCGGGTTGTGGAGGTCAGATAGGCAGTCGCTCCATGTAAAATACTGGTATTCAGCTCAATTCAGCTGCATCCGGTTAGGCTGGAAGCCGACCCCAACATAGTTGGGAAAAGGCTAGGCAGATGATGATATTGATTCGTATTTTTAGGAAACGAAAATGGTAGTTATTTGGGGATCAATTAAATACACGCCATAATAAATTAAAGTCCACCATAAGAAGTTCAGCCGCGCCTGTAAAAATTTACGGCTGGGCCATTAAAATGGCGCTTTAAGACGAACACACCTAGTTAGAGAAGACTTTAAGCTTTATAGATACGATAAAATTTTCTTTTACTTTATAGGCCTTTGTTCGATATCGATTTTTCTTCGTAATATAAAGAAATATGGCTATGGAGACCTTTTTACTTTGCATCTATTCACCTTTACAAGGTAATGAGGTCATCATAGCGGGATAGACTAATATTTTAGGGATTTAAATGAATATAGAATTTAGGTAGGAACGGAAATAAAATCATGGATTATGTTTTCGACATAGTCTGCAAAATTAGGCTTTTGTAAATGGAAATCGAGTGACTATGTTGTTTGAAAATGAATGACTGAAAAGTGTTGTGGAAATCGGTGGTCGTTGTATGGGCATGTTATGCTGAGGAATGAGGAATGAAGAAAATATTATCAGGGAAGTTATGAGTAATGATGGATTGTGTGAAAGATGATATGGCTACAAAGGGAGTGACTACGGAGATGACGACTAATAGAGAAGTATGGAAGAAAAATACATGTTGCGACGACCCTAAATAAATTGGGATAACGAAGAAGAAGGAATGATGTTGATCGTAAATAACGTTAAGGTGATGCTTTTGTTAATGGCTGAGTACTAACTGGTTACGAGTGAATGTTTAATTTAACTGACATAATTATTTTTAGGGCAAAGGCCGATTTGTTCAAATGTATGTATAATAAAAAAACCTTTTAAAAAGCATCTTCACATTGAATATCCTAATACATGTAATTAAACTAAGCAAATTCTGTAACTTTAAATCATTTTCACCTTCTACTTCTTTCTTCCTCGTGTGGTTAGTGACTAACCTGGTGTCAGAGTTTTTATGCTGCCGATGGGCGTTTGACTTAGCTTCACATGCTGTTGAGAAATATCCCTCAGACATGCTGGTTTCCACACAATGTTTTCCTTCACCGATTTTTAAGCAAGTGATAATTATGCGATGCGCACATGAATCTGTAAAATCATAAGTGCGTGCCTTAGGTTCGAAGTCCGACGGTCAAACCACTTGGCTATCACTTTTGTCATCATCATTTTCACCTATTAAATACTCAAACTCAAAGCATTTATTTCAAATAAACCAATTACAGGCACTTTTGAATTGTCTAGAGGACGGTCAGTCGGAAAGATGAAGCTAGTTGCCCATTCGAAAGCAGTAGGTACCTACCTATGGAGAAGAACGGGCAAGAAACTCCATGGACACTCTTTTAAATCAAATTAATAGTATTTGCTTGCCTCCTATTACACGAGACATGACATAACTGGTGAAATGTGAGTGTACTATAGGTACATCTCTGCCTAACCCTTCAGGGATTACAGGCGTGATGGTATGAATAATATTTTATAATGTCACACTTCCATAGTTAAGGAATTTACAATGTTGCAACCGAGCGCAACCATTAATAAAGTTTTTTGCAATTCTGCGCTCATAACGTGCCTATGTCCAATAAAGTTCGAGTATTCTTTCCGCTGTAGCGTGTGCGCATAACTAATGAGCATGTTACTAAATAAAATAGCTTTACAAGTGCTTCGGTATGGGTTGCTAATAAGAGTACTGGTCTGTAATGTTGTTGAGAACTGAATAAGAGGTTTGTTAGATAAAAAAAGGTTCTATATCATGAAAACATCAAAGAAAATTGTAAATTAAAAAGGAAGTGAGAATGATTTTGCCTCAGGACTGGACTAATTTAATATTTATTTATTAGGTTTACCAACAATTGTATACACTGGTACAAGCAAATTAAACAGAAGCAACAAATCAGAATAATGTGTTCCAATAACTTATAGGTAAACTCTGCATGCACACAAAATGTTTTCGAAAATTATTACAAAAAAAATATATAGATAAAAGACTATTTTATAAGGTTGCACTGAGTAGAACTTAATAAGTTCATTAAACTTAATTAAATAACAAAATTACAGTAACATCAAAACAAACTAAACCGAATGAAACTAGATGGTACAGAGGCCAGCACATCAAGTTACCACAATCTGTCAAATTTCATTGATAGTATTTCAACTTTATTGCAAAGACATAAGGTTCATTTTTAATTGAGAAAATTTGACAGTTAGGGATAGCTTGATGTGGTGGCGTCTGTACAATAATTATGTAATATGTAGCCCAAATTCACCCACCCAGCCAGATTTGCAGGGCTAAAAAACTCAAAGTTAAGGAAGATACCTATAAAAACTGACTTTCAATTCACCTAAACAGTCAAAGTGGAGGTCGATGATCTATTCTGTAAAAAACTCACTGTGAAACTTAGGTGAAGTGAGCTTGAAGTGAGCTGTCATTTTATCTGATGCTAAGGAGTGACACTATTGACAGTTCACTTTAAATTCATTTCATGTAAGTTTTTCACTTATGGTTAATAGCACTTATGGTTGAGGATAAGGAAAGAGAACATAGTTAAGAAACTTCAGATCTGAGCCGTGAAAAGTCAGTTTTTAACATACGATTATTATCTTACGTTTTGGTAGACGAAGAGGTAACTAGAAATAATTGAAAAATAAACAGTTCTAAAACTATTTCAGTCATTAAATGAATTTAATGACTGAAATAGTTTTCGCTTTCGAAAGCGAGTAACCCTAAAAATTAACATTTTTAGGGTTACTCGCTACTATCTACACAAAAACTAGGCGCGTTGTTACATATTTTTCTCATTGAAGTTTTGTTTTAACTTTCGTAACATTCCGAGCAATTTTCATGTTTCATTTAAATTTTGATCAGACCCAAATTTCGTTGACTAGAACTGTTTATTTTTCAATTATTTCTAGTTACCTCTTCGTCTACCAAAACGTAAGATAATAATCGTATGTTAAAAACTGACTTTTCACGGCTCAGATCTGAAGTTTCTTAACTATGTTCTCTTTCCTTATCCTCAACCATAAGTGCTATTAACCATAAGTGAAAAACTTACATGAAATGAATTTAAAGTGAACTGTCAATAGTGTCACTCCTTAGCATCAGATAAAATGACAGCTCACTTCAAGCTCACTTCACCTAAGTTTCACAGTGAGTTTTTTACAGAATAGATCATCGACCTCCACTTTGACTGTTTAGGTGAATTGAAAGTCAGTTTTTATAGGTATCTTCCTTAACTTTGAGTTTTTTAGCCCTGCAAATCTGGCTGGGTGGGTGAATTTGGGCTACATATTACATAATTATTGTACAGACGCCACCACATCAAGCTATCCCTAACTGTCAAATTTTCTCAATTAAAAATGAACCTTATGTCTTTGCAATAAAGTTGAAATACTATCAATGAAATTTGACAGATTGTGGTAACTTGATGTGCTGGCCTCTGTACCATCTAGTTTCATTCGGTTTAGTTTGTTTTGATGTTACTGTAATGTTGGCAAAGATGTGATAAACTATTTCAAAAAACAAATAGAACGCGAACATCTGTGTGACAGACAGACATAATTAACAATCAACACTTCGATCCTATTTTCGATGATTGGATTGTGACTCACAGAAAAGAAAAAGTTTTTTTTTTATTTCAAAGAAAATTGCGTTGAAGAGTAAGTAAGTTTGGCGAAGGTCAAACTGTCGAGGTAGATGGAAATACTGTCTCACAGTTAATTTAGTTTGATAATCGTAGTTGTGAAGCTTAAAGTGGTCCAGTTAATGTCTTGTTACACTCAGCCTACATTGAAATAATAGCGGCCGCTGAATACATACATAAAAAAATGCACAAAAATAAAAAATAGTTAAAAAAAACTAAAAAGCGTGTTTTTTTTAGTTTTTTTTGACTATTTTTATTTCCTACTTTTTAGTTCAAATTAATGTATTGTCATCGGTCCTCGATAAATCTACAAAGTTTGAACGAAATCTGGCCGTTTAAAGTGGGTGAAAATCGCGTCTAAAGGAGTCGGTTACAAACATGCATACAAGTGAAGTTATATAAAGCGTGTAAAAACAACTGACTTCCATAAACACACTACGCTTTATTGTGTCTTTTTGAAATTGGAAACTGTATCTCAACTAAATGCATTTTTAATCTAGTCAAGGCTTTAGCAATTCATTTTTGCTTCAGACCCTATTGCATCCTAAAATGCAACAGCTTTCTCAAAGTCAGAACCAATATGTTCTAAATTTAATTTATTCTTAAGATAGGCCAACGAATTTAGTCTTGGAACGATCTCATCCAATATAAAAGCAAATCGCTTCAGTCCAATTTTAGTGAAGCCAGGAATATTAAATCTGTAAGACGCTCATCTTATGGCGTGGAGGTGCAGGTAAATTAAATTCACTTGGCTGGTATCTTCACTTAGTTTTAACATAGAGTTTTGCGGAAAATTGAAAACAAATTTTATAGAGAAGGATTTAGTTTGTTCTTTTCTTTGAAGGAATTAACTTAATTTTGAGAGTTGATCATGGTGGAGATACTTGATTTGTTCTTGTATTTAAGTTAGTTTGGGAGTCGAAAAATAAGTAAGTAGGTGGTACCTAAACATAATAACAATGAAAAGTAATGACAAAAACTATTTCAATAAAGACCATGGAATGGTGATTATGGAAAGAAAACTTTGTCTATGATTTCCCTTATCTGTAACCAATATATATTATTTTGTTTCTTTCAGTTTCCGAATTTCAGTTCAGTCACCTTCGATCAATAATACACGTGTATCATTGATCGAAGTCAGTCACGTAACAATTTAGATTTTAGTCATGACTAAAAAAAATATCAACAACTAAAATCCAATTAAAACAATAGTAACTTTAATTGAGAAGGAAATAGTTTAGTCTCTCAGAGAATTTCAATTAACGGATCTACGTTTTCCACCAAGGAGGATTATTTTTCTCAAACGGACTTAAAACTACTGGAAGAATTTAATTTAGCACTGGCAACTGCAGTGATTACGAGAAAATCTAATCCACCTTATCACAAAACAAGATTTATTTTCAGACCCATGAGGTTTATAATGATAGGACACTTTTTTTTGTTGAGGGTGGGAAATCATCAAATAGCACCTCCAGCTCTAGGTGGAGCGGAAAGAAATGTCAGACTCTTACTGACTAAAACCCATCCATGTTCCTTCCTTAGCCCTTTATGTTCCGGGGTAAC
The DNA here is from genome assembly GCA_951799385.1 of Hyppa rectilinea. NCBI lineage: Eukaryota > Metazoa > Arthropoda > Insecta > Lepidoptera > Noctuidae > Hyppa > Hyppa rectilinea. The sequence continues at coordinate 9,708,525 of OX637322.1, read as the reverse complement.
AGTAATGCTTCCGGACAATCCCGCTTACCCGGCACGATTCGGCCCTGACGGGCCCCTTCACATGCTGACATCTCTTTACTCGTACGCACTTGGATACGTTCTTGGGTGCACTTGCATAGTGCATTTTTTTTTTTTTTAAGGCTGGGAAATCATCCAATGTCTGCTCCCGCTCTGGGTGGAGCGGAAGGGAGTGTCAGACTCTTACTGACTAAAACCCATCCATGTTCCTTCCATAGCCCTTTATGTTCCGGGGTAGCGGTAACCCTTTCGGACAATCCCGCTTACCCGGCAGTAGCTGCATAGTGCATACAGGGATAATCGTCGGTTGGTGCCTCCTCATCATTAAGAATGATCTAAGAGGACTGTGCGAGTTGGTTTCGGCGGCTCCTCTTACGCCTTCCAAAAACCCGGTTCCGAAAGTTTAAATATAAATTTAAAATAATAAACATTTAATTCAGAATAACTTCCATATTTTTTAGTAACCATGTGAACTTATAAACGAATGCTAGTTATATTTATTTTAAGCTGCGTGAGGCTCGACGATCCTGGGGAATGTCTACCTGACTTCGAGCAGTCTTATCCACTTAGTGCCCTAATAAGATTACAGTTTTTTTTTTAAGAAACGTACGAATTTAAATTATTTCAGTTACGTTGTAGTTAACTTTCCCGATGGTTTAAACCATGTCGGAGCACAAACCTGACGTTAGTGATTGTAACCTCACAACTATTGTAGCAGACATAATTCATTATAAATCTTTTATATTATAATATTCATTGTTTAAACTACAATACCTACTTAAAATTATTTCAAAGTTGCTTCTAATATTTAAGGGTGTTCAACACCATCTAAATTCAACACTAAAATATTTTATAACGTGCTAAATATTTTTACAGCAAGCCGCCGGAATTTCATTCAGCAATTTCAACGTTTTTAAGAAAAATATGCATACTTTGAATTATAGAGACTGGATTTAAAGAAAATATTGCATAAGCAACGAAAATTCTTTGAATTCTATTACTATGAACTGCGGCTTTCGCAATTAAATATAAAGGTTTTACGATACTGAAAATGAAAACGTATAAAATAATATTATTCAAAGGGATATACGTTTTGAGGAAGGGACACCTTTTATTTCCACAAAAAAGAGCAAAATAAAGCTTATTGCCATCAGTCCCCAGCCTCGTATGTTACAGAGTTTCGTCATTTATGTGAAAGGCCCCCATCAAATTCTTTGGGGGCTTTTGAAAATGTGACGCGTTGTGTTGATATAAAAATGACGATTTGGGGAGTATACACTTTCATTTCTGCTGTACCTACTTTAGATAAAACAATAAACGGGTCGCACTTCGGTAAATAGAGGAGCTCATGGCTAAGTAATAACAGCCGTTCGGGTCGATCCATCAGGATAAGCTACGCTTGCCGAGGTTGGTCCGTGGATGGGTGACCATCTTTACATACCGAGACTCTTCCGTGCCTCGGACAGTACGTTAAGCTGTTGATCCCCTGCTGCCATTTGTGCATCTTTGACAGTCGTTACGAGTCGTCAGAAGCGCTAAAATCTGACAGCCAGTTTTACCAAGGGGTATCGTATTACCCCGTTACTGGGTTGTGGCGGTCTGATAGGCAGTCGCTCCATGTAAAATACTGATATTCAGCTGCTCCCGGCGACTGGAAGGCGATGGAGCCTATACAGATTGATTGCTTGAGTCAAAAAGGAATGTAGACGGCTATATCCGTATTTTCGACGTCTTTTCTCTCAGAAGGATTTACAAACTTATCATTTTAACATATTTTTGTAAGCAAAAGAGAGATCGCAGCTAAATCACTGAACAGCCATGTCTTTTTTACGAGCGAGTTCTTCCTAAGACACTCAAAATCATAAAAGTAATATAATTTAGCCTGAACTCGAGCAATGAAATTTTTCAATTATTATTTGTTACCCCCAAGAGATCGTAAAAACTTTGGAACTATGTAAGTTACGCGGATGGTTCTACGTTCAAATTTGGGGGATCTTAAACCATAATTTTATTATTGCTTTGTCATCCCTATTTGGGGGAATAGCCGCGAGCCGGGGAAAGTGACTACGTGGCCTTGAACCTTTCAATGGCAAGTTTAAATAAAGAAATCGATGGTTGAAACGCCTTGGCTTGATTTTTTTAATTTATGAGAGTTTTTGATACTCGCTTTGGATTCGAGAGTGGTATTTTTTCCGAATATTAAAATAATAAAATAGTTTGGTTTCATTTCTTTTGGAAAGTGCCACTTTCACCAAAGGAACTGACCGCCGTAAACCGTCTTCTAGACTGGTTAGTGTCCTTATTCCATAGAAAATATTGACAGGGTCAGCACTTAGACGGGGTTTATGCCATTATGCTGATCGCGTTTATTTTCATTGCTAAAATTCACCCTAAAACTACCTACATAATTTCGTTTCATGTATAGTCGAACTCGTAATAACTCACCTTAAAGTACAATATTACTTGCACGTCATAAGAAACAAAAATTGTTTTAGTTTTGATTCCAATTTGACAAATAAAACATTTTCAACCTTAGTGAAGTTTTAATTTACTGGGAATCGTATCTAAGGTGGTGAAGAATTCACGAGGTCGTCTAAATAACGTGACAGCAGAATGTTCTTTAACAGAAACAAAAATAATGTTATTTCTTCTTTGCGATTCTGTGATCTGATCTTATCAGAGAATGCTCTAACACAAAACGACTTTTGAAATAAACTTTGTATTCTATTTCCAGAGCACTTTCAAAATGTCGGCTCACATTACTGTAAACGTTACCTTGTTTTTTCTCATTTAACTTATCCTCAAAAACCTTGCTGTACGCAACAACACATTTTATTCTAGGTTCCATTTACAAAGTGCCCTCAAAAACCACGCAAGGACTTCATAAGCGCCTCAAGTATACTTGAAAAATATACCCGAGAGTGGGAGTGAAGTGAAGTGGCGTAAATCGCTTCAGTTCGACCGGCCAACTTCGCTTTTTGTGCCAAATAGTTTATTAAACAGGTACCTACCAAACTTCGAACTTTGGTAGAAGTTCGAAGTGCCGTTTACTTCAATTATTAAATGGTTTTAATCTTGCGACTGTCTTCACGGACTTATCGTATGGACACTCGAATTCATTTCTGAATTACGGTTATTTAATAATTAAAAAGGACGGATCTGCTCTGTTTTTGTTTTACGGATGGTTTTTTGTTTTTAGCTTTTTGTTAGATAATTGCTAATCTCATAATAATAACATCGATAGTTGCAAATCAGAATCTAATTAGTTCATTATAATTATTTCTCAACAGCATGTGACGCTAAGTCAGTCCCAAGAGCAGCTTTAAAACTCTGACACCAGGTTAGTCACTAACTACACGAAGAAGATGAAGATCACATCCATTTCTAGAATGTCTATTATTATCATATTAAAACCACTTTTGTGAAGTCAAAGGTCAAAGTAATTTAAGTCGCACATTTTCGTTTATTGAATAAAATCCTCTTTAGGAATTGGCAATAAACAATACCTAAATAAAAAAGAAGTGACGATCATTTTGAATTTAAATTTTATTGTTCTTAAACCAAAATTCAAATTCCGAACAATACCAAACACTATAACGTGAATAGTAAAAAACTGGCGATAACGGTTTCAAGTGACCGTACAAAAATAAAAACAAAACAAAAAACCAGTGCTGTAATTAATAACTGTTCGTTCATTGGCAGATGGCTCTTTATTTACGTCACAACTTTTTGCTTTCTATTTTTATACAGAGGATTGACAACCTTATTGCCAATGTGAATGTATTTCCTCTGCAATATTTTGAAAAACATGAGAGGAAAATCGCATGGTAACAACCAGATGTCTGGATTATTCACAATAGTCACTGTAATTCTTTTTTTGTGTGTGTTGTGATGCGTTTCGATTTTCAATATGGTGTGTTTCATTCGAATATGTGCGTTTATCACAGACATAATAATTGAAATAAGAAATACCATTCCCATATCACAATAAAATAAAATTAGTTATCTTTAGTTTTATATCTACATGACCTTTACCGGGTAGTGATAATTTGTAAAATCTTTGTGCACAGAGCATCAAATGTACAAAGTTTATTTACATTCATTGTTTTTGGACCCAAAAAAAACGTCCGGAACTGCCCAATTAAAAAAATATATATATAACATCTCGCCTGTAATCCCCGAATGATTACGCGGAAGTGTAACTATAGTACACTTACGTTTCGCCCTTTATAGTCCGTCCGTCCGTCTGCCCGTCTGTCCGCCTATCGCCAGGCTACATCTCATGAACCGTGATAGTTAGACAGTTGAAATTTTTCACAGATGATGTATTTTTGTTGCCGCTACAACAACAAATACTAAAAAACAGAATAAAAAATATTTAAGGGGCTCCCATATATCAAACGTGATTTTTTTGCAGTTTTTATAGATAATGGTATGGTATCCTTACGATAGCTTCACACTAATCCCAAGCAATGAAGAAAAAATAGTATTCTAAACACTCATCAGTTTTGTATTCAGGAATCGATTAATGATTGGTTGTTCCCGACCAACCTTTGGACCATATGTTGGTTCTCATGATGGTACAGTCAGCCCCAAGATGTATTCGTCGCCAACGATTTTTTTATTTTGTTAACAAGAATTCGTTTTCTTAAAGGAGTGACTGTGAAGTTTTTGGCAACTCTTCTTTATAAGAAACGACTAATAGATACCGTGCATCTAGCTTCTAACATTTCATAAGAGCCCATAAAATATTTAAAATTTAGAACTTTGATTACCTTGTTCCATAAAGTCGTACCATTGTGTAGCCACAAAGTTCACATACTTAATTATATCTACATTTTGGCACAATATTATGGACCATAGATTGTAAATAATCAAACAAATTCTAGCCGACGTTTACATCTCTACGAGGCCGACTGTACCAAAATAGGTTCATAGAAGAAAGTAATTACACAAGCCTATTATAATCTATTATTACACAGACCCTCACATGCAAAGTTCTTTTTATTTACAGTTATATCCGATTTAGTTTTCAATCGAGTAAATCGTTACTCGATTGAAAATGACAGAAAATAATTCTTATTTCAGTTGAAATTGTGGGTTAGAAAATTTGATACAACTGTCTGTGTATGCACTGTCTGGCTAAAACACTGTCTGGCTATGCACTGTCTGGCTTTGTACTGTCTATGTATGCACTATCTGGCTATGCACTGTCCGGCTATTCACTGTCTGTTTATGTACTGTCTGGCTACGCACTGTCTCGCTATGCACTTTCTATCTATGCACTGTATGTCAATGCAGTGTCTGGTTATACACTGTCTGGTTATGCACTGTTTGTGCATGCACTGTCTATGTATGCACTGTATGGCTATGCTCTGCCCGGCTATTCACTGTCTGATTATGTACTGTCTGGTTATGTACTGTCTGGCTATGCACTGTCTGTCTATGCACTGCTTTTATGTATGCAATGTCTGCCTATGTGCTATTAAGAGGTTGTGGTAGTGTTTCTATGGGGACTATTCTTACATAGACAATGAAATTATAACAATTATCCTGAAATATTTATTTTTCTGTATACTATAAAAATAAAATTTTCTGGAACACCACGCAGTACATATTTAATCGCCTATTCATGCTTTTATTACGGCTTATGAGCATAAACATAACTCGTATTTTTACCTCTAATAAAAAAACAACAACGATTACCTACGGTCGGTCGCTGGTCGTCAAAACGAATGGGTAACGGAATTCGGTAAACTTGCGGCTATCGACCGTAGTCGACACCTTTATATGTTGTTTTTTTTTATAAAATAGGTACATGTTTGATAACAAAAAATGGTAAGTCATTAATTAAACTTGACCTCAACGATAAACCCGTGAAACGTTCCGAGTCGTAATACATTTTTAATGCTTAGTAAAAATAGTTTAAAGGGGTATCGTGTTATCCAGTGCCTGGGTGGTGGAGGTCAGAGAGGCAGTTACTCCATGGAAAATAGCTGGTATTCAACTTCATCCGAGCCAATCTTAACAAAAAGGCTAGGCAATTTGATTGAATCATTATTTTTAATCAATGTAGGTATTTAAAAAATATATATTTCCTTATAAACCTTACGATCGTTTTGGAAAAATTATCTGTAGAAACATTAAAAATAAAACATTCGCACTATAAATAAACGTAATATTTACTTAAATAAAAGAAAATAAGAAAATCTCAACATACAATATTAAGTAATACATACGGTTATGTTCTTGATTCAAATAAAAAGTTGGTTACAGATGAGCTAGAGAAGAATGTGTTCATGCTGATCTGAAAATGAAGAAAAATAGGTTATTCGATTGCACACATAAAAAAAAGAAAAACAAAGAAACGATGTTAGCTTAGGGTGGACATGACAGAAAGAAAGAACACAAACACGAAAAAAAAAAGTTAGGAAAATATATGCGTCGCTTCCACAAGAAACGGTCATCGCTCAGCATAATTTGCCAACCCTATGTCCATTTATCGTTTCTGTGGTATGCTCTAGTTATATAGCCATCAAAGTCAATTCAAAGTCAAATCATTTATTTCAAATAGGCACAAGTAAGGCACTCTTGAACGTCAAAATGAACAAGAATTAGAATTGATTCTAGTCGCCCCTTCCAAAAGGTAGTTTCGTGTGGAGAAGAATGGGCAAGAAACTCCACATTCATACTCAAAACTTTCCTGATGACATTTTCCTCACTACTCCTCATTACATGCTCTGCAATATCCATACCATGACAAACGATCTCCACACAGTGTATATAATAATTATCAACTGTCTTTAACAAAACTTCAATAACTACTCGACCCGAAATGTTTGGGACAGCGATTTGTTACAATATTAAATTTTTCAATGATGTTGAAGCACATGAAGTTACCACAAACTGTATAGTTGTCTCAATCGATTTTTAACTTAACTACCCACTGTCTTTAAGCCCCGTTTCCCAGACTCAAAGGAAAATCAATGTGCCCTTGACATGGCGATTAACATACATACATGTAACAATTATGTTCTATCGAGGGAGGGGCGCCAAGAAGCCCCGATCTAGGCCAATATCTTCCATTGTTATACACAGACGCCAGCACATCAAACTATCCTTAACTGTAAAATTTTCCTAATTGAAAGTGAAGCATATACTTTTGTAAGAAAGTTGAAAAACTATCAAAGAAATTTGACAGATTGGAAAACTTGATGTACTGGCGTCTGTACATTATGTTACAGATCAACTGTGTGTATTTTTTCTAACATAAATTCATAAATTTTTCATTCTTTGACCAAAGACAACATTGCCATTCAACGTGGCAATGCTGCCAGTCTTCTGGGCACGTTTCCGAATGACAGCGATTCGGACAAGAACTTTGACTCCTAGTGTCCTTTTGTTTCTGTATTAATTTGTATAGTCAGTCAATTAAGTTCTCAGTGTAAATAGTAAGCTGTGTAAAATATTGTAAAAAAATAATTCGTACTTGACAAACTTGAAATATAAAATTATTATTTGGTTTGTCAAATTGAGAATACGATTACCGTGGGGTACCGTTTTTGAAAGTAGGTAAGTAGGTAAAATTGGTGCCAATTATTTTGGGATCAAAGGGCAGTTTTACACTGTATTATTCTTTTAGTTTCATACTATTTAGTTTAATACGTTAGTTTAATACTACCGACGCAAAGTATTGTACCAGTAGTTCACTCTTAAGTGCGGTAAACGCAACCATATAACAAAAAACACATCCGGGGCCAAAGTGTAGTATTTTATAATATAAAAACTATAATTATATACATTATTATTATTAACTGTATTAGCTTGTTAATCGAATCATAATGTTGTGTCTGCTGCTTCGTGTGGTTAGTGGTGTCAGAGTTTTTTTTTACTGCCCATGGGCCCCTGACTTAGCTTCACATGCTGTTGAGAAATAATATTTCTCAGGCATGCCAGGAAAGGCATGGCAGGCATGGCAGGAAAACATCGTGAGGAAACCTCACGATGTTTTCCTTCACTGATATTTTAAGCATGTGATATTATACAATACGCACATGAATCCGAAAAATAAGAGGTGCGTGTCTTGGGTTTGAACCCGAGACCTATAACTTGGCAGTCCGACAATCACTCTACCAGGCTATCATTGCTTTTTGAAAATAATGTTGTGTGAACCCCGTGGTTATAGGAAAAATTATGGAGGAAGGGACGTAAAAAATGATGTCATCAATAATGTACGTAGAATAATATTTATTTTATGGGCTTGTAACTACGGAGGTTTTATGTGCTTGGAATAAGTGGTTACAGGCGCCATTAGAGACTACACAGGGTATTTTTTTTAAGTGCGTGTAGCTATATCCAAATCTATGAACGATAGCGAAAGTACAGAGGCCAGCACATCAAGTTACCACAATCTGTCAAATTTCTTTGATAGTATTTCAACTTTATTACAAAGACATAAGGTTCATTTTTAATTGAGAAAATTTGACAGTTAGGGATAACTTGATGTGCTGGCGTCTGTACTTAGTTTAGCTCATCGGTCATCTAGCCGACTTAATGCTATTTATAGATGACTGACTGTACAGTGGAAATTTTCTTCACATTTTCCGACAGTTCTATTTAATAGTAATATTTCCAAATTTTCTTTTCATGGTTCGATAAATCGATCAATAAATATTGTTTTTGGACGACACTTAGGTAAGAAGTTCCAAAATTAAATATTCAAAACGTGTTAAAATCACTATAGTCACGCGCACCTATCTTGATTCTCGGCAATCCTCTGTGGTGACCTCCAGCAGTAATTGGGCTTAATAAAAATTTATGGGCCGACGTGAAGGGGTGGAAAGTCAGCGAAATCTCACGAATTTGGTGCTTATCTAATATTCACTAAGGCAATGTTCTACTGGGGTGAAAGTAGGCATTTTTGCTTGAGTAAGAAGGCCCTAAAGATTGTGAAATTTTCGAAGATTACTGCAACAGGTTGGTTTTGTACTAACTACAATATTTATCGTTCATTAATTTGTAATTATTAGTAAAGATTTTATTAAAGACTAGTCGTTTACCGACAAATGTTGTCCCGTCAAACTTCAATAGTTCATACAAAACTGCAATAGTTCATACAAAACTTCAATAGTTCATACAAATATCTGACAGAAAAAAGGACTTTTAGTTTTATCAGAACTTGATAACTTACTGAGCTTTTCTAAATTTTCTTTTCATAATAACCTAATTCGTCTAATAACAAAAATTTAAATACAAAATAATTGCCAAATTGGTCTAACCGATTTAAGTGATACGCTAACAAACGAACAGCATTTCATTTTAATTTATATAGATAGATGAGAACGGCTCATACATACTTATGAGGAAGAAGAAACGAAAATAATAAATATTTGAACAGAGGCCGGATAATTAAAATAATTATTAAAAATAAAAATATCTCAAAGGCAATATTCAATAAAAAAATGACTTTCTAAGACGATCTACGCGGCCCAAGACTCTTAAAAAAATCCTATAAACATAAAAGACATTAAAACCTCATCAATGCTCAAACAAAGACGAAAAAGAAATTGATCCGCAAATACTTTTGGAAGGGAAGCCATATTACCAACATTTTACGAGGCATTTGTAAGCCTCAGACTCTATCGATGGGATCGGGCGATAATTGACAGCAGTACTTATTCCTCTCACGTTGGTACTATTATATTTAACGATTACATTGTTACTGTACGTCAATGTTACACACATTAATATGACGTGAGTATGTAAAAATTATGTAGATTTTGACAGCGTATTTGGTCTTGTGATTGCAGTGAGTGAGCGCGAATGCTGAGCAAGAGAGATATATTGCATAAAATAAAATTTGCCTTGGTTACTCTTTTAAACATCAGCTGTTTGCCAGTAAAAATCAGACCAGTCATTTGGGAGATTTGCCGTAACAGCCCCAGACAGACAAAAATTTCAAAAATAGATTCCTTGTTATAAGTCTAAAACATTACTAATAACTATTTACAAGTATATAACAGGAGGGAAACAAAATAAAATAAATCAAAGGGCATCAAAAAATTCGTCCACATCGCTGTCAACAGGAAAAGTTCCCAAAAGGCTGGCAGCATTGCCACGTTGTATGGCAATGCTGATTCTTTGACCGAAAAATAGGCCAGCCCTCTGGTCACGTGAAGAGTCGACCAATCGCTTGGCGATGTCTCGATAAACATAGTGGGTACTCGGACCCCATGGCCCTAGTGTTTCAACCCCAAACGGCTCGAATATATAACTTCCAATAAGGTTGTTATACTTGCGCCGTTTGAGGTTTTCTGCACCTGCAGCGGCTGCCCCAGCACAACCCGCCGTGCAAGGAAGATGGGATGGCGCAAGGGTGTCGACACACGTTGCATCCCACACCAAAGGCCTACCTACCTTCCAAGGCATTAGTGTCATTCCATCTGGTCTCTTCCCATCGTCGCGTGCCAAGCCTTTGGGTTCTAAAACAGCTGGCACCCCGGCGGTGACAAGAGCACGACGGATTATGTCATTAATGCTGGCGTGCCGTGCTAACCGGCCTGCGCTTTTACTGCAGGATAGACCATGGTGTCCGAGGCAGTCGACAACTTCACCGCATTGGCAGCGATGCGGAGCCACGCAAGGAGCGCCCAGACGCAAACATGTAGCGAGCCGGAAAGTGGTGTCACCCAGCAGAGTGCCTATGTTGGGTGACGGAAGTGCCTGAAGCCAGAGGCCCGACTCCCACTCACCCACAGCCAGTAGGCGGGCACGCTCAGCAGTGTTGGTGGACGTATTAATAAGATTATACCGTACCAACCTGCAGAGCGGCTCATCCCACTGTCTCTGGGAAGATGGGTTCACGGGCCGATCAATATCTGGGCATGCCACTTTCCAGGCGTTCTCTGCGTCGATCAAGCACGGCACTGCAGAATCAACCAGGGAGGGAGCTAAAATTTTCCCGGTCAACTTTTCAGTGCTGTGGACAGAGGACAGGAACGCCGGTAAGCTTACACTAGTAATTTTGCGGACGCCGAGGCCGCCAAAACGAATGGGCAGTGTGGCTTGCAGCCACGCTCGGTCGTCCAAGGCCACATTTAAAATAGATGATAACGTGCTGCGAATAATTTGGTCAATTTTGTCCAAGAGATGTGGTTGCTTCCATAAAGGGGAAGAACGTAGAAAATACATGAAATTTGGGCCAAAACAACAGTATCTAATTAAGGTGAATGCCGAATGTAAATTGATTTTAGAAAGTCGGTCCGAAATCTCGTTAAAGTTTTTGATTTTTTCGTCGATAAAAGGAGAAAAGCTGTCTTCCAAAATAGGGGAACCTAGGAGGTGTAGTGAACTTTTTTCTACAATTTTTATTTGTGGGGCTATTGCATTAAATTTATCTAGGGTCAATTGTCTGTCGGTAATGTCAGAAAGGTAAATTTCACATTTTGAAGGGTTGAGATCCAGGCCTATAGATTTAAATTCCTGTTTCAAAAGTTGTAAATCTTTCAAAACGGTGTCTACATCACCTCCTAGAGTCCCATCATCCAAATACCACACGTTAAATTTTGAATTTAGTTTCTGGATAACTGGGTGAATAGCTAAACTGAAAATGACTGGCCCGAGAGGGTCACCTTGTTGGCAACCTACTGAAGATTCCAAAACATTGTTCTTGTATAGTAATTTAGACGGGTGCCTGTAACATTGCCACATAAAACCATAAATTTCGGGTAATTCCTTTTTGACTTCAGCCAACAAAGTGTCCCTGTTGACAGAGTTAAAGGCATTCTTTACGTCAACCTTGAGGATTATCCCACCTTTGTTGGAGGTTAAAAAGGTGGAAAAGGCATGTACGGCAGCCTCACAGCCCCCTTTAGAGCCAAAACCTAGCTGCAGGGGCTGAAACTTAGCTGAAAGCGATTCACTGTATAGCTTACAGCATATTTTGGCTGCCGTGCGCCTGTAGGTGCAGCCAACGGCAATGGGACGAATGCCGCCGTCCTTCTTACGTAAGGCACACAGGTTGGCCCCGTATAAGACATCGACGACGGCTTCGTTCACACCGCCGGTGAGCATGAGGTTAATTAGGGCCGCAAGCTCCTTCAAAAGCGACTCACCAGCTTCCCCGGCGCCTGAGCTCAAAAGATCCTTGAGATGTTGTGGAGTCAGGCCGTCGAGGCCGCCAGCGGAACCACTTCGGAAAGAGCTTACGGCTGCAATCAATTGGGGAGCCGAAACGTTTAGGAAAGTTGAATTTAGGTCGGGAGAATCGGGGGGGTCGGGAAAGGTGAGACCATCCGCAGGCGCTGGATGTTTACTCTCTAGAGCTGTTAGCGTTTCTGGAGAGTAAGGCGCCACCACATCGCTACTGAACAGCATTCTGGCTGCTCCTCTGATGTCACCTTCACTTAATTTGTTATAAGTACTGTTTACACTTTCCTATGCATATAGTACAAAGCTCTTATTTTGTTATATCATAAAAAACAGACGCTTCAAATTTTTTTATTGGTATAGATAAACTAGCGACCTGCCCCTACTTTACATGAGTGTGATGTAGATAACATCGCGCGGGCGAAAGCTAGTTAGACTTTACGCATAAAATGTTCTCTTGAATCATTAAAATCCGTTGTATAGGTAGTCTAAAAGATCTAGGCGTGCAGAGGGATAGACAGCGGGGAGCAACTTTATTTTAAAGTATGTAGAGATAACAATGCGACATCAAGTTCACAATAAGTGCCGTTTAATAAAGTACTAAAACAATAAATATAACGTGTACAATTGTCGGATGGTTGCCTGTCACCTGTCATGCCATAAATAGGTTGAAGAATGTAACAAAGTAATTCTGTTGTCATTTTCTGGTAGCAGCGCGGTGGAGTTGTGTATCCTAATTTATAGGAATAATGATTGGCCCGACCCCTATCACATTACACTTAAAGACCTAGTTATACAGGGTGAAAATGAAAAAAAAAATGATGTTCTCTACATTTTGTCGAGTTATGCGAGCATAATGTATGGAAGAGCAGATTTTTTTTTCGAATTCAATTTCACACTGTATTAAAGAGGAGCTTTGTTGGAAACCTGTATGGAACAGCTGATCTTTTTCGCGATTTCATATTTGTTCCCATACTGAAAGTTGTTCATAATGATGAGTACAATGACTCAAAATGATGCCCATGAATTCAATTTCATCCTGTATAATGGTCAAATATGCATTATGTACACATCTACCTTCTCCTTCAAAGAAAAGAAACGTGATATACAAATTCAATCCCAAAAACGATGTCGAAAATTGCAACAAGAATCGAAGCAACATTTAATATCCTGCTTTGAATTAATATTTTGGAAAGCAATATTCTCAATGATTGAAATCTTTCCGATGTTCTGGTACGTTTTTAATTTCCTTTAATATTAAGGAGGGGCAAAAAGAGGGTTAATACGCAAAGGTTGGTTCCCGCCTTGGGTTAAACAGACCTCTTTGATTTTCTGAATTCGAATTTCAAATTGTAATATTGTATTTTTTTCTTAACTCGACTATATAGGCAGAGGGTTCCGAACCTCACAGCCTAGGGCTGTACGCATAAATGTATTTAAATTACATCATTACCTTTAGCAGCCTTATCTATTTACTCAATTTCAGCAAATATGATGACTAAGAAATTGTGCAGGAGGCCAACCACAACCTATTAAAGCAGTATTATTATAATATTGCTTCACATTAGGAAAGAGATGGAGGTATAACTCTCGTATAGCTTCATCTGTTTAACACAGTGTAGTTATATTAAAATAATACTGCTCTTCGAGGTGGTCGTACGCCCGGTTTTTTTTTTGAGTGTCGGAAATCTTCAAACTGCTCCGTTCTGGGTGGAGCGGAAGGGAGTGTCAGACTCACAGAACAGTTAAAGAGGTTAGAAGGGCCTTGTGGGCGGAACAGGCGCGCCACACATTTGCGCGGGCGCTCCAAACCCAACCGAAATTAGAATCACCGGTCAACAGTCACGCTCTTATTGTGAAAGCGTTCAATTCTCCGCGGAAAAAAAGAATTATGCCGTCTTGCCCAATTATAACGTGTCGGAAAAGAAGTCAGGAGTGTAATGTGGTCCGAGGAGGGATTTCTTTTCACCGGTAACTCCAAAAACCTTAAAATACGAGTGATATTTGTAATTATTACAAAAGTATTATGTAGTTTGTAGACAAAAACGATAAAATCGCATTCAGATGCAAAATTATACATTGCTTGCATTACATTGGTACTATCTTGCACGACGTGAGCGGTCGCGCAATGTATTGCGTTCACTGCGAACGTCGCGTGCGTCGATCCAAAGCTTCAATTCTGGGAAATCTATGCGCGTCGATAGTGTTGTACCAAATTGTAAACAATGTCGATATTAAGATGTGTATACGAATGGTTATTGTCAGTAATATAACAATGAAAATAACGTTGTATAAATTAACAACAATTATTGTATAATGTGGATTATTAATTTAGTTTCTTAGTTGGTTTTTCGTCTAAATCTAATTTACGATGCAACACTTTTATTTTTATTTTACAAAAGATCCAGCTACAAGAAAACTGTGGTTTGAAGCAACTGGTAGAATTGAATGGATACGTACTAAATGTAGCACAATTTATGTTTGCAACATTTTGCAGAAAATGATTATGTAACGCGGGTGAAACCGGCGGGCACAGCTATTATTAATAAATTAACATGCTACAATTAATACCTAAATACTTTTTCACGGAGTAGTTCACAATAAATTAATTAGATTATATTATGTTAATTCGACTTAGCATTCGATATGGACGTGAAATTTAAAATTTCTTTATTATAGTTTTTTTGTATATTGTAGCGTTGTTTTACGTTTTATGTTATTCAAAATGCTATTTTTCTTTCTTTCATTATTATGACGTAAAACAGAGCTGCAACTAGCATAAAACTAAAGAAAATTTAAATTTCGCGGCAGTATCGGATGTTCCCCCTTAATTTGACTTGGATTTAAGTTTATTTATATGTAATTAGGAAGTTATTCGTACCGTATCTGCAACTTGAAAAAATGCAAAACTTTAATTAACTAAACT
Organism: Hyppa rectilinea; assembly: GCA_951799385.1. NCBI lineage: Eukaryota > Metazoa > Arthropoda > Insecta > Lepidoptera > Noctuidae > Hyppa > Hyppa rectilinea. The sequence goes on along the minus strand of OX637322.1, from coordinate 9,693,434 downwards.
ACAGTAATTTTATCGATATGATTAATCGACCTTTTGGTGGCCGTAACATATATGAGAAATAAATTGCTTTTACACGTGTGTGAGTGTACGTCCAGAGCAGTATTTGCGTTAGTGTGACAACCAATAGTAAACACGCGATCTAAGTGCGTGTGGTTTATTTGTGTGTGTAATGCGCGTACGTATTATCTCTTGCTTGTAGTTGAGAGACAAGAGTGGGAGACATGCGGCGACACGCGTTCTAATACAAATCAGAAACTACTTCCATTCTAACCTCTTTAACTGTTCTGTGGTCAGACTCTTACTAACTTAAACCCAGCCATGTTCCTTGCTTAGCCCGTTATATTCCGGGGTAGCGGTAACCCTTTCGGACAATCCCGCTTACCCGGCAGGCTCGGCCCTTACGGGCCCCTTCCTTTATGCCAACATCTCTTTGAGGCGCGCGTGGAACACGTACGCGCCGTCCGGCACGGGCCTGGTCCTGATCGAACAGTGAGCTACCCATTACTCACCGTCCGCAGGACCGCACCTACTACGGTGGGACTATCCAATATGATAAATATTGTTGATGCATGTATTACTTTTCTGTAGTTTTATTCGAAGTCAGATTTCATTTACATTATCATCTATCATATTTGATTCTGACAGCGGTATTTTAATTTAATTTAGTTCGTGGTTCAATACCCGTTATTTCAAGAATATGTAGGTGTAAATCAAAATGCATGTTCCTGAAAAACTATTTGCTATTCTTTCTGAAAACAAAAGACACATAGAAAAGCAATTTTATTGGACTTCAAATAAAACAAAAGCGAACATCGATGACGTCACTAGTGTGGAAAGACGAACAGCCAAATCGCATAAAACAATTTTCCTCAAAGAAAATCTGCATTCACTTCACAATTTTATTCTGTGAAGTTTTATGAACGAGTAAAGTATCAGATATTATTGCATGTAAGTTAGTAAGTTTATTACTGTTTGGCTTTCATTCTCGGCCCGTCCGTAAATCATAGTTTTTTTCCTAGAAACAAGAAAGAGAATTTATCACTTTTCTGCACAAACTAAGTGACGGATTAATAATTTTATACCTAATTCACGAAACTCGAATTTTATCTCTAAGAGTGGTTCGGTAAATGACTTTAGATGTATAATTTTTTTAAATAAATAATTGCGTAAAATAAACACCATTGGTCACGTGACATTGAACTCGAATCAGAGCGCGACACCTCACTACTCATAATAGACTGGGTTTTCAATTGAAGAAACAAACTTGATGCGTTAGATATAAAGTTTATTATGCATAGACGTATGTAAATAATGGTCTTGAAGCGAACAACACTTTTTATTTAGTGGGGCCCTTTTATACTACTTTACTTTTACATAATGTGACAGTAAGTTACCTACTACTATTAAAAATGATTTATTTTTCTTGTCAGTCAATCTCAGCACTGATATGCTTCAGTGCCGTAAATATTATCTGCACAAGTCAGTGTACGCAGACTCAGGTGTACTCTCTCTAATCTCACACTACTATTTAATAAGTCAATCTACAAGACCTGATTAAAAAAACATATTACCCAGTAAAAGAATTACTTGAAGAAAAATAATTAGTCAATACTAAAATGATTGTGATACTTACAATTAATATTATGTGATATAAAACCTAAGAATATTATGATTTATTATAAAATGTATGTATGATATTTAGTATAATAATGCATGTAAATATAACTGTGAAATTGAGTGTGTGAAAAATATATACACACAATTTTTTTTTTATAATACTTAGTGTTTTAATTTTAATTGCAATGCCTAAACAGGCAACAACTAAGTTCTAAGAATCTATTTACAGTTAAGATCTTCAAAATTGGGTATTTGAAAGGGTAGTCAATAACGTCACTTTTTCTGAACTGTCAAAACTTGGAGTTTGCACGTGATTTTTATGAAATCACAGACGTCACAGATTTTTGGAATCAAATGGAATACTTATTTGCATTAAATGCAATGTAACAATTAAGTATATCTTCGCATCATATTTAATATCTGTACGATGATGGAAGTTTTTATGACGAACGGTCTTTTTGCCATGTGATTTCATATTTTATATTTGACCGATTCAAAAGTTTAGTTCGCTATAAAGAATTTGAATTTGAAGTAGGTACTGTTCAGTGTAATTATTAGGTTAATGCACAAAAAAAATGAGAAAATGTAAATTGTCGTAAGTACATAAAACCTACTCACATTGCTCTGGTATGAACATTCTTATTCAAAAACCTTGTTGATAGAGCTACCTTATACAGAAGTTTCTTCTGTATAAGGTAGCTCTGACTGAAGTTTGTGTATAGCCAACACAGCAAAAAAGGTGATATAACGAAAAAAAAGAACGTCGACATTCAAATCGCCATGACAGTAGGTATGCCACGTTTTGAAAATTGCGTTATAAAAATGAAAAATTAGTTCAATCAACGTTAAAATTTCGCATTTTAAGTAAAATAAACCACAGGGAACATTACTTCTTTAAAGTAAATCAATTCTCCTCCAAAAAGGTTTTTAATGTTCCATTAGCAAAAATGCTTATTTCAATGTTATTGAAAATTCTTTCTTCAAGAAGCCTAACTTTACTACATAGCATATAAACATTATCGACCAAAAGGCATGGTATATTTTCTCGACTAATTCTGCATTTCATGTAAACTCAGCTAACATATTGTAAAATCATATTCTCTTTACAAACAATATACGAGGACCTAACACCACACATCAAAATCTTGCACCAGATCAAAGCACTGCATTCCGTGAAACCCAAACAAACTGAACCAAACCCGCAAATACTAGCAGCATCTAAAATAAACCATCTAAAATATATCTCAAAGGCAATATTCAATAAAAAAATGACTTTCTAAGACGATCTACGCGGCCCAAGACTCTTAAAAAAATCCTATAAACATAAAAGACATTAAAACCTCATCAATGCTCAAACAAAGACGAAAAAGAAATTGATCCGCAAATACTTTTGGAAGGGAAGCCATATTACCAACATTTTACGAGGCATTTGTAAGCCTCAGACTCTATCGATGGGATCGGGCGATAATTGACAGCAGTACTTATTCCTCTCACGTTGGTACTATTATATTTAACGATTACATTGTTACTGTACGTCAATGTTACACACATTAATATGACGTGAGTATGTAAAAATTATGTAGATTTTGACAGCGTATTTGGTTTTGTGATTGCAGTGAGTGAGCGCGAATGCTGAGCAAGAGAGATATATTGCATAAAATAAAATTTGCCTTGGTTACTCTTTTAAACATCAGCTGTTTGCCAGTAAAAATCAGACCAGTCATTTGGGAGATTTGCCGTAACAGACAGACAGACAAAAATTTCAAAAATAGATTCCTTGTTATAAGTACTGTTTACACTTTCCTATGCATATAGTACAAAGCTCTTATTTTGTTATATCATAAAAAACAGACGCTTCAAATTTTTTTATTGGTATAGATAAACTAGCGACCTGCCCCTACTTTACATGAGTGTGATGTAGATAACATCGCGCGGGCGAAAGCTAGTTAGACTTTACGCATAAAATGTTCTCTTGAATCATTAAAATCCGTTGTATAGGTAGTCTAAAAGATCTAGGCGTGCAGAGGGATAGACAGCGGGGAGCAACTTTATTTTAAAGTATGTAGAGATAACAATGCGACATCAAGTTCACAATAAGTGCCGTTTAATAAAGTACTAAAACAATAAATATAACGTGTACAATTGTCGGATGGTTGCCTGTCACCTGTCATGCCATAAATAGGTTGAAGAATGTAACAAAGTAATTCTGTTGTCATTTTCTGGTAGCAGCGCGGTGGAGTTGTGTATCCTAATTTATAGGAATAATGATTGGCCCGACCCCTATCACATTACACTTAAAGACCTAGTTATACAGGGTGAAAATGAAAAAAAAAATGATGTTCTCTACATTTTGTCGAGTTATGCGAGCATAATGTATGGAAGAGCAGATTTTTTTTTCGAATTCAATTTCACACTGTATTAAAGAGGAGCTTTGTTGGAAACCTGTATGGAACAGCTGATCTTTTTCGCGATTTCATATTTGTTCCCATACTGAAAGTTGTTCATAATGATGAGTACAATGACTCAAAATGATGCCCATGAATTCAATTTCATCCTGTATAATGGTCAAATATGCATTATGTACACATCTACCTTCTCCTTCAAAGAAAAGAAACGTGATATACAAATTCAATCCCAAAAACGATGTCGAAAATTGCAACAAGAATCGAAGCAACATTTAATATCCTGCTTTGAATTAATATTTTGGAAAGCAATATTCTCAATGATTGAAATCTTTCCGATGTTCTGGTACGTTTTTAATTTCCTTTAATATTAAGGAGGGGCAAAAAGAGGGTTAATACGCAAAGGTTGGTTCCCGCCTTGGGTTAAACAGACCTCTTTGATTTTCTGAATTCGAATTTCAAATTGTAATATTGTATTTTTTTCTTAACTCGACTATATAGGCAGAGGGTTCCGAACCTCACAGCCTAGGGCTGTACGCATAAATGTATTTAAATTACATCATTACCTTTAGCAGCCTTATCTATTTACTCAATTTCAGCAAATATGATGACTAAGAAATTGTGCAGGAGGCCAACCACAACCTATTAAAGCAGTATTATTATAATATTGCTTCACATTAGGAAAGAGATGGAGGTATAACTCTCGTATAGCTTCATCTGTTTAACACAGTGTAGTTATATTAAAATAATACTGCTCTTCGAGGTGGTCGTACGCCCGGTTTTTTTTTTGAGTGTCGGAAATCTTCAAACTGCTCCGTTCTGGGTGGAGCGGAAGGGAGTGTCAGACTCACAGAACAGTTAAAGAGGTTAGAAGGGCCTTGTGGGCGGAACAGGCGCGCCACACATTTGCGCGGGCGCTCCAAACCCAACCGAAATTAGAATCACCGGTCAACAGTCACGCTCTTATTGTGAAAGCGTTCAATTCTCCGCGGAAAAAAAGAATTATGCCGTCTTGCCCAATTATAACGTGTCGGAAAAGAAGTCAGGAGTGTAATGTGGTCCGAGGAGGGATTTCTTTTCACCGGTAACTCCAAAAACCTTAAAATACGAGTGATATTTGTAATTATTACAAAAGTATTATGTAGTTTGTAGACAAAAACGATAAAATCGCATTCAGATGCAAAATTATACATTGCTTGCATTACATTGGTACTATCTTGCACGACGTGAGCGGTCGCGCAATGTATTGCGTTCACTGCGAACGTCGCGTGCGTCGATCCAAAGCTTCAATTCTGGGAAATCTATGCGCGTCGATAGTGTTGTACCAAATTGTAAACAATGTCGATATTAAGATGTGTATACGAATGGTTATTGTCAGTAATATAACAATGAAAATAACGTTGTATAAATTAACAACAATTATTGTATAATGTGGATTATTAATTTAGTTTCTTAGTTGGTTTTTCGTCTAAATCTAATTTACGATGCAACACTTTTATTTTTAATTTACAAAAGATCCAGCTACAAGAAAACTGTGGTTTGAAGCAACTGGTAGAATTGAATGGATACGTACTAAATGTAGCACAATTTATGTTTGCAACATTTTGCAGAAAATGATTATGTAACGCGGGTGAAACCGGCGGGCACAGCTATTATTAATAAATTAACATGCTACAATTAATACCTAAATACTTTTTCACGGAGTAGTTCACAATAAATTAATTAGATTATATTATGTTAATTCGACTTAGCATTCGATATGGACGTGAAATTTAAAATTTCTTTATTATAGTTTTTTGTATATTGTAGCGTTGTTTTACGTTTTATGTTATTCAAAATGCTATTTTTCTTTCTTTCATTATTATGACGTAAAACAGAGCTGCAACTAGCATAAAACTAAAGAAAATTTAAATTTCGCGGCAGTATCGGATGTTCCCCCTTAATTTGACTTGGATTTAAGTTTATTTATATGTAATTAGGAAGTTATTCGTACCGTATCTGCAACTTGAAAAAATGCAAAACTTTAATTAACTAAACTACAGTAATTTTATCGATATGATTAATCGACCTTTTGGTGGCCGTAACATATATGAGAAATAAATTGCTTTTACACGTGTGTGAGTGTACGTCCAGAGCAGTATTTGCGTTAGTGTGACAACCAATAGTAAACACGCGATCTAAGTGCGTGTGGTTTATTTGTGTGTGTAATGCGCGTACGTATTATCTCTTGCTTGTAGTTGAGAGACAAGAGTGGGAGACATGCGGCGACACGCGTTCTAATACAAATCAGAAACTACTTCCATTCTAACCTCTTTAACTGTTCTGTGGTCAGACTCTTACTAACTTAAACCCAGCCATGTTCCTTGCTTAGCCCGTTATATTCCGGGGTAGCGGTAACCCTTTCGGACAATCCCGCTTACCCGGCAGGCTCGGCCCTTACGGGCCCCTTCCTTTATGCCAACATCTCTTTGAGGCGCGCGTGGAACACGTACGCGCCGTCCGGCACGGGCCTGGTCCTGATCGAACAGTGAGCTACCCATTACTCACCGTCCGCAGGACCGCACCTACTACGGTGGGACTATCCAATATGATAAATATTGTTGATGCATGTATTACTTTTCTGTAGTTTTATTCGAAGTCAGATTTCATTTACATTATCATCTATCATATTTGATTCTGACAGCGGTATTTTAATTTAATTTAGTTCGTGGTTCAATACCCGTTATTTCAAGAATATGTAGGTGTAAATCAAAATGCATGTTCCTGAAAAACTATTTGCTATTCTTTCTGAAAACAAAAGACACATAGAAAAGCAATTTTATTGGACTTCAAATAAAACAAAAGCGAACATCGATGACGTCACTAGTGTGGAAAGACGAACAGCCAAATCGCATAAAACAATTTTCCTCAAAGAAAATCTGCATTCACTTCACAATTTTATTCTGTGAAGTTTTATGAACGAGTAAAGTATCAGATATTATTGCATGTAAGTTAGTAAGTTTATTACTGTTTGGCTTTCATTCTCGGCCCGTCCGTAAATCATAGTTTTTTTCCTAGAAACAAGAAAGAGAATTTATCACTTTTCTGCACAAACTAAGTGACGGATTAATAATTTTATACCTAATTCACGAAACTCGAATTTTATCTCTAAGAGTGGTTCGGTAAATGACTTTAGATGTATAATTTTTTTAAATAAATAATTGCGTAAAATAAACACCATTGGTCACGTGACATTGAACTCGAATCAGAGCGCGACACCTCACTACTCATAATAGACTGGGTTTTCAATTGAAGAAACAAACTTGATGCGTTAGATATAAAGTTTATTATGCATAGACGTATGTAAATAATGGTCTTGAAGCGAACAACACTTTTTATTTAGTGGGGCCCTTTTATACTACTTTACTTTTACATAATGTGACAGTAAGTTACCTACTACTATTAAAAATGATTTATTTTTCTTGTCAGTCAATCTCAGCACTGATATGCTTCAGTGCCGTAAATATTATCTGCACAAGTCAGTGTACGCAGACTCAGGTGTACTCTCTCTAATCTCACACTACTATTTAATAAGTCAATCTACAAGACCTGATTAAAAAAACATATTACCCAGTAAAAGAATTACTTGAAGAAAAATAATTAGTCAATACTAAAATGATTGTGATACTTACAATTAATATTATGTGATATAAAACCTAAGAATATTATGATTTATTATAAAATGTATGTATGATATTTAGTATAATAATGCATGTAAATATAACTGTGAAATTGAGTGTGTGAAAAATATATACACACAATTTTTTTTTTATAATACTTAGTGTTTTAATTTTAATTGCAATGCCTAAACAGGCAACAACTAAGTTCTAAGAATCTATTTACAGTTAAGATCTTCAAAATTGGGTATTTGAAAGGGTAGTCAATAACGTCACTTTTTCTGAACTGTCAAAACTTGGAGTTTGCACGTGATTTTTATGAAATCACAGACGTCACAGATTTTTGGAATCAAATGGAATACTTATTTGCATTAAATGCAATGTAACAATTAAGTATATCTTCGCATCATATTTAATATCTGTACGATGATGGAAGTTTTTATGACGAACGGTCTTTTTGCCATGTGATTTCATATTTTATATTTGACCGATTCAAAAGTTTAGTTCGCTATAAAGAATTTGAATTTGAAGTAGGTACTGTTCAGTGTAATTATTAGGTTAATGCACAAAAAAAATGAGAAAATGTAAATTGTCGTAAGTACATAAAACCTACTCACATTGCTCTGGTATGAACATTCTTATTCAAAAACCTTGTTGATAGAGCTACCTTATACAGAAGTTTCTTCTGTATAAGGTAGCTCTGACTGAAGTTTGTGTATAGCCAACACAGCAAAAAAGGTGATATAACGAAAAAAAAGAACGTCGACATTCAAATCGCCATGACAGTAGGTATGCCACGTTTTGAAAATTGCGTTATATAAATGAAAAATTAGTTCAATCAACGTTAAAATTTCGCATTTTAAGTAAAATAAACCACAGGGAACATTACTTCTTTAAAGTAAATCAATTCTCCTCCAAAAAGGTTTTTAATGTTCCATTAGCAAAAATGCTTATTTCAATGTTATTGAAAATTCTTTCTTCAAGAAGCCTAACTTTACTACATAGCATATAAACATTATCGACCAAAAGGCATGGTATATTTTCTCGACTAATTCTGCATTTCATGTAAACTCAGCTAACATATTGTAAAATCATATTCTCTTTACAAACAATATACGAGGACCTAACACCACACATCAAAATCTTGCACCAGATCAAAGCACTGCATTCCGTGAAACCCAAACAAACTGAACCAAACCCGCAAATACTAGCAGCATCTAAAATAAACCAGGGTCAAGAGCAGATTCGATGATGACGTAAAATATGATCATGGAACGACACTATGGTAAACAATAGAACAGTGTTTCTCAAACTGATACGATGAGTGGCGTGTTCGTGTCCCACTAATCAATTTCCCAGTCAGCTGAGTGCGGGGTGCATAAGTACTTACTTGGACGTCATACAACAACGAAATGAAGGTAGTTTTTTTTTGTCTGTCACGTTGATCTAGTGGTTGCAAGCGTTACTGCTGAGCATGAGGATCTTTTTTTTTCGAGGGCTGGAAATCATCAAATGATTCCTCCGGCTCTGGGTGGAGTGGAAGGGAGTGTCAGACTTTTACTGACTAAAACCCATCCATGTTCCTTCATTAGCTCTTTATGTTTCGGGGTAGCGGTAACCCTTTTGGACAATCCCACTTACCCGACAATCCCGCTTACCCGACAATCCCGCTTACCCGGAGCATGAGGCCCTGGATTTAATTTCCAGGTCGGACAAAGTGTTATTGGGCTTTTCCATTGTAAATTTCTCAGTAGTAGCCCGGAATCTGGATTTGTGCACGGTTGAAGGCAATAAGCTCGCCCCCTATTACATGGGACTTAACCATAATTGGCAAAAATCTCGGTGCACCTACTATGGGTGCGCCTCTGCCTAGCACTTTGAGGAAATAAGGTGTGATATTATGTTGTGTTGTTTTTTGTTATTTTTTTGTAAATAAATAAAATAGCGTAGATATAAAAAGAATGTGATTAATGTACACCTTATAATAAGATAGGTAAACTTCTTACTTTTTGTATAAATATTGTGGTCATTTGGTTAGTGTGACTTGTAATTCGGACTCGGAATGAAGCCAATTTCCAGTACATTTCATGTTTATCATAATCAAGTGTGAAAACAAGCCAGACTGCCGCTAGAACGTTAATCTAGTCATGTAACGTCTGCAACTAACAGACACACCCCTGGGGGTACGCGAACACCACTTTGAGAACCTCTACAACAAAACAGAGAGAAGGGAACTAATCGGTTGGTAGTATTGGTACGCAGTATACAAGAAGCGAGTATCGACTGAGGTTGAGTAGCGGAGAATATTACTTGAATGGGGCGTAAATGGATACCGTGTCTGAGGGCTTTTGTTCTTTTAATGGTTTTTGAAGGGGTTTCAATTAAGGAAGTTATTTTTGGGGACGGTGTTGGAAATTGTTTGAAATGCCTATGAAGGAATACGTTGTAATGTTTTGTTACGACCCCGACGGGGTCACTGACTCCTAGGACTCAACTAGGACTTACGTAAAGCTAAACTTCTGTTGTCTATGTATCTTATTTTCACCGTTGATTTAAAAAAATATCCTGTTTTCCTACAAAGAGGATACCAATAATGAAAAATATGTTTTCTTTGAAACAAGCAAAGAGAGGAGAACATTTACAAAAACCCACCCTCATCCTATAAAAACAAAGTCTATTTTCTCTTAAGTCCTTAAAGCATCGACACACGAAAGTATTTACCAAAAATGATCTAGGGTCCCCACAATAAAGATTAATGTCTGCCACATAAATCAACGAAGACATTCGTTGTCCGACGATGTGCTATCAAACAATATAGGACGTCGAGATCTGACATAAGTGCTGAGAATTCCGTCGCGGATACATCAAGGGTCATTCGCGACACTCCAGAGACAATCTTGGCTCATATCTATGGGCTAAGAGTCCTTATAGACCTTCAAATTGAGAGACAAATTTGATAGGGGTCCTTATTTTTTGAGGGTCACGTAGTAACGCTATTTGAGACCATATTAATGATTTTTTTTAGGAAATCTGAGACGCGCTAGATCTTAATTCACTTACGCAATAAGTTGTCAGTGTTTTGTCTGTGGTCCATCTATTGTCCATGGCTTAGATACTGATTGTCAATGGTTTTCACGGTTCTGAATAAGAGGTTTTTTAGCTACTTTGCTAATTTAGTGGCTAAGTTTATTTTTTAGAAATGTGCGTTTCGTTTGTGCAGAATATACATTTTTTCTTTCTGTCTTCTTTTAAATCAAAGACTATCTTAATGTTCTCGTGGTCCGGCGTTTAATCCCGGGTCGGACGAAGAGGATTTAGAGGGTGTTTTCTTTAGGAAATTTTCAGTAGAAACCTATTTTGGTGCCCATAGTAACAACTTCTTCTCCTATATGGTACACGGGACTTATAATGTATTAGTAGGTACTGTACACAACTGTCGAACATTTCGGAGTTTACGTGGAGTTATGTAAAATGAAGCATCCAAACATGCAGTATAATAATATTATACATACTAATTATACATGTATATGCAAATGCAGATTCAAACTGAATATACCAAGGCCAGGCGATCAATTTGGTGAGATTTAGTATGCATAATGCTATTATTCTCACAAACATAAGATGAGAGATCGAAGAGCTCATGGCTAAATACTAACATCCATGAGTTACCTACGCTTGCCAGGGTCGGTCCGTGGATGGGTAATCTTTTTTACACACCGAGAACCCTCCGTGACTCGGAGAGCACGCCGTTACGGGTTGTCAGAAGTCCCGAACCAAGTCTGTCAACCAGTCTTTCTCAGGGTACCGTATTACCCAGTTACTGGGTTGTAGAGGTCAGACAAGCAGTTGCTTCATGTAAAATACTTGTATGTGGTTACACTGGAAGCCGACTCCAAAATAGTTCGGAAAAGGATTGGCAGAAATAATGTTTTTATTGAAATTAAACTGCTTCCTTCCTCGTGAAGTCGTGATGGCTCAAGCTATACTAAAATAGCTCTCAACCGATGAACAGAAGTGTCAGTCCAGGCACTTATCGTCATGCGTCCAACGTACTTTAGTTTTGAATAGCGTTTTAATAACTACCAACTGCCACTGACGATAAAGATTAATTTAAACTGATATCGCTTCTGAATGACCTTCTAAATTGCCTGTCTGCTCATTACAATTTCAGACTAAGGTGTGAAGTGGTGCTCATCTCCCCATTATCAGTTTAATGACGCAACGAAACTGCACGCAATTTTATTTTCTGACGCAGGCGCCGCTTACGAAGTGATAATATAAAGTAAACATTTTTTTTGTAGGTATATAAATGATTTACTCTTCTTAACATAAATTTAAAAATAGATCGATATATTTTTAAGTCACGTTTTTGTTCTTGAGGAGAGTGTTAAAAATCCATAAATTTTCTTCAATATAATGTTCATTACCGTTTTTCAAGTTTAGAACACAAAACAAGAGAACGTCAGAAAATTATAAGAGAAAATTCAACGTCAAAGTTTTTGTCACGGAATGGTGAGAATTTTAGATGGTCAGTGCAGGTTCCCAGCAGTCGATCCATATTAAATGTTCCATCACTTGACTTCCTCCAACTGACTACGGATATTAAACTGAGAGCATACAAGCTTTAAGACTTTTCTTATTATATTTCTGACTAGCAATTTGCCAGCCTTGTCAGAGATCCAAAGTTGTCGACATAGCTCACAGAATAAGCAAGCTGGCAATGGGCCGGCGTTATTAGCCGTAGAACTGATGACCGTTGGGGTAGATGAGGTCTTGAGAGGAGATCGCGAATCAACAAACGTAAAGCTGGATGACAGTTGCCGAGAATTGAGCTGAATAACGTGCAGCTGGAGAGGTCTATGTTCAGCAAGGGATTGCTGTTAGCTGATGCCAGACTTTACCAGCTTCTGTGTCCGACTTTTATTTTCGGTCTTATGGATATGGTCGTAATAAATCGCTTTGTGAATAGGCCTAAGTGTTGAGTCTTCTACGTGGCTCGGACTGTTCATACCTTCTCAATGCCCTAGATCCTCGGTATCTTGTCTTTGAGAAGGAATGAAGCGATGGGTGGATGTGGGATGGATGGAATCTACGACGCGCGTACAGTACGTATTGTTAGTTGGCATTAGTTAACATTTCTTCGATTTTCAACATGCCAATTTCTTCACGATGTTTTCTTTCACCGTTTTGAGAGCATTGGTGACGAAATTATTTACCAAAATTAAAGCGCCACCTGGGTTCGACCCCCGAGATACAACGATCCTGCTTCCTACAAATATCTAGCCATTAAAGTTAAAAAATGTAGTCTGTAGACGATTTCACTGCAAATTCATTCATCTAAATAAATTTCGGGTCGCTTATCTTTGAACTTTGCCACAGCCTAATTTGGTGTTGACCTTGGTATTTTATGCCTTGTCTGTCTACCGCTTATGATATGAATTGACCCGTTTAGCTACCGACTTCTAAAAATAAAGTTATCACATTAAATTATCGAAAGTTGTAAGAACCAGTCGGTGTAGCGTGACCGAAATAATCTATTTTAGAAAGATATGGCGCACTGATTTTACAGATTCATGTGCGTATTGTATATTTATCCCTTGCTTAAAAATCGGTGAAGGAAAACATCGAGAGGAAACCAGCATTTCTGAGAGATATTTCTTAACAGCATGTGAAGCTAAGTCAGAGGCCATGGGCAGCATAAAAATTCTGACACCAGGTTAGTCAGTACCAAGCCTGCCGGGTAAGCGGGATTGTCCGAAAGGGTTACCGCTACCCCGGAACATAAAGGGCTACGGAAGGAACATGGATGGGTTTTAGTCAGTAAGAGTCTGACACTCCCTTCCGCTCCACCCAGAGCGGGAGCAGTCATTGGATGATTTCCCAGCCTTAAAAAAAAAAAAAAAAAAGGTTAGTCAGTAACCACCCGAAAAGATGAAAATGGCGCGATGTCAAAAATGAAGAAAAGAAATGTCTATTCCTCGTAGAGTACAGGAGGGATTTTGCTGCTCGGTCTGAGCGTCTAAAAACGTGCCTACGACAAATCTGGTGTTTGTAACGAATGATCACCGTTTTGTTTTAGGTAGGTACCATGTCTAAACATGCATTTTTTAGACAGTTATACGTGTGTGCATATGTGTGTGTGTTTGTATGTACAAATACCAATGCACAGAGGCCTCTGACCTCTGACGCACTGAGACCTAAGTAAACTTGAGTTCTGTGTACTAAATCATTTTTATCTCATCGTCAGCTTTACATCTATTCCGTACCATCGTATAATATTGAACAGCACCGTATAATACTTGAAACATACCTCAGTTTAAAAAATACACGTATCTTGTATGGGAACTCCTTTTAATTTTATTTTATTTTTATTATAAGTTGTTATAGCGGCAATAAGAATACACGATCTGTGAAATTTTCCAATTGTCTGCTTATTACGTTTCATAAAATAAAACCCACTGACAGACAGACTTCGAATACGAAACCCTAAAGACAAGAATACTTGCACCGTCTATTCGATTATTATTATTACGTGCTGGTACATAAATCTATGAAGTTTGGACCCAATATTGAACTTCCGCCGAGCTTGGGGCTGTAATCTGTGTTATTATGTAGATGCTGGCTCGAGGTCAGGGTGAGATGTTATTATCTAATCGTCTTATTGGTATTATATAAGACTGACTGCTTAGATCTTTCAAAAGATTTCATTTCAGGGTTCAATCTTAACCTAATACAATAAACACCTCTAACGTCGCGCGTCGTATGAACCTCATAGGTTCATAAAAAAAATTCTCTCGAAACGACAATAAATATAACCGTATTAATCATTGAGCTCTTATAAGCAAACTGCTTCTAATAGGCGAACATCCAAAGGGTTGAATGGAAGAATAAAAAATGTGGGGTAAACAAGGAATTTTCGTGTGGGGTGAATGCGGAACAAATTAGTAAAACTACCTATAGGCTTAGTCCTTTTTTGTTAATTAGTACTTGATTTTATAAATGTTTTTTGACTATTAATTTATTTTTATTTTTTTCGATTTTTTCCTAGCAAACCCTTTTATATTGAAGTGCATAAAATAACAAGTCCGCCATCTTCAACGGTTCAACATATTTTATTGGATTTAGAATTATGTTACTAAGTTAAACAAGCATTGTCAGCCAAACTAAACGAGTATGCAAAATGTCAGCTCAATCGGTTGAAGGTAACTGCTTCAAAAGTCAGCTGCAAGAATTGTTCCAAACAAACATACATAAATTGCAAGTTAAATAAACCTTGTACAATGATGTTCGTAAAAGGTGATAGGGCAAAACATATCGGTGGCATCCCATTCTGACGCCTAATTAATTAATACAAACTGCGAGTATTTTACATGGATTGACTGCCTATCTGACCTCCACAACCCAGTAACTGGGCAATACCATACCCCTTGGTAAGACTGGCTGTCAGCTTTTTGGGCTTCTGACGACCCGTAACGACTATCAAAGATGCACAAATGACAGCCGGGACCAAAGGCTTAACGTGCTCTCCAAGGTAAGGAGGAGTCTCGTTATGTAAAAATGGTCACCCATCACCCATCGTAGCTAAACCTGATGGATCGACCTGTGCGGCTGTTAGTAGATAGCCACGAGCTCTTCCACACTATGGTAATAACTAAAATGATCTTGGGAATACTCTAACAATGGATTTGGAACAGGGTGGCTGGTGGCAGCTGGATGACAGTGGTCGAGCATAAATGGCGTGCAGTTGAAGAGCATTGAGTTTCAGCTCTATGTCATCATATCCCAGATGGGATGATATGACTGGTGATGAGGATGATGAAGGTAGTTGATTGCTGCTAAAATTATTTATAAACTTGCAGCTGCCTGCTACTACACTCGCGGGGGCCCTAATTATTTTTTTAAATAAAATTTGAATAAGTTACTCCTTATAACATCAGCGAAAGTTCCGCCAAAATTGGTCTAGCCGTTTGGGAGATTTGCCAGACAAAACAGACAGTCAAGACAGACAGGCTGTTTGTTATAAGTACTGTACATACATTCCTATGCATTTAATAATAAGCTGTGATTTTGTCCTCACAAACAGACACTTTAATTTTATTTATTAGTATAGTAGTAGATAGGTATTATGGAACAATGACATAAAAAAAACATCGCAAGAGCGTCATAGCTTACCACAGATTATAAAGAAAACATAAATATATTAGACACATACATTCTTCTTCTTAGCGTGTCGATGGCAATCTATATCTCCTCGGCCCAGAATTCAGCTACGTGTTTAGCGCCATCACTAGCGTCCATCAGTTCCTGTAACGTGCATACGTCAGGACACACAGGACACGAAATTAAGTGTCCCATCGTTTGTGGAACAGCACCACATTTACACTCCAAGGCGGAGCTACAATACATTAAAGTCATACGTATTAGGTACGTACAGAATTCTCACGCTTTTTAGTTAGCTATTAGTTGTTAAGATTAGTTCTAACAATTATTTATGTCATTACCTAGTATTACGTACAAAAGACCAATTTGCGTAGAACCGGTCAACTGCGTCACTGGCTCATTTGATCAGACAATGGTTGTTTTCAATGGAACAGTTGAACCTAGGGAGAATGCGTAGTTAGGTGCTATATTATTAATGTTAATCCATTGTACACTTTAAAACAAAATTATGTACCTATTGTGCTCAGCTTTTTTTTTAATTACTTCGGCGCATTTTGGGCTACAACCTTTATGAGGTAGGGCGCATATTTAGATCCATTATCAAAATTGCTTTCCTTGTTGTAATGTCTCAATTAGAATCGATAGCTACACATAACACACATTTTAAGTATATTTATATAGTAGTGATATTAAATTTATAATAGTAGTATGTATGTATCTAAGTATGTATATTCTCCTAATGTATGTTTATATTTAAATTAGAGAGTTGTTTCTTTATATTTATGTATTTTGTTTTGTCTTTTTTTTTTTTAGATCTTATAGATCAGAAATTTATTTGTAATATGAAATTCTCTTACATTTTTAACCAATACTATAAACCTAAAACATTACTAATAACTATTTACAAGTATATAACAGGAGGGAAACAAAACTGTTTTGTCTTATAATCTTACACAAGTTGTCTACATCTCTTTTATCTACTTTCCTATCGCAGGTATGCTGGAAGAGATTTCTTTAGAAATAAGCTACACCTTACGTATTTTCTGTTCCCTTCTTGTCTGTTTTTATGTGTAAATATGAATGGTTAAATAAATAAATAAAAGTCCAAACTGACCCTGAGACATTCCTGATGGAAAAACCCAATAACACTTGGCCCGACCTGGGAATCGAACCCAGGCCTTCATACTCACCAATTGCACTCGCGTCCACTGAACCATGTCAACGATGTAGATAAAAATAAATATACCTTATAAAAGATGATTACAATACATCAAAATATTCAATCTTTTCCAAGAAAACGTTATCCGATCCTTTCGGCTCGTGAATTTGTAAAGAAACACGGTACTTGTATTAGACATAGCAAGTAATCTCTCATCACATACCTACTGCCCTATATTTTTTCGATCAACCTAATAATAAACCTTAGCAAATGTATGTAACATTCTGTTAGTACCCAGTAAGTAAGACGGCAGCACATCAAGTTACTCCAATCTGTCAAATTTCTTTGATTGTTTTTCAACTTTATTATATAAGTATAAGGTTTATTTTCAATTGGGAAAATTTTACAGCTTAATGTGCTAGCGTCTGTACCTACTTAATTCAAAGACTGTTGCTACGTCCACCATTGTCGTTTCAAGTTTTCTTTCAAAGCTACGATCAAAAAACTAATTGTTTGCTTCGGATTTTTGAAGTAGAGTACCTATTGAATTTGAAAAGAAATCTTTGACATACAGCAATAACATTTTAAAAACATACATTACTTCATTCTATAGGGTGGTACCATCACTTTTAGCAGTATTGTCTGATATTACTTCAATTTGAGAAAGAGACGAAGCTATACAGGAGGGAAAACTCAATTTTTATCCCAATGTAAAGTATTATTAAAATAAAACTGCTATAAGAGGTGGTGGTTCGGCCCCAGGAATAATTAATCATGAGGGTCGCCAGGCATAACAAAGGCGATTGGGCAGTTCCGACATTTTGTTATATCTGTAAACACAGATGATAAAGCAACCAACCTTTAAATCGTAACCAATTCTAGGTATACGTATAAATGCGTTTCACTACCAGTTTTATAGTCAAAATACGATCTAAATGTTTGTAAAAGTAAGATTTGTTTTTACAACTTTGCCGGATTCAGAAGAAATCTGCACTGATTAAGAAACCGTACCAGGCAGGCTAAAATTTACGATACTTCCACCGTCTAAAAACACGGCATCCACCGGATGGTCTATAAACCAGCCATGTTTATACTTTATAGCCTCTAACGTAGGCATTATAGAAACTACGGAGCTACTGAACTTTGGCAATAAATTATAATTTTATGCTTGATAATCGGGTTTAGAACAAAAGGTTTATTGTATAATCCGCTTTCATTGTGGCCTATTTTTTGACTGCTAGGTAGGTATAATTGATAATGAATCGTGGTGGGTACTTGTTTATAATTAAGGAATTGGGGTTAAAACCCTCCGGCGTAGGGCCCGAGTACTCATGGTTTGTTCAACGAAATCTCCAAACGCTGGTTGACAGTTTCAGAGACCCAAGGGCTGGCTTTTATCTTGGCTAGAGGCTAAGCATTGGCATACAACGTGGCAATGCCGCCAGTTTCTTGGGTATATTACCAGTCGACAGCGATGCGGAAGCTTAGTAAAAGGGTTCCGTTTGGCACCCTTCCGGTACGGAACCCTAAAAAATTTGAATGGTTGTTTTTATGCAAATCATCGTGAAATAAACAGTTAGCCTTTAGAGACTGGAGCGTATTTTGCTCATTAAGCTCAAGCTCATTATGAACCTTGGACTCACTCATAAAAAACACACACTCACTCACTTTAAAGCTATAAAAAAGACGAAAATCCTAGCCCTTGTTTAAAATTTTCACAAATCATATTAATTTGCCGAGTGTCCTTTATAAAGGACTATCGAATAGGAACTTTTTTTGAATAAGCATATACGCCTCTTCGAAAATACGACCTGAATAGAGAAATTCATTCAATACGGCCCTAACCAATGGACTGGATGAAGCCTTTTAAAAGTTTGAAACACGATAAGCTTTTAAACTTCGCTCAAGTTTCCTCCTGTTTCATAGATTTTCATTCATTCATTCAAATCGCTATCAATTATTTTAATCAATGATTGTGTTACTGAAGATCCTTTTGGATCAGTTCTAGGGCTTTGAGCTGGTATCGTAACTGCAAAAATAATGTTTATTACCACACATTTCGACAGTGGGACCGATTCCTGGGTCTACTGGTCGGGCTCAACTGCAGAGCATGAGGTTCTGGTTTGATACCCAGGTCGGGTAGTATTATTGTGAATTTCTCAGTAGCAACCCGGAATCTAAATTTGTGGTTTATGGTAGACTACTTACTTTCTCTCAGGATAGTGGGTGAAAGTTTAAATAAATAAATAAATGGTACTTTTTTATGGGATTAAACATTACTGGAGAATTGGTTGAGCTATAGTTGCATCTCTGCTTAACCTTTAGCGAAATACCTGTATTTCGCTAAAGGTTAAGCAGAGATGCTACTGGCGTTTTATTTGTCTATTACTTAGGGCAGATTTCACCAATGAAACTGAACGCAATCAGCGCATAAAACATGTTTAAGAGTTGTCTGCAGTATCATTATTTTCTATGGAATATTTATACTAATATTATAAAAAGGAAAGATTTGTAACGAGATGCTTGTAGCGAATAAACTCAAAACCTACTTAACGGATCTGGATGAAACTTGGCACAAAGATGGATTTTAGTCTGGAATGGCATATGAGCTTTTTATCCTGGAAAAATTACGGTTCCCGTGGCATAATTTCCTACATACACGCGGGTGAAGCCGCTGGCAAAAGCTAGTTGATAATATCTTTTTAGATATTGTGTTGACCAGCTCTTAGCTACTTAGTCTGAGTTCAGAAACCTCAGATTAAAAACTTATTCTGCTACTTAGCAACGGATTTATGCGATTAAGTGAACGTGCGTTAAGATGTAAAAAGTTCTTAGTGCGTCATTGAAGAGCTTGAAAAAACAACCCATGTTTGTTCGGTTAATGAACATCTTGAGACATCATGTATAAAAATAATTTAGTTGTGGCAAAGAATAATAATAATGTTTCTTCGTATTAGAACCGACCACGGCTCTTTAAAGCAGTATTATTTTTAATTTACTTTACAGGGAGAAAGAGATGCAGATATACCCGCTGTATAGCCTCCTCTCTTTCTAACCCTCAAATCTAAATCTGCCTAACTTTTTTCCAACTATGTTATGCCATGTAAAATACTAGTATTTTACATGGAGCGCCTGCCTATCTGACCTCCACAACCCTGTGAGTAACTGGGTAATATAATACTCCTTGGTAAAACTGGCTGTCAGACTTTCGGGCTTCAGACTACCCGTAACGACTGTCAAAGATCCACGAATGACAGCCGGAGCCAACAACGGCTTAACCTGCTTTCCGAGGCGCGGAGAAGTTTCGATATGTAAAGAACCCCATCTACGGGTCAACCCCGGCAAACGTAGCTTAACCTGATGGATGCTATTACTTAGCCACGAGCTCCTCTCTTTCTCCAACTGAAGTAATTAAAATAACGCTGTTTTAAGAGGTGATGGTTGATGTAGTCCCATCACCAGCGCTCAGTTAGGAAATGCATTCCTAGACGGCCACCCTTCCTTCCTCGCCAAGGCCCGCCGTGACGTCACTGTCCATCCCCATCCCATCGTTAGCTCGCGCCGACCCGCCGCTGAGCCTGTAGCTTTCCTCACTAAATAATCTATCCAATCCAGGCTGTCCCTTGCTGCCCTCCCCCAGCAGATCCGGTCGACAATCTTCTAGATTGAACTGCAAGGCCCATTCCAAAAAAAGGTTGCGATTGGCTCCTCACCCCTACTTTCTAATATGTTTTTGCTTTGAATCGTCATGGCCGAGACCCTTAAGTATCTTGTTATTGATCTGTCTACTAATTATCTTATTTCAAAAATAATTAGATTCATTACAGAAGTTTGTTGGACGATTCCCTACACACCTCCAATATACCTATGGCTCGCTAGTTTGAAATGTTATCGAACTTAAGATTTTTTTTACTTAGCCTACGCTGTTCCACTGCTGAGCAAAGGTCTCCCCTGAATCCTTCCAATCATCTTTCTCTTGAGCCACCTCTATCCATCCTTTGCCCCTCCTCATGGATAGAAGAATAAGTTTTCTTTACATATGAATAAAAATAAAAACCCGACTTTTTAAATTTATTTTAAAAAATCGGTCTGGGTGTTTTTCTATCTATAATATGTATGTATTTACAAAAAAAAAAATGTATATAAGTAGTTTATCAGCCACCTCGTTACCATAAC
This sequence comes from Hyppa rectilinea, assembly GCA_951799385.1. Classification (NCBI taxonomy): domain Eukaryota; kingdom Metazoa; phylum Arthropoda; class Insecta; order Lepidoptera; family Noctuidae; genus Hyppa; species Hyppa rectilinea. Next base: position 9,672,264 of record OX637322.1, on the reverse strand, counting down.
ACAAGCATTAGGTTGCTTAGTTTGGGACGATATGGCGTTGTGTGAAATGTCCAAGGATATTATTATTATTATTATTTTGGACTACCTCGTTGGTTTGAAGATTGAAAGCACTACTGCTGGGCATGAGGTCCTAGATAAAAGGAGAAATCCATTTCTGGGCCTAGCCGTTACACGAATCAAATATGTACCAAAAATATCTACTGTTCTGCCTAATTAACCCATTTAAATCTTAGCCTAAATTACAATGGCCAAGTGTAAAAAAAGTACATTTTTTATTTTTTTGTTTTAAACAACCTTTGTGAACCGTCACAGCACTTATTTCATTCTACGTCACTTACTTTGCAAACACTGGCATTAAACAATACAGCGTACCCTAAGAATGTAATCGATTTAGCGGATATCGATAATTACAAATTATAAGTAATTTAATAATACTCCAATATTTTAGTATAATTGCTATTAAGATATTGAAAATATTGTAAAATAAAAAAATCAGGAATATAATTATTTTTAAACGTAAGCACGATTAAAAGTCATTAAAGGAAATAAATAATCAAAAAATCGATTGCAACACGGATTGCGCATGGATTACACTAGTAGACGGCAAATGTCAATGTCAACGTCTGTCAATTGTCATTGTTATGATTAGTAGTGTCATTACTGTCATTCGCTTTTCGTATCTTTGCGCAAGTGAATGTGTTTTTCGAATTGTCGAGATTTATTACAATATTAAACCTCTGCTGACTGCTCGAATACTGGACTCTGAAATAGATTGCCTTCTGACTGACCCTCGCTTGAATAATGGACACCGTAGCCTGCCATTCCTGGTAAACGGGATTGTCCGAAAGGGTTACCGCTACCCCGGTACATAAAGGGCTACGGAAGGAACATGGATGGGTTTTAGTCAGTAAGAGTCTCCCACACACACCCCCCACACACACACACACACTCCTTTCCGCTCCACCTAGAGCGGGAGCAGTCATTGGATGACTTCCCAGCCTTAAAAAAAAAACCTGCCATTCCTGCTGACCTTTGCTGGAAAACCGGATCTGGATATTGCTCTCCTGACGACTGGTTAATACGGTATCATGAGCTTGTGCATTAATTGTGGAATAACAACGGACCGCTGCAACACAATAGGACGGCGAAGATTGGAAGATGAAGTGATTAGTATGTGATAATTCTATAACGTAACATTTTTGTAAGCATGTCATATCACCAATCTGCACGGAACCTGCATAGTTAATCACAGCCTATTCCTTCTCTCAGAGAGGAGTCCTGTGTCCTTGCAGTGGAAATGTAATAAAGCCACTTGTGTTTAGGTACCTAAATGTGCCACTCAGATGCTTATTGCTAAATGCTAGTGCTAGAACTAATAGTAAAATGATAAATGTTTGCTTTAGGTAAACGAAAATGACTATCTGTCAAGTTTGCTGGAATCATGCCAATGCTGTATCTCTTGATGGAAATAGACCAGAAAAGAGTGAACAGACACCTATAGGATACCGGCGAGTGTGTATTCACTGTGGACGTTCTCTTCGTTCGTTCGGTACCAGGGTAGTTAGTTACCTCCTGCACAATTCCTAGATACTGTATTATTATATTATGATAATCCTAACGAAGAAGGTGATAAATAAAACCTTATCTCAATAATACGGTTTTTATTTAAATAAACCTATTGTTGCAATCTCAGTTTACTGTAGTTTGAGATAGCATCAAATCTCCTGGTAGTAAATACAATGTTTAAAAATGCGACCCATTAGTGATGTAAGTGGGCCTTATTTAGCAAACATAATTTTTAGCTGAGGTTTTCAGTAATATTATTTCTGAATTCACCGCTTTTGTTTAAAAAAAATAACCTAACATGTAAACATTTTCTGATTTTACCAATTTGGCCATTGCTGAGAGACGTGAAAATTGGGCTCGTGAAATCTTCCTAGGTGCTCTAATTTTTGGCAAAATTCCAGCTCTGTAACGCCAGGCCCAAGTTTCTATGGAGTTTGGGTTTCTCCTTTCCATGAGTGTCTGGAAATTGAGTTTTTCTATCAGGATACTTTTATATTAGCACCCCGGAATGAGTTGAACATCACTGGGGTAAATTGGGTGGTTCCTTTTTTTTTTTGGAGATTGGGATATTATCAAATGACTCCTCCCGCTCTGAGTGGAGTGGAAGAGAAAGTCAGACTCTTACTGACTAAAACCCCTAGCCCTTTATGTACCTACCGGGGTAGTGGTAACCCTTTCGGACAATCCCGCTGAATGGGTGTACCTCTGCCTAACCGTTCGTGAAAACAGCCGTGATGTTTTCTTATATAAAATTGGCTCACTTGCAGTGGAATTAATAATTTACGTTTTATTTTATTGAATTAAAAAAAATCTTTGAAAAGTTATATTAAGCTAACAAAAAATAAAAGGATTTATAATGAATTTAACACCAATGAAGCCACAGTACTATTAACTGCCTAGTTAGCATCCGTAAAATACGTCAATTAGCATCTAATTAGTATGCTTGATCTAACAACTCGCTGACAACGGCTAGTAGAACTCAGCCACATAAACATTTTGTCATTTTATGGTTTTTCCCTTTTTAAAGTGCCATAGACAAGACTTGTTTACAATTAAATACAAGTACCTACCTACTTGATCTCGAAAATTATGAGCTGTTCCATACATTTATACACACGTAACTCAATAAAATGTATGAGGGGTTCATCCCATTGTAGAACTTGTTCGTAACGATTAGTAATGCGCCCACGAAATTCTTAGAGTTAATTGTTTAACACCTTAATATTTATTTCATTCACCTTGTTCAATACCTATTCGAAATACGCTGCAGGTAAATGCAATAACAGGCTTTGCAAGAAAACCTTACCTAAATTATTTACCCACATAATTTATTTTTCACCACACAGGCTCGGAAAGAGTCTGTTTGTCATTCGAAATCTGAGCCGAAAATCGATTTTTGCTCTCTAGCGTGGAAAGAGTTTTTAAAATTCGAACCTTTCTATTTAATAATTTTCTATACTGCCAGTCCACTGAAAATGCATGACACGGTCTAAAATAAAATATTAAATAATACCGCTCACCTTAAAAACTTCCATCACAGTACAGAAATTAAATATTTTGCGAGGATATAATTGTAAAATTGGAATTAATGTTAAAAAGTATTCCATTTGATTAAAAAAATCTGTGACGTCACATTTGAATATGCCATAAAAATACTACCCTGTCAAATACCCAATTGTGTAGTAATTTAAGTTTAATTTTTAAATAAAATAAATACTAATATAATATGTTATTTAATCCTTAGCTTGGCAAAAATAAATATGTGTAATAAATTAAATTAGTTACTTATTTGTATTATATTCGTTTTTTTCTTTCATTCTCCTTAGAGGACAAGTAGGATATAGAACAAAATACAGGGTATTTAATTTTGGAGATATTCTATGTAACTCAAGTTGCCAAGTATCTGTTATTTTCTTCACATGAGTCAATGTATCTGAGACGCTCGAACATAATAAAACTCAACAACACCTGTTTTCTTGCACCTAGCAGTTTCCTCGCTGTAGTGAGGTGAAAAATTGTGTGTTGCGCTCGGCAGCAAAGCTTTTCTGCGTATCGTACCTTTAAAACCTTCGTTACGCTCAGGATTCTATATTTGAACCACTCGCTTCGCTCATGGTTCAACCCTAGAATCCTTCGCTTACTCAGGTTTCAATAGAAGTACTCGCGCCAAAAATCAACTTTCCAGCCTTGCATAACAAATAACTATTCTTTTCTGATTAATTTAATTACAACCAAACAAAAAGATTTTTCAAAGGTAGATCTGATTACACTCTACTCCTATTAAAAAAAAAAGTTAGGATGATTTTCAATCATTTTTTTTTTCAAATGGGTTTTAAGAAACACTTTTATAAGTACGTCAATATTGTTTTTTTTTTAATAAATGAGGTTGAGTTTCCTTTCTGACTACTCTGAGAAGAAAGACCTAGACAAAAGAGGTCACAGTCTCTTTTTATGTCCAGACATAATCTTGGTCAGATCACGAGATTAGAGACTGACATCACCAACCTAGGCTTTTCACAACTATGTTGGGGCCTGTTTCCTTTCTTACAACAAGTAACCTAGTCACTCTGAGTGATTGCCTATCTAACTTCCACAACCCAATTACTGGGTACCTAATACAATACCCTTGTTAAACCCTTAAATGCATGGGGTATCAAAACTGAAACACTAACTTCATAGCCAACTGTCAGCTACAAATTTTACCCGACGTCAAACTCAGTTATCAGTTTTGATACGCCATGCATTTAAGGGTTAAGACTGGTTTTTGGACTTCAGACTACCCCGTATCGCCTGTCAAAGCAAATAAATGACAGCCAGGGCTAACAGCTGGACGAGCTTTCCGAGACACGGAGGCATCTCGTTTTGTAGTGGGTCACTTAACCTTCGATAGCTAAGACCCCCTCTGCTCTAAGAAGAATTATTATTTTAAACCGTTGGTTAAAAAGAATCTGTGTTACCAAGCAGCTGCCTTTTATATCCAGCAAAAAAAACGTATTAAAAACTTTTCCTACTAAAACGTATGCATTATAAGTCTAAAGAATAAGAGACAACGGTCAGAAATTAAATTCTGTTCTCGTTAATCCCAGAGGCAAGTTTTCTCCGCCATAATATTAAACTTTTCTACATCCATTGTAACAGAAAGTAAGAAAGAAGTATACGCAGACATGAATCTTGTCTCTGAGTAGTAGTCAAACAGGGACAAAGTTTCGAACACAGCAACGTAACGATCGATGTCGCATCTATGCCTTGATTAAAATCGAACGCAAATTTGCATTTCAAATTGATCCACGATTTCAGCAACAATCACCTGGTTATTTGAACCTAAAAAGGAGTCATTATGTGATAAAAAATCGATTGTTCCCTTTATTTTGTAGTGTCGAGTTCATACTTAACATTCTTGTGAAAGATTAAAAATTTAGATTCTGCGATTTCCTGGTTTCGTTACGTAGCAAAAATTCAACAGGCTGTTGGTATAAGATTGCACCGTCGTCAATCTAAAATTAGTAAATTTACTTACAGTGTGATCCCGTGAATTTGATCACAGTGGGATATCTAATTACGCAAGCAATGTTTGAGCCGTTTGGGGATGATACACTAAGAGCCGTGATTTCCGAGTCCTCGTCTCTGTCATCCGGAAGATAACATGCCCAGAAGACTGGCAGCATTGCCACGTTGAATGACAATTACTTACTAATTATCTGACCAAAGAAAGAGCCCGCGCCAGACGGCACGTACCTACGTGTTCCACGAGCGTTTCAATGAGATGTCAGGATTAAGGACGGGGCCCGTTAGGGCCAAAGTTTGCCGGGTAAGCGGGATTGTTCGAAAGGGTTACCGGTACCCCGGAACATAAAGGGCTAAGGAAGGAACATGGATGTGTTTAAGTCACAAGTCAAAGAGTCTGACACTCCCTTCCATTCCAGCGAGAGCGGAAGGCGATTGATGATTTCCCACACTCAAAAAAAAGCCGGTCACGTGAAGAGTCGAACAGTCGGAGAGAAATTTCCTTAAAAAGGAGTCGAAAACTCGGGCCCCCTGACTGGGCGTTGTTGCGAGCAGTTTTATATTGTATTTAAGACTATACTGCAACATGTATATTGTAACAAGGTTTACTTTGTCTATCCAATAAAGAACAAATAACCAATGCACCGATACAAATTACTTTGCTTATATAACCACACAACATTATTCAAATCACCACCAGGATCACATGACACTAACACTTATTATGCAAAATATTTCAAGGAAGATGAAGTGAATTTCATAGAGAACTATTTCAAATGCAAAATCGATTCGTGTTGGGTTTGTCACTTTTAAATGAGGAGGTGCAATGTTGTCAGATGCACAATAAAATACGAGGTTGTTGACATATTGTTTGTTGCATTTTGATGGAAAATCTTATAAAAGATAAGAATGTTTGAAGATTTATGAAAGGAACTTTGTCGTCTAGAAAGTTTGTTTCGTTTTGTGCAACGATAGTGTAGAAGATACTGAAAAGGAATGCTTTTAAACTTTCTACTCTAAAGTTGTTAGGTGCGGTGTGCCTGTTTTAAAAAGCTTTTTAAAGTGATGAATCTGTTTTTTTTAGTAGGTAATCTGATTTTGTTAAGTACTGTAAGTGCTTAAGAACTAAGAATAAAACCTTTGTAACTTTGTTATAAATTAAATACAGATTGGAAACGAACATTGATTAGAAGACAAAGAAAAGAATATTTAACTTAAGTCAGATTTCACCAATGAAACTGAACGCGATCTATACATCAACTACGTTTAAAGCGTTTTTATTATTTTTATGGAATATTGACACTGATAGATCTTGAACGCGTTTTAGATTCGCTGATGGCGTTCAGTTTTTTTGGTGAAATCAGCATTTATACAGACAACTGACAATAGACAACTAAACCGTATCGTAAGCTTTTTAAGAGCGTACATTACCTATTTATAAACATTAAAAGGAGAACATACAGAGTTGAAACGACAGAGGGCCTTTCCTTTAAACTGCCTATACTATGTACAGAGGCCAGCACATCAAGCTACCACAGTCTGTCAAATTTCTTTGATATTATTTCAACTTTATTGCAAAGACATATGGTTCATTTTTTATTGACAAAATTTGACAGTTAGGGATAGCTTGATGTGCTGGCGTCTGTACCGTTTTCAAGCTCGGTACTAAAATCAATTAAATAGGACCAGTAGTTAAGTCGCAAATGATTTTTTAATTAATTTAATGGCTCTCTGTCATATCAACTCTGTATGATACATTTTCCGTGCTATGGGACAGGGGTTTATCAATAACAACCTGCAAAGGTATAAAATCAATCAAAGACACTTCAAAATTATAGTCCCAAATAAAACATTTAAACATAAAAATTGCTACACAATTTAAACACTGCATTTAATCAATAACAAGAGCTTTTTTTTTTTTTTTTTTAAGGCTGGGAAATCATCCAATGACTGCTCCCGCTCTGGGTGGAGCGGAAGGGAGTGTCAGACCCTTACTGACTAAAACCCATCCATGTTCCTTCCGTAGCCCTTTATGTTCCGGGGTAGCGGTAACCCTTTCGGACAATCCCGCTTAAATAACAAGAGCTTGACGTAGACTTGAATAATAAGCTAGGGGGTTTGTTGTTCAGTAATCAGGTTAAGTTAAGCTTGCCGCGGTAGGTTCGTGGATGGGTCACCATCTTTATATACCACCCCTCCGTGTCTCGGAAAGCACGTTACTTTCACCGTTGGTCCCGGCTGTTATTTCTAAATCTTTGATAGTTGTTACGAGCCTTCAGAGGCCGGAAGTCTGACAACCATACTAACCAAGGGTGTAACCAACCATGACCCAGTAACTGGGATGTGGAAGTCAAGATAGGCAGTCAATCTATGTAAAATACTGGTATTCAGCTGCATAGTTGAGAAAACGCTAGTCAGATGATAATCACTTCATCAATAACAAATGTCATTACGTAATGTTTAAATACTAAAAATAAAGTGTCACTTTTAGGCCCAGAACATACGGCGCAACGCAACTGCCACGAAACCCTTTTGAAATTATTAGTTTGAATTGACTGATTTGCATTGTGTTTCAAACCAGTTTCAAAATGGTCGCGTCATGTGCGGTCTCTCAAAGGAGTCAATGGCATTAACTCAAATGAAACTCAAAAGTAACTAGAAGTTGCAGTTTCGTTGCAGTTGCGTTGCGCCGTATGTGCTGGGCCTTACAAATCCTAAAAAAAATCAAAGCAATTCAAATCTACTTTGGTAACACAAAACATAAAGTAACTTTATTCCCTTTGGACTTGTGTCAAGTGCCAACCGCTCAATACTTTACGAGTATGCCACAGACAAAAGTGCTAAACAATGTCCCATGTATACTAATCTGTCTACGTAAACATATTTTGGTTTATGGTACAGTGATAGTCAGATAAGTCCATAGAGCTCTCATACAGTGACGTATTAAACGATATTACTAAGTTATCATATTAGTAGGCTGTAGGCAATCCCACTTGTCCTCAGTTGACCAATTTTGTAACATTTTTTTTTATTCAAGATGGTCCATATAGCTTTTATCACATATTAATTAACACCTACCTGCCTACTAAGAAGGCCAAGGAATTTCAAACAGAAATAAAACATTTAGCCTTTATTAACACACAAATCATTAACGAACAACATTGAAAAGCTAACAAATAAAATCATACTGACTAATATTACCATAATATTAATACCTACCTGTGATTGTGCCAACATGCGCAAATACAAAACATAAATGAAAAACAAAATGTTTAAGCGTAATCAGAAACAACACCATAATTATTGGTATTCATTTTTTAATAAACTAGCTTCCGCCCGCGGCTTCGTCCGCAAAACATGTCAACAAATTATACACATAAACATTCCTCTTGAATCACTCTATCTATTAAAAAAATCCGTTGCGCAGTTTTAAAGATTTAAGCATACATAGAAATATGGGGACACAGAAAGCAACTTTGTTTTATATACTATGTAGTGATTATATTCAACTAGCGACCCGCCGTTGCTTCGCACAGATGCAATGTTGATATTATCTCGCTTGCGAAGCTGCGAGTGAAAGCATGATAAATTATACGTATACAGTTCCTTTTACCACTCTATCTACTAATGAAAACCGCATTAGAATCTGTTGCGTAGTTTAAAAGATCTAAGCGAACAGAGGGATTGACAACAGAAACAAAATTGTTTTATACTATGTTGAGATACAAAAATAACAGAATCAGCTGCAGCTATAATAAAGGTAGATTTTTTCACCTAAACCATAAGAAACTATTCATCGAACCATCTATCGATATTTGACTTTTTTCCACAAATTCATTCAACGAATCAGTAGATTAAAATACACTAACATTGTAATAAAATTATAACTACAACACTGTTATGAATACAAAAAACAAAAACACCTATGATTGATGTATAAAATGACCAATTTATCTTGACACGCGGCAGAACAAGGAACTAATTTATAATGTACTGAATTTGATAGCTGCGTTGACATTTCCCTAAGCAACTAGCGCCACCATCTGTAATGATTACTTCAGACACAATGTAATTTGTAGACCGTGAAACATCAATTGAATTGCTTCTGCACTTGACCTTGATTCTCGAGATTCTCACGAGCGCTATACTTGTAATTGTCATGTTAGACTAATGTTTTTATTTGTTTAGTTTATCTATTTTAGAACAGAATGCCCATCACACTATTTAATGATTTTGGTGTAATTATTATGGAGATGATAAGAAAAACTAAGATACGGTAATATTGTACAGATATGTAATGATAACGATAATTATGGTTTTAAGCATTTACAATAACATTTTTATTATTGTTTAGATTCATTATAAGATCAGCTGCAGACAAATTGTAGGAGATAACAACATCATAATTTGTGGCTGTTTTCGATTAAATACAATCAACCTGTTTGAAGGAATTTGTAGGTAGGTTTAAAAAATAAAAAAAGATAAGATGGCGCCGGATTTCAAACGTGACCTAAAATACAATCACGTCACAACTCACGCACATAATATACAGGGTGAAATTGAATTCATGGGCATTATTTTAAGGCGTCACTTTACGGAACAAATCTGAAATCGCGAAACAATTTCGCCATTTCAGATTTGCACGTGGGAAGGCAGAAACTAAGTACTGAACACCACTTTCGACTATCCTTACATACTTCTTTTGGCTCGTGTAAGTTCTTTCTGGTCGTACACGCTCGTCAGTTGCGAGTGCTATACACCTGACCTTTCTGAATACCATCGCCAATAAGGTAGAAATTCAATGACATTTATTTTTTATTCTTATTAATTTCCCTAAATGGACAATGCATTTTATTATTTGTACGCCGGAAACGGTAGAATATAATGGACTTTAAGATAAAATTAACAACTATGTAGTACAATATTCTTACAAATAAATGGATTATTATTATTATTATTATAAATATTTTAGTTTACGAGAGGCTTGTGTTTTCGGCTATTAAGTGCTCAGGCAACCCCTTTTATTTTGAGGGTGGGAAATCATGAAATGACCCTTCCCGGTCTGGGTGGAGCGGAAGAGAGTATCAGACGCTTACTGACTAAAACGCATATATGTCCCTCACTTAGCCCTTTATGTTCCGGGGTAGCGGTAACCCTTTCGGACAATCCCGTTTTAAGCGAGATCCCTCTGCAGAAATATTTTAGTTTACGAGAGGGCCAAAATGATTTAGCTGAATGGTGCTAATCAATCGTCCTGTCAGTAGGAACTAGTCATTTTATAGCTGCCACGGATCTTTAAAAATGTAATTTAATTTAGATAACTTTTAAATATTTTTATTACGGACTCTTTTTACGTTCTGCATCGTTCTCACATGTATGATTTCAACATGAATGATGTAATCCACATTTTCTAACCATACTTTGATTTAATTAAAAGAGAGTCCAAGGAGTTTCTTGCCTGTTCTTCTCCATAGGTACTGCCTACTGCTTTGTACCTACCTACTGCTTTGGAACTACCTTCATCTTTCTGGCATCCTTCATCATCCACCGCCAACTCCGTCAAGCGTAGCTTAACCTGATGAATCGACCTGTGCGGCTGTTAGTACCTGTGCGGCTTTCTGACACTTAAAATAAATCTTTTTGATCCTTACACTTAAACAACTGTTATCCTTACACTGATATACATCATAAATTGTTGATTGACGACATTTACAAATGACGGCCATCAATCATTTATTAGAACAAAATCTGAGTGTTATCACTATCAATCTATAGCGACAGGTAGCAGTCTTATCATTGAGATGTGAATCAAGCAGGGGAAAACACGTTTATTTCTATATTTGATGTAAATCGATACATGTAGTGATATGGATTTGAATATTATGAGCCGTCACAGCTCTTTCAAGGCTTCAGATTTAAGATTAGGTGTATGTTATCGCTAGATAAAATGTTTTTGAATTCTAAGGGATGCTACCATATTTGGGTTTCGAATTTTCTTTAGCCTTTTGTATGCCGTAACTACAGACACAATTAAAGAACCATTGTGTCTCGCGTAGATTTGCGTTCCGGCAGTGAATGGGTTCATGTTGTTGATCAAAGAAAAATTTTCAAACCAAAAATAACATAATTATTACTAAAATTATTCAGATTGATTCATGACATAACGCCACGTTTTTATGCCCCAAAGGGATAGGCAGAGGTGTACCTATATAGTTAACCCACATTTCGCCACTAATGTACAAGTCCCATGCAATAGGGGGCGAGATCAACCGCGAACAAATCTAGACTACGGGCTTCTACAGAAAAACCCCAAATAGAAAAACATTTTACTCAACCCGGGTGCCATTTGGACGGGTGCCCCAAGTGGACTACCTCGGCAATCAAACCCATGACCAGCAGTAACGTTTGCAACCACTAGATCTACGACGCAGGAATTAATTCAAATGACATACATTATAATAAATAGTAACGTAAATTCAAATCTGGCAACCGTGCGTATTGCATAATCAATGATAATATACATTATAGAAAACAAAAGGCCAATGGTGTAAATAAGTGTAAAAATATTAATTTATTCAAAGAATTCATTAATATAAAGTAGCACCTTGAGGATGAACTATGTTTTATAAATAAATGATAGATTGATAAAAAATAATCGTATAATTATTATGGAAAAAAATATGAACCCATTGTTATGGACTAGTTTCGGAAGGCGTAGTAATGTAATTTTGACCTATTTCGTTTAATGCGAGAGATTACTCGTATTAAGTATTTTGAATGTATATTGCAAGATAAAACCTATCTGGAATTACGGTAAGCTAAAAAAGATTTTTTTACATAGATAGACCGCTCTCCTTAAAAACTTTCATCACCGTACAGAAATTAAATATAATGGGGAAGATATAATTGTTAAATAGCATTCAATGCTAATAAGTATTCCATCTGATTCTAGTAATCTGTGACGTCACATTGTTATATTTCATACAAATCACGTACAAATTCTGTATTTTGACAATTCATAAAAGTAATTTTATTGACTACCCTTTCAAATACCAAATTCAGCCTATAATTATCTCGCTGGGCCACAAGCCTCCTCTTTCTATTAAAGAAGTGGGCCCAGTGCATATCGGTGGATCACTGGACAGTACAGACGCCAGCACATCAAGCTATCCCTAACTATCAAATTTTCTCAATTAAAAATGAACCTTATGTCTTTGCAATAAAGTTGCAATACTATCAAAGAAATTTGACAGATTGTGGTAACTTGATGTGCTGGCCTCTGTACAAAATCACTCATATAGGTACTACAGAAACTACATAGTCTGCTACCCGCCCTTTATGATTATGATAAAAGAGTTTTATTAAAATGACAAATAATTTTTTTTTTTTTTCAGGCTGGGAAATCATCCAATGACTTCTCCCGTTCTAGGTGTGCCGGAAGAGAGAGTCAGACTCTTACTGACTAAAACCCATCCATGTTTCTTCCGTAGCCTTTATGTTCCGGGGTAGCGGTAACAATTTCGGACAATCCCGCTTACTCATGACCTACCTCTGTGCCAAAATTCATTGTAGTAGGTTGTTTATGAGTTTTCGTGATTAATCGGTCAGTGAATGACCTTTCACTTTTATATATAGATCATGGATCAATGATTCTTGTAACTGTGTCAGTTACGATAGCAGTTCAAGCCGACATAACATTGATATTATTAATAAACTAGCGGCTTCGCCTGCGTGGATGTCTGAAATTATTCCAAGGGAACGTACTACCGGGATAATCCCATGTGTTAATCCAGGTCATAAACTACCTCTGTGCAAAATTTCATCCAGATCTGTTCAGCCGTTCGAGCGTGGGAGACGAACAAACATACAAACTCACAAACTTTTGCCTTTATAATATTAGTGTTATTATTATGGAATCATTTAAATACCGTATTGACATTATTCAATGACAGTGTAGAAATTCTAATAACATCAAACGTTATTTTGAAAATAACATAAACCAGACTACAATAATAGACGATTTCACTTTTAAATGTGGATTTGTGTAATAATAAATTTAAATTAACTATACAATCAAACGAACATTCGAGCTGTCTGAAGGCCAAGACATTGTGTCGCTGAACAATAAAAATAATGTTATTTCTTGAATTAAAAATACCTAAAATTATGTTTTCGTTTTGTTTTTGTATAACTATTACAAAGTTTACCATAATTTTAGTATTAAAATAATTTGTAAGACAGTGTTTGGTAATTTACAAGAAAATTATGTTGTCTATATCAGAGTTGCCTAACGACTAGCTTGAAAGTCGTTTATATTAATGAGTACTTTCATCCTCTAAATTTTAAAAGATTGTTAATCTAAAATCACTACCCAACGACATAAACTTAGCCTTGTTTAAATAAATTTAACCCTCATCTAGTTACCAAAATTGTTTCAATTACTCTTTATCATAAATATTTTAACTTTGCTACATACTATTTGTTAAGTTTAATCTCTGAGGTCCCCAATAAGTAAGGGTGTACCTACACCTATTTATTACCTGATGCTACCCATTATTTCTGTGTCACGTATTGTGTATGGTAAGCGGGATTGTCCGAAAGGGTTACCACTACCCCGGAACATAAAGAGCTAAGGAAGGAACACAGATGGGTTTTAGTCAGTAAGAGTCTGACACTTCCCTCCGCTCCACCCAGAGCGGAAGGAGTCATTTGATGATTTCCCACCCTCAAAAAAATGTATTGTATATAATTATCTTTTGGTTAGATATACATTATATAGTATTTAAATAACGTTCTCTTGATGTTATCATCCATAGTATAAACATTTTCATTGTTTCCTCTAAGTATATGTACAGTAAACAAATATAGTCCAATCGGCGCTACAATGCAAATTACGCCTTAGGCTGCTTACCTTACGACATTTGAATAAACAATGATATCTAAACATGATAATTAAATATTATCTAGTATCCGGCTCGAGTCCATATTAGCATAATTCCTACATACTAGAATTTATTAATCGAATTAGATTTTGCTTGCGATGATTCTTTGAGATTAGTATAGGTATTTTTGTTTAAAAGTTGTGAGCATGAATGTGGGTGGCTATACAAGTAAGTAGACCAAAGAAACAATGGATGGATTGTGTGAAAGATGATATGGTTAGGAAGGGAGTGACTACCGAGATTACGATTAATAGAGAAAAATGGAAGAAAAAGACATGTTGCGCCGACCCCAAATAAATTCTCCTGCCCTTATGGCGGGAGAATGATGATGATTTTTGTTTTAAAGTTAAATAAATAAATAAAGCAAAAAGGAGAAAAGTTAAAAGAAGAAAAAAAAATCGGCCCCAATTTTCAGCCAAAGTAATTTCGGTTTATTTTTAATAAACGTTACTGATTAGTATTTCCAAAATCTTAAGAAACTTCGGTTCATGTCCAAACAGATATTTTTGCTACTTATTATAATCCCATTACTTCGTTGTTGTTACCTACAAAAGCGAGTAAAATATAACGTACTTTGGAACAGAAATATCTAGGAACCTACTAAGTACTAGAAGAACCTCCTTTATATAAATCCAGATCTCGTTCGTTATCCTCTTAAGGCTACACACAAGTCAAAGCTGTCTATTATACATAAATATAAGGAGCTCTCTGAGTACGTTCTTAGAGATTCACAGCTTCGTTATCCTGATCATTTCAAGCGTTATGAAAAACATAAACTTGGAGTTGACGAGGAATCCGACTAAAGGAACACTAGAGACGTTTCGGATATCAATATTGAAAGGCAACGAGATGTTTCCAACAAAGCCCTGTTTGGTGTTCAAACAGAAGACTAGGCTTATGCCAATTGCCTAATTCGCATTACTGGCGATGTTGGTTCATTCTCAAACAAATTAACTTCGTGAGAATCGCCATAGAAACTAAAAAAATAAAATAAAAGTAATTCACCCGCTTCGGACATGATAATTCCTGCGATTAAAACTATAAGCCTCATAAGTAAAAAAAAAAAGTTTGAATAGATATTTTTGTACAGGGTGAAATTGAATTCATGGACATTTTTTAAGACATTATATTCATCATAATGAACAACTTTCACTATGGGAACAAATCTGAAATCGTGAAATAAATCGGCTGATCCCTACATTGTGCTCGCTTAACTCGTCAAAATGTAGGGAACAGCTGATTTTTCGCGATTCGACGTTGAAATCACACTATACAGCCCATGTCTTTACCATCGACCCTGGTATGCAGGAATGCCGAAGGGTCCCTTCCGTGCCGGCCCGTCAGTGGTGGCACAGGCTAGTGAAGGAACACGGGTAGGTTTTAATCGGTAAAAGTCTGACACGCCTCCCGCTCCCTCACGTTCCGAGCGGGAGAAGTTATTTGATGATTTCCCACCCAAAACAAAGTTATTCCCAGGTCATAATATTCAACAACTCCTTCCAAAAAAATTCAATTATAATAATAACACAGATTCTGATCGCCTACGAAATATCTACAAAACGACCTAGACCGTACCTAACCTTTACAGAAGCGACTAAAGAAACATAAACATCTTTTAATACGCCATAAATCATCGTAATAGTCATTAAAATCAATTTATTTTTATATATAGTGGTTTGATACTCATAACCTAAACAAAAATTAGATTGAATCTGTTAAAAGAGCAATAAACTAATATGAGACATCAAAAGATATTTGTTTATCATATTAAAATAAAACATTTGAATTTATTTATTTGCGTTATGAAAGATATTACAAAGGATTAGTTAATGCATGTCAATCATTTACTTGAGTTAACATCAGGAAATGTTGATTGGATGTTAAAACACTTCAAAATCAAAGTTGTTAATATCATGTATTACTTTAATATAAACTCAATCTCTAATGGCGTGAATAACGAATGAGTAATTTAGAAAAATATACTTTTTTATTTTTATAAGAATCTACGGCTTCAAGTGCGTACTAAAACACTATAATATAGCCTAAAAAACTGAGGGCTATTAAAGTAATTAATTGATATAAAGGCTCTATTTTTTTTTGAGGATGGGAAATCATCAAATGACCCCCTCCCGCTCTGGGTGGAGCGGAAGGGAGTCTCGTACTGACTAAAACCCATCCATGTTCTTTCTTTAGCCGTTATGTTCCGGGGTAGCAGTAACCTCTTCGGCCAATCGCGCTTTGATATTAGGCTTATTGCATTGTCTTCGACAATAATTTCATAGATAAACTACTAAGAGCTGATTTCACTTATGAAACTGGAAAGATCAACATCTGTAGTGCTATTCTGTAACTTTTCTCCTATTCTTAACCGACAGAACTGCTTGTAAGAGCTCTCAGTTTCAACACGCAGTAAGATGTGCTGACATCTAAACTGCGTTCAAGAGCTGTCATTGATAACAGTCTCAGAGCGGGAGCAGTCATTGGATAATTTCCCAGCCTTAAAAAAACAAAAAAAAAAAGTGTTGAAATTGACAGCTCTTAAACGCGGTTCAGATATGCTGATCGCGTTCAGTTTCAGTGAAATTGTGACTTAATATGGTTGTATCAAAGCGAATATCAATCAATCTGCGTAGCCTTTTCCCAACTATGTTTGGTCGGCTTAAAACATACTGGATGCAGTTGATTACCAGTATTTTATGCCTATAAGACCTCTACAATCCAGTAACTGGGAAAAACGATACACTTTGGTAAGAAATATCAGAATTTCGGGCTTCTGAAAACCCGTAACGGCTGTCAAATATCCACGAAAGACTATATATAATCCAAATATGAATCCATATATATTTGAAGCAACCCAGATGAATCCAACCACAGCAATGCTAATGACACCTAGCAAAAACAAAACAATTTCATAACAGATTTCCACAAAGATAATTCAGACGGAAGTGTCACTCAAATTAATCTCTCAAGGCAACTGTGGTACTTTGGGAAGCTCAGCATTTAGACTGCCAAGAAAATTAAATGTTTAATCCGAAAATACCTGTAATTAGAAATTAAGGCCAAATCTAAAGGTTGTGAGCCAAAATAGTTCATATAAAATGTGTGTGTGAATTCTAAATGATACATAGAACATAACATAAGTGTCTAAACACACTATACCAAAGATACGAATGCGACCGAAATTCCGTGGCCGATTTTACGTTCCAACGTATTCGGCTGGTATGACCATAATGTACCGAACTCACGCGGCAGAAACTCTGTTGCGCAACTTTGTATGTATTATGTGTCTCGAGTACTGTTGTGGCGTTGGTTTCGGTCGCGTATAATGTGTACAGACTGCCAAATTGCCGCGGAACTTACGACCGTGCCGTCAGTAATTCAAATAGCATTGCATGCGTAATCATGCCGAATTTCGGTTGCGTACCTTCGGCATAGTGTGTTTAGACACAAATACTATCGTATTGATCATCATTTTAAAAACATACGTTAAGATAATAATCATCATAATTAGCAGATATACGAATAGATACTAGAAAACAGAACTTACCATTGGATACGATTAAATCAACACGCTTATCTTGAGATACCGATGTCTCAGATAATGTTTATACAAAGTCATTATACTCCATAGAATTATTTCCTTATGGAAATACCTGTGGTTGTCGCAATAATATTACTAACTAGCTATTACCCGCGGTTGCACTCGTGGAAAATATCCCACAGAAATGTACTACTGGGATCTAAAGCACCTTTATCATAAACCAGGTTGGTTGGTAAAGTGTTCGGTCCATTTTTTTTTAACTACATAATATCTTTGTCCAAATACGTTTCCACTAATCCGGAACATAGATAAAAAACACAAAAATTAAAAAAAAAATCATTTTTTGCGGCATCATGCTCGTTCCTACGTCTCGTAGCAAAGATTTTCAAAAAAAAAGAATATTCAATGTAGGTACAGTTTTGACGTAGTTACTGCCTACTTTATGTACTTACAGAGTTTAGATTGTTTATCTGTCGCGAAGAACAATAAAAAACAAAGGATTACCTTCGCATAGGAATTAGTTATAATTGCTTTTATTACCATTATCTCCTTTAATCAAAGAATTACTCATCGTGTTATTCCACTTTCAATTAATAATTTCCCCAAAACTTTGCCTCTAGATAAACTGTGGTGTGTAGCTGGTGTGAATAATCTGAATAGTTGGAATTAGGGGTGTGCTTGCCACAAGTTTTAAAATTCTGGTCCCTCTGGACCCTCATCTAACACACATTTCACGTGTTCCATTAAATTGGGTATTTGAAAGGTTAGTCAATAACGTTACTTTTTATGAACTGTCAAAACGCAGAATTTGTACGTGTTTTGTATGAAATATTACAATGTGACGTCACAGATTTTTAGAAATGGAATAAGTACTTATAATCATTAAATGCAATTTTACAATATTATATCTTTGCATAATATTTAATTTCTGCACGGTGATGGACGTTTTTAATACGAGCGGTCTTTTTCTATGTGATTTTTTATATTTTATTTTAGCCTGTTTCAGTTTCAAATATTTAATTATTCATTCTCATTATCTTTGTTGCTATATCGACCATGGCATCGGTCGATATAGCAACAAAGATAATGAGAATGAATAATTAAATATTTGAATATAAATTATCTAACTGATTTAGTGCTATATTGATGCTACCAATGGGTAGCAGTCAGTCTTACCAAGGGGTATCGTATTGCCCAGTTACTGGGTTGTGGAGGTCAGATAGGCAGTTGCTCCATGTAAAATACTGGTATTCAGCTGCATCCGGTTAGACTGGAAGCCGACCCCAACATAGTTGGGTAAAGGCTAGACGATGATGATGATGATTGATCCTACCAATACCAATAATACCTCACGATTCAAATCCAAAATGGCGCATTAATTCAAGCTCATTTTCTATTGACACACCATATTCCATGTCAAAATCTGTTCAATGCAGTGACATGCGGCAACACCCATAAAACGCAATAAAATGGTAAAATTGCGATTGTTATCTGTTCATTATTATTGTGTTCATAGCATGACTGCACCAAACACGGTACACAGAATTGATGGAAACGCGCAACTCAAGCGCAGTTATGTAGTTGTTTCAATTTGCGAGATCTTAACAGATCAATTGACTCTTCCTCCATTTAGACGACCGTGGTGCTGACTATTACTGCATCTATTACACTGTATGAGTAGTTATGTAGTGTGTTAGGTTGAACGACGGACACACTTTCAGGTAGTATTGTACCTACTCATGATAATCAACAAATTTGTCCATGGGACCAACTCTGAAATATGAAAAAAAAATATCAGTTTGATTGAGGCGATTAACACACGGCACCGCTCGACCGCGCGGTAAGAGCAGTTTGCGGTAGAAACGAGCACCGCGCGGTCGGGCGGTGTACGTGTGTTAGGCATCAACGGATTTCTTAGAGACCAATGCAACATGAGATCCGCTTCACCGCCTACCGCGGCGGAAATCGCCTAACACACAGTCTTTATTTGTATCGCAATAATCATTGCGGAAGATGTATGAAGATAAAAAATTCCGGTACGAAGCCACCGCCAACAGAGCTGGTGGTCATTTATTGAGTTAAAAAAATGTAAGCAAAAAATATTTTTTATAATAAAAAAATATGAGCTGTTCCATACATGTAAGCACACGTAACTTAATAAAATGTATGGAACAGCTCATATTTTTTTTCACGATTTCAGGGTTCATCACATTGTAACAGTTGTTCCTTACGATGAGTACAATGCTCCCACAAAATCCTTATGTGTTAATTTTTTAACACCTTATTTTGATTGAAAATGAAGGAAAAACCGAAGATGCGATGGATCACAAAGTTATGATATGTGCAGTCATAAACATAAGTGCTACTACACGTATTTGCCTAAGCGCCTCTAGAGAGTATTCGACGTCTGGCGAACCAACAAGTTTGTAGCACTACATCATAAATGTAGCTTCCGGGAACGCTAGCAGAATTCAACCTATAAACTGGGTTAGTATAATGGTGAATGATAAAGTTCTTATTATAGTTTTAATTTATAAGCAACCCGCTTGTTATTTATTACTGCACATGTGTATTGGCGCATCTTTTTTATCGACAAACCATATTTATCGTTCAAGGATCATCCTGTTTGTGACATAAACTATTGAGTATATAAAAATTAGTATCTACATATACTAATATTATAAAGCTGAAGAGTTGGTCTGTTTGAACGCGCTAATCTCTGGAACTACTGGTCAGACTTGAAAAAATATTTTTGTGTTGGATAGTCCATTTATCGAGGTAGGCTATAGGCTATGTAACATCAAGCTACGACCAATAGAAGCCGAGCAGCGAGTGAAACCACGTGGGAGCAACTAGTTATATTATAAAATACCTAGTTTGTTATTGCTTCAAAATGTATAACATTACATACATACATAAGCTCATGCCCTTGGAGGTAGGCCGTAACTCTTATGCGCGTATTACAGAACCTCACTCAATACTCAAGCATTGCTTCAGTCTCGATTAAAGCCATTTAATTGGTAAAACTAGTCTTAAGCAATGCTTAGGTCTTCAGTGAGGTTCTGTATTACGGATCTCAGACTTTCGCTACGATCCTTACGTACAGTAAAACAGGGTGAATTGGGATGCAGGGGTGAATCGGACCGAAACTTATAAATGGATTTTAAGATTGAAATAATATAGTTTGTTGCCAACCAGAATAATTGATCATTAATTATTATACAGTTCACACATTACGAGTCCATTTTGGCCACAAACTATATTATTTAGTACTTAAATCGCTTTTAATGATTCGTCCCGGTTTTTGATTCGTTTACGTACATACACGCACTGCGGTGGCGAGTCTACACTCCTGTCCTTTCTAAAGCACATCCAAGGCATAAAGGGACCTTCCTTTATGCCTTCCTAGTTAGGACATAATTATGGAATTCTCCTGCATAAAAAATTACTTAGTTTTCAAATTGACGGCATTTCCAAAATCAAATCCTAAAATATTCTAAGCCACTATACCTATATCTACTGTAGACACACATAAACTGGGATGATAAATCTCCGAACCTTGCTATAAAGCGAAAAGAGTACCTACTTATGCATTTTATATTCTTCTTTAATACGGAAATAAAGAAACATTGTGCATTTCAAAACAAAAATATTCTGCTGGCTACGCAAGGCTTCCCTGATTTTTTCAAATTACGTTAAGAGAGAAAGAGAGAGAGACAGAGATATTTCTTTAGAAATAAGCATCATCTTTGTACTTATTTTCTATTCCTTATTTCTTCTTGTCTGATTTTTATGTGTGTAATAAATGGTTAAATTACTACATAGTATAAAGCAAAGTCGCTTCCCGCGTCTGTCCTAATGTCTGTATGTATGCTTAGATTTTTTTTAATAGATAGAGTTATTCAAGAGGAAGGCTTATATGTATAATAACATGCAATTTCGGTCATCCACGCGGGCGAAGCCCCGGACAGAAGCTAGTAAATAATAAATAAATAAAAATTTTATCTAGTCTAAAATCATAAGAAGAAAGGACAGGGCGATGTCAATATTAATGTTGATATTTTTGCTCAGTAACAGTTTAGGAATGGATGACTCAGACCAGGTAAAGATAAAGACTAAAAATAAAGACGAAGCTGAAAAAGAGACAGACGTTTCGGTGAAAAGTATTTTTTACGAAAATATTCAATGCCAGTGAGGAATCCTTAAAATAAATAATTGAAATGAAAACTAAGATCTTTTCAGTCGTATTAGCTTGAATTAGCATTCTCTTTGACCTAGGTTGATATATTTTTTTTATTTTCTCTTAGAACTGCCCAGTCTAGCTTTTAAAATGTCCTTTAATTTTTAGATTTGACTAGAATTAATGCTCTGATTTCTAAATCCAAAAAAGCAAAGTATTTTTTTTTTGCTGACTTTACCTACTAACTTGTATCTAATATCTTGACAGAATCCTGGACTTGCAGGCTTGTCTTTTCTTGCTCTTTTATTGCCAATAAGTATTTCAGAGACATCATATAATCTTTAAAAAGAGTTGAGATTTCCCAAGATTATATTTAAATAAATTAACGTTTGTGACAAAGGAAATTCAATATTAAATGTTAAAGCGCGAATCAAGAGTCTTTTGTTTACAAAGTGTTTATCAATTACCTGTAACTGAATATCTAATGGCTGTCAGAGAATAATATCCAAATGATTTCACAATTTCTCGCAATATTACAGTAATATTACGAAAATGTAATCCTTAATTATTAAATTCTTCTTTTGTGTAATGGCATTGATTACTGATACCGTTTGAAATTTATCTATTTAATTGAGGCGTTCGTTAGTGCCAAATAAAATAATGCCCAAAAAAAAATGCATTAAAGTAATATTATGTGTGTTATTGTGTTTTATTATTTTGTGTTAGTGTAATTATTAGTGTTAGTGTGTGTGGAAAAAAGTAATATTTTTATTTAGTTTAACTTAAGTAAAACTAATTAAAAATATTACTTTTTAAAAATATTACTATCGTCGATTGCGGCCTACAGGGAGTAGGCCACAATCCACGATACCACATACTCACAGACAGACCTGAGTACCAGCAGTGGGAACATTTTATGCTGATTATGTATGTATACATGGATATACTTACCTTTTATAAGTGGGAAACGATCTGTGGCTGTCTGTGTGTTATGTTTTCACGGCAAAAATGTTTTTACAGAACGTGAAAGATTTGATTTTTAAACTTTTTAGGTTGAAAAAGTTGTGTAGTTTGTTGCATATAATTCTTGCAGACAAAATCACGGTAAGAAAGGTTCAATTGTTATACGGAAAAGGGACTCCTGGCTTATAATAACAGTCACACGGGTCGATAGAAAGTTAAGCTATGCTTGCCGCGGTCGATCCGCGAACCGAGAATCGAGACCTTTCCAGGCCTCGGGAAGCAAGTCAAGCTGTTAAGCCTATGACAGCAGGGACTACCCTGTTGTCATAGGCAGATCTTTGGCAGTCGTCACGGTTAGTCAGAACCCTAAAAGTCTGACAACAAATCTTACCAAGGGGTATCGTGTTTCCTAGCCTGCCTCCGCAACCCAGACGCGGTTGCGGAGGCAGTTGTTTCAAGTATAATATAAATAATAAGGTATCAACTGCATCCGGTTAGACTGGAAGTTGATCCCAAAATAGTTTGGAAAAGTCTAGGCAAATTAAGTTTATACGAAAAATTTTGAAATCTTCTCAGCTCAAGTTACGGAAAAAAGGACCAATAAATTTGTACAAAATAGCATTTCATTGAACAGTTGTTTAAATAAATTATGAATGGTTTCTGTTTCAGCTTGACAGCTCTGTCTGAGGCACAAAATTTATATTCATTTATGATCAGGGTCACGTCACCAGACACTTTGTTTCTGAAAATTTGCTATCTTTATTTGGTCATGTCTTTTATATTATTATCTGTCAGTCATCGTGGTATCAGAACCTATTTCGTTTGGGCTTTTATCAGACTCAACTTTCTTCTAAATGGTCCCAAGGGCTATTGTATTTTGTAATCATTAACTGTTTGACTTTATTGCCTTAAAAACATTCCATTACCTACTCTGTTTATCTAGTTGTCGAATGTGTTTTGTTTTGGCTCAGATTATGACGATATCTGATAATTTCTCATTTTACATTATTAAGAAATGAATAGGTATTTTTGATGAATTTTTCAACCCACAAAAATCTACGTATGGAACTACTTAATCCATACTTACATTACAATTTATTATTAACATAAAACTGTGTATGGAAAAAGTAATTACAATCTATTTACAAAAAACCCTACGTATGGAACAAGTAATTACGATTCATTTACACAAAAACCCATGCATGGAACCGGTAATTACTATTGCCAAAAATATTTACACGGAAAGGCTGAAACTGAAATGAACATACATGTTGGTGAACCAAAGCTTTTCAAGCCTTTGTTTTTGAATCGGAAGCAGACAATGCGATATCATAATTATTTACTGGTATTATCTATACTAATATTATAAAGAGGTAAAATTTGTAAGTTTGTAAGTTTGTATGTTTGTAAGTTTGTATGTAGGGGGTAATCTCCGGAACTAATGATCCAATTTCAATAATTTTTTCACTGATAGAAAGCTACATCATTCCTGAGTGCTATAGGCTATAAATTATATTTATATCATACATATTAGCCGAGCTATTGCATTTTTCGTCTAGCAAGTCGGAAAGAAATACCTCCGAAAACAGAATTATTTGCATGCGCTGCCTAAACAGTTGTTTAAAATTGAAATTGCCAATGTATGGCAACCCGGTTCGCCTTAATTATTTCTACAAAAAAGTCCGCGACACCACATTTCTATCTTTTGTATTTTAACTTTTATATTTCGTTTTATGTTTTAAAAAAGTATTTTTTCGACTTACTTCTGTTTGGATGATTATTTAAACAACAAAATATCAATTCTTATCAAATAAAATTATTTTATGATCACAAGGACATCACAGAGATAAGATTTGCCCTCTACAGTATGACAATTGGTCATATATTTTCCGAGATAATATAAAATTACAAAACGCAAAATGCTAAAACATTCGCCGAGCTCAACTATCATTCCTACTTCCTACGTGCTTTGTGCGGACGTTTTATCGTTTAGAGAAGCTTTAAATTAAATAGGTTCCTCACTTAAATTTTATATTTTTAACGTTAACATTTTTAAATGATGGTTTGTATTTTGTATATAGGTAGTGTAATATCTTTTGCCAGCGGCTTCGCCCGCGTGGTTGTTGGAAATTATCCCACGGGAACGGGTACGTTTTTCCGTGATAAAAATTAGCCTATGTGTTATTCCAGACTATAATCTATCTCTGTACGAGTGGCGCGCGGAGGTACTAAGACGGGGGGAAACTCCGTTTCCGCAGCAAATTGCGGCGGAGCGGACGGACCACCGGCGCGATCTCATGGCGGCCTGGAATCAGCGACTGTCGCAACCCAGCGCAGGGCACGCCACGATAGTGGCGGTAAGACCCCTCTTTGAGAAGTAGCTAGAGAGGCGTTACGGCGCCCTCACTTACCGCCTGACGCAGGTCCTCACCGGGCATGGATGTTTTGGGAGGTTCCTGCACATCATCAGGCGGGAGGAAACGCCCCATTGCGAGGATCGCCCAGAGGACACGGTAGAGCATACGGTGCAAACCTGCCCCGCTTGGGCGGAGCACCGCCGTGTCCTCATAGAGCCGATCGACGGCGGCGACCTCTCGCACCCGGCCCTGGTGCAAGCCATGGTCCGGGGCGAGAGGGAGTGGGAGGCAGTCACCTCCTTCTGCGAAAAAGTCACGCTCGCGAAGGAGGTGGCGGGATGGGAGAGAGAAAGGTCCTCCCGTCCCAGCCGCCGCGGGAGACGCTCCGGGCGTCGGGAGCCACGTGACGACTCCCGGCCACCGTAGGCGCGGGCCTGCGGGCGGTGGTTAATGGGTGACTCACCGTCCGATCAGCACCAGACCCGTGCCGGACGGCGCGTATATGTTCCACGCGCGCCTCAAAGAGATGTCAGCATATGAAGGGGCTCCTCAGGGCCAAGCCTGCCGGGTAAGCGGGATTGTCCGAAAGGGTTACCGCTACCCCGGAACATATAGGCTACCGAAGGAACATGGATGGGTTTTAGTCAGTAAGAGTCTGATACTCCCTTCCGCTCCACCCAGAGCGGGAGCAGCCATTGGATGATTTCCCAGCCTTAAAAAAAAAAAAAGGGTGTCGTAAAAGGCGACTAAGTTGAGCAGAAAAGATCACCTCGGTAATCTTTGAAAATTCTGATCCGATTCCAAAAATTCTCTCACTAATGGGAACCTACAGTATTGCCGAGTATCATAGGATATATTTAATGTTAAACTAGAAATTTTCCGCGGACGAAGTCGCGGGCAGAAGCTAGTCAGTAATATTAAGACTGTACCTATTCCCAAAAGTATTATACCTAGGTAGAGCTGTAGGTACCTACAGTAGGTACACACAATAATAATATAACGTTAATGATTGTTATTCTGATGATGATAATGATTGTTGATTTGTTATTTAACATTTGATTGATTGATTTTTTGATAGATTGATTAGTTGATTGTATTAATATTTGTAACTAGCTCTCCCGCGCGGTTTCACCCGATGCACGGCTCCTATTGGTCGTAGCGTGATGTTACATAGCCTATACTAGTCCTCGATAAATGGACTATCCAACACAAAAAGAATTTTTCAATTCGCACCAGTAGTTCCAGAGATTAGCGCGTTCAAACGAACAAACTCTTCAGCTTTATAATATTAGTATAGATTAATTTGGTACATTTTCAACATTACACCACACATTGGTCGATAGAACTAACGTAAAAGAAGTTGTCAGTATGACCACATTTCCATTGAAACCACGTTACAATTGTTGCGGCATTTTGCTTAATAAATAATGCATTGTGGTCAGTTTTTCACACGCTCCAAAGGCTTGGACATCAAGTAACATTAAAATAATGATAATAGAGCAAAAACTAGTCTTTTCGATAAAAAAAAGACTTCGTAAATCTACAAACTGATAATCAAGAAGAAAATGACGATAATAGGATTTTTTATCGTCCAGAGGATATGACGCAAAATAACTTGAAACTGATTAGGCTAGACTGCATCACAATACAAAAACTAAAAGCAAGCAATCATAATTTTGATATTTTAAAGAATGCTGTCAAAATGTTTTTAGATGTATGAGTAGAATTATCAATTAATGAAGCTATAAATCAAGCCACAGCTGTTTTTCTTGAGGCAATAAATTAATTCTCATCGCTGCATAGTAAAATTAGGTAATAGTTTTTAGTAGGATATTAATAGTCCTTTTTTTAGGAGAATTTGATGATGCGGTCAACAGGGAAATAATCGTAAAAAAAATTAAGATTATCACAACATTATTAGGTATTAATATTATGTTAGTATTCAGTACGTGTTCTTGTATTTTGTCAAAATAATTGCTAGTATAATACATAAACATAAACAAAACATCATGTTTAAATTTCCTGAAGGTTTAGGCAGAAATTTTAGAAAAAAAAATTTACTAACTTCAATACTACAAAAAACACTTTTAGAACTACTAAGTGTATATAATTACAGCATACCCACATTTTACCTGTTATGTTTAAGTTCCATGTAATAGGACGAGCCTATTGCCATCAACAGGGCTGATGAATTCGAGATGAAATACCCAACAATAATGACTGACTCGGGAATCGAACCCAGGATCTTATACTCAGCAGTAGCGCTTGCAACCACTAGACCAACGAGGCAGTCGTAAACTAGCATTCTAGATATCGAAAACACCTACGTCAGAATTTTCCAAACATAGATTTTGAAAGTAATGGCAGCAAAGTGTTAGAATAAAAAATGGTTCCTAAGAAAACCTTCAGCATCGTTTAGATTTATGTGAGAACAGTTTAAAATAAATCGCCCCTCATATAGAACAATGATGCAGTACCCAACTAGACGATGACGCAAATAGCATTGAATTTTCTCAGAACATCGTCTGCCGAAGGGACAAAGAACATGAAATAATCTTTTCACTCGCTTGTGATTGATGTACAGTCATGAGCAAAAATAAGTATACAGTTAGTTAATTTCAAAAGCGATTTTCTCCTTAATTATTCAATAGAATTATATGTTGGCAGACACATTGCATTTATTAATCCATAGGTTTACTGAACATCATCATTCTCCTGCTCTTATGCCAATTTATTAGGTGTCGGCGCAACATGTCTTTTTCTTCCATACTTATCTATTAGTCGTCATCTTAGTAGTCACTCCCTACATAGCTATATCATCTTTCACACAATCCATCCACCGTTTCTTAAATCTCTACTTGGTTAAGGTTAGGTTAGGTTTACCGAACATCTCGTATGTCAAAGATGAAATAGTTATTTTACGAGAAAATCGCTTCTGAATATTGCTAGGTGTATACATATTAGTGCTCGTGACTGTATGTCCAAACCGATGTTTTGCAATATCTTCGACTAGAAGGCCAATTCTACAAGTCGCATTCGTCATTACCACTAGTCTCCTATGTCGCTTACACAATTGACTATTTGCCACGGTCAAAAATAAAATATGAAATCACATAGATAAAAGACCGCTCATCTTAAAAACTTCCATCACCGTACAGAAATATTATGAAAAGATATAATTTGTATAATTGCATTTATTGCTAATAAGTATTACATTTGATTCTAAAAATGCTGTGACGTCACATTGTTATATTTCCTACAAACCACGTACAAATACCGCGTTTTGACAATTCATAAAAAGTAACGTTATTGACTCTTTTTTAGTGTACATTATTTCATCAATTCCAGTTCTCAAAATGGTGAAGGAAAACAACGTGAAGGAAACCGGCAAGTTTTTTTTTTTTTTTGAAATGGCATCTCGCAGTTCAACCAAAGGGTTGTCTACTGCTTAACCGGGCTTGCCTGTGGCTGCCACAAAAGAATTGTAGCCTCCAGCCAGGGCTTAATAAAAACTAAACCTAACTTACAAAACTAAGCGACCTCGGCTTAGGGCGTGAAACCGGCATGTCCAAGAACTAATAATTTTAAGACATGTGACATTGACTAACCCGCATTGGGCCCGCGTGGTGGATTAAGGCCCTCTGACCGAGAGAATGCCTGTGGCCCAGCAGTGCGAAAATTAAAGGCTGATAATGCCTATCAAACACCCACAACTAAGTTACTGGATAAAATGACACCTAAGACTAGTTGTCAGAATTTCGGGTATTTGACTCCGTAACAACTGTCAGATCTACGATCTACGAAGTGTATTTACGCAATAAAAATAGTAATTATTTATTTTAGTAGTATGTATGTGTCTAAGTATCTCTTAGTTTATGTTTATATTTAAATTAGTGAATTGTTTCTTTATATTGAGCGTTGTCTACATCTCTTCTATCTACTTTCCTATCGCAGGAATGCTGTAAGAGATTTCTTTAGAAATAGACATCTCCTTTGTACGTGGTTTCTCAGCCCGCGTTGCCGCTGAGCCAGTAGTTTTTAAAACCCCCGATCCAGCTGTCCCCCCCCAGCGACGCCCTAAGCCGAGGTCCGAACCCCGCAGGGGGTGCCCTTAGCGTGTAGTCGCTTAGTTTTGTAAGTTAGCTTTAGTTTTTATTAAGCCCTGGCTGGAGGCTACAATTCTTTTGTGGCAGCCACAGGCAAGCCCGGTTAAGCAGTAGACAACCCTTTGGTTGAACTGCGAGATGCCATTAACAAAAAAAAAAAAAAATACGTGGTTTCTGTTCCTTTCTTCTTGATAGTTTTTATGTGGATACATACATACATGATTAAATAAGAATTTAGATAGGGTAATTTATGTATTTACTAGGAATAATCCCCTGGCTATGGCATGAAATAATCATTGGTTTGACAAAAAGCTGAATTGAACTTTGTTTGTTTTGTTAGCTGAACAGACATAATTAACATCACACCTCGTTTCCCCGAAGGGTAAGGCAAAAGCCTACTCATATTGGGTACACCCATTTCGCCAGTTATGTTCAAGACCCATTTAATAAGCGGGATTGTCCGAAAGGGTTACCGCTACCCCGGAACATAAAGGGCTAAGGAAGGAACATGGATAGGATTTAGTCAGTAAAAGTCTGACACTCCCTTCCGCTCTACCCAGAGCGGGATGAGTCATTTTATGATTACCCACCCTCAAAAAAAAAAAAGTTCCATGTAATAGGAGGCGAGGCTATTGCTATTGACTGAACTTCGTAATGGATAGGTTTCCAGGGTTATGCCAAACAGTTAGAATTATTGTTTACATGGATGTGGCAGTTTTCTTTGTTATAATAAGGTGTTAAAAAATCAACTCTAAGAATTTCGTGGGAGCATTGTACTCATCGTTACGAACAACTTTTACTATGGGATGAACCCTGAAATCGCGAAAAAAATATGAGCTGTTCCATATATTTATGCACACGTAACTCAATAAAATGTATGGAACAGCTCATATTTTTTAACACCTTATATTATTATTATGATATTCACGTATCGTTGTTAAATTAACGGATGTAGCTATATGTGTTCTATGAATAGGTTTCATTCGACCTCGTTCTTTTATTTTCTCTTGATTGTAAATTATATGTGGAGCCGCTTAATTGGTAGCTGATTTGATGAAAACTCTCTGTGCCAGATCTGTGCTGGATTTAAATGCATCCCTGCACTTTTGTATGTCATAATTTTTAAGATATTTTATATTTAGAGTAGCTTTATTTATTTAAAAGAACAAGGTTTGTATAGCCTCTGTCAGTAGCTCTGCAAATTTTATTTCGACCCAACTTTACTACGCTTCATTTACGTTTAATATTTTACTGCAGTTGTGACAGAGGTAAAGTTTGAAATGAAATGGTCTAAAAACCACAATTTGTTTTTTGCCTACATTTTATACCTAATAAAAAAAAATCTGATATATGTTTTTGACTATTTGAAAGGGTCAAAAGTAAAATATGAAATCACATAGAAAAAAGAAAGCATGGCTTAAAAATTTCCATCACCGTACATAAATTAAATATTATGTGAAAATATAATTGTTAAATTGCATTTAATCATAATCATAATCATAATCATTTATTGCATTCATGTAGTTTATAAGTTGTTACATTTAAAGGTAGGTTTCATACATGAACCCTGCTAGGGCACAGCAATATACTTAATCTAGTTTAAAGTGCTACATTGTGACAATAATTTAGCAAACCACTGTACTTACACGAAAATACTTAAGTTAAAAAATTAAATTCAATCAAAATAATAATAATCACAAAACAGGTACTTAGTCAAAATTTAAATCAAAATAATAATAATCACAAAAAATGTAGTCAAATTTAATATAATATGTCGAAATTGTATTGTATGAATTTGAATGTCAAAATTTACTTATCGTCAAAGAATTCGGTCAGTGGGTAGCCTTAGGGGCGGATTTTTAGGAGTTGGAGTATACACTTCGGGGCACTATGAGAAGCAAAGAAAACTAAAAAAAATTTTTTTTATTTCAAAAAAATTTTTTGGACTTAGAAAATTTTTCAAAAAAAAAAAAATTTTTTTTGGGATTTTGCACCATACGCTTAGAGGCACTATGAGCCGTGCAGAAAAGCAAAAAAAAAAATAGGTCAAAAAAATTTTTTAGGACTTAGAAAAAATTCGCCTTACTATCACGTTGAGTAGAGCTCGGGGCAAAACACTTAGAAAATTTTTCAAAAAATTTGTGAAGAAAAAAAATACGATTTTTCGCGGGTTTTTTTACATCTTCTTAAAGATTAGTACTAGAGCAGCAAATTCTTTCCCGAAAAGTTTTTTATCCGAGCTACCATTTTGGAAATATAGACAGTTTTGAAAAATTTTTTTTTGACCAATTTTTTTTTTTTTTGCTTTTCTGCACGGCTCATAGAGCCTCTAAGCGTATGGCACCAAATCCAAAAAAAAAAAAATTTTCGAAAAATTTTCTAAGTCCCGCGCCATAGCGCCCCGAAGGCTCAGTGGGTAGCCTTAGGGGCGGATTCCCCTCAGGGCCAAGCCTGCCGGGTAAGCGGGATTGTCCGAAAGGGTAACCGCTACCCCGGAACATAAAGGGCTACGGAAGGAACATGGATGGGTTTTATTAGTCAGTAACAGTCTGACACTCCCTTCCGCTCCACCCAGAGCGGGAGCAGTCATAAGAGGATTTCCCAGCCTTAAAAAAAAATTAAAAAAAAAATACCCAGTTAGGCAGAAAATTTCGTAATGGCCAAAATCAAAAGTCATTTATTCAAATTAGGCTGAAAATCAGCACTTTTTGAAGGTCTAAGTTACATAAAACAGTCCCCCAAAAACGCCCACCCTTCACCACTTCCTAGTGCTTTAGCTGGGAAGAAGTGGCATAACGAACTCCCCAGCAGCACAGCTGTCTGTTTAGTTGGTAGAACTTGACTCTGCACATTTATCGTATGAGAAGTAATTAAGATTACGAAACACATCACATTAAAATCAATCATTTGCCACATGTCAGCTAGCACACAGCCAGCAATCTACATTTATGGCTATAAACCTTTAAGAAACTATTCATACTTACAAAATCCATTAATATAAACAAAAAACGGACAAATTACTTCCTTAAGTACATTATCAGATAGTATCGTATAAAGTAAGATTGTAAGATTTAAAGGCCCCCGCAGACAAACTCGACGACATTACAACACTAGATCAAATTCTATGAAAACATCAACTTCAAATTGTTCCATCAGAATTGCGTCGCACCGTCGCATTGCGCCTGTCTACGGGCGCCATAAACGAGGAAAGGTAAGTACTACAAGATATAGAATGGAAGAAGATAATGCAGACCACTTAGTATTCCAAGTATTATATCTACCCATACAATTATTTACTTCGTGACACGCTCACGACCGTGTATAAGGACTCCATTTAGACCGTTAAAACAAAACATTTAATGAATATTTCGCTATATTCTGTAAACTAGGAATTTACCTTGGTTATTAGAAATAATGTTCATGTTTCAGTATCATTTTGCAGTTTCATTATCCGAGCCAAGGTGATGTTAGTATTCAATTATGAGCCAAGTCTGTCTTTTTCTTAACTATTTTGAGGTCGGCTTCCGTACCCGGATGCATCTTCGTACCAGTATTTTTCATGGAGCCCGTGGGGTAACTATACCACCTGAGGCCCTTGGCAAATCCATTGCATTATTTATATTTTTATTTTTATTGGCCCCAAATTTATATTTCTTTGCTAAATTTTGTTAAAAATATTAGGTCACTTTTGAGCTCACATCCTCTAGAGCCGTGGGCCCCGTCAGGCCGGGGGCCCGTGGCATTTTGCCAGTCCTGCCACCCTATAGTTACGCCACTGTCGATTGTCTACCTGACCTCCACTACTAATACAGTACTACGTTACCCCTTTGGTAGAGATAAAGTACTATAACATGGCGCGCCCCTCCAAATTACTGTTTATAATGATCCCACTGCTGGGACACAGGCCTCCTCTCTGTGAGAGGGAGTGGGCCTTAGTCCACCACGCCGACTCAGTGCGGGTTGGTAGACGTCACGTCTTCGTTTTTTTTGGTTCTGTCCTAAATACCGGTTTTCTCACGATATTATACGATTTTTTCTGAAAACTTCTTCCAAATCCACTTAAATGAACTTCTACTTTTATAAACTCTAAAATATTCTATAATTTTATTAAGATGTTGAAAAGAAAATGATTTTGACATCTGACGTCATCGAGCGTTAATGGACGTCCGGGTTTTAAAAAGAAAATAGGTTGATAATTAATTGAATTATCGGGTAAAGAACTTTGGAACTTAAAATTGTGAATTCGGTGACTTTTAATTCACTGTTAATCTTTCAGAATACATAGGATTATAAACAACTTTCAGTATGAGACAACTTTGAAATAACAAAAAAACATCTGTTTCATAAATTTTCGACGATTACCTATTGCATTTATGTATGAAAAAGCCCTTTTTTTCGATATTTCAGAGTTGGTCTCATAGTGAAAGTTGCTCATAATTATGGCTACTTTCGCGCCCTGAAAGGTGAACAGAGAATTAAAAATCACCGTTTATACCTAATTCTTCGACTAATAATTTAAGTTCACCCCAAAAAATTATGAATTAGTCATTGAAGCAATAACAACAGAATAGTACAATCAAGAAACACGACGACGTTGTAGATAAAAATAATGATAACGATAAATACAAAACAACATCATAAACACACACGAATTGAGACCTGAATAGTCCTGCAGACTTAGTAATGGTGTTTGAGCATCTTTAATTAAATATAAATTTAAGTTTGTTTGACAACGTCTTAGATTTTCACTCGTATTTGTATAAGATTGGCAACTCGAATAATGCGTCATTAAATAAAAAATACGTTGGACTTGACAACGAGGCAGTATTGAATACACCTGCTATTAAATATATCGCAACATTGTTAGTTCGACTAAAGACAGCTAACATGATTTGCCTAATATACCTAACCCATTTCATTAAAACCTTTTTATTAATATCGTTTTCAAAAATTGAAGCAGCTAGGGCAACAACTATTTTAAATAATAAATTTATTTTTTATAAAATTAAAATAGGAATTAAAGGATTAGATTCACCAAAGTAGGACCTAAGTCTTTCCCCTGAGGGACACTACTCAAAATATCTGTTCATAAAATTATCGATTCGAACACCATTTGCGCCGCTGTATCAGCGCTGTCTCAGCGCTTTTTTTATATAGCTATGACGACATTACCTAAGGTAAGTAGGTACATTACATCACATAAAAAAACTACAATGAACTCACATAGCAATGAACTTCAAGAATGGAATTTTACTAGATACGCCTTTAATGATAACTGTTTTTAAAATTCATACAGTTAGATTTATCGAATGCGTCAAAAGGGACAAACTTTGCAAATCCTTAACAAATATGTGCGAAAGTAATTGTCGTCTGTTCTAGTATTTGCAGTTCTACTAGATACGTGTGATAATGGTGTATTTGGAAGCATGATATGTATTATAATAACAGATAATTTGTAGCTATTAATGATGTTGAAGAAAGTTCCGCATTTCTTTATTTTTTAATTGTAATAATTGGGATTATTCACGATTATTTTAGCATTTAAATTTATTTTTAAATGAAAATAAGTTTGTAATAAAAGCAGCGTTTTCGAAATATTCGAAGTTGCTTCTTGATATATGAATTTTTATCTATTCCGCTTCGATGAGTATTTTTTGCTCCCAGTTTTTGTTTAACATTTTGTGTTAAATCCATGTATGTATCCAATATCAGTTCTGGCGACATAAGTGTTTGTAAAGTTTTATCTTAGTACTTACATTTTTTCAGCTAACTGCATCATTTCTTTGTCCTCAAAGTTGTCCACGAATTCGTTCAATAACTCACTAATATTAAAACTGATCACACTAATAGTATTATAAATAAAACTATTTTATAATATATTAATTTACTATTATTAAATCTTATCAAAGTCAATTCTTTCGAATTTGTTCGTCTGACGCACTTAATAGATAAGATAACTGTACTAAAACAAGGAAAAAAAACTTAGTTCTACAATTTTTTTTTTGTTACACTGTCTTGACCACAACACTCCACGTTGTTTTTTTATTATTTACAAGCACTTATATTCTTCGTGTTCGTGTACATGTCGGTGTAGTCGTGAGACGGGCCGCGAGACGTCCGTTCGAAGCAGTGTTCGCGGGCCAACTGACGCCAATGTAGACTACGCGTGCCGACCGTTCTTCACCTGTAGCTCTCGACTCGATTTCGAATTTTCTATGATATTTTCGTTCTTTTCATTTAATTGCTTTTGCGATAATGTCCCATCGATTTTTCATCAGTGACATTCGAAATTTGAATTTGAATTTTGTTTTCGAGATTAATTCTAATTTCGAAAATTGAATGTGTTTGTGTGAAGTATATCAAATAATTTACTTTGTTTTACTAATTGCTGCATATAGTTAAGAATTTCAGTCGCTTGTTAAGTAAATATATAAGTTCTAAAATATATTGGTAATTTCTCATTACAATATGAATCTCTAAAATTCAATAACGTTGCTATATTGCCACCAAATGATCCTCCTAATTACGTTAATTTGTATTGAAGTAATTATATACGTTTAGTATTAGTTTAGCTCGTGGCTAAGTAATAACAGCCGCACGGATCGATCCAACAGGTAAAGCTACGCTTGCCGGGGTTGGTCCGCGGATGGGTCGAGACCCCTCCATACCTCGGAATGCACTTTAAGCCATTGGTTCCGGCTGTCATTTGTGCATCTTTAACGGTTGTAAGGGGTCGTCAGAAACCCGAAAATCTGACAGCCAGTGCTACTAAGGGGTATCGTATTGCCCAGTTACTGGGTTATGAAGGTAAGATAGGCAGTCGCTCCATGTAAAAAACTGATATTCAGCTACATTCGGTAAGACTAGAAGCCGACCCTAAAATAGTTAGGAAAAGGTTAAGCAGATTGATCCTTGTAGATTTTCGTCATCGACACGTATTATTTAACCGCAAATGTAGATAGAGATTCAATAGAAGTTTAATATACTAATAGTCTCTACAGTGTGAAGGTAAGTATATACACAAGGTCTTATTACCTTATTAGCATAATTATCATAAGATTTTAAATCATAATTCTTTGTTTAAATAAAAACTTAGCGTACTCACACTTGTAAGTGGGATTGTCTGTAAGCGGGATTGTCCGAAAGGGTTACCGCTACCCCGAAACACAAAGGGCAAAAAAAGAAACATGGATGTGTTTTAGTCAGTAAAAGTCTGACATTCCCTTCCGCTCCACCCAGAGCGGGACAAGTCATTGGATGATTTCCCACTCTCAAAAAAAAAAGCGTACACACACTGATAATTCACAAATACACGTGCACTCACATAAAATCACACTTAATATTATAAAGGCGAAAATTTGTGAGTGAATGTGTGTGTAAGTTTATATGTTTGTCCGTCCCTCACGCTTAAACGGCTGATCGGATCTAAATGAAATTTAGCACGGAAGTAGTTTATGACCTGGATTAACACATAAGATACTTTTTTTTATACCGGCAGCACGTTCTCTTGGGATAATTTCCGACATCTGCGCGGGCGAAGCCGCTGGCAGCAATTAGTTGATAATAATTTATGATGATTTTAATACAATAGGTACAGAGGCCAGCACATCAAGTTACCACAATCTGTCAAATTTCTTTGATAGTATTTCAACTTTATTGCAAAGACATAAGTTCATTTTTAATTGAGAAGATTTGACAGTTAGGGATAGCTTGATGTGCTGGCGTCTGAACATGGTCTACACCAAATTCACATACTAGGTACGATCTACCAAAAATCCATTAAAATCTGAAATATCACTACATAGTATAAAACAAAGTCGCTTTCTCTGTCCCTATATCCCTATGTATACTTAAATCTTTAAAACTACGCAACGGATTTTGATGCGGCTTTTTTAATAGATAGAGTGATTCAAGAGGAAGGTTTATGTGTATAATTTGTCGACATATTATGCGGGCGAAGCTGCGGGCGGAAGCTAGTATTATTATATTTGGCTCAAATGACCTCTGTCCGGTACGGCACGGACGATGTCTAATTAAAACAAAAATGGAAAAGTTGTCGAAAAACATTTTAACGTTTCATCCGTTTTTCATTTTGAGTTTTATCTGAATGTAATCAATCGTGTTTCGTACTTTTATTTTAGCAATATAAAGCAGTGGCTAACTAGAAATTTTATTTTTATAATTTTATTAAAATGTATAAATTAAAACTATAAACAAAAGGCGATCGTGACCGTATTTAGAATTAATCGGGCTTAATGTAATGTGAAATAAGAGAAATTATTATATTAGACGAGAATAAAGTCAGAATAAAAGATTTTAATAATTGAATTGACATCCCTAAGTTGAATTCAGCAAAAGTTTATTTTTATTTTTTAAGGTTGCGAAAGGAGTATTTACAGAAACGTTCACCCGGGAGAGCAAATACTGATGACACCAACATCTGCTGACTGATCTATAAACACAGCCCAAACCACTGAACGGATTGGGCTGAAAGGAGAACAATTTTATGGCTTTTTCTGAAAGTGGGCCAAAGAAAAAAATGGTATATATAGTTAGTAATAGTCATTTGGAGCAATAGAAAATATGGCACAAAAGATAAAGGATTGCTCTCGGCCATGTTGTACAAGATCAGAAATACATTAATCTATACTAATATTATAAAGAGGAAATGTATACAGGGTTATTTGTAAAACACCAGAAACCTCTTAAGAAGTCATTGTACTCATCATTATGAACAACTTTTACTATGCCCTGTATATTAGACTAGCACTTTGCCCGCGGCTTCGCTCCCGTGGTCTTTCCCGTGGGACCCGTTATTTTTCCCGGGATAAAAAGTAGCCTATGTTACTCCTAGAAAACTAAGCTTTCCAACGGTGAAAGAATTTTTAAAATCGGTCCAGTAGTTTTTGAGCCTATTCATTACAACCAAACAAACAAACAAAGTTTTCCTCTTTATAATATTAGTATAGATATATATTTGTAACGAATAAACTCAAAAACTACTAAACGGATCTGGATAAAACTTGGCACAAAGATAGATTATAGTCTGGAATAGCATATAAGCTACTTTTTATCCCGGAAAGATGTACGGTTCCCGTGGGATAATTTCCTACATGCACGCGGGCGAAGCCACTGGCAAAAGCTAGTGTATGAATATGACAAATCATCGACGTTTTACAACTTTTTTTTTTCAGGTTTTAGAAATCATCAATTGACTCCTCCTGCTGTGCCTGGAGCGAAAGGGAGTGTCAGACTCTAACTGACTAAAACGGGCCTGGTACTGATCCGACGATGAGCTACCCAGTACTGGCCGGGAGTCATCATGTAGCTTCCGAAGCCTGGAGCGTCTCCCGTGGAAGTTGAATAACTTGGCTGAGAGCAATCCTACAACTTTTGTGCCATATTAACTACCAGCTGCTGCCAGCGGCTTCGCCTGCGTGAATGTCGAAAATTATCCCAAGCAAACGCACTACCTGGATAAAAAGTATTCTATTTGTTAATCCGGGTCATAAACTACCTCTGTGCTAAGTTTCATCCAGATCCGTTCAGCCATTTGAGTGTGAAGGACTGACAAACATACAAACTCA
Source organism: Hyppa rectilinea (assembly GCA_951799385.1). Classification (NCBI taxonomy): domain Eukaryota; kingdom Metazoa; phylum Arthropoda; class Insecta; order Lepidoptera; family Noctuidae; genus Hyppa; species Hyppa rectilinea. Next base: position 9,633,518 of record OX637322.1, on the reverse strand, counting down.
CACACACTCACAAACTGTCGCTGGATAATTATTAGTGCGATTGCTCCAAATAACTAGTACTAACCACACCTACTATTTACTTTTGTTGAAAAAAAAATCGTACTTTTCAGGAAAGGCCTTAATATGTACGGACTGCCATGTCATAAGTCTCGAGTTCGAAACCAAAGCACGCACATCTGATTTTGGCGTATTGTAAAATTATAACTTGCTTAAAAATCGGTGACAGAAAACATTGTGAGGTAACCAGCATGTCTGAGAGATATTTCTGAACAGCATGTGAAGCTAAGTCAGAGGCCCATGGGCTGCATAAAAACTCTGACACCAGGTTAGTCACTAACCACACGAAAAAGAAAGAAAGATATGGATAGTTATAATGACGTAGGCATACATCGAATCCGAATTTGGAATCTTAAATCGAGCAACAAGAGAAGTGATTATAATAAAAAAGTTTTTGTGAAAGACCCCACTAAATTATGCGTTGACCAAACGACAACAATGAACATGCAATAGCGATATTAAGTCACAGTTTACTTCTATTATCAAAATAAAATCAGTAATTTTCATTATAAATAACATAAAGCGTTAATGTTTCGAGTATTTGACTTCTGAGCACACGACAATAGGTTCTGTATACAGTGCTAGTTATAAATATACAGTGTGTTAGGTTAAACGAGGGACATACTTTCAGGGGGTATAGTACTCATGAAAATGAACAACTTTGACTATGAAACTATAGGTACCTTAAATCATGAAAAAAAAACCAGCTGTTCAGTACATTTATGTTCGCGTGATTCGTCAAAATGTATGGAACAGCTGATATTTTTTTTTCATATTTTATAGTTGGTCCCATAGACAAAGTTGTTGATTTCCATGAATACTGTACAACCTGAAAGTATGTCACTCGTTTAACCTAACACACTGTAGATTTATAACTAGATGCTCCCGCGTGGTATCATCCGCTCCTCGGCTCCTATTGGTTGTAGCGTGATGATTCATAGCCTTCCTCAATAAATGGACAATCCAACACAAAAAAAAAATCCAATTCGGACCAGTAGTTCCAGAGATTAGCGCGTTCAAACAAACAAATTCTTCAGCTTTATAATATTAGTATAGATTGGACAAGTTTATTTGAACTTTTGTAATAAGCATAAAAAGAGCGATCAACTCAACTGTATGATTACTACATAACGTAAAGCCTTTTTCCTCGCAAGCTAACCCTTCGAATAGGTTTATTTTCTATTCTGTCCATGACTGGAGTGATGCAAGGTAAATTCGAGATAATTAGTCTCTCGAATCTATTCGTCCAGAGATTAAATGCTCAACAAATATATCGTAACCACACTTCTTGTTTACGTTTCAGTATTGCTGTTAGGCAGAATCAAATCAAAAGCCATTTATTCAAGATTTTTTTTTTCTTACATTTTTTTGCACTGTCACACTGCTAAGCAAAGGCCTCCCCCAAATCCTTCCAGACATCTCTCTCTTGAGCCATTTAATTCCATTCTTTACGGTATGCGTCTAGGTCGTCTCGCCACCTCGATGTCGCCGACTCGAAAATGTTAGTTCCTTAATTTCACACGCGGCGCTAGCTACACAATAAAATTTCGGGTCAGTGTTTTATTCGTCAATGTTGTAAAAAACACTGAGAAAATCATTGAATCTCACAGTTTTACTAAGTGCTTTTAAAAAACAGTCTATGTATGAAAACAGTTTCAAAAATACAGGCCAGACATATTAAACCATATCAAAAACACCGGCCTCCAAGTCTGTTGTCAAACTAATGTTTTCTCTGTAAAGTTGAGGGATACCTAAGGGCAGTGTCACTAAGTTCACAATTGAACAAATAAAGCTGATATCAGGTGAATCACTTTTGTTCATTTATTTCTTTCACTCAGCATCTATCACTCAAAGTGAAACATCTGAACAGAAAATGAATCAAAAGTGAATAAACGAATCCAATGGAATCCTTTGGACAACGGTATTCGGCATCAACAACTCATGGTCACAAAAATCGAAATTTCAAATGAACGGAGCAGTTGAACTTTAATTCCTATGTAATTTTGTTGGTGTCGTATGATTGTGGAATGTAAAAAAAAAAGAATGCTTCATTTGAATGAAATGTCTGATAGCAGCTTAACTAGTCAAATGCTTTTCAATAACGTTTGATTGAAACTATTGAAATCATATTTCAAAGGGAAAACTAATTACGCTTTATCGTTGATTGAAGAATTGAACTGAATTATAGAGCTGTCGAATACATTAACAATGAATTAAATGAATATGAAGGTTTAACAGACAATACAAACTCGAAACTAATAATCCTGATGACATTTCGATGTTATCTAATAGTTCAAAATCTAAATAGTCTTTTGCCAACTATGTTGGGGTCGGCTTCTAGTCTGACCGCATTCAGTTTATTTTGTTTTTAATATTTATGTTGTTAGTATTAAATACCTACTGGTATTCAGCGGCATCTGGTTAGACTGGAAGTCAACCCCAAAATAGTTTGGAAAAGGTTAGGCAGATTGATTTTTGTTGTTAGTTTTAAATGCTTCCTTATTTTATTTGCTTATTTTTCTGTTTATATTACCTACCATTGCGTAACCCAGAAAATGTTATTCCTTTTTCTTTCTTTCAGTTGTATATAGTGGTTAGTGCAAAACGCAAGAAAATCCGTCACGTAGTTAAAAAAAACAACGCGGTCATACAGACGAACATGAAAAGAGAATTTAATTAATAATATTTATACATATCACCGATATTCTCGAACTCATAGGCCAGTATTAATAAACATTTTTTTTTAATGGAAACTGTCAAATTTTGAACGTCGTTGTTTGATAACATTTTCTATTCATATGTATATTCATAACATGATGCCTGTATTATGCTTCATATTATATGTATCACAATCTGCCTATATAGCCTTTTCCCAGCTAATGTTAGCCAGCTAATGTTTTCAAACTTTCTAGCTTCTATTCAATGGTTTTGTCTAGGTATAAAATATTGCTTGTAATTATAACATCGTCTAATAATTTTGTTATTTTTATTGTTATTAAATATATACTCCAGCTCTTATAAGTCCTTATTATTGAAAACGATGCTTTCATTAATTATGATTTTTAATTAATTAAAAGCTGCAAAGCTAGCTCATTATTATCAAATTTAGTTTTTTCAAACTGAGTAAGGAATACTATTAACATTAAAAATGAATGTAGGTATCAGGCCAACGAATTAGAATTTAAGTGTGAACACGCAACGTTGATTAAATGATTTATACAGGTCAGGCTTATGATACTAAATTATTCTTGTTTCGTTTGATGAGTCCGTGATTTTTATTACTGTTGAACATGAAATAGTAAGTATGGAATAGACGTGTCGTATGTAACTTAGAGTAATATTTAATTTTTTTTTTTTTTTTTAAATTAAATAATTTAATTTAATATATTGTATTTCGTAATGTTAATTATTCTATTACTGATCTATGTTTATCGAGACATCGCCAAGCGGTTGGTCGACTCTTCACGTGACCAGAGGGCTGGCCTATTTTTCGGTCAAGAATCTGCCAGCCTTTTCGGCACTTTTCTTGTTGACAGCGATGTGGATGAATTTTTTGTTGCCCTTTGATTTTCTTTTCCCCCTCCCGTTTTATATACTTGTACATAGTTATTTTTAATATTTTAAGTATTTTTAGGTATGCAAATATTATGTGAATAAAATAAATACATTTAAGTTTCAAATGCAATTTGTTATCTAACATCACGTAGATTATCTATAAAGAATCAAATTCTTCTAACTGAACACTGCAGCTGTGACACTTCTTCTTCTCCGCTGAAGCACTAGGAAGTGGTGAAAGGCGGGTGTTTTAGAGGACAGTCTCATGTAATTTTGACGATCAAAAAGTTCTGACTTTTCAGCCTAGTTTTAACAAATGACTTTGGATTTAATTTCGAACAATTGTTATCGGAGTGATTTTTAGCAAACTGAAATGGCACCGGTTTTGTCATATCGGTTCCCTTAGAAATTCTATTCTATTCTATTTTTCTCTATGATGCTGATGTCGACAATTCTGCCAATGTCAGATGTGTTAGGAGAAAACGTGTGAGAAAAAAAAGGAACCTTACAATTTCGTTTCGGCTACTTTTATCACGGAGACCCTCGAAACGTATGTCAAAAATTTTAAATCAGAATTATCTGCCAAGTCAGTAGCCCTCCCATAAAATTCTACTATCTCTAGTAATAATACCCAGGCAGTAAAAAATAAATTCGTCCAGGAATATTAGGCAGTAAAATTACGCGACATTTTTTTATAGACCAAATGAAAACTCGAGTTAATGGTACTCGTATATTTACAGTAATTTATCGTTTTTATCGTTGACTCAAGATAAATAGAACGATTTATTACAAACGTAGATAGGTATTGTTTGTTGCTATAGAAATGTAGGGTTGAATTCTTATCTATTTACAAAAAAACTAATGTCGATTTGTATGTGACTTTACCGGAACACACGATTACATATCAAGCTATGTTTCCAGTATAAGCTGATCTCACATTGTATAGGCTTTCCGTACAAAGAGAGGTCAGTTGGTACTGGAAATGTAAATACAGCTTGATTCTGTCTACGTGCGTACGTTTTTTTATACGATATTCTTACGATACATACAATGTTTACAAGAAAGGTGTGATCAATATTTAAGTATATAAAATGTTACCAATACTAACAATACAAGCAAATACAAATATCTTTATTAATCACAATTTGGACATCACGACAACGCGACGGAATAAAATGCCACGAGCGCGGTACTTAATGCGTGGCGATCTATCATTTTATTAGATATTAGATCTTAATTTTATTATTAGGGTCTTCTTTATAGGGGTAATTACCCCCAGGTTAGGGACCACTGATCTAGCTGAACATTCTCCATGAGATCAACATCACCAACGCGTACAAATTATCAACTGTCCCATACAAAACTTCAATACCTGTTCAACCAAAATGTATGAGACGACTGATTTTTTCTTGAGTACGGTGTTGGTCATATGGAGAAAATTGTTCAGTTTGATGGTCGGTAGCACCCCCTTAAATATGACCACATCCTTCAGATACACCCTGTATAGTAAACACAGTGATGTTATGCTAGTCATAAATTCCCAGTATAAGTAGACCTCTCATTGTACGAAAAAGCCATCCAAAGCGAGGTCACTTTAAACTGGAAACTATAGCTGGAAATATATTATGTAGCCGTGTGTACACATTCTAAACGATGTTCTATCGAAACAATACCTATTCGTGAAAGAATTTATCGTTGTCTCAGCTTATTGAATGTTTTTATTGTTTCTAATCTCGCCAAGGTTAGCCAGTAATTTACTACTGCCAATTTTCAAACAGCAAATAATGTGAAACCTACACACAATTCCGAAACTATAGGAGATAAAAATACGAATTACGAACATATAAAACTATTAAGACATTGTCCGCAGTAGAAACAAAACAATGTTATACAGGGTGAAATTGAATTCATGGGTAATATTTTAAAGGATCATTGTACTCATCATTATGAACAACTTTTACAATAGGAACACACTTGAAATCGCGAAAAAATTAAAATCTGCTGTTCTCTACATTTTGACGAGTTATGCGAGCATAATGTATGGAACAGCTGACTTTTTTTACGATTTCAGATCCGCTGTATATCAAAGACAGAACAATATCACACCAATCACACTTTACACTAATATTTAAAAGCGAAAGTTTTTGATTGTGTGTGTGTGTTTGTAACTTCTTCACGCTCAAACGGCTGAACGGATCTGGATGGAATTTGGCACACCGATAGTTTGTAATCTGGATTAACACATAGGATACTTTTTGTCCGGGAAAATGGACGGTTCCCGGAGAGAATATCTGACATCCATGCGGGTGAAGCCGCTGGCATAAGCTAGTAGTACATATTAATGATAAAACATGTTGTTTAGTGTGCTTCGAAATCGTTAACTTAACTATTTTCTGGTATCACCATGATAATATCTCTTACAGCCCGTCTTGACGACATATACATACATAATTGAAGAGGCCCGTTAGGGCTGATGCAAGTCGGCTCAGTGGGACTGTCCGAAGAAGAACTGCTGCTCCGGGAAATAGGGCTGAGGAAGGAACATGGATGGATTTTAGTCAGTAAAAGTCCGACACTCTTTACCGCTCCACCCACAGCGGGAGGGGTCATTTGATGACTTCCCATCCCTAAAAAGAAAACGCCTGTCTTAAACCTGAAAACTTGGGCAAACCTATTCGATTAAAAAATCAAGAGAATTCAAAGAATGTAACCGAAAAACAAATCGTTATAACACATGTCTTTGTTATTTTATCATTCACGAATAATTCCATTCACTGCGTTATGCGACTCATACCGGAAACTTATCCGTATGTTTTATTATATTTCCGGAACACGACTGACAAACAAAATATGTATTACCTTTATCTGTATCGCTCTATTATGCTTGTTTAAGGTTAAGGGACTGTAGTAATTAGTATTATTATCGCGTTTGGTAAGTGTGTCAATTGCTTCATGTTTGGTCATTTTGTTAAGTTATTTCGTCGTTCAAATTCCCAAATTATCATTTAGTTGATTTTTTACTTGCTTTTGGGGCAAAAACCAGGCGTTCTAGAAAAATCTATTTAATTAAAATAACAATTATGCGAAATTAATTAGCATCTAACAATTCGTTTTGCAAGATCATTAACCTTTTTTTTATATTAGGATTTTTCTAAAATCTATTGTAATATCACGTTACCTACGACGCTAGATTATTATAAATTTAAATAAAAATACAATTAAATAAATAAAAAGTTACAATAGGTACTAATGGGGTGATGACCTTATTTGACTGTGACTGTAAAGTAAAGTGAAATCTTTGGTCAACATTATACAGGGTGAAGTTGAAAAAAAAATCTGCTGTTCCGTACATTTTGACGAGTTATGCGAGCATAATGTATGGAACAGCTGATTTTTTTTTCGTGATTTCAGATTTATTCCCTTAGTAAAAGTTGTTCGTAATGATGAGTAAAATGACCCCTTAAAAATATTTCCCATGAATTCAATTTCACCTTGCAGATTAAAGGATCCAGTTTTTGCTGTCTCCAGATAAATGTACCCTACATTTGGGCACAGAAAAAACCGAATAGTTTCCAAGGGCACAAGTGACGTATCCCTCCATTTCTATTTACGAAGCGGTCCATTCATATTTCAAGTTCAAGTTCGCCATTTTCGCAAGCCGAAATCGAATCGCGAACAGACTGATAAACGGTTATTTCTTCCGACATTCCGCCGCTTACCTAGTGCCATAAAAATTTATACCCAGTCCTGAAAAACGACATGGCTCCTACTACTATTATATGAAATCTCGCGACAATTTTCATATAACGAGTCCTATTCATGTTGGAAAATTGGCTCTTAGCGTAAATTAGTTTCGAGGTGAGTTTTTTGTGAATCAGACTTCAGTGGTAGGTGTCTATCTGAATTTATAGTGCTTCAAAAGCATTTATAGAAGATTGATAGGCCCCGATCTTTGCTGAAGTTCTAACTTTCAGAAACGAAAGACATTTTTTTTTCATAAAAACGACTTTTTTGTATACCGTTTGTAGATTTATTTTCTGTAAAGTTTGTGTATTCTAGGAAGTGTTTGTTATTGCTTCAGTAAGATGTATTTTTACTGCTTTTCTAGGGTAGGGAAATTGATTTATTTTGGTGTAGGTATTTATGGTAGCAGTGTAGGAAGAGGAAGAATAAAAGTTTGTAATCAAAGGATGGTCGCAAAAAAAAAAAATTGCGAATTAGGAAAGAGATTTTTTTCTTTTCCTACTATATTCTTCTATGTATATAAGTCGGTATGTAACCAACTTTACATACTGAGACTCCTCCGCGCCTCTGAAAGCACGTTAAGCCATTGGTCTCGGCTGTCATTTGTGCATCTTTGACAGTCGTTACGGGTCGTCAGAAGTCCGAAAACCTGACAGCCAGCCTTACCAAGGGTTTCGTATTACCCCGTTACTGGGTTGTGAAGGTCAGATAGGCAGTCGCTCCATGTAAACTACTGGTATTCAGCTGCATTCGATTATACTGGAAGCAACATAGTTTGGAAAAGACTCAGCAGATTCATTGAGTCTTCTATGTATATATGTATAACGAACAATATTGCTATTCCTTTTAAATGCCCTTGTAGAGATGACATCAAGCACATATGTGAACAAAATATAACATCACGCTAGTAATCCCAGAGCGTAAAGCAGAGGTGAACTTACAGAAATACTCACCAAAGTAACGTCTCTAAATCGTAAATTGCATTAATTTCGAGAGGTTCACGTTCAGAAAGCGCTATCGGCTGGAAACAGATTTGTAACACCTTACGCGACCAGCGACGTGACAAATTGACGCGTGCCCATTCACCTTTCATCAATGTGGCCAATGAGCGCGCGTAACTTGAGGTCGTGTATTTTTTTCTACTTCATTTTACTTTATTATTTATTCCGAATGACTTCTCTTGATATCGAGCGGTTCTTGTGATAATTGTGTGTTTATATCTAAAACTAATACTTTGTACGGTGTATACAGGGTGAAATTGAATTCATGGGCATTATTTTAAGGGGTCACTGTACCCATCATTACGAACAACTTTCACTATGGGAACAAATCTGAAATCACGAAAAAAAGTCAACTGTTCTCTACATTTCGACGAGTTATGCGAGCATGATGTATGGAACCGCTGATTTATTCAAATATATATAATAATGTCCATGAATTCAATTTCAACTTGCACAGTAATAATAGTTCTCCAGACAGAATTTCGACCATGGCAGCCAATCTCAGCGGAGACCATAGCCATCCACGCGGAAGATATTATAGTGCGCAAATGTCTGTGCGATTGTCCGAATGGGTTACCGCTACCCCGGAACATAAAGGGCTAAGGAAAGAACATGTATTGGTTTTAGTCACTGGCTCAACAATTAAAGTCCGTGATTGTATGTACAAAACGTACCTACGTAAGAACAAACGCCAGCACATCAAGCTATCCCTAACTGTCAAATTCTCTCAATTAAAAATGAACCTTATGTCTTTGCAATAAAGTTGAAATACTATCAAAGAAATTTGACAGATTGTGGTAACTTGATGTGCTGGCCTTTGTACCTATTTGTATTTGCGACGAAGTTTTGCAACGTCCTATTTTGTTATTTTGTCTGTTCGCGCGCCATCAATGTGAATCGGGCTTTAGGAACAGCTGTACAATGTATGTGTTGACACGAAAATACGCATTGGGATTTCCCTTATCAGGCGGACCGTTTTAACCGTTATCATTATTAATAAAATATTATCAATGCACATCTATTTGTGTCAGTTTTTAACCTATATTTAGAAATCTGAAATAATAAAAAGAATAGAAAACAAAAGAAAATACGTTTCTTTGCTGCAAACATGACACAAAGAAAGCACACAACCAGATAAACAACTTAGGGACAGGACCCGACGGCTTGCCTGGTAAAGCCTGGGTCCTGGCCTCAGGGGCTCTCGGGCCCCGACTGGAGGCGCTCTTAAGCGCATGCATGGAGAGAGGCCAGTTTCCGCTCCGTTGGAAGACGGGGAAGCTGGTCCTCATACAGAAGCCAGGGCGCCCTGCGGACTCTCCATCCGCATTCCGGCCCATAGTGCTGCTCGACGAGGTCGGCAAACTCTTCGAGAGAATCATTGCGGGCCGCCTCGTCGGGCACCTTGGAAGGACGGGGCCGGACCTTGCGGACTGCCAGTTTGGCTTCCGCAAGGGGCGCTCGACGGTGGACGCCATCATGCGCGTTAGAGCCCTCACGACGGGGGACGCGGTGTCCCAGGGTAGGGTCGTCGTGGCGGTGTCACTCGACATCGCCAACGCCTTCAACACCCTGCCCTGGAGTTGCATTGGGGAAGCACTCCGGTATCACCGGGTGCCGACCTACCTCCGTCGAATAGTCGGGGCGTACTTGACGAACAGAGCCGTCATCTACCCTGGTCGCGATGGGGAATGGAACCGGCGAGAGATGTCGTGCGGTGTCCCGCAGGGATCGGTTCTGGGGCCGTTCCTGTGGGACATCGGTTACGACTGGGTGCTGCGGGCCGACCTCCCTGACGGCGTCAGCGTAGTTTGCTACGCTGACGACACGCTGGTCCTGGCGCAGGGAAGGTCGCATCAGGCGGCGGCCGACGCGATGACACGCGGGGTTGTGATAGTCGTTGAGAGGATCCGGCAGTTGGGTCTCGAGGTGGCATTGCACAAGTCCGAGGCCATGTCCTTTCATGGGCCTCGGAATAGGCCACCATCGGGATCCCAACTTACGGTAGGAGGGGTTCACATCGGCGTCGAGACCACGATGAAATACCTGGGTCTGGTCCTCGACAGCCGATGGAATTTCGTGGAGCATTTCCGACGTTTGGCCCCCAAGCTGGAACGGACTGGGGCCGCTTTCAAGCGGCTCTTGCCCAATCTGAGGGGGCCAAACGCCTCCTGCCGGAGGCTTTACGCGGGAGTCGTGCGGTCCATGGCCCTATACGGGGCCCCGGTGTGGGCGCGTTCATTGCGGCGACGTGCCGCTCACTATCTGAACGCGCCCCAAAAGGTGGTAGCCATTCGGCTAATCCGGGGGTACCGCACGATCTCGGGCGAGGCGGCAAGCCTCCTTGCCGGACTGCCGCCGTGGGATCTGGAGGCGATAGTCCTCGCGCGCCTGTTCGAGTGGCGCGTGGAGGTACTAAGCCGGGGGGAAACTCCGTTTCCGCAGCAAATTGCGGCGGAGCGGACGGACCTCCGGCGCGATCTCATGGCGGCCTGGAATCAGCGACTGTCGCAACCCAGCGCAGGGCACGCCACGATAGTGGCGGTAAGGCCCCTCTTTGAGGAGTGGCTAGAGAGGCGTCACGGCGCCCTCACCTACCGCCTGACGCAGGTCCTCACCAGACATGGATGTTTCGGGAGGTTCCTGCACATCATCAGGCGGGAGGAAACGCCCGGGTGTCACCACTGCGAGGATCGCCCAGAGGACACGGTAGAGCACACGGTGCAAACCTGCCCCGCTTGGGCGGAGCACCGCCGTGTCCTCGTAGAGGCGATCGGCGGCGGCGACCTCTCGCGCCCGGCCCTGGTGCAAGCCATGGTCCGGGGCGAGAGGGAGTGGGAGGCAGTCACCTCCTTCTGCGAAAAAGTCATGCTCGCGAAGGAGGTGGCGGGATGGGAGAGAGAAAGGTCCTCCCGTCCCAGCCGCCGCAGGAGACGCCCCGGGCGTCGGGAGCCACGTGACGACTCCCGGCCACCGTAGGCGCGGGCCTGCGGACGGTGAGTAATGGGTGACTCACCGTCCGATCAGCACCAGACCCGTGCCGTACGGCGCGTATATGTTCCACGCGCGCCTCAAAGAGATGTCAGCATATGAAGGGGCCCGTCAGGGCCAAGCCTGCCGGGTAAGCGGGATTGTCCGAAAGGGTTACCGCTACCCCGGAACATAAAGGGCTACGGAAGGAACATGGATGGGTTTTAGTCAGTAAGAGTCTGACACTCCCTTCCGCTCCACCCAGAGCGGGAGCAGTCATTGGATGATTTCCCAGCCTTAAAAAAAAAAAAAAAAAAAAGGGACAATATGCATTGCGTACCTACATCAACGCCATCGCTCAGCATAATGCTGCGAACAGAGACCCGAGTCGAATGGTTTTCAGCAGCAACCGGCGGAATTTAGTACCTAGGTATTTCCATTGATCTAAAAACCAAGCCGAGTATTATGAAAGTCCGTTTCATTTTAATAGCAATTAGGGACGGGTGGCTTACTTGGTGTGTGAGCAATGATAACGTGGACAAAAAACCTTCCTTAGAGCCTCAACATAAGCGGGATCGTCCGAAAGGGTTACCGCTACCCCGAAACATAAAGGGCTAAAGAAAGAACATGAATGGGTTTTAGTCGCTAAGAGTCTGACACTCCCTTCCGCTGCACCCAGAGTGGGAGGAGTCATTTGATGATTTCCCATCCTCAAAAAAAAGCCCCAATAATATAGAACTACAAACTTGACAGAACAGCTGCTTTTGCCGTCGCATCGGACTATGAGAGTGAGGGAAGACAGAGTGCACTTGTGTCTGCGCACACGCTTATGTACTATTATATTGTCCACGCCAAAAGCTGTTGATCGCTGAGTTTGATCGCCATGGCACAAATCTGGTGCAGTAATATCCTTATCTATCAAACTACTCAGCCTTTTCCCAACGATGATGTTAGAATCAGCTTCCAGTTGCTGTTGAATTCCAGTATTTTACATGGAACGACTGCTTTGTCTGTCCTCCACAACTAGTTACTAGGCTGTGGAGGTCAGATAGGCAGTCGTTCCATGGATAATACGACGCTCCTTGGTAAGACTGGCTGTCAGACTTTCGGGCTTCTGACTACCCATAACGACTGTCAAAGATCCACAAATGACAGCCGAGACCAACGGCTTAACGTGCTTTCCGACACACGGAGGAGTCTCGATTTGTAAATGTCACCCATCCACGGACTAACCCCGGCAAGCGTAGCTTAACCTGATAAATCGATCCGTGCGACTGTTATTACTTAGCCACGAGCTGCTCGGAAAGTATCTGTATCTATCAACAATATTATATCTAGCTCAATCTGAGAACATTAGCTTGAGGTAAACCTCTGTATATTTTACCTAATTTTATTTATCAAACACATTTACAAATAGTGTTTAAAATGTAACAGACTGATTCATTCACGTGTCTAGGGGTATTACAGGATCGTGTATGTATGTGTGTGTACATCAATCTCCTTCAATCAGTTGCAACTCGCTCCAAGATCAACAAATACTTAGTGGGGTAAGGCGAAGTGCGATTGCACGCGATTGGCGATTTGTTATTAAGCGGTAGCTACCATTATTCTCCTGCCCTTATCCCAATTTATTTGAGGTTGGCGCAACATGTCTTTTTCTTCCATACTTCTCTATTAGTCGTCATAAGCGGTAACTACTGTTATCTCAGTATTATTTCAATATTGCTTCAGTATGAGAATGACGGAGCTATACAGGACGTATAAATAGCTCCATCTCTTTCCTACAATAAAGTATTTGGATCGCCCCCTGAATATTGCGAATTAATTGGAAATTATAACTCAGACGAAGCCAGCTCAAAGATCACCACACAAGGTATACCACCGTCTACATCCAGTTTATTTTATATTTTATTTGACTAACTAGCTTTTGCCCACAAATTCGTCCACGGGTTTATGAGATGAGAGCCCGCTGACAGACAGACTGCTGGACGAACAGACAATAGAGACTGAGTAAAAGGGTTCCGTCTGCACCCTTTGGGTACGGATTTGTACAAATATAATTTAAAAGATCCAATCTAAGCATCGCAATAAACGGTATTCGTGGGCTGAGTGTTCTGCCAAACATATTTAAAACATTATATATTTTTATTCGCGTTATTTTTGCCATCACACGCTAAGAAGAAGAGGTATCGCAACACTTTAACGAGTCATTTATTTGCTTCATCAATTTATATAGCCCCCCAATCCCTTACTGGAGCAATTACATTGAAACATTGTTTCAGTGAAAAAGCACTTGGAAGTTTACGCTCGACGAAACAATAAAGTAACGAAATTGTTGCACTCTGTCAGGACCACGGCTTCAGTTAGTCCGTAAAGCTGAATTGTGCTGACATTGTGTTACTTTGTTTTGAATATATTCATCGTATTGTAGTACCACTACAAACTATGTAGCACAGAAAGTAATAGGTATTTAGTTTTATTCCAAGTCAGCTGGACTTTATGAATGCATGCAAAGTATCCATGAGCGAAGTTACTGGCTTATCTTTTACACCACAGCATGAACTAGTCTCGTCAAAATTGTGATAAAATGAAAGATGAAGTTGCCTTTTGTTTTTCTTTTATTTGTGGCTTATGGGCGAAAGTAACTGCACTGCTCTGAATAACGCTTCGTATACAAATACGACAAGGAACCACGTACAGAGGCCAGCACATCAAGTTACCACAATCTGTCAAATTTCTTTGATAGTATCTCAACTTTATTGCAAAGACATAAGGTTCATTTTTAATTGAGAAAATATGACAGTTAGGGCTAGCTTGATGTGCTGGCGTCTGTACATACTACGACATGAATAACAATAATAATACATGATGGTCTGGTCTCTTGGATCCTGCACCCGACACGGGCGGACCACTATTTTGTTATTTTTTTAACTGTTTTATTATAAAAATATATAAAATAAGGATGTAAAATGATATGAATATGACGGTGTCTCAATTAACATGCCGTTCTTTTGTTTCGATTTTCGAATTTTGAATTTGAAAGTAAATTCAAAATTCGAAGCAGTTTTAGCAGTAATTTTATAAGGTGCGTGGTAAAAAAAAAGTAGCAAATACAGTATTTCCATTGCAATTCCGAATTAATCTATACAATATTAAGATTGTACCTACGATCTGCAGACGTTGTTTGATTATAAATATTTTCACCACATAAACGTTGAAAATAACAATCAATAGGTACTGTTTAATTTACTCACGTCGAAAATACGCGAAATGTAAACGATTAAAATCTTCTAGCGCAGTGCGTGTATACAGTAACTCTCATACAATCGTATAACTATCAACGGACGTAGCTTCTTACACTCAGCAACTGGTAGATTTGTATTACGTTTGAAATCGAACCAAAGGAAATAACAAACTTTATCTTAGTAAGCTACTAACTTACCGAGTTGGATCACCAAATCTCAAGAGCCAAATTAAAGTTGCTAGCGAAACTCTAATCTTTATAAGCAAAGATATCTGAAGAACATAAAATAAAAAAAATATTTAAATTTTTGTGTTCTTTTAGGCTAAACGGCCGTCGTTATAAAACATGAAATATCAGTTCAAAAAATCAGTTTTTTTCGTATTGATATCGCAACTTGATGAAAAATAAGATTTTTTCAACACATTCATACATACTTTAACCTTTTGCCACGCCATTGTCACATAAACGTGACAAGCAAACGCATGACTTGTACGTCAACGACACAAATTTGAAATAATGCGGTACGCAATCAACACGAAATAAACAAAAAAGTAATGATTTCTTTTTTGTGTGTTTATATAGATATCTAGAGAGATGAGAGCTTCAATTTATTCAATACGTTCAATACGTACGAGATAATTACGATACGAGACAATTTTTAATTGAAGCTCTCATACGTATTGAATGGCATGAAACAAATGAAAAAACACCATAGATATTGGGAAATTCATGATAACAAGAAAAAAAAAATTGTTGCTTGGCGTGAAGGGCACGCGCGTGCATTTATGCTTTGGCGTTCACAAGGTTAAGTAACATCAAATGCAAGAACATGTGTTTAAAAACACAAGTTTTATTTCAGCCTTTTATTGTTTCCATTTCCCGCTTACAGTATGAACCGTCCCTATGTCGGATATCAGTCAATGCAGAATTAATTTTGACTTTCGTACGTAAACGTATTGTATAATATTGAATCAATACATTCCTTATTACGTTGGTATGGTCTATTTATACTACCCACTGAAAATTCGGAATAAATTCTCTTTGAATTCCTGTAAATCGAAATTTATAAAAGGAAACCGTGACTGACTGAATGATCTATCGACACATAGCTCAATCTGCTGAATAGATTGACCTGAAATTTTGTTCACAGATAGTTATTATGACGTAACACACGTCACATCCTACGCGAACGAAGAAGCAGGCAGCAGTTAGTTTTCTACATATGAAGGGGCCCGTTAGAGCCGAAGGCTCCCGGGTAAGCGGGACTGTCCGAAAGGGTTACCGCTACCCCGGAACATAAAGGGCTAAGTAACATGGATAGGTTTTTGTCAGTAAAACTCTGCCTTTTTTTGAGGTTGAATAAATCATCAAATGACCCCTTCCACTCTGGGTGGAGCTGAAGGCAGTGTCAGACTCTTACTGACTAAAACCCGTCCATGTTCCATCGTTAGCCCTTTAAGTTCCGGTGTAGCGGCAACCCTTTCGGACAATCAATGATTTAATCATATTGCGCATTATAAATATTACACATATTTTATGTATAAACATAACAACACACCTGTGATCTCCGAAGGGTTGGCAGTCGTGTACTTTTTATAACAGTACCCTACGCCCACATTTCGCCAATTATGTTTGATTCCCATGCAATAGGCGGTGAGCCTACTACCACCAACGCGGCAACGTGCCACAAATTCTAACTCCGCTAGCTACCGTAAAATTCCAGATGGAAAAACCCAATAACACTGCCTTACCCGAGAATTGAACCCAGCACCTCATCCACAGTACTAGCGCTTGCGACCACTAGACCAACGAGGCAGTAGAGTCAGTATTTGTTGGCCTAGACCTACGGCCGTCTAAGCGTTTCAAACACAAACCTTTTCTTTAAAATAAACCAATTACAAGCACTTTTGAATTGTCAAGGGGTCGGTCAGTCAGAAAGATGAAGCTAGTTGCCCATTCCAAAGGAGTAGGTACCTATGGAGAATAAAGAAACTCCATGGACACTCTTTTAAATCAAAACACTGATAAAAATATTGCGTTTGATTTCAATGTTATTGCGTAATGTTTACTACAAATGCAATTTCAATTAGCTCTATCATAAGAATAATTCAGTTTTAGGTAAATTTTCAGTTTTCAGCCAAGAAAATTTACCTCTTTGTACGTTATAATATTATGAAAGTACTACTCGTAGTACTAGTTACTTTTCATTCGTTCGGCGCATGTTTTTTTTTATCGGACCGTTTAATTTAAAATTAGAATCATAATTAATTAAAGACATTTCCTAACATTAAAAATACCATTAACCTTTCAGCAAAAATGTTACATTAATAGTAGCTTTCAGGCACTTTTTGAGTTAATTAAAAATAACTTGGACCTTAGTAAACGGACCCCGAATTTAACGCGACACCCTTTAATGGCCGCCCGGGAGTGATATTAAAAAAACTAACATTTAGCAATAATATTTTAAAAGGCGCTGTCGAAATGTTTGTGAAATATACACAAAATATATAAATTGGCTTTTGTATCAAATTTATGCACATAATATTTACATAACTAAAGTACTTAAAATATTAATAATATTTTAATACTATGTACAGGTATATAACAGGAGGGAAAAAATAAATAAAAATAAATCAAAGGGCATCAAAAAATTCATCCACATCGCTGTTAACAGGTGGCTGTAAAAGTTGCCAAAAGGCTGGCAGCATTGCCACGTTGTATGGCAATGCTGATTGTTTGACCGAAAAATAGGCCAGCCCTGTGGTCACGTGAAGAGTCGACCAATCGCTTGACGATATCTCGATAAAAATATATAAAAAATATAAATGTTTATATAAATCATTTATACTCCTTATTTTTAATATATTTCCTTAAGTCAAAGTCTTAAAGTTGAAATGAAGTATTCATAGCAATCTATAATAATAATAATAATAATTTATTTCAAGTACCAAAACTCATAGTATTAGTAACAATAGAATACTTAAAACTATGTTAGGAGTTTATTTGCCTACCGACTCGGCTGTTCTGTAGGGTCTAAAACGCCGACACGTAACACCGTCCGGCCACAGTTCATTCTTCAGAAATTGATTTAACTTATCCCTGCTAATGACTATTTTATATGCGTTGTGTGGTTTATCAATTTTCATTTTAATTCTCTGTAATGACACCTTTTATTTCGTTTTCGTAAGTATGTACTTAGCTATATCCTTCACTGATGCTTCCTTGTGGACATTAACGAAGACAGAAACAAAGAAATTTTAGTATCCGCTGGTTTAAATCTATCATCTGGCAAATAAGTTGAGTTAAGTCTATGAGAGCCGCGTCGCTCCTATCTGTGGGAGTCTTAATTCCTCTTCATGATTTATCTAATAATTTCAGACTTTCTCTTACATAGTTACTCATTAATTTCTATTTCTATACTGAAAACGATACATTCTCTTAAAATTCTCATCTAGATCCATATTATGTAGAAAACGATAAAACCTCTAATGTTATGTTTAGTAGCGTTAGATTTTTTTTTGTCGAGTACAGACACCAGCACGTCAAGCTATCCCAAACTGTCAAATTTTCCCAATTAAAAATGAACCTTATTCTCAAGCAATAAAGTTGAAACACTATCAAAGAAATTTGACAGATTGAAATAACTTGATGTGCTGGTCTTTGAACAATAAAGTACCTATTGATAAATAAATAAATATGCGACCCATATTTAGTTCAGGTCTTGGGTTTCAATCATACTGAATTATTACCGTTCTGAATACGCATTTCAATCGCAGAGGACCAAATAAAATTTATTGCCGAACTGTAACTTTCAGTCGTGACTGCTTTACGATCGGAACGCTCTGTGTAGATCATGAAAATCTGACGAGATCGGTCATTTACATTATTCGGTCGCTCGTGAATAAGAGCAAAGCGGCTCGCAAGTTTGTGCCTCACATACCTACAAGAAAATTCGGTGAGTTAATTTATTTTTAAAGCAATTCAAAGCATTCTAACCGGCAGCTGAATATCAGTTTTCAAATGGAGCGACTGCCTATCTGATCTCCACAACCCAGTGACTAAGTAATACGATACCCCTTTTTTTTTAAGGCTAGGAACTCATCCAATGACTTCTCCCGCTCTGGGTGGAGCGGAAGGGAGTGTCAGAGTCTTACTGACATAAAGGGCTAAGGAAGGAACATGGATGGGTTTTACCATCCATGTTCCTTCCTTAGCCCTTTATGTTCCGGGGTAGCAGTAACCCTTTCGGACAATCCCGCTTACCCGGCAGGCTTGGCCCTAAGGGGCCCCTTCATATGCTGACATTTCTTTGAGGCGCACGTGGAACATATATACGCACCGTCCGGCACGGGCCTGGTCCTGGTCGGACGGTGAGTCACCGATTACTCACCGTCCGCAAGCCCGCGCCTACGTTGGCCGAGAGTCGTCATGTGGCTCCCGACGCCTGGGGCGTCTCCCGCGGCGGCTGGGACGGGAGGACCTTTCTCTCTCCCATCCTGCCACCTCCTGCGCGAGCATGACTGTTTTGCAGAAGGAGGTGACTGCCTCCCACTCCTTCTCGCTTCAGACCATGGCTTGCACCAGGGCCGGGCGCGAGAGGTCGCCGCCGCCGATCGCCTCTACGAGGACACGGTGGTGCTCCGCCCAAGCGGGGCAGGTTTGCACCGTGTGCTCTACCGTGTCCTCTGGGCGATCCTCGCAGTGGTGACACCCGGGCGTTTCCACCCGCCTGATGATGTGCAGGAACCTTCCGAAACATCCATGTCCAGTGAGGACCTGCGTCAGGCCGTAGGTGAGGGCGCTGTAACACCTCTCTAGCCAATCCTCAAAGAGGGGCCTTACCGCCACTATCGTGGCGTGCCCTAATACGATACCCCTTGGTAAGACTGGCTGTCTGATTTTCGCGCTTCTGACGACCCGTAACGACTGTCAAAGATGCAGAAACGACAACCGGAATCAACGGCTTAACGTACTTTCCGAGGCACAGGAAGTCTCGGTACGTAAAGATGGTCACCCATCCGCGGCCAAACCCGGCAAGGGTAGCTTAACCTTATGGATCGACCTGTGCTGCTGTTATTACTTAGCCACGAGCAAAAGCAAAGGCAAAAGCAATTAAATACTATAGTGAGTAACGCTCCATTATTCAAATAAGGTATATTATTATGTTGCAAGTTTTTAAAATTTTAATAACTAGGTACTTACTAAAATAAAGGCGTCGAAAATTCATCTGCATCGGTGTCGACTGGTAATTTATCAAAGAGGCTGGCGGCATTGCCAGGTTGTATGGCAAGCATGCCCAGCCCTTGGGTTACAGGTAGTACTTTTTATAATGTATGTTTTTTGTTACTTAGTCATTATTATTCTTGTTAAATTTTTCTGTATTGAATTTCTCAGTAGCAACCCGAAGTCTGGATTTATGTCCCGTTGAAAGCAAAAGGCACGACAATAGTACATGTGATTTATAATAATACATAACTGGCGAAATGTAGGTGTACTTACTATAAGTCATCGTCATCAATCATTTAAGTCAGTTAGAGTCTGACGCTCCCTTCCGCTCCACCCAGAGCGGGAGAGACATTAGATGATTTCCAAACTTAAAAAAAAAACTGCTTTCAGCATGACTTAGTACTAACTAAGTATATGCCACATTAAAAAATTAACACAGGAATAATTATGACACGTTCTCATTTCCAAACCGCGAAATGTTTTGACATTACAGAAATAACTGGCTGAAATTATAATTCATGTGTTTTATAAATAGGCACACCTCTTTGCCTTTCCTGATGTCATGTTGTTACGTTCATAAAATACAAAGGTACTTAATCTCATTCCAGGTCTATTTAAGATTAACTAAGACAAATGACACGCTCTGACTGCGCCAAAGAAAAAAGAATAGTTAGTTAGTGTGGCTAAGTTATAACAGCTGCACGGATCGATACATCTGGTTAAACGCGTTGGTCCGTGGATGGGTGACCCTCTTTCCATTTTGAGACTCCTACGTGACTCGGAAAACACGTTAAGCCGTCCCGGCTGTCATTCCTGGATCTTTGACAGTCGTTACGGGTAGTTGGAAGCTCGAAAGTCCGACAGCCAGTCTCACCAAGGGGAAATGTATTACAGACTGGGTCGTGGAGGTCAAATAGGCAGTCGCTCCATGTTAAAGACTGGGATTCAGCTGCGTCAGATTGGAAGCCGACCCCAACATAGTTTAGAAAAGGCTAGGCAGATTGAGTTAGTTTTAGTTTAAAAGATCTAAGCGAACAGGACAAACGGCGGTGAGCGACTTTGTGTTATACTATGTTGAGATTAGATCATGCAAGTCTGTGATAAGAGCAGGGGTCAAACCTATGCATTCGTGAACAGAACAGAAAATTTCCGATCTACGTAGTTTCATGTTCGTCGGCTATGTCTACATTTTGAGCATGACGGACGCTTTGCCGGCCTGTACTAGCTTCAGGCTGATTCGTATTGGCTATATAGCAGAACAGTTCAACATTCAACGGTTACTCAGTCGCATTTAATGTTTCTAGTATGCAAATTGAAAGCTGAACCCAACTACGTACGGTTCGGTGAAGTTCATAAAACATGTATGATTAATTCGGTTGTTATGGTATTCGGTACCAGCTCACATACAACTCGTGATGTACAGACGGAAATCAAGCTATCCCAAACTGTCAAATATTTCCGATTCAAAATGAACTTTATTTTCTTGATGTGAAGTTGAAAATGTATCAAAGAAATTTGACAGATTGTGGTAGCTTAATGTGCTGGCCTCTGTGCAACGAAAGGAGAAACCCAAACTCCATTGAAACTTGGGCCTGGCGTTACAGAGCTGGCATTTTGCCATAAATTAGAGCACCTAGGAAGATTTCACGAGCCCAATTTTCACGTCTCTCAGCAATGGCCAAATTGGTAAAATCAGACAATGTTTACATGTGTTATGGTTATTCTTTATAATTTTTAACTGCCCTACACTAGGAATTTCTCCTGTGTCGTGGGTGTGTTTACAAACATTTAAACTCACATACATAAACACCCAGATCCGGAACAACTACATGTAGTCAATACAAATATTTATTCCGTGCGGGAATCGAACCCGCTACATGCTACACACCAATCGCTCAGCCACCGCGATATTTAAATTAAAATAAATCTTTTTTGAGGCTGTTTTCTACATAAATATGGAATGCTCATGCGCCGAGCTGTAGCGCTTGCAACCTATCAAGATGAGGTTTAGGTACCTACTTACATAAAAAGCGGTGAATTCAGATTAATATTACTGAAAACCTCAGCTAAAAATTATGTCTGCTAGATAAGGCCCACTTACATCACTAATGGGTTGCATTATTAAACATTGTATTTACTCCCCTGGTATTAAATACAATGTTTAATAATGCAACCAAAATGTTTAATAAAGCAAAAATGTTTGATGCTATCTCAAATTAGAGTAAACTGAGATTGCAAATTGTTGCAATGGTTTATTTAAATAAAAAACCGTATTATTGAGATAGGGTTTTATTAATCACCTTCTTCGTTAGGATTATCATAATATGTAAAATAATACAGTATCTAGGAATTGTACAGGAGGTAACTGACTACCCTGGTGCCAAACGAACGAAGAGAACGTCCACAGTGAATACACAGTCGTCGGTGTCCTATAGGCGTCTGTTCACTCTTTTTTGGTCTATTTCCATCAAGAGATACAGCATTGACATGATTCCAGCAAACTTGACAGACAGTCATTTTCATTTACCTGAAGCAAACATTTATCATTTGACTATTAGTTTTAGCACTAGCATTTAGCAATAAGCATCTGAGTTGCACATTTAGGTAAACATAAGCGGCTTCATTACATTCCCACTGCAAGAACACAGGACTCCTCTCTGAGAGAAGGAATAGGCCGTTTATTATTAACTTTGCAGGTTTAGTGCAGATTGGTGATATTAAATGCTTACAAAAATGTTACGTTTTAGAATTATCGCATGCTAACCGATTGAGGCGCGACCCATTCCTGTACAATTGAAAGAATCACTTCATCTTCCAATCTTCGCCCAGCGGTCCGTTGCTATTCCACAATTAATGCACAAACTCATTACCGTATTAACCAGTCGTCAGAAGAGCAATATCCAGATCCAGTATTCCAGCAAAGGTCAGCAGGAATGGCAGACTACGGTGTCCAATATTCAAGCGAGGGTCAGTCAGAAGGCAATCAATTTCGGAGTCCAGTATTCGAGCAGCAGAGGTTTAATATTGTAATAAATCTCGAGAATTCGAAAAACACATTCACTTGCGCAAAGATACGAAAAGCGAATGACACTAATTATAACAATGACAATTGACAGACGTTGACATTGACATTTGTCGTTTACTAGTGCAATCCATGTGCAATCCGCGTTGCAATCGATTTTTTCGATTATTTATTTCCTTTAATAATTTTTTAATCGTGCTTACGTTAAAAAATAATTACATTCCTGAATTTAATATTTTACAATGATTTCAATATATAAAAAGCAATTATACTAAAATAAAGGAGTATTATTTTATATTTGTAATGATCGATATCCGCTAAATCGATTACATTCTTAGGGTACGCTCTATTGTTTAATGCCAGTGTTTGCAAAGTAAGTGACGAATAATGAAATAAGTGCTGTAACGGTTTACAAAGGTTGCTTAAAGCAAAAAAATAGAAATGTACTTTTTTTACACTTGGCCATTGTAATTGAAGCTAAGATTTAAATGGGTTAATTAGGCAGAATAGTAGATTGTTTTGGTACATATTTGATTCGTGTAACGGCTAGGCCCAGAAATGGGTTTCTCCTTTTGGCTATAAAATAAATGTTTTATTGATTGTTCTTAATTTTTATCCAATTATTATGAATGTTTTGTTTTGTTTTTATGTGCTTTGTATGCATAAAGATAAATATTGTGATAAATGGTTAAGTCTGTAGAACTGTACTATAGTGTTACCTACATGAATGGAAAACATATATTTTGTCTACATTACGTTTACCTACCCACATCTTGCAAATAAATGATTTCGAATTAGAAGAAACAAATACTTACCTTCTTTTGAAATCATTATTATTCCGATAGATAAGTTTTGTAAAAAACAAGCAAAAAAAAAACACGGGTAGGCACTATACTAGCACGCACAAATAAATTCTTGCAGTAGTTCGCTTCCTAATCGTTGCTTGTGTTCCTCACAAACTGAATAATGTGTGCTTATGTGGGTACCTTGGGGTTTGGCCAGCTGTATTAACTAGTTTTTTAAGTAACTACCTACATTCTTGTTAAGTTTCCTTTTTATCTCGTAAGCTGTTATTATAATTTTTAAACTGTATCATATTCTTGTGAAGTCAAAGTCATATCATTTATTCCAAATAGGCACAAGTAAGGCACTTTTGAACGTCAAAATGAACAAGAAATAGAATTGATTCTAGTCGCCCCTTCCAATAGGTAGTTTCGTGTGGAGAAGAATGGGCAAGAAACTCCACTGAGTGAGAAATAAAAATTCTTTAAATCTAAATATGTGAGGATGAGAAAATTAATTATTGAAGAGGTCACTAATCTGGTTAAAGTTGGGTTTTTGATACAGCCTCATTTATTCATTTCACTGTAATGGCGCTAAACCTAGCAATATATTTTATTACCCTTTCAATTTAAGTCTAGGCGCGATGCGAGTCTAGCAGAATAATCTCTTTGAAAACTTTATGGAATTGTTCTACCAGAATCGCTTCACACCGTCGCGTCTGTCTGCGGGAGCCTTATTTTTGACATGAAAACGACCAAGGGCAAGGTAGATGTAACACTTATAAGTTTTAAGATTTTAAAGAGTAATTAAAATACGTTTTGTAATTAATAACAGCTAACAAGCGACTTAAACATTACTGAAAAATATATTTCAGGAAATACAGGCGTGATGTTCAGTTATGTAATATGTTCATAAAAATAAAAAAATACCCTTTAGCTCATTAACTGCCGGAACGCAGATCTACGCGAAACATAATGGCTTTTTAAATATGTTTGTAATTACGGCATACGAAAGGTAAATATTATATTAAACTCGTTACTAATCAACCAAAACAGATAATGTAAATTATCTAATTCATCATCTGCATAAGCTTTTCCCAACTATGTTGGGGTCGGCTTCCGGTCTAACCGGATGCAGCTGAATACCAGTATTTTACATGGAGCGACCGCCTATCTGACCTCCACAACCCAGTAACTGGGCAATACGATACCCCTTGATAAGACTGGCTGTCAGATTTTCGGGCTTCTGACGACCCGTAACGACTGTCGAAGATGTAAAAATGCCGGGACCAACGGCTTAACGTGCTTTCCGAGGCACGGAGAAGTCTCGGTATATAAAGATGGTCACCCATCCACGGCCAACCCCGGCAAGCGTAGCTTAACCTGATGGATCGACCTGTGCGGCTTACTTAGCCACGAGCTCCAATGTAAATTATCTATTTAAAGTTACAAAAAGGGGTGTATAACTTGTGTGTACCCGTAGGTGTGTGCGACTTGTGTAGGTATAGGTGGGGTGGTCGTCTGTGAAATGTAATTTCATAGAAAATCCATCACGTTCGTGACTCAGCAATAATGGTCATGCTCAAAACGTTACCGCCATTTGCGAGCGCCTACGACTTCGTGGTGGAAAATGATCTATATGGCTTTAAGTTTGCAGTGCAAAATGGAAAATAAAATGACTGTGTGACATTTTTTTTTTATTGCGTTTTTAGGCACGAAAGCGAGTTAAATGTTTCAGAGTAAAAAAATATTTCTTAACTTTTGAGGGTAAAAAAACGATTTTGGTATATACATATAGCCGTTGTCCCCGTAATCTGTGTCCCCGTCACGTGGACAACAGAACGTCATGAAATTTCCAACCTGTCAAAATTTTTCAATCGATTTTAAACCTAACGTCAAACGTTTTAAGGTTTAAAATAATTTGGAGATATTTGACAGTTTGTGGTAACTTGATATGCTGGCGTCCACGGGACCACGGCTTGTTAAGATTTCTCGTATTAGCCATGCCAAAGTCTAAGTATACAGAGATGGTCGCTCGTAATCTCGTGATTGATAGGAATGGCTTAGGACTCCCAATTTACGATATTTTTGTTTTGAGTATTTTGTGTAAGCAGGGTTGTGTAAGCAGGCAGCAGCAAGCTCTAAAAGACAAAACTTTTGACCTTTTGAGCGCCACGGTCAGATAGCCGACAAATGAAAACGTGCCCAATACGCCACCGTCGGCTAAAGTCGACGAAAACGTAGTTTTTTTGTTGCTTGGCGTGGGATGGGACGCCGCTGCATTTACGCTCTGGCATTCAAAAGGTTAGACTTATTTTACTAAGGTTGATACGATAAAAGATTATATATACGTAAATCCTCTGGAAAACATTTCAAGCAAATTCATTGTCTCATAAAACAATGAATTTTAATTATGATCCATTATCGAATCTTTTCTGTTCGATTGAACAAGAATATGTTAAAAGTAAATTTTAATTATGAAAATTTTCACTAATGAAATGAAAGATAAAGTTCTAATTAGTTTTTAAAGTCAGTTAGTATTTTAGCACTTATCTACAAGGGGCTGTTATCTACTACTAAGATTCAGATATCATGATCTGCCTAGAACTCTCCCAACCATGCTGGTGTCGGCTTCCAGTTTAAACGGATGCAGTTGAATGCCAGTATTCTAGAAAGAAGAAGAAAGAAAGTAAATACGTTTATTTGCGGCACACATGACGCAGTAAAAAAAAATCAACAATAATAGCAAGTTGTGGGGAAATATGCGTCACATCCGCGCAAAACAGCCATCGCTTAGCATAATACTTCGACCCCATGCGAGACAGAGCCACAGTACTAATTTTACATAGAGCGAGCTTTCCTGGCCTTCACAAGCCAGTTACTGGGTAATATACTACTCCTTGGTAAGACTGGTTGTCAGACTTTTGGGTTTCTGAAGACCAGTAACGGTTGTCAGATTCTCAGCGTGACAGCCAGAACCAACGGCTTAACGTGCTTTCCGAGGTTTAGTAGAGGTCTCAATATGTAAAAAAAGTGTTTACCCACGGTCCTACGTTCAATGCTGCTATTATCACTTCATAGGGTGAATTAAACCAATGAAACAAAACACGATCATTACATAAACTCCGTTTAAAGGCTGTCCGTTTCATTATTTTCTGTGGAATTTGTCACTGCCAGGGGTTGAACGCGGTGACGCGGTTTATACATGCTGATCGAGATCAGTCGGTCGATTCTGTAAAAAACTGACCGTGATAACTTAGGTAAAGTGAGCTGTCATTCGACTTTTTGCAAGGAATTGAGACTATAGACAGCTCTATTTACTTTTTACAGAATAGCACTACTGTTTTGTTTGTGAAATTGGCACTTAGCCACGGACCCATTGACTCACCGTCCGATCAGCACCAGGCCCGTGCCGGACGGCGCGTATATGAGATGTCAGCATATGAAGGGGCCCCTCAGGGCCAAGCCTGCCGGGTAAGCGGGATTGTCCGAAAGGGTTACCGCTACCCCGGAACATAAAGGGCTATGGAAGGAACATGGATGGGTTTTAGTCAGTAAGAGTCTGACACTCCCCTCCACTCCACCCAGAGCGGGAGAAGTCATTGGATGATTTCCCAGCCTTAAAAAAAAAAGCCACGGACCCATACTAATATTCAGACAATACCATGTATTAAGATAATGTAGTGTATGGTTGGGTGACATTATCCGCATGGCAGGCTTGAAAGGCCTAACGGGTACAATAGGCATTGAATCTCTGAACCGATCTAAGTTCACTTGTGTGAGTATAGGTAATTTAGATCGTCTTAATCGGTCTGGTGAACTTAGTATGACGGATTCTTGAATATATTTGGCTGTATTGTACGAACGCGGTGTGAAAATATGTAGTTCTTACATGCGTGTATAGATGTTAGCATATCTAGCTACCCCAAACTGTCAAATAGTCCCAATTGAACATGAACCTTTTCTATTTGCAATAAAGTTGAAAATCTATCAAAGAAATTTGACAGATTGGGGTAGCTTGATGTCCTGGCCTCTGTACAATGGCTAACCGCCCATCATGCACCGCATGCCCTGTCACCTGCACAAGTGAGGACCTAATGGCTGCGTCAGCGAGTGGTATTCGCTTTGTTAAACTTTGGGCCATATAATTAAAAAAAAAAATTATATATTTTTTTAAATTATATGGCCCAAAGTTTTTCTGGTTAGTTTGCCATCAACACGCTAAGAGGAAGATGTTATACTTAAACCATCTTGT
The DNA here is from genome assembly GCA_951799385.1 of Hyppa rectilinea. Classification (NCBI taxonomy): domain Eukaryota; kingdom Metazoa; phylum Arthropoda; class Insecta; order Lepidoptera; family Noctuidae; genus Hyppa; species Hyppa rectilinea. The sequence continues at coordinate 9,605,665 of OX637322.1, read as the reverse complement.
ATTCCTAAATAACCACCAGTTAATGATATTTATTATGAACTACTAGCTTTTACCGGCGCCTTCGCCCGCGTGTATGTAGGAAATTATTCCACGAAGAACCGTACATTTTGCCGTGGTAAAAAATAAGCTATATATTCGCTATTCCAGACTATAATTCTATATCTGAGCCAAATTTTATTACGATCCCTTCAGTAGTTTTGGATTTATCCAAACATACAAAAATACAAATCTTTCCTCTTTATAACATTAGTGCAGACTAGCTTTTTCCTGCGGCTTCGCCCGTGTGAAAGTCGGAAAATATCCCAAGGACGCGTAGGTACCTACTACTGGGATATAAAATATCCTATGTCGTACTTTCAGCTATTGAGCCGTGAAAAGGTCACCGACTGACAAAGTTAAACAGAGGATATACACAAATAACATAGTCGATTACAAAAACAAACTGCATGATCTAATACCCGCTAATTATAGTCAACATTAAAAATATAACACAGGAAATGTTATGACATATTCTTTTTTACAAACCACGCATGTTTTGACATCACAGAAATAACTGGCTAAAATGCTGAGTAATGTGTTTTAAAAATATTGGTTCTGCATCATATCCTGTCAGTTTTTGCCCGGGTTGTGACTTCACACCTGTTTTTTCGGATGTACGACGACATTTAGAAGGTTAAGCCTAGTTCACATTAGGGCCCTGTGGTAACTGCACCGACTTCCGAGTATGACTTCGAGATTCGAGACTTGGCAGTCATAACTTAAAAAAAAAAAATTTGCAATGCAACTCGGGCGAGCTAAGGAACTGGCCATGCTCGGAGCCTTTCTAAAGGATCGAATACAGAACGAGGTGATCTGACAGAGAACATAAATTATCGGCAGAATAAGCAAGCTGAAGTGCCATTGGGCCGGCCATGTTATCTATAAATGTATTTTTTTTTCGGCGGTTACACCATTAGGCTATCACTGATTCAAGACTATAATTATTTCTTTCTATGACACTATAATAACAACGAACTCAGATACAAACCATAAGTAGGGAAACTCTACATAATTGGAATTCAACTTTCTAACAATGCAACTGCGCTAAATTACATGTAACTATAATGTATTAATAATTTTACTGTCGGATTAATTACAGTTGCGTTTACAAAAGTAATTAATTTAAACCGTGCAGATAAATGTAGGAACATTAGAAAAACGTAATAATGTAAATTACCCTATTAGCTTATAACAGCCGCACAGGTCGATCCATCTGGTTAAGCTACGCTTGCCGGGGTTGGCAGTGGATGGGTGACCATCTTTACATACCGAGACTACTTCGTGCCTCAGAAAGCACGTTAAGCCGTTGGTCCCGGCTGTCATTTGTGCATCTTCGACAGTTGTTACTGACGGGTCTTCAGAAGCCCGAAAATCTGACAGCCAGACTTACCAAGGGTCGGCTTCCAGTCTAACTGGATGCAGCTGAATACCAGTATTTTGCATGGAGCGACTGCCTATCTGACCTCCACAACCCAGTAACTTGGTAATACGAAACTCCATGGTAAGGTTGGCTGTCAGATTTTCGGCCTTCTGACGACTCGTAACGACTGCCAAAGATGCACAATGTATTATCTATATTAATTTCATTACTTTAAAAATTACGTGTGAACATCTTTCACATAATGAAGACTTATTTTATCTTTTTCAATCAGCAACTGAACAAATAAATACACAATTTAATGTGGTGTATAAGTAGGTAGATTACTATTCGCCATTCAATGTAAATGAGATGATATTTGCACAGCTTTATAATTCTAAATTGACTTAGTGAATTTTAACAGACTTTTTTAATGAACGATCAAAGAAGAAGATTGTTGCAAATTATACGAATACAACTAAGTAACTGAAACTAACCGAGCAGAAAAAAAACCATGTTAGGTACAGAGGCCAGCACATCAAGTTACCACAATTTGTCCAATTTCTTTGATAGTATTTCAACTTTATTGCAAAGATATGAGGTTCATTTTTAATTGAGAAAATTTGACAGTTAGGGATAGCTTGATGTGCTGGCGTCTGTACCTATTTCATTAGTAGGTAAGGTACCTAAGGATCAAACTCAAAGCATTTATTTCAAATAAACCAATTACAGGCACTTTTCAATCGTCAAGGGGTCGGTCAGTCAGAAAGATGAAGCTAGTTGCAGATTCCAAAGCAGTAGGTACCTATGGAGAAGAACGGGCAAGAAACTCCATGGACACTCTTTTAAATCAAAATATGTTTACATAAACTGAGTTACATCATTCATGTTGAAATAGACATGTGAGAACGATGCAGAAAGTAAAAAAAGTGTTCATAATTACAAGATTTAAAAGACAATTCAAAATTATGTTTTTTAAAAGAGCTGTGGCAGCTAAGAGTTGGCCAGACCCTACTGACGGCGCCCTTTCATGAACATGATAGCTGTGTATCGTATCATCTGATTGACGAAACGGTTCTGAAACTTTCTTTACTATGTGTTTACTAAGGTTCATTTAAATTGTAACGAAATTCCGCAGATGTAAGGGATTTTTTTAAGGATGGAAAAATCATCGAATGACTCCGCCCGCTCTGAGTGGAGCGGTAAGGTGTGTCAGACTAGGGCACGCCACGATTGTGGCGGTAAGGCCCCTCTTTGAGGAGTGGCTAGAGAGGCGTCACGGCACCCTCACCAAGCGCCTGACGCAGGTCCTCACCGGACATGGATGTTTCGGGAGGTTCCTGCACATCATCAGGTGGGAGGAAACGCCCGGGTGTCACCACTGCGAGGATCGTCCAGAGGACACGGTAGAGCACACGGTGCAAACCTGCCCCGCTTGGGCGGAGCACCGCCGTGTCCTCGTAGAGGCGATCGGCGGCGGCGACTTCTCGCGCCCGGCCCTGGTGCAAGCCATGGTCCGGGGCGAGAGGGAGTGGGAGGCAGTCACCTCCGTCTACGAAAAAGTCATGCTCGCGAAGGAGGTGGCGTGATGGTAGAGAGAAAGGTCCTCCCGTCCCAGCCACCGCGGGAGACGCCCCGGGCGTCGGGAGCCACGTGACGACTCCCGGCCACCGTAGGCGCGGGCCTGCGGACGGTGAGTAATGGGTGACTCACCGTCCGATCAGCACCAGGCCCGTGCCATACGGCGCGTATATGTTCCACGCGCGCCTCAAAGAGATGTCAGCATATGAAGGGGCCCCTCAGGGCCAAGCCTGCCGGGTAAGCGGGATTGTCCGAAAGGGTTACCGCTACCCCGGAACATAAAGGGCTACGGAAGGAACATGGATGGGTTTTAGTCAGTAAGGGAGTCTGACACTCCCTTCCGCTTCACCCAGAGCGGGAGCAGTAATTGGATGATTTCCCAGCCTTAATAAAAAAAAGGAGTGTCAGACTCTTACTGACTTGACTATAACGCAGTTATCCCTCGGAAGGGCACGCTCACAACCTATCCGCGTGGCGCACCGCTAGAAGCCTATCCGCTCGGACAAGCACGTCCACAATCTATCCACGCGGTGCACCGCCTAAAAATCCGCTTCACCGAATCCGCGCTCCGCGGCGGTGAGCGGCGTCGAGTGAAAATCGCCAAAGATTTTATTTTGAGCCCCCATTTCAGAGCTGAATACAGTTCTGAAATGGCTGCGTGTAGTTGACGGCTGTGTTTGGATTATCATCATCCTCATCGAAAGTATTTATTCGTTGTCTGAATAGTGTTCACTCTTCGTGCCTGAAAATATTTTCATGTAGGTAAAACTAGTTTGTTTTCATATTTAGATGCAAGTTACTATTTTTTGCACTTTTATGCGTTTCTTATCTTTTGTTTATAACAATTTAACTATCAATTCCCTCATTTTCTACATAGAATTCTTTCAACAAATAATAAACTGCACACGAATTTCTATTTACAGTTTATTTAGAATAAAAATGCGTATCAATAAATTATATCGATTAGAATCTATTTGTGAAAATGACGAACTATTTACTTGAAGATCATGGAAATATCTTAAATTCTATACGAATTATGATTGATGCATAATTCAAGCGTCCGAGAATTCTAAAATATCTAGATATTTATCTAGCGTCATGAGTAGGTACGAACAGCTAGTTTTCTCACTGGGTTTTGGCTAGTCAGACGGTATATTTTGTTTTGATTCTAGTGTTCGCGATTTCTAATACTGAGCATCAAGTCCTGGATTCGATTTTCAGTTCGGGCAAATTTTTTATAGGTTTTTCTTCCTAGTATTTTTCAGTAGTAGATCAGACACTGGATTTGTGCCCGGATTTTGGCAATACGCTTGCCCCCTATTACATAGTATTAAACATAACTGGCAAAATGTGGATGCAGAGTAGACACCTTTGCCTAACCCTTCGAGTTGTTGTACAGAGGCCAGCACATCAAGTTACCACAATCTGTCAAATTTCTTTGATAATATTTCAACCTTATTGCAAAGACATAAGGTTCATTTTTAATTGAGAAAATTTGACAGTTAGGGATAGCTTGATGTGCTGGCGTCTGTACATTCTGATTCTTGAAATTTGTTACAGAATAGAAATGAACTTGTATTTAACTATTCACTCTGTAGGCCATTACAGAATATGAATAGACGCTAGAAACCATTCCACATCCCATTCCACAGTTGTCGGCCATGATTATTTTCAATAAACTATTGACACCATTAACTTCTCATATTTCTCTAGTTGACACTGACATTGGTCTTGTCTAGACACTTCTATGATATTCTTCAATTAAAACAACATTTTCTACAAACGCATCTAATTAAGGCGCGTATGCAGACGCCTTAAATTAAGTCTTATTATGATTAATTAACAATTAATCAAGCGTACAGATTGAGCTAGAAACAACACCCTGCGCTCCATATTATTCATGTAGTGGATGTTAGAGAAAAAACTCCAGGCTGAAATGGCAGTAGCCTGGAGACGCCGTTTGAATTAACCCGGAGATATTGATAAAGATCGTCACTCACTGGATACCTGAGAGAGGATATCACCGTCGAGATAGACCACGGCGATGGTGGTGTGACGATTTCACAACGTTTGCAGCGACACTATGGCCAAGTAAACGGTTAACATTGGGCCACCACTGCTCGTCCACTGGGCCAGCACTACTCTTCTACTGGGCCACCATCACTTTTCCACTGGGCTACCACTGCTCGTCCACTAGGCTACCACCACTCTTCCACTGGACCACCACTTCTCTTCTACTGGGCCACCATCACTTTTCCACTGGGCTACCACTGCTCGTCCACTAGGCTACCACCACTCTTCCACTGGACCACCACTTCTCTTCTACTGGGCCACCATCACTTTTCCACTGGGCCAGCACTGCTCTTCTACTAGGCCACCACTGCTCTTCTACTGGGCCACTACTACTCTTCTACTAGGCTACCACCACTCTTCCACTGGACCACCACTTCTCTTCTACTGGGCCACCATCACTTTTCCACTGGGCTACCACTGCTCGTCCACTAGGCTACCACCACTCTTCCACTGGACCACCACTTCTCTTCTACTGGGCCACCATCACTTTTCCACTGGGCCAGCACTGCTCTTCTACTAGGCCACCACTGCTCTTCTACTGGGCCACTACTACTCTTCTACTAGGCTACCACCACTCTTCCACTGGACCACCACTTCTCTTCTACTGGGCCACCATCACTTTTCCACTGGGCTACCACTGCTCGTCCACTAGGCTACCACCACTCTTCCACTGGACCACCACTTCTCTTCTACTGGGCCACCATCACTTTTCCACTGGGCCAGCACTGCTCTTCTACTAGGCCACCACTGCTCTTCTACTGGGCCACTACTACTCTTCTACTAGGCTACCACCACTCTTCCACTGGACCACCACTTCTCTTCTACTGGGCCACCTCACTTTTCCACTGGGCTACCACTGCTCGTCCACTAGGCTACCACCACTCTTCCACTGGACCACCACTTCTCTTCTACTGGGCCACCATCACTTTTCCACTGGGCCAGCACTGCTCTTCTACTAGGCCACCACTGCTCTTCTACTGGGCCACTACTACTCTTCTACAAGGCTACCACCACTCTTCCACTGGACCACCACTTCTCTTCTACTGGGCCACCATCACTTTTCCACTGGGCCAGCACTGCTATTCCACTGGAACACCACTGATCTTCCACTAGGCCACCACTGCTCTTCCACTAGGCCATTATAGCTCTTCCAATCCGTACCCACTCTCTTCCGAATCTGTAAGAGAGCGTCAGTCAGTAATTATTGAGGTGGTAACTACTTGGAATCGTACCTACTTATTAATTGCACAGTCAACGTGATGCTGAATGAATACTAAATGAAATGACAGACAATAATTAGCTGTTTTTGCATGTCTATTTTTAGACATACGGCGTCAGTGTATATCGGCAAGATCTCAGAAAGTGGAAGCTGTTGTACAAAAAATAGCAGAGGACATGGCAACTAACGACACCATGATTTGATACAAAAAATAAGCGGTTACTGGAATAAATAAGCGGTTACTTGGTTCAATAACTTGATAGAATAATAATGTTATAGTAAAACGAACGACGGAGCTGATGTAGTTGCAGACTCACAACTTTGCATACCACTCTTAGATCTATCATCACTCATATCACAATCGTGGCACAGTCCTTTGGGATTGTCATTAACTTTTATTACATTCAAACCCGTTGGAATTTTAGTCAGATTAATGGCGGCTTGCTTATCTTATTACAAAAGAGTTTTGGCGAAATGTAAGTAACTTTTACCTAACCCTTTGGGGGAAGCAGGCGTGTAATTATGCCTCACGTCCCAGCCACCGCGGGAGACGCTCTGGGCGTCGGGAGCCGCGTGACTTTCGGCCACCGTAAGCGCGGGCTTGCAGACGCTGAGTATGGGTAGCTTACCGTCCGATTAGGATCAGGCCATTTCACGCACGCCTCAAAGAGATGTCAGCAGTAAGGAAGAGTCCCGTTAGGGCCGAAGCCTGCCGGGTCAGTGGGTTTGCCCAACAGGGATACCGCTACCCAGGAACATAAAGGGCTAAGGAAGGAACATGGATGGGTTTAGTTAGTAAGAGCCTGACACTCCCTTCCGCTCCACCCAGAGCGGCAGGAGTCGTTTGATGATGTCCCCTGACCCTCAAAAAAAAGGCCCTTGTGCGAGTTCATAGATGTCACATGTCTTCAGATAACAAACTCTGAATACGAACAAACACCTTTTACAGTAAATTCCTCCAAAACTTGAGCATCAAACCATCAAATATCAAAGAAGCAGGCGTCAATCTGATAAGCATTTTGCTAGTTGTCAGACGATGCTACCCCCGGGGTGTGTCAGTTCACTCGTAACGTAGCGTCACGTTACGACTGTTTCATGTTACAAAGTAATTGGCAACTAATAGTTTGAGGGATGCGTGTGTAACCGTATGCTCGTACCAACCCGTATAGGGTGTTTTTATAAACGGCTGTTGTAAGGGGGCGCAAGAAACTTAAATGTATCGTAAAGAACACGCATGTTTATAATAACAGAAATACATGGCAACCAACAATTCGAGATTGTTTATAATCGCTACGGTTTTTGTAACTATAGGTTTTCATAGAATTGTCGACAGCAGTGATAGCCTAGTAGTGTGACCATCGGACAGCCAAGTCTCGAGTTCGAACCCGAGGCACGCACCTCTGATTTTACGGATTCATTGCGTATTGTATAATTATCACTTCCTCAAAATCGGTGAAGGAAAACTTTGTTAGGAAACCAGCATGTCTGAGAGATATTCCTCAACAGCATGTGAAGCTAAGTCAGAGGCCCATGGGCAGCATAAAAGCTCTGACACCAGGTTAGTCACTAACCACACGAAAAGAAGAATAGTATTTCGTTCGTTCAGTCGTTGTAGAACGCTATTACAAAAGAGACAGGAACTTAATTGGATATTTGGAAGGGTAGTCGATAACATTATTTTTATGTATTGTCAAAATGCGGAATTTGTACGTGATTTTTTTGATTTTTTAAATCAAATTGAATACTTTTCATCATTAAATGCAATTTTACAATGGTATTCTTACATAATATTTAATTTCTGTATGGAGATGGAAGTTTTTAAAGAAAAGCGATCCTTTATATAATTATGTTATTTCATATTTTATTTTTAACCGTGTTAAATAGTCGATTAATTAATCTATTCACACGACACGACACTAACTTAGTAGAAAACTGTGAAACAAAGATAGATCTAGTTCCTCATAAATAATACAATATCTGTCTGTCTTATCATCCTGAATCATTATTCATGCTTTATCATCCATACCTATTTTAATGTAGCCCTTAGCATATCTAAGACTATTTAAGGAAGCACCATAGTAGCGCGGAAAAAAAAAAAAATCTTACGTTTTCTGCAATTTGCGGGTTAGTATTTAGGTTTTAAGTACATCAAAATATGATTCGCAGCCGCAACGCAACAAGTTCCTATTTACAAAACTGTAATTAAGGACCGATTTTTAAATCGCCTGGCAACTTTTATCTGAAGAATAAAAATGGTGGTTTGACAATATTTCCTATGCAAAACCTGTCAAACTGCCATATTTATAATAATAATAATAATGAGCTCGGCTGTCATTGTACCGATTGTCGTAACAGCCAATGGCCTGATAGCCAAAAGCCTCGACCAACATCTTTCGAGGCTTTCGTTAGGCGGTTGGATCAAGAGCCAGATTCAGAAGGTAGTACTCCTCGATACGGCTCGCATTGTGAGGAGGTTCTTGTCTCTGCAGCCCTAACCACCGGTGCCTTGGACCCTGCTCCCGACATCGGCGGACCACTATTTTTTATATTTTTAAATGTTTTTTTTTTTTTTTTATAAAAAATATTTAAAAATGTATTAAATGAGAAAATAAATAAATAAACGAATAATAATAATATATTTACTCATCCAATAAAACTTATCTGTTGAAAAATCTGACCTAAATCTAATAAAAGATAATAACTTTTAAACTCTAAATAAGATTGAAATTATCAGAAACAAATTTGAAAGTTCGAATCCTTTAGGGTTGAATAAACACCCTGAAATATGTACAACTAACTTTTGCCCGCGGCTTCACTCGCGTTAATTTAAAAGGAGATTGTTCTAGACCGCCCTATAACCAACAAACATTTGACGTGTACGTTAATTTTAATTATATTTTAATATGCTTTTTAAAAATAATAAATTCAAGCGGACACTGTTTAATTCTTAATAGGTTTTTAAAAGTGACCTAATTGATTTTATTACCAACTGAACTCGCCATCTTTCAAGGAATTGTCAATGTGAATGTCACAAAAGATTTGACAGTGTCGCTCTCGCTCATCTTACATAAATATCGATATCGACGACGATGTCCATAATATCTAGTGATAAATAATGGATGTTCGATATTTATCACTTCCAAAACATTGAAAATGTGCAACATAAAAGTTTTTCATGCATATTTTTTTCATGGAATTAGTTCCGTGCACACTTTAATGGAACTTATGATGAATATGGCCTAGCACGATTATGATGAAAATATAATGAACAAAACAAACTCACAAAAAGTACTTACTAGTCGAATGAGGGATTTTCTCACAAGTGAGAAAATATTAGTTCAAAAGAGGCGTTGGTAAAAAATACGTCACTGTCTCAGGTTTTTGACATCAAATAAGCTTTCTTATTTAGGGATCTTATTTTTGTTATCAGTAGCCAGTAAAACAAAGACGTGTTTTTTACCCACGCCATCTATTAAACTATGTTTTTTCACTTGTCAGAAAATCTCTCATTTAACGATTGAAATGTCATTTACGACGCAACTCTAGTGAATTGTTCTCATAACCATTTCACGACTTCAATAGCCATATTTTTACTTTTTAAGTACTTAAACTCTATTTGTAAATGTCGCAAACTAAAACGTTACACATTGTTCGTTGGGAAGAAAATATTTTTATTTTAGCAATAATTTAATTGAAGTAGAATCATAGCAACAACGTGTTTATGTTTGAAACGGAACAAATTAATTGACATTTGACATATTGATCTGTCATTTTGGCCTACTAAATTAAAACCTCAGATTATATAGGTGGTCATTGATAATCGATATAGAATTATTGATCTTCGAGAGAGCATCTCTATTCTCTACGTCAGTCGGTTCGTCTCACCGAGTCTTGTGTTGCATTGTATTTGGTAATTTCTTTTGGCGTTTTTTATTTGGTTTCTGTTTGTAATACAACTGTATTTATAGTAATATTTTACTGTATTTGGAGTTTAAAATAAAACCAGAAATAGCGATTTTAGAAGGAATTACTTAAGTTTTCTTTTATTAAAAATAACCTCAAAATCGGTTCCTTTTCTTTAAATAAATCTGTTCTCTAAAGTGTCCGTCAAGAAACTTTGTTCTTATGGGCTACTAAGGGCAGTTTACAAAATATAGAAAATGATTTTTTCTATGCTGTTGGCTCCAGGGCGAACAATGTATGGGCGTAGAACAATCTCCTTTGACTATCAATTCGGGTTATAATATTACACGCAGAGTATAGCGTGTAATATTATAACTCAATCATGATTCGAAAGACACGTGGCGCCATCTATTATCTTAAGAACATTATTGTTGTTTTCCTCGGGAACAATACCTTTGATCGCGATAAAGGTTATGTCCGTGTCTGTACATTTTTTTTGTTTATGGCATCTCGCTGTTCAACCATAGGGTTGTCTACTGCTTAATCGGGTTTGCCTGTGGATGCAACAATAAAAATTGTAGCCTCCAGACTGGGTTTAATAAAAACGTACAAACTAAGCGACTACACGCTAAAGGCACCCCTTGCGGGGTACGGACCTCGACTTAGGGTGTCCCTGGGGGAGGACAGCAAGGGACAAGCTAGATCGGGCGTATCCGTGTCTGTACACCTGACAACGTATATATAAGGTGACCGATATTTAAACACGTGATACTCATGATTACAATCAACTTTAATAATAATAATAATATCCTTGGACATTTCACACAACGCCATATCGTCCCAAGCTAAACAACCTAATGCTTGTGTTATGGTAACGTCATGGCTGATAAACTACTTATATACAATTTTTTTTTGTAAATACATACATATTATAGATAGAAAAACACCCAGAAACTTTCCCAAAGAAACTTTTTTTGTGTACTCAATAGTTTTATTTTTAAAACAATAACAATACAACTGGCGCGCGATCGCCGATCAGCTGTTAGCAGCTATTGATTATACAAAAAAAGTTTCTTTGGGATATTGATTGTAATCATGAGTACAATCACGTGTTTAAATATCAGTCACTAATTACCAGTCACCTTATATAGATACAAATTTAGGACAATCGGTTCAATGATTCAGGTTTGAAAAGGGAACAAACAAACTTTCTTTCGCATTTATATAATTAGTTAGAATCATTGGAGTGACAAAAAGTTAATGTTGTTTTTGTAGACAGTCTGACTGTAAACGAAATCGATTTTTATTTTGTACCTATTACTATCAGTAAAGTGTGTCTCAGATCATTTTAGATCTATCAGATATCCCAATAACATACATGATAAAAAGGACATTAACATTAGACAACGCATCAAAAGAAAGTTACTAATCTAAAGTGTTTTAGGATTCCGTACCTTGTGTATGTAATTGGGTATTTGAAAGGGTAGTCAATAACGTTACTTTTTATGAACTGTCGAAATGCAGAATTTGTACGTGATTGGTATGAAATATAACAATGTGACGTCACAGATTTTTAGAATCAAATGGAATACTTATTAGCATCAAAATGCAATTTTACAATAATATCTTCCCATATTATTTCATTTCTGTACGGTGATGGAAGTTTTTAAGACGATTGATCGTTTATCTATGTGATTTCATATTTTATTTTTGACCGTTTCTAATAGTCAATAATGGCTAGAAAACGCTTAGTTTTTGAGAAAACAAATCCAATAGTTTCAAAAATTCAGCTAAAGTAAGCAAAATTATATTTTGTACGAATACACAGATAAAATACGAATTAATAAAACGGTAAAAGAAAACATCGTGATGAAACTGGCATGTCCTAGAACCAAACATTCGAAGACATATGACATCTATGAACTCGCACAAGGCCCTTTTATTATGAGGGTGGGAAATCATCAAAAGACTCCTCCCGATATGGGTGGAGCGGAAGGGAGTGTCAGACTCTTACTGACTAAAACCCATCCATGTTCCTTACTTAGCCCTTTATATTCCGGGGTAGCGGTAACCCTTTCGGACAATCCCGCTGATCACCCAAGGCTCTGCTTGGTGGATTACAGCTCGCTCACTCTCACAGAGAGGATGCCTGTGTCTTAGCAGTGGGAACATTGGGAACGTGAGCATTTCACTCCTATGTTGTTTTAACTACGGAATTCTTCATTGCGCGTGGTTTTTATTTTCTTTGCCTACTAGTAAGATAAACAAATATGGCGATATATATGTACAGAGGCCAGCACATCAAGTTACCACAATCTGTCAAAGGAGAAACCCAAACTCCATAGAAACTTGGGCCTGGCGTTACAGAGCTGGAATTTTGCCATAAATTGGAGCACCTAGGAAGATTTCACGAGCCCAATTTTAACGTCTTTCGGCAATGGCCAAATTGGTAAAATCAGAAAATATTTACATATTAGGTTATTTTGTTAAACAAAAGCGGTAAATTCTGATTAATATTACTGAAAACCTCAGCTAAAAAATATGTTTGCTAGATAAGGCCCACTACATCACTAATGGGTTGCATTTTTAAACATTGTATTTACTACCAGGGGATTTGATGCTATCTCAAATTACAGTTAACTGAGATTGCAACAATAGGTTTATTAAAATCTTTTTTACAAAAAATAAAACCGACTTCCAAAAAAAACAACTTACAAACTTTTTTTTTGGAAGTCGTTTTTATTTTTTGTAAAAAAGTTTTTATTTTTCACTTTTAGTTGTGGTACCTACACAACCCCCCCCCCTCTAATACTGTAATGTAAATTACAGTATTAGAACATCGTCCACATATATCAAGTAGGAATTATTTTAGATTTTTGTTGATTTTCAAAAACCGCTTATCCGATTTCGATAAAATTTTTATGGGACCATTCGGAAAGTATACCCTTTCCAACAAAAAAAGAATTTTTCAAATCGGTTGGCAAGCAACGGAGTTAGGCGTGAACAAACATAAAAAAAAAAAAAAATATATACAGTCGAATTGAGAACCTCCTCCTTTTTTAGAAGTCGGTTATAAATAAAAACCGTATTATTGAGATAGAGTTCTATTAATCACCTTCTTCGTTAGGATTATCATAGTATAATAATACAGTATCTAGGAATTGTGCAGGAAGAAACTGACTACCCTGGTGCCGAATGTACGAAGAGAACCTCCACAGTGAATACACACTCGCCGGTGTCCTAGGTGTCTGTTCACTCTCTTCTGGTCTATTTCCACTAAGAGTACAGCATTGGCATGATTCCAGCAAACTTGACAGATAAAGTCATTTTCATTTACCTGAAGCAAACATTTATCATTTGACTATTAGTTCTAGCACTAGCATTTAGCAATAAGCATCTGAGTGGCACATTTAGGTGAACATAAGCGGCTTTATTACATTCCCACTGCAAGGACACAGGACTCCTCTCTGAGAGAAGGAATCGGCCGTAATTAACTATGCAGGTTCAGTGGAGATTGGTGATATTACATGCTTACAAAAATGTTACGTTATAGAATTATCGCATACTAACCGAATGAGGCGCGACCCATTCCTGTACAATTGAAAGAATCACTTCATCTTCCAATCTTCGCCTTCCTATTATATTCCTATTATTTCGCGATTCCACAATGAATGCACAAGCTCATGATACCGTATTAACCAGTCGTCAGAAGAGCAATATCCAGATCCGGTTTTCCAGCAAAGGTCAGCAGGAATGGCAGGCTACGGTTACGGCTAGGCTATGTCCAATATTCAAGCGAGGGTCAGTCAGAAGTCAATCAATTTCGGAGTCCAGTATTCGAGCAGTCAGCAGATGTTTAAGACACTAATTATAACGATGACAATTTATTGACAGACGTTGACATTGACATTTGCCGTGTACTAGTGCAATCCGCGGTGCAATCGATTTTTTCGATTATTTATGTCCTTTAATGATTTTTAAATCGTGCTTACGTTAAAAAATAATTATATTCCTGAATTTTTTATTTTACAATGATTTTAATTTCTAAAAAGCAATTATACTAAAATAATGGAGTATGGGCTTGTACACAAAACTGCGATGCGACGTCGCATCGCAAAAATCTACGAGCTCGACGCTTGATATTGTAGGTAGACTTTGGAGTTGCGAGTTTAAATCGCGTCGCATCGCAGTTTTGTGTACAAGCCCTATTATACAATTATAATTTGTAATTATCGATATCCGCTCAATCGATTACATTCTTATGGTACGCTCTATTGTTTAATGCCAGTGTTTGCAAAGTAAGTGACGTATGATGAAAAAAGAGCTGTAACGGTTTACAAAGGTTGTTTAAAACAAAAAAATAGAAATGTACTTTTTTTACACTTGGCCATTGTAATTGAGGCTAAGATTTAAATGGGTTAATTAGGCAGAACAGTAGATTATTTTGGTACATATTTGATTCGTGTAACGGCTAGGCCCAGAAATGGGTTTCTCCTTTCTTTGATAGTGTTTCAACTTTATTGCAAAGATATAAGGTTCATTTTTAATTGAGAAAATTTGACAGTTAGGGATAGCTTGATGTGCTGGCGTCTGTACCCATATTTCGACTTTTATACAAAAATGTTATTCATTGCGAAACCGAATTCGATATTTTGATCGAAACCGAATGTGGAAGATAGATTAATAGAGATGGTTTATAATCATGGATTATTTTTTATAAGCTGGAAATCATCCTATTACCCGCTCCCGCTCTCACTCAGAGCGGAAGGGAGTGTCAGACTCTTACTGACTAAAACCCATCCATGTTATTTTCTTAGCCCTTTATGTTCCGGGGTTGCGGTAACCCTTACGGACAATCCCGCTGACCCGGCAGGCATAGCCTACGGGCCTATAATAATGTTTGGAACATCAAATCACATGATGACTGATTGTACCATTATACATGCCGCACGCATATATCTATTAACCCCTCAAATGTCGTATGAACCCCACATGTTCATAAGAAATATCTGAAGAAATCTTTCGAAACGACAATAAGTATAACTGTATAAATCGTTGAGCTCTTATAAGCAAACGGCTTCTAATAGGCGAACATCTAATGGGTAAAGCCAAACATATTTGTTCGCATTATTAACATGACCATTTTTAAACCATGTTCTTAACAAATAAATAATATAAATAATACTATACTACTTAAAACTGCACGCCCTTTCACTGCTTGGTGCATATACCTTTCAAATGTTTGTGTATAGATGGTAGAGCAGTTGGAAATCAGACAAACTCTACATTCTGACTTGCTTTTTTATTATGTCCAAGAACTTTTAACAAGTAAAGGCACAAAGCGTTAATAAACTTCTAATTATTTCTAACGCCGCGTTGAGAACACTGAAGCTACGCTACACTTTCATGTATTAATGATTTAAAGTTTAACTCACGCTGTATTTACTAAGATAACTCACATATGATGTGAAAATTATCACTTCTTATTAATTTTGGGAGAATTCACTCTAAAACATTAAGGTGAACGCGCCAGAGTAGACACACTATCTAATGGTTTAATAATACCGTATGTGTTTTATTTTTTGAAAATCATCTAGTTCGATTATTGGCTAGAAGTATTGATTTTTCAAAAATCCAATGATGCAGTTTTAGTTTTCATCAAAATCGACCGGACTACTCGTTTGAGTACTTTTCGCTATTCTTCATAGATTCGGATTTGGTCATCCACGCCCAGTAGAAAAATTCTGCCTGTATTGTAAAAATTATATTCCGAAATAATTCTTATAAAAAACCAATTAAAAACGCGAAAACCGTAGTCAATTGTTTTTCTCATTTAGACAACGTAATCGTTTCGAGTTACCAATAGTAAAGGAAGTTCCCACTGCATGTCAGGTTAGTAATTTAGAACGCCCTTCGCCGCCTCTGCACATAGATTAGTTAGTGAGAATTTATATCCTTTAGTGCATAAACTTGTACGAACAGAATGCTAAACCGCACCTGGGTCACATTGTATGACTATTATTAAATGTCATTAATGACAGCTGTCAAATGGAGATTGTTAACTTTGTTATTTATTTATTAATAACATTTTATAGTGGAATTAGAATTTAGTGAAAGATTCGTTGTTACCATAGTCATAGATAGAAAGTTTTATTGTCTATTGCACTGCCAAAGTGTAGTTTGATACAGATAATATTATAGACTACATACCATAGAATCATAATAGTATGGCGGGAAATTTAGATATAGCCTAATTCACTACACTAGAACTAGCTTCATCTTTCTGACCGACCGACCCCTTGACAATTCAGAAGTGCCTGTGAAGGTTTGTTTGAAATAAATGCTTTGAGTTTGAGTTCAACAGAGATGAATTGAATCACTCCTCTACCTCCGCGGTCACGTCGCATCTGCGATACCAAAGTAAACAAGGACTGAACTGAACTTCAACAAGATGCCAGGAGCAAAATTTAGAGTGGATTACTTCTATAGGAAAATGGTGAACTAAATGTTGAACTATTCAGTCAGTTAAGTAACTGAGTCGTTCTCTGATGTTATCAGATTTTATCCGTCAACAGATTTCAAACTGGCCAGTAGTATTCGAAAAGATTCAAATTTCGAAAATGGCTGTCATTGTTAAACCATACGATAGTGCTCCATGTCCGCATCCTTCATTCTATTTGACGTATTTGTTTACAATTTCCTACAAACGCGTATATTTAGCGCTATCTATCAAAAATTCGCCATTTTAAATGTTACTGTTGCTTGTGTATGAATTTATTTGTTATTCGTTCGTTAGTGGAACAGTTGTCAAAATAACTGATGTGTGGTATTGGGTTTTATTCTTAATTGTTTACACAGATGGGTGGACAAACAAAAGACCTCGTCTGTTAAATTTTATTTGTACGCCTTTTGGCATAACATAGCGACCTATGAACTTTAATTTAAGAACTGTATTCACTACGTATTCACTACGTATGTTACAAGAATTTAAAATGATTATAATGATTATGATAAAAGAGTTTTATTAAAATGACGAATAACTTGGTATTTTAGTATTTTTTATTACTGATTTAAAATGGGCATCTAGCTTAATTTTTCTGACTGACGGGCCCTATGACAATTCAAAAGTCAGGCACTTTTGAATTGTCATGTAATTGGATTTTTTGAAATAAATAATTTGAGTTTGAGTAGGTATTTTATTTATTTAATTTGTTTCCATTAAAGGGCCTTAAATCTTAATAATTTGAAGTACCTACGTAGTACCTGCGAACTTTCACTCCCTTGAACCCCAAAGCTCCCTAATGAGAAGTTTCATAACATGTACATATTTGCACAGCCCTATTTGTTTGTCGCACCTAAAACGGGTTTGTTGTAACTACATATTAGTATGTAAATGTTGATAATTAACTGTAATTAGTTTTACGTATCTTTGGAAGTTGTCTTCGCCTTTTCGGTGTTCGTTTGTGTATATATATATATTTTTTGTGAAAGACATATCGCGGTTCAACGTAGGAGGTTGTCTACGGCTTAACCATGCTTGCCTGTGGACGCCACAATAAATTAAGCCCCAGTCAGGGCTTAAGGCACTCCATGTAAAATACTGGTATTCAGCTGCATCCGGCCGACTGAAAGACGACCCAACATAGTTGGGAAAAGGCTAGGCAGGCAGTTATAAGAAAATAAACACTACAAAATCTTAAACCCTTATAATAAAAACGATTTTCATCAGACATAATGAACTTAACAACGTCAAATATATTATTATGACAGCTGACGCTAATTAATACAATTTGTTACATTAAATACCCTCAGCTGACAAAATAATATTTTTACGTACCGAATGTAGACTTCTATCAAATGTTGTGGAACCCAGAGGTCCTGAATAAATATAAAGAAGGGTTATGAGCAGAGAAAGGCAACCTGTGAAAATATTGCAATCTTTTTCTAACGCGAGTCTATTTGAACAAACATTGTGTGCAAATACTCGGGGCTCTTGATCGAGCTTGGTTAGGAACACGTGATGTTTGAAGTTTGTTTCGAGAAATTTCGATTTTATTAACTTAACGTATTTTTTCCATTCTTTTTCGTGTACCTGGTGTCAGAGTTTTTATATTGGGCCTGTGACTTTTTTTTCATTAGAAGCGTCAATATTATTTTGAGTTTTATTTTATTGTATTTTTTAGTTAGGTAGATAGGCATTCGCTCCACGTAAAATACTGGTACTCAGTGCATCCTGTTAAACTGGAAGCCGACTCCAACATAGTTGGGAAATATCATCATCATTCTTCGCCCTTATCCCAATTTATTTGGGGTCGGCGCAACATGTCTTTTTCTTCCATACTTCTCTGTGTAAAGGGAGTGACTATCAAGATGACGACTAATGTCGTCATCTTGATAGTCGCTCCCTTTCTAGCCATATGATCTTTCACACAATCCATCCATCGTTTCTTTGGTCTCCCTCTGCTTGTCTAGCCATCCACATTCATGCTCACAACTTTCCTGACAACATTTGCCTCATTCCTCCGCATAACATCCCCGTACCATGACAACCGATTTCCACACAACTTTTCAGTCACCGGTGTCACTTTTAGACTTCCTCTTAAATACTCATTACGTATTCTATCCATTCGCGTAACACCACACATCCCTCTTAGCATTCTCATCTCAGCTGCATGCAATTGTCTTTCATTCATTCCTTTTGTGGCCCAACACTCTGATCCATACAAGACGGCAGGTCCAACCGTGCTTTTATAAATCTTCCCCTTGAGTTTAAAAATTATATAGTTGGAAAATAGCTAAGTACAATTTTTTTGTTAGGTAATTTACAGTCTGTGTGAATAATACTCAATGCAAAATCCCGATGCTATCTATAACATTCAGTAAGTTATAATGCGTAATAGGAGGATATAATATGCTAAAATGGATGTGGCATAAAACCTCCGCAAATTTAATAAAAATAAATGGCAGCATTCATTTGATATATAAACGAGTAAATAAAGTTGAGCGGGCTGACAAGCAACTCTTAGTAATAAAATATGTATAAACCAATTAATTCTAAATATTTATGCAAGTTAAGCTATAATTGCTCGTCTAATTTGTACGCCCCACAGTATGATTTCTCAGTCAATTTGCTAAAAGCAATGCAAGCTAAGAACGTATATTATTAGATGGTTAAGAATACAATTGAATATAATAAAATACTTGATTTCAAACCAAGTTCATAGGGTTCTATTTCTATATAGGGTGGTATTGGTAATTAGTGACCGATATTTAAACACGTGATTGTACTCATGATTACAATCAACTTTTCCAAAGAAACTTTTTTTGTATACTCAAAAAATCTGGGTGAGTAAGTAAGTAAGTAAGTAAGTAAATTTTTATTTGTTTAAACATGGTGTACATTTGCATGCAGGATAGTAATGCGATACAAAAAAGTTCTTACATTTTCAGCCACGTATTGTGGCGTACAAATTGGTAGGAAGAGATAGCATAAACCGTGATAATATTCATCAAAATTACATTTCATTATTCATTAAAGATTAGGTATTCAAATTCAAAAAGTACATTTTTAGATACAATTAAATGTCAAAGTAGTCATTAAATAAATTGGTCAATTAGATATCAATTACTGTCATTAAAAATTTCAATTCCAAATTACAATTATTTCAAAAAATACAATAGATCAATAACATAATGTCAAAAAATACAACATTGTCATCTCAAACACGAGGAAAATTGTCCTCTTTCATAAACTCTGCTATACTGTAATATGCTCTTTCAGTTAGTAAACTCTTCAATTTACTTTTAAGAGCAGATGTATTTAATGTTCTCCATGATTTGGGCAATTTATTAAAAATGGTCGGAGCCATGCAAAAGATGCTCTTACGCATAAGAGTTGTTTTAGCGGCATGAACACATAGTTTGAAATTATCACGTCTATTCCTAGGGACAGCATCAGACAAACGCTGAAATAAATGAGGGTTGGATTTAATGAACATTACTGTTTCCAGGATGTATAATGAGGGCAATGTCAATAACTTACGTTCTGTAAAATAAGATTTACAGCTGTCCGTTGTTTGCAGTCTAAACATCGATCTAATGCACCTTTTCTGTGCACGAAACGCTATTTGATTGTCCGTGCTATTCCCCCAGAAGATGACCCCATATCTAATAATTGATTCGGCTAATCCATAATAAGCAGTAATTAGCGCTTCCGTGTTGAGAACCACAGCAAGCTGTTTCAGAGCGTAGGCTGCACTACTCAATTTTTTACTAAGTGCCTCTATTTGAGGTTTCCAATTCAATTTAGAATCTATTATTAGTCCCAGAAATTTTGTTGTGTCAGCTTCATTAATATTTATATTATTAAATTGAATATTAAGATTATTGATTGTTTGTGTACGTTGTCTAAAGTGCATTACGTTAGTCTTTTTTAAATTAATTATTAAATTATTATCATTTAACCAATTTATAATAGATATTAGTGAATTATTAATGTCATTTTCATATGTGTTTATGTCATTACAAGCTATTGTCAAAGTGCAATCGTCAGCAAAAAGTGTCATCGGATGTTCAGTTATTTTAGGCAAGTCATTTATATACAAAGTGAACAACGGAGGCCCCAATACACTGCCTTGAGGTACTCCGTATATAACTTCGCGTTCTTCTGATCTAAAAGTTTCTTCACGTTTACTTTTTTTATTTATTTTACGAATTTCTGTAACTTGTTTACGGTTGTGAAGATACGATTTAATTAATTCTAAAACGTTGCCTCTAACACCATAGGCTTCAAGTTTCTCAGCCAGGGAATTATAATGAACGCAGTCAAAGGCCTGTGTCATGTCGCACAGTATAGCACAGACTGGTGTTCTCTTATCAACATTTAGCATGACATTATGTAAGAACTCATAAATAGCCAAACTTATACTTTTATTTTTGCGAAATCCCTTTTGTTCGTCACTTAATATATTATATTTTTCTAAATAGGTATTCAATTCACCATATATGTATTTTTCGAACACCTTAGACATAACTGGTATAAGCGCGATCGGTCTGTAGTTCACCATTAATTCGTGGTTATCTTTCTTATATAGCGGTTTCACTATAGACTTCTTTAATGCATCAGGAAATACACCTGCACTTATACGTACAAAGATTAATAATGAAACACAAATGAGCACATATTTCAGATGCAACTGCTTTCAATATTTTAGTGGCAATACCATCGTAGCCAACGCTGTTAGTGTTTTTAAGCTTCATAATAATATTTAGTATGTCATAGGGCGTAGACGGAGCCATAAACATAGACTGTGCTCTGCCAATAATTAATGACGTAGAGTTTGTTCCCGCGTTAATAGTTGGTTGTATTTTATCTATAAAATAATTATTAAATGTATTGGCAATGTCCTTTGGGTGTGTGATGTTTTTACTTTCAAACTTGATGCAAGAAATTGAGTTTTCCGAGGCATTGCATTTACTCTTATTAATTATTTGCCACGTAGTCTTAGATTTGTTATTAGAGGTTTTAATTTTGTAATTGTTTTGTGCTTTTTGAGTTAGATTCATAATTCTTTTCAATAATTTTGAATATCTTTTACATTTATGGGCTTGTCAGGGATAATAATAATATGTTGATCATTATTTTTCTTCGACGGAGTGTTAGTCTCATTCTGGTATTTCTTTTTATTCTTCAGCATTGAAGTTGGTGGGGTGGAAGAAGACTCCCCATATCCGACCTTTTTATATAATTATATGATTTTATAACTCTTTTCCAATTCACATTTTAATTTTGTATTTTCTGTGTTTAGATTGTCTATTTCATTATTTGCAATCAGTAATTCCTCCTGTACAGATAATAATTTTTCTTGTAAGTCACATACTTCTAAAGTTTCGCATTGGTCAGGGAGACTTTGCATCGTCTTATCAAACAGTGACGAGTTTGAAGTGTTCATAATTGACACATTATTATGAGAGTTTGTTTTTCGTATTTTTCTCATTGTTATATTACTAGTGTCTCCACTCGCCATTGTTGATATTAAAATAAGTAAACAGTACTAGACAAATATAAAAATAGTATAAAAATCAAAATATAAGTATGTCAGAATCGAACTTGTGCCCAATCCAATATTATATAAGTTTTTTTTGAAAATGTAATGATGACCAAAAAGAGAGAACGATGGTGGTATCGAACCCGCGGCACTTCGTTCACACGATTTCTGATGTCGGCACTGCTCGTACTTCATCACCTAAACGATGCTTTCTGTTACGAAATCGTGGGTCTGTTCTAATTTTTATTAATTTTAAAACATCAAACAGCCGTTAAGTGACTCATGCTGCAAAAATGTCCACACTGTCAAACTGGATTTGCTGCACGTTTTAAACACAATGATTTATTGATTTTTAAGTAGTTCACGATCCACTTTCGTTGAGATATTGTTTTGAATGTTTTAAACTGTACTTCTTAGGGATTTGTTGCACTTATTAGTCTTCTTTTAAAGCACTAGTTATATGTTACTTTTAGATCACTTTTTTACTTTTCTGGGTATAGTTGGAGTCCAGATAACGATAGGACAGCTAATTACATGTGATATTGACACCTTAACACCACTTTCAATGTTAAAAACTTGGTAATACTATTTTTAAATATTTTTATACACGGAGCCAATGTTTACGTGACGGCAGCGCCATCTCTCTCCGGTGTTTCGAAGGTCTGTGTTCTGATCAGTGTGACGCCTGTGCGTTCAAAGAGCGCAAGCGCACTGGTTTTTTCAGCCTCCAAGCAGGCCCTGCACAGAAGACTGTCCGTTATGTCTATTGTATGGAAGTGTTTGTTTAGCGAGAAGTACTCCGTGATGGTCTCCATCATCAGGCGCACGCCGGTTCTGTCCAGTTCATAGGGTTAGTAACAAATTTACTCAAAGTCAAGTGTTTATAGGTACAGACCCAGATTCACATAGATATAATCAGTACTAATATTATAAACGTGATAGTTTGTGAGGATGTATTGAAGTTTGTTATTCTATCACACCAGAACGGCTGACCGGATCTGGATGAAATTTGGTACGGAGATAGATTATAGTCTGGAATAGCTCATAGGTTACTTTTCATCTCGGTGGAATGTTCCTGTGGGATAATTTCCAACATCCGCGTGGGAGAAGCTATTGGGAGAAGCTAGTTAAAAATAAAATTCTGCATGGACTCCAACTCCTCAACATCGGATAATCCCACAGATCTGTTTAAAGTCTATAAATACGTGTTTACATAAATTCTATATAAAAATGAACCAGGAAGAATTTATACGACACTATTGTCGACGACATTTTGAATGCATCAAGTTAATGTTGATTGAATCATTTCCTGAATCATTATAATGATTATTTCTATCATTTAAATGTTTATGTAATATCAAACATGTTTTGCTTGCAAATAATATTGTAAGTAGGTACAAGTACTTATCTATATTATATCTTTAACGAAAAAAAGGTTGCATTTTCAAAGGAAAAAACGACCAAGTGTGCGTCGGACACCGTACTTATAATGAAGGGTTCCGTAGTTGGGATGAATTTATCCCAAAAAAAAAACATTTGAAAAACATTGTCTCCCATACACAGACATACGTCACGTTCAATTCTGCAACTGCAAATGCAAAATTTATAATCGCAAAAAAAAAAGATGTGAAATCCTGAAAATGAACTATTTTCGGTCTCTTCCAGCTCAAGCAAAGGCTTGGGCTGTAGGTCCTTGCTTCTTGTCAAATTTCATGATTCTAGGTCAAAAGGAATTAAGTACCTTATAGGTTTTGATTTATTTGAGATTCAAAATATGTCGCATAACTGGCTGCATTGTTGATTGCGTTGACTTAGAAGCTTGATTTTTTTAGAGTTCGAATCCACGTATTTGCTATTAATATAATCTTGACACATTCCTGAGACAAAGGATCTTGACAGACTGACAGACGGACAACGAAGTGATCCTTTGAGGGTTCTAATTTTACCTTTTAAGATACGGAACCCTAAAAAATACATGAGTATATTGTAAACTAAATGCACAATTGTATAGTGTTTAAAACTTAATTTTAGGAATATAATTACGAAAGTTATTTTCTGAACCATACAATGAATAAGACAAAATGGAGACGCAATGAATTTATTTTACATAAAATTAACAAATAAAATATACTACCTAGTTTACATCAAATTCTAACATTGAATTAAACATTTAAAATAATACAAATTATAGCAATAAATAAGGTTCAAAACTTGGCCCGTTCGCGATCGTTATTTAAAATATCTACTGAAACAATAATAATAATGTTATTATTATAACGAGTCTAAAATTTGGCATTATCTTGTAGTATTTTAGCGATGTCATGCTGACTTTTGAAGTACCTATTGGAGTTAACTGCAGTGCTATTCTGAAGAAGAGTCTCACCGTGATAACGTAGGTGAAGTGAGTTTAAAGTGAGCTGTCAATAGTATCAATCGAAAAAAAATTCAGCTGTTCCCTGCATTTATGTTCGTATAAATCGTCAAAATGTAAGGAACAGCAGATTTTTTTTTCGCGATTTTCGGTTTGGTCCCATAGTAAAAGTTGTTCATAATGATGAGTACAATGACCTCTTAAGAGGTTTCTGGTGTTTTACAAATAACCCTGTATAACCTAGCATTGTGTGGAACAACAGCTCACTTCACGTTAGTTTTCATGCTATTCCCATTTTCGAATATTTTTGTTTCAATAGAAAAAATCAATTCGAATACTAGTGCGGGAACGCAAATCATATATGATTGTTTTTTTTATCGCGTGGTTAGTGGCCAACCTGGTGTCAGAGTTTTTATGTTGCCCATGGGCCTCCGACTTAGTTTCACATGCTGTTGAGAAATATCTGTCAAGCACGCCGGTTGCCTCATGATACTTTCCTTTACCGGTTTTTTAAGCAAGTGATAATTAAACAATACGCACATGAATCCGTAAAGTCAGAGGAGCGTCTCTTGGGTTCGAACTAGAAACCTGCCCACTAGGCTATTATCATTGCTGCTATCATGTTTGATACAATGCATTGTGAATATTAAAGCGATGGAACAGAACCCTCTGATTAAGTGTGTCGGGTTACCGCTTCCCTGGAACATAAAGGGTAAAGGAAGGAACAATAGATGGTTTTTATTCAGTAAGTCTGACACTTCCTTCCGCTCCACCCAGAGCGGGAAGAGTCAATTGATGAATTCCCATCCTCAAAAAAAAAGTGTGTCGAAAATTATTATTTACCTACATCTATGTAGAAGTAGGACGCTACAAAGTATAAGAGATGACAACAAATTAATGCCACATCGAAAAATAAAAGCTAAACATAAACTAAAGGTGCGACCCACACTACATTTTACACTCTATCACCATAAATTAATTAAGCTACATTGCAAGCAAAACATTTAACACGTCCAATATACAATTACCCAACAAATTGATCGACGCCACTAATACTAGCCAACTACACACAATACTAATTAATGCAGCATCGGATTGGATGCTTTTGGACACCATTAGTCACTAATTAAATTCATTATGACATTAAATTTGTTCCTAATCATAATATTTGTGAGTATATACAGGGTGGAATTTTGTAATGCCCCCTGGAGGGAAAGTACTCTTAATACTGTAGATAGAAAATTTTACTCAAAGGAAACATTCCTTTATTTTTGAATAGAAAGAAAACTGCATTCAAAGATTTCCAAAAAATCGCTTGCCACACCCGGGAATCGAACTGACTAAAATCTGCAAAAAGTACACACTGTACTTTTATTGCCGCGATCGTTAGTATCAATTATAAGGCTGAAATCTCTCGAACAAACTTGATAAATTAAATGATAGGAAAACCATGAAATCTTTAATTATTTACAAAAAATTGTAAACTAATTAATTAGTTGCTCGAAATGGGTTCCATTTTCTTGGATACACAAATGTATTATATATAAAAGTACAGTGTGTATTTTTTGCAGATTTTAGTCAGTTCGATTCCCAGGTGTGGCAAGCGATATTTTGGAAATCTTTGAATGCAGTTTTCTTTCTATTCAAAAATAAAGGAATGTTTCCTTTGAGTAAAATTTTCTATCTAAAGTATTAAGAGTACTTTCCCTCCAGGGGGCATTACAAAATTCCACCCTGTATAATGTATTTCGTATTTAGGGTTTCGTATCCAAAAGGTGGCAACAGGACTTACTTTATTACAAAAACTCAGCTGTCTGTCTGTCTGTCACGGGGTTGTATCTTTTGAACCGTAACAGTTAGACACTTGAAATTTTCTCAGAGTGTAATATTTGGCCAATTTAAGTCGAAAATTTGTTGTTACGGCCCATAGACTTAGATCTGGACACATTCCATGTAATAAGTTTGCGTTCATGATGAGAAAAACAAACTCGCCTAACTGTGTGGAGTGCGGAGTTGTTGAAGACTTACACCACTTATTGATGGAATGTGTTCGGTACGAGTCTGGTAAAAATGATTTGTTGAGGGTCTTGAGGTTGAACAGACTTGAAGTAGGCACATTCCCTAAAATCCTGGCTCAACCAAATGGCGATGATGCGGCGAGTCTGTTTAGGTTCATGCCCCAGATATGAGAAAACATGTATTTAGGGTACGATGGGACTGACATACGCATTGCGATTATAAGTCCCTAAATAAATAAAGAAAAAAAAAAAAATGTTGGCCTTTATAGCAACAAATTATCTATACTAATACTATAAGGAGGAAAGATTTGTATATATGTTTGTAACGAATAACTCAAAACTCAAAAACTACTTAACGGATCTGGATGAAACTTGACACAAAGATAGATTATAGCCTGGAATAGCATATAAGTTCCCGTGGGATAATTTCCTACATACACGCGGGCGAAGCCGCTGGCAATAGCTAGTTTAACATAAAGATAAAAATTAAAGGAGGTAAAATTATAATAATAATATCCTTGGACATTTCACACAGCGCCATATTATCGTCCCAAGCTAAGCAACCTAATGCTTGTGTCTGTCGGGTTTCTCTAGCAGGAATTTCTTAGTAGCAGCCTTTTTTTTTTTTTAAGGCTGGGAAATCATCCAATGACAGCTCCCGCTCTGGGTGGAGCGGAAGGGAGTGTCAGACTCTTACTGACTAAAACCTATCCATGTTCCTTCCGTAGCCCTTAATGTTCCGGGGTAGCGGTAACCCGGAGTCAGAGTTTGTGGCCGGTTGATGGAAATAGCTCGCCACCTGGTACATGGGACTTAAACATAACTGGTGAAATGTGGGTGTACTGCTTAACCCTCGAGGAATGCAGGCGTGATAAATTATATGATGTGTTGTCTATTACATATTAAAACGCATAGAAAATTTACAAAAATAATTTTGAAAATGTTATCTATATTTTGTTCAGGAAATCACACTCATAATTATTATAAAGGTGAAAGTTTTGTAGTTGTGTGTGTGTGTTTGTATGTTTGTTACTTCTTCATGCAAAAACTACTGAACAGATCTGGATGAAATTTAGATCAGTGATAGATTGTAACCTTGATTAACGCATAGGATTTTTTTTTTCGGTTAGTACAGACGCCAGCACATCATGCTATCCCTAACTGTCAAATTTTCTCAATTAAAAATGAACCTTATGTCTTTGCAATAAAGTTGAAATACTATCAAAGAAATTTGACAGATTGTGGTAACTTGATGTGCTGGCCTCTGTACATTCCCGTGGGATAATTTCCGACATCTACGCGGGCGAAGCCGCGGGCAGAAGCTAGTAAGGTATAAATACTCGTCTAGATGTAGGTGAAAACATAGTCATTTATTCTTAAGAAGTAATAAAACATAGGACACTTAATTCACGACACCTATAATCCATATCGACGTAGGCAAACCCACATTCAAACGTTACTTGGCAATAAATCTTATTTGTGTTGACTTCCTACAATGTAAGCCATTACCCCACCCATTATGAACCTTAACGTCCTATAAATAAGGATCAACGACGTGACGATGTATTTACCTCTGTGGACACTAGCCAAGTGCACGCAATGATAAAATACAGGAAATAAACTATGACAATTTTACAAATCCGACGAAATAAACTGTCTTTGGGTTCTCTTCAATTTAATAAATGTCATGTTTTCAGTTTTCATGGTTATTTGAGAGTATTTTTATGTATTTATTATGAACTAGCTTCTGCCCGCGACTTCGTCCGCGGAAAATTTCTTGTTGTAACATTATATATATCCTATGATACTCGGCAATACTGCAAATAATTCTGTTTTCGGAGGTATTTCTTTCCGACTTGCTAGACGAAAATTGCGATAGCTCGGCTAATATGTATGATATAAATATAATTTATAGCCTTATAGCACTCAGGAATAATGTAGCTTTCTATCAGTGAAAAAAAATTTGAAATTGGATCATTAGTACCGGAGATTACCCCCTACATACAAACTTACAAACTTACAAATTCTACCTCTTTATAATATTAGTATAGAAGTATAAATACGCTTTCTTGAATATAGGATGAAATTACGTCAGATTGATCTTCTTGGGTCTGAAGACTACAAACAGGTGCTGCGGGCCTACCAACACTTCAAATACCAATATTGTTTTAATAGCTTCACATGAAGGTATACAGAAAGTATAGCTTGATCTCTTTCATTGCATGCAGCTGAGATGAGAATGCTAAGAGGGATGTGTGGTGTTACGCGAATGGATAGAATACGTAATGAGTATATAAGAGGAAGTCTGAAAGTGACACCGGTGACTGAAAAGTTGTGTGGAAATCGGTTGTCATGGTATGGGCCATGTTATGCGGAGGAATGAGGAAAATGTTGTCAGGAAAGTTGTGAGTATGAAAGTGGATGGCTATACTAGTAGAGGGAGACCAAAGAAACGATGGATGGATTGTGTGAAAGATGATATGGCTAGAAAGGGAGTGACTATCGAGATGACGACTAATAGAGAAGTGTGGAAGAAGAAGACATGTTGCGCCGACCCCAAATAGATTGGGATAAGGGCAGGAGAATGATGACTGGTACAAGAGATGGTTGACTCCTGTATGATCGCTATGATAAAATATCCATTTTGAGTAAGTTTGTAGAAGAGAAAGAAAGACAAAAAGGAACTTAAAAAAAAAATGCTGACGGCAATATCTTTTTC
Organism: Hyppa rectilinea; assembly: GCA_951799385.1. NCBI lineage: Eukaryota > Metazoa > Arthropoda > Insecta > Lepidoptera > Noctuidae > Hyppa > Hyppa rectilinea. The sequence goes on along the minus strand of OX637322.1, from coordinate 9,576,338 downwards.
AGTTCGAGACTTTCGAATTGATATGTACAGAGACCAGCACTATTTAAAAAGAATAAGGTTCATATTCAAATAAGAATGTTTGACAGATTCGGATAGCTTGATGTGCTGGCGTCTGTTCATCATCTTCTTTTCGTTAACCTCGTGTCCGAATTTTTATGCTGCCCATGGGCCACTGACTTAGCTTCGCATGCTGTTGAGAAATATCTCTCTGACATGCTGGTTTCCTCACGATGTTTTCCTTCACCGATTTTTAAGCAAGTGATAATTATACAATACGCACATGAATCCGTAAAATCAGAGTTGCGTGCCTTGGGTTCGAACTCGAGACAGACTTCGCAGTCCGACGGCCACACGACTATTATAGGCTAGTGGGTTCGACAGGAGACCTATGACTTGGAAGTCCAACGGTCACACCACTATTATAGGCTAGTAGTTTTGACTCCAGACCTATGACTTGGAAGTCCACGGTCGACGGTCACACCACTATTATAGTGGTGTGACCATCGACCGTGTATAATAATTATAGGCTACCACTGCCTAGTACATCATAATTGCTTACGACAGAATCAACAATTTACTGGAAATCTTATGATTGTGGGGGGCAGTCAACAAACATTTTTACCTAGTCTTTGCGGTCATCGAATATAATTAATTACAATTTTGTTTTTGATCGTAGGTACAGTCAACAGCTGCACTTCTGTGGTTGCACATTTGCGCTACAAAAACCAACCTTACTGCTATAACATACAGTATTAAATGCTCTGTCAATGTCGAGTTATCACCACCGTGCCGTTGATTTTACTACGCGATGAGTGACGTCTTACTACGAGGAGCTCGTGGCTTAGTAATAACAGCCACACAGGTCGATTCATCAGGGTAAGCTACGCTTGCAGGGGTTGGTCGTGGATGGGTGACTATCTTTACATATCGTGCATCGGAAAACGCGTTAAGCTGTTGGTCATTACTGCATCTTTGACAGTCGTCACAGGCCGTCAGGAGCCCGCTAATCTGACGGTCCAAATCCAGTCTTAGCAGTCTTGTATCATATTACCTAGTTACTGGGTTGTGCAGGTCAGATAGGCAGTCGCTTCATGCAAAATACTTGTATTCAGTTTCATCCGGTTAGACTGGAAGCCGACCTTAACATAGTTGGGAAAAGGCTAGGCAGATTGCAGATTGATTGGGTGACCTACAATTGCTCGTGTATCGTGTTTAAGTTTACAGACACAAATCTCATTTACACAAACACCGAAACCCGGCACAAACTATTTCTACGCTACACAAATATTTGAGCCGTGCGCCAAACCTCGACACGAACACAGTGGAGTAGCTAATTGCCTGGCCACTTCGCCAATCAGTCTGTTAGGTGCTTTATAGTTTGAAGAGTCGTAGGTATTCAATGTGGAGAAAACAATACGAACATAAATGAAAACACTGACATTACAAATGAATGGGACTATTTTGGAACTATCAAATAAATCCAAACACCGAAATTAAAAAGTGATTTTTTAAAACGAACTAAATAATTGTGGTGGACCGAGTATGGGTTCTGCCAATGTTTGTCTAGCTATAGCGACTTAACTATTGGATATATTTAATTGAATTCGTATGCAGGCTGGGGACATCATTAGATATACGCAGTTTAATTTATGATCGTATTGTAGTCTCCACTTTGTATATTATACCGTGTTGGGACGACATTACCATTACCATTATCAGTATCCGCCTAATCTTTTCCCAGGAAAGATCTAGAATAACCACATGCAGCTAAATACTTGTATTTTTCATGGCGCTCCATGTAAAATACCGCCTAACTTAGGTAGGCAACAAAAGAGTGGTGTTGGCTTATACTCCACAACCAAGTTACCGACTAACACGATATCCCTTGGAAGACCTGGTTGTGAGACATTCAGACTTCTGACCACTGAAAACTGTTGAAGATCTAAAAATGAAAGCCGACACCAACGGCTTAACGTGCTTTTCAAGGCATTGAGGAATGTAGGTATATAAATATGGTCACCCATCCGCGGACCAACCTCGGCAAGCATAGCTCGACCTTATCTATCGACCCGTGCGGCTGTTTTTATTTAGTCACAAGCCCCCACGATAGGGACAACCATACGACAAAAAGAAACCACTGGCAATTCTAGTGCAAAGAGTATTTTGACCAAATCAAACACCTAAAACCAAACAAAAAAATAAAAAGTAAACCTTCAAACAGTAGTGTTGATTCGTCTATAAGTTTTTCCAATCAGCCAAACAAATAAAAATACTGGCATATAGTATTTTGAGACCATCAAATAACTAAATCCAAACATCGAAATAAAATAAAATAAAACTTTCAGACCAACTAAATAGTCCGTTACCCAACCCTTCTTGGAAGCAAGGAAAATGTTATGTTATTATGTATAGAATTGAAGATCCCTTTGCCGCTGGTCAAGACAAGAGGACATGTCATGCCCATGTAGTCTGCCGGGTAAGCGGGATTGTCCGAAAGGGTTACCGCGACCACGGTACATAAAGGGCTAAGGGGGAACATGGATGGGTTTTAGACAGTAAGAGTCTGACACACCCTTCCGCTCCACCCAGAGCGGGAGAAGTCATTGGATGATTTCCCAGCCTTAAAAACCCATCCCACGAAAGTTATATCCGACTAGACTGGGCACTGTTCGGGAAGCTACGCGAAATTTTCTAGTCCCATATACCGCAATGTTTCAAGACGAAAGTCATCGACCAGTGCGTGTTGCCAATGATGACCTATGGCACTGAAACGTGGTCGCTCACAATGGGTCTTATTACATAGATGACTAAAAGTTGTCCAAATGTTAAAGTTAGCTTGCAGTTACCTTCGTGATCGAAATGATCCGTAGAAGAACCAGCGGGAGCAGTGGTGCCCCAATGGTATCGGCCCCGACTTACGAGTTGCAGGTCGTGATTTCGTACCCAAGCAGGCGCTTCACTTTCAAACTCATTTATTTCAAATAAACCAATTACAGGCACTTTTGAATTGTCAAGGGGTCGGTCAGTCAGAAAGATGAAGCTAGTTGCCCATTCCAAAGCAGTAGGTACGTATGGAGAAGAACGGGCAAGAAACTCCATGGACACTCTTTTAAATCAAAATATGTGTACAAAAACTGGGTTTCATCACTCATGTTGAAATATACACGTGAGAACGATGCAGAACTTAATAAAAGCGTCCATAATTACAAGATTTAAGACAGTGAGACATTACAGGGAGCATGACATGCTCTCAGCCGTTAGGGCACATACAAGTCAATGTAAGACGTACTAACTTTGTGTATTTAATTTCATCGCCATTGCTCTCAAAATGGTGAAGAAAAAGATCGTTAGAAAACCGGCATGTCCTAGAACCTAAAATTCGAAGACAGGCGACGTCCGCCGTGTGGTGGATTACGTCCCACTACCTCTCTTAGAGAAGAAGCCTGTGTCCCAGCAATAGGAATATTATAGGCTGGTTATGTAGGAGAGCCAAGGTAACCGACATAGCCCGAAGAAACTTAAGTGGCAGTGGGCAGGGCTCATTGCTCGCAGAACAAGATGGTCGAAGGCCCAAAAAGTTCTGTAGTGCTATTCTATAACAACCTCACCGTGAAAATGTAGGTGAAGTGAGTTAAAAGTGAGCTGTCAATTAAGTACTTTCAATGAATAGTAATGAATGTTTTAATGAATCGTTTCAATGCCTAGCATTAAGTGCGACAGCTCACTTAATTTAACTTATCACAGTCAGATTTTGATGGATTCGACCGGCTGGAGTGGATAGGAGAAGACGTATTGTTAGAAGACCTCCCAGAAGTGGCGACCGCGTAGCGGAAGACTTAATGATAGAAGACCTCCCACAAGAATGACCTTGTAAAGACCGCTGAAATCCGCTGGATGCGGGAAGTAATGAGAATAGAAGATTTATGTAGATTTAAAAGATGCATCTCAGTATCATCTCGCATTAGGTACTTGCCCCGAGTATTTTCACAAGTATCCGATTTTACATTCCCTGTTTATTTACCCACCAACGTGGAAGATATTCATCACAGCTATCGCGATATTATCATCCACAAGCCGTCCGCTCCTGGACATAAGCTCTCCCATAAATCTTGGCTATGAACACCTCCGGTACTGTATTATACATGTAGGTAGATACAGCAAAGATATTATGTAAATCATTCCGCTTGCCAGTGAACGTCGAATAGCTCTTTCATTTACAGTTTAGCGATGTTTGGTTATAGATCGTGTCCAGGTTTCCCAAACTAAAGAAAATGATTTCAGAAATAATTTTCTATAGTTTGGGAACCTATTCTATCATATATCAAACACTGTGATTACATTTATGGAAACATTTAGAACCAACCCATAATGAAGATATTATAACCTTACCTCACAAAATTATTAACCAACTAAAGTATGGAATCGGAAAATTCCTCCGTATCGCTGTCGACTGGTAATGTACTCAAAAGGCTGGCAACTCTGGCCAAGAAAAAACCAGCCCTTGGATCAACGGAAGTGTAAACCAGTCGCTTGGAAAGAAGCTATGGGAAATTGTAGGGAATTTAGGGAATTTAGTTGAAAATTCTAGGTTTTAATTTACCTACGATTTTGGCTATCAGAGCCAACCTGTCTGCGGGAGTCTTAAAGTACGTATCTGTATTTTAAAGAAAAGACAAAAATAAAAATTCGGTATTTTATAGAATAATTAACCGTTCGTTAGAATATAAACTTTTATCTAAATATACAGTGTGTTAAAGTAAACGAGAGACATAATTTTAGGGGGTACTCATGAAAATGAACAACTTTGACTATAGAACTATACCTGAAATCACCAAAAAATAATCAGCTGTTTAGTACATTTATGTTCGCATAATTCGTCAAAATGTATGGAACAACTGATAATTTTTTTCACATTTCAAAGTTGGTCCCATGGACAAAGTTGTTGATTTTCATGAGTACTATACAACCTGAAAGTTTGTCCCTCGTGTCACTGGATATTGGTATTAAGAAATAAATATCAATCTATCATCATTATTTCCCAGCAATGTTCCCACTGCTGGGACACAGGCTTCCGCTCTTCAAGAGGGAGTGGGCCGCAGTGCGCTTTTACTGCTCCCGTCTTTCATTTGTTTTGCTAGATGGTATTCAGCCTTTGATGCATGAAATGTTTCCTTTAAACTCATACGTTCAATTACAGAACATTGAATACAATACATCATATACCGACAAAACCACTTAACTTGTCCAATTAGCTAACATGATGAGCAAATCCCTAAGCACCTGTTCAGGGATGTCAAATAAACATGCATCAATTTGAACCGCTCGGTTGAAAGTACCGCAGAGTAATGAATAGTATTCTGCGTTCGCGATTTAGTTTCCGAACATGTAAACAAATATTGATTTGTTTTTGGACAGTGAACTTTTAACACACAAACTTTACGGAATAAATTCTATAAATGATGGTGAAAACCGCATGTAAATCCTTAGCGTAGTTTATGAGAACAATGCGGTCACACGGACGGGCCGGAATGCGACTTAAATTGAAAATGTGTATGTAGATATGTTGGGGTCGGCTTCCAGTTTAACCAGATGCAGCCGCATACCAGTATTTTACAAGGAGCGACTGCCTATCTGACCTCCACAACCCAGTAACTGGGTAATACGATACCTCTTGGCAAGACCGGCTGCCAGATCTTCGGGCTTCTGACGACCCGTAACGACTGTCAAAGATGCACAAATGACAGCCGGGACCAACGGCTTAACGTATGTAGATATTGTAGGTAACTGCAAGACATAGCAAACAAAACACACGCTAAACATTTTTCTTTATTTTCTTTCTTTAAAACATAGCGAAGAAATAAACAGTTAACTATTATTAGCTCATAGCTATTCAACTGTTGAAAGATTTACGACGAAAGGAATGTTTAGTTTTATTTGAATGTCCTCACAGAATGATATATGATTAATCTAGAGATGATGTATGATGCTATAATTTAAATTAATACGTCCAGGTCATTTTACTGTAGTAAAATTTAAATTTATGTCTTCGCAATTTCTCTGACGGGATTCCGAACAACAGGAACCGGTAATGCGGTAAGCCCAGAGAGAGATGGCGTGACGAACTGAACGCATATAGGATTGGCAAGATGTTGCAAGAGATACCTAGTCAAGTCAACGCCGGCTGTCGCTGAAAATTTGCGCTGTGGCTCCGTCTCGCATGGGGTCGAAACATTATGCTGAGCGATGGCCGTTATGCGCGGATGTGACGCATTTTTCCCCACAACTTGTTTTTTAATGCGTCATTTTTGCCGCAAATAAAAGTATTTTCTTTCATTTTTCTTCTAGATATTGAAATATGGAACGACGGAATAGGCCTTTGCCCTGCAGTGGGACATAACAGGTTCAAAATAATTTCGCAATTTCGGCCAAAAATTTGAAACGAGCGAGCATCCCTATGGAGCAATTTATTGCTTAGTATTTTAGTCGTAGTCATTGATTAAAAAATTGTCAATCATCAATTTCGTTTAGATTTAGAACATTTATTTTTTGATTAATGTGTTCATAATAAGCGCAATTTCGTTGTCCATCTGTATTTATCTTACATTAGCTACCACCCGCGGAGACCCTAATTATTTTTCTAAGATAAAAACCCGCCTTGCCTTAGTTACCCCTTAAAACATCATCTATTCGGCAGTAAAAGTACCATCAAAATCGTTCCATTTGGTTCGGAGATCAGCCGGAACAAACAGACAGAAATTATAAAGTTTTTTCTAATACCGTAAATTACTTTCATATGCATTTAATAACACGCTGTTATTTTATCATTTTATACAGACACTACGATTTTATTATTTTGTATACTTAGATATAAAGATTGCGAAAAAAGATTACCGTCACTTCTTTACTAAACTTTGCATATTTTTCATACGGAAATGCACAAATAAATACACTCTAGGTATGAATTCAGTTCAAACAAAAAAAGCTATACGAACCATTTTTCATCACCAAAACAGCGGCAACACAAATGCAGGGCAATTCTCAAATATTATATCATTACTCCGAGGGGTGCTTAAGAACGCACGGTGCTGAATAGCCCACACATGCCGCTTGAATGGGACGAAATCGCTTCCATTTCCACCGACGAATCAAAGGGGGAGCGCAGAATCTGGGACGGGAAATATGAAGACTCTTTTACACTGGCTGGCGTACTGGCCGTATAGAATTCAATGAATTGCTTTTAGTTCTGACGATGAAGTTTCGATTTCTGTTTTGGAAATAAAAGAAGAGCGATTTGGAATTTTTAGCTTCCATTTTTAAACGTATGTATTTTTTTTGATAATTTTACTAATAGGTACTTATTGACATGTTTAGGTACGGTTGCCAGCGCATCAAGTTATACCAAACTGTCAAATTTCTCCAAATGATTTTCAACCGTAAATCATTCAAACTAACAAACTAAAAATCAACTTTTTAATTGGGTTCTGAATAACTAACTTAACTAGACGACGCTGAAAACACCAAGTTTCTAATCCGTTATTTTAAAAAAACTAGTACTTATGCGGTAAATCATATGAAGCAAAATAATCACTTTGAATTTTATATTTGATGTTTAAAATATCATTACAAATCTAAATATTATTTTAAAACCATGCCATTAGGAAACGACTATTTGGAACTGGGCTCCTTGCTTCTGTAGTTTCATAAGATGAGCTAAAATATTTTGGATTCTGAAGCAGTTGTTGTCTATGATAGCATATTAAAACATTAGCAGTAACCACGAAGTAAATATACTGGCAGTGACATAAGAAATGACAGTCCTTTCGAAACAACGATTTTGAGTGGCGCCCGAAATGGAAATAAGTTTACTTTGAAAGTAATTACTTGAGGTGACTGTTAAGTAGGTTAGATTCTTTTTTGACTAAATTTTTTTAAGTATTTTGGTTGTAACATTTATTCAATAAGCAAGTATCTTAACAGCCAGTGTAATATCACTTTCCATCAAGTGTACCGTTTGCCTGTTTCACGAAAACATAAAGAAGCATCAAAACAATGTAAAAATATATACCACAAAAATGTGTAGGTACCATCCTCTTTAACTGAAGACAGCATACTAAACTTATTTCCTGAACGTATTCCCCGATGCACCCAATGATAAGAATATTCCCAAAGGAAATAGCCTATTTGAATGGCCAGTATTAAGCTTTTATTCACTGTTCCATTTTAGAAAAATATTTTTAAAACATTCCTTGTACGGCTTAGCGGCAATAGTATTACAAACAAAATAAATCAATCTGCCTAACCTTTTTCCAACTATGTGGGGTCGGCTTCCAGTCTAACCGGATGCAGCTGAACACCAGTATTTTACATGGAGCGACTGCCTATCTGACCTCCACAACCCAGTCAGTAACTGAGTAATACGATACGTTGGTAAGACTGGCTGTCAGACTTTCGGGCTTCTGACTACCCGTAACGACTGTCAAAGATCCACGAATGACAGCCGGGACCAACGGCTTGGCGTGCTTTCCGCGGCACGGAGCAGTCTCACCATACCGTGTAAAGATGGTCACCCATCCACGGACCAACCCCGGCAAGCGTAGCTTAACCTGATGGATCGATCCGTGCGGCTGGTATTACTTAGCCACGAGAAGTTTTCAAAATGGAATAGCGAATTTAATCTTTGAACCTTCGTCATGACTCACAAGACAAAATAACTATGGAATACAGTTACGAAAAATTTCTTTATAATTACGCTCGAACGTAGGCGTCATACAGTTCATAAAGTAAAAGTTCATAACAGTACCTACTAATAGCCGTACAATGCATTAAGGGTCGTTAGCGTAAAAAGCGCTTAAAATTCCGCATCCGTTTTGCTGAAAAATACCTCTGGAGACTTAACTTCTTTAAATTCCCAGGGATTTAAAGCGAACGTAGCTGCGAAAGCCGTGAGCTGAACTAAACTACCATTTTGAGATGTTCCCGAGGGACAACTGATCTGGTTTTCTAACTAAGTCAATGGAATCAGTTCACAATGTTGACTTAATTAAATAGGTTTTGTATTTTGAAGCTCGTGACAGAAAACATGTTAGAACTTGAGACGTACCACTAGAACACGTACGTGTGATCTTGTATTCTTAAACGTCTGCCAAGAGGTTCTTGTTTAAGTGAAAATGTAAATGTCGCATAGTATGACATGTTTTTGTAGATTACAGCCCACTCCCTCTCACAGAAGAGTGCCTTTTTTTTTAAGCCTGGGAAATCATCCAATGACTTCTCCCGCTCTGGGTGGAGCGGAAGGGAGTGTCAGACTCTTACTGACTAAAACCCATCCATGTTCCTTCCTTAGCCCTTTATGTTCCGGGGTAGCGGTAACCCTTTCGGACAATCCCGCTTACCCGGCAGGCTTGGCCCTAAGGGGCCCCTTCATATGCTGACATCTCTTTGAGGCGCGCGTGGAACATATACGCGCCGTTCGGCACGGGCCTGGTGCTGATCGGGCGGTGAGTCACCCATTACTCACCGTCCGCAGGCCCGCGCCTACTTTGGCCGGGAGTCGTCACGTGGCTCCCGACGCCCGAGGCGTCTCCCGCGGCGGCTGGGACTCGAGGACCTTTCTCTCTCCCATCCCGCCACCTCCTTCGCGAGCAAGACTGTTTCGCAGAAGAAGGTGACTGCCTCCCACTCCCTCTCGCTTCGGACCATGGCTTGCACCAGGGCCGGGCGCGAGAGGTCGCCGACGCCGATCGCCTCTACGAGGACACGGCGGTGCTCCGGCAAGCGGGGCAGGTTTGCACCGTGTGCTCTACCGTGTCCTCTGGGCGATCCTCGCAGTGGTGACACTCGGGCGTTTCCTCCCGCCTGATGATGTGCAGGAACCTGCTGAAACATCCATGTCCGGTGACGATCTGCGTCAGGCGGTAGGTGAGGGCGCCGTGACGCCTCTCTAGCCACTCCACAAAGAGGGGCCTTACCGCCACTATCGTGGCGTGCCCCCAGAAGAGTGGCTTGTGTGGGAATGTATTCTTCTTCTGTGGTGTCGACGGTTTTGTATACTATACTAGCACTTGAAGAGTATAAGAAAGACTGTGTAGAGCAAAAGGCACTAAAACCATAATATTAGATTCATCAATTCATCACAAAGAAAAGTTCACTCAGATGCGGGCCTAATTTTAAACTGTTTAAAAACCCTTTCAATTATATATTTTAAAATAATTCCAAATTCGTTTGAAAGATCGAATGCAGGCAGAGTTATTTTCCTACATACTGTGCAACATGAGGTCGCCTTTCGCATCAGAACTCTACAGTACTTTGTATTGTTTGAGTCCAGTGGCAACATTGAGTGCGGATTTTACTGATGAAACTAAACGCTATCAGCACATCTAAACTGCGTTTAAGACCTGTCAGTGTCAATATTTTATAACAATTTAAAAACTGACAGCTCTTGAATTCCGAGCTGTCAGTCAAGAGCTGTTGAGCACACCTAAACGGAGATTAGGTGTGCTGAACGCGTTCAGTTTGATTGGTAAAATAATTAATTACTATTTACGTAATTGAATGTGTTTAACGCAGCTTATGAAGGTAGCTACAATTTCAAGTACCAAGGTGAATCTGAAACGAAACTATTAATACGTTGCTGACCTTAAAGCCAAACTTTCAAAGTCTCATGTGGTTGCAAGTTTCAGGGCAACTTACAACCACAACTACAAACCGGAACAAAGAATACACCGTGGAATCAGAAACAAGAATGGAGTTACCAAGAGTTACCAAATTATGTAAGCGAAGTTTCCATGATAGCATTATGCAATGTGATTTTTGAATAGAAAGTAAAACTTTATAGACAGAATTGTATTCAAATACTTTTTATTTCGGATTAATCAACATTAGGTAAAACCTGAGTTTTCACGGAGAGATTCTTACAGAATCCACCGACAGTTGATTAAGTTGTCATATCAATATGTCGAAGGGATTCGTTATCAGTGGGTCGCGACATCGAAAATAACACTCACAAAACGTTCGTTAACACTTTTAATTACTTGCTAACTCGCACTGAATACAAAATAATCAAGGATGGCTCCATTAAGAACTAAGGAACGCGGGAAGTTTAGCGCGGAGTAACGAACATCCAGACCACTCAGATTGACGGACCGATTCAAAGTGCCCTAACTCAACTGTCACCGTACACTTGTGCCTCCCCACTTACAGATTAGCCAACCTATCTGTCAACGTCAGTACCTGTCAATGTCAAATAACCGATTATACTTCCGGATCGACATTTGACTCGATTATTCACTCGGTGTTGCCATTACTCCACGCTAACCATCCCCAAGTTATTACTTGACGTTCCGAAACGTAAGCTGTCAAATCCAAAGTCCAATCCAAGCGGGATTGTCCGAAAGGGTTACCGCTACCCCGGAACATAAAGGGCTATGGAAGGAACATGGATGGGTCAAATGAGTCCTCCCGGTCTGGGTGGAACGGCAGGGAGTATCAGACTCTTACTGACTAAAACCCATTCATGTTCCTTCCTTAGCCCTTTATGTTCCGGGGCAGCGATAACTCTTTCGGACAAGCCCGCTTACCCGGCAGGCTTTGGCCCTTACGGACCCCTTCAAATGCTGACATATGTTTAACCTCTCTCTCTCTCCCTTCGTCATCGACAGCCGATTTTATCATCCCTGCTCTCAAAACGATGTGGAAAACAGCATGTCCCAAAACCAAAAATTTTAAGACATGTGGCATCTATCGACCGCAATGGGCCCACGATCGGGATAACAACCAACTCCCTCTCACAAAAAGAAGGCCTGTGTCCCAGCAATGGGAACAGTATAGGCTGATAGTTCTTTAACATTCTACTTACAACCCATTGTCAGTATAAGTAAACAGGTATCTTCTGGGCTTCATCTGCGTTCCATCGTAGCCCACATCAACTGCTTTCCACCAGACGAAGTCAAAGGTAGGCCCTTCCCACAATCTATAAATTAATTTTAATCGTCGTCGTGTGAGAAGAAAAAAAACAGCCCACTTCCCGATATAGGTGGCGGTAGTGGCTGTGATGGTAGTGGGGTGGTGTTGATACAAGGCAACTAAGACATTTATCAGCGTCTTAAGCAAACCATGAGCCTATAGCAGTCCACGGCATCCATAAGCCTATCCAATTGGTCGCTACTGAGCTTCATCATCAGGGTCATTCTTTCCGTTCATTCACTCAACCTAGCTTGAGGAAGTCATAAAATAATGGATTAAGTAAAAAAATGGAGAACTGAGCCTTTCGAACCTTTTATGGTGGGCAGTGATAGCCTAGTGGTGTGACGGTCGGACTGCCAAGTCATAGGTCTCCAATTCAAACCCAAGGGACACACCTCTGATTTTACAGATACATGTGCATATTGTATAATTATCACTTGCTTAAAATAGGTGAAGGAAAACATCGTGAGGAAACCAGCATGTCTGAGAGATATTTCTCAACAGCATGTGAAGCTAAGTCAGAATTCCATGGGCAGCATAAAAACTCTGACACCAGGTTAGTCAACTAACCACACGAGAAGAAAAAGACCTAATAAGGTCTTTATTGGTCATCCCATGCATAATAATGCATGGGATGACCAATATCAACCATAGAAGTACCCCGATTGACCGTATATAAAATCCCCTCACTCTAGAATTGTGTTTCTAAAGGCCTTAATAGCAATACCTTTTCCAATTCTCTTCACGAAATACTCTTAAATACCTCTTAATAAACCTGAGACTAATAACGCCGAACAGTCAGCGAAAAGGCAGGGAAAATTGCAAAATTTTAAACAGTTTTTAAACGAGTCATTTCGGGGTTGAGTGGAAGTAACTAGATGCGCTAGATCGAGGGAATGGCTTTCATTTCGTTGTAAATTCTTCAAGTTAACGCCTTATTCAATTTCACTGTGTTCTCGTTTACATTTCGTTTTCTCGCTAGGATTTTGTTGCGATCTGGACTGCGACTGGAGTCGCTGGCGTTTGCAGTATTTACCTAACTTTTTTTTGGTTTAAAACTCTTCTTCTTCCGTTGCTTTATATTATTAACTAGCTTCTGCCCGCGACTTCGTCCGCGGCAAATTGCGATATACTGTTACTGTTTAGGCAGCGCACGCAAATAATTTTCGGAGATATTTCTTTCCGACTTGCTAGACGAAAATTGCGATAGCTCGGCTAATATGTATGATATAAATATAATTTATAGCCATTAGCACTCAGGAATAAAGTAGCTTTCTATCAGTGAAAAATTTTTTGAAATTGCATCATTAGTTCCGGAGATTACCCCCTACATACAAACTTACAAACTTACAAATTTTACCTCTTTATAATATTAGTATAGATTTATATTTAAAATTATATTTATTATGTCGGCGAATAATGACGATTTATTATTATATTGTTGTTCTCAATTTACTTGTGCCGATATCATTATAATAAAAATAAAATACGAAATCACATACAAAAAGACTGCTCGTCTTAAAACCTTCCATCACCGTACAGAAAATAAATATTATGCGAATATACAATATTGTAAAATTCCATTTAAGGCTAATAAGTACATATTCCATTTAATTTTGATTCAAAAATCTGTGACGTCACATTGTTATATTTCATACAAATAACGTACGTAAATTCCGTGTTTTGACAATTTATAAAAGGTGAAATTATTGACCTATAGTGACAATATAGGTAGATATTAATAATTGAAGTTAAAAATTGTAAAGTTTGAAAAAAGAAGTCCTTAGTCCGACATTGGAACGGCATTTGGCATGCGTTATCTTTGCATGTGTCATTTCCGTCGCTCCCATTGATTTTCCGCCATTATTGTCCGCTGAATCATCGCGTTCTTTGATGTAATGATTTACGAGGACTTTTTTAATAGATTTGTGTACCTGCATAAAATCTTTGGTTTGGAATAGTTTTAATCAATACCTTTTTAATACGTTAGTAGTTTTAGGTTTTTTTATTTGTTTTGTAAAATTTATTGTAGGGTAGAAAAATAAATGCCTCGCAAATACTTTCATACTTTCAGTCTTCCATCTCTTTCCTACATGCGCACTTAGCTTATCACCGTCCTTATCACCGCTAACGGTGCGACTGTGGGGAGTGTATCGGTCATTATTAAAATGGTAGTACGTTACTGGTACATCTTCTTTTTCATTCTGTTGCAACCAAGATGCATGTCCTTATCGCTCATCGAATCTTTGTTGCGAACGCATACGCACAACATCTTTAAAACTGCTCGAGCATAACGGTCTACCGTCACAAAAACTGCCACTATTTTTTGTCAGGTGCTAAGCTCAGTGCCTTCAACACGCATACGTGTCGCCAAAATCTATACTGAGTACCCTAAACACGCGTTAAAATGTATGAACAATAATAAACATATATTTGTGTTGAAGGCACTGGCTTTGGATGTATTGAGCACGTATGTGTACGCACTGTGTGAAAGAACAGAAAACACACAGCTGTTTTCATGGCAGTGTATATGGGTTAAAAACCGAAGGAAAAGAACGTGTGTGTGTGTGGTGAAAAGCGTTAGTGAATCCTATTGTGCGCCGCTTTGAAATATCCAGCAGGAATCGAATCTCCTGACGACGTTGAAGACGACAATCGACGATGACGGTGAATTGAAGGTAGGTGCTGCACGTTTCCTACTAACCTCCTGTGTTTTGGTATCATACTTTCATCGTCCTTCCTTGTCCTTTCCTTTCCTTCCTTCGTCCGTCATCCTATCATACTTTTCGCGTCGCATTTGCAAGGTCATTCACATGATACACGAACACGTACTTTTTCAAACCCCGCATCGCCATATATTCCACTATTTTAAACCAATAACCGGTTTTGTAGCGCATCGGCGATGTTCGCTGATGCTACTACCGATGACTTCTACGGAATAATCCGGAAAAGGAGTGCATCGCTTCTGCGTCGCTGTAGGGGCAGCTCGAACGGGATCCTGAGCGTGTTGTCCGAGCGGTGGGATTCTCCTTTCTTGCGTAGATGGTTGCGGCTGCATGCCAGTGCCTGCACATATATATATCTTTGACTTTTTTCTTTGGACATATTGTGACATTTTATTTATTTTTAATTTTTAATTATTTTTTGGACATTTTTTAATATTTTGTATTTGACTTCTAATTCTAAATTCAATTCAAATTAATTAATGTATTAGTAATATTATTTTATATTTATTAATAAGTATTGTAACATTTATAGTGCAAGCATGGCTAATGTAAAATTCTTTTTTAATTTTAATATGGGTTAATGTTACCTGAAATAAATGAATTTAATTTAATTTAATTTAATAACCTGCGCCTGGGGATATTCACTGGCAATTTAACATTTCCGCCCAATAGCAGTGTTATTGACGTTCCGATTCTATGAGAAATTATAGTGTTCCTGTTTTAGCATGACAATAGCGGTCATTCACCCATCACATTTCAGCAAACAAGAGGCTGTTAATGTCCTGAATAAAAATGTATCTTGATGTTCAACATTTTCCAATAACACCATACATGTATTTTTAATTTTTAGGTTCCTACAGAGAGATTAGGGGAAGGGCTCCCCTACAGCCATCTTCTTCTGAGCGTGTCGATAGCAAAAATAATACCTACATATTATTATAAATATATTTTTTAATTTGTTTTGGCCCAAAATTCAGCAACGCGACTACCGTTCGCTGACACAGCACATTAGGTTCTCACGTGTGCATGCGGTGCCAGATGGGAGGTGAGCCATTGTCTGTGGGGAGACGCCCCGCATTCTCTTCGGAGATCTGCACCGTCTATGAATCCCCTCTTGTGGAGGTTGTCCTTACTACGACCTACTTGGGTACGAAGTCTGTTTAAGGTTTTCCAAATAGGCCGCGGTAGCTTGTGCCCAGATGGGAGGCTTTCTGAAATCAGGAGGCTTAACGTGATAGCTTTAGTTTTCTCATAGAATCTCGTCACATTCATTCACACCAACCTATTTCTGCACTCATTTCTACATGTTGATATAATCTGAAGGGCGCTTAAAGTACTAATGTTTTATGAGCCAATAAAGAGGTCTCACTCGATCCCAGTAACGCGTCAAATTCTTATTTCATTCCTGTTTTATTATAGGAAAACATCTGTATATACCTAGCGTATAGGTGAGTACGGAAGTGATTTTGTAATCTGTTTTTTTGTTTCAGATCACAGGATGACAGGCTGTACGACTGACATCAAACTGACTACTAATTAGGAAAAATACATTACAATATTGAGCGCTACGAAATATCTAAAAAAGGCTTCATTTATTCACTTGTGGCTTAGTTGTCAGATGCGTGACCGTAAAACTATATTATTATTAAGAAATAACTGCGTATTTATAATTTGTAACGTATGTAATTAGTGTATGGCCCATTTTTTCGTAGCTTTAAAGAGCGTTAAGGTTTCATTACAATACCCGCAAACAATTTACAGAAAGCATCAATTTTGCCATAAAAAAATGTAGGTACTAAACCTTCTTTAAAAAAATGAAGTCATCATGCAGTGACATAAAATCCCATTTTCCAAACACATTTCACAAACAACAAACGACGTTGTATTATCGTTATAAAACGTCAAAACGTTCCACGTTTCTGGTTTATTGCAGTTTTCTTACAAAGGTATAAAGCACTCAAGGCGCAAGCACTTGTGTACGCGAATGTGTATTTGTACAAGCGTTTTATGACGTACACTCGCTTTGGGACGCGTAATCGTAATCTTCATGATTGTACCGAATAAGTGTGTTGATGTTCATGGTTTCAATTGTATTAACTTTGTATGGGTATCATTGTACTTGGGATATTTTGGCTGATTGTACGTTTATTTTTTAGCAATGAGCCTCGTCTTGCGGTAGATTATCAGGGTCTTAATATTAGCTTTTTCTTTCTTTTTCGTGTGTTTAGTGACTAACCTGGTATCAGAGTTTTAATGCTGGCCATGGAACTCTGACTAACGCCCCACACTGATGAGAAACCATGCAACCAACCTCTCAGGCATGCCGGTTTCCTCACGTTGTTTTCCTTTTTAAGCAAGTGATAATTATAACGTAGCGTGACCCCATTCCTCTACTTTAATGCGTTTTATCGAAGTCATTTTTTATTTAGATATTTATAAAGCAAAAAATACGTGTCTAATATTTTTTTATCATCTGACTGTCGAATTAAACATAATTTCTTTTTTTACTCTGTCATTATCCCTATACCGACAGTATCTTTGGTGATAGTCCCACGATCATAGCAGGTGAAAGGAGACGGACGAAAAACTAATGACCTTCTGTGGATGGGGGGGGGGCAGACCGTAGGAGGTAAGGCCTGGCCTATCACGATCTTGCTTTGTGCGAAAATATGCCGACAGGTCGCAGGAACGTTAGCTTTCCAGACACTGCCGATAAAAATGCAGTTTTGTTATGAAAAATAATAATATTTTGCATCGAAAGTGCCGCGTAATGCAATCAATTCTCCTTGAAGGCATGAACTTTGCGCTAGACATAAACGCTACATTATTGACAACAGTGGGTATATTAGCTTTAAAAGCGTTTGAACATAACAATTATGTCAAGTGTTTATCACCGTTATTGACAGCTTTATTCCACCCCCTGCTGAGTAGGTATAGACCTTGCTCTTTTTGTGCCATGCTTCCTTGGTCTTAGCAAGTCGCATCCAGGTCTTTCTGCTGCTAAATATACCTTTTTTTATCCTTTTTCTCGTTTGTAAACAGAAGTCAAAGGTTTAACCTTTTGAACGCCATTGCCACACATACGTGACAAGCAAGCACATACCCTGTACGCCAACGACATAAATATGTGACAGTGGCAACAACACTATAACAGGAAATAAACAATTAAATCATAACTTTTGTGAGTGTTTATATTATAGATATCTTAAAAATTGAAGCTCTCGTACGTATTTAATGACACGAAACAATTTAAAAGACAGCATGGATATTGGGAAATTCAAGATAACAAGAAGAAATAAGTTTGTAGCTTGGCGTAGAGGCACGCGCGTGCGTTTATGCTCTGGCTATCAAAAGGTGAAGCTAAAAACCAGCGCTTGGCAACTCGCTAGAGGACCTAAGCATTATGCTCACGCTTTAACCTTTTGCTCCCGGTGTTATAGTTTTGTGTATTTACCATTTCTGCTGCCTAAGCTGTAATACTGGAGACAATTAACGTTTATTCTATTGTATTCTTCCTCGCGACATACTGTAGGTATTCCACCCACCAGTTTACGAAGTATGTACTCTTGTGTAAAAAAAACAAAAGTGCTGGACCAAAACCCACTTCGTCCTCTGAATTATGCTATAAAATAACTTCGTTTCTATTGAGTTATTTTCTGTGGGCTGCAAGGGCGTGTGCCTCCACGGTGAAATCTTGGACTTAGGCGTCATATTTTTAAGCGGGATTGTCCGAAAGGGTTACCGCTACCCCGGAACATAAAGGGCTACGGAAGGAACATGGATGGGTTTTAGTCAGTAAGAGTCTGACACTCCCTTCCGCTCCACCCAGAGCGGGAGCAGTCATTGGATGATTCCCCAGCCTTAAAAAAAAAAAAAGGCGTCATATTTTAAGCGGGATTGTACGAATGGATTACTGCTAACCCGGAACATAAAGGGCTAAGGAAGGAACATGGATGGGTTTTAGTCAGTAGGAATCTGACACTCCCCTCTGCTCCACCCAGAGCGGGAGGGGGTCATTTGATGATTTCCCACACACAAAAGACAGGTACCATATTTACGATATTATTTAATGTGTTTTTGACAGCATTGCCTGATTTCACATTTGGTAATTAGTGTATGAAACCATACATTTTAACTATGCACTTAACACTCATGTTTAATAACCCATGTCATGTAACAAGTTTCATATATATTCCAATTTTTAATTACCGTTGGTAAAATAAATGAAACCAATTTTGCCAAGCGAGAGATAGTTGCTAGACACCTTCAAGGGAAACTTCACTAACAAACTTCAGCAGTACTCTAAAGTGTAGAGAAAGTTTTGTCTCCATATCACCTTCACTGGGCTTAACACGAACGCGCGGAGTAAACGTATGTAACGTAAGTTCAAAAGATTTTAAACGATGAAAATACTCGACTAGCACATAATAATACTTTGCTTTGAGACTTTTTCAGATCTGGATAAGACTTTTTTTGTTGTTTATTAATTAGTGTGTGGTAGCTGATATAATGTCAAATAATTTAATTTAAGTTTTGTGTTGTGTTGCGAATCATTTTGCGTACTATTGTATAGAATCAAGTTCTTCTTACTGAACAAGAAGACGTGCAACTGGGGAGTTTTCGGCGCCATTTCTTCCCATCTTTATGAAGTGGTGAAAGAAGTAGTAACGCCCGCCGCGTTTCGGGGGACTTTCTTACATAATTTTGACTTTCAAAACGTGCTGATTCTAGCCTAGTGGTGTGACCGGCGGACTGCCAAGTCATAGGTCTCGAGTTCGAACCCAAGGCACGCACCTCTGATTTATCGGATGCATGTGCGTATTGTACAATTATCACTTGCTTAAAATCGGTGAAGGAAAACATCGTAAGGAAACCGGCATGCCTTTTTTTTTTTTTTTTAAGGCTGGGAAATCATCCAATGACTGCTCCCGCTCTGGGTGGAGCGGAAGGGAGTGTCAGACTCTTACTGACTAAAACCCATCCATGTTCCTTCCGTAGCCCTTTATGTTCCGGGGTAGCGGTAACCCTTTCGGACAATCCCGCTTACCCGGCAGGCTTGGCCCTAAGGGGCCCCTTCATATGCTGACATCTCTTTGAGGCGCGCGTGGAACATATACGCGCCGTACGGCACGGGTCTGGTGCTGATCGGACGGTGAGTCACCCATTACTCACCGCCCGCAGGCCCGCGCCTACGGTGGCCGGGAGTCGTCACGTGGCTCCCGACGCCCGGAGCGTCTCCCGCGGCGGCTGGGACGGGAGGACCTTTCTCTCTCCCATCCCGCCACCTCCTTCGCGAGCATAACTTTTTCGCAGAAGGAGGTGACTGCCTCCCACTCCCTCTCGCCCCGGACCATGGCTTGCACCAGGGCCGGGCGCGAGAGGTCGCCGCCGCCGATCGCCTCTACGAGGACACGGCGGTGCTCTGCCCATGCGGGGCAGGTTTGCACCGTGTGCTCTACCGTGTCCTCTGGGCGATCCTCGCAGTGGTGACACCCGGGCGTTTCCTCCCGCCTGATGATGTGCAGGAACCTCCCGAAACATCCATGTCCGGTGAGGACCTGCGTCAGGCGGAAGGTGAGGGCGCCGTGACGCCTCTCTAGCCACTCCTCAAAGAGGGGCCTTACCGCCACTATCGTGGCGTGCCCTGCGCTGGGTTGCGACAGTCGCTGATTCCAGGCCGCCATGAGATCGCGCCGGAGGTCCGTCCGCTCCGCCGCAATTTGCTGCGGAAACGGAGTTTCCCCCCGGCTTAGTGCCTCCGCGCGCCACTCGAACAGGCGCGCGAGGACTATCGCCTCCAGATCCCACGGCGGCAGTCCGGCAAGGAGGCTTGCCGCCTCGCCCGAGATCGTGCGGTACCCCCGGATTAGTCGAATGGCTACCACCTTTTGGGGCGCGTTCAGATAGTGAGCGGCTCGTCGCCGCAATGAACGCGCCCACACCGGGGCCCCGTATAGGGCCATGGACCGCACGACTCCCGCGTAAAGCCTCCGGCAGGAGGCGTTTGGCCCCCTCAAATTGGGCAAGAGCCGCTTTAAGGCGGCCCCAGTCCGTTCCAGCTTGGGGGCCAAACGTCGGAAAACCGGCATGCCTGAGAGATATTTCTTAACAGCATGTGATGCTAAGTCAAAGGCCCATGGGCAGCATTAAAACTCTGACACCAGGTTAGTCACTAACCACACGAACAAGAACAAGTCAAGTTATCATTTAGTTTGAGTTCTATGGGTGATACGAATTGGGCATTTCAAAGGGTAGTCAATAACGTTACTTTTTATGAATTGTCAAAACGCGGCATTTGAACGTGATTTGTATGAAATATGACAATGAGACGTCACAGATTTTAAGAATCAAATGGAATACTTATTAGCATTTAATGCAATTTTACAATTACTTCTTCGCATAATATTAAATTTATGTACTGATATGGGAGTTTTTAAGATCTGGTGGAGTGGTCTTTTTTCTACTATGTTATTTGTTTTTTTTTACCGTTTAAAATAGTCAATTGTGATTGTCACAAATAATTAAACCGAAATGCAATAGAATGGTTGTATTTCTCGATTAACGATCGACCGAAAATATTTTTCGTTTCGTATCGTTCGTTTGTGCTAAGGCTTCTGAACTACCTCGATCGAGCTCCTCCCAGCTAGTTAGCACTTTCAGATCAACTTAGACCTTTGTGTTTTAATAGAGCCGATATTCTGAGATAGTTGCCAGTGGTTGCAACACTGGCTTTTATTGTGGCTCTTTTGTTTTTACTTTCTTAATCTTATTTTCTTGTACTACCAGTAGCTGTGCGATAGTTATTGGTCCCGTGGTCTTCTTCTTTCTTTTCGTGTGGTTAAGTGACTAACTAAAAAGTTTGTATGCTGCCCATGGACCTCTGGCATAGCTTCGCACTTGCTTCACATACTTCCCGTGATAAAATATGAAAGTTACAAGGATGGTAGCGACGCTTGACTTAGTTGACTGGATATACTTTTATTATCGCCACTTGTGAAGGCTTTTAATGGACTCCAGTTTCATGAAGCTTCTTCAGACACTTACACTGCCGCTTAACACTCATATTTCGCTGAAAATCGTGATACTTTTTTTTAAATAATTTTAGGCCGGTTTTTCCAGCCGACTGCGTAGGAATGCTGAATCTCCATACATGTTGGAATCTTCTGACATGGTTACCAACCAAGGACTGACGTTGGGTTAAGATGGACAAAAGGTACATTTTGTTTTTATACTAAAACTGGCCACGAACTGACAGCACCGGTGCTCCAAACGTAAAATAGATATCGTTTCAGCATTTTAATGCACTAAAATAAATCATTAAAATCGTCACCCTATTTTGAGGCTTTCCCGCAGTCGAGTAAAAACGACACCTGTAAGTAAAATTTATTCTAGATTGCTATAATATCTTAATTAGCCTTCATCCTCTTACTAGAGCTAATCACCTAAAATAACTACCGCCATCGCACCACATGTAGTGTTGTGCCGACTGACATGGTAATCGAGTAATTAAGTTCAAACATTGAAGCCTCGTTTGCATCTGCTCCCGACAGAGTTAATCGTGTTAGTTAAATTATGCCCGTGGTACTGTTGTATGGCGTGATTTATAAGCGGTAGCGAGTTGTGAGCGTCATTGACATGCGTAGAAATGCGAATTCCACCAATGAAACTGAACGTGATCTAAACCATAAGAGTCAAGTCAAATCAAGAGTTAGTTGTCACTGTCATTATTGTTGAGTAATATTGATACTAACAGCCCTTAAACGCGCTTTAGATGAGCAGTCGGTCGATTTTGTGAACATCTCAGTGTGTGCCTTTGCACCTAATGGTAAGGGTTGACACTATTGACAGCTTACTTTAAACTCACTTCACCTAGGTTTTCACGATGAGATTTTTACAGAATAGCTACACAGATCACGTTTAGCTTCAGAGGTGAAATTGTTCCTTAGTATTGGTGAACATGGCGCACCCAAAGATTGCTGTAGCTACCGGTCCACGATTACCTAGGTAAGCTGTTCCTTCACGTATTCCATCACGGTTCACTCTCTAGTAAAGACTTGCTCATATTTCCTTGGCACGCTACGTGAACAAAATATCAGTCTTTGATTTAACACATTGAAAAAAAGTTTTGACAAATATAAAATGCGCTGAAGTCGTTGGCAAGGGTTGGAGCGTAAGGTTTTGACTTTTTTTTTTGTAAATGAGCCTTTGACTGACTTTGGCAAATATAATGATAATTAAGAATCGATATTCTAGTCTCTCTCTCTCTAATCAATAAGTTAGAGATTTTTTTGATAGATTGAGATTGAAATTCATCACAGCGGGCCTTATCAGAATACCAGCGCTACGGCATTTATTTATTTTATTAACATCGCATATTCTTCAACATCGCAGCATTGTGCTGAGATAGGGGCTTTTCGGCCTCGCACAAGTCTTTGTTTTTCCTTTTATATTCTGTTTTGTTTTTATTATATACTAGCTGACCCGACAGACGTTGTCCTGTCTTAACTGTGATACCTACCCTACCTACCTGCCTACCCTACCTACCCTACCTACCCTACCTACCCTACCTACCTACCTACCCTACCTACCTACCTACCTACCTACCCTACCTATCTACCCTACCTACCTACCCTACCTACCTACCCTACCTACCTACCTACCCTACCCTACCTACCTACCTACCTAACTCGAAAGTTTCTTGCAAAAATGTGCAATAAAAATATTTTTCTCATACAAACTTTGCCACCCCTTGTAACCCTTTTAGGGGTTGAATTTCCAAAAAATAATATGCCTATATCCTTCTCATGAATGCAAACTATCTACATACCAAATTTCAGCAAAATCGGTTGGGTGGTTTAGGCGTGAAAAGGTAACAGACAGACAGAAAGACAGAGTTACTTTCGCATTTATATTATTATTATTATTGTGGATATCTTTCGTTTCTTTCAAATTACAATGTGAAGGTTATTAAAAATACAAGAATTACCCCTCTATACTTTTGTGCTCACTGACTTATAATCAATATATTTAGTCTATGGTAGATCACTGCTGAGCGTAGGCTTCACCTTGTCCTCCGCATGTACACACATCAAAAGTGTCTAGGGATCAACATATATTTTTGCAATAACTTTTCTCTTGATTGATATTAATTTAAATTTTCTTTAAGGATTCATCAAATAAAGTGTTTTCGTTTGTCACAGTAAAGTTATTGCAAAAATATATGTTGATCCCTAGACACTTTTGATGTGTGTATCTGTCAAATATAATCAATCCAGAAAATAAGTCAGAATATCCAAGTTATAAATTCGCTCCGCTGTCGCTTACAAACTGCTGCAAAGGTTCTAACCCACGACGCGTCGCGACTTGTTTATTGCTAAGGGTACACAATTGACGCAGGTGTATGACCGTCGATATAACTCATTAGATCACGCCATCTTCCCACGGGGTTAGGCAGAATCCACAGATTGTTGGTTTTCCTAGTTTATCATTTGTAATTTCGAGTTACGACTGTATGGACATACATAGTACATCATTGCACATGTAAGTGAGCACGCCCTTTTACCTGGAAGCTTTTTTTTGTTTTTATTTATGCCTGAGTACAGTGTTAATTACTTTCCATACGTTAAATGTGTAGAATCAAGTTCTTCCAACTAAACAGACAGCTGTGCTACTGGGGAGTTTGTTGCGCCACTTCTTCCCAGCTAAAACACTAGGAAATGGTGTAGGGTGGGCGTTTTTGGGGGACTGTCTTATGTAACTTGGACCTTCCAAAAAGTGCTGATTTTCAGCCTAGTTTGAATAAATGACTTTTGATTTTTGTTTTTTTTTTTATTTTGATATATCAGCCTGAATCATGAAGTGTCCAGTTAATTTGTCCCTAATATCATGTACGTTTATAGTCATGCTTGCTTCAATCCACCACTTAATGATGCCAAACATTCATGCTTTGTATACTCACTAAAAACAAACATGTCAAACATGATGATGTCAAAATGAAACGAAAAATAAAACATTGCAATAAAGAAAACATTGTACAGACGTGTATTTTAATTCATTGACAATCTTTCAGGGGATAAAAGTGATCAGAGGAGCGACACACAAAAATCTGCTTCTTCATCAAATTATTTAATTCATACCCAAATGAAAATACTATGGAAGAGACGCATTTTTATTAATTCAGAGTTAGCCCATTAAAAAAGTTTTCCAAATTCATAAATACTTTCACCTCCTTACAGATTGCCAATGAATTCAAAGTCAGCCTGTTTAATGACATAGGTAATGTAGCTTTCTTTCTTCCATTCTTAAACAATCAAATTATTAAATGTATATACAAATCTGTTATGTTAAGATTATAATAATATTCCCGCACCTAGTTCTTTTAACTTAAAGGATAGCTGTGCTACCGGGGAATAAGTTGCGCGACTTCTTCTTCCCAGCTAAAGCACTAGGAAGTTTTTAGTCTTATATCATTTTTAGGGTCCCGTACCCAAAGGGTAAAATGGGGCCCTATTACTAAGACTCCGTTGGCCGCCCGTCCGTTCGTCTGTCCGTCTTTCCGTCTGTCACCAGACTGTATCTCATGAACCCTGATAGTTAGACAGTTGCCTTTATAACAAACAAATATTTAAAAAAACAGAATAAAATAAATATTTAAGGGGGCTCCCATTCAACAAAAGTGCTCGCACTTGACCGGTTTTTTGTTCGAAATGTGCTGAATTTCAACCCTAGTTTGAAAGAATGACTTTTAATATGATTTGTTATCTCCCGCTCACAAAATCGCTCCGCTACCGTTTGTGACTTGCGTTAAAAGTCATAATGAATGAAGCGTCACAAAATCTTAACAGTTTACAGTTATGTGGGTGGTTCTTCTGGTTGGGCTTCGGCCGTCGACTTGTGGGACTGAAACATTGTAACACTGCAATAAATTATACTTTGCATTTTATTTCTATGTGATTTATTGAGTGAAATGTAGGAATTAATTGTGATAGAGTAGTATTATGATGTGGTTTTTAAATCATTGGTCTGTGTTGACCGAGAACATAAAAGTTGTGATGATAATAAATTGTAGTAAATTAATTCGACTTTTGTGGCAATAAATCATCTACGAGTTTAAAAGTCGCCACAGGCAAAGAATCCATCTTGTCAACTATGAAGAAAGCGGTCATAAAGTCGTATTTTTGCAAGATATTTTGTTTTTATTTCAAAATAATGCTTACGGAGAATAATTACTCCATTTTAATGATTTTCACATACCATCAATAGATAGTTTGAGTCAATAAGACAGAATTCTTACAACACGCAATTTAGCACTAATTGATAGAAAGTCGTGTATTAACTGAATTGTAAAATTCTCAAATATTCAGTTTCAAAGACATTTTTACGACAAAAAACTTAAAAGTTCAATCAAAACAAAGTATTGTAGTATGTACCCTTTTGTTCCGTCTACCCTCGCTTTCTTTCTAAGCGCAGAAATAAAATCCTCACTTAAAAACTGAGCTAACGTCGTCTTACTCGCAGACAGCGTTGGGAACTTCGTTAAATCCTGTATAAGCTAAAGATCCATTCTTACTTCCAGTTAAAAGAGATAAGTTTGTTTTAAAAAAATATTTTAGAAAATAAAGCTGGTGACCAGAGAGCTGGTGAATTTTTAGGCCAAAGATTGGCCTAATTGGCCATTGCCATCGAACATGGCACCGCTGCCAGCTTTTTGGGCACATTGCCCACTGACTGCAATGGGGATGAATTTTTTGACTCCCTATGAGCTCTTCCCGTTTTTTACCAACTGTACATATATATTGTATTTAAGATTTGTTCTTAATTAGTATCGTTAGTCTGAATAAACAAAAGTATAATATATACAAAAAAAACTTAGTTTACACAAGTCCAAACACCCTTATAACAATACAATACAAACAAGTAAAGTTGCACAATGCTTTGTTACGTCATGTAAGTACACAAAAACAGATTCATCAAAGGACTTGCATACTTTATTTACACAATTAATTAGCTTTTTTTTTTGAGGTTGGTAAATCATCAAATGACCCGTCCCGTGTGTAGAGCGGAAGGGAATGTCAAACTCTTACTGACTAAAATCAATCCATGTTCCTTCCTTGGCCCTTTATGTGTAAGTATATGTACGTAAAAATATTCCTTCGCATCGCTGTCAACAGGAATAGTGTCAAAAAGGCTCGTCATACAACGTGGCGGCATTACCGCGTTGTATGGCAATGCTGATTCATTGACAAAAAATTGGCCAGCCCTCTGGTCAAATGAGTGAAATGAATGGTCGACCAAACGCTTGTCGGTGTCTAGAAAGACCAAGTGGGCACTCGGCCCCACGGCCCAAAAGTTTCAGCACCAAAAGAGCACCCATAAAAAATTGGTGAAAACTTAAAGTAAGCTAACAGCTGTTGGCGTTTTTTGTTAAATTAAATCAAGCTACAAAAATGCAAACACTGTGACCAGAAAATTCTGATAACGTTTTGATTTAATTACGTAACGTAATGGAATGGATACAACATGCCTTTTCACTAGAATTCGAGGAATACGATGAGCGTGGAGTTGCGCACAACCGTCCGTTGTACAAAATAAAATGTTATAAATAATTGTGCTCACGTATTTTTGTTTTTTCGCCAAATATTTTCAAATTCCAATTCATTTATTCACATGATTGATTTTGATTTCAACCATAATTAAACTCTTCAACCAAACTGTACAATGGTTCATTAAAGAATTTGATGATGATCCATAGGATATTATTCCAAACCAACCAGAAAACTATCCATGACAATACAAAGATTACAAATAATCACGTTAAATCATCGACAAATATACAACGAGACGGTAGTGGTCCACGACGCATTTATCTGCGAGGCTCACTGACCGCGGCGATTCATCTCCCTGCCCTAATCATTTGGGACAAGATTGATGGCAAAACAGAAAGTTAAATTTTATTACACCGAACGATAGTAACAAGGGTTTGTGGTCGATTTTCTAAGATAGATGTAGTGGAAAATGGACTTGGTGAAGGGATTTTAGTGCTCTTTCGAGCCTCGTAGATCTAGAGCTCGCTGGGGTACAACAGTAGCAAATGAGACCCTTTTTTTTGTTTTTGCAGCGTTAACGGAGTTTCCTCCAGGCGTAGTGCTTCCGCGCGCCACGTACAGGCGTGTGAGGGCTCTCGCCTCCAGATCCTATTTCGATAGTCCGGCAAGGAGGCTTGCCGCCTCGCCCGAGATCGTGCAGTACCAAATCCAAATCCAAATCCAAATCCAAATCATTTATTTGCTTGAATATGGGTAGTTACATGAGGTGGTACATACATTAAAAGTTCTGACCATATCCTACCTTAATAGGTGTGCAAATATCCATTATACTAAAATATACACATTATTTCGAGCATTTGATACAATTACTACATACATATTACATTTCATACATTACCTATTACATTTTGATACATTATTACTATTATTAATTATATTTTATTATACATACACATTATTAAACATTTATTGAATACTAGCTTCTGCCCGCGGCTTCGCTCGCGTGGAGGTCGGAAATTATCCCACAGGAATGTTCTACCGGGATAAAAAATATCCTATGTGTTAATCCAGGATATAAACCATCTCTGTGTCAAATTTCATCCAAATCTATACAGTAGTTTTTACGTGAAAGAGTAACAAACATCCATACATCCATACTTACAAACTTTCGCCTTTATAATAGTAGTAGGATTAATTACATTTATCATTCAAATAGTCATTCACTTTGTAATAGGCTTTATTGATCAAATAAAGCTTTAACCTATTTTTAAATGCCCTAAGATTCGTTGCTTCCTTAATATGACTAGGTAATTTATTATATATTTTAGGGCCCATACAGAATACACTTTTATCAAACATAGCCGTTCTATGGGGTATTGCTCGAAGTATACTGGCAAGTCTGGTACTTTTTAATGTTTCATATTTATTTATATTATTTCTAATGTCTAAAGCTAGTTCATAAATATACAATGATGCGAATGTCAATATTTTCAAATTTATAAAATGTGGTTTACAAGTATCAGTAGGTTTTAGTCCACAGATTGCCCGGATACACTTCTTTTGGGCTTTAAATACTGATTCTCTATCAGTGGCATTCCCCCAAAACATTATTCCATACCTCAGTGTTGAACCAACGTAAGCGTGGTAAGCAGATAATAGTGCATTTTGATTTACAACTTTACGAAGCATATAGATACCATATGAATACCTACTTAGTTTTAAACATACTTGTTCAACATGAGTCTTCCATGACATATCTGAGTCTATGTGTAGTCCAAGAAATTTTGTAGTATTAATTTTTTCTATATCTAGGTCTTCATAACGTATATTGAATGTATTTAATTTAGAATTTTTATTTTTGAAAGTCATTACAAATGTTTTATTTAGGTTTATTTTAAGTTCGTTTAAATTTAGCCAATTAACTATAGATAGTAGTGTATCGTTTATTTGATGTTCATGTGTAATTGGGTCTTCAGATACAACTATCACAGTACTATCGTCAGCATACAAAACCATGGACGATTTGATGCATTTGGGGAGGTCGTTAATATATATAATAAAGAGCAGAGGGCCTAAAATACTCCCTTGTGGTACACCTTTACATACTATTATTGGTGTCGATAAGTGCTTCTTTTCTACTTTTGTGGTATGTGAAATGCTAGATATTTCAGTTTGCTGTTCTCTGTTACTAGTACCCCCGGAGGACATTGCAGACCGAATTGCAGGTAAGGCAAGTTATTAGGTTTTTCAAGCAGGAATTAATCAGAAGCAGCCCTGAATTTTGTGTCATGACAGTAGGCTCCCCCTTACTGCATAGGACTTAAACATAGCTGGAGAGTTGTGGGGGCAACCTCGGCTTAACACTTTGAGGAATACAGCGTTTGTTCAGCCTAGTTCACCTATAGCTTTCCAAAGAGGAAGATCTAGACCTGTCAGTCGATTCTGTGAAAAAACACCGTGAAAACTTAGGTGGAGTGAGCGTGAAGAGGCCTTTTTTTTTTGTAAGGCTGGGAAATCATCCAATGACTGCTTCTGCTCTGGGTGGAGCGGAAGGGAGTGTCACTCTTACTGACTAAAACCCATCCATGATGAACCAGCGTGAAGTGGGCTGTCGTGCCATCTAATGCTAGGGAGTGACACTAATGACAGCTCATTTCACCTACGTCACCACGGTGAGACTTTTACAGAAGAGTCTACTGGTCTTTCCCTTCGGTGCAATGTTGCCCTTGCAATTTTACTGTCTTGGTTTTAAGATATCAATCCACCTTTCTGGCTGTTTTTCTACATATGATTTGACGAAGTTACATACAAAAGATGAACCTTCAGAGTTTAAAATTACTTCATACTTTACCTCATGATATCTGCTTCTCCATTTTAAAACTTTTCACAAAAATATTCACAATAAAAGTCTGTGCGGATCTATTTAAAATTGATATTGTGTGCTGCGTATTTGTTAGTCCGTCCATGAATAATTTCCAAAGGCACCAATTACGTACGGCCACTTTCCCGATATTTATTTAAATTTTGTTCTCCGTATTCGTAAAAATCATGTACAAACATAATTTTGTTCTCCGTATTCGTAGAAATCATGTACAAACATAATTTTGTTCTCCGTATTCGTAAAAATCATGTACAAACATAAATAGAAAAATTGGATTTATTACAAAATCGATATTTTACTGACAGAATTTTTCGACCGAAATGATCTGACTTTTAGTTATTTTGTTGTTGTCTATGAGAATTGTCGTTTTGCCGTACCAACCATAAGTCTCAACCAGCCATTACTAAATCTCCCGGAGATTCAAAACTATAGAAAAAGTAATTGCGTCTCTAAACACAGTTGAAGGTTTGATGTTGGCCTCTAGTCTTTTTTTTTTTGAGAGTGGGAAATCATCAAATTACCCCTCCAGCTCTGGGTGGAACGGAAGGGTAGTGTCTGACTCTTACTGACTAAGACCGACCCACATTTCTTTCTTAGCCCTTTATGTTCCGGGGTAGCGGTAACCCTTTCGGACTATCCCGCTTACCCGGCAAGCTTGGCCCTGAGGGGCCCCTTCATATGCTGACATCTCTTTGAGGCGCGCGTGGAACATATACCCGCCGTCCGGCACAGGCCTGGTGCTGATCGGGTGGTTAGTCACCCATTACTCAACGTCCGCAGGCCCGCGCCTGTGTTTTACATGTAGTAACTGGGTAACACGATACCCCTTGGAAGGACTGGTACTTAGTTAGACTTTTGGGCCATCCGTAGCGATTGACAACGATCTAAATTAGACATCAACAATAACAACCAGATATAAATTAGACATCAACAAGATATAAAATAACAATTGTCGTTACAATAAATTATGTGTTTAATCCAAGCACCATTTTTGAATCTCCCACTTAATTTACTTGGCAATGTTTTGACTGTGGGCAAAACAAAAAATCTTAAATTAATTTATGTGTTTGCGTGAATAATTACGTAAAATTCAGACTGATGTATTGTGTTGATGTGCAATGTACGTATTTTGCCAAGTTTTTTGTACGCAAGTTGTTTGGGGGAACATTTGTCATAGCTATTTGAGTTTCTGAAGATGTATTAATAGCATGTTTTAGCAATTATGTGCGTGTGTTACTCGAATGAGATAGAGATAGAATTTTGATTATTTATTTCAATGTCTGACTGAGAAATGATAGATTTAGGTATTCCTTTGCGGTATGCAAAGGAATAAATCTGTGGTGGATATTTTAATACATAAAAATATTAAAAATGCATTAATGTTGGAAAATAACATTTTATTCTGATTTATTTGGACATGAATCTCATAATCTATAATTTGACTTAATGTTTCCATTTTTCAGGTTAAAAAACCTAACAAAGATGTTCTTGATTATAAATAAAAAACAGTTAGTTAAATTTTTATACCGTGTGTACGTGTGTTTATACGACTGTAGGTACTGTACGCTGTCAACTCTGCGACATGACTGATAAAAACAAATTTATTTTAAAAACCAGTGATAAGATACTGTTAATAACTTCCGATGATAATATAAAATTACAGCATTTTTTATGCGATCACTCCTCCCGTAGTTAATCATTCCAATAAATACCAATCGCATATTATCGCATTTTCAAATAGGAACCAGAAGCTTATTACTTATCTTTACCGAATGCAATAAAGCAATAAATAAATGATACAAGAAATGAAGGCATAGTACCGTAAAACGGGGTGAATAGGGTTGCAGGGGTGAACAGGGTCGAAACTTTAAAGGCGATTTAAGCATTAAATAATATAGTTTGTGGCCAAAAAGGACTCCTAATGTGTTTATTGTATAATAATTAATGATCAATTGTTCTGGTTGGCACCAAAATATATTATTTAATGCTTAAATCGCCTTTAAAGTTTCGACCCTGTTCACCCCTGCAACCCTATTCACCCCGTTTTACTGTATTAGGGCATCGATATAATTATCAATATTTTTATGAACTTTACAACATTTGTTATGATAACGTTGTTATAACATACCTATTTCATGACGTCAAAGTCCAATCATTTAGATAAAATAGGCACGTGAATGGCACTATTTAACATCATCATCTGCCTAGCCTATTCCCAACTATGTTGGGGTCAACTGACAGTCTAACTGGATGCAGCTGAATACCAGTATTTTACATGAAGGGACTGCCTATCTAACCTCCACAACCCAATACCTGGGTAATACGATGCCTCTTGTTAAGACTGGCTGTCAGAGTCTTGGGCTCCTGGCTACCAGTAACGACTGTCAAAGAACCTCAAATGACAGCCGGGACCAACGGCTTAACGTGCTTTCCGAGGCGCTGAGTCTCGATATATAAAAATGGTCACCCATCCACGGACCAAGCTCGGCAAGCATAGCTTAAGCTGATGATTGAGCCGTGCGGCTGTTATTACTTAGCCAGGAGCTCCTACTATTGATGGCACTATTAAACGTCAAATTAAAAAAAAGTAATAGAAAAAAAACTCTCACCAAGAAGGCGTGTCCCAGCAGTGGGAACATTATAAGCAGATTACGGTAGTTATGGTGGACAAAGAAATTTAAAACGAGACCTTTCCAACAAAGAATTTCACCCAAACAATCTTTCGCAGTGCTCACGGCTACCCAAAAAATACAAACCTTACAATAACCAAGCCTGAATGAATTAAAAATAGCTTAAATAAACCTACTGTTTATGCAAATCCAATTTCTTTGCACCCCCGAGCTATTTAAGGAAAATACGGGAAAATTTGGGGGTGGACCAAATTGAATCGATATGTAAATAGGGGAGAATCCATCTTGAATTCTTTATAGCATGTGGATCGCTTGAATTGTATTAATATGTGGTCTTTCTTTTTCGTGTGGTTAGTCACTAACTTGGTGTCAGAGTTTTTATGCTGCCCATGGGCCTCTGAATTAGATTCACATGCTGTTAAGAAATATCTCTCAGACATGATGGTTTCCTCACGATGTTTTCCTTCACCGTTTTTTAAACAAGTGATAATTATACAATACGCACATGAATCTGTAAAATCAGAGGTGGCTTGGGTTCGAACTCAAGACCTATGACTTGGCACTCCGATACCACTAGGCTATCACTGCTATATTATTATGTGGTTGAGGTATTATAACATAACATCACGAATTGTTTCCTTGAAGGGTTACACAGAGAAGTAGACATAGTAAAACTACATTTCTCCAGTTATTTTTGTGACCCATGTAATAGGAGGTGAGTCTATTGCCACCATCGGGTACAAATTAGAGACGCCGGGCTGCTACTGAGAAATTGTAGAGAAAAGCACAATAACAGTTTGCCTGATCTGGGAATCGAGCCCAGGACCTCATACTTCAGGGCACGCCACGATAGTGGCGGTAAGGCCCCTCTTTGAGGAGTGGCTAGAGAGGCGTCACGGCGCCCTCACCTACCGCCTGACGCAGGTCCTCACCGGACATGGATGTTTCGGGAGGTTCCTGCACATCATCAGGCGGGAGGAAACGCCCGGGTGTCACCACTGCAAGGATCGCCCAGAGGACACGGTAGAGCACACGGTGCAAACCTGCCCCGCTTGGGCGGAGCACCGCCGTGTCCTCGTAGAGGCGATCGGCGGCGGCGACCTCTCGCGCCTGGCCCTGGTGCAAGCCATGGTCCGGGGCGAGAGGGAGTGGGAGGCAGTCACCTCCTTCTGCGAAAAAGTTATGCTCGCGAAGGAGGTGGCGGAATGGGAGAGAGAAAGGTCCTCCCGTCCCAGCCGCCGCAGGAGACGCCCCGGGCGTCGGGAGCCACGTGACGACTCCCGGCCACCGTAGGCGCGGGCCTGCGGACGGTGAGTAATGGGTGACACACCGTCCGATCAGCACCAGACCCGTGCCGTACGGCGGGTATATGTTCCACGCGCGCCTCAAAGAGATGTCAGCATATGAAGGGGCCCCTCAGGGTCAAGCCTGCCGGGTAAGCGGGATTGTCCGAAAGGGTTACCGCTACCCCGGAACATAAAGGGCTACGGAAGGAACATGGATGGGTTTTAGTCAGTAAGAGTCTGACACTCCCTTCCGCTCCACCCAGAGCGGGAGCAGTCATTGGATGATTTCCCAGCCTTAAAAAAAAAAAAAAAAAAAGGACCTCATACTTAGCACACGCTTAATACCATTAAACTAACGAAGCAGTCGTATACCAACTTTCAACGAATAATAAAAAAAACTGCCGACTGCCGGAAAACAATTGAACAATATTTATTGTCTTTTTTCAAATTTGAATAGTTGAGCTGTCCTTTCTAATGCTAGGTATTGACACTAATGACGGCTCACTTTAAACTCACTACACCTACGTTTTCCGGCTGAGATTTTTACAGAATAACACTATTATGTAAAGTATGCAATGTGGAGAAAACAATACGATCATAAATGAAAGCACTGACAATACTAATGAATAGGACTATTTTGGAACTATCAAATAAATCCTAACACCGAATTTTTTTTTTTTTAAACATTCTTAATAATATTGGGGAACCGACTTTGAGTTTCGTCAATCTTTGACTAGCTATAGTAACTAAACTATTCGATATATTTGATTGAATTTTCGTATGGCTGGGGACAGCATTAGAGATATACGCAGTTTAATTTATGATCGTGTTGTAGTCTCCGCTTTTTATATTATGTACACGTTTTAAAATGGCGATTGGCTTTCTCGATTAGGACTAAAATTCTTATCGATAAATAGATAGGTATTACAACTACTGAACTGGAATAATCCCATTTTGATTTTCTCAGCAATTTAGTTTTATATCTACCTTTGACATACATTGGAGCACTTTTTTATCCTAGGTCGTTTTATTTGCAAGAACGACTTTTGAAGTTTTGAAATTTTATTTATTATTACCTCTGTTTTGGAATAGGTTATCTCTTGTAGCTGAAGTGAAAAAAAAATTATTTCCTAAGTCTCTCTCTTTGTTCTTAGATCAAAGTGTTTCCAAAATAGAAAATATTTTTAATAGATTACGGCAATTTCATGACAAGCTACAAATATTCAGAATAAACTTTTAAATGACAAAATTATATGTGGTAGATAATTATCTCATAACGCACTAATGCACTTAGAGCAGTACATCAAGTTACTCCTACCTGTCAAATTTCTTCGATAGTTTTTCAACTTTATTACAAACCTATTACCGAATTAGGACCATTTGGGAAAATATGACAGTTTGTCAGTTTTTAGTAGCTTTATGTGCTAGTGCTATATTCAGCTACCTTATTTTTTTTCAGTAAAATGGCTACGATATATCAGTTAGTTTTAAGCTTATTTGAAATGTAGACTAAAAAAGATGGCGAAATATCTCTCGTTTTGTGACTCTAATCATCTTTTTCGCCCTTAACCTACTCTATTTGGGATCAGTGCAACATGTCTTTTTCTTTCACACTTCTCTATTAAGCGTCATCTCATTTAATTATCACTTGCTTAAAAATCGGGCAGCATAGAATTCTGACACCAGGTGAGTCACTGACCGCAGAAAAAAAGAAGCCGTCATCTCGGTAGTTACTCCCTTTCTATAAGGTCGGTTAACATTCAATAAATAATTATACATCAAATATAATGTAAAAAACAAAATGCATACTGACCCTCGCTGAACTTACACTGTTTGAAAATGCTATGTCTGTTCCAAACACCATATCCTTTATGACTGTCAACCCTTCAAGCCAACCTGATGTTATTACCACCGAGAAAACGACCTGCATCGTCGTTGACAGTATAATATCCAAGACCTTACCTTAGTAATTCACCAAAGAATTTTGAACTCTACGTCAAAAGCTACAGGGTAGGAATTTGAAGGTCATTTCAATAACGTTTCAGGTTTGTGCTTCAGTATTGTAATAAAAGGAGTCTCCGTATTGTTTTACTATGAATATGACGTGAACAGTAATGTCTTTAGTATCTTTTGTGTGTGTTACCAAACTGTCTATATACGGTATTGTTATCTGATACCAGTATCCTTATTCAGAGGCCAGCACATCAAGCTAACTACTCTGTCAAATTTCTTTGATAGATTTTCAACTTTATTACAAAAGTATAAGGTTTATAGTCAATTGGGAATATTCGGGCCCTTTGATTATTATATAAATTATCACTACATAGTATAAAACAAAGTCGCTTTCTCTGTTCCTTTATCCGTATGTATGTATGTATGTCTAAATCTTTAAAACTACGCATCGGATTTTGATGCGGTTTTTTTTTAATAGATACGAGTGATTGAAGAGTAAGGTTTATGTGTATAATTTGTCGACATATTATGCGGAAATCCGCGGGCGGCAGCTAGTTATGAATATTTAGCTTTCAAAAATAAATATTCTGTAAAGTAGTGGGTAAATAATTAGTAAAAATAGATCACCCGATACATGAAAAAATTGTTACCTTACCGACTCTTTGGAATGTGTGCACATGCACGTCGACACTTTTTACACGCTTTATAATATAAGCTTCACCTGTATGTTTGTTTGTCTTTTAAATGTTTTCATCTGCCTAGCCTTTGGGATCGGCTTCCAGTCTTATCGGATGCAGCTGAATACCACTATTTAACATGGAGCGACTGCCTATCTATCTGGTTTTTTAAATGTATATAGTTACAAAATATTTGTTCCACCATTCGGCGAGTATAGTAATAACTAGGTGTGTAAATTATATTATACCATTCTTTATGTTACTCGCTCTATATTTGTCAAGGAAACTTAGATCTTCTATCTATTCTCGTTTACAATCGAAATATGATCTTGACCTCCACAAAATAGATGATAAAATTAGAACAACTGCGCATCGGCTAGTAAATCTGCTACGTAGAGCACACAAAGCAAATACCTGCCTCAATTCGTACTCGTCTATAATGTAAACTTTTCATAATTTATTACTCTTACGAAGCACTAAAATGAAAACTAGGAACTACAGTGTATTCTTCCTCACTTACCTAATTTTGTAAACAAACACAGAGCGAGAATCACGAGTTTTCAATTCTCATTAAGCAGTGATAGCCTAGTGGTGTGACCGTCGGACTGCCAAGTCATAGGTCTCGAGTTCGAACCCAAGGCTCGCACCTTTGGTTTTACGGATTCATGTGCGTATTGTATAATTATCACTTGCTTTAAAATCGGTGAAGGGAAACGTCGAGAGGAAACCAGCATGCCTGAGTTATATTTCTCAATAGCATGTGATGCTAAGTCAGAGGCCCATGGGCAGCATTAAAAGTCTGACACCAGGTTAGTCACTAACCACACGAAAAGAAAAAGAAGAAGAAGAATTCTCATTTTAAGTTAGGTATTAGTGTTGTGATCGTTGTCAGTAACACATAATGTGGTATTATTATACATAAAACCTTGGTTGCTTAAATTGCCATATAAAAACTAAACAACTGGCGTGCGTGTATGAAAACTGATAACATATTTAAACGTAAGGGAAGCAAATGGATTTTAATATACAGATCAGAGCAGGAAGCTAAAACTACGGCACCTACCTACCGCGTTCTGTTGTTTTTGCCTACCCTATGGGGAGAAGGCATATATGAATAGACATAGGCATAGGTATATATGGGTATATGTGAATGTAAAAAACGAAAATTGAAATTGTTTACAAAATATGACAATGAAAAAGAACATACTTTAGACATTTTATAAACCAGTCTCTTAGAATAATCGCTTGAGTGAAAACTTGGTTCTCTAGAGCGAAGTAAATCTATCCGCCAAATAAGGTAGTTGTGCAAGAAAACCCAGTGCTGCAGTGCTAGAGTTATTGGGTTTATTGTGGTGTTGGGTTCCGTTGTTAGAGGAGGAAACCTTATATACATACTTAGTATAGCCATAATGTTTCTCAAAGAAAATCTTTTGACTAAACTTTTTACACCTTGCGTCTATTATTGCTTACTTTGTGGAAAGCCAGGGAAATGAATGCTAAGCAGATTGATTTCCAACTTAAATTGTGATTATTTAACAGTATTATGAAATGGATATAACACGTCCAATTGACATAGGTGTCAATTTTGCTTGAAAATCAATTTCCCTGACTGCACCCATTGCCAAGGCTATCATTTCCATTAGAACTATTTGCCTACATAAACTGATTGTGTTGTAGATCAACATCACAAAGAATCAGAATAATAATCAGCCTAAACCAACCCACTTCTGGATACAGCCCTTTCCAATTGCACACCATCAGGTCGATTTTAGACAACTCTCGTTCAGACATCCATCTGCTACCACTCACCCTGCGAAGATCAGCAGGGTGAGGGCGTCCTACCTTACGTCTGCCTCTCCTCAAGAACACCTCTAACCCAACGGTTATCAGTTCTACGGCTTGCTTG
This sequence comes from Hyppa rectilinea, assembly GCA_951799385.1. NCBI lineage: Eukaryota > Metazoa > Arthropoda > Insecta > Lepidoptera > Noctuidae > Hyppa > Hyppa rectilinea. The sequence goes on along the minus strand of OX637322.1, from coordinate 9,537,773 downwards.
CTTGCTCACTTAGGTTGCTTATTCTGTGAGCTAAGCCGACAACTTTGGTCTTCAGACGGTCATATTTTCAGCGGGATTATCCGGGAGGGTTACCGCTACCCCGGAACAAAGTGCTAAGGAAGGAACATGGATGGATTTTAGTCAGTAAGAGGCTGACACTCCCTTCTGCTCAACCTAGAGCGGGAGGCGTCATTTGATGATTACCCACACTAACAAAAAAAAGTAATACGTGCGTGATTTTCAACGAACCCACTTATTTTGGCCGACACACACTTAACAGTTTTTAGTAAGTTGAACACTTTTTATTACATTTCTATTATAAATAGAAAGCTGCTTGTTTTGTTTGAAGACCGGCTTAAGTCTGTATTTATGAGTTCTTATAGAAGTGGACTTACTTACTTATTCTAGTAAGAAGTTTATAATTCAACTTTCTATCATAAGTTTTTAATAGAATTTGGAGCTGCTATTCTTAAATAACTAAGTATATATTGTAAAGAAATTAATGGTAAAGATAAAGATATTAAAACATTTTGTTCCTTTTACAGTATACTTAAATATTAAAAATAATTTAAAAAAAAACATCATCATCATCTGCCTAGCCTTTTCCAACTATTTTGAGTTCAGCGTCCTGTATAACTAGATACAGCCAAATATTAATATTTTACGAGGAGTACTGCCTATTTAAAGTCCACAACACAATTACTGGGTATCACACAATACCTACCCCTTGGTAAGAATGGCTGTCAAACTTTCGGGCTTCTAACGGCCCGTAGCGACTGTCAATCGTCCACGAATGACAGCTTGGGCCAACGGCTCAAAATGCTTTTCGAGGTGAAAAAAAGGAAAGAGGGAATGATAATATAACCAATAATAATACCTGTATGCCCCTAAATACATTGGTGTCTATAGAATAAACACTCATACCTGAGCAAGTTCCACCCACCATCTATAAAGTTACTTTCCAGAATCTGTAGTTCGTGCAGTCACCACCAACAAATATAAAGTTAGCTATAATTTTAAAGTAGTTCTCTCTTTAATTCATACTAATATTATAAAGAGGAAAGATTTGATACTTGGTTTGCATTGAGTAGGCTCCGTGGCATTTTAGGCATTTTTCAAATCGGTTCAGTAGTTTTACTGAACCGATTTGAAAAATTATTTCACTATTGGGAAACTACACTATCCTCGGGTGATATACACGACATTCACGCTGGCGAAGCCACAGGCAGAAGCTAGTTATTGAATAAAATTGTTTGATGGCCTTTTAGGCCTCGCGTTAGTCTTTTTTTAAAATCTTTTTGTTTTCATTATTTTAATAATTTTATTTTGTTTTTTAATAATTTTTTTCTGTTGTATTTCCTGTGCGTGTACCGAATAAAATATTTTTCTTGCTTGCATTTTCGAACCCATAGGTTTATCTCAAAATTGATATAGTTATTTTACGATAAAACCGCTTCTTAATAAAGCTAGGTGTATTTATATTAGTGGTCATGACTTTACATAGAGGGGTGGCCACTCAAGAACCAACACCGAGATTAAAATGCAACAGACGTCTCTATTGCAATTTAATGTCAGATTTCGAGCGCACTAAAATTAAGTTACACGCCGCTAAGCTCCGCTCTAGTTGACTCAAATGCTCCAAATATTTATAGAGACCGCAGTGGATTTTTTTAGACGACTTGGAATTCAGATGCTTCTGTAGAAGGCCAATTTTTGTTCCCTGAAAATGTTAAAATTTTAGCTGTAATCTCATCATCATCCTCAACATCATTCTCCTGCCCTTATCCCAATTTATTTGGGGTCGGCGCAACATGTTTTCTTCTACCATACATCTCTATTAGTCGTCATCTCGATAGTCACTCTCTTTCTAGCCATATCATATTTCACACAATCCATCCATCGTTTCTTTGGTCTCCCTCTAGTTGCTGCTGTTGTCCCTATAGCCGTCCACATTCATACTCCCAACTTTCCTGACAACATTTTCCTCATTCCTCCGCATAACATGCCCATACCATGACACACAACTTTTCAGTCACCGGTGTCACAGTCAGACTTCCTGTTATATACTCATTACGTATTCTATCATTCATTTCTATTCTGTTATCTCATCTCATATCGAGTCAAAATCATTTAATTGTATACAGAGTTGATATGACAGAGGGGCATTAAATTACACTACGTATACTATACGTGTTTAGTATTAACTCGGTACGGTATAGAAATAAAAAGCACCAAAAATGAGGTTTTTATTTTTTCAAACAAACTAAATAGCTTACAAATCAGAGTAAAACGCAACCACCCTTTGTAAATAAAAACTGACCTGAAAACTGCTTAAAAAGGCGGCAAAAACTTAAAAAATCATTTGCGACTAAACTACTGCTCCTATTTAACTCATTTTTGGTACAGAGTTTGAAAATGGTTCCTAGTATAAGCTGTTTAAAGGAAAGCCCCTCTGTCGTAACTCTGTATAGAAGTTATAGAAATTTCTTAATAGAATCACATCGATTTATTAGTACCTACCCAAGCCATTAATGTCAGCAATGTCAAATTGTATTTACTTAAATATATGTTTTTTTGTACTAAAGGTACCGCTGACCAACCATACGGGAAAACCAGACGTATCTAATGTTATTTTGTGTAATTTTTTTTTTTGAGAAATAACTTGGAAATTGCGCATGCGATTATTAAATTATATTTTTACCTCAGTGCTGAGCAAGGCGTCCCCCAAATCCTTCCAGCTATCGATCCCTTGCGGTACACGTCTAGGTCCTCTCACCACCTATTCCGGCCATCTTCGGGCATCCACCTTGTGGAAACGGTTGCCCAGACGTCACTGCAATGTGCGGCTCACATGTCCTAGAAATATAAAATTTTGATATTTGGAACAATTTTATTTATTGCAAATGCGCTGTAAAAAGCGTTTACCAATTTTTTTTATAATTCTTTTTTTTATATTGTTCACCGTTTTGAGAACGGGTCAAAATTAAGTACCTAATAAAACGAGGTTTTGACGGATTGAGACAAAGATTAGTACACGAATGTTCTTAAAAATACGAGAACCCCTCCTCAGGTTCTGTGTTTGCTGCAAGAATAATTAAAGGATTTAATTATGGAAATTAGTATTCACGGTAGTCTTTTGTAATACAAAGAAAAGCCCCTGTTTAACGCTATTTGTCTTGTCCGATTTCCTTTCATGAAAAACAACAAAATATAAATGATATATTAAAAGACTAGCTTCTGCCCGCGACTTCGTACGCGGACCCTGTTGCTTATGCCAGCAACAACGGGGTCGCCATTTATGTTATTTTTTATCATTTTCCCATTTAAATCTTTTATCGCACTGAGCTTTAGTTTTATTCCATTCCAACAACCACCAAAACATACAGTCCATTTGTCATCGTTTTCATTTTGGTAACCGCATTATTATATTCCCCACTTGTCTCTAGAGACCTAGAAGTCAATGCGTAGATACGGTTAGAACTCAAGCACAATTCTCTATCCGTGAACGTCTCCGACTCGCGAGACAATACATGACGTTCACGATCAGCGGTCAGTCGCGCATCATATTCTTCACTGGTATCTAGAGACCTAATGAATACGCTGAGTACGCAGGCGTGCTTCGCGACCCGAAGAGGTTTCCACGGAGCGAGTTGCAGCCTAATGTTCTCGAACAGCATCAAGTCTCTCCTGACACTCTTCGGTAGATTCTTGGGATCTTATGATCCTCAATCTTTTAGCTCTCTTGGAACATTGGGAAAGATTTGACCTCTTTCTAGGCATGGTCATAGTTTTATTGTGAAGATACCTGATCAATAAAAATCTAAATTAAAATGACTGCTCCCCTGCGTTACCGGATAGGCTACCGTGTCACGAAGATAAATGGAAAAGGAAAAACAACATAAGCCCGAAGGCATATTCATACGATAAAATAAAAAAATAAATAGGAGTTTTGGCCAGTAGAGTCAAATGTTCAATGATATACCATCGTCATCGAAAATCAGTCCTAAACTGTTACCGCCGTCACCGCGCGCAGGTACTCCCAGTTTATGTTATTTTATAATTACACAGTAAAATTAGTGATAGCTTTGATTTCCACATCAGATGTTTCTGATCTTCGATTTTTATAAGTCAACAGGAAATGCCCATCAGATTGAACAACTTTTGTGTTATGTTGTAGCTAGGCTCTGCAAGTTCCACAACAGATGTTCCAGATCTTCGATTTTTATAAGTCAGCAGGAAATGCCCATCAGACCGAACAACTTTTGCTAAGACGTCATTCCTTTTTGTGTTATGGTGTAGCTAGGCTCTTGGAGTTCCACAACAGGTGTTCCAGATCTTCAATTTTTATAAGTCAACAGGAAATACCCATCAGACCGAACCACTTTTGCTAAGACGTCATTCCTATATATGTTATAGTGTAGCTAGGCTCTTGGAGTTCCACAACAGGTGTTCCAGATCTTCGATTTTTATAAGTCAACAGAGAGTGCTCATCAGATTGAACAAATTGTACTAAGACGTTATTCCTATATGTGTTATGGTGTAGCTAGGCTCTTGGAGTTCCACAACAGGTGTTCCAGATCTTCAAATTTTATACGACAACAGAGAGTGCTCACCAGGCTGAACAACTTTCGCTAAGACGTCATTCCTATATGTGTTATGGTGTAGCTAGGCTCTTGGAGTTCCACAACAGGTGTTCCAGATCTTCGATTTTTATAAGTCAACAGGAAATGCCCATCAGACCGAACCACTTTTGCTAAGACGTCATTCCTATATGTGTTATGGTGTAGCTAGGCTCTTGGAGTTCCACAACAGGTGTTCCAGATCTTCAATTTTTATACGTCAACAGAGAGTGCTCATCAGGCTGAACAACTTTTGCTAAGACGTCATTCCTATATATGTTACAGTGTAGCTGGGCTCTTGGAGTTCCACATCAGGTGTTCCAGATCTTCAAATTTATTCTCTCAGCAGAAAATGCTAATCACGTGGAACAATTTTTGCTAAAGTATCATTTTTGTATCTCTTATAGTTTAGCTGGTCTGTTGTGGTTCTGCATCAGGTGTTCAAGTTTCCAAGATAAATTTATTATAGGCTATATGTTGCCCAGACCTTATACCTATACAACAAAAAAAAAAATCATTCCAATCCGTCCAGTAGTTCCGAAGATTAGCGTGTACAAACAAACAGACAAACAGACAGACAAACAGACATACAGACATACAGACAAACAGACATACAGACAAACAGACATACAGACAAACAGACAAAAAATTTTTTTTGGATTCGTGCTCTATTACTGTTTCTAAACCCCCCTCAATTATTATTTTTTTAATATATTCAATGTACAGACACAGTTTTTTTACTGATTTATTATATGTAATAGATTTTTCCTACTGCAGGGATTTTTCTAACATAGACCAGAAGTCGCCTCTGTTTGAATTTAATCTATACTATAATAATATTATAAAGCTGAAGAGTTTGTTTGTTTAACACGCTAATCTCTGGAACTACTGGTCCGAATTGAAAAATTCTTATTGTGTTGGATAGTCAATTTATTAAGGAAGGCGCCGAGCAAGGTGAAACCGCGCTGGGGCAGCTAGTTGTGTATAAGTGTTCAAATAAATTAAAAATAACCGTGGTCGTATACAGAGGCCAGCACATCAAGCTACTCCAATCTGTCAAATTTCTTTGATAGATTTTCAACTTTATTACAACAGAATAAGGTTCATGTTCAATTGGGAATATTTGCCAGTTTGGGATAGCTTGATGTGCTGGCGTCTGTACATAGATCATAATACTAAATCTGATATAAACTACAACAACTTAAAAGAGTTGAACCATTAATAAAACTAAACACAAAAAAAAAACGGTCAAGTGCGTGTCCGACAACGCCAATAAAGGGTCCCGTAGTGGGGATGAATGCGTCATGAGAACAAACTTAAAATGTTATTTAACAACAACTTCTCTCACTTACATTACAACTGCAAATAAAAGTTGGTTGACTGATACTCGTTAAGTTGTAAAGCCTACTTAGCTGTGATAGTTAGAGGGAGAAGTTAAAGGGAAACCTATAACTTTGTTATTTACACTACTGCCGTAAATTTATTTAAGATGCCTATCTAATTTAGCTGGCAAATATGCCACTTTGTAGCGTATTAATCCACAAACGGATCCCTTAATCGAAAAATGACTAATAATAATATAATAATAATATCCTTGGACATTTCACACAACGCCAAGCTAAGCAACCTAATGCTTGTATTATGGTAACTTATATACATTTTTTTTTGTAAATACATACGTATTATAGATAGAAAAACACCCAGACCTGGAACAAATACTTGCAGGTCGTACAAATATTTGTTCCATGCGGGAATCGAACCCGCGACATGCTGCGCAGCAGTTAATCTCCCAACCAGTGCGCCAACCGTGTCGTCAAAACACTTTCACAAAACCGCAATATTTTTTTTAATTTTTATCTACTATCCGTGACCACTAAGTATAAAAAGTCGTACATTTCGTGTAGGTAATATTATTATTTTTTTTGGATTTTAGTTTACCACTTCTTCAGTATGATGTGCACCCATCTCAAATTACAGCTTTCTAGTAATACGATTCTCGAAGCTAAACCGCGGCAGACAGACGCATAAACAATAAGGGTTATTGTTGGCTATGGGACCCTAAAACAAATCACTGAATCTACAAAAAAAATGTATCATTATCCATCAAAGACTTTTGCAAATAGCCATAACTAGTGAATGCTATTTCACAACATGAATTTTATAAAATTCAAAGAAACAGCTATGAATGCAGCGCTGATAGACTAATGAAGATGAATCGACGTTGTTTGCTTTTTAGCTGACTGAAAGGGAATAAAAATACAGAGCTATTTTTTTAGTTTTCAATTTAATATGTCTGTAAGTCGCTCCGTGTAAAATACTGGTATTCAGCTGCATCCGGTTACACTGGAAGCCGACCCCAACATAGTTGGGAAAAGGCTAGGCATTTGATGATTGATATGTCTGTATTTTTTTTTACTATGGAGTTCGGTATATACCTGGAAATTTATACAAAAGCGCTACTTAACTACACAGACACAAACAACTTCCAGAAATGTTCGTATAATGATAATTTATTCCCTCGTAAGTATTTATTTATTTCTCTTTTTTTTTTCTCTGACTTTTCAGATTCATGTGCGTATTGTATAATTATCACTTGCTTAAAAATCGGTGAAGGAAAACATCGTGAGGAAACCGGCAGCCTGAGAGATATTTCTCAACAGTATGTGATGCTAAGTCAGAGGCCCATGGGCAGCATTAAATCTCTGACACCAGGTTAGTGACTAACCACACGAAAAGAAGAAGACAGAAGAACCAACAGCTAAAACAAAAAAATGACAATTGTTTAAGAGCCATACAGCCAATTACAGGTTCTCACGGCTAGAACTACAAGAAGTAGTACAAAACTATGTATATAACAAGCACCATATAAAAGTTTAAGTAATATTATTTAATTTTATAAATTTAAATACGATGAGTTTTAGGCATTAAGGTTCCATTAAGCTTTTTATCGTAGTTTTTAATTATTTGTAATTAAACAAATCTAATGTTTTTACTTTAAAATTTAGACTTTACAGAATAGATAAAAAAATATAACAAAAACTACTTTTTTGCAAGCATGACAACTCGCTGCCCGACGCTCGCCCCGGACGGACGTGCCGCGCGCTACCTGCTCTCCGCTACCTGCTCGCCGCACCCTGTCTCGCCGCTAGTGTGTTCCGGTCGACGTTCCTGTCGACGCCAGTTTCGTAGTCATCACTCATCACTACAAGTGTTTCCTGTATACTACTGCCTTTTTCAAGGAGGTAGTTACAGTCGCTATTTCTTAACAGAAATTTTTGGTCAAAACGTTATCGTCGGTCTTGGCCCCCTCTGGGTAAAACCACAGTTTCGTGGTCCTCGGTTGAAACCTCACAGTGTCAACGAAGCCGAGTGGGGTGTTGACCCAATCACACCCGCCGATCCCCTTCAGGGTGAGGCAGTCAATTGGAGCCGAGAGCTAGAAGTTTGGCCTTGGGGGATCTCCTAGTCAACTCTAGTTTCTGACTTCGTCCACAGCAACACACCTAGTGTCGGTTGGGAGTGTCTACCCCTTCGCACTAGACCCGGTCAGGGCCCGTTCGCACAATAAGATGGGCGAACGGTTTACAAGCTTAGGGCTCACCATAGGTTAAAAATAACCTATGGTGTTCATAATAACCTCACCTCCCTGTCTGCAACCGACAGGGAGGCTACACATCCCCGGGCCTATCCACCCGGGGAATTAGGATATAGGGCTGATAGGTTGCGAATGCCATGTGTTTTCGCATCTAGGTTTTAATTTTTCCCTACCGACAATGTCGGACTACGACCCGAGATGGGTCACTTATTTCCTAACGGAATTGCTCCCGGACCCAAACTTTGTGGCCCAGCATTCCGGCCGTGCTTTGCGCGGCAGTCCCACCGCGCCATCGTCGTCAGCCGCTGACTTCAGCGACGCGCTCGACAGCCCGCTCTCGCCCCCGCCGGCCGATCAAGGCCTTATTCAAGCGGCTTGCTCAAAGCCGCTTGCCGGAATTCCGGCTCTATTGTCGTTACCGACAATTGAGCCCGCTTCCGCGAACCCAATTAGCGCGAGACCCATTGTCTCGGCCGCGTCTATTGTTCCGTCCGCAGCTGCACCGGGCTCTATTGTCCCGGTAATGACAAAGGCTGCCCCCACCACCCCAGTCCAAGCTCTACCGGAGAGCATGGACACGTCCGCTCCGATATCGGACGACGATGGCCCCCTCTCTGCCTCTTCCTCATCCTCGGAAGACGACTACGAGGTCGTCGGAAAAGGAGGGAAGAGGAAGAAAGGGGCTTCGTCCCAGGCCAGCAAAGCCAAAAAGGCCGTAGCGGCCTCTTCCACCCCCACCCCTGCCCCTTCTTAGGCTCCCCGCCCCTGCGGTAGTAAGGCGAAACCCGCTCCCGCTTCTGGAAAGAAGCAAAAGCCCCCGCCTCCGGTCTATATCCAAGACAAGGCCAAATGGACCGAAGTGTCCAAGATGTGCGTGGATCGTAAGATCCAGTACACCAGCGCCACATCGACCCAACAGGGCATCAAGGTGTCCGTTCCCTCGTCCGCGGACTACAGGGAGCTCACCGCTATGCTGCGTACTAGGAACTACTCGTTCCATACCTACGCCCTCCCTGAAGAGACTCCGACTCGCGTAGTCATCCGCCGAGTCCCGAAGGAGATCCCTTCGGCCGACATCAAGGATGACCTCTCTGCCCAAGGCATCTCAGTTTCAGCGGTGCACCGCCTTCACAAGGCGCGTCGCGGACATGCTTACGACATGGTCCTCGTGGTGTGTGACCCTGTAGAAGGGCACCACCCGATCTTCAAGATCAAGTCGGTCTGCTCACTATCGGGGATCTCTATTGAGAAACCCCGCCGCTCAAACATAATTGGCCAGTGCCATCGCTGCCAATTATATGGTCACGCGCAGTCAAATTGCTACGCCACACCCAGGTGCGTCAAGTGTCTGGGTGACCATGGCACAGCGGACTGTCCCCGCCCCAAGGATCGGGCTCTATGTCCCGAACCCCCGAGCTGCGTACTGTGTGGCCAATCCGGCCACCCAGCCAACTACCGTGGCTGCCCGAAAGCCCCCAAGGCTTCCTCCCCCAAACTGGCGAAGCGCGCTAGCGATCGCCAGAAGAGGGAAAGCCCCTCGGCTACTTTCAAAGTGCCCTCAGCGCAGTTGCCAGTGCGACTGAGCCCCCAACGACCCATGCCCTGGGCCAACTTACTCCGCAGCGACGCTCCAGTCACCGCGGCCCCCATCTCTCAGCCCCCTGCTACCAACCCCACGCCCAAGGTTACCGTTAACCCTGGGCCAACCCCCTCCCCCGTGGCCCTTTTGGCAACTCCACCCGCCGCCCCCTCGAAGCCTGCCTCGGCAGCCCCGAAAAAGGTCCCTTCCCTTTCCCCAGCAGGTATCAAGCCCACCACGACGGAGATCCTCGTCCACACCCTCGCGGTTATGAACCAAGTGTTCGAAACCCCGGAGGCGATCGCGATGGCCGATCAGGTCTACGCCGCCAAGGGCGACCCTATCAAAATCCTCATGGCATACCACAGCTACCCCGGGGTACTGCGCGCCATCTCCAACCTCACCTTTTAATTATCAATTATGGATATTACAAAAGGTGCTAGATGTACAAAGCCCCGGTCCCTCAAGTTAGGTTTCTTTAACGCTAACGGCGTTAAAAGTCAACGCGATGAGATCGCCGCCTTCCTCCACGACCATCAGCTTGACGTCCTATTAGTTCAGGAGACCTTTCTGAAGCCCCATATACGCAACCCGAACATCGCCAACTATCGCATAGTTCGCAATGATCGGTCACGCTGTCACAAGGGCAGAACCCTCATCTATTTCAGAAGGACTCTCCATTGCATCCCTCTAGATCCCCCCCTCTCCTCTCTCACTTGGAGATCTCTCTCTGTCGGCTCGCCATGACCGGTCATCAACCGATCACCATCATCTCTGGCTATTTCCCACCGGCCAACGGTAGCGAGGATCATATATCCATCGCCGCCGACCTCTCACTCCTCTTCGGCTTGAGCGACTCCGTCATCCTGGCGGGCGACCTCAATGCCAAACATCCCGCCTGGAACAGTAATCTCACCTCTACCAGAGGCAGATTACTGTTCAACTTAGGGGCCTCCCTTAACTTTGACGTCATCGCTCCGATGACTCCCACCCACTATCCCGGCGACCCTAACCAAACTCCCGACGTCCTCGACATAGCGCTCCTCAAGAATGTGAACCTCCGTTTGCAATCTTTAGAGGCGCTACAAGAGCTTAACTCAGACCACCGTCCCGTGGTCATGCACCTCACCCCCTACACGGGGGGTCCGCTTGACCCTGACCACCCGCCCCGCACCCAGCTGGTGACCGACTGGAGGAAAGTAAGCGAAAAGCTTAAATCCGACACTCTGTCACCTCAGCTGGAATCCATTCCTGACCTCATTGTCTCTGTCGATGACACTACCGGCGCGATCGCCTCGTTTACAGAACACGTGCAATCCGTTTTGACGGATTGCTCACGGGAAGTCCCGGTGGTGGAAGACCACCGCTGGAAACTACCCGCTGACGTACGTGAGCTGATAACCGAGAAGAACGCAGCCATCCGTGCCTACGACTCCTTCCCCTGCGATGCGAACAAAGCCCACATGCGCAATTTACAGCGTGCTGTAAAGAAACGCATTGCGGAAGCTCGTTCGGACAACTGGGACAAGTTACTCGGTGAACTTGAGCCCAATCACCAAGCCTTCTGGAACCTTCAGAGGAAGCTTCGCGCTCCCGAAGAATCTTCCACCCCTCCACTCATCCGTCCCGACAAGAGCATCGCTTTCGATAGCTCTGAAAAAGCCGAGCTCCTAGCCGACAGTCTCGAGTCCCAATGCTCCCCCAGTTCCCTTCCGGTCGACCCAAAGCACCTCGCCAAAGTCGACGCCGAGGTCGAACGTAGAGCCTCTCTCCCGCCCGTCGAAAACCCTGATGATCCTCTGCCCCCCGTCACCCCTGACGAGGTGCAAGACATCATCAAGGGTCTTCAGGCTCGTAAAGCCCCCGGCTCAGATGGAATTACCAATAGGGTATTCAAACTCTTCCCCGCCCAACTGATCATGCTCATGACCGCCATCTTCAATGGCGCCATGAGTAATAACATGTTCCCACAAGCCTGGAAAGAGGCCTCTGTTATAGGTATCCCCAAACCCGGCAAACCCAAATCCGACCCCACCAGCTATCGCCCCATCAGTCTGCTCAACGTGCTCGGCAAAATCTACGAGAGGCTTATTTATAAGCGTCTCAAGGACTATGCCGAGGCGAAGAGCCTGATTCCGGACGAGCAGTTCGGGTTCCGTACCCAACACTCGTGCGTCCAGCAAGCGCACCGCATAGTCGAGCACATCAGTGCCGGCTTCCAGCGTGGCGCTATGACTGGCGCCCTGTTCTTCGACATAGCGAAGGCTTTCGACAAAGTCTGGCACAATGGCTTAATATATAAGCTATACCAACTCGGCGTGCCCGACCGTCTCGTGCTCATCTTACGGGACTTTTTGTCGAACCGCACCTTCCGCTACCGCATCGAGGGCGCTCTCTCCTCCCCCCACCCGATTCGCGCCGGAGTCCCCCAGGGCTCCGTTCTCTCCCCCCTAATCTTTACCCTGTTCACTAGCGACATCCCTAAGAGTAAAAAGGCCCAATTGGCGTTATTCGCCGATGACACGGCCATTTACTACACAGGGACCAGTCCGCCAGCTATAGCTCAGACTCTCCAGAACTCGGCCAACGTCCTCGGCGCTTGGTTCCGGAAATGGAGAATCGAGGTCAACCCCGATAAAAGCCAGGCTGTTATCTTTAGGAGAATTCGTAGGGCCCTCCCCAACCCCCCTAATCCGATCACCATGTACGGCAAGCCGATCCCTTGGGCGAAGCATGCCAAGTACCTGGGTGTCACTCTCGACCAACACCTCAGTTTCGCAGAGCACATAAAGCAGGTCCGTTCGCGGGCCGCTTTTGCTCTCGGTAGGCTCCAATTCATGCTTACAGAACGCAGCAAATTGTCACTCCGGTGCAAACTGCGTCTCTATAAGGCTGTAATCCGTCCCATTATGACATACGCTTGCGTCGTCTTCGCGCACGCCAAACCCAAGTATCTGCATCGAATGCAGACACTTCAAAACCGGTTCCTCCGTAGGGTCTCAGGAGCTCCCTTTTACGTCCGTAACATGGACCTTCATGTAGATTTTAAACTCCCCACAGTCCAGCAGTTCATGAAACGCCTCTCGAAGCGTTTCTTTGACACTGCCATAAAGCACCGCAATCCCCTGATTGCGGCCGCCTCCCGATACACCCCGTCCCGCATCAGTAAGGTTCGCCGTCCACGGCATACCCTCGTTGTCCCCGACGATGCCACCACTCTCCTCCAGGAGAGCAGCCCGGCTACTAGCACTGTTAGATCAGCATACAGACACAAATTTCCGTCGTTCCGTCCTCGCCGTCGAGGCCCGTCGCGACGACCCTGTCCATTACCATCCCCCCGACCCTTGCTCGAGCCAGCCCGCGTTGCCGCTGAGCCAGTAGTTTTAAAAAACCCCCGATCCAGCTGTCCCTTGCTGTCCCCCCCCCAGCGACGCCCTAAGCCGAGGTCCGAACCCCGCAGGGGGTGCCCTTAGCGTGTAGTCGCTTAGTTTTGTAAGTTAGGTTTAGTTTTTATTAAGCCCTGGCTGGAGGCTACAATTCTTTTGTGGCAGCCACAGGCAAGCCCGGTTAAGCAGTAGACAACCCTTTGGTTGAACTGCGAGATGCCATTTCCAAAAAAAAAAAAAAAAAGCAAGCATGACAAAATGAGATAAAAACGTTAATTTACCCACCGACCGTATATTTACCAAATAAAATAAAAGTGTTAACAGGCAAATACCGGCAGGGGCAACTCCGTAATATTTGTTTTGCGTTACTCGCGAAAGATTTCCACGTCCGGACATGAACATGAACGTATTTTATATTTAGTTCCACAAAATGTTTACAGCCCCTAAGCGCTGCATTTAATACAGAAGTTTGTTGCTTCGCTTCTGAATTGAGTTAACCTGCGCTTCGAATTGTAACGTTGCTGCTATGCTGGTATTGTATTCAATTTTATTACTTTTGTTAGAACTTTAGAGGATTGTAGTGGCTTAGTGGTCGATTTTAATGCTTGATTATTTCGTGTAGGTGACAATACAGTATGTTACGTTGAACAAGGGACATAATTTCAGGTAGTATAGTGCTCATGAAACTGAAAAAAATTGACTATGGGACCAACTCTGAAATATAAAAAAAGTAAAGTATGTCCCTGGTTTAACCCAACATACTACCTATATAACAACGACCGAAATATAATGAAATTTCTGATTGTGTGTAGGTTAGGTATCAGCTATCAAGTTCTTGTTTGGAAACCCTAAGTTCAACTTAAGTTTGATAAAGCACAGATTTTGAATACGCCCACAAGATGTCCTTTAGTTAAACTATTAGACTTTTTAAACTAAAGAATTATTTTATTCAAAGAAAAGGGATTGGAAACTGGTATCTCAAAGTCTACCCAAAGCTTTACCCAACTAAATTTACTTCCTATCCTAATTCACCCAAGAGTAGTGTAACCATTTCGAGATTTCAAAAGTCAAATATTTGCGCAAAACAAAATCAAACATTATACGTTTTAACCTTTTTTGTTTCAATTTAAGAAATGATAATATAAAAAAAATTAGTGGTGCAAATTCCGGATAAAGACCGGACATTTCAGGATACAACTGGATCTATGGTAAAACTACATAAGAGTACGTATCAAATGTGTAACCAAAAGCCACGGTCTAGCGAGGAAATATACCGGGTATCAAAACGGGTGATTGATCTGACGGCACAGTGACGTGCCGAGAATACCCAGTAGGACGGAACGATGTTAGATGAGTTACAACCGTCAAATGTGGACGGAGGATAGTGAACGTAGTATAGTTAGCTGTGTTGAAAAAAATAGGAGGATTTTCTATTATAGTCTGTGTGGGCTAACGTAGTGCCAGCTCTATGACGCTTAGATGCGAATATAATAATAATAATAATATCCTTGGACATTTCACACAGCGCCATATCGTCCCAAGCTAAGCAACCTAATGCTTGTGTTATGGTAACGAAATGGCTGATATACTAATACTTATAGACATTTTTTTTTGTAAAAACATAAATATTATATTATGTAGATAGAAAAACCCAGACCCGTAACAAATACTTGCAGGGCATACAAATATTTGTTCCGTGCGGGAATCGAACCCGCGACATAGTGCGCAGCAGTCAATCGCTCAACCACTGCGCCAACCGTGTCGTCAACTGTATATATATTACCTATATATACAGTTTGTTAGGTTAAACAAGGGACATACTTTCAGGGGGTAGGTATATAATAGTTCTCACGAAACTGAAGAACTTTGGTGAAAAAAAAATCAGCTGTTCTATAACATTTTGACGAATTATGCGAACATAAATGTTCTGAACAGCTGATTTTTAGGGTTCCGTAGCCAAATGGCAAAAAACGGAACCCTTATAGTTTCGCCATGTCTGTCTGTCTGTCTGTCTGTCTGTCTGTCTGTCTGTCCGCGGATAATCTCAGTGACCGTTAGCACCAGAAAGCTGAAATTTGGTACCAATATGTATATCAATCATGCCGACAAAGTGCAAAAATAAAAATTTAAAAAAACATTTTTATTAGGGTACCTCCCCCAGACGTAAAGTGGGGAGCGATTTTTTTTTTAATTTTAACCCTAACGTGTGATATATTGTTGGATAGGTATTTAAAAATGAATAGGGGTTTTCTAAAATCATTTTTTGATAATATTAATATTTTAGGAAATAATCGCTCCGAAAGTCAAAAACAATGTGTCCCCCCCCCCTCTAACTTTTGAACCATAAGTTTAAAAAATATGAAAAAAATCACAGAAGTAGACCTTTATATGAACTTTCTAGGAAAATTATTTTCAACTTGATGAGTTGAATAGTTTTTGAGTTATATAGCACTTTTTCAAAAAAACGCAAATGATAACTTTGTTTTTCATACAAATACTATGAAAAACAAAGTTATTTTTGCTGACGAAAAATGTTGGTATTTATTACAGAACTCTATATAACTGTATAGTTTAAATATTTTTTTATAATATTACTATTTTCGGAAATAATCGTAAAAAATAATGTGTGTCCCTCTAACTTTTGAACCATAAGTTTAAAAAAATTGAAAAAATTCTCAAAAGCAGAACTTTATGTAAACTTTCTAGGAAAATTATTTTGAACCTTTTGGGTTAAACAGTTTTTGAAAAATAGTACAAAAACTAAGTTTGCGTGGGAAGCTACGGAACCCTACAGTGAGCGTGGCCCGACACGCTCTTGGCCGGTTTTTTTTTCATATTTCAGAGTTGGTGCCATAGTCAAAGTTGTTCATTTTCATGAATACCATACCCCCTGAAAGTATGTCATTCGTTTAACATAAAACACTGTATATCTAAGCGTCCAAGAACTGTCAGTGTAAACATTTTATAGAAAGTAATGACACGGACAGGTCTTAAAAGTGGTTTATGCGCTGATCGCGATCAATTTAAAAGGTGAAATCTGCCCTTGAAGTTGATATTGTGAAAACAACAGGACAGATTTATGTAGTTCAAATTAGTAATATTTGATTTGAATGTTTTTTAATACAATAGTGCTTAAAAGATCTGCAATAAGTTTAAAAAAATGCTTTAAATTAAAACATCTAGAGGTCAGTTACCAAACAGTCAGTGAAAGTCGTAAAATATTACCATTACAACAATAAGTATAAAGTTTAAGTAGTTTCCACTTGTCTACCAACAAAACTAAGCATAATTACTATTGAGGCCGTAATAACCTGCCGGTCGATTCTGTAAAAATCTCACCGTGAATACTTGCGTGGAGTGAGCTGTCAGTGTCATTCAACTGATGCTAGGGATTGACCAAGCATTAACATTACAATCAAAATCGAGATTTTAATGATATTTTTATGCTAATTTTAATAAGTAATTATTTTATTTTATTTCAAAGCTAGCTAGTACCTACTTTGGTACTTACTTACTTACAACATAATTAGTCATAAACTCAATTTCGTTTTTATTTCTTTTTTTCCTAGACTAGCCTTTGTATTTTAACTAAAGGCGCGAGCGGGTCACGCATGTTCGCCAGCATATCAAGTTACCCCAATCTGTCAAATTTCAAAGTGCACACTTCGCGCAAGCACGTTTTTCGGTTGACTAAACGTCTAGTCGTAGATACCTATTCGAGTTTACAGACAATAATTGATTTTAAACCTTAAAACTTGTACAGTAAGGTTCAGAATCGATTGAGAGATTGGTCTGAATCCCGCGCGGCGTTCACTTCACCGCGCTGCCTGCAGGGAATTTTGGCAGAATCCCGTGCTCGTGAAGTGGTCACTTCACGCAAGCACGTTATGCGTTGTCATAGTTACTAATATGAATACCTATATCGTTGACGGGTGTACATCCGGTTGACAGGGTGTAAGTTACAAAACGGTGATTCTTTACAAATTGCTGCAATGTTCTAGCAATGTGAGGAATGTGTGTAAAACTTAAAGCAATGTGCTTTTAGATGTTTTTATGACTAAATCCAAACGTTTTTGTACAGTCAAATTTCTCCAAATGATTTTAAACCTTAAAAATTTTACCGGTAAGGCTCTAAATCGATTGAGAAAATTTGTCTCCTTGCAGTCATTAATATGATGTGACTGCAACTACAATTTACCAATAATTCGTCACGTGCGCATACCTACGTGGACACACCAAGAACATTGCGAAAATACAATACCAACGTCCAATAAGTACAAAATATATTTTATTGTTCCAACTACCTATTCGTTCTTCGGCTTTGGCTCATCGCCGCCCGCCTTTTGAAAGTGCGTGGAGCGATCACTTCGCGGAAACATCATTATTAAGATGCGGTACTTTGTGTATTTATTATATAACATTAGGTATAAATATGTGCGGCTTTTTGGGACATACCTTTAGTTACCTACCTATAAAGGCGATTTTAACACACTGCACACCGCGCGCCGACGGGTAACGCGGGGCAGCGCCCATATCGTTTGCTATGGCCGCCTCGCGCTACGAGACAGAGCGCGGTGCAGTGCGATATTCGCTTTACCTACTTCAGTAAACATTGCCAATAAGATGATGATAATACCTAATATTCATCATCATCAACATACCTACTGCCAAACTCGACCTAGCTCACGGCATCTCATTATCTCTATGTAGGTAACTCTCGGTCTCCGCGACGCGACTTACAGCGCAAGCGTACCTACTGAGAACTCGACTGTTAGGAGGTTGCCATGGCAATCACGCCACGGTGTTTGTTAGGGTCGTTGCCATGCCAATCACGGGAATACCGTGATTGGCATGCCAACGGCTCAAACAAACACCGTTGGCGTGATTTGTAGGCGCTGTCAGTCACGTGCTACTTTCTGTCAAGTGGGCCATGTCTATTCGTTCCTAAAAAGCCCGTCACAGACGTAGCTATAATATAGATTAATATGAATCATAGCAAGGCATATTACGACATATTTTCCATATAGATTTTCGAGTGACCGCACACGCAGCTATAATATATAATTCTATGACATCACAAAAATATCTCAATGTTAATCGAAAAAATTGTGTCAAAAAGTAATACAGTCTATAATATAGGTTGCTGTAGTCGAATTTAAGTTGTGAGTGTCGTATGTGTCTTATTATACTCTCCTGTCGCAGGTCTGCTGGTAGGAAATGATGTGTAATGATGATGTAAGTAGTTCCTTTGCGTTCTTCATCAATATGTATTTTACTTTATTATGTAGTCAGTGTGTAAGAATAGATAGATAAATAAATAAATAAAATTTATTCATTAGTATCACAATCAAAACAATTTGCTAATACATTTCTTCTACTGAGTCTGCTGCCTCCCAGGGTTCAGCTTCGCACTGCTGAGAACGAAGGGGCATCAGGTGTGTGTGCGCTGCACAGCGATCAACTGGAAAAATTGGTATGCATGTATTAATCATTTATTTATTACATTTTCAACTTGCAATTATTCACATAATATAAAAGTGACAGACTTTAGTGCCCAAATGGTTGGCAGAATTGCCGCATTGTATCGTGGTGCTGTAAAAATAGGCCAGCCTTGTGGCCACTTAAAGAGTCGACCAACTGTTTGGTGATGATTGTCTCAAAAAACCAAGGGGCATTAGGACCCCACAGCCCTAGTGTTCAATTTCAAGGCATTATGGTAATTCTGTCAGGCCTCTTCCTATTGCTGCGTGCCAAGCCGTTGAGCTCTAAAACAGCTGTCACCCCTGCGGTGACAAGAGCGCTACAAATGACGTCTTTAATGGCGGCGTGCCGTGCTATCCGGCCTGGGCTCTTACTGCAAGGTAGGCCCCTATGGAGTCCCTCGCCCACCATACTGGCGCCAATGTGTAGTCCCGTGATAAAAATAAATGATTATACCATGGTATGGTACCTGAAGCTGCTAATACCACTGTGGCTGGGACCTGGGATTTATTGGCCAATCTGCATCCGGGCAAGCATAGCACTTCAGGTCCAATCAGGTGCAGGCTAAAATCTTCCCTGTCAACTTTTCAGTGCTGTGGACAGAAGACAGAAACATTAAGCTAAATAATATTTGATTTATTTTTATATTACTCATTTTATTAAATTAAATCAGAACTATCGCTGTTCAGTTGCGGAATTCACTCCCGCCTGACGACATTAGAGACTGCCAAACAGTTGCAATTTATGTATTATGTTTTTTCTTTTTAAGCTTACAGACATCGTCTACATCTCCTTTATCGAGTTTCCTATTGTAGTTGTGCTGGAACAGATTTCTTTAGAAACAAGCATCACCTATAAAATTATGTATTTTCTGTTCCTTTCTTCTTGTCTGTTTTTATGTGTGTACATAAATGGTTAAACAAAATAAATTATTAAATTTTAACATTATCTAATACACACATCATCAAATTAATTTTTAAATACTGACAACATTATCATTTCTATTTCAAGTGAGCAGAGAAAATGTCTATTTTTGTTCTCCTACATAAATCACACAAATATTTACTTACAAGAATGAGATGTATAAGTTGAGTTTAGCTGCAACCTGACTTTTCTTTTCATAAAACTAGAGCACAATTTTCTAATATGACAGACACTTCTATTGAGGTATCTGAAAACAAAAATAAGTTAAATCAACAAAAGTTCAGGTAATCCCAATAATCAGCGGGTAATACCATTCTCCTGCCCTTATCCGAATTTATTTGGGGTCGGCGCAACATGTCTTCTTCTTCCATACTTCTCTATTAGTCGTCATCTCGATAGTCACTCCCTTTCTAGCCATATCATCTTTCACACAATCCATCCATCGTTTCTTTGGCCTCCCTCTACTTGTATAGCCATCCACATTCATACTCACAACTCTCCGGACAACATTTTCCTCATTCCTCCGCATAACATGCCCATACCATGACAACCGATTTCCACACAACTTTTCGGTCACCGGTGTCACTTTCAGACTTCCTCTTATATACTCATTACGTATTCTATCCATTCGCGTAACACCACACATCCCACATAACATTCTCATCTCAGCTGCATGCAATTGTCTTTCATGAATATTTATAGCTTTTTAAGTAGTTCATTAAATTATCAGTCTTACAAGACAGAAAACATAAAAAAAATGATAATAATGTTTCATAAATTTTTTGAAAACAATCATTTGTACTTACAAATAATTAATAATACACATGATGTAAAATAGGTACTGGTATCCAGCAGCATCCGGTTAGACTGAAAGCCCAGTAAGCCCACCCCAACAAACAGTTGGAAAAAGGCTTGGCAGATTGATTGAATTCTGATACACATCTGAAAAAACAAATGTTGTTTATCATATTTAAAGGGTGATACGAGGGGTGATCAATAATGTTTGACATTCATTTTAAAGGTTGCAGACAGCCTATTTAGGTTAATCAATAACATTAATAAAACGAGGTGGGTAACCCATACCCATTGAGCAATAAATTGAGGGCTGACACTGGGCAGTGTCCAAAGTATGTCTTTGTGACGGCAGGTAGTTGAATTTCAATCACACAACTCGAAGCATTTGTTTCAATTAAAACATTGGCAGGCACTTTACATTATTATCGTTTTCCTACCTCTTTTACCAGGCGGTCGTTTAGTTTGAGTTTATAGTGAAGCTAGCCACCCCATCACAAGACGAAGCAAGTCCTAATATGGAGAAGAAACTTTATGGACAGTCTTTTAAATCGAAACCTTATGTTACAGAGGTTAACTTGTTTGATAATTACTTCTTCTTCTTTTTCTTTTAGCACAACTTCCATTAATTACATCACACGCCATCTTTTCTTCAAAGTGATCAATCAATCCACAAAGTCTGAACCGGGCGGATATGCCGCGTATTCAAATACAGAATCTTATTACTTATTTAGCTAGCTCAATAAAACATACAATGCCAAAATTTTATCTGGTTAATTCTTTTATAAATAAACATGCCAATTAAAAAAAACAAAGACGTTTTTAGAATTAAACTTAAAATTGAAGTATAATTATTTTTCTAAACTCAATATTTATTAGTACTGGGTCACATTTCCGGTTGTTCAAGGAATTTACTCAAACAACAAGTTTTCATAACTAAATGTATGTGCAAAATATTCTTCTTATTTTATAGTTTGTCAATTATTTTCGTAACTAATTTAGCTCTCCTATTCAATAATAACATTGAAGTATTGACCTTTAAACACCGCGCCATTTTCTGTGACGCCAGATCACAATAAACAGAACTTCTAATGTCAAGTTTAGTGTGGGTTGTCTATGTTTTTCTTACCACAGAATACGCGGTCGAATAAACTAATATTGCGAAATCGTATTCGAGATAAATTTGCACGACTAAAACTGACATACGTATTATATTTCTTATTTTTTTAATAAAAATATCGTTCTATTCATGCAGAATAAAAACAATCTTAGAAATATTTGTTTGAATCATCATTCGATTATGAATTTGTTGGTTGAATTAGTATTGCAATTTTATTCTTGCTATCGTAAATAACTTGTTTATGCGACATTTTTAATTTGAAAAGCGGAGGCAATTAAATATTATTCAGTGCAAAACTTTCGAACACCATTATGACAAAGCTGTGGGACAGAGCGCAATGGATAGTTGTCAATGCCAATAACTAAGCTTAATTTTCTTATTATTTTGAGTACCGGTCGTTTTCGTGAGAATTGGCATAACATTTGATATTTTTTTCTTATTTTCTGCAACATTAATATCTAAAGCAAAACACAATATTATGTACTTAGATATATAAAAATATATGTATATAAATTAATTATAAATAATAAAAATACAAATATTATTATATAACTAGTAATATAAATTATAATTACAATCTGCACTTAGTTTTTTTTAATAAATGGCAATATTAAATTATTACAACGATTTAGTGAAACAAGTATTCATTATATATTAGGTTTTACCCGGTTAAAACCTAAAAATATGATATTTTAAAAGCTAATTACAGAATAAACAATTGAAAAATTAGCCTTTTTCGTGTAAAAGTAATTTTAGTCGATTATCTCAAATAATCGTTATTTCAAACGCGTACTGTGGTTGGAAAAAACATAGACAACTTAGAATATTGGCGGTTTTCGCGTAAGTTTTCGATTCAACTTTTCAGACTTATTTTGCACTTTGCAGTTTGCCGCCATGTTTAATAATTAAGCATGGCGGCAAACTATGATTATAAAAGAATTAACCAGATAAAATTTTGGCATTGTATGTTTTATTGAGCTAGCTAAATAAGTAATAAGATTCTGTATTTGAATACGCGGCATATCCGCCCGGTTCAGACTTTGTGGATTGATTGATCACTTTGAAGAAAAGATGGCGTGTGATGTAATTAATGGAAGTTGTGCTAAAAGAAAAAGAAGAAGAAGTAATTATCAAACAAGTTAACCTCTGTAACATAAGGTTTCGATTTAAAAGACTGTCCATAAAGTTTCTTCTCCATATTAGGACTTGCTTCGTCTTGTGATGGGGTGGCTAGCTTCACTATAAACTCAAACTAAACGACCGCCTGGTAAAAGAGGTAGGAAAACGATAATAATGTAAAGTGCCTGCCAATGTTTTAATTGAAACAAATGCTTCGAGTTGTGTGATTGAAATTCAACTACCTGCCGTCACAAAGACATACTTTGGACACTGCCCAGTGTCAGCCCTCAATTTATTGCTCAATGGGTATGGGTTACCCACCTCGTTTTATTAATGTTATTGATTAACCTAAATAGGCTGTCTGCAACCTTTAAAATGAATGTCAAACATTATTGATCACCCCTCGTATCACCCTTTAAATATGATAAACAACATTTGTTTTTTCAGATGTGTATCAGAATTCAATCAATCTGCCAAGCCTTTTTCCAACTGTTTGTTGGGGTGGGCTTACTGGGCTTTCAGTCTAACCGGATGCTGCTGGATACCAGTACCTATTTTACATCATGTGTATTATTAATTATTTGTAAGTACAAATGATTGTTTTCAAAAAATTTATGAAACATTATTATCATTTTTTTTATGTTTTCTGTCTTGTAAGACTGATAATTTAATGAACTACTTAAAAAGCTATAAATATTCATGAAAGACAATTGCATGCAGCTGAGATGAGAATGTTATGTGGGATGTGTGGTGTTACGCGAATGGATAGAATACGTAATGAGTATATAAGAGGAAGTCTGAAAGTGACACCGGTGACCGAAAAGTTGTGTGGAAATCGGTTGTCATGGTATGGGCATGTTATGCGGAGGAATGAGGAAAATGTTGTCCGGAGAGTTGTGAGTATGAATGTGGATGGCTATACAAGTAGAGGGAGGCCAAAGAAACGATGGATGGATTGTGTGAAAGATGATATGGCTAGAAAGGGAGTGACTATCGAGATGACGACTAATAGAGAAGTATGGAAGAAGAAGACATGTTGCGCCGACCCCAAATAAATTCGGATAAGGGCAGGAGAATGGTATTACCCGCTGATTATTGGGATTACCTGAACTTTTGTTGATTTAACTTATTTTTGTTTTCAGATACCTCAATAGAAGTGTCTGTCATATTAGAAAATTGTGCTCTAGTTTTATGAAAAGAAAAGTCAGGTTGCAGCTAAACTCAACTTATACATCTCATTCTTGTAAGTAAATATTTGTGTGATTTATGTAGGAGAACAAAAATAGACATTTTCTCTGCTCACTTGAAATAGAAATGATAATGTTGTCAGTATTTAAAAATTAATTTGATGATGTGTGTATTAGATAATGTTAAAATTTAATAATTTATTTTGTTTAACCATTTATGTACACACATAAAAACAGACAAGAAGAAAGGAACAGAAAATACATAATTTTATAGGTGATGCTTGTTTCTAAAGAAATCTGTTCCAGCACAACTACAATAGGAAACTCGATAAAGGAGATGTAGACGATGTCTGTAAGCTTAAAAAGAAAAAACATAATACATAAATTGCAACTGTTTGGCAGTCTCTAATGTCGTCAGGCGGGAGTGAATTCCGCAACTGAACAGCGATAGTTCTGATTTAATTTAATAAAATGAGTAATATAAAAATAAATCAAATATTATTTAGCTTAATGTTTCTGTCTTCTGTCCACAGCACTGAAAAGTTGACAGGGAAGATTTTAGCCTGCACCTGATTGGACCTGAAGTGCTATGCTTGCCCGGATGCAGATTGGCCAATAAATCCCAGGTCCCAGCCACAGTGGTATTAGCAGCTTCAGGTACCATACCATGGTATAATCATTTATTTTTATCACGGGACTACACATTGGCGCCAGTATGGTGGGCGAGGGACTCCATAGGGGCCTACCTTGCAGTAAGAGCCCAGGCCGGATAGCACGGCACGCCGCCATTAAAGACGTCATTTGTAGCGCTCTTGTCACCGCAGGGGTGACAGCTGTTTTAGAGCTCAACGGCTTGGCACGCAGCAATAGGAAGAGGCCTGACAGAATTACCATAATGCCTTGAAATTGAACACTAGGGCTGTGGGGTCCTAATGCCCCTTGGTTTTTTGAGACAATCATCACCAAACAGTTGGTCGACTCTTTAAGTGGCCACAAGGCTGGCCTATTTTTACAGCACCACGATACAATGCGGCAATTCTGCCAACCATTTGGGCACTAAAGTCTGTCACTTTTATATTATGTGAATAATTGCAAGTTGAAAATGTAATAAATAAATGATTAATACATGCATACCAATTTTTCCAGTTGATCGCTGTGCAGCGCACACACACCTGATGCCCCTTCGTTCTCAGCAGTGCGAAGCTGAACCCTGGGAGGCAGCAGACTCAGTAGAAGAAATGTATTAGCAAATTGTTTTGATTGTGATACTAATGAATAAATTTTATTTATTTATTTATCTATCTATTCTTACACACTGACTACATAATAAAGTAAAATACATATTGATGAAGAACGCAAAGGAACTACTTACATCATCATTACACATCATTTCCTACCAGCAGACCTGCGACAGGAGAGTATAATAAGACACATACGACACTCACAACTTAAATTCGACTACAGCAACCTATTTTATAGACTGTATTACTTTTTGACACAATTTTTTCGATTAACATTGAGATATTTTTGTGATGTCATAGAATTATATATTATAGCTGCGTGTGCGGTCACTCGAAAATCTATATGGAAAATATGTCGTAATATGCCTTGCTATGATTCATATTAATCTATATTATAGCTACGTCTGTGACGGGCTTTTTAGGAACGAATAGACATGGCCCACTTGACAGAAAGTAGCACGTGACTGACAGCGCCTACAAATCACGCCAACGGTGTTTGTTTGAGCCGTTGGCATGCCAATCACGGTATTCCCGTGATTGGCATGGCAACGACCCTAACAAACACCGTGGCGTGATTGCCATGGCAACCTCCTAACAGTCGAGTTCTCAGTAGGTACGCTTGCGCTGTAAGTCGCGTCGCGGAGACCGAGAGTTACCTACATAGAGATAATGAGATGCCGTGAGCTAGGTCGAGTTTGGCAGTAGGTATGTTGATGATGATGAATATTAGGTATTATCATCATCTTATTGGCAATGTTTACTGAAGTAGGTAAAGCGAATATCGCACTGCACCGCGCTCTGTCTCGTAGCGCGAGGCGGCCATAGCAAACGATATGGGCGCTGCCCCGCGTTACCCGTCGGCGCGCGGTGTGCAGTGTGTTAAAATCGCCTTTATAGGTAGGTAACTAAAGGTATGTCCCAAAAAGCCGCACATATTTATACCTAATGTTATATAATAAATACACAAAGTACCGCATCTTAATAATGATGTTTCCGCGAAGTGATCGCTCCACGCACTTTCAAAAGGCGGGCGGCGATGAGCCAAAGCCGAAGAACGAATAGGTAGTTGGAACAATAAAATATATTTTGTACTTATTGGACGTTGGTATTGTATTTTCGCAATGTTCTTGGTGTGTCCACGTAGGTATGCGCACGTGACGAATTATTGGTAAATTGTAGTTGCAGTCACATCATATTAATGACTGCAAGGAGACAAATTTTCTCAATCGATTTAGAGCCTTACCGGTAAAATTTTTAAGGTTTAAAATCATTTGGAGAAATTTGACTGTACAAAAACGTTTGGATTTAGTCATAAAAACATCTAAAAGCACATTGCTTTAAGTTTTACACACATTCCTCACATTGCTAGAACATTGCAGCAATTTGTAAAGAATCACCGTTTTGTAACTTACACCCTGTCAACCGGATGTACACCCGTCAACGATATAGGTATTCATATTAGTAACTATGACAACGCATAACGTGCTTGCGTGAAGTGACCACTTCACGAGCACGGGATTCTGCCAAAATTCCCTGCAGGCAGCGCGGTGAAGTGAACGCCGCGCGGGATTCAGACCAATCTCTCAATCGATTCTGAACCTTACTGTACAAGTTTTAAGGTTTAAAATCAATTATTGTCTGTAAACTCGAATAGGTATCTACGACTAGACGTTTAGTCAACCGAAAAACGTGCTTGCGCGAAGTGTGCACTTTGAAATTTGACAGATTGGGGTAACTTGATATGCTGGCGAACATGCGTGACCCGCTCGCGCCTTTAGTTAAAATACAAAGGCTAGTCTAGGAAAAAAAGAAATAAAAACGAAATTGAGTTTATGACTAATTATGTTGTAAGTAAGTAAGTACCAAAGTAGGTACTAGCTAGCTTTGAAATAAAATAAAATAATTACTTATTAAAATTAGCATAAAAATATCATTAAAATCTCGATTTTGATTGTAAGTGGTACATCCCTAAAATCAAGTGGGATGACATTGACAGCCCACTCCACGCTCACTTCACCTAAGTTTTCACGGTGAGATGGTAACAGAATCGCACTGCTGGTCCTAAACCGCCAACTCTTATTTATTTATTTATTTCCTTTGGAAAACTTACCGCTAAACAAAACAGAATTAGAAATTGAAAAAAAAAACAATTCCAAGGTTTCACATATTATTATAGTTTACAGAATAATTTAAAAAAAAAGTCTGTGAACAACACAGTACTGCCAACAAAAAAAGTAAATCGCCAAAGCCAAAATTAAACATAGATATTGAAAGCATAAACAATACATACCACAAAACTAGACAACTAAGCTACTCAGGTTAACATAGTTTGAGCAATAATAAGCATCATTTAAAAAAACTAAGCCTCAAGCACTTTCTCGCCATCGACACACAACCTGTATTAAAAGGATCCAAGTCATGCTGGTTACATACTTTATTAAAGCTTCTACTTGCACGCACTAGGAATGAGTTCTGTGTTAGTTAGTAGAACTACGTGGCACACGAAGCGGGGGATTGGACCGCTTCGACTCCGACGACGCTCCGGGGACATTAAAATAAAATTTGGATAGTATTTCGGAACTACACACATCAAAAGTGTCTAGGGATCAAGCATTTTTATGCGGATTTCTTAAGATTGAGATGTGGCTTTGTAATAAATTTATGATTTTATAAATTTATATGGATCCTTTTTGGTGCATTTCATAATTTGAAACAGGAACTGTCAATCAAATTCGAGTAAAAGATGAAAATCAGCTGTCAATATTTTCCCTATAAAAACATACAACGCATTGAAGACATTATTAGTGCTACTGTTTCCCTACTACTGATTCAAACCAACGTTATTATGGAGCGGCGACGTCATTTAAGCAGGGAAGAAATGCTCAGAGCCGTGGGAATGATAGAAGCTGGTTCCCGGCAACGTACTGTGGCTTTAGCTCTGAATACAAGTCAGAGTGTTATCAGTCGACTTTGGACACGTTACCGAAGCACTGGTACCGTGGCTGAGCGCCATGAAGGACGGTATCGCTGCACCACACGGAGACAAGACCGATACATTCAAATCTTAACTCGAAGAGCTCCAACAATAACCGCCATGATGTTAGCCGTGAGGCTTCATCACTCTTCAGGGAACTTAATTAGCGACCAAACAGTCAGAAACCGCTTGCATGAAGTGAACCTTCATTCCCGAAGACCGCTACGGGTACCACCTATAGCAATGCACAATCGTAGGATTCGATATCAATGGGCTCTTGAACACAGAAATTGGGCAGAAGAACAATGGCGTTTCGTGTGCTTTTCTGATGAGTCTCGTTTTGGTATGAGACCGGATACAAGACGTATACGACACTGGAGAACCCCTGGACGCCAACAGCGATTAAAATCCTGCCAGGAAGTCCATCCTTATAGTGGTGGAACCATCATGGTATGGGCGGGTATTTGGATCGGCGGAAGAACTGAGTTGATTTGGATCAGAGGCAACCTCAACGCTCAAATTTATGCTGAGACGATTGTATCTGACGTCATCGTTCCTCTACAAGTGCAAATCGGTCCCTTATTTCAGTTAATGCATGATAATGCACGACCGCACACCGCAAGAGTTGTAAGACAGACTCTCGCCGCAGCTAACATCAATGTCCTGCCCTGGCCTGCTCAGTCGCCAGACTTGAACCCGATTGAGCATGCATGGGATATGCTACAGAGAAGAGCTCTGCCGAATATGGAGGGTATCCAGTTGCAAGAAGACCTTTTTTTGTTGTTGCAACGAACATGGGCGGCCATTCCACAGCGTGATTTGGATGAACTCATTTTGAGTATGCCAAACCGATGTTCTTGTGTTGTTAGTGTTCGCGGTAGAAACACGGATTATTAATTGTTTAAGTTACCCAATAAAATTTTAAAGAAAACTGTTATTTCAGTCTTTTTTTCGAACTTTAATGTTAGTGGTTCAAATGTCAAAAATCCCTTTATTAGGAAAATGGCAAATTTCTTTATTAATGCAAAGGTGACTTAGTTTATCGTTACTGTGACAAACGAAAACACTTTATTTGATGAATCCTTAAAGAAAATTTAAATTAATATCAATCAAGAGAAAAGTTATTGCAAAAATATATGTTGATCCCTAGACACTTTTGATGTGTGTACATATTAATATTATTATTAAAAGTCTTCAATAGGAAAATACAGTCGGAGATCTCACGACGATTAACCAGGGGCAATAACAGTACTATTACCAGAGTAGTACAGGTAGTATTACTTCAGTGTGAGAATGAGATAGAGCTATATAAGACTTATAGCTCCATCTCTTTCCCACTGCAAGTAATCACGCTAATATTAAAAAAGCAAAAGTTTGTGAGTTTGTATGTTTGTCCGTCCTTCACGCTCTCAAATGGCTGAACGGATCAGTAGTGCTATTCAGTTAAAATCTCAACGTGAAAACGTAGATGAAGTGAGCGTGAAGTAGGTTGTCGTTCCAACTAATGTGTAATGATTAAGTGGAACGACTACCTACTTCACACTCACTAGTGAGCTTTAAGTCCTCCAAAACCTAAGTTTTCTCCGTGCGATTTTTACAGAATCGGACGACTGGAAGAAGTTTGGCATAGAGGTAGTTTATAACATGGATAAACACAGGATACTTTTTATCCTGGTAAGTAGTATTCCCTTGGAATAATTTCCGACATCCACGCAGGCGAAGCCGCTGGCAGTAGCTAGTATTAAAATACTGCTTTATGAGCTGGAGCTTGGCTCCCTGCCAAGTTTACTGAAACCTCGTTTTCACTACCTTATCACTACATAGTATAAAACAAAGTCGCTATTTTTGTCTGTTTGTTTGTCTGTATGCTTAAATCTTTAAAACTACGCAACGGATTTTGATGCGGTTTTTTTAATAGATAGAGTGATTCAAGAGGAAGGTTTATATGTATAATTTGTCGACATATTTTGCGGGCGAAGCCGCGGGTGGAAGCTAGTTAACTATATGTTATTGTTATAGACTCATTTGCTCTTGAAAAAGTCTTAAACTAGCGATGAAGCTCTGTCATAGGGTCACAGCATTATGCTGAGCGATGGCCGTTTTGCGTGAGTGTGACGCAAGTTTTTCCCAACTTGTTATTTTTTGTGTTTTTGCTCTTTGCGTAATCTTCTTAGCGTGTCGATGGCAATCGATATCTCCTCGGCCCAGAATTCAGCTACGTGTTTAGCGCCATCACTAGCGTCCATCAGTTTCGTAATGTTTGCGTAATGTTTACCACCAATAAAAGTATTTTCTTTCTTTTGTCCTTCTTCCAATATCGCAAGAAGTAAATAACCCAAAAATTAAACTCATCAACCATTCCTATCAACCCATGATCTATATCACCCAACCATTACGTTGCCACGGTTCGTCCGCGCCATAAACGGTCCCCAGTTCCCAGTTAACGTCGCCCGAGATATGCCACTTGAGTAGCACCTTCTGTTTAACTTTATGATGGGTTCGCAATAAAGCCTTTTGCCATTAGCACTAAAAGCCTCGTAAATTATACGTTTTATCTATCTCCTTTACGACTCAACGGGCTCTTGGTTGAATATTTTTTGAAGCTCTTTAGATGTTTTGTATTTGATGCTCGAGTTTCTTGTAACGTAGGTTTTAATGTGGAAGTGGAAGCTGTTGAAGTGATTCCAGTTTTAGATTGCTACGTAAATATGAGGGGCTCGTGGCTAAATGATAAGATAAGATAAACATTTATTTGCACAAACTTGAGTACAATACACACATAGGGACAACGCAAGTTGTTATCATGCAAGAAATGTTAAAATAGAAATGACAACATATTGCCTTTAACAATGGTATGCAAATATATAAATAACAATGTTTAATATTACTCCGAGTTTAATAATTTAAAACTGTTTCATATAGAAATAAAATGTCCTGTTTGATATAAATAAAATGTCCTGTTACTTTAATTACCAACCGTGGGCGTTAGTATAAAGATCATTATAATGCTACTTAGCTACTCATTCAATAACTGAAATGTCTACTTTCTTCAAGAAATTATGTTTTTGTTGGCGATTCTCAGAGGTGTTTTAAATAAAATAGCGGACTGTAATAATAGCTTAGGTATGGTTCGTATATTGAACATAAGGACGCGCGCGTTTCTCGGACCGTTGTAATTTTGTAATTAAACACCGTTTGAAGTTAATTTCCAGAATTGCTATCTTTCAAAAAAAGAACGTTAAAAAGTAATCATAATCAACTTTGGAAGTGCACCTCTCTCTTGCACTAGCACCGACTTCAAGCAATTTGTATGAAAAATGCAGCCATCCAGGTAGAAGTAATATATCTCGGAGACAAGTTCTAGATATCAAGGGAATTAGCCATTTGTTCTAGCGTCTGAAACTTTGCGATGACAATCACAAATAGTTCTGATGGCATTGATCATATTTCTTAGTTCAGTGCCCTTTGGAAGTGATACTATAAATCTTCTATTACTTCCCACGGGTACTGGCTGGATGATATATCTTCGATAGAAAATTAAGCAACGGTTTATCTCGTGTTTATGAGTACACCAGCATCTATCAGCGGCTTCGTCCACGTGGCAATCCGAAATTATCTCACGGAAACGTACTTACGGGATAAAAATATCCCATATACTAGCTATTCCCGCGTGGTTTCACCCGCTGTTCGGCTCCTATTGGTCGTAGCGTGTAATGTTACATACCCTATAGCCTTCCTCAATAAATGGACTATCCAACACAAAAATGTTTCAATTCGAACCAGTAGTTCCAGAGATTAGCGTGTTCAAACAAACAAACTCTTTCGCTTTTTAATATTAGATTAATCCAGATTATAAACTATCTGTAGGTGTCAAATTTCCAGATACGTTCAGTAGTGTTTGTGTTGTTCGCCTTAACAATATTAGTGTGTGTCATCCTTAAAGGAATAGTCAACCATAAAGAAGTTCGTCCACGTCTCAAAAAGAGTAGAAAGAAAATCAGATGATAATTGCAGAGATAATTTAACTTGAGCGCGCCAAGAGCTGAGTTCAAGCAATTTGTTAGAAAAATGCAGGCTTCCAGGTGAAAGTAATGTATCAGTGTGAGAAACTGTTCCTCGCTACATCTCTGAGGAAATTATACGTTCGGTAAAACTTACCTGGTATAAAAGATTAGATTAGTACCTATTGAACGCCAGAGCATTAACGCACGCACGTACTCTCCACAACAAGCTACAAATTTAGTTTTTCTTGTGATCATGAATTTCCCAATATCCATGGTCAATTTGTTTCGTGTCATTAAATAACTACGAGAGCTTTAATTTTTAAATATCTATATAAACATACATAAAAATAATGAATCAATTGTTTATTTCGTGTTTTAGCATACCCGCATTGTCACATATTTGTGTAGTTCGCGAACACGGCATGCGCTTGCTTGTCACATATATCATGTGACAATGGCGTTCAAAAGTTTAAATGTATTTTACAGTGACTTCCAAAATATATTCTCCATCTGGTGGGCAATTTTAACCGACTTCAAAAAAGAGGTGGTTGTCACTAATGTCTAGGACGAGGTGTATTTTGTTCTAATACATACCGGTTTCCTCACGATCTTTTTCTTCGCCGTTTTGAGAACGGTGGTGACAAAATAATTTACACAAAGTTAAGAGCGTGAGTTCGAACTTACGACATCAAACTTGTGAGTCGTCGCCATTTTGAATGGGTACTGCCTGATCAAGTCGGAGTCAGGGGAAGGGAAGGGGCCTGTTAGGGCCGAAGCCTGCCGGGTAAGCGAGATTGTCCGAAAGGGTTACCGCTACCCCGGAACATAAAGGGCTAAGTAAGGAACATGGATGGGTTTCGGTCAGTAAGAGTCTGACACTCCCTTCCGCTCCACCGAAAGTGAGAGGAGTCATTTGATAATTTCCCAGCCTCAAAACAGGGGAAGCCCTGACCTTAGCGTTGTTATTTTGTTAACAACTAAAATAATAGGTGGGTATAACATCCATTACGTTCATAAAGTGCAAGTATTCTTAAACTATTTTAAAGTGGCCATTATCGTGCCGCCGTACGAACCACGTTCATTTAATTAACGTTTTAAGTTTTTACTGTGAGTCCATTTTATATTTGTTCGGTAGATTCCACGTTTGCTTTCAGGTAATAAGTAGGTATTATGGGCTGGTGTCCACAACTCCACGTCAAGGCGCGTATTTTGCTTTTAATTATAGTTATTTTATTTTCGTGTAAATTTGATTCTGCCCGCGGTCAGTAGGTACCCGGTTTCGTAATTTCGTAAAATGTGGAAAATATTTTATGATTTAATCTGGTGCATAATTTCATTGCCAGAGCACGTTATCTGGGTCATATTTTAATAACGTGGTTTAAATTCACCTACATTTATTATTCGTAGACAGTGTGGATATCTCTATCTCTCTTTGTGTGGACTTTCGGTGCGCTGTAGGTTGGGTACGCGACCTAGGGACAATACGCACAAAATTATAGATATCTCTATCTCTCTCTATGTGGAGTTTTGATACGCGGTAGGCCGAGAGTAGGCGACCTAGGGACAATACGCACAAAATAATGGATATCTCTATCTCTCCCAGTGTGAACTTTCGGTAGGCAAGGCTGGGAACGCGACCTAGAGACAATACGTCCAAAATTATAGATATCTCTATCTCTCTCTATATGGAGTTTCGATACGCGGTAGGCTGAGAGTAGGCGACCTAGGGACAATACGCACGCGTTTTTTGGTTTTTGACAAAGCGTATCAATGAATTAGTACGAAATGGTGATAGCCTTGTTGATTTTTATGCCTAACTAGCTTCTCCCAGCGACTAAGTCCGCATGAAATATTTTGTTCCACCGATCCATCACGTCGCATCGTATCGCCCGTCCGCACTATTTTTTAGTTTTTGCTTATTTACGACGTACAGTCAAGGGATAAATATGTTATGCACGTTAAAGTGAATTTTAGAGCTCGAGACCGAAAACTTGGCAGTCCGACGGTCACACCACTGGCTATCACTGCTAGGCAAGGCACACATCTCTGACTTTCGGATTCATGTGCTTATTGTGTCACTTGCTTAAAAACGGTGAAGGAAAACATCGTGAGGAAACCGCCTCGATGCCTGAGAGATATTTCTCAGCAGCATGTGATGTCGTAAGTCGTGTGTAAGTCAGAAATCCATGGGCAGCTTAAAAACTCAGACACCAAAGAAGAAAGAACACTTGCACTACTAACTTATTGCTGATCCAACTACATTGCCAACATTTTTAAAGATAAAAACTTTTTTACAAAAAATAAAACCGACTTCCAAAACAAACACTACAAAGTGACAAATAATTTTGATTTCGGAAGTCGGTGTCTTCGGTTTTGTATTTTCATTTTTTGCCACCGACTTCCGAAATCAAAATTATTTGTCACTTTGTAGTGTTTGTTTTGGAAGTCGGTTTTATTTTTTGTAAAAACGTTTTTATTTTTCACTTTTTAGTTGTGGTACCTACCTACACAACCCCCCCCTCCCCCCCAAAATTTTAATACCACTACCTGGTATGTAAATTACAGTGACAGGAACTTATTAGAACATCGTCCACATATATTAAGTAGGATTTTTTTTAGATTATTGTTGATTTTTCAAAAACCGCTTATTCGATTTCGATAAAAATTTTATGGGACCATTTGGGAAGTATACCCTTTCCAACAAAAAAAGAATTTTTCAAATCGGTTGGCAAGCAACGGAGTTATGCGCGAACAAACATAAAAAAAAAAAAAATACAAACATCCGAATTGAGAACCTCCTCCTTTTTGAAGTCGGTTAAAAAATCAGCCGCTATCCACGGAAGGCAGTTGGTTGATAATTGCTTGAGCAAGCCCTTGCTGATTTTTACTTGTATCTTGAACAGATGCGTGGTCCGTGCGCGTAGCCCTTAAACACGGGCACGCGTCAGCACTGCTATGGCTGCTATGGCTGTCCAGCTCTTTGACCGTAAAATACAGATAAAGAATACGTTAGACTGACTTTTAGACAAAAACTTTCATATGAATTATATCATAGATGGAATATTACGCATTTGTACCTATGAAATGAAATGAGAACGTCGAAATAAAATCATTAGAATTTTGTTTTAATCCCTCTAACATAGCAGCAGTCGAATAAAATTAGCATAATAACAGTAAATATTCATCAGCGTTCCAACGCAAAGCAAAACATTAGATGCATCCATCCATTTCCAACTTGTTGGTATGATAAGGCTAGGGTTGCTACAGGCAATATTATATTTTTATTTATTATTATTAGCTTTCGCCTGCGCGATAGTATCGACATTGCAGCATGATGCGCAAGACACGTGGCGCCATCTATTATCATAAGAACGTTAAATGTTGTTTTCTTGGTAAACCAAAGGTACCCTATGTCCGTTTTTCTACACCTGACAAACGTTTATGCAAAATTTCAGGATGATCGGTTGTATGGTTAAGGCGTGACAAGGTAACAAACAAAATGTGTTTCAGTCAATTGTTTTCAGTGTTCATACAGCTTTATTTTGATTTTTTGGAGAATCCTCCAACCTAAACTAAATCACATGACACTACATCATTAGATATTATAATAATTAATGAATAACTTGATACCTATTTATTATTCTACTCATTTTTAAATGTTTTCTTAAAGGCTTTTATTAAATGTTCAAAGTCAAGTAATTTGTTTGAAATAGGCACAAGAAAGGCACTTTTAAACATCAAAATGAACAAGAAAAAGAATTGATTCTAGTCGCCCCTTCCAAAAGGTAGTTTCGTATGGAGAAGAATGGGCAAGAAACTCCACCGTTACTCTTTTAAAATGTTTTACAATCTTTTGTATACATGAATTATAACATTATATGTGAAGACGATGCACCCAGAATAAAAACAATACACCACAAAAGGTGAAAAGAAAAACACATAAAGCAATGGCAGGTAAACTTAATTATGTCATAAGTACATGGTGCTCACGTATTTACAAACATTCTAAAGTTAACAGTCTAAGTTAGGGCTGTATTAGACTAGGGCAGCCCTATTTTCAAGGCTTCACGTAAGAGATACGTTCAGCAGATTGCATCTCCTGTATATTTGAATGCATAAAAATCCGCTGTTTTACCCTTCCCACTAGTTTTCGGTACACAAATTTTAGATGCATCCCAAATCAAGTTTGCTCTTTGAAATATTTGTTAACTTTGAAACAACGAATTTTTGAATGCATTGTTTTGAATTCGCTTTACGAAACGTGTCGGGAATATGTTGGGTTGGATGAAGTTTGAAGAAGTTTGACAAATGTGTGGGGAAACTATCACTTTGAAGTAGAAAATAACTTTATTATATACCGTGACTGAGGAGAGGACTGTGTCCCATCAGTGGGATGATTATGCTATGTCATGCTATCTCTAACGACATTTTTCATTTAACATCGTACCTAATTTCTTTCTACTATAGGTAATAATAATAATAAATCTTGGACATTTCACACAACGCCATATTATAGTCCCAAGCTAAGCAACTTAATGCTTGTGTTATGGTAACGAGATGGCTGATAAACTACTTTACATTTTTTTATTGTAAATACATACATATTATAGATAGAAAAACACCCAGACTCGGAACAAATACTTGTAGGTCGTACAAATATTTGTTCCGTGCAGGAATCGAACCCGCGACATGCTGCGCAGCAGTCAATCGCTCAACCACTGCGCCAGCCGTGTCGTCTAACTGGTACTAACAAGGTACTGTGGAAGTCAAGTGAACCATCACTTTGGGAGCTCAGTGGTAGAGCTTGTGTAATGTATGTTGTAGGGATTTCCTATGCTATAAAATACAAACGCACGGCAATATTTATTTCAATTATATTGTTTTGTATCGAATACATCCGTCAAGCCACACGGCTACTTACTGAGTCCTATTGCTTTTGTAAAATCCTATCAAACTATTCTATTTATTTAAAGGGTCGAATGCTATCAATTATTTACCAGCCATGTTCAACATAATGTTTCACTGAGGCTCTACAGTACTTGGAAATAACAAAAAAAGATTTACAATGCTAAACCACATAAAACATTGTAAAACATTTTAAAAGAGTAACGGTGTTTCTTGCCCATTCTTCTCCACACGAAACTACCTTTTGGAAGGGGCGACTAGAATCAATTCTATTTCTTGTTCATTTTTGACGTTCAAAAGTGCCTTTCCTTCTCTTTCCATGTTTTTATTCAAAGGCAAATTCCCGTTTGCAAAGCTTAATTTAAATATTATCTTCGCAGCATTATCATATTTTGTAAGGAAAGAGATTACTAGTTTGTGCAAAAGCTGTACAGGTCGGTGAACCGCAATGCATAAGACAGGTAATTAGGATGATGAAGAAATTCTGCTTGGCTCGAGGCACAGAACTCCAAACTTTAGGTACAATGTGCCAAGCGGCGCGGCAAGATAACGTGCGGACCGCCGCCATTTTGGATTACGGAAATTTTTGAAAAGAGAATTTTTCCGCTTTCTGATATGGTACAAGTCAAGACGATGTTCTGTTCAAAGTTATTTAATTGGTTTATGCTCGTTTTGTTTTTTCAATCTATTCAATTAATAGTTAAGTGTAAACAAAAACTAGAAAGCTACGTCCAGCGCATCGATAGTTCTCATTCAATCACCTTTGGCGCCACAACTTAACCTGAGACATTATTTTGTTCTTTAACGTTTACTACTAAAATCGTATTTCTGAATTACAAAGCAAAATCAATCAGTCTGCCTGGTTTTTTCCCAACTATGTTGGGGTCGGCTTCCAGGCTTCCAACATTATTTTACACTAGCTTCTGCCCGCGACTTCGTACGCGTGTCCTGTTGCTTATGCCAGCGACAACGGGGTCGTCAAAATCGAAGATCTGAATCACGATCAGCGGTCAGTCACGCATCACGTTCCCCACTTGTCTCTAGAGACCTAGAAGTCGATGCGTAGATACGCTTGGAACTCAAGCGTAATTCTCTATCCGTGATCGTCTCCGATTCGCGAGACAATGCATGACTTGCACAATCAGCGGTCAGTCGCGTATCACGTTCCCCACTTGTCTCTAGAGACCTAGAAGTCGATGCGTAGATACGCTTGGAACTCAAGCGTAATTCTCTATCCGTGAACGTCTCCGATTCGCGAGACAATGCATGACTTGCACGATCTGCGGTCAGTCGCGCATCATATTCTTCACTGGTCTCTAGAGACCTGGATGTAGATGCGTAAATACGCTGAGAACGCAGGCGTGCTTCGCGATCCGAAGAGGTTTCCACGGAGCGAGTTGCAGCCGGATGTTTTCAAACAGCATCAAGTCTCTCGTGACGCTCTTTGGTAGATTCTTGGGATCTTATGATCTTCAATCTTTTAGCTCTTTTGGAACATTGGGAAAGATTTGACCTCTTTCTAGGCATGGTTATAGTTTTATTGTGAATATAAGTGATCAATTAAAATCTAAGGGACAGCTCCCAGGCGTTATCGGGTAGGCTACTGTGTCACGAAGATAAATAGAAAAGGAAATTAAACACTCAAATAACATAAGTCCGAAGGCATACTTATTTGGTAAAATAAAAAATAAATGGGAGTTTTGGCCAGCAGAGTCAAATTTTTAATGATATAAGTACAGAGGCCAGCACATCAAGTTACCACAATCTGTCAAATTTCTTTGATAGTATTTCAACTTTATTGCAAAGACATAAGGTTCATTTTTAATTGAGAAAATTTGACAGTAAGGGATAGCTTGATTTGCTGGTGTCTGTACCATCGTTAGCGAAAATCAGTCCTAAACTGTTACCGCCTTCACCGCGTGGAAGAACTCCCAGCTTATGTTATTTTATAATTATACATGATGTGAAATTAGTGATAGCTTTGATTTCCACATCAGATGTTTCTGATCTTCGATTTTTATAAGTCAATAGGAAATGACCATCAGACCGAACAACTTTTGCTAAGACGTCATTCCTTTATGTGTTATAGTGTAGCTGGGCTCTTGGAGTTCTACAACAGGTGTTCCAGATCTTCGATTTTTATAAGTCAACAGAAAGTGCTCATCAGATTGGACAACTTTTGCTAAGTTGATATGACAGAGGGGCATTAAATTACACTACGTATACTAACTACTACTAACTCGGTACGGTATAAAAAAAAAATGAGGTTTTTATTTTTTCAAACAAACTAAATAGCTTACAAATCAGAGTAAAACGCAACCACCCTTTGTAAATAAAAACTGACCTTGTAACGCAGCGGCACCGACACGCGCGCGCCGGAGCGCTGTTAGGAAAGACACATCGTGTTCAAACGGGGCAAAAACTAAAAAAAACATTTGCGACTAAACTACTGCTCCTATTTAATTGATTTTTGGTACAGAGCTTGAAAATGGTCCCTAGTAGAAGCTGTTTGAAGGAAAGCCCCTCTGTCGTATCAACTCTGTATATGTTATAGTGTAGCTGGGCTCTTGGAATTCCACAACAGGTGTTCCAGATCTTAAATTTTTATGCGTCAACAGCGACTGCTCATCAGGCTGAACAACTTTTGCTATGACGTCATTCCAATATCTGTTATAGTGTAGTTGGGCTCTTGGAGTTCCACATCAGGTGTTCCAGATCTTCAAATTTATTCTCTCAGCAGAAAATGCTCATCACGCGGAACAATTTTTGCTACGGTACTATTTTTGTATCTCTTATAGTTTAGCTAGTCTGTTGCGGTTCTGCATCAGGTGTTCAAGTTTCCAATATAAATTATAGTCTTTTTGTTGCCCAGACTTAATACCTACACAACAAAAAAAATGATTCAAATCCGTCCAGTAGTTCCGAAGATTAGCGTGTACAAACAAACAGACATACAGACAAACAGACCGATTTTTTTTTGGATTCGTGCTATATTACTGTTTCTAATCCATTCAATCATAATTTTTTTAATATATTCAATGTACAGACACTTTTTTTACTGTTTTATTATATTATAGATAGATTTTAAGGAAAATTTAAAAAAAAGAACCTAACCTACAAACCTTAAAATATAAAATGAAATATGCAAACAGTCAGTATTCAAGTGAATCGCAATAATCGAATGCAACTATTCGCCTATACTCTCCAGGACACGTGCGTTCGCTACGAATAACTGAATCCTTATGGCAGCGGCGTGTTTTTTTTTTTTGATAGTGGCATCTCGCAGCTCAACCATAGGGTTTTATACTGCTTAACCGGACTTGCCTGTGGATACCACAAAAGAATTGTAGCCTCCAGCCAGGGCTTATAAAAACTTACAAAATAAGCGACTACACGTACCCTGTGGGGTACGGACCTCGGCTTAGGGCGTCGCTGGGGGAGGACAGCAAGGGACAGCTGGATCGGGGGAAACAGCGACGCGGCTCTCAGCGCGCTTTATATAACCACGGACGCGCAGGCGCGATGCATATACGTACTCTGATAGAATACCTTAACAAATGTTTGCCGTGATTCTTTAAATTGACATAACTTTTTTATTTATGAACCGATTGACATGAAATAAACACTAAATGTTAAGTGAAGCTTACTAAAATATATTAGTGAAAACCGTATCTAAATCGAATAAGCCGTTTCTGATATTAGCGTGCACAAACACACAGACAAACAGACAAAAAAAAAAATACAATTTCGGGTTCGGCATCGATATAATAACAACCCCTGCTACTTTTTTTTTATATATTTCTATTGTACAGACACCACTTTTCTACAAATTTATTATATGTATAGATGGAGCAACTGCCTATCTGACCTACACAAGCCGAAGCCTAAGCCCGAAAATCTGACAGCCAGTCTTACCAAGGGGTATCGTATTGCCCAGTTACTGGGTTGTGGAGTTCAGATAGGCAGTCGCTCCATGTAAAATACTGGTATTCAGCTGCATCCGGTTAGACTGGAAGCCTACACCAACATGGTTGGGAAAAGGCTAGGCAGATGATGTTGGCGGATGATGATGATTACAGGTATTCCATAGTCAAAGTTGTTCATTTTCATGAGAATAGTACCCCCTGAAAGCCCCTAGTTTAACCTAAGACACTGTATACGAACACCATACTCAAAAAGTATGAGCACATACTGAATTAAAACACCTCAGTTCTCGCCCAACCATCATTACGCTTACCTGATTCAGTTTGCATGTTCCACGACTTCCTTGCGAGCTATTCATTACAGAGAAACGCTTTTAGAATTTCAATAGGCAGACGTTTAATACATAGATATGATCTAACGGCTAGAGATGGACGATAGTATTGTGTATTACCCCCGACCCAGTTCACACCAGTTGGTACTAGGGTTATTCACATCAGGAGCTACGAATACCATGGACTGGAGAGGGTATGATTTTTTTCGGGATAAAATTTTATCGATTTTGATTCGAATAAATTAAACCATTTGCTGTGCTATATCAATCTGCCTCGTCTTTTCCCAACTATGATCGCACGGATCGATCCATCAGGTGAAGCTACGCCTGCTGGAGTTGGTCCGTGGATGGGTGACCATCTTTACATATCGAGACTCCTCCGTGCTACGTTAAGCCGTAACGGGTAGTCAGAAGTCCGAAAGTCAGACAGCCAGTCTTACCAAGGGGTATCGTATTACCCAGTTAGTGACTAGGTTGTGGAGGTCAGATAGGCAGTCGCTCCATGTAAAATACTGGTATTCAGCTGCATCCGGTTAAACTGGAAGCCGACCCCAACATAGTTGGGAAAAGGCTAGGCAGATTTTTATTTCGAGAGAATGGAATAAAATCTGGAAATAAAATAGTTTTATTTTATAGTAATTAGTCACAACTACTTAATTTATAATGCCGTCACAACTTTTAATCGTCAGATCAATTACGTAAAGTTGGAAAATTACGGAGATTTTATTCATATAATTAGGATACAGAAAAACAATGTAGGAGTATTCGTAATCATTATTTAATTTTAATTACATAGTCATTTATATTTTAAAGCATAATTATTATTATTTATTATGTACATGGAAGAAACATTATAATAATAAGTTTGGTTGTTATTATTATAAACGGTTTTTATAATATTATAAGAAAATAAGCAACCGGTTTTGACACACGATTTCAGAAATAGTTTGCACAACATTTTATGGGATTTGGGTCGAAATTGACCCTTAGTGCAAAGCATAATATTCTTACCATTAAACCTGCCTAGACAAAATCAAACTGGTTGCTAAGTAAATTAGGTAATAATTTATTATTTGTAAAATCTTCTCACACATTGATTGATTTATTATTATTAACTTTTAGAATGTTTGTAAATATGTGAGCAGTGTGAGCACCATGTACTTTTGACATACTTAAGTTTACCTGCCATTACTATATGTGTTTTTCTTTTCACCTTTTGTGGTGTAGTGTTTTTATTCTGGGTGCATCGTCTTCACATATAATGTTATAATTCATGTATACAAACATTGTAAAACATTTTAAAAGAGTAACTGTGGAGTTTCTTGCCCATTTTTCTCCACACGAAACTACCTTTTGGAAGGGGCGACTAGAATCAATTCTATTTCTTGTTCATTTTGACGTTCAAAAGTGCCTTACTTGTGCCTATTTGAAATAAATGATTTGACTTTGACTTTGCCTTCTCCAAAGCTTCCCGGCTCCACATCACCGAAGCAGTCCAGAACACACGTCGTTACATTCGTGAACGTGTCGGACGCTGCTCCCACACGTGCCAACTCGTCGCACTACATTCACCTGACCGGTGTCATTTGAGTGAGCTCTATGGATTGTAGTGATGCCTATTGTTTGGTAAATGGGGCTCTTGTAATATAGTATGATACTATGTATATTATAAAATAATACCTAGACTAGTATAAATAAAACTAGCGACCCGCCCCACACAGGTGTAATGTAGATACCATCACGCGGCTGCTGAATGTACCGTCCGTTTTTTTTGTCTTGAGGGAGGGAAATCATCAAATAATCCGTCCCGCTCTAGGTGGTGTGGAAGGGAGTGTCAGACTCTTACTGACTAAAACCCATCCATGTTCCTACATTAGCCCTGTATGTCCCGGGGTAACGGTAACCCTTTCGGACAATCCCGCTTACCCAGCACGCTTCGGCCCTAACGGGCCCCACTTATGCTGACATCTCTTTGAGGTGCACGTGGAACACGTACGCGCCGTCCACCACGGATGGTGCGCTACCCATTACTCACCGTCCGCATGCCCGTGCAGTGTGTGGTCCTGGGTTCTCTCAGGTCCGCTCGGTTGCAATTACAGATTCTCACCTGCAGCCCAGAATCATCCGAATTCTGTTATGTATTAGAAAGATTTTGTAAAAACCTTCAACTGTGACTAATGAGACACAATTACTTTCTTTTGTTTTGAATCTCAGGGAGATTTAGTAACGGCTGAGAGGATAATTTAGTAAAAGCTTTCATTATAATAGCATCTTTTTATGCCGCTGCGAATGCCAATGTTATTATTTTACAGTGGACAACAATCACAAACATCAAACACCTCGACTGCCTTGTTGATCTATTGGTCGCAAGCGCTTGTACTGAGCATCAGGTCCTGGGTTTGATTCCCAGGTCGGGCAATGTTTGGGTTTTCCAATTGAAATTTTTCTGCAGCAACTAGAAGTCTAAATTTATGTTGGGCTGATGACAATAGGCCCTACTACATGGGACTTAAACATAACTGGCGAAACGTGGGTGCTACTATTGGTATAGTTCTGCGACACGGTTGGCGCAGCGGTTGAGCGATTGACTGCTGCGCAGCATGTCGCGGGTTCGATTCCCGCACGGAACAAATATTTGTACGACCTGCAAGTATTTGTTACGAGTCTGGGTGTTTTTCTATCTATAATATGTATGTATTTACAAAAAAAAATATGTATATAAGTAGTT
Organism: Hyppa rectilinea; assembly: GCA_951799385.1. Lineage (NCBI taxonomy): Eukaryota > Metazoa > Arthropoda > Insecta > Lepidoptera > Noctuidae > Hyppa > Hyppa rectilinea. The sequence continues at coordinate 9,493,864 of OX637322.1, read as the reverse complement.
TATCAGCCATCTCGTTACCATAACACAAGCATTAGGTTGCTTAGCTTGGGACGAAATGGCGTTGTGTGAAATGTCCAAGGATATTATTATTATATTAAACCTTCGGAGATTATATGTCATGATACACTATTCTTTGAAACAGTTATTAATAGGTAATCATATTATAATCACGCCTAGGTGCAAAAAGGTTACTAAGAAATATAAAAAAAAATAAAAGAGGTTGTACCTCCCTTTGTGTCGCGCCGGATGTGAGGCAACTGGAAGTGGTAGGGACGGAAGTGACGCAAGAACGCACTCGGAGTTGCCGTATCTAGGTTAAGATTGAACTTGTTTTTAAGGTTATAAATTATTTCAGGTAAATGGGGCCTACCTAAGTTTTGATACACTAGTTTTAAGGCAATTTGCATATTAAAAAGCAGTGTTTTTCGAATATTCAATTGTTGGCGCATTTATGTAGTATGGACAAAATTTTGTAGTAGATATTTTCTCGAAAACATTTTAATTGTGTACGTTCAAGAAGAGGGAGTGTTATTCAAACCAATTTTATTTAAAAATATCATAAGTTAAAAACATATTGTTGGGGCATTTAGTATGGACAAAATTTTGTAAGTATTAGATATTTTATCGAAAACATTTTAATTGTGTACGTTCAAGAAGAGGGAGTGTTATTCAAACCAATTTTATTTAAAAATATCATAAGTTAAAATCATTGTGAACATTTTAACAGAATATTATACATTGAATTCATTTTATCACCTTTTCCTATCAATTAACATACTAATCCCCATTTATTCAGACAATGAATAAAACGTTATCATAATACAATTTATTATTCAGTTGTCATTCCAAAGCTTTGGAGCTATCAAAGCATAAGAGATGCGCCACACTTGTACGTCATTACTAAAATGAATTGATTGTATTGCAATATCCGTCCCATTTTACTATTCGGATGTTTCCAGAACACTAAATGTTTATTTCCGGATAATATCTAGTGCTATCGACTATACATATCTAGTAATATCCACCATAGATATCTAGAACATTGAAGCAAAAATACCAACAGTTGAATAATACTGTGTGTCCAAACCCTAACGCGAAAGTGTTCGAAACACGCTTAAAAATATGATTTATTTTCGTTATTCAAAATGATTCATCAACTTTTCATTTCGTTTCAAAGAATGAAAAGTCAAAAGTCATTCTAGTTAAATGACTTATGATTAACGATACTTCGAGCTTGCAAACGACCAGTTTTACTAGGCACGTGGCGAAATTAGGAACTAATATAAAGTGGCCAAATGCGAGTTGGTGTCGCACACGGTGGGGTCCGTACCACCATACAATATTGAACACTGTGACCATCTTTACATATCAAGACTCCTCCGTGCCTCGGAAAGCACGTTAAGCTGTTGGCCCCGGCTGTCATTCGTGGATCTTTGATAGTCGTTATAGGTAGTCAGAAGCCTGAAAGTCTGACAGCCAGTCTTACCAAGTGGTATCGTATTACCCAGTTACTGACTGGGCTGTGGAGGTCAGATAGGAAGTCGCTCCATGTAAAATACTGGTATTCAGCTGCATCCGGTTAGACTGGAAGCCGACCCCAACATAGATGGGTAAAGACTAGGCAGATTGATGTACATATTTTTAAGAAATGCTGTAGTAAGGCCAAAACACGTTTCTTGTATGATTTTTTGTCCATTATTTGATGTTATAGCGGCCACATAGTGCACACTGTGTTTTAATTTCAAGAATCTACCTAATCCGGTTTAAAATATCCGCCCGGTGACAGACAGACTAACGGACGTAGGAACGGACGTAGATAGCGCGCGCCTTAAAATTGGGGTCCCACACGTTTGGCACGGAACACTAAATATGTACTGCGTTAGCGAACAGAGCCACCAAGTAATCTCAAGATTCATTGGACGAATCTACTTTCAATTGTTTTCATTTCGTAGTATTTCGTACTGAGACGGAAAAAATGTAATGTTGTTTAAAATAAGAAAAGTTTTGTCGTCTTGAAACGTATTTTCCTTTTTCTGGTATATACTTATACACAATTAAAGGTATCAGGTACACAATTCATTTCGCTACGGAATTAAATATACATCCTATAATGTTCCCACTGATGGGACACGGGCCTCCGACGTGGGCCGCAATAAAAACCACGCGGGCCCAGTGCGGTGTGGTGGATTGCTAGTTTAAAAAAAAAACGAGTAGGTATGAATAAATTGCAGAAATTGAATTGCATTGGTGGAATACCAATGTTTACGTTGAATATGATTTTTGAAGCATTTTTTTCCTCGTCATTACTTAGTTTTAAATATGATTATTTTCAAACAGCCGTTAAAAATAGGTTAATTTTGCAATTCATTATTTCAACATGATCAAGAAAACTATGTAAATGAATTATCTAATAGTCTCGAAAATAAATCTAATAGTTCAATAGAATCCGAAAACATGTCTTGTAGCTAAGTTACGCCGCTTCACAACAAAATACACTACATAAAAGCCAGACAAAGTTAGCAAACGTTCCAAAAATTATGACTTAGCCATAACAGCTTCACTCACAACCAAAAATAGCCTTTATTTTCCATAAAACAGAGTTCAAAATCCATGATCTCCTCAAATCACTAAAATAGGGTTCCCACCATTAGTTTTACGCATAGTGCGTATATCAAGAATTCAACATGGCGCGGGCGGCGAAAACTCCGACACTTAGTGAAACCGTTAGTCAGACCCTAAGAATTATTAATAAGACTAGCACATCATTGAGCGTCGTTTGTTTTTCGTTACTGACCATTATTTCTAGCTTCACAGTCGATTTAGGTAATAGCTATGAATCTTGGGTAAAAAGCTTTTTTTATGTAGGGTAACAGATGTGTGAGCAAAAATTCAGGATTAAAGTTGAAAAAGTGAAAATGTGCTAAAATGTTGAGCAGAGATGAGTTTTGTTTGTTTAGTTTGAATTTTGAAGAGAAATTGGTTTCTGAATGTTGCCTTTACTCTTCTTAAGGAAAATTTTGATTTTGAAGCGTTTTATTTTCATAATGAAAGTAAGGTAAAATATGTCTGTTTCTGTCCACAATTTTAAGTCAGAGGCCCATGGGCAGCTGAAAAATTCTGACAGGTTAGTCACTAACCACACGAAAAGAAGAAGTCTCTTTTAAGTGATAGTCTGTTTCAGTACTAATCTATTATACAATTAAGTCCGTTTTAATCACAAAAACCAATTAAAATCAACTATGTAGACGCTAATGACATTAAAACGATTAATCCGTAAACAACTTCGCAGCTCAAAATAATCAGTATTAATCAGATTTGTGATAACGAATGTTGTCAACGAAACTGGCACACCAGGCGAAGAATAATCTTGCAGAAGGTTTGTTCTAAACAACGAATGCAAACGCACACATCGCTTCACATTCAGCGAGTGCGAGGTGGCAGGATGACTGAGGGACATGACCTCACGCCCCAGTCGCCTCGGGAGGCGCTCCGGGCGTAGGGTGCTGTGTGACGACTCCCGGCCACCGTAGGCGCGGGACTGCAGACGGTGAGTAATGGGTAGCTCACTGCCCGATCAGGACTAAGCCCGTGCCAAATGACGCGTACGTGTTCCACACGCGCCTCAAAAAGATGTCAGCATAAAGAAAGAGGCCCGTAAGGGTCGAAGCCTGCCTGGGCAGTGGAATTGTCTAATAGGGTTACCGCTACCCCGGAACATAAATGTCTAAGGAAGGAACATGGATGGGTTTTAGTTAGTAAGTGCCACCCAGGGCGGTAAGGGTCATCCGATGATTTACCACCCTAAAAAAAACAAACGAACGAAAACGCACGCACACCTCGCTTCACATACAGCGAGTGCTGTAAAGGCGCCTTTGCACGCTCGTTGTTCGGCATTTAAATACACTTAAGTTCGATACACGGGACAAAGTGAATAACAAATAGGTCCCAACTGATTCAATCTCGCTCAGTTTAGTTCCATCAGAAGGGTGGTAATTAACACAAACACTGCCACTATATTTTGTGCTATTCTAAGCTCTGTGCCTTGAACACACATAGTGACGTGTTCATGGTAGTGTATGGGAGGTTGGTGTCGGTAAAAAGCGTAATGTGTCCAACTAGGTAATTATGTAATTTTGCTATATTACACTAGATGGAGTTACTAAGACATAGAATACCACATTATCTATATTTCTTCTGATAGCCTCAAAAATAACTATTTAAAACACAACACATTACAAATAAATCCATTTTTGTGGCGTCAACCTTCTGTTCTAGTTTGTATACCAGGTGATTAACAATTAAATGAGCAACGATTTATTTGTAACATTTGTTTATTTTGCATTTTTTTGATGCTTTTTTTTTTAAGGCTGGGAAATCATCCAATGTCTGACACTCCCTTCCGCTCTGGGTGGAGCGGAAGGGAGTGTCAGACTCTTACTGACTAAAACCCATCCATGTTCCTTCCGTAGCCCTTTATGTTCCGGGGTAGCGGTAACCCTTTCGGACAATCCCGCTTACCCGGCAGGCTTGGCCCTGAGGGGCCCCTTAAAATATAGCATGCAGTGATGTTGGAGTATAGCAAAAACATATTGATCCTACCTCAACACTATAGTCTTTTTCATTGGTAATCATAAATTATATTTTTTTTTTCTATCCGAGCCCACGATCAACACTTGACCGAAATCCTTCCTACCTCATAGTGACTGTACTATTATTTTAACCTTGCGTGGGATCACGCGTCTCTCGATATAATATATATGTAAAACACACCTTCCAATATATAAGAAAAGGATAATAAACGTATTACTGAAATTCGTACAACATCCTTTCCTTGGGCGGCCCTTTAACCCGAACAGAAATTGTAAAAATAAAATGAAATAATTTAATTTCTATCATGTTTTTAGGAAAATCAACAATCTTGTGAGAGAATTATCTTAGCGTAAGTCATCGCCTACTTGCTAAGTTATTTGACATAGGCCAGCAATAAAATATCGCTGTTTTATTTTACTTTCAGCTCGTGGCTAAGTTCTAACAGCCGCACAGGTCGATCCCTCAGGTTAAGCTACGCTTGTCGGGGTTGGCGGTGGATGGGTGACCATCTTTACATAACGAGACTCCTCCGTGCCTCGGAAAGCACGATAAGCCGTGGGTCTCGGCTGTCGTTTGTGCATCTTTGACAGTCGTTACGGGTCGTCAGAAGCCCGAAAATCTGACAGCCAGTCTTACTAAGGGGTATCGAATTGCCCAGTTTCTGGTTTGTGGAGGTCAGATAGGCAGTCGTTCCATGTAAAATACTGGTATTCAGCTGCATCCGGTTAGACTGGAAGCCGACCCCAACATAGTTGGGAAAAGGCTAGGCAGATGATGATTTTACTTTCTTTCCCTAATTTTCTTATACTAAAAATAATAACATTTATTATGTTTAGTAAGTGATGGCTGAAAACTCATTTAGTGATGTTTCATTTTGGTAAGATTTTCTTTCAAGAATTTTCACTCTACATCTATCAATTCATTATTTTCTATTTTCATTTCAGATATTTCTTTAAAAATATGAAATAGCAACATTAAATTGAATTTAAGTTCATGAATCAACCGACGACGTTCTGCTAAATTTATTCTCTACGTGCAACCTTTGCAATAAAAATGAAATGAATTGTAAACGTTTCTACGAATATTTATTTTGTGTTCGCTTTTATTTTCTTGATCCATTCGTTTAATAAAGCTAGATCTATTTCATTCGAGCAAGAAACATATTTTTATAAGGCATGTACTTAATCTGATTTACATGTTTTAATTTAAATATAACTGGTGTAATGTGTGAGTAGCTACTATGGGTACATTAAACAAGAGCTCATAGGGCATCAAAAAATTCATCCCCATCGCTGTCAGTGAGAAATGTGCTTAGCTTGGATGTAATGCGTTTCTTCACAATTCTAATGTAACTAACCTATTTGCTTTGTTACTGCGACCATTTTGGCTTAGGAGTTAACATAGTTCCAACTTAACGTAACCAGTTTGGTTTAGGGGTTACCTTACTGCAACCAACTGTCCAAAACAAGGCCAGAAAGTTAATAAATAAGTTATAATCAATTATTAAAAAAAGTTTACAGACGCCAGCACATCAAGCTATCCCTAACTGTCAAATTTTCTCAAATAAAAATGAACCTTATGTCTTTGCAATAAAGTTGAAATACTATCAAAGAAATTTGACAGATTGTGGTCACTTGATGTGCTGGCCTCTGTACATCATTAAAAGTGCGTAATGTTTTTAGAAGTTCGTTGATTTGAAAAATGTTTTTTTTTGGAAGATAAATTTAATGTTTCCCTTTTTATTATTAAGGACAAGTACAAAATATACCTGTTGATCTGGATTCCTATAATTGGCTCGTTGAAATATTAACACTATCTTGAACTGTCTTCTAGAGTTATATGACAATAAAAGTTTTTTAACTAAAATCGAACCGTATCTTTAACCTGGTTTAAGCAGATTTTTAATAATGATTGTTCAAGTTGTACAAATTTTTAGACAGTAAACGAATCCTAATTTATTTGTTTTTTTTTTCATTTTGAAGAAAAATATTACTCTATTTTGAAACCATTCCTCAACTCATTTTATTCAGGCCCAGGAATCTCCGTCTCCTTTGCTATCTAATGGCATCTCTTCATGTGTATCTAATTGACCATAAGTCAATTATCAAAGACCATAATTCTATGGTTGCGAATTAATTGAATTAATAACTGTATTTAACAAAAGGTCGACTGTCGGCCCTAACAAGTATTCTATTTCAAGTAGAGTGTATTTATTTTGTCATTTTGGAAAATCACGAGTTTTCGCATCACTTTTAGTAATATACAGACATCTTGTTCTTCGTCAGCAGCACAACTGATATAATTAACACTGCAAACAGCTTCAAATTACCCCGTATCTCATACATGTTGGTAAAAATCTTATATTAATTCACTCTTATACAACTGAGTTCCTTATACATTGAGCATTCCACGTTCATTGAACATTACGGAAGCAATTCTACCCATACCTACATATGGGGATAAAAGGAATATTTCGTTTGCATGAAAAATCTTATTCTTTGGGTTCATAAACTTGTAAACACATTAATTGTCTCAAAATCTCAGTCGACCATATTTGTTTTTTTTACTTGTATCTTTACAAGTAAAAAAAACACACTTCACGACATCTGCCATACATTCATCTAAAGTTGCACGACATTTAAAGAGAAAGCTGTCACATCCTTTCTTGGCGGGCATCTGATAAAATATCAGAAGTATGTTAATCATTACAGTAAAAGAGCTTGCGAGGTGAAAAGTGAGGGACATCTACTGAAAATTTATTATTGAGCGATAAAAGATAAAGAGACGACACGGAATGAATGAAGGTGACTGACAGCGATGTGGCGTAGTTACGTCAATGATGCTGGTAGAATACTTGTTATGGCGCAACTTCTGACAAGCTGGTTGACATCAAAAGAAAGAAATATAGAAAACTAGCTTCCGCCCGCGGCTTCGCCCGCAAAATATGTCGACAAATTATACACATAAACCTTCCTCTTGAATCACTCTACCTATTACAAAAAACCGCATCAAAATCCGTTGCGTAATTTTAAAGATTTAAGCATACAGACAAACAAACAGACAAAAATAGCGACTTTGTTTTATACTATGTAGTGATACGTTTATTTGTGGCAAACATGGCGCAGTAAAAAAGAAAAACAAACAACAAAACAGTGAGTTGTGGGGAAATATGCGTTACATCTGCGCTGATTTTTAGCGACAGCCTGCGTTGACGTGATGACTTCCAACCTCAACATCAAATTCAGTAAGCTGAGTTTGTGATGATAAATATAAAACAGCTATATTATCCTGTCTTTGTCCGTGAGGGGTTATGCCCCCCCGTCACCGGTTAAGCGAGTCTTAAGAGGCGATGAACTTGAAATCAAAATCGTATCCGATGAATGGCAATAGGGTCGGTCAATAAGTTCGATTCGTACTAGTACGAAGTCGTAATCTGGATTGTCCGAAAGGGTTACCGCTACCCCGGAACATAAAGAGCTAAGGAAGGAACATGGATGGGTTTTAGTCAGTAAAAGTTTCTCTAGTAAAAGTACTCCTTTTCGCTCCACCCAGAGCGGGAGTCATTTGATGATATCCCACCATCAAAAAATAGCTGTACGAAGTCCTATAAACGAAAAAAAACAGCTATGATACCTATTTCGGGATAGTGGGCGTGATACATTCACATTCACAGTTTTAGAAAAGATGCTATGTTTTTCGACTACTTAGGTACTTATCTTGCCTTCGGTAAAAGGTAAAGATTTAAAATTAATTTTATTTACTTCGGAAATTTCAAGTTCCCGCGACCCACTCCATGGCATGTCATCACCTGCCCGAACTAATTAAATTTCCGCTTAGCGCTTTTTCAACTTTTTTCTCGTCTGCAGATGATCCTAGCGTGACTCAAATCCAATTGATAATTTCAGAGATAGGCAAACAAATAAACACTTCAGCTTCATTAATAAGTATTGGTATAGATAGAAATTTTGATAGTAGATTTTTTTTATCTAATTTACTAATCGCAACGTTAAAGATATATTCTTCAAGAAAATGCTTCTTTTTACGTTTAGAACGATGTGGTAAAACCAACACGAAACCCGACAAACAAACAATTTCTGTTTAACTAACAGAAGTTAACTTAAGTAGTAAAACACACGTTAATTTAATCTGACTTCAACTCAAGCAGTAACATTCCGTACAAGCGTCTCAAGTTTATTTTTAAACAAAGAGTAATGAGTAAATGGAGAGTGAAAACTTAATTATGGACTGTATCGTAGAATTCTTCTCTACCGACCGCTATTTCTATTGATAAAGTTTATTGCATTTATATGGATGTATTCGTATTTATTCTTATATTTTAAAGTTATTTCCGGACAATCAATCTCCAAAAATTTACGGTTGCAAAGATTGACTGGAATTGAAAATACCTGAAGCATTAAGTCCACTTATTTTAAATGGTTTTTTCACTTGTGCAAAAAGTTTCAGTTAATTCATAAACAAAAACTTGGATAGACAGCTAAAGATCGAAAGACTTTTCAATAGGAAATCATTTCATTAGGATTAGCTAAATTAACTCGCTATGATTAGAGCATAAATAAGGGGTACAACTGACAGTGGTTGAGCGATTGACTGCTGCGCACTATGTCGCGGATTCGATTCCCGCACGGAACAAATATTTGTTCGACCTGCAAGTATTTGTTACGAGTCTGGGTGTTTTTCTATGTATAATATGTATGTATTTACAAAAAAAAATGTATATAAGTAGTTTATCAGCCATCTCGTTACCATAACACAAGCATTAGGTTGCTTAGCTTGGGACGATATGGCGTTGTGTGAAATGTCCAAGGATATTATATTATTATATTATATTGATTTCAATGATTTGCACACAATTATGGAATTGTGACTTCATCCAGAATAAAAGGAACAATTTGATAGTTTTTCGATCTTACCGGAATTACAATTTGTCAAATAACAAATACTGGTTGCCTGTCCTCCGCCATCCCTATAACACTTATCCATCTCAACACTCCATTTTTATCCTACTCCGTGGTATTCAAGCTAGCACTTATTAATTTTACGCCTTAATGTTTTAAATGAAAGCACATAGGCAAGTGTTGAATGTTGCATATTATGCATGAATTTACGAACATAATATTTGCATGCATGTCGAGTTCATAATTATTTTGTTTCTTGGATCTGAATAAGTTCTGTACATTTTGTGTGTGTGTGTGTGACTTTGCATGACATAGTGCATTTGTGTATGGCGTTGAACTGGCAACCTGACAAGTTAGATTTTGAGCGTTTCCCCTGATGAAGTTGTTTTGCGTAGAATTGATATTGTTTTTTATTGATTGGTAATAGTTAAATCTATCTAGATAATATTATTAATTAGTCGCTTTTGGCGTCTGTCCGTGTTATCGCATTGTGTATCAAGACTCCTCCGTGACTCGGAAAGGCGTTGGTCCCGGCTGCCATTCGTGGATTTTTGACAGTCGTTACGGGTAGTCAGAAGCTCGAAAGTCTGACAGACAACTTACCAAGGGTATCGTATTACCCAGTATACTCACTGCGTCTTGGAGGTCAGATAGGCAGTCGGTCCGTGTAAAAATACTGGTATTTAGCTACATCCGGTTAGATTGGAAGACGACCCCAACAAATTTGGGAAAAGACTAGGTTATTTTTTTCTTTCTTGCTAATAAAACCCTACAAGAAATACTCTCCGAATTGTTGTACTAAAACCGTTTTTACTTAAAACCATTTGTCTGTGAAGTAAATTAACATTAGCTGTTTTTGTTTCACGTTGGCGTAGACTGCGGTTTCTCTTAGCCGATTACAGGGTATTGGGGCTCTCATTTGGTCAGGATGTGACCCGCCATGGAAAGGGTTGATAAAACATTTGAATGGGATTTTAGGGTTATTTTAGAGAACTACCGCCCTCAATATTGTGGAAAGGCATGTTTTAGTGTTTGTAAAAGGTGATTGAAGTTATAAATTGGCCAATATTTATTTGGCTATTTTTCCTTATTTTAGAACCGCTTTCTCTATCAGGTATAGAACAATATTTTTTTTGGGACACACTCAAAAAATACAAAAATTACAAGTTGAGCATTTGAAACTAACAGAATTAACATTAAAAACAAAATAATACATTTTTATTTATTTATTATTTTATTTTTAATGTTAATTCTGTTAGATTACAAAAAACCTATGCGAGCCAAAAAAGCTCCTCTCTCAACATACCTAATGCTACGTCATTTTACCCCACAAAATTCTTACTTAATTAGAAAAATGGCTTTTCTTGCAATTAATAACACATGGGATACTTTTTATCCCGTTTGTACGTTCCCGTGGGAGAGTTTGCGACAACCGCGCGGAGGAAGCCGCGGACGGTAGCTAGTTCAATATAATTATGTAAGTACTTAATTACACCTACATCTAAAAACACATTTTTTTTTATTATTTAATAAAATGAGTAATGATGGCATCATAATTGCAGCAAATTGAACTTCGAAACAAAAAAAACTAATATTTGTAGAACAACGCAGATAATTAATTTAAAAAATAATAGCAATTTGTAATTACGAGCGCTAAATTATTGAAGGAATCAGTGGTAGATCGGTCTACTATCGCCATATACTACAAATCATTCTCACTCATTTATATCAGTACAATTAGAAGCAAACGAGCGGGCTCGCATCACGAGCGTGGCGGTTGAAGCAAATAGTGTGGGTCTGAGCAAATATTTGACTACAACTCGAGCGCTACATCCGAATGTTATTTACCACTGCATCGAACACTGACCGAGCTGGAATGAAGCGACAATGGAAATTCATTTCAATAAGAAGACAGTTTGCAGTCTTCAAAAAATGATGAGGTTAAATCGACTTCATATCATACTAATATTACAAAGGCGAAAGTTTGTGACTGAGTGTGTGTGTGTCTGTGAGTTTGTATGTTTGTTCGTCTTTGACGCTCAAACGGCTGAACGGATCTGGATGAAACTTGGCACAGAGGTAGCTTATGACCTGAATTATTACATAGGATAGGATTTTTTATCCCGGTAGCACGTTCTCTTGGGATGGTTTCCGACATCCCCGCGGGTGAAACTGCTGGCAGCATATAATTAATTATAATTGTTCGAAATAAGGACACCTTACTTAACATTACACCTGTATGCCTCAAAAGCTGAGTTAGAAAGCTAAGTTAAACTAAGTTATATTTTATCATAATATCACACCAGTATTTCCCAAAGGGTTAGGCTGTAGCGTACTGTGAAGACCAGATAGGCCTTCACTTAGGGAGCTCTCAGAGGTAAAGCTCGTGCCGTTTGGATTTATATCCTTTAAATAGAAACAAACGAGGGAGAAGCTATTGAATTATATTACTTTTCAGGAATACATGCGTCCAGCAGCACGGCTACTGTCAGAGTCTTATTCATTTCTTTAATAAAAACCTATTTAAAAAAACTTGAGAGGGGTCAAGGGACACCCGGATGGAACGAAGTTACTTTCGATTAATTGTAATTCTACGACTAGAATCAATTCTATTTCTTGTTCATTTCGACGTTCAAAAGTGCCATTCTTGTGCCTATTTGAAATAAATGTTTTGACTTTGACTTTGAATAAATTTTTATTTCTTTTAAATTATAATAATATTGCCACAAATGCGAAATAGAACGAACGAAAATAACTGGCTTGCTTCCTATAAGAGAGAGAGACTGACAGAGAAACACGCGCACGCCGCACGGCTTACAACTATAGCAAAAAGTGTCGTTACAACTTTTGTCTTAATTTTTTCCGTCTAGCCCCCTTTCGCAACACGCGATAAGGAACTTCGTTCCAATATTCTATCATTCTGAAAGATTATTTTAGAAAAAAGAATATGGGATCAAGCGGATGAAGCCACGCTAGTGAATAATAAAAGGAGCACACTGGCTTATTATATCTGTGCTAAAAAATTTATATTATATCTGAGTCTTAAAATTTGATGCGACGTATAATTTTATCATTTGAGAATGCCATCTCGCCAGTCTTATAATGTTATTCTGCATTTCGTTTTGCAACGGTTGGTTATTTCGGTCTGTGTCAGAGAGGGAACAGGGGGCCTAGACAAGTGTCAATCGCTCCGTGTCGATTCGATTTTTTTAAAATGTTGATTGAACAATTCGTTATCTCTAAGCGACTATAAAATATTAGGTACCTATTGAATAGGAAAGAAGGCCATTAAATTTTAAGGGTTTATAGTAAGTGATATTTTGGTCACGAATTCTGGGTTTCCAAACAAAATTATTTTCAATTTATGCAAAGGCAGAAAAAGATTTTTTTAATCATGAAGGAGGAATTGTGCTCATCATTATTGTCAACTTTTACTACAGGACTGACGAAAAAAACAAGCTATTCCATACATGTGTTTACATAAATCGCATAAAATTTATGGAACAGCTATTTTTTTGTCGTTTGCTGAAAAATTTGTTCATAATAACCCCTTTTCGACTTTTGTACTAACTAAAAATTTATTTTGTCTATCTATTAAGTTTAAACCAACTTCGTTAAAAGGAGACAGGGACCCGAGTAGCGGTGTTTGCAGTATCCAATCTACACGTTGATAGAGGTGGCCGGGCTTATGAATATAAATCGAGAAGGATAACCAATTACACTGGCTCGTTTTAGCTACAACACTACTAATCAATTTTAACTATGTTGTTGGATAGTGTAGCTTCACTACATATTATATTATAAAATAAAGTCGCTTTCTCTGTCCCTATATCCCTATGTATGCTTAAATCTTTAAAACTACGCAACGGATTTTGGTGCGTTCTTTTTAATAGATAGAGTGATTGAAGAGGAAGGTTTATGTGTATAATTTGTCGACATATTATGCGGGCGAAGCTGCGGGCGGAAGCTAGTCACTAATAAATAAATTTTTAGTCCTATGTAATAGAGCTTGCCTATTTCCATCAACTGGGCACAAATTCAAACTCCAGGTTGCTAATGAGAAATTCCAGATGAAAAAACCCAACAACACTTTGTCTGACCCAGGAATCGAACCCGGGCCCTCATTTGTCTAAACATTACAAGCAAAATGTGGGTATACTGTAGGTGCACCTCTGCGGAACCCTTCGGGATATACAGGCGTGATGTTATGAAAATAAAATTCAGTTTCCAGAAGGCGCTGCCTGGAACTCTGGACGCGTAAACATAAATAGCGAAATATAGCTGTATTTAACAAATTGGAGTCTATAAGCGCGATATTATGAGGAAAACGTTGTCAGGAAAGTTTTGAGTATGAATGTGGATGGCTATACAAGTACAGGAAGAGCATAGACACGATGGATGGATTGTGCGAAAGATGATATGGCTAGAAACGGAGTGACTACCGAGATGACGACTAATAGAGAAGTATGGAAGAAAAAGACGTGTTGCGCCGACCCCAAATAAATTGGGATAAGGGCAGGAGAATGATGACGATTATGTCAATTATGAGATTTATATAAAGATATTATTTATACATAATCCTCTCTGAGAGCCAAAAACGTAAACAAACGATCATCCCTCATATTTCAATTCAAATATTCATCTGACGGTTAAGTCTCCGTTCCAAAATTTATGAGAGATGTAAATTATGTCACGCAAGCGTCATATATCGTGTGTAATAGTCCTGTTTACTGGACAAGCGTTCTATGATATGGTCTTAAGGCTGCCGCACATTAGCTTACCGTCCGATCACGACCAGGCCAATGCCGGACGGCGCGTACGAGTTCCACGCGCGCCTCAAAGAGATATCAGCGTTTGAAGGGGCCCGTTTGGGCCGAAGCCTGCCAGGTAAGCGGGATTATCCGAAAGGCTTACTGCTACCCCGGAATTTGGCACTACCTACCTACTACTAGGAAGGAACATGGATAGGTTTTAGTCAGTAAGAGTCTGACACTCTCTTCCGCTCCACCCAGAGCGGGAGGAGTCATTTGATGATGTCCCACCCTCAAAAAAAAGGCTGGCACGTTTGGAAACGCTTATTTGAACCGGCGAACTGCATCACTTTGGCCTGACAGCGGTTTTGAGCTCAGTTCTTCAAGAAGTACATACTCGAAAGTAAGTTCTGGCCGTTGTATGCGCACAGGTCTTAAGTCTGCTGTCCGTTACACATATCTACCCACGAAAGATTTTTAAGGGGTGAGGTAAGACTGAAAGGAAAGGCACAATTACAGTCTTAGGAGCTAAAAAGATTTCTACTACAGTTTCTCCTCAATTATTTATGCCTACGTCATTATAACTATCTGTTTAGTTTTTTTTGTATATCTTCGTGTAGTTAGTGGCTAACCGTCTGATTTAGTTTCACATGGTGTTGAGAAACAATATCTCTCTGTGTGATAATTATAGAATACGCACATGAATCCGAAAAATCTGAGATCCGTTCAGGAATTTGAGCTATGTGTTGATAGAGCAGTCGATTCATTGCCACTGATCGATATGGATGATATCGATGACAATGAATTGACCTACCAACCTACATAATAATTCCAAGCAATTCTAAACGTAAATACAGAATCGAATACTTACAAGATCTTGCCGCTGTTTTTCCCGCAGCGCTCACGTTACGAGGGTCTCCGGTATTAGGGAAAACTCCATCATTTTAACCGTTCTAATAATAGACGGTTTGTGTATTTGATACCAGGTTGGATTTTTGTTTCGTTTATGAGGGTAAAAATCTTGCAATACCCTACGGCAAGAGGTCTTTGAGAGAAATCATATTGTTTATTTGTAATAATATCGTGTTTATGTTTAATTTTAACATTTAATTCAGTTCATCGCAGTCCACTGCTGGTCGATGACTTCTTCCAAGTCAGCATTACTGGGTCTCTTCCTTACGCATCTAGGCTTTCGTTGACGGCCTATTCGGATGATATTAAATACTACAATCTGTCAAATTTCTTTAATAGATTTTCAACTTTATCACTAAAGCATTGAGGTTTAAGAATGATTGGGAAATTTTGACAGTTTCGGGTAGGTTGACCTGCTAGCATCTGTACCTAGGTAGTGACTTAAAATAATAAGATTAGAGTAAGGTCCTGATTTGCCAAACTTCCATGTCACCTGCCAGTAACATGGTAAAGTTAGAAATGTTTTTCTTGTAGGTAAGAGATGGAACATTGGGGTGAGGTTTTTAGTCAGTAAGAGTCTGACAGACCCCTCTTTCAGGGCGGACAACATTCTTGGGGATTTTTCACCTTGGAACAAAAAAAAAGGAATGGTTTCTTGCACTTCAAACAGGATTACTTGAGACACAACTTCATCAGCATTCAAAATAACCCCTAATTCGGTACACAGTAATACTTGAGATAGGATAGATATGAGTTCTTCACAACGATTCCACAGAATTCTGAAATAAACAAATGAATTCTTCAATATTCCCCACAGCAATTTTCCACGAACTGTCATCGCCAGGTCCTTATATTAGCATTCTTGGAATATCCACCGGCCAGTAGCGTTGGCATCACATCAAAGTTGTACATATGCATGGCACTGCGCACTGAGGCATTTAGCGTGACTGACGAGTTGACAAGGAACTGCCTTGGTGGGCTGTTACGACCTTCGTAGACGAAATTATTGTTCCGTAGAGAGCCGCCCTTGCATTACAAGGGTTTCACGACTTGGAAAATTTTGATTTTTTTTTATTGAATAGACGCAATTTTAATGTGGAACAATAATGTGACGAGATTGTTGTCACATTATTGTTATGCGTTCGAATTCACATATAATGTTATAATTCATGTATACAAAACATTTTAAAAGACTAACAGAGGAGTTTCTTGCCCATTCTTCTCCACACGAAACTACCCTTTGGAAGGGGCGACTAGAATCAATTCTATTTCTTGTTCATTTGGACGTTCAAAGGTGACTTACTTGTGCCTATTTGAAAAAAATGATTTGACTTTGACTTTGACATTGTACTTATTTATAGTTCCTATCCTTCACCGTCAGCAGTACGGCCACGATTTCACGGAGGAGTTTCGTTATGTAAAGATGGTCCAGGGACCAACCCCGGCGCGCGTAGCTTAACCTGATGGATCAATCCGTGCGGCTCTTATTACATAGCCGCGAGCACATTTTTACGGAGTCGGATCAAATTTGACAGGTGACAATAGACAACCAGGCCAGCCCTTGGCTCAAAGCGGGATTGTCCGAAAGGGTTACCGCTACCCCGGAACATAAAGGGCTACGGAAGGAACATGGATATGTTTTAGTCAGTAAGAGACTGACACTCTCTTCCACTCCACCCAGAGCGGGAGATGTCATTGGATGATTTCCCAGCCTTAAAAAAAAAAGCTCTTGGCTCACGGCAAGTGTCAACCAGCCGTTTGATAGAAAATATGTTTGTTACATAAAAATAATATTATTTACTATTAATAACCCTTGTTTCCTAGAGTTTGTTGACTAATGCACATACATACACGAAACATAATACGATCGTCCTTCCCAAATATCCTCTCTCGTTAGTATTCACAGAATATGCACTAAAATGCTGGCTGGAGCATTGGGCCAAGAATATTAAGATATAATTGTCGATGGATGAAAATAAGATATTATGCAAATGTTCTACAGAGAGACACTTATTATAGTACTAGTTTATTTAAGGTCAAAGCCAAGGTAAATAAGGCGAAAAAAAAAATACCTTGTCTATTATTCATAGTTATACTTTACTATTTTCCCACAGTTGGGACTTGGGCTTCTACCACGCGGACCACGTGCGTCTTACTTTTGCTAAGGTAATTTACTCTCTCATGTTTTAAGAGGGAGCTCTATGGGACCTTTTTCCATACAAACGCATTCCACTGTTTTCTTCGAGGATAATGCCTCTAGAGCAATTACTTTTTGCCAAAAACCTAGGTCTAATTAGAACGTGCCTCTATCATTTCTTTTTTCATTTATTAATTTTGTGAACATAGGGTAAAACAATATACAGATGTTATATACTTAAATAAATTTTGATCCATACTATGTCCTGCCAGAAGGCATACAAAATAGAGTCACCGGTAACATCAAAAATTAAATTAATTATAAAACTACAAAATGTCACAAAATACAGATCTCGCAAATATTAGTACAAAATGTCATTAAGAATAAAATGTCAGTAAAAAATCATCAAAATTAAGTTAATTATAAATATACCAAATCAATAAAAGAATGTAACCAAAATCAAAATACAGATCAATGAGCTTATATAGGAATTATTACAAATTGTTATGATTTAAAATTCAATTATAAGTCAATGTAAGGAAAATTCAGGGTACACTAAAAATCTTTATCATTCAGAAAGTCATTAACAGAATAGTAACATTTTTGTAACAGCAAGGTAGTCAATTTAATTTTAAATATGCGAATAGGGTGCTCTTTAATATTATGACTTACAAATATAATCACTAAAAGAATTATAACAATCCAAATACCCAAAAAATTGCTTTTTTTGTCGCCATGTTCAGACGACTATCAGATAAATTTTATAATTGATAAAAAATTTAAATAATAGAATCATAGATATACTTTTCCTCTAAATGAGAATTTTTTAGATCACTCCAGCTTTGAAGAAGAAAACAGCGGAATACAAAAAGTCATTTGGTCAAGGTTTTTGTAGCTAAAATCAGCTTGAGCTGCAGTTGTCCCTTTCGCAGTTAGGGGGGGGGGGGAGATGCGTCGCAGCCCTTCTGCGAAAAAGTTATGCTCGCGAAGGAGGTGGCGGGATGGGAGAGAGAAAAGTCCTCCCGTCCCAGCCGCCGCAGGAGACGCCCCGGGCGTCGGGAGCCACGTGACGACTCCCGGCCACCGTAGGCGCGGGCCTGCGGACGGTGAGTAATGGGTGACTCACCGTCCGATCAGCACCAGACCCGTGCCGTACGGCGCGTATATGTTCCACGCGCGCCTCAAAGAGATGTCAGCATATGAAGGGACCCCTTAGGGCCAAGCCTGCCGGGTAAGCGGGATTGTCCGAAAGGGTTACCGCTACCCCGGAACATAAAGGGCTACGGAAGGAACATGGATGGGTTTTAGTCAGTAAGAGTCTGACACTCCCTTCCGCTCCACCCAGAGCGGGAGCAGTCATTGGATGATTTCCCAGCCTTAAAAAAAAAAAAAAGCCCGACGGAAATAGTTTCTTCAAATTCCTCGAGACTAGAGTCCCCTTATAAGATTGAGAGCAGTGAATAAAATAGCACAAAGATAAATGTAACGTCTGCCTAAGTTCAAACCCATGACTACCAGTCATAAGTCGGGGCCGCTTTCATTAATCCACCACTGATCATAAACCTGTAAACAATATTTCTTCATTGCTCTCCTAACGTCAATAAACTCTGTAGCCCAACTATATTGCAAAAGTATTCAAACAGCAAATAGCAATAACTAACTCCATGTTTTTCAAAAATATTTTCATGTATTGTTTCCGAACAAGTCTGAACTTTCGATTTCGTGTTCAAATCGAATACAGGCAGTATTCGATTCATCAACTATCAGACATCGATATCGAATATCAACAAATATCGGACCTGAATATCGTTGCATCGCCATCGTACCGAATAATGGCTGTCACAAACAGATGTTTACAACGGAATCATGATTTATTTCTCCTCGCGAATTGCATACTTTCGTGTATACCTTTTTCGTGTAAACAACCTCACGATTCTCAAACTCTATGAATAAATTTCAATTAAACTATAACCAAAATGGTCGGCCAGTCATAAAGATGAAGCTAGTTGCCCATTCCAAGGTGTACTAGTTCTCTATGGAGAAAAACGGGGAAGGAAGCCCATGTATTATCTTTGTAATCAAAATACAGACCTTCGTTTCAACAGGGACACTTGGGTTTCTCACATCAACAAAATGTATTTTACTTTCTCTCAAAGCCAAGGGGTATCGTATTACCCGGTAACTGGGTTGTGGAGTTCAGATAGGCAGTCGCTCCGTGTGAAATACTGGTATTCAACTGCATCTGGTTAGCCTGACAGCCAACACCAACATACTTTGAAAAAGGATAGGTACATTGACTTTCTCTCAAAAGTCTGAAAGGTGCAAAAATAAACAAATAAGGTTTTAACACGACTATTCTTTAAAAAAATTATAACTAATGATTCGAACTTAGAACTCGTTAAAATCCAAGAAACATCTGGAACTAAAACTCGAGTCATAACAAACTGAATCAGGATGACTTATAGAACCGTCTTAATAACAGATGAGACCGACATCTTTCTATGAATAGTGTCTAAAATCCTGGACTGAACACAAACGAGTGCCTGATTAATGTGCCGCTCGCCCTGCTAACGAGGCTGGCGGGGGGGCATGGACACAGCAGACAGGGAGACGTGGTAATGTTGTGCAAGCAGACTATTTTTTACAGCATTTTTGACGAGACAACGCAGTGTCAATGAAAACGCTGTGTTGTGGTGTGGTGTCAATCAAGCGCAGAGTACTAAGTGTTTAGGGAAACTAATTTTATAACGATTATTACACATCCCCGATCCTCTTGAGAGTCTAGTAATAATCTTTTTTTTATTATTATACACCGTGCAATTTTAGTCGTCTTAGAACGGCAGCCCAATTCATGTGTCAATTGACTACTAATAATTCATAAAAAAATTATATATATAACAAGAAAAGAGCATCTCATTGGATTACAGTCCACGTGAACTGTTTTAGATTGGGTTAAGAAATTTTGTCTCATAGAAAAGGGGGATAGAATTATATCCTCGACTCGTGCGCCGGTATGTTGTACCGTTCGATACGTAAACATTATTATCAGGTAAACATTATGTTGCTTATTGTAATGCATTTTTTTTTCTAGTACCTATTATATTTATGTCGGATACATCAAGTGGACCACCTTTGTAAGACAGCTAAAATTGCAGGGTGTATAATAATCTAGAGAAGCCTGCTCTCAAAACGGGGAAGGAAAACATCGCGAGGAAATCTGCTTGTCCTAGCACCAAAAATTCAAGACATATGCCATCCACCAACCAGCACTAGGTGGTGGATTATGGTCCACTCCTTCTCATAGAGATCAGGCACCCAGCAATGGGAACATAGAAAAATTTTCATGATAACAAACATGCTTCGTCATAAAGATGTTAAGCCAAGTTTGTGCATATTGTGATGTCAGAAACGGCTTTGGTTACATCTCGCTTCTTTATTCAAAGTCTTTGATAGTTTTTTTTTCTACACCGGTACTCTAATGGAGCGGTTTAGTGCTGGTACGTGCTTTTAATAACAAAGTAAAGAATTTTCGTATAATTATAAAAAAAAAAATAAAAAAAAAAAAAAAATACATTTAATTCAGGCATAACACCCATATTGCACAATTAATACAAAGAATAAGAATAATAAAAAAAAAAAAAAAAAAAAAAATGTCAAAATGCTGCTCCAAGGATAAATGAGATAAAAAATAAAATTAAATTAATGTCACAAAAATACAGTAAAATACAATTTTAGAACGTCACAGAATTAAAAATTTAAATAAAACGTCACAATACAACAGTCACAGAATCAATCGCAAAGCAAGCAAGTCGCAATCTACCCATATTCAAGCAAATAAATGACTTGAATTTGAATTGAATTTGAATCTTTGTTAAGATTTTAATATACTTTATTGAAAACTTAAGATTTTCTTAAAAGTGGAGGAAAAAAGACGTGAGAATTTTACGCCGACTATTTTATTGACCATGCACAAAATCAGACTGCATGAAAATATTTATTTAACCTTTTGAACGCCAAAAAACGCACGCGCGTGCTCTCCACCCCAAACACCAAAATTATTTCTTCTTGTTATCATAAATTTCCCGATATCCATGGTGTATTTTAATTTGTTACATACAATTAAATACGTACGAGAGCTTAAATTTTTATGATATAGTTACATATAAACGGACATAAAAAAATCATTACGATTTAATTGATTATTTCGTGTCGCACCGCATTGTCACATATTAGTGTCGTTGGCGTACGGGGCAAGCGCTTGCTTGTGGCGCATAGAAAAAAACCACTCGCTCCCATATGAAACCCTTGTTGATGACCCCTTTTGAATGGCGTTCAAAAGGTTAAAAACATTTATTATAATTATATCACAGTTTTGACGGACATCAAAAGTTACGTTTGTTGATTTTTACTCCACTGGTACGCATTGTAGCCTAAATTTAACGGTTTAATGTATTTTTACACATGAAATGTCGTTTGATTTGTCTTGATTTTTGGAGTGGTATAGATTGTTTGTACTGTTTTATATTGTATCTGCAAATACAGAAAGATGGGAGATACAAACTAGGTATTTATAAATTTGTAATTGGGGGCAGGTTAAGCGGGATTGTCCGAAAGGGTTACCGTTACCCCGGCACATAAAGGGCTAAGGAAAGAACATGGAGGGGTTTTAGTCAGTAAGAGTCTGACACTCCCTTCCGTTCCACCCAGAGCGGAAGGGGTCATTTGATGAATTCCCACCTTCAAAAAAAAATAAAAATAGGGACCGAAACCACGGGCCCCATACAAAATTCTGAAGGAAAATAAAAGTAAAATCAAGCTAGCCGAAAAAATTAATCTCTTAAAAACCGAATTTCATTTTATTACAATCACATTTCCTGCCAATATAATAAATCTCTTTCCATAATAATGAGCATCCATACTGTCTCTAACAATGCATCAACACAATAGCCCAATGCTTGCCAAATTGGAATTGTTCCACATTTCGCTTTTCAACCAAATCCGTGTCTGTTTCGGGTCATTAGATATTATTTGACGTATCGGAGGTCGACACCCTTCCATTGTTTGGGAAAGCACTCAAATTGATAACCTCGCAAAGTTGACCTTGATCGGGGGTAATTAGGAATATCACGATAGGCCCGGCGCACATTGGCGGCAAGGCATGGCTAGGTATTTTTAGACGACGAATAAAAATATAAGCTGTTAAAAAATATGAGCTGTACCATACATTTATACACACCTAACTCAATAAAATGTATGGAACAGCTCATATTTTTTTCTCGATTTCGGGGTTGGTCCCATTGTAATAGTTGTTCGTATTGATGAGTATAATGCTCCCACAAAATTTTTACGAGTTAATTTTTTAACACCGTATATAAGGTGACTGGTAATTAGTGACCAATATTTAAACACATGATTGTACTCATGATTACAATCAACTTTCCTAAAGAAACTTTTTTTGAATACTCAATAGTTTTATTTTTATCACAATAACAATACAACGGGCGCGCGCAAAGCTCAATGACCTTCGCGCCGATCAGATGTAAGCAGCTATTGAGTATACAAAAAAAAATTCTTTGGGAAAGTTGATTGTAATCATGAGTACAATCACGTGTTTAAATATTGGTTACTAATTACTAGTCACCTTATAACTTAATTATATGGAAATAAAGTTGAAATTTCAATGTTCATCTAAAAATACCTTGCCATGCCGTGCCGCCAAAGTACGGCGGGCCTTAGAATTTTTCCTCGATCCGTAGCTTGAATGGGATGATATGACCTTGTGCCTGCCGGCTTGATGATAAGCGAAAATGTGAACAAACGTATTTGAATGTCAGTAGTTAGTTATTTTTAGTATCTTTTATTATAATACTTAGCATAAATAATAACGGCAACCAATCGGTTGTATTTTAAAGTGCAGACACGTTATCATATCTGTAAGAAAATGGCAGATTTTATATTTTATTTTTTTATTTAATAGTTATAATTGTGTTTATCTATCCCTTATGTTGTACCTACCATGTCTTTTTTTGAACCATCCTTTTTTGCGTGTGGGTCTTCATCAAATAACTGCTCCCGCTCTGGGTGCAGAGGAAGGGAGTGTCAGACTCTTACTGACTAAAACCCATTTAGGTTCCTTCCTTAGCCCTTTATGTTCCGGGGTAGCGGTAATCCTTTCGGACAATTCCGATGATTTGAACCACCCTTTTTTTTTTTTTTTAAGGCTGGGAAATCATCCAATGACTGCTCCCGCTCTGGGTGGAGCGGAAGGGAGTGTCAGACTCTTACTGACTAAAACCCATCCATGTTCCTTCCGTAGCCCTTTATGTTCCGGGGTAGCGGTAACCCTTTCGGACAATCCCGCTTACCCGGCAGGCTTGGCCCTGAGGGGCCCCTTCATATTTGAACCACCCTAAGGACCCTAAGGTTGACTAGTAGAAAACCCCTGATTTTTTTTTTTTTGTGAATGGCATCTTGCAGTTCAACCAAAGGGTTGTCTACTGCTTAACCGGGCTTGCCTGTGGCTGAGAAAACCCCTCAGGCATTAGGTCCGCCTTTGTATGTACAGACGCCAGCACATCAAGCTATCCCAGACTGTCGAATTTTCCCAATTGAAAATGAAACTTATGCTTTTGTAATAAAGTTAAAATCCTATCAAAGAAATACTAATTGACAGATTGGTGTGACTTGATGTGCTTGATGGCGACTGTACGATATTTTTTTAACTTTATGAACAAAGTTTTATTAGGAAGTGAACTACAATGTCTGTGGACATAGTAACATATTTATTTAAATGATTGCCCTGTTAGGAAAATACCTACCAATTTAATGTCATCTTCCTCATAATAATAAGTTACAAAATTCATCAATAACAGTGCCACCAACACACCTCTATGTTGAAATCTTTCTTTGTTTGATGTTATTTCCATTTAAACATATATTTACTTTACGACAATGTTCATTAAGTCGATTTTAGAATGAAGCTATAAAATTGGTAAAGTAAAGTTGTAGTCCAAAATGAATTTTATGAACAGGTTTTTAAAGTACCTATATACCTTTTGCAGAAACTCGTGTTTCCCAGAAACTAAATTGCAAACGTTAGTTACGTGATTGGCTCAGTGAGTTACATCAAAAAACACTTTCAGCGCACAACTATTAAAATAACAAGAGCTGGATCTAAAAAAAAACTGTCGTACGGCGGCAACACTATATTTTCTCTTTCATTAACACTGACAGTGAGTGCAACATTCTAAATTCATTCTGTCATCATTAGTAGTTTACACGGATCAACACTTCCATTATTTACTGCAGCATAATATAAACAAGGTCACTCTGTAGCTGAGTAATAACAGCCGCACCGATCGATCGTTCAGGTTAAGCTACGCTTGCCGCGGTTGGTTCGTGGATGGGTGACCCTTACATACTAAGACCTCTCCGTGCCTCGGAAAGCACGTTAAGCTGTTGGTCCCGGCTGTCATTTGTTGATTTTTACAGTTGTTACGGGTTGTCAGACGCCCGAAAGTCTAACAACCTTGATTGTTACCTCGGGGATCGTATTACCCAGTTACTAGGTTGTGGAAGTCAGACAGGCAATCTATTAATGTAAAATACTGGTATATATTCAGCTGAGTCCCGTTAGATCCCAACATATTTGGGGGAAAGGCATTAATTGAGATTGAAACATATTTTCTTTCCGTTCTTATTATTAGATTAAAATAATTAGGTACAGTTTTTACAACCGCAAAATAGCTCTTATTTTATGTTCTTTTTAGTGGCTTCTCTGTGTTTGGTGGAGTTAAACTTTCGTAACTTTATATTCTCATCGGACTTGGCAACTTTTTGAGACTAAAAGAAATATCTGCCAATTATTTTCGCATTTTTAAATACCAGAGAACGAAATTAGTACGATTCCATTTTCAAATGGCTAGCTGTCAGATATTGCAATATGAAAAGCGCTTGGCAACGAAGTCTTTTTAAAATTCGGTGTCGTTTTGTTTCAACCGCGTGTTTTTTTTTAAAATTGTTTTCTTTAAATGTTAAACGACTTGTAAAGTGTCAGTTAATTATATGATTATGTCCTTCCTTGTGAGAATAATTCTGGTGATACAATCTTCATGTGAATTATAAGTTTGCTTTGATATAGATACTTCTTTATTCTTATAATTTTGGTACACCGTGGAAGACGGGCCACACGAGTGGTGCGGCGCCGCAACGTTGTTATGTCGCCGACAAGTCTACATTGGACTTATCCCATAGAATTTCCCTTTCTTGGACTAATGTTATGAGGTAGTCCATTCCTTGTGACGCATAAACAACTGAGCGGTGCCACTCCGACGTCGCAATGCACTGAATCCTCCCCGCCTCGTCTCAGTGGTTGCAAGACCGGTGCGGCGCCGCAGCGCATCATGTGACAGGCCGCAGATATTTCAAGGCGTCGCAGCGACACCGCTCCGGCACCGTACCGCCGCCGCCGCCGCAACGCATCGTGAGTCCCGCTCTAAAGTAGGAGGATCCTCTGACCACATGGGTGTTGTGTCTGGTGGACTACTGCCTAACAATTGCTGTTGTAATATATGCCAGTCTCGCGGTAAACTCTGCTTTGACGATGTAGGATTTTTCGTGACGTAAGTGTGACGCGTAGTTCGTATGTGGCGATGTAGATGCCACTAGAAGTGGATTGATCGCGGTTTTAAATGAGACTACGAGGAAACTTCAAAAAAGTGGGTGGCAGTGTACTAAGTATACATATCAACGTATTTTTTTCATCATTTCTCATAACACTTTCAAAAGATGATACGAAACCCACATTCAGTCTGTCAAAAAGGCATACAACTTTATTCAATACCATATTTACGAAATGAAGATAAAACTTCGTTTGAAAATGTATGTACGTTAAAATCACAGTCTGTCTTTACTTCTATTAATGTAAACTGTATTTAACTACAACATTAAATTCACTACACACTACATACATTAAATACATACGACATCTTAATTACCAGATCAAACGGCCGGTAAATTGTTCTCATGATAATACTTGCCAAATGCACACAGACCTATTACAGTGAACAATACGATGCTATCGTCGGTAATTCAAATTGATGATTCGATAGTGACCTGATATTGCCTGGGTTGAAACAATAGTGATACTGAGTGGCTCTTAACTAAATTGTCACTACTCATGTGCAAATCAAGCAATTACTAAGCATGCCTTTTTTGTTTTTGAGTGTAGGAAATCTTCAAATGACTTTTCCCGCTGTGGGTGGAGCGGAAGGGAGTGTCAGACTTTTACTGACTAAAACCCATCCATGTTCCTTCCTTAGCCCTTTGTGTACCTGGGTAGCGGTAAACCTTTCGGACAATCTCGCTTACCCGACAGGCTTACCATGCCTGACATTGCCGTATACAACTTATTTTTTTTTTTATATCCCATAACTCTAGGGTTTTATTTACTAGCTAAAAAGAATACAAAATGTCCTAGAATATATGGTTCAAAATTGCATAGTTCCGAAGACCTTAATATGCCTAGCCTTTCCCAAACTATCTTGAGGTCAGCTTCCAGTCAAACCGGATGCAGCTAAATACCAGTATTTTCCATGGAGCGACTGCCTATCTGACTTCCTCAATCCAGTCTATGAAGTTTTTAAATTTTAAGGAATGAGATATTATTCTACCTTAATGTTTAGGCTTTAAAACAGTCCATCTCATGTATCTTTATCAGCACGGAAGAGGCTAACTACCTCTTCATTACAGCATTGTTATTTTAATATTACTTCAGTGTGAAAAAGAAATGTAGCTATACCCTACAGTCCGGGCACTAGTAGTAAGATGTAACTTCAACCAGATAAAGTGGGGCTACCTCGACGGTACGACAGCAGGGTGTGGATGTGGAGCTATATCGCAGACAATGCTCTCCCAAACTTTCTTCTGTGTCCCAAAGCCTGAGTGATCTCAGAGCTGCGCAACAAAAAAAACAGGCGTGGCAGCTTCTTTCTTTTTCGTGTGATAAGTGACTAACCTGGTTTCAGAGTTTTATGCTTCCCATTGGCCTCTGACTTAACATCACATGCTGTTGAGAAATATCTCTCAGACATGCCGGTTTCCTCACGATGTATTCCTTCACCGATTTTAAAGCAAGTGATAATTATACAATACGCACATGAATCCGCGTGCTTTGGGTTCGAACTCGAGACCTATTACTTGACAGTCCGGCTTATCTCTGCTTTATGTCGTGACATGAAGAAGAAGAAGAGGTGCGATCTCTATCCCAGTGTGAAGCAATATTAAAATAATACTTCTGTAAGAGGTTGTGGTTGGCCCCTAGGTCTTATCTAGTTCAGAACTTGTAATGTACTAGTTTGTGTTTGTTTGTTTGTCCAAGAGGAGACCTGTGTCCCAGCAGTGGGAAAATAGGTTGATTATGTTATGGTACTAGTTTACGAAAGTAAATATCATTAAATTGAACAAATGGCAGGCGTGATATTACAGAACTAGATCAGCTTATTACAACTGCAGATCATCGCATTGTGCTATCTTTCAATAAGTTAATCCTTTTTCCATCTTCATGCACGGAAAATATAGTTGAAAAATACGACCAGGGAAATGAATTGCTTATCAATATTTAAAAAAAAGAAGTTTTAGTCCGTTGATAAGATAATTTAAAACATATTTGACACATTTTTTTGCTTTATCATATTAATAGAAAATGACTTAGATAAAACGCATCAAAGTTGGGGAGTGGGGCTCGCTAAGTCACAAGTAAGTATAAAAACTACATACTTGTGACGTCATGCCACATTTTAATTCAATGCAGAGACGTAATCTTTAGATTACGTAAAAAAAGAAAAAATACGTGTCCAATATTTTTTAGTAATCTAGATTAAGGACTTGTTAAAAAATAGTCATCATCCCCATTTGATAGGTATACTACGTCATTCTGCAATGCAAAAGCCATTTTATACAACAGACTCGATATTAAACAATTTGTAAACGATGAAAGAAATAAGATTATATTGTTTATAATACTTCTAGTATTCAGCTGCATCCGGTTAGACTAGAAGCCGACCCCAACACAGTTGGGTAAAGACTAGGCAGATTGACTTCTATAAAATGTATTTTGAACGGTTGGGTGTCCCAAAATAAAATAATTTTCTTTTTTTTTTGTATTTTTACATTTCGAACACAACAGACTCGCTTCTACTACTTACACAGAACGATCAAATAGAACTATTTCATTTGTTATATAATCTTTGTGGTAAAAATATAGCTTAGATATGAAGCCAAATATTATTTGAATGTGAAAAGATATTGAGGCGTCTGAAATTCTAAGCCATAAAGAACATTTTTACATGTCAATCTCTTATAGCGGAGGCGGAATAATTTCTGCTGAAAAGGCCGTTTCTTTTTCTTTATGTTTATGTTGGTTTGTGTTGAAATAAATTATCAACCTAACTGAACAGACCTTTTTAAAAGGCTTCTCATTTTTTTATACATAATAAAGTATATTTTACCATTCCAAAACATCGACTACGTTTTGGAATGACAAAACTTATTTTGAAATTAAATTGAATTACAAAAAAACGTGCGGCACAGACACACGTTTTAATACCTTGTTTTGTTTTTTTTTTGCTTGCATACACACAAACAGGTACCTACACCCAAATTTTACCAGCAGCACCCAAAATGAATGAAATGCGTAACAAACTTTCAATTACAATTTTAATGATTTGGATGGATATTGCTAATCCATTGCTTCATAATATGTTCGATAGTCTGCCCAACAACGTAAATAACGCAATGAATATTGTTGTTTTAGATAATCCAGCTGATGGACTAAAAAGTAAATTAAAGTTAAACTCAAATTAGAACACAAAGCATTCTTCTTCTTATTTCAAATAAACCAATTACAGGCACTTTTGAATTGTCAAGTTAGTAGTAGTAGTCAACATCCCTATTATGTATTGTAAAGCCAGGTAAGTCCCATGTAATAGGAGATGTTTTTGTCTTTAAGTAAGTTATCCACATCCATATAATATAACATCATGCATTCATGCCTGATTATCCCCGAAGCGTCAGGCAGATCTTATGTATTGTGGACTTTTTTCCACAAACATTTCACCACACTAGATAATTATGTTTAAGTCCCATCTTATAAGGGGTGACCCAATTGCAACCAACTGTGCAGAGAATCCATGCTCCGGGTTTTTTTTTTTGAGGGTCGAAATTATCAAATGACTCGTCCCGCTCTGGGTGAAGCGGAAAGGAGTGTCAGACTGACTAAAACTCATCCATGTTCGTTCCTTAGCCCTTTATGTTCCGGGGTAGCGGTAACTCTTTCGGACAATCCCGCCTACCCGGCAGGCTCGGCTCTAACGGGCCCCTTTAGCTCTGGGCGGCTACTAAGATGTTCCATATAGAAAAACCGCTATCTGATTACTCTTATCCCTATATTGACGATAATTATATGTCCTGTTACCATGCGTTGATACAATGTATATGAAGTTACTCAGGAACTTGGTAAGTACTTAGGGTGACGTGTCTCGTGAGACCATGACGTCATGCAACCGGCGACGTTCCGGCGTTATCCATTAGGGCTGCTATTACATTTACGAGGATAGGTAATAAATTATATTTTACATGTAAATAATATTTTAGTGGAGCTATCAGACGTTTGAGTGAAAGAGTGAGAATTTGGATAAAGTGGGCTAACATGCATATGTCGGACAATTCTGCAAAAATCTCAACGTGAAAACTTAGGTGAAGTGAGCGTGAAGTAGGCTAGCAATAAGTGGAACGACTTCCAGTTATTGCTAGGAGTTGATACTATTGACAGCTCACTTTAAACTCACTTCACTTACGTTTTCACTGTGAGTTTTTTTCAGAATAGTACTACTGATCTACTAGGGAATTGCACTATTGACAACTCACTTCACCTAAATTTCACAGAACAGCCAGTCTATTCTGTAAAATTTCACCGTGAAAACTTAGGTGAAGTGAGGGTGAAGTGAGCTGTCGTTTCACTTGTTTCTAGGGATTGACTATCTTGACAGCTCACTTTAAACACACTTCGCTTACGTTTTCACTGTGAGATTTTTGCAGAATAGTACTACTGATCTACTAGGGAATTGCACTATTGACAACTCACTTCACCGAAGTTTCACAGAACAGCCAGTCTATTCTGTAACATTTCACCGTGAATACTTTCGTGAAGTGAGCTGTCACTCAATTTAATGGTAGGGATTAACAATGGGTTGGGTTTTAGTCAGTAAGAGTCTGACACTCCCTTCCGCTCCACCCAGAGCGGGAGCAGTCATTGGATGATTTACCAGCCTTAAAAAAAAAAGGGATTAACAATAATTGTTGCTTAATTCACGGTGAGATTTCAACAGAATAGCACTACCAATCGGCTACAATACAGAGACAAGTCAGGTGCGTTGCTATGTCTAGAACAACTCGCCTAAACTTAAAATTTCTTTTGTTTTGAAACAGTAACGATCAGCAAGAATAACCTGAAATCTTTACAAATATATTTGTGGCGGGCTACTTTTGTCTTACGTTATAACAAAGTATACCTAAAGCATGTTCTCGGCTGTTGCGGAACGCGACAACCCTATCTACCTTCCGCCACACAACTAAGAAACTTAGGCAATAGAGTTCCCTGCTAAATGCAGTTGAAAATATTAAAATGAAACTTTAAAATGTTTTGAAAACGTACATACTTATGTATATCCCGTCCATATTCCTTCCTTAGCCGTTTATGCTCTGGGGTAGCGGTAACCTTTTTCCGACAATCCTGCTAAACCGGGAGGCTTCAGCTCTAATGGGCCCCTTCCCTTATGCTAATATCTCTTTGAGGCACACGTGGAACACGTACGGCAACAACACGGGCCTGGTCCTGATCAGACGGAGAGGTACCCATTACTCACCGTTTTAAAAAAAACTTATAAGGCCAAAATGAACTAGTAGCGGCATCTATACCGCCACATATGAACTACACAACACACCTGACGTCACGCAAATACGACGTCGCGTCCCATCGCGTAAGCAAAGTTATCTGTGCCATTAATATATTATATATACAACAACCATTGGGCAGCCACTAGACTTAACTACGCAAGGAAGAAGAGCAGGCTGTGGCTTGGTGTTTGTTTTTCACCCAGATCCTCATACCTTTATAAACGATACTGCTCCGGAATTATTAATAAACTGATGCAAAGGTAAGTAGGACCTCCTTTAGAAAACCATCTAATGAAAGAGTATCTACTCAAGTCTACAAAAAGGCTTCAATACACCAACTTTAACCGCAGCATCCAACTAAAACTTTCTTAATACGAGTTTGTATAACATGTAGATCTTTTAATGATGTGAGACGTATGTAGGTAGTGAAGCAAACATTTCAAGAGAATTTATATTAGGTACGTAAGTAAAAGTTAGTGCTTTAACTAATCTAAACCTTAATTTAATGTATTACGGAGTGATACAAGCATTACATTTTAGAGCTTGCGGCTTTCCCGCTCTAATCTTGGCCGGTAAATGACGTGTTAAGGGGAAGGTTTTCTACCTCTCTTCGGATCTGGCCATTTTACTGAAGAAAACCACTAACGACCTTATAACAAAAACTTAGACAAGTTTATACTAAAATAAACATATTTTTGAATTTCGAACTGTATTTCGACAAGTTTAAGTTCTGATTATAAAAACTGACATCAGGTCCGAGTTTAAATAAGCATTTTTGGATTAAGAACGTCAAAATACCATAACCGATTTGAAGGTTGGACACAGACTAAAGTAAGAACTCGTTTTGTATAAGGAGGCTTGTGTCCAAAATTTTGATATTGAAAAAAAAAATTACACTTTGTGACTATACAGGTTGTATCTTAAAGGTGTCGTTAAATATGAGAGTGTGGTATAGACCACACCCTTATATTTGTCCACCAATTTCTGATACAACCCCTAATATACGTAAGTACACGAAGTACAGCTATAAGTATTAATTAATTAATTAAGCTAAGGTGGCTAATCGTGTTGCCCAGTTACTGGGTTGTGGAGGTCATCCTGCTGCTGCATCCGGTTAGACTGGAAGCCGACCCCAACATAGTTGGAAAAAGGCTAGGCAGATTGATATGTTTGTTGTTAAATAAATAAATCTTTATAAATAGTTAACAATGCGCCAATTAAAACTTTGAACGTCGACTTGTTCCTAAGATAAATAGCTGCAACATAATATCAAACTTAGAAGATAATAATTTGTTCGTATTGTTTTGGTTCGCCTAAATGTTTTAAGTTTAACTTAAGAGTTATGTCTGTTGGTATTTTGTTTTATCAAATTAGTGCTGGCAATACCGGTTGCTAGTGAAAACTTAGTTTTATAAATTATACCTCTTTATAATATTAGTATACCAGGACTAAACCAGATGGGAGGAAAGGCCCGGGTGTCACCACTGCGAGGATCGCCCAGAGGACACGGTAGAGCACACGGTGCAAACCTGCCCCGCTTGGGCGGAGCACCGCCGTGTCCTCGTAGAGGCGATCGGCGGCGGCGACCTCTCGCGCCCGGCCCTGGTGCAAGCCATGGTCCGGGGCGAGAGGGAGTGGGAGGCAGTCACCTCCTTCTGCGAAAAAGTTATGCTCGCGAAGGAGGTGGTGGGATGGGAGAGAGAAAGGTCCTCCCGTCCCAGCCACCGCGGGAGACGCTCCGGGCGTCGGGAGCCACGTGACGACTCCCGGCCACCGTAGGCGCGGGCCTGCGGGCGGTGAGTAATGGGTGACTCACCGTCCGATCAGCACCAGATCCGTGCCGTACGGCGCGTATATGTTCCACGCGCGCCTCAAAGAGATGTCAGCACATGAAGGGGCCCCTCAGGGCCAAGCCTGCCGGGTAAGCGGGATTGTCCGAAAGGGTTACCGCTGCCCCGGAACATAAAGGGCTACGGAAGGAACATGGATGGGTTTTAGTCAGTAAGAGTCTGACACTCCCTTCCGCTCCACCCAGAGCGGGAGCAGTCATTGGATGATTTCCCAGCCTAAAAAAAAAAAAAAGGACTAAACCAGATCCGACACACGTGTCTAAAAGTAAAGTCGCTAGCACATCAAATTACCGTACATAGAAAAATCCCATCGACAAAAGGCCGTTCGGTTTTAGCGGTATTAAAAAAACAATCCAAGGAAAATGCTCACAAATTTAAAAAAAAATACTTTTTAATAGGCCGAATAAGGTTTTTAAGGAATTAAATTTTTTTTTTATTCGGCAAATTAAATCGCATTTTCTCTAGGTATTTTTATTAATTATAGAATTATGTAAAGGACGGGTCTGTAATGTTTGGTATAATAACAGATAGTCTAATTTTGTTTGACATAACTTTCATATGATATAATTTTCATATGCTATAAAAACATTTAACCTAATTTCATATGATCGGATGTTATATTTGATATAATTTTCATTTACTCTAATTTCATTTTGTATAACGTTCATTTCATATAATTTTCAATATGTATAATATTCATATTATATAACGTTCATTTGACCTAATGTTCTTTTGACCTAATTTTCATGTTTAATGGTCACAGTTCTAACCTAACTAAATGGCACCTAAACAAACCTTAAAATATTCTATGCAACGTTGAGGGTGGGCTTGGTCGACGGAGACCCGCTTCGCGGGGCTCCTACTTCTGGGTGGTTTATAAAAAAATAACCACGAAGGGGATGGCGGGGTCTATTCGCTCGCTTCACTCGCTCACACGACCCCGCCATCCCCTTCTAACCTAACCTGTCCGAGTCGGTGTGCCCTAAATTCCAGATTGCATCTAGTTTCTCCCGATAACATTAGTTGAGGGTGGCAGGTGGAAGGATCTTTAGTAGATTTTCTAAATTATATTAAAAGTTACTTATGGATTTTGAATATCATAGCAACTGAATATTATATTAAGGCATTGACTGCCACGCAGCAGACACAATAGAAAAACTATTGTTCGCGGTCACCAGTGACCGCGTTGGCGCTCAACGTGTTAATTGAATATTATTTCAAAGGTGCATTATATAAACTGTTCATTATACCATATGAAATTAGGTAAAACGAAATTATATCAATAATTCATTATATCATTTGATCGTTATATTAAAAGAAAATTATATTAAATGAAATTAGGTCTTATGATCATAAGAACTTTTGTTATTATGTCAATCGTTACACACCCGTAAAGGACAGCGTTTGTTGCGTCTGTCATAGCTATAATATAATATTCTGAGATAGGATTAGAACTTGTCCTTAACATAAAATGGCGGTGCAAGGATGGTAGTGACCATCGCCGCTCAACTTGAGTTACTGTCGCTAAGTGCTTCCTCTGCACATTCCTTTAGGCTACCTACAGGCTACATGTATGCACTTTGGACTCAAAATACAAAATTATTTTTTGTATTTCGCTTTTGATTGTTTCTAAGTGTATACATATTGGTGCTCGTGACTGTATGTCATAATCCATTTACAGAACATAGAATATTTGCGAGATAAATGCATAAACTTTAATGGAAATGCATCCATGAAATTTACAGCCCAATAATATTCTCTCACAACTCTCTACTCAAAATCCCATTCGAAATGCTGCAACCTCTTTGCTAAAACCGTATCAGTACCAACCACATTATGCGAGTCGTTTGAGTACGTTTGTGGTCTTGAAATCGTAAAAGCTTTTGTAACAAAAGTTCAAGGTCATATTGCGCTCTGCCAAATTTTCCTTTGAGAAATCCTGGCATCGAGCCAGAAGGTTCAAGTCCAAATGGTACACACAGCACATAAAGTTACCACAAACTGCCAAATATTCTCAATCGATTTTGAACTTAACTTTCAACATTTTAAGGTTTAAAATCATTTGGAGAAATGTGACAGTTTGGTATAACTTGATGCGCTGGCAACTGTACAGATATCATTCGTGTTGCTAAGCTGTTCTTTCCATATCTATTTTTCGATTATTACTTGTTATTATATTCTGTAGGTAGCACAGTGGTAGCACAGTTTAAGTGTAATATCACGCATGTCTCCATAAAGGGTTGGGCTTTGGCAGAGGTCAACCCATAGTACACCGATATTTTGCCAGTTATATGTAAATCCTATATAACAGAATGCGAGCCTATTCCTAGTCATCAACAGGAAACATACTGAAAAATTCCTGATGTCAGAATCTAACACTTTACCAGACCTGGGAATCAAACCCAGGACATCATGCTCAGCAGTAGCGTTTGCAACCACTAAACCAACGAGGCAGTCGAAGTCAAAGTCAAAGTCAAAACATTTATTTCAAATAGGCACAAGAATGGCACTTTTGAACGTCAAAATGAACAAGAAATAGAACTGATTCTAGTCGCCCCTTCCAAAAAGTAGTTTCGTGTGGAGAAGAATGGGCAAGAAACTCCACCGCTACTCTTTTAAAATGTTTCACAATGTTTTGTATACATGTATTATAACATTATATGTGAAGACGATGTACCCAGAATAAAAACAATACATCACAAAAGGTGAAAAGAAAAACACATGTAGCAGTGGCAAGTAAACGTAATTATGTCATAAGTGCATGGTGCTCACATATTTACAAACATTCTGAAAGTTAATAATAATAAATTAATCAATGTGTGAGAAGTTATTCCAATATAATAAAATAATATGGTACAAATTACCTAATTTTCTTAGCAACCAGTTTGATTTTGTCTAGACACTAGATTGTCCTGTGGAGCAGGACCAGCATGTTTCCAAGCATCCTTATCTTCTAATTTGTAATAAGCTTGTTTACAAAGTGTACTTTTAATATGAGTTTTAAATTTTCTTTCATTTAATTGCAGTATGTCACAAGGTATTTTGTTGTAACATTTAACACAGAACCCCATAAAAGATGTATGTACTTTTGACAATCGAAAAAAAGGTTGAATTATTTTATCTTTATTTCTAGTATTAAAATTATGCCTATCACTTATTTTGTTAAAAAGATGTCTATTTTTTCTTACATACATAATATTTTCATAAATGAATTGGCAAGGTACTGTCATAATATTAATCCTTTTAAATAGTTCCCTAAGCGATTCGCGACGACGAAGATTGTAAATAGCCCTGATCGCTCGCTTTTGCAAAATAAAAATGGATTCAATGTCAGCAGCCCGACCCCACAGTAAAATGCCATACGACATAATGCTATGGAAGTAACTAAAATAGACCAAACGCGCGGTTTCTACGTCTGTTAACTGACTTATCTTTCTAACAGCATAAGTGGCCGAGCTTAGCCGTCCCGCAAGAGTTGTTATGTGGGGACCCCATTGCAACTTGTCGTCTAGCGTGATTCCCAGGAAAACCGTCTGCTTAATAAATTCCAGCTTTTCTCCGTTCAATATGATGTCACAATCGCTACTTTTAACATTAGGTAATGTAAATCTAATGCATTTGGTTTTTTTTTCATTTAGTACCAAATTATTTACCGTAATCCAATCTTGGACCTGAAGAATAGAGTTATTCACGTCGTCAAGATTTTGTGAGCGTCGATTAATTTTAAAGATTAATGAAGTGTCATCTGCAAATAACACCATTTTCGGTTGATTTTGAAGTAATTGGGGTAAATCGTTAATATAAACTAAAAAGAGAAATGGACCCAATATCGAACCTTGAGGAACGCCCATTGTCATTTCCGACCCCAGCAAGTCCACACCATTTACTTGAACTTTAACCTTTCTATCTTTCAGGTATGATCTAAGTAAATCAAGGGCTGTATTTCTAATTCCATAGTGCTCTAGTTTCAGCAGAAGCGTCTCATGTTCTACGCAATCGAACGCCTTAGAGAGATCGCAAAAGATTCCAATGGCATCTTGTGCTTCTTCCCAGGCGCTAAAAATGTTCTTTATTAGGGTGACACCAGCGTCAGTAGTACAACGCCCTTTGGTGAAACCGAACTGTTGGTCATGCAAGATGGAATTTTTATTAAAGTGACGTAACATTTGATTGAGCATCAACTTTTCAAACACTTTACTGAGAACTGGCAGAATTGACACGGGCCTATAATTGTTGGGTTCTTTACTATCACCGGATTTGAACAATGGCACTACTTTACTGTGTTTCATTAGATCCGGAAAGACTCCTTGGTCCACACTAGAATTAAATATGAAAGCTAAATAGGGCGCAATGGTATCGATAATAGAACTACAGACTTTTACAGACATTCCCCAGAGATCTTCTGTTGATTTGATTTTAAGATCTTTAAAAGCTTTTATAACAGCCTGGGGGTTTGTATGCTGAAATGTAAATTCTAAAGGGCATGCCTTTACATTTTTTCTAAGTAAGGCAGCAAGCAGTTTTGAGAGGAATATTAGCAAAAAAGTTTTCAAATTCCTGAGCTATTTCTATATCTGAGTTGATGCGGCCATGTGCAGTCTCTAAATTAAACTCAGTATTACGCTGCTTTTTCCTACCTGTTTCATTATTTATTATTTGCCAGGTAGTTTTTATTTTATCATCAGCTGATTTTATTTTATTGCTAATATAAAGAGCTTTAGCTATTTTGCACACACTTTTAAAAGTTTTAGAGTATTTTGCAACATACTGATGAAAGTTTGTATTATTCGTATGTTGCTTGAGGCCATAAACTTCAAAAAGTTTTGCCCTGCTTTTGCGAATACCAGGAGTCGCCCAATCGCTAAATAAAAACTTTGTGAAAATGCTTTTAGTTTGTAGTGGAAAAGACTCATTAAATTGCTTATTCAATAGTAAAAAGAACTCGGCGTAGAACTCACTTGGGTCAGATATATTATTAAAATTCTGAACACATAAATTACTGGCCAAAGACTTATTGAATTTGTTTAAATTTGTACATGTAATTGGCCTAAATCTTATTTGAATTTTTTGTAGAGGCATATAGGAACAAAATGTTATAGTTTGTCCACTGTGGTCAGATGGCAACTTATTTAAGATATCTTTATGTAAGTATTCACAATTACAAAAAATATTATCTATACAAGTGGCAGAGGAGGCAGTTACTCGGGTTGGTTCCATAAAAACGTTGGACAAATCAAATGACCCAAAAAGACTTAATAATCTGACAGTATTCGAGTTATTTTCTAGTAAATTAATATTAAAATCTCCACATATGATTATTGACTTGCTACTAGTACTTAGTTTCTTTAACACATCTTCCATTACAGAATCAAACACAGATAGATTCTGGTAATTTGGAAGTCTGTACACACATACTATAACATGCTTATCTAGCTCAACACAGGACAATTCAATGGTGTGTTCAACAGATAGTCCGACGATGTCTTTAGATTTTATTGAATTTTTAACTAATATTAATGACCCACCATGTATCATTTGTTTTCGGCTGAAATAGCTAACTACGCAATAATTTTCAAAATTAATTGATACTACTTGATGATCTTTTAACCAATGTTCTGTTAAACAAATGACATCAAACTTGGTATTTTCCAAAAACAATTCTATTTCCAGTAACTTGGAAGAGCAACCTTGAATATTTTGATTTAATAATTTTAATGTATGTTGCACTCCATTCAGTTTATTATTTTTGAGAGTTATATTGCCAGAAGATACCTTTTTATTATAATAAATAGTAATGTCTTTAAATTAATACATTACTAATATTTTTATTTGTATAAGTGATGCTAAACTCCAAGCAAGTATAGGTACCTATAGGTACTTACATCTATAATACTCTTTCTCTTACTACCTACCTACTTGTTGAAATTTTAGGTGCCACCGCAACCGTTGCTAAGTTACCACGTTTGGAACATGGTGTCATTTTTGAAAATATGTAGAATGTTTAGTCATTGTAACTCCAGTAATTGTGAAATACAGTAATTAACGTATAGCGCACCATGATTTGATTTGATTTGATACTTTTATCATTTATTTTTAAATGTATTTTTTACAAGAATGCGGAATAATTGGGGGAAGTGACGAAAATTATTCGACAGAAGTACCGCCTAAATCTGCGCCAATTTTGATGGTTGCCGTTTAACAAATATATTTTTACAACGTAAAAAGAACTGAATTATAAGTAAGTCTAAACAAAATAACATTGAACAATAGCGAGTGCACTGTTATTTCCAAAAAAAAAAATGTTATTGCCTTAGAAAATTAGGTGATTACATAAGCGCCACCGGTACCTGAAATTAAATTAAATGAATAGCACACACTGAATCCGTACATATGCAAACGTTCGCTCAGTTAACCTCGCATTTCACATCGGCTACTTGCTTAGCTCGTAAAACCTTCTCAGTTTTATAGTACAGCTAGTAATAAACAGCCTGATAGTGGATTAATTTAAGAAAAGAGGTTCTAACCGTTAACAAAATACGTGGAAATGAAATGTTTCGAAAACGTCTATTAAAAGTGTACATCATGAATATATGGCGAAGATTTAAATATCTCCTAATTTATTCGAGTGCATTGTTTTTATTATATAGTTTATTGTTACGACTATCTAATCTAAATCACGTGAAAAAAACATCGGTTAATTTACATCATGTGACGGTACATTTTGATTTGAAGGGGTCTCCTCCGAAACTGTCATACTTATTCTCTCTCCTACCCATACTCAGTATTTACGGAGTGAATTCAATCCTTGTGGAATATGAAGATATGTTCCCGTATGTCAACAGTATTGTTAACATCAGCTCTGAAAACTCTTACAAAAGGAATGAGGTAAGTTTCGATTATATTATGGTCATAGTATAGATGCCAGACTGCATACATCAAGCTATCACAAATTGTCAATTTCTCCCAATTGAAAATCAACCTTATGCTTTTGTTATAAAGATAAAAATTTATCGAAAAATTTGACAGATTGAGGTAACTTAATGTGCTGACCTCTGTATATTTTCTTATATGAACAATTTTCACAAAGGAAGAACTCAAAGAAAAAGGCGGTTGGCTTCCAGTTGGACTGCTAGCCAACCTCGACATAGTTGGGAAAAGGCTAGGCAGATAATGATGACGGCCAAAAGAACATCGAACAAGGGGCGTTTGAAAATACAATTATTTCAGTTCTATCTTTTTTTTTAAAGTTTAATGGTTTACATTTATATCAAATAGTACAATTAATTAATTAAAATGGTATACACAATATTATTATCTAAGACTAAAACGAAATAGAATATAGGTATTACCTATGTACAAGTATTTAAAACTAATAACTAACTAAAATATGGCGTCAAAAAATTCCTCCGCATCGCTGTCGACTGGTAATGTACCTAAAATAAAGGCGGCATTGCCACGTTGACTGGCAATGCCTAGCCTCTGGCCAAAGTAAAAGTCAGCCCTTGAGTCACAAGTCATGGTCCGAAGCGGGAGGGAGTGGGAGGCAGTCACCTCCTTCTGCGAAACAGTCATTCTCGCGAAGGAGGTGGCGGGATGGGAAAGAGAAAGGTACTCCCGTCCCAGCCCCCGCGGGTGACGCCTCAGGGCGTCGGCGTCGGGAGCCACGTGACGACTCCCGGCCACCGTAGGCGCGGGCCTGCGGACAGTGAGTAATGGGTGACTCACCTTCCGATCAGGATCAGCCTTGTGCCGGACGACGCGTATATGTTCCACGCGCGCCTCAAAGAGATGTCAGCGTATGAAGGGGTCCCTTAGGGCCAAGCCTGCCGGGTAAGCGGGATTGTCCGAAAGGGTTACCGCTACCCCGGAACATAAAGGGCTATGGAAGGAACATGGATGGGTTTTAGTCAGT
Organism: Hyppa rectilinea; assembly: GCA_951799385.1. Taxonomy (NCBI): domain Eukaryota; kingdom Metazoa; phylum Arthropoda; class Insecta; order Lepidoptera; family Noctuidae; genus Hyppa; species Hyppa rectilinea. The sequence goes on along the minus strand of OX637322.1, from coordinate 9,452,843 downwards.
AAGAGTCTGACACTCCTTTCCGCTCCACCCAGAGCGGGAGAAGACATTGGATGATTAGATGAGTCAGTCATCAGTCAAAGTGTCGACTAGCCGTTCAGAGATGTCTTTAAACAAACTATGAGCTCTATCTCATTCGTGATTGTAATATATTTACTATTGTGCTTTAAGGTCATTCAAGTAACTAATGTTGCCCTATTATGTCACATTTCAGATCATACGCTTAATCAACAAAGCCAGAACTCTGAACATGGAAATAATACCTCTGATTCAAACCTTCGGGCACATGGAGTACGTCTTGAAATTAAAGGAGTTTTCAGACCTCAGGGAACTGAATAAATTTCCAGCTGATATATGCCCTAGCAACCCATCAAGCAAACGTTTAATAACCACTATGTTGAAACAAGTTAGTAGGTGATGTTCTTTAATTAATAAATTTTCAAAATAGGAACAGGTTCACAGCTGAATGAGAGCCGCAGAAGTATTTTTACACGCTTTATGTTAGCTTCACCTGTATGTTTGTTTATATGTTTGTTACCGACTCCTTTGGGCGCTATTTTGACCCACTTTACACGGCCAGATTTCGTTCAAACTTCGTAGATTTATCGAGGACCGATGACAATACATTAATTTGATAAAATTATTCCATTTTTTAATTAGCAAAATAAGTTTTTTAGTTTTTTTTTCCAAATTAAAAAGTGGGAATTAAATTGTGTTATTTTATTTTGTGTTAACTTCATGAACGTGATGGGAAAAAAAAACTGTTTTACTGAACACATACTTTAAGTAACTACACTACCAGTGGTCGTTGACCCCAAAAAAAGACACATTTTTTTTTTCTTGTGTTCAGATGATATTGATATCATCACGTTTGCGGAGTTTTGCTAGCTTATCTAATTTGGCCTTGTATGTTCCTAATAAATTTTGTGATCTAATTATTATTTTTACCTCGATTTCAGGTCATTGATCTTCATGCCACGATCGAACCGTTGCAGTACATACACATTGGGTGCGATGAAGTCATGAAAATAAATAAGTGTCTAAAATGTCAGCACAGACAAATAGAAACCATGTGAGTACCAACTTAGACCTTACTTACTAGGTGCTTGTGGCTAAGTACTAACAGCCGCACAGGTCGATCCATCAGGTTAAGCTACGCTTGCCGGGGTTGGCTGTGGATGGGTGACCATCTTTACACACCAAGACTCCTCCGTGCCTCGGAAAGCACGTTAAGCTGTTGGTCCCGGCTGTCATTTGTGCATATTTGACAGTCGTAACGGGTCGTCAGAAGCCCGAAAATCTGACAGCCAGTCTAACCAAGGGGTATCATATTACCCAGTTACTGGTTTTGGAGGTCAGATAGGCAGTCGCTCCATGTAAAATACTGGTATTCAACTGCATCCGGTTAGACAGGAAGCTGACCCCAACATAGTTGGGAAAAGGCTAGGTAGATGATGTGAGTACCAACTTAATTTGGTATTTGAAAGGGTAGTCACTATCGTTACTTTTTAAGAATGGTCAAAACGCGGAATTACTTCGTATTTTGTATGAAATATAACAATGTGACGTCACAGATTTTTAGAATCAAATGGAATTCTTATTAACATTAAATGCAATTTTACAATTATATCATCGCATAATATTTAATTTCTGTGCGGTGATGGAAGGCGATTTCATATTTTATTTTTGACATTTTTAAATATAATAATAATAATTTAATAATTTATTCAAAAAGTAAAGTGGCAGAATACAAAAATAAAACTTAGGAAAAACAATTGGTAACATAATGTTAAATATGCCTGCACTAGGATATACCTGTGCCGCAGGCGGTAAAAATGCTTATTATAATTATTACAAGGAAAATTGGATTCTTAACAATATTTAATATAACATGTATTTAAAATAAATAGTGACAAAAAATTAAAATTAATTATCATAAAACTAAATAATAAACGATCTACTTAAACTAGGTTAAAGCGTTTGTTGCACAAATTAAACACGCGCGTTGTTTATGCATACGACTGCAATTTTTGCTTCGACCGAGTGTAAATAGTAAATTAGTTATTCACAGACATTTCATTAGCTTACGAATCTCCTTGGTATCATGTACAGGTGGTGATGTTTAGTTCCCTGTCTCATGCCATACTCCTCACATGAAAGGTCGCATTGTGTGCAAAAGGAAATTATTTTCGAAGATATGTACAGAGGCCAGAACATCGAGTTACCCTCATCTGTCAAATCTATTTAATAGATTTTCAACTTTGTTGCAAAAGCAAAAGGTTTATTTTCAATTGGGAAAATTTGACAGTTTAGGATAGCTTGATGTGCTGGCGCCTGTACATAGAGATATTACAAACCTAGTTTTGCTATATTATGCTATGTAGATGTGATCAGTGTACACGGGCTCACCGTTTTTCTATGAAATTACCACCACCCGTGGGTCTACCTGCAAGGTCATACCAGTTTTGAGATTTGGCATTCTTAAATGGACTAGCTTGACAGAATTAAAGCCTTCCATAGAGAGGTCCTACGATCATTATGATAGCATTGATTCCTCGTCTAGTATAAGAAATCAAGGCGCGTCCCCGAGCAAAACGCAGCAGTACCCGTTTTCTGTGCAGTTTTTCAGAGCCAATTTCTCTTTATACAACAGCAATACCAACTTATAAAAAATACATACAATTTCTAAATAATCTTGACTCCAAAATTACAGTTGTGTTCCAGTAGCCTAATGTTTAATTAATCCCCTCACAAAGAAACCACAGAAATGATAAAGTATATCATAAAGTTACCATTATTTTGATTTGCTACACTTGTTCATTATTAAATTGCCTATCCATTAGCTAGTTTGTTTGTTTTCTAAATGACGAAAATTTGATTTTATAACGATTTTACTCCAAAATCTGAGCGTAATAGCAACGTATCTTTTGCGATGGGTATAGAGATAGAGATATAGATTTGGGGTGCGTTGAAGAGGGAACGACTGCTCAAGGTTATTTGGTCAGGGTTAGCACCTTAAACCGGTGATTATTTACATTTCTTAATATTTTCATTTTTGTTTTCAGTGACTTATTCGTCAATCACGTGGAAGAAGTGGCGTCTATAGTAAAAGAATTAAGCCCAGGGACAAAAGTTCTCATATGGGGCGACATGCTGCTGAAAATGGAGAAGCCGCAAACGATTCCAGGTCTCAATGATGTGGAAGCAGTTGTGTGGGAGTACGGTGCACAGCCACGGTTCTCTCACAAATATTTCTATAATCTACATAAAAACTTCAAAAATATCTGGATAGCTTCCGCATTCAAAGGCGCTGATGGTAAAAATGCAACAATCCCTAATATTAAGAAGCGATTTCAGAATCATTTGAGCTGGATGAAGTTTATATCCAACTACAAGTTCGGAGGAGAAAAAAAAGTTTACAATTTCGAAGGCATCATTCTCACTGGCTGGTCTAGGTATTCTCACATGGCACCGCAGTGTGAACTTCTTCCAGTAGCTATGCCAAGTTTGATTTTGAATCTCTTATTGATAAGCACTGTAAAGAAAGGTATCGATGAGGGTGATTTAAATCTGCCTTATTGCGACTTTTTCACAAAATATTTAAGTAACGAATTTAGGGAAATCTTCAGGAGCAATGATAGTACTGATAAAAAGTGCGCATTTGAAAGCACGTTCCTTTATGCAGAACATGAAAATCTTTTTAATACTTCACTACTTCATGGCTGTCTTTCCAATCTGCAAGAACATGAATCGGAGTGCCGTAGTATAGGTTCGTATGTGGATGTGGCAAATTTGGACAAGAGTTTCGCACTGTGTGGACAAGTGCTAAAAAAATTTGCGGACCTTAAAACAAACTTGGAATCATTTATGGTACAATATTACAGAAATCAAGTTATCGAAAGTTACATTGATGAGATTGTACAAGTTCCTGTAATGAGAATTAAGAGAATAATGGACTATTTACAGGATTGCACTAAAGTTCGTTTTTGGAACAGGAGACAATAAGAATTTCTACTATTTTCAATAGGGATGATGCCTATATTTTTATATTAAGTCCGCAAGCTAAATTATTAAAAAATATTGGACACGTATTTTTTTCTTTTTTTACGTAATCCAAAGATTACATCTATACATTGAGTTAAAATGTGGCATGACGTCACAAGTATGTAGTTTTTATACTTACTTGTAACGTAGCGAGCCCCCACTCCCCAACTTTAATGCTTTTTTATCTACGTCATTTTCTATTATTAAGATAAAGCAAAAAATACGTGTCAAATATTTTTATATTATCTGATTGACGGACTAAATATATATATTTTTTTAACCTAGGCATCATCCCTATAGACCATTTGAAAGAGTCAAAAATAAAATATGAAATCACATAGACCGCTAGTCTTAAAAACTTAATAATTATAAAATTGCATTTAATGATAATAAGTATTCCATTTGATTCCAAAAATCGTGACGTCACATTGTTATATTTCATACAAACCACGTACAAATGCCGCGTCTTGACAATTCATAATAAGTGATGATATTGACTACCCTTGCAAATACCCAATTAGTTATTTCATAAATAAATCGTTAAACCAGTATGACAGAGGCCTCAATGCTCAATTTTGTCACTGTCATTGTTTGTCAACAACTATCACTGTCATCAATAACGATGACGAAAATGAGCCTAGCATTCATTCATTTGGGATGTGCGCACAAATATAAGGTGTTAAAAAATTAACTCTAAGAATTTCGCTGTTCCATACATTTTATTGAGTTATGTGTTCATGTATGGAACACTTCATATTTTTTTCGCAATTTCAGGGTTTATTCCATAGTAAAAGTTGTTCGCAGCGATGAGTACCTACAATGCTCCTACGATTCTTAGAGTTCATTTTTTAACACCTTATACAGGATGTAAGCGAAAGGGTTTTTAAATACAAAAGCATTTGCTGCAGATTTATACCCTTTCGGTTACACCTAGTATTATTATAGTGGAGACCCAGTATAAACAAAATAGGAAGAACACAATTTTAAATTCAACAGTCGATGCATATTTAGTTAAAACAGTTAAATAGTGATGTACAAAATGTTATTAAGTAAGCATAATAAAGTTATTTAAATAATTTGAATTAAGTATTTTTATTTATTAATGTAAAAATATAATATTATCCTAACTTAGCTAAAAGTACTAAGCAACTAAAATCGCTGTCGACTGGAGACTATCCAAGTATATCCACTATCCAAGAGACTCATAATAAAAATCGTGAGCGGTGATACCCTAGTGGTGTGACCGTCGGACTGCCACTATTTTTTGGATTCATGTGCGTATTGGATAATTGTTGCTTGCTTAAAAATCGGTGAAGGAAAACATCCTGAGGAAATCAGCATGTCTGAGAGATATTTCTCAACAGCATGTGAAGCTAAGTCAGAGGCCCATGAGCAGCATAAAAACTCGGACACCAGGTTAGTCACTAACAAGAAATTAGTAATACTGAGAGAATTGCCCTTATCCGAAACATTAGCACAAACAGATGGAATACATGAATCTACCTATTTAACACGCTACAGGTTTGGGTGCCCAGGAAAGCGGTTCAGTCATATATTATTCGCACTCTCACCAGTATATACCTTCAACTGTGACTAATGAGACACAACTACTTTTCCTTTTGTTTTGAATCTCCGGACGATTTAGTAACGGCTATAAAACATTTAGGTGTCACTAAACCAGGCCTGTAGGCGGTGAGTAATGGGTAGCTCACTATCCGATCGGGACCAGGCCCGTGCCGGACGGCGCGTACGTGTTCCGCGAGCGCCTCAAAGAGATGTCAGCATTAAGGAAGAGGCCCGTCAGGGCCGAAGCCTGACGGCTCAGTGGGATTGTCCGAAAGGGTTACCGTTACCCCGGAACATAAAGGGCTAAAGAAGGAACATCGACGGGTTTTAGTCAGTAAGAGTCTGAGCTAGCTCCGCCTAGAGCGGGAGTCACACTAAAAAAAAAAAGTGTCACTAAACGCTTCGTATCTGCACAGCCGTTATTGTGTGACCGATCACCGTCTTATTAGGAAGCCAACGCTTTAAACAATATTTTACAATGAATTTTACTTCAGCAGCAAAATCTTAAAGTAACAAACCATGTTATTCGTGGATTGACGAGCATTTTATTGAAAGCTTTCAATATTCAATACAGTGGCATAATCAATCATTGCACGAGTATAATGAAAAACCGCCCTTTGACGAAAAGCTGCCGGTTAGGAAAACAAAGGACAAAGTTATCAGCAGAACCGCTACTGATGCAACTTCAGTATACAGGGTAAATTTGAATCCATAGGCGTATTTTAAGGGGACATTGTACTCATCATAATGAACTACTTTTACAATGGCAACAAATATGAATGAAAATCTCCTAGCATGTGCTTTATAATGACTTGCCAAATCGAAGTCGAAACACTCTGTCACAGCCCTCTTTCACATAGCACTTGAATAACATATTGGCGAAATCGTTTGTATACAGGCTGAAAAATCTGCTGTGCCATACATTATGCTCGCATATCTCGTCAAAATGTAGTGAGAAGTTTTTTTTTTTCGCCATTTCAGATTTGCTCCCATAGTGAAAGTTGTTCATAATGATGGGCACAATGACCCCTTAAAATAATGCCCATGGCTTCAAATTCACCCTGTATAAGTCGAATTTCACCAATGAAACTGAACACGAACAACACTTGTAGACCGAGTTCACGAGCAGTCCATTGCTGGACAAAGGCCTCTCCAGTTGCAACCCATTCAGCTCAATAATCATGTATTAAAAATCCAAAACCAACGAACAAGAGAAGACTTGTGCGCCAAATAATGAGTCTTTATTGTGTAGTAGTGATTGAATAGAAAAAAAAAACTACAAACCAACTCCTAGCCCAAACATTTTCAAAGGAAATATCTCGTTACCATACATAATTCAACCATTGAACCAACTCGATTACATGCGGCCGTAATTAAATTCTTGAAACCTTTTGAACGTACGATGCTCGAAGTCCTTTCCATTACTGATTACAATGACTTGAAAAAAATATACCGTGCATTCATTCGATTCGTTCGAAGGGGGTCTATGGTTGGACGCCACCGCATCAAGTGACTTTCGGCAAATGATTATAAACCTTGAAACGTTGACAGTTAAGTTCAAAACCGATTTAGAATATTTGACAGTTTGTGGTACACACAGTACATTGTCGCTTGTTCAATGCGTCTGTTTTTCTTTGTAAAATAAAACCTGTATTGTTGTTGAGAATTTTCTTCCTTTTCCTCTTTCCCATTTTCATTATTGTTTGTAGAAACCAGTCCTATAGGTACTCAGTGTCTTCTATTATTCCAAGTCCGTGTGCCCGAAGGGATTCTTCATCGGAAAAATTTACGAGCTTCCTAAACTTTCATTCCTTATTTAATTTAGAATATGTGTTTGCCTTAATAGGTATGATGACAGGGTAAAAAAAATATATATTTAGTCCGTCAGTCGGATGGTAAAAAAACACTAGACACGTATTTTTTTGCTTTATCATATTTATTAATAAAAAAATACTTAGATAAAACGCATTATTGTGGGGGTTGGGGGCGCGCTATGTCGCAACACAGTTTAAAATCTATATAGGAGTGACGTCATGCTATATTTGAACATAAAGTATCAACGTAATCTTTTGATTATGTGAATAAAGAAATATACGTGTCCAATACTTTTTAACAAAATGAGCGGTTTAGGCTGTTGGCGTTGTCTATCACTACATTGTATAAAACAAAGTCGCTTTCTCTGTCCCTATATCCCTATGTATGCTTAAATCTTTAAAACTATGCAACGGATTTTGATGCGGTTTTTTTAATAGATAGAGTGATTCAAGAGGAAGGTTTATGTGTAAAATTTGTCGACATATTAGGCGAGCGTAGCTGCGGGTGGAAGCTAGTTAAAAAATAAAAGATTTATTTATTTAGTACATAATTTGTAATTATGGAGGCCTAAATAATATAGCAAGAAAAACATGTAAAAAATCTTTATTTACACACACAGCAACAAACACATTACGTTTTTAATTAATTTTTAATAATTAGTAACAATTTATCACCTTTTACATGCTTACAGCAACGATATTACATAATACCACGGTTTCTATTATATGTTACCAGCACTGAGTTATCACGAATTATTCCATTTCCAAGATGGAAAATATCAAGAGTCTACATAATATGAATTAATTAATCGACTCGGATTGGTTCAAGAGTTCTTGTCAACCGTCAAACGGGGATTAATTAAAATATAATTATTTCGAGAGTTATTTGTGAGTTGCGAAACATGTTTATCTATTGTTTGTTTGTATTGTATTTGTATCATTATCATCCGGTTCATTAGTTTTGCTTTCGTCTGTTGGACTTCGTGGTTTATGTACTGGCACCATTTCTGCGGGCGGCGGTGTAATGGGTACAAGACTGCCGTCCTCTTCAGCTACCTTCAAGCCAATGGTAGCACCAAGCTTAGCACTCGCCTGTTTGAATGTATTAGACAACTTCACTTGAACGACGTTGATGACCATAGAAGTAAGAGCAAATCCGAACACCAAGTATAATATAGATGCCATCATAAACATAGGGTGGTCGGGAACTAAATCGCCAAGTCCTATCGTAGATATGGATATGAAGATAAAGTAGAAGGATTCAAAGAAGTTCCACTTCTCCCACATACTGTAGACGAACGCTCCTATATTAATGTATGTGAGAAGAATGATGACGGCGACAGAGATTGGTAGATTGAACTCATCATCTATTTCAAAGACTGATATAGCTGGAGTTTCCATAACGGTCTCGAGGTCGACGTCTCTTGGTAAGGTACCAGGTTTTGGTGGCAGGGGTGGTGGAACGTCACTCGACTTCCTCTCGACCGGTGGAGGCTGCGGGCCATCTGGACTCTCTTCAATATCTTCTTCAGTGAATATCTGCGACGGACGACGAACGACATCGTAGACGATATTCAGTCCCTTCATTACTTCCTGCAATTTAACAACATTCCATGTTACTTTCATATGAACATTGATCCAGTTATAGATGAACACAAAACAACGGTTTATAAAAAAGTAAGACCACATACAGCCCGGAGCGTAATCATTAGTACATTTCTGTTTACAAGGAAAATATTTGCTTTGTTTCTCGGGCACAGAGGAAATTCGATTGTGGTTATCAACAACAAAGACAGTTCAAAAATTACTTGTATGTCATATAAAACATACTTTCTCTTTGATTTTAACCACATAAGTGCTTGTGCTTATTGATCATTAAGGAAAATGTAGATAGCAGCTGGATAATAACAGCTGAGCATCGCATGATATGACCCGCAAGAGAACTGCTACAACCTGATGATAATGAGTTTTATGCATGCATAATCAGCCCTATTCCCACTGCTTCCTAGCACAGGCCTCTCTTTGTGAGGGAATGGCCTCTATTCTACCACGCGGGCTCAGGGCGGATTAGGAGATGTCACATGTCTTCGAAATTTTGGTTCTAGGATATGCCGTAATCCTTCACCGTTCGGATAGCAGTGGTGACGAAATTATTTACCTTTCTGGGTTCGAACCTACGACCTACTTACTCGTAAGTTGGAGCTCATAACTCATTACCACTAGACCACCACTGCTCACTTTTAAATTACAAATGTCAAACTAGCAAGACTAGTTCATTAACATTTTGGTCAACATAGCTTGAATTCACTTTTAGCCAGTATAGTAACAGGATTTATTAGACATATTACGGCTAAAACACGATAATGCGTAGTGCACGTCGGCGGAGCGTGCGGTGTGCCACGTCATTACGACTAAAACCAAGTATGGGAGATGGGAGAGATAGCAAGTAAGAGGAAATTGAATTTGTGTTGTTAGCCTATAGTTTTACTTTGAAACTTAGTAATAAGAGGCTTTTTTGCAAATTTTGTTTTTTTAAGTAAATTGCTTTCAGATAGAATGTTATATTTTTTCGTTTCGTTTATAACGAAAGTACCCGCTTTAATTGAGTGAACTATATTTTTTACTAATAAGTAGAAGACGGAGTGGGAGTGACCATTTTATGATAGTGTGCAATTTTAATGTTAAAAAACGTGGTAATAATATCTGAGTAATTTTTTTAATATTTAAACAGTTTACGAAGAGCAGTTCCCAACAAAAATTTATTTAGAAACTATTTTATAAAGTTGAGACTCCTGTTTGAAGTCGTGCCCAGAATTTTCGGTAGCAAGTGTCCCGATGGCTCGCGATCCATAAATTCCCAATCCCTGATATAGAATATTTCAATAGCAAATATGTCTTTAAAACCATTACCTGCACTGGTCCGGTTTTTCTGACTTTGCTGCAACTCTTTGTGTAGTAAAACCGCCTGATGTATGCCCAGAAGAATTTGATAATTCTTGTGAAGAATTTACCGAAGTCTGCTAATAGAATCAGGAACAGCGGGATTCCGATGGTGGCATACGCTATTGTCGCCACTCGACCATATGTTGTCTTCGGAGCTATGTGCCCATAACCTGGAAATTAACAATTAAAAGAACTTATAAATATGTACTATACAGGCGTAGTTACGACAAGTATAAATTGCTAAGATTTGAAAAATACGAACACAAATTTAAGGGGATGTTCAAAACTGTGAAGAACTTAAAATGCATTTTATTGAAATAAAAAGAAAAAGTGCGAGTTCATTTTTTTTTTATAAATGAAATAACTCAATATATGTACACTGAGGGGTGTGGGTGAAGCTTTTAGGTACAGATAAAATAAAATACTAGTGGAATTCGTGAGAGTTCTTTTTGTGTATGATTATGTGTAATCTATTAATCTTACCGACAGTTGTGACTAACGTCAAGCAGTAGACGAAAGAGTTCATAAAGTTCCAAGACCTCTGGCCGCTGTAAGAAGTAACTCCTGCTTCGTGTGCAGTGTGCAGCTGATTCTCAAATTCAAACAGTTTCTTCCTTGCCATTGACTTCCAATCTTCCTCTCTCAGATTATGACTTCCTCGCCAAAGATTTTCAATAAAATCCCTTTTTACATTCCTTGTACTACACTTATAAGCGTTTTCAAACGATCCTTCCAACGTTTTAAACATCATTCCTCCTAGACCGCACATAATGATTAATATTAGCAGATCACAAATACATTTGTTTCGCAAATCCCTTATTTTATCGCAATGAATACGTTGTTCTTGCTTAAAGTCTTGCCAATTCGCAATAAATTTCCATCTCGATCTAACAACTTTTTTGTTTTTGTCATCTTCAAGAGATTTTTTCCTTGCTTTTTTCTCTAGAGCAAGCTCCTTGCTCTCCTTTCTCGCTGCGTTCTTGGAATCGGCTACAGATCTTTTCCTCAACCCTGACTTTTGTTCACTTCTTTCGACTTTAGGAATATTACTCTCTTCTGCTCCTAATATGATACCAGTCATCATCTCGCGTCTATCAACTACCTGACTTAGTACATTAAGTTTGCGCGTTAACTCCGCTGTTCGTTCTTTTAGATCAAAGTCAAACTCATTTTCACTCGGGGATGATGAATAACAACTGGACGTATACTCAGACTGACTGGCATCAATGTAACCAGAGCTTTGCCTGCTACGTTGATCCAGATCTGTTTTCTGAGTCTTCATTAAACCAGCTAAAATTTCTTTTTCACTTATGATCTGTATGGTTTTAGGACAAGACACGCCTCGAGATCTAGACTGCCTCAAGGTGGCAGGGGATTTATTGGGAGTCTTTAAAGTTTTATGGCTGGGCTTGTATTCGGTTGGAAGCCGGGGATCATCTTTAGGCATAGACAAACTTCTTGCTCGGGCTTTTTCCATCAATTCCATGATCTCTCGACTAGTCTGACTCATACCTGTTCCAGTTTTATCTGCCTCTCTTACGTCTGTGCTGCGATTTACCGACTGTGAACGATTTACTTTTGGTGACATTTTGTTCTTCGTGTATCGTCGTGGCGCAGGCATCATTCTACGTTTTGGCGCTTCTACTTTGGCATTATGTTGATCCTCACTCATCTCACTTTCACTAGTTTTATTCTGCAAATGTTATTATGGATAAATTATTAGTTGCTTCTCTCATTCTACAAAATTATGGTAAACTATATACATAGTGATCATTGTATTGAGGGTTTGGGATTATGTCAATTGGAAATAAAGTGCAATTAACAAAGCGACAAACAGTATAAAAAATAGTTTCATGAAAAAACTGACCCCAAATCTTGAAGCAGATTTGCTGCGGGCCGGTTTGATGGGTGGCGGACGAGTATTTGCTTCGTCTTTCACTTGTTTAGGAGGTTGTTGTTTCACAATAATCGGTTTAATATCTGTAGATAATCTCCTGCTGGGAGTTCTTACTATCCTTTCCCTTACTTCCACATTAGGCTTATTTTCTGGCACTACTTTCCTGCTCGGCGTTCGTTCTAATTGGATCACTTTTGTGACAAGTTCACCCGGTGTTTCGGGTTTAGGTATAGTCGTTTTAGCCGCTTTCTTAATATCTTTATCTTCAAACGTGAATACCTCTTCATTTTTTACTGGTGTTTTCAGTTTTTTGGTTGCTTCTTCTGGTTTCTTTTCATCAGGGTGGGCGACTTCTTCAGGCTTTTTTTGGGTGGCGGGCAAAGCAAAAGGGAATAACTCCTTTGGAGAGCTGCTGACAGGAGAAGGAGTAGAAAGAACATGTTTAATTTCTTTTGGAGGTTCAATTGTTAGTGAATTACGTCGAGAAGTATCTTCATCTTTTGGAGTCAGGGCGTAATTAGTCGACAATAGTTTATTAGTGGGATCTATAAAGCTTCCTTTGCGTTCCAAAAGATTTGCAAGTTCCTCTTTATCCGGTATAGCAAATGGTGAAATACTTCTGCGTCTACGCTCTTGGGCAGCCATTGCTCTTTGCTCGAGGAGCTCTTCTGTGTTTAAATCATATACAGGATCTTTGACATTCGCTTTTTCCTGCACTAAACGTCTCATTTCTTCATAAGTACTATCAGCTTCAATTTCCCTAGAGTTCGGGCGAGGTAATTGTGGTTTTGGTTCTTCATCATCAGAAGTTGGGGTATCTTCATGAGGCTTTAGAGTCCTGCTAGGTTCCGGTGTCTTTTCTCTCTGTCTGGCAGCTTGACCTCGGTTCTTAGACAAGTTTCTTCGCTTCCTTATGGACATATTTTGCCTGTCTTCGTCCATGATCTCCTCTTCGTTGAGTCTTATTTCAGGTGATTTAATAAGTTGACTAGCTGCTTGAGTTTCTGATTCTGCTGTTTTTGTTGGAATTGACAATTTCAATTTTACTTCTTCGTCGTGAGATTCGCTATCACTCATCACCTCCAACTTTCACTAACAGCGTAACTGAAAAAAAAAAAGTTGTGATATCACAACCGCTCACAATAGACTAAGGGAATTGAACTCGATCAAAAGAGTCAGAGCGATATCAAACTTGGCAGTGAGTAATCAATCTCCTGCCAATAGTTATGACACAAATAAGATCACACAAGCCAACAATGATAAGAATTCAATAAGTGTAAACTTACCTCTCGTTAACGATCCCAACAACAAAACTTCTTTATTATAACGGGGTCGAAGCAGATTTCTAATAAAAGAATCTATTTTGGCCGCCCCACAGTGTCGGACGTAAACAAACGCCCGTTGATAAGAAATTGCAATTCATTTTCGTTGAGGTATTATCACAGTCTGGATGGCAAACATACAATGGCAATTAAAACGATTTTCACTGACTTGTGTAGAACTTTGGTTAATGTTGTCACAGTTTTCGTTATACACACCGAGCGTTTGTGACGCGGGATACTGAGCGGAAGAGCGCCAAGCCAGCCGGGCGGCGTTCCAAATTTAAAACAACTACACCTAAATTCAGTCCAGTTCGCATTTGCAGTCGTACTCTAGAATATGTTGTCGACATAAGCGACCATCGTTATATGACACGTTGCGTAGAATCTCTAGCTGCTAGTTGTACGAAGATTTCGATTGGAAAAGGTCAATTTAAAATGGAATTAGATATTTACTGTTTTACTCTAAAGTGGGATATAATTAGATAGATGTGAAGTTGTTGATGTAAGATTTTGTTACGTATTGTGTTTGCCAAAGCACATTTAATTTGAAAAATTGAGTATCATTCTTGCAGCTCTGAATAACACTTTGTTTTTCTTTTCTTTAATAGGCAATGCATTTTTGAATGAACCAAGGAACTTACTTATTTATTAAACATCTGAAGGACATCTCGCGTTAGCTTATTTCCAAGAACCCTTGCGATTTAAAAGAGTACAAAGACTTCAGTTAGAACAGAACCCAGTTGAAATAACGCTGAATGAAAACAAATGTTTGAAAGAAGATAAAGGCAGTACCTACGTATTATACAAGAGAAATAAAATTATTCTAGTAAAGAGAGTTTTTATTCTTGAATAAAGAATTTATTTCCTAACGTGTCTAAGCCGCTTTGTGTAAACTCATCCGAACGGATATAAAAGAATGCGTCGCTTGCCCGTGGTGCTGTAGTCTACCTTTATAGTAAAGTAAATAAAGTTGTTCCTCTTAAACCTTTGAATATAATAACAATAAATGCAGCCAAAATAAAAGAACATTTCATTATATTTTTATTCATTTTATGAATTTCTACTGAAACCGTAGTGTACAGGATTCATGCGCCTGAAGCTTTGTTTTCATACGGCGTTTTACAGATGACTGTTCTTAGAAAACTATCAGGCGCTTAAAGCTCAACATTTTCTACGTATTTATAATGTAGCTTATGTTGTCTTGGTACACTACAAACTTGCTCGTTATCTAGTCATTAAGACTTCTAGGTAGAATTTCAAAAGACTATAATAAAGAGATCGCAGTACTCAACTCACATCAGTATTTATTAGATTGTACCTACTTAGATACAGAGATAAATCTGGGAAGAATAAACGCAATAAAAGCTCGCGCGCTTAATTTAGAGAGTCTCCTAACGTATTTTGGGTAGTATGTCTCCTTCTGTCATAGATCTCACACAGTCATCTTTATCTCATATTTCTTTCTGTATAATTTCCGCATCATTCAGTCGAAATTAAGGCTGTAGGCCACCAAAATGGGAGAATTCAGAAATCGTTGCAATGGGCTTTATTTTTGACTAACTTCTACAAGCTACTTCGCCCGCATAATTGTTGGAAATTATCCCAAGGGTACTGGTAAGCGGGATTGTCCGAAAGGGTTACCGCTACCCTGGAACATAAAGGGCTACGGAAGGAACATGGATGGGTTTTAGTCAGTAAGAGTCTGACACTCCCTTCCGCTCCACCCAGAGCGGGAGCAGTCATTGAATGATTTCCCAGCCTTAAAAAAAAAAAAAAAAAAAAAGGGTACGTACTACCGGGCTAAAAAGTATCCTATGATATTTCATCCACATCCTTTCGCCCATTTGAGCGTGACGAAGTAACAAATATACACACTCACAAACTTTTGCCTTTGTAATATTAATGTGATGATCATCCTCATCGTTTGCCATAACCACCGGTCTTGAACTTTTTATTTATTCAGCGGGATTGTCCAAAAGGTTATAGCTACCCCGGCACATGAAGGGCTAAGGCAGGAACAAAGATGGGTTTTACTCAGTAAGAGTCTGAGACTCCCTTCCGCTCCACCCAGAGTGAGAGTGATCATTCATTTGATGATTTATAAACCTCCAAAAAAAAATTGCTTGTTTACCCCATCAGTCCTGCAAACAATATAACCCACGGCCACTTAAAACTTACCTCATCATCATAATTCTCCTGCCCTTAGTCCAATTTATTTGGGATCGGCGCAACATGTCTTTTTCTTCCATACTTCTCTTTAAGTTGTCATCTCGGTAGTCACTCCCTTTCTAACCATATCATCTTTCACGCAATCCATCCATCGTTTCTTTGGTCTTCCTCTACTTGTATAGCCATCCACATTCATACTCAAAACTTTCCTGACAACATTTTCCTCATTCCTCGCACTTGAAACTTACCTATAGTGGTATAAATAGTGCCAGAGTAGAACATGGAGTTCCAAAACGTCCAAGTCTTCTTCGTTGTGTTGTTGTCGTTGACATGCTTCATACACTCCGTATAGTTGGCCTCATACTCCGCTAAGTAGTCTTCTATGAACGGAAACAGGTCGAAGTTACTGTTCTGGTGACAAAAGATGTATGAATTATTTTTTTTTATTGTTATCTTGTGTATCCCAGTGACTTTGTTCGCGTAGATTAGCGGATTACCTCGCGTCATTGTCTATCTGTATGTCAGCCTAATCCGATTAGTGGTTTGCTTTGAGCTATGTGTCGATCAGTATGTCAGTCAGTCATGATTTTTTTATATACAGGTTCAAATTGAATTCATTCATTGCAATATTTGAAGGGGTCATTGTACTCATCATTATTAACAACTTTTACTATGGGAACATCCCTGAAATTGCGAAAAAAAAATCTGCTGTTCCCTACATTTTGACGAGTTTTGCGAGTATAATGTATGGAACAGCTGATTTTTCATCTTATATACAAAATAATTCGCCAATATTTTATTCAAATATTATGTGAAAGAGGGCTGTGATAGAGTGTTTCGACTTCGGCTTCGACTTCATTATAAAGCAGAATCTAGGAGATCATTTCAAAAGGACTCTCTTATTGACATCGATAAAATCTGCTAGTATATTGCCATAAATATAGCGAAAACCGTGGCTATTAGCTAGTTAAAAAAAATCTGACCCAATAACTCTTTGCCTAACTAAAGAATTTGAAATTGGAATCGTCTGTTATCTGGTTGCCATGCAACGGATCAAGCATAATATTTTTGCACCTCACGTTACCTCTTCATGTCAGAACACTCGCCTTTTACACTAGTAACCATTTTCTACGGCGAACTACTTGCGTAGGAGCAAAAACAGCTGATAAACACATAACAGTATGTTTAATAGTATGGCATAGTGCCTAATGTACTCACTTATATAAAACATTTCATAATTTGTTTTAAATTACATCTTTACATCATTGTTTTATTGTAAGTGGCTTTTCGTTATATTATCAACTACATAATACATTACATGCGAGTATGATATTATTATACTTTGATGTAATGCAACGTGATGTTGTAAAAACTGGTTTCTAAAGACGCGATCTAACTAGTGTAGTGCTAAAACTCGGGCATTGAGGATTCTGTATCTTCCTTTAGCATCATCAGACTATAATGTTCCCACTGCTGGCACACAGGCCTCCTCTCTGTGAAAGGGAAGGGGCCATAATAAACCACGGGTGCCCAGTGCGGGTTGGTGGATGTGACATGTCCTCGAATTTTTGGTTTTAAGACATGCCAGTTTCCTCACGATGTTTTCTTTAAATAAATGAAGTACTTCTTCATTAATTAAAGCCTGGCTGGGTTTGACCTCGCGAATGACAACTCGCAAGTCGGGGCCGATACCACTGAGCCACCATTGCTGTTCCTTCCTTTAGTTTATGCTCTTATCTGCGTTTTCCTGCAGTCTGGTAAAGTTTTAATTGACTAGCTATTGCGGTTAAAAAGATACAGCCCTGTGGCAGACAGGCCGATGGCGTAAGCGGATTCATAGGGACCCGTTTTAAACCTTAAGGTACCTTAAAAGGCATTTAATGTACTTACAAGGAAAGACGATTTATTCTGGACCACATCACGTATTCTATTGGCTACTTCTCTCCGTACTTCCGTCAGGGTCTGGTCATACTTGGCCTCGTTGGGTCCTGTAACAAAAAACACATAAAGTAAGCTACAATTTCTGTATACTAGATACGACGATACTGTCTGCCTCGCTAGTTACAAGCACGACGGCTGAGCGGCATTGGGGTTCAATCCCCAGGTCGGGTAATCCTGTTTTTATTTTAAAGTCTTTGACACTTCTCGGGATCATGGAGCTCCCGGACCTTTGGAAGGCGTACGAGGGGCCAAAGCCAATTCGCAGAGACCATTCTAAATGTTAAGGATGCACTAACCGACGATTATCTCTGTATGCACTATACAAGTGCACCCAAGGATAACCCCCGGTTGGTGTAGGACTATTGCACAACATGGAAATAAACCATTTTGGTTTGGGTGGCAATAGGAAATTTGGTACCTACCTAAAGTATGGAAAAACTATGTCCCCTGCCTCACCCATGCAATATTATAATTATACAAAGTTAAAATAGTAGGGCGTTTTTTTTTTGAGGGTGGGAAATCATCCTATGACTTCTCCCGCTCTGGGTGAAGCGGAAGGGAGTGTCAGACTCTTACCGACTAAAACCCATCCATGTTCCTTCCTTAGCCCTTTATGTTCCGGGGTAGTTTATAACCTCGATAAATAGATAGGATACTTTTTGTGGGATAATTTCCGATATCCACGCGAGGGAACCCGCTGGCAGAAGCTAGTGTTTTTATCATTTTAAAAACCGTTTTTGTAAAACAATAATATTTTTTAATTTTTTATTGTAGGACGTAGGTACACATAAATTGATGTATCATTAGATACTTTGTAAGGTTAACAACGTCATCAACATAGACAGAGTGCATAAAATCTTTTTATTGAATCTAACTCAAAAGATACACAAGCAAAGTTAACAAACGGACTATAGCGCGGCCTTCCTCTACCAAAAGAAATAAAGAATCATGTAAATCGGCCCCTTTCTCACGGAGAAATGAGTGTTCACTTCACTTTTCCTCAAAGTACATTAGTATGGTACTTACTGATATAGTGCCATGTAGTGTTATCCTGTAAAAATCTCATCGAGAAAACGTCTATTTGAAGTGAGTTTAAAAATCTCAACGTGAAAATTTTGGTGGCGTGAGCGTGAAGTGAGCTGTCATTCGACATGGCTAGGAATTTACCCTTTTGAGAGCTCTCCTTAAACTAACTTCAGCTACGTCATCACGGTGAGATTTATACAGAATACCACTGCTGTTGGCAGTGTCAATGCAAAATGCTAGCATTAGGTAAAACGACAGCCGTTTTCGTCCAAGTTTTCAAGGTAAGATTTTTACAGAATCGACCGGCTGTTATAAATGTGTATACTAACCCCAGTTCTTAATAACAAACACTACGTTTAATAACCCTGACCCAACAAACCCTGAAGCCATTTTCTTCCATATCATAAACGTTGTTTTCCGCACACCTTAAGACAACGAGAATAGGGTCCCAAATTGCCGCACGCTTGACAAAGATTGTGGTCGAAATATAAAAGGTTCGACCCACTGCCCTATATGGAGCTGCTTGAAATTAGATGGGGAAACAGGTAAGTACTTAAATATTAACGTTAAGAACCACGACTACCCGAGAGACTTACGGATAGATTGACCGAGCTCCTTACGAGTCTTTTTGCTCTTTAGAAGTGTGAGGAAACCAGCATGTCTGAGAGATATTTCTCAACAGCATGTGAAGCTAAGTCAGAGGAATGGGCAGCTTAAAAACTCTGGGACCAGGTTAGTCACTAACCACACGAAAAGAAGAAGATAAGCCTCGACCTCAACCTCACCTGGTAAAGATGACAGAAAGTTCCACATTTTTAGGTCTAAATAGCTAAGTAATTACAGCCGCACAAGTCGATCCATCAGGTTAAGCTACGCTTGCCGGGGTTGGCCGTGGAAGGGTGACCAACTTTACATTACGAGACTCCTCCGTGAATTGAAAAGCACGTAAGCCGTTATTCCCGGCTGTCATTTGTACATGTTTGACAGTCATTACGGGTCGTCAGAAGCTCGCAAGTCTGACAGGCAGTCTTATTATTGTGGAGGACAGACAGGCAGTCGCTCCATGTAAAATACTGGTATTTTACATTGAGTATATAGTAGACTGCCTAGCCCTTTTCCAACTATGTTGGGGTTAGCTTCCAGTCTAACCGGATTCATTTGAATATCAGTATTTCACAAAGGTCACCTACCTTACGTCCAAAACCTTTAATAAGCAACGGGACTTCCCTCGGTTCCTTAAACCTTAGCGCAAAAAGAAGTGTGCAAACTACAACCAAGTTCATTTCAGTCCTTGGCAACGAGCCGACCAGGAGAACATTATGATGGAGATAGCGCACTGAATACACATTATGTGCCTATTTCACCAATAAAACTGAACGAGCTCGCCTAAACCGCGTTCAACACCTGTCAGTGTCAATATTCCACAAAAAAATTGTGACACTGTCAGCCCATAGACATTTATGTAGTGTTTTAGAAATGTACCTTATTTTTTGAGGGTGGAAAATCATCAAATGACCCCTACCGCTCTGGGTGGAGCGGAAGGGACTGTCAGAGTCTTTCTGACTAAAATCCATCCATATTCACTGCACTTTATGTTCCGGGGTAGCGGTAAGCCTTTCGGAAAGTCCTGCTTACCCGGAGTGAAATGCACCCTAAGTGCGATTTCACCAATGAAACTGAACACGATCAGCACATCAAACACGCGTTCAAGAGCTGTCAGTGGCAAAATTTCACAGACCGTTCTTAAACGTGATTTATGCACTGATCGCGTTCAGTTTCATTGGTGGAATTCACCCTAAGTGTAAGTTAACGTCTGCAATCTTCAGCAACACATTGTTTAGTTAACAATGCAACTGAAAGGTTAGTAGACACTGGTAACTGTTGAACAGGGTACACTATTGAATGAAATGTTCGGAAGTGAATGGTACATTGTTATCGTGATAAAGGATGAGGATGCCTTGAAGGAGGTGCTCCATGCTTTGATTTACTTGCGAAGAAGTCGACAGAGTTCGGAATAAATTTACTAGCGGAAATAGTAGATATTTTATTAGGTAAAAACACAAAATTACTATGCTTTAACGTGAAAACCTTATTGGTACTTAAAAAATATGATTTGTTTGTGTTGTTTATTTGTTAGATGTAAACACTAGATTTTATTAAGTCGTGTGCATATACATACCTACTTAACCCACTATCCAGCTAGCTTCGTTTTTCTGACTGACCGACCCTTGACAATTCAAAAGTGCCTGTAATTGGTTCATTCGAAATAAATGGTATGAGTTGAGTTAGAGTTGAGTTTGAGTGGTGTAATTATATGGGTCTGATTTTGTAAATTATTGTATTATAAAAAACATATTAATTTCGTATTCTTTTCAATAGTCTTCGAATCAGTTTAAGTTATAAAGCGTGATTCAAACTGATTTTCAAAATGAAACTAATTTACCTAAACAGAATGGAATTATTTGCAGGCATTCAAGGGTTTGATTGGTGTCCAAACTACTCGTAAACCTTTCAGAAAACAATCACAAATTCAAGCAGTAGTTATTGGTTTGTGTAACTGACAGGACTTGCCTATCTTACTTTATTTGTATTACTGTGTTAGGGAAAGATCAAGGCATTGGATTTAAAGTTACGTCAACAATTTTAACGTTTTCTGAACAGCGTAGTTGCATAATAATATCGTACAATACATAAACACAATATACGGGTTGAGACCTTCTGTTTTTGAAGTAGGTTAAAATTTAAGGTTTCTCTTTCTTTTATAAAAAATCAGAGATAGCCTAGTGGTGTGACCGTCACACTGCCGAGTGCCGAGTCCATAGTCTAGAGTTCGAACCCAAGGCCTCTGATTTTTCTGATTCATGTACGTATTGTTTATCGCTTGCTTAAGAGATATTTCTTAACAGCATATGAAGCTAAGTCAGAGGCGCATGGGCAGCTTAATAACTTAGACACCAGGTTAGTCACTAACCAAACGAAAAGAAAGAATTTAAGGTAAGGAAGCAGCAACATTGTAAAACAAACACAATTTTTACGGCTATTTGTAACATGAAATCGGAGGCGGAAATTCCTGTTTATTCGTAGCACAAAGCTACGAATGACGTAGCTGAGGGTGCTAGGAATCTTTGTAGCCGAGACCTCTACGAGTTTTCGTAGCAGAGATTACTACATAAATAATTTTATATTCGCAGACGATAGTTTACTTGTAAATAAACAAAGCAAAATCCTCTTAGTGTTTTTTTTTTCAGAAACGAAAGAACTTCACAATGCTTTGTCATGATCTAGAAGTTCGTAACTCCTCTACGAATTCTCGTAGCTCTAGATGCCACTACAAATTCACGTAGTCGAAGCCTCTACGAATTCGTAGCATTGTTATTCATAAGATTGATGAAGTTCTAACTCTAATGTGAAATTTCTTTTAAAAAATTGTGTAACGCCTTAAGTCAACTATGTGGAATGAGATCTATACCAGTAAAAAAATGGATAAGTACTGAAAATATTAATTGTCATGGTGATAGTAGAAACTGTAAAGATTGAAGTAGCACGGTGTCACAATTGACTTATGGTGATTCTGTTAGATGATGTCACGTTGACGCTACGTAGACACTGCGTTAACGCCGCGTAAACATTCGAATACGAAAAAAGTCTTCACGACAGCCAGTATTTTTCTCAGCCACAATTTAAAAAGAACTCTTTCCAAACCAACAATACCCGTTTTTAAAGTCCATTCATGAAAGTCATTTTTATTTTCAACAAAATATCATGCGACGTATTTTATCGATTATGATTGTAATCTCTAAAACTCATTCAGCTACAAGGTTTGTCCATTTCGTACAAAAGGAGAAAAATCTCCATTGTTACCTATAATGGAGTCTGAAATAATAATTCAAAATTGGCAACAAAGACTATTGTGATATCCCGAAAATGTTATCTCGAATGAAATGTGTTTTATTTAACGTGAATTTTATTGATTCTGACAATAATTTGAATATCATTTCGGTTTATGCCTCGGAAAGGACGTTAAGCCGTTGATCCCGGCTGTCATTCGTAGATCTTTTACAGTCAGAAGCCCGAAAGTCCGACAGCCAAGCTTACCAAGAGGTATCGTATTACCCAGTTACTGACTGGGTTGTGGAGGTCAGATAGGCAGTCGCTTCATGTAATATACTGGTATTCAGCTGAATCCGGTTAGATAGGAGGCCGACCCCAACATAGTCGGGAAAAGTCTAAGCAGGTTGATTCGGTTTAAACAAAACAAGTTTTTTGTGAAATATCTTCTTCAAGATTGTTTAAAAAAAAATCTTATTAAACCAAATTGCCGAATTCTTATCAAACATCCTTGCCATTGCAGAACAATTGTTCCAAGCACCTGGAAAACCACAGTGTAGAATGTACAATTTAAACCTGCCTCACGTAGGCTGTGATAATAAATAAAGCTATGCTAAAGCCGGCAGCGAGTGCATGCGTTCAGCGCGACTCGGGCGGGTAGTAAGTAAAGACTCGGTCACAATGGGCAGTCCACTTTGGATAGAAAACTCTGTAAAAAAAAACAAATGAATTTAAAAAAACAAGTGCTACTATAGACCTCAGTACCCCTAAAGTGGGGATATAGGGGTAAATATTGCGATATAACTGAAATCCACGCGTACGAAGTCGCGGACAATAGCTAGTAATAATATAAACAATTTGTATTCACCGTTCCAACATCATAACCAAATGCTAGTTGTTTTCAGATAGTTTTTAACCTAGATTTATAATAATATCCTTGGACATTTCACACAACGCCATATCGTCCCAAGCTAAGCAACCTAATGCTTGTGTTATGGTAACGAGATCGCTGATAAACTACTTATATACAATTTTTTTTTGTAAATACATACATATTATAGATAGAAAAACACCCAGACTCTTAACAAATACTTGCAGGTCGTACAAATATTTGTTCCGTGCGGGAATCGAACCCGCGACATAGTGCGCAGCTGTCAATCGATCAACCACTGCGCCAACCGTGTCGTCATTTTAACCTAGATTAACACATAGGGTACTTTTAATCTCGGTAGTACCGGTGGGATATTTTCCGACATCTACGCAAGTGAAACCACAAGCAAAAGCTAGTCTACAATAAATCACCGCTTTCAATATGAATGCCCATACTTAAGATTTATTGCTCAATGGTAATAAACAACAAAGTCAATATTGCTAAATTACCCAAACTGGATGAATTACATACCGTCAAAGTTTATTTTAACGTAATGATTGAAGACTTTATTTGAAGAAACTTTTCATTGATCGATTGCACTTTCCACCTTCATCATTGAACGCATATATACAGAGTTGATACGACAGAGGGGCTTTCCTTTAAACAGCTTATACTAAGGACCATTTTCAAGCTCTGTACCAAAAATCAATTAAATAGGAGCAGTAGTTTAGTCGCAAATGTTTTTTTTAGTTTTTGCCCCGTTTGAACACGATGTATCTTTCCTAACAGCGCCCCGGCGGTTACAAGGTCAGTTTTTATTTACAAAGGGTGGTTGCGTTTTACTCTGATTTGTAAGCTATTAAGTTTGTTTAAAAAAATAAAAACGTAATTTTGGTGCTTTTTATGTTTATACCGTACCGAGTTAATACTAAACACGTATAGTATACGTAGTGTAATTTAATGCCCCTCTGTCATATCAACTCTGTATATACCTACATACCTACACTTCTACCTGCTGCCAGCGGCTTCGCCCGCGTGGATTTCTGAATTTATCTCAAGGCAACGTACAGACGCCAGCACATCGAGCTATCCCTAACTGTCAAATTTTCTCAATTAAAAATGGACCTTATGTCTTTGCAATAAAGTTGAAATACTATCAAAGAAATTTGACAGATTGTGGTAACTTGATGTGCTGGCCTCTGTACTACCGGGATAAAAAATATCGTATGTGTTAATCCAGGTCATAAACTACTTCCGTGCCAAGGTGTCATACAGATCCGTCCAGCCATTTGAGCGTGAAAAACGGAAAAACATACAAACTCACACACTCGCAAACCTTGGCCTTCATAATGCTAGTGTCATTGAATATACAAACATAACATAACGCCTTTATTCCCCAATGGGTTATGTAGAGGTATACCTATAATACACTCACATTTCGTCAGACTATTCACATGTATATATTACGAAGTTTTTGATTATCTATATATATAAAAGAAAGTCGTTTAGTTACACTGTTTATAACTAAAGAACGGCTTTATATATCTGTTACTTTTTATCCCGATAATATCATGGAATCGAAACTTACGCGGGTGAAACCGCGAGGCACAGCTAGTGTATATGCAATTATACAACATACACACACATCTATATTTCGCTAGACTACTTAGGTATTGGATACATTGATTTGATTTCATAAACTAAATTAAAATAAGAGTAAGAAATTTTATGATTCATGAGAAAGATCAATGTTGAAAATTAAATCTGTCTTGTAAAGCCGGCGTCATTCGTGGTGAAAGATTCTTGTAAAAAAAGAACATTATTTCCAAGGAAGTTATTGTCGTCTTTCATTTCGCGGCCACGTGAGTGAGCCCTTAGTGCAGCCCCCGCTGGCCCAGATGTGAGCTTCCTGCGTGCCGTCGGAAACATTCGCGGCAGGTATTAATGCATATGCAGCGGTAATACCAACGGGATTGCTTATACAACGTGTTTTTTTTTATGTCTCATAACTCTATGGTTATCCTTATTAATATTATAAAATCGAAAGTAACTCTGTCAGTCTGTTTGTTATCTTTTACGACTAAACCACTGAATGTATTTGGATAAAATTTGGCAGATAGATAGATAGCATCCCGGGGAAGGACTTAAGCTAGTTTTTGTCTCAAAAATATCTCCCGATATTGCGATGTAACCAAACTACGCGGACGAAGTCGCGGGCAAAGCTAGTATACTATAAGTAAAAACCATACAAAAAGTCCTTGAATATGTATGGTGCAAAAATGCATAATTTCGAAGATATTATAATTAATCATAATTAATTTACCCATTAATAAGTATCTAAGTATCATTGATAAAATAATACAAGTCATTCATTTTCATTCACACCAATCATTCCTAATTAAAGCTAAGAAAAAGCGACGTTGTCATTTCACGTTGTCATGTCATACATTCATAATCGTGATTTTATCGAATTATTTTGTATGAAAAATTAAATGAAAAAAAAAAAACTTAACTCATACGCCAATTAATTCTTTGATATGGTCTCATTTATATACTATACTTATGACATATGAAAAACACCATGTATAAATATACAACGAGGCGCTACAATGGTGACATTAATTTAACACACGGGGAGGGCTAGTGCCCATCAATCATATAAATGTTGATAGGTCAAAATATGAGTGTTAAATTAATGTCACCGTTGTAGCGCAACGTTGTATATATCAACAACCATTTTATAGGTATTTCGTGAGTAGAGTTACGTGTCACGCTCAACTATATGATATCACTGTCTCAAGTCTTATAATTAATGATCTTTATTTTTGTAACTAGGTTTATATATACACAAAAAAAATGAAGAGTTAGGATTTGTTTTTGAGGTGTGGTTGGTACTTTAAATGATAAACTATGAAATCGATGATAAATGATTTTATTCTTGTCTTTATGTATGTAGGTTTGCTAAAACACTTTTACACGTCAATTATATTTTAGAAATTAAAACTAGATGACCTCGGCACTTCCTATCTGACTATTCTGACAACAAATGCCAAAACGAAGTCAGAGGTCAGAGGTCTTTTTTAAAGTTCAGTTTTGGAGATTGGTGTCTGAAATAGTCTTTTAAGAAAATAATCACACAGACTGAATCGAGCTGTCCAGACGGTGCACGCATTACTCAGTAATCGTGCAGCTCAACTCAGAACTTAACACTTTCACTGCTCAGTTAAAAGTATTCTCAACTATCTTATTTCTGGCAACCCTAGTAGCACGTTTTTGATTTGCACCCGGTAGGCGGGTGCTGGGCATGGTCACAAGCCAATATCTATTTATATGAAGGACGCGGGAGCCGCGTTGTGGGCACGGGAAAAAATGATCGTTCAACCCGGGAGCCGAGTGCTGGGCACTAAAAGTGTTAAGGAGCTCAACGATTCGAGTAGGCCGCATTAATTACTCAAACTCAGATTAAAACTAACTGAAAAAAAAAACTCGACTGAAGAATATTATAATACTAGCTGCTACCAGCGTCTTCGCCCTCGTGGATGTCAAATGAATAATGATAAAAAAATATTCAGGTCATAAACTACCTCTGTGCCAAATTCCATCCAGATTCGTTCAGCCGTTTGACCGTGAAGGACCGACCAACATACAAACTCACTCTCAAACTTTCGCCTTTATAATATTAGTGTGATATGCTAGTTTAACATGCCTTTGGTATATAAGGGTTAATATGGTCAACAGTATATTAAATACAGAGTAGAAAGAAACCACGCGTCGATAAAATAAATAAAAAAACATGCTCTTTGTACATTATTAAAGTAAAGACAATAGATACTCTTCATAGAAACAACCGTTATCATGTATTCCGTCAGCACCGCTCCATGTTTCATATTCTTTATCGAACAAGAACTTAGCATTTTCATCACAATAAGGCCTGCAAGACATTCTAACAACATGACTACGCCTCGTAGAAAGTGCGGCTTTAAGGAGCGTTCACATCGGTAGAGTATAGTGACTGGTACTTGCGATGGAGTGGTTAAAATGTTGTAAGTACTTGTCCAATTATATTTTGTTTCAAAAGATATTAAGAGAAAAAAACCAATCCCATAAGTTTTCACCAAACAGCGGCACTCCGTAATTTTCTGCCCTACACACATGCCAGTAACTTGCATAAAAGCATGCGAGTATCTTGCATGATATTCTCCCATACCAAATTATGTTGAATGTCAATATGAAACGCCAGCTATTTACTTGCATAGGTGTAACACGTTCTTGCACGTTTGGCATGTATTATTACTTACTTTTTAATTTTTATTCCGATAAAAAAAGAAAGAAACATTGGCGTGTCCTATCTGACTACTCTCGAAGAAGAGCTGAAACTAACTCAGAATTCACAGTCCCTTTGAAAGTCCAGACATAGTCTTGGTCAGATTAGGCCACCATGTAGATCCGTAACCGGGCAGCACTGACTACTGCATAAAAAATACCACAAAGTTTCTATAAACAATAACGATTAATTTTCCAAGCGCTCTGGCGACACGGAATACTGGGTACAGAGGCCAGCACATTAAGCTATACCAAACTATCAAATTTCTTTGACTGATTTTCAACTTTATTACATAATAATAAGGTACATATTCAATCATTAATCAATATTAATCTAAAACCTCATTAATCATTATAATATAATATTTTACATTTAAATTAGACCCCTTACTCGACCGATGTCAACGCTCCACGTTGCTTTCACGTACGCGCCGTAATGTAATCAGATAATACGGTATAACGAGGGCCGGTGGAAAAATGGGTGTTATTCACGTAAGATATGAATGAGCTGAATTTATGTAGTACTTTACTTGCATTCGTAGCATCACGCTTGTTATTACTTACGAGGTAAGCAGAGAAGAGCAGTGGTGACCCTTTGGTAACGGCCCGAACTTATTTTAGGTCGTGAGTTCGAAATCAGGCAGGCGGTTTACTTCGTGTAAAAAAATTCATCACCACTGCTCTCAAAACGCTGCAGGAAAACATCGTAAGGAAACCGGCATGTCCTAGAACTAAAAGGTCAGTGACCTGCCAGTCTATTCTGAAGATACCATTGCGTAGCTTAGAAAAACAAATTTTGATGAGGTGACCATCATTTAGAGAATTTATATTGGAAGTTTTCTGTGAAGGGTGGGCCACAAACGAGGTCCAAAGCAAAATTTTAGAAGCCTCTCTCCAAGGGCTTGCCGAAAAGTCACGTATGTTTAACGATTATTTATAGTTTATACAAAACGTTGGGGAATTATCGAATTCACTGATATAAAATACGCACAGATGTATGACATTGCGGAAAGAATACGTTTCAATCTGCTTAGCCTTTCCCAAGTATATGTTTGGCTTCCGGTCTAACCGGATGCAGCTGAATATCTACCAGTATTTTTCATAGAGCGACTGCCTATCTGACCACCAAAACCTAGTCAATAACTGAGTAATACGATACCCCTTGGTACGAATAACAGCCGAGACACAGAGGAGTTCGATATGTAAAGTTCACCCATCCATGGACCAATCCCAAAAAGTGTCGACCTGATGGATCGATCCATGGGGCTGTTATTACTGAGCCATGAGCTCCTTACAATGAAGTATGCGGAACGAATACGTATGCCTCTAAAATTCATAAATCTGCAACGGTATTCCAGAATTCGGAATATGCACCGCTTGTAAGGTTTGAAGAATAGAATTCTGTTTCAAGAAAGCTCTTGAACCAGAATTCTAACTCAAACTAACAAGTCTACTTTACTCAGAATAACAAATCTCTTATTCTGAGTAAATTCAGTGCAGAATCAAGGATTTTTAAGATGTTTTGAATGTTCTTTAACATTGTTATGTCAGATTGAGGTCAGGAAGTGTTATTGGGGGATTTAACAAAGATTTCTGTGACAGGTTGCCTATAGGTAGTATGTTTGAAACGTTATTATCGGATAATATATCTCATATTTTAACGACGCAGAATAAGCCTTTACAAAAATCGATTGATATCGTTTAGTGGTTCATGCTGTTGCGATATTTCTCAACAGCATGTGAAGCTAAGCCAGCAGCATAAAAACTGTGTCACCAGATTAGTCACTAACCATACGAAAAGAAGAAGAAGAAGTGGTTCATAGCTTCAATATCATTAGGATTGTGCTTTTGTTTTGAGGGTGGGAACTCATCAACTGAATCATGACCCCTCCCACCCTGGGTGAAGCGGAAGGGAGTATCAGACTCTTATCTGACTTCTTCAGTGATTCAAGTAACCAGGTGGCGCCACTTGCTGCGTTGTCATATTCTTAACGGATTTGCTAAAATATCAAAATTTGCACTCTTGCGTATAGTCGTGTCTAACCTACTCGTCAAGATCAGTATCGAAACTTTAACCCTCAAATGTCGTATGAACCCTATAGGTTCATAAGTAAATTCTCTCGAAACGACAATAAATATAACCGTGTAATTCGTTGAGCTCTTATAAGCTCTTGGCTTCTAATAGTCGAACATCTAATGGGTTTTATCTACAAGAAACGCATAAAATAATTCGACGAACGATACTTTAAAAATTAGTCATCTCAATAAAATTTATACAGCGTACCAATACCAACGTATCATAATTTAATAAAAGCCAACATAGCTTAAACAAACATTTCTTAGAATAATATTTCTTTCTGGAATATAAGAATGAAATATGGACTAAAAAAGCTAGACGGCTACGTAATTTCTAGGTTTATACCGGACAGTTTTCTTCAATATATTGCCAAAAGCTGTAGGTGTCAACAAAATAACTTGCTTAAGAAATACTGTTCATTCATCAATTCGAGTGGCTGAGTCATGTTTGAACCGTGACGTAATTCGCAATTTCTTTTAGTATATTCTTTATCTACTTATTTATTCAACACGTAACATAAATACATAATTTATTAATGCAAAATATAGTATCCTAACTTACCTATAACTATTAAGAAACTAAAATATGGCGTCGAAAAATTCCTCCGCATCTCTGTCGACTGGTAATGTACTCAAGAGATTGGTGGCATTGCCATACAGAATGGCAATGCTTACCTTCCGGTCAAGGAGTAGTGCTAATAAAGGTACATGGATAGGTTTGAGTTAGTAAGAGTCTGATACTCCCATTCCACTCCACCAGAGCGGGACGGGTCATTGAATGATTTCTCATCCCCAAACCAAAAAAATATATTTATTTTCCCACAAAAATATTTTTTCAAATAAAAATAACACTTGCAATGCCAGTAAATAAATACCTTCAATTTGGTATTAACTTTTGAAAGAAACGTGACTTGTCAGATATTCCTTCGATATTAAATTGCTATATTGCAATAAATCATAACTGATCGCCTATCAAACTGATTTAGTGGTAAATAAAGACACCTTTAATAAAAGTTAATGTTAAATCGAAACGTGACGACGTGATTGTGTTCCATTCTCAAAGAACACATCAACTTGTCAAAGAATGCATTAACTTTCCAAAAGGAATAATAAAAGAATGAATGATGTTGTGATCAGGCCATAAATTAAAAGTTATTTTTGTAGCGAGTCTAAACTCTATGCCACAAATCAAAACTTGAGCAATGTCATCGCAAAAAATACGAAAATGAACTGTAAACAAAAATAAGGCAAGCAAGTTTTTCACTTTCTAAAATGATAAGCCTATATAATATATAACCTAACTTTGAGTTGTACATAATATTTTTCTCAGTTTATCAGTAGAAAACCAGCAAAATCAGTTAATACCATAATGTATGTCTAAACTTATTAATCAAACTAAACACATAATAATGTCATCATCATAATATCCTCATTTTTTTTTTCAACTATGTTCGGGCTTCTGATAACCCCGTAACGACTGTCAAAGATCTACAAATTCAAATCGTTCGTTAAACGCAAGTTGTGCTAGAATGCTTATTGTACTGTCAAAGACTTTATTGAAGACAAAGGGGCTTGGGATTGAGCTGCTCCAATTGATTACATATTGAATATTCTTTCTTTTTTTATATATCCTAAACTAAATGATTAGCATCTGAGATTACTCCTGGAGCTGCTGAAGATTCACAAATACTTTTTGCATTATATAACTTCAATCTCTTAGCATTGTATAATTCCATAGCACGTTTGTGAGTACTATGTACCTACTATAAAGCTACCATTTACTGAGTACGTCTTACATTGACTTGAATGTGCCCTGGCGGCTGAGAGCATGTCATGCTCCCTGTAATGTCTCACTGATGGTAGCGCGTGTGTTGGATCATTTAGCTCCCATCAAAATGGTTGAGCTGAATGGTGCTAATCCATGCGTCATGTTTATGAACGGTCACCGTCAGTAAGGACTGGTCACCTCTTAGCTGCCACGGCTGTTTTAAAATTTAAATTAATTTTGAATTGTTTTCTTAAATCTTGTAATTATGGACGCTTTTATTAAGTTCTGCATCGTTCTCACGTGTATATTTCAACATGAATGATGTAACCCAGTTTTTGTAAACATATTTTAATTTAAAAGCGTGTCCATGGAGTTTCTTGCCCGTTCTTCTCCATAGGTACCTACTGCTTTGGAATGGGCAATTAGTTTCATCTTTCTGACTGACCGACCCCTTGACAATTCAAAAGTGCATGTAATTGGTTTATCTATACTAATATTATAAAGAGGTAAAATTTGTAAGTTTGTATGTAGGGGGTAATCTCCGGAAGTACCTCAAAATAATAATATAATAACAAGTATTCGTCTCTAAACCGAGACCTATGTACAGAGGCCAGGACATCAAATTACCCCAATCTGTCAAAATTCTTTGACAGTTTTCAACTTTATTACAGAAGTATAAGGTTCATTTTCAGTTGGAAAAAATGACAGTTTGGGGTAGCTTGATAATGCTGGCGTCTACACATACATAATATGTAAATGATTAAACTCTGCGACGTATTTGTGATATCATTATCTCTAACTGCGAATGACTAACGCAGAGGCGTTTAATACAGAGCGCTCCGTTCAAAATACTAGAAGCTAAATAAATAATGTAGATGATCAAATATATTTATGTAAGCCCATATAAACGCACTGAATTAGAACTAACCTATTAACTCGCTAAGAATGCGTGTAAACGAGATCATCTGGTTCACATTTTACAGACGGGACTATTTTGAGTGCAGTGCTAAGTGATTGTTAACTGAAGTTTAGATATTTGCTTCTTTCTGTTGCTTGTGGTTAGTGACTAACCTGTAGTGCTATTCTGTGAAAATCTCACCGTGATAACGTCGGTCAAGTGAGTTTAAAGTGAGCTGTCAATAGTCTGTGTGCTGCTGCGGCTGCCGTGGCGATGTAGTGCGTCAGGGATGTTTGCAGATAATAATATTGATGGTTTTGCCGCTATTATTAGGAAAAGATGTGCATCCCTGATGTCTCGTGTTCGCGGCGGCACCAACAGTATTCTCAGTGTGTTCGTAGATCGGTGGGATTCCCCGATGTTGCGGAGGTGGATGCGGCTCCATGCCGAAATTTAATTGTATATTTCTATGTGCCTGTAACCTACTAACATTAGAATTTAAGTTAAAATTGTTACTAACCCTATGGACTCCGGTCTGAAATAAAAATATTCTATTCTATTCTATTCTATAGTGACAATCACTGGCATTACGTGGAACAACAGCTTAATCCATGCTCACTTCACCTAAGTTTTCAAGGTGAGGTTTTTAACAGAATCGACTGGTGTCTAGAGTTTTGTGCTGCCCACACTGTTGACATACTGTTGAGAAATATCTCTCAGGCATGACTCACGAAGTTTTCCATCACCGATTTTTAAGTAAGAGATACAATACGCACATGAATCCGAAAATCAGAGGTGCGTGACTTCGGTTTGATCTCGAGTCTAATGAGTTGACAGTCCGACGGTCATACCACTAAAATATATTAATAAACTAGGCTATCACTGCTTCTTAAGATGTTAATACTATGTTTAAATAATAACGACGATATTCTTTTTAACTAATGCATACGTACATACGTGAACACTATGGATAGTGTCACTGTTTGAGGTTGTGGCACGTTTGAATAGATCTTAATACGTGTTTGACATTCTTTACCTAGCCTTTTCCCAACCATGTTGTGGCATGGCTTCAATTCTAACTGGATGCAGATGAAAAAGAGTATTCTATATGGAGAGACTGCTACCTCTATGAGAGACCTCTACATCCCAGTAACTGGGTAATACGGTACCCCTTGAATAGACTGACTGTCAGACTTTTGGACTTCTGACGACTCGTAACGACTGTCAAAGAACCACTGATAGAGAGTACCAACTGCTTAACCTGCTTTGCGAGGCGTGACGAGGTTTTGGAATGTAAAGATGGTCATCCAACCACGGACACGTTTGTCTGCTTTGAAAATGTAGACAGAAAATATGAATAGTTTCAAGCACCACCTATAAAGTGATTAATGGTAAGTACCAGACTGTTTCAGCTTGTCTGGAAAATGTAGTTTTTTTATAGCTGGCAGACTGATCTTTAGCATAATAATATCCTCTAATATTCTAGTTTAAAATTCGTGTAGTAGGTAATTGATTCACTGATCCCAATCGTCTGCAATTTGGGGTAATCTTTTAACGTTAAAAGTGTGTGCGTTTGTAAAATCTAGCAGCAATGCGGATGAATTTCATATATGGAACTGAACGCAACGCTATCAGCTTCATTATTTGCCATGGAATATTGACACTGACAGGTCTTGAACGTGGTTTAGTAGTGCTGATCGCGTTCAGGTCTATCGGTGAAATCAGCCCTAAATCAGACAACGTGTTGTCATTAACACATACGATGATGGACGAGTTTAAAATTTGTTTTATTTATTTAACCATTTACTCGTATGTACATAAATGGTTAAATAAATAAGTAAGTAACACACATACGTACAAAGGTGATGCTTATTTCTAAAGAAGTCTCTTCTAGCATACCTGCGATGTTTTTTTCTTTCTAGCATTTTTATTAACATTTTAGTATAAGGTATAAAAACGTGAAAATATCCAATGGGAGTGGTAATGTTGTGGTCAAGTTTTAATATCACTTCTAATAACGCCGATAATTTTCACACCACAAACTAAATTCTGAACCTAACAAATTGTGTTAATGTTATCTTTCATAATCCTGTGTTTATTCAATAAGTTCGCACGCGGGAACCCCGATATTTATTCACCTGTTTTGATAGTTTTAAATAAATGTTTGGGCAAACTGAGTAACATTAATACTATTATAAGGACAATGTTTTCAGCCATTATTTATTTTGAAACAACTTTTTGGTAAATAATTTATTATTATATTAAGTGATTTTCGATACTTGCCTAGCCTTAACAGGTAACGGTAAAAAGGGGTGAATCGGAACAAAACTTATAAATAGATTTTAACATTGAAATAATATAGTTTGTTGCCAACCAGAACAATTGATCATTAATTATTATACAGTAAACACATTACGAGTTCATTTTGGCCACAAACTATATTATTTAATGATTAAATCGCTTTTAAAATTTCGTCCCGATTCACCCCGTTTTGCGGTATTTGTTATTACTTCTGTAATAATTATGTTTCTTGGTTATATACCAAACGTAGTTTTATTGAACATAGACTAGAAGTACAGAGGCCAGCACATCAAGCTATCCCAAACTGTCAAATATTCACAAACATGAACCTTATTCTTTTGTAATAAAGTTGAAAATCCACCAAAGTAATTTGACAGATTGGGGTAGATAATAAGGAAGAGAACAATTGTTTGTTCGCTTTCTGTTTCTTTACGGGGCCCTCAGTGGATGGTGGTATACGCATTCGGAGATGCGTGGTGACGTGTGTCGCCAGCAGAGTCACTAGACTCAGGTAGCAGTCTTCTACATCGTCGTGTCAATGATTCTCTTTTTAAAATAAAATTCGACCAGGCTCCGATAGCGCTAGCGCTGGCCTCGCATAAGTCTTCCATAGTGCAGATGTTTACACATAGAGAGCATGAAAAGAGGTAAAGCATTGTTTGCGGTGTAGCTCCACAAGTAGCAGTGAACATACGTCAAAAACGCGGAACACTGTCCCAGGACGACTGCAGGTACTGAACGTGCCCCTGCCGTCCACAATAAGGAGTACAGTACAAAGAGTGGTCTACTATTTATAAAAACTATCTAGAGCCCATTTTTTTCTTTTTACTGCTTGGAAATCATCCAGTGACTGCTCCCGCTCTGGGTGGAGCGGAAGGGAGTGTCAGACTCTTACTGACTAAAACCCATCCATGTTCTTTCCGTAGCCCTTTATGTTCCGGAGTAGCGGTAACCCTTTCGGACAATCCCGTTTACCAAGTTTTTATGTTTACGCTACATAAACCTATGCTACATAAAGGGCTAAGGAAGAAACATGGATGGGTTTTAGTCAGCAAGAGTCTGACACTCTCTTCCGCTTCATCCAGAGCAGGAGGAGTCATTTTATGATTTCCCAGTATTCACATAAACCCCGTTTATGGGTTGTCAGTGTTCTTATTTTCTATGGACAATGGACAATGTCAGTTTTGAACGCTGTTCAGGTGTACTGATCGCGTTCATTATCATTGGTGAAATTGTTACTCACACATTTTTAAATAGAATAAATGTAGGATATTTTGCCTGTCGTTCTTAGAATTAGGTCTAGTTTTTTTCTAAGAATTTCACATCTTAAGTTACCTTTTCCTAGATTTTGTGCTCCGTTATGAAACCAATAAAATGATAATAAACTTCAGAGAAACAAGATCTCGAGATACAACAAAAGCAAACAACTTATGAATATTATGGTATTATTTGTATCTGCTTATTGGGATTTTGAGGTTTCATATAAAGGTATATTTAATATTAAGTCTTCTTATTATTTAGGTATTATTAAAAATTTGTACAGTGAAATTTGTTCCTTATTGTTTTGCTACTTTTAACATCAATTCCCAGAAAATTGAAAATTCAATAAGGTTGAAATTAACTGGCACTTAGACAAATGGAACTTGTCTTCTTCTGACGTGTAGGAGACAAGGCAAGTATATGCGTATACGATTATTTTACGTCGAACCCCGTACCATAAAGACACCGTGCCGTGTACAACGACCGTCTATTAAAACAATCACTCGCGTAGTTCTATTTTTAAATAGGTACATATCCGTGTGGAAATAGGTTGTCATGGTATGGGCATGTTATGCGGAGGAATTAAGAAAATGTTATCAGGGAAGTTTTGAGTATGAATGTGGATACAAATAGAGGAAGACCAAAGAAACGATAATAATAATAATAATAATAATTTATTTATTTGCTTAAACACATGTGTACATACAATAAACAATCGCATGCAAGATATTAAATTGGAGAGAGTTCTAGACATGTCTGCCATGAACAATGGCGTGCAAATATAATTCTGATTAATTAATATGGATTACAGTTCACATTATATAAATTTATATATTAATGAGTAATAATATTCAGTCTCTAAATTAATGTATATAATGTCAAGGTATATTTATAATTATAATAATATTAAATCTTATTATTTTTGTCTAATTGGGTATTAGATTATATCGAACCAAATTTATCATTTAAAAAGTCACTTACACTATAATAGGCTTTTTCAACAAGAAATAATTTTACTTTTTGCTTAAATTGGTCGCTACTTAGATCTTTCCAACTTTTGGGAAATTTATTATAAACAATTGGAGCCATGCAAATAACACTTTTGCGCATAAGTGCAGTCCTAGACGCATGCAAACAAAGTTTAGTTTTATCGCGTCGATTTCGGGGAAAACTTTCTGCCATACGCGGAAATAGATTTGGATTCCGTTTTACAAATAAAGCTGTTTCTAATATGTAAAGGGACGGTAGTGTCAGAATCTTGTAGCGAATGAAATACGGCTTACAAGAATCTGTAATGTCCAATCTAAACATTGACCTAATACATCGCTTTTGGGCTTTAAAAGCAATTTCCTTGTCGGTTGAATTGCCCCAAAAGATCACACCGTATCTTAAAATTGATTCGGTTAGCCCATAGTACGCTGTTAGCAAAGCATCTATATTAAGTGTCCATGATAGCTTGTACAGTGCAAATGCACTGCTACTAATCTTTTTACAAACAGTCTCAATATGTGTCTTCCAATTCAAATTACGGTCAATTATTAAACCTAGAAACTTTGTAGTAGGTACCACGTCAATAATATTATTATTATATTTAATGTCAAATTTAGGAAATGTCAATGCACGTTGGCCAAAATGTATAATTACTGTTTTATTAATATTTATTTTCAAATTATTGTTATCCAGCCAATCGATTGTTTTATTTAACGTATTGTTTACATCTTCTTCATACAAATCTCGATGGCGACAAGGTATAGTAATCGTACTGTCGTCCGCGAATAGTGTCATAGGATGATTAATGGATTTTGGAAAATCATTTATATAAAGCGTAAAGAGAGGTGGTCCTAGTACACTTCCTTGCGGTACACCATGGATAACATTACGTTCTTCAGATAAGAATATTTCCTCTCGTTTTGTGTCACTGTTTATCCTACTGATTTCCGTCACTTGTTTTCTCTCGAGTAAGTAAGATTGTAAGAGTTTTAGTATGTTTCCTCGAATACCGTAAGTCTCAAGCTTTTGCAATAGTATATCATGTTGTACGTAATCGAAAGCCTGCGACATGTCACAAAAAATTGCACAGACTGGGTTATTTCTATCTACATTTGTCATAACTGTATATAAAAAGTCATAGATTGCCATATTAATGGTTTTGTTTTTTCTAAATCCTTTTTGTTCGTTACAAAGTATGTTATGCTTTTCTAGATACGTACTAAGTTCTTTATAAATATAGGATTCAATTATTTTAGAAAATATTGACACTAGAGATATCGGTCTGTAGTTTTCTTTTAACTCTTTATCCGATTTTTTATATAATGGTTTTACTATTGACTTTTTTAAAACATCAGGAAACGTGCCTTCACAAATGCATAAATTAATAATGTGGGCTAATGGCTTACATATCTCTTTCGCTACTGATTTAATTACTTTTGTTTGTATACCATCATATCCTGTGCTATAAGTATTGTTAAGGCTTGAAATTATTTTTAGTACATCCTGTGGTAAACACGGGGCCATAAACATGGAGTTTTTCTGTTCAAAATGTGTTTTGTGACATTGGTCCCGGAATTAATTCTCGGTTGAATCTTATCAATAAAGTAGTTGTTAAATAAATTTGCAATATGTTTGGAATCTACAATAGCTGTGTCATTTTCTTGAATCGTATTAATATAGTTCTTTGGTATGTTTAGTTTGTTTTGATTTACTATTTGCCAAGTAGCTTTCGACTTATTTTTTGATGTTGTTATTTTGTGATTGTTTTGTGCGCGTTGAGTTAACTGTATGATTTTTCTATATAACCTAGAATAATTCTTAAACCGGTCCTTATTTTGTTGAGTTGGTTTTAATCGGGCCTGCCATAATAATTGGCGCTTCTTTTTGCTGCAAGTCTTTATACCGCGTGATATCCATTTCTGCTTTTTAAATAAATTTACAGAAATAAGTTTTTTAGGAAAACACTGCTTATATAAGAATGAAAATATGTCTATAAATGCGTTATATGCTACATTTGTTCCATTGGCTTCAAAAACCTCTGAAAAAGTTAAGCTACTTAAATACGATTTAAATTTGTCAATATGTTCTTCATTATAGTCCCGTTTAAGGGTTCGCCATTGATTTATAGTACTAGTTATATTAATAGAACATTTAAGTATTTGCGCCGTGTGGTCAGATAATGCTAATTCTAACACTGAAGCGCTGCACAACTTGTTAAAGTTATGCGCAAAGTTGTCAATGCATGTCTTAAGGCGAGTTGGTTGATAAAGTGCAAGATTTAA
The DNA here is from genome assembly GCA_951799385.1 of Hyppa rectilinea. Lineage (NCBI taxonomy): Eukaryota > Metazoa > Arthropoda > Insecta > Lepidoptera > Noctuidae > Hyppa > Hyppa rectilinea. The sequence goes on along the minus strand of OX637322.1, from coordinate 9,413,527 downwards.
ATTATAACTTAACAATAAATTTTCAAATTCAATACATTGATTATTTCTTTTTAACACGTCAATATTAAAATCTCCCGCTAAAACAATATTTTTATAGCATTTTTGTACTAAAATACGTAATATCATTTCCAATTTATCCATACACTCATGAAAGTTATTAGGATTTGGTACCCTATATATACAAACGAAAACGATTTTGTAGTTAGTGAGTTCGATGGCGCAACATTCAAAAACACCAGTTGTAGATATTTTGGCTATTTTGGGTAATTCTCTCCATTGATGTCCGTTTCTAACTAAGATGCATGCTCCACCTCTCTTGCTCTCTTTCCTACAGAAACAAGCAGCCAAGCAGTAGTTGTGTATGTTTAGATGCTGTTCATAGCTTTCCATCATGAAGTGTTCTGTGATTAATAAAATATCCACGCGCGTATTTTTTTCTGTTAACTCTTGTAGGCAGACCGTAAGCGCGTTAGACTTCGATAGCAATGAATTGATTATGTGAACGATGATATGGAAGAAAGGAAGTGACTACCGAGATGACGACTAATAGAGAAGTATGGAAGAAAAATACTTGTTGCGCACACCACAAATAAATTGGGATAAAGGCAGGAGAATGACGATCCTCAATCCCAAACCGTAAAAAGAACAAAACCTTTTTCAATTACCACAACACGACATTCTCGTCCAAATTACTTAAAGCTGTTACATTGCAGGTTTAACGCAATCAATGCGAAAGCCAGCGGTACAAAGCTACCAACAGTCACTCTTTATTTCTTTTCATTCGCTGCACGGAGTAAGGTTTTCTAGCGATGTAAAACCTCAACGGACGATTCGGTTGATTGCTATCCAACTAGTGAAATCCGGATTAAGTGGAAGTTTCTTTTGTGTACAACATGCATTGTGTTTGTTCGAAGGGTTCCGGGAAAATGAAACCAATGTAAAGTGAGCTTTGGATGGTTCCCACGCATATGATGTATGCTTCAAACTGAAGCATTTGACATCATATACATAAAAATAAATGCATTTGTGACTCATGCCTCCTTGGCACTTACCACTGTTTATCTGTGCATCACCCAAAAGTTGACTGGCTGGCCTTTGCCATTAAGTCCGCCTCTGTACAGAGGCCAGCATATCAAGTTACCACAATCTGTCAAATGTCTTTAAGGTTCATTTTTAATTGAGAAAATTTGACAGTTAGGGATAGCTTGATGTGCAGGCGTCTGTACATTTTTGTGTTTAAAGTATTAATTGTTTAATTACTGATATAATACACTCCTTTGCAAAAAAAACGGGCACCTTACAGTCATTGGATTTTCTATGGATAATATTAATATCTTTAGTAAGTGATTAGCATAAACGACTAGAAGTTTCTTATTATCAATGAAAGTATAGTTTTTAACACTTAAATCCCGGAATCTGTGTTTTAGTCAATGTAAACAGAGAGTCGTGTTAAAATGGTCATTTTTTACGGGTATAATGAAATTAAGGCAACGATTATTTTTTGGTATTTTAATAAAAACAGTTATAAAAAAATTAAAATTAAAAGTGAGTATGACCTCCCCTTGAAGTGATTACGTCATTTAATCGTTTTAGCATGCTTTCCACCAGGCTTTTGATGGTATCCTGTAGAATGTATTCCCACTCAGCCCAGATCACACGCTTAAGCTCCCTGATGTGTTTTGGAAGTGGTTTGACAGATTGTAGTCGCCTTTTTAAGAGGTCCCAGATTTGCTCAATGGGGTTAGGGTCGGGGCTCTGCGCTGGCCAATCTAAACGACGAATACCGACCTCTTGCATATAAGCATCTACGTCACCAGAACGGCGGGCCCGAGCATTATCGTCCATGTAAATGGCATGTTCACCAATTACAGTCAGTGCGGGTTGTGAATGTTGACAAAGGATTAATGTTACGTACCTTTGCGCATTTAGTGACCCATTTTCTATGAATACTATCTCGGTACGATAACTGGAAGTTACGCCCACCCAAAACGTAATGGACCCTCTATCATAAGGGGTGATTTCTTCAAAACACACGTCGGCGTAGCGTTCCCCTGGTCTTCGTAACACTCACTGACGTCGGTCCTCACCATTCATATAAATTCGAGCCTCATCGGAGAAGATTACGCTACTCCAGTTACCTAGTGTCCAAGATAGGCAATTTCTAGCGAACCTCAATCGAGCAATCCTGTGCCCACGGAGTAACTTGGGGGCCCGCGCTGGTGGTCGACTGCGTATATCAGCTACTAAAAGCCTCCTCCTTACGGTCCATAGGCTAACTTGCGCTCCTCGTACCTCTTCAAGGTTTCTTTTGGGGTCTATGTAACTGCATTTGCGGTTCCTAAGCGCCTGAGTCACAAAAAAGCGGTCATCTCGTGGTTGTGTGCAACGTTTACTCCCAGAACCTTGCCATAGCTGAACGGAACCTGTCTCTAGGTATCGAGTCCTGGTTCTTTGGACGGTTGAACGACTCACGTTTAACCGCTGTGAGACGTAACATTGGCTACACCCCTCTCCAGCAGCGCTATAATTTGAGTAGCTTTTATTGCTTTTTCTGCCATTACAATCGACACAAAGATATCTGTTTTAAGTAGCAATAAGGCAAGATTATGCGACAAACATAAATTATTCTACTAAAAATAACTAGAAGTTAGTTTTAGTGGCCTGATAACCTTTTAAGCGTAAACCCACGAAAAGTTAGTAATAAGATATAAACTGAAAAAGGGATTATTGTTTTTAAAAACTAAAGTTTCCAATTTGGAATTTACTTCTTTCCATACCCCAGACTCTTTATTAAGCCCTAACAACATAGTTTGGCTATTAAAACCTCTAAAAACTAAATGATAACCAATAATGTAGAAAAATCAAAACCGCCCGTTTTTTTTGCAAATGAGTGTATATTCATAACTTCAGAGTTATCCGACTGAAAATGTAAAGCTCGAATGCTCGACTTTTGGTCGTTTTTCGTCGGATTTGTCAAGTAATCGATTGATGAAAATCAAAAACTTAGTCGAAAATACATATGAGGTACAGATGCTTTGTACGTGGGCACTTTTTGTGCGATTACTTTTGTTAAAATATGCATTACCATAAGAGGAATTTGTACCTCTTCCAAATAATAAAAAAGTCGGGGTGTCGTGGGCAACCCGTTTCGAAAGAAGTTCCTTTCGCTGTATACCTACCTATTATGTATGAATACAGAGACACCTAGTATGGTTTCAAGTTTCAAGTGTCAAAAGTGTATTTGTTTAAAAAAAATGGGTCAACAGGGCATAACACTTTTTTTGCCACATTTTCCAAAAGTTCTTCATTCAACAAGGAATAACGCTTTTTTCGTTAAGACACTGGTTCCTACCATAAGCCGCGTTAAAGAACTTCATTTCAATAATTTTTTGCGTATCATCACCATAATTTTCCTGCCCTGATCCCAATCTATTTGTTTATATCACTACATAGTATAAAACAAAGTCGCTTTCTCTGTCCCTATATCCCTATGTATGCTTAAATCTTTAAAAGTACGCAACAGATTTTGATGCGGTTTTTTTTAATAGATATAGTGATTCAAGAGGAAGGTTTATATGTATGATAACATGCAATTTCCGTTATCCACGCGTGCACAGCCGCGGGCAGAATCTAGTTATAGATAATTAGTTTCACAACATGTAAATTGTTCTGATTCGTATCAACACAATCACATTATCATTAGCCCCGTGCTTTAAGCACAAACTAATTTATTCAGACATTCTAAATGTAAAATAGCTGTTCCATTTAACAGTTGATTTACAACGACAGACTGCAATCTTAAGAATGTAACTAAATTATTTATCTAAGCTTTGTCTACCATTTTATTTTCCATTGGCTGTTTTTAAGATTAACTAATGGCGTCCCGAACAAACAGGGGAAAGTATAAAAAAAGCCGAGTCATATCGGTACGTGAAAGGGGCAGACCTATTGAGAATAGGGGTGTGTTGTGCGAAAAAAATATTTGGAGTGTGAAGATTGCGAAAATCCGCTGAATTGCAACAAAGCTTTTTTTTTTAGTGTGGGATATGACCCCTCCTGCATTGGGTGGAGGGGAAGGGAGTGTCAGACTCTTACTGACTAAAACCCATCCATGTTCCTTCCTTAGCCTTTATGTTCCGGGGTAGCGGTAACACTTTCGGACAATCTGGCTTGCCCGGCGGCGTAAAACCAATCCCTGTATATGACCCAACACTGGATGGTGCTGAATAGTACACAGACATTGTCCTGCACAATTTTGAAAACAAGCATACAAACCTGTTTCGAGCCAGCACCTTTAGTTGATTGGTTTTTACCGCACAGAGTTTGGCCCTCATGTTTGCAACAGATAAGAGAACAATCATGTTCGCTCTCAACACTTTTCTATATACCTACGCGTTGTACCGCAACATGATTGTAAAGGCGTCTATAAGGAATAAATCTGTGCCGAATATCGAGTAAGTTAGAGTGAGACAAGTATATATTGCATTCGTTTGCTATTATTTCGGTCAGTTGAACTATGACATTGACCTCGGCACTTGTTATTTGTTTACTTTGTGATATACTTTCTTAATATCAGTGTTTGGTTCGGTTATTATGTGAAGAATAAATAAAATTGACAGAGGAAAATTACTTTAAAACCATTTTAAAAGTGGTGTGTGATTAATATTGTATTATAAACTACGAATAAAAGAACGCAACTACCAACCCAGAACCCCACCAACTAATGCAGAAAAACCATAAACGAGGTCATTGTTTATCTGCAAGTGTAAAATTAAATAGCTAAAAATCAAATTAAAACCAAATGCGAAAAAGCACTAAAAAATACCTCCTGAGTTCTACTAAATAATTTTATTACTTTATGTACATAATTACTTTATTTTTAACTTTAGTTTCTTTTTGTGTCTGTTATAATATACCAATGTATACTTATCAGAAAGGGAATGCAACTAACATGCGCCGAAATTCTTAAAATAATATAATCAGTTACCATGAGTTAATTCGTAACAGAGATTGTCCATTAGAAAATTCAAACATCCTTAATAACGGGTACGCATAATGTTGCGGCTCAACGCCTAGAGCGCTGGTTCATACACAGATATTGGTTTTACGCTGCCCGGCGGATATCACGGACGGCCCCCCTTCAAATGCCGATATCTCTTTAGAGCGCGCGTAGAACACGTACGCGCAACAAACCTTGAAGGAGGTTTAAAGCAATGAGCCTATCTGCTGTAATGGTCGAATGTGAGATTCTTATTCTTGCGACACTTTTTGTAAATTGAATACTTGCATGATTTTGATTTCTCTGACAAAACGTGGGAATTCCTATCGACAAATTGCGAAATTTCATTTAATAAAACCTTATTTCCCTATTTAACCTCCTTAGAGATGTTTTTTTAAATTCTTCCTTCGTACAAAAATTATTCTTGTGCAAAATTAAATTACATACTTCTAGACACAGTGGATTGTCTGTAAGTGATTTAAAAAGTTTTGTTAGTAAAAGTAGATACATTTTCAGAGACAAGCTGGGAAATGGGATACAGGGACAGGTTGGGAAAAGCAAGAAGATAATTAATTCAAACGGCTTCATAAAACCTTCGTTGTTAAATTCAAATTCGATGGAGATAATTTCACAGTTTGTGGTAACTTGATGTGCTAGCAACTGTACTTGCAGCGATAATTGGTGAACCATTGCCATTTCATTTGTGATGAAAAGATACTCGTTTATCAACAAAACATAATAGCATCAAGCGTGTATTCCATGAAGGCTTTTGCAGATCTGTCAGAGAAATTTGTCCGTATACAGGATTCTTGAAAGTGAAATCGACACAAGGGTTCAGAATGATGTACTGAATCCATGGTAATCGGCTTCGGTGTCCCTTCCACCCTGATCACAACGTCATTCTCTAACATTTGTTTGAACTGTCTACATCACGTCAAATTGACGTAGGATGCCAAATTGCTTAACAAAAAATTCACTGTACCTAAAACTGCCATCAAACTTTTACCCAGACTACTTCGTATGATTATGTCTCCAACCGCCAAAGAACAGTCGCCAGCACATCAAGTTACCACAAACTGTCAAATATTCTCAATCGATTTTGAACTTAATAATCAACATTATAAGGTTTAAAATCATTTGTAGAAATTTGACAGTTTGATATAACATGATGCGTTGGAGAACGTAAAAAAAGTTGTCAGCCTTCACAGACGCGTCCCCTCATCGATTTATCCTTTCCCAACCCTAACGGGAGCATGACAGTGATCAATGCCAATGTCAGCCAAGTTCACGTCTTGGAAACATGTCTGATGGCCATAAATCATAGGGAATAAACACATTTTTGTAGCTTCCTCTGCGTGATCGATATCATTTGCGATGACATGTACCGACTCCACGGATATTTAATACTTGTACGCACGATCCGAGTTTTATGTTACCCTTGAGGGTTGAGGAAGGTTGTTCGTTGGCAATGAAATTGATGAGCGGGCTTTAGAAAGGGACTTTCATACAGGTATGAGTGACAGATGAAGCTCTACTAAGTTTAACTCATCATTATCATCAGCTTATTCAGCGGGATTGTCCGAAAGGGTTTACCACTACCCCGGAACATAACGGGTTGAGGAAGGAACCTGGATGGGTTTTAGTCAGTACGAGTCTGACACTCCCTTCCGCTCCACCCAGAGCGGCAGGGTTACAGAATTGGGACCTAGCGCCCAATTCTGTAACTTTGTGTTAAGCAACTCGGCATTGACACTATCGACACACAGCAGACATTATGTTGCGACTGATGCAAATTTGGTATTCCGCAAAAATTTTAATGGCTTTCCAGCGGTAGCTCAGTAGTGTGTTGATAGTATGTCGATAGTGCGGCAGCACAATAGTATTCAGTGTTATTTTAAGTTGGTGATTTTACAGAATGTGGGCCTAGCACATTAAATAAAAAAAAACGTAAGACAATTTGAATTTTGCGGGCTAGCTTGACATATCCACTTTAACGACTAGGGCTCCCGCACACGGGCCACGGGCCACAACCACAAAACGCCGCCACTGGCATATTTCCTGTAATTTTCATACATTTTGTATGGACTCGCCGCACACGGTTGGCGCCGGTGGCGGCCACACGCTACAAATCGTCGCAGCTTGCTTCTTGTGGCCCGCACCGGCCACTAAACGCCGACACAAAAAGCCGCCACACGCCACTCGCGCGATTCCGCGCCCCTCTCTCCCTTACCTCAGTCCATTATGATACTGCATGCCTGGGTTAAAAAAAGTAGCAACCACCGACCGCAAGTGTCGACCATCGGCCACAAGTGGCTGTCGCGCGCTTCAGCTACTTTTGTGGCCGTTTCTTGCCTCTTGTGGCGGCGTTTGTGGTTGTGGCCCGTGGCCCGTGTGCAGCAACACTAAGCATAAGCATAATCGCCCTTAATATTTCTACTACTGCAGCTGACGCTGGGCTCCTCTTGGCGAGAGGGTGTGGGCCGTAAACCACCAGGCAGGCGCAGTGCGGGTTAGCAGATGACACTTTGTCTTCGATTTTGTGTGTGTGGGTGTCACACCGGTGTGTTCTTTGAAAGTTGAACATGTATTTATTTTAATTGATCTTAATCAATCTATACTAATATTATAAAGAGGAAAACTTTGTTTGTTTGTTTGGTTGTAATGAATAGGCTCAAAAACTACTGGACCGATTTTAAAAATTCTTTCACCGTTGGAAAGCTTAGTTTTCTAGGAGTAACATAGGCTACTTTTTATCCCGGGAAAAATAACGGGTCCCACGGGAAAGACCACCACGGGAGCGAAGCCGCGGGCAAAGTGCTAGTGTTTTATATTTATAGCCCTTTTCAACGTGCGGACCGTATTATATAGCAACCTTTCACATCAAGTGTTACGGATATTTTTAGATTTTATATTTATTTATTATTTTTATTTACTTCCGAAACAAAGAAAAGAATAAAAAAATAAAACGAAGGTTATGATTAGTAGTTAAAAGTGTAATTAACTATTAACTTAAAAAACTTTTGCAGACTTTTGGAGTAACGATATCACAAAATTAGCAGCAGCCAAAAATTGACAAAATGCAATTGGATTGGACGGCAAAAACTTTTCTGTGAACATTAATAAAGACTTCTGTCGACCGTTTCCTAGACAAAACATTGGCAACGAGACAGTCCACAGAAGGGACCAAATAATCGTATAACGTATCACTATTATAACACATTTTTTCCAAAAAGTAATCATAGTTAGTTCTTGAGTAAACCTACAACATTTCTTAATAAGTAATAATAAACTATACCTACGTGGTAGTATCTTAAAGACAGAACATAAAACACAAACTACTTGCGCATACACAGTAGGCTAACCAAAACGCACAGTAAGCAATTTCCGGTATAATTCTGGCCACACAGTAGAAACCGGAAAGGCAGAAGAATTGTAACAACTCCTTCCACGAAAACCTCTTTTTGGCTCGTCTACCTTCACAAATATCGTACTCTTCGTAAGCTGGAAAAATTCGAAAAACGTGGTCAAGTCGGATAGTTTTTTGAAAATGTCTAAAGGTGCATCCGCACGGGAGTCTTTTGTTATGGAGCAACGTTTACAAATGTTAGTCGAAAACAAACAGATAACAAAAATGATAGCAAAAGTTACAAAAACTTAATTTATGTTATCATGTTGTTAAATGCATTGTCTCGCTGATGGTGGCGCGTGGGTTGGATCATTTATCTCCCTTCAAAATGGTTGAGCTGAATGGTGCTAATCCATACATCCTGTACGTGAACGGGCGCCGTCAGTGGGGATTGGCTAGCTTAGCTGCCACGGCTCTTTTAAAATGTAATTTAATGTTGCATTGCTTCTTAAAATCTAAACTAGCTTCATCTTTCTGACTGACCGACCCCTTCACAATTCAAAAGTGCCTGTAATTGGTTTATTAGAAATAAATGAGTTTGAGTTCAAGTTAATCTTTTAATTATGGACGCTTTTTTACGTTGTGCATCGTATCACATGTATATTTCTACACATGAATTATGTAACCCGGTTTTTGTAAACATATACCAAAATATTGATATAAGAGTACAACAGTATGTGATGCTAAGTCAGAGGTCCATGGGCAGCATTAAAACTCGGACACCAGGTTAGTCACTAACCACACGAAAAGAAGAAGATATAAGAGTGTCCATGGAGTTTCTTGCCCGTTCTTCTCTACAGGTACCTACTGTTTTGGGTGGGCACCTAACTTCATGTTTCTGACAATTCAAAAGTGCCTGTAATTGGTTTATTTGAAATAAATGCTTGAGTTTGAGCATGAAGTGTTGCTCAACAAAAAATAACTTCGGTAGGTAACCATAATATGTGTTAGGTGGTCATCACCGCTTATGGACATCAAACATGCATTTCAGGCATATCAAAAGCATTGCAGATGTGTTGCCCTTGCAAAAACAAGACCGAAATGTCTGATGACGTGTCATGCCAAAGCACCATGCCTGCGTTAATCCCCAACCTGCACGCATATACTCTTCAAACTGGAATACAGTAATGCTTTTGAATAGGTGCAGTACCAGCATTATGTCTACCTAGTTCTGCCAATAAGCAGGATTTAAGGTTTGAGCACAGTCACCGCTCTACTCAAACCTTAAATCGACTCTGACTTAAGTCTTCGTGTAAAAGGAGACGCTTACTTAGCCTCCCTTTTTTTGAGGGTGGGAAATGTTCAAATGACTTCTCCCGCTCTGGGTGGAGCGGAAGGGAGTTTCAGCCTGCCTGGTCAATAACACGGTAGTTATACTTTAAGTTAGCAATAGAACATAACATACATAGCACGCCTTGTTTCCCCGAAGAGTTGGGCCGAAGTGTACTTCTAGTACCTACACCCACATCTCGCCAGTTATCCTTAAGTTCTATGTAATAGGGCTAGGGCTGATTGCCATCAACCGGGCACAAATCCACACTTCATGCTGCTACTGACAAACTTCAGATGGAAAAACCCAGTTACACTTTACCCGAGCTGGGAATCGAATCCAGGACCTCATGCATGTAAGCAGGATTGTCCGAAAGGGATACTGCTACCCCAGAACATAAAGGGCTAAGGAAGGCACATGGATGGGTTTTAGTCAGTAAGATTCTGACACTCCCCCTTCCGCTCCACCCAGAGCGGGAGCAGTCATTGAATGATTTCCCAGCCTTAAAAAAAAAGGACCTCATGCATAAAAGTAGCGCTTGTGACCATTAGAGTTAAACAAAGTAGAACAATAAAGAAACAAGAAACTTACTAGGCATTGTTTCAGAAAAAATATATTACAACTCGATGCGTATAATTATTTGGTCCGTTTTATGAAGGTACTGCTTAATTCTTTTTGTTCATGCTTTGTGGCTCTTTTGCCACAATTTTTTTTTATTGTAAATGGGATTTCATTATTTTTGTGGTGATTTTATGTAACCGTGACAGATTTTATTTTGTCTGCTATTGCGTTTCCTAGCAACGTAGCATTTTTTTTAACTGCTATTTTTGGTAATACGACCTCTTTATAAAGAAGTAAGTAGGCCAGATGGTGGGAGAGGTGACGGGGTCCCTTCAATGTGCTTATGGTGATCACCGGGCTGATTTCAGTGAGGTAAAAATGCCACACTCCCTGGTCTTTTCCCTTTGAGTCTAGGCGTCTTTTGAACTCGTGACGACTCCGGCCAACGTAGGCGCGGGCCTGCGGACGGTGAGTAATGGGTGACTCACCGTCCGATCAGCACCAGACCCGTGGCGGACGGCGCGTATATGTTCCACGCGCGCCTCAAAGAGATGTCAGCATATGATGGGGCCCCTCAGGGCCAAGCCTGCCGGGTAAGCGGGATTGTCCTAAAGGGTTACCGCTACCCCGGAACATAATGGGCTACGGAAGTAACATGGACGGGTTTTAGTCAGTAAGAGTCTGACACTCCCTTCCGCTCCACCCAGAGCGGGAGCAGTCATTGGATGATTTCCCAGCCTTAAAAAAAAAGGCGTCTTTTGAAGGTTTCCCTCCGTTAACAAAAAAGAAAGGTCGCATGGTGGAATACTAAAATACTTCCACTTTTTTTTCTTCACGGGCTTAAGAGAGTCAATGGGAAAACCCAAAGCAAGAACCGACAACCCAATACAGATAAGCAAGTTATGGAAACCCAACCAGAAGCAGGCATATAAGAAGAAGAACATAACATCACGCCTTTTTGGTTGGGCAGAAATCTATCGATTGTACGCCCACATTTCGTCAGTTATGTTTAAGTCCCACGTAACATGGAGCGAGCCTATTTCCATCAACGGGGCACAATTACAGACTCCGGTCTGCTTCTGAGATATTCTATAAAAAAACGTTATTACACTTTGCCTAACCTGGGAATCGAGCCTCATAAACCTCAGAAGAAGAACATAATTCATATTAGAACTACCAATAAAAGTTTCCTCGTAGTAAAGAAAATTCTAAATATAGAAATCGTAACTAAATTTTAATAGATCTGTACACCCAATGATCGATTCAGGATCAGTCATCGTATGTATTTTTAAACGTCTTTGCAATAAACTAACTGACTTACGAACAGACATTTCCAAACAAACACATGGAATAAGAAATACCAAATAAAAAAAAACGTTTCTCCAATTATTTTGATATACATTTCCGTAAAAGCATTCTATATAAACAGCTAGTCTAAACATGTTTAGTTTAGAGGCCAAACTTATTATGTAGTTTAGTTTTGGCTGACGTAAATTTAGGCGAGGCGAAGCGCACTCCATATACTCCGACGGCATCACGCGTACATTTTGTATGAACCATCGCATAGTACAGGAGGGACGCATAGCGATTTTTTGTAAGGAAATGCAATGCGTTGAAATCTGATGCGACTGTCTGTGATGTGCATAATCATAGCATCATCATTGTCAGCTGAAAGACTTCCACTGCTCAGGATAATCAGCCAATAATGTCCCCAGAGCAGGGAGGCAAGCCTTATTTATTTCAATCTGCCAATCTGCCTAGCCTTTTCTCAACTATGTTGGGGTCGGCTTCCAGTCTAACCGGATGCAGCTGAATACCAGTTTTTTATTTTATGGAGCAATTGCTTATCTAACCTCCACAACCCAGTAACTGGGTAATACGGTACCCCTTGGTAAGACTGGCTGTCAGATTTTCGGGCTTCTGACACCCTGTAACGACTATCAAAGTTGCACAAATGACAGCTGGGGCCAACGGTTTAACGTGCTTCCCGAGACACGGAGGAGTCTCGCTATGTAAAGATGGTCACCCATCCACGGACCAACACCGGCAAGCGTAACTTAACCTGATGGAACGATCCGTGCGGCTGTTATAACTTAGCCACGAGCTCCTCCCGTTTTGAGAGCAGTAGTAATGAAACATTTTACACAAAACGCCAGTTTGTTTCCGAACCAAAGAGCTCATAAGTCGCAGACGATACCTCTGGTCTGTTACGTGAGCTTAGTTTTATGTGTAGTTTAGTTTTAGCAGTCAATACGTCCGTCAGCACTTGCACAGTACACATCATGTATTTTCACAGCTTGTAAGGATGATCGATGACCATCAGATGTTTGTACTAGTACGGAGTACTCAACTGATTGATAGCCTTTAAAGATTTTATTTATAGGTCGACCATTTCTAAGAGCGCAATGTGGTGTTAACTAAGTAAGTGTAAGGCGTGTAGTCATGAGTCTGTAGGTTGAAAATGGTAACTGGCGCCTACAAAGGTGGTATCCCAAACTGTTAAATTTTCCCAATTGAAAATGAACCTTATGTATTTGTAATAAAGTCGGCGAAAAACTATCAAAGAAATTGACAGATTTTGGTAAACTGATATGCTGGCCTCTGTACCAATGAGCCAAGCCAAACAACTAAGGGCCAGTATTAATTCTTCAGATAGTTTTGGTACTGGCATTAGATAATAAGTACATTGCCGAGGAGTACCTACGCGATAAAAAGTTGCAGCAGGTAACATGTCTGATAAAAAGAAAGAAAAACAACAAAATGGTACGTTTATTTACGGTGAAAATAAAGTCAACACAAACACAAAAAAAAGAAAAAGGTAGGGGAATGACGTCACATACACGCAAAACAGCCGTAGTTCAGCATAATGCTGCAACCCTATCCGAGACAGAAATCATATTTTTAGATCCTAGTAAGAAATATAGCTGACAAGACCTCACAGACACTAATCTAGCTAATGCAATCGCTCTGTCAGTAAGAAGCTATTTTGATCGCATCCTACGCTTGTAATAAGGATCGATGGCAATCCGATGGTATTACGGCAATTGATTGACACCCACTGGGGATTTCATAACATTTAGCATAGTTTATATGCCTAAGACTAGGTGCTGCCAGCACTTCGCCCGCGTGGATTTAGGAAATTATCCCAAAGGAACAACCAGGATAAAAATATTCTATGTGTTAATCCAGGTCCGTGCAAAGCTAACCTCTGTGCCAAGTTTCATCCAGATCCGTTCAACAGTTATAGCGTGAAGGATGGACAAACATACAAACTCACACACACAGGCACTCAAAATGTTTCGCCTGTATAATATTAGTGTGACAAGCAACAACCCGCGACTCCTACTTACAATCCCTGACTGACAGACAATCTACAACTAAAAAAAAGTATGTGTTGGCGATGTTTTAAAAAGCGGCAAACAGTTTACTTCGACAAAAATTTATAGGTACTTATAGGTACCAAAAAGGACCCGTACTTCCTTACAATAATATGCGCTACGCTATGCGTAAAAGCCCCTCATAATCATTCTCCTGTCCATACCCCAATTCATTTGGGGTCGGCGCAACATATCTTTTTCTTCTATACTTCTCTATTAGTCGTCATCTCGGTAGTCACACCCTTTCTAGTCATATCATCTTTCACACAATCCATCCATCGTTTCTTTGATTTTCCTCTACTATAGTAGCCATCCACATTCATACTTACAACTTTCCTGACAACATTTTCCACATTACTCCGCATAACATGCCCATGCCATGCTCGTGACTAAGTCATAACAGCCGCACAGGTAGATCCATCAGGTTAAGCTACGCCTGCCGGGGTTTACCGTGGATGGGTGACCATCTTTTCATAACGAGACTCCTCCGTGCCTCGGAAAGCTTGTTAAGCCGCTGGTTCCGGCTGTTATTTGTGCATCTTTGACAGTCGTTACGGGCCCCAAAATCTGACAGCTAGTCTGACGAAGGGGTATTGCCCAGTTACTGAGTTGTGGAGGTCAGATAGACAGTCGCTCCATGTAAAATATGTCATCCGGTTAGACTGGAAGCCGACCCCAATATAGTTGGGAAAAGGCTAGGCATTGACGGATTCTTAAAACATAAAACAATTCATACACACGGCTGATGATTAGAAAAAGCCAGAAATCGACACATCTCCATTACATAAACTGTCAACAGATAGACACGGGCTTCACACCTAAAAATAAATCATATTTCTCGCGAGCCCTGAGAAAATGGTTTATAATAATAAATTAACTACGTGAGTCATCTACTTGCAAATATAAAAATCCAGTCAGCTTCCATGAATACATTTCGCCTAAAAGAATGTGTCACAGTCATACAAAAATGAAGATACCTCAATTTATTATAGAAATTCCCGGTAGTAGTACATACTTACAATTAAGTTAATAGGAAAACTAAAGGTCTGAGGTCTGGACATGTTCTTGCTTTTATAATGAGAAAAACGCCCCGAATTGCGATCCGTGCTGTGTAGTCGAAGACGTGCATCACTTACTAATGGAATGTGTCCGCTATCAGACGTACCGAGATTCCTTGATGAGGTCTATACATGTGGACAGACTAAGTATAGGCATGTTTCACGGCCTGTTATCATAACCTTCCTCAGAAATGTCCAAACCTGTTTTTGGTGTGGCGACATCTATCCAGCCACATAGGAACTACGCTGATAGCGAACGAATTGTCAAAAGCTGACATGTGACGACACTACTACGTCACACAAATTCTACATCGCGCAAGCAGAGTTTACCGCGCGATTTGACATAATATATACTCAGCCCCGACTAAGAGTTGTCGGGCAGTAGCCCGCCAGATGCAACACCCGTCTGGTTGGAGGATCCTCCCTTATCAACGGAGGGACTTTCCACTCTGTTCCTACATTCCCATCAAAATGGTATTTAGTCCCCATCATTCGTAAATAAGTGTAAGTGTAAGGTGTCTATATTTTTTAGTTAACTATTCTTAGTTTAGGTTACGATGGAATAGGCATAAATATACTTTCATGTATAAAAAATCCTTTAATAAATGTAAAAAAGGAAAACTATCATAGCTACTTAAGCTGCACAAGTTTACGAGTTTAATAGTCAACCAACTTCTATTTGCAGTTTTCCCATACATTACAACCCATGTATAGGAAAACTTTATTTCAACTACGATGTTAAGTGTGTTCTTATGTTATTTTCATTCCAACTACGGAGCCCTTCATTGTGCGCGGTCCAAGACGAACATGGCCGGATTTTTATTAAAAATATTATTAATGTCAGAGGGTAAATGATTACGATTGTTATATATTATTATAGCATTCCAGAAATCAATGACCATGAAACAAATGACACCGTTTAGAATCAGTTTAGTAGATTATGAGCTCACAGACATTGCGTAGGACGCATAAATCACTATTACTGAGTTCGCAATGAAAATAAAGACTACCTCCGTCGATTTTCTTGTTTTTCTGACTTCATAAATATCTAGAATGTTTGAGAACGTCGTGTTTTATTATGTTTTTATAGAGATGTTTATGTCGCGACTTTAAATCTTCAGCACATTTAAAGTTCTCGATTCTACTATGTCAAACGGATACTTTGCTAGCATGTAAATTACCCCGCTAAAGCTAGGCAAAGGCTCCTTCTCACAATTGAAAATGAACCTTGTGTATTTGTGATAAAGTTGAAAAACTATCGAAGAAATTTGACAGATTTTGGTAACTTGATATGCTGGCCTCTGTACCAATGAGCCAAGCCAAACATCTAAGGGCCAGTATTAATTCTTCAGATAGTTTTGGTACTGGCATTAGATAATAAGTACATTTCCGCGGAGTACCTACGCGATAGAAAGTTGCAGCAGGTAACATGTCTGATAAAAAGAAAGAAAAGCAACAAAATGGTACGTTTATTTGCGGTGACACACCTACAGAATACAAACACTTAAAAAAAGGAGGAGAAAAGAGGACTAATCACCTCGCTTTTTCATTGCGAGTTGGCAATTCCAGACCATTACGAGACAAGCCGGTTTATTCCGTAAAATCTCATTGTGAATACTTAAGTGAAGTGAACTTGACGTAAGCTGTCAATAGTGTCAATCCCAAGAACCTAATCAATCTGCGTAGCCTTTACCTAAACTAGATTGGGATCGACTTCCAGCGTAACTAGATGCAGCTGTGTACCAGTATTTTACATGGAGCGACTGCCTATCTGACCTCCCCGACCCAGTAATTGGATAATACGATACCCCTTGGTAAGATTGGATGTCAGACTTTCGGGCTTCTGACTACCCATAACGACTGTCAAAGATCCATAACGGACAGCCGGAACCAACGGCTTAGCGTGCTTGTAAGTAAGTTAAGTACGGAGGAGTCTCGTTATGTAAAGATGGTCACCCGTCCACCAGCGTAGCTTCACCAGAGGGATCGGCCCATATGGCTGTTATTACTTAGCGACGACCTCCTCAATCCCAATCACCCAGCAGGTGAAATACACCGTAAATATGCGTTTGTGATCACACAGTTAAGGAAAAAGTAACATTATGGACACAATAGCTATTGTTTGTCAGAGAATCTTAAGGCTTTGCCTAAGGCATTAAGTCCACCTTTGTACCTTTATTGTGTGCGAAAAGTTTAAATAAATAAATCTTAATAAGCAAGATTTCCAGTAGATACATAATCCTTAGTTTTAGGAGGAATTTCGTATATTTATAATGCTATCGTTTACCGGGCCTGTTGCCAAAATCCGCTTTGCTTGACGGGCGCTCATTGATGTAAGTGCATGATCATTTCCTTCTTGAATAATTAGGCAAGCTACGGATTTGTACGTGGAACTACACCATTTGAACGTTCCTTTTTTAAGCAAATTAATTATGAAGTTTTGTGTAATTCAAAATTAGAATGCTGAAAGCTACGCTTTTGTTGCTTAAACAGCCCTTTCATTATCATTTTCCTGTCCTGTGAAGTAACTATTGGTGGCTTTGTACTGCTGGTGTAGCGCAATCTGCAATGTAACAGCTTTAAGTAATTTTGACGAGAAGTCATGTCGTGGTAATTCAAAGAGGTTTTGCTCTTTTTACGGTTTGGGATTAAGGATCACAATTCTCATAAGGGCAATTTATTTGGGGTCGGCGCTACATGTCTTTTTTCCATACTTCTGTATTAGTCGTCATCTCGGTAGTCGCTCCCTTTCTAGCTATATCATCTTTCACACAATCCATCCATCGTTTCTTTGGTCTGCCTCTACTTGTATAGTCATCCAGATTCATACTCAAAACTTTCCTGACAATATTTCGTCATTCCTTCGCATAACATGCCCATACCATGACAACCGATTTCCACACAACTTTTCAGTCACCGGTGTCACTTTCAGACTTTGTCTTATATACCCATTCCTTATTCTATCAATTCGCGTAACACCACATATCCCTCTTAGCATTCTCATCGCAGCTGCATGCAATTGCCTTTCATAAATTCCTTTTGTGGCCCAACACTCTGATCCATACCAGAAGGCCGTCATGAGCCTTTTCATAGACCCATTAAATAAAATTATGAGTCGTGGTACATTGGAATTGCGGTGGTTGCCTATTTATAATAATTCATTTATTTAAAAGTAACAAAGACTCAATTTGTTAGTAACAATATTCCTTAACGACTATGTTAGTAACTTATTCTACACAACACAACAAGGTATGTGAACCCCTGCCAATTAATTTGATGGCCTTATGTAAAAAAGGCAAGAAAAAAAGTGCATTGGACAAAATCATAAAGAGTTTTAAATAAGAATTTAGAGTTAACGTAATTATCTTTACAGACTCGAAGAAAACAATCGATTATATAATTGAATTGTTTTCATAAAGACGTAAATACCTCTCACTCAATGTCGTTTAATTTTCAAGATCGCGTTACCTTCGTGATATTTTTTACAGTGGCATTGAAAAATCTATATTTATGTAGGGCAAGGGAAAATTTAAAAATATGTGACAAAAAACGTAATAGTTATACGATAATGTAGCTATACCCTAGCTAGGTGTAAAACCAATATCAAGGATTTTGTTTTATTTAAAAATGGCGTCTTGCAGATCATCCTAACAACCCGTTGTCGGCTCCTCCGTCCAAGAGTAGGAAAAAAAAAGGAGTTTGTCCGCTGCTTAACTGGGATATACAGTGGATACCTTAATAAATTAAGGCCTGCAGCCACTGACTACGCCTTCTTTGGCGACGCTGGCGGAAGGAAGCAAGAGACAGACACAGGGAGAGGCTGGATTGGATCGTTTACTAAAAATTTAATCTCCGTCCCTTGACTAGCAGAGGACAAAAGTATTGTGTGCAAGGGTGGTCTTTGTCCTGTGGTGGACCACACATAGATAGATATGTAAATCTCAGTTCCACAGTCATATTAAGAAGCCAGGTGAGCTGTTGCAGGTACAACTTAGTCAGGTGGAGATACTCCAATGAGACACAGCGCAACTGTTCAGCTCTGGTCGTGCTCTCTGTATATAAAAATCTGTACTATGGAAGACCTTCGCTAGGCCAGCGTTGTCGAAGTAGCCGATTTCTGGTCGGCGATTAAACATATAAAATTAATAAAAAGAGAATCGATTTGTCGGAAAAAATAAAAAAATCACATAAGAATCTTTACAATTGTACATTTAAATGAATAAAAGTTAAGATATTGATTATAAGGTTTTATTTCTTGGAAAAAGTTGTGTTTTTGGTATTCTGCTCTGGAGTAGTTACAAAAACCGAGCGTCGAACTATAAACCAGCCAGCAACAAGCTTAGCATGAAAATAATGACAAAACGTGCTTTCAGTTAAGTGAAATTACCGCTCATACGTGACTTGTCTTTAATAACTACAGAATCTTGACAGTAAGGAGGCGAGTTAGTTTAAACCTTCATCATAGTTTTAATAGAGGGACAGCCTGAGCATGGTTTAAGCAGGAAACTCTGTTTAATCATAAATCTTTGAGTGTTCTACTGCCAATTACTGTGCGCTATGTCATAAACTTTTACAGATAACCGGATAACGTTAGAGAAATGTTAAGTCAGCAGGATTGTCCGAAAGGGTTATCGCTGCCCGGGAACAAAAAGGGCTAAGCAAGAAACATGGATGGGTTTTAGTCAATAAGAGTATGTACACCCAGAGTGGAGTCATTCGATGATCCTTTACAAAAAGGGAAATGCAATTATATATACAGAACCAAAATAATTAATAATTATGTAAGTATCTACTGACGTTTTATATAGGACTTTTAAATGCCACAGAAAAAGTCATGGTAGTCTATTTTTATTTTTACCCGACTGCTTCAAAATCAGGGTAATGTTTTCTGGTGCATGTACTTTACGGAGGTAGCCATTTTTAATAGACTTCGTTATTATGAAGATGAAGAATTTCTAATGTTCTTATTAGAACTGCACGTGGTAATCATTATTGGCCATAATGACTATTTAAAATAACCATCAAAAGCTCCAACTCATTTCAATTCCTAGAATTAAATGAACTATTCATATAAAGATGAATTATGTGAATAACCCCGTAATTTTTCGGAGAAAGAAGTTCTTGTTATCTTCTGCGGCCATGTTTCGCCCACGATGTAATAAAAGTATTGGCATTAAATTCTGGTTTAAAGATAGTATCTTATTTTTAAATGTTTATTTATAAATATCTCATGATTTCTGAGTCACGATGTGTGACAAACACTTGTAAAAAAAGTTTTCGTTTTTATTTTATTTATCAGCTTCTCACCCGCGACTTTGCCCGCCTGGTGGAAATTATCCCACGGAAACGCACTATTGGGATTCCTTGCCGGGATTCTTTCTTTCTTTCCGAATGTCATCCAAATCCTATTAGTAGTTTTGGTATACTAATGATTAAAATCAATCTGCCTACCAGTATTTTAATGATGAATGCTCAGAAATTGTGCAAGACATCTCGTGAACAAGCCAAGGTCCTAACCCAGGTCATAGTCTACCCCTATGATCCGTTTAGTCGAACGGATTTGGATGAAAGACTCATAGGGGTAGACACTAAATCGACTGATTTAGTGTGAAAACGTAACGAACAAACAACCATACTTTCGTAAATAGAATGGATGGATTCCAGATTTAAAATAAAAACACGGTCATTCATCCCATAGGAAGTGGCTAAATAATGTTGAGACCATTTCATCATAATATTATCACTTTTACATAAGAAAGCTTTCAGTTTTGATATGCTGTTAGATTGCATTATCTCTCCACAAGCTATTCTCATCGTCATTATATTTACTTTACTTAATTACCGAAATTCTCTTTGTCCTACAAATTAAAAAGCATGTATCAGTCAAGTGTAGGCAATACTTCTTCTAAATGTGGTTAGTGACTAGCCTGGTGTCAGAGTGTTTATGTTTCCCATGGGCGTTAGACTTAGCTTCACATGCTGTTGAAAAAAAAAAATATCTCTTCCCCAAGATGATTTCCTTCACCGTTTTTTTAAGCAAGTGATAATAATACAATACCGACATGAATCCAAAAAATCAGAGGTGCGTTGCCTTAGGTTGGAACTCGAGACCTATGACTTAGCAGTTCGACGGTTACACTACCAGGGTTATCACTGCTTTTGTGGCGTAGACAATTAAGAGCGTTGTACCTACAACCATCAAAATGAACAATTTTCTCCATGGAACCTAAAGAAAAAATTATCTACTGCCCTATAGAGCATTATGCTGAGAGCTTTTCTCTATTTAATATTTTGTTTTTAATGTTTAACATTTTTCTTTCATCCTTTCTTTACATACAAAACATCAAGACAAACTAGACGCAAATGTATTGGTCGTCGGAAAATGTTTTCGCGACTATGATGTTGGTCAAACGTTTCTGATACATGCTGTATAGAACACACTGAAAAGCCTGTATATGAAAGTATACTACATACTTTGTGACGATACCTACCAATAATCACAGCTCCAGATCGAGTATTAACTTCGTTTATGTTATCGATAAACTATGCTAAGTCAATATCTAAAGCTTTTAGGCAGTTGTTGACACAGTTATTGTAACTCATGTAATGATAGCAAATTGAACGATAAGCCGTCATTTTTATGAATTTCCATCTCCATAAGAATAATCAGCCCATAATGTCACTTTCATTTGGAATTGTTTATGATCATCTTGTTACTATTTTTGAAAAAGTCAAAGGTACTGGCAACGGCAAGTCAGTAGTGTCTGGCACAGCTGATAATCTCAAAACAAGAAATGCTGGCATTAATAGACCGATAGCCCGTACAGCTCTGTGTTCAGACGAGGCAAAACTTGATAGCAATAGCTGCCTTGTTGTAAACAGGAGCCGCATTTAATCATTGAATGACAAAAATTGCGTTCAATATAATTTACGTGCTGTTTCATGGAAATCGCACGCGTGTGAACACTTGCTTTTAATTCTTGAATGACAATAATTGAACGCACTGGGGCCTAAACAAAGTCACATTTTTTTACCAATAATGAATTTAGATGAATCCGAATTGTATGGAATTAGCATAGACAATATCAAATAGAAACGAAACTCGTTCAATATTCCCATAAAAATGCTTTGTAAGTGGCGTTCTTGACGATAAAAATCGCTGAGATAGCGAATAGTTCTATCAACAAATTTTGGAAATCGAATCGACACGGAGCGATTGACTTGACTTGTCTACGCCCGCTAAGAGCCCTCTAAGGCATTTAAGCGTTCTAAAAATTTTTATCGTGTAAATCAAGCTTTAGTCTCCTTTTTTCGAAACGTATTTACTCTATGTTGGTATATATGGATAGCTAGATTATAACCAAACCAGTGGCTGTTAGTTTTTATTTCCCACATGAAAATCCACGACCTTGCTTTGTGAATTCAGTTGGAAACTACCGAAACCACACTTTGGCCGACCTTTCCCGCTATTTTGTCCTTGTTTTTTTCACTCGTTTTGTCACTTGTCAACTATCCCAGTTCGTGGAGACACTCCCATGACTAAAGTAAACAGTTTACAAAATGTACAAAAATAACAACTAAAGACGAGGTAAGGTGATGTAACTGCGCACGAATTCAGTTGATGTTAGTCAAAAGGGAGAAATAATTTATTACCTACCACAAAAATAATGTGTCTCCAGTTTATTTTCGAACTAAGTATCTAAAAAGAATGTCGTGAAACTATTAATATCTACGAAAATGCACGTAGATACGAAAAAATGTTTGTGTAGACGATTTCAACTGCATCATTTTAAGATGTACGAAATTCCTTTAAGAAAAAAAGAAGATCTAAATCATCCGACGAACCCCATTTTAAAAACAAAAAATTAATGAAATGAATACATGTAAAACAACACCAATAAATGTGTTCTCAAAACACGAAAAATAAACCTGTCCGTCAAAATTAAGCCACTCAAAAAAGAAAGTTTGTCTTTGACATAAGAATTAGCGCGAAAATTAAAATGACAATGAGGTTGACATTTCAACTTCCCGCGCTTTTGAAAAACATTCGTCATTCACTTCTTGGAATGAGTCTGAATAAGCGCTCTTGACGAAGTTAAATGGAGTTATGAACTTGGACGTTGAAAATTTAGCTATAAATTACAAATTCTATTAACCGTTCCCACGTAAAGTTTAGATTATAAAAAGAGCAATCTTGCGCAACCTATAGTATTAATAAAACGCTTGTAAAGTTTCGACGCTGTTAACACATTGAATCGGCGTACTAAGAGGCTTACGATATTAAAACTTTATTAAATTAACAGCAAATGGCGTGAACGAATTAAACTTTGTACGTAAGTTTAACGTTCGTGTCTATATGGTTCTTGTTAGAAAGTTTCGAGAATACCGACTGTTTTGCTGAGTGAGAGCGATGTTGGTCGCACACACGCATGACACACGTATGTAACAAGTAACAAGGGTCTCTAGAGTTTCATGTACGGAACTGCAATAGAAACGACAACAGTTTCCAGTAGTTAGTGAGACTATAACTGTTGCTGTCTCGCTTACACATGGGAGAGTTGTAAACTTAGTGCAAGATTATGAACAGGAGTAGTTCCGTGACTAGGAACTTGTTTCGAAGAACCAACACGCTAGACTATAAATCGTGACGTCATGGAAAGAGTTTGTTGCTTGTGAGTGGCGCCGGCGTCACAAATATAGATTTTCAACTAGCCTGAAGAAACAAAAAAAAATAGTTTCTACGAGTGATGTGTAGACCTATACAGTGTATTAGGTTAAACGAGGGACATACTTTGAAAAATGAACAACTTTAACTATGGAACTATACCTGAAATCACGAAAAGAAAATCAGATGTTCAGTACTTTTATGTTCGCACAACTCGTCAAAATGTATGGAACAGCTGATATTTTTTTTCATATTTCAGAGTTGGTCCCATGGACAAAGTTGTTGATTTTCTTGAGTACTGAAACAACAACCTGAAAGTATGTCCCACGTTTAACCTAACACTCTGTATAAATCTTACCTTATATCTTGAAGTTAGAGGTAGAACAGTATGATTACGAAAAACTCAGTAAAAACCCTGCATAAACAGCCTATAATGATCCCACTGCTAGGACGAGGACTTCTCTTTGTGAGAGGGAGGTGACCACATTCCACCACGTGGCCCCAGTGCGGATTGATGAATTTCACAAGTCTTCGAATTTTTGGTTCTAAGACATACCGGTTCCTCACAATCTTTTCCTTCATCGTTTTAAATGCAGGGACGACGAAATCATTGACACAAAGTAAAGTGCCTGCTTGGGTTCGAACCACCTACAACTCGTAAGTCAAAGCCGTCAGCCCTCCACTACTGCGGGTCAATTCTGTAACAATCTCACCGTGTAAATGTAGGTGAAGTGAGTTTAAAGAGAGCTGTCAATAGTGTCAATCTCTAGCATTCGATAGAAAGAGCTAACTTCACGCTCATTTCGTCTAAGTTTTCACGATGAGATTTTTACAGAATCAACCGGCAGCTCTTCAGTAAAAACACTGAACTGTACTGAAAACACTGAACAACAAAACATTGGACACCAATAAATGTATTTATTAGCTTCTCTTTTATTACAATTCACTAGCACAAACTTTTACGATTACTATTCCACATGTTGCGGCCACAACGTCCGCCTCATCAAAGGTTGTGGTATCCGGTGATCAACACAAGTCTGAATAATTTCCACATTTAAATTTGCATTGGAATTGTGATTCGTGTATTTATTTTGGTTTCGCTTTCTTTGTGGCCACACGTTTAGGTGATTCGAAGTTTAAGTCTTGTCATGTCTCATATGGTTGAGATATAAAAACTTTTTAAATATCGGTTCGGATAAAATGCTGGCAACTAAATTATGGCTGCGTAACGACTACAAGCCTTTGCTTGAGGGCTAGAGAGAGGGAAATGCATAAGTATATGTATTGTAGATACTTTCATACAACCTCTTCTGGTTTTGTGTTTTTTTTTATGGGATATCATCAAATTAATCTCCCGGTAGCGTGGAAGGAAGTGTCAGACTCCAACTGACTAAAAACCATCCATGTGCCTTCCTTAGCCCTCTATGTTCCGGGGTAGCGGTAACCGTTCCAGACAATCCCGCTTACCCGTGTGTTTACTTTACTTAAGATTCTTATTCTTATTCTTAAAAAAATGTATATAAGTAGTTTATCAGCCATCTCGTTACCATAACACAAGTATTAGGTTGCTTAGCTTGAGACGATATGGCGTTGTGTGAAATGTCCAAGGATATTATTATTATTATTATTTACAGCTTCTGCTCAGAATGGAGTAATAAAACAAACATTATTCTAAATGTTGCCATTTTTATGTCTTAAAAAAAGTGATGACACTAAACTCGCGATTACAGTTGGACATTTCTCAGTAGCAGCTCGGAGTCTGGATTTATTTTGAAACAGTGACCAAATGCTCACTCCTAAAGGACTTATTACACATAATGGTGGAATGTAGACGTCACGATATATTTATCAAGCTATATAACAAAATTTCACGCCTTGTTTCCTAGAAAGGTTAGGCAGAGGTGTACCTATAGTTGTTAGAAGTTAGTTGGTACAAGCATATTTCACCAATTATATTTCCATCAACCCGCCAATCGTAGACCACTACTGGACATAGATGGCACAACTCCCTGCCCTACCGGCTTTCGCATCCAGTCTGACCTTCTCAAGGTCATCAGACCAGTTAGCTGGGGGTAAGGTACAACTACGCTTACCAATACGCCGGTTATGTTTAAGTCCCATGTAATAGACGCTAGCCTATGTCCATCAACCGGGCACAAATCCAGACTCAGGGCTGCTATTGAGGGCACGCCACGATAGTGGCGGTAGGGCCCCTCTTTGAGGAGTGGCTAGAGAGGCGTCACGGCGCCCTCACCTACCGCCTGACGCAGGTCCTCACCGGACATGGATGTATCGGGAGGTTCCTGCACATCATCAGGCGGGAGGAAACGCCCGGGTGTCACCACTGCGAGGATCGCCCAGAGGACACGGTAGAGCACACGGTGCAAACCTGCCCCGCTTGGGCGGAGCACCGCCGTGTCCTCGTAGAGGCGATCGGCGGCGGCGACCTCTCGCGCCCGGCCCTGGTGCAAGTCATGGTCCGGGGCGAGAGGGAGTGGGAGGCAGTCACCTCCTTCTGCGAAAAAGTCATGCTCGCGAAGGAGGTGGCGGGATGGGAGAGAGAAAGGTCCTCCCGTCCCAGCCGCCGCGGGAGACGCTCCGGGCGTCGGGAGCCACGTGACGACTTCCGGCCACCGTAGGCGCGGGCCTGCGGACGGTGAGTAATGGGTGACTCACCGTCCGATCAGCACCAGACCCATGCCGTACGGCGCGTATATGTTCCACGCGCGCCTCAAAGAGATGTCAGCATATGAAGGGGCCCCTCAGGGCCAAGCCTGCCGGGTAAGCGGGATTGTCCGAAAGGGTTACTGCTACCCCGGAACATAAAGGGCTACGGAAGGAACATGGATGGGTTTTAGTCAGTAAGAGTTTGACACTCCCTTCCGCTCCACCCAGAGCGGGAGCAGTCATTGGATGATTTCCCAGCCTTAAAAAAAAAAAAGAAAGGGCTGCTACTGACAAATTCGTAATGGAAAAAGCCAATGAAACCAGACATGAATTGAACCCAAGACCTGATGTTCAGCAGTGGCGCTGGCAACAACTAGATCAATGAGACAGTCATGTTATCAAGTCTTCTTCTCCTTTTCGCGAGGTTAGTCACTAACCTGGTGTCGGAGTTTTTAAGCTGCCCATGGGCCTCTGACTTAGCTTCACATGCTGTTAGAAATATCTCTCAGACATGCTGGTTTCCTCACGATGATTTCCTTCACCGATTTTAAGGAAGTGATAATTAAACAATACGCACATGAATCCTTAAAATCAGAGGTGCGTGCCTTGGGTTCGAACTCGAGACCTGTGACTAGCAGTCCGACGGTCACACCACTAGGCTCTCAATGCTGCAATGTTACCAAGTAAAATACGATCTCCTATTGTCTTTAATTCCACGTACCGGTCGTCTCTAGTTCTCAAATTCTCTCTAACCTCTTTACATTTAGTGGGTAGTTCGTATTCTACGACTTTCAGAACGTTAAAACTGAAGTGTTCGGTAGAAGTTCGTAGCTCTTGAACTCGTGTAAAGTTTAATCTAGTGCACACAATGGCTGGATGCGAATTGTGAGGAGCTTGCGTTGTCGGAGATTCTTGAAAACGGAGGAAGAAATAAATATAAACTTCATTTTTGTGTTGTGTTGTTTGTTGGTATCTTTTTAAAGAATCTTTTATCATAACATATACAGAGTTAATATGACAGAGGGGCATTAAATTACACTACGTATAATTATATATATTATTATATTACTATACGTGTTTAGTAATAACTCGGTACGGTATAAAAATATAAAGCACCAAAAATGAGGTTTTTATTTTTTCAAACAAACTAAATAGCTTACAAATCAGAGTAAAACGCAACCACCCTTTGTAAATAAAAACTGACCTTGTAACGCAGCAGCACCGACGCGCGCGCGCCGGAGCGCTGTTAGGAAAGATATGTATTGTACAGTCAACAGCAAAAGTAGATGATCAAAATCAGAAACTCAATACTAGTGAACGGAGTTCGCGTCAGAACTGTGTGGCGTCGGAGTGATTCAAAAGTATGTGATTGTAAATTATACCAAACATTTAGTACTAGTACAGCTGTCATATATTCGTGATCAGTTATAACTCCAAAAGTTATAAACACAATTCGCATCAGAACTAAGAAGTAAAAAAAAATTCAAAACTAGTGAACAGTCCACGATTGTTACTTGGAAAGCAATAAAGATATTGAGTATTGAGTACAGTTGAAATCAAAAATTAAATGATGAAACTGAGGCCACGTAATCATGAAGCAAATAATTCTTATTTTTAATTATCCCAGTAATTTTGTTTGTTATGTTTTACGGAAAAGCTGAATTTGATAAAGATTTGCATATTTAATAATATATGCCAAATTTCATCCAATTGAACCCCGAAAAAAG
Source organism: Hyppa rectilinea (assembly GCA_951799385.1). NCBI lineage: Eukaryota > Metazoa > Arthropoda > Insecta > Lepidoptera > Noctuidae > Hyppa > Hyppa rectilinea. Next base: position 9,385,797 of record OX637322.1, on the reverse strand, counting down.
CATATGTTCATTAAAAATCATATAATTTAAAAACTTTACTATATTAATTGTTTTTTTTTTGTAACTTCTGTCAAATGTTCAAAAGTAGCTGATGTGATACAAAACGATAATTCAATAAATATTACTATCTTTGTATGTTCGCGAATTTATGTCAATGTTCAAAAGTAGCTGATGCGATACAAAATCATAACTGTAGCCGACTGGGCAAAAGCAATTATTGAGTTATGATTTTGTATCGCATCAGCTACTTTAGAACATTGCAAGCAGTGTCAATAGACTAGACTAGAGATAAAAATATCAATCTACCTTCCGTTTTTAATATACTGTAGCCGCTACTGTATAGCTACTTTTGAACATTGACATAAATTCGCGAACATACAAAGATAATAATATTTATTGAATTATCGTTTTGTATCACATCAGCTACTTTTGAACATTTGACAGAAGTTACAAAAAAAAACAATTAATATAGTAAAGTTTTTAAATTATATAATTTTTAATGAACATATGCTTTTTTCGGGGTTCAATTGGATGAAATTTGGCATATATTATTAAATATGCAAATCTTTATCAAATTCAGCTTTTCCGTAAAACATAACAAACAAAATTACTGGGATAATTAAAAATAAGAATTATTTGCTTCATGATTACCTACGTGGCCTCAGTTTCATCATTTAATTTTTCATTTCAACCTACTCAATACTCAATATCTTTATTGCTTTCCAAGTAACAATCGTGGACTCTTCACTAGTTTTTAAATTTTTTTTTTACTTCTTAGTTCTTATGCGAATTGTGTTTATAACTTTTGGAGTTATAACTGATCATGAATATATGACAGCTGTACTAGTACTAAATGTTTGGTATAAATTACAATCACATACTTTTGAATCACTCCGACGCCACACAGTTCTGACGCGAACTCCGTTCACTAGTATTGAGTTTCTGATTTTGATCATCTACTTTTGCTGTTGACTGTACATCGTGTTCAAACGGGGCAAAAACTTAAAAAAACATTTGCGACTAAACTGCTGCTCCTATTTAATTGATTTTTGGTACAGAGCTTGAAAATGGTCCCTAGTATAAGCTGTTTAAAGGAAAGCCCCTCTGTCGTATCAACTCTGTATAAACGTAAAATCACGCATGTAATCTCCGAAAAGTTAGGAGAGGTATACAATGGTAACACCAACATTTCGCCAGTTATGCTCAAGTCAAGAATCCAAACTAGGGGTGCTACTGAGTCCCGATGGGTAAACACAATCACATAGCTGGAGTCGGCTTTCAGACTAACGGGATGCAGCTGAATACTAGCATTTCACCTAGAGCTAATGCCTATCTGACCTCGATGGTAAATCTCTTCATCATCATTCTCCTGCCCTTATCCCAATTGATAAGGGGTCGGCGCAAGAAGTTTTTTTTCTCCATACTTCTCTATCAGTCGTCATCTCAGTAGTCACTCCCTTTCTAGCCATATCATCTTTCACACGATCCATCCATCGTTTCTTTGGTCTTCCTCTACTTATAAAATGCTAAATCTACGATGGTAAATCTCTTACAGAATCAAAATGTCGTTTCATTTTATAAGACTTCTGTGCATGTTTATATTCTCGCTAATACTAGCTAGCTTCAAAATTCTCAACATGTAAATAAAAACTTGTTCGAGCTGAAATCACGACAACTTAATCCGATTCCGAAAGCAGCAAACCAAATTGCATGGCAGCGAATATGAGACTTCACTTTTTAAACCTGGCCTATCCCATATCAGGCTAACCTTGTAATCTGCTACCTCCATTTTGATTTTCGGACCGAATATCGGTTCGCTATTCAAAAATGTATTCACACTACGTCCTCAAAACTTTTTGCTGCGTTTTTTTTTCGTCTATGTTTTGACTAAGAAATTTGAATTTCGATTTGGTGAGATTAACTTTATTACAAATCAATAAAACTTTTGAAAAATATACAATCGAATAAATAGAACAGACGTGTTTTTTGAAGTGATGTAAAACTGAAGTTGTTCTGGAGTTAGGTATTCCAGGCGTTTTATAGTGTAGATTAAAAATTACGTCGTAAAACACATCGCATTCCGGAAAATATAACCGTTTCCAAGCACTACGGTAGTTAATAAAGAATTAAACAGAATGAGTCTCAGTTGAAAATTAGTAGCAGAGGGTTAAAATTTACATATCATCACACTCGTTCCCCCAAAGGGGAGGGTAGAAGTACACATGGTACGATCTTAGGCTATTAACCGGGGAAGAAATCCAGACTATATGGAAAAACACCACTAAACATAAATTACCTGATCAGCGGGGCAATTGCGTAACACTAACAGTTTAACAACATCCATTGCGTTATTTTCAGTCGGGCTTTTTATTTTTTTAAATTACCTTTTTGTCTCAGTTACGACGTGCAGCTACCGACTACATTTTTTTTCTTCTTTTTTTGTATCCCATAATACCTATACGGCCAGTGCCAAGTAAACAGAATCAAGTTAGGTCTATTTCAAATCGACACGTGCCTTCTCAAGGTACATCCTACGAAACTATAGCAAATCAATTTGAAGGCCTTATTGACAGGTCGAACGATGTTTAACTTAGTTACCAAGTCCAAGTATCTATTAGTTCCAGAACTCAGATCGTGAGTTTCCAAAATGTCTTGGCATTAAATTGTATTAATTTATCTGTTCAATCAACTCTGACCTTTAATCACGATTCAGATGTTTTTGATAAGGAGCTGAGTTGAGATAATTTTTTTTATGGTAGATAGGAATAAAAACCGACCATATTATTATGATGGAAATGCTGCTTTTTTGCCCACACTAAACCCCCGTTCTGGACAAAGGACCACAACGCGAAATTCTCACTGTAATGTTTAACGCGAGAGTTTGTCATCATCATCATTCTCCTGCCCTTATGCCAAATTATTTGGGGTCCGCGAGAGTATGTCATACTCCCTCTAATGTCTCGCTCATTGGCGGTGGCGAATGTGTTTGATCATTTAGCTCCTTTCAAAATGGTTGAGCTGAATAGTGCTTATCCATGCGTCATGTTCGTGAACGAGCGCTGTCAGACTGGAAGCCGACCTCAACATAGTTGGGAAAAGGCTAGGCAGATGATGATTTGATTGAAAAAAGAGTCCGTGGAGTTTCTAGTTGTTCTTCTTCATAAGTACCTACTGCTTTGGAATTAGCCACTAGCTTCAACTTGCTGACTGACCGACCCCTTTTTTTTTAGGGTGTAACCCCTCCCGCTCTGGGTGGAGCGGCAGGGAGTGTCAGACTCTTACTGACTAAAACCCATCCATGTTCTCTCATTAGCCCTTTATGTTCCGGGGTAGCGGTAAACTGACCGACCCCTTGACAGTAGGTACAAAAGTTCCTGTACCGAATTGGTATATTTGAAAAAATGCTTTCAGTTTTAGTTTGGTATTCTCTCACAAACAGAAGGACTGAGTCCCAGTAGGCGGAGGGAACATTCCAGGCGGTTTTCAATATATGTATCATGGTATTTTATTTGTCATTATTGAGTGAATATTTTGAGCCCGGCAATACTATAAGACAATAAAAATATTAGGTGTCAATGCCAATATAAGGATATTTTGATTTTGTGAACTTATTTTGTTTTTGTAGCTTTATTAACCAAATTATGTTAAGATATCAGATTTATTGGATGATAAAAGTAAAACTACTACATAAAGTTTGCTTTGATTATTTCTGGATGAAATGGCATTAAGAAGTTTTAAAATTATGTAAAGTTATGCTGCAATCACGTTCATATTTTTGGTTGCATTATCCGACTAACGACCAACAATTAATTTTGTAATTGATTACTCTCGTCTTCACAATATTTTGTATGACAACTGACAATAATTGCCGACCAATCATAAATGAATACCTACATAAATGAACTCTCCTTTAAAAATACCGAATCATTTTGCGTAAAATTTCACTGAAAATGTAACAGTTACTAAACTCACATCAATTCATATAAAAGAGACAATTACTCACCCTCAATAGCCATAAATGCGGCGGCACCAATAAAACTGTACAACACCAAACACAAACTCAAGAAGAGATGCGTGAACCACTTCCTTGAAAGCAACTTTAATCTATTGTAGAACCATAACGCGCTCGTCTCACCAGCACTCAATCCATGCTTCGTCGTGCTTATGGTAAACTCTTTAAACCCTTCAAACTGTTTGAACATAAACTCCGATGCTTTGTGGTGATACATGTGCATGAAAGGGTTGAAGTACGGGTTTCCGTGGGGGTCTGAGATGTGAGACCCAGGGGTCCCCGGGGGCCTCCCATGATACCTCGGCTGCCCCCAATAAACCGAGGTTCCTGTCGTAGGACCCCTAGACGTCATCAGCAGACTTGAGTCAGGTATCTGCAACGTGATTCTGGGTCGAACTGGCCTCGACGGAGGAGGCGGCGGCGGGTAGCTGGGTGGGACGTCCACACTGACCATCTTCAATGTTTATAGAGCTTTTAATAACACTACACTGTTTATCGACTGCAGTGCGCGTGCGATCTCGCGCAATGTTTGTACTAGCGCCGGCGTCTAAATTGTAACTTTCATTGACATTACTGAATATTTGCTGCGGCGTGAGATTTTGGCTGTAGACGTGCGCGAGCCCGAACTGACTGGACACTGATTTTATAAATAAAATGGGAGTTAGCGAGTGCTTCCCGTTGTGTCATCGGCGCTGTCGGTTATCTCCGAGTTGTAATCATTGCCAATACGATTTGGTTCCGTGAACTTATCATGCGTAATGTACTGAATCCGCGTTCCCCGTAAGAGGTGTATTTGTGATGGCACTCGGGCGGATTCTGATGAAAAAGTTGACTTCACTTTGTACGCTTCCCGTTTAATATCACTCACTTCCATTTCAATTAGATTTAAGCACGCGTTATAAACTTTACACAAGTTTTCCGCCACTTCGAACTCGGATGTAGCATTGATGCTTGAACAGCCAATTAAGAATGTTGAAAAAAACGCAGAAAATGTCTTCAGTTAATGCTCGTTCGTTACTTATATAGAACAACGTTGCTACTGACTTTTTCCGTTAATAGAAGTGATAATAAGAGCTATAAAAAGTAACTTTATGAACTGCTTATCTACGATAGGTACTTAAGAACAAAAGAGGTAATTTAATTTATCTTTCCATTTTTCTTGTAGTTTCTATTTAGTTAAGGCTTTTTCATTCTAAAAACATTCTTACTGTGGCAATCGGTTGATATTTTACACTCGAGGTAGGTACCTATAGTGATGTTGTAAAATATAGCAAAATTGGTCAAATTGTTATGCACATACCTACATCTATAAAAGAGCATGGCAGAACTTTATAAAGATGCCAAACTACCTAACAAATACAAATATATTAAATTAAAGTGTATTTTTGTTGTCATGACTAAATGACATAAGTTTCCTAAAAGCATAAGAAAGTTTCTAACAAAAATCAATTTTTTTTTTAGTTTGGCTGTCGGTCTGCTAGTTCCGGCTAATCTCCCAAACAGCTGGACCAATTTTGACGAAACTTTCACTGCCGATAGCTGATATTATGAGAAGTAACTTAGGCAAACTAACGTTTATTTACAAAAAAGAATTAGGGATAATACGAGCGAAACCGCGGGCAGCTGATAGTATTAAATAAAATGGAAAAACCCACTAAATCTCTAGATCTAGGTATCTGGATCATCACGTCCATCCATTATGTTTTATCACGTCACCCTCTTTGTGTCCTATCCTTTATTGATAGATCTACTCGTAAACTAGCCTAGTCCTGTATCTTGAGAACGTGTAGGTAATGTCTGTTCCGAGTTTGCCTGCTTTTTAATGTAAACAAATATTTAGATCTGAAAATGTACCCGTGGACATCAATTTGCAGTTTTTTTTTCTTTTAAGGCTGGGAAATCATCCAATGACTGCTCCCGCTCTGGGTGGAGCGGAAGGGAGTGTCAGACTCTTACTGACTAAAACCCATCCATGTTCCTTCCGTAGCCCTTTATGTTCCGGGGTAGCGGTAACCCTTTCGGACAATCCCGCTTACCCGGCAGGCTTGGCCCTGGGGGGCCCCTTCATATGCTGACATCTCTTTGAGGCGCGCGTGGAACATTATACGCGCCGTCCGGCACGGGTCTGGTGCTGATCGGACGGTGAGTCACCCATTACTCACCGCCCGCAGGCCCGCGCCTACGGTGGCCGGGAGTCGTCACGTGGCTCCCGACGCCCGGGGCGTCTCCTGCGGCGGCTGGGACGGGAAGACCTTTCTCTCTCCCATCCCGCCACCTCCTTCGCGAGCATAACTTTTTCGCAGAAGGAGGTGACTGCCTCCCACTCCCTCTCGCCCCGGACCATGGCTTGCACCAGGGCCGGGCGCGAGAGGTCGCCGCCGCCGATCGCCTCTACGAGGACACGGCGGTGCTCTGCCCATGCTGGGCAGGTTTGCACCGTGTGCTCTACCGTGTCCTCTGGGCGATCCTCGCAGTGGTGACACCCGGGCGTTTCCTCCCGCCTGATGATGTGCAGGAACCTCCCGAAACATCCATGTCCGGTGAGGACCTGTGTCAGGCGGTAGGTGAGGGCGCCGTGACGCCTCTCTAGCCACTCCTCAAAGAGGGGCCTTACCGCCACTATCGTGGCGTGCCCTGCGCTGGGTTGCGACAGTCGCTGATTCCAGGCCGCCATGAGATCGCGCCGGAGGTCCGTCCGCTCCGCCGCAATTTGCTGCGGAATCAATTTGCAGTGCCACTAGCAAATTGAGTGCTTTGATTTGTTCATTTGCCACTCTAACCCAAAATTCTAATTTTAAATCGCCTTAAACATGTTTTTATTTTGACAATTGAGGTAATTTCGCGGCTTAGTACTAACAGCCGCACAGGTCGATCCACCAGGTTAAGCTACGCTTGCCGGGGTTGGCAGTGGATGGATTTCCGAGACCCTCCGTGCCTCGGACAGCACGTTAACCCGTTGGTCCCGGTTGTCATTTGTGCATCTTTGACAGTCGTTACGGGTCGTCAGAAGCCCGATAATCTGACAGCCAGTCTTACCAAGGAGTATCGTCTTGCCCAGTTACTGGGTTGGGGAGGTCAGATAGGCAGTCGCTCCATGTAAAATACTGGTATTCAGCTACATCCGGTTAGACTGGAAGCCGACCCCCACATAGTTGGGCAAAGGCTAGGCAGGTTATTTTATAAGGTACATTTACGTCGATGATTTTTCAAATATACAAATATTTACTGTTGGAACAAGCCGTCAATCATGAAGTTGGAGCCTTCTAAACAGGGCTCTGAACCGGTTTAAAAAGAGCGGTTAATTTCGATGAAATACCGGTAAATATATCGTTCCTTAAACAAGTGAACTGTTCATATGTAACCCAAATGATAAAGGTTACCGGTTACATAAGCACAAACGGTTTTGACACCCGAATTAACCGGTTAATTCCGTAAGTCGTAAATATTTTTCGTCTACTTTTTTAACACTTCCAACAAGTTACGATATTTGGTGAAGGAAGACGGTGGCGGCGACGTTGAGAACTTGCATGCGACTTGATGCGACTATTTTGTAACTAAATGACATCGCAACGTCTTGACCGTGCTTGTGAGTGGCGGGGGCGGGGGTGTTCAAATTTGGTTTTAACCGGTTAATTTTCACTTTCAAAACCAAAATTCATTAAAAACCGGTTTCTTACATATACCGGTAAAAACCGGTAAAGTGCCTTAACCTTAACCTAAATCGATTTCGGTTTGGGGTCAATGACCGTAACCGGTTAAGAATTTCAACGGGTTTCCGAGCCCTGTTCTAAATACAGATAAACGGGTAATTAATTTCCTTTTGCGTAAGAATTTGATCTGAGCAGGTTTTGTTTACACTTTTAACTGATACTTTTGGGACAGATAGTAGTCAAAGACTTTCATTTCTTTAGTGCCAATTTCTTACACTCTGTACCTACAATAAGAGGTTGTCAGCAGCCTCAGATGGAAATTGGATGACTCATGAACTACCGAGATATGTTCTTTATTTTCTTTCTTTTTTACGCTCGAGATGTTATGTGATTTTTCGTGGAAATCTCGGCTACTTATAATAATTCTCATTGGTAGCCCCTTTTACACCATTTATACATAATTTCGTGGAAAACCTAAAGTATATGAGATTTGTTTATTCTTGAAGCTCTGGCTAAGTAATTCGAAAGACTGTCTTTTAATAATATTTTATAATGCGTAGTTATGTCTGGAAGGATTTGGGGGAGGCCATTGCTCAGCAGTAGGATAGTGTAGGCTAAGTAAAGTAAAATACGTGTATGTAACGCGAGTGAAATTAATTGACAACAAATCCAACATTTCCGCGTGTATTTAAATAACAATCATCATTATTTTACAGTACTTTAAATGGCAAGGCAAATCAATACTAATATTATAAAGCTGAAGAGTTTGTTTGTTTGAACGTGCTAATCCCTGGAACTACTGGTCCGAATTCAAAAAATATTTTTGTGTTGGATAGTCCATTTAACGAGGAAGGATGTAGGCTATGTAACATCACGCTACGACCAATAGGAGCCGAGCAGCGATTGAAACCGCGCAGGAGCAGTTAGTTAATGTATATGTCGGTATTCTAAACGATGAATTTTCCTGACTGTATATTGTGAAGAAGTTTTTCTTCGTCAACAAGGTTCCGAATATCTCATAACTAAATAAAATCATTTATATACCAAGATCTATCTAGAAGATAGTCTATTCTTGGAGATTTGTCGTCAACATCTTGATGACAAACCAAATTCTGTATTATTTTTGGCGTGGCGCCTGAATTTTGTCACAATGTACCCTTCGCTATTAAATTCATCGACGCATCGTTATTTTCTCTTTAATAATGTCTGAATCATGTGGTCATCACGCCGGTTTATCTAAAGGATTAGGCAGAAGTAAACTTAAGCAGTGAGTTAGGTTAAACGAGGGACATACTTTCAGTACTCATGAAAATGAACAACTTTCACTAAGGGACCAACTCTTAAATCACGAAAAAAAATGTTCAGTACATGTAAGTATGACAAAATTTACGAAACAGCTGATTTGTTTTTATATTTGTTACCATAGTGAAAGTTGTTCATTTTCATGAGTACAATATCCCCTGAAAGTAAGTCCCTCGTTTAACCTAACACATTGTATAGTACGCCCAAATTTCGCCGATATAATTATAATAAGGCCCTGCGCTTAGAATAGCACAAAAAATTGTGTCAGTCCCTTGTAATAGGGGGCGAGCCAACAACCGGGCACAAAATCAGACTCCAGGCTACTATTGGGTCGGCGGCGACCTCTCGCGCCCGGCCCTGGTGCAAGCCATGGTCCGGGGCGAGAGGGAGTGGGAGGCAGTCACCTCCTACTGCACAAAAGTTATGCTCGCAAAGGAGGTGGCGGGATGGGAGAGAGAAAGGTCCTCCCGTCCCAGCCGCCGCAGGAGACGCCCCGGGATTCACGTGACGACTCCCGGCCACCGTAGGCGCGGGCCTGCGGACGGTGAGTAATGGGTGACTCACCGTCCGATCAGCACCCGACCCGTGCCGGACGGCGCGTATATGTTCCACGCGCGCCTCAAAGAGATGTCAGCATATGAAGAGGCCCCTCAGGGCCAAGCCTGCCGGGTAAGCGGGATTGTCCGAAATGGTTACCGCTACCCCGGAACATAAAGGGCTACGGAAGGAACATGGATGGGTTTTAGTCAGTAAGAATCTGACACTCCCTTCCGCTCCACCCAGGAGGACCACCCACCGCGGGAGCAGTCATTGGATGATTTCCCAGCCTTAAAAAAAAAAAAAGGCTACCTACTATTGGGACATTCCTGATGAAAAATCTCAATTATACTTTGCTCAACCTTGGAATGGATTCCAGGACTTCATGCTCAGTAGCAGTTAAGTGCTTGCTACCATTAGATCAACGAGGCAACTTGTTTACTTTCATGTAGCCTTTTAAGTGGTGGAAATGGTCGTGATTCGCCAGCCCGGTAAAAGAAAGAAAAATATTTGTTTTTACACAGATGTAAAATTTGTATAACGGCAGGAGAACGACCTTTCAGGTAGAATGTAATTAAGTACGTTTCGAAGTACAGTCAACAGCAAAAGTAGATGATCAAAATCAGAAATTCAATACTAATGAACGGTGTTCCTGAATATACGGCAGCTGTACTAGTAGTAAATGTTTGGAATAATTTCCAATCACAAACTTTTGAATCACTCTGACGCCACACAGGTCTGACGCGAACTCCGTTCTTGAGTATTGAATTTCTGATCTTGATCATCTACTTTTGCTGTTGACTGTACCTGCTACTAATGCCCGATTTTTGTAAACCATCACAACGTCTACACCCGTGGTCCACACACATAATTATCAACGATCACATTTGTTTGCCCAAAAATTGTGGGCACACGTAATAAAATGTATACAATGTGGAGAAAACAATACGACCATAAATGAAAACACCGACAATACTGCTGAATAAAAGCATTTTGGAACTATCAAATAATTCTTAACACCAAATTTTAAAAAGTTTTTTTTTTCAAACAAACTAAATAACAGTGAGGGGCGACCATGACTTTTGTCAATCTTTGACTAGCTGCTGCTAGCTGAACTATTGGATATATTTCATTGAATTTTCGTATGCAGACTGGGGACAGCATTAGGTATACGCAGTTTAATTTATGATCGTATTGTAGTCTCCACTTTGTATAAATGCAATCATGCCAGAATGAGATAGGTAAGTGTTCCAACTAACTCATCATTTGTTTCAATCAACACTTACAAATTATTTACAGATAAAAAGTGGCACAGCACTCCATCTACATGCGCTCTTAAAACAAAATTTGTGAGTAACAATTAACTAAAGAAAACACGTCATTCATACTCAATGATTTGGCAACATCATAGTTAGAACGAGAAATTAAATTGAGATATACATTTTTTTTCCGCTTACACGAGTTGTTACGACGAACTTTCATGATTATTGTTGTATCTTGGCCAACGAATTTTATAATTGGATCATTGATTCATCAATAGAGTTGATATTTATCATAATTCCGTTAATATCTTTAAAACCCAAATGTTAAGTCAACTGTATAATAAACGGGATTTTCCGAAAGGGTACCTCTACCCCGGAACATAAAAGGCTAAGGAAGGAACATGGATGGGTTTTAGTCAGTAAGAGTCTGACACTCCCTTCCGCTCCACCCAGAGCGGAAGAAGTCATTGGATGATTTCCCAGCCTTAAAAAAAAAAAGTCAACTGTATAAGCCAATAGTTATTGTTACTACTAGTGTGTGATATTCTGTATACAGAACCTGTTGGTGTAAGTACCTTTATAAATGAATAAAGATAGGTATACGTCATTTTAGAACCATACCTACATGTTAATAACTTACATGGGTTCAGATCATTCCTGTGAGCAGTAGTGGCCCATTGGTTGAGTAGTGATGGTCCATTGGTTGAGTAGTGATGGTCCATTGGTTGAGTAGTGATGGTCCATTGGGTGAGTAGTGGTGGCCCATCACGGCCCCGCCTTACGAATTGTGGGTCGTGGGTTCTTTACTCTGTGTAAATAATTTCATAACCACTGCTCTCAAAACGGTGAAGAAATATCATATTTTAATATAATTGATTCACCAAAAAAGACTTTAAACGCAGAATAAAAATATAGATAATTTACAGGGATCAGATAATCATCATTATTAGAGCTTTTCAATGTTAGAAGCGTATTTCTCTCCCGATCTATTCTCTAAAAATCTCACCGTGAAATCTAAAGTGAAGTGAGCCTGAAGTGAGCTGTCAATAGTGTCAATCCGTATTACCAGCCGGTCGATTCTGTATAAATCTCGTCGTGATCACTGAGATGAAGTGACCATGAGGTGAGCTGTCAATAGTATCAATCCGTATTACCAGCCGGTCGATTCTGTATAAATCTCGTCCTGTTCACTGAGATGAAGTGACCATGAGGTGAGCTGTCAATAGTGTCAATCCGTATTACCAGCCGGTCGATTCTGTATAAATCTCGTCCTGTTCACTGAGATGAAGTGACCATGAGGTGAGCTGTCAATAGTGTCAATCCGTATTACCAGCCGGTCGATTCTGTATAAATCTCGTCCTGTTCACTGAGATGAAGTGACCATGAGGTGAGCTGTCAATAGTGTCAATCCGTATTACCAGCCGGTCGATTCTGTATAAATCTCGTCGTGATCACTGAGATGAAGTGACCATGAGGTGAGCTGTCAATAGTGTCAATCCGTATTACCAGCCGGTCGATTCTGTATAAATCTCGTCGTGATCACTGAGATGAAGTGACCATGAAGTGAGCTGTCAATAGTGTCAATCCGTATTACCAGCCGGTCGATTCTGTATAAATCTCGTCGTGATCACTGAGATGAAGTGACCATGAGGTGAGCTGTCAATAGTGTCAATCCGTATTACCAGCCGGTCGATTCTGTATAAATCTCGTCGTGTTCACTGAGATGAAGTGACCATGAGGTGAGCTGTCAATAGTGTCAATCCGTATTACCAGCCGGTCGATTCTGTATAAATCTCGTCGTGATCACTGAGATGAAGTGACCATGAAGTGAGCTGTCAATAGTGTCAATCCGTATTACCAGCCGGTCGATTCTGTATAAATCTCGTCGTGATCACTGAGATGAAGTGACCATGAGGTGAGCTGTCAATAGTGTCAATCCGTATTACCAGCCGGTCGATTCTGTATAAATCTCGTCGTGATCACTGAGATGAAGTGACCATGAAGTGAGCTGTCAATAGTGTCAATCCGTATTACCAGCCGGTCGATTCTGTATAAATCTCGTCGTGATCACTGAGATGAAGTGACCATGAAGTGAGCTGTCAATAGTGTCAATCCGTATTACCAGCCGGTCGATTCTGTATAAATCTCGTCGTGATCACTGAGATGAAGTGACCATGAAGTGAGCTGTCAATAGTGTCAATCCGTATTACCAGCCGGTCGATTCTGTATAAATCTCGTCGTGTTCACTGAGATGCAGTGACCATGAAGTGAGCTGTCAATCCGTATTACCAGACCAGTTGGAATGACAGCTCACTTAAGGTGAATCCAGAAACCAGCCCGCGAAATTCAAATTTTCAAAAGGTTCCGGAATGACTTTGACCTTGTAAAAAGTCATTTTTACACCTTTATGAGCTTGGAGGGTTGTATTAATGATTTTGATGATTATAATTCTGTAACTACATACGTCTTACAGCCGCGAATCAAATGTTCATCAACATACAACCTATCACTGGCCTGCAAATTCCAAAAAACTTAAGAAAATTTGAATTTCGCGGGCTACCCTGAAACATCAACCTTAACCTTAGTTTTCATGGTGACATTCTTGCAGAATAGACCGGCTGGAATTGCACGTTATTTTATTCGATCTCGGCTACCTCCATCATGCGTAAGAGAATAATATAATAGGTCATTATTATTAATGAAAAACCACGTTTATAGGTTTGCTCTAGTTTATTTAAACATTTATTTATTTTTGACATTTTATTAATAACTTTATTTTCATTGATTATGTATAACTACTCAACTGTTTTGCTGTTTTTTGTTTTTCTGTCTTATGTTATGTTGTGATTTGTTGTAATTATTTTATTTTAATATGTTAATTATTCTTTTTCATAATAATGAATAATAATTACTGTGAAAGTGTGTACACTTTAGAGGTAGATTTTTGAGGAACTATATAATAATCTCATGTAAAATGTACCAAAAATCACACTAATAAATGAATTTGAATTTGAAAAAAAAAAAAGTGTCTTTAACATTCTTACTATACCTATCTGCATAGAAAAATTTAATTCAGTGTTTTGGCGACCACATAATAATATTAAAACGAATGGCCATTTAAGACTCATCACTCTCAATAAAATGAACTTCTTATAATGATATATACAACTAGGCCTTTAGCCAAATCTATTCGTAGAACCAAATGAAAATTACACTAACAGAATAGTGTCAATATAAAACTACTGTTGTAAATAAAAACGTACATTATTTACAACAGTAGTTTCATATTGACACTATTCTGTCAATCTGCAATCTAAGGCAGATTCCCAACTATGTTGAGGTCGGCCTCCAGTCTAACCGGATGCAGCTGAATACCAATATTTTACATGGAGCGAATGCCTATCTGACCTTCACAACCCAGTAACTGGGCAAAACGATACCCCTTGGTAAGACTGGATGTCAGATTTTCGGGCTCCTGACGACTTGTAACGACTGTCAAAGATCCACAAATGACGATGACACATTTCAAATAGGCACTAGTATCTTACATTATACAGTGTCATAAGGTAAACGAGGGACATACATTCGGTCCTTAGGAAAATGAACAACTTTGACTGAAACTGTAGATACCTGAAATCATGAAAAAAAATTTTTTTTACACATTTCAGAGTTGGTCCCATGAACAAAATTTTTGATTTTCATGAATACTATACAACCTGAAAATATGTCCCTCGTTTAACAAATCACACTGTATATGATTATCTCTACCAGTCTGGAATGACAGCTCACTTCAAGCTCACTTCACCTAAGTTTTCACGGTGAGATGTTTATAGAAGACTGTCAGAATTCCGAAGCAATTGTTTCTATACCTGTGGTTAGGTATCAATGTAAGACAGAAGAGAGAGAAAGAGTCTTTACAATGAAACACAGTTATAATAATTATCCAACAGTTACAACGCCTATTAGTCGGGTGTTTGCCTTCTCACACTGTCCTTTGCCTCGCCAAACATGGCGCCGAGCCAAAATTATTGACATCGATCCAGCTGAAAATATTTTGGAATGTGAAAGCGCTTTTGGAATGCGTCTATGAACGCTGTTATTTAAACTAATTAGTTATTTATTAATAGTCGTATTTGTTGGGTGTCAGGAATAGTTCGTTTATACTTTTAGATAATTAGTTTGCGTTCATCTAATTATCTGCATCAGAGGGCCGATTGCCACTTCAGAATGAGACGCTATATAGATCTATCTCTTTCCCACAGTGAAGTAATTATTTTTATATTATTAAAGAGAGATAGATTAAAGATGTCGGTGTAATCGGTGAATCAGCCTATAGGCTGATTATTCTATTTTTTTTTTAAGGCTGGGAAATCATCCAATGACTGCTCCCGCTCTGGGTGGAGCGGAAGGGAGTGTCAGACTCTTACTGACTAAAACTCATCCCTGTTCCTTCCGTAGCCCTTTATGTTCCGGGGTAGCGGTAACCCTTTCGGACAATCCCGCTTAAGGCTGATTATGCTGAGGTTGTGATTTAGGTCCTTTAAGCGATTCAGGAAGAGAATCATTGCTTGTCTTCTTGAATCGCCATGTAGGTATGTAGGTAATCACAACACAAGGTTTTTTTTTTAATGTGGGCAATCATCCATGTTCCTTCCTTAGCCCTTTATGTTCCTGGGCAGCGCTAACCATTTCGTACAAACCCGCTTACTCGGCAGGCTCGGCCCTAACGGGCCCCTTCAAATGCTGTCATCTCTTTGAGGCGCGCGTGGAACTGGTACGCGCCGTCCGCCACGGGCCTGGTCCTGATCGGACAGTGAGCTACCCATTACTAACCGCCCGCAGGCCCGCGCCTACGGTGGCCGGGAGTCGTCACGTGGAAGGTTGGCAAACCTAATGGTTATCTCTGTATACTTTATTCGCGCAATGCTGGCGAACACGAACACGTATACACGAACCATATTAAGGCATTTGTTGCGGCTGCTATTCGTGGATGTTTAACAGTCTGTCAGAAGCCCGAAAGTCTGACAGCCAGTCTTCCCAAGGGGAATCGTATTACCCAGTTACTGGGTTGGCTGGATTTAAACTAAAGCCTTTATATACCAATTTCACATACAAAGTTCGCCTTCCCTGACCTACAAATAGAGGGGGCGTCAGAATTGCGAGGAATTCTGATGCTCAAAGATTTACGTGATTGTCGCTGGCCGTGCCAACTACCTCGTAACTCAGGAACTCAACAAATTATTTTGCAGTGCTCAATCGAGGGATTAACTAATATTAATGATGACCGAAATATTTAGTTTAGTTCACGATTTATGGAAGTATGGTTCTAATTGCTTAAGAACTATTACCAAATAAGATGATTTGAAAACGAAATTCTCAAAACGGCCCTCTTGGTAATTTTTTTAAGGATTAGCAATTAAATGACTCCTCCCGCTGTGGGTGGAGCGGAATGGCGTATCAGACTCTTACTGACTAACAGCTCTTGAACGCGGTTTAGAAGTGCTGATCCCGTTCAGTTTCATTGGTTAAATAGGCACTAAGAGACTGTGACCTATGAGTTTGTTTCCGTATTTATTCTCAGAGTAGACCGTTATAGGATGTACGGACATCATTTGATGGAGAAAAAAGAAAAAGTGTTAAAGTATTATGTATAATTTGACCAGTGGCGAGATGTTGTAGGCTCGCAGTCCCGGTTACTCTTTTTTCCGCGACACAGGAGACCACTTCTTTTCTTTTTTTGAGGGTCCACACCCTATATCATCCAATGACTGCTCCCGCTCTGCGTGGAGCGTAAGGAAATGTCAGACTCTTACTGACTAAAACCCATTCATGTTCCTTCCTTAGCCCTATGTTTCGGGGTAGCGGTAACCCTTTCGGGACAATCCCGCTGAAAGTCCCCGTCACCCTAATAAAAGGAATGGTACTCGAACTAAGCAAAATAATAATTGTTTCCCATTCTACAAGTGACGTAGCAAGTCTAGACGAATTCCTTAAGCTTCTAGCACTGCTAATAATAAGTGCAATAAATTACTTCAGCTAATAATGTCCTCCTCGGTTCCTCGAGTTAGATTACCTGTGAATACCACATGAAATCGTAATTCACACGTCTTGCCAAGCTGACTATAGAATACGTATTAACGAGGGTATTATTATTGTAATTACCTGTTATCTACTTGCTTCAATGGAATTGGAATATTATAACGACAATAATACATTACGTAACTGTCGTGTAGTTACGTGTCTCCTTATTTAGGTACTAGCTGCCTCACCCACTGCTCGGCTCATTTTGGTCGTAGCGTGTTACATAGTCTTTAGCCTGCCTCGATAAATGGACTATCCATCACAAAAAGATTTTTTCAATTCGTTCCAGAGATTAGCGCGTTCAAACAAACAAACTCTTCAGCTTTATAATATTAGTATAGATAATCGAAAACGTAGCAGTACTAGTGCATGTAATCAATCAATCTGCCTAGCCGTTTTCGGCTTGCAGTCTAACCGGATGCAGTTAAATACAAGTATTATACATGGAGCGACTGCCTATCTGACCTCCATAACCCAGTCACCAACTCGGTAATACAATACCCTTTGGTAAGACTGGTTTTCAGACTTTCGGGCTTCTGACTACCCGTAACGAATGTCATTGACAGCCGGGACCAACGGCTTAACGTGCTTTCCGAGACACAGAAAAGTCTCGATATCTGAAGATGGTCACCCATCCACAGACCAACCCCGGCAAGCGTAGCTTAACCTGAGGGATCGATCAATGCGGTTCCCCCCACGCTTATGTCCCCTAAAGAAGCAGGCAGACAAACCGTGAAAACGGTTTTGTGGGGCATAGTTGATAAACTAAGACTTTTTGTAAACTTTACTTTAATAATATAAATAAATAATAATAATGTAGGTATAGCATCCTCATTTCGCCAGTTATCCTAAGTCCCTTAAGGCTTTTATGGAGGTGGGCGGTGAGCCTATTGCTACCCAGGCACATACGCACATAATTATAAAGAAAGAAATACCTCCGTTTATTTGAGGCAAACATGACGCAGTAAAAAAAAACAAACAGCAAAAAAAACAACTCAAAAAAAGAAAAAAAAACAATTCAATCAAGAAGGAACGAAGGAAGAGGTGAAGTTATGGGCCCACAAAATTTAAATTTGAAATACAGTCGTGCCAGCGACACGAAAAAGAAGAAAAATTCCATCACTGCCTAGATGAGATCCTGGGATCGAACCCAGGATTCCAGCTAAACAGACGCTCAGCTGACTACTACACCAACATGTTATTCGATTTACTACGAAATTCACCTGTTTTGGACAAAATTTTCTTTTAGTCAATTCGGAAATAAATACTTAATGTTATTTTTTAACGTTTTAAAACGTTTCCATTTTTACTGATTTTATTTCCTGAACGTGTCATAGTAAAATATCTTTCTTTGGGGGTTCGAGGTTACAGTGGTAGTTAGGTTGTAGGTTATTAACTAACTAAAATAATTGACATTATTTTCATAAAGCTTCGTCGAATTGCATTACCGAAGTGGAACAACACAAATATTTGTTCACTAGTCGCTAATGATGGTCTGAAATCTGTTTTAACACGTTGAACGCCAACGCGGTCACCGTGTGTCCGACAAACAATAGTTTTTCTATTGTGTCTGCTGCGTGGCAGTCAATGACTTAATAATCGTTTTTTTGCAAAAATATGGCTCTACGATTGGAAACCACAAGCGGAGTTCATCAGTAGGAGTGACGGCATGTCTCCGGACAGACGTTCGGTGAAGGTTAACTCTAAAGCTGTTCCCAGGACCATGACCTGTCTCTTGCTAGATCACCTTGCTGATCGCAGACGTCTGAGCCAGTCGGAATATCAATTATAACATTACACAGCTGAAGAGACTAATTTGCGATGATTTAAAAACTGTTGCACCCGGTACTCCTCCCACTTCCCAGTCTCCCCAAGAAGCATTTAAGATGGTCTAACTTGCAACACAAAACGTCAACACCATAGAGTTATAAGGACATGCATAGTAATATATATCGATGGTCAACAAAAAATAATTAAATACACGAACGCAATACATATCCAAGCCAGTCCGAGCTCGTGCCAACCGATTATTTCCGTAATACAACGCATACTACTTGAGTTATACTTTACAGCTAACTACTGTAATCTATTCTATAGTGTTTGTTACGGGATTACAATAGGTATAGGCGATAAACCGCTGTAAGCGTAGATGATTTCAATAAGTGGTGATAGATGGCGACCCATACATAATCAGCCTATATTCTCTTCGAAAAGTATCTGACGAAAGTGTAAACAAACCCTGTTCTACGAGTTTCGTAGGTTACGTCATTTTATTCTATAATACCTACAATTAATTTCTATTTATAAGTTTTCAACTTTAATTTTATTACTTTTTCCAACAATCTTTGTTTAAATATCATTATTGTAATTGAAATATCATCGACAAAAATGGAGGTTATATAGGCGCTGGCAGTGTCAAATTGTCCGGGTAAGCGGGATTGTCCGAAAGGGTTGCCATTACCCCGAAACATAAAGGGCTATGGAAGGAACATGGATGGGTTTTAGTCAGTAAGAGTCTGACATTTCCTTACGCTCCACCCAGAGCGGGAGAAGTCATTGCATGATTTCCCACCATCAAAAAAAAAGTGTCTAATTGTTATCACAGTCGTGCACTCGACTATCTGGTCTACTTCCACCTCAAGAAGGTCACATTACCAAAACAAGAATCTATGTCCCAGGACGAAAACTTACATATTACTCCCAAAGTCCCAAGGTAACAATGTTGTCATACCGCTCGTCAATACAACGTAACAAGATCACAGACTGACGTGTTTTACGACAGCCATCTGCGCTTACTGCGCGATCAATCTATAGTTAACTGACTGTTTATGGCACTATTAATAATTATTGCCGTGAAGTGCTGCTCGTTAGGTGGGTGGCTTATTGGCAGGTAGGTATTTCGTCACAGTATTTTGTTGAGAACGGGGATAAATAGTTATTATTATTAGGACTTTTTAGCAACAATAGGTACCTACACCCCAAACGCATGTTATTTTGAAGTTCAATGTAATAGGGATCGAACCTATTGCCATCAATCAGGCACAAATCCAGACTCCAGGTTGCTACTGAGAAATTCCTAATGGAAGAACCTATTAACACTTTACTCGACCTGGGAATTGAAACCAGGTCCTTAGACTCCTCAGCAGCTTGTGACGACTAAAGAAACGAAGCTAATTTAGGTTGACTCTGTGGCCAGGGTTTCCCAGACTCTGAGTCGACAAGGCTTAGTGCTCCGTCGAGGACAGGAGTAAGAACGCGATCTTTTGCTCACCTCATCTCGTCACTCTTGTTTAAACTCTCTGCTCAAAAACAAAGAATGGCGTAAACGAAAGTTAAATACAAATCAGTGGCGTATCTATAGGGTGGCAGGACTGGCAAAATGTCACAGGCCCCCCGGCCTGACGGGGCCCCCGGCCCTAGAACCTGTGAACTCAAAAGTGACATAACATTTTTAACAAAATTTCGTAAAGAAAATTAACTTGCAATGGATTTGCCACGGGCCTCAGATGGTATAGTAACGCCACTGATAAAAATCACAACATGTGAATGTTCAGAACATTATGCATTTTTAGAGCTCTTACAAACCGGAAACGGTGGAACATTACCTACCCACACACATTTAGCTCTTTCCGCTTCCGGTTTGATGGTCACACATCGTTATCTTTTAGTAGCTGGTAAGCACCTACTTTATTAACCGAATAAAGGTTAGCCTGAGAGTAACGAATACTAAAACGAAGCCTACTGGCCAGAAAATAATTTATTTTTACCTCACAGGCTCGGAAGGAGTCTGTTTGTCATTCGAAATCTGAGCCGAAAATCGCTTTTTGCTCTCTAGCGTGGAAAGAGTTTTTAAAATTCGAACCTTTCTATTTAACAATTTTCTATACTGCCAGTCCACTGAAAATGCATGACACGGTCTAAAATAAAATATTAAATAATACCGCTCACCTTAAAAACTTCCATCACAGTACAGAAATTAAATATTTTGCGAGGATATAATTGTAAAATTGGAATTAATGTTAATAAGTATTCCATTGATTAAAAAAATCTGTGACGTCACATTTGAATATGCCATAAAAATACTACCCTGTCAAATACTCAATTGTGTAGTAATAAGTAAGTTTAATTTTTTAAATAAAATAAATACTATCATAATATGTTATTTAATCCTTTGCTTGGCAAAAATAAATATAAGTATGTATTAAATTAAATTAGTTAGTTATTTGTATTAAATTAGTTTTTTTCTTTCATTCTCCTTAGAGGACAAGTAGGATATAGAATAAAATACAGGGTATTTAACTTTGGAGATATTCTATGTAACTCATAAGATACATTGCCAAGTATCTGTTATTTTCTTCACATGAGTCAATGTATCTGACACAGAACAGTTAAAGAGGTTAGAAGGGCCTTGTGGGCGGGACAGGCGCGCCACACATTTGCGCGGGCGCTCCAAACCCAACCGAAATTAGAATCACCGGTCAACAGTCACGCTCTTATTGTGAAAGCGTTCAATTCTCCGCGGAAAAAAAGAATTATGCCGTCTTGCCCAATTATAACGTGTCGGAAAAGAAGTCAGGAGTGTAATGTGGCCCGAGGAGGGATTTCTTTTCACCGGTAACTCCAAAAACCTTAAAATACGAGTGATATTTGTAATTATTACAAAAGTATTATGTAGTTTGTAGACAAAAACGATAAAATCGCATTCAGATGCAAAATTATACATTGCTTGCATTACATTGGTACGATCTTGCACGACGTGAGCGGTCGCGCAATGTATTGCGTTCACTGCGAACGTCGCGTGCGTCGATCCAAAGCTTCAATTCTGGGAAATCTATGCGCGTCGATAGTGTTGTACCAAATTGTAAACAATGTCGATATTAAGATGTGTATACGAATGATTATTGTCAGTAATATAACAATGAAAATAACTTTGTTTATATTAACACCAATTATTGTATAATGTCGATTATTAATTTAGTTTCTTAGTTGGTTTTTCGTCTAAAATCTAATTTACGATGCAAACACTTTTTAATTTTTTTTAAGTTTCCAAAAATCCTGCTACAAGAAAACTGTGGTTTGAAGCAACTGGTAGAATTGAATGGATAGGTACTAAATGTAGCACAATTTATGTTCGCAACATTTTGCAGAAAATGATTATGTAACGCGGGTGAAACCGGCGGCGGCGGGCACAGATATTATTCATAAATTAACATGATAAAATTAATAAATACTTTTTCACGGAGTAGTTCACAATAAATTAATTAGATTATATTATGTTAATTCGACTTAACATTCGATATGGACGTGAAATTTGAAAATTTCTTTATAGTTTTTTTGCATATTGTAGCATTGTTTTACGTTTTATGTTATTCAAAATGCTATTTTTCTTTCTTTCTATTATTATGCCGTAAAACAGAGCTGCAACTAGCATAAAACTAAAGAAAATTTAAATTTCCCGGCAGTATCGGATGTTCCCCCTTAATTTGTCTTTGATTTAAGTTTATTTATATGTAATTAGGAAGTTATTCGTACCGTATCCACAACTTGAAAAAATGCAAAACTTTAATTAACTAAACTACAGTAATTTTATCGATATGATTAATCGACCTTTTGGTAGCCGTAACATATATGAGAAATAAATTGCTTTTACACGTGTGTGAGTGTACGTCCAGAGCAGTATTTGCGTTAGTGTGACAACCAATAGTAAACACGCGATGTAAGTGCGTGTGGTTTATTTGTGTGCGTAATGCGCGTACGTATTATCTCTTGCTTGTAGTGGAGAGACAAGAGTGGGAGACATGCGGCGACACGCGTTCTAATACAAATCAGGAACTACTTCCATTCTAACCTCTTTATCTGTTCTGTGGTATCTGAGATGCACGAACAAAATAAAACTCAACATATAACACCTGTTTTCTTGCACCTAGCAGTTTCCTCGCTGTAGTGAGGTGAAAAATTGTGTGTTGCGCTCGGCAGCAAGCTTTTCTGCGTCTCGTACCTTTGAAACCTTCGTTACGCTCAGGATTCAATATTTGAACCACTCGCTTCGCTCATGGTTCAACCCTAGAATCCTTCGCTTACTCAGGTTTCAATAGAAGTACTCGCGCGAAAAATCATCTTTGCAGCCTTGCTTATCAAATAACTATTTTAGCTCGAACGGTTTTGGAATACTAGGATATATTTTCTTTCTTTAAATAACTTATTTGCACTGTGTGAACGACTCGTGCGCCCAAGTAGCCGTGGACTAATGCTACAAACTTCCTTATGAGCTCAACTGCGACTAATGAAACACAATTACATTGTCTATTATTTTGATATTTCAATAGTTGAGCGGTTATAACAGTTACAGATGGGCAGACAAAAATCTAAACAACGATAATAACAGCGCCACCTATCGGAATAGTTATGAATCTATCACTCGTATGTAGCTCGGGCGAACAAACACCCCATAGTAGGTAGTTTGATGTGTGGTTGTGTGTTGTTGGTAGGTTTTGCATTGCAGTTATGCATGTATCGTTAAATATCCCTAAACTCACAAGCTAAAATTAATAATACACCTTACACAGTAATACGTTTAGAATACAGGTATAAAAGTTTAAGGATCTTACAAAAACAATGATGATTTTGATAAACAAAGCATGATTCAACATGTAATTCCTTTTTTTGTATGGATGGGAAAAACAAACTTCTTAGAGCATTGCTCTTGACTTAGAGCATTTTAGGTTAAATGCTGTCAGTCATCAAATGACTCCTGCCTATCTGGGTAGGATAGGTTAAATGCTTTATGAGGTAGGAGGTTAAATGCTCTAAGGGTGGAGCAGAAGATAGTGTCAGACTCTTACTAACTAAAACCCATCCATGTTACTTTCTTAGCCCTTTCTTTCCAGAGCAGTGGTAACCCTTTCGGACAATGGACAATCCCGCTGACAAGCCGCTGACTGACCGTATTTAATTCCTAAGCTTTAGTCGATTTATTTAGGTTTATTCTCTCTGTAGTGGCATGTAGTGGCAAAAATATTTTGACAGCTGTTGTCTTTTGACATTTATTGAAATCGAACTTGGTGTTTTTCGCTAGGTTCCCAAGTTTTTCTGTGTATTGATTTTGCCAAGCATTTAAAATTCAGAGAAAAAAGGAGACGCCTATTATGAAACGAGTTTACGTGTACAGAAATAAATCTGAACAAAATGGAAAAGTTGTGGCCGTGGAAAACACGATTGAAGCACTTAAATCGGAAATATCTAAACAGTTCGAAGAAACTCTAGAAAACTTGAGATTGTATTCGTCAAATGGCTGTGAAATTGTAGATGTGAGAGTACTTAGAGATGATGACAAGTTATATTTATGTGTTGACGGCGACGTGGAGTCGAAAAATTGTGATAATATAGTGAATTCGATGCAAAATATGGGCTTGGGCGATGGTGTTAAACCAGGCAAGGCTGTATCTGATTGGATCACTCTCAATGTTGGTGGCAAGCATTTCACTACATCTCGGTCCACACTGTTGGCCAAAGAACCTATGTCAATGTTGGCCCGAATGTTTGCTAACGACAGCAATGAGTACTTAATGACTCCGAGTGCTACAGATTCCGTTGGAGCATACCTCATAGACCGTAGCCCGGAGTACTTTGAGCCTATTCTGAATTTTTTAAGGCATGGTGATGTGATAATTGATAAGCATGTTAATCCGAAAGGTGTGATGGAAGAGGCTGTGTTTTATGGTGATTATGTTTTATGACTTGAAAGTTTAAAATATTTTTACCTCTCTCTATGCATTATAATTTATGTTCTATGTTTTTTATGATTTCTTGGGAATCGTTTGCGGTTTGTGGGTTTTCTTAGGGGTGGAGTCTGGTAGCAGAGATATTGGCCTTTTCTGGTTTGGTAAAATCTAAAGCATTATCTATACTGATATTATAAAGCTGAAGAGTTTATTTGTTTGAACGTGCTAATCTCTGGAACTATATACTCCATTTATCGAGGAAGGATATAGGCTATGTAACATCACGCTACGACCAATAGGAGCCGAGCAGCGGGTGAAACTGCGGAAGCAGCTAGTTACCTATAAATTAATATGCCTACTAATTTTTACTTAAAAAACATGGTCTAGTTCGCACACATACCAACTATTCTTCTTCCTTTTAGTAATTAGTACTGTCCCATACAATTACAATTTATGCACATTTTCCTTATGTAGTACCAGTATCCACTACTTACTCATATCTTACCATAAAAGGAATAGTTTTAATATTAATGTTAGTACAAAACTTATTTACATTTGATAAATAGTAAAATGGACTAACAGTAGCTCAGTAGTAGCACTTGCACTCACTTAGGTCCTGGGTTCAATTCCCAGGTCAGGCTTAGGGTTATTGAGTATTCCGTCTGGAATTTCTCAGTAGCAGTCCGGACCAGTTGATGTAAAGACACTTGGAGAGCCACATGTCTAGCGATGGATATGTTTTAGTTGAAATGATGAAGAAACACCTACCATCTAATCTCTTCACCACCTGTGGTTGACTAATAGAGAAAGCCTAAGGCATTAAGTCCCCCTTTGTACCTTTATTGTGTGCGAAAAGTTTAAACAAATAAATAAAATGATGATCTTGCAAACTACATTCAGACATTTTACCTCATTCCAGGTATAGACTCGATGATACCACAGTTAAACATTCTAATTGAGGAGTCGCAGAGCAGTAGTGGTACCAACCACGCTCTGACACGGATGGACGTTGTCCGTTCCATAATAATGACCCCTAATACTTGGGAGTTAAGGTTCCAAGGTGTTAACTTGTCGGGAGCTGACCTTAACAGGCTGGACCTTAGGTATATTAATTTTAAGGTATGTTTAATAATAATAAGTACCTATTGTTATTTAAAAAGCCAATTTTATGTCCATATTATGTCATCATTCTCCTGCCTTTATCCCAATTTATTTGGGGTCACCCACCCGAGCGTGACGATTTAGTTTTGTTCACTGTTATAAAGAGTGCAAAGTATGGCTAAAAAAAAACCAATTTCAGTCAAGGAGGTTATGCTTGCGCTTCTTGTCATTCAAAGCAATTCATTCAAGACAATCAAAGCTGTTAAACAAAAATGCCTGTAATCATTTAAATAAAAGATTATTAAGATCATGATATCCGTGGAATACTTTATGCAGTCAAAAGTTAAAATAAAAATAATAAACAAATACTTATTCTTAGGTTTTCTTTTTCAGTATGCTTGCTTGTCCCGCTGCAACTTAAATGGTGCCAACTTATCGCACTGCTGCTTGGAGCGCGCAGACTTATCCCATGCCAATTTAGAGGGAGCCCAGCTTTTAAGTGTTAAAGCTTTATGTGCCAATATGGAAGGTTAGTACGTTGTCATGAAGTAACGAGTAATGAAGACCTATGCTTCGACAGATAGAGCAGACAAAAGGGTTAATAACTAAAAACTATTTTTATCCGTCAGCTAGGTTATTTAAAAAAATTGGATACGTATTTTTCCTTTCTCCTCATACCTAACCCAAAGATTACGTCGATGCATTGTGTTAAAATGTGGCATGACGTCACTCCTTTGTAGATTTTATACTGAGTTGTGACGTAGCGCGCCCCCACTGCCAACTTTAATGCGTTTTATCATTATGTATTAAGTCATTTTTTAGTAACATGATAAAATAAAAAATACGTGTCTAATATTTTTTATTATCTGACTGACGGACTAAATATAATTTTGGTTTTTTACGCTGTCATCATCCATATTGTAATTAAAGTCTGAAGTATAGTCCATCAGATTTTAATGGGTAAGATAACGTGTCGTATGTCGAAGCTAGTCCCCAAAATAAGCTGATTTCTGTCTCTAAATACTTCGAAGCTGGAGTCCTTTTCCGAAAGACTCTCAAATTGGCAGATTGTGGCTAAGCAGAGTTCGAGGTTATGTCGGAAACACTTTTAAAAACTCATTACGAGGAAATAATGTATGATCACGCAAAATGTTGGTGTGCAA
The DNA here is from genome assembly GCA_951799385.1 of Hyppa rectilinea. Classification (NCBI taxonomy): domain Eukaryota; kingdom Metazoa; phylum Arthropoda; class Insecta; order Lepidoptera; family Noctuidae; genus Hyppa; species Hyppa rectilinea. The sequence goes on along the minus strand of OX637322.1, from coordinate 9,358,968 downwards.
AAACTAACGACGTGGAAATACCTGTAGGGACCAAGTAATGGTCACGTCGTCGTCTACAATTATTTTTATTTATTTTAGTCTATTTGATGGCAATAGGTTCGCCCCCTATTACATGGGACTTATACATAACTGGCGAAATGTAGGTGTACTAATAGGTACACCTCTGCCCAATACTTCGGGGAAACAAGGCGTGATGTTTTATTTCATTCTATTGAGGAAACTTATAGGTAACTTATCACTACATAGTATAAAACAAAGTCGCTATTTTTGTCTGTTTGTTTGTCTGTATGCTTAAATCTTTAAAACTACGCAACGGATTTTGATGCGGTTTTTTTTAATAGATAGAGTGATTCAAGAGGAAGCTTTATATGTATAATTTGTCGACATATTTTGCGGGCGAAGCCGCGGGCGGAAGCTAGTACAGTATAAGATTAAAGGCCATTACGAGTTTCCACGGATAAAAAATAACTGCGACTAATAATAAAATGTCCATCATTGTCAGAATAAAATATCCAGATTACTTAATTATAATTATTGTCTATGATTCCAGGTGCCAATTTGAAAGGTTGTAACATGGATGATCCCATCGGATCAAGAGCATTGATGGAAGGTGTCAACTTAAAAGGTAAATTTATAAATCCTATAAAATACAAGAATCCCTCTTTCACTGAGGAGGCATGTGCCCCTGCATGAACCATAGGCTGATCATTATGTACGTCGACTGGCTCAATACTTTAGGTAACGTTAGTGCGACCGCTGAGCTGGGAGTCGTGGGTTTGATCCCCAGGTTGAACAAAGTGCTTTTATCGGTGATAGCAATAAAGTTTGCCTTCTATAACATCATCTACCTAGCCTTTTCCCAACTATGTTGGGGTCGGCTTCCAGTCTAACCGGATGCAGCTGAATACCAGTTTCTTACATGGAGCGACTGCCTATCTGACCTCCTCAACCCAGTAACTGGGCAATACGATACCCCTTGGTAAGACTGGCTGTCATTTTATCGGGCCTCTGACGACCCGTAACGACTGTCAAAGATGCACAAATGACAGCCGGGAACAACGGCTTAACAAGCTTTTGCCTTCTATAACATGATTCTTAAAAATAAAAGGGGAGGTGTGAATGTACTGTAAACACACTTAAATTATACCTCTGTCTACTAAATATAGGCGTAATATTATGTTACAATTTAAGAACATATCAAGTACTTTTTTTCCATATTGTTTGACAGGTGCAAACCTAGAGGGTAGCAACATGACGGGCGTCAACTTGAGGGTGGCAACACTGAAGAATGCCAACCTACAGAACTGTGATCTAAGGGCTGCCGTCCTTGCGGGGGCTGATTTAGAGGTCTTTATAAATAAAATAGTATTACCAAGCTATTAATGTACAGACGCCAGCACATCAAGCTATCCCTAACTGTCAAATTTTCTCAATTAAAAATGAACCTTATGTCTTTGCAATAAAGTTGAAATACTATCAAAGAAATTTGACAGATTGTGGTAACTTGATGTGCTGGCCTCTGTACCTTTAATCGAAAAGGTCAAGTGCCAGTTTATTTTGTAAAAATCTCACCGTGAAAACTTGGGTGAAGTGAGCTGTAATTCCACCTGATGCTAGGTACTGACACTATTGACAGGTCACTTCTCCTCAATTTTCACGTTGAGTTAGTCACAGACTACCTTACACAATACATATTCTATAGCATATTATAATCCATGCCATCTAGAACTCATCACTGACCGCAAAAAGTTGTACTTAGGGCTCACACTGCGATGCGAATTCGCAACTCCAAAAGTTACTAACCATTTCCCTACACATCAAGCCTCATTCGCAGTTTTTTGTGTTTTTTGTTTTTTTTAAGCATTGTTGCAAGCAACATTTTTGATACTCCATTTCAGTCCGCAATTATTTTCTGTTACCAAGTATTATCGCACTCATAGGTAACAACTTATAAAGTTTCGATGCGCAAGACCAGCGTGTTTATTTTTCTGCACACATAAATTGAAATCGTTTTTCTGTCTGTGTGACAGTGACCACGTTGTTCTACTAAACTACCTACCCAACGATTTTGGATGTGGTTTTACCATCATTATAAAGAATGTATTCCGGAAGGTTTACGTGTATAAAACATTTATATTATTCCTACAAATATTAAATATTAAAGAAATCTCTATTTTTTGTCAAGCTTTTAAAACGGTCTAAAGCATGAGTGGGTCGGTATTTTTAAAAATAAAATTATAATATCAAGCTTGTTCTATTTCACTGCAAGACGTCATAAACATGACAGACATCTGCAGACTCAATATCAGAGATATCATTGTATGGCATAGTGGTTACAAACCTTACTAAATGCCTAACGCTAGTACCGCGGTACTTGATTTTCCATTACACCTTTGGAATTATTTACTATCGCACTGAAAACCGCTAATATATAGTATAGTTTCAATAATCGGACTTGTTTGTCGAACACAATGCCACATTTTTCCTTTACTTGACCCTTCATTTGTTTCATGATTAAAAATTAATCTCATTTTTTTTTGTTCTAGTGTTGCGATTTATCGGGCAGTGACCTACATGAAGCGAATCTCCGTGGTGCCAATCTTAAAGACGCGGCTTTCGAACTGATGCTCACCCCGCTCCATATGTCCCAAACTATCAGATAAATTTATTTATTCTTCTTTTAATAAATGTTTACGTTGACGCTCTATTTTTATTATATGCCCCAACAGTCTTACCAAAGCTAAATGAGTCGGAAAAAAAACATTAATTTGGATAATGGGAGAAATATGGGGCAACAGCTGTTGCATGTCTTTCTCATAAATTGTGCCAGATTACCTATTCAGAAGGAAAACAACGTGTTTTGTAAACGATATTTATAAAGGCTAGTAACCTTTTAATAAAAAATAACGAGACTGAAGCGCTGTTTTACCTAATTATTAAATTGCTATGAAATCTTAGGTACACCTAATAGCTAAGCAAGAGCAAGACGTCCCTAAGTCCTAGAAATAAGTATGTGTGTTGCATTCTGAAGATAAAGCATATCTCTGGAAGCGCTGAAACGCGCTACACCAGTTATGATTATGACAAAAGGGGGTAAAATAAAATAGTTCATTTCATTGTTTTCATTTGTTTCTACCGATATAGATTTTTCTCACTCACTACTTGGAAAATGGGTAAATGAGAACATACTTGATACTATTTTGCTATACGGTTGGGTAACCTGTAGATAGAGTTGCATATGAAACAGTAAAGATGGCTGTCAATAGTGTCAAATGATTTTTGTGAACATCAAAATATCCGTAAATTTCCACAAATAAAAACAATATATTATCAGTTTAGCGTTTTACAATCCATAATGGCACCGTGGCTTCCCTCTGATTTGAGATTATAGATATAATCTTCGGGTTTTACAAAGAGTGTGTTTAGTCGATCGCTAATAAAAGGTTTTAGTAACAAACGCGCAACTCTAAAACGTTTTTGTTGGCAGGTTGGTGGCATTTGTTTTTTATTCGCGACTTCGCGTTCTATTTTTGTGTGTGACGGTTCCGTCCGGCGGAGAAGGATTAGATTTTGCAAATAATTTTGATGGTTTTCGTTTAGATCATCGAAATCCCTGCAGAAGAGCTCCCGATTGCGGTAAATTATCAAAATGCAGAACGGAGACGGTACGCCAACGGCCGCGGATAACAGTAAGTTTTCCATTTTGTTGTTAAAAATAATGGAATAACAATCATTATTCCACTGTTTTATTTACTCATTTAGAGAATATTCTAGTTGAAATGCGTGTAAAAATGCGTGAAAAATGTTTTCGTTGTAGAGAAGCACATGTATTTCGAAATACCCGCATACAATCGATGATGAAAACTGCGAAGTTTCTTCGACGCACCTATTAAAAAATATTGTAGAATCGAATTGCAGCTGTAATTTCACTTGCGTTTGAATGTTTCGTGCATCGATTACCGCGATTTGGGTTGTTTCCTCGGCTTGTAATTATTGATACTGTGGGTAGCTTAATTGGAGTGTGAAGTATGATTCACATTCTTCTTGTCTGCCCACCTCTTTTGTAAAAATGCAACTGATTTATTAGGTAGTAAAATAGCGTGGAGTACAATGTACTCCGAATTGGCGGCAGTATGTCATATTAAAAACGCAAGAAAGTTGGACTGATGCAGTTATTAAAAAATTTAATTAACCAAGGTACCAAGTTGTGTTCATGTGTGAGGTCATTTTAGATTTTCTATTTGCATTGAATCATCAGTTTGAAGGTCTGATTATGCAGGTAGTTGCCTCATCTATCTTTATAGATATGAGTGTGCAATTAAGGAATTCTTTACTTAGTAAAGCTTTGCATATTTTTTTTATCTACCTACACATTATGGATTATCGGGGACAATTTATTTTAGTGTGGGCTGCATAGGTCATGGTTAAATTATTTATCGGTTCTCAGCTTTCCTGATTATTAACTTGTTATTTCTGTTTATCATTAGCATTTATCTTAATGGGTGTACAAACTTATGTTATAAATAATGAGTTTGTGCATTGGTTTATCACTTGCATTCGTTGTAATGTCAATATAATTTTAATATTGCTTGACAAAATTTACATACAATCTAATTTGATGACACTCTTCAACATTGGAATCATAGGGATACATATTTGGTTGATCATAACTCAATTTTCTCAATTTTGCTGAACTAAAATACTCTCTCTAAGTAAATAATTCTCGTAAGTATTAGTAAAATATTGTAGCGGGAAGCAGATGCCCCACAGAAAAAAGTACAGGTAAAATTAAAGATTAAAGTGTTTTTTTTTCTTCAACCTGTACTTTTTTGTACAGAGGCCAGCACATCAAGCTACCACAATCTGTCAAATTTCTTCGATAGTATTTCAACTTTATTGCAAAGACATAAGGTTCATTTTTAATTGAGAAAATTAGACAGGGATAGCTTGATGTGCTCGCGTCTGTACATTTTAATAAAATAATAACATTATTGAGTTTTGTCAGTTTGGATGTACATTCTAGTGCAACAGATGAAAACTACAAATTTGTATGACATTTGGCACACAGATAATTGAACCTGGATTAACAAATAAGCTACTTTTAATACTGTGGGGTATCTTCTGACATCCATGCAAACCAAGCCGCAGGTAAAAGCTAACAGCTTATTAAAAACCCTAGTAAGCAAAACAAATCCTAATCCTTATCATAGTGCACATTTGTACAAATATTTCAATCTGGGTAACAAAACTCTATTAAAGAAAACATGTTCTGTGTGTGTGACACAGGTGTTGTATTTCATCCATATAATGTACTCACCTTGGATCGCACAAAGTTTTCTATGCCACTTGTTTACCAAGCAAACAATATAGTCATGAGGCTTAATGCTTGTTTAATTTGGTTTGATTTTATTTTCATAGTTTTAGAATTTAGGTAACATAGGTAAGTACTTACTACTTTTTTGGTAAAAAAAAACCCATAACATAAAGTAAACTTGGAAAGTTGCTTCAATCTTGCTGACTGGCTAAATACGAGAAAGACATGTGTATTAATGGATAATTCCCATGACGAAAATAAATAACAAACTGCCTCAGCAATACATTTTTTTATTTATTTTCGTCATTTTCGTTTTCAAATCCTATTTCTAATCAGGTGATGCAAATTGTTGGGTTCTGAAGTAATATTATTACTTATATTTTGTTTGACTTGCAACGGGATTGAAAAAGACGAATAAAATGAAGCATGGCGTCTTTTTCTGCACTTGAACTTCAACTGAACTGTGCCGCGGTTAGCAAGGTCGCGCAATACAAGTCATATTCTATGATCAATAAACCTTTCTTTGTAAACATAATGGCTGTAATTTTATAGTTATATTAAAATAGTAGTTTGTTTTCTTGTTATTCACCGTTACCATACTGCCATACTGAAGATATTTGACTTGATCGCAAACTGCTCAGTATGAGTGTGGCTTTGACAAAAAAGTTTTGTTTGCTTTGTCTATTTGTCTGTGGTGCTGACGAGTACATTGGGGCAAAGATAGATGTTTGAAATGGATATTTCCTGACGGGTTTGACTGTTACATAACATTATAATTATGACAATCAAAGGCGGAGCACGGCACTTGCCCCCCCCCCCCCGGGGTTATTTTTATGTACTGTTGAGATTCCATCACATCACAGTACATACTTAGAAGCAAATGAAAACTTGAAGTATTACGCTTCGAGTTTATTCCTAAAAGTTATTGTCGATTTTTGTGCCCTTAGGTATGCCCCAGAAAAAGATCCTGAGTTCGGCTATATGTAGAAAGAAATTTAATTTATGTTGAGGTATATTATGGAGTTGCACTAAATATGTATATTAGAACTTAAGAAAGAGAATGAAGTTTGAACTGACTGTAGAGAACTAGAGACCTACAATAATATACCTACATTCGGTTTAAAAATTTGTATCCCGAAATTTAAATGTTAACTTGGTTATTTGGCCGCTCAATAAACATCGTCTCATTATTTTGTTAATATTACGGCTAATCAGAGCAAACTTACTTAGAATAAGCTCACCCCATGAAAAAAAAACAAAAACTGACGTCAATTTTAGTTCAGTTATGTTTGTAAAAACCTTAGGCGGGTCCAAAGATTAGTCCTTAGAAGATTTTCAATTTACCTACGGGTATTATGAACTCTTCTTTGATCCGCATAATATCGTACTGTCCATTCAGACTGCAGGGTGACGCATTAATCAATTTGACGGCCATAGGTCGGCTACGTTAGCTTATTGATGCTGGCCAGTAACAACCTAATAAATCTAGACTTTTATTATACCTTACCAACACTTGAAAAACGAATAAAAAAAATACTCAAGACATTTTAGGCGACCATGACGCGCCCACAAAAAATAAATAATTGACAAATAAAATAGAACATCACGGCCAACCTACTTTTTTTGGCAACAAGCAAATAATAATATATTGTCGCAATAATATTCCCATTTCAATTTCGAACTTCAATAAATTCACCGTCTGCAACGTTTTATTGGGTGTCACCTATGCCACGCACGCGCATTGTTGATAACTTGATAGGCTAACAAGAGATCTATAGTGCGACAGAGATCGCAATCAACGTGGCTAAATATTGAAACTAACGTTAAATGTAGGTACCGGACAGGTTTTTGACATCTACCCTTGACAATTAATGTTGCCAACATTCACAAAGATATTTATTGGACTGTAGTTTGATGCAACGTCTCTTCCTGTGACTACCTTAAATGGGACAACGCTATAATTCCCGAGAGTAGTCATGTGCTGATTTAAAATGTATGTGACCAACCGTCCGTATGCCAAACGTCTTTAGAAAGTAGTACTTACCAACTTCTGCCCGTGACATCGTACCTACTTCAGAAATTTCTTGTTCTAACATAAAATATACAGACATAACATGATCGAAAATACTGTAGTTTTACTTCTAAGAATTTTCCGAAACGCATCAGTAGTTTCGAAAATTACCACTACTAAAAAACTCACTTTACCTGTTCATAAATTAAGTATAGATAGATTTTAGCAAGATTTGGTGAATCTCGATAATTCGCGATAAAAATGAAGAAATTGCATTTCTTCTAAACATATCCATACGTCACATTATATCTTCGCTTCAAATACTATCAGTCATGCACTGAACAGTGTTATGTCGTACATAACGTTTATACAGCGATACAATAACGTTTATATGACTACAAAACGCGTTAATGCAATTTACAGTTTTACTACTCTACGTATAACATAACCAACTGTTGAATATAACGGTCATTTACCTTAGATTTAGAAATGCACGATCATATTATTCGCTTTTTAAAAGCTTTTATTTTTCTTTTACTTATCGTGGTGACCCAATTTTGAAATCGTGGTTTATTCACTAGTGGAAAATCAATTAAAAACATTCTTCTTTGGGCTCATACACACGGACGACACGTGCAACGGTGAATGGCAGAAACAACTGCAGCCCTCAACACACTAAGCGGGATTGTCCGAAAGGGTTACCGCTACCCCGGAACATAAAGGGCTAAGGCAGGAACATGGGTGGGTTTTAGTCAGTAAGAGTGACTCCTCCCGCTCAAACCCTCAACAGGCGTCGACGGTAGCCGTCAAAATGTGGTCAAAACCGTCGAATTCGAGCCGCTGAGTATTAGAGTAGGTACGATGCTCATTGAATACATTGAGCGGCATTTTGTCGATGGCAGCTGTCAACGGCTGCAGTTGGGTCTGCCGTTGACACGTCGAGCATTTACGAAGGCCCTTTACTCACAATATTTAAAAATAGCTTTTTCTCATTGTTAATTGATCGGTAACATAATTTACGTGAAATATTAATGAAGGACAACGTTTGCAACACCACTTCAGGGAAAGTCCAGGTGACTGACTTGGATCAGGAGGCGTTAAATTGTCGATTGTTTTACGCCACTCTTGTCTAGATCTACTCCACTAACTACATCTAGTCATCGACACATCTTGCCAAAAATCATCCTACGCTCCGTGTCCACTCACTAACAAAACAAAATAGAAACGTTCAATGACCCGCTATAAAGATACTGTCCACCAACTTTCAGCCAAGAAACCGGTGCCGGAGGAGATAACGAAGCATTCGTTCCGGCTGAAAGTATGGCGTCATCTGGAGACCAACGGGCTGGCCATGTTCCCGCGCCCCGTGTACAATCGCATCCCCAACTTCAAGGGGGCTCCGGAAGCTGCCGCCAAACTTGCTGAGCTGGAGGTTTTCAAGAATGCCAGCACCGTGAAAGTCAACCCTGATAAGCCGCAGGAGGCTGTGAGGTAAGTGGCTATCGTAGAACTTAAGACTGACTTATAATAGAACTTCTGTTCGTCTTCTTCGAGTCGCCTAACGCATACATTGCCACTATTTTTTGCCAGATGCTATTCTAAGCTCAGTGCCTTCGACACGCATTGAAATGTATGGACAATAACCACATATTTGTGTTGAAGGCACTGGCTTAGAATGGATCAAAATGTATTGAGTATCTACGTATGTGTGTGAAAGGCACTGTGAGATAGAACAGAAAACACACAGCTGTGTTCATGGCCGTGTATGGATTAAGCATTAAATACCAAGAAGTTCCGAACGTAATGGATCGGAACTTCTTGGTATTTGCTTTTTTTTAATTTGGTATAAAACAGCCGTTGACTGACAATTCTCTACGATAGAATTAGTACTAAACTAGACTTTACCGCTCTAAACATAGGTCAGTTTTGCTAATAGTGGGTAGTAGGACCATATAAAGTAAACGAGTTTTTTTTGTTGTTTCATAATGTCTAAGAACTCTCAAACTGAAAGCATTTACTTCAAATAATAAATAACATCTCCCAATAAGAAACTCGAAACAAGCTTGGCGCTGTTGGAACAACGTCAAATGCAAACATTTACAGAATTAAGTAGTAGGTATCGACCTTGAAAAGCGACTGAATAAATTATGCAGTCTGTTTAATTGACAATTTCCAAGAAAGTCACGATTGTAGGTTTAGGGGAATCAGATAATAACGTACCTACATTGATCGATAGATTGCTGCATAATTTATGTTTATCGATATTCCAAGCTAGGGGCGTACCGTTTCAAGTGCAATCTAATTTATTATAAATTAATTGTGACACTGAGAAAGTAAAATATAAGTTTTTGAACGCGAAGAAAGTCAAGCACGACGCGAATTAAAGTGTACATAGCGCTCGCATTTGTACCTCTTATATCATCCTTTCGTGCAGTTGGTGCGTTCCGCGCTGCTGGTTGATTGACGGCTCTCAGCCTAGACTCGCACCAGTCTCGCGAATTTAAAACGATACCTTTATCTCGCGTCGTGCACAGTTGATTCGAGTTAGCCGGCGAGCACGGGACACATTCCAGAACTCATATAATACACGGCTAATTTTAGATTATAGCATAGAGGTGTCTCACCGAAACGCCTAAATAGTCTTAACTGAAAGAATTACATCCAGTCTTTAGCTGGTTTTACAGTTTTAATTGGCATAGCCAAGCGAATAAAAGAAATTATTAATTGATGATTGCATTAGCCTGTTATTTACTTTCACTGTTGCTATGAAGAAACACAATATTTCACATAACATTACTGTGTTTCATAAAGCGGAGTCAACGCCCTCTGTGTTGGTAACACAAGAGTTTAGGGAATGGGTGGGTGTGTTGAACATTTTAGTACAATACAAACAACACATTAAGTTACTCCAATAGATAAAAACTGCGGGGTAAATGAGAAACACTCTTGCTCTAATGTGCTTTTATTTTGACAGTTAAAAAAAATATATTACGGTATTAACGTTGTTGAGCAAATATTTTTTCGAAAATATGAAACAATGAAAATTGGCAATAGCCTTCAAAATTATTCAGTTTGTGATTGATATAGTACACAATTTGGATGGTTGTGTGTCTGTCCGAATGAACCGTGAACTGCCGCTCTGGAATTTGGAGTACGAATTGCTCAAATATACTTCCTTTGTTCCTCAAGTTGTCGTAGCGAGACTAACACCACATGACTATCGTTTAAAATCCCAAGCCGATAGTTGTGATTGTATTTCTCTAATAGCCAATAAATTTCTCAATTGGAGCGCGAGATTGAAACTCGGCTTCAAGGGTGACAGGCGGTGAACTAGCTGTATAAAATACTAGCTTCTGCCCGCGACTTCGTCCGCGGAAAATTGCGATATACTGTAACTGTTTAGGCAGCGCATGCAAATAATTCTGTTTTCGGAGGTATTTCTTTCCGACTTGCTAGACGAAAATTGCGATAGCTTGGCTAATATGTATGATATAAATATAATTTATAGCCTATAGCACTCAGGAATAATGTAGCTTTCTATCAGTGAAAAAATTTTTGAAATTGGATCATTAGTTCCGGAGATTACCCCCTACATACAAACTTACAAATTTTACCTCTTTATAATATTAGTATAGATTAAACATCTGATGGACATCTCGAGTTAGCTATATCTCGAGTTATTATGTCCGATGGAACGGTCGAATATTAGTAATTGTTCATTACCATTTTCCAAGTAATTACCCGTTTTCTTTACATAACGTTCTGGGAGAAAATAACCTATTAAATCTGAAGGTATGTCTAGCGTTTACGATTTAGCAGTATTTTCTGCCACTTGGATCCTTGCATTATGGTAGTGTATCCATAGCCAGGTGAGGAATGTAAGGTTATCGTCCGTGATAACTTTACATTCCTCACCTGGCTATTACCGACTCAAACAAACACTAGGTTTTTTCCAAGTACCGTGATTCGGATCAGATTTACCTATATTCCATTTATAAATAGCTTTAGACAAATAACGGCTAAAACACGACAAGACATTGTGTTCAAATTACTGCACTTTACAGATTTTTATTTTTGGAAACTGTAAATAGATTTGTATTTAAAAATGGAAAAAATTGTGAAATAATGAAGTTTATATCGAAATAACGAAAGTTATAAACTTTGTCTAATGTTATAATGAAATGGAGTACAGTTGCACCACCTAGCCCATGCACTGCCATGAACACAGCTGTGTGTTTTCTGTTCTATCCCATAGTGCCTTGAACACACATACATGCTCAAAACATTTTGATCCATTCTAAGCCGGTGCCCTCAACACAAACATGTGTTTATTGTCCATACATTGTCATGGGTGTTGAAGGCATTCGGTAGGGATTTTGGCGACACGTATGCTTGCTGAAGGCACTGAGCTTAGAATAGCACCTGACCAAAAATAGTGGCAGTGTGATAGTGATGTGTAGACTAGAATCGAGATACACTAGATCTGTCAATGTGGGTAGAGGGAGACAACTCTCGCTACTGCAGAGTACTGCAATACATAAATTAAGAGAAGGGCATATAGATGAATTACATATTTACGATACTTACCTACATAATATTTTTTGTGTATATACAAAGTATGTAGAAAACCAGAGTGCCCAAGTACATTGATTACTTACGCAACCCATGACCAATATCTTGGGTAACGCATTCCATACCTATTCAGTGTTTTATAACTTTCTGCTTTATTACATAAATCGCTGCAAGCCGCTGAAAATGTATACGTTCTGCTAACTAAATTGAATCTACATTATAATGAGCATGTTACGATATCGGTGTGACTTACGATTTTCTTTTTCAAATAAGTATAATTAGTTCGTTACATATTATTTGATTGGAAAACTGAAAATGTTTGGTAGGCCGCGTTATAGTTTTGTTTATAAGTATATAAATCACAGATAATAAAATACATCTAGTACAGATACCCAATCCCATACAAAGAAATGACACCTCCCAAGTCTGACCAGGTTGAACTAGAGATGGGCAATCAACCGGGTTTAAACCCGTTTACTGGGTTTAAACCCAATAAAAACCCATTTATTCCCTCCCACGGGGTTTTTATTCGGGTTTTTATTGATTTGGGGAAATTTATCAATTTAAACATGGTAAATGTTAATATTTGTGAATAATAGTGACAGCCTTAAAAAGTTTAAAAAATAATAAAGCTGCTCTGCAAAGCTTGGCTGTAGATGAAACTGTGAATATCCCTCGTGATTTAAAAAGAAAACTGCTGGAGGAAGAGTTTTGGAACAAAACGGAGGAATCCATCAAAGTTATAGAACCTATAACAGAATGTATATTTGAATTAGAGGGAAATGATCACCTTATAAGCAAAGTATTTTTAACATTTAAAAATATAAAATCTAAATTAGAATTTGTGCTTCCATCCATAACAATGTTGAGTGAAGACGAGAAGAATGAAATTTTAGTATCAGTAGATTTAAGGGCAAGTATGTGTGTGAAACCTATACACATGGCAGCATACATGCTTGACCCTAGAGAGCAAGGTTTGCAGCTCAACCAAGTACAAGAACTTCTAGCCATGGAGTTCATATACAATGAAGGACAAAGGCTGATCTCGCTAATTATAAAGCTAAATAATGCTTCTGGGGTAAACAGTTTGTTTGGCGATCTCTGGGAGATATTGAACCAGTTGTGTGGTGGAAAGGTATATGCAGCTCGACACAGCTGAGCAAAGTAGCTATGAGGATTCTTACGGCACCATGTACGTCTGCAGCAACGGAACGCACATTTAGCGCTCAAGCAAACGTCCACAGCATAAAACGGAATCGTCTTACTGCGGAAAGAGCCGCCAAAATAACGTTTGTTTCTTACAATTGGAATATTTTACACAGAAAGACTGTAAACGAAAGTATAAATGATGATCAGATTAGTGAGGAAACTCCAACACCACATGGAAGTTCACCGCTAACCGAAACGAATGCAATTGAGGACGAGGTATTCGCGCCATCTCAATTGGAAGCAACGACATCAAATGCGTTAGAATTCATAAATTGTGGACAATCTGATAATACTAATTCTGCGACCGACACTGACTCTGAATAAATGTAAATTGCTCATGTTACTTGTCTAATTTGATTAAAAATTCAATCACTTACCCATTTGTTTTATTTAAGTCATCGTCCTCAAGATTTTTGAAGAAAAAAAAGGTTTAGATTAGATTATATATGTTTCTTTGGATAGCCTTGAAAGATGTAGTGAAGAATGTTAATTCCGGTTTATAGGATCGACTCTGAGATCAGCAGTAGACTTATATGCTTGATCATACAATGGGCTGTGATGAAATACTTGCATAAATAACACAATTGTTGAAATATCATGTTCGAAGAGTAAGTTTTCAAACTTGATGTGCTGTTAAATGCATCACTATCAGTGATATTTATACTCCAAAAAACACTAGAAGTAACTAAATCGTGTTAGGTCCATGATCGAAGATATTAGTGAAAGTACTTAATTTAGACCCGCTGTTTGGGTTTTTATTCGGGTTTAAACCCATTTAAACCCAAAAAACCTGGTTTAAACCCGTTTCCGCCCATTGGGTTTAAACCCTCTGCCCATCTCTAGGTTGAACTGACAACTTATCTTTCTTCCTCCTTGTTTTCAACGGATTCAGCATCAGCGACCCATTAATTGCTAGTCTGTAGTTGTACAACGCTATCTAGAAGAAATTCATTCATAGAAGTCTGCGTAGATAGCAGGAATATAAAATGTAATTAAAAATTATAAATAAGTACCAAAAATTTCTTTCCCTAAAATGAACAACTCAACGTATGTTCTCGTTATCACTCTGGTTACAGAAAGGAGAAATTGAGTAAAACGCCATCAATTTCAAAGATCTCTAAAAAAAAGTCTGGAAGGATCTACATTGTATGTCATTCGAATTGAAATAGATGGCTTCATTTATCTTTTTTTGTTGCAAATACGTGATTTATGAGTGTAAATAGATAAATCAACACTAAACAGGTAGGTTTTCATTTTTATTAATCCTACTTCGGCAAAAATTTCAGTGATGGTCAATTTCGTAATAAATTGTTACCTACCTATTAAATTTTTTCAAGACTAATTACTTATAATTTGTGAGACCCCAAAATGTACCTACTTTTAATTGGGCTTGTACGATCATAAACTAACAAAGGGACGTTATTAAAAAAAAAGGTTGAAAAAATATTGATTTTTGGTTTCCATATTAACCGTGTTAATTTTCATTATCCTGAAACGATATGCGAATGCACCGATATTTTTTAAGTACGCGCCGGTCACAGTAATTATGAATACGCAATAGAAATGGTGCGAAGTGATAAATTACAGAAACAATTACTGTTTCAGTATAAGATTAAAACATAAAAAAAATATATATTTCGTTCCGAGTAAAATAATAAGTCCATACTAAATTAGCTAAATAGATAAAAAAAAACTGTCAAAAATCTGAATTTCAGTCAAAATCAATTTATAATCATTATTAATAAATATAACAATTAAATTGTCACTGAAACTTCATGATACCGCTTATCAATAGGTTTAAAAGTTCCGGGAATTCTGTGGATATTTCTTTGGTTAATCTGATACTATATAATCATGTACATACCTACCTACTTAATGAATTTCTTGTATATTAATTTGACCCTGTGTGAATGTGGCAGTGAGTTATCTCTGATAGATAACTCATTGCCTACTATGTAGGCTACATTAACTGCATACATGTTACGTTTCTGAGTTAGGTATATTTATTTAAAATATGAATATAAATCATCTGTCTTTTCCCATCTGTTGGGGTCGGCTTCCAGTCTATATAACGGTCCAGCATGACGAGAACCTCGTGAAAGCTGAAAAAGATAAGCAGACGAAGTATATCGACCTGACTCGCTAGGTTGTCGACATGTGGGATGTGGCTACAGCAATCATTGTACTGTTAGTCGTGGCGGCCAATGGCATAATAGCCAAGACCTTCGACCAGCATCTGAAGAGGTTCTCGTTAGGCAGTTGGATCAAGGGTTTGATCCAGAAAGCGGTACTCTTGGTGCGTTTAGTTAGCTTGGACCATGGACCCGATACTGGTGGGCTACTTAGGTACTATACTTAATATTTTTGGATGTTTTTATAAAAATATTTAAAAATGTGCTTAATAGTATTGTATTCAAACGAAATAAAAGAAAATATGTTCTAAATTGTTCTGGAATTAATAAACATAAGAATGAGTCCAGGTTTTTCAATAACTTGTCCTTATCCCTAAAGGTGCCTACTGGTTACATCGATTACGTTGATCGATACCAATCTTTCTCGATTGTATCTTGATGGAAATCTTATTACGACGATATCAATCTTCTTGCCCAAGTTTCTGGAACATTATCGATTGTCATAAAATACAGGGATAATAAAACGCAAAGGATTTACTTATATTACCTAAAACATAATTTTAACATTATGTTCAAAATATGTTTAAACCAATCAACGCAGGCCATTCGTAGTCCACTGCTGGACATGTCTCTTCCAGGCTAAGTCAGAACACCTTGCCCTCCGCCTTCGGCATCCAGTCTGTCCCAGTCACCAGTTAAAGCTCGTCGGAGTATCTATGGGAGCGTCCCACTCTGTTTATCAATACGCGGTTTCCACTCCAGGAGTCGTCTGCTCCACGGGCCATCGGTTCTTCGACTTGCTGGCTAGCCCACAGCCACGTCAGCTTACGTACTCTGAAAGCTATGTCGATAACTCCGGTTCTTTTCCGTATAATTAAAATATGTTAGTTTGACAATAAAACTCCAATGTGAGAGAAATAAACAGAGAAATAAAAAGGAGCAAATGATTACATTTGTGTATTTACTGTTCTGAAACCATTTATAATCGTAAATCAACTGTTGGAAGGTTCGTTTGTTTGTTAATACGATAGTTAAACCTACTCAACAAGGCGTATCCACTTTCACGTAATTACTAGTTATATCCAGTACGATGAAGCGGGGCATTATGAAACTTGTGTCGTTAACAGTAGCTTGACTGTGTTTACTTGACTGGCAGCTAACTAACACTCGATATCTGAAAGATTGCTCAAAGCTATTCTAAGACGTCAAATCCTGCTGCGATTGGTTGAGGAAAAACGAAAGCTGATCACATCAATTGACATGCCCTGGGATATGGCAACATAATATTCATTTAATCAGGCTTCAGCGGTTACGCTTCTGAAATCTTAGTCTTAACTTTTCGTTTGTCAAATCCCATAAAAATCGGCCGGGAGACTCGCAGACGAAGGGCTTTGTAGAAATTGAAGACCATGCATGAAATTTGCCATTGAAACAAAATTTTGTTCAGAATACGAATAGCCTTTTCTTTGAATATGTCGTGCTTAAAACAACTGGCTTTGTGTATTAGTTTCTATTTTACTATATTATCATTTCAAACCTTAGTTTGACAAATTATAATTTCTCTATAAAAGTATATGATACAATAATAATGTGATAGGGACATAAATTGTAGTATCTAGTAGTAAGCAACTGTGTGTCTTTTTAAAATGATTAATCTGGATGAAATAAATGTATGTACTGGAGAGACCTGAAAAAAAAACCTTTTGTTTTAAAAGCTTCGATTCCCATTTTTAACCGACTTCTAAAAAAGGAGGAGGTTCTCAATTCGACTGTATATATATATTTTTTTTATGTTTGTTCGCGCATAACTCCGTTGCTTGCCAACCGATTTGAAAAATTTTTTTTTTGTTGGAAAGGGTATACTTCCCAAATGGTCCCATAAAATTTTTATCGAAATCGGATAAGCGGTTTTTGAAAAATCAACAAAATATTCCTACTTAATATATGTGGACGATGTTCTAATAAGTTCCTGTCACTGTAATTTACATACCAGGTAGTGGGCAGTAGTATTAAAAAAAATTCTGGGTTGTGTAGGTACTACCACAACTAAAAAGTGAAAAATAAAAACTAAGTCTTCGGTTTTGTATTTTAATTTTTTGCCACCGACTTCCGAAATCAAAATTATTTTTCACTTTGTAGTGTTTTTTTTGGAAGTCTGTTTTATTTTTTGTAAATAAGTTTTTATAGAATTTAAGTCATTGACTGCCACGCAGCAGACACAATAGAAAAACTATTGTTCGCGGTGACCGCGTTGGCGCTCAACGTGTTAAACAATAAAAAAACATTTATCTTCTTCTATAGTTTTTTTTTAAAGAAGAAGAAGAAAGAAAAAATATGTTTATTCTGCAAAAACAAAACGCACATTTTTCATTTTCTATCTGCAGTAGGCAGGTATTTAAGGCACTACTTGCCCTCCATGTGGCGGTCGTTGGACGCACTGTGTAAATATGTTGTTCTATATATAGGCATGAATGATATTATATGGGTACGACAGCATGGTGGGCCTTAAGTCATTGACTGCCACGCAGCAGACAATAGAAAAACTATTGTTCGCGGCTCACCGGTGACCGCGTTGGCGCTCAACGTGTTAATGCAAAGTCAGATCGGAGATTTTTTTTTTGAGTGTGGGAAATCATGAAATGATTCCTGCTGCTCTGGGTGGAGCGGGAGTGTCTGGCTCTGACTGACTAAAACCCATGGATCCATTTTCCTTCCTTAGCCCTTTATGTTCCGGGGTAGCGGTAACCCTTTCGGGCAATCCCGCTGAGGATCGGAGACTTATAGTAGGGGAGCCCAAGCGGGGATTTCGGGATTTACTAAAGCGCGGCAGATTAACATACAGGGGGATACCTTGTACCCGGTTGAGTACCTCCACGAAACATGAGGCCTATATATAAGGCCGCCCGTGAAGGATACAGGATCAGATTAGTAAAAAAAAATTGACCATCAGAAATTCTCGAGCGCGTCAGATTAAGGTAGGGTGAGTTAATTACATGCTAAAAAGTATATATTCCACTAATCTGACAATTTGAGAGTGACGTAAAGAAAGGGGAGGGCAACAAAGTTGTAAAAAAAAACGTTATCTCGACATTCTCGAGCGTAGCTAAATTTTTTTTTATTTTGAAGGAAATAATTCAAGAATAATGAAAAATATATAATCTGACGATTTCCGCAAGCCGAAATAACAAAAATTCGTCGATAAAGTTAAATGCATGCAGCTGCGTGATGCCTACATTTCCTTCGCCGCGTTTCTATTCCTCTCACTCTTTCTCTATCTATTACTCTCACACTCCGTCCCCACTCTGGTTTCTGCCGCCATGACGCCATCGCAGCTGATCAATGATTTAAAAAAATAAAAAAATCTTGAAAGTGGTTTTTTTTGGATAACTTTTAAACGGCTTTATCGATCAACTTCAAAAACTAATCCGCCCTTAAGCTTAAAAAACCACGCTGATGGTCGCTAATCCGGTCAGAATCGGTTGATTCGTTCGAGAGATATCATGAACGAAAGAAAACCGAAAAAAGTGTTTTTTCGGGATTACTCCGAAATGTTCGGTCCGATCAATTAAAACCTGAAAATCACTTATGAGGATGATAAAACTGCGTCGAATGGTGCCAACCGCGTGAAAATTGGTTGATCCATTCAAAAGTTATTGCGGTTTGAAAATTCCAAAAATAGTGTTCTATGAAACTTCTATCAGACTTTCGAGCTGAGAGAGCTCGAAATATCACATAAATTATATTTTGAGCTCAAAAATGTCATAAGTACAATTTTAAGCGCCCAGGAAATGGAATTAGCGGGAAGTTGAAGGGATGGCCTTTAAGGTGAACCGTTTTTCAAATATTTTTTTGTCAGATCAGTCGAATCCCTCTAGATAATCGTCAGATTATGAGACAGTACGTTTAGAACATAAAGATGAACCATATATATCTTAATCTGACGCGCTTGAGTATTTCAAAATGGCGAATTTTTTTTGCACATTATGAAAATGGCCGTGAGTTTGCGTCCAATCAAAATCGTCAGATTTGTGAATGAGAGCTTTTTTTTGGTGCACTTAACACTCCCTTAGAAAATCTGACGCGCTCGATTAATTTTTTTTTTTTTTCATTTTCAACCCTTACATACAACCACCCGCATCATGCAAACGATCAGATTAACATACGTACATTATTAAAAATACGTAGGGCATTGATGCTATCAATATCTGACGCGCTCGAGGATGTCCATGCAACAGTTTTTTTTTACATATTTACAAATCTATATCCGCTTCCCCCACCGATGAAAGGTATATATCATATAACATTTTTTTCTTCTTATCATCTAAGCTTTGCAACCCAATAGGTCTTTACGACGCTCGAGTAAATCCCCATTTAGCATCGTGGGCTCCCCTACTATTATCACATAGTTTCAGAAAACGTTGATAAGTTTGTTAAAAGTAAACGATTTTGTGAGCTAGCATGACGAGTTGAGGCAATCACAGTTTCTAATTAACAGTAATTAGCTGTTAAACTGTAACTTATCGCTTGCACAATTGGTATTTATCTATATCCTGACGATTGCTTTAACATTGATAGACAGCATGAATATGTAACGCGTTGCTTAATCGGTATGTACTGTAAAAAGTGACCTTATACTTTTTATATAACACCTGTGATTCACGATTCAGACTGGGCAAGGCAGGCATTCTTACGTACTGGTTTTTTTTTTCAATAGCACTAATAACCCAAGATAATGCTAGTATTCTATTATATTTTTTAGTAAGGCAAAGGCAATGTCGTCATTTCTGCCAATGCCTAAGTGAATTGGAAAACAAGTGTTTAAATTATTTTAATTGTTACTAGCTTAGCCCCGCAAAATATGTCGACAAATCATACACATAAACCTTCCTCTTGAATAACTATCTATTAAAGAAAACCGCATCAAAATCCGTTGCGTAGTTTTAAAGAATTAAGCATAAATAGGGATATAGGGACAGAGAAAGCAACTTTGTTTTATACTATGTAGTGATGAATAGGCAAACAAATTAATGGTATAAAAAATTCGACGATACAGTTGACCTTTGTGGGGTTAGTACGGGATTGGAATGAACGAAATAATTAACATTACATAATAATTATATTAAATTGTTAAACACTTAAGAGGATTATGTTGGCTAGCGAAAATGTCCGAACGGGTTACCGCTGCCCCGAAACACATACATAAGGGCTAAGGAAGGAACATGGATGGGTTTCAGTAAGTGTCACACTGACGCTCTTTTACTCTACAGTACCCAAATCGGGAAGAGTCAATTAATGAATTCCCACCCTAAAAAAAAAGAGGACTATGTTAAAAGGAAGGGGTCATTAATCTAATTATAATGGAAGAGGTATTGTAAACTTATGAAGATATAACAATCGAAACAGTGAATTTGTGATAGTTGTGAAACTTGCATCTTAATATATTTACCACTAGCTTCGGCTCGCGGCTTCGCCCGCGTGGATGTAAAAAATTATGCCACGGGGACGTACTAACGGGATAAAGTATCTTATTTGTTAATCCAGGACATAAACTACCTCTGTGTTAAATTTTGTTAGTTAATCTATCTTTGTACCGAACTTCATTTGAATCCGTTCATTAGTTTTTGCGTGAAGAAGTAACACACATCTATAGTTACAATATTGTGTCATGATGACACAATTTTGTCACGCGCAGCTCCCCGAAGTTCAAAGATTATAGTTTACATGCGGAGCTAGACTTGCTTATCACTAGAGACAGTAGTCTACTATTTCAACTAGATAAAATATATTATATGATTCACTGTTAACTTTCACTCGTAGATCAGGCTCTGTGCTTGCTCTAGGTGACAGTTGTTTAATTATCTAGATTTATATGTTCACGCGACACGATATACGATATATTTAGTGCATGCACTTAGTTGTGATTGTGACTCGTTTAATGATATGTCATGTTTTTGCTAGGTTTATATAAATAATTGTGTGAAAAGGGTTAAAAAAATCTGTTTTGTGAGGTATTGCTCGAATAAAAATTGACTGAGGCGAAACCTTAACCACCTATATAAGACTCAGTGCAGAGTGGGACCAAGTTGTAAACAGTTCATTTAATGTTCGATAATTTTGTTCTACTAGGTACTATACTGCCTCGTTCTGGCTTAGGTCTAGTGGTCGCAAACGCTACCGCTGAGCTATGAGGTGTCCTGGGTTCGATTCCTAGGTCGGGAAAATTGTTATTGGGTTTTCTATCTGAAATTTATCAGTTGCATTCTGGAGTCTTGATTTGTGCCCGGTTGATGGCTGGGGTCGCCGCTATTTCATTTGACTTACACATAACTCGCGAAATGTGGATTACCTCATCCACATTTCGCGCGAATATAGGTACACCTTGCCCAAACCTTCGGGGATATAAGGCGTGATGATATGTGTTATGTTGTTTGTTCCGCTAGATTCCACTGTGTGATCTTTCAATGGTTTGGCATAAATAGTTCAATTTGTTAGATGCAGTTGTTCATTTAACCTAGTTCCTTCATCGATTAGTTTTGCTCGATAACGGATTCATTTCGATTAATATAATACTTATAGTAGTTTCTGTCCGCGTGAAGTCTCTTGTTCCCCGACTCACCCCGAGGCATCTCATTGTCTGTCCGCGCAATTAATGTTTTTTCTTTTATTTACTCGGCTCCTGAGGTAGGTACAAATAAAATCAGCATGATATCCTAAAGCTGTCTTCAAGAATTGGAATATCAAATACATGCAAAAAGATTTTTTCAAATCCAACTCCAGACATGCCGAAAGGTGAAGAGTTTGTTTGAACGTGTTCAGCTTTATTATTAGTACACCTATAAAGAAATAGGATACAAGTAGAAATGATCGAAATCATCTGTATAAAGGTACTAATGAATTCAACATGGTAGCTAGAAGGGAATCTCGGAATAACTAACGACCATTGAATGGATACTAAAAAAAGTTTTACTTTCTCAAACTTACCTTTGCCTGGTTAGACACTCAAGCCACGAATCAATAAAGCTTTACCTGCTATAGCGCTGTCAAAAATGTCAATGAAGATTAAATATCAATCATTTTAGAGTGCTAAAAGGATCTTATGGCGCCTGGAAGACATAGACAGGAGAGCGTCGTTGGAAACATTAGCAAAATTATCACAGAAATGGAATTAACATAGTATTACATCTGGTAGTAGGTGTATACACGAAACTATAATACCGGAAGCAAAATGTTAGTGTCAGCATTAGGCTTAGGTCCTAAGGGGGACTTAAAAATAATGCTGTCGGTTAAACCTTTTGCCAATAAGTGGTTAAGCGCTGGTTTTCAGCTTAAACCCTTGACTCCTGTTTACAAAACAAAACAAAAGAGGGGTACATTTGGCAACAATGATTATTCTGAGTACTGATATTTTTTATTTAAGAAAAAAAAAATTGTAACAGTATGTGGACATGACGCTATTTTGACCACGCGGTAAAGATGCGCCCATGACGCTCGCTATGGTGGTCCTCGAGCAAAATGTATAAGAATCTTTTATTTCCCAGGGTGCTCTGCCTGGAGCAGCAAAAGACCCTCTACGTGCCGGTGCCTCGTCTGCAGAAGGGATTCCTCAACCGCCTCGAACTACCTGAGGGAGAGACCGGCCCGGCAGCCATTAGGAAGGCCGTTTCGCGTAACGGAATGGAGTCTTATGGCAAACCAATTGGTGAGTAGCCTTGAAAACAATATATCTGCGAGTTACTTCAATTTGAACTTATTTATGTCAGTTTTTATAGAAGTCACGGCTTTTCTACGCACAAGCCTTGGTAGGCTCTCTATACACTGACTTTTTGCAGTGATACAACACGATTCAGTCTCAATGCAGAATCGAAACAGTCACCAAAAGTCTACTGGTGTCGTGATGCAGTCGCGCGGCTGTCACGCGCGTTTGTATCGCTGCATAAAGTCGCAGTGTATAAAGGATCTTACTAACTTATGTGAATAATATGAGAATAATTCGTGCTGTGGTAAAAATACATAAGATTTGTGCGCCGTACTTAAGTTCAATCGCCACCCGTGAAGCTGCTTTACATGCATTCAATGCGAGACGACTATAAATTAAGTTATTTTAGGAAGTTTCCTTAATTCCAAAACGATGTGACCCCAACGACGGCGACAGTCACACAAAGTAGGCGGTTTAGTAATCGAAGATGAAAAAGTCTGATGGCAATATTAAAGATTGTCTTATTATAAGCTAACTTGCCAACAGACTTTTTGTAGTAGGTACTAGTATGACGTCATCAGTAAACAGGTGCGTAGTATCGACTGGTCTTTTGTTCAGGCTTGACCTTGCACCAGCAAAAATGACTGTTTATTTGTTTTATCGCAGACGCATTAACTAAGTGTACAATGCCCCATATCTATTAGTCAATTACTTATTATGATATATAGACAACTGCGATACACTTCAATTTGGTCTGTATAAATAAAAAAAATCACGTTATTATACAGTGTGTTAGTTTAATCGAAGGACTTACTTTAAAGGGGTATAGTACTCATGAAAATGAATAATTTTGACCAACTCCGAAACATAAAAAAAATATCAGCTCTTTCATACATTTTAACGAATTATGCGTTACAAGTAGGTACATAAATGTACTGACCACCTCTTTTTTTTTTCGTGATTTTAAGATTGGTCCCATAGTCAAAGTTGTTCATTTATATGAGTAAGTACCCTTTAAAGTAAGTCCCTGGATACGTAAAACGTATACGTAATTACGTATGTGAACGAAATAACTACATTCTCTTGTAAATGTGTGTGTGGGAATGTGTGTTTGAAAAGAATTGACCTTCCAAGAAAGGTTTCAGTTCTACTTTTCATGCATAGTTCTTTGGCGATATTTCGAAATGCCGACCTTGCTAAATCCATATTATAACACCTGCCTATAAATCGGATGCTACAGAAAGGAAAGCTACAAGGATTTGTACAGTATTACATAAGTGAGCGCTAGTGTTTATCGCAAACTGACCTTAAATCGTTTGGCATCTTTCCAGAGGGTGGTAGTTCTCATAAACTATGAACACCTTTTATCTTCTACGCGATCAACAAATGGCTATTTGACACGGTCAAAAGTAAAATATGAAAAAACTTAGGAAAAAGACTGCTCGTCTTAAAAACTTTTTAGAATTAAATGGTTTATTTAATACAAATGGAATATAATTAATACTTATTAACAATACACTATACAACTTATAAGTAAAAAATGTAATATATTATGTACATGTAGTAAAAAAAGGGACGAGTCAGGGCGTCAAAAAATTCATCCCCATCACTGTCAGTGGCAAGTGTGCCCAAAGGGCTGGCAGTGTTGCCACGTTGGATGGCATTTCTGATACTTTGACCTTAAAATTGACCAGCCCTCTGGTGAAGTGTAGAGTCGACCAACCGCTGGGCAATTATTTTACAATTACATCCTCACATAAATATACCGGGTCATTTTTCAATGACCGTCCAAATTTTCACTGGGTGTTCTACCCATGAATGTGAACAACTTTCACTATGGGACCAACTCTGAAATCCCGAAAAAAAAATCAGCTGTTTCATACAAAATATCAATACCTACTCGACTAAAATGTATGAAACAGCTGATTTTTTTTTCGTGATTTCAGAGTTGGTCCCGTAGTGAAAGTTGTTCATATTTATGGGTAGAACACCCTGCGAAAATTTGGACGGTCATTGAAAAATAACCCGGTATTCATTTATACGGTGATAGAAGTTTTTAAGACGATCGATCTTTTTTCTATTTGTGTTAAATAGTCAATTAAGCTGTTTGTTACATATAATATCAATTAAATTAACCGAGGTGTCTTAAACAGTTGCTTGTTTTAAGCATTTTCAATGTTTTTTTTCCCTTGACTTAAAAATGTTTTATGTATTAGTAACTTCACCCCTTGGATAGATGCCAATAGATTCAATGTTAGTCAAAAAATTAAGTCATAAAGAAAAATAATAATTTGAGATCAAGTTTCTTTTATATCAGATTTTTTACACTTTCAAGCTTTTACACTTTGGTGAAACGCCTCATGGAATGTAAAACAAATTTCTCAACCTTGTTTATGGAATTTACTTTTAAGTGCGTTAAGCATCGTATTATGTTTCATCAATCTGTACCAGCCATGATCGGTAGTAAAAAATAATATATTAAAATAACGTTTTTGTCATCAGGCATAGAAGATTCCGTTTCGCTTGACTTGGTCGTCATGGGATCGGTCGCCGTGTCCAAGGAGGGTTACCGCATCGGAAAAGGAAGAGGTAAGATCATTTAAAAAAAAGAGTTATGTCTTACTTATCTATTTTATGCGATATTTGTAGAATCTATACAATTATTTAAACTCTCAGAAAGCATCTGCATTTTTTTTTCATAATTTATTCGTTTTGATTAATTTTGTATTTATTTAAGTATTTATTATCTATTATTTATACTTTTAATGAATTAGCTGTTTATAGTTATATACCAATACAGTCCCCTCCACATAAAATTCTCATGTGATAGTGGAGGAAGACTGACACCCGAACCTAAATCCACATACAAAGGACAAGCGGAAGATAATTTTATTGAAAAATCTTCAACGGTACTGAAATCAAAGCTCCCCTCTTGATGTTATTTCCCAATAGACTGTATCTTATGATATGTATTGTATAGGCTATGGCGACCTGGAGTTCGGTCTGATGATGCACATGAAAGCCATCAAGCCTAACACAGTGGTCGCCACTACTGTGCACGACTGCCAGGTAAACATCATATTATGGAGAAGTTTATGCACTCAATGTATCACTGAACAGCACACATACCTAAATAAATATAATATTGCACTAACAAAAGGGGGTTATAGGAGAAACGATACTCATTACTCCGCCATTACACCAATGTATGAAACATTTATTCTACAAGTTGTGTTGATTGTTTTCGTTTATCGTTTTCATCCAAAACAAGTGGTAAAAACTAGTTGAATACAAAATTTGAAAAAAAAAATCGTACCAAAAAAACTTGTCAAAACAAGCTCAATACATGCCTTATTTTAAAAAGTCCTGAGGGTAGACCACTACCTCTTAAGCAGTATTATTTTAATATTACTTCATAGTGAGAAAAATGTGCAATATGTCTTATATAACTCCGTCTCTTTCTCACACTGAAGTAATATTGAGACAAGACGTGGTGGTACAGGTCCAAAGGCTTTGTCAAACTTGAGTCGAAACCTTGTTCAGAACCTTGACTTGTATTATCGTTGTGAATGCGGAGTTAGTAGGTATTTGTGATTATGCATTCATAGACGGAATACGGGTTCACTTTTTTTGCAACGCATTTACAGAACGCAAAGCAACATTTCATGCAGCCGCCAAATCTCTGATCAATGATTCTTAAAGTTTCGTCTCTGCAATGGTCCTAACTGATCTATGTGTATCTATGATAAACTTCTCCATGGTTTAGGGGATGTGTGAATGTGTGTGTGATTTACTTACTTGGACCGGAAGGCGTAGTATTTAAATAACACTTATAGTAAACATTAATTTACTGATTGTTACATTTACTTGTCCATTATTAACACGTACCTAGATAATTAATAATGCCCTTTAGAACGTGCACTCCCTCTAATATAAATATATTCCACCTAACAAGTATTTTGATATAATTTGTTGAACTATTTATACTGACGTGGTGGGGTATCTGTATCAAGTAGAAATAAGGCTTAATAGGTACATGTGCAGACATGTGTGTGACATGTACACGGTACATGTCCCCGTGCGCATGACGCGTGATTTAGGGAGGGGGGTAGTCTTAAACCTCACCAAGTATCATTTTGCTGTCCCCATCACGTCTGTGAAGTATCGTCAAGCATATATTACTTAGCGAAACTTGACAAACGTGGTGGGTTAAAAGATTTTGTTAAGAAAAAATAATTTTTCAAAACGTACTATTACAGTAATGTCTGTTTTCACTCACTACGCGACATCTATTAACGAAAATATCGTTTTTATTTAGCCAATACATATTTTAGTTTAAATAGATGTGAGTATATAGGGATAAACTACGATAACATGGTCCGACCCTCCAAAATTCAAAACATTTGAAAGTAATTACAAAGCGCCACCAAGACATACATCGCATGTTGCTGCCGGCCTGCTACTGAAGACTAATACTTACAACTACATCCAAACTCTTTCGTAAGGATGTGACACATTGAAACAGTAATTTGGATAGGCGCGCCATGTTATCGTAGTTTATCTCTACCGCTCATAGTTTTGGAATAGTAATTTCTATTGTTCTATTATAGGTGTTCGAAACACTGCCTGCCGAACTGTTTGGGCCGCATGATGTCCCTATAGATATCATTATCACACCAACTCAGGTATGTGACGGAGTCCTTTTTCCACACAAGATTATTTTAAATTGCCAGTAACAGAACTTTCTACTAACTTAAATTGCCAGTATGAAAATAAAACTGTCAATCTTTTACAGTTAAATTTCCTTTATAATCCTGCATAATTTTCATAATATCAGTCGGGTTTGAATTTGGTATGAAGTATAAATATTCAAGATTTTTCAATCACCTGATAACTTTTTTATGATGAATAAAAATGACGGATTGACACATTTTCTTTATAAAACCTGTCAATTTGCCATTTTTATTCCTTCAATAAAACTTATCTGACTATAGAAATATCAGCCCTTAAGCTTAATATAATAAATGATGTTTATTATAGGGCGTAAAACAATTACAGATATGTAATACAATACAATTGATACTTAATTACTTGTTTATCAAAACCGAAACCAGGCTTGTAGAACAATAACGAAATTGTTTTCACCAGGTGATATCAACTCATCGCATGAGCCAGCGGCCGGTGGGAATTCTGTGGCATCTGCTGTCCAACCGTCGTCTCGAACTCATGCCTATTCTGGGACAGCTGCGCGAGATTGAGATGCTGTAAGTAACTATACTTGATACCCAATAGGTATTTTACACGTCGTGTTGCCTGCTAATCAACTATCTACCTTAGCGTTATGTTGCCTAAGTTCATATTTGATTAGCTGTAATAATAGGGCCTAAATAAGGGTTCAATGGAGTTTAAACTTTTGTATGCAAGACATTGAATTGTTATATAATATATTAAATAAAG
Organism: Hyppa rectilinea; assembly: GCA_951799385.1. Taxonomy (NCBI): domain Eukaryota; kingdom Metazoa; phylum Arthropoda; class Insecta; order Lepidoptera; family Noctuidae; genus Hyppa; species Hyppa rectilinea. The sequence continues at coordinate 9,330,577 of OX637322.1, read as the reverse complement.
GTTTAGTACATATTTTGAGGCTTACATCAACTTTACAAATATTACAAAACAAACAATGTCTTGTCAAAGTTGTTTTGATTTATGATTTCAGAAAATATAATATCTTGTATTTCAAATATGTCGTATATTTAAAACTCACTTATATTGCCACAGTGCGGGTCGTGCATGCACGCTGAAGGAGGTAGACACGGACGTGGAAGAGCGAGCGGCGCAGCGGCCGCGCCGTCTGAGGAGGCGCACGCGCTCGCACAAGAGCCACAGCGAGGGAGAGGTAGCGAGGACTATACATACATACCCTCACGCATTTTCCCATTCACCGTCGTTCCGTCCTCGCCGTCGAGGCCCGTTGCGACGACCCTGTCCATCCCCGTCCCCTCGGCCCTTGCTCGAGCCAGCACGCGATGCCGCTGAGCCATTAGTTTTGAATACCCCCAGCTTGCCCCTTGCTGTCCCCCCCCAGCGACGCCCTAAGCCGACGTCCGCACCCCCCCAGGGGGTGCCCTTAGCGTGTACTTGCTTAGTTTGTAAGTTTTTATTAAGCCCTGGCTGGAGGCTGCAATTTATTTGTGGCATCCACAGGCGAGCCCGGTTTAGCAGTAGACAACCCCATGGTTGAACGGCGAGATGCCATTATAAAAAAAAAAAAATTCAGAAACTTCAGAACTCCACCTGCTACTGTTCATTGACTAAAATTATCTATAAGCACATAATAGTACTATCCTTAGACATTTCACATAATGCCATATAGTCCCAAGCTAAGCAACCTAATGCTTGTGTTATGGTAACGAGATGGCTGATAAACTACTTATATATAATTTTTTTTGTAAATACATACATATTATAGCTAGGTAAACACCCAGACCCGGAACAAATACTTGTAGGTCGTACAAATATTTGTTTCGTGCGGGAATCGAATAATCGCTTGTTATCTCCCAGGGCAACACGACAGAGGGCGAGGAAGGCAAGGGCGGCGGTAAGACTCGTCGGTCGGCGCGGCGGCGCAACAGTCACAAGTCTGCCAGCAAGGACAAGGACGACAAGCCGCGTCGCCCCAAGCGACAGAGGCCCGACATCGACTTCTCTGTCAAGGTAACTGCCCTCCACAATTATCAATCACAAATATCCTGCCTTTTCATAACACCACAGAGGGCCAGGACGGCAAGACCAAAGGAGTTGCGTGAAACTCCGAAATCGTGAAAAATAATCAGCTGTTCCCTATATTTCGACAAGTCACATTACCAAAAATTTATGGAACAGCAGATTTTTTTTTGCGATTCGGGGTTGATCCCATAGTAACAGTTGTTCAGTTTGGTGGTCTGTAGCATATGCTTTTGTATGTATATACCCTTTCGGTTACACCCTGTATAATAAAATAGTGTCAGATATTCTTATCTCACAAACTAAATTATAATTCTAGCCTATTATTTTCCCGCTGCAGAGCAAAGGTCCCTTGCATGTGACCATGCATCCACAGACTGAATAGAGATACTACGCACTCTGCGCTGGCTAATGCTTTTCTGCACTGGTAGAATCGCAGACAATACCCTACTATGGGCAGAATACTAGACCAAAATCAATAATGACTGCGTGCCTACCTGTCATGAATGCCCAATCATTGGTCACCATGCATCATGCTTGCTCAAGACAGTAACTCCTCGTAGATGAGAGGCAAGACCGTAAGCACTGGGCCATAAAGTTAATTAAAAGAAATATACGTTTTGTTCTAGATATCCAACATCAGTCCGAATACAAGAGTACGCGATCTGAAACAGGCGCTGTCTGAACGCGGAGTCAAGCCACAGATCATGGTCTGGAAGGTAATAGTGTTTGCCATACTCAACTAATCTATACTAATATTATAAAGCTGAAGAGTTTGTTTGAACTCGCGTAGTTTAGTAGTTCCAGAGATTACTCTGGAACTACTGGTCCGAATTGAAAAAATACTTTTGTGTTGGATAGTCCATTTATCGAGGAAGGCTATTATAATATGTAACATAACGCTACGGCCAATAGGAGCCGAGCAGCGGGTAAAACCGCGCGGAAGCAGCCAGTAATGTAGAAAAATTACAGTAGACCTCATGTTGGTGGTAACCTTTGGGCCTTGAGCTAACCCAGCGCAGTACGGAGTTGCAATAGAATATCAGCCCAGCGTGTACAGTAGTGGTATTCTGTAAAAATCTCACCATGAAAACGTAAGTGAAGTGAGTTCAACCCATACACAGCTGTGGATTTTCTGTTCTGTCTCACAGTGCCCCGCACACACATACGTGTGCAATACATTTTGATCCATTCTAAGCCAGTGCCTTCAACACAAATATGTGTTTGTTGTCCATACATTGCAAAGCTGTGTATTTCCTGTTCTATCTCACAGTACACTGCACACACATACGTGCTCAATACATTTTGATCCATTCTAAGCCAGTGCCTTCAACACAAATATGTGTTTGTTGTCCATACATTGCAAAGCTGTGTATTTCCTGTTCTATCTCACAGTACACTGCACACACATACGTGCTCAATACATTTTGATCCATTCTAAGCCAGTGCCTTCAACACAAATATGTGTTTGTTGTCCATACATTGCAAAGCTGTGTATTTCCTGTTCTATCTCACAGTACACTGCACACACATACGTGCTCAATACATTTTGATCCATTCTAAGCCAGTGCCTTCAACACAAATACTACTCTGTCAAGAAAGTACCGGGAAAAGATCAATAATACAAAAAATGTCTGTTATTCATCCAAATTTATTTTATCACCTTCAAAGTATGCTCCTTTAGAAACGATACACTTGCGCCAACGAATGATCCATTCATCAAAACATTTTTTAAACGCTGCTTCCGGAATTGAGTTCAGTTCTCGCCGCGAATTCTCCTTTTTCGGTTTCGGTTCAGTTGGAAGGCGCCACTCCGAAGCTTGTTGACTAGTTTGCATGTCAAACTCGTAAACCCACGTCTCGTCACCAGTAACAATGCGTTTCATGAATGTTGGGTCCGAACTGACTCGTTCTAGCAAGTCCTCAGCGACTTTCATGCGATTGAGTTTTTGGAGAAAATTCAGATCTTTTGGGACTAGCCGAGCAGCAACATGTTTCATACCCAAATGATTAGTTAAAACACGGAATAGAAAAAACAGTGGAAGTGCCACGCAGCTACCGCGCCTGTGTCACAATTATGCGGAGCTCCACAACACCGGCTCAGTCGCGATTAGCTACTCTCTGGGATACGACGTCTCGAACATAACAAAACATATTATAAACATGCCTTATTGTGCAATCTTTACATGCAAAAATGATAGCAGGACAAAAAATGTATCTTGCGGAGGTGTATCGTATCACCGGTAAGTATAAAACTATGATATATTTCAATATAATTGTTTTTATTGACAAAACCATATTTATCACTTTGTTGCGAATTAAAAACTACCTTATGTCCATTGATCAAAGTCTAGATCAACTTGCTCGCTGTCTTGAATATCATCGTATACATTCTAGAAACTTCGACGCTACTCGATTAGGGATGGGACACATTCAAATAGTTCGGTATCGATAAAATAATAAAATGTGTATTTATAAACTAACTTTACTGAACTTAAATTAATAAAATTACGAGAAATGAGTATCAAATTATGCGTAAATGGTTTCACTATATTCGACTTTGGACCGCTATGGTTCAAAGTTCAATATAGTGAAACCTTATACCTTACCATGACATATTATGTATATATGTGTGACAAATAAACAAATCATTCATTCATTCGCGGCTGGACGTAGGCCTAAAAAAAAATGCCTAATACAAATAAAGTAGGTATGTAAATATTTCAGTTTTCCGAAAGATCCTTTTACCAAGGAGAAATGGATAGAAGCTACAGGAAGACAGAACTGGATGCCGTCAAAATCAAGTACAATATGTTCAGAGAATTTTGATACTACATAGATTTATTATAGCGAAGGATAAAGGAGGATTGTTATACCCAGCAGAGGATGTCATTAAGATATGCCAGACTTCTGAAATATTTTTAAAAGGCTGTCACATATTTAAAAAAGACGTTCTCATGTCCAAAATAATGCGCCAATTTATTGGGACGTCCATATTCCAAAGAATTTTATATCATCAGTTAGGAGAATTTCCTACATCGAATCACATTACGGATTTAATGAAAGCCATCGCGGAAAAATATGTGAATATACGCTTGCATCACCTGTTAAAATTAAATATAAAACAGTCAAAACGGCAATTATTGAACAAATATGTTTTATTTCAAGGACAATAAATATTTTTAATTTACTACTTATCGTTTCATTTAACCATTTTAGCTTTTATTCTAATCGGACTTTGGTCCAAAGATAAAAGATTTGATACAAACATTGACATTAAATTATCGATATCTTGTCCTCATCCCTAACTGAGTAGAAAAAACGATAACAGGTGCATACGAATATGACATCTATTTCAATCGTATTAGCGTGCTAAATAGAGTAAATTGGTTTCAGCGCCCTCTAGCGTTGAGTAGCTAAACTCGTTGTTGATTGCTAGAATTTGATTGTTAAATGGAAAAATGGTCTTCATTGATTGTGACATGTAAAATAAAAACAACGTTGCCGAGTTGTAATAAGACTTTCTTTTGAACAACAATAAATAAAGTTTTCGCCAAAGTTGCATTTATAATTTGTAGCCAATTATATCATCGGTTTCTGTGTATTGCAATATACATTTTAATTTACAAATGTGTGAGTTTGGCGACACTGGTTCCCGTATTAAGAAAGTTTAAGGGCACTTCCACTGTTTTTTCTATTCCGTGAGTTAAAATGGTACGGATCGACTCGTGAGATACAGAAAGTTCGGCGGCTATCTCTCTCAGAGTTGAATGGGGATTTTCAGTCACTATTTTCTTCACTTTTGCGATGTTAACTTCAGTTGCAGACGTTGACGGCCTACCAGAGCGAGGCAAATCTTCCATCACATCTCGACCGCTTTTGAACGCTTTGAACCACTCATAAGCACGAGTTTTTGATAAAGTCGATTCACCGTAAGCCTTCTGTAACATTTTCAGTGACTCCGAACACGAAATTCCATTGGCGATGCAAAATTTAAGACAAACTCTTTGTTCGATATTTTTGTCCATTATGAAATTCGCAATCGACACTATATATGATATTACTAAAACCAGCACTGTATTTAATATAAATAACAGATGCAACTCAAACTCTGCGCCAAAATGGAAAACAGTTGTGCCAATCTAACAACTACAAAAAAACCAAAAATTTGAATTTGGAACCATAAACAAATCATCCATTCCCGATACTTTTTTGACTGAATGTATGTGTTTCAAAAGTCATTTATTCAAATTATTCAAATTAGGCTGAAGATCAGCACTTTTTGAAGGTCAAAGTTACATAAGACAGTCCCCCAAAAACGCCCACCCTTCACCACTTCCTAGTGCTTTAGCTGGGAAGAAGAAGTGGCGCAACAAACTCCCCAGCAGCACAGCTGTCTGTTTAGTTGGAAGAACTTGACTCTACACACATTTATCGCATGAGAAGTAATTAACATTACGAAACACATCACATTAAAATCAATCATTTGCCACATGTCAGCTAGCACACGTCAATATACCAATTAAAACATTAAAACTGACTGTACTCAAGCGTAAATTTAAAAAGAAAAAAAAAGAGCCTCCAGGTAAAAGTGCGTGCCCGCTTACATGTGCAATGTTGTACTATGTCCATACAGCCGTAACTCGAAGTTACAAATGATAAACTAGGACCATCGAAGTAAAATCAATCAATTAATTGCTAATGATTACTAACTAGGATCAAGATAAATAAATATGATCAACTGTCGAGGTCTCTAGCTAACCACATTTTGCAATACAACTCATTAAAAAAAAACATTGTAATGAGTAGATTATGTCAACAATAAATGGCTAATAAAAAAAAAATAAAAACAACCAAAACAATGAATTGAATACATAATAAAAATAATTTATGAAGCTAATTCTGGAGAAAGAACATAAACATTGGCTTGTGTTAATCACAGCGACCAACTTTTCTTGTCGTTTGTTGTCCATACATTGCAAAGCTGTGTATTTCCTGTTCTATCTCACAGTACACTGCACACACATACGTGCTCAATAGATTTTGATCCATTCTAAGCCAGTGCCTTCAACACATATGTGTTTGTTGTCCATACATTGCAAAGCTGTGTATTTCCTGTTCTATCTCACAGTACACTGCACACACATACGTGCTCAATACATTTTGATCCATTCTAAGCCAGTGCCTTCAACACAAATATGTGTTTGTGTCCATACATTGCAAAGCTGTGTATTTCCTGTTCTATCTCACAGTACACTGCACACACATACGTGCTCAATACATTTTGATCCATTCTAAGCCAGTGCCTTCAACACAAATATGTGTTTGTTGTCCATACATTGCAAAGCTGTGTATTTCCTGTTCTATCTCACAGTACCCTGCAACCACATACATGCTCAATACATTTTGATCCATTCTAAGCCAGTGCCTTCAACACAAATATGTGTGTTTGTTGTCCATACATTGCAAAGCTGTGTATTTCCTGTTCTATCTCACAGTACACTGCACACACATACGTGCTCAATACATTTTGATCCATTCTAAGCCAGTGCCTTCAACACAAATATGTGTTTGTTGTCCATACATTGCAAAGCTGTGTATTTCCTGTTCTATCTCACAGTACACTGCACACACATACGTGCTCAATACATTTTGATCCATTCTAAGCCAGTGCCTTCAACACAAATATGTGTTTGTTGTCCATACATTGCAAAGCTGTGTATTTCCTGTTCTATCTCACAGTACACTGCACACACATACGTGCTCAATACATTTTGATCCATTCTAAGCCAGTGCCTTCAACACAAATATGTGTTTGTGTCCATACATTGCAAAGCTGTGTATTTCCTGTTCTATCTCACAGTACACTGCACACACATACGTGCTCAATACATTTTGATCCATTCTAAGCCAGTGCCTTCAACACAAATATGTGTTTGTTGTCCATACATTGCAAAGCTGTGTATTTCCTGTTCTATCTCACAGTACCCTGCACACACATACGTGCTCAATAGATTTTGATCCATTCTAAGACAGTGCCTTCAACACAAATATGTGTTTGTTGTCCATACATTGCAATGCGTGTTGAAGGCACTCATTAGGGATTTTGGCGACACATTATTATGCGTGTTGAAGTTGAAAGCACTGAGCTTAGAATAGCTCCTGACAAAAAATAGTGGCTGTGTATGCACTAAGGTGTCAATAGTGTCAATTCCTAACAATCGGTGCAATGACAGATCACTTCCGCTCTCCTCACCTAAGTTACGGTGAGATTTTTATAGGGTATTCTTACCGTTGACGCATGGCATAAAATACTATCCATTTTTCACCTTAAAATTTTTTTTTTAGAACTTCCCAATTTTAATTTCTTTTAATTTTTTCAGGGATTCCGTGGCTTCTGTTATTTACATTTCTTCAAGCCAAGTCCGCAAAAGGTGAGTTGTAGATTATTTCGTTGTGTTTTTGCTATATTTAATGAGTTATAGTTAAACCAGAATAGGTATGCGCATCGGTAATCTTGGTTTTTCTTTATTCCAGGAACTTCATATAGCAAAGCTCCAAAATGTTTTATACTGCCCCACTTTGTAGTACTGCACCTATTATTCCCCGTTTTTGTTTGTTTTCTCTGCCGGGTGGCTACTTACTTTTTAGGGTTCCGTACCAAAACGGTAAAAAGGAATCCTTATGGGGCGATTCAGTCTGTCTGTCTGTCCGTCTGTCAAATTTAGAATAGTTTTAGATCGTGCTTGTCAAAATATTTTGTTAGTAAGATTTGTTTTTGCAACAGGCACTGTAAGCGTTTCTTTAGTGAAGTAGTAATCCAAACTGTTCTAAAAACTTATATTTTATTGTCCAGGGCGAGGGTGACAGCGGTTCGGCTGTGAGCATGGACAGCGTGCTGACGGCGCTGGCCGAGATGTCGCTGGGCGGCAGCGGCGGGGCCGCGACGGGCGACGAGCCGCGCGACGACAAGCCGCGGCTGCTGTGTGTGGAGCCCGCGCCGCCGCGCAACGCGCCCGCCGCCGCTGAGGTACTGGCGCCTTCTGTCACTATACACGGCTACAGCGGCGGGGCCGCGCCGGGCGACGAGCCGCGCGACGACAAGCCGCGGCTGCTGTGTGTGGAGCCCGCGCCGCCGCGCAACGCGCCCGCCGCCGCTGAGGTACTGGCGCCTTCTGTTACTCTATACACGGCTACAACGAATCCCGAGCGCAACAAAGAAGTCTTGGAGGTCTCTAGATTGATCTATATTAATCTTGAGATTAGAAACCGAGTGCAGCGAGGGTTCCAAACTCGCCCAAGACGTGTGAGATGATTCGATTTAAATTTTTCAAACGAACTTTTAGTTGCGGTTTCAAATTCAAATCACAGCGACCAGCGGGTTATAATGACATTTAAACAAATAATAATTCCCAACTTAATCTTAAGAATTTATTGACTTACTTTATGTTAGGTTTACATAAAATATAATTTTAATATTATCGAGCTAGTGGTGTGAAAATGTATTAATACTTTTATGCACAGAGTGGCGGTACTTAAGACAGGCTTACAGCCATATGGCATTACTTTACCACACTCCTGGCTTTCCAGCGCGCATAAGAGTGCTCTACACCTAGCCTTTACTACCACCCTTTACCCTAGGTTTTGGTGCAGTGGGGTTCAAACTGGCCTAGCGTTAGTTTGTGTGCACATTGGCACACATTAATGCATTCATGGACTCTTGTGATGTCGTAAGATTCGCTTTGCCAGAGTTGAGCCTGCCTTTGCAAAGGCCAGACCTCACATGTAGATTCTCCTGGGGATAGGTAATTTTTATGTTAGGCTAGGTAGGGGTAGGATTGTAGATTCGGATGCCAAGAGTAAAAGGGCTTAGTTATTTTAAAACTAAGTGTTCCCTTTTACTCAAGGGGGGCGTAGCTGATGTAGAGCCTTAGAGTAAAACCTTATGTTGTACAAGGCTGGAAATTATCTGACGGCATTCGAACCTTTCAAATGTTTTATGAGATAGTTAGGTTTTTACATATTCTAGACTTGACGTCCGGCAGCGAAGCTAAACAGATGTATTCGTTATAACAAAGTGAAAATATAATACATGTGTGTCCATCCGTGTTTCTCTTCATAGTATAGAGTTCCCTATACACACGTTACACGCTCTACCACTGAGCCCCCTTAGTAGAGGATCTTCCATCCTCTACAGTACTACGATCTGTTCTAAAAGTATCTGATTAAAATTTAAAAAAATAGGTCTGTGAAAGTATTGGTGATGCTGATTTTTAGTACCTCATACAAAATGAGTGCTTTGATTGATTTTAATACAAAATTCACCATAAATATGTATTTCATTTGACAATCGGGGTTACTTTATTACCAAAAATTTAATCAACAGTACTTGAACAGTGGGGAGATATAAACTTGAAACCTTCTAAATACAGCTGGATGTGTGACTTTTAGCATTAAATGAGTGATTATATTGGAATTTAACCAGAAGAGAGTTTGCTTACACTATCGTCGGATACTTTTTGAACAGCATGTGACTGTTCCTAAATTACCCCAGGCTAATAAAATTTTTGTTTTTACTAAATTAAGCTAATATTAATATTTGGGTCAGTTCTCCCCGAAACTAGTTGTTTCAAAGAGAACGAGATACATCATATTACATTTATGACACTGTCAAAACCTTATCAGATATCAGGATGAGCCGGTTTGCTGTCGCTTCTGCTAAACATATATTACGTCAAGTAGTCACGTACTCAAATGTTTTGTTTTTTTAACTCTTGCTTTAAAAAAACGCAAAATTAGTAACAAAAACTTTCTCTTTGCAGGTTCATTGACTTCCCAGAGACGATGGACACCAATTTATATCTCTCGATATTTTGTTAACAACTACCTTATAATTATTTCTAAAACACGCATATATCGTTGATCGCTTGGTTGCACACGGACTGACGGGTTCCCTGTCGCATTCCGAAACTAATTTGTTTAAAGTTAAGGTACATTTTTCTTTGCGCCGGCCCGAGTTAACGCTAGCGTGCGCACTGCATGCTGCATTTTTCGTATTGTTACATCCATCACTATGGAATGTTTCGCCGCAGTGTCTTCTTGGAGTGTATACTTTGTTCAAGTAGTGTGCTACAAAACTTTGTTATTGTTGCTTTGTCATGGGATCACACTTTGTAGTATTTCCTCTTGTTATGTTGTATGCAGTAGGCAGCGCGTTCGCTGTAACCGAAGTGGAAGCGAGAAGGTTCGATTTTAGTTTGTGTCGATTGTTCGGACGTGTGTTCGCTCGATGGTTTTTTGTTCTTGTTTGTATGGGCCGGCCACTAGAGTGAACTATATTTACACTTAACGGAAATTATATCTTTATGAATGTTTTAGTTGTCTCTAGTCTAATTTTAGCATGTAATTGAACGATGTCGCTATAAATGTTTATGGTTCCACGTTTTTTTTCAATGCAGATACATTTTAAGCATTCTTCCATAATTATATTACGAGAAAAGAAGCTATATTTTTAGTATATAGTATAGAATGAACTAAAAGTTTATATTTAATATTGTAAGGTGCTTGTAAGAACGGAGCCCCGAACTTTGTTTAGAAATTAGTTTGGAAGGATTTGATTAGTGTTAAGAGTATTTATTTTATTACGAATTTTGGGGCTCTGTTTTTTTATCTAGTTGTTTAATCGTGCCAACTTTGTTTGAATTGAATCCAACTTTATAAAATTTGGCGTAATTTTGATCTGTAGGCTGCATTGCAGCATTTTAACGTTTGTCTCGAAACATAATATATTTACATTTAACATATCGAGTGAGCGGAAGTTGGTATAGATATTTGAACCTTCTGTGGATGTCAAAGTTACTTTTTCAGTATTAGGTTATCTGTAATTTAAGACTTGAAAAGTAATATATTGTTGACATAATAAGATGTATTTAAACTATATTTCTATTAGAGTTAGCGAACTAGAGGTTCGCGCCGGATTGGTCTCGTTTAGCGTAAAAGAAATGTATTTTATATAGAAAAAGAGGAACTTTATTGATGTATTTTTCGAAATTGTTTGTTATATCGGGTTGCATAATATTAAAAGGCTTTGTTGTTTACATTTACAAGCATTTCTCGTAACTGTTAGCGTCAGTACACTTGTACTCACGAGTGTACTTATATTATTGTTATTCCTCACTTTGCAAGTTTATGCACTATAAAAATATATATTTATGTATATAACTTGTTAACATATAACGCTATTTACTAGTTTATTTTGTAATTTTATAACGTTGGGTAGCAAGCATGGACGAGCGTTTTTTTGTTTTGTATTTTTTTTTTAATAAATTTATTAAACACTTTATTTTTGGCTTTTTATTTTGCAATAGTTTTAGTATTTATTCTTGTTACTACTATAATGGACCCTGGTAGCTAAAATATTATATGAATATATTTCAGATCGATTCGAAAGGTGGCCCGCGAAATTAAAATTTTGCATATTTCTCTTTAATTGTTAGGTCAGTCTGTGTGTATTCCCGTTCGTCGTACCCCCGTCATGTGACCATAGAACATTTTTATTTATATATTTTTATTTATTCATGAGAATCATCAATTAAATACATCTCTATTTGTCTCAAATGTCATGATTTCATGAAATCATGTAATGTGATTCTCAAAGAAGTCAAGAAGATTTTAATTTCGCGTTCTTCCTTCGCATCCACCTTAATAGTAGTTTACATTTGAAAACTTTAATGTTGTGATTGTATGTACCTACTTAACATTTCGCCGCTTAGAGGTTGAGGGTAAATTAAATTCTATTTTTCTAGCCGATTTACTGTTTTATTGATGGTAATATACTTCTCTTATTTGTTTCAGTAACATTTTAAAATTATTCAATAACAAAACTGAAACACTCGACATCGCAATAAGGGCAGATTTCATCATTGCAACTGAACGCGATCAGCTCTACGCGCTTAAACTACGTTGTAAGAGCTGTCAATGTCATTATTTTCTGTAAATTATTGACACTGGAGAACTTGAACGCGCTTTAGATATGCTGATCTCGTTCAGTTACATTTGCGTAATTCGCACTAAGTGTCAATATTCCATAGAAAATAATTACATATTTGACAGCTCTAAAACGTGTTAATGCGCTGATCGCGTTCAGTTTTCTTCTTTCAGTGATCAGTTTAGAAGCCTGCCGGGTCAGCAGGATTGTCAAAAGGTTACCGGTATCTCGGAACATAAAGGGCTAAGGAAGGAACATGAATGGGTTTTAGTCAGTAAGAGTCTGACACTCCGTTCCGCTCCACCCAGAGCGGGAGCAGTCATTAGATGATTATTTTCCGACCATCAAAAACAAAGAAAAAGGGGTACAGCACACGGACCACGTGACCTGGCGCGGCGAGAGCGTGGAGTCATTATTATTCGCAAGGCGTGTAGGCATAGTTCAAAATACGCGCCCGCTCGCTCGTAGGAATCGCAGATCCTGTGAGCGAAGTTTTAGAAAACGAAAACTATTTAGTTAAAAAATATTTGCCATCTTCTATGAGCTAGGAACGCTTATTGAGTCTTGCAATCGAAGCAATAGAACATTTATTTACTGAACAAAAAGCACGAAGAGTAAAATTGTTATCCTATTCAGTGCTGTGTATAAAATAAATATCCTACCTTCATGTCTACATATTTGTAAATATGTAAAAGCTTAACACAGAAAGAACAGCGAGCATGTATTGTTTCCGGCAGCCTGTGTCCAAACCACGATGAAATACCCGGGTCTCGTCCTCGACAGCCGGTGGAACTTCGTGGAGATTTCAGATGTTTGGCCCCCAAACGAACGGGGAATCGACTGGGGCCGCCTTCAAGCGGCTCTTGCCCAATTTGAGGGGGCCAAATAAAAATAAATATTATGGGGCGCGGGCGGCATTTTTCAGTTTTTGCCCCGCCTAAAAATAGTTGAAGCCCGGGGCTGCTAGTTCGTACCTTTCCCGACAAATCAATGGACAACAAATAAACCTTTTGAGCCCACCACACATAATTATACGTTACCACCACAAAATTAACAATTTAAAACATGTTTAAAAAACACTTCCCGTGCGATGGTATCACTACAAACAAGTGACATGTCCCACCATATCTGATGATGCACGCGATTTTAGCAATATATTAAATAAAACGAGGATTTAATACAGCTCATTTTGCGTTGAAAGATATTGATGAACTGCCGTAATGATCCCTATCATACTGATTTATTTGCTACGACTTTGTGCCGCTCAATCACCTCAAGTGGTAAGTTTTGCTTGGTTTATTAAGACGTTCCGTATGAAAACTCCGTTGTTGGTCTAAGTGGTTGCAAGCGTGACATCTGGAAGCGGGGTCCTTGTTCGATTATCCCTTAGAAAGTATCGCGCATGTATTTTCCAAGTTAACTTACTGACACTCTTTAACCGACCCAGGCGTACCTACTGGTTGATTAACCTTATGACCGCTTGGTAATTGGCTTATACCAAAAGCCGTGCCCCAGCGCCCAACTTGTAACAAAAAAAAAACTGTCGACTAGGGTCTTGCAATTGCATAAAAAACGAAAACCGAACATATATTCTCAGTCTGTAGGTATAAACACGACTCAGGCGGCACGGGCACGAAAACATTTGTCGTATTAAATGGGCCAGTGGTTCAGTTAAGCCCCCTGTAATAATTGAAGGGGCATGCCTATTTTCTAAACCAGGTCTCAAAGCCGGCCTGCAGTAGCAATGAATGCCCTATTCGCGGAACGAACCCAAAACACCACGGTCGGACCACTAGATCAATGAGACAGTCGGACACATGCAAGATCGCCGACGCGCAATCTTTTTCTTGTAGTACTGTAGGTGCTATACTAAATTACTTTAATAAAATTTCCTTCCCAAGAACTATGTAGTGAACATGGACTCTCAAATGGAGTGCTGTGACGAAGAGAGCGAAGCATTCGTGGACACTTCGGGAGTTACCGTGGGCCGATACAATGAGACCGTTGCCTATATGCATGGAGATGTCAAGTTCCTTAAGGACGTCGGACCTGATACGATGGTGAGCCTTTTATATTAGATTATGGTGTTCACGTTCCGAAAGTCTGACAGCCAGTCTTACCAAGGGGTATCGTATTACTCAATGACTGGGTTGTGGAGGTCAGATAGGCAGGCGCTCCATGTAAAATACTGGTATTCAGCTGCTTCCGGTTAGACTGGAAGCCGACCCCAATATAGTTGGGAAAAGGCTGTGCAGATTTTATATGGTGTTCACGCTATCTCTAAACCCAATATGTGCTTCTTGGATTTTTTTCCAGGAGAACGCGAAATCAGCTTAGTAGGTTTGTTATTTGATCATTTTCATGTTAATGACCGTTACATTAACACGACAGTAAAATTAAGCTTATAAAAACCTAGTAAGTTCCAAACACTTAGGTTTGGTAATGGTCGAAATATACCTAATTTACCTTGTTGTTTTTAGAAAGGTGCTTTGGCTAGTTTTAGAGCGGTATTAAAATCTTCATTATTACAAAGATTTTCACGCGGGTAGTTTAACATTTTGATGGGACTTATTATATGTATAATGAAATTGCTTATTCTGGAAATACGATATCGGAATCACTTTTACACGTCTTATTAGAAAAATTCATTGTTATTTCCTACTTATCTGACTACCCCTGAAAAGAATTGCCGAAACAAACTCAGGGGTAATTCTAGAAAAACATTTTTTTTTGCTTTGCCCTTAGTTTTGACATGGGGTAGCTGTATAGAATTACTCGACTTGACGAACAACACCATGATCAAATATAAATAAAATCGAGTAAATGTGTGAACGAAGGATGATCGACATCGTATTTTTTGTTAATCGCCACTGTGGATCGATATTGTCGATCGATAAATTTACGTGAGTTGTCACGTCTGTATCGATTTTTCTTTGTCGATAGTTAATAGGTAACGATCGATAAAATCAGAGTGAATTTATTAGAAACTGATTGATATTATTGTTGGTCAAAACACAGCATTCGAGGGACAATATTCCGATCGTCTTAAAATCTGTAGGCACCTTACAGCGTTTTATAGATATTGGTACAAGTTCCTACAAGTTTAAATAAAAATAACATTTTCAAGTAAAAACGCCCCGCCTTGCGGAAAAGTAAACGTGCTTCGAAATTGCGTAACCTTTTCGTTCTGCTAGAGCACTTAATAATTAAAACACGTGTAAGAAAGAATGTAGGCAAGTAGGTACCTTTATGTTGGCTTGGGCATAGGAATATTATGACTAATTTGGTATGAAAGACCTTACGATGTTGGGACTCCTTGAAGAGTTAATTAATTCTAATTAACCGACTGTCATCGGCATCCAAAAAGTTGCTATACCTATTATGAAACGACATACACGTTTCAATGATAAATGATTTTATAATCTATACTTATACTTAGTAGGTATAAAAAACTAAATGATGCAGCTGTATTCTATTCAACTACTCTGATAGGAGACACCTTGCAAACTCAGAGGTCACACAGTGTCGTTTACAAGTCCAAACATAATCTTAGTCAGATCATGGGAAGACCGATGGACCATCTAGATTAGTGTGTGATTTGGTCTCAGTGTTGCCAGTACAAAATTAATTGTTTTTCAGATAGAAATAATTCTACAAAAGGAAGCATCTGGAAAATACGAAATAATGTTTACACACGAGATATGCGACCTCTGTGCCGAGGTGGCACTGGGCCCAGATAGCGACTATTATGCGTATATGAAATACTTCGGAATCCCCGAGGCGTGTCCTTTTGAAGCGGTACGTATGCAAGCGAGCTTCACATGGTCAATTTTTTTTGTGTATTCTATAAGGCTGTACCTACGTGTCCTATCACATATTAGGGCATAGATAATTTTTATTCCTTGTAGTACCTACTTTCCCGAGGGATCATTTTTATTTTTCCGATCTCCATGCAGGCGAAACCGCAGGCAAAATATAGCGGGATTTTCCGAAAGCTAAAGCTTTTACCGCTACCCCGAAACATAAAGGGCTAAGGAAAGAACACGGATGGGTCAGTCAGTATGAGTCTGACTCTCCCTTCCGCTCCACCCAGAGCGGGAGGGGTCATTTGATAATTTCCTACCGTAAAATAATAATAATAATATCCTTGGACATTTCACACAAAATAAATAAAGGCAAAATCTGTAAATCTACTGCACGAGCTCGTTTAGACTTTTATAGCCATGTTTATAGGGCAGGACCAATTTCACCAATTAAATCGAACGTGATCAGCACATAAACCGCTTTTAACAGCTGTCAGTGTAGCTCTTGAACCCGGTTTAGTTAAGCCCATCGCGTTCAGTTTCATTGGTGAAATTGGTCTGCAATTTTCTTTGTACAGTCTGCGACGTTAATTGATTATTAAATTGACACCAAAAATACGGTTTTTTAGCCGATTCAGTTGTCATTTGAATGAACATTGGCAGTAAAGTAAACAATGTTTTGATTCGACTTTACCCACCATTACTGAATAATTTTATATTTTCGAAACTACCGTCATTAAAATTTGGTTCTCATTTACCTACACAGGGCGACTACCCAGTCAAAGAGTTTATAGTGGATACCGACGATCTGCCACTAAACAGCAACACTGCAGGCAGGTACCAAGCATTCTTGACACTTTACAAGAACCCAGACAAAGATTGCAAGACTAACAAGGAATTCATGTGCTGTCTAACTCTCAAGTTGCTGATTGAATTGGATTAAATTCTAGTAAATTTTGTTTGCCGTTAAGTTCTACGCTTGAGTTATTTTCAAAAAGTTTGTTTTTGTACAATTGAGGGTAGGATTTTTTGGCAATAATAAAAATTTTCGCCCTTTCCCATACAGGACAAAATGTGTATTAATCTCATTCTTTATAAAATCCACTGTCTTATTCATTAAGGCATCCCTCCTCACCAAGCCGCGGCTAAGTTACACATGTGTAATTAATTAGCTTCACTGTGTATGAAAACGTAAGCGGGATCATCTACTTATTGTGATGATCATACTACGGCTTTCCTACGCACTTTATAGTTGAAAAGGGAAGATCCTCCGACTAGACGGGTGTTGTGTCTGGTGGGCTACTGCCAGGTGATTGATCTCGGCATAATGTTAATGCTAGTGGTGCGGTAAATTCTACTTGCGCGATGCAGGATTAGTGAAGATACGTGACGTCAGTGTGACGCGTAGTGTATGTGGCGATGTCACTACCGCTTCTGCTTCAAAGCCAATTCTCCTTTCATTTCTTTATGTTACTAGCGACTCAATCCTGTGTTTTTTTTAATTTGCCAAAACACCGAGATGTTTGTAAGGTTAATATTTAATGTATGTACCGTCGCCAGCGCATCAAGTTATTCCAATCTGTAAAACTCCAAGTGATTTTAAAACTTAAAACGATGTCTGTTCATTTAAAAAACCGGTTGAGAAAAATTGACAGAAAATTTACTATACACACGTCATAAACCTTCAGGTATAAATTCTTTAAACCACGTCAAATTCCATTGCGGAGCTAAGAAGAACAATGCAATTACACAGACAGACGCAAAAGTGACATTAATTTACAATATGTAAAGGTTAAATTATTTTATGTCGCCTTTAAGGACTATTACTATATTTAAAATAAAACGCTGTTATTATTATTTATCTTACACAATATATTGAGCCAGGAACTATTCGTTGTCTGGTTCATTTACGTTTTCATCTTTACTGGACTCATAGGAAACTGGGTCCTTTTTGCCTCTAACTTGTGGTTCACCGGAACCGGTGTCGTCTTTAGCCTTCTGACTGCTGCTCTCTACTTTATCTTCTTTAGCTTTATGTTTCTTGGATTTTGACTTCTTCTTGTGTTTTTCTGCCTTCTCTTTCTTTGGTTTTTCTGTGGTTGCTTTGTCTTCTTCTTCTTGCTCAGAACCTGACTCTTTTTCGTCTTCTTCTGATTTTTCTTTCTTATCCTCTGGCTTCTTTGCTTTGCTTTCGCTGAAATAAATATTATGATTCATGAAATATCTTAGTTTTTATTACAAATCTGTATTTATTTCAAGATAGGTAGATATGTGATTTATACTCAAGTTGTCTCAGGGCGCCTTTTTCTTCCTTTGACTCGCTGTGAAAGATAAATGATGATGATTGATTTTGATTGTTTCCTTTATAATTATTCCATATTAATACTATTATTTACCTTTCATCTGATGACTTATCATCAGCACTGCAATCAGAGAAAATATTATTGATATCGGTTCTGGTTTTAGGACTACTTACATGGAAATAATAAAACAATTTTATTCAAACCCTGCTGCTGGTTCGGCTTTCTCGTCTCTGGAAACAAAAAAAAAGAAAAATTAAATTGCTTCTGGCCTAAAAACCTATACTGCTATACAGGCTGAATTCGAATTAATTGACATTATTTTAATCGCGAAAAAAAAAACAGCTGTTCCGTACATTATGCTAGCAAAATGTAGGAAACAGCTGATTTTCGCGATTTCAGATTTGTTCCCTTAGGGGCTATCTCCACGAGCGAGAGAATCGCGACGAATCCGCGCTTCTATCGTAGGGACGTCTCCACGAACAAGCGATTATTCCGCTGGCGTACCGTCGCGACTGGTAACGGAATTGCCGCGTGCCCGTAACGACTCGTAACGGAATCGCCGCGTTTCCGCGACGAGGCGTTGTGCAATTGTTTTGTTGAAAGAGTTCAGTAGAGTAGTTTTATAGGTGCCAGACGAGAGCGAAGTATGAATAATAAATAAATGACGCTGCGTTTGACAGCGCGCCCGCCGCGTGCTCGCTGCGAGAGCGCCACGTTCTGCGGCGAGCGCGCGGCGGGCGCGCCACCAGTCGCGACGATACCGCAGCGATACGACGACGTTACGCGCGCACATTGCCACTCGTCGCATCGCCGCGGTAATATCGCCGCGTAGAGACGCGTTCATAGACAGTGTATAGAAATACGTGGCACGACGATATTATCGCCGCGATTCTCTCGCTCGTGGAGATAGCCCCATAGTGAAAGTTATTCATAATGATGAGTGCAATGACCCCTTAAAGAATGCCCATTTAATATAGGTGAGTAGGTACAAGGTATCTTTTGCGCCATTTGTGTGTATAGGTATTTGGAGGGTGATAGCCGGAGCCACAGCCTATTTGAATAATTTGTCAATGTTTACCCAGCAATTGAGAATAATTGTCAAAAAGATTACACGTGGTCATGGAATAGTTTCACCAAAAATTCACATCTTAGATTTCTAAAATAAGTAAATTAAATTAAACCTTATATTTTAGGTAGTTAGTTTTTTTTATCACAAGTAAATAAATTACTTACTTACCATATAAATTGCACCTTAGCAAAGCCGGGTTGGTTTTGCTAGGTAGGGTACCTACATGAGGTGTTGCTTGTGATAAAAAAAATCCGGTTTGCCATTATAAAAATAAAAGAAAATATTTCTTTTTCTTACTCACCTGTTACTAGCACCATTTTTAGTTTCGCCGCTGTCGCTGAAAATTAATGTCAATAGATTAACACGTTGAACGCCAACGCGGTCACCGTGTGTCCGACAAACAATAGTTTTTCTATTGTGTCTGCTGCGTGGCAGTCAATGACTTAAATAACTAATTTCAAACCACAAAAACAGATTTGAAAATACTTACTCCACATTTGCCCAAGAGACCGACCATTCTTCGTGGGTTATACCTGACCGGAATACTCTTCTGCAGTTCTCCCTGAAGACAACAAAATAATAAAGTAAATACACACATCAAAAGTGTCTAGGGATCAACATATATTTTTGCAATAACTTTTCTCTTGATTGATATTAATTTAAATTTTCTTTAAGGATTCATCAAATAAAGTGTTTTCGTTTGTCACAGTAACGATAAACCAAGTCACCTTTGCATTAATAAAGAAATTTGCCATTTTCCTAATAAAGGGATTTTTGACATTTGAACCACTAACATTAAAGTTCGAAAAAAAGACTGAAATAACAGTTTTCTTTAAAATTTTATTGGGTAACTTAAACAATTTATAATCCGTGTTTCTACCGCGAACACTAACAACACAAGAACATCGGTTTGGCATACTCAAAATGAGTTCATCCAAATCACGCTGTGGAATGGCCGCCCATGTTCGTTGCAACAACAAAAAAAGGTCTTCTTGCAACTGGATACCCTCCATATTCGGCAGAGCTCTTCTCTGTAGCATATCCCATGCATGCTCAATCGGGTTCAAGTCTGGCGACTGAGCAGGCCAGGGCAGGACATTGATGTTAGCTGCGGCGAGAGTCTGTCTTACAACTCTTGCGGTGTGCGGTCGTGCATTATCATGCATTAACTGAAATAAGGGACCGATTTGCACTTGTAGAGGAACGATGACGTCAGATACAATCGTCTCAGCATAAATTTGAGCGTTGAGGTTGCCTCTGATCCAAATCAACTCAGTTCTTCCGCCGATCCAAATACCCGCCCATACCATGATGGTTCCACCACTATAAGGATGGACTTCCTGGCAGGATTTTAATCGCTGTTGGCGTCCAGGGGTTCTCCAGTGTCGTATACGTCTTGTATCCGGTCTCATACCAAAACGAGACTCATCAGAAAAGCACACGAAACGCCATTGTTCTTCTGCCCAATTTCTGTGTTCAAGAGCCCATTGATATCGAATCCTACGATTGTGCATTGCTATAGGTGGTACCCGTAGCGGTCTTCGGGAATGAAGGTTCACTTCATGCAAGCGGTTTCTGACTGTTTGGTCGCTAATTAAGTTCCCTGAAGAGTGATGAAGCCTCACGGCTAACATCATGGCGGTTATTGTTGGAGCTCTTCGAGTTAAGATTTGAATGTATCGGTCTTGTCTCCGTGTGGTGCAGCGATACCGTCCTTCATGGCGCTCAGCCACGGTACCAGTGCTTCGGTAACGTGTCCAAAGTCGACTGATAACACCTTTTTTTGTTGTTGCAACGAACATGGGCGGCCATTCCACAGCGTGATTTGGATGAACTCATTTTGAGTATGCCAAACCGATGTTCTTGTGTTGTTAGTGTTCGCGGTAGAAACACGGATTATTAATTGTTTAAGTTACCCAATAAAATTTTAAAGAAAACTGTTATTTCAGTCTTTTTTTCGAACTTTAATGTTAGTGGTTCAAATGTCAAAAATCCCTTTATTAGGAAAATGGCAAATTTCTTTATTAATGCAAAGGTGACTTGGTTTATCGTTACTGTGACAAACGAAAACACTTTATTTGATGAATCCTTAAAGAAAATTTAAATTAATATCAATCAAGAGAAAAGTTATTGCAAAAATATATGTTGATCCCTAGACACTTTTGATGTGTGTAGATGTATATTTATTTAACTACATATCAAGATCAAAATGCATTTTATGAAGACATTTAAGACCATAATCGAGAGGAAACCTTGTAACAATGTTGCTGGCAACACTACCATACATTTTTCTGGTAACACAAAACAGTTTTTAACCTTTTGAACGCCAAAGCATAAACGCACGCGCGTGCCCTCCACGCCAAGCTACAAATTTATTTCTTCTTGTTATCATGAATTTCCCAATATCCATGGTGTCTTTTATTTTTTTTCGTGTCACTAAATAAGGACACACACACAGACAGCTTAATTTTTTAAGAAAATCTATATAAACACTCACAAAAGTAATGATTTCATGTTAAGTGTTGTTGCCATTGACACATAATTGTGTCGTTGGCGTACAGGGCATGCGCTTGCTTGTCACGTTTATGTGACAATGGCTTTCAAAAGGTTAAAACAGTTTTTACGAGTTCCGGAGGAAACGATGATCGGAAACTGTAACAACTAACCTTACCTATATAGGGACCGAAACATAGGTAAAATGTGTAATACTTACTCAACATCTTTATGAATTGCACAAGATATAAACTGTCGGTTCCTATACACTGAAGTATACAAGAAGGGTCCGTGACAGCTGTGAGTTTTGGGGTCAATTTTGCAAGCCGATATGACACCAATCACTCGCTCTTTGCCTTGGTATCGCACTATCAAAGGTCCACCGTGGTCATTCTGAAAACACACAATTATATTGGTTACTGTTGTGTTGCGCATAGGCTGAATGCGGTAATACCCTTGCCAAGTGACGCACCTGTTGCGCGGACCGCCATATTGGAATATAAAGTCAGTGTGTCTCTAACCGGCGTTTATGTTCAACGTACCCTTTCCCGCCTACCGCGTGAGCTGACCTAACAGTTACCTTTCAACAGTTCAAGGTGAATGTCTTTCGCTCCTCCACTCGATTGTCTCGTAGATATTAGTGATAAGACAGTCGTTGTGCCCTCACCTGATATACGTGGTGAAATCGAATAAACTTACCCTTTCACAACTCATGCATATACTGTCTCACTTTGTTTTATACTATGTAGAGATAGTATATTGTAGTATGTTTTATCTCCATAGTATAAAACAAAGTCGCCCCTCGCCGTCTCCTCTTTACGCCCGATCCAGCCTGTCCCTTGCTGTCCTCCTCCAGCGACATCCTAAGCCGAGATTCGTATCCCACAGGGGGTGCCCTTAGCGTGTAGTCGCTTAATTTGTAAGATTTATTAAGCCCTGGCTGGAGGCTGCAATATAATTGTGGCATCCACAGGCAAGCCCGGTTTAGCAGTAGACAACCCTATGGTTGAACTGCGAATGCCGATGCCATTTAAATAAAAAAAGCCTTTTCGTCTGTCCCCTGTACGCGGGAGACCTTTGAATCTACACAACGGATTTAAATGCGGTTTTCATCAGTAAACAGAGTGATTCAAGACGAAACAAACGTTTAGTTTTACTAGTTCGACCGCGGCTGCGTCCGCGTGATAGTATTTACGTTTCACCTTTGCGAAGCTGGGGCGAGTCGCTAAGAAGGTAATAACGCGTTCTGGTGTATGCAGTTTCCCAACTATGTTAGGGATGGCTTCCAGACTAACCGTATGCAGCTGAATACCAGTATTTTACATGGAGCAACTGCCTATCTGACCTCCAAAACCCAGTAACTGGGTAATACGATACCCCTAGGGAAGACTGGCTGTCGGCTTTTCTGGCTTCTGACGACCCGTAACCACTGTCTAAGATGTAGAAATGACTATCGGGACCAACGGCTTAGCGTGCTTTCCGAGGCACGGAGGAGTCTCGGTATGTAAAAATAGTCACCGATCCACGGCCAACGGCATGCGTAGCTTAACCTAATGGATCACCTGTGCGGCTGTTATTACTAAGCCACGAGCTCCTCGTACGTTCTAGTGTACATTTAACCCTAAATTCAAGTGGAAAAACAGGTGAAGTGCAGTAATAGGTCACCAACCTCACAGAAACCTCCTTGCATAGAAGATCTTCTCGCTGTGTAGTCATCAGGGTCCTTCAAATGTCTACCCAGGTCAACATTGTACGTTTTAGTTGGAATTTCTACATCGGTTTGGCGTCTGGATTCTACATCTGTGCAGTTTGCGTATTTTTTCTATAAAAAATGAAGTAAATATTAGTTAAACGTAATCGGCGTATGATGTTCCCAACACTGGGAAACAAACCTATTCTTTGTGAGAGATAATATTATAGCCCTCAACGCGGGTCGGTTTCGGCTCGGTGGCAGTAGTGCATTTAGGGGTTACTTTTAAACAATTCAATGTTATGTAATAGAAGATCATTTGCAAAAGTAAATCCATGAAATAATAGAGAAACTACAAGTTTTTCCAGCATTTTGCGAGCGACCATTCTCTCTTCTAAGTACGAATCGGACTGAACTGATTATTGCAACATTATTGTTGTAGTGCTAAAATGCCAAATATATAACTACGGGCAAAGATGCGAAGGAATTTGGACTAAATGGCAGCATCAATTAAATATTGACTATAAAAAATCTTATTATGATATTATCATTTATGAATTTTCAGTGATTTAATTCCTCAACGCTAGCACCGGTTTTCGGTTATGATGTGATATCATACCCATCTCTGCGATGTTATCAAATGTGTTATTGGTCTTAATGTGCTATGCCGCTATGGTAAAGGATATTGACACGTGTCAACCAGCATGGTGTCGTCATGGATATTTGATGTGACGTTATGGATATTTGATGTCACGTCATGGATATTTGATGTAACATCATCGATATTTGATGTGACGTCATCGATATTTGATATGACGTCATCGATATTTGATGTGACTTCATTGGCATTTGACGTGACGTCATGTATATTTGATATGACGTCATCGATATTTCATCTGCCGTCTCGGTACGTTCACAATGCAGATTTTTTAATACTTAGGTATTTGTTAAATGTTTTTTCACATTTCTTTGCATCAGACCGTTCATTCTCTGTATAGATACATAATTACCTCGCAAAGTTCACTCAGTCTCTTCATGACATCCTTGGTGCAGATCATATACTGGGTGATGATATCCCGGAACCTTTGAGCCCATTTCTTAGCGCATTGTTCGTTGTCCATAATGCACACTTTGGCTTCTTGGAGGCATTTATTATTCTTGGGTATATGCTGGCCTTGCCGACGATATACACCCTTGGAAAATAATTGTCAAGTTTGATATGCTGTAACTTTGGGAGTTGAAAGTCAGCTACCGATCAAGGGTGAATCTCTTTGATTGGTGACTGACTCTCAATTTAATGCTTTTTAAATGGCTAAGTTTTAAAATGGAATTTATTCGGTATGAAATCCTTATTCTAGTGCAGAACGCTCTCAACTTTTCCAAGTGCAGAAACCTCAAACCATTGAAAACCCAACAGGTTTTTTTTGGAACGAAGTTTCTTATCGCGCGTTGCGAAAAAGGGCTAGACGGAATTAAGACCAAAAGTTGTAACGACACTTTTTTTGGAGTAAAATATGATGTCTTTTTAATCAATATTTTATATTGGTTAATTTTAGATCAGATTTTTTTTTATTATTATAACTTAAAATAAATAAAATTTTATTACAATTCCTTCACTACTTAATCGAAAGGAACTTCGTTCCATCCGGGTGTCCCTTGACACGTCTCAAGTCTTTTAATATAGGTACAACTAGTTGTTAAAGTCATACCTGGCACTCGAAATCTTACCTCTCTAAAGTTGTTGCCGCTTCCCCACCCAGCGATCCAACCCTTAGTTCCTGGCTTCTCCATGTCCCTACTAACGTTGTTGTACTGAATGCACTCGGTGGCGAATTCACATCCCTTCTCCTGGACACCGAGTTTGAAAGCTTTGTCTACTTTAACTATTGCAATGTCGTTCGATGACCATTTGATGCTGTCTTGGAAGTCGAATTTGTAGTCTGGAAAAATCGATTTTTTTGTTTAATAGTTTTTCAATCGAAAAAAAATCAAATAGGTATCGATGACATTTGAAAAAAAGTTCTTAGGTGAAAATTTATTTGTAGCGAATGCGAATGGGTAGTAAGGAAAAACTTACTCTTAGGAATACATTTCCACACAACTTTGCGGCGATGTTTACAGACACACTCGTCGTTCTTATAATCGAAGCTGTCAATGAATTTTGTGGTGCCAGAGACAATGTAGAATCTGTCAGCATCTTCGACGCACGCTGCTGACGTCAGCACGTAATAGGGGTCGACGATGACTCCACCGCACAGCCAGCCGCGGTATTTGTGGGCTTTGGCAGATTCTTTTGTCAATTGCAGGTATACCTGCGTAATGGAAACAAAGACGGCTTGATGTTACTTGGAATTTACTGTTTTTTTTTGTAAATTAAATTCCATTTATTTCGAAATCGCGAAAGTTTCGACATATTTTGCAAAAAATATCCGAACATTTTATTTTGTAATCGTTCTCTTTTTGTAGTGGGCTTTTATTATTATTCAGGCTTTCCAGTTTTCTTTAGAAAAATTGTTCATTGAATCGAAAAATCCGGACAAATGACAAGGCCGGTCTAGACGGGTGGCAAAAAATCTGGATATATCCGGACAAATTCGGTCAGATGGTTCCCTACGAATTTTGGTTACAGCAGTTAATCTCAAACAAGACTAACTATTACCACGGTAGATTTAATAGTGGAAAGCATGAGTGAGATCAGGTACGGGACTGACAGGTTTCGTAGATACCTACTGTCCATGGCACGGCACATAAATAAAAACGCGACGGAGTTTGGACTAAATGGCAGAATCAATAAAAGTTTGACCATAACAATTTATGCAACGATATCCAATAGCGCAATTTTTGAGAAGTACCGGATTCGGCTATTAAAACATTTTGTTGGGCTGTGTTATTGCTAATTTGTTCCAAAGATCAATCTCAATTTCCCATTGTAACTGAAGTTGACACGTGGCAGCATATTATCCTAAGGCATGGTGACGTCATCAGATTTGATATTTTGCGATACGCAAGTAGGTAGCACCTACCGTCTTGAATTGATGTTAAGAATAACTTTCGTATGTTACTCCCTTCCCCTATGTTATGATTCAAAAAGTAATTTGAAAAAGTTCAATTTTTTTTTTAATTCTTTCGTCGTCATTCAATGTTCTCGTCATCCACGCATACTTACCATGTATGGTCTTTTCCCCTTCTCCGTTCTCTTACTGAACAGAATCCTCCTGGAGTCTACGTGTGTGGTGTTCTCGTAGTTCCAACCATCATCTGCTATTTCTTCCACTTCGTTTATAGACGTATCGTTACTTTTGGCATGGTGCTTCGAATGATGTGGCTTTGGGGTCGTGTCTTCATTCTCTTTATCTTTTTTTGATGAGTGCGATAATACAGGACCTAGCAAAAATATATTAATATCATTAAAATAACCAGCAGTTATTAATTAATATCATAAATGAAGAAATATTAACAAGATCTTACCTAAAAGTAGAAAACTCGTCGCCAAGAGCAGGCAGAAATTCGTCATTTTCAGTCACAGCCCGATCCAAGAAGGATCGAAAAATTTATTTGTTCGATCTCAAAATGAAATTGAGGATGTTAATTTTTTGGTCAATTTCCCGAAAGTTACGCTTTGTTGGAGTTAATTAATTATACGTTATCCGGAAATCGTATGTTACGTACAACGTAATTATTTTTTTTCAAGTTAATTGAATGAGCAAAGAAATTGGTTTTGTTTTCTGAGTAAATTTTATATAATTACTTTGGGTTTTTATTTGTTTCTAATGTCATAAGTAGGTACTCAATTGGATAACGCCTTCGAACAACGACGATTTCTTGGTTTATCGGATTATTTTATTCGCTTAGCAGCGAATTTGAATGACATATATCTCAGTTGTTGAACTATTTATTAGAAATAGTCTTTTTTTATTCGCTAATTGAAAGTACCTATGTGGCCCTTACTGTTGTACAGTTGACTGTCGTTTGTAACATTTTGACCTTGACCTGGCTTACCGTAGTAAGAAGTTTCAATCGAATAAGATGTTAGCTTTATACTGGTTACGTTACCATTGTCGTGTAGCGTAATGTAACCGTATATAGGGTGTGACCGAAACGGTATATACATACAAAAGCATATACCTACTACAGTCCACCAAACTGAACCACTTTTAATACGGGGCCAACTCCGAAATCGCAAAAAAAAATCTGCTGTGTGCATTTTTGGTGACGTGACTCGTCGAAATGTATGGAACAGCAGATTTTTTTTTCACGATTTCGGAGTTGGTCCCATAGTAAAAGTTGTTCAGTTTGATGATGTTAATGTCTTTCTAAACTTGCTGTGCCTTTCTGACGCCCTCGTACTTGTATTATGTAGATGAGTGGTATTTTGCCTCATTCTATAGCTTTCTTAACCTGTCCCGTTATAGTGACTAGCATGATTTCGTACAATCCAAACGTAATGGAATCATAATATCCTTGTCGCTTTTTCAGCGTATGTCAAAGGCAACGCAGAGATCCTTTAACTTTTTGAACGCCAGAGCATAAACGCGTGCCCTCCACGTCAAGCTACAGATTTAGTTCTTCTTGTTATAATGAATTTTCCAATATCCATAGTGTCTTTTAATTTGTTGCATGTCATTAAATACGTACGAGAGCTTTAATTTTTAATATAAACACTCACAAAAGTAATGATTTAATTGTTATTTCGTGTTATAGTGTTGTTGTCATTGTCACATATTTGTGTCGTTGGCATACTGGGCATGCACTTGCTTGTCACGTAGGTATATGTGACAATGGCGTTCATTGTGGCGATTAAAGGTGGGGGCATAAAGGACAGGTTATACATAATTTGTGTCTTTTACCATTGAGTCGTTTGGTTAATACAGCCCCATGTTACCCAGGTAAAGTTCGACTCTTTCGCCTAGTAGGACCTACTAATAATTAAACTACAACAACACATTTTTTTCCCAAACGATAATTTATTTAATTCTTAATCAAATTGTGATTGTGATGGTTCTCTTCATTTACTTTGAATTTGGTATAGAAAGAAGCCCAATTTCAAGAAGACATCGTCTGTTTCATCGGTCTTCTTAATTTTCTCGTCTCCTAAGCCAAGTTGATAGAAATCACTGCCGGTGTTGTCACTCCTGCTGTCACCTTCGCTGGTGTCGTTTTATTCTTTGAGTCTCTATAAACGAAATATTTTGAAACATTAATAGTAGAACAGAATTAAATACAGGCTGAAATTGAATGCATGGGCAATATGTCAAGGGGTCATTGTATTCATCATTATAAAAAACTTAACTAGGTCAAGGTCAAACTACTATGCCGACGGCCCACTGTCGATACTTGGCTATTATGTATATGAAAGATTGTGATGAGTTTTATTTTGAGTAGGTATAAATTAAGGTGGATGACTTTAATGGAGACCTAAGAAGTGATAGATGGACTGTGCGTAAGATGTTATGGCTATAAAGGAGGCGACTACCGAGACGACGACTAATAGTAAAGTATGGAGGAAGAAGACATATTGCGTAGAGGGCATGAGAATGATGAGTTGTTCTTTGAATGTAACGTACCCAAACGCTCGTTTTTGGTCGATTTTAGGGCTGGACCAGTCCAAATCAGTTTCGGAAATTGAAGTTTTAGATGTCCTCAACAATTTCTTGCATGTAGCCCTGTCATTGAACAAATATATTTTATATCTAGTTATTGTTTCCTTATTTATGAGACTTTATCATCATCATCCGCCTCCAGCAGTCCACTGCTGGTCGTAGGTCTCTCCAATTTCAGGCCTTTCAGGTCGACTCTTGGCAACTCTCATCCAGCTGATACCAGCCACCCTGCGAAGATCATCGCTCCACCTAGCCTTTTTTTTTTTTTTTTTTTAATGCTGTGAAATCATCCACCTAGCCTGAGGGCGCGTCTTACCCACGCAAGAACACATCTGGCCCTATCGGCATCTTTCGTACAGCTTTTCTTACGATATTTTAACCCATCAAGTGTCCGCCTATTAGAAGCCGTTTGCTTATAAGAGCTCAACGATTATTTTACGAATACTATTTTTTAAAATTAAAATTCTCTCGAAACGACAGTGAATATATTATTGTCGTTTCGAGAGAATTTTTCTTATGAACCTATGGAGTTCATACGAAATTTGAGGGGTTCAATAGGGAAAAAATATATTTATGCTTACAATATCATCTCTAATCCACTGAAAACACAATTCTTTTAGGATATGTGTATCCTAAATAATATAATCTATAGTAGGTATAAGCTAAAAGTATCTGAATAAAGTGTAAACAAACCATGTTCAAGTTAAACTTTTACGCGGTCACTCACTAAAGAGAATTAGTTAAACATTCATCTGTATTTAGAAGATTTCAAGTTTATTTCTCATCACTTTGTCTAACAATTATTATTTGAAAAAGAATATTATCGAGGGCAATTGAGAATAGAGTATATAAAATGAACGTCAACTATCTAAAAGAAAAACATCTTGAAAGTGATTTAAAATTAGAATTTAAAGCACTTCGAATTGGCACCGATTGGTATGTTTTCAGATGCTTTTGTTTACATTTTCATCAGCTACTTTTGGAACTGACCATAAATAACACGCACCCAAGTTCCTTATCAATGGCACAGGTGATCATGTTCCTGTAGCGGAAGACGCTAGTGAAGAGGAAAGGTCCATAGCATTTCCTGCTGATTTCTCTAGTAAGGCAAGCAGACATAACTCCTATTACCACGGAGCTCTTGCCTTGACCGACGATCAGAGGCCCTCCATGGTCATTCTAAAAGATATCAATAATTTTTGCAGTTCCTAGGTACGATATGAAAGCGGCATTGTCCGATAGGATTACTGCTACCCCGGAACATAAAGGGCTAACAAAGTTACATGGATGGGTTTTAGTCAGTAAGAGTCTGACACTTTCTTCCTCTCCACCCAAAGCGGGAGAAGTCGATTGTTGATTTTCCACCCTCAAAAAAAAAAGGTACCATATGAACAGTAAGACATATCAATAACTAGATTCGCCGCGGCTTCCAACCGTGTGGAGGTCGGAAATCATCTCAAGGGAACATGACTTGGGCTAGAACTCCTTACCCAGGTTATGGCTAAACAGTGTGCCTATCATACAAATCCATCCAGCCGTTTAGGCGTCAAAAGATAACAGACAGACCGAGTTCCTGTCGCATTTCTAATATTAAGTATGGAAGTATGAATTAAATTACCCATACTTTTGATGGCTGTTGAACGTGTGATCCTGGGTTTTCCAGGTCTCCAGGTCGGGTAATGTTATCTTATATTTTCTAATAGGATTTTTTTAGAAGCAGCCCAGGGCCTGAATTGGAGTTAATTTCAAAAAAATAGAGATTTTTATTTAATTTGTATGGCTCTTTTGATAAACCCATAAAATTGTTTGTCGGCTACCGAACGGCTACGAAATACCTCACAAAACCCGCCAGTAGGAACTTTATTCTTTCTTCTGGGATCGTGGAAGTTGAACCCGGTGTGAACCTGCAGCTGCCCTGGCTCTGGCACCATCCTTCTAGAAGAAGGATCAGCTGGTTTGGGAGCAGTGGGCTCTTCATCTTCATAATCGTCGTCATTATCGTCGTATTGCAACTCTTTGCAGTTGACTTCGCGATCCTATAGGTACATCATAAACAAAATTTCAAATTTTTCAAGACATCAATACTACAACATGTCATCCGCATTCATTTACTAGTCTCTAAATTTCAATTCAATTTATAATTATGCATCTACAATTATAAGGATCATATTATGTACAGACGCCAGCACATCAAGCTATCCCTAACTGTCAAATTTTCTCAATTAAAAATGAACCTTATGTCTTTGCAATAAAGTTGAAATACTATCAAAGAAATCTGACAGGTTGTGGTAAC
Source organism: Hyppa rectilinea (assembly GCA_951799385.1). Lineage (NCBI taxonomy): Eukaryota > Metazoa > Arthropoda > Insecta > Lepidoptera > Noctuidae > Hyppa > Hyppa rectilinea. The sequence continues at coordinate 9,299,241 of OX637322.1, read as the reverse complement.
TTGATGTGCTGGCCTCTGTACATAATTTAAAAGCAACAAGAAAACAGTCTTCTTTTTAGAATCTTAAGTAACACCTCTGTATTATAATATTGAAAATTAAATATATAAAAAAAAACATAATGTACAAGTATATCAAAAAGGAGGGTACATAATCATGGTCGTCAAAAAATTCGTCGACATAGCTGTCAACGGGAAACGTTTCCAAAAGGCTAGCAGCATTGCCACGTCGTATGTCAATGGTGATTCTCTGATCAAAAAATAGACCAGCCCTCTGGTCACGTGAAGAGCTAACCAAACGCTTGGCGATGTCTCGAAAAACAAAGTGGGCAAATTGTAGTTGTTGAAGAATGGCCGACAAATATTAAAATGAAAAAAAAATACTGAAAATTAGTCTTAATTATGACTAAAATGAAACACAATAAAAACTGTACTTTAATAAATAAAACTTCTATTTTTCTCTATGACAATAGTGCCGATGTCGACAATTCTGCCAATAGCAGATGTGATAGGAGAAAACGTGCGAAAGAACAAAAAAAACTTTGTAAATGTTTGGCGGGTAGTTGACTTTTATATTAGACAGAAGTGACATTTTGTTAGGAAAGCGAGTTTTAATAAAATGTTCAAATTTCAAGTGAATAAAGTCATTAAGGTCTTTTTCGACGGGTCCCAAGAACAAAATCGTACTTATCTTCAATATTGTCTAGTTGCAGTGCGAAACATTAAAGTTACGCGAAACAAAACCGTCGCAAAAAAAAATTGTACAAAATTAATGTGAAAGGTATATTTAGTTTACTTGTTTTTGCTTCCTAATGTTATATTGTAAATATGTATACATTTGATGAAAAAAAACTAAAAACCGACGTATATTTACATTGTTTGTTCTACGGACCCGTCGATTTTTTCATAATAAGAACTACGTTATGAGTATAGATATAACAAAATAATACTAACCATACAGAGACTACTCATAACCTCGTCATCAGCGATATCTTTGGTGCACACCATGTGGTTATCTATTACGAAGTGGTAGCGGGGCTCCCAGCGCTTCTTGCAGTTCTTGCCGGCGAGCAACGCGACATCTGCTTCCTTCAGCTCAGGTGAGTTCGTTGAGGTTCGTAACGTCTATTAGGACAAACTTTATGAATAAATAAGTACAATGATAATAATAATAATATCCTTGGACATTTCACACAACGCCATATAGTCCCAAGCTAAGCAACCTAATGCTTGTGGTATGGTAACGAGATGGCTGATAAACTACTTAAATACATTTTCTTAATTCATTTAACCCAGATAACATGATCCACAAAGTGCAATTAAAATCAGTATTAAAAATTAAGAAAAAAATGACATAAAAGATAAAACCAAAAAAATAAATAAAATAAGGTAGCGTCTTTGATGAGATGTTTTCCTTTTTAATTTTTAAGCACGTGATAATTATACAATACGCACATGAATTCGTAAAATCAGAGGTGCGTGCCTTGGGTTGGAACTCGAGACCTATAACTTGGCAGTCCGACGGTCACACCACTAGGCTATCACTGCTGTACGTACGTTTAGAAAGTAATTAATATAATAATATACTAGCACGTAATTAGTTTGAAACTTACGTTCGGATCTTGAATTACCTAAAAATAAAACACGAGAGGTAATTAGTTAGGTCATTAAGATGGTCAGCGGGATTGTCCGAAAGGGTTACCGCTGCCCAAGAACACAAAGAGCTTGAGAAGGGTCATGGATGGGTTTGACACTCTCTTCTGCTCCACCTGGGGTTCACCTGATGATTTCCCACCCTCGAAAAAAAATCATAAAGATTGTAATTTAAAAAAAATCTGTGGTATCACTGCATAGCGTTGTTGGTCAGCCCTTTCCTGAGTTAGACTGTTTTCGGTTTTATTAATCAGTAAAGTCTTGGTAATTAGCAACCCGGAGTGAGGATTTGGCCCTGGTTAATGGAAATACGCCTTCTATTATCTACGTGAGACACTAAAACATTAAATATTGGCTTTAACTGGCAACAACCAATACAATATTTTTTTTTTTTTTTTTATCCTTTATTAAAAAGAACCCCGTTCTTGATAATTAATTACAATCTAGTCTTTAAGACTAATAAGCAATTTAAATCTAACTTAATTTTATACATGATAATTATTTTAAAACTTAGAATAGTGTCCTTTGAACTTTACACAAGTCCGTTCCACTTTCTTAGAGTCTGATAATTTGATGATTTGATGATTAAACACTTTGTTCATGTGTTGTTATGTGTGTCACTGTCACTATTATTTCTACACTTTTACACTACACTAACTCAAAAGGTTTTGTTCGTTTTAGTCTACGCACTATATTTGTTTGGTCTAACAGCTGAATCGCCTCGATGTTCACATGTTGATGGAGTCGTTGTTCATGGGCCTCAGCATATTTTTGAATTATTTTGGTGACGGGTTCCATGTTCAGGTCACGATGGAGGTCGTCATTTCTTATATACCAGGGAGCATTAACTATACTCCTCAGTACTTTATTCTGGAATGTCTGGATGATTTTAGTGTTGGTCGGTTTAGTACAGCCCCACAGTTGGATGCCATATGTCCATATTGGCATAAGAATATGCTTATATAATAAAATTTTGTTGTGTATTGATAGACAGGAATCGCGTCCAATCAGCCAATACATGTTTTTAAATCGCATGTCTAGTTCCTGTCTTTTCTTTTTGACGTGCGCTTTCCAGCGCAATTTCGCGTCAAGCGTTATGCCAAGGTATTTGGCTGTATTTGCGTATGGCACTTGTTGGCCATTTATGAATACTGGGTGGTAGTCACAATTCCTGTTGGTGAAATCAATATGAAGCGACTTTGATTCGTTCAATTTGATTCTCCATTTTTGGGCCCAATCATGAACTTTATTTAGAGCGTTTTGTACTTTTTCGATTGCTTCCGTATGGCGTGACCCTGTAGCCATAATGGCAGTGTCATCCGCAAAGGTTGCAATTGTGTTATTTTCTAGCTCTGGTATATCATATGTGTACAGCAAATAGAGCACTGGTCCCAGCACACTACCTTGAGGTACACCAGCTTTAATTATTTTTAGCTCGGAAAAAGCATCCTCGTGCCTTACTCTAAACATTCTATTTGTAATATATGATTGCAAGATATCGGCAAAATCATTAGGCAACAGTAGTCTTAGCTTGTACATCAGACCCTCATGCCAAACTCTATCAAAAGCTTGTGCCACGTCTAAGAATACGGTGGAGCAGACTTTCTTATCTTCAAGCGTTCTCTCGATGATGTTGGTAATTCTATGTACTTGGTCTATTGTTGAATGTTTCTCTCTGAAACCAAACTGATGGTCAGGAATCAGATTATTCTCATTTAGAATTGGTTTTAGACGTTTTAAAAATAGTTTTTCAAACAGCTTTGATAGTATCGGCAACAGGGATATAGGCCTGTATGATGATGCTTCGTGAGGTGGTTTACCGGGCTTTGCAATCATAATCACTTCAGCAACTTTCCATGGCTCGGGAACATGCTTCAATACGAATGCAGCATTGATGAGCCTTGTAAGTTTAACAATGGCTTTACGAGGGAGATATTTAAGGATTTCACCCGTAATAAGGTCATACCCTGGGGATTTCTTCTTTAGGCTTATGATTTGAATTTCCTTTGCAACTTCTTTTGGGGTCACAAGCTTAATTCTCTGATCTTGAAGAATATTGGGAATCTGCAGGTTTTCTACCGACCCGTCATTTGGTTGAAAGGTTTCTTCTAAATGATGTGCAAATCTTAAAGCTTTTTGCTCGTTGCTTATGGCCCACTTCCCATTATCATCTCTGATAGGAGGAATTGATGTGATTGGTCTTTTCAGTGACTTTGTTGCTTTCCAAAGAGAGTATTGCGTTGAGTGATCACTGCTTAACTGCCGTAGGTTAGTGTTGAGAGCCTCATCTTGAAAAGTTTTTATTGTTCTTTGCAGTCTTTTTGATAGGTTATTTAATAGAGTTTTGTCTTTCGGAAATCTAGTTTGCTGCCATATTTTCCTTTGATTCCTTTTTTCATATAGTAGGTCTACTATTTCCTTTGGGTAGGTATTTCCTTTACATTTTTTATTAAACTGTGGTGTGTTATTCCATGCACATTGTTGGATATCGTTGCTAAACTTGTTTACTTCAAAATCGAGCTGATCTTTGCTTTTTAATGGAGTTTTTAGGTCAATCATATTTTGTAAGTCTATGCTAAAACTTTCCCAATCTGTAAGCTTATTTCCCAATGTTAGGTGGTTTTGTCTCAGTAATATTGTGTGACTCAGTTTTAATAATATCGGAGAGTGATCGGAGTTCATATTATATCCCTCTTCCACACTCAGATAGTTGGTAGATATATTTTTGACAATGAAAAAGTCGATAAGGTCTGGGAGTTTCTGGCGGTCAGTCGGCCAGTATGTAGGTTTTCCAGTACTTATGACCTCACAGCGCATGTCATTCAGTGCACTAAAAAGCTGTCTTCCCTTAGTTGAGGTTAGTCTCGATCCCCAATGAGTGTTCTTAGCGTTAAAGTCACCGCCTAATATAAATCTCGGTCCAAGAAGTCTGAGGAAGTGTACATATTGTTCTTTGTTTATCGTGTGTCTTGGAGGACAGTATACAGCTGCTACTGTAACATTGAACTTCTTAGTTTTAATGGATACCGCCACAGCTTGCGTGTCTGGCTCCTCGTATTTACTCTGTTCGTAATGACAGATATTTTCTTTAATAATAACTGCGCTACCTCCTCGGGCCGTGTTGTTAGGGTGCAGCGAATGATAAATTTTATAACCTTTTATATAATACAATTTTATACAATACAATAATAATAATTTAATATAATAATATAATATCCTTGGACATTTCACACAGCGCCATATCGTCCCAAGCTAAGCAACCTAATGCTTGTGTTATGGTAACGAGATGGCAATGTAGATAACAATACTTCATTTTTTTTGAGGTGGACAATTTTTTTAAAGGCTCCTGATTATTGCCGAAAAGACCAGGGAGTGTGAGATATCTCACTAAAACCACCCCGGTGATCACCATCAGCACGTGGAAGGGACCCCGTTACCTCTTAAAAGACCACTCCGGGACCCCCTCTGTGCAACGCCTGTTAGGGCACATCCCTGAGGAGACTGTAAAGACGTCTCCTCTGAGCCTCGCTGTGCACGGCAGCACGTGACCACAGTGCCACCGTATTCCACACAAACTCTCGGTGGGAGATACTATACTATAGTGTATTTCTTTTACAGTGTCCAATTTAGTAAACAAACACGGGACGAAAATTCTGACTTTTCGTATCAATCATACACTTTATGTTAAGCATAAACGTCTTGATGATTGTATAGTACACATAAGGCATGAATTATTAAAAGAAAATTTTTCAGAGACGCATACATTACCTAGAAATCTTAGGAATAGTCGCGACATTTGTTTACCAAATTAGACAACTAAAAGAAAATACACTATAGCTACATACGTTTCGGACAATACCTTTAGGACACTATTATTAAAGCTGTGTTTTAGTTACTTCATACGACTTATTAAAAACCGGGCAAGTGCGAATCAGACTCACACACGCAGGGTTCCGGTACCACTGTGCAATACTTAAAAACGTATTTAAAAAAAAAAAATTGCCAATTTTTTACTTTATTGATGTTATAGAGGCAATAAAAATACACAATATGTGAAAATTTCAACTGTCTATTACGGTTCATAAAATACAGCCCGGTGACAGGCAGACAGCGGACGGACAGCGGACGTTTTGTAATGGTTCCGTTAAGCACCCACGAATACGGAACCCTAAAACTGACAGTAATTGTCAATTGAATATACCTATATTAGAGACAATTTTATTTACCAAACAACTTGTCCCTTAGGTACAGAGGCCAGCACATCAAGTTACCACAATCTGTCAAATTTCTTTGATAGTATTTCAACTTTGTTACAAAGACATAAGGTTCATTTTTGATTGAGAAAATTTTGGCAGTTAGGGATAGCTTGATGTGCTGGCGTCTGTACTAGGAAAATAAAATCACACAACGCCAAGCTAAGCAACCTAATGCTGTCACTATCTTGAAAACTGTGATTATCTTACATCTCGAAACGCATCGGTTGATCCCCAACCAGCAATGGATCCGTACGCATGTTGTCTCTCCAGATCAGCCGAGCGGTTGTTGTAGTCCACCTTCTTCGGAATGAAGTCACAGCCCCTGACACGCTTCTCAAAGTTGAAGTCATCTTCGACTTTCACGACAGCTATGTCGCCAATCATCCAGCGAATGTTGTCGAATTCGTCGCCGTCGTAGACATAAGCTTATTTGAAAGAAGATACATAATTATATGGACCCATTAAAATAGATGACAAATTTTAACACAGCGTTCAGTGCTGTGTGTGTGTGTGTGTGTGTGTGCTGTGTTGTGTGCTATTCTGTCAAAATCTCACCGTGAAACTATTGTGAAAGAGTTAAAAGTGAGCTGTCAACAGTGTGAAACCCTTTTTTTTTAGGTCGGAATCATCAAATGACTCCTCCCGCTCTGGGTGGAGCGGAAGGCAGTCTCGGACTCTTACTGACTAAAACTCATCCATAATATGTTCCTACCTTAGCCCTTTACGTTCCGGGGTAGCGGTAACCCTTTCGGACAATCCCGCTTAAGTGTCAGTCCTAGGCTTTAGGTGAAACGGCAGCTCACTTCACGTAAGTTTTCACGTTGAGATTTTTACAGATTCGACCGATAGTACAGACGCCAGCACATCAAGCTATCCCTAACTGTCAAATTTTCTCAATCAAAAATGAACCTTATGTCCTTGCAATAAAGTTGAAATACTATCAAAGAAATTTGACAGATTGTGGTAACTTGATGTGCTGGCCTCTGTACGTCTAACCAAAGATATCCAAGCAAAAAAAACTATGATTAAAGTGAATTTAATTTGACTGAAAATAATAAATGCTGGCGCACTAGAATAAACAAATCCATTATGGGTAGGTACTTGCACACTTCTATGTAGTATTTCTTTTTTACCATTGCCCTTATTTTGTTGGTCTGAATGATTAAGAAAAGTTTGCCCATATTTGACGAATTATGCGAACATAAGTGTACTGAACAGCTGATTTTTTTTCGTGATTTCAGGTATGGTTCCATAGTCAAAGTTGTTCATTTTCATGAGTATAGTAACCCCTGAAAGTATATCCCTCGTTTTACCTAACACACTGTACTTATTAGTTAAAATGATTTAAGGTACTTACATTTTGGCACACACTTCCATACAGCCTTTTTGGCTCCGTTGTTAATGCACTCATTATTCCTTTCTGATAACGGAACCCATCTGAAAGTTTGATAGAAAAATTAAACCGTCAGCATCCCGGAGTCTAGATTAAGTTTAGCCTGTTTAGTGGCATGGCATTAGCCAGGATATTAATATAATAACCGGTGAAATCTCAGTCTAATGTGTAGGTAGGTACGTCTGTACCTACCTACACGTTCAGCACATCAAGCTATCCCTAACTGTCAAATTTTCTCAATTAAAAATGAACCTTATGTCTTTGCAATAAAGTTGAAATACTATCAGATTGTGGTAACTTGATGTGCTGGCCTCTGTACAATAAAAAAAACCCATAGGCAAAAATTACTGACTTCTATACAAACTTTCATCCCCACTTTAAACCTTACAGGGGATGAATTTTCAGAAATCTTTCCTAGTGCTCATTTTCGCTATTTATGCAACGTGGCGCTACAATGGTGACATTAATTTAACACACGGATAGGGCTAGTGCCCACTAATCATATAAATGTTAATAGGTTAAAATAAATCGCAAATAAAAAAAAAGTTTCAAACAAATTAAATAATAAAAAACTTCGCCTACTTTTTTTAGTTGTTTCATCCTTACAGTATTGCTTATTCGTTTTAATTTCATTGATGCAAACGTTATGATCCGTGACCCCGGCAAATGACCACTGCGCAAGTGCTATTTTCTAACATCACTACATAGTATAAAACAAAATCGCTTTCTCTGTCCCTATATCCCTCTGTATGCTTAAATCTTTAAAACTACGCAACGGATTTTGATGTGGTTTTTTTTAATTGATAGAGTAATTCAAGAGGAAGGTTTATGTGTATAATTTGTCGACATATTATGCGGGCGAAGCCGCGGGCGGAAGCTAGTTTTAAATAAATCTGTATATAATAACGTTTAATGGAAAATAATGTTTTCATGAAAAAAACATATGAAAACGTATATGTGTGTTAAATTAATATCACCATTGTAGCGCCACGTTGTAAACGCGAAATTCGCATATCTAAGAAGCTTGTGCAAAATTTCATGCTTCTAGACCCGTGGATTTAGGCTGTGCGTGAATGAATGAATTAATTAATTCAAGATTTTAATTAATTAGAATATCACGTGTGGAATGTACACCATCCTTTGTTTATACAAAGGCGAGCTTAACCCAGAATTGAGTTCGCTACCAGCCACTGCAAGCACAGTCATACATACTTGTGTGTTCCTGAGATAACATAGAAATGCTTAACGTCCTCAATGCAGGCTGCTGACGTAAGGATGTATCGCTCATGAATGATCACTCCTCCACAGGTCCAATCTGATCCACTAAACTTGGGGTCCGAGTTCGGCGCTGATCTTAAGTACACCTGCACAAAATATCATTTCAATTAAATTTTAGAACCTAGTTGACGGTGAACTGCTATGTAGGATGTGGATTCAAACCCAAGACACGCACCTCTGAATTTACGGATTCATGTGCGTATTGTATAAATTATCACTTGCTTCAAAATCGGTGAAGGAAAACATCGTGAGGAAACCAGCATGTCTGAGAGATATTTCTCAACAGCATGTGAAGCTAAGTCAGAGGCCCATGGGCAGCATAAAAACTCTGACACCAGGTTAGTCACTAACCACACGAAAAGAAGGAGAGGACGGAGAGGGTTGCCACATAAACTGTTCAGTTCATTAGAATTTCGAAAAACATTGCAGAATAGCACTAACGCTCAAACCAACAGTATAATAAAAGGCCGTCGCCTACCATATATGGTCTCGTGTCTCCTACTGAACGTCCCTGTAATATCCTTCTTGTTGGCTTTAAGGTCCCATTCACATTGTGAGGCATTGTGTCTTTGTTTTCTATAGAACCTGAAATGATCGGAGAGAAGAAATTCTTTATTTAAAAAGTGTTAATTATGTAGAACCTAGCGTGGACCGCATTCTGATGGCTGTCGGGTGTTTTTTTTTTAAGGTTTAGAAATCATCAAATGACACTCGTTTCGGCACCACCCAGAGCGGCCCTCCTGCTCTGGGTGGTGCTGAAAGGAGTGTCTCTTACTGACTAAAACCCATCCATGTTCCTTCCTTAGCCCTATATGTTCCGGGGTAGCGGTAACCCTTTCGGACAATCCCGGTGAAACCGGCTGTCCGGTGTTGGGTTCACCATACTGATTCAGCCGAAAAACTGCTGGCACCTGCTGGACATAGGCAGATGCAAGCATCTCCGCAACGGAACAGCATCCACCTGATTCTTAGGACCTTCACCAGGTTCGATTGACCTTGTGTGGGAAAAGGTCAGGTAAGGTGTGTTAGCCAGCTTAAATAAGCTTTAATTGCATTCCCTTGATATTTAAGCAGGGCCCTACCAGGGGTACAGTCTAATACTGAATAGGAAAGCGTAGCAAAACTCGCAGAATGATCTATTTGAACGGTGGTTATTCATCACCAAGTCCCATATACCACGTTGGTATTGATTAGGTAGGAACACCTACATTTTATAGCATCTAGCAGTGAACTAGACAGTCTGGTAGTAAGCGGGTTGTCCGAAAGGGTTCGCTATCCCGGAACATAGAGTGCTAAGAAAGGAACATGGATGGGTTTTAGTCAGTAAGAGTCTGACACTCCCTTCCGCTCTACCCAGAGCGGGAGGGGTCAGGTGATGATTTCCCACACTAAAAAAAAAAAAACTAGTGAGCATGAAGTGAGTTATCAACAATGTCAATCCCTAGTATCAGGTGGGATATTTTATTTTTTATTTTTACAGAATTGATGGGCTGCTCCAGATTTATCCAGGCGATGACTCAGGAATGAAAGATAATGGTAATTGGATAATTTTAGATTGCTGGGTGAGGTGCTACATAATGAGCTGTAATGTTGTTAAAGTTTGGGTTATTTCCTAAGAAAGCCTTTCAACCAATAGGTAAGTCAAAAAACTTACCAGCTACTATCAAGGTTATGACGCACATAATTAAATTAATTAAAAACATTTTATAGCCAATGACTTTATAACGTTACATAATAAATTATTTACTTAGTTTAAATTTTTTAAACTTCATCAATTTACAAGGAACACGCACGTGTTCGTAGACTAACATAAGGCTAAGAGCTGTTGCACACTAAGCTGCTAACAGCGACCACTAGTCGCCGCCACTAGTGATCGTCGCTTTTTAATCATTTTCCTTCAGCCAGTAGCGTCAAAATGGTGGCTATATTTTTTTTGGGGTGGGAAATCATTTAATGCCGTCCCCAGTTCTGGGTGGTGCGGAAGGGAGTGTCAGACTCTTACGGACTAAACCCATTCATGTTCCTACCTTAGACCTTTACGTTCCGGGGTAGCGGTGACCGTTTCGGACAATCCCGCTTAAACATGGTGACTTGAAGCAGCTTTTCCGCTGCTGCCGTAGCTTGAAACTTAAACCAGACGAGCGGAACATTTATTTTTCTACCAGCCAACATCGCGGTAGTCATCCCCCTTCTAGCCATATTTATCTGCCACTACCACATAATCTGTTAATTATTTCTTTGGATGTTCAGTCATCCTCATTTAGAGACTAATCCTTCCATCTGCTGAAGATCGTCCACCTGGACACGAGTTGCCTTGGCTGCTTGGCTTGGAAGTCTTGGAACAGACTCAGAACTCAGGTTGGCAGAAGCAAGGAAAACCTGCTCAGAGATTCATAGGCAACGCCAGAGTGTAAAGGCGAGCGCTAAGGAAGGATTCTTGAAAATTCATCCCCTAAAGGGGGATGAATTTTGGATTTGAATAGGGGATCAAAGATTTTTTTGGCATTTTTGCGCGTTGGGAAATGCAATCAGTGGGCTTGTAATGTATAAAAATTTTGACTCTTGCTTGTGGCGAATCGCCTAGTGTGCGGCGTCATTAATAATATGCAATTCAATAACATGCCTGATTGAGTTTATGGACGGTTTTAACTGATAAGAAACAAAGGTGAAAGATTTGGCTTTTTTGTTGCCAAGCAACAGGTTTAGCATACTTTGGAACATGCGAGCCTACTGAGGGTTACAAATGTCATTGAAACTCAATCCGTTTCAATTGAATTCAATTAAGTTTATTAAGTCTAAAGTCTAAAGCGCAATCTATAAATGATAACAAATTACATGAATATAAAAAATAACAAAGTGATAATTTACACCAAAAAAAAAACAAATAATGTTACACTATAACTATGTTAACACATGATACGTCTGATAATAATACAAAACTATTTTACGGTCGGTTAAAGCAATACTGCGTCTGTGATAATATTATGTATCCTAATTACTGAACCCATTTTTATTCACTGCGCATAGTCCGACAAGCACTTGACTGTTTTTTTTATTTGATTCATTTAATGTGCACGAAAAGGCACGGAATAAATTGAAAGGTCCTTTTAATGGGGTACTTTTCAACTACTCGCCCCTAGATGGCGCTGTACCGGGTCGTATGTAGTAAATTCGCTACCTGCCACTAGATGGCGCTGCATGTGAACACAGCGTGGTTTTTTCATAGTCGATTTTTTAATTGTATTTTCTGATGAGGACTTAATCCATACCAATTAAATAAGTATGTATGTAATATACTTACATAAACTCACGCCTTCTTCCCATGGTGGTAGGCAGAAATTACAGTACGCCACCGACTACAACCCTTTTATTTCGTTAACGTTCTTACATACATATACGCTCACCGGTTGCGAATACTACGCTTCTGACATCTCTGAAGAATCACCAATAAGGTCACTGTAAGTCCTTCTAATTAGGGCGTTTCCACTCACATCTACGATGTAAACAAAACTCTTTTGTCAGTCGCCTTTCATTAATAAATACATAACATCACGCCGATATTCTCTTGAGTGGTACCTGGTCTTACATTTTGCATTAGTTGCCTTAAAACAGGCGAGTCTAAATACCTAGCGCTATTAACCGCGCACGAATCTGGACTTCAATCTGCTAAGTACTCAGAATTTGCTAAAGACAGACCCACTTAATCTTTGTCTGACCTCGGGAACACACCCAGAGCTTTCTCCCTCTTGGCATGTCTCCTGCCGGCCTCCTGGCTTGGCATCTGTATCAAGGCAGTCTGTAGGTGAATTCTGCAGTCAACGAAGCATTATCCTACTAATATTATAAATGACAAAGTTTGTGAACATGTTTGTATGTTTGTTACACAATCACGCCAGAACGATTGATCGGACTGACTGACGGATCTGGATGAAAGGCAAACATATTATAGTTTATCACGGCAGTACGTTCCCGTGAGATCATTTCCGACATCCACATATTAGGTATTTTAATAAATTCTTAAACCTTCATGTTGGTACCTACTTAATTGAAATAAAAAATAATTTCTGCTTAATATTGATGACAAGCTAAGCGAAACTCATGTCTTGGCTTTTCGAAACTAATGTCGATTAAAATGTCTTGTAATTATTCACCTACATATAACATCATCATCATCATTAATAATTATTTTGGACAATATAGGAAAGAACTTGATACGGGAAACATGATTATTATAATGTGTTTATAATACACGCAGGTAACTTCCAGCAGTTTAAGTTTTCCCAGAGATTTCATAATATTATACATACTTACGTAAAATTAAACACGTTATAACCAAAAAGTGATACAAGTCGGCGGGAAAATTCAATGAAAATTGGTTCAGAAAGAGCAGAGTAGTGGTGAATAGGTCAGGGGTGGTAACGGCCGCGACTTACGATCGTTGATTCAAACCCAGTCAGGCACTTTACTTTGTGTACAGACGCCAGCACATCAAGCTATCCTTAACTGTCAAATTATCCCGATTGAAAATGAACCTCATATCTTTATAATAAAATACTATCAAAGCAATTTGACACATTGGGGTAATTTGATGTGCTGGATTTATGTACATCACCACTGTTTTCAAAACATCGTGAGGAAACCGACAAAACAAAAAAAAAAGTCGAAGACATGTGACATCCATCAACTCGCGTGGTGGATAATGGTTCATTCTCTCTCACAAATAGTCTGTGTTTTTATTGACAGGTCGACTATAAATGGACACTGCATTGCCTACTAAGTGCGAATTTTACCAATGAAACTGAACGTGACTAGTACAGAGGCCAGCACATCAACTTACCACAATCTGTCAAATTTCTTTGATAGTATCTCAACTTTATAGCAAAGACATAAGGTTCATTTTTAATTGAGAAAATTTGGCAGTTAGGGATAGCTTGATGTGCTGGCGTCTGTACATGTAAACCACATTAAAGAGTTGGCAGTGTCAATATTCCGTAGAAAATAATGACACTGACAGCCCCTAAACGTGGTTTATGTACTGGTCGCGTTCAGTTTAATTGGTATAATTTGCCCTTATTAGTCAATGAAGATTAGAATAGAATATGTAGTGTCCATTTATCGACACACGTTAAACGACCATATTTAAATCGTCAAACGGGGAGCTAATCACTAGACATATACACGTAAGTGATCAAGGAATCTCATTTTCCCATGAAAACATTTCCAAAATGCAAACAGAAGAATTCTTGACTCAGAATTAGTTAGCTCAGCATATTATACGGCTGTGAAGGGTGACAGGCATAACCACCACCTATCCTATCAAAATCTCTCCCTTAAAATTCGGAGTAAGTGAGTTAAGATGAGTTGTTATTCCAAAATGTTCACCATGAGATTTTTAAAGAGATCGACTGATTTGAATCATGATATCAATGTGAATGCACGGAAAAATATTGCATGAACAGTCTATATTGTTTCCACTGCTAGGACACAGGGCCTTCTCTCGGTGTGAGAGGGAGTAGGCCGTAATTCACCACGCTGGCCCAGTGCGGATTGATGGATATCACTTGCCTTCGAATGTTTTGTTCCAGGATATGCCGGTTTCCTCAAGATGTTTTCTTTCACCGTTTTGAGAGCAGTGTTAATGAAGTAATTCACAAAACGTGTAATGCCCGCTTGGGTTTTGGTGTAACCTACTCGTACATCCGGCTGTTACCACTGATCCACCCATTGTTTCTGATTGTTGAAAAATTATTTAATTAACATACTGTAGGTGTCTTGGAACTGAAGGCCTTACTCTATACGACACAGCGTTCTTTACCCTGGAATGGGGCAGGGGTGGGTTAAAACAGAAAGGAAGTTTAAGTTGGACTTGAACATAACAGGTGAAATTCGGAGTCGTAAAGCAATAAGTATCCACCTGAACAGGTTTTTCTTTCTTCGACTAACGTGGGTCTGGAGTTAAAGACTCCCAGGTTAGTCATGGCAATTAGCAGGTAGATCTAATCGTGTGGGTATGGAAGCATTGTCTCGTCACAGCTTCAGTCTTTGTTTTATCGTTCGCCAGCAAGACCTTTAAAAAACTGTGCTTATCAGCCTTTGTGGTACAAAGATGTGGTCGTCCATTATTCTTCATATTGGAGGGATACAGCATTTGTACTGGTTTTAACCCTAATTAAGTCGTCGTCGTCAAGTCATCAAGCATTCCTAGTCTGTCCTCGTAAACTATTTTTAAGGTAGGTTGTTGCGTCAACCATTTGGACTTAGTATCAGCGTTTGATTAGGTATATCTGTAAGTTTCTTATTCTTCAACTCATTGATCCCGTTCCTATCGTTACTTTTCTGCAGTTTAAAAATAGTATTTCCAGAAGAAAATGAAACTTTTATAGATGATAGATATAGCAGGCAGATTACTTATAGACTCAGGATGTTGAGGGTTCCGCAAGGGTCTGTCGTAGGACCTGTGCAAATCGTAATCTTTCTTTATCGCTAAAACGCTAAAAACTATGACTGTTAATAGAATTTGGAAAGGCGAAGGCTATTAATGTATCTCGGTTATTGTTAATCGAAGTTTAAGAACAAACTTCCAAGAAAGTGAGTGCTTAAGTAAGCATTAAGAGAAGAAAAGTGTTAAGACGATAAAGCTGCAAACTTCAAAACAGAAAATCGAGTACCTACTTAGGGCAGATTTTGCCAATGCAACTGAAAGCGATCAGCGCATTAACTACGTTTAAGAACGATTGTCATTATTTTCCATGGAAAATTTTCACGGACAGCTCTTGAACGCGTTTTAAATGTTCTGATCGCGTTCAGTTTTATTGGTGAAATTAGCAATTTGTATTGGTATGCAAACATAGCATTTTTTTGTAGTTATGATCACTACGCGAAATCGCGCTTGCGTTTTATTCAAAACAGTTCTAAAACCGTCCGAACCACAAAAACACAACTCAAATATTTATGAAATTGCGAATTCAATACACATTCCATTACGTCATCCCTTTTACCGTAATCAACCATAACAGCAAAAGGAATAAGCATTCCCGTATCATACAAAACCATAATCTAACACCCTTTACCACTCCAACTGTCGGATACAATACTATAAAGTAGCTATCTTCAGCAATACATTATCCTTACTTATCTATGGCCATAACATGAAACTTGGGATCTATTTTATTATAAAGTGCATTGTCTACTATAGAGGAGGTCGGTCGACCGCCGAACGTAAATAATTTAACTGTCTTAAAAGATTCAAAAATAGTTTCCTAACATTGCCCCCCTTAATATGTACACCATTTGTCAGGCCATAACTGGATTTAAACGACGCGTTACAAGAAAAAGGCCACGCCCTATGACAGAAATATAGCCCGCCCCCTCTAACGCACTGAAAGGCTTCGGTAAAGTTTCTATCCGTCTCTATCACACGAATATTCTTGGTGGTATTTACCTTGTTACAAGACCGCTAAAAATGTGCCAAAGACCAACTCTTGCTGCAGGATTATAAATCTTATACGCTAGTGTTAAAGTCGGAAATGCTTTGTTAATGGTGTCATGGGGGGACTCAATTGAAGCGAGACGAGCCACGAAAGGGACGCAGCGAATCGTTCTGTTTAAGTTAGTGAGTCCAAACGAGTTTTTATGTTTGGAAATCGTATTAAGCTTTTGTTGGAAACTGTTCCACTCAACGGGCATAGTTGAGGCGTTTGTGCGGTCAAACTATCGCGTTTGTATTTCGAAAAGCGGTGGGGATACTGCTGATTGGCTCGTTTTGGCCGATACACTGTGTAACGATTCGGTCGCGTGCGGTCGAGCGTAGCGCGCCAACTAAGTTTTTTTGAAATAAGAAACTTGAGTTCGTATGTTCCATTCTTATTTCGGATTTCGAATAGCATCGGTCTAATTTAAATTGGTGTTTCCTAAAAAAAATGTTTAGTTGCCAAAAGGATCGGTGAAGACTAAAATCTAGTGTCAGTGTTTTGATAAACTGTTAACAAAATCTTTGTAAAAATGTCGTCGGTACACTCTGATGATGACCAAGAGGAGATCAACGTGGACTCGGACAGCCGACTATCGGGCCATTGCGACAGAAGCATAGCGTCTGAGGATCGCGATTCTGAGCACAGTTACCACGACAGATACCGTGACTCACCGAACGAGCATATGACTGACACCCAACCGAGGGTGAACCTGCCATTCAGCATATCTCGGCTCTTAGGGAAACAATTCGAGGATATAGATAAGCGTCGAAATTCCGGGGAAAGTGACGACAGAAGTGATCAGGACACTGAATCTGAGAGTGCTAAAGATGACGGGAAAGACAATTCTGGTTTGCCATTGAACTTCTCGCATACACCTGGTTTATATCCCAATTCGGGACTGCTATTGAGACCTGGGTTGGGTATCGGTGGTGGGTATGGGTTCTCAAGTAACCCTGGGGTTGTCAGAGTGCCTGCTCATCGGGCTCTGGGCGCGTTGGGTGCCTGGGGAGTCACAATGGACCCGATGCGACAAGCAGCCGCGGCGGCATTCGCACATCAAATTGTTAAGGATAGATTGAACGGTAAGAGTCATAACATCTTTAAAAAAGACAAATGAATATTGTGAGTACCTACTTACTTTAATTTGCAAACATGCGCTGTTGACAGTTTTGACACAGTTCCATTTACAAATAATGAAATGTCAAATTAAATATAAATGGCTATTCTAAGAAAATTTATTTTTAAATTGAGGTCGGATACGTTGTGAATATTTATAGCATTATCTTGTTTATTTCATGGTCCTCAAATAACTGATTAACTCTACATTAGCTTTATGCTTCTGCCCGTGACTTCGCGTTGAATAGCGGATACTTACGTCATAATAACTATATGTGTGCCAAATTTTAGCCCAATCCGTTCAGCGGTTTGAGCTATGCCTTGATAGATAATATATACAGGGTGGAATTTTGTAATGCCTCCTGAAGAGAAAGTACTCTTAATACTGTAGATAGAAAATTTTACTCAAAGCAAAACATTCCTTTATTTTAAAATAGAAAGAAAATTGCATTCAAAGATTTTCTAAAATTCGCTTGCCACACCCGGGAATCGAACCGATTAAAATCTTTAAAAATTACAACCTAAACTTTTGTTGCATCGATCGTTAGGATCAATTTATAAGAATGAAATCTCTCTAATAAACTTGATAAAGGCCATTTAAACACTGACAAGTATCTTGAAATACTGGATCTCTGAAGAAATGAGTTAAATGGTGGACCACATTTGTAAGACGACTAAAATTGCACGGTGTATACAGATTATATTTAAATAGATGATAGACAAGATGTCAAATGTCAGATCAGTTAAAAGGGTTAATGAGGTTGATAAGAAATAAATTGAACCGTCGCATAAATTCCCTGTAATGTACAAGCTGTGTACAATACTCTGTTTATTAATATTATTGACCTGGATCGATTAATTACTGCCGTTAGCTATATTAATTATTTCTGTCCTTATTCTTTAACTGACCGAATTACTTACTAATTTTTAGTTCAGTAATTGGTAGCTCGATAATTTCCTATGCATGTATAGTTTTGTTTATGCTTTGGCTTCTCCAATGTTTCGTGGTCTGCTGTCAAAATAATATGATTATTAAGTTTTTTTTTTCTTTCTTGACAGGTGTAATATGTTTTAAATAGGTTTCTAACTAATTATTTTTTTCCAACAGTCATTTTGTTAAGTAACAATCTGACCGTGAAAACAAAGGTGAAATTGAGCTTGAATTGAACTGTCAATCCCTAGCGTCAAACAAAATGAGAGCTCACTTCAAGCTCAATTTACCAACGTTTTCATGCAGAGGTTTTTATAGAATAAACCGGCAGGTTATGAAAAAGTCAAAAGTAAGCAGCTTACCGTGCAAACCTATCGTTTTCTTCGACCAAAAAAAAATCAAAAATTCACAGGAAAAAAAAACAAATACGCATCGAAAATTGTAATATTTGAGACACGGCTTTTTCCTTCTTTGTTTTATAAAAAAGGGTCCAAATCGGGTGCCAACGGCCTCTGAGCCAATTACTCTCGCGTGCGAACCGATGACACACCTAGAGAACTATTTCTTTTTTCCCTTTTTTTTGGTCCTTCGAGGCGAGATTGAAGGCGCCCCGTTCTGTAATTTGTCGCGTCGGCCGCCGGTCAGGTTGGGGACACTGTTTTTTTTTTGTTACGTTACTCATCCTGACAGAAAATTGGTTGTTAAGTTGCACGTTTGGTGTCGCCGTAATTTGGAGTTGAGAACTTTTTCTTATTGAACCGGATGCTTTGGTGATTTGCTTTTTTATACGAGTCAATACAGATTTGGATTACGAAAAAGTTGGTCATTTTTTTTTTATTTAGCTTTATGGTAAAAACTTTGCAATAACTATCATAAAGAACTAATAAAAAGTGAATAACTATTTCGTATTTATTTTCTTCCTGGTGCAAAAAATATTTTCTTTTTATAAACACGAGGCGCTAGGTTCTGGGAAAACTCAACACTAAATCCGTTATCCTGTAAACGGTTAAACCAAAGCTAGAACATCACTTTATTTTTTTCTTTTTTCACGTCACTTTGGTCAGTTTACTCAAAACAAATGCTCTCAATACACCAATTCCCAACCCGACGCGTGCAGACCCTCGGATTTTGCGACCACCGGCAAAGAGGAAGCGGTAACAGGGTTACACACTATATAATTGAGACAATAGCTACTCGGAATCCTCAGATCCGTACGTGCATCGGAAATACTTAAGAAGTGACAAAAAAAAAACGCAAAAAAAGAATCGTCGGCGCCGATGACTTTTTTTTTATTACACTATTAAAGTTTTTTTATGGCTTTTTAAAACATTGAAACACTTTTGTCGTTACACCATTTGAGTATTAGAGGGTCGTTAAACGTAGATTAACATAATCTTTGATTAACTGTATAGGTAAATAGTTTGCGGTCGATTAACAGTGATCTAGATTCGCGTTTGATAATGTGAAGTAGAGCGATTTTGTATCTTTTGTTGTTGTCAGAGAGTTTAATTTACAGTGGAGGGAATATAGGAAAATGGTAATTAAAACTATAAAAAGTGTTTAGTTTTACGTGTTAATAGGTTTATTTGCAGTCATAATCTTTAAGTTGCTTTAGGAGAAATATGAATATTCAGAAGCTAATATAACACATAGGTACCTATTTAAAATTTAAAATCTTAAAAAAAAGGAACCGGTAAGTCATTTTAAATTTTTATTAGATAAAGATTATAAAGATATTATTCTAAATGAAAGATTATAAAGATATTCTAAAAATAATATACATTACTTATAACTTCTTTAAACACACAGTTCTAATCACTTAAAAAAAAGGAATAAAATTAAAATGTAAAATATATTTCGTACACGATATACACAATAGGTCGATCCATCAGGTTAAGCTACGCTTGCCGGGGTTGGCCGTGGATGGGTGACCATCTTTATATGTATAACGAGACTCCTCCGTGCCTCGGAAAGCACGTTAAGCCGTTGGTCCCGGCTGTCATTTGTGCATCTTTGACAGTCGTTACGGGTCGTCAGAAGCCCGAAAATCTGACAGCCAGTCTTACCAAGGTGTATCGTATTGCCCAGTTTACTGGGTTGTGGAGGTCAGGCAGTCGCTCCTTTTAAAATACTGGTATTCAGCTGCATCCGGTTAGACTGGAAGCCAACCCCAACATAGTTGGGAAAAGGCTAGGCAGAAGATGATGATGCCACGATATACACATTTTTTTTTGTATATCGTGTCATCATCATCATTTGTCTAGAGATGTCTTATCTCTTCCATCATGGCGCTTTCCGCTACATAGCTCCATCTACTGCACACGTTTTCATAAAACGTCGTCAATATTTTCACCATAAAGAGAGTTCTTATAACTGTAGGTGTGATTATGACATGATTATATGCTTAGTAACGTAGCTGTATAATAGTTGTATAACCGAGTTATTTGAAGCGTGTCGTTTGGAACAGTTTCCGTCGATTTGCGGTTATTGCGCTTTGCTTACCGACGGCGGGCGGAGATTCGATGTACTTTTTTATTGCTTCTTTTCTAGACAGTTTTTTTTCTCAAATTTTGTAGGTAGTTGTTATCACATGACTAAACCGTTTCAATAAAATTCAATTTGTTCAAAGGTTCGATTTGTTGTCAATTTTCTATTTTGTTACGATAGCAAAAAACGTAAGAAAATTTGAATAGTCTTACGGTTTTTTGCTTTCTTTACCAAATAGAAAATGGTCAACAAAATGTGTGTAACAAATGTATATTTAGGTATAGAATTAAAATTATTAAACCCATCATATATCATAATATAGTATTTGATACAACTCTCTTATTTGAGACTCGAACATAATTGCCAAAATGTTGGTGAGATGTTTTGATGTTGATTTTATACAACCTGCATATTGGAAAAATCGTAAGGAAATATGAATTTCACGGGCCACCCTTCATGCTTTTACCTAAGTACCTTGTTGACAGGCTTACAATATTCTCCCATTCATATTAACAGTATAATTTGAATTCACTGTAAAATCCAATTATTTAACAAAGAAAAACCAAAAGAATAACCTTGGAGTTAGTCATATTACCTTCAATTGGATAGTTTTATTTCCACGAATGCTAAATATTTGGTACTAGAATCGATTTCCATCCATCGAGATCCGGTAGTAGGTTAAGACATGGAAATTAATTGTGTACCAACTTAAATTGTCTTGACACACAACATCCCAAAAATCCACATTCTTTATACAAAAAATAATTGCCAACAACGCCACGTAATCGCCCAAAAACAGTTGAACAACGGTTATTTAACGCCATCATTACACTGAAACAAAAAAGAAACGCGTTCTTTTTTTGAAGCAACAAACCTTAGTTGATTGTCACCGTTTAGAAAGGCAAGCCATTTACCTTAACAAAAACAGTGATCGCTTTGCGAAATCAATAGAGAGAGTAATCAGTCTCACCGCGGTCTTTCCAGTGATGGTGGGTACCTATTTCCGCTATAGTTCTCATTATTTTACCGCACAATTTTCCCTAATCCACGTTTTTGCGTCTATTAGTGAGCATCGAGCTGTTTTATTATTTCTTTTTATATTTACCAACCTCTTTGCCTGTAGATACGTACCTTGCAATTGTTTGAGCGTTTTTTTTTAATTTTTGGATCTTGTGGCGAAAATTCTCCTCCGTGCCTCGGAAAGCACGTTAAGCCGTTGGTCCCGGCTGTCATTTGTGCATCTTTGACAGTCGTTACGGATCGTCAGAAGTCCGAAAAGTTGACAGCCAATCTTACCAAGGGGTATTGCCCAGTTACTGGGTTGTGGAGATCAGATAGGCAGTCGCTCCATGTAAAATACTGGTACCTATTCAGCAGCATCCGGTTAGACAGGAAGCCGACCTCAACATAGTTGGGATAAGGCTTGGCAGATGATGTGGCGAAAATTGTTGGCAAAGGAAATCATGACCCGGCAATATTTCTGAGGTTTTGATAGCGGAGTAAAGGTCCAACAATATTTAGGCCGAAATCTATTAGCTGCACTTAACATTTAGGTATACAAAAGATAGTGCCCAAGAACCAAAACCAATAAAATTAAACATGCCTAGGAATGGAACGCGATATCTGCGCATCTCTGATTAATAAATCACATATTATCCCAATCACTTTTTCATCCTGTAGACCACGAAAAAATCATTTTATGAACTACATAATTCATCAATAATAGCTAAAGTCTAGGACGACTTTTGAAATTCGAATTAATACAAATCAAAATTAAATCAAATCAAATCACTTTTATTTGTTAACATGGGTAAAGAGATACAGGTGTTATTTCTGGTAAATAGAGCGCCATTTGTCATGCCAAGAGGCTTACAAATATGGTGTGCATCTAGTTTAGATAATATAATCAAAGTTTTTAAGATACTACTCTGTCAAGAAAGTACCGGGAAAAGATCAATAATACACAAAATGTCTGTTATTCATCCAAATTTATTTTATCACCTTCAAAGTATGCTCCTTTAGAAACGATACACTTGCGCCAACGAATAATCCATTCATCAAAACATTTTTTAAACGCTGCTTCCGGAATTGAGTTCAGTTCTCGCCGCGAATTCTCCTTTATGTCTTCTATCGATTGAAAACGGGTGCCACGAAGTGGTAATTTGAGTTTAGGAAAAAGAAAAAAGTCAGCAGGAGCCATATCTGGTGAATATGGTGGTTGCTGGATGGTATTTGTTGAGTGTTTGGTCAAAAATTCGTTCACAATGATAGCCTTGTGCGAAGGCGCATTGTCGTGGTGCAAAATCCAAGAATTTTCTTTCCACAAATCTGGCCTTTTTCGTCGAATTTGCTCTCTTAAACGCCGCATAACGCTCAAATAATATTCTTTATTTACCGTTAGACCTTCCGGTAAGAATTCAGAGTGCACAACACCGCGATAGTCAAAGAAAACAGTCAACATGACTTTGACTTTTGATCGACTTTGGCGTGGTTTTTTCGGTTTCGGTTCAGTTGGAAGGCGCCACTCCGAAGCTTGTTGACTAGTTTGCATGTCAAACTCGTAAACCCACGTCTCGTCACCAGTAACAATGCGTTTCATGAATGTTGGGTCCGAACTGACTCGTTCTAGCATGTCCTCAGCGACTTTCATGCGATTGAGTTTTTGGAGAAAATTCAGATCTTTTGGGACTAGCCGAGCAGCAACATGTTTCATACCCAAATGATTAGTTAAAATGGTACGGATTGACTCGTGAGATACAGAAAGTTCGGCGGCTATCTCTCTCAGAGTTGAATGGGGATTTTCAGTCACTATTTTCTTCACTTTTGCGATGTTAACTTCAGTTGCAGACGTTGACGGCCTACCAGAGCGAGGCAAATCTTCCATCACATCTCGACCGCTTTTGAATGCTTTGAACCACTCATAAGCACCAGTTTTTGATAAAGTCGATTCACCGTAAGCCTTCTGTAACATTTTCAGTGACTCCGAACACGAAATTCCATTGGCGATGCAAAATTTAAGACAAATTCTTTGTTCGATATTTTTGTCCATTATGAAATTCGCAATACACACTATATATGATATTACTAAAACCATCACTGTATTTAATATAAATAACAGATGCAACTCAAACTCCGCGCCAAAATGGAAAACAGTTGTGCCAATCTAACAACTACAAAAAAAACTAAAATTTTAATTTGGAACCATAAACAAATCATCCATTCCCGATACTTTTTTTGGCTGAATGTAATCAAAGTTTCTAAGATATAAGATATACGTAATACAAAACGTTAAACGACTGACCTCCTTTTGTCTCGTCAAAATATATTTTCGTCATTGAATTTAGTGATGTGACTTAGTGATCGACAATATAAACAAAGAGTATTTAATACAAATAAATAATTACATATTGATAGAAAAAATCAAAATTTCGAAGGTGTGTAACGGTTTGTTATATGTATAGCGTCTAGAAAAAAAATGGTATAGAAGGGCGGAGTAAACAAGCATTTGACGTAGAAATTTTGCAGTTTATTTAGTGATATATCAATGGAACTACTAATTTATTGATCGATTTTATAAAAAAAGTTAATAGTTTTTCAACTACTTAGGTTCAAAGTTCAAATCTTAGATCATCCAAGGATTAAAATTAGTCCCGTTATAAGAAAAGCTTAAAAAAAGAATAGCATTGAGGAGTACTAAAATTTCCTGCAGATTTCATTGCATTGCCGATTCCTAACATAGTATTTGAAATATATGTTATAAAGACTCATAACATTTAATGTGAGAAATAAAATCTCTCAAAAAACCACATGTAGAATTAATAAAACAGTTAAACACAATCTATGCTAGACCAAGTTTATCATTGATAGAACTGGTTTAATTTATCTTATCTAAGAGATTGAATGGGGTGAGCTTACTCTTAAATATCAATCTACTGATAGTCTGTCTAACCAGCGTTACTTTGTAAGTTGTAAGTAATATATATTCCAGAACCTGCGGAACCCGTTAGTTAGGGTTCAACAGAGCTGGGACAAGGATTATGAAGTTAACTTGTGTGTTCATGTTGAAGCGATTAAGATTAAACTAGGATAACCAATCAGTTGAAACTATTGACAGCAATTTGTAAGTACTTATCTTTATTTAAATGGGATATTTATTTTAGATAATATTAATATTGCGGCAGATATTATGTGTCAACGAAATATTATTAAATCATCGAGTTGTTACAAATAAAAAAAAAAACTTGCAACAATTTTGGTATTAAAAAAAACAATATCACATCAGCCAACACATCAAGTTATACCACACTGTCAAATTTTTCCAAAATTATTTTGAACCCTAAAACGTTTGGAGTTAAGCTCAAAATCAATTGAGAAAATTTGACAGTTTGTGGTAAATTGATGTTTCCATATTTAAAAAAAAAATACCATATGCTTACAGCCAGTCATAACAACCTCCATACTAAAGACATCAACGACATGTTTTCCT
Source organism: Hyppa rectilinea (assembly GCA_951799385.1). NCBI lineage: Eukaryota > Metazoa > Arthropoda > Insecta > Lepidoptera > Noctuidae > Hyppa > Hyppa rectilinea. Next base: position 9,274,172 of record OX637322.1, on the reverse strand, counting down.
GAAATTGATTTAGGCCTAGAACACGACGCTCTTTGATTTAGACTTATATGTTCTGGGAAAACAAGAAATTAATAAATAGGATTTCATTGTTCCAAGTGCTTTTTTTGAGGGTGGGAAATCATCCAATGACTTCTCCCGCTCTGGGTGGACAGACTCTTACTAACTAAAACTCATCCACGTTCCTTCCTTAGCCCTTTATGTTCCTAGGTAGCGGTAACCCTTTCGGACAATCCCGGTTTGTTCCAAGTGCTGACTTTAAAACTCTGATTCTATAATCAGGGGTCCGACCACCTCTTGAAGTAGTATTATTTTTATATTAATTCACAGTGGGACAGAGATAGAGCTATATGTCCTGTGTAGCTACGTCTCATTCTTACACTGTGGTGACTGATGGTGGTTCAGGTCTTGTAGTGATATTCTGTAAAAATCTCACCGTGAAATTGTAGGTGAAGTGAGTTTAAAGTGAGCTGTCAATCCCTAGCATTAGGTGGAAACGACAGCTCACTTCATCTAAGGTTTTACGATAATATTTTTACAGAATAGACCGAATGAAATGCCGAGTGTAGAATATATGTGTTGATTTGTGTTTTCATAGTCAGTCGAATATATAATGATAGCTTGCAGCGGTCCGCTGATCCATTTGCTCTAAAATTAATAGAAAATCAGTCACAATATCCAACTATTTGTTATTTTGTGTTACATTACTACTACTAGCTTCTGCTAGCGGCTTTGCCCGCGTTGATAACGTACCACTGTTATGTGTTATTTCAGACTATAATCTACCTCTGTGCCAAATTTCGTCCAGATCCGTTCAGCCAGCCTGGCGTGATTGAGTAAGACACGCATGTACATCCACACACTAATTTATCCTAACCTTTACATTTGTGGTATTAGTAAGAAGAAAGATAATATTATTAATAAGATAGTAAGATCAAGTTGCTGTCCTTCAAAACAATAAAAACCTTTACATTTGTGGTATTAGTAAGAAGAAAGATAATATTATTAGTAAGATAGTAAGATCAAGCTGCTGTCCTTCAAAACAATAAAAACATAGACAATCGCGATGATTCAGATGCTAGGTTTAACCGTCGGACACAAACCACAAAGTGAACCTTTCAAAAGTTTAAAGCATTAATTCATAGTAATTTTGCCCAGTTCTTGTGTCGGCACGAATTTGCTTGATTCCATTATTTTGTTTAATGAACGCTGTGCCTTAAATTGGGCCAAGGTTCCCAAAGTGATTCCTAAGATAATGGGATGATGATTCGTCATTATTTTATTATGTAACTAGTTACTTGAAGCCGTGAGAATGAGGTATTTTTAACTGGCAAAAAAAAATCTAAAGTCGTCGCGTATACAACGTGGCGCTACAATGGTAACATTTATTTAACACACATGTACAGACGCCGGCACATCAAGCTATCCCTAACTGTCAAATTTTCTCAATTAAAAATGAACCCTATGTCTTTGCAATAAAGTTGAAATACTATTAAAGAAATCTGACAGATTGTGGTAACTTATTGTGCTGGCCTCTGTACGTATTCACAGTTCGTTTCATGACGTTGTATATACATTAAACGTTATTATTTACGGATTTATTTTAAATGTTAGAAAATAACATCTTAGAGCAACCTGTACTTAAAGAACTGTCGCGCAGCGGTCATTTGCCGGGGTCACGGATCATAACATTCGTATCAATGAAATTAAAATGACTAAAACATAACTAACGCAATGTAGGTGTACTATAGGTACACCTCTGCCCAACCTTTTAGGAGAACAAGACACGATGTTATGTTACGTCGAAAATAATTAAAGAAAATCTACATAAGGGCTGATTTTTCAATCGTCAGATAATATTTATCGGAAGAATAGATAATTATGCCAGTTTGACAGTTTTGCATAGAAAATATGTCAAACCGCCATTTTTTTCTTCAGATAAAAGTTATCGGGCGATTGAAAAATCGGTTCTGAGTAAGAAAATATCAAAAAAATCGTTTTGCCGGCGGCAAAGGACCATCATCAAAATGATTTTAATATTGATTTGACTTTTTCTTTTTAGATATTGATTATATTACATATTATATAGGTAATGGAATAGAATAGTCTTTATTATGTTCCTACACCATAACAATTTCAGATATAAATGTGGAAAATTTTACAAAGGGTAACACATTGCAATGCAACGCAAACGCATACCATGTTTGTCTACGACACAAATATTTGACAAAAATACGGTGCGCTTTTACACGAAATAACAATAAAAATCATTACTTTTATGTGTTTTTAAAGACATCTTAAAAAAATTGAAGCTCTCGTACTCATTTTGCCCGTTATGTTCGCCTATTAGAAGTCGTTTGATTATAGGATCTCAACGATTTATACGGTTATATTTGTTGTAGTTTCGAGAGATTTTTTCTATTTCTTATTTTAACCTATGGGATTCATACGACATTTGAGGGGTTAATTGCATGAAACAAATTAAAATACAACCAGGCTATTAAGAAATGTATGATAACAAACAAGAAAGTGGCTTGATGTGGAGGGATCGCGCGTTACGTGTCTTCTGCTCTGGGGTTTAATAGGTTAAAAACATTTTTGATTTAAATATCGCTAATTATATTTATGCCCTATATCAAGCTACAATTTTATTACTAACAGTAAATTGTTTGTTTACCATCTTACCTGCCGTTCTCAAGAGTAAACGAGTAGTTAAAGGAATTTTAAACACATTATCTTGATATCACAGAAGTAAAGATAATTCTCTACTTATCGAAGCATAAAAATACAGATAAGTGGTTGTTGGGAGTGTTTGTCAATGTTTACAGTTTTATAGCTGTGTTTATTACTTAATTTTAAGTGTGCATTAGCTATTATTTTGACAGCATTTGTAGTGAAACCTGTGACGCCGACGTTCTTGTTAATTTTAAGTGGGATTGTACTTTCAATTTCAATAAATAATTATAGATTATGGGTATATAGATAGGCGACTAGAATTCAATTCTATTTCTTGTTCATTTTCAAACTTCAAAAGTGCCTTTCTTGTGTCTATTTGAAATAAATGATTTAACTGTGAATTTGATTTTGGGTGTGTGTGTGTTTTTAGTTATTATATTTAAATGAGTATTAATTTTATTATTTAATATTTAAAAAACAAAGAGTCTAGTGGTCTGCCTCGTTGGAATAACGATCGCAAGCGCTTCTGCTGAACATAAGGTCCTGGTTTCGATTCCCGGATCGGGCAAACTGTTATTGGGTTTATTTTCATTTGGAATTTCTCAGTAGCAGCCCGGACTCTGGATATGTGCCCGGTTGATGGCAATAGGCTCGCCCATATTACATGGGACTTAAACATAATTGTGAAAATGTGATTGCACCTACTATAGGCACACCTCTGCATAGCCTTTCAGGGAAACAAGGCGTGATGTTATGTATGTTTTATGTTATGTTGTAAAAAAATTGATAAGCTCCAATTAAAAATTTTATAGCCGTAGGTAGATAGGTGAGTACATTACCATATTAACTTCGCCCATTAGATGGTCCACTGATTTAAAAGTGTTCACAGCTGTGTATCTACTTAATTCTAAACATTTAAATATCTCTACTGGCTTTTGCCCGCGTCTTCGTTCGTTTTCGTTTATAATTTGACAGTAAATTCGGGTTTTACTTAGCTTGTTGTTTGGCCGTCGCAATCATGGGCTCAGAACCGATCGTACACGTGGCGACCTCTATTATATACGATCGTTATTGTTGTTTTCCTCGAGAACAGTCTGATTCTGTAAAAATCTCACCGTGACAACTTAGATGTGGAGAGCGTGAAGAGAACTGTCGTTCCCCCTTATGCTAGGGAATGACACTATTGACAGCTCACTTTAAACTCACTTCATCTATTCACCGTAAGATTTTTACAGAATAGCACTGTAGTACTTTTTTTCGGGATGAAAGGTACCCTATGTCTTTAGGTGTTTAGGCGTGAAGGTAATAAACGAACTGACAAACTTACTTTTATAAATAACAGTATGCAAAATATAGGTAAGTGAAAACCTATCATTATAACGTTTTTTATAGGTTTTACTTCTACATACAGACCCATAACGTATTTTCGCCGTTAAATTCAGTAAAAGACTAACAAAAGTGAAACCACTTCACAGCTGCACTTACAATTTCCCAAAAGCATAACATTTGACGACACGTCACCACAATTTTATTTCGTCGTCACTCCACCGAATTTTATCGCACCATTCTTACCTTTCTAACGTGCCACAAAATCATCGATACACTAATACACATGTCTAATATCCCCCAACCTCCCCTCAAAAGCCTCTTCGCCCGCATTTCCCGCGGGGAGACGCGGGATCGTTGGCGTTATGAAAATTTGACGGCAACCAATATGCGATGATACGTTCAGGGGTTACGTTTCGTATATTATTTTACATGTGTGAAATTGCCCGGCCTCCCCTCGTGGGTGAGATGGGGCTTTCTTAATCGGTGTGCTTTAGTTCAGTAATTGTTTATGGTGCGTTGAAATTATTGCGGTTGGTAAGGATGTCTTGTAACGCTTCGCGTATTAATATGGGCTTAATTGTCATAATACCTGAAATAGACTACTGTGAATAATAAACTAGCAAACAGGCCTCCTCTCTTTGAGAGGAAGTAGCCTATAAACAACCACACGGTTCGAGTGTGGTTAGGCAGATGCCACATGTTTTTTTTGGTTCTATGACATGCCGGTTTCCTGGATATGTTTTCCTTTACCATTTCGGGAGCACTGGGGATCACATTATTTACACAAAAAAAGCGCCTGTCTGGGTTCCAATCCACGATCCACGATTCAAGTCGGAGCCGTTGACTACTACTGCTCTAGTGACTAGTAATAAATAAAATATACCTAGCGGCTAAAAAACTATATTAGATAAAATAAAAAAAATACTTAAACTCAAACTCAAATTCTTTATTGCATTCATGTGTACATATGTAGGTGTTACAGAAGAATATAACCATCCCAATTGAGAATGATGGACGAAAGGAGGAGGCTCCTTTTTCATGTTGGTTAAAAATTACAAATAGGTAAGATTGAACGATATTATCTAGCATTATATGACAAAAAAATACTCCAACCACAACCAAATAAAAATGCAATTAAACGATGTGGGAGAGTAAAAAATCCAACAGCTTTCCTAGCAACACGTATTATTTTTATTTCAGTCCCATACTATGCAACTGCATATAATATAAGCTGTCCCATGTATAAACTGGCGCCTTTTTCCCATGGGGCTTACCACAAACAAGAAACTAAGCAAAAACGACTAAATGCCTGTTGCGATCCTAAGTTTCCGCAGCTAAATTCAAGATCTTTAGGGTAAAACCTCAATCAATCTGCCTAGCCTTCTCCCTATGTTGGGATTGGCTTCCAGTCTAACCGGATGCAGCTGAATACCAGTATTTTACATGGAGCGACTACCTATCTGACCTCCAAAACACGGTCAGTAACTGGTTAATACGATACCCTTTGGTAAGACCGGCTGTCAGACTTTCAGGCTTCTGACTACTTGTAACGACATTTTTTTTAGGGTAAATAATAATTATTATAATAATTATTTTTTCTACAACCATAGTAAAACGCCGAAAAAAGTCCGCACCAGTTCCATATGCTAAAGTATAAGTAAGGCTTAAGTTGATATGTTTTATCGCCAATCCATAACCGCGCGATGCTATAAACCCGGCCATATTTCAAATGTGTAAATATATGCGAGCGAACACCCCGCGCCTCCTCCCGAGACGTGGACCCGGGTACATAAAATATTATATTGCCGTTTATATTTCTCGCTTCAAAAAGATTAGAAGAATCCCCGGTTATGTTAAGTGGTATTGCATGTATGTTTATGTGTTTTTGCTACGTTTTTATGGTACTTTAATCAATCATCGTCTTGACGAATCAGCTTGAATTGTCTTTGATCAAGATTAATTGTCTTGACAATTCAAAAGTGCCTGTAATTGGTTTATTTGAAATAAATACTTTGAGTTTGAGTTTGAGTTTGAGTTTTGAGTTTATTATAGAACAATAGACTACATTGTATGCACTAGTCTGTCTTCGTTAGTGTTGTTCTAATTTCTGTTAAGACTTAGGTAAAAACTCTATGTACTCAATTATATTGTCTCTGATTGTAAGTGACTTTTCATATGTCATACACGTGTATGTGGTGTATAGCAAGTTGTCTATCTACACACATTCACAGCGTATTTATACAGAGGCTAGCTCATCAAGCCACTCCAATCTGTCAAATTTCTTTGACAGATTTTCAACTTTATTTCTTTAAAGTAAGGTTCATTTTCATTTGGGAATGTTTGACAGTTTGGGGTAGATTGATGTGCTGGCGTCTGTATTAATTGTTAATTTGTAATTGGTTATCACAAGTAAAGCGCGCGTCGCTTCGTGAAACAAAAATATTATTGTAGAATAGACCTTTGTAGGACCCATGCCTATACCAGAAACACCACCTCTAAAGCAGTATTATTTAAATATTACTTCAGTGTGAGAATAAGACGGAACTATACAGAGTGTATAGCTCTATCTCTTTCCCACTAGAAGGTGTATTAAGATAATTATTAATGCTGTAATAGTTGGTGATCGGCCTCGTGTAGCACCATACATATTTCGGCTATCTGCTTGAGACTTTGCTGTTCCTTTTTGAAGGCTATAAGGGTTAGTTTAGTTACTAGGTTTTACGTGTGACAGCTTTTTCTATGGAAACGCACGTGTAATGGATCTGGTTTATCAGATGTCCGATGACCACTTACTAGAGACTCTACTGACAGCGTTGTCAATTAGTGACATAAGGGCACCCGCTTGGTGGTCACCATTAAAAAGCAGTCTGTACCAAAGCAATATTTGATTTCTTGATACATGACCAATCATAAGGTGTGTCACACGTCACACACGACTTTTCGTGAGTGAAAAAGTAACTTATGCAACGTAATATTATTTATGTTCCTGTAGAGTCTAGACCAAACCTACTGTACTTAGTAGTAGCCAATATTTTGATTCGAGTGACCGTGGAGTTCCTTGCCCGTTTTTCTCCATAGGTAAATATTGCTTTGGAATGGGCAACTAGCTTCATCTTTCTAACTGACCGACCCTTTGACAATTCAAACGTGCCTGTAATAACTGGTTAATACTAACTAATATTATAAATCCGAAATTAACTTTGTTTGTTTCCTTTTCACACCTGAACCACTGTACCGATTGTCCTGAAATTATGCATAGGTATATGTACAGTCACGAGCACCAATATGTATACACTTGGAAACATTCGTATGCGATTTTCTCGTGGAATAACGATGATTTTGTGATAATAGAACCTATTTCATATTATTATGGGTTCCTAAATACTATGGGCCTTAACAACATAAAATTACAACAAATGCAGAGGGAGAAAATCACTTTTTAAAGTAGCTCAGTGTATACATATTAGTGCTCGTGACTGTACGTTGTCAGGTGTACAGAAACGCACATAGAGCATCTTTCATCCCGAGGAAAACAAAAATAACGTTCTTATGATAATAGAACGTGTTTATCGCATCATGATTGAATTATATTACAACCCGAATTTGTATTGAGTTTGAGTTTATCAGAATATTGACCCATACAATTTCTGATGTTAGAAGCGGAATGCATGGTAATGCATGTTCAGCAAACATCAAGGTCTTGGTAACCAAGAGTAGAAGAGGTGAAGTGAGCTGTCATTCCACGTAATGCTAGGGATGGAAACCATTGCCAGCTCACTTTAAACCTTACCTTACCTTGGGCATGTCTTGACCATGGCATGAGAGATGATGATGATATTGAGCGAGAGCGGAGGGCGCTGGCGGTTCGGGCGAATATGATAGCTCGCAGATTTTCGCGTTGTTCAAGGAGTGTTAAAACAACTTTGTTTCTTGCATACTGCACTACTTTTTACACGTGCAGGCTGTGGGCTGATTATACCCAGAAGTCGTACGGCGCCCTTCGCGTTCAATATAATAACGCGTTCAGGATGTTGATGGGGTTGCCCCGCTTCTGTTGTGCGTCAGGGATGTTTGCTGAAGCTCGAGTCGATTGTTTTTATACAACGATGAGGAAGCGATGCGCCTCCCTGGTGCGCCGCGTGCGGGGTAGCCCCAACATCATCCTGCGCTGTGTGGCGAGCAGACTCGATTGTCTATATATGTGAGTCGCTGCTGCAAGCTGTCCACATCTGTGATATGCGTGTGGCAGTGACTCACATGTATTCATGGTTTTGGGTTAAGTGATTAGAATAGGAATACTAACATAGGAATAAGGAAAATTGTTACTAACACAATGAGTCAATGTTACTTGTAATAAAGAGAAATATATATATAAACTCACTTCTCCTACGTTATCACGGTGAGATTTTTAATAGAATAGTACTACTGTAAGTTTTTAGCTTCTCCGTCTAACGATGATGATTAAAAGATTAATATTTAGTACATTTAATTTACCTAGGGTAGAGAGTTGTATCTATGAGTTTCATGACTTTAATTATGTAATTACATATTTATTACAGTCGCGACTCGTTTAACTAACATACAACTAGAATAGGACCCACGAATTGAAAAAACAAACGTAAGAAATTTTGATACACGGGCTCCGTCAGCGTATCTACCAAAACCATTTGAAATTAACCTTGTGTAATGACTTCTTCAACAGCCTAGAAAAGTCGAGCAAGCGTTCACAAGCATTTAATGTGTTCACGGCCCGAGTCACGAATTACTTTTACATGCTTTGCATTTTTTTGCTTTGTTCCAATGAGTAAACATTATCTTGGAATAAAATAATACTTTTACGAACAATTGAGAATGTTAAGTAGCAGATCCGCAGATCCGCATTTACATGTTTGACATTCGATTTTCATGTTGTCTACTATACAGAATTTTCATTTGTTTTCTTCTTATGTTTATTTCTCATTTCCAACTCTATCTATCGAAAAACTCATCCGCCTTTACATTGAAATGTCACTCGTTTGCAATTGGCTTTCCTGATACGCTGGTCATGTTGGTAAGGCTATTAGAGTGTTCTCTAATTGCCGCAACACTTTAACAGTAGCAATGGCTTTAATTTTGACAGTTCAACAACATTCATTGCGTTATTTACGTTGTTGATCAGACAAGTTTTTCGAACATACAAAGCAATAGATTAGCAATATCCTTTAAAAAGATTCAGTTCGTTATTGATAGTGTGTTACGTAATTAGGATGCAGTTCTACCGAATTACATCAAATGGTCGCTCCCGGTCTGGGTGGAGCGGAAGGGAGTGTCAGATTTTTACTGACTAAAACCCATCCATGTTCCTTCCTTGTCCCTTTATCTTCCGGGGTGGCGGTAACCCTTTCGGACAATCTCACTGACCTACCAAATTACCTTAAGATATCAAAAAGTCTATTTTGACTACCATGACCTTCGGCATTAATGTGATCGTACCACATTTCCTCTACCAAGATCCAAGTCTAAAATTCCCATACACCGACCAACGGATGCTAGATTATCCGCAATTAGGCTGTGACACGTAACCCCAGTGGTCCAACCGACGACAGCGGAGACAAAATTTTAATGAGCAAAATGAGTGAGCGTGCGTGTAATCACACAGTGGGCTATGTGACTGTCCCACGAACGTGGGAGCATTTCGAGGTATTTCCTTGTGTTACAAATCATAGTGTGCCCGTGGAAAAAATAAGGTCGCTATGAAAATGTTTTGACGTGCTTTTGTTTTTCGTGTGTACGTAAGAAATGAGATAACGCTAGATGTCAGTGACGAGTTGATTTTCTTTTATTTTTGCCGCAAACTAGCAGTGACGTGTTAGTATGTGATGTGTTGTTGTGTGACGTATTTGTTAGCGAATGGGAGTCAATGTCATTATTCAATTCAATTCATTTATTTAAAAGTATCAAAGACTCAATTTGTTAGTAACAATATTCCTTAACAACTATGTTAGTAACTTATTCTACACATTTATTCTACACATCAAGGTATGTGAACCCCTGCTACAAACCCAACACCGAGGTAGAAAGCTTGCAGCAGCGGTTCACACAAAAACAATCCAGTCTGCTCGCGACACACTGCAGAATAATGTTGGGGCTGGCCCGCACCCGGCGCACCAGGGAGGCGCATCTTTTACGCATCATTGCATAGAAGCAATCGATGCGAGCTTCAGAAAACATCTCTGATGGGCTACAGAAGCGGAACAGCCCCATCAGCGCCCGGAACGCATTATTATATTGAACACGAAGAGCGCTGTACGATTTCTGAGTGTAATCTACCCACAGGCTGCACGTGTAAAATGAAGTGCAATATGCACGAAATAAGATTTTTTTGACTTTTGTAGAACAACGTGATTATGACCAGAGTACTGTAATTGGCGGATAGCTTTTTTGACAGCTGAACCGATGTTGACAGGACTATCATTGGCAGATTACTGATTTTATAAGAAATTAAATTAAATTGTTTATTCTGTAAATAGGATATCAGAGTCACTTTTAAACGTCATTTTAAAAGGAGTAACTTAACCTACTAAGGTCCATGCGGGCGAAACCGCGGGCAGTAGTGAGTTATGATATAAAACTGCACAGAGAAGCAATATATTTCGCAATTTATAATAACACAAATACATTGGCAACGAAAAATGTGGAGTTAACTTTGCATATCTTAATGCATGAAAGATATGTATTATGATTAAATAAGGTATGATTTGCATTGAAATCGTGATGTACTTTTGAGCAATAACATTACAATATAACCATAGAACCAATTTACGCTAATAACATAGAAGGATTTTCCGCAAATATATATGAAATTTATTAAATTGTATTTATCATTGTTAATACATTACTGTAATGCGTAACAATATAATATGTACAATGATTTTATTTGCATATTTTTTGGAATTGCAATTTTTTTTTAAATATGTTTAGTTACTGTTTTTTTTTAATTTACGAAAACAAATCATGATTTTCAATAACATTATTGACAATGACACCTATCAATGTTACAAACTGAGCATTATTAAGGCATCACACGTAATAGTTAGAAACGTGGGATTGAAATAAAACAGCCAAGCATTTAGGTGCCACAAAAACAAGACCAGTACAAAAACGATGTACCAAACACATCAAATACGTATCGAACACGGAGTACAACACACGAACAAAGGCACTAAAAGCAGAACATCATAAAGCCCGCCTTTTGTTCGGCCGAACGAGTGCAGCGTTTGAAAATGCAACCTAACCGGCAGGTTTCTGCTTCCCGATTGCATTTCAACCCATGAATTTTCCATGAGGTCGTACCTCCCCGATTCCCGTTCGTAACAACGTAACTAGTGGGAATTGGTATTCGCTTGTTGCGTACAATATATATGAGATTTTGTCCACCAATTTTTTCGCTCCGCACCACTGTCCGGTGTAATTGAGAAATGTTTACTCTCGGTGCACATTGTCGGTGCAGTGGACCGTATAATTGCATATTTATGATCGCAGCGCAAATTGATTTGCAAAAAATTGCCGAAAAATTTGCGTTTCGGTACTTACATTTGCTATGCAGATGGCGGGAACATTTCAATCAGTAAATAATAGATGCTGTTAAATTTTTCGTTGTCTACTTGAATTTTTGGTGCACAGTGAGTTAAAATGTTGGAGGCGCGGACAAATGCGAGTGTGGGAGTGATGGAGCGACTCCATGTAATCCCTCGTGACGGCTGCGTCCAATTAGCCGTCAGGCATTCGTCTTCCCGTCCTTACTTTTTCACTTCCCTCACTTGGGGCGGATTTGTAGGAAAATATGAGCGAGAATTTGTCTCACTTTAAGTGAAAGCAACGCTTTGAGTTGTTGTGTATTGTAGTATGTATTTACATGCATGTTGAAAGCACTTTACCTACTTGTATAGGGAAGAAAACACTAGGTAAATAGTACTTACCTTAGTCTAAGGCACTAGGGTAGGGTTTACCCAGCAGTGGACTTTAATAAACCAAATAAGATCATCGATGTAAAGCACTACATTAACATTCACACTAATTTAAGGTTCCCGCAGACAAGCGCGACTCGACAGTGAGACGCGACTCTAGTAGAACAATTCCTATTAAAATTTTATGAAAATTGTTCTACCAAAAACGCTTCGCACTGACGCACCTGTCTGCTGGTGCCTTTAGAAAATATCCATCACAATATCCGTTTCTCTTTATTATGGTAGGTAAGGTTTTACGTTAGACCTTTTAGCCTAACTGATTGGATATATCCATTACCAAAGTATTCTATTAGCCGCGCTGAAATCATCATCTCCCTAGCGTTTTCCCAGATGTGTTGGGGATCAGCTTCCGGTCTAACCGGATGTAGCTGAACACCAGTGCATTACTTGCAGCAACTGCCTATCTGACGTCCACAACCCAGTTATTGGGTAACAAGATACCCCTTTCTAAAACTGGTTGTCAGACTTTCGAACCTCTAACGACCAGTAACAAAATATTCGGGCTCAAATATTTAAAAAAATATTATTTAACCTAAACTTTAAAATTCCTTTTTCACTTAACTTCAGTAACAAAATTGTACGTTTCAATAAAACGGCATAAATAAATGTGATTCACGGTGAGTGGGCTGCCCGGCGCGCGTAGGGCTGGGTTACACGGTTAAATCATAAAGGGTTCGCCCCAGACGGTTAAACCCTTCAATGTTAATTTGTTTGTTAATTTTTCTCTGCCTTTATAACTGACGTAATTAGGTTTTTCGTTTCAAAATTAAGGGTTATGATTTTTTATTGTTTTTTCTTGATGAGGGAAATTATGGTGGAAATCTTTGTTTGTGAATAATGTTTAATACTTTCCTTTAAATATTTTTTCGCTCAGAAATAGGAGGGAGCTTGCTTGGGCGTTTTATAATCCAAAAAATAATACCTACTCTGCAAAATGATACTGTTTAATTGCTTCGAAGCTGACCTCAATAATATCATCATCTGCCTAGCCTTTTCCTAACTATGTTGGGGTCGGCTTCCAGTCTAACCAGATGCATCTGAATACCAGTATCAGCTGCTCTCACTAATATTAATAATATATTATTAACTTGTGTGTAGATATGTTTGCAATGCGGTTATCTGGTAAAACAGTAAAGGGCCATCTGTGGACAGCTACTTGTACATGGTTGGACATGACAAGAGTCTTATAAGTGGTCGTTCACTGGTCCGGACCGGCCGCAACGGAATTTGTTTAGCTTTGTACGAAGAAATGAATCAAGCTCTCAGTGCGGGCGGTGCCAATAGTGAACGCAGTGCTATACGATGACATACGAAGTACAGACGCCAGCACATCAAGCTATCCCTATATGTCAAATTTTCTTAATTAAAGATGAACCTTATGTCTTTGCAATAAAGTTAAAATACTATCAAAGAAAATTGACAGATTGTGGTAACTTGATGTGCTGGCTTCTGTACTTAAACCAAAATCTGGTAATCGGCATGCCATAGAACCAAAAATTCTACCAGAGCATGCATCCATCAATATAAAAAACATAGATTAGCAGAACCCGTTTCCACCAGTGCTATGCTATGTGGACCAATGAATATGATTGGTGGATATCAAACGCATCTATAGCAACGTGGTATAGCATATATCTTTGATGGCAAGGCACCCTAAGACATCTACCAACATGCACTGGGCCCACGTGGTGGAATAAGGCCCACTCTTTATCAGAGAAAGGAGGCCCGAGTCCCTACAGTGGGAAGTCGGTGTCTTCGGTTTTGTATTTTCATTTTTTGCCACCGACTTCCGAAATCAAAATTATTTTTCACTTTGCAGTGTTTTTTTTGGAAGTCGGTTTTATTTTTTGTAAAAAAGTTTTTATTTTTCACTTTTTAGTTGTGGCACCTACACAACCCCCCCCCCCCCCCCCCCCCATAATTTTAATACAACTACCTGGTATGTAAATTACAGTATTAGAACATCGTCCACATATATCATGTAGGAATTTTTTTAGATTTTTGTTGATTTTCAAAAACCGCTTATCCGATTTCGATAAATTTTTTATGGGACCATTTGGGAAGTATACCCTTTCCAACAAAAAAATAATTTTTCAAATCGGTTGGCACGCAACGGAGTTATGCGCGAACAAACATAAAAAAAAGAGAACCTCCTCCTTTTTTAGAAGTCGGTTAAAAACTATAATCTATTTATATGTATTATAAATTTTCACTTTTCGTATCCATCCGTGTGACAGCGTTGTTCTTCTTAACGTATTGGATGTTCGCCTATTAGAAGCCTTTTGCTTCTAAGAGCTCAACGATTTATACGGTTATATTTTTAATGTCGTTTCGAGTGGATTTTTGTTTTGAACCTGTGGGGTTCATACGACATTTGAGGGGTTAACTATGAAACTTAGATATAGTTTTCACCAACATTTAGAGAATTGATTCCGGAAGCTTTATGTGTATAATAAATTAGTATTAAACTAAGAAATTATAAAGAAATCTTTATGTTTTGTTTAATCGTGAACAACGTGCAAAGCAGAGGCGAATCGCTAGTGAATAAATTGAAAATCGTGTCCTTTAAGCCATGTTTTACATTATTGAGTAAATTGACAGTTGACACACCAATGCATTAACAATTTGTACTGCGTGGGAGTTGACAGCATTAATAACTTGAAGTTTATTGAAATACGTTGTCATAACGTCAATAGTGACAGTTGGAACGTAACGAAATTATACTAATACTTCGATTTTATTTGAATGGTCAGTGTAATGTCACTTAAGGTACAGAGGCCAGCACATCAAGTTACCACAATCTGTCAAATTAATTTGTTAGTATTTCAACTTCAAAGACATAAGGTTCATTTTTAATTGAGAAAATTTGACAGTAAGGGATAGCTTGATATGCTGGCGTCTGTACTTACAATAAAATTCGTTATAATAATATATATTTATATTTTCTAATGTTGATGGATCAAGAGAGAAAACATTACATGCAATTGTTTGACCACACAAACCATCGCGGATTTAACAGTGGTATGGCTATATGTAGCTATGTATCATTCTTCTGAATAAAAGATTATTCAACCATAAATACCCACCTATTTTTCAGCAAGTCATGTAAATGAGAGAATAATTTTGCCTCACACTGACAGGAATAATTTTGCCTTAGTGTAAGGCAAAATTATTCTGTGTGTTGAGAAGCTAGGGGCTAAGTACTAACAGCTGCACAGGTCGATCCACCAGGTTAAGCTACGCTTGCCGGGGTTGGCCGTGGATGGGTGACCGTCTTTACATACCGAAACTCCTCCGTGTCTCGGAAAGCACGTTAAGCCGTTGGTCCCGGCTGTCATTTGTGCATCTTTGACAGTCGTTTCGTTACGGGTCGTCAAAAGCCCGAAAATCTGACAGCCATGCAGTCTTACCAAGGGGTATCGTATTGCCCAGTTATTCGGTTGTGGAGGTCAGGCAGGCAGTCGCTCCATGTAAAATACTGGTATTCAGCTGCATCTGGTTAGACTGGAAGCCGACCCCAAAATCATGGTGAGAAGCTCGATTTTTTTCAGCTTTCTGTAAGCAAATGATAATTGATTAATTATTGATACTTTTTACAACTGAAATATGTAAAATTATCTATTATTTATGAGAAAATCGAAATATCAAATTTTCATGATCTGGTAGGTACTATTATGCTAACGAGTTTAGAAAGTAGGTAAAAGAAAAAAAAAACACCGCATAATCGAAAGAAGAATTAGAAAATTACAATTAAAAAAAAAGGCAAACAATAATGTTTACCTTTTTTATATATGATACGAGCGCAGACTTTAAAAAACAAATAAAGCTAGGTGCATATTTTTACCAAAACGCTACAAATGTGCACCCACCTCAAAACGTCCTTATTCTGCGACTCCCACGTATAGTAACACAAACCACGCCATTTCGGGCGCACGCATGAATCATACCGCCCTTAACCGGATTACGACCCGTGGAATCTTGTTACCGCACCCTTTTCCACCCTGATACCAACGGACGGGAAATTCGTTTTACTATGTAGCTAATCGTTTTTATATAGTTCTGTGGTGGCTGTGGGTCTTATTGTTAGGTTGGGCTGAATATTGAAGGCGGTTTTAAGATGGATCGTCTGGTTTAATGGTATTGGCAGTGTTGAAGATATTCGGTATCATAAATTTTTTTTTTTTCGGTGATCTGTGTTAAAATGTAATAAATCGATATTAATTGAATAAATTACTGATAAAAGCTCAAAGTTTTGTTTGCAAGTGCTAAGAGTTCCTTGCTCCGTGTTTTTAAAACCTACGCCCCCAAAAATGTGTTTTAAGTAATTTACCACATATATATTTTTTGGTACATTATTAATTTAACTATTCGTGTGGTGTAAAGTTATCGTGCAAAGACTGTGACTAAACCAACAAAGAATTAACCTACCAAAACCTACAAGAATACGTTCTTAAATTCAAAACGTAAGCACAAGTACTTCGTGCACTGGGAAATGAATAAACCAAAAGCCTTACCTTTAAACTTAAATTGCAGGGGGAACAAAAGTCACTAACAATCTTAAACTACGACCAAGTTACTCCCCAGCAATTGCTTCACAATTTGCGGTCACGTGAGGCAGCCATTACGCTGTCGGCCGACCAATGAGAGCGCGCCGTTTAATACGTTTCCATATTTGAAAAGAATTTATGAATGTATTTTTAATTCAGAATAGGGCAGTAGTGATATAGTGCTTAGTGCAATGAATTTATCGCGGAATGTATGTCGCTAGGTGTTTAAATACCACAAATAAAATGTTAAAACCTTGACAGGGTTGAATTTAATAGCCAGTTGATTAAAGGTCAGTAAAAAGTATATTATTCTTAGAAAAGAAAGCGTTGATAACCTAAAATAAATGGCCACTAATACGTTATATGATATCTCAATGCTTTATAACTCGCATTCAAGTACATATAATACTCATTTTGGTACGAATAATTTAACAGCAACTCAATTTCAGCTAATGCTCGGAATTAAACTTGTTTTTTTTTAATGCCCAGCTTATTTACGGTCTAGTAAATAGACTGACAGATATATTGCTATGAAATTATAGAAGTAAATGGACATAATACGCTATTACGTTGATTGTCCTATAATATGGATATGACATTGAAAACAATATAGTTATAAACAACATGATCTCATCATTTTCATCTCACGGATCATTTAATGCAAATCGATCTATTACGGAAAACACCGGCTATTACCGACCGCCCGACCAATAGCAACGCGCCATTTAAATAGTAATTTATTGAGTTTCGAATTTTTAAAACGTGATTACGCCCGCCATCTTGGAGGTAATTTTGAAAAGAGAACGTGCAACAGCTACTTTGAAACAATTTGTGACGATTACCGCTTCCTTTTTTAAAAGTAATATACAAAGCTTGCGGTTTGTGTATGGTCAATCTTTTAAGGTGTGTTTCCATGAATGAACATGAACGTGTAATTTTACTTTGATTATGCGATGTAATCATAACTTAATACATACTTCATAGACCTATGAATGCCTATTTTAATGAGATTTTTATTTATTCATAACATTTTTTTCATAATTCTTGATCTGTATTGTTCTTAGGGATTAAATCGTGATTTCAATTACAAAGATAAGATGTAAATGGACGTTAAGAGTCGTAATCGGTGTAATTGCTTGATGGTTTCAGTCTGATATAAACGTTACGTAGCAAAATTTGAATAAAACCTATTACAGAGGCAGTTTAACCTAGTTCTTGAGGTTTTGTTTTTAATAAACATTGAGTCATAAAAGGAACAATGAATGGAAGTATTAAAACAATGCGCTTCCTAAATTACTTTTCATTCATTTGCTTATTTTATTGTTTCATTATGAAAATGATTCGTGGCTTTGTATTAATGCTTATAGTTTTTGATTGCTTATTTCTTGATGTTATCCTTTGCAATCAATCTACCTAGCCTTTTTCCAACTATGTTTGCGTCGGCTTTTAGTCTTACCGGATGCAGCTGAATACCAGTATTTTACATGGAGCGACTGCCTATCTGTCCTCCACAACTCGGTCAGTAACTGGGTAATACGGTACCCCTTGGTAAGACTGGTGGACAAACTTTCGGGCTTCTGACTACCCATTATGACTGTTAAAGATCCACTAATGACAGCCGGCTTAGCGTGCCTTCCGAGGCACGGCGAAGTCTTGACATGTAAAGATGGTGAATCATCCACGACACGACCAACCTCGGCTAGCGTAGCTTAACCTGATGAATGGAAATAAAGCTCCTGATAGCTTGATAAATGTAGTTTTAATAATATACATTTATTGTGATTCAGGATTGGATTCAGGATTATTGTGGCCAGGCAAATTTCATTTTTTTGTATCAACCTGTAAATATGAACCTGCCCTTAGCATCACCTTTACTTTTACAATATTTTACTGTTGTAATTAAGACTAAACTCTTGACCAATTATTTAAATTTAACGACAAATATAGAATGTTTATAGTAAATAAAATAATATGACAACAATTCTGAAAATATTTTTTTCAAAAATATGATGTTATAAGTCTTTCCAGCCAGCTTCCAACCTTAAAAACTTCAACCTTTTTTTTTCCCAAGTCATTAACGTAGATCATAACTCTCTTTCCAGCATCATTCCCAATCACGAGGCGGATTGGTCATCCCTACCAAAACCGAACACCTCCGAAGCGGAAGAAGCCCCGAACATCCTTCACTCGTTTGCAAATCGCCGAGCTGGAGAAACGGTTCCACAAACAGAAGTACTTGGCGTCTGCTGAGAGGGCAAGCCTGGCGAAGACCTTGAAGATGACGGATGCGCAGGTGAAGACGTGGTTCCAGAATAGACGGACGAAGTGGAGGTAGGTGACCTGATGCTCTTTTGTTTTTGAATTATGAACTTCAATGACAGGGATGTTCGCCATTGCTCCTGCGTGGTGGCGCTAGTGTGTTTGGCAGCCATGTCAACTTAATAGCGAACAGTTTTTCGAATAGTTTATTTTTTCATTTTAAGGTTTGATATCCGGGAGTTCCGAGAACATGTTTTGAGTCTTTGTCATTTGAACTTAAATAATTACAAGACTGTATTTCTGTTGCTTAAAATTATGATGTCATAAATAACTAATTTTAGTGAAAACTTTGAAGCCCCAAAGAAATAAAAAACGTTTGACAGTTCGAATGAAATCCAAAAGAGTCAGCGCCATCTGCTTTGTGCTTTTCAGCTTACCTTTCCTTGGATGAGTCCTGTTAATGATGCTCATCTGTTTGAAAGAGGAAAGAGCGAAGATAATTCTTCTTTATTTAAACGAGTTGAGAGCAATCAAGATTCTAAACCGTGTCGAAATAAGCTAGGTTTTAGAAATATATTCATTTTAGCCACTACGAACCATGTAAGGAGGTTAATAGTTATTTTAGATGGTTCAATCTTGAGTTGCAAAGGTCAGGTTTTCTGATAAGGTATATTATTTAGTCATTTTATCTTTTCGTACTCCAAAAAAGAAGGAAAACATCGTGAGGAAACCAGCATTTCTGAGATATGTTTCGCAACAGTATCTGGAGCTAAGTCAGAGGCCCATGGGCATCATAAAACTCTTACACCAGGTTAGTCACTGACCACACGAAAAGATGTTGAAGACTCAAAAAACGTACCTGCAACGGTGGACTTAATGCCTTAAGCATTCTCTAGCAGTATATCTCTAGCGGGTATATCCCGTTCAAGGACATTAACACATTAGAGTATTATTGTTATTTGTTGTTTGTTCAAAGTGATATTATTTCAGTTTGAAATTTGCTGAGACCGCAATGCGACGTCAAAGTAATAAATCCAAACTTAAAAATAAAAAACAATATAAGTAGTTTCTATAATTTTTATCAAAATAAGTGTTAGTTAAACAACTTTAACGATACTTCCATTACGTTTCACTGAATTCTATCTATTTACATAAAAATAGCTTCATTTTACCTAAAGTGCATGTATTAAAACGATTTTGTTGATAACAAAATACATGTACAGTCGATTACAATATTTATCTATCTACACTTAAAATACTTGTAATTATTTTAGTGAAGGCGTCAACATTCTTAGCTTGCTTGTCCTCATTAAGATAACTGAAGACAAGTTTCTAACGTCCAAACTAGTTGACCCCTGGTTTCCTACATTCGATTAACACCTATGGCTCTTGAAAACTGGTGTTCTCATATTCCTTAGTAGTTTTGGTTAGTAAAATGTAAAGTAGAAGAGTATGATACGGTCAGTTGAGTATTTGTATTTAATTACAATTAATAGTAAAACTGAATGGCATGTATAGCGACAAATGTTACTTTGTAATAACGTTTTGGATGTTATGTCCTTTTGAACGCCATTGTCACATATACGTGACTAGCAAGTGCATGCCCTGTACGCAAATGACACAAATATGTAACAATGCGGTGCACTAATAACACGAAATAAACCATTTTGTGTGTGTGTTTTATGAATATATTAAGCTCTCGTACTTATTTAATTGCATGAAAGAAACTTAAATAACTACTCAAAAAAAAAACTTTTCTTTCCACAAACTTTTGGTTTACCTTTATAATCGAGCAAAGCAGTGGACAGAACTTAACAACAAAGTATACCACTTTATATCTCCAATAACCTTCATTTAATACTATGTGTAATCTGGTTACAAGTAGGAAACAAGTCTCTAACGATCATTTTAATCAATTCCCATGCCATCTTATATTGAAATCGACGATTAACATAAATTTATTAAAACCATTCAATCAATAGAACTACACGTGTTTTGTAAGTGCTTTTAGCTAGTAACACTGTCATTTTATTTATGGCAACATTAGCTTGTCCATAAATTTTGTAGTCATCTCTTACCATAGATTATGTGGAAAATCTTCTTTGTATATTGACCGATTGGAGATTTGATTTAAATAAAGAATTGTATTAGGTAGGTACTGACCGTTGGTTAAATATCCGTGACTTAAATTATTTGACATAACATCACGCTTATATTTCTGAATGGATGGTAGTGTATTTATATATCTCACATTTCACCAGTTGTGCTTTAACCACCCACTAGTTATAGTTGCTGAGCATTGGGTGATGGGTTGAATTCCCAGTTCTAACTTATAATGAATTTCAATAATGCACATAGACAACCCGTTATTTTTTATACGGATAAAAAAAAGGTAAAAGCATTGAAGCATGACATTATGCCTACCACATAAATAAACACTTATTTCTCAGTGCCTGAATGTAGTCTAAAAAATAGGCTCATGTTTGACCACAATATCTATGCCTAACACCGCAGTCGATTTTAGAAAAAATGTGGAATTACAGTGAATATTTTTTTTAGGTTATCCCCTTTGCATAATACGTTGTAATTAGGTGCAATATTCCCTCATCGTCATCATTTTATCCGAAAGACGTCTACTATACGGCTCTCCCAAACATCGCAACTTCGAGCAATTCCGTGCTTCTCGTATCCAGCGGATTCCTGTCCTTAATTTTTTTTTCAGGCCAAATATACTTTCCTATCAGCCCATAACTTAACCCTAACCCAGTTTTAAAACATATCGAAAAACCTCGTAATAAATCGAACGTAGGTTCTTTATCCTAATCTTTTAAATGAGTGTTTTATTTCAAATGTCCGTCCGGAAACACGGTAAAGTGCGGCTGAACCCAAAATTCCTTGGCTCAGTTTACATCGTATTTATATGTTGGTATTTTAAAACGATATCATTA
Organism: Hyppa rectilinea; assembly: GCA_951799385.1. NCBI lineage: Eukaryota > Metazoa > Arthropoda > Insecta > Lepidoptera > Noctuidae > Hyppa > Hyppa rectilinea. Next base: position 9,252,410 of record OX637322.1, on the reverse strand, counting down.
CTTTGTGGCAATGTTTCGAATATTTTAGAACACTTAATTCCTTTTTCGAATTTGAGAGTAACATTAAAGAGATTTATTTGAATACATGTCATACTCAGCGATTGTAAGATGTTTTACATTATGTAAACATGTCTTAAATGTAATTTATTGCAAAATATCAGAAAAGAACCACATTACTAAAAAGCTTTTTTCATTTAAATTTAGCCGCAAAACTAGTTCACAGAATCTTTTGAATAATTCTGTAAAGCGGATGTTATAAATTATTTAAAACGTAGCTCTTTAAACTTTATCATAATTTATGTTTAAAATCGCTTTTTATTAAATCCATCGGTATTTTCTGTCAAAAACATTAGCCGGTAAATTAATCAAGTAAACTGGGAACAAATCCTATCATCATTGGTCCTAGCCACGTCGCCCCTCGTTAGCAGATAACCCGACTTTTAATAATACACAACCAGACAAAAACAAGGAGCTAGAGATAAGAGACCATTAACTTAGTCGGTTAATACAAAGAGACGTCGGCTAAATCGACCGAATCCGAATACTAATGCCCTTTGTACGACACATTTTAAAATAGGAACGGATTAATCCGTTCTTTGTAGGCGCCATCTTTAGAGCGTGTTCGAATTTCAAAGGCTTCATAAACTGCGTCTCAGAAATCCAAGAAGTGACATAACATCACGCCTGAAATACCCGAAAGCCATAGGATGTGTACCATATTTACTCAGTTATGATTGAGAAGCAGATTCTCTTAACTTTGTATACATATAACCTAGGTCGTTATTGGCAAGCAGTTCATATTTTTGACCACAGAATGGGATTTAGGCTATGCTTTTCGCAACTTTGCGAGCACGCGAGCAAAAGGTATAAGCTTGGCTATGGAAATACTTAGGACAGTTCCTTGATAGTAGCTTATTTATTACCTTTGAATATTTACCATTTAATTAAATGAAGGCGAGACCCTTCCGTGTGCGAAGTTTAAAGTATAGGAGCAACAATTACCAGACACCGTTGTTGCTTCATTCAATCTTTAGTTCAGTCTAGTCTGATAGCCTTTATTCGAAATTCAAACCCAACGATACTAACGCTACCATCTTAACAAACATACGTTCCGAAACACAATCAAAGTACGATTACAAAGGCGAAATAAAATCCTGTATCAGACAGTAGATCACGAACATCGGCCGTGAGTGCCTGGCCAATAGTCTTTTTTGTTTCATTATAATAAAATCAGTGGCATGGCGCCGCGCGTATCGAGCATGCGTTATCAGTATCGAACACAAACACCGCTTGTCCATTAGAACGTAATCGGTTGTGATGCCACCAACACAACTTCGGAACGCACCTCTTGCATTGTCTCGCAGTTTTGAATATCGAATTTCTTGTTTTGTGCCTGTGTTTATTGTTTTAAAAAGGATTTGTGGAATGAGTTTCGATAAATTCGATATTGTAGTAGCATATCTTTAATGGTTCTCTATGCTGGTCTAGGAATGCGATTTAGTTTGTACTGTACAAATCTTTATGTTCAGGAAAATGGTTATTACTGCATAGGCGTCGCTTTAAAGATAGTTTCACTCGTTGCTACTTCTCTTGCGGTTTAGCAATAAGATTAACTAAAGTAGAAACTTGCATGTTAACGTTTTGTATCAAGAACTATTTATTTGCATGATACAGAATTTAGGGTTCTCTATACCAAAATCCTTTTAGTAAAAATAAAGTCCGTAGCTACCTCTATAATATATACTATGTGAATATGAGACTAGAGCTTAATGATGCTCTTAAATCTTCTTCAACTTAATATCCTTATAACTGATTTAGAAGACATAAATTAAATGAAGTGGCATTTTATCTATGACAAATGAGTTTGTATTATCTGTGGCTCCGACGGAGGATGCTGATCGTTAATACAAATATTGGGCTACCGTAGACTATCCCGTGATAATTATTTATTATTTGACAATGATTAAAGATGAGACCTAGAAGGGTCCTTTATTAAGCAATACGATAATTAAATTAAAAGTTCCTTTTTATCTAACTTTTGTAAGAAAAAGACCTATATGAATCCTATTAGCAATTAAACTAAATATTTATTTTAATTCTAAAGCGTTACCTACCTAATAATAATATTTATCATAATAGTAATCTGTTACGCTGGCGTTTTTGCGTAAATTACATCTGTGAAATACCAAATGCAAATATTTGATATAAAAAAAAAATGTCAGCAATTTTCGCCAAACATTCTGAAACCTCGATGACAAATAGTATTTTAATTTCACCGATTCATAAACTAAACGTGTGCTACATAAAACATGCAATCATTCATTTCATATGCATGCAATCAGCTTTCATCTGTCAACAATGAAAACAATACATGAATGAGACACAATAAATTACACCTCTCGCGTAAGTAATAGTTTAAACTCATCCATAAACAATGGCTCCATGCATTATGATCTGTACCTTCATTGATTATCTGTGTACACAGATAAGGATGTGACAAACGAATATATTTAAACTATCGATTTTATTGACAGTCGATTCTTGTGTAACGATTTCTATATGTGAAATTAATTGTAGTTGTATAGTCGTGTAGGTTTTTTTTCATTACATTAATAATGTATCAGTTTGAATTATCGATACCTAATAGAATTGTGGGATAGTAATTTGTTATTCTTTTTAAAGTATAGAAAGTATTGTTTATTTATGGAGAAACAACTTATAACGCATTAAAATACAATATTGACTTAAAGAGTATGAAAAAGTTTGGTATTACATATTTAGAAAAGACAAAAGAATATTCACAATTAATTTCAACAAAATGGTGGCAATAAGACTGCATTTATGTCATTGTGAATGCATTGTATGTCACAATAATTAGTAACTCATTAGAAAACAATAGTATTTCTAATAAAAATCACGTTATATCAAATCCAAATCCACTCAAACAATAAATTACAAGCGTAACAATATATCCCCGCGTACACCCAATCAATTCGTTCCCCAAACCGATCCAAATTGCTATAACAAAGGTTAGAGAGAAGCAGTTAAGTGGACGTACTAACTATACATATGCTATGTACACAACATCAAGCAGGCGGTAACATGGGGTAGCTAGGGACATACATTTTGTATGAGCAACACAACTCGGCAGTTTGAGGCATCAATTATTAACTGCGGTGGAGAAGACGAACGCTCGACTTTTTACATGTATTGTACCCGTTTGTTTGGTTTATAGCCTATTTTTGTGACTTTTACCGGCATTTTAACGTTATTTTTATGCGCAACTCGTCTTGGATAAGCGGGTACTACTAGTCATTTTACAATTAATGATGCCGCGTAGCTCTTCAAGAATTTTTTCGTCGATTTTTATCGTGTTCACAAATTGTGTTGAGTAGTTCAATGGAGATGTAATGGAATATTAACATACTTTGCAACAGCATTCATGAATATTGATAAAGTCATTACGAAGCATTAAATTTTAACTACATATTAAAGTTAATTATTGCCCTGTTGTGAACTACTTTACAACTACTTAATAAACTGTTTTAATTCTTAGTCTATTTGTAGCTTTTCCATTTAGTTGATATCGGTGTCTGTAATTTGTGGGTACCGCACTAAAGTTCATTTTAGTTCTCAGCATTCAAAAGTCAATTGCAACTGGAACCTTATTACGTACATTTCTTGCTATTAGAAGTAAAGCATCGTAAGCCAATTTCCTCAAACTATTTACACATTCTAAAGGTCGATGGTCATTTCCCTGGAATCGTGTTCGACTATCGACAAATCGAATTGGAATAGTTGCACGATCTAACACGTAATGTTACCCACGTAGCAACATGGCCGCCCTAGGCGTCTCGTTTTCTTTATTTATTTACTCACCCTGTTTCATTTTCTTCCTGTAATTCTTTTCCCTTGTATAAGTGAATATTAAAACTCCCCGAATTAGGGTGTTTAGGCCGGTTTCTTCAAAGGACGCCTTATCTCAACCGCTAAGAGTATGTTTTCCTATAAGCTTTTTTCTGCGATTTAATTTCGCGAATACATTATTTGCAAAGGATAATGAGGTGTATTTTTCTTGGCGTATAGTTCTAAATGGCTTGTGTTTGTTTCGTGTGCGTTCCTTCGGAGATAAGTCGGTTGTCTCTTGTATAATTGCTGCTTGTAGGTTGTCTCCTTAGGAATTAGGAAACAAATCCGTTTGCCGATTGATACGAGGGGTCTAAGAAGGGGAGTGATGTGTTCCACAGTCAGTCATTAATTTTTATTGCACATCGTCTTTCCTTATATTCTCGTACGATTAGGGGAGCTGGAAGATGTATTGATGTTGTCAAATTATGCAAATGACTGTCACCTGCTGAACATGCAGGCTTTTACTATAATGTGATCGTATCTTTTTTATATTTTAATGACAGAGAAGTTATTAGTAATACGGTAAGCAAAGAACGTTTCATGTTACACACACATAAGTATTATACCTGACGAGAGGCGATACCGTCAACCGTAAAAAACTATGAAATCATCCATTTATAAAAATATTATTGGGTCTGACAAAGTTAGTAAATATCTTTTCTTAGTCAACTTTTCATTTATGTTTTATGCAAAAATAGTGAAGTATTTACGATGCCAATATAATAGTTTTCATATTTCATTCATATTCCAAGTTAGAAAACTTAGCTCAGTCATTTCCCTCTGCAAAAAACCATGATTACGATCCAAAGAATTTAAGGAACGAAAATAATAACAAATTCAATAGGCGTTTACATTATGCAAGGAGTTTTTACGAGAACATCTTGAAGTTTTAAAACGCTCCCCGGATTTATTTGACTGTTTTGATAACTGCTGAGGGCAAAGTTGTAAAGTTTTATCGTTATAACATTTTTTATTGTCCGTGTGTTTCGAGTTTAGGGATTTTTGGAAGCATATTTTGACGTAATGAAAATTTCAGTAAGTGATTTTATAAAATTGGGTAGGATTTTGTATTAAAGTCTTAGAGATCATATAACAATGAAATATTTCCGGCAGAATTATGTAATAAGTTATTAAATCTGTGGATAATGTTTAAACATTGGAACTGATACCTACATAATCTTTAAGAAAAATATCTATTTTGAAAATCTTGTTTTATCGACCATTAACAAATTAGTCAGTAAAGTCTCCTATATAATTATCACTATAATAGATACAATTAATAAAATGGTGTCGAAATAAGAACCTTGTGATCTGCTTAAGGAAAGTAGCATCCGAGCCGCCGACATACAAAATACTCTAAAATTAATTACCTTCCTACCGTAAAAAACAGACTCGAAAAGTAACGTCAAATCAGCTTATTTAACCCCAAAAATTCATAGCCGCTAAACAGATTATTAGACACGATTTCGGGAGTGAGAAATAAAAGGAAAAACTGTAGAGAGTTGGCCAAAGTAATTAATAAAGCAGATCTTAATTAGCTAGCATAAATTTGTTAGAACCGACCGCGCTGGTGGGATGAGGGAACACCGATGTACAGATGAAACTGGAAGAGCTTTTTTTAGAAGAACACGTTTTAAAGGCGTTTATTTGTGAAACTTATTTTAGTATATGTTGTCATTGTAGTTATTGAGTAAGGAATTTGTACTGAACTTGTTGGCAAAATTAAGTAAGACTGAAGGTAACTCTGATAGTTTTTAAAATGCTTCAATCGGAACGCATTGACGGAATAATACTATGACTTCGATGATCAATTTTTTGCTATTATTTTTGTACACACTCCCAATACATTGGTGAAGCATACACACAGTCCATTACCGTTGCCACATCCAGCAAATGCAACATCCTGTTTATACTTATAAAATAATCAGCCTGGAAATGCTAATTGCTACCCTCCACGTTTGGCTTATTTAAGGGAAGTTTAATTGTTACCCGCTTTATCTAATTATAAAGACGCGGGCTCAACTCGAGGCGTGCTGACTAGTGGTGTGCCAAGTCGATAAAATTTAACTCGATAATATTAAATGCAAAATTGTGTCGTTTTAATTACTTTTTAATTGTTATATTTTATCTTTGAGATAAATGCAGAATGGAAAATTGTGGTTTTAATTTAATTAATTGGTTGTTTCTTTTTCAAATTGAAAGATAAATAGAAAATAATGCGCCAATTATTTTATGTTTATCTTTGTAATTTTGACGCATTAACGATATCGTAAAACTATAATTGCAAGGATTGTTTAATTAAAATAATGAGTACAGGTTATTGTTGTATCAGCATTATGCATTCAATTGAGTCTTTACAAAAACATCGACAAAAACTTATCGGTATTGCGGCACCTCCCTTTACCTCGTACATTAACCGTTCTAATAAAGTTCTTGCAACGTTATAATAGACTTAACGCTTTGTTCAATCATTCATTATCGTGCTACACACAGACCAGGATAAGTAGAACCCTCCAAACATCCCAGTTCTCCCCTTTTCCCATTAGGATCTTCATATCTGAAGGCGGTGGGGGAGATCTGGCAAGATTGGCTGTTAGAAGTTCTACAACAGGGTGGTCATATATCAATCTAAAGTTTGAATTCAACGAATGAATTAACTTTATATTCATTTGAACGTCAGTTTTAATGAAACGTGAATTATTGTGGAACTTTCTTCGCTTATAAGTTAATGTGGTTTCATATTGTGTTTAACATGTAGCCTTCTGTTATACTTTATGGTAATTAAACACCGAATTTATTTTGCTAATTACTCCTACCTATAACAATTTAAGACAGCTTTTCAGATATAAAGCTTTTAGTTCAATAATAAAATGTGGCATGAAATATTAATGTTGTAGACATCATTCAAAGGAATAGAAGTTGATTGACACGTTGAACGCCAGAGCATAAACACACGCGCGTGCCCTCCACGCTAAAATACAAATTTATTTCTTCTTTTTATCATGAATTTCCCAATATCCATGATGTCTTTTAATTTGTTTAATGTAATTAATAATACGTACGAGAGCTTAAATTTTTAAGATATCTATATAAACATTCACAAAAGTATCGATTGAATTATTTATTTCGTGCTAGTGTTGTTGCCATTGTCACATATTTGTGTCGTTGGCGTACAGGGCATGCGCTTACTCCATTGTCACATAATACGAAACAACGAATTATGTGACTATGGTGTTCAAAAGTTTAACAAAAGATACATAATATACTGATTATTTCCTAATAACCATGTAACATTGCTATTCGTCATAAACGACTTCGCGTTTGTCATTGATATCTAAATAAACAATTGCTCCTAAAAACAACTGAAATTATAGACAAAGTTGGGTCTAGACCCTACATAACACATACAAGAAAATGTTCTCAACTTCGCCCGGCACATTATTAGAGGAGATAAATTTGATACTGGCCACCACTAAATAAGCACTAACCTTCTTGTATCGACTAATTAAGATACCATTAAACTTTTCCAATGCACCCAACATTAATTTGCATGTAAAGGAATCAAGCAACACAAACACCAAACATGAACTTTAATACAAATACGATAAAGTATATTTTCACTTAAATACTTGAGATGGGTACGTTTTATAGATGAATAAAGCTTTTAAGCGGAGTCCACACGATATCGCGAACGCTGTTAAGTTAAGAGTCTCAATTATGTAAGGGCTTTATCGTAATTGAAAATTTTTCGTCCCGATATTCTTGTCTGCGTACTTAATAACGATGAAGTTTTAAGTGTTCATTAGTGTGCACCAGGCTTTATGTTATGGTTGAATGGTTAACCAGCGTTTTTAAGAGGATTTAATGTTACGCGCTTAAGTTAAACGCAGATTAAGGTAATCGGAGTCGTCAGTTCGCGAGTTACCTTGAAAGAGTCATAATCACAATCGAATCTTAAAAGATCTTTTTGGTAGTGTTTTTTGGCATTACAAATATTTTTAAGAAATTTGATATGATCTACCTCTGCTTGAATTGCTTTATTATTTCTCAAGGTTTTTATTTATTCAGACTAACGATACTACTTAAACACAATTATGAAATACAATATAATATATACAACCTAAAACTAAAAAAATATATTTTTTGTACGTGTACATTATAAGTGGTAAATAAAAACTTTTTTACTTTTTTTTACTCGTGGCAAAAAATGAAAATACAAAACCGAAGACACCGACTTCCGAAATCAAAATTATTTTTCACTTTGTAGTGTTTTTTTTGGAAGTCGGTTTTATTTTTTGTAAAAATGTTTTTATTTTTCACTTTTTAGTTGTGGTACCTATGCAACCCCCCACCCCTCCGCCCCAAAATTTTAATACCACTACCTGGTATGTAAAAATGCCTTTAATATTTCAGAAGTTGTTTTGTGGACACATTGATGATAACAACAGAACTAAATTTTCAATGGCACCTTTCATTCAGAATGTATCTTATGACAGTTCTAATAAACCCAAATACTGCTAGGATACATTGTTTTATTTTGAAGTTCTCATGCCAACCTTGCACCTTCCGGCTCCATCATCAGATCAGTTCGATAGTACCTTATAGCCAAAGTGCATTTCATGACAATTCTAATAAGCCCAAACACGGCTAGAATACATTGATTAATTACGGAGTTCCGGTGCCTGTCTTCCGGCTCCATCATCATCACCAGATAAGTTCAATGATAAATTTTTCAACAAAACTATTCAGGATTGTATGTTTATTTGTATTGTCATAGTTGCTTAACTATCTTGATTGTGATATCTATGCGAGTGTCAAGTTCCGTTTGCCATATCTGATCTTCTTCACCAGTTCCACTTCATCAAATGTTACTTTTTGACTGTAAACGCTTGATTTCTCGATGAAAATATTAAAATTACTATATAGTTGCCTATAATATTTGAGGAGTTCCCTCGATTCCTCATGGATCCCATCATCAGAACTGGATTTTGAAAAAAATGGGACCAATCTGGAAGCATATCCTTTAAAGTTTAAAAAAAAAATTGCAAATCCATCCATAAACAACGGAGTTCTGAGGTAACAAACATAAAAAAAAATAAAAAAAAAAATACAACCGAATTGAGAACCTCCTCCTTTTTTTGAAGTCTGTTAAAAAGGGAAGAGCTCATAGGGTGTCAAAAATTTCATCCCGTCACTGTCAGTGGGAAATGTGCCCAAAAAGCTGGCAGCGTTGCCACGTTGGATGGCAATGCTGATTCCTTGGCCTAAAAATTAACCAGCCTTCTGGTCAAGTGAATATTTAATATGGTTTTTTCTTTTAAAAATCTGTCATCATGGTTTTTTTTTAACATTAAATACTGATACTGAAAGATACATAGTTGACTTAAGTATGTTGTCTCTATAGGTAGTGTACCGTTTAGTCTGCCATGCATTGCTTTGCCTTAATATAACACTCTCATATTGAAGATTTTCAGAAAGATAAAAGTAGATAATAATTAGTAATCGGTAATTATTATCTACTTTTATCTTTTTGACAACGTTCTAATTTAACTTCTAAATGATGGTTTTCATTATGTTAGCAACGTCACTTTTTGTTGCATTTCACACATAACTGCGTGTTATTTTAGTACAGGGAAATCAAAAGATTTGGTTTGATTGACTTCGTTTTTTTTTATTTCGATAATCCATTCAAATATAATGCACCTATTTTATTTTATTTCAGTTGCCAGTTGTCAGCTTGGCACCTATCTCTATTCTATTCTTTTCTAAATTTAAATTAACATTCGTCTTCAACCTGCCAGTTAACTTATGTATAATGCAAATTCATGAGGTTTTATTCTAAACCTATTAAGACTCTACAGTACGTGTACATAGTAAATTCTTTTTTTATTATGCTTTATTAAAAATAAGTTCCAACTTCTTCATAAATACTCATGACTAAAATCGCCAAACTCAAAAGTTCAAGAAGTCTCATACTCAGCCTTATAAATATTTTAAAAGCGTAGTATCGTTAACGCCAAGGTGTGTTCACCCCTTTTAAGTAAAGGCCGCTAAGAGTTAAGTTGTGGGTATATTATCTAAGTACTTCTCTACTTATTACCACCGATATAGTTTCATGGATACGGTTGAAGCGTAGATGCGGCATAAGTATTTGACACAATCAACTGTCGTTACACTTTTGCTTTTTTTAATATTGTTTAAATTGACAAGGCCTACCCTATCCTTGACATTTTCCCGCCCAAATCTTTGAACTTCGAAGAGCACTTTTTCGAACCGAATTCTTTTGTGTATCTATTTTTAACTGACGTCTGTATACCTTTATACTGCTTTGAAGTGTGAAGTCAATGTCAAAGTTAAAGACAAATCATTTATTTCAAATAGGTACAAGAAAGGCGAACGTCAAAATGAACAAGAAATAGAATTGATTCTAGTCAAGGGGTGACTAGAATCAATTCTATTTCTTGTCCAAAAGGTAGTTTCGTATGGAGAAGAATGGGCAAGAAACTCCACCGTTACTCTTTTAATATGTTTTACAGTGTTTTGTATACATGAATTATAAAATTATATATCGTCGTCGTCACAATTAAATAAATAAATAATAATAAATTTATTGAAATAATAATAAGTTCTCAGAAAAAATAAGAATTGTATCGATCAGTAGTAGGTATGTATAAATCTAGGTCTATTAAATAGAATTTTATTTTTTGACGACACGGTTGGCGCAGTGGTTGAGCGATTGACTGATGCGCACTATGTCGCGGGTTCGATTCCCGCACGGAACAAATATTTGTACGACCTGCAAGTATTTGTTACGAGTCTGGGTGTTTTTCTACCTATAATATGTATGTATTTACAAAAAAAAAAAATGTATATAAGTAGTCTATCAGCCATCTCGTTACCATAACACAAGGGTTGCTTAGCTTGGGACGATATGGCGTTGTGTGAAATGTCCAAGGATATTATTATTATTATTATTAATTAAGTATAGAAATCTGGATATAAACTATGGTATGACAAATATGAGATACAGTCAAAAATAGAGCTACAAATGTAATGTAGTGCGTTGCCTGATCTAGGTTTAATTATGTCACAAATGCATGGTGCTTACATATATACAAACATTCTTAAAGTTAATAATAATAAATCAATCAATGTGTGAGTTAAGTGTTCTAGATGATTTCATTGTCAGTCACATTCGTCTCCATTTTGTATGTGAGATGCTCATTACATGAAAAATCAGTTTTACGGTACCTATCTTACTAATTAACACTAAAGGTTTCATATAATATTATTCTGTACACGAAAACACCCGATAGTCGCAATCTATTTCAGTTCAGACGAAATCCATTCCAATCAGCGTCAAAATAAAGAAGAAAATGTAATACACACAAGGTTTAGGGACTTGATAAGTAATGAAAACAAAAACACTAAAGATACCCACAGTACCTACCTGAATAAACAACAAAAGCCGTGTCGTTTCCAGCAAATCTTAATCTCTCGTTAAGGATGTTCTAAAATTACGACGACCCGATCGGTTGCGCAACTTATCCAAGTTTGGGTTGTGGTTGCAGACTGCGGTGGTGTCATTACTGGCTGGTTCAAGGAGAAAATATAGCGACTGTGTTTTGTTTCTTAAAAACAAATAATCTGATTGTATTAAAGTAGTGTTTTCTTGCGGACGGACAATGCTATGCTTGTCAAAAGTTTCAAAAATCTTGCTTGTGTTGATTTTCTTTGTTTGTAAATAAACTTGAGTAATTACAAAGTATTTGTAATTACAATTATAACTTTGAAAAGGTGTACCTTATTCACAATTTATAGGTAGATAGATAGATATTCTAGAATCTGTTTAATGCTTATACATGAAATAGTATTAGGTAGGCCCTGCGCGAAACATTAAACAAGCCCAATAAATTTATGTATATCAGGTCAGTTTCTTTCAGACTAACTTTCTTCGTTTTGATAGGCCAAATATAATAGGATCTGCACATTCTTTTATATATCTTAGTAATCATGTCAAAATTAAAATATATGACTAAGTTCAGTTGCAAATTATCTCGTAACTGATCTTTAGACATTCTCAAAACATTCCTCTAGTTTAAAATCTGTTAAAGGAAACAATCAAAATCAATAACTACAAGACCCGACTAACCATGCAACTAGTCGTCCCGACAAATCGCACAACTAGTCATTCCAACAAGTCGACGAATAAATTATGCAAATGCAAGGCTCCGTGTTAAGAGGGTTGGCTCGGAAGTTATCTGACGGTGTACTTGACTCTGGAGATCAACTGCTCACTCAGAGAGCGAGTGAAGCCGTTGGAACTGCTAATGAGATTGTATGCGACTTGCTGAAGATATGAGCTGAGTTATTCGAAGGAGGGAAATGTGTGGGCGTGATGGATCATAGACTGTTTAGTTTCCTGTGCGAGTTTAGTTAGAAGTAATGTGTATCTTTGGATATCGTTTTAGCCTTAATGTAGCTTCTTAATCTGTAAATATATGAATTTAATCATTGGTTTATTTACCGTTATTTTTTTTTACAAAAAAACTGTAATGTTACTCTCAATGTACATATATGATACTAGCAGTAAGTCCTTCACTATTTTTTTGATCTTCTTTTTTTCGTGTGGTTAGTTAGTACTGGTGGTTATCTGGTGTCAGAGTTTTATGCTGCCCATGGGCCTCTGACTAAGCTTCACATGCTGTTGAGAAATATCTCTCAGACATGCTGTTTTTCACGATGTTTTTCCTTCACCGATTTTTAAGCAAATAATAATTTATACAATACGCACATGAATCCGAAAAATCTGAGGTGCGTGACCTATATTCAAACTCAAAACCTATGACTTTGCAGTCCGACGGTCACACCACTAACTGTAGCACTAGCTGTAGCTTTTTGACTAGAAAGTAATTTTGAACGTCATTATTAATAACCATTTCTATGAGCTTGTGACCGTTTGATTTCAGGCCGATTCAATAATTTTCAAAAATTGTTTAAATATCAGCTAAAACAAACGGAGAATTTCAATTATGTACAACAGAAAGAGCAATTATTCAGGTACACAGGTGACGCGGCAAGAGCGGTTCACCAAGCTTTGCAATGTGGTTGTGTGATACCATAACAAAGGATTAACTTTGACTCAAGTCATATGAGCTTCATGGGTATATTTCGTGATTAAAATTATGTTGTACTCTGTGGCGACATCTATCCAGCCACATATATGTAGCAAGCGAAGTGTCAAAAGCTGACATGTGAATATACTACTACGTCACACAAATCCTACATCGCGCAAGCAGAGTTTACCGCGTGATTTAACATATATACTCAGCCCCGACTAAGACTTGTCGGGCAGTAGCCCGCTAGACGCAACAACTGTCTGCTTTGAGGATCCTTCCTTTTTGAATGCAGGGACTTTCCACCCTGTTCCTCCATTACCACCAAAACTCCAACATAATCTTAACCCATACACTGCCATGAACACAGCTGTGTGTTTTCTGTTCTATCTCACAGTGCCTTGCACACACATACGTGCTCAATAAATACATTTTGATCCATTCTAAGCCAGTGCAGCGCCTTCAACAGAAATATGTGTTTATTGTCCATACATTTCAATGCGTGTTGAAGGCAGTAGGGATTTTGGCGACACGTATGCGAGCTTAGAATAGCACCTGACAAAAAATTGCAGGCAGTGTTTGCGTGCGTAACGTAAGGTAGGACTAGGGCTAGTTGGAGCAACGATCTTCGCTGGTAGCTGCTGGATTAGAGTTGGCGAGAATCTAGCTAAATGGCTCGTAAATGGAGAGGCCTATGTCCTATATTTTCTAGCATTTTCTTGCATTTCAGAAAACTTCCATTAACCTCCTGGACCTCAACCACCATCTCTTATAGCAGTATTCAAGCAGTATCAAAGTGGGAAAGAGATGGAGCTATACGTCTCACTCTCACACTGAAGTAATTTTTAAATAATACTGTTGCAAGAGATGGTGGTCGGCAACCCTGAATATTCAGCCACCACCTACCGTAATCTTCATCAGGTTTCAATCACAAAAAAATCATACATACCTCATTGTGTAAGTTCCGATGAAGGTATATTGGAGGAAGGACCATGACCGCTGGTTGTTATTCTAAAACGCGACAACTAATATAGTTAAAAGTACTTAGCTTACCTATTAAAACCCTTTAAACCTTCGTCTATTTCATGTACTCTACTGCAAACCCGCCCACTAATTTACGCGTAAAACTAATTCGCCTGTCGCCATTTAGATAGTCGTATTTAATTGACAGCGCTGACGTCACGGCCCTCGTCGTCAGATCTAACTCATGTATTATTTACGTGGGCGCTGAAGGCTGTGGGCGGTAATCATAATTAGTTTGTGTTGGCGATATTTCGTGTCTATGTGTTTAATTGATTCGCGGAGCCTAAACCTTCAATATAGAAGAATTTAAATCGATTTTATAATTGCCCTGGCAAATATAAAATGATAAATGTTAATTAACGTAAGAAGTTCCCATCCACTCGAAGGAACATGGATGGGTTTTAGTCAGTAAGAGTCTGACACTTCCTACCGCTCCATCCAGAGCGGCAGGGGTCATTTGATGATTTCCTACCCTCAAAAAAAAAAACAAAATCCACCTGCACTAGTACCTATAACGTCCTTAAAAAATTAACCTTGAAAAGATTCTCGAAAATAACCTGCTGTTCCCTACATTTTGACGAGTTATGCAAAGGTAAAAACTGGAACGTCTTTCGTCAATTAACATACTGTATACGCGCTGTTTCCGTCGCGATGCACATGCGTCGCTTTTCAAATGAAATCGTGGTCAGCAGCAGGCTCGTTCATAAATGAAAAAATATTTTGGGTATTCTAGGTAACTCTTCGAACTACTTCAGGTAGTCAGTAGCGAAGACCGTCAATATCTACGAATGCCCTACGACTTAACGTTAATTTAGAAGCACGGAGGGTTTATATCGAGATACCTTATTGCCTCGATATGAAATGGATGGTCACCCATCTACGAATCGACCCGTGTGGTTGATGGACCCCCTTGTTTTTCTCCTTTAACTCGTAAAATACATTACTTTTTCAATTTGTTTGCCTCCAACAATCAGCAACGCAAATACCGTTTGCTGACGCAGCCTTTAGGTCTTTGCGTATGCTGATGACAGAGCAATCGAGAGCAGAGTACACAATTATCTACATATTAGTGTGACAGGCCACCCATCCAGATGTTGAACCTTTTGCGTTAACCATTTCTGTGCAATAACTCCGGCCAACACGACATTACCAATAACAATTCGATAAATCATGCAAAACAATAACAATAAATCCAATACATAATGTCCAACATTCAAACAGTACAAAACAGTCTTATCACCTTGTCAGATCTACACGGATCTTATTATTACAAACATATATTATTTAAGAAGTCTGGATTTGTGCCCAGTTCATAGTTATAGACTCGCTGTCTATTATGTATGGTAGCGGTCTATATTATTATGTGCATTGGCGCAACTCGTGAGACTTAAACATAACTGGCTAAATGTGGTCAAAGTCAAAGTCAAAGTCAAACCATTTATTTCAAATAGGCACAAGAAAGGCAATTTTGAACGTCAAAATGAACAAAAAATAGAATTGATTCTAGTTACCCCTTCCAAAAGGTAGTTTCGTATGGAGAAGAATGAGTAAAAAGGTGGTTTAACTATAGGTATACCTCTGCCTAAACCTTCAAGGAATATACATAGGTGTGATGGCATATTGTTTAAGTAGTTTTTGCGAGCGGCTTCGCCTACGTGTAGGACAGAAATTACCCCACGGGAACATAATGTACCGGGATAAAAAGTACCCTATGTTATAATCCAGGTTATAAACTATCTATGTGCCAAATTTCATCCAGATCCATTCTGCCGTTCTGGCGTGATTGAGTAACAAACATCTGTCCCACCTTTCACATTTATAATTTTAGTAAGGATAGTATAGGTGGTATTCGGCTGCATCTGGTTAGACTGGAAGCCGACCCCAACATAGTTGGGAAAAGGCTAGGCAGATTGAGTATAGATTAATCATTTTTGTAATCTGGTGTAAAGCTTTTCAGGGTGTCTTCCTGAAAAAGTATTCTTTGTACCCAGGTCATAGTCTATGCATGTGCCAAACTTCATCCGAATCCAATCAGTAATTTTATCGTAATAAACAAACATACTACTCTGTCAAGAAAGTACCGGGAAAAGATAAATAATACACAGTATGCTCCTTTAGAAACGATACACTTTCGCCAACGAATAATCCATTCATCAAAACATTTTTTAAACGCTGCTTCCGGAATTGAGTTCAGTTCTCGCCGCGAATTCTCCTTTATGTCTTCTATCGATTGAAAACGGGTGCCACGAAGTGGTAATTTGAGTTTAGGAAAAAGAAAAAAGTCAGCAGGAGCCATATCTGGTGAATATGGTGGTTGCTGGATGGTATTTGTTGAGTGTTTGGTCAAAAATTCGTTCACAATGATAGCCTTGTGCGAAGGCGCATTGTCGTGGTGCAAAATCCAAGAATTTTCTGTCCACAAATCTGGCCTTTTTCGTCGAATTTGCTCTCTTCAACGCCGCATAACGCTCGAATAATATTCTTTATTTACCGTTAGACCTTCCGGTAAGAATTCAGAGTGCACAACACCGCGATAGTCAAAGAAAACAGTCAACATGACTTTGACTTTTGATCGACTTTGGCGTGGTTTTTTCGGTTTCGGTTCAGTTGGAAGGCGCCACTCCGAAGCTTGTTGACTAGTTTGCATGTCAAACTCGTAAACCCACGTCTCGTCACCAGTAACAATGCGTTTCATGAATGTTGGGTCCGAACTGACTCGTTCTAGCATGTCCTCAGCGACTTTCATGCGATTGAGTTTTTGGAGAAAATTCAGATCTTTTGGGACTAGCCGAGCAGCAACATGTTTCATACCCAAATGATTAGTTAAAATGGTACGGATCGACTCGTGAGATACAGAAAGTTCGGTGGCTATCTCTCTCAGAGTTGAATGGGGATTTTCAGTCACTATTTTCTTCACTTTTGCGATGTTAACTTCAGTTGCAGACGTTGACGGCCTACCAGAGCGAGGCAATTCTTCCATCACATCTCGACCGCTTTTGAACGCTCTGAACCACTCATAAGCACGAGTTTTTGATAAAGTCGATTCACCGTAAGCCTTCTGTAACATTTTCAGTGACTCTGAACACGAACTTCCATTGGCGATGCAAAATTTAAGACAAACTCTTTGTTCGATATTTTTGTCCATTATGAAATTCGCAATACACACTATACAGGGTGGAATTTTGTAATGCCCCCTGGAGGGAAAGTACTCTTAATACTGTAGATAGAAAATTTTACTCAAAGGAAACATTCCTTTATTTTTGAATAGAAAGAAAACTGCATTCAAAGATTTCCAAAAAATCGCTTGCCACACCCGGGAATCGAACTGACTAAAATCTGCAAAAAGTACACACTGTACTTTTATTGCCGCGATCGTTAGTATCAATTATAAGGATGAAATCTCTCAAACAAACTTGATAAATTAAATGATAGGAAAACCATGAAATCTTTAATTATTTACGAAAAAAAATAAACTAATTAATTAGTTGCTCGAAATGGGCTCCATTTTCTTGGATACACAAATGTATTCTTCTAACAAATTCATTTCTTGTAACCTTTAATAACGTGTTGTGGTGAATATTATAAATCGTATTCTGAACTTCAACTCTCAACTCGTTTACATTCGCATAAGATTTAATGTAAATTTGGTTTTTAACATATCCCCATTAAAAAAAAAAACTAAAGGGGTGAGATCTGGTGATCTCGCAGGCCATCTGATTGTGCCGTTTGTACCAATCCAGGTATTAAAGGTATTTATTTAGAAGAATACATTTGTTTATCCAAGAAAATGGAGCCCATTTCGAGCAACTAATTAATTAGTTTACAATTTTTTGTAAATAATTAAAGATTTCATGGTTTTCCTATCATTTAATTTATCAAGTTTGTTCGAGAGATTTCATCCTTATAATTGATACTAACGATCGCGGCAATAAAAGTACAGTGTGTACTTTTTGCAGATTTTAGTCAGTTCGATTCCCGGGTGTGGCAAGCGATTTTTTGGAAATCTTTGAATGCAGTTTTCTTTCTATTCAAAAATAAGGGAATGTTTCCTTTGAGTAAAATTTTCTATCTACAGTATTAAGAGTACTTTCCCTCCAGGGGGCATTACAAAATTCCACCCTGTATATGATATTACTAAAACCAGCACTGTATTTAATATAAATAACAGATGCAACTCAAACTCCGCGCCAAAATGGAAAACAGTTGTGCCAATCTAACAACTACAAAAAAACAAAAATTCGAATTTGGGACCATAAACAATTCATCCATTCCCGATACTTTTTTGACTGAATGTACTTTCGTATCCTACTTCCTACTAATATTATAAACGTGAAATTGGGAGGACGTATGGATGTTTGTTCCTCTTTCACGCAATCTACTGAACTGATCTGGATCAGTTTTGGCACAAAGATCGATTATAGTCTGAAATTGCACATAGGCCACTTTTTATCCCGGAAAAGTATACGGTTCCAGTGGGATAAGATCCAACATACACGCGGGCCAAGCTATTCGCAAAAGCTAGTATAATATTAATTAGGATATTTACCTAGTATTGGATTGAGTCGTGGTTCGTGAATTATTCTGCCTGCCCATTAGTAAGCTGTCCTCTGACCGAGCTGGGCTGTTTACATGTGTTACGACAGTAATTAATGTGATTTATTGATGGTACGGATAAAAATAGTTAATTGTATTACCTATTACGAGAGTTCGACAGAGTTGCGCAGTTGGGTAGTCACTGGCAATTTGATTAATGATTTGAATTTGTTTTATCTGCGGACTAACTAACTTTGTTGTAGACTTTGATTTTTGTCAGCGTTTTTTTTAATGTGGGAAATCATCAATTGACTTCTCCCACTCTGGGTGGAGCGGAAGGAAGAGTCAGACTCTTACTGACCCATTCATGTTCCTTCCTTAGCCCTTTATGTTCCGGGGTAGCGGTAACCCTTTCGGACAATCCCGCTTTCCCGATATACCCGATATACCGGGTAACCTGGATCGGGTATACCATTAACTAACTCTTCATGGATAACAGGCGTGATATTATGTAACTGCAACTTAATCCTTTACCAGTACACTCACCAACAAAACCTCTAACCCAATATCTCTTGTTACAGGCGCCAAACAGCTGAAGAGCGCGAAGCAGAACGGCAAGCAGCAAACCGATTGATGCTCTCCCTTCAAGCCGAAGCTCTAAGCAAGGGTTACATGCCCGAAGCACCACCCGGTTCAGCGCAACTTTCCGCTTTACACTACCAGAACTCTGCAAACGCAGCGCAAGGCCAACCTTCAAATACCGCTTTAAGCGCTTTACAAAACCTCCAGCCATGGGCAGGCAATCAAAGTAACTTTATGAATGCGCAAGCGGCGACCGCCCCGCCCCCTCACCCCCCACCAGTCGCCTCGCCTATATGTTGATCGGAATTAGATTAGATTTTTTGTGAAGGAATTATGTACTAGCAGTGTAAAGTGCTTTTTGTACTAGAGATGTTAAATGCAGTGTCGAAAGTTGTAAGCTTGTTAAAGATTCTGCAAAGCTTATTGATCTAGAACATCTGTTTCTTTTTTTTTGTATCAGATCGGAATAAAACCCCAAGACATAAAAATACAGTACAGGCGATGAGAAAAGTGCAATTGAAAATTTAAAAAATAAAAAAAATTGTATGTTTATGAAGTTATGACCACACGATACTAATAAAAACTTGCTGGCTGACTGAAGCCGAGTATACGGGATTCAGCTTTACCAGCCGAATGGAGCCGAGTATACAGATTATATACGATTCAGCATCACCGATGTGACGACGTGGCAGTTCAGTTTCGTTCACTGTTCAAAAAGAGCGCAAAGTGCGCCTAAAGGAGTTTTCACATCAAAAATTTTAAATGCGTTACAAATTCTAATATTTCTCTGACTTTGAGATTTCAAGACAACTGACTACCTACCTTCGATACATCAATGACAATTATTTAATAAGCTTACTATTCTAAGTCTGTCTTGGTACTAGTTTTGCACGACGATAAGCATCAAATGTAATAAAATTATCATACCAATAAATTCTTGTAGCAACCTATGCCTACTCGTATCTACTCGATTTATTATTGAAATTCGCCTCTAGTCCGTAATAATTACAATAATATACCGAACTATTGATATTTGAAACTCTCTTGTATTATGTTATAGTAAGTAGCAATAAATAAATATAATTCTTTGTAAATAAACTTTATCAGTATTATAACTTTAGTAATTTCTATGCTAAATATTGTGTAATAGAATATATTCTTTAAGTCTGCTTATTTGAAATGTAGCAAACAATTTGTAAATTAATAGTACCTACCTACATAGTTTTAATACAATGCATAATGGAATAGTAAAAGAAGATTTTGTACAACGTAACGCTAATTCAATAGAAGCGTTTTTAAATTTCGTATTTAAAACACGCATAAAAAATGGCGCTGTTTTAAAAATGGTGATTTGTCGTTTATACGATGTGCACAATTGTACTTAAACCAACCATAATATTATTTGTGATAACATTTTGAAATAAAAAAAATGATTATTTGATCACATTAACCTTTTTTTCATCGATTTAAATAAAGCAAAGGTACATAGCATCATACCTATAATCCCCGACGGGTACGGCAGCGGTGTACCTGCAGTATACCCTCATTTCGCCAGTTTTAGCTTACTGAAATTTCACCCTTCTATTGTGAAAAATTATACTGGCTCAGTCAGTTCCATATTTTATTAACCTTAGCAATATTATAAAGATACGTTGTAAAAATATTGTAAATATTTAATTAAGTCATAATTATAATACTCTTCATATTTTGTTTTGATTTTTTTATCTCGGATCTCAATATCTAAATTTTGCAATAAAAAATATAACAGATACATAATAAATAAGTAATCTAAAAAAAGTTTCATCAAATAATTACGACGCCTTATTTCTTATCCTATTTGTATTTTACACATTTTTACAAACATCTCTAGTTTTTAAATGCAGTTTTTAAATTAAGAAAGTTAACGGCTTTTAAATGTAAGTTAATACGTGCATTCCATGTAGACATTTGTAAATATTAAAATGTAATATTATTGCAAATAAGTGATAGTTTGTAAAGTAGCTCAATTCACTGTGAAATCTGTCTTAAATTGCGTTAATGTATTAGAAATGTAAATTATTGTATAATTGTCGAATTTTCATTGCATTGGCTACATACACGAGGTGGACGTTTTAATAAAATATTGAGATATCCATAAGTTTTTGTTTGATTTTTTATTGTACCTTGAATATCCGTTAAATCTAAATTCGTACAAAAGCAGGTATAACAGATTGGAACCTAATATATATTTTTTTTTATTTAAACTTATACCCACTATCCTTACAGATGACCCCAATACAATAGTGGGTTGCACAGAAATAGGGGATGCCCATAGCGTGTAGTCGCTTAGTATGTATATTTTTAAGCCCTGGCAAGAGGCCTTAACCTTTTGACCGCCACAGTCGTGTATAGACGACAAACCAAAATGAGCCCAGCACGCCACGGTCGCGACTGGGTGACAGAATTTTAAACGTAAATAAATAATAATAATAATAATTTCGACCTCACTACTATTTTGTAGGTATTAAAGGATGAATTCGGAGCTTGGCGCTGAGGGCACGCTTTTTCATTTTTGACGTGGCGGTCAAAAGGTTAATTAATTGAGGCACCCACAGGCAAAACCTGTTAAGCAGTCCACAACCTCCCAAGATGAATTGCGAGATGCCCTAAAAAAATCTGCTGAAAATTCAATTAAAGTTATCCAAAAGTGGACCTATTGGAAAACTTTCTGCATTGTAGCTAGTCAAAGATTGTCAATACCCCAGAGTCGACCCACCGCTACTATTAGTTAAGTTAAGTTCCGTACCCATAGGGGATGCCCTAGCTCTGGCGAGAGGCCTTAATTTATCGAAGCACCCACAGGCAAGTTCGGTTAAGCAGTCGACAACCTCCTAAGTAGAATTGCGAGAAACACAAAAAAAAAACTTCCGAAAATTCAATCAAAGTTATCCAATAGCTCAATCACTATAGCTAGTCAAAGATTGTCAATACCCAGAGTGGACCCACCACTACTATGAGTTACATAGGGACCTCCATTTAAGTAAAAGATATACCTGTACCTGAAGGTCAACGTATTTACAAAAAGACTATACCACTTATCCTTACTTTAAAGTCTAGCAATTTAGGTCATAATGTAACATCTACCTCTGTCCGCCATATTGAAACTGTCAAACCGAATTCTAAATCTAAATTCTAAAGCTATCATCTGTTTCAATGTTCCTTAAGAATTATGACAGTGACAGCTGTTAACGCGGTTTACATGGTGCTGATCGCGTTCAGTTCCATTGGTGAAACTAGCCCTTAGTTCCTTACCGGTTTGTATATGGACGTGTCAGTGTATGCCCGGGTGAAATGAAGTGAAGTGAGTGGTTAAAAATTTTAAAAGGGAAAGAAGGAGATTAACGTAGAAGAAAGTCCTGGCCATTATGCTAACAAATCTGTGGGAAGATAATATAACCAACGAAATAAGAAAAAGAAAAGGTTAGTGATTCTGCACTTGCGAAGTTTATTGTTTTTAGTATGATATGAATAATGACCATGAGTTCCCACACATACATTGACTCATGTATTCTTATATCTCCTGACCAACAGCTATCACTAAAATTCTCACCCCTCCTTCCAGCCATATCATCTTTCACACAATCCATCCATAGTTTCTTTGGTCTTTCCCCTACTTTTATAGCCATCTTCATTCATACCATGACAACCGATTTCACATAACATTTTCGTTATCAGGTTGTATCTAGATCAATATATGATTCATAACAAATGTGCGGGTACTTACGAAATTATAACCATAGGAATCATCAACTCATCTCTTTAAATCTATACTAATATTATAAAGCTGAAGAGTTTGTTTGTTTGAACGCGCTAATCTCTGAAACTACTGGGCCGCATTTAAAAAATATTTTTGTGTTGGATAGTCCATTTTGACGACACGGTTGGCGCAGCGGTTGAGAGATTGACTGCTGCGCAGCATGTCGCAGGTTCGATTCCCGCACGGAACAAATATTTGTACGATCTGCAAGTATTTGTTACGGGTCTGGGTGTTTTTCTATCTATAATATGTATGTATTTACAAAAAAAAATGTATATAAGTAGTTTATCAGCCATCTCGTTACCATAACACAAGCATTAGGTTGCTTAGCTTGGGACGATACGGCGTTGTGTGAAATGTCCAAGGATATTATTATTATTATTATTATTTATCGAGGCAGGCATTATGCTCTATAACATACGCTACGACCAATAAGAGCCGAGTAGCGGGTGTAACCACGCGGGAACAGCTAGTGTTTCAAAAAATCACTGAGTTGTCACTGGCCAGCAAATTTCAAAAAACGAAACAAAGGAAACTTTGAACTTCGCGCACTATCTTTGCGCATCCACATTAAACGTACCTACTAAAGGCTGGTCAATTTTTAGGCCAAAGAATCAGCGTTGCGATTCAACGTGGCAACGCTGCCAGCCTTTTGGGCACGTGTCCCACTGTCAGCGATGGGGATGAATTTTTTGACGCCCTATGAGGTTTTCCCCCTTTTTTACCACTTGTACATAATGTATATATTTTTTAGTTTTAGGTTGTATAATACTATTCAGCAAAAAATAAAAACGTTTAAACTTCAAAAAAAACCTACTAAAGTTGTTGATACCAGTCATCATACATCATGGTCAAACTTGAAAGAAACCGACCAATCAAACAAAATACAGTAGGTAGATCTACTCCTCATATTTGAAGTACAAAAAAGCGGCGCTCCAGCAAATTACACACTGCAAACGGAAAACAATTGTCCACAAAACTACTAAACGAAATCGATTTTAAACAAAAAATGCCCACATTTCCGTCCTCAAACGAACGATTTAACGACAATTAGACCTCCATTTTGAAAATTTAATACAATTTTAATACCAAGAAGGTTTGATATAATAACGAAACATTATATGGAACGTGACTCCTGTGCTATCATTATGACGTTTTGTTTTATGAAGCGTAAAAAACACTAAACTGATTGTTTTTGTTAACCCTAATATTCTCATACCTCGAAACGTTCAACTGTACCCAACGTATCACAAAACTACAAATCCGATTCAGTATTACCGCATATGAAACGATCCTGAACATAAGCAGCGATGGTCAAGGAATAATTCAAAACCGCAGTTTTAATGGAAACTTTACAAAGTAATGGGTGCATATCAAGGTTAGTCCAAATGATATTTTATAGGATGTCTCCACATAATCGATGTTTAGCTATGAAAATTATTCGGCATCGTTTATAAGTCACCTTATTGTCGACATATGATGGATCATTATTTTCATTAAAGCTTGGACGATTATCTTCGTTTAACTATTGAAGTTCTAAATAATGACGATGGTTTTGTTTAGGTTAGGAGTCAATGAAAAGTGAGGTTTAGAAACAAAGTTTAATTATATATTTTTATTTATGGGTGGGAAATCTTCAATCATGGGAGGAGCGCGTGGCTAAGTACTAAAGCACGTTAAGCCGTTGCTCCCGGCTGTCATTTGTGTCTTTGACAGTCGTTACGGGTCGTCAGAAGCCCGAAAATCTGACAGCCAGTCTCACCAAGAGGTATCGTATTGCCCAGTTACTGGGTTGTGGAGGTCAGATAGGCAGTCACTCCATGTAAAATACTGGTATCCAGCTGCATCCGGTTAGACTGGAAGCCGACCCCAACATATTTGGGAAAGATGCTTGCCGAGGCACGGAGGAGTCTCGGTATGTAAAGATGGTCACCCATCCACGGCCAACCAAGGCAAGCGTAGCTTAACCTGATGGATCGACCTGTGCGGCTGTTAGTACTTAGCCACGAGCACCTCTGTGTGCTGTGTTTCACTTAAATTCTAAAATATCTCCTACAGGCACCATTGTATTAACAATTCGATAATCTCTGACGGCATTCAAGTTCTACAATTTTGTCTCCAAATTCAAATTGCGGGTATCCAACAAACAGACGTATTAAAATAATTGGCCCTCAAAAAAAGTTTTAAAACTGTTTTTTTATTCTGCATCGCGTGTCGTTTTGTCTCAAATAAGTTTACCAGCGTCGCAAGGGCACGGCTGACGGGAATCGAAGCGGGGACCATTATAATAGGTGTAGCGTGCTAACTGCGCTACTAGAGAATGTAATGATGTTAGCTTGTAATGGCATGTTGTGGTAAACGTTAAAAAAAAACAAAGAATTAAAACAAAATAAAATCAAGTTCAAAATTGGAATCTGCATATTTTGACAGCTCGACTATTTTATTAATGGAAACCTTTTTAGTGCGAACAAGATGAACTGGCGGCTTTAAAATATACCCACGCTGGGTCAACTAGATATGGAAACCAGGTCGTGGCGCAATTTTGGGGAGAATTTTGGGGGGAGTTTGTCTAGCAGAGGACTGGATTAGGCAGAGTTAATTGGTTGACAATTTAGTCGCTTAAATTATTCCAAATTCAAATTAGAGGTCACGACTGCGACTTGTTCAAGACCCGGAGACTTCCCAGCGAAACTCCTGAAAAGAGAAGAGATTTTGATACTGGCAGTTATTTATTAATACTTACTTCTCAAAAATTCTCAAACAGGTGTATTTCAAGTTTAAAGTTCGACCACGTTTCGCCAGTTATGTTTAAGTCCCATGTAATAGGGGGCGAACCTATGGCCCTCACCGAGCACAATTCCAGACTCCGGGTGCTACTGGGCAATTCCAGATGGAAAAGCCGAATAACACTTTAGCCGACCCCAGAACCGTAAGCGCGGGCTTGCCTGCCTGCTTATGGACAAGCCTGCCGGGTAAGCGGGATTGTCCGAAAGGGTTACCGCTACCTCGGAACATAAAGGGCTAAGGAAGGAACATGGATGAGTTTTAGTCAGTAAGAGTCTGACACTCCCTTCCGCTCCACCCAGAGCGGGAGAAGTCTTTGGATGATTTCCCAGCCTTAAAAAAAAAAGCCAACCACAGAATCAAACCCAGGACTTCAAGCTCAGCAGTAGCGCGTGCGAACACTAAACCAACGACGCAAAAAAAAACTGTAATGAAAATACATATTACTATACATATTATAAAATGCACCAATCCACAACACCCCTACTAAACAAATGAATGCGACAGTTTAACATGCGCTTCTTTGCGAGCCAGTCACAGCTAATTCGATGTCATATCGTAACACGACAACATAATTTGACTAGTTCCACTAACTACCGATAGTTTGTTCTATCAAGTTTTTTTTTTAATAAGTAATTCCTACTTATCTGCTGTCATTTGTATGTAATATAATGTAATGTGTAACCGTATTTTACATCTCTCCGGCATACGTAAATAGAAAAATAAAGACTCGTAAGTTCTTGTGGCTACATCTATCCAGCCACATAGGAGCTACATTGATAGCGAGCAAAGTGTCAAAAGCTGACAAGTGATGACACAATACGTCACTCGAATCCTACACCGCGCAAGCAGAATTTACCACGCGATCTAACATATACATATACTCAGCCCCGACTAAGAGTTGACGGGTAGTAGCCCGCCAGACGCAACACCTGTCTGGCTGAAGGATCCTCCCTTTTCAATGGAGGGACTTTCCACGCTGTTCCTCCATTACCACCAAAATCTCTTAAAGCCCTAATTTCCACGAAGACCGACTGAACTCAGACCAATTAAAACATAAACACCCTTATTATACATATTATACACCCTTTCAAAAGTTTAATTATTACCGTCCGTAAGTAGGCGAGTGCCCACACTCACATATTTAGTAAATTTAGTGCAATAGTGGAAAGCAATTAGCCGGTAAGTGAGACTGATTAGGACTGCATCAAATATAATCTCGGGCTGGCGTGCAATTTGAGGTGAGGGATGTTCTTGGGGGAGGGGGGATTGGAGCTAGGAGTGGGCTAGAGTGGGTATTTTGGGACTTATTATATTGAAATAATGCTGAAAACAGTCGTCTTAGTTACATAAAGTTGACGAAGAGGAAGCCACGGCCGAAAATGTATATGTATAGTTGTAATGTATGGTTGGGCGATGCGTTGTAAAAGAAAGAAAGAAAAATATTTTATTCTGGATACGCACAGGAAATACACAGTAAAAAAATCATAAACAAAACAGATTACTTATAAAAAATAATTAAAAATTAAGGCAAAAACAAAAAGATTAAAAAAATCTAATACCCGTGCGAGGTCAAAAAGGTTTTAGCATAATGCTGCGATAATCAAGAAATAAATAAATACCGCAGCACTAGTGTGTAAAAGGACGTATTGCCTATATTGTGCCAGAATACAGCTATTCCGTTTGAGTATTAATATTAGCTGAGCATTACAGCTAAACCCCAGCTAGTATTATACATCGTATCAACTTACAATGGAAGGCGACGCTCTTGTTCTATCGGGCTTTGTCCAACAGCCTTGTCTGATGTTTTGCCGATATCATTTGGGATTTTCTCATCGATGACAAGGGGTTCGATCCTTCAAATCGCATACGGGTTATGATTTAAATATATTCGTTAAGATATGGGTTTCCCTAGTAAGAAATCCTTATTAGCTCAACCCTTTGTTACCCACTTGACCAATAAAGGTCACAGACTGTGTCTAAAAAAATTAAAATATAAATCTTTTATTCACAGACTACATTGGCCCACATTGTGTTAGCGTCTAAATTATCTTATAAACTATGTTAGTAAATACTTGGAACCAGAAAAAAAACGTTATAATAGGTAATATCGATCACAGATAGTTTCATTGAGCCCCATGTAATACGTGAAGCTTGATAAACCTATCCATGGCAGGCCTATCCAGCCTTTCAGCAAACACCCCCAGGATACTGTTGGTGCTTCCTTCCACTCTGTGTATCATCGACGCCTCATTCTTACGCATTATTGCGTAATAGTCGTCTTAAATGCTTTTTCTTTCTGAATTCTCCTTCTATTTCCGTTCCTAGTTCTACACACAATTTGTCGTCTGACATGAGCCTCATTACCAAACCACAGAGCACAGCCTCGCACTCTGTGACCGACGACGCTGTTAATTCATACGACACTGCGATACAATCAATTTAGAACAAATGTAGGTAATGAAAACTGTGCTGTTAGGACTTAAAATATGTAGGCGATTAATATTGATTTTCATATATTGTATTGTCGTATAGGAGCTCGTGGCTAAGTTATAACAGCCGCACGGATCGATCCATCAGGTTAAGCTACGCTTGCCGGGGTTGGTCCGTAGATGGGTGACCATCTTTACATATCGAGACTCCTCCGTGCCTCGGAAAGCATGTAAAGCCGTTGGTTTCGGCTGTCATGCGTGGATCTTTGACAGTCGTTACGGGTAGTCAGAAGC
This sequence comes from Hyppa rectilinea, assembly GCA_951799385.1. NCBI lineage: Eukaryota > Metazoa > Arthropoda > Insecta > Lepidoptera > Noctuidae > Hyppa > Hyppa rectilinea. Next base: position 9,223,941 of record OX637322.1, on the reverse strand, counting down.
CTGAAAGTCTGACAGCCAGGCTTACCAAGGTGTATCGTATTACCCAGTTACTGATTGGGTTGTGGAGGTCAGATAGGCAGTCACTCCGTATAAAAAACTAGCTTTTGCCAGCGGATTCACCAGATAGGCAGTCGCTCCATATAAAATACTGGTATTCAGCTGCATCCGGTTAGACTGGAAGCCGACCCCAACATAGTTGGGAAAAGGCTAGGCAGATTTATATGTTTTACTGTCGTATGTACAAATGAGACTAGGTACTGTAGAGCCTAAGTGAAACCGTCTATTCAACCTGGCTGGTAATAAAAGTAAACTGACAGCATTCGACCTTTAAAATTAATAAAATAGTTAGGTTTTTATAAAAGAAAATGATTCCGTAAGTAGCCGTGCGGCTTGACGCGTGTCTTCGTTAAAAGCAATATAATTCATTAGATGCTGCCCGTGTGATTGTATTTTTTATGGTATTATTTTATCTAAAATTATTTTGTATCATTTTCAGTATGTCAACTTCATCTTAATCCGTGAAAGTGTTAATTTCGAACCTATGACCTACAAGTCGTAGTCGCGACCGTTATCACTGAAATACATGAAAAGATCGAAAATAAGTTCTTTGTTGAATTTTGTTTACATAATACATATTTACATACCCAAAAGTACTCAAAATATTAACAATTACAAGAATATAAAACGGGAGGAATAAAAAAGAATCAAAGGGCATCAAAAATTGAACATCACTGTCAACAATAAAAGTTGCCAAAAGGCTGGCAGCATTGCCACGTTGTATGGCAATGCTGGTTCTTTGACCGAAAAATAGGCCAGCCCTCTGGTCACGTGAAGAGTCGCCAACCGCTTGACGATGTCTCGAAAAACATAGTGGGCACTCATAGCCCATGGCCCTAGTGATTCAACCCCAAACGGCTCAAACATATAAGTCCCAATCAGATTGGATTATTTGCGGCGTTTGAGGTTTTCTGCACCTGTTTTAATAATTACATTTTCTAGGTAGATAGGTCAGAAATTACTAATGAGTAGATAGATAGTAGCGACAAAACACTCAAAACACCATTTATGACTCCAACAACTCAATCATTCCAAAATAAAATCACAAAAAAACAGAACAGACAAACAAAGCCTAGACTCACAGCAAAGTACAGTCAAAACGAAAACCGTTTAATATTTCAGCAGGCAACTTTTCAATGTTAAAAATTCTACGTCCCCCCTATTATTTTCAACACCCTTACTCGATAACGCTTTTATGTTTCCCCTGAAAGAAAAAAATGAAATAAAGAGTAAATTTTAAGTTAAAATGGACTTTGACGGATGATGGCTGACCCGCACCGTCTTGTGCTACAATATTCACGATGTGTCAACGGTGATAGAGTTCGGTACACTGGTGGTCGCGATTGTACGTAGATGTTGAGTTGCTAAGATATAAGGGTTCCGCTGTATGGTCCGTTTTTTGGTGTTGTCCGTTGTTGAATAGAGTTTCAATTGTTAAATTATTAATTTGGGTTTTAAGAAGACGTTAAGATTCTTATACTATAAGGAGCAGTTCTTATTAAAATTATCTGGGTCTAAAAAAATACAAGATTGGGAACTTGACCCACTCCATGAAATCTTTCGTCATTCGACTAAATTCTTAAAATCAAAATCTCTCTGCCAAGCCTTTCGCAACGATGTCGGTGTCAACTTCCAGTCTAACCAAATGCAGCTGAATACCAGTATTTTACATGGAGCGACTACCTATCTTACCCCCACAACCCAGTAACATAATACGACTGACTATTAAGACTGGCTGTCAGATTTTCGGGCTTCTGACTACCCGTAACGACTGTCAAAGATGAATAAATGACAGCCGGGACCAACGGCTTAACGTGCTTTTCGAAGCACGGAGAGTCTCGGTATGTAAAGATGGTCACCCATCCATGGACCAACCCCGGCAAGTGTAACTTAACCTGATGGATCGACCTGTGCGGCTTTTATTACTTAGCCACGAGCTCCTCCTCCCCATCGAGCACAGCCCCACACTGTAGACTACATAAATAAAAAAAAAACAAAAAAAATGTAATTACATTTTTTTTTTTTTGTTTTTTTTATATAATAATATTAATATCCTTGGACATTTCACTCAACGCCATATCGTCCCAAGCTAAGCAACCTAATGCTTGTGTTATGGTAACGAGATGGCTGATAAACTACTTATTTACATTTTTTATTTGTAAATACATACATATTATAGATAGAAAAAACACCCAGACTCGTAACAAATACTTGCAGGTCGTACAAATATTTGTTCCGTGCGGGAATCGAACCCGTGACATAGTGCGCAGCAGTCAATCGCTCAACCACTGCGCCAACCGTGTCGTCTCAAAATACAGTCTCACAATATCAATCTAAATTCAAATAGATTCGTATCAAAAAACAGATACATACCAAAATAATATTTGACCCCAAATAACATCAGAAAATTTCTTATCACTTATTTAATCCTGTAATCGCAAACCCGTGCGAATTCAACTAGCCAAGTCCAAATTGTCCATTGTAAGATGACCCCTCCCTTTAAAACATTGACGCCTGATGTGCCTGTTAATGGAGGAGAAGAGAAGGGAGGGGTAGTTCAAGTTATGGAAGACAAAATAACCCCAACTAATGATATTCTCAAGAGAGAAGTTATAAATGTTTGGAGATCGTCACACGAATTTGATACAGTCCCACGCTATAGTGATGATAGTGATCTAATATTTGATGGACATGATATTTAGTGACAGATTAATGAAACACGAAATGTGTAGGACGTGCTAAAAGGATTTGGAAAATCTGATAATGACTGTGTGAGCGTGAATTGACACACACAGTTTTAAACCTAAAATAGGGAAGTACTCTTTATTCAATCGGATAGGTGATCTTTATACACATAATATTTATATACCTAATAATACTTTAAATATTAGTAATATATATGGACAAGTATATAACAGGAGGGAAAAATTAATTAAACATAAATCAAAGGGCATCAAAAAATTCGTCCACATCGCCACACTCTTTACGTGACCAGAGGGCTGGCCTATTTTTTGGTCAAAGAATCAGCATTGCCATACAACGCGGCAATGCTGCCAGCCTTTTGGAAACTTTTCCAGGTGACAGCGATGTGGACGAATTTTTAGATGCCGTTTGATATATTTTTTTCCCTATATTGTACGTAGTTATTATTAATATTTTATATCAGATGCAGTGATAGCCTAGGGGTGTGACCGCCGGACTGCCAAGTCATAGGTCTCGAGTTCGAACCCAAGGCAGGCACCTCTGATTTTTCGGATTCATGTGCGTATTGTATAATTATCACTTGCTTAAAATCGGTGAAGGAAAACATCGTGAGGAAACCGGCATGCCTGAGAGATATTTCTCAACAGCATGTGATGCTATGTCAGAGGCCCATGGGCAGCACTAAAACTCTGACACCAGGTTAGTCACTAACCACACGAAGAAGAAGAAGATTAATATTTTATGTCTTTTCTATGTAAAATACTGGTATTCAGCTGCATCTGGTGAGACTGGAAGCCGACCCCAACATAGTTGGGAAAAGGCTAGGCAGATAGATGAGATGATTTTAAGTCTTTTTAGTTATGAAAATATTATGAATGATAAAAAAATTAACCAATCAAATAACATTAAAATAATCCTCAAATATACGTCAGATAAGAGAATCACAATTCCGACGCCAATTTCCATCCACTTTTTATTAACACATAAAATCTCCCAACCCTCCATATAAAACAATAACACGGTTTTTGCAATTCCCTCGGCTAACAAGTGCGCCTTCATAAACTTCCCATCTGTACCCCGCAAAGCTTTGGGGTTTGTTGTACCCCATGGGGATTAACCGTGTTAACTGGCACTTGATATTGATATACCGAAATATACTAAAGCAGACTCTAATATTAAGGGAATAGAATTAGAATTTGAAGAGAATGCAGATTCGATTTACGATGTTTGATATTTTAGATGAAGTAATTGCTGTAACACGTCCCATTTTCAATGCAAATTCAACTGTAAAGCTTTCTCCTCAAAATGTAAATTCGTATAACGCAACTGCGGGTTCTAAAGCTGTTTTAAATAGAAAGCAAGGTGTGATTCCCATAATATGTAATGCGTTAGTACGGTAGCGAGTTTTGCACTTGACTCTAGTAGCGAATGTGTGGATAACATCTTGTTCACCATACAAAGGCTGATAGTTATGGTCCCTCAGCGTCACCTCCTCTGATGTCTGTATCATATTTGTGAATTTCTCACGGTCCATTAATTCTGTGAGATTAAAAGTTAATGCGATGTGAAATTTCATTTGGCTTGGAGTTTATTTTATATCTGCTTTCAATTTTAACTTTCGCAATTGGAGGTATAAATCTTAATTGATAAACGGAGAGTTGATTATAATTATTACAGGCCTTATATTACTGAGCTAAGAGTTACACCACCAAATAATTCGGATAGGTATTTATTGGCACAAAAAATTATAACTCGTCTAGACTTTTCTCAACTATGTTGGGATCAGCTTCCCGTCTTACCGAGTGCAGCTGGATCCCAGTATTTTACAACCCAGTAACTGGGTAATACGATGCCCCTTGGTAAGACAGGCTGTCAGTTTTTCGGGCGTCTGACGACGATGCAAAAATGACAACCGGTACCAACGGTTAAACGTGCTTTCTGAGGCAAGGAGGAGTGTCAGTATGTAAAGATGGTCACCCATCCACGGCCTACCCCAGCAAGCGTAGCTTAACCTGATGGATTGACCTATGCAGGTGTTATTACTTAACCACGAGCTCCTTATTCGGAAAATAATTGGCACTAAAATGTATATGTCTTCCAGCCGAAACAGGGGGCAGCTGGAACACAGTATTTTATATGCAGCGCCTGCCTTCGCGACCTCCAGAATCCAGTTTCTGGGTAATACGATAGTCTTTGGTAAGACTTATTGACTTCTGACAACCCATAACTTCTGTCAAAGATCCACGACTGGCAGCCGGTACCAACGACTTTGTAAAGATGGGCACCCATCCATGGACCATCCAAGGCAAGTGTAGCTTACGTACCTGTTCGGTTGACCTGTGCGGCTGTTTTCACTAAGCTGCTAGACCCCTTTTGTTCTTATACGTAAGCTTTATTATGTTGATGGTATGGGCTTATTAAATTATGGAAGGTTAACATGATCATTTCTAAAGAGTTTTATTATTTGTTTTCATTGCTCTTTATTTTAAAACACAATTTATACCAGCCGGCTCAAAAAATCAATCGATAACTCATAAATAATTAATTATAGTAAAACTCTGGTACTACCCTCACAATGATATCAGATGGTCCTTGCATATCGCGCCTATTATATAATGGGATAATTTGATCACTGCGTTCACGGCACATGCCCCTTCGCAGTTTTTATTGTCCCGGGCTGCGAGTGGTGCAGGGCGATGCTGGGTAGTAGGGCTGCACGGAGTAAAAATTATATCATTAATTTATTTTACTTCTGAATTCGTCATAAATGCACAATTCCAGTATCATTTTTTTGTTTCTTTAACAATTTTTGTAAACACTTAATGCATTTCAGACACAGATGTCTTGTCGAATTTCTGTTATTAATAAGCTCATCTATGATATGTTTTTATTTGTAATGTACTATATTTTTATTAGTTGAAATAAATTATTATTATTATTATAGTTCTAATATGTTAATTGTAATTGGTATTTCCTTCCAATAAATAAAATTAACTGAAAACCACATGAAAATTTGGTACTTCCCGTGAGGTCCAACATAGGGAAAGCACCAGATTTTTTTTTTTATCTGGAAGAAAAGAAGTAACAAATATAAAAAACAAAAAAAAATACAGTTGAATTGAGAACCTGTTTTTTTTTAAGTTGGTGAAAAAGAACAGAAAAATAGGTATGTACCATTTTTTTTTCATACCTGCGATAGGAAAGTCGATAAATAGAGATTATGAAAAAAATATGTCCTAAATGGCCTATAAGTACGCAATGCATTAAAAAAATGCTTTAAATAGATAAAACAATAATTTTACACCAAAATAGTACCTACTTGGCCCACCACAATTTATTTGAAGCAAATAGAGAATACGGTATATGTAAGTGCTGCTATCTTAAAAAAAATACAAGTGAGTACTAAAATGTTTAAGTTACGTATACATCTTTCTGTATTAATTTATTATCATGACGGCTGTAAAATTATATTCGTTCATATCGTTATCGTTGTCATTTCGGCAGTCGTTGTGGCTTCGCGAAAGAAAGAAAAACAGCTGATTTACTTGTCCCAAACCCGGACATACAAAAAGATAAAGCTTTTTTAGTCTGTAGAAAAAATACATGTCATACACATACTCACTTATACAGTGTGTTAGGTTAAACAAGGGACATACTTTCAGGGGGTACTATACTCATGAAAATGAAAAACTTTGACTATGAAACTATACCTGATATCATGTAAAAAAATCAGCTGTTCAGTACATTTATGTTCGCATAATGCGTCAAAATGTATGGAACAGCTGATATTTTTTTTCAAATTTCAGAGTTAGTCCCATGGACAAAGTTGTTGATTTCCATGAGTACTATACAACCTGAAAGTATGTCCCTCGTTTAACCAAACACCCTTCTTTTTCAAACTAATCATTCGTACTCCTTACACTCTCTTGTTTTTTAAATAAAGAATAAATATTTTTTTCTTTCCATTCGCACGAGTGCCAACCCTAGCGGCTTACTTTTTAATTCATCACATCACACAGCGACAGACAAGCAGTTACTGTTGTTTGTTTAGACAACAGATTGTTGTACAAGCGAGTACTTTAACTAGTTGTTGTGTTCACGTCTCATTGATTTACAAATAAAATTAAATATTATTGTTTTGTTTTTAATAATAATATTTTTATGTTGTAGCATGTGTTGTTCTGTTTGGGTGGTTGGGAAGAATAAGAATTATAATTCATAAACAAAAGTCACATTTGTACGTATTTTTCTGTTACTTACTACGTGTTAAGATGTAAAAACTAATTTATTTTATAGACCTTTTTTTGTTGATAGTAGGAAATCATCAAATGACCCCTCCCGCTCTGGGTGGAGCGGAAGGGAGTGTCAGACGCTTACTGACTAAAACCCATCCATGTTCCTTCCTTAGCCCTTTATGTTCCTGATTAGCGGTAACCCTTTCGGACAATTCCGCTGAATACCTAAGTTAAGGATTGCTTTCTGAGGGTCAACCAACACTTTTTATATTTGTATTTTTTAATGTTGCTTGAAATTGACAAAGAGATGGTCCTATATCTGCCATATCTTAATAATAATGGTCTTTGAGGTCGTAGTTGGCACCTAAGACTAACAAATTAAACTGTAGGTTATTAAAGGCTATTTAACAAACCACTTCGTATTTTTTTTATATAAAAGTTATTCAATTGTGTGTATTATATCTAACCCAGCAGTGCCACTAGTTTTCGACAAACTGTAATTTGGCTAATGCTCATGTGTGTTGTTGTCGCATAAAAAACCACGCAAGCAAAATTATAAATGAATTAGAAGGTACCTACCTTCAGGTATGACTCTATGATAAGTGCAAAAATGTGTTTCAATTAACACAAAAAATTGTCAAACTAAATACATGACTAGAGGGCTGGCCGGTCTCTGGCCAAAGATTCAGCATCGCCAGCCTTTTGGCTAATTTCCTGTTGACAGCGATGTGGCCGAATTTTCAATGCCCTTAGTTTTCTTTACTCTCCTCTTTTAAAATGCATGTATAATTGTACATATTATTATTTCCAGTCTGGTTACTTGAAACTATTTCAGAACATAACTTAATAAGACCTCACTCATTAATGAAATAATAAATAAATCTAATTATAAGAAGATTATTCTCCTCAGCAATCACTTAACAATAAGCCGCAATCATTTCAACTAAGATACTTATCTTTTGATCGATTATAATCCAATCACAAACAAATAAATTTTATCCCCACCACCATTTTATTTTGACCTCTCACTTTTAAAGTCAATCAAAGAAAAGTTCGGGTATTATGGGTCGTGATAAAGTGGGCACATTATTTAACCCTCAAAAGCGCGTTAAAACTCAATAGGGCGGTATCTGACAGTGTCTGTCTATAAACTTGCGATTAACTGTAGGTAAATTAAACAGAGGGCGTAGAAGGCAAAATACTTTTTTTTTAAATATGCACTAAAATATTTTGCAATTCAATTTTTTTTTACTGTTATTTGCTGTTGGACTGAAAATGCCTACGGCATTAAGTTCGCCTTTGTACATTTCTGTGCTGAAAGTAATACATAACTAATGGCTAGTCCTAACTGTTCCAGGAATTCAGGTGTTGTCTTTGGTTTCGCGTGATACGCCAATTTTTTTCATCTATTTCAACACTAACTACGAAAATTAATAAACAATATTTTCATACATTACTTTTCTATGTTAATAAATGGTTGATAAATAAAATAACGTTTTAAATTAGAAAAATTCAAATAAACGTTTTTACAATGAAACGTTGCGTTTATATTTTAAAAAAATTCCGAGAGAAAAATCAACAACAATCCGCGCAAAAGACTGTCACATCTATAAGTACCAAACTTACTCTCCATTTAACCCCCCAAGTGTTGCAATAAGTTAATTGTTAGCAAAGGGGCGAGGGTTACGACCATCCCGTTATATTGTTATCGGAATATCGTTAAGTACGGTTTTGTTTTAGTGTCCCACTTATTACGGTTATTGCGACCGGGTGCTGCATTTGCAGGGTTATGGCTTATAGATTATAGTTGTATGATTATTTTATGAAGCGCGGGGTATTTAATGTTGGTAGAAGTTTCTGGGGTAAATTGGTTATTTTGGTAATAATAATAGATACTGAACTGCCAAGTGTATGGTTTTATTATTGATTCTTTGGTTAGCAGTAATTATTGCTATTGCCAAGTCATAGGGCTCAAGTTCGAGAACCTCTGATTTTACAAATTCATGTGCATATTGTATAATTATCACGTGCTTAAAAATCGGTGAAGGAAAACATCATGAGGAAACCAGCATGTCTGAGAGATATTTCTCAATAGCATGTGAAGCAAATTCAGAGGCCCATGGGCAGCATAAAAACTCTGACAGCAGGTTAGTCACTAATCACACGAAAAGAAGAAGATTGCTTTTGGCTGTTTAGACCCATATACGGTTATACCACATAATCAGCTTCTATAGTTCCCATTGCTAGGATACAGGCCACCTCTCGGTGAGAGAAAGTGGGCCGTAATCTACCACGAGTTTGTTTCACCATTTCTTCACAGGTGTAGCCAGATATGCCAGAATGTGTTCACTCCATCTACCTTATTAGTAAACGGGATTGTCCGTAAGGGTTACCGCTACCCCGGAACATAAAAGGCTAAGGAAGGAACATGGATGTGTTTTAGTCAGTAAGAGTCTGACACTCCCTTCCGCTCCACCCAGAGCGGGAGGAACATTTTGATGACTTCCTACCATCAAAAAAAAATCTAGATTATTAAAAACATTTTAAATATAAATGACATGTAAAAGTGATTCCGATACCCTATTGACAGAATAAACAATTACATTTAATTTCACGTGGGCCAAAGTGGGTTAGTAGATGTCTGCCTTTACCAGTATGTTCTAGAACCAAAAATGCAAAGACATGTGACATCTACCAGCCCGCACGATGAGAGGAAGCCTCTGTCCCAGCAGTGGTAACAATATAGGCTGATTATTATCCAGTATATATACCTATAAAACTTTTCCCGTACAAAACGCAGCCATTAAGAACCCAATGAAAAAAAAAACTTACAGACCCACAGATAACTTCAACTCATCCACCTCCCTAGTGACAATGCGACAAAAAAATCGCATCAGTAATTGAGTTAATACTGCGAGTGTGGGGGCGGCTTTATCGCTGTCTGACTTATGTTTGACGAATTAAAAAGGGGCTGGACACGAATGTCTGGTTGTGAGAGATTGGTCGCGTGTAGCCAGCCTGTGTGCCTGTGTTAGATGTCACTTTGTTCGTGTGGAAAGGCTATGCTAGATTAGTTCATTTGAATTTACACCTGGAATTTGTAGATGATAGAGATTGAAAGTCTGACAATGAGTATTAAATGATCTTAAACCTCAAACAAGCAAGAGTTTTGGACCATGAGCACTCGGACCCCATTAATGTTCACGTGATGCGCGGTGTAAAAATGACTTTTTACAAGGTCAAAGTCATTCCGGAACCTTTATGAGCTCGGAGGGTTGTATTAATGATTTTGATGATTATAATTCTGTAACTACATACGTCTTACAGCCGCGGATCAAATGTTCATCAACATACAACCTATCACTGGCCTGCAAATTGCAAAAAACTTAAGAAAATTTGAATTTCGCGGGCTGGTTGGTTTCACCTTAAACAAACTGCTTGCTTTATGCAAAAAAAAAGCGTATTCTTACCAACTCATCTTCAAATCATTGTCATCTATACTAATATATAAAAGAGGCAGTTTGTACGTAGGGTTTATCTTCGAAACTACTGATCCGATTCCGATTAATAGGAAGCTACATTATCTACAGTGTCATATGTTATAATAAAAACCGGCTCAGTGCTAGTCGGAATCGCGCACGAAGGGTTCTGTACTATCTATAAAAACGGCATATAAATACCTCCTTCATGTTTTTTCTCTTTTTAGTATTTGTTGTTATAGCAGCAACAGAAATACATCATCTGTGAAAATTTCAACCGTCTTACTATCAGGGTTCGTGAGACGGATGGACAGCGGAGTCTTACTAATAGAGGGGCCCGTTTTACGTAAGGTACAGAATTCTAAAATAACCACGCGGACGAAGCCGCAGGCGAAGAGCTAGTTTAAACATAAACAAACTCTCGATAGAAACAGTATCTAAATACACATCTAAATCGGGCTGAATATTTAATTCCGTTCAATATCCACTTTGCCCAATTGTCAAGTTTCGCCAATGATTATTCGCAAATAGCTCAACAGCCCTACTGGGGTAGCCGTAAGACAAAGTTAATTAATCGATAGTTTGTGGTGACTCGACGGTTCAGGAATGACTATTTTTAGATATATGTATAGGAACTGAAATAACTGTCTGGTTGTAGTTTCATTCGGTTGTCTGAATGTGTATATTTTTGATAGGATACATTCATAGAATAGAATAAAATAAATAATTTGTGAAACAGGTATCTCTCAGGTGTATCTAACAAAGCATACAAAGATTTTCAAGGTAAGTTAATGCGTTATGTTTTGCCAATATCATCATTCTCCTGCCCTTATCCCAATTATTTCGGGTCGGCGCAACATGTCTTTTTCTTCCATACTTCTCTATTAGTCGTCATGTCGGTAGTCACACCCTTTCTAGCCATATCATCTTTCACTCTATCCATCCATCGTTTCTTTGGTATGTTTTGCCAGTAAGTACAGAGGCCAGCACATCAAGTTACCACAATCTGTCAAATTTCTTTGATAGAATTTAAACTTGATTGCAAAGAAGTAAGGTTCATTTTTAATTGAGAAAATTTGACAGTTAGGGATAGCTTGATGTGCTGGCGTCTGTACATAGAAAAATGATGATTTAATAATTGGGGAAATAACTCAAAACTTAAAGTCAAAGGCAATATTTATTTCAAATAAACCAATTCAAAACTACCACTTTTGAATTCTCCAGAGGTGGCAGTCAGTAAGATCAAGATAGTTACCCATTCGAAAACGTAGTAAGTACCTATGTAGAAGAACAGTCAAGAAACAGGAAATAAAAACAGTAATCTACGAACCACAATCTCAGCATATTTTAAAATCATCACGAGCAGTACAAATTATTGAAATGACGTCATATAAATAATTCTGTTCACACCACGGCCGTGTGACAGGTTATCAGCTCATTATGCGACAGATCAAGCGATTAATTAGTCGCACGCTATCGATGCCGTGTTTGAGTATTGTAACGATTAATCGATTATGTAGCAATTGACGGGTCACATGTATGTTTGAGATTTATACAAGAACGGTTATTTTTTATATGAATATTACTTATTAACTTTGTATTTTCGAGATTTTAATGATGCACCCAATAGACAGAGTTACGGGAGATTATATTGACGGTGGTGGATGATGCCTGGGTAAAAAAAAAAATTGAGTCTGTCAGTAAACTAATATAAATTGCATTGCCACGCTCGGGTCATTGGAGTGTCAACCAGCCGTTTGGAGATTTTGTTGGACCCTACGGCCCGAAGGTTTGAACCCTAAAAAGTATCACTATCGATAAGATTAGAAATAAATTAATAAGTAATATCAGATAACGTTGAAACCAGACTGTCGCGATCTACGGCGTAGACGCGTAGAACTATACGCTACGACATGCTACGCGCGTAGAACATAGTAGTAAGTAAATTAATTTGCCACGTTTAAAGGTTTATGCTTATGAGGTAAAAGAAAGACTGAAATATACAGGGTGAAATTGAATTAATGGGCAACATTTTAAGAAGTCATTGTACTCATCATTATGAACAACTTTTACTATGGGCACAAATCTGAAAAAAAAAACAGCTGTTCCATACACTATGCTCGCATGAATCGTCAAAATATAGGGAACAGCTGATTTTTTCTCACGTTTTCAGCTGTGTTCCCGTAATAAAAGTTGTTCCTAATGATCACTAAAAATATTGCCCATACATTCAATTTCACCCAGTATAGATGTGTCTTTTAAAATACACCAAAAATATTTTCACAGAGGCACCTTGAAAGTCTAATCTTTGTGGAAAATTTGCTCTACTTCAGTTTCTCTCAAACTACAAAACCCAAACAACTCATCATCTTAAACTATTGATTCAAAGATCAATAAGTCTGCAACAGTTAATCTCATTAGGCGTTGGCTGGGACGGTGGTAACGCTATTGTGCGCCACGCGCCAAATTGTTCGGTAATTGTGTTCGGATCATGTGACGTTGTTAGCTAGATGAGTGGGCTGTGTAAGTGTACAGCTTTGAATTGAGCACGTCAAGGGGTGACGGTTTTTGGGTGACTGATATGAAAAATTACCAATTAAGTCACAGTTGCGACGTGTGAGATAGAAGTTTTGAAAATTAAGAGTTAAAATCGTAAATTAATTAAACCCTTTTTCTTTTGAGGGTGGGAAATCATCAAATGACTTCTCCCGCTCTGGGTGGAGCGGAAGGCAGTGTCAGACTCTTACTGACTAAAACCCATCCATGTTCCTTCCTTAGCCCTTTATGTTCCGGGGCACATTGTCCGGACTCTCGGACAATGTGTTATATGTTTGAAGGTGCTTTCTGTACACCTTTGCTACAACCTTCAGTGAAAACAAGCTCAATGTTTTTTTTAAAGGTATACAAAAGAGTTAAAAATAACTTAATCTTGGCGATTTTGTGCTTAAAAATCTGAGGCCTTCAGCAGACAAATATTGTTATTTTAGCTCTAAGAGGCGACGAAACCGGTGACGCATTCCAGCCACAAGCCCCTGGAATAGAAACTTTAACCTATTTGGATAGTTGTCCAATATCCGTTGGAAATCATCCACTGCTAGGTAAAAGTCTAATCAAAAATCCGTAAGTAAATAAACATTAACGTTACCTACTAATTACCTACATAATTTAACAAAAGCGCCCACATTCTATTTTTAACACCGCACTCCCAATTCGGTCGGACGTGATGCTGTATAGTAATACAGCTAAATTTAATACACCTATTAATAGTAACCACTATAGTTAATTAGTTATCGGGACATGGGACATTGGTATTGTGCAGTCGAATTTTCTGCGGTTCGGCAAACTATTGCATTAACTGTTTGAGTATATTTGGTTTATTATAATTGTATTTGGTGATATTGACTTAGTTTATGAGTAGTGAGGAATTATGGGCAATATTAAATGAAATAATGAGCAGCAGCCGTCTCCTTCTCCACGTTGGAACGAAACAGTTTTGCATCACTAGTTATTTGAAATTACAGTCGTTATATAGTTTATTTTGGCACTTATATTGTTCATTCTATTTTTGATTTTATTGAATTAATTCGAGTATTTGAAGTCGCAACACTAGATAGATATCCGGATACCGTATCGCCACGGCTCCAAATATGGCAGGGACGTCATGTAAGGATGAGATTTGAGAGACAAATGAAAGACCTGAGATCTGAGTAGGTAGATACTGAATATATTGACATAAACTATTCATATTACCCCATAAGATGTTCGTCTATTAGAAGTCGTTTGCTTAAAAGAGCGCAACGATTTATACGGTTACATTTATTGTCGTTTGGAGATAATTTTTCTTATGCATCTATGGGGTTCATACGACATTTGAGGGGTTAGTAGGTATAGACATAATAGTTACTACATCTAATGGCCACTTTATCTGGTGTTCAACGCGGATGATGTCGCAGGTACTAGCTAGTATTATTTTACTTCGGCATCTCTCATAAGTTATGCATGTTAAGTTAAAGAAAATTATATACAGTGAAACTTAGTTAAGTGGGACCTGGATAAGTGAGAAACCTCCATAACTGGAACTCATGCTGAGGTCCCAACACTTTGGCACTGAATTGCCTCTGTTAGTGAGACGAAGCAAACCTCTATATCTGGGATTTGTTCCTTCCATTTTATCGTCATAGTTACCGACTGCGAGTGAATTTTATATGCATTTAACCTCTAAATAATAAAGATAAAAAATTATGTATAATGTTTACATAATACTTTATTTTATTTAATACTCGCACCTCTATAACTGAAATAACTGTATTCTGACCTCTAAATGAGACAGATATTTATTTATACCTGGATATCTGAGACACTGGGTAAGTGGTATACCTCTATAACTGAGACAAATTTGCAGGTCCCTTGATGTCTTACTTAACCAGGTTTCACTGTATTTTATAGCACAATGTGGAACACAGTAGCTGTTTTCTTTTCACAATCCGAGTATAAATGTGGATGGTGACATGAGTAGGGGCAGACCAAAGAAATGATGGATACTGGGTGAAGATGATTTGGCTGGAAAGAGAGTGACTACCGAGATGACGACTAAAAGAAAAGTATGAAAGAAAATAACATGTTCCGCTGACCCTAAATTAGTTGGTATAAGGGTAGGAGAATGATGACGATGACGATCTAGAATGAAACCGAGATTATGAAAAATCGATCTATAAAAACAAACAAACGCGAAATAAAAACAACGCACCAGCACGTCTTTGAAAACGTGGTTGCGTATTGTTTTTGCTACAATCATATCTGCGGCTATCGTGTGGCCATTTTTATATCGATTGGTCGTAAAAAGATAAATCCTTGGTCATAATGATAACAGCTTTGACGGGCTTGGTAACACCAGGCCTGTGAAAGGTGTTATCGCTGTAAAGCTAGCTTAAGTTAGCGTTAAGTCCATGGCTGTCGTGTTTCACAATTTGAGCATGTTAAATTGTAGATTTTTTTATCTACAATTTGTATTCACACTGCCAAATTTTGATTACGTAATTAAAAGTCGAGCCTATTAACAAACTAAAATTACTCACTATTTTAGGGGGGGGAGGGGGGAATAATCAGAGGGCAACAAAAAAATTCGTCCACATCGTTGTCATCATGAAAAATTCCCAGAAGGCTGGCAGCATTGCCACGTTGACTGGCAATGCTGATTCAATGACCAAAAATTAGGCCAGTCCTATGGTCACGTGAAGTGTCGAATAACCGCTTGGTGATGTCTCGATAACAAAATGGGCATATAGACACCATATACCTAGTTTTCAGTCCCAAACGTTAAAGTCCCAAAAAGATTGGATTATTTGCGCCGTTTGAAGTTTTAATAACAGACGTTGATTTCTATCATTATTTCCGTTCCTGTTTAAATACTTGCACATTTTATTATTAACTAGCTTCCGTCCGCGGCTTGGCCCGCAAAATATGTCGAGAAATTATACACATAAACCTTCCTCTTGAATCACTCTATCTATTAAAAAAAACAGCATCAAAATCCGTTGCGTAGTTTTAAAGATTGAAGCATACATAGGGATATAGGGACAGAGAAAGCGACTTTGTTTTATACTATGTTGTGATAATGACTAACTGCTTGGATGTGAAATTATCCCAAGGGAACTACTACTACCGGGATGTGTCCTATGTGTTAATCTAGGTCATAAACATAGTAATATATACAGAAATAATAAGTTGTATAATCAAAGAGCATCAAAAAATTTGTCTGGCAGCATTGCCGCGTTGTATGGCAATGCTGATTCTTTGACCAAAAAATAGGCCAGCCGTGACCAGAGGGTCACGTGAAGAGTCGATCAACCGCTTGGCGATGTCTCGGAAAACATAGTGTGCACTCGGACCCCATGGCCCTAGTGTTTCAACCCCAAACGGCTCGAACATGTAAGTCCTAATAAGGTTGGAGTATTTGCGCCGTTTGAGGTTTTCTGCACCTGCAGCGGCTGCTCCAGCACTTTCCTGTTGACAGCGATGTGGACGAATTTTTTGATGCTCTTTGATTATATACTTATTATTTCTGTATATATTACTATGAATATTTAGCTATTAAATGTAAATATGATTATATTAGTCTTAGATTATAAACTACTAGCTTCTGCCCGCGACTTCGGCCGCGGAAAATTGCGATATACTGTAACTGTTTAGGCAGCGCATGCAAATAATTTTGTATTTCTTTCCGACTTGCTGGACGAAAATTGCGATAGCTCGGCAAATGTGTATGATATAAATATAATTTATAGCACTCAGGAATAATGTAGCTTTCTATGAGTGAAACTTTTTTTTAAATTGGATCATTAGTTTTGGAGATTACCCCCTACATACAAACTTACAAACTTACAAATTTTACCTCTTTATAATATTAGTATAGATTGTCACAATATAAAATAAATACTCTTGTAACTAAGGTCATAAACTACCTCTGTGCCAAATATCATCCAGATCCGTTCTGTCGTCTGAGCGTGAAGAACGGACAAACATACAAAAATAAAAACTCATAAATTTTCGCCTATATAATATTAGTGTTATATTTTAAGACTGTTAGCTTTTACAGTTTGTAAATATTATCTGTAAAAGTATTTAATTATAATGGTATTGCCTCACAGTACTTACGCACAATACTATTGTTTGATGTAATGATTTCTTCAAAAGAACTTCTATAAATATTGGTAACCATAAAAGAAATTCAATACCAATATTCCATTTTCCCAAACACGAAGACATCTCAAAGATATTCCAGCAAAGAATAAATTTGTCTGTCCAAATAAAATTTGAAATAACAACATTTCTTATAACTCCCACACCAGACGATGGTCATATAAAATCAGGGTTCCAATAAAATGCAGGAAAAACCCCTCGGTCGCTAGCACGTACGGAACCAATCGAAATCACTGCATCGCGATGTTCTCATCAATATTTCATACAACAGACCTGCAACTGAATATCAATTCGTGTATTAGTATTCTATTCTAGAATATTTAGTGTTACTGTCTGTGTCGGTATATGATGAGATTAGTGGAATAAATAGGATTAGAAACAATATGGCGGACTTAAACAAAAGAATATAATTTTATTTCTTTATTGAGGACTGTGTACAAGGACCCACAATCCTTTAAAATATTAGTAACAACGATTTAAACACCATGTATTTATTTATTAGAAAGAATATTTCGTATGTATATTTCCAATGAAACCCAAGACCATAATATGAGCAGCAATAGCGCTTGCGACGAATAGACTTTTTTTTTTGAGGGATGGGAAATCATCAAATGGCTCCCCCCGCTCTGGGTGGAGCGGAAGTGAGTGTCAACGAGGAGTTCTTATTCTAAATTAACTAAAAAAATAAAATAATATCCAAACTAAAATATGACGTCGAACATCGCTGTCGACTAGTAATGTACCCAGACTGGCGGCATTGCCACGTTGTATGGCAATATTAAGCATCTGGCCAAGGTAAAAACAAGCGTGGTCGCAAATCATGGTAGTAAAACTAACTAACGAGCCTAATCACCACTAATAATTACGTCGCCCAACACATGTGCACGTGCTCAAGGATTCATAGAGAAGCTGTCCACCTTCTCAAACAATTTGCAAAAATTTCGACTAACCTTTAGTATTGATTTTCATATAAAAACCGGCACCTTAGTTCCTTGTTCATATATTTCACGTTACTAGCCTATGTCTGTATGGAAATACATATATATAAATAACAGGCTATCAATCATGAATAAGCTATTTTCATAAAGATCGCATTGGCATAAAATAAGAAAAAAAAAACAACGCAAATCTGTGTGAAAATGGGACGCATTATTTTCATAATAAAAATCATTCATCATCCATTAAAATAAGAACACGCATAATGTAGCCTCAAAACGATTGCTCAGAAAGCTTATAAAAGTTACCTCAATGAAGTTCATTAATAAAATAAATAGGTACACCAAAGAAAGATACACCAACAGACTTACAAAACCGTATTCACGAGCTTCTGAAACTTCGAAGAGCATGTAAGTATATATATCGCATAAGGAATGGTTACCGCAGAGCCGTAAACGTCCCTGACAAATTACATAACAATAACAACAGCACACGCGATCCGGATACGGCGCCGTTTGCAAACCGGTCACGTTCCTATTGCGTTTCGGGTGATCTTTATACGTCGAGTAGTTTTGATACTTTTTTTTTTTGAGTGTAGGAATTCATCCAATGCCTTCTCCCGCTCTGGGTGGAGCGGAAGGGAGTGTCAGACTCTTACTTACTAAAACCCATCCATGTTCCTTCCTTAGCCCTTTATGTTCCGGGGTAACGGTAACCCTTTCGGGCAATCTCGCTTACCGCGGTTTTGATACTTGCGTCTTTAACCTTTTGAACGCCACTGTCACATATATGTACGCGACAAACAAGCGAATGCTCTGTACGCCAACGACACAAATATGTATCAATGTGAGTACACTATAACACGAAATAAAAAAAAATATAAAAACAATCTTTATTCAAACAAAAACCTTTGACATTGCTTAAGACTAGGATACATAACTTATTTAAGTAAAGGCCATACGGATAAGGTAAACCCTGAATCCTAAACTAGGTAATCCTGTGTCTTAGGAATAAACAACTAAAAAACAGCATGTGAAGCTAAGTCAGAGGTCCATGGGCAACATAAAATTTCTGACCCCAGGTTAGTCATTAACCAAACGAAGAAGAAGAGAAGAAACAACAATCAAACATCAATCATTACTGTTGTGTGTGTTTATATAGATATCTTGAAAATTGAAGCTCTCATACGTATTTAATGACATGAAACAAATTAAAAGACACCATGGATATTGGGCAATTCATGATAACAAGAAGAAATTAATTTGTAGCCTAGCGTGGAGGGCACGCGCGTAGGTACACTAATGCTCAAAAGGTTAAGTTTAGTATAAAGTTAAATAAGTCAACCGTATGGTTTCAGTCTGTAGAAGTTTAAACATGAGAAGCACTAATTAACCATTCGTATGCCGAAATTACAGGCACAAATAAAAAGCCGTTGTGTCTCGTGTAGATCTACGTTCCGGCAGTAAATGGGTTAACGCTGTAACGCAGGAGAAAATTGCGTAGGGTGCTACGGGCACAGGGTACTTACTACATACCATACATTCATTTTATATTTTTCTACCATAAGCTACCATAGATTTGAAGGCAAATGCATGTGGCAAAAACTTTCCAAACATCTTCAGAATTGCTGGTTACTTTAGCCCAAAATTGTAACTTTTAATTGACTAATTAAAAAGGTCACATAGATAGACCACTCGTCTTAAAATCTTCCATCACCGTACATAAATTAAATATTATGCGAAGATGTAATTATAAAGTTGCATTTAATGCTAATAAGTATTCCATTTGATTCTAAAAACCTGTGACGCCACATTGTTTGTTATATTTCATACAAATCACGTACTAATTCTACGTTTTGACAATTCATAAAAATTAACGTTATTGACTACCTACCCTTTCAAATACTCAATTGGAAAGAAGTTGCAAAAGTATCAAAACATACGCGTCCTCATAGGAAGCAAGATGAGAACTCTCATAAAAATTATATCGAAGTGGGCACCGCGTTTAGGTACGAGTGTCATATCGATATTGAGCACAGCACTTCGCTATTCTGTACAATTGCTTCGGTATACCAAGCGTAGAGTCGCAAAATTTTATCGATAAAATCTTGCTGGCTGAAAAATGAATACTACTAACAGGCGTAGTCAAGAAGAAATCAAATCTAAGACATAGTGGATAATAACACTTATAAGAGAGAAGAAATACAAAGGTGTAACAACGATCAAAATACTAGTCAGTAATATCATCTGCCTAGCCTTTTCCCAACGATGTTGAGGTCGGCTTCCAGCCTAACCGGATGCAGCTGAATACCAGTATTTCACATGGAGCGACTACCTTCCTGACCTCCACAACCCAGTAACTGGGCAATACGATACCCCTTGGTAAGACTGGCTGTCAGATTTTCGGGCTTCTGACGACCCGTAACGACTGTCAAAGATTCACAAATGACAGCCGGGACCAACGGCTTAACGTGCTTTCCGAGGCACGGAGGAGTCTCGGTATGTAAACATGGTCACCCATCCACGGGCAACCCCAAAGGTGTAAAGAACGATCAAAATACTAGTGAGTAATATCATCATTCTGCCTAGCCTTTTCCCAACTATGTTGGGGTCGGCTTCCGGCCTAACCGGATACAGCGGTCAGATAGGCAGTCGCTCCATGTAAAATACTGGTAGTACAGTATTTTACATGGAGCGACTGCCTATCTGACCTCCACAACCCAGTAACTGGGCAATACGATACCCCTTGGTAAAACTGTCTGTCCGATTTTCGGGCTTCACGACCCGTAACGACTGTCAAAGATGCACAAATGACAGCCGGGACCAAACGGCTTAACGTGCTTTCCGAGTCACGGAAGAGTCTCGGTATGTAAAGATAATATATTACCATTATTTGACGACCCGGTTGGCGCAGCAGTTGAGCGATTGACTGCTGCGCAGCAGGTCGCGGGTTCGATTCCCGCACGGAACAAATATTTGTACGACCTGCAAGTATTTGTTACGGGTCTGGGTGTTTTTCTATCTATAATATGTATGTATTTACAAAAAAAAAAGTATATAAGTAGTTTATCAGCCATCTCATTACCATAACACAAGCGTTGCTTAGCTTGGGACGATACGGCGTTGTGTGAAATGTCCAAGGATATTATTATTATTATTATATATTATATTACCCATCCACGGTCAACCCCGGCAAGCGCAGCTTAACCTGATGGATCGACCTGTGCAGCTGTCTGTACTTAGCGTTAGGAAAATAAAAGCAAACCCTAAACAGCTGACAAAAAGGAGATTTACATGATTTCCACAAAAATAATAAAACAATTGACACACATAAAATCTAATATCTAAAAACAATAAAAAATGATTCTATTTAATATGTTCAATTAATTACAAGTTTATAACAATTTTATCAGGGTTCTTTTCCAACTTAAAAGGTTTTAAAACATTCAATATGTGAGGCATGCACTCACAAATCACTTGGACCGTTGAGAATGTGTTAAGTGCGTGTGACCGTATGGGTTCTGTAGTCACTAATTTGGGTAGAATGTTTAATTTAACTGAGATATTATTCGTTATTTATATTAAAGATTGAAAAATAGAAAAGAAAGAAAAAAAAAATTTAATTATGTACACGCACAGGCCAATACACACAAATAAAAATAAAACAGGATATAAAAAGGAAAATAAATAAAAATTAAAGCAATACTTAAAGAAGTAAAAACAAAGATGTCTTCTTTGTTTTTTTTTTCTCCTATCTTAGCATAATTCTGCGATATTTAACAATATATGAATAGGCTTATTGTCACAGAAACACACGCAAACTTATTACATAAAGAACTAGATTAGGTAATCAGATACATAAAACAATAAAATAGAAAAACATATAATCACGAACACAATACAGAAATCAAAATATAGTATCTAAATGCATTGTATTGTGGTTATGGTAGATACTTTAAACGTTTTTGTGTTAATTCAAACTACAGATCTAGATTAGAAGAATCATTAAAATGAAAGACATGAAAATCATATATTTTTTAAGTAAGTATAACAATAGATTAACAAAATAAAGTACTTCATTTCTCAATAGACAAAGGAGATTCCTTCGCCTAGATATATTAGTATTTACTTCTATTGAAAATAACAACTCATGAAGTGGTTAGGTAAGCATAAGATTCCTGAGAGCTTGTCACTACATAGTATAAAACAAAGTCGCTTTCTCTGTCCCTATATAGGGGGGTTTTAAAGATTTAAGCAAACATAGGGATGTATGCTTAAATCTTTAAAACTACGCAACGGATTTTGATGCTGTTTTTTTTAATAGATAGAGTGATTCAAGAGGAAGGTTTATGTGTATAATTTGTCACCATATTTTAAAACATTTTCAATAACATGCAATCTTCGCCTAAACAAACAAGAAGATACATATCAATTCTTTCACAGCTGAAACCTGAAGATTTTCAGCTGAAATCCCAACAGTTCAAATCCAAGATTACGAACCCGTCTCGTGCCGAAAAAAATTCTCGCCAAATTCCCGCTTCCAAACAAACAATGTTTCTTTTTTTCGCCACAGATCCCAAAACACGGCATAAAAAATAAAAAGAGGCACAGATAAAGAGGCAGAAAGGTAAACATTGAACACGTAGGAGACTAAATATAAATGTCTCGGGAGAACATTAAGATAGCGAGTGGAATGTTAAAAGCTATTTAATATTATGTTCTGTTCGAACTTTATTATGGACTTTTGGTCGGGCATTGGAAAGTACTGGCGACATATTAAAAAAAATTAAGAATGTGTAGGTTTTAGTGATGTCATAGATAATCCTTTCATAGTTATTTTACCTTTTTTTGGGAGCAGCAGTGATAGCCCAGTGGTCACGGTCCATCCATCAGGTTAAGCTACCCTTACCGGGGTTCTCGTGGATGGGTGACCATCTTTACATACCGAGACTCATCCGTCCCTCGGAAAGTACGATAAGCCGTTGGTCCTGGCTGTCATTTGTGCATCTTTGGCAGTCGTCAGAAGCCGATTTGACAGCCAGTCCTACCAAGGGGTATCGTATTGCCCAGTAACTGGGTTGTGGACGTGTGGAGCAGTTGCTCCATGTAAAATACTGGTATTCATCTAATCAATCTGTTAGACTGGAAGCCGACCCCAAAATAGTTGGGAAAAGGCTAGGCAGATTGAAGTTGATTAGTACAACTATAAAATTCTAGTCGTAGAACACTCATTATGGCATTTTGACGATTCATTGGTGCGTTTAGATTTTATCAGGATTTGACTTTGACTTAATAAAAATACATCTAGTAATATTACTAGATTTAATTTCGTTTGCGTTTTTAATTTCGTTCAAACTTCCACTCCTTCTTTCACCCCTTTACGGGGACAATTCTCTAAAATCTCACTTCACCTTAGGTTGCACGGTGAGATTTTATCAGAATAGATAAATATGGCAGGTGTTTAGTACCTACCCTAAGCGGGATTGTCCGAAAGGGTTACCACTACCCCGGAACATAAAGGGCTAAGGAAGGAACATGGATGGGTTTTAGTGAGTAAGAGTCTTACACTCAGTTCCGCTCCACCCAGAGCGGGAGGAATGATTGATTTCATGATTTCCCACCCTCAAAAAAAAAGGTGTTTGTGCTCAAAGCGACACTGCGATCTTTTTATATGTCTATACCTACATTAAATATATAAAATAATATATATCTCATAGTAATTTCATTTATATAATTATTTATACTTAGTACTTTCGTCTATCCATGCATTCGATCGTCTCTAACAAGTCGAAGGCATTTAAATGAAAGCGCGATAACCAGGCTTGTATTAATGAATGTGCTTCGAGCACCACGCCTACACAAGCATATAACGCTAAAGGTACTGTACTGTACAAAACATATGTCGTTCAGCTATACTGAGCAGTGAGCAGTATATCTGTGAATTTTAATGTGGGACATCATTAATAAACGAATTTCACGTTTGAGATAAACTTGTTTTTTTTTTAATTTGCCAATTTAATTAAATAAATATTCTAGAACCCAAAACAAAATTATGATAACCTAACAACTAAAACTAGTAGTAAACCAAAATAGGGCATCAATTCCTCCGCATCGCTGTCGACTGGTAAAATATCGCTTGAAAGGCCATATATCGAACGACATAATTATCGGCAACTTTTAAGAGATTATAAAGAGGGTATTTTATAATATTTCTTTTTGGAAAAAAAATCGTAAAAATCACCTATTTCTCATAACTACCTACCTACTTAATTCCAACGAATCCTAATCCTGTTTAGGCATTTAAAGATTATGAGCTTGAAATAATGCCGGCTCTATCAGCCAACATGTTGCTTGGTAATTTTTGCCTTTCAAGCGTCGTAAAAAAAAATGACAAAGTTTTTATTCACAGTTTTTTTTTTTTAAAGACATTACCTCTGCCAAACTGCAAAGCAGTTTGTTGGCAGACGTAGCTCCTTTTTTGATTTATACATAACATTTTTTTTTAATATTTATTGACACTTTTCATATAAGGTAAACTATTCCTTCATTTCTTAAATTTAAAAAACAGATATACAATTTTATTTTAGACATTCTCTTCAGTGAGTCTCTGGCAAAAAATGTTAAAGAGGTAGGTACTTATGTATTTTATTTTCACCAGAAGTGCTATTCTGGTAAACTCTTCACCGTGAAAAGTTAGGTGAAATGAGCTTGAATTGTGCTGTCAAAAGTGTCAATCCCTAGCATTAGAATGGAATGATAGCTCACTCATTTCAAACTCACTTCACCTAAGTTTTCAAGGAGTGATGTGAACAGATTAGAACAGCTGGTTATACGTGATCAATCCTCCAAACATGAAACCCTGAAGCTAAGTAGCTTGTGGACAATCGAAGGTGGAAGCTCAAGGAAGTGCCGAGGCAGTCCTAGGTACCTTGACTCACGAGAGTGCATTGTATTCACTGCGGCATATATCGAGTTATTGAACATAGCAATTTATTCGTAAACCGTTATGTATTAAACCATCCATATATCGGCTTGGTGTGTATGGCCTGCAATCAACGAAGTAAGTAGGAAAAATAAATAAATAAAATCTTTTTCTCAATGTTAAACATTATTAAATTAATATTATATATACTATACAAGTTGTTGGTGGCCTTTTTTTGAGATTGGGAAAATGTCAAATGACCGGTCCTGCTCTAGGTGGAGCGGAAGGGAGTGTCAGACTCTTACCGACTAAAACCCATCCATGTTCCTTCCTTAGCCCTTTATGTTCCGGGGTAGCGGTAACCCTTTCGGACAATCATGCTTATTGGTAGGCCCGCTGAAAGTAGCTTTTACAACTTCTGTATCAATTTTATTTTATGATACGCGTAATTTATTAATTTATTTATCCTTTATTTCAGGCAACGAAGGCCCATAAAATAGAGTACATATATAAAAATAATAACTATAAACTAATACATAATTTTAAAAATAAACTTAAAAACTACTGCACTTGTTGTGACGGCGGTAATCCACAGATTGTTATTGTGAATCTAGTGGCTGTCGATATGCAAAATTTAAACCCACATACGATATACTGGATAAATTCTTATCTTGGACGAAGAGTAAAATAAAAGAAAAGAAAAATAAGACAATAGCAAATAAGGAAGAATTTACACGAACTACAAAATTCAATATCATCGGAGGACCTCATAGAGATTGCTTTCAAAACCCAACTCAATCTGAATCCTACACGTTCAATTTCAGATTAGCTATCTGCGACATCCGACAATAAATCGCACGGCTCGTCGCAGAATAAAGTCGTCACTATATCGTATTGGTATCGCTGCGCCCACGACTCACGGACGACTGGTATACGAGGTACGGGTATTCCGTGTTAGGTCTGTGGTGTACTGGGGTTGAGTGTAAAGAAATCCTATTTACGAAAATAAAATCATTTATCATTGTTGGCTTCTTTCATTATCTTACCAATGGGTATCGTATTACCCAGTTACTGGGTTGTGGAGGTCAGATAGGCAGTCACTCCATGTAAAATACTGGTATTCAGCTGTATCCGGTTAGACTGGAAGCCGACCCGAAAATAGTTGGGAAACGGCTCGGCAGATTGCTTCTTTCTTATGTTAGTTTTAAAAGGAATCATGTTTATCATTGATCGTCACTTTTTGTCTGAAAAAATTAAGAGCCACCCCCGAATACTTAAACGACTCTTACGTTTTAGGCATTATTTTAAGTATTAATGTGCCTACAATTACTTCTCTTTATATAGTGACTGGACAGTAAAAGACGTAATATAAAATTTAGTAGTTTTTAGATTTAGCTGTCAAACCCAAAGTTAGACTGATATTGTATATTTATTGCTAAGCAATTAATCACACCGATCCGAATGAAAAACTATTTTTTTTTAAACACAATAAAGGTAGTGCCGAGACCAACAGCTTTTGCTGATCTTTGCATACTTATACTAACTTAACACATATTTGATGGAGATTTTGTATTCAGACTGCGGAAGTTATTTGGTACGAAGTTCAAAATATTTTTATTCTGCTGTCCCACTCCTGTGCAAAAGGCCTCCCTCCACTACTTCCATCTTTCGAGAGCCCGAGCGTACACCTTCCAGTTTACAAGTAATAGTAATAATAATTTAATATTAAGTATATTAAAAAAATAAGGACTACCGATAAATACATTGTTCGTAAATCTATGTCAAATTCACAAATGATTTGTGTCTGAACTAGGTAACCCTGTATTTCAGGTGATTGCAGGTAACATTAATTGATTAAATAATCACTTAAACATTAAGCTTAATTTAAATTTACTCTTATTGGTTAATCACATAATCTTATTTTAAAAAAGATCAATGCAAATTTTTGTCTACCTCCCCCGGTGTGGTACCAACCTAACCCCTCAACGTCTGTATTCAAGTTATCCGTTGTGCTAAGTTAGGCGCAAGTTCACGGCGACGCTTATCTCACCAAAATAAATTGCGCAAGTAATCAAATGTTAGAGAGAATTGTTATGTCTTGTGTTATGTTACTTTTTGTCCCTGTTCGCTATTGTTCAAGCGACATTCTTGGACCTTTAAGATGGTATTCAAGTTAAGGATAAGTAGGAGCTTAAACATGCGGTTTCTTTTTATTTACTGCTCCCTTCTACGATGTTTAGGTCACAACATGACGATAGCCGTCAACTAAAAGGCGAAATATTTATGCTTTTTGAAGGAAAAAAAAAAGAGCCAAAAAGGGACTAAAAGGGCTAAGGAAGGAACATGGATGGGTTTTAGTCAATAAGAGTCTGACACTCCCTTCCGCTCCACCCAGAGTGGAAGGAGTAATTTGATGATTTACCACCCTCAAAACAAAAAAAGCCATCGACTAAATAGCTATAGCCCGTTCCAAAAGTATCTTGTGAAAGTGTGAACATACATTGTTCAGGTTTTATTGTTCCGTAATGAGTCACTAAAACGCATTGCTCTATTTTTGGGTTACAATTTTATGTCTCACCCCTTTTTGCAAGAATTATTGTTTGATTAACTTATCCTTTTTTTGTAGCTTGCCATCAGTCATGATGATGGTTTGTAGGGTCCCAGCAGAGCCCGCCCTTTTTTATGTAACCAGACGTCTAGATCAGCGCGATTGTCCGAAAGGCTTGCCGCTACCCCGGAACATAAAGGGCTAAGGAAGGAACATGGATGGGTTCTAATCAGAAAGAGTCTGACAGTCCTTTCCGCTCCACCCAGAGCGCAACGGGTAATTTGATGATTTACCACCCTCAAAAAAAATCGTCTAGATGACTAGTCTTGTCCAATCACGAACAACGTATATATTAAAACTTGATCGCTGGACTGTTATTCCTGCCGGCGAGGGCTCGCTTTACTAGTTTGTTGCTTAGCAACAAGAGCTATCAAAGACAATACTCGCTCAGCGATAGGTACCTGCTCAGAAATGCTCGCTTGGCGGTCAGGTCACTCGTTTTCAGTTGCTAGCACCACTACTCGTTAATCGCCACCGGTGGGACAACTGCCTAAGTGCCCTATAGAGACCACGTAACGACCAGCGACTGTCGTCCTCCAAATTACCGAATGTCGTGTGGACAAGGTGTCAGCATAAACGCTACCTACTAACTATCACTGTATCATTAACAGAGTCAATTGTATCGATCTGAACGGACTTTATGCGGCTGATATTTCGGCTATGAATTTATTTTTTCGATCGTTTTTCATAAGTAACTGGATTTTTGATTATGTAAAAAACTGTGGAACTATATAAACTACTTTTTTTATTTGGTATTTTCTTTAAGATACTTATGAGGTTTTTCAAAATCCGTCAAAATAATTCGATTTAGCAATCGGTCCTTTAAACACATGAGTAACGTCAGTATAAACATATTTTTCGGCGTTTAAATGTCTCATAGAGGTACATTAACTCCTTATAAGTTTTAACTTTCATGAAAATATTAAATGCTAAATGCAAGAGCAATTCAGATCTAGCCTTTTAGTTCATTAATAACTTACGTTAATCTAACTAAGATTGACAAAATCTATTTCATTCGTCAGGAATTAAATATTCATTATTGTACTTATGACGTTTATTCCGGTAGCAGAATTTGACGTTACAGAAAAGTGCATAAAAAGAAATACAAGCCTTCATGAAATATTTCCCACTGCAATTTCAATCACTGCACCGTAAAATTAGATAAATAATTGACAGAAAAATGACGTCACACTTACATCGCTGAAAAGGGAACAATAAAAAGTTATTTGCAATCCAACGTTGCATAAAATCTACTAAATTAGATATCCAAATAACTGGCAACACAGTATCTATAAATAAAAAAAGAACAACGAATTTCAAAAATAACGTGGAAAATCAAAAGTCATTAATGTCCAATAAGTTAAAAGTTGAGAGACTGCTATAATAAATCATTTTGTATTACTTCTCTGTACCAATTTTTCCTAGTCTTTTTTCATCAATTTAACACGAGCAAAAAGTGGCACTCAATTGTAAGGTTTACGCTGCGATACATTTTTTTTTTACTTTTTTATTATGAGCAACCCGTTTAATATTTTCGGCCAATCAGAAACGGTGGTTCGCGGTCGCGCAACGCCCTCCGCGCTCGCGATTGGCCGGCGAGCGGTACAGATTGTGCGATGGCGGGAAACGGATTTAAGTCTATGGCATCTCATTCTTACAATCGACAGGGTAGTGCGGCAAGTCTAGTATCGATATCGATTTGTTTCATGGCGTCAATTTTCGGATTCCGTAGTAACGATCGATTAATTGGCTGGTCTTCCCTCCGCTGGTCCTGGTGGTTTTATAATTTTGGAAAGTCAGAAAGCATGTTTAAGAAGAATAAAATTAAATAGGTAATACGAACATAAAAAATATCGGTGCACGGTGAACATTTTATATGAACTCGTTCACAAACTTCCGAGTCCGAGTCGACGATACTTTGTAATAATTTGATACTTCACAATGATGTGATAAAATTATATAATGCTGCTCAGTTTTCAAATTAGATTTGAAAACTGAGCAGCATTTTTAGACCACAACTTCAACTACTAATATTCACATATTCCAGAATAAATGCTAAGAAATATTCCATAGCTAATTTCAACAATTGATTAGAAAACCACTTTTACAAATTCTGAGTAAATAACAGTAATTGAAATAAAAAAATAACACTTTTCTATCCAAGAGAATGTCTAGGAGTTAAAACAAATTACTATAAAAAAACTTTACTCTCAGCCAAGAGAAAAAAAGCTCAAGTTGTCAAAATAAATAAAAACAAAGTGCCTTTAATTAAAATAAATACTTTGAAGTTGACTTTGAGCTAGAGTATTTTATCGATATCTCCCCATCACTAGTGAACTAAACGTCTCGGGCGAAGCGAGCGAGCGTCTTCACCCAGACGACCAATTTCATCAGCTATACATTGTGGCCGTCATCATTACTGCTCGTTGAGACCGAATCGTTGTAATTTGCTTGTAATCACGCATAACATCGAACAACGTAATTGGATCTCAAGTAATTACGGTTTAAGTAGTTTTATACTTACTAAATAGGTTTTTGATGTTGCGTTTTTATACATATCTACATATAAGTAGGGTTTTTATAATATATTATTATATACTTCTTGTTGGTATGTCGGGTATACCTAAGACATAGCTTTTTTATTTTGCGGTACCATGTAATTAGGAATTGATTTGATAACAGCTGCACGATCTTTTCATACTTAATTGGATGTTAGTCGAAAATAAGATGGTAGCACACACTGCATCTTATTTTCGACTAACATCCAATTAAGTATGAAAAGATCGTGCAATCTTTAATGTTAGTACACCATTTTAATTCACGCAATGTTTTGAATGTTTCAATCTAATTAGGTAGTAGGTACTAATAATTGGCAAAGGTAATTTTTCGTTTAAATGCTTTTTTTTTGTTTCGATCATTAGATTTGTATGTAAGTATAAAGATTTGTTAAGCTAGGGAAAACTACGATATACTTAGCCGATCTAGTCCTATTTTAATGCCTAGAATGAAATATAAATAATGAAAATTTAAACATCTGAATGTGTTGCACTTACATTACTACACTCGAAACAAGAACGTTTTCCAAGACAAACACCAAGTCTTAATTAATCTTTTAAATCGTAACGTGACGCCGAATGTCTCGGAAACTTGTGCAAGTTCCCACACAATCTTGTTAATGTGTACTTGTGCAAGTGCAACTTTGCTGACATAGGCCCCTACTTTTTACAAAAGGATATTAAGGTTACCCTCAGTCCCTCATTATAATATCTACTTATCATGTGTGCTATAATTTAATTTGATGTAGCTACATTTATACATACTTGCGAGTTGCTTAGGTACATTAAAAAAGAACACCATTAAGTACCTATAGTGAACGTTAGTTCAAGTTAATTCTGTTGTGTGTGCGAGTTGTTCCCCACTGAAGTCTAATGACGCTTGTTACGAATGATAGATGAAGCATGAATTAGCTGTTGAGGTGTCACACGATATTAAACTTTACTACGCTTTAATTTAAGGCTTTTATCAAAGGAAAATAATTGATTTTCCAGTATATTTCCGTCAGTTTTTTTTTTTATATTAGCAATATTATACAAAAATACCTATCGTACTATTACCAAGTAAATTGGCTATTTTAAAAGCTCCGATTATAAAGAAGATAGAGGGAAAATAAGTTATTTTCCCTCTATCTTCATATTGTGTGTTATTTTAAATAACATAGAATCAACAATAACATTTTGAATTATAAACACAAGTTTGCCATCTTGTGTCGAGTAGCAGAACTAAAATACCAAGTGTGTCGTAAAGTTTGAAGAAGTATTACTATTGCTCACTAGATGGTGCTTATATACTTTTGAGATTTAGTTCTATTCTTTGCACAGAGAGGGCGCAACAATAGGTTAACAAAAATTTCATTAGTTTTCACTTTGGAAACTGGATGGCGTTTTTTGTAATAGTTAAATATTACTTCTAGTTTATTACAATATTGACTCGAAGCTATTTATAACTTATATTACATATTGTGTGCTCAAAAATATCAAGTTAAAAGCATTGGTTTATTTAAAATATTAAGGGTGTACTACACATTCACTTCTGTCTAATCCTTCGGGGCATAGGTAGGCAGGTACAGCTAGGCTTGATGTTATGAATGGATGCAGTTAATTAGTAGTCTTATAATTTCATAGTAGTTGCCTGTTACTCATTAACTAGGTTGTGGGAGTCAGACAGACAGTCGCTCTATGTAAAACATTGGTATTCAGCTGCATCCGCTTAGACTGAAAGCCGACCCTAACATAGTTTTGAAAAGGCAGACAGATTGATTGGTCACTAAGCAATGTTATCATTATATTATGATAGCATAATATTATGATGGTTATAATCAGTCATTGTAAACAAAGCTGAATTTAGCAAATTGAAGTAGGTATGACTGGAAGCATTTTAAAAGAGTAACGGTGGAGTTTCTTGCACACTACCTTTTGGAAGGGGCGATTAGAATCAATTCTATATCTTGTTCATTTTTGACGTTCAAAAGTGCGTTTCTTGTGCCTATTTAAAATAAATGATTTGATTTTGACTTTGATCAACCCCAATAGGTATCCTGAAAGTTGTTGAGAACAGGACCCATGAAATTAAATAGAACGTAGACATAACTACATAAAGGAACCTACAGGCCAAATGAAAACCTCCTCCTTTTTGAAATCTGATTTAGAAAAATAAACAATTTCACTTTTCACAATTTTTATTTTCAATATAAGTTACAATACAATATTGTTGTCAACATTTTAACATCGTTATATACTATATTTTAGGTTTTTCAGTAGGACTGCACCTTGAAATAGCACAAATTAGGTACAATAAAAATAATATGCCAAATAAATATAATTATTTAATTCACTATACAATTAAGTGAACTCTTAACATAATTTTGCATTAATTACTTTTAATAGGTAAGTAAATACTTAACGATATATCTAAGAAAAAACAGATACAATTCCAAAGAAATGCCATTGCAGTAAAACTTAATATAAAAAAAAAAAACACAAAATTGTCTTTGCTTTAGTAATGCACCAATCCAGCCATGAATGCATTACTTTAAAATAAATTCTTACCTAGATGTAATTAACATTATTACAACAATAAAATCTATCAATATGGTCCTTGTATTACCTAACTATAAAATAAATATAATTATCGATAATCTCATACTTTCTGTTGGCACATTATTTAAGTAAAGTTAAAATATTTTCAATAATACGCATCCATAAACGCGTTAAGCTTTCTTTCCGTGACTGCTCGTGGGGATTCTTCGGTGTCTAAGATGTCACAGGGGATCATTAGCTGGAAAAAAAAAACATTAATTACTTATAATTTGATTTTCTAATTAATTAAGTACAGATAGCTCATCAAGCTATACCAAACTCAAATATTTTGGTTATTCCTAGTTGGGTATTTGAAAGGGTAGTCAATAAGTAGCTCGTGGCTAAGTAATAACAGCCGCACAGGTCGAACCAATAGGTTAAGCTACGGTGGCCGGGGTTGGCCGTGGATGGGTGATCATCTTTACATACCGAGACTCCTCCGTGCCTCGGAAAGCACACTAAGCCGTTGGTCCCGGCTGTCATCTGTATATCTTCGACAGTCGTTACGGGTCGTCTCCCGAAAATCTGACAGCCGGTCTTACCAAAGGGTATCGTATTACCCAGTTACTGGGTTGTGGAGGTCAGATAGGCAGTCGCTACATGTAAAATAATGGTATTCAGCTGCATCCAGTTAGACTGGAAGCCGACCCCAACATAGTTATGAAAAGGCTAGGCAGATGAAGATGTGTATAGAATAGCAGTCGCTCCATTCAAAATACTATTTAATTTCTGTACGGTGATGGAAGTTTTTAAGACCAGCGATCTTTTATCTATGTGATTTCATATTTTATTTTTGACCGTTTTAAATAGTCAATTGAACATGAACCGTATGCTTTTGTGATAAAGTTCAATAAACTATCAAAGAAATTTTACAGATTGGGATATAGCTTGATGCCTCTGTACACGTATTTACTTATTGAAAGCAGTGGTTGAGTGGTAATGGCCACGATTTACGAGCAGTAGGTCGTGGGTTCGAGCCCAAGTGGGAACTTCAGTTCAAGGTTTGTGACCTGGGGTTTGGGGATTGGCGTTAATGAGTCTTTTTAACCGATTTCCCAATCAGTAACTGGGTAATATGATACTCCTTGGTAAGACTGGCTGTCAGACTTTCGGGCTTCTGACTACTCGTAACGATTGTCAAAGATCCATGAATGACTGCCGGGACTAGTCTTGTTGTAGAGATGGTTACAAATCCACGGACCAACCCCGGCAAGCATAGCTTAACCTGATGGATCGATACGTGCGGCTGTAATTACTTGGGCTGTAGTATGGGCCCTGTATTACTTAATTTCTTTCTCGCACTTAAGTAGTGTTAAAATAATACTGCTCCTTGAGGTGATAGCTGGTCCCCTATTTTTTTTAAGGCTATCCAATGACTTCTCCCGCTCTGGGTGGAGCGGAAGGGAGTGTCAGACTCTTACTGACTAAAACCCATCTATGTTCCTTCCTTAGCCCTTTATGTTCCGGGGTAGCGGTAACCCTTTCGTACAATATATAAATACCAATCCCGAGCTGGTGAATGATTATCGTCAAAACCAGGGGTTTGACGATAGTCATTTTCCGAAAATAATAGTGTAGTACAATAGTTTTCACCATATTTGCACCCTCTGTTTGGTTTCCTCAGTTCCTTACGCACATCGCACATGCGTGTCAACTAGCTAAGTATACTTTGTTATTCTTGAAGAATTGTACAAACAAAAAGGGCCATGAGACGGGGACGGGACGCAGATGCAACATCGGGTTCGCGTATCTTCACGAAACATTTTCTGTCTCCTAAGATACTACCTAGTTTAGGAGACAGGGTTACACGATTTGTGTAGATTTATGTAGATATCCATTTATTTTTTGAGCGCGGGAAATCATCAAATGACTCTTCCGCTCTTGGTGGAGCGGAAAGGAGTGTCAAACTTTTACTGACTAAAACCCATCTATGTTCCTTCCTTAGCCCTTTATTCTCCGGGGTAGCGGTAACCCTTTCGGACAATCCCGCTTATGTAGATATCTTATGCTATTTTTGTTCATCTGCTCTTGTCTATCATGAATCTTAAAACTTGTGTGTATATTCAATAAAGATTATTGTGTAACAGAAAGCATAAGTCGCAGGCGCGTCGATTTTCCACCTGCTTACTATTGAGATACATATCTGACCACGTTAATACATTTTGTATGAATTCAAATAAAATTAAGACACGTGAAAAGGATGTCGAGTCATCGTTTCGTCCTCGTCTCACGTCCCTTCTGTGTGGCCCGCACCTTCAAAAAACGATGCGCCCTATCACTAAATTTTTCCCATTCAAGTTTAATAATTACCACTTTATAATGTAGCTTATTTTTGTCTGTCTGTTTGGGATGGTTTTTTAGATTCAAACGATTTCTACCACGATTTTCGCAGTTCACAATACTTGCAAGACTTAAGGTCACCGCTCATTAAAGCCACCCGGCACCCACCCCGCACCGCCTCATCGCACGGCGCGTAATCACCAATAAACGTCACGCGGTCAACTAGTGGACCTCGCAGTGGAGTGAACGCAAGGCAAGCATGCGAGCAGCAAGTTGTCCATATAATGAATACTAGCCGCAGTGGAGACGGAGTGGGTGCCGGGTGGCTCTAATGAGCTGCGACCTTCAAATGATTTTGCAAATAATAAAATTATGGTCAAACTAAAGGAATAAGGCCAGATCTAAGGCCCACTAGCACAACAAATCACTGAACACTTTTACGACTTGCACTGGGCCATAGGGGCACTACAGCAAGAATAATTGAATACCAACCCTCTCAGTGACCGGCTTTCCTTCTAAGAGCACCTTCAGCTTGGTTTTCTGGCATGGTGAAAGAATCTTGTCCAGATTGTCAATGATTTCCTTTAGCTCAGGCCTCATGTTATGGCCGTCTCTCTTGCCGTTCGTCCAGCCGCGGGAGTACTGGAAGGTCTGCGCTGTTACCGAGGCCAGGGTCACGAAGATGAGGAGTAGGGTCACGTTGGCTGACATTGTGGTGGCTGGAAAAAAAGAAATAAATGGCCTTTAAGAATTGATCAGTAAATTGGGGCATTTAAAATGTTGCGGATCATTTCTTGCAACATAATTATGCCGATGGAGAACATTTTATAGAGTCGTATTGAAAACTTGTGGATGTGATACTAAGATTTTCTTCACGTATGGCCTTATATTTATACAATTTACTCGCCCGAAATGGGTGAATCGACATTTTTTTTGTTCGCCTTAGTCAAAAGTCAAATCATTTATTTTAAATAGGCACAAGTAAGGCACTTTTGAACGTCAAAATTAACAAGAAATAGAATTGATTCTAGTCGCCCCTTCCAAAAGGTAGTTTCGTTTGGAGAAGAATGGGCAAGAAACTCCACCGTTACTCTTATAAGATGTTTTACAATGTCTTACCAAGGAATATCGTATTACTCTCTCTTTGACCTCCACAACCCAAGTACCTACTGAGATACTTGGGTTGTGGAGGTCAAAAAGGGAGTAGCTCCATTTAAAAAGCTGGTATTCAGCTGCATCCGGTTAGACTGGAAGCCGATCCCAACATAGTTGGGAAAAGGCAGGCAGGTGATGAGTCGATTCGCCCGTTTCGGGCGAGCGAATTCGTTCGAATAGACCAATAAGCTATTTTGGGTTACGCTTAAAATCTATTTGCACCATACTGAATTATCTTTTAGTTTGTATGCCCTAATCCCTGAGGCAATTAAAATAGGATATACGGTCTAAAAGTTACTTCAATAAGGTTATAACTATGAAGAGATAATTCTATTAAATCAAATGCAAGGACCGGTTAGGTAATTGGGTTAAAAAGTTAACCGGTTCAGTTAGTGCTACCGGATTCATAGGGTTACCATTTAAATATTAGATTATAAGTTCGAAATATCATTGCGCTATTTTGGGATCAGACATAAATCTCTTCACATAATCAGCCTATAATGTCCCCACCACAGAACAGATCTCTTTATCTGTTCTGTGGTTCCCACTGTCTGTTGGGACACAGACCTCTTGATGAGGAGTGGGTCTTAATCCACCACGCAGGTCCAGTGCAGGTTGGTGATGTCACATGTCTGTTACACACCCACACAAACTTTCACCTTTATGATAATAAAAAGTGTGATACCTACTCTCTATCATACAACACAGTGCAAGCCACTGGGCAATTTTATAGTTCACAGCTGCAAACTGATTTTATGGTAGCCATTTTAAATCCGTTAAATTCTTTTTATTGACCGTTTTTAATGCGGCCGGCATTTCATTTAATTGCAAATGAAGGAACCTATTACCGGTCAGTATTTGAGTCCCGGGAACTAAACTCGAGAATAAAAACAAAAGTTGAATTAAATTACTGTAGCAACATGTTTTTGTTTTGATTAAATCAAATCTACTTATTTTTTTTTTTTTATTATTTACACAATGGCTCTCAGATGTCTAAATTCGTAATTTTAGCTAACATGTCACATTGCCAACAGTCTTCCAGAATTCATCAATATTTTGGAACTGTTTCTGAACTTTTGTTTACTCACACAACTTTGTGGTACTCTAGTTTTATTCTACAGAAGCTATCCCAAACCGGTAAATATTCCTAATTGAACATGAACCTTATCCTTTTGAAATAAAATTGAAAATGTAGCAAAGAAATTGGTCGCCACTTTAAGTTATGCTCCTCAGTCTGTTACCAAAATGATTCAAGAAAATAATCTTTTAGCGATCGCGATGACAAAAGACAAAGATTTTCTTAAATCTTCTCTTTATCCGATTCTACATCCGCTGTTGTCCAAAAAAGATCGAACGATTCGATACGAACAGGAAGTTCGATTTTCAAACCCTTTGATACTACGAACAATAAATTTTTGAGTGACAGTTCTAAATTAATGAATTTAAAAACATTAATGCTGATATTTCTTAGAAATTCTATAAAAAAAAACCTCATGAAACTTTCCTCGACTAATGTATCTTTTTTTTTAATTGACAATGACCACTATCTCACCTGTCACTATAGTAGTATTCTGTAACAATCTCACCGTGAAAATGTAAGAGAATCGAGTTTATAGTGTCACGCTTTAGCATTAGGTAATAATAATAATATCCTTGGACATTTATTAACGCCATAATATAATCCCAAGCTAAGTAACCTAATGCTTGTGTTATGGTAACGAGATGGCTGATAAACTACTTACATAAATTTTTTTTGTAAACACATACATATTATAGATAGAAAAACACCCAGACCCGGAACAAATACTTGCTGGTCGTACAAATATTTGTTCCGTGCGGGAACCGAACCCGTGTCAATGTCCTCCATGTACCGATGGCGCATCGCCGTACGCATCTGACCCAGGATAACATCCCCAGCACTTGTTCTTACGATCACTACATCAACAAAGCAGCCAAGCATAACAAATGAACGATAAATAATATCACACCCCTACGTAACTGATAAAGAAAAAGCGACTATAAAATAATGAAAGAATTGAACCAACAACATTCAACGCATAAAGTCGAATATCTATTGCATGCTATTTCACAGACCATAGACACACTACTAGCTAGAAAATCTTCTAGAGCATTGGGTAAAGTGCATATAACCTCGTTACTTGATAATGTATTTGAAACCTAGCAAAACAAGACGATAAGGTTGAATTTTAAGTGATGGGAAAGTGTTTTCCGATTTGATGGATTGGATTTTAGTTGGCATTTAAGGCAGTTGTGGTTAAGCGAAATTGTCCGAAAGGGTTACCGCTACCCCGGAACATAAAGGGCTAAGGACGGAACATTTGGGTTTTAGTCAGTCAGGGTCTGACACTCCCTTCCGCTCCACCCAGAGCGGGAGGGGGGATCATTTGATGAATTCCCACGTTCAGAAAAAAAAGGTCTTTATCCTGCAGTGGGATAATACAGGCATTTTAATTACTTTTTTATTTATTGATTTTCATGATTTGTTGATTTCCCATCCTCAAAAAAAAGGCAGTTGTGGTTGTGGAGACTTGTGACAAGACCTGTAAATACTCAAAACTCAATCGTTTATTGCTAATATTATGTATGATCTTCTAAAATTAACCAAAGATGCCTGTTTGATGAGTTACATGCCGCACCTAGAGGTACTTTTGTTTATCAACAGGAATATGTCCGCCCACGCCTGATATTAAAGAGTTTTTTTCCAGAATTATAGCTTTTCTAAGAGTTACTTGTACGTCGCCACCTGATCTAAGGCGTCACTCTTGAATTTACTCTTAATTCAATTTACATGAAAAATAGGACGCAATTTTCTTGATGAAACATAAAATAACATCGCGCTAATACTAGCGCGATGTTATTTTGCATGTAACTTCTGTCTAACCGTTCAGGAAATACTTCCTGAAGGGTTAGACAGAAGTTCATTTTAGCTAGTAGTGTTACAAGTTCCATAAAATAGGGGAAAGCCTTACTCTATTAAAGGGGATGCGCCAGAATAGCCCGCGAAATTCAAATTTTCATAAGTTTTTTGCAATTTGCAGTTCAGTGTCAGGATGTGTGTTTAAATCAAAATATGACTCGCGGTCGTAACAAGATTGTATTTACAGAATTATAATCTTTTTCTTCTTCTTCTTCTTGTCGTGTAGTTTGTGACTAATCTGTTGTCAGAGTTTTTATGCAGCCCATGGGCCTCTGACTTAGCTTCACATGCTGTTGAGAAATATCTCTCAGACATGCTGGTTTCCTCACGATGATTTTCTTAACCGTCTTTTAAGCAAGTGATAATTATTAAATTACAATCATATGAAACATTAATACAACTCTCTTAGTGAAAATTGCCGTCAAATGTCATAATTTCATTAAAAATAATCCTTCGAAATTAAAAGGTTGTATCAGTGATTTTAATAATTACAGTTCTATAAATACATACTTGCTACGGCTGTGGACATATTTTGATCAACATACAATGCGACACTGACCTGCAAATTGCAAAAAACTTGATGAGAATTCGAATTTCACGGGCTACCCTGGTGCTTCCTCCTGAAGGAACGATCTTATAGGCAAAACTCAATACATTTTGCATGACCTGGGTAGTGAATCTACGACGCAACGCTGAACAGTCAGGCTTGCGACGTCTCGAGACCAACAAAGTATTCTATCTCCATGTAAATAACCCTCTGAACAAAAATAATAAAACAAAATAAAAAAGTTTTTGATTTATTTCCAATATTTCAGATGCTCGTATTCCTTTGGGAGTAGAACTAAATTGATTAATGAAACATAAGGTATAACATAATTGAATGATTCTACATGTTTTATGGCTTAATTTAGAAAGTTACCCCGGTAAGTACTTTTAGAGTATTCTATTCTATTCCAGTAGTTAATTCAAAATGGTTCAGCTAAATGGTGCTAATCCATGCGTCATGTTCGTGAACGGTCGCTGTCAGTAGGGACAGGTCATCTCTTAGCGGCTATGGCTTGTATTACTGTAATTTTGGAATTGTTTTACATATTTTAACGTTCTGCATCGTTCTCACATGTAAAATATTAATATGAACTATGTAACCAAATTTTGTTTCAAAGAGTGTCCATGGAGTGTCTTGCCCGTTCTTCTCCAAAGGTACCTACTGCTGGAATGGGCAACTAGCTTCATCTTTCTGACTGACCGACCCCTTGACATTCAAAAGTGCCTGTAATTGGTTTATTTG
Source organism: Hyppa rectilinea (assembly GCA_951799385.1). NCBI lineage: Eukaryota > Metazoa > Arthropoda > Insecta > Lepidoptera > Noctuidae > Hyppa > Hyppa rectilinea. The sequence goes on along the minus strand of OX637322.1, from coordinate 9,183,507 downwards.
AAATAAATACTTTGAGTTTGAGTTTAGTGTAAGGCTTTTGAATGAAGCTTTAGCCCCGTTATGAATGAACGTGGAGTAATATTACAACTAGCACCTTGATTGCTCAAACACGTTAACAGTAGCAATTGCTTTCATTTTGACAAGTAGACAAAATTCAATGCGTTGAGCAGAGGAGCTCGTGACTAAGTAATAACAGCCGCACAAGTCGATCCATAAGGTTAAGCTACCCTTACCGGGGTTAACCGTGGATAGGTGACCATTTGTGCCATTTTTACATACCAAGACTCCTCCGTGCCTCAGAAAGCACAGCATCTTATCTTTAGCAAAATAAATGTAAGTTTATTTCCAAAATCAAGTGAAATACAATGTTGTTATTTTTGACCTACTAACATTTAAGTAGGTACCTACCTACTCAATTATCAGACTCACCTCAGAAAAAGCCAGTTCTTAAATTGCTTATCGATTTGTCATTGTTTTAACGAAACTGAATTAGGCATAAACATTAACTAGTAGTTACTTTTTCACTAATGAAACTGAACACGATCAATTTGAACCAAGTGCTGTCAGTGTTTTATGTGGAATTTTGACTGGTCTTGAACGGATTTTTTTAATATTTACCAATTTCGCCAATTAAACTGAACGCGATCAATATGAAACGAGTGGTGTCAGTGTCATTATTTTTAAAGGAATATTGACAGGTCTTGAACGGTATTTTTTTAAATTAATTTTTTTAAGGATGTAAAATCATCAAACAATTTCGGACAATCCCGCTGACCCGACAAGCAGCGGCCCTAATGGACCCCTATAATGCTAACAACTCTGAAGGCACCATCCGGGACGGGCCTGGTCCAGGGGCCCAATTCTGTAAAATAACCAACTAATCGTTGACATTTGATAATCTACAAATTATTTATGGTCATTGACTTACCACTGTGGTGCCATTGAAACGCCATAATAAGGCTATTGTAATAATTGATAGTCTGCTCCACTATTATGTGTCAATGTCATATTGACGGCCAAAGTTAAGGTAATCTGTAAATATTTACTGAGCCACCACTGAAAGGCCATTGAAGCTTTTGCAGAATACCAAATTCGCAACAGTCGCAACATAATGTCTGTAGTGTGTCGATAGAGTGTCAATGCCGTGTTGCTTAACTCAAAGTTACAGAATTGAGCCCCTGACCAGACAGTGAGCTACCAATTACTCATCGACACACACTTTTCTTTTTTGAGGCTGGGAAATCATTCTATGCCATGCGTCATGTTCATGAACGGGCGCCGTCAGTAGGGACTGCTCACCTCTTAGCTGCCACGGCTGTTTTAATATTTAAATTAATTTTGAATTGTTTTTTAAATCTTGTAATTATGGACGCTTTTATTAAGTTCTGCATCGTTCTCACGTGTATATTTCAAAATGAGTGATGTGGCCCAGTTTTTGTAAACATATTTTGATTTAAAAGAGTGTCCATGGAGTTTCTTGCCCGTTCTTCTCCATAGGTACCTACTGCTTTGGAATGGGCAACTAGCTTCATCTTTCTGACTGACCAACCCCTTGACAATTCAAAAGTGCCTGTAATTGGTTTATTTGAAATAAATGCTTTGAGTTTGAGTTTGAATGACTTCTCCCGCTGTGGGTGGAGCGAAAGGGAGTGTCAGACTCTTACTGACTAAAACCCATCCATGTTCCTTCCTTAGCTCTTTATGTTCTGGGGTAGCGGTAATCCTTTCGGACAATCCCGCTTACCATCGATACATACTTAATCTAGGGTTTACTAAGTGGTTTCGTCATATTATACAACGGCCGTCATGAATATCTGTAATCTTTACCAAATCTTAAATTTTATTTGAGATTTAAGTGTCATACAACGCTCTTTATTAAGCGGCTGTTCACCGCGGAACATAAAACGTTATCCATTAAAAAAATATCAGTGAAAACTCGTGAAAAAAGTAGCTTCTCGATAGGGTGATCTCATGTAGATGAAAATATGATTTGTCTGATCCCCTGTCAATATAAGTTGCGAAATAATGTATCACTACTTCTAGGAAATTAGACGTTTCAATCAACGGTCAACTCGTTAGTCCTAACATTATCTGTGGTGCTTATTACATCAAATCTGTCTAGCCTTTTCCCAGCTATGTTGAGGTCGGTTTCCAGTCTAACCGTATGCAGCTGAAAACAGTACAGTACAGTGTAGTATAGTATTTTACAGGTAGCGACTGCCTATCTGACCTCCACAAACCAGTACCTGAATAATACGATACCGATTTTCGGGCTTCTGACGACCCGTAATGACTGTCAAAGATCTACGAATGACAGCCGGTACCAACGGCTTAACGTGCTTTCCGAAGCACGCAGGAGAGGAGGCAGGCAGTTTCGGTATGTAAAGACCCATGTCACCCATCCACGGACAAATCCGGTAAACGTAGCTTAACCTGTTAGATCGATCTTTACGGCTGTTAATACTTAGCCACGAGCTTCTCTATATATGGTGCTTAGTAGATAAATCTATACATATAATAAAACAGTAAAAAAACTGTGTCTGTACATTGAATATATCAAAAAAAAAAATTGAGGGGGGTTTAGAAACAGTAATAGAGCAGGAATCCAAAAAAAAAAATTGTCTGTTTGTCTGTTTGTCTGTATGTCTGTTTGTCTGTTTGTTTGTACACGTTAATCTTCGGAACTACTGGACGGATTGGACTGTTTTTTTTTTGTAGGTATTAAGTCTGGGCAACATATAGGCTATAATTTGTCTTGGAAACTTGAACACCTGATGCAGAACCGCAACAGACCAGCTAAACTATAAGAAATACAAAAATGATACCCTGGCAAAAATTGTACCACGTGATGAGCATTTTCTGCTGAGAGAATAAATTTGAAGATCTGGAACACCTGATGTGGAACTCCAAAGGCCCAGCTACACTATAACATATATAGGAATAACGTCTTAACAAAAGTTGTTCAGCCTGATAAGCACTCTCTGTTGACGTATAAAAATTGAAGATCTGGAACACCTGTTGTGGAACTCCAAGAGCCTAGCTACACCATAACACATATAGGAATGACGTCGTAGCAAAAGTGGTTCAATCTGATGAGTACTCTCTGTTGACTTATAAAAATCGAAGATCTGGAACACCTGATGTGGAACTCCAAGAGCCTAGCTACAACATAACACATATAGGAATGACGTCTAAGCAAAAGTTGTTCAATCTGATGGGCATTTCCTGTTGACTTATAAAAATCGAAGATCAGAAACATCTGATGTGGAAATCAAAGCACTAATTTTACTGTGTAATTATAAAACAACATAAACTGGGAGTACCTGCACGCGGTGAAGGCGGTAACAGTTTAGGACTGATTTTCTATGACGATGGTATATCATTGAAAATGTGACTCTACTGGCCAAAACTTCTATTTATTTTTTTATTTTATCGCATGAATATGCCTTCGGGCTTATGTTGTTTGAGTGTTAATTTTTTTTCCATTTATCTTTGTGACACGGTAGCCTACCCGGTAACGCAGGGGAGCAGTCATTTTAATTTAGATTTTTATTGATCAGGTATCTTCACAATAAAACTATGACCCTGCCTAGAAAGAGGTCAAATCTTTCCCAATGTTTCAAGAGAGCTAAAAGATTGAGGATCATAAGATCCCAAGAATCTACCGAAGAGCGTCAGATGAGACTTGATGCTGTTTGAGAACATTAGGCTGCAACTCGCTCCGTGGAAACCTCTTCGGGTCGCGAAGCACGCCTGCGTTCTCAGCGTATTCATTAGGTCTCTAGAGACCAGTCAAGAATATGATGCGCGACTGACCGCTGATCGTGAACGTCATGTATTGTCTCGCGAGTCAGAGACGTTCACGGAAAGAGAATTACGCTTGAGTTCCAAGCGTATCTACGCATCGACTTCTAGGTCTCTAGAGACAAGTGGGGCACGTGATGTGCGACAGACCGCTGATCGTGAACATCATGTATTGTCTCGCGAGTCGGAGACGTTCACGGAAAGAGAATTACGCTTGAGTTCCAAGCGTATCTACGCATTGACTTCTAAGTCTCTAGAGACAAGTGGGGAATATAATAATGCGGTTACCAAAATGAAAACGATGACAAATGGACTGTATGTTTTGTTGGTTGTTGGAATGAAATAAAACTAAAGCTCAGTGTGATAAAAGATTTAAATGGGAAAAATGATAAAAAATAACATAAATGGCGACCCCGTTGTCGCTGGCATAAGCAACAGGGTCCGCGTACGAAGTCGCGGGCAGAACCTAGTCAATAATATGTATTTCGTACATTTTCATTGCCTAAATATAATAAGGCCTTATATACAGAGTTGATACGACAGAGGGGCTTTCCTTTAAACAGCTTATACTAGGAACCATTTTCAAACCCTGTACCAAAACTGAATTAAATAGGAGCAGTAGTTTAGTCGCAAATGATTTTTTAAGTTTTTGCCCCGTTTGAACACGATGTATCTTTCCTAATAGCGCTCCGGCGCGCGCGCGTCGGTGCCGCTTTGTTACAAAGGCTGTTTTTATTTACAAAGGATGGTTGCGTTTTACTTTGATTTGTAAGCTATTTAGTTTGTTTCAAATAATTAAAAACCTCATTTTTGGTGCTTTTTATTTTTATACGGTACCGATTTAATACTAAACACGTATAGTATACGTAGTGTAATTTAATGCCCCTCTGTCATATCAACTCTGTATACACTGGTTATAACAGACTTTAGTACTTCATCTTGTAAAACGTGAAAGGTACGGTCGACAGTGCATCAAATTACACCTGTCTTCGTTCTCACAGATTTCTCCAAATGATTTTATACCTTATAACGCTGATTGTTACGTTCAAAATCTATTGACATTGTCAGTTTGTGGTAACTTGATGTGCTGGTGTCTGTATAAATTAAAATGCATGTCTGGGTTCGAACTCTTTACGCCCAATCCAGCCTGTTCCTTACTATCCTTCCCCAGGGACGTCCTAAGTCGCGGTCCATACCCCACAGTATCCCCTTAGCTTAGTTTGTAAGTTTTTGTTAAGCCCTGCCTGGACGCTGCAATTTTATTGTGGCATCAAATTCAAAGTCAAATCCACCAAATCAAATCAAGGCACTTTTGAACGTCAAAATGAACAAGAAATAGAATTGATTCTAGTCGCCCCTTCCAAAAGGTAGTTTCGTATGGAGAAGAATGGGCAAGAAACTCCACCGTTACTCTTTTAAAATGTTTTACAATGTTTCGTATACTTACATGAATTATAACATTATATGTGAAGACGATGCACCCAGAATAAATCACTACACCACAAAATGTGAATCTACAGGCAGGTCAGGTTTAGCAGTAGATAACCCTATGGTTGAACTGCGAGATGCCATTAACAAAAAAAAAAGAATTCGAACTCACATCGACGCCGTAAGTCGCGGCAATTTCCATTCGGCTACCGGCTACTGATGACTACCACTGCTCACAATAGGAATGCGGGAAGTTAAATTGTACCGCACTAAACAGACAGACCAAATACAACTTCATACGAAACTAGAGACTCACTCATCAAGGATTTCAACACTAAAACAGTCGACAGTTCTGCAAGGACACCTCGCAAAAGTTGTGGGAAGTTGTGGAATGCAATTCACACATTTAGACATCTATACCAAACATAAATGCTGATTTTGAAAAGATTTTGATTTTTTTTTCATACTTATCCAATTAATACTACTCTGTCAAGAAAGTACCGGGAAAAGATCAATAATACACAAAATGTCTGTTATTCATCCAAATTTATTTTATCACCTTCAAAGTATGCTCCTGTAGAAACGATACACTTGCGCCAACGAATAATCCATTCATCAAAACATTTTTTAAACGCTGCTTCCAGAATTGAGTTCAGTTCTCGCCGCGAATTCTCCTTTTTCGGTTTCGGTTCAGTTGGAAGGCGCCACTCCGAAGCTTGTTGACTAGTTTGCATGTCAAACTCGTAAACCCACGTCTCGTCACCAGTAACAATGCGTTTCATGAATGTTGGGTCCGAACTGACTCGTTCTAGCATGTCCTCAGCGACTTTCATGCGATTGAGTTTTTGGAGAAAATTCAGATCTTTTGGGGCTAGCCGAGCAGCAACATGTTTCATACCCAAATGATTAGTTAAAATGGTACGGATCGACTCGTGAGATACAGAAAGTTCGGCGGCTATCTCTCTCAGAGTTGAATGGGGATTTTCAGTCACAATTTTCTTCACTTTTGCGATGTTAACTTCAGTTGCAGACGTTGACGGCCTACCAGAGCGAGGCAAATCTTCCATCACATCTCGACCGCTTTTGAACGCTTTGAACCACTCATAAGTACGAGTTTTTGATAAAGTCGATTCACCGTAAGCCTTCTGTAACATTTTCAGTGACTCCGAACACGAAATTCCATTGGCGATGCAAAATTTAAGACAAACTATTGGTTCGATATTTTTGTCCATTATGAAATTCGCAATACACACTATATATGATATTACTAAAACCAGCACTGTATTTAATATAAATAACAGATGCAACTCAAACTCCGCGCCAAAATGGAAAACAGTTGTGCCAATCTAACAACTACAAAAAAACCAAAAATTTGAATTTGGAACCATAAACAAATCATCCATTCCCGATACTTTTTTGACTGAATGTATTATAAACGTGAAAGTTTGTGAGGATGTATGGTTGAACGGATGCTTCGTAATTTTTTGCGTGAAAGAGTAGGCTCTTTCACGCAAAAAAATATAAAACGAATCTGGATGTTTGGCACAGAGATAGAGAATACCCTGGAATAGCATCTAGGTACCCGTGGGATAATTTTGAACAAATACGCGGGCGGAGCCGCTTGCAAAAGCTAGTCTCCTTATAGTTTAACAAACCTCATTCAAGAATCGTTTATAGAAATAGAAATCATTTATTTGCCAATAATGTAGGTAACAAATAATGTAGAGTCCCGATACATTTATTTATGACATCATCATTGTGGAATATTGACACTGACAGCTCTTGATCGTAGTTTAGGGTTCTGATCGCGTTCAGTTTGATTGGTAAAATTCACCCTTCACCTACAAAGAAAGGCGAGTCTTTTAATACTTATTCTAACTCCGGACCCAGGTTAGTTGGAGCAAGGAAAACCTGCTCAAGTGGGGATTCATAGACAACTCCGCCTTGGAGTGTAAATGTGGTGCTTCCACAAACGATGGGACACTTAATATCGTGTCCAGCGTGTCCTGCCGTATGCACGTTGCAGGAACTGATGGACGCTAGTGATGGTGCCAAACACGTAACTCCGGCCCGAATTATGGGCTGAGTCCATTTAGATTGCCATCGACACGCTAAGAAGAAGACAGTAAACTGACAACCTTAATCTACCTGTTTGCAGTAAACGTTAAGTGCAAGTATCTATGTAACCAATGAACCAAGATCTAATTCTATATAGATTCATCTTCTTCTTTTCGTGTGGTTAGTGAATAACCTAGTGTCAGAGTTTTTATGCTGCCCATGGGCCTCTGACTTAGCTTAACATGCTGTTGAGAAATATCTCTTAGACATGCTGGTTTCCTCACAATGTTTTCCTTCACCGATTTGTAAGCATGAATTGATAATTATACAATATCTCTCAGACATGCTGGTTTCCTCACAATGTTTTCCTTCACCGATTTGTAAGCATGAATTGATAATTATACAATACGCACATTAATCTGTAAAATCAGAGGTGCGTGCTTGGGTTCGAACTCGAGACCTATGACTTAGCAGTCCGACGCGACGGTCACACCACTAGGCTATCTCTATATAGATAAGTATTTATATTAAAAATAGTGTGATATTATCTAAAACGGCAACAACAATAACCTTTGTTTCAAAATAAATTCCGTGACGCTTGATGTCTTGCGCAACCAACCACCAAAATCGAATCGATGTTTACTCAAACTCAAACTCAAAGTATTTATTTCAAATAAACCAATTACAGGCACTATTGAATTGTCAAGGTGTCGGTCAGTCAGAGAGATGAAGCTAGTGGCCCATTCCAAAGCAGTAGGTACCTATGGAGAAGAACGGGCAAGAAACTCCATGGACACTCTTTACTCATTACAATTAAAGCTAAACGAGTCCAAATAAAAACGTACCGTAACATTACGCTTTGTTTGCCGTAGAGTTAGACAGAGGTGGACGTATACAGGGTGAAATTGAATTCATGGGCAACATTTTAAGAGGTCATTGTACTCATCATTATAAAAAAACTGTGATTATGGGAACAAATATAAAATCCGGAAAAACTGTTATATAAATTACTAGCTGACCCGACACACGTTATCCTGTCTTAACTATGATACCTACCTTACCTACCCTACCTACCCTACCTACCCTACCTACCCTACCTACCCTACCTACCCTACCTACCCTACCTACCCTACCTACCCTACCTACCCTACCTACCCTACCTACCCTACCTACCCTACCTACCCTACCTACCCTACCTACCCTACCTACCCTACCTACCCTACCTACCCTACCTACCCTACCTACCCTACCTACCCTACCTACCCTACCTACCCTACCTACCCTACCTACCCTACCTACCCTACCTACCCTACCTACCCTACCTACCCTACCTACCCTACCTACCCTACCTACCCTACCTACCCTACCTACCCTAGCAAAAATGTGCAATAAAAATATTTTTCTCATACAAACTTTGCCACCCCTTGTAACCCTTTTAGGGGTTGAATTTCCAAAAAATAATATGCCTATGTCCTTCTCATGAATGCAAACTATCTACATACCAAATTTCAGCAAAATCGGTTGGGTGGTTTAGGCGTGAAAAGGGAACAGACAGACAGAGTTACTTTCGCATTTATAATATTAGTGTGGATGCCAATATGTAGAGAAACAGCTGCTTTTTTTTCGCGATTTCGGGTGTGTTCCCATAGTAAAAGTTGTTTATAATGATGAGTACAATGACCCCTTAAAATATTGCCCATGAATTCAATTTCATCCTGTATGAGGTCCCATTAAAATAGATAAACAAACTTTCAGAAATCATTCCAACCACGAAAATAAGGACATATAAAAATGAAAGATTATAAAATAAACGCTATAGATACTTACAAGAAGTGTGCAATGTACAGAGGCCAGCACATCAAGTTACCACAATCTGTCAAATTTCTTTGACAGTATTTCAACTTTATTTCAAAGTCATAAGGTTCATTTTTAATTGAGAAAATTTGACAGTAAGGGATAGCTTGATGTGCTGGCGTCTGTACCTACCCATAATGGATCAATCTGCCTAGCATTTTGCCAACTATGTTGGGAGCGGCTTCCAGTCTAACCGGATGCAGCTGAGTACCTGTATTTTGCATGGAGCGACTGCCTATCTGACCTCCACAACCCAGTAAACAGGTAATACGATACCCCTTGGTAGGACTGGCTGTCAGATTCTCGGGCTTCTGACGACCCGTAACGGCTATCAAAGATGCACAAATGACAGCCGGGACCAACGGCTTACCATGCTTTCCGAGGCACGGAGGAGTCTCGGTATGTAAAGATGGTCACCCATCCACGGCCAACCCCGGCAAGCATAGCTTAACCTGATGGATTGACCTGAGCGGCTGTTATTACTAAGCCACGAGCTCCTGGATAACATGTGTTTATTCTAATGTGCCGGCAATTTATTATTTTAGGACAAATTAAAATCACTTTGTGTTTTTTTTTGCTTGGATATCTTTGATTACACGTACTGAACGCTGCTGTATTATAATTTGCCCGTCTATATTAATGGGACCATAAAAAGTACACCCATATTGTATTTCAGCGGTTATGTTTAAGTACTAAAGAGTTACAACAACCTATATGACTTACATTTAGGACAAGGGGCTGGGGAAAATTATCAAGCGAGAAATACTCATATTATTAGGGCAAAATAATCCGTTGGTCGAAAATGTTATAAGAAAAGTACAAGGACGCATGCCACAAAAACAAGAGTGTACACAGTGTCTACACTAGTCAGCGCGTCAAGTTGCCCAAACTATCAAAATTCTTTGATAGTTTTTCAACTTTATTACAAAACCATAAGGTTCATTGTCAATTGGGAGAATTTGACAGTTTACTAACTGTACTTAGCAGTGTAAGTAACGTGGATATCGCAAACCTGTCACATTCACATTACCTATTTGAACTGAGTATTTAACGAAGACAGACAATCGGAAGATAGACAATTAATAAGACAATAGGTTGGAACACAATAACAGGAAGGCAGAAAGGGTGCAGACGAATAGAACTGATGTCTAAGGTACCGTAGATTTTCATTAAGCTAAGGTAAGTAGAACTGTTACAATTACAACAAGACGATTGTTGCATAATTAAGGCTTTTGTTATACATTGATTTTATTTATAAGATAGCTGTGTATATGTACTTATGGATTGATATGGAAAATGGTATACTTATATACAGAGTTGATACGACAGAGGGGCTTTCCTTTAAACTGCCTATAATAGGGACCATTTTCAAGCTCTGTACCAAAAATCAACAAAATAGGAGCAGTAGTTTAGTCGCAAATAATTTTTTATGTTTTTGCCCCGTTTGAACACGACGTGTCTTTCATAACAGCGCTCCGGCGCGCGCGGGTCGGTGCCGCTTTGTTACAAGGTCAGTTTTTAATTACAAAGGGTGGTTGCTTTTTAAAATTACTCTAATTTGTAAGCTATATAGTTTTATTTGAAAAAAAAACTCATTTTTGGTGCTTTTTATTTTTATACCGTATCGAATTAATACTCAACACGTATAGTATACGTTGTGTAATTTAAGTGATTTAATACCAGTGATGGCAATGTCCAGGTAAAAAGTTTGTACAGTCACGAGCACTAATATGTATGGGAAGTTTTCCGACTCCAACGAGGGCCAAGCCGCAAAGCTAGTAAGACAAAAATAGTAAAAATAATTTTGACAAGGTGACCACAAAGATCAGACCCAATAAGATCTACATCGTGTTCAACTGAATCAGTTGAAGTTTTTTTTGTTCGTGAATTTTGTTTGTGAATTCGTTGTTTAACTTTGACTTTGAATGGTACGGAACCCTGAGTTCGCGAGTCCGAATCGCACTTGACCAGTTTTTTTTAATATATTATGCACACTTGCTTTTCCAATTCACTGGTGACTGGTTAAAAAATAGAATGGAAGTAATGAGCTCAATTCAGGTACTTCTCCAATGGATCCACAATTATTTCTTCCGGACATCCAAGGAGTAATGAACGTGATCATATTTCTTAGCGGGAAGCTGGCTGGCCACGGTATTGCGAACACTATGGATGCCGTATAACTCTTTATTATTAGCTCAGGCAATCCTAACCCCTAATGTGTTGTTTGGAATGTGGGGTTTGGTAGAATATGTCGTAGTGGGCGACGTGACGTCAAAAAGGTCGATTTTTGCAACGTAAGTAATGTCGTTTTTGTTTATAATGTGCCTCAACATTGCTGTATTAAATAACGTTTAAAGATTTGGTTTGTTGTAAAGCTTAGATCTACTAACTACGACTACTAGTGGTTTTTGTAGTGGTAGTTGTAGAGGCGGTTTTAAAACTTGTTATCTTTTTTTACCGTGTCAACACCCCAAATTGTGACCGTTTCTTAGATATAGACTACTATTAAACTGATAATTTAATAGTAGTCTATATCTATACTACTATTAAATTATCAGTTTATAAAAAGGACAAAAATAAAGCGGGCAAACACGCTGCTTCTACAATTTACTAATTATACACAGTGTACTCACTAAGCAATTTGTCCTAAGTCTGGGCAGTGCTGACTAACTCGCATAAATGACCACTCTAATCTCAACATAACTCGTAGTGATGTACGCGAATATTAAATTTAGTGTGCTAATGATAAAAGTTGTTCCTTTACTTAGAGTATAGTTAGCTATGGCAAGATGTATGAACATTGAGAAAACTCAAGATATTTGGGTCAATTTTGAACACAACATTATCTGCCTAGCCTTTTCCCAACTATGTTGGGGCTTCCAGTCTAACCGGATGCAGCTGAATACCAGTATTTTACATGAAGCGAACGCTTATCTGACCTCCACAACCCAGTAACTGGGCATTACGATACCCCTTGGTAAGACTGGCTGTCAGATTTTCGGGTTTCTGACGACCCGTTACGACTGTCAAAGATGCACAAATGACAGCCGGGACCAACGGCTTAACGTGCTTTCCGGGGTACGGAGGAGTCTCGGTATGTAAAGATGGTCACCCATCCACGGCTAACCCTGGCAAGCGTGGCTGAACCTGATGGATCGACCTGTGCGGCAAGGAGCTTGTGGCTAAGTACAGACGCCAGCACATCAAGCTATCCCTAACTGTCAAATTTTCTCAATTAAAAATGAAGTTTATGTCTTTGCAATAAAGTTGAAATACTATCAAAGAAATTTGACAGATTGTGGTAACTTGATGTGCTGGCCTCTGTACTAATACTTAGCAACAAGCTTCTTTATTTTGAACACAAACATATTTAAATAACATCTTCTTCTTCTTATTGTGGTTAGTGACTAACCTGGTGCCAGAGTTTTTAAGCTGCCCATGGGCCTCTGACTTAGTTTCTCATGCTGTTGAGAAATATCTGTCAGACATGTTGCTTTCCTCACGATGTTTTCCTTCACCGCTTTTTAAGCAAGTGATTATTAATTTAAATAAAATTACTGTGTATGTATTTTTATTTTATTTGTATGTTGAGTATATTTTTTTTGTGTACTTATGTGTAAAATTTTATATTATATCAATTTTATGTTTTATTTTAACCTGCAAATATATGAATTATTATTATTAATATGAAGTGTGAGGGTGAGAATATTATTATATTTTATTTGTGTTATGTTGCTACTGCCTGCTTAAAAGGTGTTGTTTATTAAGTTTGTTTGTGAAATACAGTAACGTAATTATTTGTATACTTTACGTTAATAACTATAACGATTAAGTAACATGCTGTTATTTGTTGTTTCCTCATTTTGTTTTGTCTTTGATAGGTTGAGATTATGGAATGTAAATATTTAAATCAGTTTCATTACATTTGGATGCATTTGTTTTTGCGAATGCTTTGCTTACAAATAAAATAACATCACGCTTGAATACCTCTTGGGGTCTAGGCAGAGGTGTACCTTAGTACAGCCTGCTTTACTAGATATGTTTAAGTCCCATGTTATGAGGGACGCGGCAATTGCTACAATATTTATTTTGCACAATTCAATCAATATGCCTAGCCTTTTCCCAACTATGTTGGGATCGGCTTCCAGTCTAACCGGATGCAGCTGAATACCAGTATTTTTACATGGAGCGACTGCCTATCTTACCTCCACAACCCAGTGAGTATTGAGTAACTGCACAATTTTGCAAAAAAAATATTTTGCACAATTAACAGTATTTTACTATGCTCAGTGATGTTAAATAATTTATTATATTCGAATGCACAATTTCACCGTTTAGTAGATGCAACTCGCAACTCGATTATTTTCATTCATTTGAATAAATTAAATGCATTTTGTGAATTTCAGTCGAACTAAAAGTTATACGCAATTTTTGGATTTTAATTTTTCGTTACTAAACTTCAATTTAATTGGCCTATTGCCAAAGGTTTACTAATTTAATGGAAAAAAGTACCCGCCAACAATTCAATCAATTGATTCGTTCCAAACACGAAATACCAAATAGGTACACAATTCCAAATACAATAAAAAAAATACGAAAAAAAAACTACTCACCGTTTAATTACGGGTGATCGATTAAAACCGTCGACGTCACAAACTCCACAGAATGGAATGTAATTTAAAAACAAATGGTGTTCCAAAATCAAAATGATTTAAGTGATTCCTTCCCTTAGACCGTTCGATTCCTTGGAAGGTATGCGTTGACTGTGATCCTCAGTACTCCGTCGCCCCCTTTTATATGAACGGGGCTGTTATACAATGAGCGTAGGTTGAAAGCGTTATAATTTAGCCGTGATGTTTTAAATGTTTCATGTATAATATACTTTAGACTCTTAGTCGTGTTGTCAATGGTTTTAAACTGTATTATTGTTTAATTAGATGACATTTTACTTCATAATATATATTTTTTTAATTATAAGCTAAGATGATTTAAAAAAATATAGCTTATATCAAAAATGATTTTCCAACTTTTCCTCAATCTTTTTCTCAATGATTTTACGTGGAACTGTTCGGAGTTATAGAAAAATACAGGAAAAAAAAACAATAGGTAAGCATCGAGTATGATGCATTGCAAGTTGCAACTGTTTCTGAAAAACACACGAATTGAATGCGGGGAAAATGTAATCATGCTATTTTAACATGTTCAAACGTCTAAAGGGAGCGCTTGCACTTTCTTGCCACGCTGAGTATTGTTGATGATGTAGTTGATTTAGGAGCACAAAAACTCAGCAGTCGTAGTGCCCTCATCATAAACAATTACGAACATGCCTAGGACGAATGTTGAACTGAAAATCTTTCCCAACCCATTAGATGTTCGCCTATTAGAATAGAAAAGCATAGAACGTTTTTATTTCAAACCGGACTCCATAGGGATTGAATAGATAGGGGTATGAGAAGCCGTTTGCTGATAAGACCTCAACGATTTATACGGTTATTTTTATTGTCGTTTCGAGATAATTTTTCTCATGAACCTAGTTCATACGACATCTGAGGAGGTAATCACCCTAATAGCTTTCAGTACTACCTGCATTATCCTATTCAAGAACGCCTGTATTTGATCACACTTTTTAAATCTGTATAACGAGATCAAACAGTGACAGTAACCTCGTAATAATCCAAAATTATACAAGTTTAGTCTTTATCTGCTACAATTTTAGCATTTTTATACGTGGATTTAATTTCCGTTAGGTACCAATGTAGTAAGTTTCTGACCATCCAGCGGTCAATGCCATACATTACTAAGTATAAATAGTAATTAAGTAACCTATGTGAAATTGAAAATTTTCTCTTTGTCATAATTAACAACCACCTACGTAAAGCTTTTCAATTAAATTAAATCAGTAAAGTGACGCAGCGTAATTTTTCATGGCTTCATTTTTTAAATGACCATAATTTAAAATATGGCAGTGTTCTTTAACGAATGTCAACCTACAAATTAACTTCTTTGTAGTTTAACTTTATAATGACAGACAAGTTTAAAATTGTACCGTCCTTTCTCTATTTGTATAGTGCATTATTCGAATGAGTTAAAAAAGTATTAAAAAAAAATGCTTGTTCTTCTAACACAAAGGCAGTTAAACTAATCCTTACCCAACATATTATGTAGAAAAAAACTCAGTTTAAATAATATCCGCACATCTTATGGCACCATTATGGACGAGTCGCGGTCAACTTCGCACCGCGCTTGAAAACGTGAAGTACTCTAAAGACAGATTCAACCCTTTCGACACTCAATTTGGAAAGAATTAATGTGGAAAGTCTTTCTATTCCTTATACTTGTCCCAATATAGCATGAGTTAATAAATAAAAAAAAAAAAACTTTTTTTATATCATCACGCCTTGTTTCCTTAAAGGGCTAGGCAGAGGTGCACCCTTAATATATTCACCCACATTTCACCAGTGGTACAAGTCCCATGTCCTATTGTCATCAACTGGGCACAAATCCAGTCTCCGGGATGCTACTGAGAAATATCCTAATGGAAAACCCAATAACACTTTACCCGAAATAGGAATCGAAGCCAGGACCTCATGCTTAGCAGTATCGCTTGCGAGTAAAGAATAATATTATGTCATAATATTGACATACAATTATTATTCTATACTAATATTTTAAAGAGGAAAGATTTGTATGTATGTTTGTAACGAATAAACTCAAAAACTACTTAACGGATCTGGATGAAACTTGGCACAAAGATAGTTTGATTATAGTCTGGAATAGCATATAAGCTACTATTTTTATCCCGGAAAAGGGTACGGTTTTGGATAATTTCCTACATACACCCGGGCGAAGCCGCTGGCAAAAGCTAGTTTCTAAATATAAAAAAGAAGGTTTTACTCCTTAAATTTGAATTTCATTTAAAAATACAGTTCACCAGACGTGGTGTGTGTGTTCCGATATTTGCCGCTAAAAAGGACCAATAAAAAGGTACCTGTCTACCTACAACAACATGTTACGTTAAATTAATTTATATCTCGGTCAGTAGGGCTGTCAAAAGTATCCCATCCCTACATTTAGCATAAAAAATACTGTCTTTAAATAGGGATGACGACTAAAACTTTTTAGTCCATCAGCTAAATTTACAAAAAAATATTTGACACGTATTTTTTTTTTGTTTACCATAACAAAAGGATATGTCGATACATTGAGTTGACGTCACAATTTATACTTACTTGTGCTACGTCACAAGTAAGTATAAATTGTGACGTCAACTCAAGGCCCCACTCCCAAACTTTAATGAGATTTATCTACGGGATTTTTTAATAATATGATAAAGCATCTAATATTTTTTTATTATCAGACTGACAGACAGACCAAGGCATTATGCAAAGAAAAAAGAAATAAATTAATACCCCCATAAAAAAATGTTTTAGTTGTCCTTGACTTAACGCGCTTTTGTTTCTAACCAAACGAAAGAGGTAGAGAAACAAAATATCCTCCTTACGTCGGGTACCTTTAACCCGAGGGACTTTTAACTCGAGCCTTTAATTTGACGTCTTAAAACCGATAGTTGAATGAACGGAATGATTAGCGTATTACGTTGAACGAATGATATAAATACGCATAAACCAAAGAACTTGATCTTTACGCTCTATAAACGAGTAATTTTCCGCAAATTATCACGGTTTGATGTGTGTTGAAACATTACTCTGAAAATTGCAAATAACGTAGGAAAATTTGAATTTCACGGGCTACCCTTTTTTTTTTTTTTTTTTTTTTTTTTTTTTTTTTTTTTTTTTTTTTTTTTAAGGCTGGGAAATCATCCAATGACTGCTCCCGCTCTGGGTGGAGCGGAAGGGAGTGTCAGACTCTGTCGTTTCCCCCTTCAATTTCATAGACAATCGAAAATATTCAATCTTTTAGTGAAAATAGAAGGTTTGAGTGAAAAGTATGTACTTGTTTACTTCTTCTTTATTGTTTGAATAAGTAGCTGTAGTGGGCAGCCAATCAAGTCATTTATATTCGACGCTCCAAGTGTCCGTATGGATTAAGGAGCCATGTCTTATATTTAAATGCGGGTACTGCCAATATTTAGCAGTTCGGTCGCCAGCGCGTCAAGTAAAAACACTGTCAAACTATAAAACCGAGTGATTTTAAACCTTAAAATGTTGAAGTTAAGTTCAATATCAATTGAGAAAATTTGACAGTTTGTTGTAACTTGATATATGCTGGCGATTGTACATTATTAGAATTATTGTAGCCCAGATTCTGGAATTTGTAGCAAAACCCATCAAAATTACAGGTCGTTTTATATGAGTCCTCAATCCTGACGAGATCCGTTCAGGAGTTTTTGCAGGAGGAAGTAACAAACATACAAACACACACACTCACAAACTTTCGCCTTAATAATATTGGTGTGATACTTTGCACGTTCAACTATTTTTACACGAAGTACTAAATTATGTAACTACCCATACAATTTTAATATTGTAAAGGGAAATTGGTGAAGGAAAAAAACATGGTGAGGTAATCTGTACCCTAATTGCATAAACAGTAGCAATGACTTCCATATTGACAGTTCAACAATATTCATTGCGTTATTTACGTTGTTCTGCAAGCAAATATTTTGAACATATGAAGTAATGGGTTAGCAATATCTTTCAAAATGATTCGAATTGCTAGGAATTCTGTTTTATAATCCGGATTTTTAAGATGGATTTTTTGACAAAGCCGGATTTTCCAGATTTTTCTCGAAAATAAATAAATGTACCTATATTATTTTGTTAAGTAAGATGATTTTTTTTTACATTGTTTTTTTACACATTGAACTTGAACAATTTATTTAATTAGGTAGCTCGATGTGCTGGCGTTTGTACAAATTACTGTCCATAGTATTTTCTGGTATTTTTTTTTTTTAATAGGAAAATAGCATTAAAACCTTTCTTGTAGCAATACAAAGTATTTTTTGAATTTCTACACTAATGAGAAACAAAAAGATGCCTTTTCTACTTTGTAGTACCTACTTGGAACATTTGCATAATCACGGGAAATTGGTCCCTGTCCTGTCCCAGTCAAAAATTAGGGGGTAAGTAGAACAATGATTGTACGCACAACTTCTAAAATGATCCCTCGGTCTCTTTTTCAGTTATGCTGTGACGCATATTTTCAGAATCTTTATTTTTATTCTGAAACGGGTCTGTTTTTAATTTTTACGGGTCATGCGCCTTTTTTCATATTTGTAGGTACCTATGTACTAACTGACCAATGAATAGTATTATGAGGCGGTATGTCTAATCTAACATATCTACATAATATCACGCTTGTAATTCCCGAAGGTTAGACAGAAATGTACAGACGCCAGCACATCAAGTTACCCCAATCTGTCAAATTTCTTTGATAGATTTTCAACTTTATTACAAAACCATAAGGTTCATTTTCAGTTGGGATAATTTGACAGTTCTGTACCTAGAGCTTATTGCCATCAACCGGGCATAAATCCAGACTACGGGCCGCAACTGAGAAATTCCTGATAGAAAAACTGATTCCTAAAGGAAAAAACTTCCTAAAACACATTCGACGTAATTTTTTTTTTGTATTTTCAATGTTCGTCCACATTTACGTAACTTATTTTTCATTACGCAACTTGTAACCTTATCCATAAGAAAATACGAGTGTTCTTCAATTTAATTGTTGAGAGAAGGTTGACTTGTTTCTGCGGTCATTAACCTGGTTGGCCTATTTACATTTAATTTGAACAAATCTCATCTAGAAACATCTTCTAATTTTGCTCTAAGTTGCACACCACGGGCTTTTTTTTTCATTGAGGGTGGGAAATCATCAAATGACCCTATGCAAGCATTTATTGTATATTTCTATGTATGTAGTACAAATTGTTTATCTTTGATTAATTGAGCGATTTGAAGTCCGATGTAGCCACATACGAACTATGGATCACTCTGACGTCACGGAAACTCTGCATCGCGTAAGCAGAGTTTACCACGTGACTATACAGTCTGTAGTACTTTCAGGGGGTACTATACTTATGAAAATGAACAACTGTGACAATGGAACTATACCTGAAATCATGTAAAAAAGATGATGAAGATGTGTCCAGAACGTCATGAGAAGATTTATTCAGTTCTCGGACCCCCCCTTTCAAGGTTAAATATTTACCATTTTTCATGAATATTCAGAAAATTACGGGTGGTCATATGCCCATGGGTGACATTGTACCTATAGCCATCTAGATACACAAAACTTTCCTGACAACATTTTCCTCATTCCTCCGCATAATATGCCCATAACAACCGATTTCCACACAATTTTTCAGTCACCGGTATCACTTTCAGACTGCTTCTTATATACTCATTCCCTATTCTATCCATTTGCGTAACACCACTGTTCCCTCTTAGTATCTCACTTTTATGCAATTGCCTTTCATTCATTCCTTTTGTGGGCTTTTTTTTTTTAACTGGGATATTATCCAATCACTGCTCCCGCTCTGGGTGGAGCGGAAGGGAGTGTCAGACTCTTACTGACTAAAACCCATCCATGTTCCTTCCTTAGCCCTTTATGTTCCGGGGTAGCGGTAACCCTTTCGGACAATCCCGCTAATGTACATAATCAGCTTATAGTGTTCCCACTACTGGGACCCAGGACTCCTATCTTTGAGAGTGAACGGGCCCAGCACGGGTTGGAAGCTGTCACATGACATCGAATTTACGGTCCTAGGACATGCTGGTTTCCTCACGATGTTTTCTATCACCGTTTTGAAAGCGCGTTTTGAAACATAACTGCCAGAATGTGGATGTATAGAGGCCAGCACATGAAGTTACACCAATCTGTCAAATTTCTTTGATAGTTTTTCAACTTTATTACAAACGCATAAGGTTCGTTTTCAATTAGGAAAATTTGACAGTAAGTGATGCTTGATTTGCTGGCGCAGCTCATAAGTCAGAACCTTATCACTGGGCCAACACTGCTAACTATTTGAGGTTATTTGTTTGAAAAAATGTATTCTAATAATGGGCTAGCTGAACTTACCTCATAGCTTATGGTCATAAGTCAGCGGAATCTAGACTTTAAAACGCACTTATTACGATTCAATACTGTAAATGAGTAAGTTCGCTTATTAAGGTCGCGGTGAGGCTTTACAACGTGTTTAGAAACAAAATCACGTGCACTCATTGTTTTTGTTTAATCTAGAGGTTACATGGAGATTCTTTCTTCTCATTTTTTCATATACCTAATATTAAAAATTAAACTAAAACAAATATTTACATTTACGGCCTAAAATAGGTAAATAATAAATTAAATTATGTTGTTTGGTTTTTTTTCAAAATACGTGACATAATTAGGACACAATTTGGCTTTACAGCCCGACTTCACCCAGTGCTGGCCTACTTCTGGGTTCCCTCTTCTTTGCTCCTGGACTCCGGGCTCCACCTCCTGCAGCAATGTCCAGGTGCACTGGGACATCACTACATCTCTAGGGACCGTACAGCGTAGTCGATACAGCAAGGAGTTATTACGCCACCAACTTCCAAAATCCGGTCTGTAACTATGAAATTCCTAATGGAAAAACCCAACAACACTTTACTCAGAATTTATTACAGACATGAATATTGTAATTAAATTAACTTTGACATTCCTGTATGCTTATTTTAAACAATGTAATTTTTTTTTAGTTATAGCATTTGGGTTTTTTTGAGTTTGACATTTTTAATATTTATTTTGACATTTGTATTTGAATTTATTGACTTTTTCCCATCGTGACATAATTCAATTATTATTTAATTCGTAAAATTATGGCACAATCTAAATTTGCATGCTGAATTTAGTAGGCGGAATATGAAGTACTGTATATTGTGTTATGAGATCTGTGAGCACCATATTTCATGCAAATAAATTATATTATTATTATTATTACTCGACCTAGAAATCGAACTCAGGACCACACGCTCACGTGCTTGTGACCACTAGTCTAACGGTCACTCAAAAGAAAAACGTTACACAAAAACTCACTGCAAGAACTGTAAAACATCATTAATTACTGACCTTTCTATATCAAAACCCAATTTGTGACCTAATTTAAGTTGCTGAGACTAATTAATTATTGCAATAAACATCGAACGTGGCTTGGGAACAAACTGCGAGTGTATAGAGTTAATTAGGTATATCACCTGTTTCCAGACGAAACCCCACAATGCCATGCAGCACTTATCGAGTTGGGAGCAATCAAACTACATAGTTTGACTTATAGAATCATCTAGTGTGATTTGATTTGAACTGTGATGTAAGGTCTTTCGTTTTGCAATTTGAACCTTTTTGTCTTCGTCCTCAAAAAGATTCGGAACTTCTCAGTTCGACACGCATGAACGTATTTATGTTTAAGATCAGATCCATAGCATGTCGATGGCACAAAAAAAAAATTGTTTAGCACAAAATTCAGAAACGCGAATACCATTCGCCGTCGCTGCCATTAGGTCCTCACTTGTGCTGGTGGCATGCGGTGGAAGATATGAGGAGATAGGAGGTGAGCCATTGTCTGTTGAGAGACGCCGCATACGATATCCTGAGCCGTCCACGATCCCCCATGTGGAGGTTGTCCTTATGAATTTTTTTTAAGACAAGACCTGGGTTAAGTCTAATCTTATTTTTAATCAAAAATTAACGCTCCCGTGGGAAAAATTCTGGCTTCCACGTGGGCGAAGCCGCAGGCAAAAGTTAGTACTTAATAATTGCGAAAGTAACTCGGCCTGCCGCACGCCCTTCCGCCTTTTTCATGCCTTAATGGCTAATCTTTTGATTAATATTTAATCGATAATATACAGGTCTTCTACCGAAACTAAAATTCTTAATTTGTTGGCACACATGTAAAACAGATGACGTCAGCCACACATTTATGATTAGTTAACGCATTGAAGTGATCCTAATTAATACACTCACAGCGAACTAGTCTGCCTTATAATTATTTATTCTCATGAAATTGTTAATAACATAGATGTTATTTATGTCTATTTCTAGGATATGTATGGCAACACTGATGTTAATTTTCAACTAAATGAGACATGAATAGTTTTAATTTTTGTCAGTTTGATAAAATGTGGTATTTTTAAAACATCACAAAATATACCAGGGTGAGATTTTGAGTTTTAGTGAGATTAGGTATTGCTTTGACATTTTTGTTTAAATCTAACTGAAGGAATAATTATTAAAAGCCAGGGTTGCTTTACTGCAGGGCAAAGGCCTCCACTCCTCGCTATTCAAAACACCTCAAAACACTTCTTATTGAAGGAGTCCAACTCATCCCGCCATCCCCGTCTGGGTCAAGTAGAAAATATAAAAAAACTTACTAGTAACTTTACATCACTAAGTTCACTGTGCTACGCCGCACGTAGCGACTTATAGTCGCTAGGCTACTACGCCAGGCCTACGCCAAGCCTACGCGGCTACGCTGCCCGGCCTACGTAATTTTAGTCGACCTATTCACGAAGTTTAGAATGATTGGAAAAGAAGCATACCTGTATTTGTTCACAAATCTTATTTTTTTCATCATTAAGAAAGATGATGTAGATGTGATAATGAAACAATGTAAGTCATATTTTTTTCTTGAAGGCAATTTAAGGTAGCTTTGGTAATGCGTAATGCCTGCTCCGGGGTGAATCAACCTACGGTTGGTGAAAAATAAAACTAGCTTCTTCATGAGGCAAAATTATTGGTTACAGGTGTGAATCAATACTTATCTATACTAATACTAATATACTAATACTAATAATATTATAAAGAGGTAAAATTTGTAAGTTTGTATGTAGGGGGTAATCTCCGGAACTAATGATCCAATTTCAAAAATTTGTTCACTGATAGAAAGCTACATTATTCCTGAGTGCTATAGGCTATAAATTATATTTATATCATACATATTAGCCGAGCTATCGCAATTTTCGTCTAGCAAGTCGGAAAAAAATACCTCCGAGAACAGAATTATTTGCATGCGCTGCCTAAACAGTTACAGTATATCGCAATTTTCCGCGGACGAACTCGCGGGCAGAAGCTAGTTTGATATTACGGAGTACATAAATTCACACTTAATTGAAGAATTTTCCAGATTTTTCTCGAAAATAAATAAATGTACCTATATTATTTTGTTAAGTAAGATGATTTTTTTTTACATTGTTTTTTTACACATTGAACTTGAACAATTTATTTAATTAGGTAGCTCGATGTGCTGGCGTTTGTACAAATTACTGTCCATAGTATTTTCTGGTATTTTTTTTTTTTAATAGGAAAATAGCATTAAAACCTTTCTTGTAGCAATACAAAGTATTTTTTGAATTTCTACACTAATGAGAAACAAAAAGATGCCTTTTCTACTTTGTAGTACCTACTTGGAACATTTGCATAATCACGGGAAATTGGTCCCTGTCCTGTCCCAGTCAAAAATTAGGGGGTAAGTAGAACAATGATTGTACGCACAACTTCTAAAATGATCCCTCGGTCTCTTTTTCAGTTATGCTGTGACGCATATTTTCAGAATCTTTATTTTTATTCTGAAACGGGTCTGTTTTTAATTTTTACGGGTCATGCGCCTTTTTTCATATTTGTAGGTACCTATGTACTAACTGACCAATGAATAGTATTATGAGGCGGTATGTCTAATCTAACATATCTACATAATATCACGCTTGTAATTCCCGAAGGTTAGACAGAAATGTACAGACGCCAGCACATCAAGTTACCCCAATCTGTCAAATTTCTTTGATAGATTTTCAACTTTATTACAAAACCATAAGGTTCATTTTCAGTTGGGATAATTTGACAGTTCTGTACCTAGAGCTTATTGCCATCAACCGGGCATAAATCCAGACTACGGGCCGCAACTGAGAAATTCCTGATAGAAAAACTGATTCCTAAAGGAAAAAACTTCCTAAAACACATTCGACGTAATTTTTTTTTTGTATTTTCAATGTTCGTCCACATTTACGTAACTTATTTTTCATTACGCAACTTGTAACCTTATCCATAAGAAAATACGAGTGTTCTTCAATTTAATTGTTGAGAGAAGGTTGACTTGTTTCTGCGGTCATTAACCTGGTTGGCCTATTTACATTTAATTTGAACAAATCTCATCTAGAAACATCTTCTAATTTTGCTCTAAGTTGCACACCACGGGCTTTTTTTTTCATTGAGGGTGGGAAATCATCAAATGACCCTATGCAAGCATTTATTGTATATTTCTATGTATGTAGTACAAATTGTTTATCTTTGATTAATTGAGCGATTTGAAGTCCGATGTAGCCACATACGAACTATGGATCACTCTGACGTCACGGAAACTCTGCATCGCGTAAGCAGAGTTTACCACGTGACTATACAGTCTGTAGTACTTTCAGGGGGTACTATACTTATGAAAATGAACAACTGTGACAATGGAACTATACCTGAAATCATGTAAAAAAGATGATGAAGATGTGTCCAGAACGTCATGAGAAGATTTATTCAGTTCTCGGACCCCCCCTTTCAAGGTTAAATATTTACCATTTTTCATGAATATTCAGAAAATTACGGGTGGTCATATGCCCATGGGTGACATTGTACCTATAGCCATCTAGATACACAAAACTTTCCTGACAACATTTTCCTCATTCCTCCGCATAATATGCCCATAACAACCGATTTCCACACAATTTTTCAGTCACCGGTATCACTTTCAGACTGCTTCTTATATACTCATTCCCTATTCTATCCATTTGCGTAACACCACTGTTCCCTCTTAGTATCTCACTTTTATGCAATTGCCTTTCATTCATTCCTTTTGTGGGCTTTTTTTTTTTAACTGGGATATTATCCAATCACTGCTCCCGCTCTGGGTGGAGCGGAAGGGAGTGTCAGACTCTTACTGACTAAAACCCATCCATGTTCCTTCCTTAGCCCTTTATGTTCCGGGGTAGCGGTAACCCTTTCGGACAATCCCGCTAATGTACATAATCAGCTTATAGTGTTCCCACTACTGGGACCCAGGACTCCTATCTTTGAGAGTGAACGGGCCCAGCACGGGTTGGAAGCTGTCACATGACATCGAATTTACGGTCCTAGGACATGCTGGTTTCCTCACGATGTTTTCTATCACCGTTTTGAAAGCGCGTTTTGAAACATAACTGCCAGAATGTGGATGTATAGAGGCCAGCACATGAAGTTACACCAATCTGTCAAATTTCTTTGATAGTTTTTCAACTTTATTACAAACGCATAAGGTTCGTTTTCAATTAGGAAAATTTGACAGTAAGTGATGCTTGATTTGCTGGCGCAGCTCATAAGTCAGAACCTTATCACTGGGCCAACACTGCTAACTATTTGAGGTTATTTGTTTGAAAAAATGTATTCTAATAATGGGCTAGCTGAACTTACCTCATAGCTTATGGTCATAAGTCAGCGGAATCTAGACTTTAAAACGCACTTATTACGATTCAATACTGTAAATGAGTAAGTTCGCTTATTAAGGTCGCGGTGAGGCTTTACAACGTGTTTAGAAACAAAATCACGTGCACTCATTGTTTTTGTTTAATCTAGAGGTTACATGGAGATTCTTTCTTCTCATTTTTTCATATACCTAATATTAAAAATTAAACTAAAACAAATATTTACATTTACGGCCTAAAATAGGTAAATAATAAATTAAATTATGTTGTTTGGTTTTTTTTCAAAATACGTGACATAATTAGGACACAATTTGGCTTTACAGCCCGACTTCACCCAGTGCTGGCCTACTTCTGGGTTCCCTCTTCTTTGCTCCTGGACTCCGGGCTCCACCTCCTGCAGCAATGTCCAGGTGCACTGGGACATCACTACATCTCTAGGGACCGTACAGCGTAGTCGATACAGCAAGGAGTTATTACGCCACCAACTTCCAAAATCCGGTCTGTAACTATGAAATTCCTAATGGAAAAACCCAACAACACTTTACTCAGAATTTATTACAGACATGAATATTGTAATTAAATTAACTTTGACATTCCTGTATGCTTATTTTAAACAATGTAATTTTTTTTTAGTTATAGCATTTGGGTTTTTTTGAGTTTGACATTTTTAATATTTATTTTGACATTTGTATTTGAATTTATTGACTTTTTCCCATCGTGACATAATTCAATTATTATTTAATTCGTAAAATTATGGCACAATCTAAATTTGCATGCTGAATTTAGTAGGCGGAATATGAAGTACTGTATATTGTGTTATGAGATCTGTGAGCACCATATTTCATGCAAATAAATTATATTATTATTATTATTACTCGACCTAGAAATCGAACTCAGGACCACACGCTCACGTGCTTGTGACCACTAGTCTAACGGTCACTCAAAAGAAAAACGTTACACAAAAACTCACTGCAAGAACTGTAAAACATCATTAATTACTGACCTTTCTATATCAAAACCCAATTTGTGACCTAATTTAAGTTGCTGAGACTAATTAATTATTGCAATAAACATCGAACGTGGCTTGGGAACAAACTGCGAGTGTATAGAGTTAATTAGGTATATCACCTGTTTCCAGACGAAACCCCACAATGCCATGCAGCACTTATCGAGTTGGGAGCAATCAAACTACATAGTTTGACTTATAGAATCATCTAGTGTGATTTGATTTGAACTGTGATGTAAGGTCTTTCGTTTTGCAATTTGAACCTTTTTGTCTTCGTCCTCAAAAAGATTCGGAACTTCTCAGTTCGACACGCATGAACGTATTTATGTTTAAGATCAGATCCATAGCATGTCGATGGCACAAAAAAAAAATTGTTTAGCACAAAATTCAGAAACGCGAATACCATTCGCCGTCGCTGCCATTAGGTCCTCACTTGTGCTGGTGGCATGCGGTGGAAGATATGAGGAGATAGGAGGTGAGCCATTGTCTGTTGAGAGACGCCGCATACGATATCCTGAGCCGTCCACGATCCCCCATGTGGAGGTTGTCCTTATGAATTTTTTTTAAGACAAGACCTGGGTTAAGTCTAATCTTATTTTTAATCAAAAATTAACGCTCCCGTGGGAAAAATTCTGGCTTCCACGTGGGCGAAGCCGCAGGCAAAAGTTAGTACTTAATAATTGCGAAAGTAACTCGGCCTGCCGCACGCCCTTCCGCCTTTTTCATGCCTTAATGGCTAATCTTTTGATTAATATTTAATCGATAATATACAGGTCTTCTACCGAAACTAAAATTCTTAATTTGTTGGCACACATGTAAAACAGATGACGTCAGCCACACATTTATGATTAGTTAACGCATTGAAGTGATCCTAATTAATACACTCACAGCGAACTAGTCTGCCTTATAATTATTTATTCTCATGAAATTGTTAATAACATAGATGTTATTTATGTCTATTTCTAGGATATGTATGGCAACACTGATGTTAATTTTCAACTAAATGAGACATGAATAGTTTTAATTTTTGTCAGTTTGATAAAATGTGGTATTTTTAAAACATCACAAAATATACCAGGGTGAGATTTTGAGTTTTAGTGAGATTAGGTATTGCTTTGACATTTTTGTTTAAATCTAACTGAAGGAATAATTATTAAAAGCCAGGGTTGCTTTACTGCAGGGCAAAGGCCTCCACTCCTCGCTATTCAAAACACCTCAAAACACTTCTTATTGAAGGAGTCCAACTCATCCCGCCATCCCCGTCTGGGTCAAGTAGAAAATATAAAAAAACTTACTAGTAACTTTACATCACTAAGTTCACTGTGCTACGCCGCACGTAGCGACTTATAGTCGCTAGGCTACTACGCCAGGCCTACGCCAAGCCTACGCGGCTACGCTGCCCGGCCTACGTAATTTTAGTCGACCTATTCACGAAGTTTAGAATGATTGGAAAAGAAGCATACCTGTATTTGTTCACAAATCTTATTTTTTTCATCATTAAGAAAGATGATGTAGATGTGATAATGAAACAATGTAAGTCATATTTTTTTCTTGAAGGCAATTTAAGGTAGCTTTGGTAATGCGTAATGCCTGCTCCGGGGTGAATCAACCTACGGTTGGTGAAAAATAAAACTAGCTTCTTCATGAGGCAAAATTATTGGTTACAGGTGTGAATCAATACTTATCTATACTAATACTAATATACTAATACTAATAATATTATAAAGAGGTAAAATTTGTAAGTTTGTATGTAGGGGGTAATCTCCGGAACTAATGATCCAATTTCAAAAATTTGTTCACTGATAGAAAGCTACATTATTCCTGAGTGCTATAGGCTATAAATTATATTTATATCATACATATTAGCCGAGCTATCGCAATTTTCGTCTAGCAAGTCGGAAAAAAATACCTCCGAGAACAGAATTATTTGCATGCGCTGCCTAAACAGTTACAGTATATCGCAATTTTCCGCGGACGAACTCGCGGGCAGAAGCTAGTTTGATATTACGGAGTACATAAATTCACACTTAATTGAAGAGTGCAAACAGCCTGGTAATTGACCCCCATGATAATGAGACAAACCTGTGTTACAGGGGGTCAACCACCTAAAATAATACTGCTATAAGCGATGATAGTGGACTACGGGGGCCATCAGTCCGTCCATTATAAGTTACAAATTAATAATATGCATTTTTGTGTAACTTATACAATTAATTTTGGTTATAGAAACAGGGAAGAAGGACGTAGTAGGGGTCATAATTCATTCTTCTTCTTCTTTTCGTGTGGTTAGCTACTAACCTGGTGCCAGAGTTATTATGCTGCCAATGGGCAAAAAAAAAGATTCATTGTAAATAAAGAAAAGAGGAACGTCTATCACAGCATTCTGATTATTTTGAGAAAAAAGATTGAAAGAAACAGAACTTCAAAATGCGGCTCCATTCAAGTGCGCTCTTACACCTTCTAGAAAATCGTCTATATCAATATGAAGTGGTTGTTAATGATCTACAAGGATAGCTTCTAATCTTCTAATCATTCCGTGGAGTATAATTAGTGACATTGTACGCGTTATATTAATTAATAACTGTGGCAGGGCTGATATCCCTTTAGAGAGTACGTAAGAAAGTTGAAGTACCATCTTACACTGTAAGGTAGGCATAAGTTTTGGGTGCATGTAGTTTAATGTTTATGCGAATGGCCCATTTAGTAGGCACACAAGTGTAATTGTATAAGGATAGTAATAGCATAATAAAACTATGTCCCTAAGTGCAATCGAGACTACCGTTTGGTCTAGTGGTCATGAGATCCTGGGTTTGATTCCCAGGTCGGGCAAAATGTTACGGGGTTTTTCCGTCTAGAATTTCTCAGTAGCAGCCCGGAGTCTGGTTTTGTACCCGGTTGATGGCATTATGCTGCTCGCCTCCTATTACATGGGACTCAAATTTTACTGGCGAAATGTGGGTGTACTGTAGGTACACCTCTGCTTAATTCTTCGAGGATTACAGGCGTGATGGTATGCTATGTAATGTACTCTGTTCTTTCTCCGGATCGGTACAAGATATATAAGGTGACTGGTAATTAAAAAAAGTAGGTATACAAAAAAAGTTTCATTGGGAAAGTTGATTGTAATCATGAGGACAATCACGTGTTTAAATATCAGTCACTAATTACCAGCCATCTTATATAAGTTAAGCTTAAGCTCATTTATCACCACGCTTGCTCACGACTTGTTGGCGATTTTAGACTTTTATTAAGTAACTGCTGGCTTTCGCTAGCAGCTTCGACCGCACAAAAAATAAAAAGTACTACTCTGTTAAGAAAGTACCGGGAAAAGATCAATAATACACAAAATGTCTGTTATTCATCCAAATTTATTTTATCACCTTCAAAGTATGCTCCTTTAGAAATGATACACTTGCGCCAACGAATAATCCATTCATCAAAACATTTTTTAAACGCTGCTTCCGGAATTGAGTTCAGTTCTCGCCGCGAATTCTCCTTTATGTCTTCTATCGATTGAAAACGGGTGCCACGAAGTGGTAATTTGAGTTTAGGAAAAAGAAAAAAGTCTGCAGGAGCCATATCTGGTGAATATGGTGGTTGCTGGATGGTATTTGTTGAGTGTTGGGTCAAAAATTCGTTCACAATGATAGCCTTGTGTGAAGGCGCATTGTCGTGGTGCAAAATCCAAGAATTTTCTTTCCACAAATCTGGCCTTTTTCGTCGAATTTGCTCTCTTAAACGCCGCATAACGCTCAAATAATATTCTTTATTTACCGTTAGACCTTCAGGTAAGAATTCAGAGTGCACAACACCGCGATAGTCAAAGAAAACAGTTAACATGACTTTGACTTTTGATCGATTTTGGCGTGGTTTTTTCGGTTTCGGTTCAGTTGGAAGGCGCCATTCCGAAGCTTGTTGACTAGTTTGCATGTCAAACTCGTAAACCCACGTCTCGTCACCAGTAACAATGCGTTTCATGAATGTTGGGTCCGAACTGACTCGTTCTAGCATGTCCTCAGCGACTTTCATGCGATTGAGTTTTTGGAGAAAATTCTGATCTTTTGGGACTAGCCGAGCAGCAACATGTTTCATACCCAAATGATTAGTTAAAATGGTACGGATCGACTCGTGAGATACAGAAAGTTCTGCGGCTATCTCTCTCAGAGTTGAACGGGGATTTTCAGTCACTATTTTCTTCACTTTTGCGATGTTAACTTCAGTTGCAGACGTTGACGGCCTACCAGAGCGAGGCAAATCTTCCATCACATCTCGACCGCTTTTGAACGCTTTAAACCACTCATAAGCACCGTAAGCCTTCTGTAACATTTTCAGTGACTCCGAACACGAAATTCCATTGGCGATGCAAAATTTAAGACAAACTCTTTGTTATATATTTTTGTCCATTATGAAATTCGCAATACACACTATATATGATATTACTAAAACCAGCACTGTATTTAATATAACAGATGCAACTCAAACTCCGCGCCAAAATGGAAAACAGTTGTGCCAATCTAACAACTACAAAAAAACAAAAATTTGAATTTGGAACCATAAACAAATCATCCATTCCCGATACTTTTTTGACTGAATGTAGCCCATATCCTTCCCAAGGGTAAAAACTTCCGCCCCTTATTTAACCTTTTATGGTGGGATTGTCCTAAAATCAGCCCACTTCATTTAACTCAATCCAAATAAGGTACTCCTCTTTTCTTTTTTTATATATTTTTTTTAATTCCTCGCAGCTGACGTCTCCTACGCATAAACTACCTCTGTGCTCATACTCTACTAAATTTCATCTTCGTAGGTCCAGTATTTTTTGAGATTTCATAATTAATCAGTGAGTGAATGAGTGAAATTTTCATTCATTGCGTTGCGTGAACTGCCAAAATGAAGCCATTCCCACTGTAAGTGTGTTACACAGTTACCCTACTGCTTTTTTGAAATATTTTCATTCACTGATCAGAATCAGAATGATTTATTTGTAAACTTAGGTCAAATTACAATAGTTTGCGAGATGTTACAGATAAATAGATCCTCGATGTTTTGTCCAGAGGCGTACAAATATTATTCAATTCAAATGTGAATGATGTCAATGAAGTCTAACTTAAACTCAGAATGCTATTTTAACGCACCCGAATAACATGGTCCCAAAATGTATTTTTCAGTCGTTCACTCAGAAACCTTGACTCAGTGTAAAACCGATTTAAAAAGTTATTTAACTCCACCCACTAGAAAGATAAGCTAAAAAGAAAGATGAACTTGACATCAGCAAAACGAAATATTTTGGTCCACCGGAAAAGTATTTCGTGGACGGGACATTTCTACAAAATAATTTCAGAGGCTTCGACCTTTAAGTAACCTATCATTTCTCCAATTAAGTCCTTTAGCTAAAAATTAATTGACAAATCGTTGCTTTCGAAATCATTCATTCGCAAACTGTTTTGTAACCATGAATTAACTCTTTTATGCCTCTTTAATTTACTTCGGCCTAATTAGTGCCTTTTTATAGCAGTGATAGCCTAGTGGTGTGAGCGTTGGACTGCCAAGATTTTGGTCTCGAGTTCGAAACCAAGGCAGTTTTCGGATTCATGTGCGGATTGTAAAATTATCACTTGCTTAAATAACGGTGAAGTTAAACATCGTGAGGAAACCAGAATGCCTGAGAGATATTTCTTAACAGCATGTAAAGCCAAGTCAGAGGCCCATGGGCAGCATAAAAAATCTGACACCAGGTTATTCACTAACCACACGCAAAAGAAAAGAAGGGTACCTTATTTGGATCGAGTTAAATAAAGTGTGAGTGCAGTGGGCTATTAATTATGTACTGATGATGGCGATGAAGATTGAGTGCGTGTAACATAACAACTATATTAGGAATAATTATGCAATTGCAGTTCTTTTTCAGTTTCCACACACTAAAAAGGTGTGCCTTTTCATACCTTAGACTTAACCCTTTTTTTGTAGGCGTTAACGCCAACGTAAATATCAAATTATATGCAGTTGACCTTAGCTTTAGAGATGTCACGTGACTCCTAATATCAAATCCATAATTTAAAAACTCAATTATGGACCCCGTCGGGCACAGCAAAAAATGGTAGGAGAGAGGATGCTTTAAATTAACTTACATCTTAATGAAATCGAATAATATTATCATATTAGGGATTTTTTATACCTACACTAACTGACCCGACAAACGTTGTCCTGTCTTAACTACCCTACCCTACCTACCCTACCTACCCTACCTACCCTACCTACCCTACCTACCCTACCTACCCTACCTACCCTACCTACCCTACCTACCCTACCTACTTTTCCTGGCTCTAAGCTACCTCCTCACGAATTTTCAGCCATATCGGTAAAGCCGTTCTTGAGTTATAAACCGTGTAACTAACACGACTTTCTTTTATATTATAGATATGATTCTTTATACTCGTATTTTATCATTAAAATATTAATATATATTTTATTTATTTATTTATTGAGAATGGTTTATTGTGTCTTCTTTTTTGATTGCTTCAGGTAAATTGTTATACATTTTTAAGGACATTACGTACTCAGAGATATATACCACATTGTACGACTGGTGACACGTCTTAAGCTACTCTTATACAGTTCATTGATCCACATTAATATCCTCACGAGCACTTAGACAGAAAGTAGTTCATAACCTGTAACTTCGCTAATGAGAACCTTAAACACAACACCTTACTAAAAACTTCTCCATTTAAGAGCCCAAGGGAAACAGAAGTTCTCTAGCATACCAGTAAGTATAATTTAATTCCATTTGAGGTGGGCGAGGAACCACGAGACATTTGCATTTTGTAAAAAAAAAAAGTTTAAAAGAGTAGAAAAATAATCTTCGTCCCCTAGCGAATTACCCACTAATTCGTCGATCAATTTACATTGAAATTCGGCCCATTCCCTTAACTGTTATTGTTGTTTTAATCCTTAAGGGCAGGATCGTCACTTTGTGAGACGCAAAAGGTCTGCCTCTTATTATTCATAAAATAATTATTCCCGGAACATTTTTTTAACGTTTTATAGTACTTCCCTAGTAGAAAGGTGTTCGCCCAGTATAATCTATACAAATAAAAAATATTGAATAGTCTGATCTGATAGTAATGACGAAATAACAGCCTTTTACTTAATGCATAGGAAAGTAAGTATAACCGCAAATACTTACATTCCCATGCAATTAATAAAACATTGTTATTTTTTTGCATTTAGTAAACAACTGTAACTTAGAACAAAACATCTATTAAAAAAAAAACATTGTTTTTCTGTCTTTTTATTCCGGCTAATCTCCCAAACAGCTTGACTGATTTTGACGGGACTTTCACTGATCGATATCTGATGATACTAGTAAGAGAAGAATTGGGGACCACGCGGGGGAAGGCGTAGGCAGCAGCTAATTCAAGTTAAGTCTGTTTAGGAAACAATGGATTGCGACGATGCGAAACACGCCGAATTATTTTGCAGTTGTCTTCTTCTTCTTCATTTCGTTTCGATAGTAGAAACTTTCTCTCCATGATTTTATATTAAATGAGCCCAGTAGGTTGCCACATTGATCGCGCTAACAGTGGCCATTGTTTAGGGCATTCGAGGTGTAGGTGAATGGGCACTACGTACACTCCAGCTAGTTGTTAGGTTAGGTAAGAAGCATCGCATTCGCACTGGATGTCAGTAATACCCCACTTCGACAAATTTTGTAGTTTTGGTTTGACTTAATGAATGTGGGTTAAGCATTACTACCTTAATAACTAGTGAACCAATAAAAACACTTAAAGCATGTATACAAATTTAAAATATCGTTCAATTTCTTTCAATCATTTGTAAATGACAGAAACTTAAAAATCACACAAAACAGATATAAATCAATCTGCCTTGCTTTTTCCCAACTAGGTATGTTGGTGTCGACCAGTCTAACCGGACGCATCTGAATACCAGTATTTTACATGGAGCGACTGCCTATCTGACCTCCACAACCCAGTCACTAACTGGGTAATAAGAGGTATCTCTAGAGGTATCTTGGTAAGACTGGCTGTCAGACTTAAAAATAAATATAAATACCTACTTAGGCTAGCTAGGTCATGTAAATAAAAATAAATGTTGTAATTGAATTTAAATAACTGTAATAATAAATGTAATAATTTAAAATTTATAAAATTTTAAATTATCTATTACATAGTTAACCTATGATACAAGTTGTTTCTAAAAGTATATCAATATCAAACACATTCCTACAACTTTTGTTTCAAGGACCGTCAGATCGGTTACTGATGTTCGCTCGTTAGTAATAGATAATAAAGTATTTCACTTACACACCCTTGTAATTTATTTAATGTGGTCAATAATTGCGGTACACGGTGTAACTTCAATGGGTGACTACTGAATGAATACATAAATAAACATGTAAAAAGCGAATAAAAATTTGAAAACCTCGGGCACAAACAAAAACTCTAAAAGTAAACAAATAAAATATTATAAGTTGTACAGACGCCAGCACATCAAGCTATCCCTAACTGTCAAATTTTCTCATTAAAAAATGAACCTGTCTTTGTAATAAAGTTGAAATAATATCAAAGAAATTTCACATATTGTGGTAACTTGATGTGCTGGCCTCTGTACGTAATGGCTACTGAAAACTTCAAACAAATGAGGCTTGAGTATAGCCAACAAACCCAAGAACAATCTCGGTCAAGTCACCTTTCAAACAAATCCAAAAAAGATCAAAATCGGTTCAACCGTTTGGGAGCTACGATGCCAGAGACAGACACACAGATACCTGCACACGTTAAACTTATAACACTCCCCTGTTTCTATCAGGGGTTGATTGAACAGAGAATTATTGTACAGTCGCCAGCACATCAAGCTACCAAAATACATACAAACTGTAAAATTTTGTAAATCGATTTTTAACTTAACAGCCAACGTTTCATATCATTTGGAGACATTTGACAGTTCGGTATAACTTGATGCACTGCATGTATTTCTAGCTATTTCCATAATCTAAAATCTAGCAAATAAAGTCAAAATGTTGTATTGATGATTTTAATGATAATACATTTCTGTAAATACGTACTTGCTACAGCCGCGACTCATATTTTAAATAACATACAATTTATTACCCGCAAATTGCAAAAAAATTTTTTTTTTTTAATTTCGCGGGCTGCTCTATAGGTTTTACCTTTAGTAAGAGCAATCCGCCAATAATTAATAATTAGCGACGAACAAAGTGAATTATCTACCTGCTTACAAAGGTATGTTTTGTTTGATACTCTCCCAAAATAGCATCGTTACAGGGCTAGTCAAAGGGAAGAAACAATTCGGCAATAAAAGAGAAACACAGACGTTGACAAAGAGCGAAATAATCTTCTATTTGAAATGGATACCGCTGTTACGTTCAAAGGGAGCACCGAATCTCTAGGCTTCGCGTTGGCTGAATCTGTTGTCATTATTTTGACATCTACCACCTACGATAATAAATATCCAGTTGCAGACAACACACGAGCTTTAAGACCATAGAACCTTGTAGATTTGAGGTCAAAACACATAGCCTACTAAGGATTTACAGACAAACTAGCTTCTGCTCGCGGCTTCACCCGCGTGGATTGCGGAAATCATCCCACGGGAACGTACTAAAGGGATAAATTTGATCCAGGTTATAATCTATCTCTGTGCCAATTTTTATCCAGATACGTTAAGTAGCTTTAATATTTGCGTAGAGAAGTAAGAAACACACACACGTCAAATACTTATTTCGTTTTCCAAAAGGGTTCCGTCGCCAAAAGTGACACAAGTGACCACTGACCTAGCCTATCAATATTGTTGTTTTGTAAACCGAACGTTAGTGGGTACGTGTTACGTACTAGGTACGCAATATTAGGCGTAGACTACGGACGTCACTTCAGGTTTCACGTTTCATTTTTACCGATGTTTACTTCAGTATAGATTTATTAATATCAAAAGCTTTGTTGTGCTCCTGCGTAGTATTGTTACCGAAGAATGTCATTATTTTTATGTTAGTGGATAGCACGTGTTTCGCCATGACATGTATGTGCCTAATATATACATCTTATTTTATATATAAAATTCTCGTGTCACAATGTTAGTTACCATACTCCTTGAAAACGACTTGACCGATTTTTATGAAATTTTATATGCATATTCAGTAGGTAGGGTAAGTAGGGTAGGTGGGGTAGGCAGGGTAGGTAGGTAGGGTAGGTGGGGTAGGTAGTTAAGGTAAGGTAGGTAGGGTAGGTAGAGTGGGAAGGGTAGGTAGGTGTCTTAGTTATGGCAGGACAACGTCTGTCAGGTCAGCTAGTTAATATCTATAACTCCTATACCTTCTACCTGTGTCTTGTAGCTAAAGGTCAAGGTCGGGAAGGGCAGCTAGGGACAGCATGGATTCTGCCCTTCCCGACCACCCCCTCTACCAGGCAAGTCCGGTGGAAATACAAACTGGTGTTCTCAAAAAAAAACAAATTGTAGCTCTTCTCCTGACCGCTGACGAACTCTGTAGGTATTGCAAAGGTTTCAAAGAATTCGCAAAAGGTACACCGTCGAACGTAATCGAAAGTTTTTTAATGGCATTAACGTATTTCTCAAAATCAATCAATGAGAAGAATACAATTTTCACCTTTATATTATTGAATCTCAATAGCAAATTAAAACGTGTTCCTTTGACCTACAATTTAACACCCACTTTACTTTTAAACACGTGATAGATGAAACACGGTGCCGAGGACGTAGAGAATGCGTCTTCAGTAATAAATAGCTCTACTTAGTGCAATTACCTAGCTCTGAGCTTTGTTAATCTGGTCCTTCGGGGCAAACGGATGTTGGAAGGTGCAACAATATGCGTTCGGTTCGCGCACTTGGGGGTAGGCAGGTATATCGTGTCGAAAGGTGTCGTGTATCGGCGATTCCGCGGAAGGCTACGCGACACCACGCAGCGCAATACGACGCCGCGCCGTCACTTCGTGTACAATAGTTTTTATTTTTGTTTTTTTATAAATATGTATGATACTCTGTAAGGTATATTATGTTATGGGCTACCTGAAATAAATGATTATATTATTATTATTATTATGTCGACCTAGAAATTTTAAGTTATTCAACATCAAGACTGAAATCCTGAAATCCTCCAAATGACAAGGTAACTACTATCCACACGTATTTACCATTATTTTTTGTTGGCCAGTTTCAGAAAATGCTCAAAAATATACGGAGCCTGAATATTCTCCTTTGAGTTGGAAATAACATGACATAATATCACGCCTTGTTTCCCCAAAGGGCTAGGTAGAGGCACACCCATAAAAACAATGAAAAATATTGAGTAAGAAATAATTTCAGAAAATATCCCTGTAACTTTGTAGGTCCCATTCTTTTACTTAGAGTAGGTATTTCTCCTAACAGCAGCTCTCGTGATCCCTCGATTGATTGAAGCCGTGGCCGTCTCTGGAACTATAAACAGTTACGCGGAGAAGAAACATTCGCACGGCTTTATCACCTCGTTTACAACCACCACCACTTAGTTCATTGACGCGATCACAGATGGCGCTACCGGGAGATGTTATAATTATTATGTGGTTGGGTTGAGTAGTTTCGGAACTTCGTCCAATAAAAGGGGCTGGTCCAATAAAAGTGGCAAGATCCTGGGGCTGGGCTGCTTACACGGATAGACGGCAGATATTTTTGAATATCGCTATTAGTAAAATCGAAACATATAAAGAGTTGATATGACAGAGGGGCACACAACGCAGGTATACTATACCTAAGTGTTTAGTATTAATTCGATACGGTATAAAAATAAAAAAGTACCAAAAATGTTTTTTTTTTATCAAACAAACTAAAAAGCTAACAAACAACTAAATAGCAACATCATTTTTATTTTTATGCAACTAAATAGCTTACGAATCAGAGTAAAACGCAACCATCCTTTGTAAATAAAAACTGACCTTGTAACAATCGGCAACGACGCGGTCGCGCCCGAGCGCTGTTAGGAAAGTATCTTTCGTGTTCATCTGAACAATGTTTAACGGTAGTAAATTTAAACGGTTCAGATAAATCAATGGTAAATATTTTCGAAGAACTGCAAATACTTATCAAAAGTTGTATTTCCCGCGTTTAAGATCTAAATCATTCTGCCATTCACTACCACAGCTTATAAATTTTTAATCAGATGTGTTACGAATGAATGTAAACAGTAAATAATACAGAAAATCGACTAATTATCGTTTATTTTATTTATTGATGTTGAACAATCTTGACAAACGATTTTATACAAATAAGTTTAGTGAAATAGAAAAAAAATACAGGCTTATTTATTCATTTGGCTTATTCATTGTGGATGAATAATTGGCTAAGTGTCACCGTGTTCAACAAAGCCGAGTTTACGCATAAACGAGGTCATCTATCTTTTAACGCGGTATATCTATCTATATATCTTTCAATTTATGACTATGTTTGCTTGTATTTTCTAGAAAAAATTGACATACAAAAAACAGGAAATAAAAATCAAAAACCCTTTTAAAGTTAAATGAGTTACATGTTGGACTTTGAAAAAATTCAGTTATTTTTAGAAGCATTGATCGTAAACGAAATGACATGTGTTTGCGAAAAACTATTTTTACAGTGAAGAATCGCCTATCGTGTCGAAGTTACTAAATAGGTATAGTATCATTTCTGGCGTCAAGCACTATTATTTCATTCATTCAATTTGCATACATAGGCACAGTTTCGTCATGTCATTCACTCCGTAACGTGAACGGAACGCGGCTAGTGGCAACATGTCTGCCGTTTGTGTTATTTGACGTAAATATTGACGAAAATCAAGTTTCTGTTTTCATTTGCGTAGTGATTATTGGTGCTATTTCATTTTTATAATGTGTGTGGATGTGCAGTGATCCGTTCATATGAGGCTGCTATACAAGACAGGTCCAATGGAGTCACTAAGAAAGTGGTTCTATAAACCGAAGGTACGTCAACAGTCTATTTCGTTATTACTCCGTTTAGCTGTGCTAATTTACTTGATAACTGTAAGTTTGATCTGCTGTTATGTAAATTTAATGATACACAGACGGTAACTATCTGCTTTGTAGGCGTGTTATTTATGAATGTAATAAGCGTTGTAGTAAGTTGTCATTCTTTGTTGGCATGTACCTATTGGGATGATTCAGTCCAATGTTTGTTTGATTTTCCTACTACCTAACATTGTTCTGATTGTTAAAACCTTCAATATTATTGCCTATTATTCTAGTAGTGATATTAAATCACTAGGGAACGATTGTTGGTCCTTACGTCACATTACTCGAAGTTTTGCATTGTCTGGTCAGAGTAACAAGACTTAAGCAAATCTGTGGTACAATAGTAAAATATGTTAGTGTGAAAATGTTAAGTAGTAAGCGCCTCGGTGGCCGCGCATAATGTGATGCTGTAGCAAACACAGAGTTGTTATGTTAAATAGTTGCCTAAAGATAAGCTTGCCATACTGGTTTGTTTTGCGCCGTCTGTTTTGATCTTCACACTCGTCAAGACGTCGTCATAAATTAATTACGTTTTTTTTGTGCAAAGTTTGCCATCTGTCAGGTTTTTGATTTGTTGTTAGTATTTTACGTAAAGTACCATTAAGTTTTGAAGTTATTTGTTGAATGAATATCAGAATACAACTAGTGAAGGTTGTTTACTGTATGCTAAGGTGACGTTAAAAAGCAATTCAATTGTCTATTATAAGCATGTGTTGTAAAATGTAATTAAACTTTATACCTGATACCGCTATCAATACTTGATACACAGTATTGAAATATTCAAAACAGATAGTGGTTTGGTCATAGCAAAACATAGTCATCATAACATTTGTTTTCAAGTCTGCCATTATTGCTGTCTCATAATAATTGGTATGAAAGACAGAGACATGTGAGGTCAATTGATGTATATTAATACTTTAGAGTATTTACTGTTGTCAAGTTTGAGAAATATGGCAACAAGAAATAAACTTACTTTTAATTATAAACAATCTTGCTAGCCTGTGGTTCTTTAACACGTTGAACGCCAACGCGGTCACCGTGTGTCCGACAAACAATAGTTTTTCTATTGTGTCTGCTGCGCGGCAGTCAATGACTTAATACTTTATTATTACAACCACTTAGGGATACCCTAATGGCAGCAAAATTATTTAATGGTAAACATTTTGTTACATCTTGTATCAGCAATCTTTTGGAATTTCCTAATGATTTTCCTCATAATGTTTAATTACTTCACATATTACCATAGTGATTAAATTCCAGAGAATTATAATGAATAAGTAATTGGGAAACCATTGCTGTTTCTATACAAGGTGGTAAGGACATCAACGCGCAACATTTGGTACCTTCAGAGACCGCATGTTTCCTTTGAGAAACACAGGCAGTATTTTGTATTCTGAGACTAGTCTGTCCACCAGTAAACATGTTTGCCACAAATTTTCTCCATCTTCAAAATATTTTTTCACAGTTGCAAAATTATATCATATGTCTATTAAATTATTCAAAAAATGATCATACAAAAGTACTAAACCCAAATTAGTCAGGGCTATTAGCGCTGAGTGACACATAGAGACATGCAATATTTTTTTTTTCATTAGCATTACTCATGTAATGTGTTATTGTTATGCATGTTATGTAACAGGTAATGTGCCGTTATCACTCATTTCGTATCCAAAATAGTGAAACAAATGACTGTTTTACCTTAAAAGGATAATTTTAAATCCGCTATCACATAAATGGTTTGCGGCTAAACGATAACAGCTGCACAGGTCGTTTGAAGGTTAGGCTATTCTCATTGTGGTCAGTTTGTAGATGGGTGACCCACACAAAACTCCAAAAGCATGCTCAGCCATTGCTCTCTCATTTTATTCATAGATCTTTGACAGTTGTTATAAGTAGTCAGAAGCCCAATAGACTGACAATAAGCCTTACCATGGTGTTTTGCGTTCACCAGTAACTTAGTTGGGACGTCAGATAGGCTATTGCTACAAGTAAAACACTGGTATCCAGCGATATCTGGTTAGATTGGAAGCCAACCTCAGCATAGTTAGGAAAAGGCAAGGCTGATAGTTTTATCCCAAATACCTAAATGGTGGTTTTATTAATTTACTAAGTTTTGTCTACTGCATTGCCCGCATGCGTTGGGAATCATCCCATAAGAATGTAATACAGGGATAAAAAGTATCTTATGTCATAACTCATAAGCCATGTAATGGTCTATCTGTGTATGAAATCCGTTACACCCATTTTAGCTTCTATAAAATAATTTTTTCATATCAAATTACTATACTTACTGGTACTTATTTTGTTTTGTAATAATTGAACTATGATAAAAAAATATGTTAGTTGAACCTATTTGTTAGACATCCAAAAACACTTTTTTGTTTGTATTATATGAGTGGTATCACTTCCTCACTACAATAGTTTGAGCCACAATAAATCTCTTAGCAAGTAGCTTCATACATGATTGTTCCTTTTATCAGTAAGAAAACAATGTATCTAAAACTTCATTTTACATAAAATGTCTTGTCTTTATCTTTGTTTCTGATAAGTTATCTCTTATGTGATTCATAATGTCGTCTTAAGTTAATTTCCATTTCTAAATGATTTTTAGAATTTATTCTTTACTTGTGTAAAGTATCTTAGGGCTGATTTTTGAAACGTTAAGAAATTGCTAAGTTTGTCAAATTTAAACCACGCATAAAAGATTCGCCAAGATGGTCAGAATCGCAACAAGGCTGTTGGAGGCTTGCACCGAGCGGCCCACACTGCGGAAGCCCAAGACCGCATGAGGATTGAGATCCTCAGCATTGAGGAATGACGAAAAAAAAGTAGATGAAAGATTCTGATCCTGGAAATAATCAGCCAGACAAAGAGTAAAACTCTACTCTATTACCTATTTCATTTAAAGCCTTACTGTTTTTGGCGTGTGTCGTTTTGGCGCAAATGCGTGATTTAGTCTGTCTAGACTGGTGTGAGCAATTTGACACTGAGGCTTAATTAGTAAACTCGTAACCACGAGAAGTCGACATCATGTCATAATTACGTGAGCTTCAATCAAGTGTTACCACCCTGAAGTGATGGACCAACGTTGTCCCTAACTTCTGGTTAAAGAAATTTATTTCCCAATAAGAAATTACAGTATTTCACTTACTTGAGAACATTTTGGAACTTAAATAAAGTAATGATACATTAACTTTGACATACAAACAAAATGAAATTTCGTACGCAAATAACATTTACGAAACACATAAATAAGTACAATTTTTTTTTTGTTTTTCCATCCACCCGCAAAATAAATAATTACTGTGGTCGCAAACAATCAACTTCTCCTATTTGGAATTGCTATTTTGCTTAAGTTATCGCATGTAATAGCGTATCTGTCCAACTGACTATAATATAAAAAAAAACTGACTACCTCAGAGCACCTAATAAGAAACTACCGCCCAATCAAATAGCCCAGTGACCCTTTGTACGTATTTGTTTTTCTTGCTGAAAAACATAAGTTTGTTCGCTGTGTGTAGGAGAAGTCGTCAGTGTTCAATAGATCACTATGCTAGGAAAAACTAGTTGAGAGACACGTTTTTCTATGGCGCGGTTTATATACATACGCCGTACCGTAGAGAAACCGGGCCGTGCTCAAAGGGCCTTATAATCTCAATTTCTTGCGCCACAAATCACTAAATGCGTTCACCACCAAACATTTAAAACATCATTCTGTCTCCGTCATCTCCAAACGATTTACTTAGGCTCGGCGCAAACGAACCACCGACCACAGCCGCTGGTAGCCCAGCGACAATAAGCGGGATTGTGCGAAAGGGTTACCGCTACCCCAGAACATTAAGGGGCTAAGGAAGAAACATGGATCGGTTTTAGTCAGTAAGAGTCTGACACTCCCTTCCGCTCCACCCAGAGTGGGAGAAGTGATTTGATGAATTCCCAACCTTAAAAAAAAAGCCCAGCGACAAGCAGTTCACCGGCTTTTTCATACGTATTGTTTGAATTCGCGGCACCAGTGTGGCCGGTGGCCACCCGCGATGCCGCTGGCATCAGTACTCAACACCGCAACAAGAGGCGACAGAGTTTGGTACAAATACAGTATTGCTGATTGCCATGTAGTGTTCTATGGTACTCTAGACTAGTGAGGGGAAAAGAAAGGGGATGAAAAACGGCAAAAAAAGGACATGGAGAATATGTGAGGATTTCTTGATGAGGGCGGCTGGAGACATGGACGAGACATAAAAGGGTTGGAGGAGGGTTTTGCCAAAGGGCACACAGAGACTCGGCACTGATATAGAAGTGTTTTTTAACTACTAATATTACTGAAAAAAGGCTATAATTAAAATAAAGTAAAATAATTGCCGACTCCCACTGAATGTTCTTCCACGGGCATGAAGTTGCGGGCAGAAGCTAGTAGGTACATATTTATAACCACAGTTCAGTTCCGCCTCTTTTAGTATTGACGAATTGCTTTGTGCACAAAGGCCTTTGTCCCACCGTGACACAATTATAGTATAATTAGATGACGAATACGGATTAGTGGATCGATTCACACCGGTACCATTCAAGCCGTTTGTAGG
This sequence comes from Hyppa rectilinea, assembly GCA_951799385.1. Lineage (NCBI taxonomy): Eukaryota > Metazoa > Arthropoda > Insecta > Lepidoptera > Noctuidae > Hyppa > Hyppa rectilinea. The sequence goes on along the minus strand of OX637322.1, from coordinate 9,139,334 downwards.
TTTTGGTTCTATTTGGTTAAAATATGACGTCATTTCATAGGTAATAGAGAACAAACATGACTACCTATACGCTTTTTTATACCCAGGTCGATTATAACCTAATTTTCATTATTTATACTTATCACACAGCTTTTTTGTCCTATCGCTGGGCATGAGCCTTCCCCCTTTTACGGCAATATTGTAATCGAATGTAAATTACCATCTTCTACATACTTAAAATACGGCTGATTAAGTTCCTTTCATGAAAAGGTTTTTACAAAACAGGATGACTTAAAAGAAATCGCAGTGCGACCTTACATGGACATCACAATATAAGAGAGATGTTGTTTTGTTTCGAATTGAGTATAAGGAAGTCCAACGGAAGAGCTGCATGCATTACCCAGTAATAAAATAAACGTCCAATAACAGTGTAAATGTTTCTTGGGAGAACAGCAAGCAATAAAGATGAAAGACTTCATCATTCAATTGAACGAGTCATCTCGTAACAGCTTATCGCAGACCCCAATAACTCCACAGTTATCAATAACAACAATTTTGCAAGCATACACAGTTTTATCCACGTTCGATTTATTATAATATTGACATCCTTAATCCGCGTTATCGGATTGTGACGTCACACCTTGCGTCTCGTTTTAACAAGGCCAATTTATTCGTTCCTCTCGCTTGCACACTTTCACTTTTTTTTCACCGCTTTCCCAATGGCGAAACTCGGTCGTCTTTGCCAAATGTTTCGCGAAAGGAAGCAGTCTGTTGGCCATTCAACGATTAAAGTTTGTGGGTGTCTTAATCTTATGACGGATTTCTTTTGGCATTGTTTTGACTTTTTTGGGTCCATTGTTCTTGATCGTGGAAACCGTTAAGCATTGTGTTGGTAAACAGCTCATTTTTGGCACAGCACTATTTACCGTAAGCTCATTTTACAGACTGTTCAAATAGGACTGTGACTGTATTTTGATCTTTGCTCTAGATTTATATTACAAGAAAGAAAAACTAATTTCTAAAAATATGTCCGAGTCACGTTTCTGCGCAATCCTCACACCACTATGTCACTGAATGCAAACCGTTCTATTTCAGTATAATTTGTAAAGTACCTAAGTAAATCGTCAATCCAATAAAATCCTTGTAAATGGCATGGCCTGTTCTGGCACGGTCATTACGGTTATCAGCTCGAGAGATGATTGACGTAAACACCACGCCCGCTGACTGTGGGTCATCGCATTACATTCTAGTTAAACTGCGTGTGCACTATTAGTAAACACTGCTAATACAGTCTTATTATCTAGTAGTGCATCTTAACTTTTTGTTGTTAAGTCTGTCTGTCCTTTCTAACTGTTATTCACCATTATTATCATCATTTCCTGGGTACTTCACTTAGAATTCCGCAAGGGAACATGATGGGACCACTTTTGTTGGCGATTTGTGTTTACCATGTCGTGTCATTGATACAAACAAAACTACCTTCCAACACAATCAACAGTGAAATTAGAAAGAAGAAAAAGAAAGAGAACATGTCTTGGTTTGTTTGTCACAGAAACACTTACAGATAAAAACATAATTAAGTAACTCAACTAATAAAGAAATGCTAAATAGATTTCGGTACCAATAACAAATGTTCATGTCATTAAAAGATTACTTATTTGCCAGTCAGCTAAAGATACCGCCATATCTTTAGTGCTGATTTGATTAGATTTATGAATAGGAATTATCCAATAAGTTTTCACATCATTATTGACGATACCAATATTATTGTATCAAGATTTCAGCAGTAATGCAATTCACACGATGACTTTGTGGCTTCGCGATATTTTATTTATGAATGTTCGTGGGATGGTCCGACACGCTATTTGAGGGTTTTATAATAGTAATGCTTTCAAAACGATCGGTGGAGGAAACCGACATTTACTAAAACCAAAAATTCAAAGACATGTGACATGTACCACCCCGTACTGGGCCCGCGTGGCTGGTTTACAGGGTTGTGTAACTGGGTTATACGATATCGCTTGGTAAGACTGGCTGTCATATTGTCAGGCTTCAGATGACCCGTAACGACGGTTAAAGATGGAAAAATTACAACCGGGACCAACTGCTTAAAGTGCTCCGAGGCATGGCATGTAATGATCACCCATCCACGGACCAACCGTGGCAATCGTGGCTTAACCTAATCGACCACTGCCGTTGTTATTACGGAGACATGAGCTCCTCTTATGATAAAGGTAAACGGTTTATAATTCCTAGTCCCATATTCTTCTTCTTCTTTTCGTGTGGTTAGTGACTAGAGAATACAATCCCGAGCATGTTTTTAGATCCCGGGATTATGGGCTTCTTGATGCGTAATCCCGGAATCCCGGGGCTATCCCGGGATTAGACTATGTGGTTTCTAATTGGAGACAAATGTAGAAAAAAATCGAGTAATTTCTTTGATTTTTTTTTTAAATTGTATTGCACAAATCGCAATATATGTAGTACCTACGTATCGTACGCATATCAAAGGGTTGTTTTTTTGGCGATATGTAATAAATGCTCATATAATCTAGGCAAGGTCAAGGCGCAACGGACTACGATGTGCAAACTAGACCTGTTTGGCAATCCCGAAAATCCCGAGATTAGCCAATCATAGTCCCGGGATTTTCGGGGTCAGAAAACGGACGGGATCCCGGGGTCCCGTCCGATTGTAATCTCTATTAGTGACTAACCTGGTGTCAGAGTTTTTATGCTGCCCATGGGCCTCTGACTTAGCTTAGTCCCATATTAACATGATCTATTCACACAATGTCGTTAATCTACTTCAGCTGCTCTACTTCGTAAAAGTTCACAAAACTATGGAAAGGTCACTGGGTCCCTTGTTTCGTAGACAGGCAACAAGCTGGCAACTTCTCAGTGTCACGCATGAACTTCGTGCCATCTTTTGTTACCTGCAAAAAGTCTGTCCATGACTTTCATTTATTCATACTTTTACTTACCATTATTTTGGAAAGGGACTCTTACATAAACACTGGTCTTGTTAAAACTACTTGTAGGTACGTAACCTAACCATCCATTGTCCATTGTCAAGGCAGTGCTATAGAATAGAATAGAAAAGAATACTTTATTTCAGACAAAGTCCATAGGGTTACTATCAATTTGAGTATAGTTTGTTTTTTTTTATTCATAAACTAGTAGGTACATATCATTTTTTGAAATTTTGCTTACGGGTATTTTATTTTTGGTTTGTTGTTTTAAATTACATTGTGACTTCGACATCGCCTTGGATGAGTTCGTTAATATTTATAATTGTTTTTTTTTATACATAAATAAACTGTTTTTCTGCCTTCCAGTGATTTTGTTTACCGTGTGATTGTTCCATGTTCCTACCTATAAAGGACATTGCCTACTTTTGTATGAAAGTTGGACCAAGTGCTGCTTAGAATGCTCACATAGTGCATTTTGTTCCTCAGATTATCACTACTCTGTAATTTAAAGCGCATAAAAATCTATCCTAGGAGTCCAAAGAAAAACAGTATTCTGTTTCGGATATTTTAATAGCAATCGCCGATATACGATCGCGAAGGATCGAGATCGAGACAGATAAACAAGAGAACATATTTTTGTGTAATTTGACGTGATACGGTACGATACTAGTATAACTGTTTGGTATGAATAGATTTTTGAGAAAAAATATCTGTAAAGCGTTGTTTAATGAAAGATAATTCATTATCACAAAACTTAGATTTATTAATTTTTCCTGGAGCCAATTAAAAAAAAACTTTTTTATAGTTCATGTTAATGCTACAGTACCGCTGGACTAGCTCACACTCCTAGGCAGCACTTGGTCCAAACCTTGGCAAGGTCTTTTATTTAAAAAATGCTTTAAACTCGGACTTCAATAAGAAACAAAAACGTTTTGATTGCCCCAAGTTTTGATGATATTCTATCGATTAGAAACTGTGATTTTTAATTTCTAGGCGATTTTCGCAATATTCATAATCTACCTACCTGCCTAGATTTTAAAATCTTATCAGTTTCCTGGGGCAACTAGTTTAGCTTGATTCAAGATTTTAGTTTTTATATATTCGGCCTAGATTAGTAGTTTAACACCAAATATATTGTAAGCATTTAAAATAAACCCACATTTTATATTTGTTGATCAAACGTATTATCTGACTACGTAGGATTATTATCTTATTTAAAACAATACCCTGAATAAAACCTCAAATACCTATTCCTATTTATCAAAACAGCAATGCATTGACAAAAAAAATATGCGTGATTTGCTATGGATGGTTGACCATAGACATCCGATTGTAATTTTGATAAGATAATATTGTTTTCCTTGAATACAAATGTACTGTTCCTAAGCTATAAACTATTTTATATAGTTTTTGTCTGTTTGTCTGTGTATGTTTCGGATTGCATATGTGTAGATTTGGCACACAGATCTACTTTATAACCTAGATTACTCAAAGGGTACTTTAATGACGGTAGTACGTTCCCGTGGGCTATTTTCCGACAAAATGTAATGATGTTCTAAGTTCATTTGCCTTTTGAAATACTTGGCACGAGTGTTGTTTGTTTATTTTTGTTTGAAAGTATTTAGACATTGGGGTTAGTCGATCGTAAGTTTATTTAACATGTCTTTCATTCAGAAATCACCTTGCCACGGTTTCTGAGAACTACTGAAAACCAAATTAAGAAATAAATCTTGACGCCCTGAAAAGTCATGATCAAATGTAACAAAAAATTCAGATGTCACTTAATTTACTTACGTCAGATTTAAAGTGCAGAAACACCAAATAGGTTGTCGGGCTAGGTTAAGGATTTCCATACTTATTTGGTCTACTGCCCACTTTGAGAATAAATAATTTTTTAGCGCCCCCCTTTTTTCACCTATTTAAAAACCACTATCTATTAAATTTCCAAATCGCCCCCTTTTTTTTTTTTAAGGCTGGGAAATCATCCAATGACTGCTCCCGCTCTGGGTGGAGCGGAAGGGAGTGTCAGACTCTTACTTACTAAAACCCATCCATGTTCCTTCCGTAGCCCTTTATGTTCCGGGGTAGCGGTAACCCTTTCGGACAATCCCGCTTACCCGGCAGGCTTGGCCCTGAGAGGCCCCTTCATATGCTGACATCTCTTTGAGGCGCGCGTGGAACATATACGCGCCGTCCGGCACGGGTCTGGTGCTGATCGGACGGTGAGTCACCCATTACTCACCGCCCCGCCCGCGCCTACGGTGGCCGGGAGTCGTCACGTGGCTCCCGACGCCCGGAGCGTCTCCCGCGGCGGCTGGGACGGGAGGACCTTTCTCTCTCCCATCCCGCCACCTCCTTCGCGAGCATAACTTTTTCGCAGAAGAAGGTGACTGCCTCCCACTCCCTCTCGCCCCGGACCATGGCTTGCACCAGGGCCGGGCGCGAGAGGTCGCCGCCGCCGATTGCCTCTACGAGGACACGGCGGTGCTCCGCCCAAGCGGGGCAGGTTTGCACCGTGTGCTCTACCGTGTCCTCTGGGCGATCCTCGCAGTGGTGACACCCGGGCGTTTCCTCCCGCCTGATGATGTGCAGGAACCTCCCGAAACATCCATGTTCGGTGAGGACCTGCGTCAGGCGGTAGGTGAGGGCGCCGTGACCGCCACTATCTTGGCGTGCCCTATCGCCCCCTAACCCTCTACACAACGCCCCCATTTTTCTGGGTCTCTTAGTGTCTCCCTTCAGACCTGCAGCGCTCGCAAGGGGGCGTTATCGCTCACTTTGGGAAAGTCTCGGCTAGGTGGAGCGACGATCCTCGAAGAGTAGCTGGTAGCGGCTGGACGAGAGCTGCCGAGAGTTGAGATTAATACCGTGTAATCGGAGAGGCCTAGCTCCAGTAGTGGACGGCTGTAGGCTGATGATGACTTCAACAATAATGAATGGTTGTACCAGGAAACAGAACACAATTCAAAGTTTCGAATCGTACAATCTGATTCAGATTAAAATCTCCGAGAATGCCCACGAGCTGAAGTCATTGTAAACTACGCAATTATTTACTTCCTGTATCAAGTTTCTTATTTATAGTGCGATAAGATTCTGCATCGTATACCATGTTCAATGAATGCCTTGCCTAGCGGTACAGTTATTTGCTTCAATGCTAGTCGTTATGTGTTGTGAGTAATAAAGGAATGCCACAGTTGACACGCGCATCCAATGCGCCTGTTATGTCATCGACTCTATAAGTAATAGTTGGAAAATGAATTGAATTCTACGTTCATAATGTTTTTGTAGGTAGGATATTTATGGATATACAAACGTCTATAATAATACGCCATAATATTATGGCAAGTATAACATAATTAAACATAAGTGTATTATTGAAATATTTGAACCAGTTCTGGGTGGAAGTGGTTAAAATATTGTGCTCGCAAAAATGGTTTTTGTATCGATACTTAAATAGGGATAAATAATATAAATTAAATATCCATTGTGACCGTAATTCTGTCAATAACGATGTCAGCATAAATATTAACAGCCTGTAATGTTCCCATTGCTGGGAAACAGGCCTTTTCTCAGTGATAGGGTGTGGGATGTAGCCCGTAATCCAACTACCCAACACGCGGACTCAGTGCGGATTGGTAGATGTCACATGCCTTCGAAATTTTGATTTTAGGACATGCCGGCTTCCTTACAATGTTATTCTTTACCGTTTTGAGAGGAGTGGTGATGAAATTGGCAATTGGAGAAAACTGCTTAGCTACCAGTTTTATACGGCTATAATATTATACCTTTCACCTTTGAAAGTTATGAAGGAAGAGGACTGATATGTTAGTTGCGGTGTTCCAAGAATTCATAGGTTTTCCATGGATTCACAAAGACATCTAGACAATTGGAAGACCTTTGACAGTAATTTTTGTCAAGTTTTGCTAAACTGTCTGTAATTGTATACAATAAGATGTTATTTACCGACAACGACCATTGGTCGTTGTTTACCGACCACTAATGTCCTCCTACACATTGTAGTAGAGGAGTAATGCCCCAACATTGTCCCGAAGTGTCATTGCTTTCATAAACTTGTCGAGAGAGAGATGTTGACAATTGAGACGTGACGTCAAGCGACACCCTGTTCCCTGTAACCTCGATGATATTATTTAGATGTAATTTTCCGTTTCCGACGTTTTATGATCTCCAAGAGCATCTAATTGATGAGACGGGTACTTATTAGGATCTAATTGCCGGAAGAATTAATCTTCAATACAGATTGTCGGCTGTTGCCTTCTATTCGTATTTCGTCAAGGTCTTCGTTCGGAGCCGAACCGTCATGTGATCTCATTGTAGCCGCTATTTCATTGCTTTCCATGTTTTTATAAGATAAGATGTGCATCATGTCAGTTTGTGTTTCGTAAATAGCTGGAAATGAGGGCGATCTTTCACGGTTGTCAAAATTGGCCCTGGCTTGCTGAGTTCCGATGAATTTCAATGCCCTTGACAGAAATAAATGTTTGTAAATGGAAAATTTTATGACAATAATATTGTTTACTTTATTCATGGCTTCATACAATATAGCTACTCGTTATAATATACATTATATTAAAGGTAAAAATAATTCACTTGTTCATTGTATGTAATCTCAGGTGGACCCTAGAAGCTGTGTGCTCTAAACCAAGATAGGTAGTAACTTAATCAAAATCAAATCGATCAAAATCAAAACTCATTTATTCAAACTAGGCTGAAAATAAGTACTTTTTGAACGTCAAACTTATGGAAATAAAGTCACCCAAAGGCCAAAACGAACGCCCTGCACCATTTCCTAGTGGTAAGAAGTGGCACAACAACCCCAGCAGCACAGCTGCCTGTTCAGTTAGAAGAACTTTTTTTTTTTTTAACTTAGCCTACACTGTCCCACTGCTGAGCAAAGGCCTCCCCCAAATCCTTCCAGACTTCTTGCTCTTGAGCCACCTCAGTCCATCCTTTAAGGTATGCGTCTAGGTCGTCTAAATTATAATATAATAATATTTAAAACCAATACTACATTCCTTAGTATGTTCTCATTCTTCTTCTATAGATGTGAAATCGCTCCAATCTAAGTTTCGAAAGTACCTAGGTTACTGTGTCAGAATCAAGATATCGATGGCGAGACATGACATTTGGAATTTCTTCAGAATATAATTCGAGACGTATAAAAACCGTTCTTTGTATGAGCAAAGTATTGCTAGGTAACGTTCACTAAACCGTGGCAGAAGTAATACGTTATTTTACATAAAAAAACGAATGTACTAAAACATAATTTAGATTTTATCGAAATAAAAAGGTTTGGGGTTTATAGTACGTTTAGTAAGTAATCACGTATTCTTTGTAACAAAAAAAAAATTATGAACCATCGTAATATGAGGATTAGCAATCGACAATGTTTGGTAGTTTAATATTAATCTCGCATATTCTTTGTCTTGTTTTTTAAGGGTTCCGTACCCAGAGGGTAAAACGGGACCCTATTACTAAGACTCACTGTCCGTCCGTTTGTCTGTCCGTCTGCTACCAGGCTGTATCTCATGAACCGTGATAGTTAGACAGTTGAAATTTTCACAGATAATGTAGTTCTGATGCCGATATAAAAACAACAAATACTAACGAAAAAAATATTTAAGGGAGAGCCCACATACAACAAACGTGATTTTTGTCGTTTTTACTGTTATTAAATGTTCCATCATAATGTATTCCTATTTCGATTCAGATAGTTAACCCGTTTGAATATTACCGGGGATCTTTTAAGAAATTAGAACATTGTAGGTAAAGATATTATTTATACAGTGTCCTAATTTGGACTGGATTCAGGCCATAGTTGTTGCCTAATTATGCATATCAGTAATTTAACCACTATCCTCATTCTAATGATTACGTTCTTATGCCGTTTCATTGACTAGTTCGAAATAACCTTTTGTCTTAAATTAACCCCATTACATGAATGGGTCAGTAAACCGCAAGGTTCGGCGATACGATTCACTGACACACCAAAGACGAATCTAGAACATACAGATGCCTAGCCGACTGGTCTGTAATCGATTCAATTACGGTGTGACTCACTGTATATTTGTCTGAGTAGACTGTGTCTGAGTAGATAAACGAAAAAACCGATTTCGAAACCAATGAATTCCAATGCCAAGGTCAATTAATTCGAGGAGTTATTTTACTTATACATTACTGGCTATTGTCCTTTATTCATCATTAGTAGCTAAATATCCTTCTCCATGTCTCAGGCTACTTATTTGTCAAATTTCAGAACGATCAGTTTAGTCGGTATACATAATTAACTTTCGCATTCATAATAATTATGCATTAATATGGATAGACGAACAGAACACTATTTTCAGTGTATGATCAGTTGAAAGAGAAGAGAGAGAAGCCAAGATGTAGAATTGAGCGTAGGTTTCGATGGTGAGACAGCGTTTAACTCTCAAATGTCGTATGAACCCCATAGGTTCTTCATAATAAAAATTATCACGAAACGACAATAAATATAATCGTATAAATCGTTGAGCTCGTTGAGCTCTGAATGTAGATTTGGATAATAATTTTGGAGGTTCCATTAACGTACGGAACGTTACGGGTACTTTAAGTTAACACTTATCGCAAATAAGTCGAATACACTATTTGGCTCGTAGTTTATTACTCCTCAAAACATTAACTGTTTATCTGTTTACCTCATAGTTTGCTTGTATGGGGGAAACCCTTGCTTTTTCCTCATCGCTATAGCTTCGCGCCAATTCGTTCATAAATCTATTTTAGAATAAGTACAGAAACTTTGTTTTGGTTGCCAACAAACTTTCCTATTAACAAAATACATGACCGACACTTTTCTTACTATTTGAATATCATTTACAAGAGCAACGAACTTTTTTATGGCTTCTTGGAACTATGAATTACTTATCAGACTGAAAAGTATGCGTCTTTCTAGATACTGCACAAATGATTGCATCTACGTTGCATTGTAACTCGCGTATCCATCCACTCTCGAACCCCAACGGCAGAACGACGTCACAAATTGGTAAATTGCAATGAATTTAATAGACACAAATCACAATAGCTACATCTGCGAGGCTGGATGATTCAAGGTGTTGCTGTCAACTGCTATCCGGTAAATGACCCTTATTCATGTCTAGGCAAATGTCGTGAGGAATATTTTGAGTATGTGGATGGCTTTAAGAGTAGGAGAAAACCATAGAAACGGTGAATGGGCTGGAAGGTAGTTAGAAAGGGGGTGACTACTGTGTTGATATCTAATAGAAATGTATGGAAGGAAAAGATGTTGCGCCGACCCCAAATAAATTGGGATAAGGGCAGGAGAATGATGACACGTCCAGATGGAATTGAAACTACTTGTGATTCGCAATTGTTTCACGTGTTGCCTCTTTCCCTTACATAAAGTACAGTAGCTGTCTCATCATCATCTAGCCTTTTCTCAACTATGCTTATTTTTTTTTCTTTGTGAGTGGGAAATCATCCAATGACTTGTCCTCGCTCTGGGTGTAGCGGAAGGGAGTGTGCATGTTCCTTCATTACCCCTTTATGTTCCGGGGATAGTGGTAAGCCTTTTGGACAATCCCGCTGGTTGGTTTTCAGTTTAACCGGATGCAGCTAAATACAAGGAGCGATTGCCTATCTGACCTCCAAATTAGACTTAGGTTTTGTGGGTGTATCTTTTATTGAAATAATTATGTTATCCACTACACTATCAACTTTAGTCTTATTAGAGCCGAAACATAATTTATTGTCACGGTAAACGGTTACCATTCACAGTAAAGTGAAGCCAGTTACAGTAAAATCCGATTGTTTACAGCACGCAACAAAACCATGACCCATTTTCAGCACTTGAGTTGAGCAAGAACCCGTTAAATAGTTGCGCCGGCGCAGGATGATAAGCAGTCGAATGTTTCCTTCACTCCTATTGGCTATTTCAGCTTGAAAAACTCTTCGACTTATGTGTTAACCGATCTTCTCAATGCCAAACTTCATTATGGACAAGTTGCCATATTTGCAAGATTTCGTACAACAAAAACCCGTCTGCTGGCAGATGTCAGTTTCAACAAGCTGGCTCGGTCTGCGTGTTTCGACACCAATGTGTGTGTTTACAACTGAAATGAGTCATTGCATTGAATCGCCACTGATACTGATGACTATGATTTGCTCTAATTCATATATAATTGACTCTAATTAAATCCGTTTCGCGGTCAATTTAATCTGGAATGTTTGTTTGGTGCAGTTTGGGCTATGTATTCGATTTTCTCAATTTCCCGATGTAGGCTCGCTTGGCTGCGGTCCAACCGACTTGACCTAGTACAGAACCCTTGTCGAATGATGCTCGATAACTGATAATAAAACTTCAGATTTATAAAAGAATCTAGTTTTGATCATGAGTGCTACTGTCCGTTAAGAATTTTGTTTAAGTACACAAATAGAAAAAGTATTTTCTGTTCCCGTTTTCTTTCGATATTATTGTATTTACAAACATAATTTACATACTGCGCGTATTTTATTTCCATTGTGTTTTTTTTACTTTATTCTGCACTAGCTTCTGCCCGCGGCTTCGCTCGCGTGGAGGTCGGAAATTATCCCACAGGAATGTTCTACCGGGATAAAAAATATCCTATGTGTTAATCCAGGATATAAACCATCTCTGTGTCAAATTTCATCCAAATCTATACAGTAGTTTTTACGTGAAAGAGTAACAAACATCCATACATCCATACTTACAAACTTTCGCCTTTATAATAGTAGTAGGATTGTTTTGTCATACCTATGTTACCTACGTTTTCAAAGCAGTCATAAAAATACAATGATAAAAACGTGACAAGAATTTTCACTATGATTGTCATGTTCATATCACAATGATGATGCTGATGTTATCAATCTCGTTATCGACAGTTTCAGAAATAAACGAATCTAATCAGATAAGTTTATACGACTATTATTGCATTTAATTTTATCTTAATAAAATACAAAGCTTGCATCACAGAGACTTCAAATGAGTCAAGATTGTTTATTTGCACATTTTTTTTTGTTGATCGAAGTTAATTTGCATTAAAGTGTCTGTATAACATCAACACATAGAATTTCTTTATTTTTACGACTTTATTACAAGGTGGTAAAGTTGACATTGGCATAGGTTTTGGTTACATAAATCTGGTTGATGAAAGTGAAGGAGGCGACAAACCCAGCTTGGTGTGACGTCTGTCACCTTGATCTCATGCCATTCACTTAATGTTAGGGATAGCCCGCACTGCGAATTTTATTCACGCGGAAATTAGTATCGCTATTCCCAAAACACATGGTATCTTATGTAGCTACGCGCACTAGTGAGTAATTCGCGGATATACGGTCAATATTTTGCGGAGTATGGGGTTGTATGTCGCTGCACGTATTGGCAAATAAAACCGTTCAATAGTACTTCGGACAGGCCCACCTCGTGGGAAAAGTTTGATCCGAGCCTATGCCTATCTAGAATTATAAAAGTTTGATTGTGAGAGGAAACTTATAAAAAAGGCATGTTATTTATTTAGTACTGCTGTCCATTGTTCACTTGCGTCTACTGAGTTCTGCATGAAATTGACAAAAACTGCGAGGACTTTTATTCACAATGCTTGTTAGTTGCAATTCCGTACACTGAAAACATAATAAACCGCGCGAATAAAAATCGCGTGGTAAGATTTCGCAGTGCGAGCTAGGCCTTAGGCTTATTTATACAAAAATCTTTTCACTTAAAGTTAAAAGAGACTGGTTAATTGAGATAATGTGGTTAGATAACTTGACATCTTTTGTTTACGTAACAGACTCGCGCAAGGCAACAAAAACGTTAATTAATGTGATTATAAGTGTTGGTCACACAATTTATTACTAACATCCGTGGAAACTACAATTCATCCATATCCTACTATGGGCCTTATCACACGAGACGATTTGAGAGCGTGTTTCCTACGAGACGATTGTTCAACGCGCTTGTTGCGTATACTTAGCAAGCGCGTCACGTGTACGCAACGAGTTCGCCGCGTACGCATAACGAAAGCTATTGACAATAAGTGTGTGAGAGAGTGAGACAAGCGAGTGTGTTTTTTTGTGAAAACGCGGCGAACTCGTCGCGTAGTCGCGGCTAGCTCGCTTTGCATCCGCGAAGAGCACGTTCACAAATCGCTACGCTGGCAAATCGTCATAACGCCCTATGTTGATATTAATTTATTACCCAGTTGTATGATGAATAAAGAGATATTTCTTCAAATTAACTTAGGTTGTGAAAACCGCATTCGATGCTTCGTAATAATAATGGCTGCTTATGAATGGCTTCTGACCCAAGCTTAGGTCACCTGAGACCTATACGTGAGTGAGTATACATTACTAAAAGTCGTTTTGGAGACTTTTAATAATGGCTACTCACCCACGTTTTCTTAGCGTGTCGATGGCAATTAATATCCCATTTTTTTTATGACTAGCACTTCCCTGCTCCGCACAGTTTTTCTATTCTGGATATTTATTTATTATTATACATCATAAACATATATTAATTTATTATACTTATTACAAACCTTCCACAACACACCTACACTGAATCTGAGTGTAAGTGTGTAACATATACTTAATAGCGTTTCTTCTAATTTTATTATTATTATATATTTTTTTTGTTCTCGATTTGTTTGTTATGTTTTCTTAAAGTTCAGTTTTTTTCGTACTTAATTTGAAAAAAACATTTAACTTTTTTACCGAACATGAATTTAAATAGATGTTTCAACGGTAAACTCGGTAAAACGGTAAATCAATACAGGCTTGTTTAGTTTAGGACCAATGTAAATCCTTTTTATCTTTATAGCGAAAAAGATTTGTTTTTTTTTTTCAACATAAATTGTCTAAATGTTAGTAAAAACCATTTCAAATACTGTTACGCAGCTTATAAGAACAACGCGATCACACAGACACACGAAAAATAACTTTATTATAATATGTTGCATTATTTATTTAATAATTCCATTTGCAAAGTCTGCTTTTCGGAGATGTCACATTGGAGGTCGTTTGACTAAGGTCCGAAGGCTTGTTTACATCAGACCATTGGCAAGTAACTGGAAAGATTTCATTTTATAAAAGCTACATACATTTATTTATTTAAAATAAAATACTTGTAATGATGCAGCTTGTACAGTCGTCATTGATGTAAATATAATATCTATTATATGATTTTTCTACATGGGTTTTTTAATTGTTTAATATATTATATCACTTGAATGAACCGGTAGTTGTTACTTAGAATATGGCGTCATAATAATTTTATTTCTCAATGTTCTCAAGGATAAATCGGCTATATATGCATGTTAATACTTATAATAGAGGATACCGGTGGTGGTTGGTTTACCTAATTGACCTTTGAAATTATTAATTAATAAATGAAAATTTTAATAAAAAACGCATTAAAATTGCTACAAGGATCTCTTGGCGCCTGAATGACATTGACATGTTGGCTTTACTGGTACAGACTTATGAAATTGTCACTGTCATTTGTGTATTAACAAAGCAAGATGGTCGCGTTAATTCTAATTTTTGCCACCCGCTCAAAAAACCATGTACCGTTTATTATTTTAAGTATAAATTCTCCGCCAGTATTGTAGCAAGTTCGCTGGGTCGTCTAAACGAATTCGAACTTGGGTTCGTACTGCGGCGCGAATGTCCTAGCTTTGTCCTGCCGACGCGAAGACCTGTCGTTTTAAGTTTTTATAAAACCAACTGGTATAATATATTACATATTATTATTATGTTTTTACATCGAGGAGGAGCTCGTGGCTAAGTACTAACAGCCGCACAGGTCGAACCATCAGATTAAGCTGCGCTTGCCGGGGTTGGCAGTGGATGGGTGACCATCTTTACATACCGAGACTCCTCCGTGCCTCGGCAAGCACGTTAAGCCGTGGGTCCGGCTGTCATTTGTGCATCTTTGACAGTCGTTGCGGGTTGTCAGAAGCCCGAAAATCTGACAGCCTGTCTTACCAAGGGGTATCGTATTGCCCAGTTACTGGGTTGTGGAGGTCAGATAAGCAGTCGCTCCATGTAAAATTCTGGTATTCAGCTGCATCCGGTTAGACTGGAAGCCGACCCCAACATAGTTGGGAAAAGGCTAAACAGATGATGTACCTATTTACATCGAAACTTGGACGTATTAAATAAGGACTAAAATCGTGTGTTTTTATTTTATTTGTACTGCGTCAACGTGATAAGGTCTGACCCATTAAACATGGGGTCAAATACTAATGAATACTAAGTTTAACGCCATACTTGTTTTACCTTTTTTATTATGCTTCCATTATTATTTTGACCACGAAAGTTGCCCAAGTGCTGTATTACCTCTATGTTGCTCAAGTTTAATGATGATGGCTTGTGTATGCCACTGGTTAATCTCGATTCTTCTTCTCCTCTTAAGACCATAACATATATAAGCGCGACGCGACTTAGGACATTCACGATCAACTTTGGAACAGTTGAATATTTGAAACGGTAAAAAATAAAATACGAAATCACATAGAAGAAAGACCGCTCGTCTTAAAAACTTCCATCACTGTACAGAAATTAAATATTATGCGAAGATATAATTGTAAAATTGCATTTAATGCTAATATAGGTATATAATATTGTATTCCATTTGAGTCTAAAATCTGTGACGTCATATTGTTATATTTCATACTACTCACTTACAAACTCCGAGTTTTCCCAGTTCCAGAAATACCCGATCATTGGCATGTCTTACTACTAAAGGTTCCCGCAAACAGGGGATGAGACCCCACTAGTGAATAATTAATTTCTAAGTAAACTTCATGGACATTGTGCTACCAGAATCGCGTCGCGCCTGTCTGCTGGAGCCTTATTGGTTTTACTTACTTACATAAACTGTAGGATCGACGCCTACAGTTTATGTACACTTTGAAGCTATTAACGTACCATGACTTGTAAGTTTAACACAATGATTTCCCAACGTAAACATCTGGGTCTAAGACGGTAATTTAGCTGTCAACTCATTAATTTATTACTACACATTGTTGTCACTACACTGAACTTGGTTATAATGCTTATTTACATTAATAGTGCTTTAATGCCGTGATGCGAACCATGGATGATGTCTTCTTTGTTAACGAATGTTCCGACCTGTCTTTGAAGATTAAAATCGCATTGTAGATTCGTCACTTTGTACTCACTTACTTACTGGATTGGGTGTGTTTCTGCAGCTGCAATATACGCCATATATATACAGTGTGTTAGGTTAAACGAGGGACATACTTTCAGGGGTTACTATACTGAACTATGCCTGAAATCACGAAAAAATCAGCTGTTCAGCACATTTACGTTCGCATAATTCGTCAAAATGTATGGAACAGCCTATATTTATTTTTCATATTTCAGAGTTGGTCCCATGAACAAAGTTTTAGATTTTCATGAGTACTATAGGTACAACCTGAAAGAATGTCCCTCGTTTAACCTAATATAATAATAATTGTCCGTCATTATTTCATGAATCAAAGAATGAATTGAATTAACTTGCAAAACAATAAAAGATACGATGAAGTATTTTTAATTTTAGCTTTGTTTTTCACTTTTTCTTCTTATTGGTTGGTGTTGTTCACAGTTGCGTTTTTTTGAGCGAAAGGTTGTGACTGGCTGACAGTCACTTTTTGGCATTTTTATTCTATTTTGTTTAGCTGAAGTCTTACAAAGAACGTTTTAAATAAATAAGTAATTATCAAGACAAATGTTGCCGTACTTATGATGCAACTTCCGGCCAAATACTTAACAGTATCAAATATTTACTTGAAGTGGCGCGAGATAAGTATGTAATTGAAAACGTGTTGGTATTACCTGGTTAATAAAAAAATAAATCGACCTCTTAGTATTATTGTATCGGTTGCTTACTGTCTCATAAATTGGAAATTTTATTTATGCTAATAGGTAAGGCTGCGTACAGATGTAAGACCAACGTGAACATTGACGCGCGTTTTTTGACTGACAACAGATATAAATATCCAGAAAAAATATCTGGGTGGCCTACTCCAGCTCATGATTGTCCCATAATGATGTGTTGATTGAAAGATCTTATTAAAATGGTTATCTCTTGTTACAGAGGGACGACCGGTCGCTTCTAGCGCAGTTCTTCTTCGCCGACGACGCACTTAATATGGTCGCGGCCGAGTTGGACTCGTTTGATGGCCGGAAAGACCCGGAGAGGTGCTCCACGCTCGTCAACCAGCTTAGACATGCACAGGTTTGTTAATTATCATCTTATTTATTGTAGATCAATACGTCTACCACGATTCAACTGCCTCACTGGTCTAATAGCCAGGGCCGTGTTAGAGGCTATTGTTTTGGGGACGTCTGATGTCATATTTTTCGACCGCCGACGTTGATCGATTGCTGTCTTTTTGCACCAAACTCTCAGGGTGAAATTCACCAATAAAACTGACCGCGGATTTGTTTTTGCTATAGGTTACTCCAACAACATTAACATAGAACAGCCTGATTGTATCGATCTATAGGCGCTCCAAAAACTGTGCTGATTATATTATCTAACTTCACTGCGGGGTTCCATATATTACTTGTTATCCAAAACATAATCGACCTTGGATATTTTCGATTTTCGCGTATGTCATAGATAGCATCACGTCTACGGAGTTTCACTAGATTATTTAACTTATGCTTGTATACATATCTGCTACCATTTCGGTACAACCGATAACATAGTACAAGTCATTATTTATACTCAAATTATCACTTTATTTGATAAATTTATTATCTTGAATGGGTTTTCTTCCTACTGTGTTTAAAAAATCAACATTGTTAATGAGTTTGTTATGTAAGATATATCACTGTTGAATTTGAGCTCGTTGCTACCTATTTTTTAATGTAAGCGTGACGGGCTATGCCGTGTTACATGCGATTCGTAATAGAAGTTAATAGCATAAAACAGGTACTCATTATGTTCGTGAAATCTATGTATACAACGGTAATTATTAACTTGCTGCCTGTCATAAGAGTAAAGTGCTCGAAATAATTGCTGAGAAATTAATATTATGTCACAACATTGCGGGCGCGATTTTAAAACGCGCGAGTGGCTTCGTTCGCCTATGTGAACGTAGCTTTAGCATTAAGATGTTCATAATTTAGTAATTCGTCATTGAACAGCTGTGTTTTTTCGAAGTGTTTGTAATAGCGAATCATGAGTACCTACCATTAATCCTTCAAATATTTTACACTGTTATTGTTAGAATTTCTAAAGCAAGCACTCACAAACTGAAGTAGGCATTGAATTGATATCGTTAGCTATCTCCCACCCGGTAGTAGTTCCCATAACAGGTGTGACGTAATAAGGACCATAATCGAGTATTATTAAATTAAGCATTGTGCCGTGACGTAATTGTAATACACAATTATTATAATAAGAAATAATCGTTAACCCAGAAAATAAAACGGTGGGAAGTCATTAATATTATTTTCGTAAGAAGTTTTAGTACTTATCATTTTATTTATTAAAATAAATTATATGTTTTTGTTTTAAGTGCAAGGGGTAAGCGGGATTGTCCGAAAGGGTTACCGCTACCCCGGAACATAAAGGGCTAAGGAAGGAACATGGATGGGTTTTAGTCATGCAAGGGGGCTCAATCTTGTAGTGTTGGAGCAATCGCAAACACAAATCCGCGTTCAGTTTCATTGCTGAGTTTTGCTATGAAAGTTTGGTGCAAAAAGACTGCAATCAATCGACGTCAGCGGTCGAAAAATATGACGTAAAGTTGTCCCCAAATAATGATAACCGACGCTCGGGTCGATCGAATGTTAAGCTATGCTCGCCAAAGTCGGTCCGTTGATGTGGATGGGTGACCATACTTTACATATCGACACCTCTCCGTGTCCCGGAAAGCACTTTGACGTGACGATTCTCACTGTTATTAAAATTTGTAGATCATTGACAGTCGTTAGGTGTAGTCAGAAGCCCGAAAGTCTGACAACCAGTCTTATCAAGGGATATCGTGTTATCTAGTAACCGAGTTGTGATGGTCAGATACTCAGATAGCCACTCGCTCCATGTACAGTACCGGTCTAGTATTCAGCTGCATACGGTTAGACTGTAAGGCGACCCCATCATAGTATGGAAAAGGCTGGCCAGTAGACTTGTTTATTTGCGTTTATAATATTAATGGATTTCAAGGGCAAATTATATATTAATGTCGAGGTGTTGCTTTAATTAATTATTTTTTCATAATTTTAATACGAATAAATTAACTACACTAAAGTGTGTGACTCTGTGTGACTCACGTGAGTAGGTGGGTAGGTACCTAGTTGACATATTTTTTAAATAACAACATCACATAATATTTTATTATTTAAATTGATGTATGTGCAGATAGGTATATCTAAATCAAGGAAAATGAAATTAGAAGTTTATTATTAGATTGATGTCAGTGAAATGTGAATAAGTAGGTACGTTTTTTAGACCATAGCATTACACGATGATGTCAACGAGACCGTCTTAAAATACATTCCGGTCTAAGAACATAATAACATAACATCACGACTGTATTACCCGGAGGGCTAAGCAGAGGTGTACCAACATTATAATAGCACATCCACATTACTCCAGTTACGATGAAGTCCCTTGTAATAGGGGGCGAGCCATCAATCAGGCATGCATTGAGATGCTGTTACTGAGCAACTCCAGATGGAAAAACCCAATAGCACTTTCCCCAACCGAACCCAGGACCTCATGTTCAGCAGTAATGCTTGCGATAACTAGACCAAATAGGCAGGAACTTAATACAATTCTTATTTTGAAAATTCATCTCTTTTTTTTCTTTTTGTGTGTCAATATCAATAACACTAACCTGGTGTCAGAGATGGGCCTCTGACCTAGCTTCACATACTGTTGACAAATATCTCTTAAGCATGCCGGTTTCTTAACGATGTTTTCCTTCACCAATTTTTAAGCAAGTGATAATTATACAATACGCTCATGAATCCGAAAAATTAGAGGCTAGGGTTCGAACTCGAGACCGATGACTTGGCAGTCCGGTCACTCCACTAGGCTATCACTGCTTTCATCTCTTAATGGAATTATATAGGAGATGAAAGTTTGTATGCAAGTTTGTTCGTCTTTTTTGCCGTGGCTCCATCTTGTGTAGACAATTTAATTAAAATATATCTACATACACATTGGTGTATGTAGATATATTTTAATTAAATTGTTCAATAGAAATATGTTACGAAAAGGAACTCAATTTATAAAATGTTGTTAAAATAAGCTTGCAGACCAATATAACATAATTATTCGTGTTAACAAACGTAGTATCCTAGCTGTTTTAAGCTAATGTTATATCTGTTTAAATGTAAAAAAATAGTGTCATTAAACAAATAAATTCACATAAATTCAAAACTTAACTTCATATATCTACAAATAAACACAAAATGTTTAAAACGTTCGCTCATTTCCAACAGCCGATGTCTCTCTCGCCTTGTCTCTGAAGGCCGTGCGTCACACCGTATTATAAAACTTGTAATAATACATGAAAACTTAATATAAATTTTTACTCAGACCGTTCGTACAGATTATGTCGACAAGTTTTGTTTTTCATTATGTTACAATAAGGAATTAATTATCTCACTTTTAAATTAATCAGCTGATCTGTGCTGTGAAAATCTCTGCGCTGTCAACGGTGTCAATCCCTAGCATCAAGTGGAATTACAGCTTACTTCACTTCACCTAAGTTTGTATGTGTGTGAATATTACAGATTATACCCGCTGTATTAACAAGACAAGTGAGATTCCTTAGATAATACTGTAAAAACATCTTGTGAAATACTATTTCAAATAAATCATTCGTTTTCCATTAGCTATAACTTAATCATTATAAATGCGCAAGTTTGGATGTTTGTTATGTAGTCGCACCAGAACGACTGAATGGCTCTGGATGAAATTTGACATACAGATAGTTTATAACCGTGACTTTTCACGTTCCTGTAGGATAATTTGCAACATCCACTCAGGCGATGTCGCTGGCAAAACCTAGTTATTATCATATATTGGCTTTCATTATTTTCCTCGCGAAGTTGCGGCATTTTACAGTTGTTAATTTAGTTTCATATTTAAATTAATTAATATCCGACGCATCACTACATCATAGTATAAAACAAAGTCGCTTTCTCTGTCCCTATGTCCCTATGTCCCTATGTATGCTTAAGTCTTTAAAACTACGCAACGGATTTTGATGCGGTTTTTTTTTAATAAATCGAGTGATTGAAGAGGAAGGTTTATATGTATAATTTGTCTACATAGTATGCGGGCGAAGCCGCGGGCGGAAGCTAGTTTTACTATAATTAGTAATTACAATTCCAACGCGGAAATAATTAACTCCTGTTATTGATTTGAAATAAACCAGTCATTTTCAAGTCGTAACACCAATACTCATCAAATGCAGAGAACCCGGTACCTAAGTCTATTAACATAAATTGTTACAATTATTATAATTACGTTGCGGTGTGATACGCAGTTTGTTTGTACCTACCTTGAGAGCTCCGAGTGGGGTTTTGCGTAGTTTTTGTTGTTCGAATGAATCATATGACTCACGCGCATCGTGCATAGAGGCCTATAATAACGTCATTGTTGTACGCATTGCCATGAGGATACCACACTATACCTACCTGCAAAAAGTGAAGTTACTGATGGATGTTTTTCCTTATACTGGATGTAACCGAAAGTGTTACATATACATACAAAAGGATATGCCTTATACCACCAAACTGAACAACTTTTACTATTGGACCAACTCCGAAATAGTGAAAAAAAATTCAGCTGTTCTCTACATATCGACGAGACACGTGACCAAAAATGTATGGAACAGCTGATTTGTTTTTGCGATTTTGGAGTTGGTCTCATAGTAAAAGTTGTTCAGTATATTACATCTCGGTTTTCGATTCGGTTTGACAACCTGCAGTCCTTTAAAGGGGTATCGTATTATCCAGTAATTGGGTTGTGGAGGTCAAATAGGCAGTCGCTCTATGTTAAATACTGGTATTCATCTGACCAGACTCGAAGCCGACCCCAACATGTTTGGGAAAAGCTAGGCAGATGATATAATATCTAATAAAAACAATCTAACATTTTTAACTATTTTTCTCTTTTGTCAGCTCAAAGCACGTTCCATATCATTCATGAACCATAAGAAACTGATATTCAATGAGTCTCTCAAACTAAAACCATTTCCACAACTTAGATAAGTTACCAAACGAACTTCTTCGTTATTGTTCTAGAAATGGCTTAGATATTCAATATGAGTATTCAATAATTTGACAACTTCTAAATGAGATGCCCAAAGTCTGCTATTACTTTGAGGACTTTCCCTCCCAAAAGGATTTGCCAACTATCAATATACAATCTGGTTTATCGATCCAAATACTTTATAATGACATGGTTCTTGTAACCATATTTGGATTGGCATTCACTAATGCACTATTGGGCCGCGTGGTGGATTATGGCCCACTCTCTCTGTCAGAGAGGCCTTTGTTGGAACTGTGGTTGGAACGTTATAGGCTGATTATACTATAGAAATGAAGAGTGTTTGGATACAGATATATTATCAACTCAAGTTTTTTATTTACATCGAATCCGACGGCTGTTACCGGAATTTGATAAAAGTGTACTTATTTCATTGTTTTGTTTCAGTAACATTGTTTGGGTGAATTTTAATGAGCGACTGCTCAATAAAATTCAGGCTTTTGTAGCCTTGAACTAGTATTACGTTTGGCTTTGAATACTTATTTAGAGCGTTTTAGTTTATTGTTCATTTAAATTCGCTACTGAACTAACTTTACCTGGTTTTTCAAGGTGTCTTTCTATTATCTCTGATATTTTCCTCTTTCAAAATATTTTGTTGGACCTCCCTAAATCGCGGTAATATCAAAATTTAAATGTTACTTTTCATTTAAGTCATCGTCATCATCTGCCTAGCGATTTCCCAACTATGTTGGGGTCGGCTTCCCGTCTAACCGGATGCAGCTGAATACCAGTATTTCATTAAAAAAAATTATTTAAAAAACATAAAAAATAGTATCGGCCATCAGAAACAGGGCCCAAGCAGGCGGTGGTCAGAGGTCTAGAGACAGGAACTTAAAAATATTACCAACTTAACCTTAAAGATACTTATATCTTTCGTCTGCGTTCTATAAAAATGATTCTAAGTATAACATTTTAGTTTGTACTAAGTAAATTATTCTTCTGAGTTAACAACGGTCATGTGACTCATTTGCAATTCAGTTTTTTCTTCAGCTCATCTTTCTGCGGTCTCGATGCAAGTATGATTCATTCAAGGACAACCAAACAAGTCAATTATGATGAACGTCTGCTGACCCAAATAACTCATTTGTGAAAGAGTTCGGTACATAATAGGTTTACTTATAAGGAATATTGAAGTTCTTAAAAAAGTTCTGGCTGAAAATGGTTCGCGGCATGAAATTAATACATTCTATTATGAGCTTTCCTTCTAGTTATATTAGGTTCTATAGTAGGAAAACACAGAGTTTTAGTAGGTAATAGGTATCACTTTACTTACAAGGAATATTGAAGTTCTTAAAAAAGTACCTACTGGCTGAAAATGTTTCGCGGCATAAAATTAATACATTCTATTATAAACTTTAGTAATACTGATATTAGGTTCTATAGTAGGAAAACACAGAGCTTTGCGTGGCGTAGGGTGGTCTGCTAAGGGTTGGTTTCAGAATCCCATGTGCCTACCTAAAAAGTAACGTCGTTAAATGGTTAGGAATACAGGCAAAAAAATACCTACTTTGTACTGTGTCGATACGATATTATTGTTGCCTAGGTTTACCTATAGGTTATGTACTTTAGCATTTTTACCATGAATAGAAAGGAATTTCACTATTTAAACTGAAACGAAAGAAAAAGTATTTATTGGGACTCGCACAGGAAGATCATAAATTAAACGAATCGCGCTGCACTGAACGCGATTAGAAATAATAAGAATAATCTAATAATAATCTTTATTTATCCAAAAACATACAGAGTTTGAAATACAGTTTTGATATTTGGTTTAGAGAAACATTTATAGTACATGTTGCAAAATCTGTACAGAATAGTATTCTCTACCTCTTAAGCTAGGGTATACCTGTATTTATATAAACAGCGTTTAAAAGTTGTCGCGTCATCATTGTTGTGGAATATTGACACTAACAGCTCTTGAAGAGTTGAACGCGGTTTTGTTGTGCTAATCGCGTTCAGTTGCATTGGCAAAAAACACCTTAAAACAATTTAATTTTAGTTTATAAATGAAAAAAAAAACTGAACTCGATCAGGTTTTATAGGAATGATTTACAACGTCGATAATTCCATATATCTATTACACACATTTTAATTGCTTGATTGCTAGCTAGCTGAGGAAACCTGTTGTACTTACTCGGAATTGGTATCTAAGTGCAAAATAATTTGCAAGTAATGTATTTATATTTGTAAATAAGTCAACTGGCTCTTTATGTAATAGGGTAATAAAATCAGTGCAATCAAAATTCTCTAAGCCACGTTTAAGTTTAACTAAGATAACAGACAGCAGTCGTGGAACTTAAGGGTTGTACAGTTTCCAAAAAAATATTTTTTGTTATTTTACTCCGGCATCCTAATCACGTTACTATCTGAATGATTTTGAAGTATGTTGCTAATCCATTGCTTCATATGTTAGAAAAATTGATCTGCCCAACAACATAAGTAACGCAATGAATGTTGTTGACCTGTCAAAATGAAACCCATTGCTACTGTTAGTGTGTTAACCACCCCGCTGACTTGACTAGCATGCTCATGCATAATACTGGCATTACATATCTTAACAAGTACCTACATTATAGGGAACCATCATTAAATGATTATAGTCCTTATATAGAGATATAAGGACTATAATCCTATAGTAGGAACGGCTTAGTTCCTTGAGCAATTCTTGCAGTGGACTGCACAGTTCGGTCACTAGGACATCGAGATTCCATTACCGGATTACCAGACAGCTAGAACGACTGATGCAATACATAGGGAAATGTGAGATAGGAAAATTATTTTCCGAACGTTTTTCCCGTGTTTGTGGTTAAAACGTGCTTCCCTTGATCTTGATGGGAAGGAAAAAGGGTTTGACGGTTGGTTTATTATTCTAACCTTACGGACAGTTAAGACCTTTCATCATCATCATCATCTGCCTAGCCTTTTCCCAGCTATGTTGGGGTCAGCTTCGAAGACCTTTGTACGGCCAATATTGTTATTACAGTTAAATTATATATTACCAGGCCAATGTGTGTGCGTGGGGTTTCTTGCCCGTTCTTCTCCATAGATACCTACTGCTTTGGAATAGGCAACTAGCTTTATCTTGCTGACTGAGCGACCCCTTAATAATTTAAAGGTACCTGCAATTGGTTAATTTGAAATAAATGCTTTGAGTTTCATAAGTTTTTATTAGACATTTTTTTTTTATTAACACGCCCTTTTAACGTGGTTTGACACCAAAAAGCCTGCACCATACATGAAATCTTTTGATCTTAACTTCAACAAATCTATGAAAATAACCCCACAGCTATGCCATGTTTATACTTGGATTCAATTAACATTATTGCTAAAATATTCATAGCGCAAAATAATTGATCTAATGCCAGTTAAAAGCTTAGTAATTTTAGGAATATATATAGACTCGTCTTGTTGCGCCACTTTCGACGACGACAAATAGACCACTGCCTCTTGTGTATTAGCTTTCTGGTTGGTAACGAGCACAGAGACGAGACAGAAGGTAAAGAAGGCCTTACAAATGATCTTGAGGTAACGACAGTGAATAATCTCATACCCCCTCGCCGTCTTGATTAAAGAAAAAGAGGAAAATAAGATCTTGTTAGTTCTGCCAAAGAAAGGAAAATATTATAACAAGACACTTGTTAAAAGCATTAGTCCCTAGCGCTGAACTTCTGCTGACAGAGCCATTCCCAAAGCGTGATAGAGATAAACTAAGATAATGGCCCGCCCATCCAAAATTCAAAACGTTAGAAAGTATTTGTGAAGACTCACAACGCATGTTCCCGCCGGCTTGCTACTGAGGGCGAATCAGGGGTAGGACAATTCCATACATTGACAGATTTGGGGTAATGTTTTAAAAATGTGACATCTGTTATCTCCATCCAAAAACAATTAGTTACTTTATGTCACCGCAGATGGCGCCACCACCGATACAAATGTAATATTAATATGTGACAAAAAATAAATAAATTAAAAATAAATTTCACTACCTAATCATTTTATTTAACACGTATTATAATTATTTGCAAATATTTGTGGAGATTACAAGCCACGTAATAATTACGATAGCAACACAGAGAATTATTGAGTTGTTATTGATTGTCAAATTATTAGATCACAAATTCACAACATTTTTTTATGTTTTAAGTCGTGGTCGTTGTTGTGTGTGTCATTTTGTGCTTTTCTGCATAAAAATTAATCCGCCGATCCTCGAATCCTCCTCCGTAGTGAACCTGAACCTGACAACCAGCCCATGGGATACGCTCACGCATTGGACCCCGAGACGCATCGAGAATGGGAAGAAGCTGCTTACGATGATAATGACGACGAGTTACCTAAATGGGATGCCCTGCACATGTTCCTACTGTCCAAGTTCCGCACGATCGAGCTTATCACGCCTGCAAATAGAGAGAAGCCTACTCCTAAGGGAAAATAATACGCAGTTCACGTGTCCACACCAAATACTACCTCTTCAAAACCAAGAAGCTGCGCTATGTGCGAAAAGAACCACACATTATGTCATTGTGAGGAATTCATAAAATTTAATCCAGCTGAGAGGTGCGAGTACCAGAAAAAACACAACCTATGCTATAATTGTCTGGCCCCAGGACATTCCGCTTATAGATGTCGCCTGAAGATGTGCTGCCGAAAATGTCACAAACGTTATCACACGCTCACGCATCAATCCACACCATATCAACCAGACAATAAGAAACAACAAAAAAATGAAGTTGAAACTAATCAAGATTCTGCAAAATCAGCGGCAACCAATGTTACACTTTCATCGCATCTCGCTGCAAATTTGTCCACTGCATTACTGGCCACAGCTCTTGTACCAGTAAGAAATCATGACTCGGGACAAGAGACAGTGCTATGGCTTTGATTGACCACGGCTCTCAAGCAACATTCATGAGTGAAAGAGCGGCCCAGATGTAACGATTGAACATCAGCCACACCTTTTGTATATTAACACACAAATTAATTTGAATTAAAATTTACAAATAAAGCAAGTAATTTTGTAAAAGAAAAGGATGTTTCCTTTATGTATCCGCTGTGTAACTTTTGAAATTACATTAGTGCCTATACTTAAGCTTCCTTACTAATTTGCTTGTTTTTAATTTGATAAAGTTTTACTATGATAACAAAATCATAGTAAAACTTTATCAATAAACAAGCAAATTAGTAAGGAAGCTTAAGTATAGGCACTATAGCATAGGTAGTACCTATAGCTAGCTAGCTATAGCTACCTGTAGCTAGCTATAGCTATACATGACAAGTTTGTGGATGGTGATAATAGATGGCGCCGATCAATTGACATTAGCATTAGCTGCAAGAGGGCTCTCTATACCCGATATATTACTTTCCTCTATGGGGCGAATACTTACAAACATACAAACTCTTTCGTAAGGATGTGGCTAACATTGAAACAGTAATTTGGAGGGACGCGCCATGTTATCGTAGTTTATCTCTACATCATGGCTTATTGGCAATATTTCATCACGAGTCAATCGTAACACCCATTTTCAGTGGTTTTTATTTCGAGCACTTTAATTCAATTTAAAATAGTTCCTTTATTTTATTTTTACATTAGACAAAGCATCATTTTTGTTGAGTTCAGTGTTTGCATTAAGTTGATCTACTGGTCCTTTCATTTTAATTGCAATGAGACCGAGTACCTACTACCCTTCCTTGTGTAGAAAGTTCATTATTTCATTCTGGTCTTGCCCTTTCTAATAACTTGGTCTATATGAAACTTCTTTAGTATTTACATACAGGTTAGTGTTGTGAACATTGGCAATTCGGCAAGCATTATGTCAATAGTTAAAGGCTGGCCGCAAATAAATTTTAATATAACAAAACATATCAACATCATACCCTTCGGAGATAACAGGCGGTGTACACCCACATTTCGCACATTATGTTTAACCCCTCGCACGTCCGCAAACATTGCTTGAAAATGCCTCAAATGTCGAAGCATTTTGTAGCCATATTGTGTTGCTACATGCGAATAAACGCCAAAAAATTACGTCCAATAGCAACCGATTCCTTATGATCGGGGTGCACACGCGACATTTTAAGCATTTTTCCTTATGATCCCCCGGGGGCTCATAAGGACGCTCGAGGGGTTAAGTTGTACGGTCGCCAGAACATCAAGTTCTACCAAACTGTAAAATATCTCTAAATGATTTTAAACCTTAAAACGTTGATTGTTAAGTTCAAAATCAATTAAGAAAATTTGTCAGTATGTAGTAACTTGGTGTGCTGGCTGTACTTAAAAGGGGGCGAACCTATTACCAACAACCTAACAACCGATTATTATATTTCATTCAACGCTGAGGTTTTTAGTGCTGTGTTTATCAGGCCCATATTCTTTAACTTTACAGTTATAGAACAGTATCTTACCAAAGTAAGGACCTACAACTTAGTTAAGTACTTACCTAATTAAGGCCAAGATGAGCAACTCGACCTCAACTTATTTCTTCTCATAATGAATTAGCTATTCTTAGAGGAGCTCGTGGCTAAGTACTAACAGCCGCACAGATCGATCTTTCAGGTTAAGCTACGCTTGCCGGGGTGGGCCGTGGATGTGTGACCATCTTTACATGACGAGACTCCTTCGTGCCTCGGAAAACACGTTAAGCCGTTGGTCCCGGCTGTCATTTGTGCATCTTTGACGGTCGTTACTGTTCGTCAGAAGTCCGAAAGTCTGACAGCCAGGCTTACCAAGGGGTATCGTATTGACCAGTTGCTGGGTTGTGGAGGTCAGATAGGCACTCGCTCCATGTAAAATACTGGTATTCAGCTGCATCCGGTTAGACTGGAAACCGACCCCAACATAGCTGAGAAAAGGCTAGGCAGATGATGAATTAATTAGCCATTCTTCCTCCTAATATTGTGAGAATTGTAACAACATAAATAGTTTACGTAACGTAAACTGTTTAGTTTACACTTCATTTTACTTGTCATTTTAGACACTTTTTATACTACTTCACTGACACGTTTGAGAGCCTTGAATAAACATATTTTTTGATAAACGTTAAAGAACTCGAAAGATGTATTTAGTTGTCTATTTATTAGGTTATATACACTTCCGTTTGTGTAACGTCTTGGCACTAAGAGATTGTGATGTAAATCACACATGAATATAGTACTGGGATTTCTATCGTTAATTTTAACTATCTGTCAACAGTTCTATGATAAATAGTTGCCAATTTTTTGGGCTTGTTATCTAATTAGGAAATCAATTACTAAATAATACGCATACAGTTTAGGTTAATGATTATAATATAAACGCAGGAAGTAATAATTAGGCCAATACTTTAATTTTTATTGTAAGTTAAACAACAACATTCAGCCCGAATCATAATTTCATAAACACAATCTCGGTCAAGTAAATGTGCATGCGTAACGGGCGGGTTCAGACCTAATTATGTAGTCCATAGTTGTTACGAAAACCGATCGAATACCAACGTGAGCGCGATGGAGCGTCACCAAATAGATTGACACAGAAGGACTGTTACAGCCCGGGCTCCATACAATGCGTAGGTGTGCAGTCATGGACAGAAAACCTTAGTCAAAATTTCCCATCCTCAAAAAATTATAATTTATGGGTATACCATAAATTATAATTTTTTGAGGATGGGAAATCATCAAATGACTCCTCCCGCTCTTGGTGGAGCGGAAGGGAGTGTCAGACTTTTACTGACTAAAACCCATCCATTTACAACCTTCCTTACCCCTTTATGTTCCGAAGTAGCGGTAACCCTTTCGGACAATCCCGCTTAAAAATGATACCCCCCTGTGTTGCCGTTGGTTTACGCCTTCCTCCACCAAAGTTTTAGGTTAACTTGGGAAATTTCTTTATCCTAATCAGGACCTGTACCACCACCTCTTACAGCAGTATTATTTCATTATTCCTTCTGTGTGAGAATGAGACGAAGCTAAAGTTCCATCTCTTTCCCACTGTGAAGTAATATTAGCATAATACTGCTCTGAGAGGTTGTGGTCGGCTCCTTTGCCTTGTTAACCTATGTAAGTAGTACTGATCCAATGAAGGTGTGATGATGAGCAATACTATGAAAAAGCTGGCCATGCAACCGCTGATCAACCTATAAAGTCGCCTTATGCCGATATTAAGGCAATACCGAAGGATATGTCGAATAGTCAATTAGAGCTTCCCACCGAATAAACTCTTTAGCGATCTTTAGCACATATTGAGGCTCGTGTAGTGCCTCCTCTCATTTCGTCATTAACTATTAAGTGAATAGCTCCAATCGTTACAAAAACAAGAGCTTATCTGAGACCGTTCCTGTGCTGCATGGTGCGGGAAGGCTATGGTGACAAGACAGTTCACTGATTCATCAATTTGTGACAACCCCTCCCACACCGCTCAACTACGAGGTTGGCTCGAGGTTGGTCACAGCTCATTAAAGCCACCCGGCACCCACCCCGCCTCGTCACACGGTGTCCAGTCCACTCGTTGTCAACAGGTGGTCCACGGGTAGACTCCGCGTTATCACCAATAAACGTCCCGCGGTCAACCAGTGCACCTCGCAACTCGTAGTGGAGTGAACGCAAGGCAGGCATGCGAGCAGCTGGACCAGTTGTCACCGAGTGCTCCACCCGCCGTCCGCGCGTGGAGGGCTTACGACCGAGGCGATCCAGTGACGCCACGGATTTGAAAGTAGTGAGCGCATACCCATATAAAGAATACTAGCCGCAGGAGGCAAAGCGGAGCGGAGTGGGTGCCGCGTGGCTCTAATGAGCTGTGACCTTTAGTCATCACGTGTATTCCGACGTTGGAGTCTATCTGTGCATCACTAGGCTTCTCAAGTATGGAATAAAATGAAACTTCTTTCTCCCCTTTATTTTGTATTGTGGCCAC
The DNA here is from genome assembly GCA_951799385.1 of Hyppa rectilinea. Classification (NCBI taxonomy): domain Eukaryota; kingdom Metazoa; phylum Arthropoda; class Insecta; order Lepidoptera; family Noctuidae; genus Hyppa; species Hyppa rectilinea. The sequence continues at coordinate 9,108,172 of OX637322.1, read as the reverse complement.
ACTGTGCCACTGTGTTACTATATGTTTCGTTTTAATTGCTGCCACTCAATTTAAATATGGCGATCGTTTTGATTTGCAAGGTAATTAACTAGCGGGACATTTTATGGGACTTGATGAAGTGGAATTGTAAATGGAATACCTTCGTTTTCGTAAGGTCAACGGTTAATAAGAAGTTCCTTTTGTGTTCCTCTCAAAGGATAATTTTAAGGCCAATAATTTAAGGGTGTAAAAATATTGTATTTAGTTAAATAACCTATGATTATTGATATTTATAGTGACCCTATGTATGTTATTTTAGGGTGCTTATTTGATTGAGTTTAGAGTTGATATATTTTATTGAGTACAAGCAGTGGTAGCTCTTGGGATCGAATCCATTGAAGTGCTTTTTTTTGTCTAACTACCACTGCTTTCAAAACAGTGAAGGAAAACGACGTGAGGAAACTGGCATGTCCTAACACCAAAAATTCGAATACATGTGACTCACACCAACTCGCACAGGGCCGCGTGGTGGATCACAGCCTACTCCCTCTCGAAGAGAGGAGGCCTGTGTCCCAGCAGTGGGAACATAATAGGCTGATTTTAATAAAACTAACAAATGGTTTTCTCTTAGACTCTCCGTCAGCCTTAACATTATTATTAATTCTTTTCCTCCAAATCACACAAACCATCCATTTTCCTTGTTTCCCTCTACCACTCAACAATATCCAATGTTTAATACCAAATAATTTCATACATTTCTATTCTCAACCTCATTTTCGTTGCATTATATATACCCGGTTAAAATACTAATAATTTGAACTGTTGTTCAGCTTGCTAATTGCCTTGTTTACAACGATTTGTATGTATGCATGTTTGCACATAAATATTCTGCTGCTCGACCCACTAGTACTAAGAATTTTAATGTCTGTACCACTTGTTTTTGTATTTAATCGGCACAATAAAGTTATATTTTGACGGTAGAATTAATCGACCAAAAGCAATTTTCATATGATTATTTTTACGTCTCTCGATATTTTGTCGGGACCCCGGGGGCCCGGACCTTCGGAAAGCATACAAGGGGGCAAGTCGCAGGGGCCCGTTAGACATTTTTTTATGAATATTATTAATAAAAACAAAATACAAATCCTAATTAGATACGTTTAAGAGGAGAACTTGACACTGAGTATTGGCGTATTTTCACTTATTTTAAGTCTAGACACGGCCTGCATTCCAGATCTGTATCACACTGTTTTCCGTGTTGAATCTCTACTTATACTATTTCAATTATTCTCACTTTAAACCGGCAACTGGACTCGAAACACTAATTCCATAATACTATAACATTAACACGAATCTATTAGATAGAAACTGCGGTTAGATCACGAACAGAATATCCAAATGAAGTTATTTGCGTGATTAACAGCACTTACGATCTGGAACGTTCACCCGACTCGCTATCTGAACGTTAAAATAATTCACAAAGACTGTTACACTATATCAGACAATTATTTTATCATCGTACAGCCGAACGTGGAAAATAACGCTCTATTTTAGGACAAACCAAATACAATGTAAATCAGTACAGCTGTTATCTGCGACCACGTGTGTTCTATCTTCTAATTACTATGCATGTGTCATGTGGGTATTGTAGACAAAACAAATTGGAATGCGGGCAGTTTGTTGCAACCAATTTTAGACTTTATTGTAGCTACGTTTTAAGAGGGATCATCCGAAAACCGCTACCCCGGAACATAAAGGGCTAAGGAAGGAACATGGATAGGTTTAAGTCAGTAAGAGTCTGACACTCCCTACCGCTCCACCCAGAGCGGGAGGAGTCATTTGATGATTTCCGAAACTAAAAAAAATAAAAAAAAAATGTAGCTACGTTTGCTTATCTACAGTTGTTGATGTATGGCGCGTATCCCTAGTGACCTGTCTTTGCCATCACTCATCTAAGTATATTTCATGTTTAAAAGTGTATCCATAGGTACTAATATTATAAAACTAATGGTTGACGAAATTGAATAATAATTCAATGGATTGTCAGACTGCATACCAATAACTATCGCTGTCTGTACATGCCCGAAGAACACTGTTATCTATGCGATTATAATATTAAGTAAGCGGTGTCCACGTTTGTCCTTAACATTTAGATAGTAGTTTAAGTCGTTGAACGTACTCCGGAAAGGACAAACTGTAATAATGTTAGTTAGGGCTTTGTGTTATGTTCGTTTTATAGACTGTTGCTAATCCGTTTGCGACGGACAGGTCTTTAAAGTACACTGTAGGATTCGGTTTACAAAACACGTGTTTGTATGACTAAGTACCTGGTGTTTGCATGTGTATCTATGTTGTACATATTAATTACACTTCCTTGGTTATGTCACTCGTTAGTTCGATTTCTTTGTTTTATGTTTTCCTGATTATTATTGTCACCGGGCGAAACGTCCTTCGATAATATTGTTTCAATATTTATTACAGCTATTAAGTCGGGCGTTAAATTTTAATGATAAAGAAATAATCAGGTGCAAGTAAACAGTGACCTTAAGGTGCCTAACATTTTATTTCTTTGACTGTACATTGTGTACAGTCGATCCGTCGAATCTCTTAGAATAGACTTTCAACTTTATTACAAAAGAATAAGGTTCATGTTCAATTGGGAATATTTGACAGTTTGGGGTAGCTTGATGTGCTGGCGTCAGTAAATTGCAGTAAATGCCGTGTTGAATTTTATTATAACTGATATGACTAAAGTGTGATTGAAGTTATCCAAGAATTTTTCCAAAAATGTGGTTTCTGGATACAATTCTTCCGTCCGATCAGGACCAGGCCCGTTCCGGACGGCGCGTACCTACATGTTCCACGCGCGCCTCAAAGAGGTGACAGCATTTAAAGGGGCCCGTCAGGGCCGAGCCTGCCGGGTAAGCGGGATTGTTCGAAAGGGTTACCGCTACCCCGGAACATAAAGGGCTAAGGAAGGAACATGGATGGGTTTTAGTCAAAAGTCTGTCACTCCCTTTCGCTCCACCCAGAGCGGGAGAAGTCCTTGGATGATTTCCCACCTTCAAAAAAAGGATACATTCTACTGTTGCGTACATTTCAAAACTTATTTTTTCCTACGAATTCCAAGTAAATAGAACTAAAAACTGCGTATGAAAAGGACTTAACGGCAATGCAGCTGCATTGTATTTTGTTGTATAACTATAAAATTTATCGCGTGAAGTTGGAATGCACTTCTGCATGCTATATTCTGGTATTCTTGATGCTACTTTTGATAACAGCGGCTAACATTTCGTGCTCATTAGTTCTCTCCTTGTTTCATGCAGATTATTTATAAACGCTTCGGTTTTTTTAATGACTTAAGGTGGCAGCGCTAGGGTAACCCGCTAAATTCGAATTTTCTTATGTTTTTTTTTTGCAATTTGCAGGTTAGTATTAGGTTTGATGTTGATCAAAATATGATTTGCGGCCAAGTCAAGGACGTACGTTTACGTACGAAGTACGTTTCTATAAAACTGTTATCATAAAAATCACCGATATAACCCTCTAAATGCATATTATCACACGGAATGACTATTTCATTAAATCATGTAATTTGAGTGCAATTCTAATGATTATAATTCTAAAATTACACGTAGGTACCTACTTGCTACGGCCGCGATGTTGATGATCAACATCCTGCAAATTGTAAAAAAATATTAAAAAATGAATTTCGCAGGTTACCCTAACGCTTTAAGCGGGATTGTCCGAAAGGGTTACCGCTACCCCGGAACATAAAGGGCTACGGAAGGAACATGGATGGGTTTTAGTCAGTAAGAGTCTGACACTTCCTTCCGCTCCACCCAGAGCGGGAGCAGTCATTGGATGATTTCCCAGCCTTAAAAAAAAAACCCTAACGCTTTCCCCTTAAAGTTGAAATGTAGATGGTGTATTTTTTACCGGGATAGTTAACCCTATTAAAGGAGTACTTATTTCATCAAATTGCCTCTTTGAGACTTCAATTATTAATATATTTTTATACTACCTGCTGCCAGCGGCTTCGCCCGCATTGATGTCGGAATGTACTATTATCCCAAGGGAATGTACTAGCGTGATAAAAAGTCCTATTTTTTTATCCAGGTCATAAAGTACCTCTGTGCCAAGTTTCATCCAGATCCGTTCAGCCGTTTGAGCGTGAAAAAGTAACAAACATACACACACTCACAAACTTTCGCCTTTATGATGTGAAGTGTGATGATGACCTTAAAAACGGAGATCCATCCATTCCACACACAAGAAACTTGTTTTAAATCGTTCTGTGCAGTGAAAAAAAAAGTATTTTAATTTGGCGGCTATCATTCTGTTACCAGTCACACAACTATCATGGAAAGTAAACTCTTTTCTCGTTTACGATCATTATAAAAAAAAGTATGGGTCAATATTGTTCATTGGAAACTTTTAAAATTCTGTCCCATTGGATCAAATAACAGTTAAGGGAGATACGCTAGGGTAGCCCGCGAAATTCAAATCATATACTTTTTTGCAATATTCTGGTAAGAGTCAGGTTGTATCATTCTGCCTAACCTTTTCCAACTATGTTGGGATCGGCTTCCAGTCTAACCGAATGCAGCTGAATACCATTATTTTGCATGAAGCTACTGCCTATCTGACCGCCACAACACAGTAACTGGGTAATACGATACCCCTTGGTAAGACTGGCTGGCTTGTGACGACCCGTAACGACTGTCAAAGATGCACAGATGTGGACCAACGGCTTAACGTGCTTTCTGAGGCACGGAAGAGTCTCGGTATGTAAAGATGGTCACCCATCCACGGCCAACCCCGGCAAGCGTAGCTTAACCTGATGGATCAACCTGTGCGGCTGTTATTACTAAGCCACGAGCTCCTCCAGTGTTGTATGTCAATCAAAATATCATCGCGGCCGTCACAAGTTCGTATTTACAGAATTATAACCTTTTGAATCATCAATACTTACTAATGGCGCTTTCACTTTAAGCCTAAAACACATGTTCCAATCCACGTGTGACCGGATTTGACGCCTGACCTTTATCGCGACGCCCCATCCGTGCTAATGTCGCGTGCACACTGCATGGTGACAGGTTGATACCCTACCACCTAGACGATGTAACCTTAACCCTTCACCGATAAACTTCGCCTTGTTTGCGTGTCTAGTTTGTCTGAAATGTGGTGAATAAAATCCAAAATCATGAAAATGTATATAAGTAGTTTATCAGCCCCATCTAGTTACCATAACACAAGCATTAGGTTGCTTAGCTTGGGAGTATATGGCGTTGTGTGAAATGTCCAAGGGTATTATTATTATTATTTTGATTTCTTAATTTTTCTTCTCTAGTAAGAGAGTTTACGACCTTACACACGGGCCGGCACCAAGCATCACGTAAGGGAAAATTTAAATTGAAAACATGGATGATACTGTAGAAGAGGTCAGGAATTATTATTATGTTTGACCCGAAGACAAGAATCTCCTTTTATTGATCTTCAGGTCATTGTTGTTAGCTCAAATTGTTGCAGATGTTACTTTGTTAAGATACTTGCATCTTTTTAATTGACTTCCAAAAAGTATGAGGTCTTACTATGTTCGTGTGTTTTTTTTCTCTTTTAAATTCTGGCCGCCGAGGGAATGCGTTCTTGACACCTGTCAGTTTGACACAATTAGGAGCTAATAGCGTTTAAATTCGTAAAACACTTAACCTTTTGTACTCATCTGACAGGTGTATGGAGCGCATTCTCTCATCGGCCGGAGTTAGAGTTAACGCCTATCCTATCTGTACACACACATTATTGTCCTACGCGATTGCTTTAAAACCTTTTCCTGTTTTCAATAACGCGTTATATGTCACTACTAGATGTATTATATTATCTGTGATGTCAGTCACCGTGTACGACTTTGGGAATTAACTGTCATTTATTTTCTTGACAGGAAAAACGAGTAAATATGACGTGTAGGGTTTTCCATAGAGGCAGAAATGTTTAAGTCGTATTCTACAGATGCCAGCACATCAAGCTATCCCTAACTGTAAAATTCTCCCAATTGAAAATGAACCTTATGCTTTTGTAATAAAGTTGAAAATGCATCACAAAAATTTGGCAAATTGGGGTAACTTGATGTGCTGGCCTCAGTATACTGTACTCAGTACAAGATGAAAATTTTGCAGCCTCATAAAGAAATAAACAAACCCGACCAATCATAAGGCTAATCAACAACGACGCTATTCAAAGGTAATTAATTAAACGTGTTACAAACTCACACGGCCAAACTAGTCACAAGTATTTACAACTGGTTAAAGGGAAGCGCCAGGTAGCCTGCGAAATTAAAATTTGATTGCGTTTTTTGAAATTACAAACAAAAATTCGAATTTCGCTCTATCTAACCACATTTACTGTAATAACGCTTTGGTAATTCGTATCGTATACGGAATGCCATTGAAAAACTAGTTAATATTAATGCTGTGACAATCTGGCTATTCATTGGAGATTCGAGTTTGTAAAACGTTAAGTTTTCAGTAGTGTCGTATACTACAGGCCTCACTCCAACGTCCCATTGTCTGTTGTTTTGTTCTACTCTTGTATCTATTCTGTGATTCTTCTCACGTAACTGTACATTTTTTCTTTACAGGACCGCGTACTGAACATCACAAGTCAAATAATGGACCAGTTGCTGGGTGACGAGCGAGTGGCTCGCGGCTTCCGAGTTAAGTTCCCCGAGGATGTGCTGCAAGATAACCTGGCAGGACAGCTCTGGTTCGGTGCTGAGGTTGGTAGCTTCGTATCATGGAGGTTTTATTACCCTTTTTTTAAAAGAAAGTTATGGTGTACGTAGGTATAACGGCCAAGCCACATATTTTTACTAAGGAAGAGTTTGTGAAGTTAACCCATTGAAGGACAGTGAACGAGACACAATAGAAGTTTTATTGTTATTACGTCTATAGGCGTTCACTGTCCCTCAAAAGTGTTAAGGTTGGTAGAGTTAGGGCGTGTATAGTTAGCTTGGCTCTACACGCGATCTGATAACTTTTGGGCAGTGCGAGCCATATGGTCTCATCTTGACAACATGTTACATGAAAATGTTTTTGGTGGGATTATATGTTATAATAATATAAATATTGCTATTTGGAGGATCATCTAGCATTTTTGATTGTCTGTTCTGTTTTTTGTGTGGTTAAAATCGACATTTATAAACCATTAACGACGAAGTCTTAATCGCCAGTAAATTTTAAATGGCCGTTAAGTCAGTCACTTTAACGTGTGGGTATTATAGCGACAGAAAGTATGTTAACGTACTCATTCAGCCCAAATTCCGGCAGGTCAGCTGTTCCATGTTAGGCGGCCTTTAGTAAATACAAATAGTCGAAGAAACAATACAAACATTAACAACAATTACTCTTAGTTCCTATGTAAATATCGATTACCATTTGTACTAACGATACTGTAGAAACATATTCCTTGTTAATGACTAGTAGGTGATTACTTAATAGGCAGACATATAATGTTTAAGGCTCTCGCTAACAGGCGCGACAATTCGACAGCGCGACGCGACTAGTAGAACAATCAATCTGTCTAGCTTTTTCAACTATGTTGGGGTCGGCTTCCAGTCTAACTGGATGCAGCTGAATACCACTATTTTACATGGAGCAACTGCCTATCTGACCTCCACAACCCAGTCAGTAACTGAGTAATACGATACCCCTTGGTAAGACTGACTGTCAGACTTTCAGGCTTCTGACTACCCGTAACGACTCAAAGATCCACGAATGACAGCCGGGACCACTGGCTTAACGTGCTTTCCGAGGCACGGAGAGTCTCGCTGTGTAAAGATGGTGACCCATTCACGGACCAACCCCGGCAAGCGTAGATTAACCTGATGGATCGATCCGTGCCGCAGTTATGAGTTAGCCACGAGCTCTCTCTAGTAGAACAATTTCTTTTAAAACTTAATGATTGTGATGGAACTTGTTCTACTAATATAGCGTTGCGCGAGAGCCTTTATCCAAGGTTGGATGTAATATTGTTTTGTGTACTTACTATCATATTATTACCATAACATTGATGACCCATCAACTGGAACGCTGCTTAACCTTATAGGCTTCCGATTCTTTACGCTGTAAGAGAATGGCTGCGTTGTAAATAAGTTGGTTTGTAGGTAGGTGAGTTAGTAATTAATATATGAGTCACGCAAGCTTTGTACAAAAATACAAACACGCAGTTCCTATATTTTACATAATATTAATACTGCTTGCTAACACGTAGGTATGTTAGGTGCGTATTCTATTTTTTGTACATTTTGACGTTCGAATGTGCTTTTCTCGTGCCTATTTAAATTAACTGATTTGACTTTGACTTTGGTCGTCGGTCTAGGAGCGAAAATATGATATATATATAAATAATACAAAAGTTAAAATTAAATTAGCTATTGATGAAAACCTAGCTTCAGCCCGCGACTTCGCGCGCTCGTTCCCCCTACCCACCCGTTCGCATCGCAGCGTTCTACCTTTTTTTTTTTAAGGCTGGGAAATCATCCAATGACTGCTCCCGCTTTGGGTGGATCGGAAGGGAGTGTCAGACTCTTACGGACTAAAACCCATCCATGTTCCTTCCGTAGCCCTGTATGTTCCGGGGTAGCGGTAACCCTTTCGGACAATTCCGAGCGTTCTACCTTAGAGTTTTCTTTTTGTTCGATTCCTATTGGGTCCTAGCGTTTAGCCTTTATTCCTTAAGAATTGGACTAATAAATGCAAAAAGTAGTTCGAGGGATCAGAGCGTTCAAAGAAATTAAGAAACCAACAGAGTCTTCAGTTCTTCAGTTCATATATGCAGCGGGCTGTCCCAAAGGGAACAGAACACAGGGCTAAGGAAGGAACATGGATGGGTTTTAGTCAGTAAAAGACACTGCCTTCCGTTCCACCCACAGCGGGAGGGGTCATGATTTCCCATCCTTAAGAAAAAAAGCTTTAATATTCTAGTATAGGTATGTTCGGGTAATAGGACGTCTATTTTAGGGCGAACGTGACTCAGACCGTTTGCAGAATATTTGCTATGATAATATTTGATATACATACATGTGAGTAAAACAGCTGTGCCTTATTCAATACATGTAGGCACCAGAGCCGTGCGAATGTAAAAATGCGTCAAGGGCAAAGCCTGATTCTAATGACCCTAATTTTCTAGACATTGTTTTATTTTTACTTTGGCGTAACCATTCGCTTCACTAGGTGATTGTGTATACAACACGCTTGCCTATATATAAATGTATAACTTGATTCTTTTCCTAAATACCGTCAGCAAACCGCCAGTAACGTAAGTCAGTGGCCTTTTTGGGTGGGAAATCATCAAATGACTCCTCCCGCTCCGGGTGGAGGTGGAGCAGAAGGGAGTGTCACTCTTACGGGAGTGGACTCTTACTGACTAAAACCGATCCATGTTCCTTCCTTAGCCCTTTATGTTCCGGGGTAGCGGTAACTCTTTCGGACAATCCCGCTTACCCGGCAGGATTCTTTCAGGCGCACGGGCCCGGTCCTGATCGGACGGTCAGCTAAGTCTGAGGCCTATGGCCAGCATAAAAACTCCGGATCGGTAGGATAGCTAAACAGATACATATTGCTTATTATGGTTGAGTACAGACGCCAGCACATCAAGCTATCCCTAACTGTCAAATTTTCTCAATTAAAAATGAACCTTATGTCTTTGCAATAAAGTTGAAATACTATCAAAGAAATTTGACAGATTGTGGTAACTTGATGTGCTGGCCTCTGTACCTGCAATGTTTGTCTTTGAATGTCTGACAGCCAGTCTTACCAAGGGGTATCGCATTACCCAGTTATCTACTGATTGAGTTGTGGAGGTCGGAGAGGCAGTCGCGCCATGTAAAATGCTGGTATTCACCTGCTTCCGGTTAGACTGGAAGCCGACCCCAACATAGTTGGGAAAAGGCTAGGGAGATCGATTGGTTGAGTACAATGTGTCTTTTCCACTTTTTCAGTGTCTAGCCGCGGGCTCCTCGATAATGAATCGCGAGGAGGAATCGGCGGCCATGCGTCCGCTGGCAAAGGCGCTAACACGCAGCCTTGAAACAGTTCGCTCGTTGTTACGGGAGCAGTGCCTCAGACCTCGAGGCATGGCGCTGTCGCAGCACGACGACATGTTACACGAGAGCCTCCGGATATTTGACAGGTGATGACGTCAACTACTGCTTAGTTCAAAGCGCAAGTTTCTTGAAGCTTATAGGGTGTTAACAGATGCTTAAGTAAGCCGAGAGTCACTTCTTCTTATTATTATTGTAGCTTCTGGGTCATACCTTCTGGTTATGGCGGTAACGAAGGACAAATTTCCATTTTTCCTCCTTTTCCACGAAAACAAGTTTAATTTATAAATCCCCACAAATGAAGTCAGAAATTCTCGTGGGTGCGATACATTGCACGTTGCCATAAATAGCGATATTTCACACCTAAAACTACTGGTGAAATGTGGGTGTACCTACTATGGGCACACCTCTGCCTAACCGTTCGAGGAAATAAAGCGTGATATATTATGTTATGTTAATTACTTTTATATATATTTAGACAGGCGCTTTAAGCTCTCCGTGCTTCTTTTAATTTTAAAATATGAAATAGTGTTTTATCGCAATGATATACCATTTTAGATGTTCGTCTATTAGAAGCCGTTTGCTTATAAGTTCAACGATTTATACGATTATATTTATTGTCGTTTCGAGAGAATTTTTCTTATAAACCTATGGGGTCTATACGACATTTGAGGGGTTAAAATAGGAACAGGGTTGCCTGTTCGTAAAAACGTACTTGTGCTTGCTTCGGCCGCGAATTATGTTTTGATAAACATGAACATTGCCTGACCTGAAAATTGCAAAAAAACTTAGGACAATTTGAATTTCGCTGGCCATTCCATGACGCTAGCCCATTAACCCCACAAATGTCGCATGAACTCAATAGGTTCATAAAAAAAGTTCTCGCGAAACGACAATAAATATAACTGTATAAATCGTTAAGATCTTATAAGCAAGCAGCTTCTAATAGGCGAACATCCAATCGTGGAGGTCGGTTGTCAAAGCTTTGCGAACGAAACCTCTTAAATACCACATTTAATTTACTACTCCCTAGTTAAAGTAAAGTTGGTCTAAACATACGTTTGGCTTCATTACAGGTTGTTCGCAGAGTTCGAGCTATGCTACGTCAGCGCTATGGTCAACGTGAAGACGCCGCACGAGTTTGAAGCTCAACAACTCATCTGCGTGCTGTTCTCGGAGAGTTTGTGGAGGGCGCTCAAACAGAACTTGTTGACTCAGGAGCAGGTTAGTAGTCTTCTCTTGTTCATAATCATCATCATCTGCCTATCATTTTCCCAACTATGTTTGGAGTCGGCTTCGGATGCAGCTGAATACCAGCATTTTACATGAAGCAACTGCCTATCTGACTTCCACAATCCAGTTAGGCTCCGCCCACATTGGGCGGCACGGCATGGCAAGGTATTTTTAGACGATGAATAAAAATATGACTTAATGTTATTGAAATAAAGTTGAAATTGCAATATTAACGGCGGTCGTAAGTACAATACCACGGTAAGCTTAGGCTAGAATTAAAATATAACTTATTGGTATGGAAATAAAGTTGAAATTTCAATGTTAAGAGCGGTCGTAAGTATAATACCGCGGTATGCTTAGGCATGCTGTGTCATTGAAATTTTTAACTTCATTTCCATAGAGTTAAATTATATTTTTATTCATCGCCTAAAAATACCTTACCTTGCCGTGCCGCCAACGGGCGCCGGGCCTTACTGGATAACATGATTCCCCCTGTAAAGACTGGTTTTTAGACTTTCGGGCTTCTGGCGATCCATAACAACTGTCAAATATCTATGAATGAAAGCCGGGACCGACGGCTCTTCTACTCATGCTCGTAGCATTTATTTATTTAGATAACATGGGAGACTTACAGCTAAAACAAACAGATCCAAGGACAGGATTTAATACCTACACTCATCAAATGTATGGGAAAGCCAAATGTATGGCCCCATTGAGATAGTAGTTCAGTTTCATGGTCTATACACACCCTTTAACTAAATATCTTCTAAACATACCCTTTGTTTAATTCCAGGTGGATTCCTACGACCCGGCGCTAATGTTCGCGGTGCCGCGGCTGGCTATAGTCAGCGGATTGCTGATATACTCCAGCGGACCGCTCAGCATTGATAAGCCGCCTGGTAATTGAATTTTATTAATTTATTTTTGAATATTTTTATCAATTTTTTTTTTTTACTCTTCTGAACATTTTTCTGGATACTCATGTGTTTTAGTAAAAATAATGCATTTTGGAAATAGGTAAAAAACGTCGCAAATAACTGTGTTGTTTTTATTTATTTGTCAATAATAATATAATGATTAAATGAAATTATGAAATATCGCTCTGTGTTGCACTTAAAATATTAATTCGTAATTGCAATTTAATAAGGGCAAATTTCACTAATGAAATTTAATGCGATCAGATTAACTAAACCGCGTTCGTAGTGTTAAAATTCCATAACGCATGATGAATGTCAGCGAAATTTCAATGGTGAAATTCGCCTTAAACTAAGTGTTGAAACATTTGCAAAGGAACCATATTTTATATTACTATTTCAAAACCAAATACAAAAATTCAGTGTAACGATATTAGTTACTGTAATATTTCACGACTCCATTTTTCTATGGCTATATATTTTCCAGTTTTGAACTAACATTTTCCAGTTTTTGGGGGACTGTCTTATTTAACCATCAAAAAGTGCTGATTTTCAGCCTAGTTTGAATAAATGTCATTTGATTTTAATTTTGATTTATCTTTTATGATCCACAGAAGAGATGTCAGACATGTTCCGTCCGTTCCGCACGTTATTGCACAAGATCCGCTCCCTCCTGTGGACCCTCGACCGGCGTGAGCTGATGGCTCTCGAGCGGCTCCTGTGCACCAACGAGGATATCTCCAACCTCACGCGACACTTGCCCGCGGGTACGTAAGGAACTGAATATAAATTGAATACAAATAAAGTAAGAAAAAACTGAGCTTTTTGGCTGAACTGGCAATTTGTATAATACCATGTATAGATACAATAACATAATATCACGACTTGTTTCCCCGGAAGGTTAGATAGAGGTATACCTATAGATAGATAGGTACACCTCTACCCAACCCTTAGGCGAAAAGCATAATTTGGGTACTTTTGCCAGTTATGTTTAATTCTCATAGGGGGCAAGCCTATTCCCATCAACCGGGCACAAATCCAGACTCCGCAATCAGAAATTCCAGACGGAAAATCCCAATAAAGCTTTTCTCGATCCTCGAATCGAACCCAGGCACTCCCTTCCGCTCCATTCAGAGAGGGCGGAAGAGGAAATCATCATATGACTCCTTCATATGATGTTTTGCCACCCTCAAAAAAAATAAAAAATAAGGCACTCACGCTCAGCAGTAGTGCTTGTGACCACTAGACCAACGACCAATACTCCGTATGAAATTATTTCTGCGAATAAACTTGGTTATATTTTATTTTCCAGACACGAATGAATCGTCAAACGACTGGTCGTGTCCGTACCCAGACCTGGGAGAGTTTGTTTCGAGGTTTTATGCGGACCACGCCAACTGCCGGGATTTATACTCACACCAAAGGTACAGCCCTATTTAAACTTTATGGTGACTTGGAACATGACGCGGGTCGTTGCGCAGTAACTGATTCATGTGACCGCAGGGCACTTCAAAGCCGCCAAGTTTGACGCATACAATAATCATACTATAATTAATCAAATATTAATAATAACCCCACAATAAGGTTGCTCAGAAATTCAAGTTTACAAATATTTCGAACAGAAATACTTGTTGCAATCTAAGAAACTCATACACAAAGTAGTTTCATAGAACAATTTTCATTGTTCTCACTAGTCAGGAAACAGTCAGTTTTACGACGTCATCCGGCTGCACCCAGATGATATGAAAGTGGGGGGTGCAATAAGCCAAGGCGACAACTACAACCACAAATGTTGACTCACAATTAAATGTATGAACTAGGGGCCTCAAAGAAAGAAAGAGATGGAGCTATACCTGCTGTATAGCTTCATCTCTTTCTCACATTGATGTTATATTGACTTGTGTTCTTCGATCAATAATACACTAGATACATGATCAGGAACAAAAATTAGTCGCTGAAGTGGCCACGTTTACACACACATAAACATTTACATTTGTGACTACAAAATAAAGAAAAACGTTTTATAATATTAACAACTTCAGTTTATTATAAACCTTAACACTTAAGCATAAAGTTTCATTACGATTGCAAAATATTTTTATTTAAGTCCTTCTATCATCCGACAAAGTAAAAGCAATAAATTCAAAATGTCACTTGAAAATAAATAGTCATTTTTATAATAAGTACAAATATATTTATTGTAAAATGAAACTTATACCTTAAGCAATAAGGTTAAAAACATTTTGTTGACAATTTCGTGCTTACTCTATTTTGAAACTAGACATAATTTTTGGTACAGATATTCTATTTCACGAAGTCCGTTTGGCTCTGGTTGTAGTAGTGACGTGTAGTGATAGGCGCGCTAGTGTGTGTAAACGTAGGTAGCGTTAGGAAAGAAATCTGACACGCATTATATATTTATTTAATAAATTAATTATAGACAATTTAAATAAATAATATTTAGCTATTAGAATGATAAGTCCGCCTATGTACCACTACTGTACATGAAGATTAAATAAATAAATAAATAAATAAGTTGCAGAGAAAAGAAACAACAGTTGAAAGTAAATAATATTTTTATTTATTACAGAAAAGAAACAAAAAAATCAGCACTTAATCACTATCAAATTCAATTTCCGATTCGCTTTCGTCAGAATCGTTCCCTAAGTTAATTATGAACTCAAAATCCAGGTCGACGTATTTTAAGTATTCTTTTTCAATTTTTTCAACATGAGCACAGGTTTTTTGCCATGTTTCACTGGTTACTCTATCCAAGCTTTCAAAGATCAGTCTTTCCATGTTCGTCATGTTTTGTTCGATATTCTTTGATGCGATATAATTTTTTACAATACCCCAAATATTTTCAATAGCATTTAATTCTGGGTGATAGGGGGGAAGACGTATGACATCAAAACCCTTGCTCTTAATAAAATCATCAATTTTATACGTTATGTGTTCATCTTTGTGTTTTTTTATAATATCGTACAATTCCAATTTAAGGAGAGATTGCTCAAATGCTATACCCTTATCCCTGAGCCATTGCTGCATGTCTGCTTTCTTTGTAGCCGACGTCGGTAGTTTTTCAGTCCGTGTGTTGTGATATGAAGCATTGTCTAAGACAATGACAGAGCGTGGGGATAAATTGGGTAAAAGTTTTTCGTTTAGCCATTTAACATAATTATCGTAGCTCATATTAGAATGGTAATCGCCAGCTGTTGAGTTGGCTTTATAAATCAATGAAGCATTTTCAATAAATCCATCCTTTGTACCCGCATGCACTAATATAAAGCGAGTGCCTGTGCTAATTTTTTTTAAGAATGGTGTACTCTCTTTCTTTTGTGCCCAGGTGTTGTTTCGCACGTGTGTTGAAAGGACATAACTTTCATCGGTGTACACAATTGGGCGACCTTGACTGCGATATTCTGACATCTTCTTCAAAAATTTTAAACGCCACATTTGTATATCATGACGCTCCGTCAAAACTTTACGGTTATTCTCTGTTTTACGCCACTTGTAACCTAACTTCAGTAACAATTGACGAACAGTTTCGATACAACCATCAAAACCAATTTTTTCATTTAATACAGTTTTTAACTTAGCCAACGTCGGAATTTCTTTATGGATGACATGGAAATTTTGTATAGTACTGCGAACAACATCGGCTGTAAAATTATCTATTTCTATCTTACTATCCCGCTTTCTTCTTTTCTTCATAGGAGAAGTGAAATTTGATGAGCAGGATGGCAATTCCTTCTCTTCTTTTAATATCCGTTGAATAGTTTTCATAGAAACACCTGTAGCCTCAGCTGTACGCCTTGTAATATCTCGTAAATGAGACAAATCACAGTTAGGTTCCGCAACTGATTTTGTGAATTCATACTCTTCTCGCAGGAAATGATAAACGCTAGCTATCATGCTTCGACCCTAGAACAAAACCAAATCGAAATACCTATTTAAGTAACAAATTTCATAATATTAGATACGAGTAGATAAACTCTTAATAGCACACAAAAAGTAGTAACAATAGTTAAAAAAAAATGTTACCTCACTGTGGACAACTTTTCTGCGTTTACTTGCCATGCTGACGTTACTCTTTGAATTTTTTTAGCGCGGAAACAAAACACTAGTGACTCTGACCGCGTCGCGATCGTGACTGAGCGCTCCCGAGGTTACGCACACTAAAACAGTGTGCACGTACAGACCTTACAACATTCATAGTCAAACGGACTTCGTGAAATAGAATATCTGTATTACAAGTAATTATTGAAAGACGTAGAGTTGCAGAATAGTAATATATTTTTTTAGACGAATATTCGTTTTCTATGATGGCAAATATTTTAGGCCGTAGTAAAAAAGTAGTAGAACTAAATTAGCATAATAGTTATTTTATTAAGACATTGGTTACAATTGTCTGCTGATTGGCTCATTGTTACCAACCCGCAAAAATGGATGTGTCTTCTTATGTGCGCGATTTAGAAGTTATAAAAAAATATTTGTATTAAATCAAATTATTTTTTGAAATGAAAACTTCCTTAGCGGCGTTCTGCACTTTTTTTGTGATGAGTAAAAAATTTTAAATCAAAAATGCATAACGGTAATTCAAGTTTTCACTTCTCCGGCCACTCCCGGCATGCAACCCGTTGATTTTTTTTACTTATTATTTTATTCGTCTGATTTTTCCTGGTCAAGTTTCGCGACAATAGATACTCATTCTGCATTGCGAAATGGGTTGGTAGGAAATCTACAAACAAAAACAACAAATAAAATAATAATACTACTCCATGCATTCCTTGTTCCAGAACAGTCAATGTTTGTTACAATAGTTGCAATAGTTGGCGTGTGGTCGCAAACATTGGTCAAACAATCATAATATTTGCTAAACGATGTCATATTTACTATTTAAATGTTTTTATTTTATGAAAAACACATACATAATCATATAAATTATTTAAAAAAATATATTCCTTCCAAAATCTTGGTGTTACGGTGGTTATTTACACAATTTTTGAACACGCGCTGCGGCATCTTGACGTCTTAACATTGGCTATGTTTGGACCATACTAATTTGAAATAAGAGCACAAAATTATTTGTGCTCTTATTTCTCGGGCCGTTTTTGAAGCGCTAATCGGGAATCTAGTGTATTATTGATCGAAGCTTGTGTTATTCTAAGTCAACTTACCTGTCAGATAATTACTCAAAATCAGTTTTTCTTTTATTTTATCTGGTACATAAAGAAATACTGGTTGTTGACGTCACATAAATACATCAATTTTATATCCTTTTATGACTGATTTTTCATTGGTCAAATAACTTTTATCTGAAGGAAACAATATGGCTGTTCGCCGCAATTTTTATTCCAAAGATATAAGTTATCTGGAGATTTAAAGAGGTCCTGAGGTAGTTTATAAGTAAATTTGACATTAAACTCTTACTTTTCTCTCCCCACAGTTCAACAGAACCAATCATAACAGACGGCGACTATCTCCCGGACAACATAGAAGTGATGACTCCGATTATAGATGGACTGCGCCGCCTGTCCGAAGGAACGGTCGACACCGAAGGCCACGAATCCGAGCACGACACCATAAAGACAACCTCCCGACATTACTCGACGGACACGGCAAGCACTGACACATTCCAGACCAATGACAGCAGGGATTACATAGAACGAGCTAGAAAAACTAGCAAAACTGAGAGTTCTGACCTCTCGTCCTTAAGAAACTTATCCACCAACGGTTTGATGATGTTTGATCCGCTTGTCATCAACGCCTCAACAAGCGACTCAAACAGACAGATACCAGATCATGATCTAGTGACGTCACTGAACGAACAAGTCACGGAAATTGCCGATCGTCTTTCGTCTATTGCTGCCAGCGACGTGGACATCATAGATCATCAAATACACTCGTTCTCAGCCAACGATGTGCCGACGTTGATATCGACTGATGATTCGGAAGCGTACGGGTTTTCAGGACCGAGAAACGAACAGTTAAGCTGTTTGCCGTCAACGAGTCACGGGTATCTGATACCCAACGCGATTAGTCACGACCCTGCGGTACTATCTTCTTTATCACACAACAATTCCGCCGTGTTCAACCAAGAAGACGATGCAGGAAGTGACATCAACAGTGCAATGCTCAACTCAACAGATCTCCCGCTCATTATCCCCGACAATATTGACGCGGACATAGTAAACACCAATATATCAATAGCTAACGCCAATCTAAGTTCTCTTCTACTAACCAATGAGGAATACAATAATTTAGCAGAAGAAACGGCAGACGGTGATAATACGAGTTTCCATTCGGCAAAGATGACGCTAGATAGAGAGGATGAAAGAGTTAAGTTTATGTTAGGTTATGAAAGCGAGCATGAATCAGCGGTCGACTCGGGCGTCAGTACTGAAAACACTAGCTTAGATAGATCGCCCGACACCGACCAAAACAAAGACATCAAAGATATCAGAGACAATCACTTCATGCAACAAAACAGGGTACTAAAAAGTCCGGATGCGGAGACAGACGATGATAAACACACCAAAAACACTCTAGAAAGTTCCTTCTCCGATGTAAATAGTGACGTTACTGTAAATATTAATTACGTAGAAGATGATAGTACGAAGAGTGAGGCGGGATCGTCGTCCGTTATGGATAAGGTTATAAATAGGTTAAGTTCTGATGAGGAAGGGGTGAATGAGGCGACCAATGTAAATAGTGAAGCGAGGCGAGTGTTGCAAGATTGGGGAGCGAATGCTGGCGACGAGGAGTACAGAACCATAGACGAAGTGATCACTGAGCTGAGAAGGCATAGAGAAGCCGATAAGAAGATTAGTTCGCTAGTTGCAGAAGACAATAATGTTAGTTCTAACGCCGATGTGGGGCCCTCGCAGTCGAGTCGGCCGAAGAAAAGCAGAAAGACTAATGCGAAGAGTAAAAAGAAGAAGGGCAAGATATGGTCGCCTGGTATGGTGATACTTGATAATCGGTCGGCGCAGAACCAGAGTAGCCCGTTGAGATTGAACTTAGATCATTTTGTTGATGAGAGGTGAGTTTGAGTTCATTTTTACTTACATTTTGTGTGTTCAAAGCTGAGGAAGAGCAGTAGTGGCTCAGTGACAGCAGTATTTACCCAGTAGTAACGGCCGCTTATGAGTTGTAGGTCGTAGGTTCGAAGTTTGTCTTTTGTCGTCACCACTGCTATCACAACGGTGTAGGCAAATATCGTGAGGAAACCAGCATGTCCCGGACCCAAAAATTTGAAGACATTTGTGATCCCTATCTACCCGCAAGGGGCCCGCGTGATGGATTCCAGCTCATACCTCAAAGAGAGGAAGCCTTTGTCTAGGTTCATTATTCTAATTAACGCCGAAAATATATTAGTCGTTAGCATGATTGCAATCGAGTTTCAGTCGAATCAAAGTGCAATATAACTTTTCAAACAAACTCCTGAGATATTCGAGACAATATACAGGGTGTAAGGGGAAAGCCTCCGAAAACGAAGATAGATGATAGGGCTAGTGATTCTCGATACGATACCATCAAAAAATCTTTTTTTTTTTTTTAATAATTTTACCTACTTCTTTTTTGCATTTTTCGTACATCTCTGAGAACAGTTCTTTGGAACCATTATTTGCGATTTAACACACTTTTTCTCTGTACAACTTTAGCATGCAATGTATTCGTAAATAAATATCAGCTGACGCTCGCGCATAACCTCGAGTTCAAAGTGCGCGCGCGCTCGACGACAGCTGCGAAAGTAAGAAAACTTGAAAATATCCAATTAAAAGCGAATAGTTATTGGTATCCGTTTGCATTTAGGTTGTATATGATGTACGTTCTAACTTCGGAAGCGTTCCCCTTACACCCTGTATGAGTCAATCACTACCAATTTTAATCTACACTCTCATCCCAGTTTTTTCCAACCCATTATTAAAACGTTGTTTTATTTAATAATGTGTTGTATGGTTTCAGCGGTACATCGTGCGGCGCGTCAGAATGCGCGGACGACGAGCAGATAGCGCTCGCGTTACAGGCGCAGGAGCTCGCGGCCAGGCAACATGCGCGCGGGAAGTTCAAGTATGTATATGAACTTGTTTGTACAGCCTGTATACCAACGTCATAAAGGTCATTCTTGAATAACATTATGAACAATGTTGTTGAATTCGGGAGTAGGCGGTTGCATACTCAGGATAAATTCGAATACGAACATTACGCTTACCGCATTTACGTTTATCGCGTTAATAGGCTCTTTTACAAGGGACTTAAACACTTACGAAATAGGGGTCTTCTTCTTCTTTTAGTGTGGTTAGTGACTAACCTGGTGTCAGAGTTTTATGCTGCCCATGGGCCTCTGACTTAGCTTAACATGCTTTTGAGAAATATCTCTCAGACATGCTGGTTACCTCACGATGTTTTCTTTCAGGAACTGTGCACACAATAGTACACACTATTGGTATTTTATGATTTCAACTGTTTCAAAGTTGACAGAAATAAAAGAAGAAAGTTATATTAGCTATACTAATACCCAATTACAAACCTTTCAGATCAAGCGAGGATCTAATCCATCGCCTGTTCGTCTGCATCGCCGGTGTAGCAGACCAGCTACAGACGAACTTCGCAGCAGATCTCCGGAACATTCTGAAGTCCGTATTCCTAATGAACCAGTCGCCCGATCCGCCGGAACCGGTGGAAGATAAACCGCCTGCGATCGAGTACGAGGTCACTGAGGATCAGGTTATACAGAACGGTAAGTTGTGATTTGGCTTACTAAGGGACTTATCACACAAGCGATTTGCAAATGAGTCGAGTGTGCAGCGAGATCACCGCGAAGACGCGCGGGCGCACAGCGAGTAACAAAGCTAACAGCAGTGTTTACTCATCGGAATCCATCCTGTCACTGATTGTTCAAAACGCAGACAGTACGCCGCGATGAGGAATCAATTTTTTTTATGACGTCATATTTAGCTGTCAAATTAGTATAGTCGATCCTTTCTTGTGGATTTGACACTCGTACGGGGGACATTTATGGGGTTTGAAGAAGTTGTTCTTGGTCGTCGTGTTTTTTTGCAAAATATGAGATGTACGCATTCGAACCTCTAAAAGCGTATCCTAGTCCTCAAAATCGATGTCACGTTTGCAGGCAGCTCATTCGACAGCGTGTATTCGGCAGAAGAAGTGTATGCGGACAGTACTTCGGACTCCACATCAGACGGGTCCACGCGACTGGCGAGACGCAACACGGTAAACGCGCGCGACCAGCCAGTCGCGACTGAAGCGCGTCGCAAGCCGCACGACGCGCCCGGCAACCTGCAGGCGTCCGTGTCCACTGGTGACCTTACCTATAGGTATGTTGCACTAAAAAACAAAGAAAGAAAATTAATAAATGTAAAATTAAAATAAGTAATTGAATCAGCACATTTTAAACGTTACAAAAGTCCTAAAAACACTCACTCTTTGACTACTTTATAATCTGTCCCAAAAGGATGAAATTGTAAACAAACCTTGTTCAGGTTAGTTTTTGCCCAATCACTCACCGAATGATTCAACTTTTCAAAGATAATTTATTATTAAATATGTAATTGAAAAATTATTGTTGAAAATTGAAACTAATAAGTGATTTTGAAAAACTTTTCAGTATAAAAAAAAATACGAGCACGAGCAACTTACAATAAAATTATAAGTACGTTTACTGGTTTTGTTTACATTTTCGTCACATACTTTTGGAACAGACCATACTTACTCATACATTTCTATCGGTCAGTTCTGTAAAACCACCGTGACAACGTACGTAAAGTGAACTGTCTTTTCATGATACTACACAGCTCATTTTATGTAAGTGTTCACGGTGAGATCTTTACAGAATAGCACTATATTAACCCGCCCCCTCCCCCAGCCCGGCCGGCAGCCCGGCGGGCAGGCCGGAGCGCGCGCCGGAGTGGGTGCCGGACATCGCGGCGCCCGCCTGCATGCGCTGCGCGGCGCACTTCACGGCCTTCCGGCGCCGCCACCACTGTCGCAACTGTGGTCAGTATGCACACAACTATTTCTATAACAACATTTTCCATTAGGGGGTAGCCCATGCCATTGAACTGGTCACACATTTATAGCAATAACTGGTTGCAATATTTTTTAACTTCAGCTAGGCGTCACGGATGTCTAGTAAAACTGATAAATTTCTACAATAACTAAAATAAAACGCCTATAGTTTGGTCTGGCAATATGTTCGATGTCGAAATCATTACGTCACAAATGTTGCAGCAAAACTTGAGTATAGAATACTCAGGCGGGGGCATTCTGAATACAAAAATAGTAGTGACTACACAGCGCTTTGTCGTGAATAAAGCCGTCTACAAGCACCTTTATACGTAACTAGCACCACCTTGGCTTTCCACGGGTGCAATCTAGATACTACGCGGGCGAAGCCGCAGGCGAATGCTAGTAATATTACAGCCTATATTACTCAGAAATAATGTAGCATTTGAATAGGGAAATAATTTTTGAAATACGTCTGTCAGTAGTTTTTGAGATTATTCGTTACAAAGATACAAATCCATTTACATTAGTGTAAATAACTCAACTAACACGAACAATTATTCTTCCAGGCAAAGTATTCTGTGCATCATGCAGCTCAAACTCAATCCCACTGCCGCGCTACGGCCAACTGAAACCCGTACGTGTGTGTGACGAGTGCTTCCGTTCCATAGCCAACCACTGTCGCCGACCACAGACCTCGCAACAACACCGGTGAAACTTTGTACCCTACTCGCTTACCCTGTATAAAGTTATGACATCTAGAAGTGTCGTTAACGAGTGGAAACGTCAATATGATTATGAGTTCTCAGCGGAATAGGGTCTCTAAAATATACTTTAACTCATATATGCGAATTATAAAAAAAATGAATGCTGTGTGAATTATTATCATGTTGTCTCTTTTCGGCGCGAGACAAATTGCCAGTAAAAAAAACTCTGTTTAATTTCTGAAAGTCCTGTCAAATAAATCTAGTGTCTATGAAATTAAATTCAATTTCAGATAAGTAATAAAAGCCGCATGGGTCGATCTATCAGGTTAAGCTACGCTTGCTGGCGTTGGTGACCATCTTAATATCTTTGGTATTGGAATTTAGATCAGTCTTGATCTAAATTCACAACAGCTTTCAGGGGACTTAATGGAAGATTTACTGTTTTGTCTTTAAAAAATCAGAGTTGCCAACATATAAAAAATTAAATGCTTATGAAAATTAAATTTTTGAGCAATAACATAGAAAAATAACGTGATAAATAAAATGATGAATCTCATACAAATTGACGTTGATATTCATTAACGGTCACGGGAAGAACCTAACTTTATTTAGGGTAGCTGGTGTTGATCTTTTATTATAGTGTAGTCTGTGGCTTGCCGTATGTGTTGCAACACTGGAGTAAGACTGTATATCGAAAATAACGCTTTAAAAAAGATTTGAACCGGAAAAAGCCGGATTCGAGTTAGATTATAAATAAAATTATAGGATTTTTTATAACAATGTTCGGATTTTGAAAGCCAGTTCAATTTAATCTGTTGTCAAATAAGACTGGCTGGTATTATTTAACAGGAGATTTGATATTTATTGGCTTTTCGGAAACGGATAGTTCAAAATGCGTGTTCTAATGTGTTCTGTCCTGCTCCTTCGTTCCATAGCACACAAACGGCAAGTCCATGAACTTACCGTAACAAGTTGTTATCACAATAATTATTCTCGTGTTAACTTCGTGATATGACGTCATGGCAAATTTGTTTATAACCTATATGGGGTATTACGTTCGATCGCTTAAGGATGCGTTTCAACTGAAGTTTCACAGCAAGAAACATGCAGGAATTGACCAATCACAAATTCCTTGCCTCGTCGGTCTCTGCTCTGCTTCAGTGGAAACGCAGCTTTATCCATTGAGTGCCGGAACGCAGATCTACGCGAGACACAATGGCTTTTTAATTGTGTCTGTAATACAAAAGGTTAAACCGAATGTGATTTTAGTATTTTATTCTCCAGGATGTTTTTCCATGAACTCTGTCCAATACGCAGTTAACACCAGAAACTTATATATTCTTACGTATAAAAATGAATTTTCTCGTTTGTATTATACTTATAGCAATTTATTTATCAGACGACATAATATTGTGTGTTATTGTGTTCGAAATATATTATGACATTATTTAAGGGTGATGAACTGTGGTAGCCCGCGAAGTCCAAATTTTGTTTGAAATTCAATTGCTATGGTGTTAGGTGCATACAACCTGGTACTGACCAGCAAATTACAAAAATCCTAATTTAATTTGAATTTCGCGAGCTACCCTGTATTTCACTTTAACATTCTCCCTTTATATTCAGTTTTTCTTCTTATACAGTGTATTTTTATAATCATCCCTGTTATACTTGAAATGTTATTCCAAAACATACTTTGTGACTTTCGTACAAGGTTTATATTTGAATAGAAGTTAGTTTGGATACTCTTTTGTTTAATATACTGATACTTTTTTTGCTGTTTTTAGGATATAAACAAAACTTCATAAAATTGCTCTAAATTCAAATATACGCTGCGTACATACCCCAAACTTGTTGTTAGTGGTGTTATATAAAAATGTATGGTTTGTTTCATATTGACTGATATAAATTTTCGTGTAAGGAATTTCCATATTTTGTTAGGTAGCTCTCTAAATATTAATGTTGTTGCTACATGTTTTATTATAACATGTTGTAATGCTTGCAGACGCCATTATGAATAAAAATTCTGGGTCTTTATCTGTGTCGGTAGGAAGTAGTATGTCATCGAAGAATCTGTCTTCCAGTCGCAGAATGTGTCGATTTTATAAATGTAGTTTGTCTTTGAGTTTTGCAAAAGGAGCTTAGAGAACCATTTTGGTCGAATAAGAATCCTTTATTCGTCTGTTACCACCACTCCACGTGGAAATACATGTCTCTGAGTTTCAAAAAACATTGTCTTCCTAATTCCTCATACTTTTAAGAAACTCGACCATCACAATCCGCCTCGTCCATGATATTATTTTAATTGTTGAATAAACATGGCATTTTTATTAATAATAATAAATTATTGTGGCTTTATAATAAAGTTACTGGCATCTGCAAGCAAAACTTCGACGCCCCAAAATAAATAATGGAAATTTGTTCGTTTATAGATTAGTTAGGGACATTCGAAAAGTATATTTTTAAGAATACTATTGTCTGATTGATTTTTTAGATCATTACTTTATTGAGTATGGCGCAGTGTTGTGACAAAAATGTAGTCTATGAGACTGACAAATCGCTGCCTTGTCTATGCCCACATCTCTGTCCCCACACTACGTTCTACGATCTTAATATTAATCTACGACTATAAATAAAAAATAAAACTTTAAAAAGATTCCATAATTTTTATATCCAACACTTTAGATTTTTAAGCATTCTTTTAATGTTAAGGTATAACGTTGAATGTTTGTAAATTTTGTAAAGGTAATGAGTGTACCCACATACCCATAGATTTTGTATATTGCAAATGGTGAATTATGATAACTATTTTCAAAAAATGTTATAAGTGATAGGTATATATGATATTTTAACGTGTAAATAAATTTCGTTATTAGCTATCAATAGTTTTATTTTTTCATTATCTTGTCTCTGGCCGAAGAACCATTTTGAACAAGGATCGAAGTAACTAATACAGAGTTTAATCATTATTCTCCTGTCCTTATCCCAATTTATTTGGGGTCGGTGCAACATGTCTTTTTCTTCCATGCTTCTCTATTAGTCGTCATCTCGATAGTCACTCCCTTTCTAGCCATATCATCTTTCACACAATCCATCCATCGTGTCTTTGCTCTCCCTCTACTTGTATAGCCATCCACATTCATGCTCACAACTTTCCTGATAACATTTTCCTTATTCCTCCACGTAACATCCGAACCATGACAACCGATTTCCACACAACTTTTTAGTCACCGGTGTCACTTTCAGACAATAATAATAATACAGAGTATGATATTAAAATTTAATTCAGAGTTGTCTAGTGACGTCATTCGCACGAGGAACAATAAACTACTAGTGATATCTTGGTCATGACAATTTAGATATCTCGGTATCAGATAACAAGGTGATAAGCGATTGGCAATAACCTCAGTAAATGCTAAGCCATAGCAAACGTTAGTGAACCGCATTATGCCGATAGTTCTTCACAAAACCGATGTCAGTCCCCCTGCCCGAGCAACCTTGATGCTCGTGGAAATACTTAGGCTTGAAGTCGAAACTCGAGAAGTGAACCTACCTAGTAGAGATCAATTCAAACCTGAATATTTGGAGAAGAACCCACTACACTCCGTACCGCTGTTAGAAGACGACGGCTTGGTCCTATCTGACAGCCATGCAATCATCATGTACCTGGTATCAAAATATGGAGACGCACACCAGTCTTTGTACCCTAAGGATGTGGCTGTAAGAGCGATAGTCGATCAACGCTTATTTTTCGACGCGTCAATTCTCTTCCCTAGACTGAGGTCTGTTATTTTCAGTCTTGTGAAATTTAGAGCTCCAAGACCTACGGATGAGCAGGTTGCTGACATTATAGAATGCTATGAAGTAGCTGAGAAGTATTTACAAAAGAAATATATAGCTGGTGATGAAATTACTCTAGCAGATTTATCGTGTGTGGCAACGCTGTCTTCTTTGGACTGTATTATCCCTATCGATAAAAAATATGTGAAGATTCATATGTGGTGGGATCGACTCAAGAGACAAAGTTGGTACCAGAAGGTAAACGAGCCCGGCCTGAAAATATTTAATCGTTTTATGAAACAGTTTTTGTGAGCATGAATTTTATTTTAATAGGAGTCGAAAAAATCAGTAGATACGAAACTGGATTTTTGGCTAAACCTTACTTTTGAATAAATTTTATTTGTATAGGTATTTTTTTTTTTTTTTTTAAATAATATAAATGTGATATTCTCACCAATGATATTATAAGTAAAATTCACTTATAATATGATTGATTCTCACTATCTATTGTGCCGTGTTTACTATGAATGTTGTTTTTGTTGTGTGCAGTGGCGTAGTAATCCTGTCAGGAGGGCAAAACTAATTGCCACTCTCCCTCCCCCCAGGTATTCAGAAAAAAATGAAAAGTAGAAGAATATAATTATTATTAATGTAAAGAGCGTGTCGAAATTTTTTGCACCCTGCCTCGAAAAGGCTAAGTTTTCTTATAACCATTCATACATAATAATTATGTAAATTTAAGTTATCTACTTTATCATATTATGTTTTTTTTTTAAATAATAATAATTTATCTTTATTATATTAATAATAATAATTTATCGGCTTACACAGAGAAATTTTAAAATAAAAATGTAAAATGCAAGCTTGCTAGCTGAGCGAACTCGAATATCCTTCCTACGTTTATATTTAGCACGCTTAGCCGAAGCCTCCTCCAACTACAAACTGAGTACTTACTGACCATAAGTTTGTCTCGTTTGGGATATGGCATCGAATTCTTTGTTATTGATCGATGAGATTTGACTAAAAAGTATTTCTCGAGATGTGGGGGGGCCCCAGGACCGGCGGCCCGGGGCGGATTGCTCTTGTCATTCCACTCCTAGTCCGCCAGTGTTATGGGTGTTGCTCAATAAAATCGTGTGTACAGCAGATTGGCTTTTATTTATTACTCTGCCTACCATATACCTATAATGTGGTATACCAACCACATAGGTATGTGGTGGTATACTGGCGGTACACCCCAACCACAATACAATTTTGCTTAACTTTGCATAATTCAAACGCAGTAATATCTGATATATTTATTATTACCTAAATATTTATGATATTTGTAGCCAAACACAAAAGTAACACAGAAAATCTAAATATTTTTAAATATGTAATCACTTCATTCTTTGGTTGACTACACTGTTAAATTGAGTGTAGAAATGTGCCTTCAATAAACTTTTATGTGACTGTGCCGGGATTATTGGAAAAAGTCATGCTGTATAAATGTTTTATTTACGTCATCATCTGTGTAGTTAGTTCTAAAGTTAAGTATAGAATTTATGAATTAGAACTTGGTTATCTACATTCTAATTTTAAAATACCAAGCGACACATATCTTGCGACAGCGACTGCGAAGAAAACAAATAAAAGAAATTATTTAGAGCGTGCCATGAGTCACCGCTAATTTAACTTACGAAGCGACACGGTGACAGACGAAGAAAGATGGCGCTTGACATAAGTCGTGTCGCTTGTATCGCTCGAAGTTATGAATTGGGCCTTACGAGGATAGTTCTATGATTGACTCAAGTGATCTGGTCATGATGAAAGTTCAAGGGAAACGAAGTATTCAACCATTACGTAACTTGGGATAAGTTTTAGGTACTTAAGCTAGTTCTGAGTGGCGATAGTTTCATTAGCATCCACCATAACATGTAGATTGCTGATCTTATATTTTAAAAAATAGTCAGATTTAATATTTAAAAAAATAGTTTTCACATATTTTTAATAAAACAGTTTGTCGCTGTCAACGAAGAATAACAAATGGAAGGGTCGTTGAAAACGGCAAAAAGTATATGGTAAGTTGGAAGTTGAGAATACTTTTTTTTTAGAAATTGAACTCATAATTGGTAATAAATTCCATTAGGTATTTCTCAATGGCAGCCCTGAGTCTGATTTGTTTCCTGTTGATGGCAATAGACTCATCCCCTGTTACATGACGCAATGTGTATGACATTGCAAAACATTTAAAAGGAGACGGTGGAGTGTCTTGTCCATTATTTTCCATACGAAACTACCTTTTGGAAGGGGCAACTAGAATCTATTCTACCTATCTACTATATTAATTACTATTAAATTATTGACTCTTTTAAATTATTGATTATTATTATTATTGACTAATATTAATTAATACTAAATTATTCACTACTGCAATAATGTTGCAAGTCTTTAAATTGTTGTATGCCTAATGGCGGGTCATAGCTGTACTTCACCTTATATACCGTAACACCATGTTTTACCTGTGTACCACAATAAACAATTTGAATTTCCCTACAGTTACAGCAACCCATATTCATACAGACAGCTGTGCTGCTGGGGAGTTTCTTCCGCCACTTCTTCTTCCCAGCTAAAGCACTAGGAAGTGGTGAAGGGTGGCCGTTTTTGGGGGACTGTCTTATGTAACTTTGACCTTCAAAAAGTACTGATTTTCGGCCTAATTGAAATACCTAATGACTTTTGATTTTAATTTTGATACTCAAAACATTCCACACGTCGTCATATTCCTCACTCTTTTACATTCCATGCCCATAGCATGACATGATTTTCACATAACTTTTCAGTAACCGGAGTGCCACTTTCACACTCATTTACTAGTCTATTTATTTTAACCATTCGCGTAAGTGACACCACACATCCTTCTTAGCATTCTCATCTCAGCTGCATGCAATTTTCTTTCATTCAACTCTTTTATGGCCTTCTGATGCATACTGCTGTCTTAGCAGGTCTAACCATTGTATTTTTCAGGTATACCTCGTCAACTCACCCTATTCTGAAAATCAACCAAATGCTTGGCTGTGTGGTGGCGTTCTGGTTTCTACGAAACATGTCCTAACGTCAGCTGCGTGTCTGACTGAGGTCAGCCACATATATGTGATAGCCGGGTACAAAAAGTACGTGAGTGGCAATAATATACAGTATGACGAGTGCACTTGGACGAGGAAACAGAGAATTGTCAAGATTATTATTCCAAAAGGTGAGCACAATAATAGTAATTTAAATAACAGCAACATTTTTATAACACTTCCCTGTATACTGCGTTTGTAGTTTTGTTCTTAGCATCCAAAATATGTAGAAAGTCAGGATTGTTGAGAAAAAGACTACGTTTTTTTTTTGTATGTGGGAAATCATCCATGGTTTCTCCCGCTCTGGGAGGAGCGGAAGGGAGTGTCAGACTTTTACTGACTAAAACCCATCCATGTTCCGGGGTAACGGTAACCCTTTCGGACAATCCCGCTTACCCGACAGGCTTCAAATACCTGATCTCTTTGAGGCGCGCGTGGAACATGTACGCGCCGTCCGGCACGGGTCTGGTCCTGATCGGACGATGAGCTACCTATTACTCACCGCCCGCAGGCCCGCACCTACTGTGGCCGGGCGTCGTCACGTGGATCCCGATGCCTGGGGCGTCTTCCGCGGCGGC
Source organism: Hyppa rectilinea (assembly GCA_951799385.1). NCBI lineage: Eukaryota > Metazoa > Arthropoda > Insecta > Lepidoptera > Noctuidae > Hyppa > Hyppa rectilinea. The sequence goes on along the minus strand of OX637322.1, from coordinate 9,077,749 downwards.
GGGCCGGAAGGACCTTTCCCTCTCCCATCCCACCACCTCCTTCGCGAGCATGACTGCTTCGCAGAAGGAGGTGACTGCTACCCACTCCCTCTCGCTCCGGACCATGGCTTGCACCAGGGCCGGGCGCGAGAGGTCGCCACCAATCGCCTCTAAGAGGACATGGCGGTGCTCCGCCCAAGCGGGGCGGGTTTCCACCGTGTGCTCCACCGTGTCCTCTGGGTGATCCTCGCAGTGGTGAAGCGAGTACACTGATTGACACATTCTTACAGATGGCCCAACGAACGATGACCTAACGAATGGGTACCGCTAAAATTGTACGGTCACCAGCGCATCGAGTTATACTACACTGTCAAATGTCTCCAAATGATTTTAAACCTTAAAACGTTGACGGTTAAATTCATAACTGAATGAGGCAATTTGACAGTTTGTGGTGACTTAATGTACTAGCGACTCTTGCGTGCAAAAAAATCAATCTACTCTGTTCTCATCGGCTTGAAAAAAGATAATTAAACGAGTTTGATTATTGGTTTAACTTATATATTATTATGTTGGTTTAACTAATGATGTACAAAATTATGTAGATTACCTTATAGAAGGGCGGGAGTGGTCGACCTGCACAGATAGTCCCCTGCGGTGAACCGGAACAACATCTTTATCAAATACCCTCATTTGGTCCACAGCGTACAATCAATCAACGTGGATGCAATATGACGTCGGCCTTGGCGTTGTAGAGAAGTCATATAATTTCTTAGACTTTTCTTACCGCACAGTTTGCTCGTATGAACCGGAGGCTATTTCAATTAATTATGATGGAAAAAAGGAACAACCTTATTCTTATGTCGTAGCTCTTGGTTGGGGAGCGGCTAAAGGAAGCAAAGTAAGTTTTTTTATTGGTTGGCCATCACACGGCCCGCAGACTGGCCGTGTGATGGCCGATTCTTGTACATCGTGAGGAAACCAGCATGTCTGAGAGATATTTCACGTAAGTCAGAGGTCCATAAAGTCAGAGCAGCATAAAAAACTCTGACACCAGGTTAGACACTAGCTGCCCGAAAAGAAGAGAAGTACATATGAACAAACACAAATTTTAGAGATAAACAATACTTATAAAGTTTTTTTGGCAGGCAAAGATTAAGGGCTGAAACTACGTTTAAGAGATGTCAGTGTTAATATTTTCCTAGAAAATAATGACACTGACATCCCTTTTTAGATAGCTGATTGCGTTCAGTTTCATTGGTGAAATCGGCAATAAATGTGAATTTCATCTTATAGGCGTTCAAGAGCTGTCAATGTCATTTTCGTTGACTGATCTGGAAATTTTTGATGTGTTGATCGTGTTCATTTTCATTGGTGAAACCAGCCCTTAAACGTGGTTAATGCGCTAATCGGGTTCAGTTTAAATGGTGAAATTCACCCTGAGAATAGAATGCGCACATTCCCAAAATAGGTACGGGAATGGTTTTCGATACATAGCCTCACTTAGAGAAAAAAGTATCTGAAAAAACCTTTGAATTCAAAGTCAGTTTTAACATTTACAGCCCGGAATGGATGTGGACATAAATTCAGAACACCTAATGCAAGCACTCTCAATAATAACAAACACTTCATTTTGCCGGAAACAATTTCCAAAAGATGTAGAGTATTTATTTTTGTGCACTCACGGCCTCAATGAACCTGTTGAAACGAGAGTTATAAAGAAAGAAAGAACAATTATTACATCAACTACCGCAAAGGAACTAAGTAAAATTGTTTCATCAAGAACTTCCACAATTGGAAAGCCGGTTCGACATATAAAGGGAACGTGGACTGGGTGGAGATGTGGTGGAGATGGTGGCCAGGGAGTTAATGCGAAAGACATACCCGCTGAGGTCAGTAGAAAAAAGTACAGACGCCAGCGCATCAAGCTAGCCCAAACTGTCAAATATTCCCAGTTGAACATGAACCTTATTCTTTTGTATTAAAGTTGATAATGTAACAAAGAAATTTCACAGATTAGGGTAGCTTGATGTGCTGGCGTCTATACCTTATTATCTAACTTGCCCTGTACTTTTGCCCGTGGTTTTATTAGTATGGATTTAAAAACATAAAAGGCCAGGGTAATAAACCTACTACCGGGATCTAATTCACTTATGTCCTAATCCCGGCAACACTCTACTCGTATGCCAAATTTCATCTAAATTCGTTCAACCGTGAAGGCCTAAACATTCAATCATTCGCTTTTTCGTTCATTAACTGCCTCGTTTTTCTCACCCATACACTGGCATGGACACGTATGTGTGTTGCAGACGCTGAGCTTAGAATAGCACAAAAAATAATGGCAGTGTTTGTCCGAGGTTCGATCCCCAAAGCGAGCAGTGTTATTGGGTTTTTCCATCAGGGATTTTTCAGTAGAAGACCGGAGTCTGAGTTTGTGCCAGGTTGAAGTCAATTGGCTCGCCCCCTATATTTATTTATTTATTTAATACACAGAAATGTGGTAAGCGGGATTGTCCGAAAGGGTTACCGCTATCCCGGAACATAAAGGGCTAAGGAAGGAACATGGATGGGTTTTAGTTAGTAAGAGTTTGACACTCCCTTCCGCTCACATTGGATGATTTCCCAGCCTCGAAAAAAAAGCACAGAAATGTACAGGGGCGGACTTAATGCCATAGGCATTTACTACCAGTGCCCCCCCCCCCTCTCCCTATAACGCGAGACTTATATGACTGGCGAAATGTGGGTGTACTATTGGTACTCTTGTGCCTAACCCCTTCGGGAAATACTGGCCTGATGTTAGGTTATGTTCTTTTGAGCAATTTACTCAGCTATAACTAAAACTGCTAACAGGTTTCGATTTCAGTGCGTGGACATGGATAGCTCTGAATTGTCAGATAGCTGGGAAGTTTTGCGCTCGAATGGCTCTGATACGTCCTTAGACAAGATTAATGGTAATAATGAAACGTTAATTGGCAATGATACTATGTCTAGACGACAAGGAGTACAAAGAAAGCAATTTGGAGGTATATGTCAGGTAAGATATATGTTTATGGAAGGTTTATTTTTGCATTGGACGTAAGAGTAGTTATCTCCCGGGCCCCTCCAGGGTTTGCGATATAAACACCCAACCTCCTCAGATGGACGGTTTCGACAAGGATTTCTCAACAACAAGAAAATATGCGTTAGATTCGGCCTGATAATATTATCACCTTATATTTCTTTTCTGTGGCCCTGTGGTATTGGGCTCGACTTACGAGTTGTAGGTCGTGAGTTCGAACTCAAGCTTTACTTTGAGCATTGAATTTCATCACCACTGCTCTCAAAAACTGTGAAGGAAAACATCGTGAGGAAACTGGCATGTCCTAGGACCAAAAGTTCAAGACATGTGACATCTGCCAAATCGCACTGGGCCCACGTGGTGGATTATGGCCCACTCCCTCTCTTAGAGAGGAGGCCTGTGACTCAGCAGTGGGAATATTATAGGCTGATTATATTGTATGTTATTTCTTTTTACTGCAGATTTTTAATATTTCAGAACGACCATGGAGGACCACTGATTGCGTTTGCAGGCGAACTTGAAGTTGTTATAGGAGTCGCTCTGAACAGCGTTTATGATAAAAAATACGAGTGTGAAGGCCCTTTCTTGTACCTCAGCACGGCTCGTTCCGCAAATCTAATTAAATGTTTGTTTACTTCTAATAAGGGAAAGTAAGTGCAAGACTTATCTTTACACAGTATTCAATTATTACGAGTAGCTGCTACTTACCCACCAGAACTAGTCGTAACAAGGAGTATCTTATCGATATACAAGGAGTAACAAGGAGTACCTAAAAACTGGGTTATGTAGGTCAGATAGGCAGTTGCTCGCTTACTGGTTCATCTGGCTGGCTAACTGCATCTGGTGATACTGGAAGCCGACCCTTTTTTTTTTTTTAAGGCTGGGAAATCATCCAATGTCTGCTCCCGCTCTAAACCCATCCGGTTTTAGTCAGTAAGATTCTGACACTCCCTTCCGCTCCACCCACAGCAGGAGGGCCATTTGATGATTTCCCACCTACCCTCAAAAAAAAAGCAAAGGTAATAAGGATGACTAACTAACTCAACCCTATATAAGAGAGTTCAAGCAAGATTATATAAACTGATTCCTTACCTCGCCTAGAAAAGGCGAGGCTTTGTTACCTACAATTTCATTCACATCAAAAAAATCGTCACTTTATTTTAGCCGATCAGGGATGAAGCTTCGAAAAATCCCTACTTGTCGCATTTCTACTAGTAGTTCGATTATCATCTTCTAATGTGTCTATAGATAGAGGTTGAATTTCCATGTTCAATCCATGTTCCTTCCGTAGCCCTTTATGTTCCGGGGTAGCGGTAACCCTTTCGGACAATCCCGCTTACCCGGCAGGCTTGGCCCTGAGGGGCCCCTTCATATGCTGACATCTCTTTGAGGCGTGCGTGGAACATATACGCGCCGTCCGGCACGGGCCTGGTGCTGATCGGACGGTGAGTCACCCATTACTCACCGTCCGCAGGCCTGCGCCTACGGTGGCCGGGAGTCGTCACGTGGCTCCCGACGCCCGGGGCGTCTCCTGCGGTGGCTGGGACGGGAGGACCTTTCTCTCTCTCATCCCGCCATCTCTTTCGCGAGCATAACTTTTTCGCAGAAGGAGGTGACTGCCTCCCACTTCCTCTCATAATTTGCTGTTCTTTGCCCAGAATACGCCGTTATTAGAAGATACTGAATTCTTTTTCTACATTTGATAATTTAAATAACCATACAAGAAGAGATATAATTGAACGGCTGACTCTGTTCCGTTCGATTTGACTTGGTGCATGAGCGTAAGTTTAGTTTCAACTTTGCTTCTAATAGACCATTGTGGGGAGACTTTGAGACAATTATTACAATTACCTCTATGTTTCCCCAATAAAGGTGAAAATACACGTATAAGCACTGTACGGGATCAGCATCACCTCACGTCTCGTCGTTAACAGCAGACCTATTCTGTAACAATCTTACCGTAAAACTTAAGTAAAGTGCGAATAGATCAGCAGGGGGCTACCCGTCTGCGGGATTGTCCGAAAGGGTTACCGCTACCCCGGAACATAAAGGGCTAAGTAAGGAACATGGGTGGGTTTTAGTCAGTAAGAGTCTGATTCTCCCTTTCGCTCCACCTTGAGCAAAAGGATATCATCAAATGACGTTCTCGCGCTTGTCATGTCAGAACAGCTGATCGATGATAATTATTATATGTCTTTTTACAGGCGCAAAAAATGCCACTCACTGAATTATGAGAAAATAGAATATCATGTCCGCTGGCCCGCCGAACAAGAAGCGAAGAGCTATGAGCATGGGTAAGGGTTTATGGTTTGGTTTAATGTCGCTGTTGAAGCTATAATATAGAAATTATAAGGCTAGAGCACTGGTCCCACTGCAAGCGATTCACGAGAGGCAAGCGGGTCAATAAAACGATTTGACGAGCAAAGATTGCGTGACGGCGACGAGCGATTACTTGGTGGTATCATGTGTATATGCACTTGTGTGTATATCAAGCGTGAGTCTCTAAACGAGTGTGCTGTTCGCTAAGCAAGCGCCGCTGAGCTAGTAACTCTTTTTGATAACTGTTCGCTGCAACAAACAAGTAGGTAGGTATTCGCCGGCGGTGTGTACAGTCAGCGATCCACTAATAATACTATATCTAATTCGTTCTTATTAGTAGACGGTAGCTACAATCTTTTGTACACCAGCAAATCAAGTTACCACAAACTGTCAAATTTTCTCAATCGAACAATATGTTTAGGTTTAAAATCACTTGCGGAAATTTGACAACTACAATTTGATAACTTGATGCAATTTTGGTTCTAAGACATTCCGGTTTCTTCACAGTTACACTACTGGATCACCACTGGTCTCATGAGTGTTAAAACGTAAAAGAAGGAGACAGTAAAGATATCAAAACGGGATCTTGCGAGACTCGACAGGAGTTTAACTCCAGCTATCATTAAAAAGTTTCGCTTTCTATAGGCCAATTTCACAACCAATTTTCCATTCCAGAGAGAAACTGCGGACGGTGCGGACCATAAAACCAGTACGGCCGATACCATTACGACCACGACCAAATTTGAATATGGGACATCAGTACAAACGACCATTTCATATGGTACCGCAGTACACACGACCAAATTATAATATTAGAAATACATATAAACGACCAAATTATAATAACATGGGACTTCCATACTGACTGCCTACGTCGAAAGTGCCATGAATAAGAAAACAGTTATGTTATTTTGAAAAATTCACTCCGATCTCTAAGTGGCTGTTCAAAATTCGAAAGGGAATTGAAACACTAATTTGTTTATAAACCCATGCAGTCACATTTCATTAACGATAACGAAATTAGATAAATCCAAAATGTATGGAATTGGCATAAGGTTTCGAAATGTCCACTGATCAATATTCCCATACAAATGCGTTTACAAGTGGCGTTCTTGACAATCCGAATCGCTGAGATAACGAATTGTTCGATCAACAATTTTCGAAATCGAATCGACACGGAGGGATTGACACTTGTCTATGCTTCCGAGCAGAGAATCAAGGCGTCGACTAGAGCTGCTGTTGCTAATAATTTTCGTGCCACCGTAATTAGAGCACAAATTCGGCTGTCAGGAGCCGTGTCAAAATTGCCACAGGCCATTTTCTACGAATAAATGGCGACGCGCATGGACACTCTTGGTTTGTATGAAACGTATCAGCAATGCCGTCTCCAGCTGCAGCCACCGAGGAGACTTCATGCTCTGTGATAATCTACTTTCACACCTCAACTCGTTTAGAATTTATAGCACTACGTATTACGACGATTTTGTTATTATTGTCAATCTCATAATGTAATTTGAAATAATGTTTTCTATTAAATGTTTATACAACTATTGTTAATTTGAACGCCATTGTTACTTGTTACATATAGGTACGTGAAAAGCAAGCGCATGCCCTGTACGCCAACGACACAAATATGTGTCATAGTGCACCCAGTACTATGACACGAAATAAACAATTATATCATTACTTTTGGGTGTATTTATATGGATATCTTACAAATTACAAATGGAAGCTCTCTTACGTATTTAATGACATGAAATAAATTAAAAGACACCATGGATATTGGGAAATTAATGATAACAAGAAGGAATAAATTTGTAGCTTGGCGTGGAGGGCACGCGCGTGCGTTTATACTCTGACGTTCAAAGGTTAAAATAATGTTTTCTATTAAATGTTTAAAAAAACTATTGTTTAAATCTTTTACTATTGGTTCTTTGGGAACAACAGTCGTAACTACGTAGTTGTTATGTCCGGTCGCTAGCGCATCAAGTTATACCAAACTGACAAATTTCTCCAACTGATTTTAAACCTTAAAACGTTGATAGTTAATTTTAAAAACATTTGAGAGAATTTGACAGATTGTGGTAACTTGATGTGCTGGGGGAGTTTTGATTTTACACTACACGGTAACATATGTTTTTGCAAGTTCCTAGATTCTGTGTTCAACATAAGCCTATACTAGGCATTCTACCATTGGACATATGCCTCTCCTATTGCGCGTCGTTTAACTCGAACGCGATACTCTCGTTAGTAGCGAACATCGCCGCTCCGTGAATATTGTGATGTTGGTAACCCTTGGGGTTTTCACTTTTTAGATAAAAAAGTGTAAAATAAAGTTAGTTTTTACAAATTATTATTTTTTTATTAAAAAACAATCATAATACAATTTCTTGATGCTTGCAGACCTACAAAGAATAGCATTTATACAAAAGATGCATGCAGGTCACTCCACTGCTGTTTTTTTTTTTTTACATTTTTGAAAACCACATCTTTTGTTTTAGGTCTTAGTTAGTGTTATGATATGACTACACAAAAAAAAACGATTATGATTTCACATGTCTTCGTTCGGAATAATCTGGATATTCTAAAGGTACTTGATGACGGACCTGAAAATCAGAGCTGAAAAAACGAATTTTACTTTAATCAGATGAATTGGAAGATCAGCAAAAAATATAAATATATATGCAGATTCTTGGAAGTTAATGCATCCATTTGTTAAAAACTGTAGAGGATCAGGCTAGTTTTCGTTCTTCAAAATAGTACTTACCGCGGTTCATTCCCCGGAGCTTCGTTCATTGCCCTGGTGTCTGTTTGTTCAACCTCCTGCTCAATTGGTTGCTCAAGTCGCGCTTCATTTTCTTGATATTGAGGTTGTCCACCATCATGAAGATTTCTATATATTTCGTCAAAAGTTTCTTCTTTTGGTGGTGGGGCCGAAGCTGATGGCTCAGGTTCTGCATGAAGTTGAGAATACATTTGCTCAAATGTTTGCGAGTCACCTTGTTTCGATACAGGATCCTGCGCCCGAGTTTGCAGCGCGTTCAGCGGGTGACCTGTTTCGAATGGTTGCGCTGGAGCCTGTTCGATTGGCTGTTCTAAAGGTTGCTCGACATGCGGTGATGATGGTTGAATCGTTTGACTCACATGAGGTTGCTCCAATGGTTTATTCAGCTCTGGCTTTTGTGGTTGTGCCATGTATAATTCAGCACTTGGTTGATTACGTAGTGCTGCATGTGGTGGTATATAAGGTCCTTCTATTGGAGGCTTAAATGCGCTGTCGTCATCTGCCATGATTATATCCAGTGGATTATATGATTCTGTCGGTTTTGTTACAAATGTATCTGTTTTTGAATCACTAAATGATGATTGTAGCTCCTTATAAGAGTATTGAGATCCTAATTCTGCATTAAGTAATTCTGCTTGGGGGTTATTGAACGATTTAACCGGTGGTTTTTTAAATGATGAAAATTTAAATTGATTTGTTAGTCCCTCATCATATGATTCTGCTTGTTGTTGCTGAAATGATTCTGCTTGTGGTTGCTGAAATGATTCTGTTTCTGGTTGATTATATAAATGTACTTGCGATGGCATTAATGTTTCCATTTTTGGTGGTGTTGGATTGTTCATTTGTCGTGGTGGTTGATTTGGTTTGTCCTTGTTGATTGGTCGTGGGGGGTAATTTTGTGATGCCATATGCGGTTGATTAAATGAATCCGTTGGTGGTTGACCCATTGGTTTTTGATTATTTGGATTGAGAGGTGGTTGATTATTTAATTGTGTTTGGGGCTGGTTATACGACTCTGACTCAGGTGGATTTTTTGGTTCCATTGGTGGTTGATTGTAATAAAAATTCTCTGGTGGTTGATTGTAATAAGGGTCCATTGGGGGTTGATTATAAGATTCCATTTGCGGTTGATTGAAAGAGTTAATTTGTGGTTGATTTTGGGATTCCATTTGTGGTTGATTAAAGGCGTCTATTTCTGGTTGATTTTGGGATTCTATTTGTTGCTGACTCATGTATCGTTTATGTGGTTTTTCAGGTTGAATTTTAAGCTCTTCATTTACTTTCCCTGGAGTTAGGTCATCTTGAAGTGGATTCTTTTGCAGTTTCTCATATGGGTTATCTAGTGGGTTTTCTATTGGGTTCTTTTGCTCATTAAAGGTTCTCAGATCCTTGGTTGGCCGCACATGAAGAGTATCTCCTTCGTTATTTTGTCGTCGAAACGATGGAATCTGTTGCATACTCAGTGAAGACGATGCATTATTTTTTACATCTTCGGGCCATTTGATTTCTATATCGATAACTTGATATCGTTTATCACTAATTTGGTTATTGCAGATTTTACGCCTGTGAAATGGTTTAAATTATTAGCTCCCTTAATTTTCTTTTCATTCATATTTTATAATCTAATAGCTTGTTTTGTTACTTCCGGGTCATAATTAACATTATAGTGATTATATTATAGCAGTCCACTGCTGTTCCTCTCCAATAGCATATGTGTGTTCTAGTTTAAAATTGCTTAGATGAATAGCAATGCTGATTCATTGGAATAAACCAACTCTCAGGTAACATGAGTACTTAATAGAAGAAATATAAGTGAATAAAACTAACCTTGTATCGTTAGTTTCCAGTAGGCATTTGATTATTTGGCCTGTTGCTGCTGTGCTGACATAAATACGGGGACCCACGCAGTCAAAGTTTGGATTGCAGATGCCGTTCAGCGCCACTCCCAAGATCGTCTCTTGATTGCCGACCCACGAAACGAGAGGACCTCCATGATCGTTCTTAAAAACATTTATATTAGCAATCATGGGGAATCTTAGACGAAAAAACAAAATAAAATTCCATACATTTTGATCGTTTAGATTAATCAAATTAACCTGACGGCATGAGGTTCAGTATTACGAAATATACGGTCTGACTTTGAATTCATTACAATATCGCGGGCGAATGAATTGTGTAAACTATGAATCGTATTTAATATAAATACACTTTTAATTTTATTTACCTGACACGTTTCGACTAATGCTGACTTTCTTGAACTAATCTCGTTACTTTGATTAATGTTTTTTTTAGAATTGTTTAGAAAAAGACTGGGACTAATTGACTTCTGTTCCAAGATGGGGTCCAATGTAGTTTCTTCACCGTCTTCTCCCAAAAAACCATTCCCAGAGGCACACAGTAGATATTTATTTACGATTTCTTTCGATCCGTTTTTTGGCACGAGATTCGCGCAAAATGTTTTCTCGATTATAGTCGTTGTTGCTTCTTGAAGTAATTTCGGGCTTAGTGTCTCTTCTGGTGATTCCTTTGGCTGAGCGATACACAATATTATTGAGATCACATATGAGGTGTTAAAAAATTAACTCAAAAAATTTCGTGGGAGCATTGTACTCATCGTTACGGACAACTTTCACTATGGGATGAACCCTGAAATCGCGAAAAAAATATGAGCTGTTCCATACATTTATGTACACGTAACTCAATAAAAAGTATGAAACAGCTGGAAATTTTTTTGCTCCCACGAAATTCTTAGAGTTAATTTTTTAACACATTGTAAATGCAATAAATTAAACCACATACTTGTCATCGCTTTTCTGACGATATACAAAAAAAGTTTCGTCCAGTAATTTAGTCAAAAAGTAGAGTTTTTGTTTTCACTAATTTGAACACTGCAGAATTGTACCACTAGGACGATGATTCAATGAACTTGCCTAACACGTTGTCAAAACAGCATTTACTATTACTGAATTTATTTTGAAATCAATTGTGTTTCAAAATCATTATTTTTTATTCACAGGCTTTTACTACATTTTTTATTTAGCCATATTACCATGAACTAGTATTACCTGTGGTTTGATTTTTTGCATATATACGTCGTCTCCATATTGTATACAGTATGTGAACGAAAACAGTAATTAAAAAAAATGGCATCTGCATGGCATGATAACAGTAACATAACAGTAGTGAGTTTTTTTAGTGTAACCGGATATTGAGATCTTAAACATACAATTCTCTCTTTTTTTGAGTAGATAACGGCTTTTGAAAATTCGTTGCCTAATATGGGATATATATACATAAAGGGTAGAAGGACATAGACGCGAAGCTGGTTATCATGGATTCAGTACATGAGTCTGAACTTCAGTAGGTTGAAATTTTTCATCGTTTATAAAAAAAAAACAGCTATTCCATACATTTTCACTGCGTCTAGCATTTTTCTATGAACCAACATATTTTTTTTTACCAACGAAAATTTCAACGTACGGATGTAGAATCATGTACTGAATCCGTAACCAGCTTCGAGTCGACGTCCCTTCCACCTTGTATGAGTAAAGTGTAAACGTTTCCTAAAAAAGAAAATATAAAGGTTTGCTTACGCCTTTGATTTTCTTCCCTCCCCATCCTAACGCTACGGCACGAGCATTTTTAAGTTCATTTTTTATATCGTAATTTATCATAATGCTCTCCGGCATGTAGGTACAATGAGTGATATATGATAGGTCATCGTAATTGTACGGTTCCTGAACAGTCGCTATCCCAATATCTACATTCATCCATTCTAGCTCCTTGTTGGTAGATTTTGAGTATTCTGTAACAAATACATAATCAGCCTATAATGTTCCCACTGCTGGGACACAGGCCCCGTCTCCATGAGAGGCAGTGGTCCTTAATCCACAACGCGGCCCAGTGCGGGTTGGTAAATGTCTCATGTCTTCCAATTATATACATTTATCTTCACTCACCTAATTGCCATTAATTCAAAATCTGTATGTGTTAGTATAGACTATAAGGTAAGAAAAATAAGGTGTTAAGTTCACTCATCTTCTATACAAAAAGGGAGGATCCTCCACAAAACGCATGTAAACTCTACTTGCGCGATGTAGGATTTTGGGTGACGTCAGTGTTATGCGTAGTTCGCCTTTGCCGATGTAGATGCCGCCACAATGCTTTGTAGTGTGCAGAACACTACCTTATCAGTAGTGACTTGTAGTGCAAAATAGTTACCTTTCGGGATAGAAATCTTAACAACTTTTTTCTTCCATGTTCTGGTACATTTATCCTTTTCTATATCTCTGGCGTGTACATACTTCTTATAACCAGCTATTACATATATTCTATTCATCTCCACAAGACAGGCTGCTGCCGTCAGTATCTGTGTCGGCGTTACAATGGCGCCAGCACAGAGCCATGCGTCGTCATCGTTGTTTGAATATGGAGATTTAACAAAGTATACCTGAAAAAATTACTTAACATCAAGCTGTTAGTCCAAGTAGGTAGGCAGAAGTCTATTGCCTTTATCATTGAGCTTTAAGACGGCCTCAAACATCCCCACAGCGTCCAGTTCTGTTTTTCTCGGTTCCAGCTGATTGTTGTGACCTTCATAGATGATTCGTAAATTTCTCCAACCCTTGTCTGTAGCAATATATCTCATGACTGATACTTACCAGGTATTTCTTTCCCAAAATACTTTCATTTCCGAGTCCCATACTTCGTTGACAGAGATTCACTGAAGTCAAAAAAATGATTTATTAGAATTATTATCACATTTAATAAATTGTATGAAATTTTTGAGTATTCAGTTAATTGCGATAGATATAGGACCAAAAAGACCGAAGAAACAACTGATAGATTGCGTGATAGATGATATTATGCCCAGAATGAGGTTGAATATCAAGATAGCGGACCAATATAGACTTACAGAAGATTATAATATGACATGTTGTGCTGACCGGTAATAAATTGGAATAAATCTAGAAGAATTATAATGAAAGATTCTGAAAATAATGTATGTAAACTTTAATTCCAAAATTAGTAAAACAAAAGAAGGAATTATTTAAAAAATATAACAAATATAGCACAGACATTAATTAATTAAAAATAAAGACAGTACTAACACTTGAAAGTAGTTATCCAAATCAATATGTAAAAACACTTCAGCATCGTAGCGACGTTGAATCATTTTTCGATTAAAAAAAATATCAGACATAATTTCGAGTGATCCTTCAACCGTTGAATTGATTGATCGATAAATAAAGACTTGATTGCACAAACGCGAAGGATTTCATAGCTAGTTTTTGTTATTTATTTACCTCACAAATCACTCAGCTACGCGTAGCTACGACGTAGCTTGCACTCAGCTACGGAGCTACGGCGTAGGTCGCTTGGCGCGTGTCCTCTACACTACGTAAATTTTTTTTTTGTTCGTTGGTTTATCCTAAACTTGACAAATGACGATCATATTTATTTGGAATGAAATTTAGAACGGCATATCAAATAATTTGCTTTCAACTTCAAACTGATTACTTACAGACAGACAACTGGTTTAAAAAAGAAGGAAAAAAATTACGGTGTGAATAAAAATGATCATTGAGACGAATATTTTTGTCAGACTTATGAAATATATATAAGCTGGACTATATGAATTTACTTATTAGCGTTTGCTAACTTTTTATCGTTCTCGATTAGATGGAAAACAACGCTTAAGCTTTAGCTTTACATAAAAGTATTTTGAAAATTAATGCTTGGCCGTAATTAGTAGTTTCATGAGATTTTAGTCTTCTAAAAGTATTAGACGGTTCTAAAAAATATACAGTTTTAAAAATACATATGTTAAGAAAAAAGCAAACACAGAAAACAGATTTGGTCTCAGAAAATGCAAAAAAATAATGAAAATACACAATTAAAAATAATCGCCCAACTGTAACTTCATTATTCTGAAACATACCGGCAAATTGTTAGTTACACTCTTCCTCAATTATGACTAGGGTTTAAAATGTTTGCAACAAAGTCAGTAACAGTGTTATTTTTAATAATTATTCCTGGTAAGTAAATTGGACAGTTTAATTAAAGCATTAGAGCTGTACTCCATTTGACGTTCAAAAGTGCCATTCTTGTGCCTATTTGAAATAAATGTTTTGACTTTGACTTTATTACAGCATTACACAATTAACGGCTAAATACTGACAGTTATTTTTTAGTAAAGAGTTATGTTTTCATGTTAATGGTATTTAGATTACATTGGGTTGTATTTATCGTGAAATAATGAAAACCCCAATAACATAACCTAATCTTGATAATATAATACAATTATTACTTTAAAAACTTGTTATTTTAGTGTCTCATTGCCAAAGAAGAATAAAAGATGGCGAGGAAGTAAAAGTAGACAGAAGATACATGGTAAGAAACCAACTTTTTAAAAATAAAAAATAAATGTATTCCACAGAAAGAGAACGGCTGAAAAGAATTCTTGGAGTTCGAACTTGACCGCCTATACTATGAACAGAGGCCAGCTTCCGCAATCTGTCAAGTTTCTGTAAAAAAAAAAAACTGTTATTGTAACTATTATTTCCAATCGAGCACGAACCTGTTGGTTCATGCTCGATTGGAAATAATTGACAGTTCGAAACCGATTGATATGAAGCGTCTGTACATTGGGCTTGCAAAACATTACGTGACGATCATTATCAATCCTATTTATGATAATAATAAGAGGAACTGTGAAGGTGACTAAAAAGTTTGTGGAAATCGGTTATCATGTTATGCGGAGGAATGAGGAAAATGTCATCAGGAAAGTTATGAGTATGAAAGTGGATGGCTGTATAAGTTAAGGAAGACCAAACAAACAATGGATGGATTGTAAGAAAGATGATATGGCTAGAAAGGGAGTGACTACCGAGATGACGACTAATAGAGGAGTATGGACGAGAAAGACATGTTGCGCCGACCACAAATAAATTGGGATAAGAGTAGGAGATTGATGATGATATCTCATCATCTGCCTACCCTTTTTCCCAACTATGTTGGGGTTGGCTTCCAGTCTAACTGGGTGCAGCTGAATACCAGTATTTTACATGGAGCGACTGCCTATCAGACCCCCACAACCCAGTAACTGGGCAACACGATACCCCTTGGTAAGGCTGGTTGTCAGATTTTCGGGCTTCTGACGACCCGTAACGACTGTCTAATATGCACAAATGACAGCCGGGACCAACGGCTTAACGTGCTTTCCGAGGCACGGAGGATTCTCGCTATGTAAAGATGGTCCCCCATCCACGGCCAACGCCAGCAAGCGTAGCTTAACCTGATGGATCGACCTTTGCGGCTGATGATGATATCTGTCAATAATATTTTCAGGTATATTTATCTAAAGCACCTAAGGCTGAAGCAGCGTATGACTCCTGGCTGTGTGGAGGTGCGATCGTCAGTACGGAGTTCGTTGTAACATCGGCTGCATGCGTCCGTGATGTGGATTTCATATACATCATTGCTGGATACAGGAAGTATGTCCCTGACAGAGAAATCGAAACAGACAAGTGTACTGCAAAAATGAAAAAGAGAGCCATTTACACTTGTTCCCCAAAGGGTAAGTGCCTGAGCATCTTTTTGAAAACATACCATAATAATTTTCATTAAAATCTCATTCTTTTTTATACACAAACAAAACGCTTGTGATTGCTGAAGGGGTTTGGCAGGGGGTATTGCAGCTGTAAGGGGGAGGGGGGGGGGCAAATTGGGATTCTAACCCAGAAGTCGAAGCTCAGCAGTTGGAATTACAACTTTTAAATGGAGCGCAGATCCACAAAGTAGCTAAATAACTCACTTTTTTTTAAGTATGGGAAATCATCAATGACTCCTCCCGCTCTGAGTGAGCGGACGCGAATGTCATACCTCCTGTTCCTTCCTTAGCCTTTTGTGTTTCGGAGCAGCAGTAACCCTTTCAGACAATCCCGCTGACCCGGCAGGCCTCGCTGACCAGGCAGGCTCTCCCGCTCTCCCTAACATTGAATTGATTTCAGGTTACGAACTAAAGTATTCAGAAATTGATTATTGGTCACACATAGACATAGCTTTGGTTAAGGTGGACACACCGTTTGACTTCGATGACCCTACCTACGAAACATTGTGTTCGTACAAGCCTTCTTCGATAGCCATCAACTATGAGGAGAAGTATCAAGCGCCTGGTACTGATGCTATGGTGCTGGGATGGGGCCATACAACAAATTGGCGTTCGGTAAGAAAATTTAAGTAGATAGAGATGGGAAACGAGCCGACTGCGACAATTTTTGGTTGAATGGTATCACACTAGTATTATAAAGGCGAAAACTTGTGCGAATGTGTGTGAGTTTGCATGTTTGTCCATCCTTCACGCTTAAACAGCTGAACGCCAGATCCGTTCGATCCGTTAAACTTGGGCACAGAGGTTGTTTATGACCTGGATTAACACACAGGATCCTTTATCCTATCCCAGTAATTATCCATCACCAACATCCACGTGGGCGAAGCCATGGGCTAAAACTAGTAAAATATACAGTGTGAAATTGAATTAATGGACATTATTTTAAGGGGTCACTGTACTCATCATTATGAACAACTTTTACTATGGGAACAATTCTGAAATCGCGAAAAAAAAACCATGTCTGTTCCCTACATTTTGACGGTGATGATTTTTGAATGATGAGTACAGTGACCGTTTAAAATAATGCCTATGAATTCAATTTCATCCTGTGTATTTAATTTGGAGACAACATTACGACAGTTAATAAAAACATTGGCAGTACTAATGCTTATCAGTATTTTGGAACTATTAAATAAATGTTTTTTTTTTCAAACAAACTAAATAGTTAACGCGCCGACCTCGGGGCTTTGCCAATCTTTGACTAGCTATTTTAGGCGATTAACACACGGCACCGCTCGACCGCGCGGTTGGAGCAGTTTGCGGTAGAAACGAGCACCGCTCGACCGCGCGGTCGGGCGTTAGGCATCAACGGATTTCTTAGGGACCAATGCAACGTGAGATCCGCTTCACCGCCTACCTCGGTGGAGGGTGGTGCCGTGTGTAAATCGCCTTAGTGACTAAACTATTTTTCGTTCATTTCTTCTTGTCTGCTTTTTTATGTGCACATAAATGGTTAAATAAATAAAAAAAGATAGTGTTATTTTTACCAATCAATTAATACATTGAAATGTTACATGTTCCCAGCCTGGAGATACCACCAATTACAATCAAGAAAGATTAAGATATGCGCCAACGCTGTTACTAAATAAAACTACTTGCATTGAGCATTATGCCGACTACAACAACATGAGTAGGGTCATCAACACGTACATGATCTGTTCGTTAGGTAAGGGCAACATAGATGATGCTGGGAAAACTATACTGCAGAATATACCGTTGCAAAACGGATGTACATCACCACAAGAAAAGTTGATGGGATTCGAAGGAGTTTCTGTAAGTATTGCATTTTTAGTCATATTTTGCCCAAACTAAATTAAAACCTGTACTAATATATAGTAATAATATTATAAAGAGGAAAGATTTTGTGTGTAAGTATGTTTGTAACGAATAAACTCAAAAACGACTTAATGGATCTAGATGAATCTGGCACAAAGATAGATTATAGTCTGGAATAGCATATGAGCTACTTTTTATCCCGGAAAAATATACGGTTCCCATGGGATAATATCCTACATGCACGAGGGCGAAGCTATTGGCAAAAGTTAGTAATCAATAAAACCTCATAAAAACTTTTATTTATTTATTTAAACTTTTCGCACACAATAAAGGTGCAAAGGCGGACTTAATGCCTTAGGCATTCTCTACCAGTCAACCAAGGGTGGTGAAGAGATTAGATGGCAGGTGCTTTAAATAGTAGGAACATACAAAACATTGAGACTTGAATAAAATGGGTACATAAATAGGTTAAAACCTTATAATAACAGTTTATACTATAATACATAACATACATAATTATTTACTATAATAGATAACTATAATATATATATATATCATATATACATACATATATGGTGGACGCCATCATGCGCGTTAGAGCCCTCACGACTGGGGACGCGGTGTCCCAGGGTAGGGTCGTCGTGGCGGTGTCACTCGACATCGCCAACGCTTTCAACACCCTGCCCTGGAGTTGCATTGGGGAAGCACTCCGGTATCACCGGGTGCCGACCTACCTCCGTCGAATTTTCGGGGCGTACCTGACGGACAGAGCCGTCATCTACCCCGGTCGCGATGGGGAATGGAACCGGCGAGAGATGTCGTGCGGTGTCCCACAGGGATCGGTTCTGGGGCCGCACCTGTGGGACATCGGCTACGACTGGGTGCTGCGGGCCGACCTCCCTGACGGCGTCAGCGTAATTTGTTACGCTGACGACACGCTGGTCTTGGCGCAGGGAAGGTCGCATCAGGCGGCGGCCGACGCGATGACACGCGGGGTTGCGATAGTCGTTGAGAGGATCCGGCAGTTGGGTCTCGAGGTGGCATTGCACAAATCCGAGGCCATGTCCTTTCATGGGCCTCGGAATAGGCCACCATCGGGATCCCAACTTACGGTAGGAGGGGTTCACATCGGCGTCGAGACCACGATGAAATACCTAGGTCTGGTCCTCGACAGCCGATGGAATTTCGTGGAGCATTTCCGACGTTTGGCCCCCAAGCTGGAACGGACTGGGGCCGCCTTCAAGCGGCTCTTGCCCAATTTGAGGGGGCCAAACGCCTCCTGCCGGAGGCTTTACGCGGGAGTCGTGCGGTCCATGGCCCTTTACGCGGCCCCGGTGTGGGCGCGTTTATTGCGGCGGCGAGCCGCCCACTACCTGAACGCGCCCCAAAAGGTGGTAGCCATTCGGCTAATCCGGGGGTACCGCACGATCTCGGGCGAGGCGGCAAGCCTCCTTGCCGGACTGCCGCCGTGGGATCTGGAGGCGATAGTCCTCGCGCGCCTGTACGAGTGGCGCGCGGAGGTACTAAGCCGGGGGGAAACTCCGTTTCCGCAGCAAATTGCGGCGGACCGGACGGACCTCCGGCACGATCTCATGGCGGCCTGGAATCAGCGACTGTCGCAACCCAGCGCAGGGCACGCCACGATAGTGGCGGTAAGGCCCCTCTTTGAGGAGTGGCTAGAGAGGCGTCACGGCGCCCTCACCTTCCGCCTGACGCAGGTCCTCACCGGACATGGATGTTTCGGGAGGTTCCTGCACATCATCAGGCGGGAGGAAACGCCCGGGTGTCACCACTGCGAGGATCGCCCAGAGGACACGGTAGAGCACACGGTGCAAACCTGCCCCGCTTGGGCGGAGCACCGCCGTGTCCTCGTAGAGGCGATCGGCGGCGGCGACCTCTCGCGCCCGGCCCTGGTGCAAGCCATGGTCCGGGGCGAGAGGGAGTGGGAGGCAGTCACCTCCTTCTGCGAAAAAGTTATGCTCGCGAAGGAGGTGGCGGGATGGGAGAGGGAAAGGTCCTCCCGTCCCAGCCGCCGCGGGAGACGCTCCGGGCGTCGGGAGCCACGTGACGACTCCCGGCCACCGTAGGCGCGCGCCTCAAAGAGATGTCAGCATATGAAGGAGCCCCTCAGGGCCAAGCCTGCCGGGTAAGCGGGATTGTCCGAAAGGGTTACCGCTACTCCGGAACATAAAGGGCTACGGAAGGAACATGGATGGGTTTTAGTCAGTAAGAGTCTGATACTCCCTTCCGCTCCACCCAGAGCGGGAGCAGTCATTGGATGATTTCCCAGCCTTAAAAAAAAAAAAAAGGCCTGCGCCATAAGTTATGGGTAGTTCACCGTGCGATCACGATCAGGCCCATGCCGGACGGCACGGCACGGTCGCGTACCACGCGCGCTGGGGGCCGTTACGTGTCGGGTTACCCGGTTTGTCCGAAAACAGGATCAAAATCTATGCTATCCTATGTGTTGATCCAGGTTATAATCTATCTCTGTGCCAAATTTCATCCCGATCCGTTCAGGCATTTTTGCGTGAAGAAGCAACAAACATATAAACACGCACACAAACTTCGCCTTTTTAAAATTAGTGTGATCTACCTCTTCCTTCTGCGAACACAGAAATAAACATTAAAATAAAATTAGCCCCTTTTTAGTGTGAAAAACGGAGTTCAGACGAAAGTGATGATTACGATGACACACGGAGAAGCGACAAAGGACTTAACAAAACCAACAATATGTCTTTCAGCGTCAACAATCAGACACAGGCGAGAAGAAACGGTATTTGTCAGGTAAGTACGACGAAAACCTACCTACCATTTTCATATTAGCACTGTTACAGGATAATAAACAAAAGAGTATCTAAACTAACATATTTTCAAATATACACCTTGTATGAAAGTTACAACGTATATTTTTGAATAACATTTCAAGTATAATAGGGATTATTATAAATATACACTGTATAAGACGAAAAACAAAAAAAATAAAGGGAGAATGTAAAGGTGAAATTAAAATTTATTTACGTTTTTTGCAGTTCGCTGGTCAGTACCACATTGTATAGTAATCAAAACATGACTGGGTACCGTAACAAATATGTATACAGAATGATGACCTTTAAAATCATCAATACAACTCTCTGAATACGCATCGCATCGCTCTCTCTCTCTCTCTCTTTCTCTCTTCCTCTCTACCTCTCTCTCTTTCTTTCTCCCTCTCTACCTCTCTCTCTCTCTCTTTCTCTCTTCCTCTCTACCTCTCTCTCTTTCTTTCTCCCTCTCTACCTCTCTCTCTCTCTCTCTCTCTCAATCTTTCTCTCTCTCTCTCTTAATACGCATTTGTTATGCCGCCCGCCCTCCAAATTACTGTTTTAATGTTTGTAGTCAGTGTCACATCCTTACGAAAGAGATTGTATGTAGTTATAAGTAATCGTCTTCAGTAGCAGGCCGGCAGCAACATGCGTTGTGAGTCTTGGTGGCAAATACTTTCAAACATTTGAAGTTTAGAAAGACCACAGACCACCACACTGAGCAACTTTTACTATCTGACCAACTCGTCGAAATGTAGGGAACAGCTGATTTTTTTATCACGATTTCGGAGTTGGTCCCATTGTAAAAGTGGTTCAGTTTGGTGGTCTTTAGCATATCTTTTTGTATGTATATACCCTTTCGGTTACACCCAATATACTTATTTTTCTTCTTCAGAATGACCACGGTGGGCCACTAGTCACGTGGGCTGGTGCTAAAGAGATTCTCATCGGCGTTGCATCCGTATTCAAAGTGTCACATAAATTCGAATGCATGGGACCGTACTTATATACAAGCACCATGTGTACGGGATTATTTTTGGATTGTTTATTGAACTCAGAATTTCCGGCTCGCAGGTGAGTTGATAATTTTATTTTCTATTTCCTTTGCGTATATCGACGATGAAGTGACAAGATCTCCTATTTCACATTGTTAATTTCTTTAGTTAGACGTTCTTGTCACTTCGACGTCGATATGGGAACTGCTTACCCCTCAAATGTCGTATGACCCCATAGATTCACAAGAAAAACTCTCTCGAAACCACAATAAATATAACCGTATAGATCGTTGAGCTCTTATAAGCAAAGGACTTCTAATAGGCAAACTTTATCGGATGAATTATAGATTGAAGGTTCTTAATTTGAATTATTGTCAAAATAACTATACCTAGTACTATTTAATAAATAATTTAAATATAACAAGATGGCTGTATTCCGCAAAGGGTTAGGCAGGGGTGTATTACCAATAGTACAGTCGCCAGCACATCCATACTGTCAAATATTCCCAATTGAACATGAACCTTATGTTTTTGTACTAAAGTTCAAAATCTATCAAATTTCTTTGATAGATATTCAATTTAATTTCAACTTTGGGGTAGCTTGATGTGCTGGCCTCTGTATATCGGGGGCGGGGGGGAGATGCTTTTAGATATGCTTTTATGCTTATAGATATTAATCGGCCAAAAATTCAGACTTCGGGCTGCTGAGAAATTCTTAAAAAACCCAATAGCATTGCCCGTCCTAGGAACCCAGAACCCCATACTCAGTAGTAGCGTTTGCGACCCCTAGCCCAACGAAGCAGTCATAGATATTTTATTTTGAGGCATAAAACCTATGATTTCATTTAACAGACGGGACGTATGTGACAGTCCAAGCGAAAGAGGCTATGATCTTATCGAGCGAACAATCGTTTGGAACGATTATCCTGCCGGGTAATTTATTTATTTTTTAACTGACTTCTGTCAGCGGCTTCGACCGTGTGCCTTTCGTAAATTATCCCACAGATGTACTACCGAGTTAACAAGTTTCCCATGTGTTACTCCAGGCTCATCATTCTTCTGTCCTTATCCCAATTTATTTGGGGTCGGCGCAACATGTCTTTTTCTTCCATACTTTTCTATTAGTTGTCATCTCGGTAGTCACTCCCTTCCTAGCCATATCATCTTTCACACAATCCATCCATCGTGTCCTCGGTCTCCCTCTAAGACTTGTAAAGCCATCCACATTCATGCTCACAACCTTCCTGACAACACCAAACCAAATTTCATCCAGATCCGTATATACAGTCGTTTTGGCGTGATTCAGTAACAAACATCCAAATATCTGAACATCTAACAAATTTTCACATTTATAATGCATAAAAAGGTGGACACAGACATTGCGAGGCAAATGCCGTGTACGCATAAATTTTCAATAAATAATTTATTATAATTAATATCTCAGTACGTATATGAACGTCCACAAATTGCGAAGCATGCGTTGAGTGCTGTGCGCTGCGCATGCCTTACAATGTCTGTATCTGCCTTTAGTAGGATCCTCTCACTGGAAAGCCTACAGTTATGACCAGTGATTGGATAATCGGATGCATATTTATCTAAAGTGTAGTGTTGGTTATTATGGAATGCACTTTTGTATCGAAAAATTCCGCGAATTTGGAATCGACAAATTTAGTTTTTTTACTATAGAATCAAATCGGGTGTAGGAATATTTACTAAGTTTAAGGTGTTGGATAATATTATGGAATGCACTTTTGTATTGAAAAAATCCCGGGATTTCGGATTCAACAAATTGACTGTTCTTATTATATAATCAAGTTGGGTGTAGGTATATTTACTTATCTTAACTTTTATATTTAAAAAACGATGTTTTAAGGAGCCGCTTCCATAATTTCCTAACCAAAAATGAACTTTAGGTAAATATGCATCCGATTATCCAATCACTGGTTATTACAGTAAAAAAGCAAATAATTACCTCACGTGTGTTCTTCCATCCATCCTGTGCCCGGTTGACATCGAAGGGCGGCCATGTATCACGCACTTTACAAAATATGCAGCTTCAAAACCATCTTCCATAGCTCCATAACTCCATCCATATTGCACACATTCCATGCATTTTTTCTTAGACTCATAACATTTTCAAAATAAAAACAATAAAACTGTAAATCTTGATGTAGCATCCTGTCTTCTTCTTTCTTCTTCGTGTAGTTAATGACTAACGTGGTATCCGAGTTTTTATGCTGCCCATGGGCCTCTGACTTAGCTTCACATGCTGTTGAGAAATATCTGTCAGGCATGCCGGTTTCCTCACGATGTTTTCCTTCACCGATTTTTAAGCAAGTGATCTTTACTCTTACGCACATGAAACCGAGAAGTCAGAAGCCTTCGAACTCGAGGGTACTCGAGACCTATGGCTTGGCAGTCCGACGGTCTCAACACTAGGCTATAACATACCATCCTGTAATAACAATACATCATTTATAGTCTCTTTCTGCACATAATTTTATGGTACTCCTTATTAAATAAAAACTGAATTTTACAGAGTTCCACAGAGTGAAAACATTGGAAGGATGCCTAAAACAAAAATGTCTGCAGGTTTAAAGTATTTAACTAATAACAATCAATCACCTCAAGAGAGTTATGCAGAAGATAAAATGAAAGTAGAAAATGCAAAAATACGAGAAGAAACGAAATATGAATCAAACAATATGCATTTAGCGAATAAAAATCCAGCAATAAGTAACACACCGAACGCAGGGTTTAAAATAAAGGAAACTTATTTAGAAAATAAAAGCGTACCTGGCGATGGGACTGACCCTGTAAATAACGGGTATCAAAAAGAATCAAATCAAATGTATCTAGCTAATAAAAGTCCAGGAATTGTTAGTTCTGCAAATAAAGAAAGATTTAAAATAAAGCGAATGTATCCAGAAATTAAAAGTATATCAGCAAAGGAAAGCTTCCCAGTACATGATCAGTCTCCAGGAAAACAATTGTACCCGGGTAATGAAAGGTACCCAGCAAACGACAGGTATTCAGAAAATCAAAACCCTTCACCAAATCAAAGGCAGCCAGTAACTGGGAGGTACCTAGCGACTAGAAGGTACCCAATACCTGGAAGGTACCCAGTAACTGGAAGGTACCCAGTAACCGGAAGGTACCCAGTAACCGGAATTTATCCGGTTAATGTAGGACATCTTAATAATCCTATGATAGTTCCATCAAAAATTGCAGTGCGCCCTCAACATTCGCTCCGAAATTGAACACTTTTATATTTAAGTCTACTGTTGTTGTATAAGTTATTTAAATAAGTTTTTACCGAATCCTTCCAATTTATTTTTTATTTCTATTATACCTATCGACCTTACTTCGCACGGATATAAAAAAATTGAATTTATGTAACACTAGCTTCTGCCAGCGGTTTCGCCCGCGGGATAAAAACCGTCCTATGTGTTAATCCACGTATACTTTAACTCTGAGCCATATTTCATTCAGATCCGTTCAGTAGGTTTTCCGTGAAGAAGTAACAAACATACAAACACACACACACAGACATATCACGAAGGGTTAGGCAGGAGGGTTAGGAACTAAGCGGGATTGTCCGAAAGGGTTACCACTACCCCGGAACATAAAGGGCTACGGAAGGAACATGGATGGGTTTTAGTCAGTAAGAGTCTGACGCTCCCTTCCGCTCCACCCAGAGCGGGAGCAGACATTGGATGAATTCACAGCGCTCAAAAAAAAGGAGGGTTAGGAAGGAGAGCAGTGGTATCGATCCCGACGAACGAGTTGTAGGTCGTGATTCGAACTCCGACACGCACTTTATGTATTCAATATCATCATCGTTGCTCACAAAACGGTGAAGAAAAAGATCGTGATGAAACCGGCATCACCTAGAACAAAAAATTCAAAGACATGTTTCATCTACCAATCCACACTGGGCCCGCGTAGTGGATAGCCCACTCTCTTTTACAGAGAGGAGGCCTGTTTCCCAGCTGTGGGCACATTATTGGCTGATTATAATGGTTAAGCATAGGTGCTTGGTGGTGGTGGTAGCTACAGCCACATTTCACCAGTTATGTTTGAGGTCTATGTAAGGAGCGTGCTTTTATTTTTATCATCATTCGGGCACACATGCAGACTCCGGGCCGCTACTGAGAATTCCAGATGGAAAAACCAAATAACAGCCTGACCTACGCTCGCCGCACTCGGGTCGTCGATGGGTTACCATCCTTTGGTTTCCGCTGTTATACGTAGATCTTGAACAGTTATTGCGCCACATCCGAAGCTTAAAAATCTGACAGTCAGTTCTGATCCAAGGGGTATTGGGGGTAGGCGTACGATGTGACTGGGTTAAGGTCAGACCAGCATCCAATTAGACTGAAAGTCGACCTCAACATATTTTTAATTTTATTTTTTTTTTATACAAAAATTGACTTCAAAACGGGTTTGTTTTCATCTCCTAACTCTGTTATTTAGTGACCGATTTGGAAATTATTTATTATTAATTATTTATTTATAAATATTTTTAATTCAAAGAAAATACTTTCAGATTGGTCCTATATAAATTTAGTCTAGTTCTGATGAGTGGTTTTTGAGCTAGCTTCAATAGTTGGTACGTATAATTATTTCTTAATTAACTAATGTGGAGGATGTTATAATTAATTCCTGTCGCTATTATTTACATAGCAGGTAGAGAGTGGTATTCCAATTTATGTGGGGTAGATACCACAACTTAAATGAAAAATAAAAACAGTTTTACAAAACAAAAATAAGTAACAACCAATACCGTCTTCGGAACACTTAGTGTTTTTTTTTGCAGTCAGTTGTTCTTTTTTTGTAAAAAAGGTTTTGAATAAAAAAATCTCTCCTGGAATCAAGAAGCGGGTTGTTTATACTTCCAATTAATTTACATAGAAAGAACATAGCCCAACACCTAAACAGCATTACACTGCTAGAGAATTACAAACCAGGTGGGTTTATAAGAAACGTTGGAAATAATTAAAACAATAAAAAATATAATGAAATTGAAATTCTATTATTTTGTTACACACCATCAAGTCACAATTTATTTTTGGTTCGTGGTTCAAAATCAAGGATGGATTTCCAAATGATCATGAAATTAAATCAGTTGTTGTTTTTAATGATTTGCCATGGTAAGTAGATATTTCAGGTGGTGTAATAATAATAAATAAATAAATCATTTTATTTCGGATAACCATGAGATCCATAAATTGTTAGTTTGTATTTAAAAACTATTATTAGTAACTTAACTAAAGACCAATTAATGAGAAGACCACCCCAGCCCAGCAACTAGGGCAACAACTAGACATATTAGGGTATAAGTCTTCTTACAAATTGCCTTATTATGGTGGAGGAAGTATCGGCCACCACGGCTTTCAAAATGCTGTTATGACTGCCCCGTATTCTGCTCAGGAGCGAGGCCGTTTTCTTGCGGATGATAACATGAAAACCATCGGTATGGTTTACCGCAAACATTTCAGAGGCACTACAGAAACGAGGCAATCGCAACGGCATCCTAAAAACATTATTATATTGGACGCGTAGGACATCCAGCGATCTTTTCGAGTACTTGACCCAAAGATTACCGGTGTAAAAACTCTGACAATAAGCTTTGAAGGTCAAATATCTACAATTAGGTTTTTTATTTTTAAAGCTGTAGAGTTTGTTTGTTTGAATGCGCTAATATCTGGAACTACTGGTCCGAATTGAAAAAATATTTTTATGTTGTTTGCCATTTATCGAGGAAGGCTATGTAACATCACGCTATGATCAATAGGAGCCTAGCAGCGGGTGAAACCGCGTGTTGCTGCTTGAAAAGTTTAAACAAAAAGTGATTAATATTTGTTTTTTTTTGTTTTAGTATCTTATTGCGAAAGAAGGATCACAGGCGGCTTTCCAGTGACAGCGGATAAACCATACATCGTAAGTGGTTTACCTGTTTAAAAATAATTGGTAATTATGCCAAATTTTTTTTTCACGTGACTTGTTTTGTCAAAAAAAAATTACGGACATCACTTTTGACCGTAACGAACCGTTACTTCCTTTAAATTAAGTAAAACGTAGTTTCTGCAAACTAACCTTTATGTACATTATAAGTCCAAAATAGCTTGCAAAATATATCAGCCGTGTCATATATTCTGATGGAGTAGGTATTAATATTTTGTACCTATAGTTGAAAATTTTTTCACGGAATAATCCTCTTTTTCGGGGAATAACGGCATGGTTTAATATGCCCAATATGCAGGCCTGCCTAGACTGGGCTATTGTAAAACCTTTCTTATCTTTTTAGCAATAAACTTTTTTTGTCTTTGACATATTATCTCGGGACCCTGAGGTCCTGGACCTTTGGAAGGCGTATGAGGGGCTGAAGCCAACTCACATAGGCCCATAGGACGTTTTCAATGAAATTAAGTGTAGCACCGACCGACGACGGTCCATATTAGCGCTATACAAGTGCACCCAAGGATAACCCCCGGTTGGTTTATGGGTATTGAAAGATAGGGAAACAAAGATACATGATATTATGGGTTTGGATGGCTAAAGTTTACTGGTTACCGAGATCTATGGAAAAACTATGGGTCCTGCCCCACCAGTGATTCATACAATACAATACACATTCATATAATGAGAGGGGGAGACTTGCTCACTAAATAATGGGCCCCCGTAACGTGGCTTGAGGTGTTGATGAGGAGTGGAGCGGTATTCCCTTGCTCGAGCCAGCCCGCGTTGCCGCTGAGCCAGTAGCTTAAATACCCCAGATCCAGCTTGCTCCTTGCTGTCCTTCCCCAGCGACGCCCTAAGCCGAGGTCCGTACCCCACAGGGGGTGCCCTTAGCGTGTAGTCACTTAGTTTGGAAGTTTTTATAAGCCCTGGCTGGAAGCTACAATTCTTTTCTGCCATCCACAGGCAAGTGCGGTTAAGCAGTAGACAACCCTATGGTTGACCTGCGAGATGCCATTTATTAATAATATTCAAAGGGAAGCCTTATTATTACGGGTCTGGGTGTTTTTCTATCTATAATTATGTATGTATTTACAAAAAAAAATGTATATAGGTAAGTAGTTTATCAGTCATCTCGTTACCAGAACACAAGCATTAGGTTGCTTAGCTTGGGACTATATTGTTATGATTTCTTGGATTTGATTACAAAAATGTTTAAACTTATTATTAATTATAATATTTACTGTGGAGCACTGTAAGAATGTTTAATATTAATGTAACTACTCTGAATATATTTTTACGTTGGCAACACTTTGAAATAACGGATGTGACATCATCGTTATTTCTAGGTGGGGCAAATGCCATTTGAAATTGTAAGCGGTAGTTCAGAGTCAGTTGTCGTTCGATCGCCAAACAGTGCAGTTGTGGATTGAGTAATAAAGAAGTATAAGTAATCAAGTAGTAGTTTTCTTTATAATATGGTGTTGTGTGCAATGTCAAAGTATATTGTTATTATTATTCCAAGACTTTCAAAACAATCCCAGAGCCCGGAAGATGGTCATGTCCCTACGAGCACTTACTGGAATACTTCCTTCCTCAGAGCACGTTTGCTCTTGCGACTCTCCACTCCATCCGGCCAATAGAGGCGAGAATGGGGTGGGAGCTCTGTTCCTCGTCAGTGTACACTACAGCCGGCGAATAAGGGCCAGAGGTGGGGAACAAGACTTCCCTCGGGAAGAAGAGTCCGTGGGGTCGCCACGTCATGCTGCTCAGCGGGTTTATTTACTACTAGCACTTTGCCCGCGGCTTCGCTCCCGTGGTCTTTCCCGCGGGATCCGTTATTTTTCTCGGGGTAAAAAGTAGCCTATGTTACTTAATGAAAACTAAGCTTTCTAATGGTGAAAGAATTTTTGAAATCGGCACAGTAATTTTTGAGTTTATTCGTTACAAACATACACATAAAAATACAAATCTCTTTATAATAATAATAATAATAAAAACTTTATTTCAGACTAGGTCCATAAATATAGATAGAGAGTAGAGTATAGATTATTATTATGTATAGCTTTATTTTATTTCAACGACACAGTTGGCGCAGTGGTTTAGCGATTGACTGCTGCACAGCATGTCGCGGGTTCGATTCCCGCACGGAACAAATATTTGTACGACCTGCAAATATTTGTTCCGGGTCTGGGTATTTTTCTATCTATTATATGTATGTATTTCCAAAAAAAAATGTATATAAGTAGTGTATCAGCCATCTCGTTACCATAACACAAGCATTAGGTTGCTTAGCTTGGGACTATAACGGCGTTGTGTGAAATGGCCAAGGATATTAATTATTTATTTATTATTTGTAGGTGTATTTAGTGAAAGCAACATTATCGGAAAGGACTTACGATTCTTGGCTCTGTGGCGGTGCTATAGTGAGCAGTGAGTTCATAATTACGTCAGCAGCGTGTATTGAAGATGTGGAATATTTATTTGCGATAGCCGGGTATGCTAAATACGTCACTGACGAGAAACTTGAAACAGATCGATGTACTGGAAGAATGAAGAAGAAAATCATATTCACTTGTGTGCCTATATGTAAGTAGCCCACACACATAATAATGTTTTTTTGCATGTAGTTGATCAGATGTTATTTGGAGAGTTTTGAAAGACCCCTATCTTTCAAAACTCTCTGCTTAACCGGACTTGCCTGTGGATGCCAGAAAAGAATTGTTGCCTCCAGCCAGGGCTTATAAAAACTTACAAACTAAGCGACTACACGCTAAGGGCACCTCCTGTAGGGTACGGACCTCGGCTTAGGGCGTCGCTGGGGGAGGACAGCAAGGAGCAAGCTGGATCGGGGGTTTTCAACATGAAAGAGTTTCACTCAGTCCATCCATTTCGATGATATGGCTATAAAGGGAATGAATACCGAGATGACGATTTATAGAGAAGTATGGAAGTAAAGACATTCTGGGCAGACCCCAAATAAATTGGGATCATTAAGGGCAAGACAAGTGTTACTCAGATAGTTTTGCAAGAGAGAGCGTATAAAGTGTGTTAGGTTAAACGAAAGCCAAACTCTCAGAGGGGATAGTACTCATTTAAATGAACAACTTTGACTATGGGACTTAAACTGAATTCATGAAACAAAAAATCTGCAGTACGTTTATGTTCGCATATCGCGTCAAAATGTATGGAACAGCTGATATTTATTTTTTATATTTCAGAGTTGGTCGCGAAATCAAAGTTATTTATTTTCATGAATACAAAATAAAACTATAATTATAGCTTCCCTAATGTTTAAAAATGTGATTAATAACAGTATTTTAATGAAATAAAGGACAATATAAAGGATTCCTAAATAACTTTCTGTTACCTACCTAAAGAAATTTTTTTTTTCATAAAAAGTTTTTTTTTTTCAGCCTACGACTTTGATTTCGATCGACTAGATAAATGGGCGCAAATAGACATCGCTTTGGCCAGGGTGGAGTCGCCCTATAACTTCGCGGACACTGCGTATGTGCACTATTGTTCATACATACCAACTCAAATAACTGTTAACTACGAAGCGAAATACCAGTTACCTGACACTGATTGTATGGTGATGGGCTGGGGACATGAGAAGAAGTGGCGGCAGGTAATATTTATTACACTAACACCAGTACATACAACTGACGGACCTTTGACTTACCGCCGACCGCCGCCGACCGCCCGAATTGTTTTCGATTGTGTACACATGATATTGACTCCTATTTCTTTCGAGCAAGGTGCAAAATGCAAGTGCATTGTTAAAGACTCGAACGATTCAATGATTCGGGTGTTTCCGGGAATACGACAATTAGCGAAGATCTGCATGTGCATTATTAATTTGGGAGTACTGTACGTTCTTACAAATAAATTAAGAAAGAAAGTACCTTTATTTGCAGCTAACATGACCCAGTAAAAAACAAGTTTTGGGGAAATATGCGTCTCATTACCTATAGAATTTAACACAATAATAGCAAAACAAAGTACCTACTGGTATGTATGCCCATTATTGGTACACACTGCATTGACAGCAAAACTAATTCGTAATTAATTAAATAATGATATATACTACTCTGTCAAGAAAGTACCGGGAAAAGATCAATAATACACAAAATGTCTGTTATTCATCCAATTTTTTTTTATCACACCTTCAAAGTATGCTCCTTTAGAAACGATACACTTGCGCCAACGAATAATCCATTCATCAAAACATTTTTTAAACGCTGCTTCCGGAATTGAGTTCAGTTCTCGCCGCGAATTCTCCTTTATGTCTTCTATCGATTGAAAACGGGTGCCACGAAGTGGTAATTTGAGTTTAGAAAAAAGAAAAAAGTCAGCAGGAGCCATATCTGGTGAATATGGTGGTTGCTGGATGGTATTTGTTGAGTGTTTGGTCAAAAATTCGTTCACAATGATAGCCTTGTGCGAAGGCGCATTGTCGTGGTGCAAAATCCAAGAATTTTCTTTCCACAAATCTGGCCTTTTTCGTCGAATTTGCTCTCTTAAACGCCGCATAACGCTCAAATAATATTCTTTATTTACCGTTAGACCTTCCGGTAAGAATTCAGAGTGCACAACACCGCGATAGTCAAAGAAAACAGTCAACATGACTTTGACTTTTGATCGACTTTGGCGTGGTTTTTTCGGTTTCGGTTCAGTTGGAAGGCGCCACTCCGAAGCTTGTTGACTAGTTTGCATGTCAAACTCGTAAACCCACGTCTCGTCACCAGTAACAATACGTTTCATGAATGTTGGGTCCGAACTGACTCGTTCTAGCATGTCCTCAGCGACTTTCATGCGATTGAGTTTTTGGAGAAAATTCAGATCTTTTGGCACTAGCCGAGCAGCAACATGTTTCATACCCAAATGATTAGTTAAAATGGTACGGATCGACTCGTGAGATACAGAAAGTTCGGCGGCTATCTCTCTCAGAGTTGAATGGGGATTTTCAGTCACTATTTTCTTCACTTTTGCGATGTTAACTTCAGTTGCAGACGTTGACGGCCTACCAGAGCGAGGCAAATCTTCCATCACATCTCGACCGCTTTTGAACGCTTTGAACCATTCATAAGCACGAGTTTTTGATAAAGTCGATTCACCGTAAGCCTTCTGTAACATTTTCAGTGACTCCGAACACGAAATTCCATTGGCGATGCAAAATTTAAGACAAACTCTTTGTTTGATATTTTTGTCCATTATGAAATTCGCAATACACACTATAGGTATATGATATTACTAAAACCAGCACTGTATTTAATATAAATAACAGATGCAACTCAAATTCCGCGCCAAAATGGAAAACAGTTGTGCCAATCTAACAACTACAAAAAAACAAAAATTTGAATTTGGAACCATAAACAAATCATCCATTCCCGATACTTTTTTGACTGAATGTATATGTAGACATTGTTCTGAGCAGCATGTGACGCTAAGTCAGAGGCCCATGGACAGCATAAAATCTCCGACATCAGGGGCCTAGAAAAGTGTCAATCCCGCCGTATCGGTTCGATTTCGAAAATTGTTGATCGAACAATTCGTTATCTCAGTGATTCGGATTGCCAAGAACGCCACTTGTCAACGCATTTGTATGGGAATATTGATCAAGTTGCGTGACACAATTTAAATTTAAAAAGTATTTTCTTTATTGTAGGCCATTTAAATTAGAATTTTACAAACAATTAAATACCTATAAGTACTAAAATAAACCAATAATTTAAAAAGCAAAAACAAGCAAGCAAGCAAGCTTTCTTCTAGCAGGATATGAATTGCCATAATTATTATACCTACGTATAATTAATTTACCTGGGGTAAATATTCCAGTGTCAGATTTGTGAATACGTTTCATAATATAAGAAACAGCAAAAATCTAAATAGAATTAGGTTACAAAAATATCTTACGACAAGGCAAAAAGTAGCTAGCCAATTTCTGAATTTGTATAACCTTTTATAGTATTTCCATTATTTACTATTTGTTTAAGGAATCTTAGATATGACTTATGTATAAGCATTGGATACTTTAGATACAGGTTTATTCCAAATTTTGTTAGATTCTAATCATTGTATACATTTTAAAGCCCTATTTGCAACGTTTGAATACGTTATAATTTTGTTCGGAAAACTGGAGGGCGCCCTCTGACGCCGCGAGGACGCGTTCGGTTTCTCTCAACAAAATGAACGCGACGACTGTATATCCACTCAACAATATCTTATAATTAGAGCCACGGAGTTACCTATAGTACTTTTACGTGAAGTATAACACCATGTACAGCCGAAATGTTTCGTGTTTTCAGCACGCTGATACAACTAATTTCAATTCCGGAGTATTAAAGTATTCATCAACACTAATAATAGACCAGGCTAAATGTATTGCGGAATATGGTTACTATCCTAAAATGGAACCGATCATAAAGCAATATATGATATGTACTTCAGGTAAAGGCGTCATTGATGATGCAGGACAGCCTCAAGAAGGGTCTTTACTTCCATCTAATTACTCATTATTGGACGGCTGTCCATCTGGAAGGAGAATGGATCAAAACACATCTGTAAGTATGTTCTAAGCTTTAAAGTTTCTCAAAAACGTGTGCCTTGAGTCACAATCCTAACTACATTTTCATACAAAGCTAAGCTACACATGTATAGTTTAAGCATGGGCTGCACTGAACGGCGTCTATATGTGCCATGCTTACATGTCCAAGTCACACGTACCGAGTATTTGTTTGCAACGGTCTTGTGAACTACGCTTTAATTATATCAGTCCTTTTCAGTGCGTTGAACAGAACAATGAAAACAATCCAAATATAGACTATTTGAATGCACGAAGAGAGATTCCAAATACTAATAGAACATATTACAATTATACAACTCGTGAATATATACAAAAAGCTGCTCGTGAAAGAAGAACTAGTCGAACACGGAGGAGTGGGTTTTGCCAGGTAGGTAAATAATAATAAAATAATAATAATAATTTATTCAAAAAAGTAAAGTGGCAGAATTCAAAAATAAAAACTTAGGATAAACAATTGGTAACATAATGTTAAAAATATGCCTGCACTAGGAGGATAACTGTGTCGCAGGCGATAAAAAAATGCTTAAGTATTGTAATATTATTCCTCGAAGGAAAATTGGTTTACACTTTGAACGCCGCTTTGGGGCGAGGCCCTTTTTTTGGGTGGGAAATCATCAAATCACTTCTTTGTGTTTTGTCAGAGGTATACTGATTAAAACCCACCCGTGTGCCTTCAGTTGCCTGTGCCAGCGGCCACAGTAAACCACAAACTCAAACTCAAAGCATTTATTTCAAATAAACCAATTAGATACCGGTACTTTTGAATTGTCAAGGGGTCGGTCAGTCAGAAAGATGAAGCTAGTTGCCCAATCCAAAGCAGTAGGCACCTATGGAGAAATAAGACCAAGAAACTCCATGGACACTCTTTTAAATCAAAATATGGTAACAAAATCTGGGTTACATCGTTGATGTTGAAATATATACGTAAGAACGATGCAGAACGCAAAAAGATACCAAGTAATTAAAAGATAAAAAGCAATTCAAAAATTAAATTAAATTTTAAAAGATCCGTTGCAATTAAGTGATGACCAGTCCCTACTGACGGCACAGCCACACAATCACAACTCTGGTGGAGGATTTTATTAATTGCAATAGCAAAGACCACTAGATGGCAAACGAAATATTTTTGGCATCAGATTAACCCTATATCAAATAATTGTGATGTTGTCTGTTTTCCATATTCAAACATTGCAATGCCATGTTGTCTCTGGTGGAGAATTCCCAGGGCTTTGTATCTTAAGGCTTGCATACATTTTGAATATATAAACAACTAGCTTTTGCAAGCGGCTTCGCCCACGTGTATGGAGGAATTTATCCCACGGGAACCGTACATTTTGGTGGGATAAAAAGCTCATAATTATGCTATTTCATACTATAATCTGTCTTTGTGCCAAGTTTCATCCAGATCCATTAAGTAGTTTTTAAGTTTATTCGTTAGAAACTTCTTCCTTTTTAATATTATATATATTAGTATAGATTCATAATTTTGAGCTTAATTTCAGAATGATCACGGCGGACCACTAGTTACTTGGGTTGGGACCAGTGAGGTCCTTATTGGTATTGCTTCTGTATTCAAAATAGATGAGGACTTTAACTGCGTTGGACCGTTCTTACATACCAGCACGCACAGTAATGCAGGCTTCATAGATTGTGTTTTAACAGATTATAAAAAGGCAGGAAGGTGAGTGTGTTCTAAATACAAATAATGATAATAAAAATAATCTTGGACATTTCACATAACGCCATATAGTCCCAAGCTAAGCAACCTAATGCTTGTGTTATAGTAACGAGATGGCTGATAAACTACGTATACACATTTTTTTGTAAATACAGTATATATATTATATGTAGATATAAAAACACCCAGACCCGGAACAAATACTTGCAGGTCAAAATAGAAGGTGAAGAATCTTATGAAGTTCTTACGATATTGACAGGGGGCGCTGTTGTTATACAATTATGCAATTGTTTTTTGAAATGTCACTTGAATAGCAAGATGGCGGCGTTAGGTGCCGCGTGCCTAAGGGTTCATACGCACTATGCGGGTAGCCGCATTGCGGCTAGCCGTCCGGCTGACCGCAAGCACAATTATGTACGTAATATTCATTTCTATGCGCACTGCGATGCGGCTACCCGCAGACCGCTCCGGTCGCTCGGAGGGCTGCGGCCCGAGTGACGGCCAGCCGGACGGTTGCTATACGCACTGTGCGGTTCAGTCTGCGGCTGCCCGCCATTGAGTGAGTGTGTGCACGTGGTACGTCTGGTAAAATGGAATTCGATACCGAAAACCTTTTTTTCTGTTTCTTTTTCTTTATATACCGCGAGTAAATATAATAAATAGCTGCGACTTCTTCGACGTCCATCTTGGAAATGAGTCGATCCAACCGGAACGTGCGGTTAGCCGGACGGTTGGCCGCATTCCGGCTAACCGCATAGTGCGTAGGAGCCCTAACGATCCTTGTAGCACTGTAGCTAGGTGACTAGCTTGAGGAAATAGAAAGGAAAATCCGTAAAGTAGAGGGCGTTTTACAAGCAAGAGAAATAGGTAGTGGAAGATAATGGTACGATGCCGAGAGTCACTTCTCGTAATTGTGCTATTTTTTTGCAATACACCAAATATGGCAACTCTTGGTTACGGAGATATTGTAGGTCAAAGTTCCATCTGTTTAAATTTTTTTTCACGAAAACGAGTTTTTCATTTTACAACCTAACTTTACGTACCCCCAATACTCCAGTCGGGCGATTCTGTAAACATCTCACTGAGAAAACTAAGTTGAACTGAGCGTGAAGTAGGCTGTCATTTCACCTCATGCGAAGGATTGAAATTAGTGACAGTTCACTTCACGCTCAGTTCACCTAAGTTTTCACGGTGAGATTGATACAGAATAGCACAAATATACCTACTGATGTACAGAGGCCAGCACATCAAGTTACCACAATCTGTCAAATTTCTTTGATAGTATTTCAACTTTATTGCAAAGACATAAGGTTCATTTTGAATTGAGAAAATTTGACAGTTAGGGATAGCTTGATGTGCTGGTGTCTGTACATATATTATGCACAATGTTTTTTCAGTGCGTTACATTGCGCGCTGCCGTAAACAGCGTTTACACACCAACAATAATGAATGGCTATGAGGCGGGCTTTTTTATACCCCGTATTTTTTTTAAATAGGCGAAATGCACTATGCGACAGTCCACCAAACGTAAGAGGGTTTGATATGGTTGAGAGCCACATATCGTGGAAAGACCATCCAGCGGGGTGAGTAATATTTGCTACAGTGTTATTTATTTATTTAATACTTTAAGCACAGAAATGTACCGAGGCGAACTTAATGCCTTAGGCATTTTCTACCAGTCAACCTTTGGGTGATGCAGAGATAAATGGTAGGCAATAGAAAAATTGAGGAATACATATACAACGTAGCGCTACAATGGTGACATTAATTTAACACACATAATATATAAGTTTTCACATTTTTCGTTTCACGATGACATTATATTTCCATTTAACGTTATTATGTAAGGATTTATTTAAAATGTTAGAAAACAGCATCTTAGAGACCAGTAGTTAAAGAACTATCGCGCAGCGGTCATTTGCCGGGGTCCCGGATCATAAGATTAGCAGCAATGAAATTAAAACGAATAAGCAATACTATTAGCATGAAACAACTGCAAAAAGTAGGCGAATTAATTTTATTATTTAGTTTATTTCAATATTTTTTTTCAATTTGCGATTTTTTAGCCTGTCAACATTTATAAGATTATTTGGCAGTAGCCCCACTCGTGTGTTAAATTAATGTCACCATTGTAGCGCCATATTGTATATTTGAATAAAAAATAACCGTATATAGCTATAAATATAATAATAAATATAGCTAATTATATATAAACATAAAGTGCTACTGGATCAGGTATAATGATCCATTACGGTAATTTAATTTAAATCAAACCACGCGGTCCTATTGCCGGTTGGTAGATGTCACGTGTCTTCGATTTTTTGGTTCTATGCCATGCGGGTTTTCTTACGATGTTTTTGGTTGTAGGCCATGCGGGTTTTCTTACGATGTTTTTGGTTGTAGGCCATGCGGGTTTTCTTACGATGTTTTTGGTTGTAGGCCATGCGGGTTTTCTTACGATGTTTTTGGTTGTAGGCCATGCGGGTTTTCTTACGATGTTTTCTATCACCATTTTTTAGAACAGGGGTAATTAAACAATTTACACAAAGTTAGCGCCTGTTTTTTATGGTTTGGCATTCATCAAGTGACCCCTCCAACTGATTCCCATCTCGAGTGTCAGACTAACCCATCCATGTTCCTTCCTTAGCCCTTTATGTTCCGGGGTAGCGGTAGCCCTTTCGGACAATCCTGCTTACCAAAGCGCCTGTGTGGGTTTGAACCTACGACCTATGACTAGTCGCTGCTGTCACCACTTGGCCACCACTGGGCCATTATTGCTACCATAATTGTCTACAAACCTAATTTAAATAATGTTTTATTTTTCAGTCCTGCAGAGAATGAAATGCGTGAAACGAGGTATGGACCATAATAAAGAAACTCAATGGTGGTTACGTCGTGGATGTCCATAAGCCATACAGATCGGATAATCGAATGCATATTTACCTAAAGTTGAGAAGTTGGCTACTATGGAATGCACTTTTGAATCGATAAATCCCGCGATTCCGGGATCGATGAATTTATTGTTCTGATTATAAAATCGCATGTGTACGCACTTACTTAAGTTCAGTTGTTAGCTAATATGGAGTGCACATTTGTATCGATCGTAAAAGTCCCTCGACTCGAATCGTCAAAGTTTTGTGTATTTTCTCTCTGTACAATCGCATGCGTATCTGTCTAGTGTTTTAAAATATTATTATAGCAAATAATTCTGACGTTCTAAAATCTCCTAATTCTGGGTTTTTGTCAGAGAAAAATATTTTAAGAAGCCGCTTCCATAATTTCATAGCCAAAAATTAACTTTAGGCAAATATTATGCATCCGAATATCCGATCTCTACATAAGTGAGTCCGATCTTACAGTTACGTGTCGATTGTATAAGACAATATAAGCGTTAGATTTGTATACGTTTATTGTTAAGCTGAAAAACACATTTTAAGTCGTAATTTTATTAAAAGATTTTCTCTTATATTTCGTTCAGACGTTTTATATCTGTATATGTTTCCTTTACTACTCGTGGTTTTTTTTATTTGCAAATAAAGGATTATATAAATAAAATAAAAATATATGAAAGATAGAAAATACAATTATTTGGCCCAGGTGAAAAAATTAGTAACCTATTAGAAAAAGTTTCGTTTCCAGTTTCCAAAGAGAACGTTATATTTTCAGCAGTTAATAACCGAGGAAAATTACTGAAAATATGTCGTTTTAATTCACCGTAGTGGTTGGTAAATTCTGAAAAAATAAAACGATTAAAATGAACGAAGATAATTATAAATAATTAAATTCTATTCTATTTTTCTCAATTGCAAAAATAATTAAAATAATCTAGGGATCATGTAAGAAAACAAGCAAGTTTTATAAAGTTTATCATATAGTTGAAGCATAAGATATAGGTACGCCGTTTCTCACGTTATGAAGCCCTCTAAATAACGGGTAAAGCACCGCGCCGCCGCCATTCACATTACTTTCACGATCAGGAAAAATCGTAGTAGGTGTAATTGTATAGCTAGTGTTAAAAACCGGTCGAGAACTAGCCAATCTGTTCAATATTCAATACTACGATATATTAAAAAGAAAATCCATTAAAAAAAACACGTTTCTCTTTTTCATCTTTATTCATTTTTTTACTACATATTGATAAAGTAGCAGTAAAAATAAATACACAATCTGTTAAAATATGTCAACAATAACATCAACAGTCTACTTGATACGGTTCATGAGATACAGCCCACTGGGGTTTGGGTGATTGGATTCCGTTGGGCACGTTTTCAGTACGGAACCCTAAAAACTACATTCACCACAATCAGGAAACATAAATACAATAAAAGTTCTATTCATTTGCCGTTTCAATACACAGTTGCAGACCGGCAAATTGAAGTACCTCGAGTTGGCAATGTTTTATGATCAAGGGTAGATTTAAAAATGTTTATAATAAAGTTTGATCTTTTGTTATTAATAACAATGTTTCATGGTAAGTAATATGTACATTATAAGTATTTTATTTATAGTTGTTGTAAGAGGAGGGTGAAACAACGTGGTAAATCAATAGTATTGTTCAACTTAGGGCCGATTTTTTAATCGTGTTAAGTTTTTTCTGAAGAATAAAAATGGCGGTTTGACATATTTTCTATGCAAAAGCTGTCAAAATATTCCCCAATGAAACTTATCAGACAATTGAAAAGACCTTAATATTGTGGCCCTCATATTTGTGTATTGGGAAGCATCGAAGTGTCAAATTGTCAGTTTTTTTCTGTATGTAGGTTTATATAAAAACTTTTTTAAGTCAATTGTATTTTAAAAACTAAATGAGGTCGGCGTTTTCTATCTGCCTACTCTGAGAAGAAAGGCCGAAGGTATGATATCAATAAAGTTTTTTTTATCAATTCAATTTTAGTGTGTCATTGCGAAAGAAGAATAATACAAGGCGAACAAGTAACTTCAGAAAAAACATATGTGGTAAGTACTACGTTATGCCGTTTATACGCAGGTATAAACGCCAGCACATCCCCCTAAACTGACAAATTTTCCCAATTGAATATGAACCTAATTCTTTTGTAATAAAGTTCAAAAGTTATCAAAGAAATTTGACAGATTAGGGTAGCTTGATGTGCTGGCCTCTGTACATGGTAACCCAGTGGTAATTACCTCGACTTAAGGGTTGGTCGTTAAGCGGGATTGTCCGGTTACCGCTACCCCGGAACATAAAGGGCTAAGGAAGGAACATGGATGGGTTTTAGTCAGTAAGAGTCTGACACTCCCTTTTGCTCCATCCAGAGGTGGACGCATCATTTGATGATTTCTCATCCTCCAAAAAAAAGGGTTCGTCGTGAGTTCTACCCCAGCCCAACAACCCATAATTTTTATGACTGCAGGTGTACTTAATTAAAGCAACAATATCAGACAGAACGTACGACTCCTGGCTGTGTGGTGGTGCCTTAGTCTCCAAGGACTTCATCATCACATCAGCAGCTTGTGTTGAAGACGTGCACTATATGTACGCGATTGCAGGATACAGGAAGTACGTGAATGAAAAAAACCTGGAGCTTAATGATTGTACGAAACAAATGAAAAAGAAAATTGTGTATACGTGTGTTCCTGTCTGTAAGTATGTATTAACTAATAATATAACACATGTGGCAAATGATTGATTTAAATGTGATGTGTTACGTGATGTTAATTACTTCTCATACGATAAATGTGTAGAATCAAGTTCTTCCACAGACAGTTGTGCTGCTGGGTAGTTTGTTGCGCCACTTCTTCCCAGCTAAAGCAATAGGAAGAGGTGAAGGACCTTTTTGGGAGTTTATCTCATGTAACTTTGACTTTCAAAAAGTGCAGATTTTCAGCCTAGTTTTAATACATGACTTTTAATTTTGATACATAATAGTATGCATGAGTAAGTGGCTGTTAATTTACGGTCTTCTCTCAAGAACACGTCGACCACAATGGTCAACGGCCGACGTCTAATATGGCCGGCCCTTAGCCATTTCAGCTTGCTTATTCTATTAGTTATGTCGACAACTTTGGTTCTCTAATGGATCACCTCATTCCGGATTCGATTTCTCAGAGAGACTTTCATAGGACCACAAACTTTCTCCATGGAACCAACATCGTAATATTCGCGAAAATTATAAACTGTCCCGTACAGATATTTATTTATTTAAGGAAAAACAAACAATAGCACTCTAAGAAACAGTTATAAAATTTTAAATATAACATTTAAAACAATGAAGCTACGTTCTAAACTCACTACGTTCTCCACAGATTACAATTTAAAGTACTTAAAACTACACACAGAGACTCAAATAAGTATTGTACAGAGGCCAGCACATTAATCACCACAAACTGTCAAACCTTCTCAATAGATTTTGAACTTAAATTTTAACGTTTTGTGGTTCAAAATCATACATTGGGGTCGAATAGGTAATAAAGTTTTATATTGAATTTTATAATTTTAATAGAGAAAGTTGTTCAGTTTGATAGTCTATACACACACCCTTCTTATTATGATATATCGTCAAATATGAACACACACTTCTGATACGCGATGTATATTAGAGTACTACACAATTTTTTATAATATTCTTTGTTGTTAGTTTTTTACTTTAGGATAAGATTTTATTATAATTTAAGTTGGTTTTTAGGTATTTTTAGTTAATATTTTTATATCTGTGATATTTTAGATAGAGGAGCTCATGGCTAAGTACTAACAGCCGCACAGGTTGATCTATCAGGTTAAGCTACGTTTGCCGGGGTTGGCCGTGGATGGGTGACCATCTTTCTTTCTTTCCTCCGCGCCTCGGAAAGCACGTGGCGTTGGTCCCGGCTGTCATTTGTGCATCTTTGACAGTCGTTACGGGTCGTCAGAGGCCCGAAAATTTGACAGCCAGTCTTACCTAGGGTTGTAGAGGTCAGATAGGCAGTCGCTCTATGTAAAATACTGGTATTCAGCTGCATCCGGTTAGACTGGTAGCCGATCACAACATAGTTAGGAAAAGGCTAGAGAGATGATGATAAGATTTTATTATAATTTAGTTTAAGTCGATTTTTAGGTATTGTTAGTTAATATTTTTTATATCTGTGATATTATGTTAGCCACCCACTCTCTATTGTATTAGGGTGACCGGGTGACCTGTAAGGATAGTGTGTTTAAGTTTAAAATAAATAAATGAATAATTTTAATTTCAGCCTACGAATTCGACTTCGATAAAATAGAAAAGTGGGCGTACATAGATATAGCATTGGCCAAAGTGGAATCCCCGTACGATTTGAGTGATGCTAGGTTCCAATTAATATGCTCATACGTACCAAGTGTAATACCTATAAACTATGATCTTAAACGTCAGGCAACGAATGTGGATGCTATGGTATTAGGATGGGGTCATACACAGTCCTGGCGACAGGTATTTTTTCTATAAATCTATACTAATATTATAAACCTGAAGAGTTGTTTGAACGCGCTAATCTCTGGAACTACTGGTCCGAATTGAAAAATTATTTTTGTGTTGGATAGTCCATTTACCGAGGAAGGCTATAGGCTATGTAACATCACGCTACGACCAATAGGAGCCGATCAGCGGGTGAAACCGCGCGGGAGCTCTAGTCAAAGTATAATTAATGTAAAGAGCAATAATCGGAGGGTGGACTGTGTGAAAGATGATATGGCTAAAAAGGGGGTGACAACTGAGAGAATGGCTAGAGATCTATGGAAGAAAAAGACACTGCCACCCCAAAACAAACTGGTACAAGGACAGAAAAATCTAATGATCAATTAATGATAATGGGTTGTATCTGAAACTCGGCGACTAATAATAACTAGTATTGTTATATGACATTATACTTAAAGCCACCCACTGCACTGGAATCAAACAATATACAACGTAGCGCTACAATGGTGTCATTAATTTAACACACGGGTAGGTTAAATAAATCGCAAATTGAAAAAAAAAATTCATACAAACTAAATAATAAAATAAATTCGCCTACTTTTTGCAGGTGTTTCATCTTAATAGTATTCCTTATTCGTTTTAATTTCATTGATGGGAATGTTTTCATCCGTGACCCCGGCAAATGACCGCTGCGCGACAGTTCTTTAAGTACAAGTTGCTCTAACATTTTAGATAAATTCGTAAATAATAACGTTTAATGGAAATATAATGTCTTCATGAACCGAAATGTAAAACGTATATGTGTGTTACACTAATGTCACTACTGTAGCGCCACGTTGGAGAAGAAGTGCGATGGAGGTGGTGGGATGGGAGAGGGAAAGGTCCTCCTGTCCCAGCCGCCATGGGAGCCACCCCGGGCGTCGGGAGCCACGTGATGACTCCCGGCTACTGTAGGCGCGGGCCTGCGGGTGGGGAGTAATGGGTAGCTCACCGTCCGATCAGGACCAGGCCCGTGCCGGACGGCGCGCACATGTTCCACGCGCGCCTCATAGACATGTCAGTACATGAAGGGGCCCGTTAGGGCCAAGCCTACTGCGTAAGCGGGATTGTCCGAAAGGGCTACCGCTACCCCGGGACATAAAGGGCTAAGGAAGGAACATGGGTTTTAGACAGTAAGAGTCTGACACTCCCTTCCGCTCCACCTAGAGCACGACGGATTATTTCCCACCCTCAAAAAAGTGCCAATAAACGCAATTTTTTTTTTGTAATTAATTTTTAGCATGGGGATCACGTAAACTACAACCAAGAATACTTACGCTACGGTTCTACAATGTTATACGATAAAAAAAAGTGTCAGCAAGAATATAAAGATTATGTTGACTTGACAAAAATTATAGACAAATATATGATATGTTCTATGGAACCTGGCCACGTCAATGATCATGGAGTACCATATTCAATGAAGGCCAAGCCAAAGCTTGCGAGGACTGGTTGTATCACTCAGAAACAGAAGGCACTCGGTATGCAGGGTATACTCGTAAGTAATTTGTAAATAAAAAAGTCTTTCTTTCTTTTTGTATGGTTAGTGACTAAACCTGGTGACAGTTTTTTTTATGCTGCTCATGGGCCTCTGACTTAGCTTCACATGCTGTTTAAAAATCTCTCAGGCATGGTTTCCTCACGATGTTTTCCTTCACCGTTTTTTAAAAGCAAGTGATAATTATACAATACGCACAT
The DNA here is from genome assembly GCA_951799385.1 of Hyppa rectilinea. Taxonomy (NCBI): domain Eukaryota; kingdom Metazoa; phylum Arthropoda; class Insecta; order Lepidoptera; family Noctuidae; genus Hyppa; species Hyppa rectilinea. The sequence continues at coordinate 9,033,011 of OX637322.1, read as the reverse complement.
GAATTCGAAACGTCAGAGGCCACTTTGGGCTCGAACTCAAAACCTATGACTTGGCAGTCCGACGGTCACACCACTAGGTTATCACTCAATATTAAATAAATAAATGAAGTATTGGTCTCCAGGATCCGTGTCACGTAACCACGATAAAAACCGTTGGTGGCCGCCATGACTGGTAGTCAGGAGTCCGAAAACCCGAAAGGCCAAGGGTGATGGTGTGACCCAGTGACTGGGTTGGTGAAGGTCAGATAAGCAGTCCCTCCATGTAAACTATACTGCATCCAGTTGGACTGCAAGACGACCCCAACATAAAAAAAGGCTAGGCAGATGTTAAATAGGGGAAAAAAAGATGAATGTCTGTCTGACGTCAAGCAGTGTTACTGAGTTCTGGTTTGAAGGGTATGGCAATATGAGATGAGAAGATGGCTTCGGTGATTGGCCTTCTGAAGTGCCAACGCAACCGCTATGTCTCTGATACTTTCCAGTTGACCTCAGCTGGTGGTGACCATTCACAACCTAGGCCATCTGCTTGAATGCCACCCAATGTTTGGAACGAAGTTCCTTATTGCGCGTTACGAAAGGGGGCTAGACGGAAATTAAGACCAAAAGTTCTAACGACACTTTTTTGGAGTAAAATATGATGTCTTTTTAATCAATTTTTTTTTTGATTGGTTAATTTTAGATCAGATTTTTATTTATTATTATAACTTAAAAGAAATCAAATTGTATTACAATTCCTTTACTAATTAATCGAAAGGAACTTCGTTCCATCCGGGTGTCCCTTGACACTTCCCAAGTTTTTTTTTCTTAATATCCATCTTCTTCGTGTTGCTGGTACGACTGTATTACAGATTTTGTTGGCTCAAAATTTCGCCACTTCCATAGCGTCGTCAGAGGCAGTGCAGAGATCACTTAGACTGCTTTCAGACGCATAGAGCAGGATAGTCCATCTCCTATCCTGCCCTCTGTTTTATAACTGATGACATGGTCGGCGCAGTGGTTGAGCGATTGACTGCTGCGCAGCATGTCGCGCGTTCGATTTCCGGACGGAACAAATATTTGTACGACCTGCAAGTATTTGTTACAGGTCTGGGTGTTTTTCTATCTTGTATTTACAAAAAAATAATGTATATAAGTAGTTTATCAGCCATCTCGTTACCATAACACAAGCATTAGGTTGCTTAGGGCACGCCACGATAGTGGCGGTAAGGCCCCTCTTTGAGGAGTGGCTAGAGAGGCGTCACGGCGTCCTCACCTACCGCCTGACGCAGGTCCTCACCGGACATGGATGTTTCGGGAGGTTCCTGCACATCATCAGGCGGGAGGAAACGCCCGGGTGTCACCACTGCGAGGATCGCCCAGAGGACACGGTAGAGCACACGGTGCAAACCTGCCCCGCATGGGCAGAGCACCGCCGTGTCCTCGTAGAGGCGATCGGCGGCGGCGACCTCTCGCGCCCGGCCCTGGTGCAAGTCATGGTCCGGGGCGAGAGGGAGTGGGAGGCAGTCACCTCCTTCTGCGAAAAAGTTATGCTCGCGAAGGAGGTGGCGGGATGGGAGAGAGAAAGGTCCTCCCGTCCCAGCCGCCGCAGGAGACGCCCCGGGCGTCGGGAGCCACGTGACGACTCCCGGCCACCGTAGGCGCGGGCCTGCGGACGGTGAGTAATGGGTGACTCACCGTCCGATCAGCACCAGACCCGTGCCGTACGGCGCGTATATGTTCCACGCGCGCCTCAAAGAGATGTCAGCATATGAAGGGGCCCCTCAGGGCCAAGCCTGCCGGGTAAGCGGGATTGTCCGAAAGGGTTACCGCTACCCCGGAACATAAAGGGCTACGGAAGGAACATGGATGGGTTTTAGTCAGTAAGAGTCTGACACTCCCTTCCGCTCCACCCAGAGCGGGAACAGTCATTGGATGATTTCCCAGCCTTAAAAAAAAAAAAAAAAGCATTAGGTTGCTTAGCTATATGGCGTTCTGTGAAATGTCCAAGGATATTATTATTATTACTATTATAATGTAATCAATTCTTGTTTAGTGTAAAGAAGGACATATATCAGAACAACCAGAACAAATACTAATGGACCACCTGGTACATGATAGAGATGAAACACGTAAACGTATGAACGTCAACGAAAAAAGCATTAATATAACAGACATTAATGTAAATGGAACAGTTTTTGTGAAAGGTACTGATATTCTTAACGGAACTAGTATTGTGAACGGAACTGATACTGTAAACGGAACTGATATTATAAATGGAACTGGTATTGCTATTGGAACTGGTATCGTGAACGGAACTGATATTCCTGAGGGAGCTGATAACACTAAAGGAAATGATTTCATTTATAAACCTGCTTTTGGTAAAATTAGTGGTTACTATAACAGAAGTTTCACTCGAAGAAACGGAATTTGTCAAGTAAGATATTTTTATGATATTGTATTAATTAGGTTAAGAAACACTAAGCCATATTCATTAAAGATATTGATTAAATTGCTTCTGAGTATTGCTAAGTGTATACATACTATACGTATTGGTATGGTCCCTAGTACATAAAGTTACCTCAATCTGTCAAAATTCTTTGATATTTTTGTAACTTTATTACAAAAGTATAAGGTTCATTTTCAATTGGGGAAAATTGACAGTTAGGTATAGCTTGATGTGCTGCCATCTGTATTATGTTTTTGTTTCATTCTCAGAACGACCATGGAGGCCCGCTTGTTACTTGGGCAGGAAAAAGAGAGATTCTTATTGGTGTAGCTTCCGTTTTCAAAATAACAGAACAAAATCAATGCGTTGGACCTTTTTTGTATACCAGTACAGTGTGTAATGGAGCCTTTTTGGGTTGTTTATTGGGCGATAGAAGAGCTAATGTTTTAAGAGGGATGGATATGAGTGTAAGTACTAGGTGAGTCAGATAATAATAATATTGTGTTCGGTTATGTCGGATAATTTGATCCAGTCTTTCATACAACACTACTCGCTGGATAAATGTAATTACCTATAAGATAGAAAAGGAGGGTATTTGGAGGAGCACGTGACTAAGTAATAATAGCCGCACGGATCGTTCCATCTGGTTCAGCTACGCTTGCCGGGGTGGGTCCGTGGATGGGTGACCATCTGTAAAGATGATCCATCTGTGAAGATATCGAGAATCCTACGTGACTCATATGACGTTGAGCCGTTGGTCCCGGCTGTCATTCGTGGATCTTTAACAGTCATTACGGGTAATCAGAAGCCCGTAAGTAAAATTATATTGGTTTTCCGATATAATACAATGAATATAAGATCAAACAAACATTCGAAATTTTGAACACTCGATGTATGAAATGGAGTGTGCGATGTATTGAATGTTCGATTTAATAACCATTCGATATTATGAACGTTCGAGTATTTAGACGTTAGATTATTTAGACGTTTGAGTATTTAGACGTTCGATTATTTAGACGTTCGAGTATTTAGACGTTCGATTATTTAGACGTTCGAGTATTTAGACGTTCGATTATTTAGACGTTCGAGTATTTAGATGTTCGATATAAAGTGGTCGATAAATTGATATTCGATTATTTGGCATTCGATTTGGCATAGTACACCCCATTTTCACTGCTTAACTAGAAATGTCACCTTTCTATGACACACCTGATTATTTTTTTAAAGTGACTCTGATAGCAATGTCACTTTTTCCCAACAGTTTTAACAAAGGCGGTGATTGCGGTTATATTTATTAAGCATCGCTTTCAGATAAATTGGTGAAAGCAGCCCATTATTTGACCTCTTTTACAACTTACCTCATCCTGAAAATTTTTTACTACTGCTACTGTCTATTGTTTAAAAAGCTAATTTATTAAAACTTTTACTCCTCAGTAAGGCATTGTTGTGCGACAGTCCTCCTAGCGTAAGGGGCTTTGATATGATAGAAAGCTATGTGTCGTGGAAGGACCACCCTGCCGGGTAAGTGGTTTTAAATAAAAAACCGGACAAGTTGGTATTGATCACGTACTTTAAATTAAGAATATTTTTTTTATGATTTAATAACTAGTTTTCAGATTTTTCCCTGTACTTGTAGTTTATGACGATATTACTTGCCAAACAGTTCAAGGTCAACGGAAAGTACTCTATAAATTTTGATTTTGATTCGATTTGAAAGTAACTCTGTCTGTATGTTACTATTTCACGCGTCAAACCACTGAACGGATTTCGATAAAATTTGACAAAGAGATAGATTGCATCTCGGGGAAGGACATAGGCTACTTTTGTCTCAAAAATATTGCCCGATATTGCGATTTATTCAAACTCCACGCGGACAAAGTCGCAGGCAAAAGCTAGTTAGCTAATTAATGTTTATCTACTTTCAGGCCTGCAGATAATGAAAGGCATATGCGTGGTGTACTAGTACCAAATGTGAAAAGAGACCGGTATGCTACAAAAGTAACCAATGATTCAGAAGAAGATACCAATCCATTAAATGATTTAAATTCTCAACAAAAAATCCATCCCAACATGCGACCAAAAAAAGTCGAGTCGGAAGAAAACGATAGGTTTTCATCATTAAGAATAAGCATTCCAGCAGGCGGGCTTCGGCCAAGAAAAAGGCATCGAATCAGAAAAAGACCTCTACCGAAGCGGTCGTCAACGACTACAGTTGGGTCTCCACAAGAAACAGAACCTCTACCATTAAACAGTCCACCGCAAGAAATGGCACCACCACTTAACTCAGGGCCTCCTCCAGAAATGGCACCACCACTTATCTCAAGACCTTCTCCAGAAATAGCACCACCACTTATTTCAAGGCCTTCTCCAGAAATGGCACCACCACTTATCTCAAGGCCTGTTCCAGAAATGGCACCACCACCTATGACAAGACCTGCTCCAGAAATGGCACCGCCACCAATAGGAAGACCTCCTTTAGTAATGGTACATCTGCCAGTAGCTCCATCCGCAAGGGCTCCATCGAAACTGGGATTTTTACCAACAAGAAGGCCTCAACCAAAAATGAGGCCTCCACCGAATGTAAGACTTCCACCCCAAATGGAGCCTCCAGCATTCGATGACATTCTCAATTTTAAAAGTGATGAAGTATTTTTGAAGAAAACTTTCCAAAGAAGGCCAAACCCTGAATTCAACGAACCAAGCCCTGTTGCTCAGGCAGAGATACAAATACGACCTCAAAGTCCCCTTCGTGGTTAATTAAGCTATGCAACGTTACCTGACGTTTATATTTGTATTAATTAAATCCTAATTTCGTAATAAAAAACAAATACTGTTTGGTTTTTTTACGGGACCATGTGGTCCCGGTCCTTTGGAAGGCGTACTAGGGGCCAAAGCCAACTCGCAGAGGCCCCTTAGGCAATTTTAAATGAGGCACGAACTGATAATATTCTTGTATGCACTATGCAAGGACAAAACTCGACTGGTTCAGGACTAACAGGGAACATAGAAATAATAATTATTTGTTATGCAAGGCTGCAAAGTTGATTATTGGCGCGAGTACTTGTATTGAAACTTGAGCAAGCGAAGGATTCTAGGATTTTAAGATAGTCTAATCCTGAGCGTAGCGAATGTTTCAAAGGTACGAGACGCAGAAAAACTTTGCTGCCGAGCGAAACACACAACTTTTCACCTCACTACAGCGAGGAAAATGGTCGGTGCAAGAAAACAGCTGTTATATGTTGAGTTTTATTTTATTCGAGCATCTCAGATACATTGTGAAGAAAATAACGGATACTTGGAAAAGTATCTTATGAGATACATAGAATATCTCCGAAATTAGATGCCCTGTATTTTTTTTTCAATCCTACTTGTCCTCTAAGGAGAATGGAAGAAAATAACAAATTTAATACAAATAACTAAGTAACGAATTTAATTTAATACATATATCTTTTTACTAAGATTTAATTTTTTTTTTTTGGACCCTGGGGTTTCGAACTTTTGGAAGGCTCACGAGGGGCCAATAACAACTCGCAAACGCCCATAATTAGAGGTTTTTAACTAATTATAGCACCAACCGATTTTGTCTATACTAATTTCAAAAAGAGGTAAAGTTTGTGAGGTTGTGTGGGGTAATCTCTGGATGTAATGAACCGATTTTGAAATTTCTTTCTTTGATTATATTTAAAAAAAAACGACGCCAACGAAATCGAGGGCGTAGTGCATGTTTCTCAACAGTTTAGAATAACTGACAGTGAGACATTTCCCTGACTGTTAATAAACAGCAAATCGTATAATTAGTTCTACCCAAAAAATAAATTTAGTTTATCGGAAAGTCAAGCAATAATCAAAACTCAATAAAATTACAATATTCACATGGTCCGCTAAATTAAAATTACACTTGTAATCTCGTCGCAATTGAATTCAAAGACAGTTTTGACAAAATGTTCGCGATAAAGTCAGATATTGTGTGGATTTTTATTTTTATACACGGTATGTATGACTTTTGAAAGGCCGTGATCCTTTAACTAATTAATGTTCATCTCACGATAGTGCATTATGTAAACAAAGCGGGATTTGCGAGTGTGAAGTATCATAAACTGGGCACCGGGATTGTCCGAAAGGGTTACCGCTGCCCCGGAACACAAAGAGCTAAGGAAGGAACATGGAAGAGTTTTAGTCAGTAAGAGTCTGACACTCTCTTCCGCTCCACCCAGAGAGGGAGGGAGTCATTTGACGATTTCCCATGCTTAAAAAAAAGCATCATAAAATAGAAAGAGTAAAGTGATGTTTATTTATTTCTCTTTAGTACCCAAAAAGTAAGAGCGTAAAGAGATCCACAGGCATGTTAATAAACACGGTAGAGCATACGGTGCAAACCTGCCCCGCTTGGGCGGAGCACCGCCGTGTCCTCGTAGAGGCGATCGGCGGCGGCGACTTCTCGCGCCCGGCCCTGGTGCAAGCCATGGTCCGGGGCGAGAGGGAGTGGGAGGCAGTCACCTCCTTCTGCGAAAAGGTCATGCTCGCGAAGGAGGTGGTGGGATGGGAGAGAGAAAGGTCCTGCCGTCCCAGCAGCCGCGGGAGACGCCCCGGGCGTCGGGAGCCACGTGACGACTCCCAGCCACCGTAGGCGCGGGCCTGCGGACGGTAAGTAATGGGTGACTCACCGTCCGATCAGCACCAGGCCCGTGCCGGACGGCGCGTATATGTTCCACGCGCGCCTCAAAGAGATGTCAGCATATATGAAGGGGCCCCTCAGGGCCAAGCCTGCCGGGTAAGCGGAATTGTCCGAAAGGGTTACCGCTAACGGGAACATAAAGGGCTACGGAAGGAACATGGATGGGTTTTAGTCAGTAAGAGTCTGACACTCCCTTCCGCTCCACCCAGAGCGGGAGCAGTCATTGGATGATTTCCCAGCCTTAAAAAAAAGGCATATTTATAAAATAATTTTTGTGATTATAGTGTCTAAGTGTCAAAGACGAATTCAACAAGGGAAAATTACGCAGGCTGACAAACCCTACGTGGTAAGTTTATACATGCTAAACAATAAGTAAGCACTTAATAAAGTTAGAAAAAAAAGAGTGTCCGTGGGGTTTCTTGCCCGTTCTTCTCCATAGGTCGGTACTGTAGAAGCCTGAGTGAAACCTTATGTTGAACATGGCTCGAAATAATCTGACGGCATTCGAACCTTTAAATTATTATTTAAAGGTTCGAATGCCGGACGGAGTACGTGTGATGTACGTGACACGTGTATCGTTTTCAAATGCTTCGCCCGCAAAATATGTCGACAAAATATACACATAAACCTTTCTCTTTCTTCACTTGATCTATTTAAAAATAAAGCATCATAATCCGTTGCGTAGTTTTAAAGATTAGACATAGGGACAGAGAAAGCGACTTTGTTTTATACTATGTAGTGAAGAGTCTGACGCTCCCTTCCGCTCCACCCAGAGCGGTAGAAGACATTGGGTAATATCCCACCCTCAAAAAAAAAGACACGGCTTATTCGATATTTTTTTTATATATACACGTAACCTTTGCAGGTATACTTAATGAAAGCACCAGAATCAAAAACGGGTTACGACCATTGGTTATGTGGTGGCGCGTTAGTCACTAGTGTGTTTGTGGTGACATCAGCCGCGTGTATCAAAGATGTTGATTACATTTATGTCATAGCGGGATATAAAAAATACGTTACAAATGACAAACTCGAGCTCGATCCGTGTACCAGCAAGATGAAAAAGAAAGTGATATACACCTGTTATCCTCAAGGTAAGTACTAAATCAATCTGCCTAGCCTTTTCCAAGCTATGTTAGAGTCGGCTTCCAGTCTAACCGGATGCAGCTGAATACCAGTGTTTTATGCGGAGCGGTTACCTACGATGACCGTTAAGTTCAAAATCGATGTGCTGGCGACTGTACCTGAAATAACCGAACCGTACACTAGAAATTGGAACGCAGCAACGCGGGATTCCAGTATCTGTTTAACTATCAATGTTTTACTTACTTTCAGAATATGAACTAAGGTATGAACAACTAGATGTGTGGTCGCTAATTGATATTGGTGTGGCAAAAGTGGAGTCACCATACGATTTCAATGACCAATCGTATAAGACGATATGTTCTTACATACCTGGCACTATACCAATTAATTACGATACTAAATACCAAGAGCCTGGCATCGATGCTGTTGTATTTGGATGGGGACATCAATTTCAATGGCGAAAGGTAGGATATAGAATTTTTTATAATCATGTATCTCAAATTGTCTACAAGGCAACGGAAAAGCGGTTTCATCTGAAACACTTTTCTATGGTGAGACAGGCCATTTCAGACCGGGCATTTCATACAATATACATACATTTACATGCTTCTTTAGATATCAGTAGAGTCTGGCCCCTACCTTGCACTGCCTTAGCACGGCACGGCGAGCGGTAAAAACAAATATACCAAAATGTATGAAGCATGGACAAAGCGCCACTTGCCGACACGCGACTCAATGGAATGGCAGCGGCCGGCGGTGACGCCAGCGGCCCCTGGCTTCGCCGCTGGAGACCCCACGCACCTAGTCTCATCTAGACTAGTTTAGTATCGACTAAAAGCTTGAAAAGTGCCCCTGGAAACCGCGGGCAGAACCACCGACAAGACGCGCGTGGCTCGCGGCCGCTCGCGTCACAGCGGGCGGCCTCCCGACCTTTAAGTATTATACATAGGGTATTTTAAGTGTGTAGATAAAGTTTAAAATTATTTCACACTGAAAGTGCTCGCCGCGTCGCTGCCGGCCGCTGCCATTCCGCTGTGACTCGGCTCTTAGACCGAAGTCGTGGCCAGACCGTAAGGTATCTAATGGACCAATATAACCAATTTTGAATAGAAAGAACCACACTGATTATTTATTTTTATTATATTCGGGGCACTTCCAGCCCAACTTAAACAGTGATGTTAAACAATATAAAACTGAAGCCCATTTACAAGATTCAAATAATCAATCAATCCTGCTATTAGAATGACTTAACTAGTCATTTAAATAAAACCATAATTAAACATCATGATAAGTGTTCTACGTTTTTAGAGAGATGATAAATCAAATTACAATCAAGAAAATTTAAATTACGCCCCCGTATTGATAATAGACAAAGAGAAGTGCAAAAAGGATTATGAGGAATATGGAAAAATGCGTGGCGTGATAGACAATTATATGGTATGTACACTTGAAAGTGGCCACTTGGATGATTTTGGGGAGCGACTGGAAGAACCGGGAGCAGAAAACAACATACCACTGGTTAATGGATGTGGTAACAGAAAATCATTGGGGTTTAATACAAATGAAACTATAGAGGTAAGTTATGTGTGGTTAGGGTGAAAGCCAACGTAATGATAATGATACTTTGTTTTGTCTGGTCTATGTCACAGTTTTTCAAGGTATTTAGATTTCGCGCTTGCCCGCGACTTCTTCTATAAAGTATATCCTATGATAATTATGATAGTGTAACTTTTTATCCGTGAAAGAACTTTAACTTTATTTGTGATGGGAACTGCACTTCCAGAGATTACCAATTACAAACATACACACAAAATTTTACCTCTTTCTAATATCAGTTCAAGATTTTAGATTATACTACTCTCTCGCATACACATATCCAGACTCTGGGCTGCTACTAACAAATTTCAGATGGCAAAATCCAATACTTTGCTCGACCCGGGAATCGAACCCGGGCCTTTAGTAGCGCTTGCGACCACTAGACCAACGAGGCAGCCATACATATAATACATATTATTGAATATCCATAGTCATCAGCCTGAAAGACTGACAGCCAATTTTATCAAGGGGTATCGTATTACCCAGATACTGGGTTGTGGAGCTCAGGTAGGAAGTCACTCCATGCAAAATACTGGTATTCAGCTGCATCCGGTTAGACTGGAAACCGACCCCAATATAGTTGGGAAAATGCTAAACAGATTGATTGATATCACATTTGAATATTGATTTTATAGTCGCGATCTCTCGAAATGAAACGACAAAAATGCGAAAATATTTGTACTTGTTATAGGATTGTGAAGAAGATTATGAATATGACGAAACGCGCAGAGAACTAAATAGCTCAATGATATATAAAAATAATGGTAATAAAACAAGAGCAGAACCAAAAAGAAGAGCGTCTAATAGGACTACATCGACAAATAGAACTGTTTCGTTTGAAAAACCTCATATATCTAACACAACTGTTGATTTTAACGAAACCGTCCGAGGAACACGAAGATTTGGAATTTGTCAGGTAGGTGTGTGGCTACGGTACTTTAATAGATTCACTCTCATATTTAGAATGTATGAATATTCTATTTCACAACTGTTATCTGTTGTAATTGGTCAACGCAACGGTACAGTTATGGGTAGTTTTAACTTGATTTATAAATGGTCACTATATTTAATCAATTTATACACACATACTTAATTTAAAATAAAACAATGGTTAATATATACAACCTAAAACTAAAAAATATCCATTATGTACAAGTGGTAAAAAAGGAGAAGAGCTCATAGGGCGTCAAAAAATTCATCCCCATCGCTGTCAGTGGGAAATGTGCCCAAAAGGCTGGCAGCATTGCCACGTTGAATTATAATTATTATTTATAAATTGGATAATATGACATGAAATAAATTGAAGAAATGAACGAGGCGGTGTGCTCGTTAATTATTTCAATTTCTTCTCCAACCAAGGTACGTTTATTTTATGTCAGTACTAAACCACGACCTCAAGCAAGACTGACTCAAAATAAACGTACCATGGTTATTCTTAAACCACATTTCGAATTTCAGTAAGGCACAGAACTTCGAAATTTAAAATATCGATGTCCTGTATTCATAAAGGTTAAAAGAACGACTCCGTGAGTTAGAAAGTATACTAAATCGAATTATTTAATTGAGGAATGTTCATAATCGAAATTTTAAAATAAGGGGAAGTATTATTGAAAATGAGTATTATATTTTATGTTTTATGATATCAAGTTTCTATGTTTACGTCTACAGAACGACCACGGAGGACCACTCGTCGCTTGGGTGGGAGCTCGTGAGAATCTCATTGGTGTGGCTTCTGTATTTAAAGTGTCGGAAAAATTTCTATGCACGGGGCCATTTTTATATACCAGCACGCAGTGTAACGGTGCTTTTCTAGATTGTATATTGTCAAAAGCTGAATTTCATTTTCGAAGATCAGCGGACCCTGGGATTGAGTTTAATAGCGCTAGGTGAGTTGATTTCTTTAAACATTTTCCTTTCTCTCCAATGTGCGCTTTTATAATTCTAGACGTCACGTTATCGTTGACGTCTAAAATTTTACTATTGATATTAGCGTCTACTATTTTGGTATATTGTTTTTTTTTTTTTCAATCAGTCTGCCTAACCTTTTCTGTCTGGCAAGTCTGATAGGCAGTCTTACCAAGTGCTATCGTATTACACAGTTACTGGGTTGTGGAGGTCAGATAGGCAGTCGATCTATGTAAAATATATATTCAGCTGCATCCGGTTAGACTGGAAGCCGACCCCAACATATTTGGGAAAAGGCTAGGCAGAATAATTGAATACTAAGCAAATAATTTTCTTCAAAACAGACGGTCGTTCTGCAGAAAATCTGTAGATGATGAACGCCATCCTGTGGTTGAAAGGCATATATCGTGGTTACATCATCCAGCTGGGTAAGTTTTTTATTCAACTTGGAAATATCAGTCGTGAAAGTGACTGCCCTGCAACTGCATGTTAATAAAAATATTAAGCATCATCTAGAACAAGGTAGGTACAAGTAATGTTATAAATACTTTAAAATAAGAATTTCAGTTTCTTAAAATCCAATATTTTCCTTAACTTTTCCGTATGTCATTACTTCCCAGAATCCGATCCCTATTAGCAACACTATCGAATAGGTTAATAATATGGTGTGTGTTTTTTTTTAATTTACGGGTTCAATTTCTGGGAAAAATATTTTTTCTCAAAAAGTCTATTAAAATCGAACCCGTAACTCCTTAGAGAACTTTTCGCTATTCCTCATAGTTTCAGATTTGGCCACCTACGCCCACTTGAAAAATTCACCCTGTATACGATTTGGCTTCACTACTCACTCTCATCATTACAATTAACACATAAAAATCCAAAACAATAATAAATTGCTTACATGCAATTCCTTACAGGGCTGCAGATCATGAAAGGCATTGGCAACACGAAAGAAATACTCCTAAAGTAAATGAACGGCCACCTGGAACGAATGAAGAAGTAAATGAAAGTGAGAAGAATATAAATCTAGCGAATAACATGAATCCACCAAATGAAAGGTATCCAATAAATGAACAATTTTCAGTAAATGCTAATGATGCACCAAATGAGAGATATACTACAAATAACAAGCATGTACCAAATGAAAATAATGCTCCGAATATTAATGAGAATGGTGTGCTAAATAAAAAGTACCAGCTTCCTCCAGGTATACCTATAGTAAGAAATAATAAATACAAACCATACAATATACCTGCATCAAACAGTGGACTTGCAACAAACAAAAACCCCGCACAAAACAACTGGCCTGCACTAAACTACAAATCTGACCAAACGCATTACTATGTATCGAACAATAAACCTGCACAGAAATACGGGCCTGTACAAAACATAAGGCCCACACAAAACAACAGGCCTGCACAAGTCAACGGGCCTGCACAGTACAACGGACCTGCTCAAAACAACGAGCCTGCACAATACAACGGGCCTGCACAAAATATCGGGCCTGCACAATTCAACGGGCCTGCACAATACAACGGGCCTGCACAAAACAACGGGCCTGCACAATACAACGGGCCTGCACAAAACAACGGGCCTGCACAATTCAACGGGCCTGCACTAAACAACAGGCCTGCACCAAATAACAGGCCCGATCCACAGTACGCAAATAAAAAAATTATGATGACTCAAAATAAAGAGGGTAACCTTCGACTGCGACCACAAACTTCTATGCATATTTGAAAGCTATCTCTAAAGTACTCTATTATTTTGAAGTTAGTTATTTTCAGTTTTTTTTTCATATGGAATGGATGCCGAAACAAATTAGATTGCCCTTTTTTTGGAGGGTGGGAAATCATCCAATGACTTCTCCCGCTCTGGGTGGAGCGGGAGGGAGTGTCGACTCTTACTGACTAAAACCTATCCATGTTCCATCCTTAGCCCTTTATGTTTCGGGTTAGCGGTAACCCTTTCGGACAATACCGCTTACCATTGTTAAAATACTGAGGTCTAAGGGCCGAGTCACACCGGAATGGCAGCGGCCGGCAGCGGCCAGAAGCGGCCGGCGGCGACGCCAGCGGCCTCGCGTGACCTCCAGACCGCGCGCACCTTGTCATCTCTTGACTAGTTTAGTTTTTTTGTTAGTTTAATCGATTCTGCCCTGACTACAATAGGGATGACGACTAAAATTTGTTGTTTTGTCCGTCAGCTAGATTTTGTTTTAGACACTGTTTTGTACAGAGGCCAGCAGTGTATTTACGTACATAAAAGACCAGTATCGCTTGAAAAAGTTGAAAGGTCACCCACGGTGGCGCAAGCGGCCTCGCGTGACCTCCAGACCGCGCGCACCTTGTCTTCTCTTGACTAGTTTAGTTTCGACCGTCGCTCGCGGTGCCGCGAGCGGCCTCGCGTCGTCGCTGGCAGCCGCGGGCAAAAACACCGACAAGACGCGCATGGCGCGCGGCCGCTTGCGCCACCGTGGGTGACCTTTCAACTTTTTCAAGCGATACTGGTCTTTTATGTACGTAAATAAAGTTTAAAATTATTTCACACTGAAAGTGCTCGCCGCGTCGCTGCCGGCCGCTGCCATTCCGGTGTGACTCGGCCCTAAGAAGTAGATTCAGTAATCATAAGGAAATTATTATTATTATTGTAGGACCCCGTAAGATACAATACACAAACAAGATTTTTGTTTTCTTATTTTAGTTTTTTTGTTAGTTTAATCGATTCTGCCCTGACTACAATAGGGATGACGACTAAAATTTGTTGTTTTGTCCGTCAGCTAGATTTTGTTTTAGACACTGTTTTGTACAGAGGCCAGCAGTGTATTTACGTACATAAAAGACCAGTATCGCTTGAAAAAGTTGAAAGGTCACCCACGGTGGCGCAAGCGGCCTCGCGTGACCTCCAGACCGCGCGCACCTTGTCTTCTCTTGACTAGTTTAGTTTCGACCGTCGCTCGCGGTGCCGCGAGCGGCCTCGCGTCGTCGCTGGCAGCCGCGGGCAAAAACACCGACAAGACGCGCATGGCGCGCGGCCGCTTGCGCCACCGTGGGTGACCTTTCAACTTTTTCAAGCGATACTGGTCTTTTATGTACGTAAATAAAGTTTAAAATTATTTCACACTGAAAGTGCTCGCCGCGTCGCTGCCGGCCGCTGCCATTCCGGTGTGACTCGGCCCTAAGAAGTAGATTCAGTAATCATAAGGAAATTATTATTATTATTGTAGGACCCCGTAAGATACAATACACAAACAAGATTTTTGTTTTCTTATTTTAGTTTTTTTGTTAGTTTAATCGATTCTGCCCTGACTACAATAGGGATGACGACTAAAATTTGTTGTTTTGTCCGTCAGCTAGATTTTGTTTTAGACACTGTTTTGTACAGAGGCCAGCTCATCAAGTTACCACTATCTGTCAAATTTCTTTGATAGTATTTCAACTTTATTGCAAAGATATAAGATTCATTTTTAATTGAGAAAATTTGACAGTTAGGGATATACATTATTAATAGCTTGATGTGCTGGCGTCTGTACCTTTTTTACAATCCAAAGATTACGTCGATACATTGCGTTAAAATTAAACGCGTGTCTAAATTTTTTTATTGTCTTACTGACGGACTAAATATAATTTCTTTTATTTAGCCTGTCGTCATCCCTATTAATAATTGCCAGCAGTTTGTAAACAGTTAAGTAGTAATCTGTGGAGAATATAGTGAGTAGTGTATTTGTTAAGATAAATGTGAAGTTATTTACTTTTGTTTTTTTATATACGACTGTATGTTTTCTCGTAAGAAATAAAAAAAATATATATATAGCTGATAATATAATTAGAATGGAACAGATCTTAGGCGATTTACACACGGCACCGCGCTATGCCGTGGTAGGCGGTGAAGTGGATCTCATGTCGCATTGGTCTTTAATCCGTTGATGCCTAACACACGGACACCGCCTGACCGCGCGGTCGAGCGGTGCTCGTTTCTACCGCAAACTGCTCTTATCGCGCTGTTGAGCGCTGCCGTGTGTTAATCGCCTAAAATAAAAAATAAATGTAATTAAAATAAAATATGTTGAAGAGTGGTGGTAGTGGTGTGGCGTTATAATTAAATGTAATTTTTTTACCAGAACTGTAATATATTTTTTCATGACCATGTTCAATTGCTGCTACTTTTATCAAGTGGTCAGTTTATCCATTACAAAGTATTACATTTACTGGTTTACTTGATAGAAATACTGCCTGAAAAATACATGATTTTAATACACGTTTTTCAAAACCAGAAAATGTACTTACAGAATCTAGTATGATCACTTTAATATCTATTCTACGGAGAACAGACGGTCGAAACTCTTAAATTCTCTCCGTAAAAACTAAAGTAAAGTGAGCTATCGTTTCACCTAAAGGTAGTGATTGTCACCAATGACATCACTTCACCTACGTTTCCACGGTGTGATTTTCATAGAATAGCACCACAGTCTCATCCTACACAAGGTGACATTTATTTTCTTTCGTTTGTCTTTCGTTTCGACAATTCATAAAAAACCAAAATATTTTTTCAGGAAATTAAATACTAACATTTAAAAAACCCCTCGCAGAGGCCTTTGTCCGTCCCAGCAGTGGGGACATTATAGGCTGATTATAATAATAATAATATCCTTGGACATTTCACACAACGCCATATCGTCCCAAGCTAAGCAACCTAATGCTTGTGTTATGGTAACGAGATGGCTGATGAACTACTTATATACATTTTTTTTTTGAAAATACATACATATTATAGATAGAAAAACACCCAGACTCGTAACAAATAATATAACATAATAATATAATATCCTTGGACATTTCACACAACACCATGTCGTCCCAAGCTAAGCAACCTAATGCTTGTGTTAAATACTTGCAGGTCGTACAAATACACTGGACACCAAATAAACCGAGCCACCCGCTACCTAGGCACTCTAATTCGATTTTCTCAAAAACTAAAAAACCTACAATTATCAAAGTTGTACCTACAGAAAATGCTTTTCATGTTGATTAAAATGAAAGGAAACTCATTGGGTTTAATCAATATTTCAGTGTTTATTTAGGATTTTACAAAGAAGAGTCGTTTTCCAGTCGTGACAATCGTTAGTAATGATAAAGTGAAAAAAAAAATTAAAGCCTTAAACAAAGATAAAATAAAAAAAAGTTTTTGATCAATATTCCGTATTCCCTCCCCTTGCTCGGATAACTGCCAGCATCCTTGTATTCATCGACCTTACGAGCCTGACGGTAAAATCTTGAGGAATTGTATTCCACTCCTCTTCAATTGCGATTCGCAGCTCTGGAAGCCTTGTTGGAGCAGGTACCCGGGCTCGAACCCGACGTTTCAGCTCATCCCATAAGTGTTCTATCGGATTCAAGTCCGGGCTTCGAGCTGGCCAGTCCATCGTACGAATGCTGACGTCGCGTAGATACTGGGTCACCACATGAGCAACATGAGGCCGTGGCATGAGGCCGGATATGCATCAATTGCATATCCTGTCCGATGTATCCTGCGTTAGGTACCACATGGTCTGCGAGGATTTCAGTAATGTAGCGATGTGAAGTCAGTCCACGTGTACGGTCCGTCGGTTCGATGAAAACTAACGCTGTATGTGCTGTTAACGAGATGCCGCCCCAGACCATTACAGATCCTCCTCCATAAGCAACAGTTTCCTCGATGCAACACTGAGAATAACGTTCTCCAGGGCGACGATATACTCTCTGACGTCGATCACTTCCATGTAGACTCACCCTGGTCTCATCAGTGAAGAGTACATTACTCCACTGCTCTAATGTCCAATCCCTATGCTCTCGAGCAAATTCAAGTCATGCTCGACGGTGTGCTACCGTTAATGCTGGGCCTGTTGCAGCTCTTTTTGGGGTCAGGTTCCGTTCAGCAAGTCTCCTTCTGACGGTATCTGAACTTATGACCACTTGGCGTTCACGCAGACTTTGTTGGACTTGAACTGCGTTGAGGTGGCGATTTCGCAGAACAGTAAGGTGGATATAACGATCTTCTGCTGCTGATGTAGCCCTAGATCTGCCCGTACCTGGACGGCGATCGAATGCTCCAGTCTCTAGGTATCGTCTGTAAACTCGTTGCACCGAAGATCTGCTGATTCGAAGCCTTCGAGCGACTTCACGTTGCGCAATGCCTGCTTGAAGTAATGCTACAGCTTGAGCTGCTTCCTGAGGTGTTGTATCCATTATTAATCGAAAAAAGTAGCAAAAACACACGCGTCTGAGCTAACGATGGACAAAAACTAAAGAAATGATAAGAAATATCCGACTAACCTCATTGTAGAGAAAAAGAACGCTAATTTCAAACTCTGGTGAAAACAGAGCAAATCGTTAGCATTGTGTTTGTTGCTTGATTACAATGTGAGGGTACTTTCGAATTAATTTGTAGTCATTTTAATCACCATGAAACGCACTTTTTGTAGGTATAACTTTGATAGTTGTAAGTTTTATACTTTTTGAGAAAATCGAATCAGAGTTCCTAGGTAGCGGGTGGCTCGGTTTATTTACTGACCAGTGTATTTGTTCCGTGCGGGATTCGAACCCGCGACATAGTGCGCAGCAGTCAATCGCTCAACCTCTGCGCCAACCGTGTCGTCAATATAATAATATATAATAATTATGTATTTAAAGTCAGCTGACTTTAAATACATAATACATAGTAATCACAAGTGCAATATAAAGGCACGATATATCAAATCGTAATTGCAGCTGACCAAGAATTCAAATGCTTCATTCGTTTATCAGAAAATGAAAGAAAATAATTAAATCAATAAAGTTTCTCCCGAAGTGCAACTTCATTATTCTGTTACAGTATTTCAAAAATACAATTAAGATTATAACTTCGTTGTATACTTCGTTAGAGTAAAATTTTTCAATGGTTACTATAAAGTTGGATCTTGTGTTATTTTTGAATATTTTTTATGGTGAGTATAATTGATTATTATACACACTCAGTTGACGAGTAGTATCATGAAGCCCACAGCTGGGCATAACCTTTCTATTTTATTTATTTTTTTATGGTAGGAAATCATCAAATGACTCCTCCCGTCTGGGCGGAGCGGAAGGGAGAGTCTGACTCTTACTGACTAAAACCTATCCATGTTTATTCCTGAGCCATCCATGTTCCGGGGTAACGGTAACCCTTCCGGACAATCCCGCTTTGGACATAAGCCTGCCTGAAACATTGCGATAAAGATTGGCCCTGTACCTCCAGCCATTCGCGCGTCACCAGTCCAACTTTTAATATTTCTACTCAGATTACCACAGTGTGTGTGTGTTTTTTATCACAGTGTATGGAATCATATTTTCAACACATTGCAGTGCATATTTATTATGTACTAGCTGCTGCCCGCGACTTCGTACGCGGATCCTGTTGCTTATGCCAGCGACAACGGGGTCGTCAAAATCGAAGATCTGAATCACGATCAGTGGTCAGTCGCGCATCACGTTCCGCACTTGTCTCTAGAGACCTCGAAGTCGATGTGTAAATACGCTGAGAACTGAAGCGTAATTCTCTTTCCGTGAACGTCTCCGACTCGCGAGACAATGCATGACGTTCACGATCAGCGGTCAGTCGCGCATCCTGGATGTAGATGCGTAAATACGCTGAGAACGCAGGCGTGCTTCGCGATCCGAAGAGGTTTCCACAGAGCGACTTGCAGCCGGATGTTTTCGAAGAACATCAAGTCTCTCTTGACGATCTTTGGAAGATTCTTGGGATCTTATGTTCTTCAATCTTTTAGCTCCTTTGGAACATTGGGAAAGATTTGACTTTTTCTAGGCATGGTTATAGTTTCATTGTGAAGATACCTGATCTATTAAAATCTAAGTGCCTGTTCCCCTGCGTTATAGGGTAGGCTTCCGTGTCACGAAGATAAAATGAAAAAGAAATTAAAAACTCAAATAACATAAGCCCAAAGCGAATTTTTCGTTAATATAAAAAAATAAATGGGTGTTTTGGCCAGTAGTGTCAAATTTTCAATGATATAACATCGTCATCGAAAATCAGTCCTAAACTGTTACCGCCTTCACTACGTGGAAGTAGTGCCAGCTTTTGTTATTTTATAATTATACAGTGTAATTAGCGATAGCTTTGATTTCCTCATCAGATGTTTCTGATCTGCGATTTTTTTAAGTCAATAGGAAATTACCATCAGACTGAACAACTTTTGCTAAGACGTCATTCCTATATGTGTTATGGTGTAGCTGGGCTCTTGGAGTTCAACAACAGGTGTTCCAGATCTTCGATTTTTATAAGTCAACAGAAAGTGCTCATCAGGTTTTACAACTTTTGCTAAAACGTCATTCCTATATATGTTATAGTGTAGCTGGGCTCTTGGAATTCCACAACAGATGTTCCAGATCTTCAATTTTTATATGTCAACAGAGAGTGGTCATCAGGCTGAACAACTTTTGCTAAGACTTCATTCCTATATATGTTATAGTGTGGCTGGGCTCTTGGAGTTGCACATGAGATGTTCCAGATCTTCAAATTTATTCTCTCAGCAGAAAATGCTTATCACGTGGAACAATTATTGCTATGGTACCATTTTTGTATCTCTTATAGTTTAGCTGGTCTGTTGCGGTTCTGCATCAGCTGTTCAAGTTACTCCAGGATACGTGCGTTCGCTACGAATAACTGAATTCTTATTGCAGTGGCGCGTTTTTTTTTTGGTATTGGTATCTTGCAGTTCAACCATAGAGTTGTCTACTTCTTAACCGGGCTTGCCTGTGGATGCCACAAAAGAATTGCAGCCTCCAGCCAGGGCTTAAAAAATAAACTTACAAACTAAACGACTACACGCTAAGACACCTCCTGTGGGATACGGAACTCAGCTTAGGGCGTCGCTGGGGGAGGACAGCAAGGGACAGCTGGATCGGGGTATTTAAAACTACTGGCTCAGCGGCAACGCGGGTTGGCTCGAGCAAGGGTCGGGGGGTAGGGATGTGCAGGGTCGTCGCGACGGGCCTCGACGGCGAGGACGAAACGACGGAAATCTGTGCCTGTAAGGTTTCCTAACAGTACTGGTGGCCAGGTTGCTCTCCTGGAGGAGAGTGGTGGCATCATCGGGGGCAATGAGGGTATGCCGTGGACGACGAACCTTACTGATGCGGGACGGGGTGTATCGGGAGGAGGCCGCAATCAGGGGATTGCGGTGCTCTATAGCAGTGTCAAAGAAACGTTTCGAGAGGCGTTTCATGAACTGCTGAACTGTGGGGCTAGCGGCGCGGCTCTCAGCGCGCTTTATATAGCCACGGACGCGCAGGCGCGAGGCGTGTACGTTATCTGATAGAATACCTTAACAAATGTTCACCGTGATTCTTTAAATTGACATAACTTTTTTATTTATGAACCGATTGACATGAAATAAATTATGCACTAAATGTTAAGTGAAGCTTACTACAATATATTAGTGAAAACCGCATCTAAATCGAATAAGCCGTTTCTGATATTAGCGTGCACAAACACACAGACAAACAGACAATCCGACAAACAGACAAAAAAAAATTAGTTACAATTTCGGTTTCGGCATGGATATAATAACAACCCCTGCTACTTTTTTTTTATTTATTTCCATTGTACAGACACGACTTTTCTACAACTTTATTATATGTATAGATAAATATGATACTTTTAATAATTTCAGTTTCTGATTGCGCAAGAAGAATAAAAGGGGGCTCAGAAGTATCTACGAATAAAAGATATATAGTAAGAGAGCATACATTATTATTATTTGAATGTACAGTATTGTGAAGAACAGATGGGCCTTCACTTAGGGAGCTCTCAGAGGTAGACCTCGTGTAGTATCCTACAAACAGAAACACACGGGGCAGCAGCTATTGAATTATATTACTTTTAAAGAATACATGCGTCCAGCAGCACTGCTACTGACAAAGTTCCTTTTTCATTTCTTTTATAAAAACCTTTCACAATATTCCATAATTTTGAAATGTCGAATGCTGTCAGTTATTTTCAAACCGGCCAGCCATATACATGGTCCATAAGGTTTTATCCAGGTTCTACAGTATATCCCAATAACTTAAAATTAAAAACTGAAATGTGGCATCGATATATTCCTCCGCATTCTACTGTGCAATCTCATTATGTGTCCATTCTTAAAGTTGTTTTTCTAATAAACAACAGGGTAGCCCGTGAAATACAAATCTTATTTTTTTTCGAATTGATAGTACAGTGTCAGTTGTATATTGATCGAAATACGATTCTTGATCGTGAGAAATGTGTATTTCTTTTTAAAAAGAACAAAATAATTAAATTCATCGATACAACTATTACAAAAACTACTACTATCAATCAATCTACCTAGCCTATTCCCAACTATGTTGGGGTCGGCTTCCAATCTAACCGGATGCAGCTAAATAACTGTATTTTACATGCCGCGACTGCCTTTGCGACCTCCGCTACCCAGTTACTGGGTAATATGATGCCCCTTGGTAAGACTGGCTGTCAGTGTTTCGGGCTTCTGACGACCTGTAACGACTGTCCAAGATGCACAAACGACAGCCGGGACCAACGCTTTAACGTGCTTTCCGAGAAACGGAAGAGTTTCGTTATGTAAAGATAGTCACCTATCCATGGCCCAACCCCGGCAAGCGTAGCTTAACCTGATGGATCAGCCCATATGGCTGTTGTTACTTAGCCACGAGCTCCTCAAAAACTACTCCAAAAGATAAAATATTTGAATTTTGCGGGCTACTTCAGCGTGTCCACCTTAATGCTAATGATTTCTTTTAGGTGTATTTAGTTAAAGCACCAGTGTCAGATAAAATATATGATGCCTGGGTTTGTGGTGGCGCCATAGTAAATACTTTATTCATTATCACATCAGCAGCCTGTGTGGATGATGTTGAATTTATGTATGCTATAGCAGGATACAATAGATACGTTAAGGACAAAGACATTGGAATTGATAAATGTACGAAAGAAAAGAAAAAGAAAATTGTATACATTTGTGTTCCTAAGAGTAAGTACAAATATTGAGTAGTTAAGTCGGTAAATACATACTAAACTGCCAATTAAGGCCCGGCACTCATTGGCAGCACGGCGAGGCACGGTATTTTTATGCGATAATGATGCAAATATTATGTTTGTACAGAGGCCAGCACATCAAGTTACCACAATCTGTCAAATTTCTTTGACAGTATTTCAACTTTACATCAAAGACATAAGGTTCATTTTTAATTGAGAAAATTTGTCAGTTAGGGATAGCTGATGTGCTGGCGTCTGTACTTACGACTGTTAACATTAAAATTTCAACTTTATCAACAAACATTAAGTTATATTTTTATTCGTCGCCTAAAAATACCTTGCTCGGCGCTCTTAATTTCTCACTAGCGGACGTGAGTCCAGATTTTTGCGCGGTTGATAGCAGCAGGTTCACGCCCTATTACTTGAGTCTCAAATAAAGCTGGCGAAATTTGTTTACAGAATACAATTTAGAATATGACAAACTGGCGAAGTGGTCGCTCATAGACATTGCTTTGGTGAAGGTAGAATCGCCGTATAATTTCCAAGACCAATCATATAATAGGTTGTGTTCGTATATACCATCTTCGATACCTATTAACTACGAAGAGAGATTTCAAGAGCCAGGTACGGATGGCTTAGTATTAGGGTGGGGACATACGGAAAAGTGGCGAAAGGTAATCATTTATATACTTAGATATAAGTACTTATACCCTTTGAAGGCTACGGATCCAATCTTTTTCTACGATTTTGAGTTATAGCTGTATGTAATGCACTGGATGTATGCCTGGAGGGTTTTATTTAGGTGTTAAGTACTTTTTAACCGACTTCAAAAAGGAGGAGGTTCTCAATTCGGATGTTTGTATTTTTTTTTTTTTTATGTTTGTTCGCGCATAACTCCGTTGCTTGCCAACCGATTTGAAATATTCTTTTTTTGTTGGAAAGGGTATACTTCCGTGGCAAAAAATTAAAATACAAAACCGAAGACACCGACTTCCGAAATCAAAATTATTTGTCACTTTGTAGTGTTTGTTTTGGAAGTCGGTTTTATTTTTTGTAAAAAAGTTTTTACGTTTTTATATCAGCTTGAATATAGTTTTCGAGTAATATTTAATTTTAAAAGATCACTCAGGGTAAAATTAGTAATGGAATTATCCGGAAGAGAACCACAGTTACCGACATAGGTTGCAGAATAAACAAACAGAGTGGCAGTGGGTTGGCCATGTTTGTTGAAGGACCGATAGTCGGTGGAGCAGACGAGGCGACGAGTGGAGTCCGCGTAACGGCAAGCGTAGTGTGGGACGCCCTCTAGCTAGATGGACTGATGACCTTAAGAGGGTGGCTGGGACAGACTGGATGAAGAAGGTGGGAGACGATGTTGCGACGCAGTCTGGAAGAGGCCTCCTATGTCCAGCTGGGGAGTGCAATAAGCAGAGTTGATTGATTAGACGACACGGTTGGCGCAGTGGTTGAGCGACAGACGGCATGAGGCAGAGCGCACAGCGCAGCATGTCGCGAGTTCGTTTCCCACAGACCAAATATTTGTGCGACCTAAAAGTATTTGATCCGGGACTGGGTGTTTTTCTACCTATTATATGTATATAGGTATTTAAAAAAAAATACAATTCGTTTATCAGCCATCTGGTTACCATAACACAAGCATTAGGTTGCTTAGCTTTGGACTGGCGTTGTGTGAAATGTCTAAGGATATTATATTATTATTGATTGTTTGTAATGTTTTTGTTGGATCAAGAATAGTATTATTGAATCAAGCTTTTCTAACCAAAGAGACAGCTGTGCTGCTGGGTAGTTTATTGCGCCACTTCTTCCCAGCTAAAGCACTAGTAAGTGGTGAAGCGCAGGCGTACCTATTTTGACGTTCGTAAACTGTTGATTTTCGGTCTAGTTTGTATGAATGACTTTTAATTTTGGTTTAATGTTTTTTAATGTTTAATTTTGGTTTAATTTTTAATGTTTTCAGCCAGAAGACTCAAACAATTATAACGAAGCTCGGTTACAATATGCATCCGTTAGGATATTGGACAAACAGCTGTGTAAACAACAATATGCGAAATATGAGAATATGGACGAAGTTATTGAGAAATATATGATATGTACTTTAGAGAAAGGTGAGCTTGATGAACATGGGCGGGTAGTTTTGGTCGGCCGACCACCAGCTAAACTTGACGGATGTGAAAGAGAACTCAGATTGTTGGGCTATGATAATGAACCTGTAAGTATTTTCTATCTTCTTCTTTTCGTGTGGTTAGTGACTAACCTGGTGTCAGAGTTTTTATGCTGCCCATGGGCCTCTGACTTAGCTTCACATGCTGTTGAGTAATATCTCTCAGTCATGCCGGTGTCCTCACGATGTTTTCCTTCATCGATTTTTAAGCAATTGATAATTATACATTACGCACATGAATTCGAAAATCAGAGATTTGGATTGGGTTCGATCTCGAGACCTATGACGTGGCAGTCCGACGGTCGCACCACTTTTTTTTTTTTAGTCTGGTAACTCATCCAATGCCTTCTCCCGCTCTGGGTGGAGTGGAAGGGAGTGTCAGACTCTTACTGACTAAAACCCATCCATGTTTAAAAGCCTTTTATGTTCCGGGGTAGCGGTAACCCTTTCGGACAATCCCGCTTACCCGACAGGCTTGGCCCGGAGGGGCCCCTTAATATGCTGACATCTGTTTGAGGCGCGCGTGAAACACGCGCCGTCCGGCACGGGCCTGGTGCTGATCGGACGGTGAGTCACCCATTACTCACCTTCCGCAGGTGGCCGGAAGTCATCGCATGGCTCCCGACGCCCGGGGCGTCTTCCGCGGCGACTGGGACGGGAGGACCTTTCTCTCTCCCATCCCGCCACCTCCTTCGCGAGTATGACTTTTTCGCAGAAGGAAGTGACTGCCTCCCACTCCCTCTCCCTTGCACCAGGGCCGGCCGCGAGAGGTCGCCGCCGCCGATCGCCTCTACGAAGACACGGCGGTGCTCAACCCAAGCGGTTTGCACCGTGTGCTCTACCGTGTCCTCTGGGCGATCCTCGCAGTGGTGACACCCGGGCGTTTCCTCCTGCCTGATGATGTGCAGGAACCTCCCGAAACATCCATGTCCGGTGAGGACCTGCGTCAGGCGGTAGGTCAGGTGCCGTGACGCCCCTCTAGCCACCCCTCAAAGATGGGCCTTACCGCCACTATCTTGGCGTGCCCTACGGTCACACCACTAAGCTAGCAAGACTATTACGCTTAAAGGGTTGTCCACATATTTCCGGGTCAGCGTTATCCGAGTTCCGAGCTGTTCATTTCAGTGTTCCCGTCAGGGCAAGCCATCCGTCACCCATGTTCACACATATCAGGGAAATCGGTATCACTGCCACGGATTTTTTAAAATTTAATTTAATTTTTGAATTGGTTTTGATTACTTTTTTTATCTTTTTATTTCGGACGCTTTTTACGTTTTCCATCACCCATATTTTGTAACATTCTGATTTATCCGTGGAGTTTCTTGTCCGTTCTTCTCCATAGGTACCTACTGTTTTGGAATGGGCAACTAGCTTCATCTTTTGTGACTGACCGACCTCTTGACAATTCAAGAGCCTGTAATTTGTGGTTGTTGTATTGGTGTTCAAATATGGTTTGAGTTTGAGTGTAGTCTGTTTCGGTGGCTGATACGCACACAACCCGATGTCCTTGTTTAACGCAGAAGAATGGGTAGTGATTGCAATAGCGACAGATCACCTAGAAGACCATCAGCATCGTGTCGTCCACGGAGATAAAAATCGGTTAGCACTGTCAGGAATTCCGTGCGTCCGAACATCCTCCGGACACTGACGCTCCGGATCCTCCTAGTAAGGAGATATGTGAGCAAGTTCCCTGCCGTGTTCTGTAAGGGACGGAAACGCGGCAATGTGTGGACAGCGCTTTAATGACTGAGATTTTTTTGTCCATGTTATTTATTGAAATCTTTTCTTTTTAAAGTGCGATGACGACCTGACCCGTAGAGGGGTTTTGAGGTCTAATACATCTAAGGAGTTCAATATAAACAAAAATGATTCCAATATTGAAACGAGAAACAAAATTCTTGTTAACCAAACAAGAGTGTCGCGCAAGAGTGGAATATGCCAGGTAGGTAACATTTTGGCTAATACCAAACTGGGTGTGCGATAGAGTGGATTAAAATCATGCAATACTCTCCGAAGCGAACCAAAGGTTCCAAGATATGTGACATCCACCAGGTCTGTGGTCCTGTACTGGGCCCTGGTGGTGAATTACAGTAAACCTCAGAGAAAGGACGCCTATATCCTAGCAGAGGGAAAATTTAGATGCTGGTTATATGTACTTATGCTATGCTATGTCTAACTTCGTTCTGATTTGCGGTGACGACACGGTTGGCGCAGTGGTTGCGCGATTGACTGCTGCGTAACATGTCGCGGGTTCGATTCCGCACAGAACAATTATTTGTACGACCTACAAGTATTTGCTCCGGGTCTGGGTACTGTATATGTATAATATGTATGTATTTAAAAAAAAATTACATAAGTAGTTTACCAGCCGTCTCGTTACACAAGCATTAGGTTGCTTAGCTTGGGACTATATGGCGTTGTGTGAAATGTCCAAGGATATTATTATTTATTATTGTGTCGAGATTCAACAGTCGATCCAAGAAGGTTGGTAAATTAAAATCTAGTCGACTGACCAAGAAGTGCTGCGCATCGCTCAGTTTACTTATAAAATGTTTTTTTTAATTACAAACCTGTAGGTATATCACACTAATGTTATAAAGGTGAAAGCTTGTGTTTGTATGTTTGTTACCTTTTTAAGATCAAATGGCTGAACGGATCTGGATGAAATTTGACCCAGAGATAGTTTGAAACCAAAATTAAAACATAAGATACTTTTTATTCCGGTAGTACGTTCCTTTGGGATAATTTCTGACATCCACGCGAGCGAAGCCGCTGGCAGAAGCTAGTTTTATATGAAAACCATGTTAAATCCTTGGAATTCATAGGACAATTTTACAGTGCGTTGGAATAAGCCCATTTAACGTCTTCAGAACGACCATGGAGGACCACTTGTCACTTGGGTGGGTTCCAAAGAGGTTCTCATTGGAGTTGCTTCTGTATTCCAAGTGTCGAATGATTCAAAATGCATGGGACCCTATTTATATACGAGCACGTACTGTAATGGCGTCTTTCTAGATTGTATATTAACTGGTTCAATGCTGCTCAAGGGGAATGCCAGGTGAGACGTTTGACATTTTAAGATTAATTAGTTTTTCTTGGTGTTATAACCATTTACATAGGTACTTTATATTAATACCTAATCTACTAACGCCTTTAGCAAGATGGATTTCTATGTAGTGATTCAGTTGAGTCATACAATAGGTATGATGACAGGCTTGAAAAAAAGAAATTACATGTAGTCCGTCAGTCAGATAATAAAAAAATATTAGACATAAAACGCATTCATGGAGAGTGGGGCGTTTAAAATCTGCATAGGAGTGACGTTATACCACATTTTAACACAATGTATCGACATAATCTTCGGGTAACGTGAAAAAAGTGTTAAACATTATCACGAAGAATCAGAATCAAGAAGAATCTAGCTGGAGGCCAAAAAAAAATTTTAGTCAATATCCCTAAGAGAGTTATATAACACAACCAGTTCATTAATAGGGGCTAATTTATGAACAGACTGGATACATACTAATAATTAAATACAACAGACGGGCCATATGCGACAGTCCGCCGATCCAAAGGGGCTACGATACCGTTGAGAGACACATATCGTGGAGACAACATCCTGCTGGGTAAGTTCTAGTTAGTCGACTAAGTACCCATTTCCGCGAAAAAACTGAACGCGATCAAAACATAAAAAGCGTTCAAGACCTGCCAGTGTCAATATTTCAGAGGAAATAAAGAAACTGACAGACCTTAAACAAGGTTCATGTTTTGATCGCGTTCAGTTTTATTTGTGAAATTCGCCCTAGCTAATGTCTTAGGGGACTTTAATCATTATAGGTTCATTATTCATCTCATTTTTGTCTCTGTAACTGGTCACGAACCTACGATGCCTCCAGTATTGAAGATCAAAGATTTAAACCGTTAGATTTGCCCTATCGTGTCATAAGATGGCCACGTTTGTTTCGTTGAAGTAGCTCCATCTAAAATACTGGTATTCAGCTGCATCCGGTTAGACTAGAAGGCGACCCCAACATAGTTGGGAAAAGGCTAGGCCGATTGACTTGGAAATAACACATGTAAATGCCAGATAGTTGAACAATGCGCGAGGTGTAGTATTTTACGTGCACCCCTCTTAGACGCCGCAGGTAGGACGTTGGGTTGCAGGGATCAGGGATAAAGTTGGTAAACGCCAGCACCTCAAGGTTTTCCCTAACTGTCAAATTTTCCCAATCAAAAATGTTTTTTTTCTTTTTGTAATAAAGTTGAGAAGTATCAAAGAAATTTGACAGATTGAAGAAAAGTCTTTGACAGCATGTTTTTTATTTTTTTATTTTTTAGGGCTGCTGATAATGAAGCCATGACCACCACAAAAAAGTTTGTAGTCGATAGACTGAACACGAAGGCAGGAATATCCAAAGCATTAGAAAGGTTTATGAAACTAGGACAATTTGCAAATGAAACGATCGCGATTCGACCGCAGCGACCTCTCGAAGAATAAAAAAAAAAAACTCTTATTTTTGTTTTTACTCGTAAGAATGTTATCATCTGTTCAAATTAAATAAGTTTAATAGTTATCATTTTGGTTTTTGTTTGGCAGTATACAGAAGAAGTATTTTAGCCTGAATTTCACCAATAAAACTGAACTCAATCAGCACATCAAAACCGAATTCAAGATCTGTCAGTGTCAATATACCATAACAATAAAGACACTGACAGATCTCGAACTGGGTTTAGTTAGTCTTATTGAAATGAAACCAGCGCTTAAGGCAAATTTCACCAAAGAAACTCAACGCGATCAGCACACAAACCCCGCATAAGTGCTTTCAGTGTCATTATTTACTGTAAAATATTGACACTGACAGGTCCTGAACGCGGTTTAGATCGCGTTCAATTTCATTGGTTGAAATTGGCACTTTGTCACCTGCATCCACTACGGGGTAATTCTACCCATAATAATAAACAACTTACTCATATCCGATTCTGATCCTTGCTGCAGACAGCGAGACTACTTTTACAGATCAGAAAAGAGCCATTAGCCATACTAATTCTCTTAGTGAATGTTTCTAAGGAAATGAGTGTATCGTTTCTTTATATTTTAGTGGGAATGGAGGAACAGGGTGGAAAGTCCCTCCATTAAAAAGGGAGGATCCTTACACCAGACAGGTGTTGCGTCTAAAGTTCATAAGTAAGAGAGTTTTAACATGTGTTCCTCTTGAGAGAAGGGGTGACACTCGT
The DNA here is from genome assembly GCA_951799385.1 of Hyppa rectilinea. Taxonomy (NCBI): domain Eukaryota; kingdom Metazoa; phylum Arthropoda; class Insecta; order Lepidoptera; family Noctuidae; genus Hyppa; species Hyppa rectilinea. The sequence goes on along the minus strand of OX637322.1, from coordinate 9,002,882 downwards.
CCTGAGTTGAGGCCTACTTTGCTAACGGGGCGTAGCCTTGCAAAGTGTGTCAGGTTGACACAATTGGTCTAACTGATGATGGGGTACCCATATCTTGTGGTTTCATATTATCTGGAGTATGGGCATGAAACGTTTTTTCGCAAGTCTTTACGTCTGGATCGTTCTCTCCCTCTGACTCAATAGCGTTCGATGGGGTACAGGATACTGATGTTCAGTCTTCTTTGCAGTCAACCCCATCAGGGTCGATATGAACTTTCATATCACTGTTTGTTTTCTGAGGCTGGCTTCATCTTTTACCCTAGTTTTGGTGCAGCAAGGTTCAAACTGGCGAGCGTTAGTTTGTGGGGGTGCACATTGGCACACTTTAATGCATTCATGGACTCTTGTGATGTCATAAGATTCGCTTCGCCAGAGTTGAGCCTGCCTTTGCAAAGGACAAACCTCCACTTGTAGATTCAATTTCTAGGGTTAGGTAATTTTTTATGATAGGCCAGGTAGGGTAGGTTTGTAGGTTCGGGTGCCGAGAGTAAAAGGGCTTAGTTATTTTAAAAATAAGTGTTCCCTTTTACTCAAGGGGGGGCGTAGCTGATGTAGAGCCTTAGAGTAAAACCTTATGTTGTACATGGCTGGTAATTATCTGACGGCATTCGAACTTTTCAAATAATTAAAAGCTAGTTAGGCTTTTGGACATTCGAGACTTCACCACTGGCAGCGGAGCTAGACAGATGTATTCGTTATAACAAAGTGAAAATATAAGATTACGTGTTTAAATTCCTAACGCGTTTCCCTTCATAGATTAGAAGTTCCTATACACACATTACACGCTCTACCACTGAGCCCCCTCAGTAGAGGATCTTCTATCCTCTACAGTAACGAAAGATAAGGATAAAACATCCATCGGGGCTGACCACCTCTTTACGTAGCTAACGCAATTTCAATCCGTCACAAATGCATAATATTACAAAATTTTGAGTTTGTAAGTAATCATTAAAAAAACCGACCTCGCGCGATCAAGATCACAAACCGAAAACTTCTTGATTAGTAAGTTATCAAAAGTAAAAACAATTAAAATAATGACAACTATAATTGTTTCATACACTCGCGGTCAAATAATATGGGTAGATGACAAAAATTTCCTCGTAACCTTATCATAATCATGGTACATGCATTAAACTAATTTTAATATCGTGTGAAATAAAACCTTTAATGATCTACAACGTTTTAAAAGTAAAAATTATAAAAACATCGAATGTGGAGAAAAATTTAATCATCAATCATTATTGAATTACTATCCTGTCGCTATCACCAAAAGAATGTACACGTATCGTCACTATGTTAGAGGAAGCAGAAGTCAGCGGAGAACAGCAAGAACAATGTGCGTGTAATTTTCTACAGTGAAGGAAATCGTCGTTGATTTTGTTAGAAATCGTTTCAAATCTTTATATTTAGTTTTTTTTTTTTGATAAATAAACTTAAAATGTGTCCAACATTTTGTGTTGTTTTATTAACTGGTAAATTATCTACAACACACAGTTTCATTCATGCCACTAGCTCTATTATTTTGAAAGTAATTTAAGTATTTCATACTGACCTGTTTTGTTTGTCCGCCAGTATAGAGTAACGAAATAATTATTATACTTCGATGGACTGTGACGTGATTACGTCACATTTCGTCTAAGTACAATTATTTTGTTTTACAGCGATATAGCTATGAATGCGATAAAGTTACAGCTTTTGTGGTTATTTAATATTTTTTATGGTGAGTGACATTCTTAGACTTCCTTTAAGGGTTTTCAGTATACTTCTCAGATCAGCTGGTCTATTCTGTAAAAATTTCACCGTGATAACTTATGTGAAGTGAGCATGAAGTGAGATGTCGTTCCACCTAATGCTAGGGATTGACACTACTGACAGCTTACTTTAAACTCACTTCACATACGTTATCACGGTAAGAATTTTACAGAATTGAACGACAGATCTGCACTATGAATTCTTCATGTCAATTTTTTTTCTGATAATATTGAAATATGCTCTTATTTTTATTTTAGTGTCTGATTGCGTACGAAGAATTCAAGGCGGCACTCAGGTTCTTTCAAAGAAAAGTTACATGGTAAGAAACCAATAAATAAGTAAGTAAAACGTAGGTGTCAACGTGCGTCAAAGTCAAAGTCAAAACATTTATTTCAAATAGGTGTGCCTATTTGAAAGGCACTTTTGAACGACAAAAATGAACAAGAAATAGAATTGATTCTAGTCGCCCCTTCCAAAAGGTGTGCTAAGCGGGTTTGCCCGAAAGGGTTACCACTACCCCGAAACATAAAGGGCTAAAGAAGAAACATGGATGGGTTTAAGGCCCGTGTTACAGAACCTAACTCATGACTGAAGCATTATTTAAAACTAGTTTTAACCAATCAAATGGCTTTAATCGAGACTCGAGCAATGATTAAGTATTGGGTGAGGTTCTGTAATACGGGCATTAGTCAGTAAGAGTCTGACAGTCCCTCCCGCTCCACCCAGTGCGGGAGGAGGCTTTTGATGATTTCACACACTCAAAACAAATAAAGTCCACAGTGCACATGCGTCTTGAACCTATAGCAAAGGCTTTCTTCGCTGCGTCTCAATTACCGCGGCCAATTTTGCTACAGGAAAAAATGCATTCGCTCAAAAATGCATTTTTACAAACATTGAAACAGTAATTTGGAGGGGCGCGCCATGTTATCGTAGTTTATCTCTACTTTGGTGCTTAACGTGGGTTTTGGGCTTGGCACTCAACGTTTTTGGGACCTCATTGACACCACAAAGTAGTAGCTTCACTAACAGTAGTGTAGTAGTGGTAGTGTGACTGACCGTCATATATTTAAGCTACAATTTATTACTAGGTGTACCTGGTAAAATCACCAAAGTCAAGCCAAACTTTTAAAGATTGGTTGTGTGGTGGGGCCTTAGTAAATAATTTGTTCATCATCACCGCACAGGCCTGTGTGAATGATGTGGATCACATGTTCGCTATAGCAGGTTACGATAAATACGTTACGGATGCGGAGATTGATACAGATCAATGTACTAAAGAGAAGAAGAAGAAAGTGGTTTACCTTTGTGTTCCAAAACGTAAGTAAAGAATCACCTGTCCATTAGTCCATTAGTAAGTTTATCTGTTTGTTTGTTACCTTTTCATGCCTAAACCATTTAATCGATCATCCTGAAATTTTGCATTATATACGTTGTCAAGTGCACAGAAACGGATATAGGATACCTTTTATGCCGAAAAAAAGTATTGTTGCCGAGAAAAACAACAAAAACGTTCTTATGATAAATAGATGGCGCTACGAACAGCACGAACGGCACAACTACGAAACAGCAAGCAGAATACAACCCGAATTGATTGTCAAATTCTAAATGAAGGCGAGCAAAGCCGCGGGCAAAATCTAGTAATCTATAAGCTGTCTTTGGTTTTCGTTTTTCGTAAATAAGGTATTAAAAGTTCTTAATGATAATTACATCGACCTCGTAGGGCCAGTTTCACCATTAAAACTAAATGACTGTGATCAGCACATTTAAACGACGTTTACTGTCACTGTCACAATTTTTAGGGAATATTGACACTGACGGCTGATGAAAAGCACAAAAAGAACGGTTACAGAGGTTTCCCTTAATTTCTTTGCAGCAACCTGGAGTCTGAATTTGTGCGCGGTTAATAGCAGGCTCCACCAGTTATGTGTAAGCAGCTATACTGCGAGGATGTGAAAGCTAAGCTACGAAACTATGTGACCGTTCCCACAGATGCTAAGCTATGTAGCGGGCTAGTAAGATTCGCTATGAAGATGCGCCGCCGCAAGGTAGCTGCGCAAGGGAGATGCGCAGCTCGAGCTATGCGATGCATGCAGTAGGGCAGGCATGGGGAACGGCGCTCTGCACATAGCTACACCTGTCGCGACTATCCATAGCACGCATCCAGAGCATTCATCCAGATCATGCATCTATCCATATAAAACATAGCTAAGCAGAACCCGTTTCCACCAGTGCAATGCTATATGGACCAATGAATATGATTGGTGGATATTAAACGCATCCATAAAATCAAAAATCAAAATCAAAAGTCATTTATTCAAATTAGGCTGAAGATCAGCACTTTTTGAAGGTCAAAGTTACATAAGACAGTCCCCCAAAAACGCCCACCCTTCACCACTTCCTAGTGCTTTAGCTGGGAAGAAGAAGTGGCGCAATAAAGCATAGCATATCTCTGGTGGAAAGGCACCCTTACATGAGCCTCAAACATAGCTGGCAAAATGTGGTTCTTTGAACTTTCAAAAATATTTGCTTGCAGAAGACGATACCAATGCTGGCCAGTGGGGGTCACTCATAGACATCGCTCTGGTGAAGGTAGAATCGCCGTATGATTTCGAAGACCAATCGTATAAAACCTTGTGTTCGTACATTCCATCTGCGATACCTATTAACTACGAAGAGAGATATCAAAAGCCAGGTACGGATGGCTTAGTACTAGGTTGGGGACATGTGAATCAGTGGCGACAGGTAAAAATGTAACTGCAATGTAGTAACTTCTTTTGACCGTTTGCAGGCATATACCCGTTCCCCTGGGCCACCACTATTCGCAATTAAAAGATAAAAAGTAATTTTGTAAATGCTCATAATTCGTTAAAATATTTAAAAAATGTAGGAGGGTAAACCGCAAGGGTTAGTATTTGGTTTCTCAAAAACTTTCAACAATCCTATTAATATTGCAAATAAAGCGCTGAGGGTCTATAAGTCAGTCTATCGAGTGTATAGCCGTTTCTGAGCGTTTATTTTGGTATATGAGCTTTCTGATTATAAGCCTATGTTGTTCCACTGCAGGACAAACGTCTCCCCCAAACCTATCTATAGGAGCTTAGACCAAAAAAACCTCCCTGCGTAAATCGCCTGTAACCGTTTGGAATATGCAGAAAATCCTTTTCGTGTTGATGGTAATTTTTTTTGGATATTAACGCAAATTCGCCGGCAGAGAAACATAAAGATATGCCAGTTGTGCAAAGGACATCGGGTGCTGTTCCCCACTTGGTAGATGTTAGGCAGCGCGTAGCAGATTATTACCTTCTGCTTTGTTTTGTAGCAGTATGACTTGGAAGTGCACGTCTTCTGCTGTGTCGAAACTTACTGGGCGTTACTCGCTGCTCAATGCAGTCGCATCTGTTCAGTAATGACTTACGTTAGTGCCCCCCTTAACGTCACTCCCACGTATTTTGGGTTTGAACAATGTTCTACCTTAGTACCTCTTACCTTTTTAAATATTTTCAGCCAAACGATTCAACCAATTATAATAAAGATCTGTTGCAATATGCATCCGTTAAGATAATGGACAAAAAGGAATGCCAACAATTCTTTAAACAATATCCACAAATGGACATCGACGTTGTTGATAGATATATGATATGTTCAAAAGAAAAGGGTGAACTTGATGAACATGGGAAAGTAGTCCAAGATAGTGAACCACCAGCTAAAATTGATGGATGTGGAGGAGTACTCAGGTCGATGAGCTATTATAATGCAAATGTAAGTAATATTTATACATAGTAATATATTATATATATTGAAGACGATAATGACGGGCAATCTACCGATTTCCCTGAAGCGTAATCTTTTTGATTTGTGCATCCTGCCCGTCCTAACTTAAGGTGCTTAGACCAATCGACACGGAGCGATTGATACTTTTCTAGCGGGGCCTAGACAAGTATCAATCGCTCCGTGGCCATTCGATTTTCAATTTTTTTTCTCTTAAATATTCCCATACGGACGATTGACTTGGGGGGGCTAGACAAGTATCAATCGCTCCGTGTCGATTGGTCTAAGCACCTTCAGTTAGGACTCCTTGGTCGCTCATCGAATCGCAAAAAATTCGTCTTAGGGTTTGCTAAAGAGCTATGAAGGGGAGCATTTTGGGCATTAAAAGAACTGACAGAATACGAAGCACCACACTGCGCTCCAAAACGGGGATCCTTGATGTTGGCAAAAATGCAGCCAAGCTAAAATGGGGTTTGGCGGGTCACGTTAGAAGCATGTCCAGTGACTAATGACTATTGATCCACCTTGTGGGCAATAGTCCATAAGGTGGGTGCCTGAGGCGTCGCCGAGGCGCAGGAGACGAGACGACCTAGACGCATACTGCAAGGGATAGAACGAGGTGGCTTTATGAAAGGATTTGGGGTGGCCTTTGCTCAGCAGTGCGATAGCGAAGCCTAATTTAAAAAAAACCGCTAGTTATAAATAAAAATGGGGGATATTATTATTTATAACTAGCTTTTTCCCGCGGCTTCGCCCGCGTGGAAGCCGCAAATTACAATGATTTCAGTTTGCACTAAGTACTCGTTAAGCGGGATTGTCCGAAAGGGTTACCGCTACCCCGGAACATAAAGGGCTACGGAAGGAACATGGATGGGTTTTAGTCAGTAAGAGTCTGACACTCCCTTCCGCTCCACCCAGAGCGGGAGCAGTCATTGGATGATTTCCCAGCCTTAAAAAAAAAAAAAAAAAAAAGTCAAAAATGTGCATATCATCAGTTATACATAATAATTGAAAACACAATGCGCTAAACAATCATAATTACTATTGTTGCATATGGTTCACTCTTGTTTGATAGAACAACGTTTGATATAATATTACTAAATCGAACAACGTTTAAGAAAATCATCACTTTGTATAATATCGTTTGACAGAATTTTCAGTTCATCGAATATTTATTTGCTATAACAACATTTGCGCTAATGATCAAAAGGTATAATGTTCATTTGATGTAATGTTCTTTGACCTAATTTTCATGTTTAATGGTCACAGTTCTAACTTAACTAAATGGCACCTAACCAAACCTGAAAATATTCTATGCATCTTTGAGAGTAGGCTTGGTCGACGGAGCCCCGCTTCGCAGGGCTCCTACTTCTGGGTGGCTTATAAAAAAATAACCACGAAGGGGATGGCGCCATCTATTTTCTTATTCTAACCTAACCTGTCCGAGTCGGAGTGCCCTAAATTCTAGATTGTAACAATGGTCAATAATGGTCATAGTTCTAACCAAAGCTGAAAATATTCTATGCATCTTTGAGTGCATTTGAAAATTCGGCGAAATGAAATTAGTTCAAATGAAATTAGTTCAAATAAATAATTACGCTAAATAAAAATTTACCAATGAATTATTCGGTCAAATGAATAATTCTTCGAAATGACTTTATTGCAACTAAAATTCGATTTAGTAATATTATATCAAACGTTGTTCTATCAAAAAAGAGTGAACCGTTGCATATAGTGGTTCCATAATAATAGGGGGTGAGTCTATTGCCATCAACCGGGCACGAATTCAGACTCCGGGCTGCTACTGAAAAATTCCTGCCGAATAAAACTTTGACTGACCCGGAGCCGTACACTGTACAGAGGCCAGCACATCAAGTTACCACAATCTGTCAAATTTCTTTGATAGTATTTCAACTATATTGCACAGACATAAGGATCATTTTTAATTGAGAAAATTTGACAGTTAGGGATAGCTTGATGTGCTGGCGTCTATACTTCAGGCTCATCAGTAGCCCTAGCGACCACTAGACCAACGCGACAGCCAAAATACCGAAACATTTACCGCATCATTATAACATTTTCCGTTTGATTTATTTATCTTATTATTGAATCATTCTATTATCCAAGATATTTACTTAAAATTGTTTTTTTTAAGTGCGAGGAGTACCTGACACGTGGAGAGCTTTTGAAATCAAATACAACTAATGATTTCGGTATTGGAACGGAACTTGAAACTCTTTTGAACCTTACAAATGAATCACTGAAGAGTGGATTTTGTCAAGTAGGTAAAAACGGGGTAAAACAGGGCGGTGTGCGGTCGTGCGGATCAAAATCAAGCAATAATCTCCGAATCGAAACAAAAGCTCCACGATTTTGACTATTTTTTTTAATTTGCCTGTAATATGTCAGAAGTCAACTGATAACCTCGTACCAAGGCCAATTTTGTATCTTAGAGATTTTTATCACTTGATTTTCAACGCACTACTTATCACCGAGAGTTGAGAATGCAACTGCGTTTTTTTTTATATCCTGGAAGGCACTCTGTTGGATTCTCTACGCTCGGCTCTACACCGAGAGTTGAAAATGCAGTACGTGATAAAGAAGCTCAGAGGGTAAATCATTCATCAGGTAAATCATTCAGGGTCATTTCATTTAAAATTGCACACACCTCCATCCACCTTGGTGCATACACATTTCAAATGATTGTATACACATTTTAGTAGAGGGGCGTGGAGTTTAAATTTCTCTACAAGATTTTAATTCACTCGACTACGCACCACAAGAGACTACCTGCTGAATTTAGTAGGTACAATTTGTAAGCTAACCATATTAAATCTTTGGAATTCCTAGGACAATTCTTATAAAAAAAAACCGGCCAAGTACGATTCGGACTCGCGCACTAAGGGTTCTGTACCATTATCTATAAAAACGGCAAAAAATTACGTTTGTTTTATGGGAGCCCAGTTAAATAATTTACAAGAACCCTAAAAATATCATGTCTTCCAGACCGAATTTAGGACATGACGATCAATTTTAGCGCACACCAGCCTCCAGCGCGGGATGTAATGCACAAGTGTGTGTACAGACGCAGGATGATGCAGTCTGCCTTCCCTCTCTCTCATAGTTCTATGGATTAACAATCCGATTACAGTAAGTTGGAATAAACCCAAATTAACGTCTCCAGAACGACCACGGAGGACCACTTGTCACTTGGGTGGGTACCAGCGAGGTTCTCATCGGAGTTGCTTCAATATTTCCAGTGACTGATGATAATAAATGCACGGGACCCTATTTATATACGAGCACTGCGTGTAATGGTGCTTTCATTGATAGTGTATTAAGTAATATGAATTTGCCAGATAACAAAAATGGGTAAGGTGTATTTATATTTATTGTACAGTATGATTCCTACCCTACCTACCCCACCTACCCTACCTACACTACCTACCCTACCTACCATAACTACCCTATGTATCCTAACTACCCTACCTACCCTACCTACCCTACCCACCCTATCTACCCTACCTACCCTATCTACCCTACCTACCCTACCTACCTTACCTACTCTACTTACCTACTCTACTTACCTACTCTACCTACCCTACACTACCCTACCTACCCTACCAACCCTACCTACCCTACACTACCCTACCAACCCTACCAACCCTACCTACCCTATCAAACCTACCTACCCTATCTACCCTACCTACCCTACCTACCCTACCTACCCTACCTACCCTACCTACCCTACCTACCCTACCTACCCTACCTACCCTACCTACCCTACCTACCCTACCTACCCTACCTACCCTACCTACCCTACCTACCCTACCTACCCTACCTACCCTACACTACCTACATACCTACCTGCCTATCTACCTACTTTTATTAATGTAAGAACCTTCTCCTGACAATAACAAACACAACAAAAAAAGAATCAGTGAAATCGGTCCAGCCGTTCACGCGTGATGGCGTGACCAAGGGAAATAGGGATTCATTTTTATATATAGATTCTTGTATTTTGTTGATACGTTAAAGTTAAAAACGGGACGTTAGTGGTTAGGCTACGCTAAATTACTTTTTTGTAAATTTTGCAAGTGTGTCGACACGAATTTCAATTGAGTCATACAATTTTCGATTGTGTAGAACGAGTTCATTAATAGGGGCTAATTTATGAACAGACTGGATACATACTAATAATCCAATACAACAGACTGGCCATATGCAGCAGTCCACCAAGCCACAGTAACAGCGATACAGATGAAAAACAAATATCTTGGAAACATCTTGCTGCGTAAGTAAATAGTAGACTTTTATTTAGTCTATTAAGTGGAGATATCTTACTGAGGAGCTCGTGGCTTAGTAATAACAGCCACACGGATTGATCCATCACGTTAAGCTACGCTTGCCGGGGTTGGTCTGTGGATGAGTGACCATTTTTAGATATCGAGACTTCTTCGTGCCTCGGAAAGCACGTTAAGCCGTTGGTCCCGACTATCATTCATGGATCTTGACAGTCGTTACGGGTAGTTAGAAGCCCGAAAGTCTGACAGACAGTCTTACCAGTGTCGTATTATCCAGTTTGTGACTGGGTTGTGGAGGTCAGATAGGCAGTCGCTCCATATAAAATAATGGTATTCAGCTGCATCCGGCTAGACTGGAAGCCGATCCCAATATCGTTGGGAAAAGGCTAGGCAGATAGATCTTACGCGTAATAAGCAAATGAGATATCTCAGTTTTGTCTCTGTGATGGCAACAAACCTGCGATGTCTCTCCAGTATTGTAGGTCAAGAGATTTAAATCGTTAGATTCGCCCGACCACGTCACAAGATGGCCGAATTTGTTTCGATGACATTGACATATGAGTCGTCTTTTGTTTTGATCCAAACTAGCATTTGTCAACTTGCTAGAAGACCTAAGCGTAATGGTGACGCTTAAATATTTTGCTTCCGGTATTATAGTTTTGCGTCTACACCACTACTACTAAAGCCCGACCGCTCCCTGATTCGTCAACTTATGACAATTGTCAACGCTCACGAGATCAGCGCGTCTGTAGTATCAATATTCTATAGAAAAATGATCGCGTTTAGTTTCATTGTTATAATTTGCTAGAAGTATTAAGAAACATTGTTAAGACAGCAGAAGTAATACCTTACTGAAGTAACTTTGTGTGTAGCACTAAATTAAATATCAGTTTGGTTGAGTTTGACATGTGGCCACCAGACTCTGAGATTTGATTTTGCATCACTGGCAAAATCACACACCTTTATTCTCGTCACAATAAGGTTGTTGTTGGCTTGCTGTTGTCAGAGATGCCACCTGAAATTGGTGATACTTGTGCAAGGACTGAGATTTGTTTTAAATTTTTAGGGAAGCTGAATCTAAGGCTTTGACCACTAATACAAATCTCGAAGTTGATAAACTCAACACAAAGGAAAGATTATCTATAGCATTAAAAGGGATTATAAAACTTGTAAATGAAAACGTCGCAATTCGACCGCAGATCCCTCTCAAACAATAAAAGAAAATAAGAATAAACTTTTTTGTTAGTTTTAGTTGTCAATGTTACCACCTGTTCAAATTAAATAAGTTTAAATTTTTTTTACTAGCTTTTAATGAACTTGCGATGTATGTCTGTATGTATGTTTGGGTCAAATCTTGCAACTGAATTTTCAAGCAGTTATCCTACACCGATTACCTAAGCTAAAATTTTGCATACACGTTTAATTTTGGATGACAGTGCATGGTTAGCTAAGTGAGATAATTCTAATCCAATATGGCTGATTGGGTGGTCAGCCATGTGTGTGATGGCGAACTAGTAAATATTTATTATTTAGTTTCCTATAATATTTTTATATGTTTTTTTTTAAGCCTAGTTCCATTCACTGCTGAGTAGGTAGACCTCTCTCGTTTGTGTCATGCTTTCCAGGTTTGTGCGAGTCAAATACAGCCAATCATTTTCACAAAAACTGACCGTACAAACTTAGGATAATGTGAGCGTGAAGTAGGTTGGTAATTGTGTCGTTTACTGGCACCACTGCAGTAATAGCTTCCTTATTTTTATATAATATACCTGTCTTAACCCGCGGTCTTTTGAAAATCATAACAAATGTTTGATACGTTATCAAAAATAATAATTAAATTAACCATAAAAATTAAATTCTATATACCTACCAAGTAATTAATTGTGGTTTGGTGGACTGTATCGTAATAATTACGTTACATTCCAACGAAGTACAATTATTTGTTTTTACGACGATTTTTCAATGGATGCGATAAAGTTACAGCTTTTTTTGTTATTAAAAATGTTTTATGGTGAGTAACATTCATACTAGAATTTATAGCAGTCTCTTTTTTTACAAAGTATTATTATTTTAATTTCATTAGACGCGTTTGTTCGAGCAATTGGCGCCTTCCACCCAGAGTGTTTTGATATTGATCCAAAAACGACGGAACACTTAATGTCGTGTGCTGCGTACCCTGTTGTCTGTATGTTACAGGACTGATAGACGCTACTTATTCACCAAACTTGTGGCCAAATTCCGGGCTGACTCAATTTAGATTACCTTCGTCACTCTAAGAAGAAGATTCTACGATGTCGAGTAAACATTTTGACAGTTAAAATAAATGCCTCTAACGTTTATTTTAGTGACTGATTGCATAAGAAGAATTCAAGGTGGTGATCAGGTGTATTCTGAAAAAACTTACATGGTAAGAAACCAATAAATAATTAAGAAGAACGTAGGCGACGCTGCGGCCACATCCCTTTTGAACGATGACAAAGGCTTTATTCGCTTCGTGTCAAATACCGCGAACAATTTCGCTTCAGGAGTAAAAAGCACTCGCCCATGGAAAATTGACATGACGAGCAAAGGTGACGACCCTAACTTACAAGTTGTATGGACTGAAGCCAGACAGGCACATTATTTTATGCGATTTACTTCATAATGGAGAAACAACGGCAGAATACTGGCTTTTGAATTTCAGCCCAATCCGTCTTTCTCAGCAGTGGTAACCGTTATAGTTAGTGGAAGCCTTTGGCTATAATTGACAACTGTGAATGACGGTCCTACAATTCGTCTTTTTTCTTCTCGTGTGGTTAGTGACCGACCTGGTGTCACAGTTTTTATGCTGCCTATGGGCCTCTGACTTAGCTTCACATGCTGTTGAAAAATGTATCTCAGACATGCTGGTTTCCTCACGATGTTTTCCTTCACCGATTTTAAAGCAAGTGATAATTATACAATACGCACATGAATCCGTAAAATCAGAGGTGCGTGCTTTGGTTTCGAACTCTACACCTATGACTTGGCAGTCGGTCACTGTCAACACCACTAGGCTATCTTTGGCATGATGTCCTACAATTAAGCTACACTTTATTACAGGTGTACTTGGTAAAATCACCGAAATCAGACAAACCTTACGACGAATGGTTGTGCGGTGGCGCCTTAGTCACAACTTGGTTCATCATCACGGCAGAAGCCTGTGTGAATGATGTGGAGTACATGTACGCTATAGCAGGTTACGATACATACGTTCCAGATGCAGAAATTGAAATTAATCAATGCACAAAAGAGAAGAAAAAGAAAGTGATTTACTTTTGTTTTCCAGAAAGTAAGTAAAGAATCTAAACCAGCTGGGGCTTTGTCTCGCATAGGGTCGCAGCATTATGCTGAGCGATGGCCGTTTTGCGTGGATATAACGCATATTTTCCTCCAACATGTTCTTTTGTGTTCTTTCTGTGCGACATGTTTCCCGCATATTGCATTTTCTTCTTCTAATCACCACACTCTTTACCTTTGTGTATTAACCCGTTAGATGTTCACTTATTAGTAGCCTTTGCTTATAAGAGCTCAACGATTTTTACGGTTATATTTATGGTCGTTTTGAGATAATTTTTCTTATAAACCTATGGGGTTCATACGACATTTGAGGGGCTAACATGCATATTTTACACGTTGCGTCTACTGTTTTCGCCTATTGTTTACACCCAAAATCAAAATGTATTTGCGACTACTTTTTTTTTTATTTTTTTTAAGGCTGGGAAATCATCCAATGACTGCTCCCGCTCTGGGTGGAGCGGAAGGGAGTGTCAGACTCTTACTGACTAAAACCCATCCATGTTCCTTCCGTAGCCCTTTATGTTCCGGGGTAGCGGTAACCCTTTCGGACAATCCCGCTTACCCGGCAGGCTTGGCCCTGAGGGGCCCCTTCATATGCTGTCACCCATTACTCACCGTCCGCAGGCCCGCGCCTACGGTGGCCGGGAGTCGTCACGTGGCTCCCGACGCCCGGAGCGTCTCCCGCGGCGGCTGGGACGGGAGGACCTTTCTCTCTCCCATCCCGCCACCTCCTTCGCGAGCATAACTTTTTCGCAGAAGGAGGTGACTGCCTCCCACTCCCTCTCGCCCCGGACCATGGCTTGCACCAGGGCCGGGCGCGAGAGGTCGCCGCCACCGATCGCCTCTACGAGGACACGGCGGTGCTCCGCCCAAGCGGGGCAGGTTTGCACCGTGTGCTCTACCGTGTCCTCTGGGCGATCCTCGCAGTGGTGACACCCGGGCGTTTCCTCCCGCCTGATGATGTGCAGGAACCTCCCGAAACATCCATGTCCGGTGAGGACCTGCGTCAGGCGGAAGGTGAGGGCGCCGTGACGCCTCTCTAGCCACTCCTCAAAGAGGGGCCTTACCGCTTGCGACTACTTACTACTAAGTTAATAATTTATAGTTATGTAACTATAGAACAAGCTTCGTCTATCATAGTTAAAGAAAATTTAATAAATTCGTTTTGTATTTATGAAAATAGATTTACAAATATGCAGACGAAGAACCTGGCCCTTTTTTGAACTCGGTTATTAATTTAAAACATTCGAGGAGCTCGTGGCTAAGTAGTAACAGCCGCACAGATCGATTCAACATGTTAAGCTACGCTTTCCGGGGTTGGTCCGTGGATGACCATCTTTACATATAGAGACTCCTCCGTGTCTCGGAAAGTACGTTCAACCGTTTGTCCCCGTTGTCATTCATGGATCTTTGGCAGTCGTTACGGGTAGTCAGAAGCCCGAAAGTCTAACAGCCAGCCCTACCTAGGGTTGTCATATTACCCAGTTACTGACTGGGTTGTGGAGGTCAGATAGGCAGTCGTTCCATGTAAAATACTGGTATTCAGCTGCATCCGATTAGACTGGAAGCCGACCCCAACATAGTTGGGAAAAAGCTAGGCAGACTGGTACAAAAAAAAATGTTCACCAACTACTTTTAGGTCCCGAAACAAAACGCAACAATGAGACAAAGTGGCCGCGTGTTGACATAGCTTTGGCCAAGGTGGAATCGCCGTACGATCTTAGTGATATATCATTTAAAATTTTGTGTTCTTACATACCAACTGTGATACCAATTAACTACGAGCCAAGATTTGAAGAACCTGGTACTGATGGCATTGTATTGGGTTGGGGACATGCGAGTCATTGGCGACAGGTAATTTATTAATTAATTGTTTTTATTTAAACTCTTCCTACTTAAAAACACCACTGGGACATTGGATACGCCTACATACCACTGTGGCGTAATATTATATTAGTTTGTGTCCTTTTTTGGTAGTTGTAAGTATTGACACTAGTTTCTCAGCCGTGTGTATACTAACAAGTGGACTATTCCATGGGTCCGAAATAAATGATTTAATTAAAATAATTTAATTAAAAAGGGTAGAAAAGTCACTTGTTACACTGATCTGCCCCCCAGGGGACTACACAGCACTCAATATTCCACTACGATCCCCAGTGCTGGGGATTCTCTAAGTCTAAGGCCTTAGGCATTTTCTACCAGTCAACCAAGGGTAATGAAGAGATCAAATGGCAGGTGCTTTGATTGAGGGTATAAAAACTTATGAAATTAATTGAAATAAATTAATTATTCAATAAGTTGATATGAACTTCTTTCTCATCTTTGGACAATTAAGTATTACATATTCGATGATATAAAAACCCACTGAGAATAGAAATTGAGCCTAGTAAAAAAATAAAAATATCGAATCGGTCGTCGGATCTTAAGCGAATTCGTTCCCTGACTTATGGCGGAGGTGAAAAATGGGAGGCACAAAACTGGCTGATCCACCAGAACGCCTTTCGTCAAGGAGCAAACATAATAATTATAATGACATTAAAATGTATACACGGTTAAATTTTAGTCGTTTTAATCCCCTTAAGGAGTACTCATTATAACGAGCAACTTTTACTATGGGACGGAACCTAAAATCGCGAAAAAAAAATCAGCTGTTCAGTACATTTATGTTCGCCTAACTCGTTAAAATGTACTGCACAGCTGATTTTTTTAAGGGGATTAAAACCACTAAAATTTAACCATGTATATTTTTATCAATTGATTTTTTTCAGCCGTTGGATACACGTAACTACAACCAAAAAATGTTGCGATATGCACCCATAAAGATAATGGAAAAGAGCAAGTGCAAATCACATTATGCAAGATATCCCTTAATGAGTGAGATGATAGACAGTTTTATGATTTGCACAATGGAGGACGGCCAGTTTAATGAAGAAGGGAAAATTATTATATCACCATCACCATCGCCAACACCATCAACACCAACATCACCACTACCTAAAATAGTGAGATGTAGAGGACCGAGGATTAGGAGCCAAGATAATGTACGCAGAAGAGCTGTAGTGCTATTCTGTAAAAATCTCACCGTGATAACGTAGGTGAAGTGAGTTTAAAGTGAGATGTCAATAGTGTCAATCCCTCGCAATTCGTTGGGACGACAGTTTAAAAGAAAGAAAGAATGAAAAAATGTTTATTCAGCACAAACAAGACGCACATTTATAAAAATAAACAAAAAAAGTCACAGCTCACTTCACGCTCACGTCACCTGAGTTTTCACAGTGGCGTTTTTATAGAATCGACCGACAGGTTGTAACAAAAGCGATTGTCGCGCGAACACGCCACTGTCGCGTTTATTTCATTCAGCAAATCCAATCGCTTCGTGAGAGAGCGCATTTATTTAAAAATAAATATGAATGCGATTATCGCGTATCCGCGGGATCAATCGCTTTTGTTAGGACACGAGGTAAGCATTGTTTTTAGCAATGGGTTAATGGGTTTTTGGGCAGTTTTTTTTTTTTTGGGAAAACAGATAATCGTGCATTGTATAATACATCTAGATCCACAATATGCTATATTATGTAAATGTACAATCCACTACGTTTCCACATGTTACTAGCTTATAAAAGATCCAGGTATGGTAAAATTACGTAAAATCAATCCCAAAATAAATTAGCAAAATTATAACAAGCTGATTAGAATGACGATTAGTTAACACCTACGTGTTTTTTTAAGTGTGACGTATACAAAACACGCAGAGGTGAAGGATCCAACGGAATGTCTAATGATTCTGTGGTTGAGATCAAAAACAGAACTCTTTTGAACGAAACAAGCAGATCACGCAAGTCGTCGTCGGGTGGAATTTGTCAGGTACTTAGAACATCTTGATCACTTTGGCCCTTGCCCCATTAACCTTTTAAATGCCATTGTCACAAACACGTGTCAAGCAAACGCATGTCCTGTACGCCAACGATACAAATATGTGACAGTGACAACAACACCATAACACGAAATAAACATTTAATCATTACTTTTGTGAGTGTTTATACGGACATCTTAAAAATTTAAGCTCTCGTACGTATTTAATGACATGAAAAAAAAAAAGAGTCCATGGATATTGGGAAATCCATGATAACAAGAAGAAATTAATTTTTAGCTTGGAGTGGAGGGCACGCGCGTGCCTTTATGCTCTGCCGTTCAAAAAGTTAAACTCTTTACTTAGCACTTGATGTAATAATACAGCGTGTAGAAACATGATGTGTCTTTATATAACTATAACTCTCTCCATCAGACCAACATGATAATCGCAAAAAAAAAATCTGCCGATCCATACAAAACCTCATAATCAGCATATTATGTTCCCTCTCCTCGGACGCAAGCCTCCTCTTTTCGAGAGGGAGGTAGCCGTAATCTACCACGCGAACCCAATGCGGGTTGTTGACCACATGTCTTTGAATTTTTGGTTCTAGGACATGCCGGTTTTCTCACGATGTTTTCCTTCCCCCTTTTTAAGAGCAGTGGTGATGAAATATTTACACAACGTAAAGCGCCTACCTGGATTCGAACCCACGACTGGCGAACTCAAATGTTGGGGCTCTTATAAAACTTCATTACCTTTAAATGTATGGGTCAGATTACTTAAAATGTCGATGCTACTTGCTTCGTGCTACAAGACAAGGTGCATTTTATTAAGCAGTTTTTTGTTTACAGAATGACCATGGAGGCCCTTTTGTCACTTGGGTGGGTTCCAAGGAGGTTCTCATTGGAATTTCTTCTCTATTCAAAGTGTCGAATGATGCAAAATGCGTTGGGCCATATTTGTTTACGAGCACGCAGAGTAATGCCGCCTTTATAGATTGTGTTTTAAGAAACAATTCAAGTTGGCAACCTATGGAAAAAGGGTGAGACGCTTTTATCATTATTATTTTTCATCATCAGCACCCGACTTCATCCACTGCTGCGTACAGACTGCTCTTTTATCTTGGGCCAATCCCAAAGTGCCTGTTCCTCCCTTCTTCTTTCCGTCTGTTTAGTGACTAACCTGGAGTCAGAGTTTAAGTGCTGCCCATGGGCCTTTGTCTTAGCTTCACATGCTGTTGAGAAATATCCCTCTGACATGCTGGTTTCGTCATGATGTTTTCCTTCACCGATTTTTAAGCAAGTGATCCTCCCTGATCTAGGTTCTACTCGCGATGGTAACAACGTCGACCGCCCGTATCATCGCTGGACAACCGAACAGTTCTTGGACGCCACTTGGTCATTGCCTTATTCTACCTTTCATCATTATGCTTTGCCAGAAATTCTGCCCAACTCTATTTGAGTTCCATAATTAATTTTCTAGGAACTCTAGCTTTAGTGCGTAAATCCAACTCACACTTGGCAGTGTTTTTACAACTTTTTAACATCAGTTTTTAATCTACTGGTTGTAACTGAAAGGGTGAAAAAAATCAGCCGTTCCCTATATTTCGACGAGTCACGTGACCAAAAATTTTACAGAACAGCTAATTTTGTTTGCGATTTCGGAGTTGCTCCCGTCGTGAAAGTTGTTCAGTTTGGTGGTTTGTGGCATATGCTTTTGTATGTACATACCCTTTCGGTTACACCCTGTTTAAGATTGAATACTGAGAGTTCAGTAATAAGAGTTAATTTGTGAACAGATCGAATAGAAAATAATATTTCAATAGGAACAGCAGACTTAGAAGGAGCTTAATATGTGACAGCGAACCAGTCCAAATGGGCATGGACATAATTGAAACATACATCTCTTGGAGTGACCGTCCTGCTGGGTAAGTTTGCTTGTTTAAAATATTAGTACGAGAATTTAAACGCACACATATATTACGCCCAATCTAGCCTGTCCCTTGCTGTCCTCCCCCAGCGACGCCCTAAGCCGAGGTCTGTACCCCACAGGGGGTGCTCTTAGCGTGTAGTCGCTTATTTTGTAAGTTTTTAGTAAGTCTCTGCTGGAGGCTGCAATTCCATTGTGGCATACACGGGCAAGCCCGGTTAAGCAGTAGACCACTCTATAGTTGAACTGCGGCATGCAATGACAAACAAACGCATATATCTGCTCGGCATCGCGCATCGGATCAGCATTATGCCAACTCGAACTATCAGCATCAATTTGTGGCTGACAAAAGACTACAACGCTACATGCAAGAAACACAAGCAAATTCTACATCGTGCAACCGTTTACGCTATATAGGATTTTCGTGACGTCATAATATATAACGTCTGATGTTTTTCAATCAAAAATGTCTAATATATGAAGGAACCCGACAGCAATAAATTGTCAGGCAGTAAGCCACTAAGCTCAACACGATCTGGTCGCAGGATGCTCCCTGTTCTATGGAAGACTTTTCCGCACTGTTCCTCATATCTGTATACTTTATTCGAAACTACATACGCATCGCACACTTATCCGCTTCAAAACAATTGTTGACCCGATTTTTGCCACCCAATCACGAACACACGTTCGCCCAAAAACTATTTAATGTAGATCTGTCGTCAATTCGGTACCTATTTGATCTTTCATCTTCTTGCGTAGCGACTTGCAATAAAAAAAAGAGTTGTTTTTGATAAATAATTTTCTTTATTTTTGTAGGCCTGCAAATAATGAAGCCAATGCAAAACACGTAGGCGACCCACTAAACAGTAAAACAAACGCGACTTCAAGCATATCCAAGTCATTTGAAGAGTTAATACGACTTGAAACGTTTTGGGAACAACATAATTTAAAATCAAGCGATTCCCCCTTATTCGCTTGATTTTAAAATATGCGCTATCATATATTATGGTAACCCACGAAATTCAAATTCTCTCACCTTTTTTTTGCAATTTGCAAACAGTATAAAGTTGTTTGGTACTAAAAAATACATTATCTGGAAAATAACTAAATTTGTTGTAAAAGCAAAAATTCTTGTTTATGGGTATTATATACACCTATTATTTTCCTGACGGTAAAAAGTCATCCAGTATAGATAAATATTCTTTACTAACGCATATATTTTTTTATTACAAAACAACTGAATTCTGAACTGTCCGTTGAAAAAAAGCATAACAAAAGGTGAGGTCCATTATGTATTTACGAAAAATGACAGTATTCGATACACGTTAATCAGATTTTGATTTTTTGTACAGGTTTTGGCATTTTCCATGGATTTGGGGGTTGCAAATTAAGTTTAAGTTAGAATTATGTCTTACTTTAAAAGGAATTTATAGTAGTTGTTTGTTCGTATCGATTACCGGATTAAAAATGGCACCATCTCCTTTAAATTTCGTGAGTAATTATTAGTATGAGTATGAGTATTCGCCTTAGTAAATAATATATACGTAAATTGTAAATAAATAAGTGTGATCCTACTGCAACCGCCTCTCTGAGAAGCTCCATTTTTGTTGAGTTTCTATTGTTGGATGGCGTTACCTGATTTAATAAAATAAATAGATCAATCTTTTTCAGTTGGCGTTTTCTTTTAATTATCTTAAATACAATGTAACAAAACTAGTGTCTGTTTGATCGTTATAGGAACGTATAAAAGCAGGCGGCAGATTAAACTTAAAAGAATGATTTTTTTTATACTTGATACAAAATGTTCTGTCTTTTGTATGGAAAATCAATATGTCTTAATAAAAAAAAAATAGTTTAACGTATGTAATATATGGTCGTATATGACATAGACTATACACTAATATCTGGAAGTACGAAACTAAAGAACCCCCGTTCCGGTCGGGCAAAAGTATTGTCACACCCTGTACAAGAGCTCATTTGCAACCGTGACCTGTAAAATTGAAATAGAAAGTGTATCTTTTTTTCGACTGAATGGACCTTATTATTAAGCTTTAGTAGGGGAACATCATTACGTAACGAGGCTCCTCCGGGCCTAGGAAAGTACGTTACGCCGTTGGTTTCGGCTGTCACTTGTGGATCTTTGACAGTCGTTACGGGTCGTCAGAAGCCCGAAAATCTTACAACCAGCCTTACCAAGGGTATCGTATTGCCCAGTTACTGAATTGTGGAGGTCTGATAGGCAGTCGCTCCATGTAAAATACTGTAAAATTTAGCTGCAACCGGTTAGACTGGAAGCCGACCCCAAAATAGTTGGGAAAAGGCTAGCCAGATGATGACGTTATATATATGTATATAGAAAATTAACGAAAGATTAAAGACTGATCTTTGAGTTGGTTTTGGCCTTTCTTTTCAGAGTAGTCGTATAGGAAACATCCTCATCAAATTTTTAAAATATGATTGACGTGTTTAAAAAAAGCATTTTTTTGTAATCCTACTAAGGGCCTATTTTTCAATAGATTGATATATTTAAAAATGGCGGTTTGATATATTTTTTAAACAAAACTTATCTGACAATTGAAAAATCAGCCCGTAAATAAATAATAATCGTTTATTGTGTAGATAGGTAATACGGGCTGGTGTCCGCAACATCACGTCAATCCGCGTATTTTGCATACGGGTGGGAAAATCGATCATTAGATCCCTCTCAGCTTCTCAAGGAAGGCCAGCAATGCCTTGGTGTTCCTGGCAGTCTCACGGAGTCAGTCTCAGTCTCACACAATATCGTGTGTCATTCATTATTCAAATCATGATCACTGACAAAACCGTGCACTAACTGGACAGATCCAGGTGCTTTCCACACTTTCAGGCCATCTGATTAAAATTAAGTTTGAACTTAAAAAATCCGACCTCTGTGTTTGATTCTGTGTTGAACATGTACGCGCCGTCCGGCATGGGCTTGGTCCTGATCGTACGGTGAGCTACCCATTACTCATCACCTGCAGGCCCGAGAATATACATACTAGTTTCTAGTTTTGAAACGAAGAGAAATTATTTTTTTATTTATAAAGACGTTTTTTGAAAAAATCCTTATATTCGAAACAATCCGTAGTTAAGGCAGTCCATACTTAAATAATTTATCAAGAAAATGGAGAAAAATAATGAAAACAATAAAAGTAATCATTCAAGCAAAATTCCATTACAACCTTGTCACAGTCCATCGAAGGACAATTATTTCGGTTTACAATGTTCCTACAATGGTTGCGATAAAGTTAGAGCTTTTGTTATTTTTGAATATTTTGTATGGTGAGTACCTATTCTATACGAAATTATGCCTTGTTTATACGTAACGAGTACAGTAGCGAGACAGTGACAAGACAGAGTCACTCAGTCAGGTGTTAAGGTGCTCGGGAGGTAGGGTCCTGCCGCCTCAAATAGTATCTGAGTCTACCGTATCTACCTAGCAGTTTATACATATGTAAGTGGACGCAGTTAAACTCCGTTGTTGTTCGAAGTCTGCGCAATTCAGCCCGTTGTGCTACCGTGCAAATCAGTATTATCTAGGGCAGTGATAGCCTAGTGGTGTGACCGTCGGACTGCCAAGTCAAAGGTCTCGAGTTCGACCCCAAGACACGGACCTCTGATTTTTCGGATTCATGTGTGTATTGTATAATTATGGCTTGCTTAAAAATCGGCGAAGGAAAACATCGTGACGAAACCAGCATGTGTGAGAAACATTTATCATGAGAATGTGAAGCTAAGTCATGGGCAGCATAAAACTCTGACACCAGGTTTGTCACTAACACGAAAAGAAGAAGAAGTATTATCTAGCTGAAAAAACAATGAAACTCTTTAATGGATGACAGAAACAAGCGGCCCTATTATGTTGGTCAAACGTTTTGGATAAGATGACATGGATATAGAAGGCAGAAAACGATATTTGCTGACCAAACTCGGAAAGATCTTAGTAGTAACAAAGAAATAGAACACTTTGCTGATGCGTTTCCCAAGGGTAAAATGGGGCCCTATTATTAAGACTCCGTTCTCCATCCGACCGTCTGTGACCAGGCTTTATCTCATGAACCGTGATAGTTAGTCAATTGAAATTTTCTCAGATGATTTATTTCTGCTACCGCAATAACAACAAATACTAAAAAACAGAATTTAATAACTATTTAAGGGAGGCTCCTATACAACAAAACGTTTTTTTTTTGCTCGATATTGATAACGACAACACGCTTGACATATTCATAAAATATTTAGTTATATATTTACTTTCAAAATAAATAATTAACTTAAAATAAAACTAATATTTCAGGGGGACTCCCATACAGCAAACGTGATTTTTTGCTGTTTTAATAGATAATAATAATATCCTTGGACATTTCACACATTGCCACATAGTCCCAAGCTAAGCAACCTAATGCTTGTGTTATGGTAACGAGATGGCTGATAAACTACTTATATACATTTTTTTTTGTAAATATACGTATTTAATTTAATTAATATTATAGATAGAAAAACACCCAATACGTAATTTATATACGTATAATGGAACGCTTCATACGCGAGTCCAACTCGCACTTATTTTTACATACAATATTTTGTTTCAGTGACTGCAGATGGCGTAAGACGAATTACTAATGGCGACAAGGTGGTCGCGGATAAAAGTTATGTGGTAAGAGACCAATAAATTAAGGCAGTCAAAAACAATTGAAAACGCCGACTACTTAGCAATTCGTGATAATCTAGGCTCTAGTGATTAGCGATAGACGCTTTTAGTACATGTAGCGGTAGGGACTATTGTATGTTATCACATTCGAAATATTATTGTATGAAAACCGTCAAATGATCTTTGATTGAGACGTGATTTCCTTAAATTGGCTTTAGCAACTAAATTTTATGGAAATGGTACACCACTGTCACAGTTGTAATCCAAATTTTCCTTAATTACCTACATTTTTTTTATGGCATCTCGAAGTCAACCAATGAGGTGATAATAAAAAAAAACCTCCTTTCTAATCTACCTCCATCGCAGTTGGCTATTATGTTTTCCTAGTTCCAAAATAGTTGGGATAAGGCTAGGCGTAAGGTACTCGTATGTAATGTCTGTAATGAGCCCTCACAGTTTTAATCCAAATCTTCCTTAGTTAATGTTTTATGACATCTTGCAGATCAACCAATGAGGTTGATAATAAAAATACCTTTCTTATCTACCTCCATCGTAGTTGGGTATTATTTATTTATTTGCTAACATGTAAAACACTGGTTAGTAGGCATGCATTAAATAATAAAATAAAATTGACTCTAATTATTACATTAATTCATTACATTTCATTTCATTCACAATAAATAATTATTATCAAATCAATTTTTCAATGAATTTTTGTATTATAGTCATGTAGGTAAGCATAAGTATTATTAGTAGGTTACTATTTCACATTTACGTCAAGCATAGTATTATTCAAGGTCAATCGATTCACAATTTGTTTATGTTTTCCTTATTTTAATATTTCCATAAATATTTTCAGGTGTACTTGGTTAAAGCACCACATTCAAAGAAAATTTACGACGAATGGTTGTGCGGCGGCGCCTTAGTATCTTCGTGGTACATAATCACATCAGCAGCCTGTGTGGCTGACGTGGAATTCATGTACGCTATAGCAGGATACAGGAAATACGTCCGGGACTCCGAGATAGAAACCGATCTATGTACAAAACAAAAGAAAAAGAAAATAGTGTACACGTGTGTTCCTATGAGTAAGTAGGTAAAAGACATAACTAGTGACTACATTGCTGCGGTATTCTGGATGCCTAGGCGAGTTGTCTTACTGCGTTCGGCTCTCTGATTGGTTAAGAGCTTGGAAAGAGCCAAACGGAGCGTCGAACGTCATAAACGTGTCGATCACGTTGACGTAAAACAAACGACTCCATAAAAGTATACAGGGTGAAATTGACATCATGGGCAAAATTATGAATCTCTTCGAAAAAAAACGCATAACTCGTCACAATGCTGGTCAAAACAGCTATTTTTTTGTCACGGTTTCAGATTTGTTCCAATAGTAAAAGTTGTTCATAATGATGAGTACATTGACCCCTTAAAATATTGCCCAAGAATTTAATTTCACCCTGTATACGAGAAGTTATATTGCATTTGTTTAAGTAATTTTGCAAACCGGCTGATATTATTATGAAAAGTAGTGATACACACTTGGATATCCAACTGACAGTCTTGTTGGTAATCGTAGATTTAAGCTTGATGAAATACTTATAATAACGGTTTATTGTTTTGTAGAATACGAATTTGAGTATCAAAAAGTGGATAAGTGGTCATTTATAGACATAGCTCTGGTCAAGGTAGAGTCGGCGTATGACTTCAAAGACAATACATTCAAAACTTTATGTTCGTACATACCAACTGTAATACCTATTAGCTACGTAGAGAGGTTCCAAAAACCTGGTACGGATACTTTGGTATACGGTTGGGGACATACTAAAGTTTGGCGACAGGTAAGAACTATTTGTATGTATTTATTAATTTTTATTAAAGGCTCATTATCCCTCAATGGATCTTTAAGTCGTTACCACTAGGCATTTACATTACACCGCTTAGGCGATTTACACACGGCACCGCGCTCCGCCGCGGTAGGCGGTGAAGTGGATCTCATGTCGCATTGGTCTCTAAGAAATCCATTGATGCCTAACACACTACACGGCCCGACCGCGCGGTCGAGCGGTGCTCGTTTCTACCGCAAACTGCTCGTACCACGCGGTCGAGCGGTGCCGTGTGTTAATCGCCTTACATAGGACTCAAACATAATTGGCAAAATGTGGATGTACTACAGGTACAAATCTGCTTAACTCTTCGGGGATTACAGGCGTGATGTTATGGTGTCCTCTCCTTTGTAAACATGAAATTCAATGTTCTACACCATACAATCAATCAATCTGCCTTGCCTTTTCCCAACTATGTTGCGGTCGGCTTCCAGTCTAACCGAATGCAGCTAAATAACTGTAATTTACATGGAACGACTGCCGATCTGACCTCCACAACACAGTAACTAAGTAATACGATACCCTTGGTCAGACTGGCTGTCAGCCTTTCGGGCTTCTGACTACTCGTAACGACTGTCAAAGATCCACAAATGACTGACTCAACAGCTTACAGCACTTTTCGAGGCACAGAGTAGTCTCGATATGAAAAGATGGTCACCCATCCACGGACCAACCCCGGCAAGCATAGCTTAACCTGATGGATCGATCCGTGCGGCTGTTATTACTTAGCCATGAGCTCCTAACCATACAATCACATCTCATATCCTCCACATAGTAGTACTATTTATTTAATTTTGTAAAATTTGTAACACAAACGAATAGTTTATTATTCTGTACAGTAGATGTTCAGTAATTTTAATATGCCAATCTATATTTTAATATGCCAATCTATATTTTAACTGACTAACCCACTTGGAAGGCTCTACTGTTATGAAGGTCTGAACAAGAAGGGCACACTGCAACCGTCGCCCCATTTTACATTTCGAATCGTTCGTGTTGCCAGTACAATTTAATATATTTTACCATTTAGTGCAAAACCTAAGTGGTAAATACTACTTTGGTGTTGCCACTAAAAGATGCACCATTATAGGTAAATAAATTGAAACCTAACTTACTATTAATAATAGCTACTTACTGAACACTGACACTGCCACGCCAGATAATGATCCTTCCCGTGCAAGTAGTCCGTATCTAGGAACAAATATTAAAATACGTTCTTGATTCCAGGAAAATGACAAAATAAATCACAACCAAGAATTTATGCAATTCGCCGGCGCTAAAATATTGGACAAACCAACGTGCAAGACCTCCTATAAAATGTTTCCCAATATGAGTGAATTAATAGACCAATACATGATTTGTACTTTACGTAAAGGCGAAATTAATGATGGAGGAGATTTGAAACTGCTAGATCCATGGGTACCTAAATTAGACGGATGTGATAAGAAACTGTTATTAAATAGCCCGGTACTTTTAAACGAAGAAATAGGACAGTCGCCTAATCCCTCCGTGACCAATGATGACTTAGTTGTAAGTGTTCTTTACAAAACAATTTTATTCTTCTTCTTTTCATTTCGATGGTATTTATTTTATTTTATATTGAATGCGCCCAGTAGCTTGCCACATTTATCGCGGCATCAGTGGCATTCTTTAGGTCATCCGAGGTACAGGTGAACGGGCACTGAGGACACTCCAGCAGGTGGGTCTGGTTCGAAGCTCCGCAATCGCATTGGGTCTTGAGCGGATCAGCAAAACCTCACTTCGACAGGTTATGCCTGCAGCGGCCTACTTGGGTACGCAGTCAATTGAGAGCTTTCTATATAGGCTACTATATGGAAAGCTACAAAACCAGCATGCGTAGTTCAAACAACGCCCAACATTGAAATGGTTCAGGAAAAATTCTGACATTTTCTGACATCGCGCTGTAAAAATTTTTCTTAACCATTTCTACAGCGCGATGTCAAACGTTAGATACGTTATACGAAAATTATGTATCTGTTCTTAGTAGAATAGAGTATAGGAGACCTTTCTCTTAATGCAGTATTATTTTAATCTCAAATTCCAAATTTATTTATTTATAATCAATTTAACAATAAAACGTAGGGTGGTGACCCCCCAACTAGACATCTAATTTAAATGTGGAAAAGAGATCGTCTCCGACAACGGCAAAGATTATACGGCTATCTAAAAAAACCCAAGTTGACAGGAGCGTTTTGAAAAAAACTGTCATAATTTGTCTTTTTTTAAGTGTGAAGATGATGAAGTCACTTATCAAGATATCCTGACAGACGCCACACGCAGAGGGGATGAACATACAAATCAAACTTCTAGTGAGTCGTTACAAAATGAGAACCATCATAACACACGAAAAAATGGAATTTGTCAGGTTGGTAGTAGTGCTCTAGCCCGAACAGCCGTCCGACCTGTTCCAGCAAAACTTTCTCATTGGATACATAGTTGCTTTCTTTGACTTTCTTAACATACATGGTGGAAAGGATATTGTAATGAAAACTATTACCTTAGATTCTGTTCATATCTCAAAGCCCGGCAGGGTCGAAATTTTCCATCAGTATTAAAAAAAAACAACTTTTCTGTACAATTGATCGATGAAAATGTATGAACAACAGATTTTTTTTTACAGTTTTTTAAGGTGGTCAAAATAAACAATTAGGTAAAATGTATTGTATTTTCCCGTGTGAAACCCTTTACGAAAAGTGGTTTTAAACTTTTAACTAATAAATATTAACGTCTTCAGAACGACCACGGAGGACCACTAGTCACTTGGGTTGGAGGCAATGAAATTCTCATCGGTGTTGCTTCTGTATTCAAAGTATCGGACAGTTTTAAATGCCATGGACCCTATTTATATACCAGCACACAATGTAACGGAGCTTTCCTAGATTGTATATTAAGTAACTCACAAATACCAGACAAGTCTGGCAGGTGAGTTGTACATTTAATGATTACGTACTCTTTGGTCAAACCCCGACCCCTCCGTGTCCCGGGTATCTTGTTTAAGCTGTCGATTCCCACTGTCATTGGAGATCTTTGACCCGTCGTTACGGTCAATCAAACTTTATCAACAAGATTTTGTTATTTCTTATCAATCAAAAAGGCAGCAAGCAGTAAACGTAAACGGGCGACGTCGTCAGGTTCTCTAGTGACAATGGGCGTGCCTCAAGGTTCAATGCTTGGCCCTTTCCTGTTTCTAGTTAATATTAATAATCTTCCTTACACGATAGCTAAAACGAATCGGATAGTGTTCTTTTCGTTGTCGACAGTCTCATTATTTACAAAATAGAAAAGAAAATAGTGTCAACGATAGTCTGTCTATTCTTTTGGAATGATTCGCAGCATCTTTTACTTAATTTGACAATCTATACCAATGCAAATGTGGGGTACATTTCCAGCTCTATGCCATATTATATAAAATGTAACCAGTACATATCCTTATATTATACATTTTTTTACGATTATCCTCTTATAAATGAAACTAAAAAACAGTTATTTAAACGTATTTGGTTCATACGATTTTTTAGTAAGCGTTCATAATTAAGGGGATGAACAGAATGGATAAATACTAATAATTTCATACAACAGACGGGCCATATGCAACAGTCCACCGATCCAAAGGGGCTACGATACCGTTGAAAGATACATATCTTGGAAGCATCATCCTTCTGGGTAAGTTAGTTTTAAAATGTTAAGTCATACCAAAATCTTTTAGAAATAAACAAAATGCAGTCGGAACAAACATGACATTTGCTTTGTCCGAAATGTCCTTCAACCTTTGATTTTCTTTTTAATTTTGGTCATAAAAATATAATATTGGTCAGCGAGATTGTCCAGAAGAGTTACCGCTGCCCTGGAACACGTAGGGTCTTTTTTTTGGGGCTGGTTAATCACCCCATGACTTGTCCCGCTCTGGGTGGTGCGGAAGGGAGTGTCAGACTCTTACTGACTCAAACTCATCCATGTTCCTTCCGTAGCCCTTTATGTTCCGGGGTAACGGTAACCCTTTCGGACAATCCCGCTAACCCGGCAAACACATAGGGCTAAGAAAGGAACATGGATGGGTTTTAGCAAGTCAGTAAGTGTCTGACACGCCTTTCCACTCCCCTCCCTCAAAAAAAGGATGAGTAAAACTATTTTAAACTAGTATTTTTTGCAGGCCTGCAGAAAACGAAAGGAATGCAAACGCAAATCATGAAAAAGAAAAAATGGACACGGAAAGTCCCGAAGCAATGCAAAGATTATTGCGATTTAATATGTTAGTAAAGATGGCGAAAGATCAATCGACGGCAATCTTACGACAGCAGCGGTAACGCGCTTCGTGAATTTTTTATAAATTTTAAAATTTTTGTAGGGTTTTAAGTAACCTACTCGTTCAAATTAATTAAGTAATTTCTATTACTATTTTTTTTGTTGTTGTATTGTCTCATTCTTAATCCTAGCTATTTATTTTTTAAATAAAATTACGCATGCTACAAATCCTTTTTGGGTTATTTAAGAATAATTGAATGAATTTAAATGGGTAGAAACGAATCGTTGGAATCAATTACTTATTATTAGGCGAATTTTAAAAATCGCCATATCCGTCCGTCTACCCGCAGTACTGCAGTACTAGTATAAGAAAGAACACGATCCATCATCCATCAATGACGACACGGTTGGCGCAGTGGTTGAGCGATTGACTGCTGCACAGCATGTCGCGGGTTCGATTCCCGCACGGAACAAATATTTGTACGACCTGCAAGTTTTGTTCCGGGTCTGGGTGTTTTTCTATGTATAACATGAATGTATTTACAAAAAAAATATATAGAAGTAGTTCAGCCATCTCGTTACCATAACACAAGCATTAGGTTGCTTAGGTTGGGACTATATGGCGTTGTGTGAAATGTCCAAGGATATTATTATTATTATAATGAGAATGTCATACGCTCATATTATGGTGGTAAGGGAAGCAACCTGAACGGGTACCGTGTGCGGATGCTCTCCCTTTTTCAGGTGCTTGAGCCAGCTGTCAACGTTTCGCAACAACTGTAGAATCTGGTGCGGGTCCTCAAGCGTAATCATAATGTTAGATGACACTTACTTGACCGCCAGCGAAGTGAGTGCAGAGTAGCTATGTCATCACCCACCCGTCGCAGACTGCGGCAGTACCAAAGTCAAAGTCAAATTCAAATAATTTATTTCAAATAGACACAAGTAAGGCACTTTTGAACGTCAAAATGATTTAGAAATAGAATCGATTCTAGTCACCCCCTCCAAAAGGTAGTTTCGTGGTCAAGAAATTCCACCGTTACTCTTTTAAAATGTTATATACATACATGAATTATAACATTATATGTCAAGACGATGCATCCAGAATAAAAACACTCCACCACAAAAGGTGATAAGAAAAACACATGGCAGGTAAACTTAATTATGTCATAAGTACATAGTGCTCACATATATATTTACAAACATTCTAAAAGTTAATAATAATAAATCAATCAATGTGTGAGAAGTTATTTCAATATGTTAAAATAGTATATTACAATTTATAAATTATTACCTAATTTACTTAGCAACCAGTTTGATTTTGTGTAGACACTAAATTGTCCTGTGGGGCAGGACCAGCTTGTTTCCAAGCATCCTTATCCTCTAATTTCTAATAAGCTTGTTTAAAAGTGTACTTTTAATATGAGTTAATTTTCTTTCATTTATTTGCAGTATGTCACAAGGTATTTTGTTGTAACATTTAATACAGAACCCCATAAAAAATGTATGTATCTATTCTTTCTTACGTACAGAGGCCAGCACATCAAGTTACCACAATCTGTCAAATTTCTTTGATAGTATTTCAACTTTATTGCAAAGACATAACGTTCATTTTTTATTGAGAAATTTTGACAGTTAGGGATAGCTTGATGTGCTGGCGTCTGTACATAATATTTTCATAAATGAATTGGCAACACCATAACTCAACACAAGTCAAGCTGACGAGGAGAATGATGACAGGGCTACAAACATGTGTGGGCGCGTTCATTGCGGCGACGAGCCGCTCACTATCTGAACGCGCCCCAAAAGGTGGTAGCCATTCGGCTAATCCGGGGGTACCGCACGATCTCGGGCGAGGCGGCAAGCCTCCTTGCCGGACTGCCGCCGTGGGATCTGGAGGCGATAGTCCTCGCGCGCCTGTTCGAGTGGCGCGCGGAGGCACTAAGCCGGGGGGAAACTCCGTTTCCGCAGCAAATTGCGGCGGAGCGGACGGACCTCCGGCGCGATCTCATGGTGGCCTGGAATCAGCGACTGTCGCAACCCAGCGCAGGGCAAACCTGCCCCGCATGGGCAGAGCACCGCCGTGTCCTCGTAGAGGCGATCGGCGGCGGCGACCTCTCGCGCCCGGCCCTGGTGCAAGCCATGGTCCGGGGCGAGAGGGAGTGGGAGGCAGTCACCTCCTTCTGCGAAAAAGTTATGCTCGCGAAGGAGGTGGCGGG
Organism: Hyppa rectilinea; assembly: GCA_951799385.1. Lineage (NCBI taxonomy): Eukaryota > Metazoa > Arthropoda > Insecta > Lepidoptera > Noctuidae > Hyppa > Hyppa rectilinea. Next base: position 8,970,885 of record OX637322.1, on the reverse strand, counting down.
ATGGGAGAGAGAAAGGTCCTCCCGTCCCAGCCGCCGCGGGAGACGCTCCGGGCGTCGGGAGCCACGTGACGACTCCCGGCCACCGTAGGCGCGGGCCTGCGGGCGGTGAGTAATGGGTGACTCACCGTCCGATCAGCACCAGACCCATGCCGTACGGCGCGTATATGTTCCACGCGCGCCTCAAAGAGATGTCAGCATATGAAGGGGCCCCTTAGGGCCAAGCCTGCCGGGTAAGCGGGATTGTCCGAAAGGGTTACCGGTACCCCGGAACATAAAGGGCTACGGAAGGAACATGGATGGGTTTTAGTCAGTAAGAGTCTGACACTCCCTTCCGCTCCACCCAGAGCGGGAGCAGTCATTGGATGATTTCCCAGCCTTAAAAAAAAAAAAAAAAAAAAAGGGCTACAAACATAAGTACCCAGTGCAATTAGGAACAATAATTGAGGTATGCTTTGGAGGGTGCGATTAAGGAATACCAGTCCATGCCTGACGAACTTAGGTTTACCAATGCATAACAAAAATTGGAAGCTGATGGCTATCCACAGTTGTCAAACTGTTTTGATAACTGCGAATACCTTACCGGATCGCATAAGATTCTGTACTGCACGGCTGTAGCAACAATATGAATCGCTTGTGTTCGATATAAATAAATAATTATAATTATTACTCAATTTTCGAAATCCATGCACGATGTGTATTGAATTATGTCAATCTTGGTAGCTAACATAAAAACAACTATTATTTTCCAGGCAAATGAAAATAATTAAAAAAAAATATTTTACAATCAATCCGTTCCGGTGTAGTCCACCGCGAAAATGTGATTTCTACTTTCCTATAAATTCAGGCGATAAACAATTTGAAAATGTTTTCTTTTAAACTGAATCCAGTTTTATTTTTATTCATTTTTCACGGTAAGTAGTAGTTTTTGTTAAGAATAATTAAGTGATTTCATCAATAATTGATCAATCAATCTGCCTAGCCTTTTCCCAACGGGTTGGCTTCCAGTCTAACCGAATGCAGCTGAATACCAGTACAAAACAGAGCAAAACAGAGCTTTGGGCCATAAAAGTAGCCGAGATATTGTAAATGAAAAGACTACGCTGAAATTAATTTCATATTATTATGATATTTTAGGATACGATTGTCAAAGAAGAATTAAAGATGGCTCTGTTGTTGCTGAAGACAAAAGATATGTGGTAAGTTTTTTTTCATGTAATTTGTTGTATTTAACATAATTATAACAAATAGCTACCTAATTCAAAACGCAAAAATATATTATCCTTACCTAACCAAAACTACTAAGAAATTACAATGTTGTTATGTCGAAAAGTTTCTCCGCATCGCTGTCGGCTGGTTATGTACGCAAGAGACTGTGGCACCCACCCAGCATTGAATGGCAATTTTTTTTTTTTAAGTCTGGGAAATCCGATGACTGCTCCCGCTCTGGGTGGAGCGGAAGGGAGTGTCAGACTCTTACTGACTAAAACCCATCCATGTTCCTTCCGTAGCCCTTTTTGTTCCGGGGTAGCGGTAACCCTTTCGGACAATCCCGCTTACCCGGCAGGCTTGGCCCTGAGGGGCCCCTTCATATGCTGACATCTCTTTGAGGCGCGCGTGGAACATATACGCGCGGTCTGGCACGGGTCTGGTGCTGATCGGACGGTGAGTCACCCATTACTCACCGTCCGCAGGCCCGCGCCTACGGTGGCCGGGTGTCGTCACGTGGAATGGCAATGCTTAGCTTGTGACCAATGTGTGTATTAATGGCATGTTCAAGAACCAAAAATATTAAGACGTGACATCTACTAACTGGCTCCGGGTGTTAGATTACAGTCCAGTCCATCTCACAGAAAGTAGGCCTGTGTTCCAGCAGAGGGAACATTAGAGACTGCTAATGCTTATGCAAGGTATTGCAATTGTAATAACAAAACACACGGCATTAGTTTTTGCCTACGCGCTTTTAGAGCTTTGTAGCGTTTTTATATGTATTTATGGCCAGTTACAGTACTGTAAAACGCAGGAGACATTCACAGAGGGGGCTCTGTGGTAGAGTTTGTGTTATGTGTGTAAGTAGGGTTTTGCTATGCTATCATTGCAAACACACGGGGAGGGCCTATTAAATTATATTGCCTTGCAACGAATACATCTGTCGATCCCCGCGGCTAATGACAGAATCTGTTTTCTATTATAAAAACCTATCAAACTATTCTATAAATATTTCAAAGGTCGCTGTCAGATATTTACCAGTCATGTTCAACATAAAGTTTCAGTACTGTAGAGGATGGAAGATCCTCTACTGAGGGGGCTCAGTGGTAGAGCGTGTAATGTGTGTATAGGACTTCTATACTATGAAGAGAAACACGGATAGACACACATGTATTATATTTTCACTTGGTTATAACGAATACATCAGTTTAGCTTCACCGCCGGACGTCCAGTCTAGAATATATAAAATCCTAATCTATTCTTAATACATTTGAAAGGTTCGAATGCCGTCAGATAATTTCCAGCCTTGTACAACTTAAGGTTTTACTCTAAGGCTCTACATCAGCTACGCCCCCCTTGAGTAAAAGGGAACACTTAGTTTTAAAATAACTAAGCCCTTTTACTCTTGGCATCCGAATCTATCTATTCCTACCCCTACCTAGCCTAATATTAAAATTACCTAACCCCTGGAGAATCTACTTGTGTGGTCTGGCCTTTGCAAAGGCAGGCTCAACTCTGGCAAAGCGAATCTTACGACATCACAAGAGTCCATGAATGCATTAATGTGTGCCCATGAGCACACAAACTAACGCTAGGCCAGTTTGAACCCCACTGCACCAAAACCCGGGGCAAAGGGTGCAGCCAGCCTCCGAAAACAAACAATGATATGAAAGTTCATATCGACCCTGATGGGGTTGACTGCAAAGAAGGCTGAACATCAATATCCTATCGTAAAAACGTTTCATGCCCATACTCCAGATATGAAACCACAATATGGGTACCAAGATATGGGTACCATATCCTCAGTTAGACCAATTGTGTCAACCTGACATACTTTGCAAGGCTACGCTCTGTTAGCAAAGTAGGCCTCAACTCAGGACGAGTGTGATAAAATGCTCTGGAGCACGATCATGCTAAACCCTAGCACTAGAGAAATCTCAAGACGAAGTGTCGCTCCCTCTGACGCTTTGACGCGGCGAGGTGTGTCTCCCACACGCTCATCCGGCAGCGTCTCATTCATTTTTGATCACCATATGCAATAAACACAAAGAGATATGCATCAATAAACTATATCTTAAAACAAAGCTAAAATAATGAAAAAATGTTGTTTACATCTGTTTGACATGACAGACATGTCAACAAGTGGCAAATATGTCTAAAACTGACAAGTAATTATCAACATAAAAAAGAAAAGTCTTTAACCTATTTAGTTGTAAAAAGTTTTTGTTCGCTACTACTTATCTCAAAAATTATGCAGCGACATGATATTAAAACTATTTGGAGTCGTAATTATATAATTCTAAAAAGTGAAAACTCCCATCTATCTAAAATGTATCTAAACCTCTTTTTATTTGATTTTGTAAACCCATACTGTAAAAAAGCAAATTTATTTTCAAAAAGTTTACGAGTTTTCCTATGACCTCTTTTGTCCATACCTTTGGAAGCAAACTTTTTCATTTTAATTCTTCTGACATACAAAGTCATTTTCTGAAAACGTCTAAATCTGAAATTGTCATTATTTTTACATGTCACAGAGCCGTTCAAGAAAATTTTATTTCTATGTTTATTTTTCTTTTTAGCATTACAAACATGTTTAACTTTAGCTTTAACCATTCGCCGATGTATGAACAAGTTACGATAAGTGTTTGTAACCACCATCGCTGAAGAACCAACAAGATGCTCACTCTCCTCCGCCTCTATCTTTGAAAACTCTAACGTTGAAGATTCAATAAATGGTTCATTTTCCTTCATCTGCACCATTTCGCTTCTCAATGTATGTGACTCCGCGTCAACCACAACCAACTCTTGGACACTTACATCCAATGAAATGGATACGAGACCATCTTCACGCATATCAAAATCATCCTTTAATACTATAGCAACATCCTCAGATGTTATGGATGAGCGCCCAACTTCATCAACACGATCAACAGCGATGTTATTTTTATTGAATTCCACATCGTGATCATGGTAAAATTCATTATTATGCTCTGAAACAGAATCATGATCATTAATAACAGGACTGGACCGACCGGATTCGTCCAGTTCTTCCTCGTGTTCTGACTCGAACACTTCCGTCTCCTCATCAACATCACAGCTGTCTAGGCAGCTTTGCGCGTCAGCGCCAACAACATCATCAACGTCGTCATCAACGCTGCTAACATCATCATCATCATCACTGCTCACAAGGCAGCTTGGCTCCATATCTAGCACCTTCTCTTTTGTTGCGCTAGAAATTACAACAGCATCAACACAAACATTTACAGAACTCTCCTGTCTGTCAACCTCAGACAGTTCTTGTGCTGCGCCAGGTGAGGAAACATCCTCCACAGCAACATTTACTACATTTTCCAACACAAATGGAGCACACATTCTTTTGTGAACTCTGCACGGGAACTCTTTCCTCAGTGCATCACACATCGATTCATAACTGATCTCTTGATCATTATACATTATTGTCGAATGATAAATACGGGCTGGACCTTGCATAAATGCGCCCATAATCAGAGCCCAATTGCTCTTAATCCACTTCTTATCAATGGCTAACACTTGAAATTCGGCTAAGAAATCCTCAAAGCATACGCCGTTGTAGGCGGAATAAATAATCATGCTCTCCATGGTAACCATAATGACAAAACTATAAAAACCACTTAGCTTTAAATATCCAGGCGTTGTTTCATTCGCCTGCTTTAATAACTTCACATCGTATATACGACTTGGGCGTCGTTTTTATTATATTGTGCACCACCAACAGGATGCAACTCGTAGAAATAGTTTTCCTTTATATCATCGAAAAAAGTTAACAATCAATAGTAACAAATAGTAGTAGTAGTATCAATAGTTTTCTTTTCTATCATTTACTTGTTCGTGCAGATATTACAAGGTTCTGCACACACCAATATAAGAACAAACAAACGAGCGGGATCGTACCGCGTCTTCTAGTGGATACCCGGCGCCTCCACCAAAATGTAGAGAATGGAAGATCCTCTACTGAGGGGGCTCAGTGGTAGAGCGTGTAATGTGTGTATAGGACTTCTATACTATGAAGAGAAACACGGATAGACACACATGTATTATATTTTCACTTGGTTATAACGAATACATCAGTTTAGCTTCACCGCCGGACGTCCAGTCTAGAATATATAAAATCCTAATCTATTCTTAATACATTTGAAAGGTTCGAATGCCGTCAGATAATTTCCAGCCTTGTACAACTTAAGGTTTTACTCTAAGGCTCTACAGTACCTACATACAACAGTTCATTGCATACAGAGCCGCAACGACCGTACAAGTATACGACCGCGTTCTATTTAAAAATGTAGCAACGTCGCGTCAGAGGAGGGCGCTGACTGAACCACCTCATTGATACTTCTGGTAACACAACGCCATCTATCCTTTCATGAGCAAACTAGGCACCACTTTGCCCTGATTGGGGAATAGCACAAATGTATATAGCTAAGGAATAAAGGCGTTGACACTAGAGTCCTATATCTTGTATGTAATAAGTACCAGAACACATAATAGATGGCGCTATCCCAAATCATATTTGATAGCAAACATTATACCTGATCACCGAAGGGTCAGGAACCTCGATGTTTATCCATAGCACATACATATTTCGCTTTATTTTGGTACCTTAGGGGTGAGTTTATTGCCATGCCATACCCGGGTAGGGCAAAAAGCCGCGCTACTATCTACTAAAAGATTCCATTTAAAAACCCTACTATAGGGACCTATCTGATATTTGGCCCGACCTAGTATTGTATATTACGGCTCCTAGCAATGCTAGGCATATTTATAAATCATTATCAAGGTTGTGCTCAAACCTTTTTTTGGACCTTTTTTTTGGGTGGGAAATCATCAAATGCTTTGTGTGGACCGAAAGGCAGTGTCAGACTTTTACTGACTAAAACCCATCCATGTTCCTTCCTTTATGTTCCTTGGTAACGGGAACCCCTCCGGACAATCCCGCTTATCTGTGCTCACACCTGAGTCAAACAATCTTCGAAATAATGATGGCCAACACACTTGATACACACCAGTTTTGCCTTTTGATTCAAGCTAAATTTTTTTGATCTTGGTTTGCCCACTATCTATAACGGTCAACAGTCCCTAGGTATTGTAAGACACCACGATATTTTCTAGGTATATCTGCTGAAAGCCCCCATATCGCCACAATACTACGAAGGCTGGCTGTGTGGAGGGGCTTTAGTTTCTGAAGAGTACATTGTGACGTCAGCAGCGTGCGTAACGGACGTCTTGCATCTATATGCCATAGCTGGATACAATAAATACATAAGTGACACTGAAATTTATACCGATCCATGTACCAGAGATAAGAAAAAGAAAATTGTCTTTACATGCATACCTAAGAGTAAGTTCTTACTTCTTATTTTTGGCAGACCTTTTTTTTTATAAGGTTCGGAAATCATCAAATGACTCCTCCCGCTCTGGGTGGGGAGTGTCAGAATTTTACTGACTAAAACCCGTCCATGTTCCTTCCTTAGCCCTTTAAGTTCCGGGGTAGTGGTAACCCTTTCGGATAATCCCGAGACGTTTAACCTATAAAAAAAAAGTAATAAACTGCATTTTTTTTTACTTTGACTTTTTGTTGGTTATTGTCTTAAGCCCAAGTTTATTAAGCGGGATTGTCCGGAAGGGTTACCGCTACCCCGGAACATAAAGGGCTAAGGAAGGAACATGGATGGGTTTTAGTCAGTAAGAGTCTGACACTCCCTTCCACTCCACCCAGAGCGGGAGCAGTCATTGGATGATTTCCCAGCCTTAAAAAAAAAAAAAAGCCCAAGTTTATGCACCACAGGCAAAGGCGAAAGCTGCACAGAAAACTTAAAAACAAACTTTAACCTACTTTTTATTTTACTACTTTTATGTGTACATTTTATATCGGTAAATGGTTCATTATTCTATATTCATGTTAGAATATTCTTTATACTTATTTTTAGGGTTCCGTGCATAAAGGGTGAAACGGGACCCTATTCTATTACGGGTCTCGTCTGTCGGTTCGTCTGTCATCAGGCTTTATTTCATGAACCATGATACATTAGACATTTGAAATTGTCACATAGTTATGATGAATTTCTGTTGCCGCTATAACTACAAATACTAAAAAACATAATAAAATACCTATTTAAGTGGGGCTCCCATACAACAGACATGTTATTTTTTGCCGTTTTTATAGATAATGGTACGGAACCCTTCGTACGCGAGTCCGACTCGCACTTGACGGTTTTTTTACTATCGTCGTTTTTATACTTTGACTAACTTTATTTTTGTTAATAACCTACAAAAAAATAACAATGTATTATAAGTTTGTGTTTTTTTTTTCTTCAAACCAATGTTTGTGTATTTTTAAATGATTACAGAATACGAACTGGTATACACAAAGGTAGAAAAATGGTCTTATATAGACATAGCCATGGCGAAAGTTGAAACGCCTTACAATTTCAACGACAATTCTTATGCGCAGTTCTGCTCTTACACGCCTGCTCCAATAGAAATTAATTACGATCAGAAATATCAGGAGCCTGGAATAGATGCTATTGTCTTAGGATGGGGTCACAGCGCTATGTATCGAGAGGTATGATTTTTTTGTTGTGTTTCAAAGCTATGTGCTCGATGGGATTTTCTTTCGGCAAATGTGACGAACTACGAGTACCATACAAACTTTCATCCAATATCCAAGATCAAAACTTAATATATAAATTCAAACTATGCAAAAAAAAAAATCTTTCCGGGGATAATTTTTTTAAAATCCTTACCAGAAGGCCATGGGCAGCATAAAAATGTCAGTCTGTCAGCTAGATTATTAAAAAATAGTGGACACAATTTTTTTCTTTTTTTAAGTAATCCAAAGATTACGCTGATGCATTGAGTTGAAATGTGGCATGACGTCACGAGTATGTAGTTTTTATACGTACCTACTTGTGACATAGCGAGCCCCCACTTCTCGAATTTAATGCTTTTTATCTCAGTATTTTTTTGCTAATATTATTATGTTAAAGTAAAAAATACGTGTGTAATATTTTTTTTGTTATCTGACTGACAGTCTAAATATAATTTCAATTTTTTTACACTGTCGTCATCCCTATTATCGTTTAATTTCACAACTTTCTTATTTCTAGGAGAAGGATCTTACAAACTACAATCAGCGGATGTTAAATTATGCTTCGACATTGTTGGAAGACAAGGAAATATGTAAAAGAGAATATGCAATGTATGAGGGTATGGGTCGAGTCATAGATGACTATATGATTTGTTCTAACTTAAAGGGTAATTTGGACGATTTAGGAATGGCAATAGTTGCGGCTGCACCTACCGCGCAAGGGTGTAACGTTCCGCTACGTGGAGAGCCTATCGTAAGTCAAAGTCAGAGTCAAAGTCAAATCATTTATTTCAAATAAGCACAAGAAAGACACTTTTGAACGTCAAAGTACAAGACAGTCATTGTTTGTTTTACTTTAGCGATATTTTGTAAAAGATAGGCCATTATAAAACATCGATAAAGTAAATCAAACTGTGGGAGAAAATAATAAAGTCAAAGTCAAATTATTTGTTTCAAATAGTGTGCCTATTTGAAATAAATGATTTGACTTTGACTTTCCATACGAAACTACCTTCTGGAAGGGGCGACTAGAATCAATTCTATTTCTTGTTCATTTTGACGTTAAAAAGTGCCTTTCTTGTGCCTTTTTGAAATAAATTATTTGACTTTGACTTTATTTAGATGTTTCTTTTTGTGTACTTATTTAAAAAAAAAATAATGTAACAGATGAGTGCAAAAACTAAGGCCGCTTTCTCATTACGACGTTAGCAGCACGACAGTAGCGCGGCAGAAGCACGTGTCTTCACCACAGAGGCCTGTTAGACTCTTTGAACAAAATTATTATTAATATTCTTAAGGATAAAAATTTGAAATTCGCACAAAGCGTCTAACGGGCCTCTGCGGTAAAGGCTTCTGCCGCGCTACTGTCGCGCTGCTAACGTCCTAATGTGAAAGTGCCCTAATAAACGACATAGTAAAATCTGTTTTCTAGTGTGACAACCCTGACGGTCCAGACGACCAGATAGCTTTAGTAGAAAATTCAAGGAAAGATATAAAACCAAAAAACTTTTCAACAAATGGTGCAGATCATAAATCGCTTAATTCATCCCTAATTAATAAAATGAACAAAACTGTTATAAATTCAAGAAGATCTAATACTAGAAGAAATGGAATTTGTCAGGTAAACTTTACGTAATGTTTTTTTTTCTATGGTCTTATACGGTTTTGTTTCTACACACACGTATCATAAACAAAAGAATCTCGTTAGGCGCGGGCCACAGAAGAGACGTAAGGCGAAAACAGGACGCAGTCGCGGCGTCCCTTACACGTATCTTCATACAAAATGTATGAACGCGATCTGGTTCAAAACATACAGAAAGGACAAGACTCGTCGTTTTCTATCCGTCCATCCGTCCTCGTCACACGTCTCTTGTATGTGGCCCGGTGTTTTAGGTAACAAAAAGTGTCCGTATTAATTGAGGACCCATGTCCCATATTTTAACGCGGGTACTACCAATATTGAGCAGTTTAAATTATCCGATTTTGTAGCTCCGAACTCGGAACTTGTAATGAAACTCTTCAAAAAGTTCAGGATTTTTGATGTCTTTCACATTAGGATTTTTTATATACCATGACTAAATTTTTTTTTGTGTGTGTAGGCACGGACAAAAAAAACTAAACTCCGAATTTTGAAACTACTGTACTTGTGAAGTTAGAGCCCTGACACTCATATCACAAGTTCAATCTTAGCTTGGATGTCAGAGGTGTAAAATCCGTGCTAAGTACAATTCTCAAAATACACACATCAAAAGTGTCTAGGGATCAACATATATTTTTGCAATAACTTTTCTCTTGATTGATATTAATTTAAATTTTCTTTAAGGATTCATCAAATAAAGTGTTTTCGTTTGTCACAGTAACGATAAACCAAGTCACCTTTGCATTAATAAAGAAATTTGCCATTTTCCTAATAAAGGGATTTTTGACATTTGAACCACTAACATTAAAGTTCGAAAAAAAGACTGAAATAACAGTTTTCTTTAAAATTTTATTGGGTAACTTAAACAATTAATAATCCGTGTTTCTACCGCGAACACTAACAACACAAGAACATCGGTTTGGCATACTCAAAATGAGTTCATCCAAATCACGCTGTGGAATGGCCGCCCATGTTCGTTGCAACAACAAAAAAAGGTCTTCTTGCAACTGGATACCCTCCATATTCGGCAGAGCTCTTCTCTGTAGCATATCCCATGCATGCTCAATCGGGTTCAAGTCTGGCGACTGCAGGCCAGGGCAGGACATTGATGTTAGCTGCGGCGAGAGTCTGTCTTACAACTCTTGCGGTGTGCGGTCGTGCATTATCATGCATTAACTGAAATAAGGGACCGATTTGCACTTGTAGAGGAACGATGACGTCAGATACAATCGTCTCAGCATAAATTTGAGCGTTGAGGTTGCCTCTGATCCAAATCAACTCAGTTCTTCCGCCGATCCAAATACCCGCCCATACCATGATGGTTCCACCACTATAAGGATGGACTTCCTGGCAGGATTTTAATCGCTGTTGGCGTCCAGGGGTTCTCCAGTGTCGTATACGTCTTGTATCCGGTCTCATACCAAAACGAGACTCATCAGAAAAGCACACGAAACGCCATTGTTCTTCTGCCCAATTTCTGTGTTCAAGAGCCCATTGATATCGAATCCTACGATTGTGCATTGCTATAGGTGGTACCCGTAGCGGTCTTCGGGAATGAAGGTTCACTTCATGCAAGCGGTTTCTGACTGTTTGGTCGCTAATTAAGTTCCCTGAAGAGTGATGAAGCCTCACGGCTAACATCATGGCGGTTATTGTTGGAGCTCTTCGAGTTAAGATTTGTCCTGCCCTGGCCTGCTCAGTCGCCAGACTTGAACCCGATTGAGCATGCATGGGATATGCTACAGAGAAGAGCTCTGCCGAATATGGAGGGTATCCAGTTGCAAGAAGACCTTTTTTTGTTGTTGCAACGAACATGGGCGGCCATTCCACAGCGTGATTTGGATGAACTCATTTTGAGTATGCCAAACCGATGTTCTTGTGTTGTTAGTGTTCGCGGTAGAAACACGGATTATTAATTGTTTAAGTTACCCAATAAAATTTTAAAGAAAACTGTTATTTCAGTCTTTTTTTCGAACTTTAATGTTAGTGGTTCAAATGTCAAAAATCCCTTTATTAGGAAAATGGCAAATTTCTTTATTAATGCAAAGGTGACTTGGTTTATCGTTACTGTGACAAACGAAAACACTTTATTTGATGAATCCTTAAAGAAAATTTAAATTAATATCAATCAAGAGAAAAGTTATTGCAAAAATATATGTTGATCCCTAGACACTTTTGATGTGTGTATTATATTCCGTTATAGCCTAGAGTTAAGACACTGGAATTGTAAGCTAGAAAATCAAGATTATTATTATTATTATAAACATTAATTTACAAGTTACATAAACTTGGACTGTTAGTAACAACCTACTCACAAAAAAAAACAAAGAAAAAAATTCATATATTACATTTTTTTTTTCAGAATGATCACGGCGGTCCGCTCGTCACTTGGATTGGAGCTCACGAAAAGCTCATAGGCGTTGCTGCTGCTTTTAAAATGACTGAAAATCGAGAGTGCATTGGGCCATACTTGTTTACGAGCACACAGTGTAACGGAGCCTTCCTAGATTGTATATTAAGGGGAGGGGATCCTTCACCCGGGAGGTAAGTAGTGTTGATCCATGTACTGGTTTGGCTTTTTAATGGTAGCATTTTTGTTAATATTCAACAGTTATTTAGTTTTAAAGGTTACTCGGTACAAGTAACAAGCAGATGATTCCATATTTTTGCTCGCGAGTGTATAAGTGCACCTCTGTCTAACCCTTCGGGGAACAAGGCGTTGTACAATCATGGACTATAATTGTTGAGCCACTTGCCACTGTTCGTATTTTAGTCGAGTAATGCAAATCGGGTTAAGTCGGTTATACTCATACATCCAGACATGGAAAGTCATAATGTTTGCGGGTCTAGCAACCGTAACCTAGCGACAATTGTTTTAGCGTAGCCATGGTAACTTTAGCATAGAGTGATAGCGATAGCACTGCCTTCCGCTCCACCCTGGGTGGGAGGAACCATTTGATGATTTCCCACACTCAAAAAAAGAGCATACGGTGTAATAATAATATGATTGTTCTTTGACATCGATATGTCAACTGTCACGGATAGATTTAAGAAACAAACTGTTTTGCATTGTTGCATTGATTGATTGCATTTATTATCGTCACTTGAAACATGTTTAAAAAAATCTGTTTTTTTTTTGCGTAAAGCTGATATGCATCGTTGTCTAAACATGAATTAATAAGGAAACAGTTTTTATTAACTCCTAATTAAGTAAAAACACTAACAGTAGATGTTGTACTCCAAAAAAATTTTTTTTATTCTTTCGTTTGTAGAGTATCGCTAGCTAATTTAATTTAACCCATACAAAGTTAAATCTGTGATTAATAATATTTATTCATTTACTTCAAACAGACGTGGATACTGCAGTGATATTCTTAAAGAACAGGGATTGACAGTAGTTGAGACACACATTTCATGGAAAGACCATCCTGATGGGTAAGTTCATTTACAAACTTTGCCTATAATGAGACAATGTTTACGCGCTCCACTACTAGATGGCGTTGCTAGTCTCATTTGTAGCACTAATCGTTATTGCGAGTGAAATATTTTTATTGGTACGTGCGCTTGCTAGCGCTTCAAGTTGTACTAAACAGTCAAAATTCTCCAAATTATTTTAAACCTTAAATCTTTGAATTTTACGTTTAAAATCGATTGAGAAAATTTGACAGTTTGTGGTAACTTGATGTGCTGGCGGCTGTTTATTGTTTTTTTTTAATTTAGTCCTGAATACACCGTTACTTGCTATCCATGAATTTTGTGAATCACTCCTCAGAAAATTAAAATTTCGGTAAAATCAGGCAAACGAACACATAATCTAAATTTGAGAATATTGTGTTGCAGACCTGCATATAATGAAAAAAATGGAAGTACACCCGTTTCTGCTGCAAACGAAGACACTAATAATATAACAGTGAAACAAAAGACTTCCGAAGAAGAAAGAAACAAAACACATCAAGAACACAACACTACAAAAATAGTTAATACCAATAGTACTAACACAAATAACATCACAACTACATATTTCACTATAGGTACAACCTTAACAAAAACTACTAAAGCTGCAAATGTAAGTAATAGTACACCCGTGAATATAATAAATATTAATCCAGCAAATTTCAAAGAACATGCTCCTGTAGTTTTAACGAGTGGCAGTTCAACAAATCTAAATAACAATTCATTTACAACTTCAAGAAATATTGACGCTAAAAGCACAAAAGCCACATTTACAAACTATCAAACAAATGATTACTCTTTGGTGAGTACAATTAAAAACACAATAACAACAATTTTAATGAAAAATGCAACTACAAACCACACAACCACAAATCTGAGAAATACTTCAACAACAAACGCATAAATAAAATTTTCAAATATGCATCTATTAAAACATAACCTCAACAATAATTAACCTAGTTGAAACTACATCAAAGAATGAAGCAAATTGTAATTAGATTAAGCAAGAAATCAAGTCAATACAACAGCGAATTAAACGAATAAAATAGGCGTTTGCCTGACGTGCCGTGTAAACGCAACGGGCGCTGCTCTTTCAACGAAAAAACACGCCATTGATGCGCAGACGATGCACGCCATGGGCGTAGATATATATAAAAGAACAACTGCTTAAAAAGAAAGAATAACATTTATTTGACAACTGTTGAAGGACATAATACAAAAAAAATAAGTGAAATGTTTTAAATACAACAGTGTGTGCCTGTGTGTGCCTCAAGGGTGCGCCAAAAATATTAATTGCAGTGAATGCGACACAGTTGCTGTCTAATTCTGGATATAGCAAGTGATAAATCACGAACTAATCAAACCTAAACAAACTCCTCAACGACTTCATCATCGTCATCATTCAATCGAACGTGGATGTCGTTCGATTGAATGATGACGATGATGAAGTACTGGAGTTTCCACAAGTGTCGCCACATCAATCAGTCCTATGCTACTTGTATCCAGCAGATTTTCATAATCTTAACAATTCGCTGCATCTTTTATGCCTACCAACCCTGCTCCTTTGGGATCATTGGGCATCAGTTTTGTGTTACGTTTCTAAACGACTTGCCGCAAGCGTCTATGATTACATAAAGTATTTTTGTAAGTAGGAAAGACACTTATTGTTTTATTTCTGGAAACGTTTGTATTTCCCTTTTAAACAAATATTATGGTTATTTTTCTATTCTTAGTTTCTCTTTTTGCGTCACTTCTTATTTTTATCGACTGTAAGGCTTCTTTCATCGACAATGACATATTTTTAAATGTCTAGCTTGTGTAATAAAAACTTATTTCTGTTTCTAACACGACTCATTTGTAAGATTTCCTATATTTATCTATACTAGGTATATTATTATATGTTATTCATATTATTATAAAATGCGAGAGTTTGGATGGATGTTCTTAACTCAATCATGCCAAAACGGCTGAACGGATCTGGATGAAATTTGGCACACAGATAGATTACCGGAAGAGCATACAGGCTACTTTTTATCTTGGAAAAATGTAGGGTTGCCGCGGGATAATTTCCTGGCAAATGGAAATTCGCTAGCAACAGCTAGTATTTAATAAAGCTAAATTAAAGGCTCATGGGCAGCATAAAAACTTTCACAGCGGGTTCTAGTTTCTAACCACACGACAAAGAAAGAAAGATTTGCTATAGGAAAAGAATCTTGGATTTCATTTTTCTCCTTTGGGACGGAATTAGCCGTATTGATCTGTGTTGTATTGACTGCTTCGTTGGTCGAGTGGTGCGATTTCTGAGCGTTTTGCTAAACGAAAAATGCTAACGAAAATTGCTAAAGAAACCTAAAAACTAAGTAGCCAATTAACTGCAACCGACTTAGATGCAGCGCTCACTAGCCACTGCTGCTGCTCGCGCGCGGTTGGTCGCTCTTCTATCCTTCGCGGTTGGTCCGGGCCGCTAGCTTAGTTGCTGCGACTAACTATAAGAAAACATCAGTTAGTTTAAGAGAGGCACATTTATTCAAAACTATCGAACATCTTTACAAGCAAAAAATATTCCTGGAGATACATTTTTGAAAAACGAACATCATAAGTATGTCAGCATTTTTTTAAAGAAATTATCTATGGTTATATTAATAATAGGATTGGTAGGAGTTATTGATAGTCTTCAAGATAATATTATAAATAATCCAAAAACAAATGAAAACCGTAAGATAAAGTGAGGGTTTATTAACTAGTGATACAATGCGTAATGACCACCACATTTCACTTAGAAAGGAAACAAAAAAAAATCCCAATCAAAATTTGGATAAGTGCAAATCGAAATTTTGATTGAAATTCGAAAGATCAAAGCAGCGTCCCCTTTAAGTTTCTGATTGTTTTCTATCAACAATTAATGGTCCTGTCGAAAACTTATAATTCTGCCGTCATCGTCAGTACTAAGTTAATATCAGATAAGCTATTTAAGATGCCTGGCAAACTTATTACAGGCCTTCATAAACTCTATAGTAAAATTGATTGAAGATCGATGCCACGTTATCTCCCGAAAATTGGGCCAGAAAAATGATAGGACACGATTCTTTTGTATATATTTTGACGTCTGGCAATAAATGGAATAGTTTTTTACTGATTCTATTAAGGTTTTTATAGGTTGACTTAGAATCTTGTCATAATTTTAATAATAGATGAAAATGGCCACCTCAACGATATACCTGAACGATAGGTAGAATAAACTACGTTAAAATGGCCGCCTTTCCCAAATTCAATACATTTGAAAGCATACAAAAACGCCACCAAAACTCTCAACGCGTGTTGCTGCTACTGAAGACGAATACTTACAACTACATACAAACTCTTTCGTAAGGATGTGACTACAAACATTGAAACAGTAATTTGGAGGGGGCTTGCCATATTATCGTAGTTTATCTGTAATACACATTAGCTATCGATCAATTGGCAACAAACGAGTGCGACATACTTAACCTTTTGAGCGCCATTGTCACATATACGTGACAAGCAAGCGCATGCCCTGTACGCCAACGACGCAAATATGCGACAGTGGCAACAACACTATAACACGAAATAAACATTAAATAGTGTCATGAAACAAATTAAAAGACACCATGGATATTGGTAAATTCATGATAACAAGAAGAAATAAATTTGTAGCTTGGCGTGGGGGGCACGCGCGTGCGTGTATGTTAAAAATTGGTTAAAAATTGATCAACGCTTTCGTAAAGTTTTTATCCCTTCATTATTTTGGAGGAACAAAAATAAACGAAACAAAGGACCATGCAAAAGATTGTATGGGCGCTGTCCCAACCCACCAACAGACATGGCACTTGTTTCAATATTATTATGAAGTCTCATAAAAACACAAATAACAATTTTTAGTCCGTAAATATATATGCGGTAATTAAAAAAAAAGTTTTTACTTTAAAAAAGGGATGTTTTTTTTTTAATAACCTTGTTTTAGACATTTTACCATAGACAATTGTTTAACTAAACACTTTAGGTTTGAATAACTCCGAAGAAGATATTGTATTGTATGTTTTCAATTAACTGTACCAAAAAGTGTGTACAAAAATTATTTTTTTGCGCGATACCCCCATGACTTACGGCGATGTCGTTATAATAAAAAATGATCATGATGCCAAGATGAATTATTTGAAATAAGTTTGAAATCTGTTGGTGGTATGGGACGACTTTTTGCATGGTCCTTTATTTGTCAATTGCATTCACAAAGTCGGGTACCGTGTGAGTTGTCAGAACAAACAGTGTGGAAAGTTCGGTACCCCGGGGGGTCCACTAATTGGACTGGAACCACCTACGTAACTTTTAACGACATTGATACAAAAAAAATACAAAAATATTTCCTCGTTAACCTGTGTTTTACTTCGGATAAATGAATTACTTTGTATATTTTGTTTGATCGTGCGAAGTTGTTTGTACTACTATTGTACGGTTTAGCTTTGGCTATCAACAATGTTATTAGAACGATACCAACGTGTCTTGCGGTAGAAGATTAGTGATGGAAATCACAGCGGGCCCTCAGAATAGTTTTTATTTTAAAAATAATCGCAGCATTATGCTGAGACAGAAGCCTTTTTGGCCTCGCCACTTTTTAGAATTCCGTACCAAAACGGTAAAAAGGAACCCTTATGGTGCGAGTCAGTCTGTCTGTCTGTCCGCCTGTCTAGATATCTCAAGAAAGAATTTTGGAATAGTTTTAGCTGACGATTGCCCAACTATTTTGCAAATAAAAACAAAGTAAAAATATATTTTTTTGCAACAGAGATTGAATGGGGTTCTTAAAAATTCGAAGTTGGTTTGTTAGGGCATGTGGGGTATCATATGAAAGAGCGTTTTTTAGGTCGTATAATTTTCGACTAATGATTTAAAAAATCCGGCTAAGTGCGAGTCGGACTCGCGCACCGAGGGTTCCGTACAAACCGTAGGTATATAATTAAAAGTTCACCCATCACGACAATCGATTCATAGTTATGGTATTTTTATATTTTGAAAAAAAAAGTTTTTTTGTTTATTGTATGATGTAACTAAAAATTTACGGTTTTCGCAATTTTTCCTTTATCTGTACTATAAGACGTCACGTTCACGGAAAGTACCCTGTAGGTTTTGATTCCCGTGAGAGTTTCAAAAATTTGCGGAAATTAGCGGCATAAACGGCTGTATCTTTTGATTGCTTTGGCTTAGATGTTTGATTTTATCAGAGCTCCAAGGGACAGTAGACCTGAGTATTAGATATAATTATCAGTTTGATACCTCCACGCGTTCCTGAGAAAAACGGTCTTGACAGACGGACGGACGGACAACAAAGTGATCCTATAAGGGTTCCGTTTTTTCCTTTTGAGGTACGGAACCCTAAAAAAACCGGACGGTATTTATTTGCCTTATATCCAAAGTTTGCATAAAGAAAAATCTGAAACATTTTCTGTTTAATACAAGTTTATGTAAGGAATACAGGAAAAATAAAACAATGTACCTAACCAACACACCTTTTCATAAATCATCAACGATAGTAGGGAACCCACGGTGTGCGAATCCGACTCACTCTTTACCGGTTTTTTATAAACTAAATTTTTACACGCTTTGTGTATATGGAAAATTTTGATAGTGCTGCTTCCAGCAGCTAGCTTCTCCGTGCTCCGCGTTGAACACATAAAAATCCAAATAAAATCCATCAAACTTTGTTTAGATACTGGAACTGACTTTACCTTCGAGCCTATCGGTAACGACGCCTCGATAAAAATATACATAATCTGATAAAGTTGAGATTGAAAACAAATTCAATAAAGAACATGATAACCCGGATGCGTATTTTTACTGAACGAAGCTTAGCCGAAGTTTAACTATGGTTTAAAGCTTTTGCTAAATACTTAAGTATCGAATGGTATATTCGGCCGCGATAAATCGTTTATGAGGTATTTTTTTTCATCCCTTTAACTCTTTTGTGAAGTTTTGTGACCTCGTCACAAATTAAGTGCTGTTTTGTTTGAACTTAGAAATTTCTGGATCGTTCATTAGGAATCAACACAAGTCATAAAGCACGTTCAATGATTGCACTTCAATAATGGCACCCAAGAATTTATACGCGTGTAGTATCCATTACATGGCATACCATATTTTAATGCAAGTTTTGTCTTTCAATAGAATTGCAAACAGGTTTAGGCTCAAATTACATTGACATGCATCGGAATGGAAGCGTTTTTTGTAGAAAACATAATGCACTTTATGTCAATTGTGTAACATACAAATTTCTTCGGAAAACGCTCGTATTTAGTATAAAACTCCAGTTTCACGTCAGTTTTTCTATGAATTACAAACTGACAACCTCAAACCGGAGTTTAAATTGTGAATTTTGTATTAAGAACTTTACCGTGTTCATAATAAAAGTCAAAATACAATAATGGCTCGAAGGTTTAGGCCCGGATTAAAATAACAACTCGTTTTGTAACATAGCGGTTTATATCTAAAAAAAAAATTTTATCTATGTTAAAGCACCTTTTTTTTCAGAGTGTGAAAGCATCAAATGACTGCTCCCGCTCTGGGTGGAGCGGAAGGGACTGTCAGACTTTTACTGACTTAAGCGGGATTGTCCGAAAGGGTTACCGCTACCCCGGAACATAAAGGGCTACGGAAGGAACATGGATGGGTTTTAGTCAGTAAGAGTCTGACACTCCCTTCCACTCCACCCAGAGCGGGAGCAGTCATTGGATGATTTCCCAGCCTTAAAAAAAAAAAAAGACTTTTACTGACTAAAATCCATCTATGTTCCTTCCTTCTCTTTATGTTCCGGGGTAAGTGGTAACCCTTTCGGACAATCCCGCTTAATGTTAAAGTACCTTACAATAATATTATTTTAACGAAATGCTACTACAATTTTAAATTGGATTTGTGTCCAGGCACAAACATAGCAGCCCCCGTTAGTCTCACTGTTTGTGTATCGGTGTGTACCTTACTCGGCACTGATTGGACGTGTTTGTTGCAAACGTTCAATATGTAACGTAAATAGTTTAATTAATTAATTAACCAGGTATGGCTGGAGCATCTACTTTAAGAATATATTGTTGTACGAATAACAATGTCAAATCTAATTCCGAAACTTATGTTACTCGATTTATTCGCAAACAAAATTTTAAGCCTCATTGAAGTTAGAATGTACAGACGCCAGCACATCAAGCTATCCCTAACTGTCAAATTGTCTCAATTAAAAATGAACTTTATGTCTTTGCAATAAAGTTGAAATACTATCAAAGAAATTTGACAGATTGTGGTAACTTGATGTGCTGGCCTCTGTACCTAACAGTTTGCTTTCTCGTTTTACTGTGTATTATTAAAATATAATGTAACACTTAAACTAAAAAGAATAAAGATACTATGTAGAAGTATTTAAAAGTATTAATTAACTAAAAAATGGCGTCGAAAAATTTCTCCGAATCGCTGTCGACTGGTGATGTCCCACGAGACTGGCGGCATTGCCACGTTGTATGGCAATGTTAAGCCATATTTATATACATATATCCTAAAATGGATCCATAATAATACATATTATAACTTCGCTATACGTGTAGGTGAGTGCAAAAATATTTACAGAGCGGATTTACGTAATGCCAAAACATTTTCTGCAAATCCACTTTTGGTGGATATAGAGACAAAACATGGTAGATGCATTAACAAAACGAGGTGGCTAAGTATCATGTTCCTGATAATTTGTACGAAGCCCGAAAATCTGACAGTCAGTCTTTAAGGGGTATCCTATTACCCAGTTAATGGGTTGTGGAGGTCAAATGGGCAGTCGCTCCATGTAAAATACTGGTATTCAGCTGCATCCGGTTAGACTGGAAGCCGACCCCAACAAAGTTGGGAAAAGGCTAGGCAGATTTGTTGTCTCAAAAAGGTGAAACAAAACATAGCGAGGAAACCGGCATATCCTAGCACCAAAAAGTCAAAGGCATGTGACATCCACCAACCTGCACTGGGCCCTATCTTTCTCGAAGAGTATCTGAGTATTGGGAACATAATAAGCTGATTATGCTAATTTTCGAAGACATGTGACATCCGCCAACTGGCACTGGGCCCGCGTGATGGATGATAGCCCACTCCCTCTCAGAGAGGGGGCCTGTGTCTCAGCATAGGCAACATTATAGGCTATTTAATAATAATAATAATATCCTTGGACATTTCCCAAGCTAAGCAACCTAATGCTTGTGTTATGGTAACGAGATGGCTGATATATTTCTTACGTAATTTCTTCAACTCGAAATGTTATGAGAATATTTTAAAAGTATTTTACTCTGCAATAAAATGCATACTGTTATGATTTCAAAATAGGTTTAACCTGCATTCTAAAAGGTTTTATCTAAAAACCAATAAAAGCCTTTTAGCGTAACTTTTATTGCGGTAAGTTGTGTAGTCAAAACTCAGTATCTATGCCTTGGTTCAAAGCAAACTATACAATTGGCTAGGTTCAAAAACTATACCTTATACACGCCTGCAATCCCCAAAGGTTCGACTGAGGTGTACCAATAATACACCCACATTTTGCCAGTTAATTGAGCCCTCTGTAGTAGACGGCGAGCCTATTCCCATCAACCAGGTATAAATCCAAAATCCGGGCTGCTACTGCGAAATTCGAGATGGTAAAACCCAATAACACTCGACCTGGCAATATGTAGAACCCAGGACCTTATTCTCAGCAGTACCGGTTGTGACCACGAGACAGTCAACGAGGTCAGTATCTACAGCTTATTTGGAGGGAAGTTGCCTTCTTCTGTGAGACCGTGATGGTCCAGAAAGAGGCCGCCGAGCGGGATCATGAGAGCCCCGATTCCGCTCAGAGAAGAAAGCGTCGAGGAGGCAACTGCTTCATTTATCGTATTTCAAGGTTATATATTAGCTCTTCTACAATGTATATCGGTCAAAATTGGAATAAATTAAAATCATGCGATAGCGGTCGCGATGTCGAACTCCTTTCGGCATCGCGACCACGATCGCATGATTTTGTGGAGGGCGCGCGAGCGATCGTCGAGCTGCTGCGCTACCACGCCGCCTGCTCCCCACTCCTTGATGATGATACTAACAGGCCGAAATTTTGGAATCTCGGCGCTCAGATTGGAGGCTCTGATTGCCCACCGAGAAACTCTCGGTGGGCAATCAGAGTCGGGGTCCCGGATTGGTGTTTTAAGAGCTATCGGGGCCTCTTTCATGTGCTGATGGTGATTACCGAGGTGGTTTTAGTGAGGTTAGAATCCCACATTCCCTGTTCTGCTCCAAAAAATCCAGTCGCCTTTTAAAGGTTTCCCCACGATTGCAAAAAAGGAGGTATTTACAGCTTCTTTTACAAACTCAGCAAACACAAATTAAACGCCCCAGGTGCGCCGGGAACTATTAAAAAGGATTTTTCTCTAATTGGGGATGAACCGGTAGATTTATGAATGAATGCAAATTACGCAGACATGCTGACACGACATTTAAAATATGAGAACTTTTATGCTCGAGAGATAAATTCAAGGTTTTGTGCGGTTTACAATTTTGTGTTTTTTTTTTAATTTAAAAAAGGTTATTAACATAGCTTCAAGGATCTTTTGGTGTTCTAACGATGAAATTTTCTAAATATAGATACATATGCATGTATGTTTGTAGGAATTTTATCTTATTGTATGTTTAGGTATATTTAAATTAGTAGCTTTGTTAACTTTTTTGGCTAATTGGGCCTTTAAAAGGAGCTATAACGTATCAAAATTCGAAACGTGCTAACTAATCAAAATGACAAGTCATTTACAAAAAAAAAATGAATATAAGTAGTATATCAGCCATCTCGTTACCATAACACAAGCATTAGGTTGCTTAGCTTGGGACGATGTGGCGCTGTGTGAAATGTCCAAGGATATTATTATTATTTAATCAAAATAGGCTGAAAATTAACACTTTTTGAACGTCGAACTGTTCGATTAAGCCTAATTAACACGATGCAATACTGCTTGTGGCATACCATAGGTGAGGGAACAATAAAAGTTGTACAGTTTAAGCAATTGCTTTGTATGCCACGAGTAATGTGGTTGCCTATACATAAAAAAAGAAATTAGGATAACTTGTAGCGATAAATCGGATGTGGACTCTGTATGCGGATTCGCTGAAATAAATACGTTCATCTTGCATAGAATACGATACAGCGAAGTTTAAAAAAAAACTGAAAAACCAATGTGATTTGCTTACCCAACTATCCTATTATTTTGTTTTAAAACAAATAAGTTATTACGCAACCCACGTAAATCTCAATAAAGGTACCACATAAAAACAAGCGGAGCGAGTCTGAAAATAAAACGGGCAAAACGCAATCGAAAACGTTAGCGCAACGGTCATTCGCAAAAGGAAATAGAAACGTAACCGGAATGACTTCACTCACACGGTTGCGTGTTTGTTAGGGGACCTACTTACGGCCCATGTTTGACCTAGCCGTGGAATACTGAGCAAATGTAATTGTTCCTATTCATTGAAGAATTGTTTTTTTTTCAAACTATAAACTCAAACTACTCTGGGTCAAACTAGTTGCTAATTCCAAAGCGTTGTTAGGTATGGAGTAAAACTCCATGATGATTTCAATTATGTTGTTAGAAAATTTGTCATAATATCATTACTAAATTTTTTTTTTTTTTTCGGTATTGATATTGTTTTATGTTTACGATTTTAATCATTAATTTGTGTTAAGTATTTTTGAGTTGTTTTTATTATGTACGTAATTTGTTTTGATTTTATTTTAATTTTATTGTGGTTGAAATTAATTTAATTTCGAATATAAATTTGTGTTATGGACAATTTAAATTGGAAATAAAACTTTAATTACTGTAGAATGCTACCATATTTCATAGTGGCTAGAGACCATGACTGTGAGTCTAGTCATAGCGACCAGCGAATACAGCTGTGGATCATGAGGTCAATGACTTGAAAACCAAATCAGGCCAAGCAGGGTTGTAACGGATGCAAAAAAAAGGATTTTTAAAAGATCTAAAACAAAACCCTCAGGATCTTGTCACCAATGTGTAAATGTTAAGGAGTCTACACACCAAACCCGCCGACCCGCCGACACGGCTTGGTGTCGGCGACCCAAACCCGCCAACCCGCCAACATGTGTCATGAGGCTGTGTCGGTGAGTTAGTCGGCGGCAAGAAATCAGTACAACTTTTTTAGTTAGTGATTGCAAGCACGTCACTATCGCTGGAGTGTCGGCGGGCAACTGAGCGTGCGCGTACGCAAGTCGCCGGCCATGCCGCCGACTTGCACGCGCGGGTACGTGTCGCCGACATGATTCTTGAAGCAAAGTCGCCGACACCAAGCCTGTGGCTGTGTCGGCGGGTCGGCGGGTTTGGTGTGTAGACTCCTTGAACACGCGCGATATTGGTCCGCTGAGATAGTTCCTATCTTAGCTACGAGTAGCTAAGATAGGAACTTGCAAATACGCGTGAGACACTTCTTTTTTACAAGTCGTTACTGGTTGCATCAAGAATCCGCATCCGTAAAAGCATCGCATTAATTGATGCATGTGCAGATGTCTGAATTATTGCGAATATTCCGCATTTTCAAGTAAACAAACCCTGTTATATTAGTATGATACTGTTTACCATCAGATACTGATATTGCCGTTAGCAATTATGTTTGCCGACAGTTGTATTGGATGTGATCTCTCCCATTTGGGATGTGGCGGAGCGGACAGACAACTGGCGCGATCTCATGGCGGCCTGGAATCAGCGACTGTCGCAACCCAGCGCAGGGCACGCCACGATAGTGGCGGTAAGGCCCCTCTTTGAGGAGTGGCTAGAGAGGCGTTACGGCGCTCTCACCTACCGCCTGAGGTCCTCACCGAACATGGATGTTTCGGGAGGTTCCTGCACATCATCAGGCGGGAGGAAACGGCCGGGTGTCACCATTGCGAGGACCGCCCAGAGGACACGGTAGAGCACACGGTGCCAACCTGACCCGCTTGGGCGGAGCACCGCCGTGTCCTCGTAGAGGCGATCGGCGGCGGCGACCTCTCGCGCCTGGCCCTGGTGCAAGCCATGGTCCGGGGCGAGAGGGAGTGGGAGGCAGTCACCTCCTTCTGCGAAAAAGTCATGCTCGCGAAGGAGGTGGTGGGATGGGAGAGAGAAAGGTCCTCCCGTCCCAGCCGCCGCAGGAGACGCCCCGGGCGTTGGGAGCCACGTGACGACTCCCGGCCACCGTAGGCGCGGGCCTGCGGACGGTGAGTAATGGGTGACTCACCGTCCGATCAGCACCAGACCCGTGCCGGACGGCGCGTATATGTTCCACGCGCGCCTCAAAGAGATGTCAGCATATGAAGGGGCCTCTCAGGGCCAAGCCTGCCGGGTAAGTGGGATTGTCCGAAAGGGTTCCGCTACCCCGGAACATGAAGGGCTACGGAAGGAACATGGATGGGTTTTAGTTAGTAAGAGTCTGACACTCCCTTCCGCTCCACCCAGGGCGGAGCAGTCATTGGATGATTTCCCAGCCTTAAAAAAAAAAAGCGCAGGTTTGCAGTATCGATTTGGTTTTTCAACTCCTGGTGTTGAGGTGTGCATTGAGAAAACAACAGAGTGTATTTTAGTGCGTCTAAAACATAAACTGTTAAATTTTCAATTCTTGGCGCTAGCACTGCGTTGGAAATCTGGTGCGCGATAAATAATCGCCCGACGGAGGAAGGCTTATTTGCCTAGGATCAGGAAGTCAGTTTTGTGACTCACTCGTGCCCTGGGGAGCACATGCATAGTGTGGTATAACCTGGTTATGACCGTAATTAGTCCTGCGCTTGGTATCTCTGTCATATCGGATTGCCACGCCATTGGATTAAACCTAAGAACGAAGGAAAATAGAGGACATTATTTTATTCACATGAGTATTGATACCTCGATTCGTGGGTCTGGCAGGGGGCGAGTAGGTTAAGGTTCTTTACTAACACTAGGTATAAGTTTTTGTACTACTAACACACTGGATCCATGTTATCTGAAATAAACGTTTTATTATTATTATTTTGGTTCTCTATTTATAGGTAGGTATACCACTTTTGACAGCAGTTTTCGGTTACTTCAAACTTCAATAAAATCAAAATGATCTTACAGTCTCATAACTAAAATATATTAATAATTTCTAAAATTGGATTGCAAATTGATGAAAATATCGTTGAACATAATTATAAGGTGTTAAAAAATGAACTCTAAGAATTTTCTTGTGGGAGAAAATCGAAAAAAATCGGGGAATCGCGAAAAAAACATGAGCTGTTCCATACATTTTATTGATTTACGTGTGCATAAATGTATGGAACAGCTCATATTTTTTCAGTTAATTTTTAACACTTAATATACAAAAGTACCTATTATGTACAGACGAATACCATCTTCTACAAACATTTTAAGAAATATGTTAAAAACAAAAAGATTACAAAGTGTAAAATAACTTTAGTTTCAGTAGTCAGTGGTAACTGGCAAGTAATAAAACAAAAACAAAGACACCGACGTCCAAAGTTAAAGTTATTTTCAACGTTGTAGAGTTTTGTTTTTGGAATTCGATGTATTTTTGTTGTGAAAGTTTTTAATTTTATGAATTTTTAGTTGTGGTTCAAATACGTGTAAGTACCACTAGGTACTGTAAACTTACACAGAGGTTGTGGTTCGGGATTGTTAATCAAATTAGGAGTTTGTTAACTAATTAAATTAATAATAATATTTACATAATTCACAGGCTAGAATAGTCTTAAAACATTAATAATAAGTACTCTGCCCGCCTGCCTAGCCTTTTCCCAACTATGTTGGGGTCGGGTTCCAGTCTAACCGGATGCAGCTGAATATCAGTATTTTGTATGGAGCGACTGCCTATCTGACCTCCACAACCCAGTCTTTAACTGAGTAATACGATACCCACTGGCTGTTAGACTTTCAGGCTTCTGACTACCCGTAACGACTGTCAATGATCCATGAATGACTGCCGGGACCAAAGGCTTAACGTGCTTTCCGAGGCATGGGGTAGTCTCGATATGTAAAGATGGTCACTCATCCACGGACCAGTCCCGACAAGCACGGCATAACCAGATTCATCGATCCGTGCGGCTGTTACAAGTATATAAAAAGGGAGGGGTCATGTCATAGAGCTTAAAAAATTTCGTTTACATCGCTGTCAACCGAACAAGTGCCCAAAAGCATTTCCACGTTGAAAGGCAATGATTCTTTGACCAAAAAATAAGCCAGCCCTCTGGTCACGGGAAGAGTTGACAAACCGCATGGGAAAGTCTCAAAAAATAAAAAGAGGGCACTCTGATCCTATTCATGGCCCGAAACGGCTTGAAGATAAATTATAATATATTTTGTTTTTACATTTGATAATATTTTTTTCTTCTCAGCTGTGACAGCGAATTGTCTATTCGTTCAATAATCAACACTTCATTAATCGAGTTACCCTACGTGCACTGTTCATTATTAAGTAGTTCCATAGTTTATTTCCGAAGATATTTTTCAGATCTTTAATAAATATTAACAGGACAATCTCAAGTTCATATATAAAAAACAACGTACAAGCGAGACAGAACTTCCTCTTTTTTTGGAAGTCGATGTAAAACTGAATCTTACGCTTTAATCTGTTGAAGATCACGCTTCAGAAGCACAGCACAATCCAATAAAAGGACATGACGAATGAAAACCATTTTCATTTTCCATCTCGGAGTAACCCTCGTCAAATGTAGTACGGATCCAGACAGGTGTTGTGTTGGACCGTCAGGTCAATCCGTCTTGTGACACCAGATTTTTTAACATTCCTTTGGGAAAGGTCACCTAATACTTAATACGTTTAAGGGACGGGAAGGGACCTTGAAAATAAGTAAATAATGTTGACTGATTTTTCCGTCTCTATTTTTATGTATTTATTTCATTTTAAAGAAAGCTTAATAAAAAAACTTAAATATCATGCATAAGTTTGCTAATTACAAGCTTCCACATGTACACATCATGTGTGATGACGACACGGTTGGCGCAGTGGTTGAGCGATTGACTGCTGCGCACTATGTCGCGGGTTCGATTCCCGCACGGAACAAATACTTGTACGACCTGCAAGTAATTGTTACGAGTCTGGGTGTTTTTCTATCTATAATATGCATGTATTAAAAAAAATGTATATAAGTAGTATATCAGCCATCTCGTTACCATAACACAAGCATTAGGTTGCTTACCTCGGGACGATATGGCGCTGTGTAAAATGTCCAAGGATATTATTATTATTATCATCTAGGTACTTAATTACGAGAATGAGAATAGCTGAGCTGTTATGAGAATTAGCTTCTGCCAGCGGCTTCGCTTGCGTAGATGACGGAAATTATCCGACTGAAACGTATTCTACAATCATTAATCTGTCTCTGTGCCAAATTTTGTTCAGTAGTTATTACCGGAATAAAAAGTATTGTACAGACGCCAGCACATCAAGCTATCCCTAACTGTCAAATTTTCTCAATTAAAAATGAACCTTATGTCTTTGCAATAAAGTTGAAATACTATCAAAGAAATTTGACAGATTGTGGTAACTTGATGGGCTGGCCTCTATACTACTAATTATAAAGGCGAAAGTTTGTCAGTGAGTGTATGAGTTTGTATGTTTGTCCGTCCTTCACGCTCAAACAGCTGAACGGTTCCGGCAGCTTCTATGATCCTTACATACTTCTGTTTGCTTTGTTTATGTTCGTACATATTTTTTTTTTGAGGGTGGGAAATCATCAACTGACTTCTCCGCTCTGGGTGGAGCAGAAGGCAGTGTCAGACTCTTACTGACTAAAACCCATACATGTTCCGTATCGTATTGTCCAGTGACTGGGTTGTGAAGGTCAGTAGGCAGTTGCTTCATATAAAATACTATTGTTCAGCTGCATACGGTTAGACTGGAAGCCGACCTCAAAATACCCAACTATACAAAAGGCTAGGCAGATGATGATGTCGCCGTTGCAGCAAGATACTGTTTCATCAGTGTATTTACCATACAAACACTGTAATTTAATTCATAATTCATAACAAGCTTATACACAGGAGTACATATTATAGCCTCAAGCTTTATTCATGTAATATACGAAGACAAGATAGGTACATAGCAATATTCTCATGTATTTCCTTGTACAGGTAATCAATAAAAGTGATTGCCTGTCATGGCGAAGAACCTACAGAAGCTTATTTTATTGTATAGTGCTCATCATCATCATAATCAGGCAATAATGGTCCCACTGCTGGGACACGGTGAGAGGGAGTGGGCCATAATCCACCACGTGGTCCCAGTGCGGGTTGGTAGATGTCACATGTCTACGAATTTTTGGTTCTGGTTTGGTCTGGACATGCTGGTTTGCCCACGATGATTTGATCCTTCACCGTTTTGAAAGCAATGGTGATGAAATAATAGCTTCGTAAGGAGAGGAATGGGCAAGAAACTCCACGTACTATACCTTATACACTACTCTTATAAAATGTTTTCTAATATTTTGTATACATTGAAACAATTTTAAGACGATGTACTTACTATACTAAAAAAAAGTGAAAAAAATAACACATACAAACATGACAGTGACAGGTAAATTATTTGCGATAGGTAGACGGTGCTCACATATTTACAAATATTTTTTAATTATTGAAATAAAATTTCAACAACGTTAACTTCTGAAAATAGCTTTCAATATAGTTTACCTAGAACTCAGTCAAGCCTGTTTGTCACTAGACTTGAACCAGAACGATGAAACCTTTCTAGGTCCTTAACCACTTGACAGAAGCGTACCTAAATCATCTTTTTCTCCACACATGATTGATGAGAGGGCCGACAATAAAATCGACAAGTGTCGATA
Source organism: Hyppa rectilinea (assembly GCA_951799385.1). Lineage (NCBI taxonomy): Eukaryota > Metazoa > Arthropoda > Insecta > Lepidoptera > Noctuidae > Hyppa > Hyppa rectilinea. Next base: position 8,941,089 of record OX637322.1, on the reverse strand, counting down.
ACGTGATGAGGGTGAGTGAAAAACCTTTTTAGGGCTCACATCTTTTGTTCGAACACATGAAGGAAAACTAAAAATAAAGATTAATAAAAGAAAATGGCCGGGCCCTCGACTTTTCGCATGATTACAAACAAAATCGCATTGATATATTCCTTTGTCCTTAAAACTCTAACATGCTGACTTCATGAATGTCTAAATTGAACGTCAAAGATTTTAAATAGGTACCTAATTTCGGTTTTAAAACAGTTAAGTAGGTAATTGATATTTGTTTGAATAAATTATATTTTCTCAGATGAACTCGAAATCAAATTACGGGTACGTATCAAAATCCCGAAAGTTCATAATACCTATGATTGAAATACCGACGTCCAAAACACCGAAATTCAAAATACCGAAAGTTTTAAATGCCGATAGTCGTTATATCGAAACACAAAATACCGATGTTCAAATGCCCGAAAGGACGAAATCCCGAATGGACGAAATACCGATGGATGAAATCCCAAAGAGCAGCGACGTAGTTCCCGCGATTACTCATAGATGGCACTGCAACACAGTTATGACGGTGGGCATTCTGCTTAACATGTTTTAATATTTTTTTATAGCGGGGGTAGATTTCGAAAAATTATTTTATTCCGTAATGTTTTATTAATTCATAGTTACTGTTAGCTACTTAGTACCGAGTGGTTGCTATAATGAGTCAAGATACTTTTAAAGTGTTCAAGTCTCAAAAAGGTGGATTTAAAGTACAGATAGGCGGTTTTGTGTTTACAAAGAACCGGCAAACCACGGATAAATGCTATTGGAACTGTGAACTGTGAACTATAAGAGACATGATGTTTATAAGTGCAGAGCTACCCTTACTCCCAATGTATTCGCGAATGTTGAAAGTGCAACATTAATATCATTAAATAATGAACACTCCCATGAAAGCACACCGCTTCGTGCCGATGTTGCTGACAACACACAAAAATTAAAATCAAAAACATCAGACCAGCCTACTGTTAAGACCTGCCAAATATTACAAAACCACTTGGCAAGTACTAGCTCAAGTATTGCGACGCATATGCCTTCCAGAGACGCGCTACGGCAAGTAATTACGCGCGAAAAGAAAAAACATCTAAAAATGCCAAACGAGCCGACTTCTTTTGATTTTGACCTGGATTTGGAAGCAACAATGTACGATAACGATACCAGTTTTGTCATCAAAGATTAAAAGAGTGAGGTTGTTGAGTACCAAACAATTAATAACTTATTTGTGCCAAGGTCTTTATTTAGTAATGGACGGCACATTTAAAATTGTGCCTATGATTTACCAACAATTATATACAATGCACGGTCCTGTTCACGGCAGCGATAAGACGTTCCCGTTATTGTTTGCCCTTTGTACCCACAAAGACAAAGGTTCGTACGATATGATGCTGGACTTATTATTGGAATTCTGTGCTGAACATAAGATAACGCTTAATCCGACGTTTATAATACTGGACTTTGAAAAGGCTGCAATTTTAAGTTTGCGTCAACATTTTGAAAATGTGACACTCAAAGGATGTTTTTTTCATTTGAGGCAGATCATCTACCGAAAACTTCAAAGGGAAGGTTTGTCTTCAAAATATAATAATGATGGACAATTTAATCGTGAGATAAAATCTTTATTGGCATTGTGTTTTCTTCACCCAAACAATGTCAACATGTATTATAAGGATCTTGTTGAAACATTGTCCAGTGATGGCCGCAGAATTGCTAATTGGTTCGACGAGTATTATGTAAATGGAAAAAATAATCAACAGCCTGTGTACAGTCCAACCTTTTGGTGTATCCACGCACATTCTTCGGTTCCACGCACACAAAACAGTGCTGAGTCATTCCACCACCTTATGAACGTGGTGTGTTCTAAAAGACATGTTGGATTTTACCGATTGGTGGCGGAGTTGATCAAGGAAACAAAGGTAAATGATATTCTTATAACTAAATTACTAAACGGAGAAACACCTGCCAAGAAAAGAAAAAAAAATCACAGTGAAGATTGAGAACATTCATAATATTTTACAAAATATAACCGACTATATCGCCAGTAATCTTTAAATTTAAATACTCTGTATCTTATGTAATTTTTACAGGTTGTTAGGAAAATCTGTTTCAATGTGTTTACACTACATGTCAGGTTCATCATAAAGATGAACTTTCTGTTTAAGGCCCATGTCGAAATATTCTTTTTTTCCTAATTATACGTATGATTATCATTTAAACTTTTGTTTTAACTTATGATATATACCTATTATGTTAAGCTCCTTTTTTGTCATAGTCTTAGAGATTGTAGTCTTTGGATCAGCGTGTAAAGCGATCTCGGTTATTTTTTTTGTAAACCTTAGAGCCCTAGTACTTCAGTAGGCTCCGACTACGCATTTTTGGCAACTTTTAAGTGTTTTGACCTAACCTGGTTTACAAAAAATCGTTTTTCTCGGAAACGGTGGCAATTTCGGGATTTTGTACTTCGGGATTTTAAACTTTCGGGCAAATGAACTTTCGGGATTTAAAACTTTCGACCAAACAACCATTCGGCGTTTCAATTATCGGGATTTCGTCTATCGGTATTTTAAAATTCGGTCTATTAAAATTCGGGATTTTGATACGTACCCCAAATTACACTTGTTTTGAAGAAACTACAGAATCGTCATGTTTCTAAATATAGACACCAATAACAAGACGTTATAATAATAAACGTATTTTCGAATAATAATAATAAGAATTTTGATAAGTCAGTTCATGGGTGGGTTATTTTTACATAAAAAAAGTTGATCTCTCTATCTGACCTCCAGAACCCAGTAACTGGGTAATATTTACGGGCTTCTGACGGCTTAACGTGCTTTCCGACACACATAGTTATCTCAGTATGTAAAGATGGTCACCCATCCACGGACCAACCCCGGCAAGTGTAGCTTAACCTGATGGATCGACCCGTACGGCTGTTATTACTTAGGCACGAGCTCTATCCTAGGTTAGGTCTACAGTCTTAATATGCCAATAACTTAAGAGTGAAGCTCATTGGGAACGTATAATTCAGAAACCACTTCACTTGATTGATTTTTGAAATATTCTGCAAACGATATTTTAGTCTATGTTTAAATTCTGTTTTTAAAAAAAAAAATTGGAAAAATGGAATATACATTTTATTTTAAATATATTGTGGGCTGGGCTATGTGAGTCTTATCCACTTACACCTAATTTAGTAGCATCCATGTAAAATTTAATGAGAAACTAATCAAAGCTCTGACAACGGTGAAAGACACCGTCACTTCCCACCTCACCCAATCTTTTTCTCAATAAGAGCATTTGTTGGATAATTCTGTAAAAATCTCACCTCAAAAATTTAGTGAAGTGAGCGCGTAATGAGGTGGAACGACATTCCATCTAAGCTAGGGATTGACACTATTGACAGCTCAAAACACACATCACCTTACTTTTCACGATGTGATATTTACAGAATAGCACTATTTATTTCTATATATTACAAGAGGCACATAAATCCATAGCCTTTCAGTTCAATATATTCTACTCGATAGCCTTTGGAGATTCTGTTTGTGAACCACAGAATAGACTGTGGTTCAGAAAAGCTGTGTGGTCGAGAATAACAGTTGTATATGAGCAGTGCTAGGACAAACAAACTACTCGTTGGATCTAGATTTATATACGAGATTGAAGAGCTGACCGAACGAGATCGCTCCATAACTAGGTTAGGGGCCGCTTCTTCTGTAGTGATGTACCTGCGTATCGACAAAAGTATTTTTTTTTTCGTCAGTTTTTATATTGTCTTTTATTCAATAAGACACGTAATATTTTTTTGAAGCTACAGCACTGAGTAGACTAGTGCTTAAGTTTTAAGTCTTTACCTACTAACAGAGGTAGGTAGATGATATAAATAAAGAGTGCGCTATGTTAAGCCTAATGGCGTACAAATGTTTGTAGCTGTACCTAATTAAATAAAACCAGTCAATTCTCAAATAAAATAAGCTTGTATAATGAAAAATAATTGTATTTTTCATTGTACAAGTTTGTTTTATTTATAAAGAATCAACTGCATAATACAATTTGTTTAATAATAAATAGCAATACAAATCAAATAGGACCAATTAAAATTAAAAATATAAATGTCAATATAGTACATGTCAACAAATATACAGAAAACAAATAATAATGTGTCAATATACTCGTACAACACTAATGTCAATTTACAATTTTGATGAAATGGAAATGGTGGTAAAAATCGCTCTTGTAGTTCGAGCTCACTTTGGAAAACAGCTATTTATTATAATATTGAATATATTTTAGAAAACACATACTGAAAATTTCGAAGAAAAATTCGATATACGAACGTTTTCTTAAACAAATTAACATGTAAGTATTTGGGTCTTGGGTAATTTATTATTAAAGTCTGGTGCCATAAGAATAATACTCTAATACTAATTTATTAGAGTATTTTTCATATCGCACCAGACGTTAATAATAAATAGCTAATATTAGTTTTAGAAATACAAACACGAGAATAGATTATTTATATAAATTGACAACTAGTTTTCATTTCAATTATTTTTAATGACCTAGCCGTAAATTGAATCTATCAGGTTGTTGTTTATTTCGTAAAATTTTATTAAACTGCTTTTATTAATCGCATTCTGGTACAGGCGCAATAGCTTCAGAGCACAGTTCTCTGTATATTGATTATATTGGTCAATTCGTGCCACTCCAAATTCATCTGACATAATATTTATTTATTTTGGACTATAAACTAAATTTATCACCACAATACTTACCAAAAAAATAACTTATTGCAGTTACAAAAAACACACATTCTATTATAGAAGTCTAACGTAAAGATTAGGTACTAATTACAATCTCATTGGAATTTAAAAAAAAAACAAATACCAGAATTATCATCGATAAAATTTTATCGATACAAGTCACATCACTAATTGGGGGCGCAGGTAACGATTTTCCCTAGCCTATCCTTTCGATATTCAACGAGCCACTCACACTCGACAAACGACAGTCACTCAAGAAATAAAAATGCTATATTTTATGGATGGTTCACTTGCACTTCAAAAGTTAATTTAAGTTACTTATGTCACAAATTCGCATGACTTTAACTTGCACAAAAGCGTGAAAGTAGCTTGTATGTCATTGTAACATACTTCTAGAGCTAGCATCTAAAAACGAGTTGACGAGCAACTAGCAGCCGAGTGCGCGACAGCCGGCGATCCGACCGGTTTCAGCGGGATTGTCCGAAAGCGCTACCGCTACCCCGGAACATAAAGGGCTAAGGAAGGAACATGGATGGGTTTTAGTCAGTAAGAGTCTGACACACCTACAACCTCCACCCAGAGCCGGAGGGGTCATTTGATGATTTCCCAACCTCAAGAAAAAAGCGAAGTTCAGTTATTCGTACCAAGCATGAGTCTCTCAGCGCGTGTTTATCTCACCAAGCGAGTGTCGCTGACTGAGTACTGTCATTGTTATAGCTCTTGTCTACGACAATTAAATACGAGTCGAGATGATCAACTACAAAATATCCTTCTCTTTTACTTTCTCGGAACTAACAATCTTTATTGTTCGTTTGTTGAGCGCTTGATATATAGCTAGTCGCCTCGTGGACGGTGAGACTGGTGCTTTAGGTTGATGAATGCAACAATAGCATGCCAGTTACTTACAGTCATAAGCTATGCATATGTGTTTCTTAATGAGCTTTAATTTACTAAGAAACTCCGCTTCTGCGATAAAAAAAATTAAAACACTGAATTAAATTATCGAGAACGTCTTTCATGAACATTGAAATATTCTTAGAAAAATATGTTTTTATTTTTATAAATATGCAGCAAACAAAATAATTGTTTGGGGACCGTCAAAATAAAATTCAATTATCAGTTGTTATAATGAGACAACTAATTTATTTGCTGGAAAATTTAAATTGGTTTTATAGTAGAAAACTGTAATAAGATTTGAGGAGCTTAATTTGTACAACATCTGACTTCAGATAAAAAAACAATTATTTAAATAATATTAATAATAAAAATATAATTTATATATTAACTTTATGTTAAAGAGACTTAAAACAAAAATACAAACATTTATTAGGCATTTATTAACATACATTTACGTGTCGCTAGTATCAGTAAAAACGGGCATAAAATGAAGGTATTTTTTTTTGAGGATGGGCAATCATCAAATGACCCCTCCGACTCTGGATGGAGTAGAGGGAGTGTTGACTCTTACTGACTAAAACCCATCCATGTTCTTTCCTTAGCTCTTTATATTCCGAGTAGCGGTAACCCTTTCGGAAAATCCCGCTGACTATAGAATGTAGGTCAAAGGCTCGTTTTCAAAAAAGAATATGATTCAAATAGAATTAATATAACAAAACATCATGACTGTAATCCGCGAAGGGTAAGGTAGGGATGGACCTACACCCACATTTCGCTAGTAACTGTTTAAAGCGGCTTAAAAGGAAGCGAGCTTGTTGCCATCAACTGGGAATAAATCCATACTACGGGCTTCTACTGAGAAATTCTAAATAAAGAGAAAGAATACAGTTTATTTGGACAGTTCGTGAAACACAGAACAAAAGTAACAAAAAAAGAATACAAATAATGAAAAGTGAAAATAATGTTTTAAAAAAAAGTGCGCCAAAATTCATTTTCAAACTCAAACTTACAGTATTTATTTCAAATAAACCAAATAACAGACGAATTGTGAATTGTCAAGGGGTCGGTCAGTCAGAGAGATGAAGCTAGTTGCCTATTCCAAAGCAGTAGGTCCTTATGTAGAAGAACGGGCAAGAAACTCCATGGACACTCTTTTAAACAAAAACGAAGCATAACCTTAAAACCATCCGATATAAAATACGTAAAAACAATTCCAAAATTTAATTAAAATAAGCCATAGCCGCTAAGAGATGACCAGTCCCTACTGACAGGGGGCGTTCACGAACATGACGCATGGATTAGCACTATTCTACTCAACCATTTTGAAGGGAGCTAAATGATCCATTTCAGCACTAATGCCAAAATTGCTGTCTCACGCTGGTTTCTAATGAACCTTTAGAAACAAGTGGCAAAAACCAATAACACTTTTCCAAACCCGAGAATCTAACCCAAGACGTCACACTTGCCACCGCTAGACCGGCAAGGCAGTCACTAATTGAACATCCGAATTGAATTTATCTATAGCATTAATTCAGTTAGCACTTACCGACACCACATTCGCATACAATTCTAACTTTATCTACTCGTACGAGTATGTACCAACTTGCAATTTGTAAATTGGAGAGCACACCGTAGTTGACTTTATAAGTTTAATGGATCGCATTATACGAAACCCAACGGGGAAGTCTCTTTTACATAAGGGGACCAATTTACATAGACCCATCTGCTTAGCAGTATGCCTTTTTATAATAGAATGCTGAAGATATGCCGGAGGTCTCTGTAATTCGGTCAGGTAACGATCCTGTTTGAATAGGTACCGTTTTTTGTACCTCTTAGCAGTGGTAGTTATGTTGAAAGTAGTTCTTATTATGATTTTTCCGCAACATTTCAGTAGTTGCGAAAGGTCAGGTGTGTTGAACTCGTAACCGGCGTACGTGTATGACCAAGGGGCCTAGACTATGTCACTAACGATAACGAAATTAGATAAATCCAAAATGTATGGAATTGGCAAAAGCTTTGGAAATGTCACGTGATCAATCGTTTTCGAGCGGTAGATGCTGGACAATGTCAAATTGAGTTACGAAACTCGATCAATATTCCCATACAAATGCGTTGACAAGTGACGTTCTTGACAATCTGAATCGCTGAGATAACGAATTGTTCGATTAACAATTTTCGGAAGCGAATCGACACTGAGCGATGGATACTTTTCTAGGCCCAGCAGTTTTGGCTGTAAGTAGAAAATCTAAAAAGCAGTAGTGCTACCCTGTAAATGTCTTATTGTGAAAATGTAGGTGAAGTGAGTTTAAAGTGAGCTGTCAACAGTGCCATCCATAACATTAGGTGGAACTTCATCTCACCTCATCTAAGCTTTCACAGTGAGATTTTTACAGAATCGACCGGATCGGTACGACTTACTGCACTAAAATATTTATTGCCTACTAGCTTTTGTCACCGGCTTTGCGCGCGAGTATGTAGGAAATTATCCCACGGGAACCGTGAGATTATCCGGGATAAAAAGTAGACTCTGTGCTATTCCAGACAATAATCTCAGTGCTAAATCATCGAGATCCGTTCATTAGTTTTTGCGTGAAAGAGTAACAAATATCCATCCATCCTCACAAACTTTTACGTTTATAATATTAGTAGGATTTATAAAGCTTAATTTCGATTAGCAACGCTCGCACTCATTAACTTCCAGTTAAGTTAATGAGCCGTTAACCGAAGATTACTTAAGGCGAAAAACACGGAATCAAAAACAGTTTATTTTAAATTGACAGTTGATCTTGTAAGCAAATCAAAAAGCTCATTTAATAGAACCCGTAAAACTGTAAAAAGATATTAAAAATAACAAGTTTTCTTGATTTAAGCGTGTTTTAAAAGAGTTCCTCGTTTAATTCCGATACCCCTTAACTGCGATAATATTTGTTGGTCTCGTCCAGCGGCTGGTATTGGCAGTTGTTAATTAATATTCTTTATTAATTTCAAAGTATTTTTTTGAAGTCGTTTTGATCCAAACAACTTTGATAGCCAGTAAGACTTTTCAACGTTTAAGATTGCATTTTTTAATAAAACTAAGCGCTCTTTATATTTTTATCAAATTCATATTTTTATTTGAAATCCAAATCCTGATACAGAAATGTTGTAAGTACTTATTATGTGTCGGACACACCGTACATTTTAAGAAAATTTGTTTGCTACAACTGCGTAGCACGCGTAGCATACGTAGCCAATGGCGTGCTACGTCGTAGCAACGGTGTTACGCTTTTCTAACAAAAATATTATGTTAAAAACAGTAGTCTATTATTTTCTTTTGGTTCGCCCAGTTATTTATTAAAACTTTTTACGCACAACAAAGGTACAAAGGCGGCATGCCTTAGGCATTCTCTAGCAGTCAACCAAAGGTGGTAAAGACATTAGATGGTAGGTGCTTTAACTAAATAAGAGCAATAATCACAATGCTGGACAAAAGCCTCCCCCAATTACCTCCAGTAACAATTTTTCACGCCCCTTCGAGCCAGACTCGCAGTTTTCAAAGAAACAGCCGGTTCGCCAGTTTGGCAATTTGATTTTTTGGGTATAAAAAGACGGAATAAATTTCGATACACCAAAATAAGCTAAATAGTAAATAAGCAGTTTCAAATGGGATCGGGCAAATCCCACCGTGTCATAACGAAGACAATGACCGCAGCTGTGCAAATATCCACACGGCGGCGACGGCGTCACCGAGGTTGGCTCAAAAAGAGGTAGCGACACGTCCTGGATACGTGGTCTCTATTTAAGGGTGCGTTACTAATATTATAAAGCTGAAGAGTTTGATTGTTTGAACGCGCTATTCTTTGGAACTACTGGTCCGAATTGAAAAATTATTTTTGTTGGATAGTCCATTTATCGGCTGTAACATCACGCTACGACCAATAGGAGCCGAACAGCAGGTGAAACCGCACGGAGCAGCTAGGATACGATATACAGAAATAGCTTCAATTAGAAAAACTATCTCAATCTATTAGCTCTAACTTTATTGATGTTCTAGGTTTCAAAAACAGCTGCTGAAATATCGAACATCATTTCAGAATATGGAAGAATATGTATATTCCGTAGTCGTGCAACTCTAAACTACAATTAAATCGTATTGGACGGCGCGACCTGTTAGGATTTCAATTTCAGATAAAATTGCTAACATAAACGTATTAGAAATTGCTATTTGAAAACCAATATTTCTATTAAAGGTTGGGCTCGGAACTCAATCGTATTTTAATTTAACTGGAAAAATTGCTTTACAACATTGCCGGAAAGTTTTAGAGGTAGGTACCAATTTTAGAACGATTCATTATTGAAATAGTCTAGAAGTTCCATTGTTCTACTTATTTTGGGTACCTATTGAACATTTCTCATGAAAAATAAAAGGTAAATTATAATACAAAACCGGCCAAGTGCGAGTCGGACTCGCGCACGAAGGGTTACGTAGCATTATCTATAAAAACGGCAAAAAAACACGTTTGTTGTATGGGAGCCCCTTAATTTTTTTTATTTTATTCTGTTTTTTAGTATTTGTTGTTATAGCGGCAACAGAAATACATCATCTGTGAAAATTTCAACTGTCTAACTATCACGGTTCATGTGATACAGCCTGGTGACAGAGGGACGGACAGCGGCGTCTTAGTAATAAACGGGTCCCATTTTACCTTGTGGGTACGGAACCCTAAAAATTATAGCTCAACATAAAAATGCAAAAAATGTAAGTATCCCTTTCGAAAATACTAGTGTTATATTGTGTAATGTTATGTTTTGTTATCACGACATCACAACGTATTATAAAACAAAGTCCTCTTGCTGAGTCAGTCTGTCTGAACGCGATAAACGCAAAAACGACCGAACGGTTTTCATATGGTTTTTGTTTTTTTCAATGGACGGAATGATTCTTGAAGAAGGTTTAAATGTATAATTTAGTAAGCTTTTGTGTAAATTGGGTGAAATATAATAAATGAATAAAATTTTTGGAAATAATAAGTTTACAAAATGTGTACATATGGTTCAGTACTATGTATATATTAATCTAGGCTTATAATAGTAGGTACTATAATAATCTGGATAAAAAGAAAAATATAAGATTACAGTTGCAATAAAAATTAGAAATTTAAAGGTAATGCAGTGCGTTGCCCGATCTAGGTTTATTTAAACCTGTGTTTCGATATTTCTAAGACAGTAGTTTTCTGAAAGATAGTCATTGAGTTTAATTACCATACATTTTTAATTCTTAGCAGGAACAGTCTTTTGTGTGATGTATAATGAAAATGATTGAAGATGTCGGGAAAAATCATAACGACTGAGACATTTACGGGCGCGCACGTTCCGGTAGCACGTTTCCATGATATAATTTCCAATTCACACGCGGGAGAAACCGTGGCCAAAAACGTCTATACTTCAACCATAATCAAACAAACGAAACAAGTTAAAATTTTCTAACGTGATATTAGTAAAAATCTTAATTAAGTAATAATTTGTTACAGTAGGCAGGTACAGAATAGTTAATTAAATTGGGGAACAATTTTACTTTGCCCAGTAATGTGATGTTTAATTATTCCCTAATCAAATGTAAAAAATATTAACACCTCCGTAAAGTAGGTAAATTAAACAATTCTAATACTGAGTACTGAGTTTCTCTGTTGATGCTTAATTAGCAATGGTAATGATAAAATAGCAGATCTAGCGTCTCGTCATGACAAAATAGCAAGTGGCTGTTTGTTAAATAAACAGATGGAATAGTGATTGTGAGCATTCTTAAAATTAGAATAAATTCATTATTATTGTTCGCAAGGATTTTCGGACGCTCATGTAGATGATTTATATGCAATTGGGTATTTGAAAGGGTAGTCAATAACGTTACTCTTTATGAATTGTCAAAACGCGGCATTTGTACGTGATTTGTATGAAATAATATAACAATGTGACGTCACAGATTTTAAGAATCAAATGGAATACTTATTAGCATTAAATGCAATTTTAAAATTATATCTTTAATTTTTAATAATAATTTATAATGATGGATTGTTTATGTCGTTTTCTTTTAATGTGTCTTTCTATGAAAATAAATATTAGAAGTTTGTGAATGTGCATTCCCTTCTAGAATGTTACGTCTATGCAACTATTCCCTGTCTTGATTGGAACGGAGACTAGCAATAATGGATTCCGCCGACGCTCGTAATTGGGTAGGTAGACGTGTCGACTGTATTTGCAGCTCCCGATAATACGGAACTGTGTTATATGGGCACCTCTGCGGTATATGGTGATTATAATTAAGAGTTGGAATAGAGCCGTAGAATAATCTTATTTTTTTTTTTGTAACGTCAGAACAATTTCACACAATACCGAAATATCGTATATTTTGAAACTCCCTGGAAACGTGGCAACCGAGATTTCAACCTACCTGATTGAAAAATACCACCGTTTTAAGTACCTAACTGATATAATAATAATATACAGAAGCTCGTGCCTAAGTACTAGCAGCCGCACAGGTCGTTCCATCAGGTTAAGCTACGCTTGCCGGGGTTGGCCGTGGATGGGCGATCATCTTCACATAACGAGACTCCTCCGATCCTCGGAAAGCACGTTAAGCCGTTGGTCACGGCTGTCATTTGTGCATCTTTGACAGTCGTTACGGATCGCCAGAAGCCCGAAAATCTGACAGCCAGTCTTACCAAGGGGTATCGCATTGCCCAGTTACTGGGTTGTGGAGGTCAGATAGGCAGTCGCTTCATGTAAAATACTGGTATGCATCCGATTAGACTGGAAGCCGACCCCAGCATAGCTGGAAAAAGGCTAGGTAGATGATGATAATAATAATATACATAGTATTGTTGACTGCCTATTTTAATGTCGAAAAATTAAACAGTGTTCCATTACTTTAAAAGCAACCGTTGTTCTCAAAAATCGTGATAACCTTCATTTGTTTGGTTTCGTCTTTTGCTAATAACAGTATTTAGTTCAGTGGTCGTAAGCGCTACTGCTGAATAAATGAGGTCCTGGGTTCGATTCCTAGGTAGGGCAAACTGATGTTAGTCCGGAGTCTGGATTAGTGCCCGGTGGGTACGTATCAAAATCCCGAAAGTTCATTCTACCTATGATTGAAATACCGACGTACAAATCACCGAAATTAAAAAAAAAACCGAAAGTTTTAAATGATGATAGTCGTTATATCGAAGCACAAAATACCGATGTTCAAATGCCCGAAAGGACGAAATCTCGAATGGGCCAAATCCCCAATGGACGAAATCTCGAATGGACGAAATTCCGAATGGATGAAATCCCGAATGGACGAAATCCCGAATGGACGAAATACCGATGGATGAAATCTCAAAGAGCGGTGTCGTAGTCTTTGGGTCAGCGAGTGAAGCGAGCTCGGGACCTTAGGGCACCCCGACACGGACAGGTTAGGTTAGAAGGTTGTGGTGAAGTCTAGTGAGCGAGCGAAGCGAGCGAACACAGACTCCGCTACACCCTTCGTGGTTATTTTTTTTGTAAACCCTAGAGCCCCACAAAGCGGGGCTCCAACTACGCTTTTTAGGCAACTTTTCAGTGTTTTGAGATTAGGTTTCCAAAAAATCGTTTTGCTCGGCAACGGTGACAATTTCGGGATTTTGAACTTCGGGATTTTAAACTTCGGTGTTTTAAACTTCGGGATTTTAAACTTCGGGATTTTAAACTTTCGGGATTTTGAGCTTTCGACCAAACAACCATTCGGCGTTTCAATTTTCGGGATTTCGTCCATCGGTCTTTTAAAATTCGGGATTTTGATACGTACCCCGCCCGGTTGATAGCAATAAGCTCGCCTCTTATTACATGGGGCTTAAACATATCTGGCGAAATGTGGAAGTACTGTAGACCTCTGCCCAACCCTTCGGGTATATAAGGCGTGTTGTTGTGTGTTATATAGTATTGTTGCTGTCAACGCGAGAAAAAGTGAATGACAAGAAATTGAAGATCTTAAGTCGGGTCCTTTCAATTTCATGAATATTTTATTCTTTTCAGACGTTTTTACAACTAATGCCAACTTAATTAATTTTCGTTTTCTTTTTGTCCTTGAAAATATTTTATAAGTCTTAGGAGACTTTTTCTTCAAAATGTTCATTTTATAGCTCATTACACTACAGTTTTCGGCTCTTTCATTTTAAATATTCCCAGATGCGGGTTATTATTAAATTAGCTTTCGCTTTATATTTAAAATTGAATTTGATAGTAATACACTGTTCGAGATAGGCAATTTACACACGGCACCGCGCTCCGCCGCGGTAGGCGGTGAAGCGGATCTCATGTCACATTGGTCTCCAAGAAATCCGTTAATGCCTAACACACGTACACCGCCCGACCGCGCGGTCGAGCTGTGCTCGTTTCTACCGCAAACTGCTCCTACCGCGCGGTCGAGCGGTGCCGTGTGTTAATCGCCATAATCGAACACTCAGCGAAAATGCATAACTGCATCGATCGCAAGTATGCACATTCGCTCGAATTCCACAATATGTGACCAGTTCGCGATCAGATATCTTTTTGGAGACACCACGCACTCAAAACCATTACAATTTTACTATTACCATTTTACTAACTGAAAACTTTAACTTTTACCAAATAAATCATTACCGTATCAATACGATTAAGTAGTGTTAGGTCACCATAGCACCGAGCGCATCTTTTACATACACGGTGTTTCTCACGTTATCCACAAACTTTGACAAACTCAAAAGTTTTTACAAATCAAATCTAATAAAAAGGTAGTACGGTACGGTAAGGTAGTAAAGAAGCTTCGTTACAAAGATATTTGGAATTTCATTTCATGAAATTTAATTGAGCTATGCAGTAATAAATTATTCTAATTTGGTCTATGTTGCCACTTAGTGCAATTAAAATGATAAATCTATCTAATGCTATATTCATTTCATTTGCACGTACGAGAAAAATTTAAAGAAACTTCCCGCAAAAACTAATATATGTATGAAAATACGACGTAGCCAATTTGGATAAACAGGCATGCATATCGGTGTTTTACGTCATGTTATGTAGTATGTATGAAAATAACAAATTATAAAAAATAAGAATTCACGAATGTTTTCGTAATGAAAAATATTCCATGGTCTGATCAATATTCAGGTTGAGTAGTATAATATGTGACGTACGGAATATTCGTAAATTCTAAAATAAATTCCCTGATAATGTGTGTTGTTCGAACAGTTTCGAAGAAATCGTTTTGTAAGTGTACCTATTGTATGCGTGTCTATGAAGGTGATTAGTCGGCAAATAAAACAACTGTTTCTGGCGAGTGCTAATACAGGACTGAAAATGTATAATTATTTATTTCGTTATAACAACTATTTGATTACGTACAAAAGGTTTATTGCTGATGCACCACATTATTTCCCCCTTTTTGAAAAAGAATATAAACTAAATGGGTACCCTTTTACAGTACACTTACATAACAAATTAAAAATAATAAAAAGATATAATAGGTAAACAGTGTAAAACAAAACATATAACAAAATCTTGAATGAAAAGAAAAATCTTCGTTTGCACTACACCTATAAACTTATTGCATTTTTGTTGTTGTTTTTAAAATGGTTTGTTATTCCTTGGATGATTTGTTGGATTTGTGTTTTGACATTAGTAATTATGTTTAATTTATATTTTAGTTTTTCCTTTCGGCCACTATAATGATAATAACGTTAGTAGATGCAATAGAGAATAACTGTCAGGCTGTACAAAGTAGCTAATTTATAAGTTGGGGCGGAAAAGCATGGCATTCGTCAGCCAGCGCCATGCCCCAGTGCATGGCGTATGCAAATGGCCGCCATCGTGATTTCCATGATGCATGACATATAGGTACTTACCTACTGTGGAATTAGTATGATGCATATAAATTGACTTATTCACAATTACCATATATATAAAAAAAATGTAATGTGTTAGATAATGGGCATTTTATTGAAGTAGGTACACAAGATAACTATCAATATATAATATAATATTATAATTAATTATTTGTTTATAGATACTATGTGCAGATAGAATCACATTTGTTTCTGTGGAAATCAAGAATAATATTATGACACTTACCCAAATAATTCAGTCACACAGGGGGACGTCATTACGTCATTCGAGTGGTTGTTGCTGAAAATCAGCGCTGTTGACTATAGGTTCGTCTGAGGTCACAGCATTTTGCTGAGCAACGACCTGTTCTTGCGCAGATGCGACGCACGGCTTCATTGTGTTAGTTTAGTTTGTAAGAATAAATAGTAGTTATCACTCTGCAATCGGCAGTTTAGTTTCTCTTGCATTTTTTATGTTTTTATTTTAAAAATAACTTTTTAGTTTTGTTATTTTAGTTTTTGTTGATAAGTTCATGTTTATAGACCTTAGAGCATTTAAATAGACAGACACTAAGTGTCAGTGGTCCATCCATTGTCCATGGCCGAGATACAGATTGTCAATCGTGGCTCTGAATACGAGGTTTTTTAGCTGGTTGCACGGGTGTATTTAGTTACTAAGCAATTTTGTTTTTAGAAAAGTGCGTTTTGTTTCTCTGTGCAGAATAAACGTTTTTTCTTTCTTTCTTTCTTTCTATATCTGTATTGCTGATCTTACTGAATTGCGAATCGTACCACCGGACGTATGACGCGGCCTGAACGTGTTGTGTTCGGCGCGGTCTTAATGTTTTCTGCTGGCTCAACACTCTTGCGCTTGTTTACTTCGCTAGTGTTCGTTTTAAGGTGTGCTAAAGGTTCATTTACCTTTTCATCAATTAAAATATAAGCTGGTTTTAATCTGTCCACCGTTACAATTGATGTTTTCTTTGGCATTTGGATCTTGAAATGCTTTTCATGCTTCTCTAGCACTTTATATGGGCCTTCGTAGGACGGGGTCAGTGGTTTCTTAACAGCATCCGTTCTGACGTATACATATTCACAGTTTTTCATATCTGGGTGAATAAATGGTTTGTGGCTTGTAGCGTGGTGGTTGTTATTAAACGGACTTAGCTTTGCCATTGTCCTGTGAAGAGTCTGTGCATAGGTTTCTGGTAGTGCAACTTGCGTTTTCGGGTCGATAAACATTCCAGGCAGACGTATGTTTGTTCCGTATAACATTTGTGCGGGGCTAATATTTTCTTTCATTCGTAGTGCCGCTCGTAATCCTAGTAGAACTATGGGTAATTCGTTCGACCAGTTTGTTGTGTTACCGCGTGCGACTAAGGCAGTTTTCATTGATCTATGCCAGCGTTCGACTAAACCATTTGACTGCGGATGATAAGTGGTCGTCCTGGTCTTCTTGAT
The DNA here is from genome assembly GCA_951799385.1 of Hyppa rectilinea. NCBI lineage: Eukaryota > Metazoa > Arthropoda > Insecta > Lepidoptera > Noctuidae > Hyppa > Hyppa rectilinea. The sequence goes on along the minus strand of OX637322.1, from coordinate 8,924,084 downwards.
GCCAAGTGACCTGGTTAGAGCGATGAATAAGTCTGACTCGAACTGTCGTCCTTGGTCAGTAGTTATGGCGTTTGGGCATCCGAATCTTGATATCCAGGTGTTTATGAGGACTTCTGCTACGACTTTTGCTGTTATCTCTGCTACTGGTACAGCTTCCGGCCATCTTGTTCCTCTGTCGATCATTGACACAATGTATCTGTTGCCGCTGGATTCTGGTAATGGACCAACAATGTCTATGTGCACGTGATCTAAACGTGCTGTTGTTGGGAAAGTTCCGATTGGGGATGAATTGTGCCTGTGTGTCTTGCTTTTCTGACATGCCTGACATGTTTTCGCCCACATACCAACGTCGGTGTCCATGCGTGGCCAAAAATAGTGCTCGGAAATTATTTTCTTAGATGATCTTATCCCGGGATGCGTTATATTGTGCATAGTGTCGAATACTTGTTTTCGAAGTGACTTCGGCACATATGGTCTCAAATTTGGTTTAGAATTTTCGCATAATAGTTGTTTTGTTCCTGTTAATTGCATACTTGTCCAGCTTAGGTTGTTTTTGTTTAATAGTTGACTGAGTTCAATGTCATTGCCCTGCATATCTGCTATCTCATTCCAATCCATAGGTGTCGGGCAATCTATCTGTTCGACTCGCGATAACGCGTCAGCTACTGGGTTCATGTTACCGGATAGGTGACGGATGTCTGTCGTGAATTGTGCGATGAACTCAAGATGACGTAATCGCCTTGGAGCTATTGTTTTACTTGTACTATTTTGTTTATTAGTGAAAGCGTGGCATAATGGCTTATGATCGGTATATACAACCAACTCTCGTCCCTCGACATATGGTTGAAAATGCGTCACTGCCATGTAAATTGCCAGTAATTCTCTATCGTATGTGCTGTATCTTGATTGCGTTTCACTTAGTCCCTTTGAAAAGAGGGATAAGGGCTTCCAGTTTCCGTTTTCATACTGTTGTAAAACGGCGCCTACGCATGTTTGAGATGCATCTGTCATGAGCGATAGCGGCGAATGCGTAGTTGGCGAAGTCAATGTAACAGCGTCGCTTAGACTTGCTTTACATTGATCGAATGCTTCTAATGCTTCTGGTGTCCATTGTATTTCAGTTTTGTCATTTTTCTTCGAGCCAATAAGGTATTTATTCAACCGAGCTTGATGTTGTGCGGCATGAGGTATGTTGTTTCGGTAAAAATTTATCATGCCTAAGAATCTTCGTAACTCTTGCACGGTTTTCGGGATTGGGTATTTATTGATAGCTTCGACCTTGTCTGGTAATGGCTTGATCCCGTCTTTTGTGATCTGATATCCGAGGAATTCTATTTGCGGTTTGCCGAGTACGCACTTTCCTTGATTTATTGCGATGCCATGCTCGTCTAACCGTTTAAACACTTCTTGTAAATGACGTCGGTGTTTGCAGATTGATGATGACGTCACCAGTATGTCATCTATGTACACGAAGATAAAGTCGAGTCCAGCTAAGACTGTGTTCAGGAATCTGACAAAGGTTTGGCCTGCGTTTCGTAGTCCGAACGGCATTCTTGGAAAGTCGAATAGACCGAACGGGGTAATTACCGCGGTTTTCTGTATATCTTGAACCGGAATTTGATTGTAGGCCCTTTTCAAATCAATTTTTGAGTATATACTGGTTCCTGGTAAAAGGTATGTGAAGTCTAGTACTCTTGGAATTGGGTATCTATCCGGCACAGTGATTGCATTCAATCTCCTGTAATCCCCACAAAGGCGTAATTCACCGTTTTTCTTGGTTGTCACGAGCAAAGGGCTTGCCCACGGACTCTTGGAAGGCCTGCATAATCCTGTCTCTAACATATGCTCTATCTCTTTTTTTACTCTTAGGTATTTGTCCGCCGGCAAAGGTCTTGACTTGGAGTAAACAGGGTGTTCATTGGTAATGATTTGGTGAACTACGTCGTGCTTGGGTTGTGACTGCGCGTCGAGTGGTTTCAAAATATTTGGGTATTTTGCCAAAATGTCTGCATAATCGTCAGTCAAGTTTACCGTCTAAAGCTTTGGTGTGCTTGACTTCATTAACTTTACATTTCTCTGAAGTCCAGTTGTACCATCTATTAGACGTTTATTCCTTATATCCACCAAAATGTTATGTTTTTCTAAAAAAATCTGCACCCAGTATCGGTTGCGTAATGTCTGCAACGATGAAATACGATACGGGCGTCTCAAATTCAGATTTAACGTCAGCGTTTTGTCGCCATAAGTTTTTATTTGAGTTCCGTTTGCGGCGTATATTTTATACGTGTTATCTGTTTTTAAGCGGTTTCCTCTTCTAGGTATTGCTGAAATATTAGCGCCAGTATCGACCAAAAAACGATACCCACTTTTTCGGTCGGTAACGGATAGGCGGTTTGAGGGTATGATAGCGCTGACGACCGCCTCTGTCAATGCAGAACTTAGTTTTCCGACGGCTTTCTCCAGTTGCATGGTTTTTCACAGTTGCGGGCTCGATGCCTGTACCGAAAATGATACTTGCATAACCAATTGGGACTCTCGGGTGTAATCCTCGGTCTTGAAAGGGATCTTGGGCGCGATCGGCTTTGATTGCGTCTATAATTTTGGCGTCCATTATCATTTGATTTCAAAGCTGCTATTTCCATGGTTAGTTTGCTTACTTGATTTACTAACTCAACTATAAGCTGAGTTTGACCGCCTGATACTTCCGACACTTCACCTGATCTTCCTATTGCTGCCACGTCGGTCTGTTTAAAGTCCGTCGCTCCGCATGATGTTGTCCCATTTCCACAATTTCCGCTTGACGTCATGTCTAGATAGCTATGTGCCTCTTGAAAACCAAACCAGGGAGATCCGCTTGTGGAAGGCTGATAAGGTTGTGCAGTGCAGCTATCACGGCAGGGGAGAAACACCAAAACTAAAGAAAACTACTTCAACTCGCGGCGCGTGTATGCGTACTTTTTTAATATCGGGGTCACCAGATGTAAGTGTACCTATTGTATGCGTGTCTATGAAGGTGATTAGTCGGCAAATAAAACAACTGTTTCTGGCGAGTGCTAATACACGACTGAAAATGGATAATCATTTATTTCCTTATAACAACTATTTGATTACGTACAAAAGGTTTATTGCTGATGCACCACAGTTTCAATAATTTCATAAACAAAGGCTGTATTCGAGTTCGAAACTAGTCACGTAAACCTGATAAAATATTTCCTTCCTTTTTGGCTCCACCGCTCGGGTAAAAAAACAGTGAAGCTGTTTTCATTCATTAAAATTATGTTTCTTACAAAACAAACTTACATACAAATTACTCAATCTGTCTAGCCATTCCAATTGACGACACGGTTGGCGCAGTGGTTGAGCGATTGACTGCTGCGCACTATGTCGCGGGTTCGATTCCCGCACGGAACAAATATTTGTACGACCTGCAAGTATTTGTTACGAGTCTGGGTGTTTTTCTATCTATAATATGTATGTATTTACAAAAAAATAATGTATATAAGTAGTCTATCAGCCATCTCGTTACCATAACACAAGCATTAGGTTGCTTAGCTTGGGACGATATGGCGTTATGTGAAATGTCCAAGGATATTATTATTAAAATATAAATCAAATATGTTGGGGTCGGCTTCCAGTCTGACTGTATGCAGCTAAATAGCTAATAGGTTAGGTTAGGTTAGACTGAATGTCAGACTTTCGGCCTTCTTATGACCCGGGCCGTGACGAATGTCAAAGATCCACGAATGACAGCGGGGACCAACGGTTTAATGTGCTTTCTGAGGCACGGCGGCATCTAATCATCTTGCCCTGTAAAGATAGTCGCCCATCCATGGACCAACCCCGGCCAGCCTAACTTAACCTGATGGATCGACACGTGCAGCTGTTAGTGAATAGCTACGAGCTCCTTAAAACATACTTATATACAAATTTAAATAACTATAGCATACGATAACATATTTATTAGGAACAATTGGCTTCTAAGTAAGTTTTCAACAAGCTAATCTAAAAACTACAACTTAAAAGTGTTTGCGATGTCTTTGACAGCAGCCGTACGTGAGTGTTCGTTATTATGTTAGACTAGAGTGGTGGCAATCACTGCGTTTGACATAGCTGGGATAGTACAGACAACATAAACACACTCAGAAAGTTGAATTGTATATCTATCTCAAAAAAGTATTCTATGAAAATTTTGAGTAAGTTATAAAATTTTGCTGCCCTTGCTTGCTTGATTTATTTATGTAAATAAATCATTTATTTTTAAAATGTCCTTATTATCTTAGAAGGCTTACGAAGCTCCAAGTAAACTCGCGAGACAATTTTAAATTATGAGGCAATAAATAAAACGAACATTGGTTTGTTCGTTTTATTTATTATATTAGGTATAGTAATAAATTTATTTATATAATATAATTAGACATATTATATTTATTATTATATTATAGTTTGTATATGTGTATTCGTAATTAAATAAATATTTACGCTTAACTTCCTATTGCACCTACCAATGTTTATCTCTAAATCACCCAAAGGTTGACTGGTAGAAAATGCCTATGGCATTAAGTCCGCCTCTGTACATTTCTGTGCTTAATGTATTAAATAAATAAACAGATAATCACTGAACGCATTGTACAAGTCCACACAGGATCATTTATTATTTTCTTTTTGACCTGCAGTAGGGCAGTTAGCTAGGATTGTTACATCGCATGTTATATTCGTCTCAATTATTTTCCTAGCCCTACACTCGAACACGCGCACTAGTCTCGTAGGAAATCGTTCAAGATCGACGGATGGAGCGAAACTTGACGGAACGTTATGCAAGACTTGAGTTGTAACAACGCCTTCGAGTAACTTGTTCAACCAGCAATTGTTATTCGAAGAGGATGTTGGTCTCGTAGAGCGAGTGAGTGAAGTTATTTGGAAGGAAATATAAATGTTAAAATAACTGTTCATGCATTTAAGACACGTGCTTTTACTGATTTAAGATATTTGAGGTTATTTATTATTTGAATATTTTTTTCTTTTGTCAATTTTTTTTATGCCTAATGAGCTCTTTCCCTATTTTTGCTCTATAAATAATTGTACAGAGGCCAAGTTACTCCGTTCTGTCAAATTTCTTTGATAGTGTTTCAAGTTTATTACAAAAGCGTAAGGTTAAATTTCTACAACATTAATTGTTAGTTTCAACTAGATGTGCTAGCGTCTGAACATAGTACAGAGGCCAGCATATCAAGTTACCCCGAGCTGTCAAATTTCTTTGATAGGTTTTCAAGTTAATTACAAAGGTGTAAGATTCAATTTGTATTGAGAAATTTGTCAGTTTCAGCTTGATGTGCTGGCGTCTATACATAGTACATAATTATATTTTAAGTTGTATATTGTATTTGAAATTATTGTATAAATAATAGAATTCTTATTTTTTTGGCATTATAAAGTTCTTTTACTAATGTGTCATCAATATGTAAACGTGATTAATATTTAGAAAAGGAGGAATTGCTACAAAATTTTACTTTTTGCGCGGGCTGGATGCCATAAACTGCCTGCAAGTTTGATGAAAAAAATCGTTAGCATAATGAAAATGAAATGTTATTTTGCAGTGGAATGTCACTCTAAAATTTTAATAACAACACAAATGGTTCTTTTGCGTATTGACAGGCATGACATAATATTGAAATACAATGCTTTCAGGGTTTAAGATACAAAAAAGTTAATGCCTAACATCACTCCAATTTTTTTTTTAGTTAGCCTATTCTTCCCTGCAATTGAGCAAAGGCCTCCCCAGAAACCTTCCAGATATCTTTTCTTTGAGCCACTTTTTATGCCGGCTTCGATAGCGCCATCCATCCTCAGTCCAATAAATAAACAAAATAGATATCGATAAGATTTGTTGCGGATTTATACATACCTAGTGCCTGATGCCCCATTTGCCTCTATTCAAGAAGTTCCCTATTCAATTGCATAACTTCAAGCTAGGTTCAGCTTCAACTTCTTGCTGCAGCGGCTAGTTTGTGTAGAAAATCAATAACGCGAAATGCAATTCATATTTGGTCCAACTTGTAGATTGTTGATGCTGCATTCTAATATGAAGTATGCTTCAGCGAAGTAATGCACTTGATTATACAGAACTAGGTTTTCTCCGCGTCTTCGCACATATGGAAGTCGGAAATTATTCCATGGGATCGTACATACATTTTAAAAACATTTTTGTATGTTTATTTGAGTGTATAGCTATTTGTGGGCCGAATAAAATCCGCATCCGCCCAGCTGTTAATGCGTGAAAGGGACAGACATACAGAGTCATTTCGCATTTTTAATTTTATATAAATTTATATTAAAAGCAAAGTTATTTGTTCTATAATTAGGATATGTTTAAAAATATTGTGTAAAAGCGGTTACAAAAAAAACCTATTCACAAAATTAAATCATATAAAATCAATCTGCCTAGCCTTTTCCCAACTATGTTGGGGTCGGCTTCCAGTCTAACCGGATGTAGCTGAATACCAGTATTTTGCTGCGCAGCATGCCGCGGGTTCGATTCCCGCACGGAACAAATATTTGTACGACCTGCAAGTATTTGTTACGGGTCTGGGTGTTTTCCTATCTATAATATGTATGTATTTTCCAAAAAAAAATGTATATAAGTAGTTTATCAACCATTCCGTTACCATAACACAAGCATTAGGTTGCTTAGCTTGGGACGATATGGCGTTGTGTGAAATGTCCAAGGATATTATTATTATAAAAAAAGAAAAAAAAAATGGAGCGACTGCCTATCTGACCTCCACAACCCAGTCAGTAACTGGGAAATACGATACCCCTTGGTAAGACTGGCTGTCAGACTTTCGGGCTCCTGACAACCCGTAACGACTGTCAAAGATCCACGAATGACATCCACGAGTTCCTCCAAAATTAAATCATATAATTATTTATTATTATTATTTCCCAACCATATTCAACATAATGTAATCAATATTGCAATCCACGAGCAGTTTATTGGAGCTATAATACTAAAAGTCTATAAACCAAATTCGTCAATCAATCAGTGGAATTGAATGCGAATGGCCGCCATTTTAATACGGACTTGAAATGGACGCTTAAGCCTCAAAGTGAATTGCTGTGCCATTTAGTAAACGATAATCAAGGATGTTGATGGGCACTGCATGGAGTAGTTATAGGACTTGGGGATTCTACTCAAACTCAAACTATTCATTTTAAATAAACCTATTACACACTTTTGAATTGTGAAGCTAGTTGCTCAATCCAAAGCAGTAGGTACCTATGGAGAAGAACGGGCAAGAAACTCCATGCACACTCTTTTAAACAAAATATGGTTACAAAATATTGGTTACATAATTCATATTATTATTATACATGTGAGAACGATGCAGAACGTTAAAAGCATCCGCTATAAAATATGTAAAAACAGTTAAAAATTAAATTAAAACAAGCTACGTAACCAGGCAAGGTCTGACAGCTACTGTTATTAAGAAGTATCGTGTTACCCTATAACTGGGTTGTACAGGTCATGGTCATAGGCAGTCGTTCCATGTAGATAATGGTATTCAGCTGCATCAGGTTAGAAAAACCAAACCCAACACAGTTAGTAAAAGGCTAGGCTACCAGGCCTAGTGCTGGGCAGGCTACAAACCGATGCGTAATTAGAACACAACGTTCCCACTGTTGGCAACGTTGACACCTCTGCCCTGTGAGTGGAAGTAGGCCGTTTTCACCACGCGTGTGTGCGGGTTGGTAGATGTCTTAAAATTTTTGGCCGTTTCGACTACATATAAATGATAAAAAATAATGATTCTCATTAGCAGCCCGGAGTCTTAGCGCGATTGAATGAACGGAATGTATGTCTGAAACTGCGGGATTGTCCGAAAGGGTTACCGCTACCTCGAACCGTAAAGATATGGAAAGGTTTTTATCAGTAAGAGTCATCAGACTCTTACTGATTAAAATTAAAACTCCCTTCCACTCCACTCAGAGCGGAAGGAGTCATTTCATGACTTCACACCCTCAAAAAAAAAGCCCGCATTCTGGATTTTTGTCCATTTGTAGCAAAAGGCTCGCCCTCTATTTCATGGAACTCAAAAATAAACTGACGAAATGTGGATGTACTATAGTCACACCTCTAACCCTTCAGGGATTGCAGGCGTGATGTTAAGTTACGTTTATAAATAACTAATTGTTGCCCGTGGCCTCGCCCGCGTGGATGTCATAAATTATCCCAAGGGAACGTCATCCCGGAAAAAAAATCCTATGTGTTAATCCAGGTCATAAACTACCTCTGTGCCAAATTTTATCCAGATCCGTTCAGCTGTTTGTGCGTAAAGGACGTGCAAACTTACAACTCACATACCAACTTTCGCCTTTATAATACCTGATTGATAAAAACAGGACTATAATTAATTATACAGTGTTAAAGAATAAATGAGTACCTGTCTTGTTGGTTCTGTTCCCGCACCTGTCGCCTTTGGAGATTTGTTAACGCGAACTTCGCATTCAGAAATTGCTTTTTGAATCTCCGTTATTAAAGTTTTAGAATACTTTTGGAATCAGAATTAGAAATAGTGAGTGCCTATGATGTTTCTTATATTATTTGAGGTCGACACATTCTACAGTGTATTAGGTTAAACGAGGGACATACTTTCAGTTCGTATGGTACTCATGGAAATCAACATCTTTGTCCATGAGACCAACTCTGAAATATGAAAAAAAATATCAGCTGCTCCATACACTTTGACGAATTATACGAACACTAGCTGCTCCCGCGCATTTTCACCCACTGCTCGGCTCCTATTGGTCGTAGCGTGATGTTACATACCTATAGCGGTCCTCGATAAATGGACTATCCAACACAAAAAGAATTTTTAAATTCGGACCAGTAGTTCCAGAGATTAGCGCGTTCAAACAAACAAACTCTTTAGCTTTATAATATCAGTATAGATTAATGTACTGAACAGCTGATTTTTTTTTCGTGATTTGAGATATAGTTCCACAGCCAAAACTGTTCATTTTCATGAATATAGTTCCTCCTGAAAGTATGTCCCTAGTTTAACCTAACACACTGTATATTGCACCACAACATAATATGGTTTAATTGTTGGGTATTCAACTATCAATTGACAATTGATTGGAATTCACCAATATATTTAGAATACTGGTATTCAGCTGAATGTGGTAAGAATGGCAGTCAACGTCAACGTTGCTTGGAAAGGGCTAGGTAGAAGGGTTTTAATTATTAACCTAAGGTAACGACGTATTGATTCGAGTAGGTACAGAGGCCAGCACATCAATCTACCCCAATCTGTCAAATTTCTCTGATAGATTATCAACTTTAATACAAAATAATGAGGTTCATGTTCAATAGGGAATACACGTACTAAACTCAAACTCAATGTATTTATTTCAAATAAACCAATTACAGGCACTTTTGAATTGTCAAGGTGTCGGTCAGTCAGAGAGATGAAGCTAGTTGCCCATTCCAAAGCAGTAGGTCCTTATGTAGAAGAACGGGCAAGAAACTCCATGGACACTCTTTTAAACAAAAAATAAACGTTTTAGTTGTGGTACCTACACAACCCACCCCCCCCAAATTTTAATACCACTACCTGGTATGTAAATTACAGTGGCAGGAACTTATTAGAATGTCGTCCACATATATTCAGTAAGATTTTTTTTTAGATTTTTGTTGATTTTTCAAAAACCGCTTATCCGATTTCGATAAAGGGACCATTTGAGAAGTATACCCTTTCCAACAAAAAAAGAATTTTTCAAATCGGTTGGCAAGCAACGGAGTTATGCGCGAACAAACATAAAAAATAATAATATATACATATATACAGTCGAATTGAGAACCTCCTCCTTTTTAAGAAGTCAGTTAAAAATATGGTGACAAAATATTGGTTACAACAATTATTGGTTCATATAATATTATACATGTGAGAACGATGCAGAACGTTAAAAGCATCCGATATAAAATATGTAAAAACTATTCAAAAATTAAATTAAAACAAGACTTAGCCGCTAAGAGATGACCAGTCCCTACTGACAGCGCCCGTTCTAATAAACGTATTATATCAGGTGAATAGTTACACACCGATTTCTCTCTTTCAGTCGTCAGAAATTTGAAAGAAGAAGACAAAGCGTTGTGCAGCTATACAGACGCTGTACGACGTTTATAAGTAAGGGGTTTATACTTTTGTAGTAAAATGGCAGCAGTCAAGATCGCATTCTATCGTCGGCTGGATTGTAAAGCGATGTAGTAATTACTTTCAGCTTAGCTCAAGTCTAGCTTAGTATTATCTGTGGCTCAATTTTACAAAATCTAAAATACAATGGTTTACTGTTCCGTTTTTTTTTCACAGTTATATCACTAACGAGATGCGATCAAACAATTGTGTTTTGTTAGGTACAGACGTCAGCAAATCAACCTATCCCAAACTGTCAAATATTCCCAATTGAATATGAACCTTATACCTTTGTAATAAAGTTCAAAATCTATCCAAAAAAAAATGACAGAATGGGTAGCTTGATGTGCTAGCGTCTGTACACAGAGATAAAAACTTCAGTCACAAAGAGTTTTAGTACGACAAATAACTCTTATTTTGTTATCCTTATCTGTGTTGCGTTTAGTTTTTGTCGACAATACGAAAAAACAAAACGCGCAGAATTCACAAAACAATGTGAATCTATTTATTCCTAATCTGAAACAAGCAGTATTAAGTGGTACCAACAGCGGCATGCACGTTTACAAAGCATCATCCTCTCTCCAGCCGCAGTCGGATAAAAAGCCACAGCGCTTTACACAGTATGCAGCACTTTTCGTTAGTTATGGCAGAAAGTCTGGCCGCTGGAATTTAAAAGTTCATTAATTTGAGTGCGCTCCAAACTTCTCTTGAGGAAACATAGTTACTGATGCTGTTTTGTTTTTTAGTTCGCGAATGTTGCTACGGGAATACAGGGAGGGAACCTTTGTTTTATTCCCGTGTTCGTTTTGATTTGGTACATCATTATATTGTTATACAAGCAGTAATAGCCTAGTGGTGAATCGGACTGCCAAGTCATAGGTCTCGAGTCCGAGTCCCAAGCAAGTCGTCTGACTTTCTGGATTCATGTGCGTATTATGTAATTATAACTTGCTTCAAAAACGGTGAAGAAAACATTGTGAGAAAACCGGCATGCCTGAGAGATATTTCTCAACATGTGAAGCTAAGTTAGAGGTCCATGGGCAGCATAAAATCTCTGACACCAGGTAAGTCACTAACCACACCACTAGACTATAACTGCTGTCAACTTATTTTATAATATGTGTAGATTGAATTCGCTATAATATCTCGATAATAGCGCTAAACTTATCATTGGTAATGTGAGTAATGCATAAGGTGGTTAATATTGTTCTATTATGAATAAATATGTACTCCATTTATTATAGCGAACAAACAGCGACAGTTAATGTGTATTACTGCACTTTAGAGTTCTGTTTTTAATTGAAATTGGTTAATAGATTACATTGCTTTTATTTGTCGTGAAATAACGACATTTATTAATCGTTTATTTCGAAATAACGAAATGGTGTCAACCTCGTAATTGGAAAGGTTGTTAATGGGAGTAAAAAAATGCTTAAAATGTTAATAATAATAAATTCATTATTAACATTAATATCATTTCAAGATGAAACAGAACAGAAAAGGTGTACCAACCTGCGTTTGAAATGTTAATCCTTTAATTATAATATGGCTATTACTGTTTAATTTTTATCACTAAATCCCAACCCAACATTATTAAATACCATTTCGAGCGAACTACAAAAATGGTTTGACGACCTTTATAACGCCCCAACTAACACCGTTTAACCTAAGAGATCGGTTTTGGATTTAATTTTCTGACCGGGACGTGTCACCCAACAAGGTTGACCCTCATTTACGATGTAACTATCAAAATTGTCTGGTAAATATTGAAGAAACGTTCTTGCGAAAGATTTTCAATGACTACTAAATTCTGTAAAGATTCCTGTTTTTTCCTGATGGTTAGTGATCACAAACATATTTTTTTTTAAGGGTGGGTAATCATCAAATGACTACTCCCGCTCTGGGTGGAGTGGAAGGGAGTGTCAGACTCTTGCTGACTAAACCTATCCATGTTCCTTATTTAGCGCTTTATGTTCCGGGGTAGCGGTAACCCTTTCGGACAATCCCGCTCTAGTGACTAACCTGGTGTCAGAAATTTTATGCTGCCCATGGGCGTACAATGTAGCTTCACGTACTGCTGAGAAATATCTCTCAGACTCAGTTTTTTCACAATGTTTTTCTTCGCCGTTTTTTACGCAAGCATAAAGATACCGCTAATTTGACCAGATGTAGAAGATTTTAAATATTTTTTCGTTGTATGGATTAAAGTCGTTGCTCCATTAAATCTAAAGCAAAAAAATGTGACAGAAACGAGGAAGGACGTTCCGCGCTCCCTAATTATGGAAGCAAGGAGTATCGTGGGGTTTAAGTCTGTAGGAGTCCGTTCCGTACAGAATTTTATTTAAAAAAGAACATTCCATTTACATCAAATTCTATATTCAAAGCCCGTGAAGATCGATATTTAAAATGGTATTAGTTCGGCGAAGCGGTGGCCTAATAGGAACGGTCCCGACTTGAGTTATAGGTCGTGGGTTTGAACCCAGGCAGGCGCTTCACTTTGTGTCGATAATTTCACCACGACTGCTCTCAAAACGGTGAAGGAAAACGGAAAGTCCTAGAACCAAGACCTGTGACGTCTACTAACCCATACTGGGCCCGAAATAACAGCACGTTCTCTTTTGAAGAGAGGACGCATATAACGCTGGATCAGCGGGGACATTACTGGCTGATTATAATATCAACTTTAATTTGTTCCAAATTTAAATTTTGGTAAACCCTACTTCGATCGAGTCATCCTCACTTTCAAAAAAAAAAATTAAACTTTTAGATGGGTATGCCCACTTTTTAACTGCATTAGCAATTCTCAGTGAATTGAAAGTCCTGGTTTCTTACACCGTCCGTCTATTTCGTTCTCTTAGTTTTACCGCAAGTTTAAGGTAGGAAATAAAAAACTGTTTTGGGTTGGGGTTCAGATTGGGGCATGGATTACTTTGAGTATTCGGTTTCATTGGACAGCTAAATGTTCGCGATTTGTGACGCCTCAGACGTTACGAATTATTAGAATAGCAAAAGTTTAAAATCAGCCTTTCAGAGCAAATTCGGAAACATTCATTTGTATAAATTAAATGTAACTCCATTTTAAATGCCTTCTGCCTTCGATCTAAAAACCAAAAACCTGACGCGATAGAACACTGAGATGAGATTGAATTCAAATGAACTTTCTTTTGCACAGATACTCATTCTTCTTTAATGATTAAATTATTCTTTAGATTTTATTGTTAAAATTCCAATTTAATTCTGAATAAATAAAAAAAATTCTAAATCTAGTTATTATTAATTCCCCGTTTTCAGTGTAACCCGACACCAATGTACAGCGGCGGTCGCAAACGGCGCCGCTGGCTAGAATTATTAAAGCTCTTCCAGTTGTGGGGAGTGACGTACAACTTACTCTTCAGACCCTTTCCTGTGGAACTGGTAGTGATGTAAAAGATGAACTTACCCTTTAATTGAGCTGTCTTCTTGTTCTTCGTGTGGTTAGTGACTAACCTGGTCTCAGAGAAAGTTGTCCGGGACCAATGACTTAACGTGCTTTCCGAGGCACGAAGTATTCGATTTGTAAAAAATGGTTTCCCATCTACGGACCAACCCCGGAAAGCATAGCTTAACCTGATGGAACGATCCATGCGGCTGTTATTACTTAACCACGAACTCCTCACTCAAAACAATAAATAAAAGAAACACAATATGGCCATGATCCTTAAGCAATATATAAAGCGTAGGTACCTGATTTCAGCAACTTATGAACAAATAAAAAAAAAAAAAAAAAATGAAAAAGTGAAAAAGTGTTTATTCACAGAAATATTTTTTAAAGACATATTACCTCTGCCAAACTGCAAAGCAGTTTGTTGGCAGACGTAGCTCCTTTTTGATTTATACATAACAATATTTTTATCTTTATTGACACTTTTTGTTAGATAACAGAAACACGCCTCAATTTTTATTCACAACTTTATCTCAGTGTAAATCCATTGAAAGTCCTACAAAACAGAAAAAAAACAGCAGCTAAACAAAATTAACTTTCGCAAAAGTCAAATCCCCCGTTTTGTTATTCCCTCCCCTTATCCACTTAATCTTAAGTGATAATAAACACCGGTCCAAACTGGATCTAAAGGGATTTTCATAATTCAACAACGATTTCTGGCCGCTCTACAAAATGCACTTATCTTTTTAAATTCCAGTTGAATTTATCCAGCCAAGATAATTTAAATGAGTTTGGAAAAGCACTTTTCTATACTTTTCAATTTTCTTTCGATAGTTTTTAAAGGGCAAATCACGCTTTTGCTCTACTGGATAGTTCGGCGACTAAAAACGGGGGTTAAGCCCAGTGGCTTAAACTATAACATAACTTTTAAATTCAGTAATTTAAAAGTTATGAAGACATTTGAGGTACAGTCGGTCTCAAAAGTTCTTATACCACTACCTTTTTTTTTGGGTGGGCAATCATCCAATTACTTCTCCCGTTCTGAGCGGAATGGAATGGAGTGTCAAACTCTTACAGACCCATCCATGTTCCTTCATTAGCCCGTTATGTTCTGGGGTAGCGGTAACCCTTCGGACAATCGCGCTCTTACCACTACTTGCTATGTAAATAATATTGACAGGAATTTATAATAGCATTATCCACATTGACTAAGTGATCTGATATGTATTATAAGATCTAACTCAAAAACTATCCTAGTAAAATTAATAACAGTCATATAGGAATCAGCAAACTGTCTTGTTGGTGCAAGTCTCGGATCGCGGTGCCGCAAGGGGCAGTGCGGCGCGACCCTAGCAGGGTCGTGTAGCCTCGCGGTGCCGCGCCCTCCTTTGCCTCCAAATGACTATGAACTTTTTAATCCTTTAAATAAGTTTCAACATGATTCGCCTCAAAAAACCACTACCGGCCGCTGCTCTTTCAGTGTGAATTGAAATTACTCTAGTAGGTAAAAGCCAAAAATATAAGAGAAAACTAAGCCAACTCCGTGAGAAATTTTTGCCGTTCGCAATGTGCTTTGAAAGCGATTTCCATGTTAGAATTATTACCGTAACTACAGAAACACCGTCTTTGTTTGAACAAGAAAAATGGACTTTTAAATTTTCATGCGCACACTCCGAAACTGTTATTTAGTAGCAAAGTAGAAAATAACGCCAGACTTAGTGGAATAGTTATTTCTATTTGTAAGACAGAGGTGTGCTCATAACAGGGACAACCTCATTTGGCCAGTTATGTTTAGGCATAAACATATTAAATAAAATATAAATAATGCATAAGCATAGGCATATTTGTCTAAATATAGGACTGGCCTATCAAACAGGGGGCGAACCTATTTCCATCAACCGAGCACACACCCAGGATCCGGGTTGCTACTAGGAAATTCCTAATGGAAAAACCCAATCTGGGAATTGAACCCAGGACCTCATGTTTACGACCATTCAACTAAGTACTGTTATTAACAAAAGACGAAACGAAACAAATGAAAAATGGTTATCAGGATTTTTAAGAACAGTGGTTGTTTTTAAAATAATGGAACACTGTTTAATAAGTTCTCGTTAATACGTAAGTACGTACTAGTTTCTGCCTGTGGTTTCGCTCACGCACACACACACTGACCCACAAACTTTTTTTTTTTTTTTTTGTTTTTGTGTTTATTTGCGATCAGTCGATGACTATAAGCAAATCTGGTGAGTGCGTTGTGTCATGCAGAGTGTGCCTCCCAGCGGAAGCAGCTGCTCAGTGTCAATGGCTAAACCTGGTCCAAACCCAGGATCACGCGCCGTTTCAAGCGGGTTTCATGCCTGGTATGTATTAACTGCACTGCTAGATCATTGGGATGATTCGCTAGCCGCTTTTTGTAGGTTTCAGTACTGTTTCGGATTTCCTCCTTCACAGTGCTGATTTGTAGGTTCTCGTGTATCTCGGCATTTGTAACAAACCATGGCACGCCTGTTATAGATCTGAGTATAACGTTTTGAAGTCGCTGTAAGATGTTTACATTGGAGTCACTAGCGCTTCCCCATAGTTGGACACCATACATCCAGCTTGGTCTCAGTATGCTTTTGTAGATCAAGAGCTTGTTATCTACGGAGAGTTTTGAGTTTCGTCCCATTAGCCAATAGAGGTTTTTATAGCGTAGGTTAAGTTCATCTCTTTTACATTTTATGTGCTTTTTCCAGGTCAATCGGCGGTCCAAGTGCATACCGAGGTATCGTACGCTTTCGTTATGAGCTAGGGCATGGCTATCGAGGGTGACTGGTGGACAGTCACCGCGCCTCAGGGTAAATGTCACATGCACTGATTTGTTGGCACTAGCTTTTATTCTCCACTTGTTCAGCCAAATGCTTATTTGATCGAGACCCCTTTGTAGCGATTCAGAAGCGGCAACAGGATCTTTATTCCTAGCTAGAATGGCTGTATCATCAGCGTATGTGGCGATTATAGCTCCTGGTACTTCCGGAAGATCAGCTGTATATATTGTGTATAACATTGGACCAAGAATAGATCCCTGAGGGACACCTGCACTGATGTCATGAAACGATGACGTGAAACTACCCTCTTTCACTTGGAACATTCTACCAGACAAGTACGAAGCCAGTAGCAGGTAATAGCTATGGGGAATATTGCATTTGATTTTATAGAGCAACCCACTGTGCCAGACTTTATCAAATGCCTGCTGGATATCGAGAAACGCTGATGAGCAGTATTCCTTCTCTTCAAATGTCTGTCTTATTGCATTGCAAACTCGGTGAACTTGCTCGATTGTAGAGTGTCGTTGTCTAAATCCGAATTGGTGATCCGGTATTGTGTGATTGCTATCCAGTATGGGCAAAAGTCTGCGGAGCAATATCTTCTCGAACAATTTCGAAAGGATTGGCAACAAGCTTATTGGTCGATAAGAGGTAACCTCATGAGCAGGTTTTCCTAACTTGTGGATCATTATTATTTGAGATACTTTCCACAAGCGTGGAAAATATTGCACGCGCAAGATGCCATTAAAGAGTGTTGTTAGAAAGGTTACTGCTTTTTTCGGTAGTTCTCTTAGTACTTCTTTTGTTATTAAATCGAAACCTGGCGCTTTTTTGTCCTTAAGAGTCTTTATTACTCCCCATACCTCCCGAGTTTTTACTGGGTTTGGTGGTAAGTCCAGTTGCAACGGCTGGCAGAGAGTGGCCTCAACGCTTCTTTCAAAAGCAGCGTCGCTATTGTCATTGGCGGTAAATACTTTGGCTAGATGCTCTGCGAATACGTTTGCTTTGTCTTGGTGCGTTCTAGCCCATTTATTTAGAGCTGTTCTTATAGGTGGTTTTGGTACTTGAGGTCGGTCCAAGGTCTTAGTAAATTTCCAGAGCGAATAATTTGTGTTTGCAGTAGGTGTCAGTGACTCTAGCTTTGACTGCAAGGTTTCTTTATGAAGACGTGATAGTTCGGCCTTAAGAGTTGCAGTTGCTTTATTTAGATCAGTCTTGTCCATCGGATGCCTAGTCAGATGCCATACTCTTCTCAGGCGGCGCTTCTCGAGAATTTGTTGTTTAACTTGCAAGGGCTGATTTGTGAAGACATTATCATTTTTCAGTTCAGGAGTACATTTCCAGCAAGCTTCCTGTATAAGAGATGTTATAGTTTTAGCAGCTTCTTCGATATCATCTGGCGATTTGAGTGCCACGTTTAACTGAATATTTGCCTCAATGTACTCGCGGAACGCCTGCCAATCTGTTCGCTTATTGCTGAGTGTGGGTTGCGTCTCATATTCTATCAGCGTTGTGCTGGCTGTGAGGATGACTGGCGTGTGGCTGGAGGAACTGTCAAGGCAGGATTCGGCCTTAAAATAATGCCTTGAGAGCCCACCCACGACAAAGAAGTCCAGTAGGTCAGGCACTTTGTTTGGATCTGTAGGCCAATGAGTCGGTTCGGAAGTTGATATTGTGATAAGGTGGTTAGTATCAATGCTGCTCTTTAATTGTCGACCTCTGGTTGTAATTAACCTAGATCCCCAATGGCTGTGCTTAGCGTTCCAATCGCCACCAGCAACAAATCGGGGTCCAAGAGTTGAGAAAAAATAATTAAACATAAGCCAGTCCACTTTGTGTCTGGGTGGACAGTAAATAGAAGATACGTTGAAGTATCCACACTTGTCCGTAACAGCGATTGTTGTAGCTTGTAGGTAATCCGTTTTAAATTCGGGCATAATGTGATGTTTGATGGTCTTTCGAACAATTATAGCTGTCCCCGCATGACCTGTTCCATCTGGGTGATTTGTAAGATAGGTGTGATAACCGTCAAATTTGATTTTGCTGGAGCTGGTACAGTGTGCTTCCGAAACAAGAACTATGTCCAACTTATGTTCATTTATTAATATTTGCATTTCATCTTTGCGTGGCGCAAGACCATCTATGTTCCAGGTTGCCAACCTTAAGGCATTCATTTTGTCATCTTGCTGATTAGTGTTGTCAAGAGACCTATCATGGTGCTCATTTGTTGAAAGAGTAAGTCAAATTTTTCTGACTGTTTTAGGAAAACCCACAAACTGACGTCTTTATAATATTAGTGTGATAAGGTAGTTAGTATATATCAGAGTAAATAAGATTAAGGACTATAATTATTTGTACTCTAATCTTAAATACAATATACAACCATAAACTTAATATTTACATATCTAAAAAAATAATTATAACTATGTACAAGTATATAACAGGAGGGTAAAAATAAATCAATCAAATAAATAATAAGATTTAGTTTTAACTAGTCAGACAGTAAAACATCTTTTTTTTTCGCGCTGCACTATCATAACAATTCATGCTAGTATAGATAGATAGTCAGCAAGGCTACACCGGACGCTGTTAAGTATTGTCATGGAAGCTCTAAATCCACCTTTAGATCAATAGACACACCTCTATTGCAAGTAAAATCTAACACTAAGGTGTACACTAAAGGTGTAAGAGCCCCCTAATTGATAGTTTAAGTTACAAAGAGCCCGAGCTGCGACGTCAAAGCGGCGAAGTGAATTGTTAGTTGGAAATAATAGCCAGAATCTGAGCGTACAAGCTCAAAGAGAGTGCAAAGAATTGTGTTCGCAGAATATTTTGTGCTGGTTGAGTATTTTCGACTTACTTTTAACGTAGATTTGGTAATTATTTATTTGGAGTTGAGAGCAGTGGTGACGAGAGACCCTTTTTTTTTACTGCTCCCGCTCTGGGTGGAGCGGAAGGGAGTGTCAGACTCTTACTGACTATAACCCATTCATGTTCCTTCCGTAGCCCTTTATGTTTTGGGGTAGCGGTAACCCTTTCGGACAATCCCGCTTACCCGGCACGGGCCTGGTGCTGATCGGATGGTGAGTCACCCATTACTCACCATCTGCAGGCCCGCGCCTACGGTGGCTGGGAGTCGTCACGTGGCTCCCGACGCCCGGGGCGTCTTCCGCGGCGGCTGGGACGGGAGGACCTTTCTCTCTCCCATCCCGCCACCTCCTTCGCGAGCATGACTTTTTCGCAGAAGGAGGTGACTGCCTCCCACTCCCTCTCGCCCCGGACCATGGCTTACACCAGGGCCGGGCGCGAGAGGTCGCCGCCACCGATCGCCTCTACGAGGACACGGCGGTGCTCCGCCCAAGCGCCAAGGTTTGCACCGTATGCTCTACCGTGTCCTCTGGGCGATACTCGCAGTGGTGACACCCGGGCGTTTCCTCCCGCCTGATGATGTGCAGGAACCTCCCGAAACATCCATGTCCAGTGAGGACCTGCGTCAGGCGGTAGGTGAGGGCGCCGTGACGCCTCTCTAGCCACTCCTCAAAGAGGGGCCTTACCGCCACTATCGTGGCATGCCCTGCGCTGGGTTGCGACAGTCACTGATTCCAGGCCGCCATGAGATCGCGCAGGAGGTCCGTCCGCTCCGCCGCAATTTGCTGCGGAAACGGAGTTCCTCCCCGGCTTAGTACCTCTCCCCGGCTTAGTGACGAGGGACCCTATGGTAACGATCGCGACTTAAGAGTTATACGTCGTATGTTCGAACCCAAACAGGCGTTTTACTTTGTGTAAATTGTTTCATCAATATTGCTCTCAAAAACGGAGAAAAAAAATATCGTGAGGATACCGGCATGTTCTAGAACCAAACATTCGAATCCATGTGACATTTACTAGCTCACATTGTGCAGTTTGGAGTTGTTAAATGAGTTTGTAAAATAAAATTCTTATTTTAGTCAAAATGTTTAAAAAAAAAAACAGTTAAAAGGTTTCACTCTATTCCTAGGATTTCAATTATGTCAAAGTCAAATAATTTATTTCATATAGGCTCAAAAAAGGTACTTTTGAACATCAGAATGAACAAGAAATAGAGTTGATTCTAGTCACTCCTTCCAAAAGGTAGTTTCGTATGGAGAAGAATGGGCAAGAAACTCCACTGTATGAGTCCAAAACTGGAATCACTGAAATCAACATTCGAAATTTTCAATATTCAGTCTAATTAGTGTTTCACGGTTCGTTTGTCCTATTCTCAGACTCCTTTGGCGAATTTTGTCAAAGAAAATAACTAATTTGTATCCCAAAATAACAGTAACATCAAAAAGAAAATACCCAGAAACCGTAATAAGCATACTCTTCAAGAACACCCTTAGCTATATCATAATACATGACAATAATTAAAACCGTAAATTCAACCCGAAAAACCGTATACAATATTACGATTATTGAGAAAATCAACGTGAAATCGGACACTTCCGAAACGTTTGAAGGTACGAACGTAAATTACCGGGAATTGTTCACGGCTTGCTAATTTCGGGGGTGTGTAGTGAAGCATGAAAAGATTGCTTATTCCGTATACGTGCTCATTTGAAACCACCCCTTATAAATACGGTGAATAACGTGAACATATAACAGAAATTGTGTGAATTGTGAATGTTTCATGATTTTGATGTATTTTGTTGGCTGATATATATTCAGCTGGGACATAAATCATTGACATTATTTACTTTTCAATTCGGAATGGGAACTGGGTCAAACGATAATGGATCTTAAAAAGTTATCAAGGGTGGCACGCGGCTTGGTGACTGAATACAACTACCCTCATATCAGTGAGAATTCAGTATTCAATTGTCTTTTTATTATGTTTAATAACACTTACTTTGTTATTACAATTTTTATTTACATAATTTATAAGTTAACAAACTTAAAATAAGCATGATATGTTTATGTCAAAGGGCGATATGCAGTCTCTTCCCGGAATGACTGGTTTATCCTAAGTTTGACCAAAGCCTTCAGGAAAACCCCGAAATAAATTCCAGTTTCGGCCTTTGACTAAAGTATTTTTAGTCAAACCCGCACCCAACTTCATCATAATCATCGGCATCACAGAAATCGTTCAACAACCGATCTATTTTGTAAAAATCTCTGCGTGGAAACTAAGGTGAGCTACCATTCCACATGATGCTTGGAATTGTCACTACTGACAGCTAAGTTTTCAAGGTAAAATTTTTACAGCATACATCAGCAGCACGTGACGACTCCCGGCCACAGTAGGCGCGGGCCTGCGGACGGTGAGTAATGGGTGACTCACCGTCCGATCAGCACCAGACCCGTGCCGGACGGCGTGTATATATGTTCCACGCGCGCCTCAAAGAGATGTCAGCATATGAAGGGGCCCCTCAGGGCCAAGCCTGCCTGGGTAAGCGGGGTTGTCCGAAAGGGTCACCGCTACCCCGGAACATAAAGGGCTACGGAAGGAACATGGATGGGTTTTAGTCAGTAAGAGTCTGACACTCCCTTCCGCTCCACCCAGAGCGGGAGCAGTCATTGGATGATTTCCCAGCCTTAAAAAAAAATAAAAATACATCAGCAGGCGAAGTAACCAAAAGGCTGGCAGCATTGCCACTTTGTATAGTGAAGCTGATTCTTTGGCCAAAAAACAGACTAGTATTGATTATTTAACTAAATAAATAATGATAATAAATAAAACTGTTCCCAACACCGGCGGACCACTTCTTTTTATGTATTTTTATAATTTATAAAATAAAGATGTAATTAGATAAACAAAATAATAAATAAAAATATTATAAATAAAATAATTTTAGAGCTCCTGAATAAACTACCCGGAATGAACGTGCCGTTCACCGTAAAACTACGTATTGGCTTAGCACGCTACGCAGTCTAAAAAACAAATAAGAATAGCAAACCTACAATATTTTCGTAATATTCAGCTGCATTCGGTTAGACTAAAAGCCGACAACATAGTCAGAAAAAGGCAGGGCAGATAAATTGATTAAAAAAATTCGTGGAATATCAATTTTCCTTTCTGAAAACTACAACAAATATATTTTAGTTATTGATACGAGTAGATAGCAGAAAAACCATTTTTTTACATCTCGCGTGATTATATGGCTCACTCCATCTTCTCCACGTGTATTTTAACGTAACCAACATTCGTTGCAAATAAATAATTTGATTGATTGATTAATTAATCTCATATAAAATTAAAAGTATTTCGCACCTTACCTTTTAAACGCCAGAGCATAAACGCACGCGCGTGCCCTCCACGCCAAGCAACAAATTTATCATGTATCATGTTTTTCTTCATGTTATCATGTATTTCCCAATATCCATGGTGTCTTTTAAAACAAATTAAAAGACACCATGGATATTGGGAAATTCATGTCATTAAATACATACTAGAGCTTCAATGTTTAAGATATATCTGTTATCACTCACAAAAGTAATGATTTAATTGTTTATTTTGTGTGATAGTGTTGTTGCCATTGTCACATATTTGTGTCATGTAGCTTGCTTACCACATCTGTGTAGGTAATTCAACCTTAACCAATTCATTAATGAAATAACATATGATAAGTTGCACGTTCATAGGACCCCATCTGACCCAATTTCAGTTGTATAACTCCACAGAACGTTTTCGAAACTTAGCGATGGTGCGTCGAAAACATATTTTTGTTGAACCCGCTCTGTGGTGAAGTCGAAACTCATGTAATTAGGTGGATTTTGGGTCTCTCATTTTAAACATACGTATTGAAATTAAATAGAATTTTCTGGACCACTCTAAAGTTTCTTGAAGGTAGGTTACGGTAGGTACTTGTAATTGAAAATATACTAATTAAAATTAACAACTTAGTAGTTGAGTATTTTTAATTAACTTTAGGAATGACAACAGAGTAACTTTGCAAAAACAGCAATTTTAGACATATAAGAGGGTGCAATAAAAAAAAATGTCAAAGACGCAGAAAGCCTCCAAATATTCTGTCGTTTTTATTGTTAAGTATTGTTGATGCAATGAAAAAACTGAATGTGTTTGTGTTAATTTTTAAACTAAAGTCGGTAACTTATTTTTTGCGCTCCAAATATCCGTTATCTGGAAAATAGTTTTCATACCTACGTACATTTAATTCCAATTAATTAAACTTACAAAAAAATTGAAGTGCGTGGGATTATGCGTGTATTTAAGTAAGCAATCTTCTCTTCATCTTCGTGTGGTTAGTAACTAACCTGGTGTCAGAGTTTTTATGCTGCCCGTGGGCCACTGACTTAGCTTTGCAAGCTGTTGAGTAATATCTCTCAGGCCGGAGTAAGAGATAAAGGTATATTACCTAAAAAGTTGTGGTACTTTTTATATTCAGGGGAAAAAAATACATTCACGTTGATACAGTTTAACGGTCTGCACGTAAAATTACCTGTATTTCAATATCAGCAGTACTGAACGGGCTATAATTTCAAGCCCCAATAACTTTGTTTGGGGTGCGCTACGGACGCCATTTCGGTTAATTTATTAATCGTTTGGAAGTAGGGCAAACGGATATAAACATAGTGTCAAGAGCTAGTATTTATTTATATTTAGAATTTGGATTTAATAGCGTTGCAGTGCATTTACTGTATAACGTCATTCAGAATTCTTCTTCTTTTCGTGTCGATGGTATATTTTTAATGTTATTAAATTGAATGCGCCCAATAGGTCGTCACATTGCATTGCGGCATCAGTGGCATTCTTCAGGTCATCCGAGGTCCAGGTGAACGGGCATTTAGGACACTCCAGCAGGTGGGGCATGGTCTGGTCAGAAGCTCCGCAATCGCACTGGATTGGATCAGTAATCCCCCACTTCGTCAGGTTGTGCCTGCAGCGGCCTACTGGGGTACGCAGTCGATTGAGAGCTTTCCATAAAGGCCACTCAAATCACGTCAGGCAGGCAAATGTTCCTGGTGTTTTACGAAGTCGAGGTGGTGGATGCTTCTCTTCCCATAATTTCCTTCTCTCGTCTTCCTGGATGGAAATTTAAAATGATTTATCATAATATCCTACATAATAATTGCAGTGAATTAAAAGCCCCGTTTATAGAATCAAGGGTTTATTGCAAATTAAATGACAAACCGTTGATTATCAAGTGACAAGCATAGAGGTAAATCTAAAGTGGTTACAGTATACTAAGAATTAAGTAGGTAAGTATACAATTAATCTGCCTAGCCTTTTCCCAACTATGTTGGGGTCGGCTTCCAGTCTAACCAAATGCAGTTGAATACCAGTATTTTACATGGAGCGACTGTCTGTCTCACCTCCACAAACCAGTCAGTAACTGGGGAATATTGGCTGTCAGAGTTTCGGGCTTAGAGAGGTAAGTAATAAAAAAATACATCACCGGTATGCTATAAGTTATTACATTTTTTATTTGTATCAATTCATTTCTGCAAATGTTAACTAACTAGCTTCATCTCTCTGACTGACCGACACCTTGACAATTAAAAAGTGCCTGTAATTGGTTTATTTGAAATAAATACTTTGAGTTCGAGTTTGAGTTATAATACTCTGTTATTTTACTTTTAACACATCTGGCAAAATGCAGATGCAATATAGCTGCACTTCTGCTATACGAAACTTTCGGGGAAAGAAGGATGTTACTTTTAAAAATGTATTATGATCAGTTTAATCAATTGTTTGTGAACCTAATAGAATAAACTCCCTTTCTTGCATGGGTGGGCGCAGTTTGATGAAAAGATTTCAATTACTGATAGGTCCGGATCAAATTGGTTTTATCGGGGAATTTCATACTATTATTTATATTTAAATTCATAAATATTGATTTTTGCAATCGTTTTTGTATATAAGCAGGTTTTTTGTTAGTTTTTTCGGTTAGTGCTTCTTTCTTCTTCGTAAGTAAACAAACTGGTAGCCATCCTGGACCTGAACGACCAACTCTTATAACAGTACTAGCTGTTCCCGCGCGGTTTCAACCGCTGCACTGCTCCTATTGGTCGTAGCGTGATGTTACATAGCCTATAGCCTTCCTCGATAAATGGACTATTCAACACAAAAAGAATTTCTTAATTCGAACCAGTAGTTCTTGAGATTAGCGCGTTCAAACAAACAAACTCTTCAGCTTTATAATATTAGTATAGATTATTTCAATAATCCTTCAGTGTGATAATGAGACGGAGCTATGCAGGACGTGTAGCTTCATCTCTTTAATAATCGCTTATATAGAAACTGGGACTCGCTATATCAATCCAATACTTAAGAGACTTCAATAAAGAAATAAACACGCTTTCTTATTGCGACTCCTGATTTCCCCAGACTCCTTCTTTATTTACTTTTAAAACGTATAACTTCTTTGCAATATTTTTTTGCCTCAAAAATTTCTTTTATTTCCTTTAAGATTCCGTTGAAGCGGATTTTATGAATTTGGGAATTAAAGGCTGAAGTTTTTTCCCATCGAAAGTTTCTAAAAGGATCGCGGTTTGGTTTGTTTTGATATTCAGAAAAAGCAAAAAGTTACCTCATAATGTTAAAAAGAATGGATTGTTATTTATATTCTGATAAAGTTGGTTATCAACCTCAAAGTCAAAGTCAATTCATTTATGTTGAATAGGCACATGAAAGGCAATTTTGAACGTCAAACTGAACAATAAAGCGAATTGATTCTAGTCGCGCCTTCCAAAAGATATCGTATGGAGAAGAATGGGCAAGAAACTAAATCTCTTCTTAAAGTGAATTTTATATAGATATTACCACTCAATGAAACTGAACGCGATCAGCACATGTAAAATCGTTCAAGAGCTGTCAGTGTCAATATTCCATAGAAAATAATCACACTGACCTCTTAAACGTAGTTTATGCTTTGATCGCGTTTATTTTCAATGGTGAAATTCGCCCTTACTCACTTGCTTTGACCATTGAACTAAGTTCATTGCCCGCTTTTAAGGTTCCTCAACGCGTCAGTGGTTCCCTTGTTGTTGGAAATGTTTAGTGGCATCGGTGATTGCTTAGCATTAAGCGAACTTCACATTACGCATGCTACATTGGCTCAGTTGGATGAAAAGGTCTGCGTTCGAAGTTATTAGACTCTTTCATGTGCATTAGTTTGTGGATGCATGTTCGAAACTTGAATACTTGCTAGCTTTACCCGGCTCGACTTCACACGAGTACTTACCTACGGCGAACATACCTATCTCCCGTTCCCGTGTGAACTTCGGGATACAAAGTACTTGTATGTATTAACACTCTTTATTTTTTGTTTTTTGGGGTGAGTAAATCATCAAGTGGCGCCGCTTTGCGTGGAGTGGAAGGGCGTGTCAGACTATTACGGACTAAAACCCATCCATGTTCCTTCCTTAGCCCATAATATTCCGGGGTAGCAGTAACCCTTTCGGACAATCCTGCTTACCCGGCAGTATTAGCACTCTTGGGTAAAAACAAATGCAACATTGCGTCAACATTTCGAGTTTAGCGTCCACAAACATAGGGATGCTGTATAAAGATATCGTTTTTGTCCATTTATTTATTTAAGTGCTTTAACTTAGAACTACTTCTAAGTTCTTAGTTAAAGCACTTAAATAAATTATATTAAGTCCTCCACCGAATTTAGACAAAATTTTTTTTTCGTGATCGATTTCTCCATAACTACTGAGCATTTAATGGTATTCAACATGTTACACAGAGCAGTGGTGGCCAAGTGGTATCGGTACGACTTACGAATTGTAGGTCGTGAGTTCGAATCCAAGCAGGGTCTTTACTTTGTGTATTTAATTTTATGCTCTTAAAACGATGTGAAAACACCGTGAGGAAACCGGCATATCCTAGAACCAACAATTCGACGACATGTGACATCCACGAACCCTCATCTAAAAATCCACACTGGGCCCACGTGGTGGATTATGGCCCTCTCCCTCTCTGCTAGGACACAGGCCTTCTCTCTAAGAGAAGGCCTTCTCTCTAAGAGAATGCCTGTGTGTCCCAGCAGTGGGAACACTATAGGCTGATTATGTATTATGTTACAGAATTTGAAAAACGTCTACGAGATACATATTTTATGAACTTATTCACAGGTGATATAGGTACTTATTCGATTAGCATTCATTATGAAACGATTCACCGTATTACAACTAAATGACAAACAGATACATTACCAGACCAAAATTAAATTGCTGTATGACTGTTGACGGTTCATCTGAACAAAGATTGACTAGGTAAACAAGGGACTTATAATTTTAATTATTTTTAACACTTCAACAATGTCGATAGCAGTGGTGGCCCAGTCAGTGGTTTCCGTCCTGACTTACGACTTGTCGATCGTGAGTTCGACCCCAGGCAGGCTCTTCACTTTTAGCATTTTATTTCATCGCTAGCTGCTCCCGCGTGGTTTATTTAAAATATTTTTTCAATTCGGACCAGTAGTTCCAGATATTAGCGCGTTCAAACAAACAAACTCTTCAGCTTTACAATATTAGTATACATTGCTCTCAAAACAGTGAAGGAAAACATATTGAGGAAACACAGACGTGTGACATCTACCAATCAGCACTGGATAACGGCCTACTCTCTCACAGAGAGAAGACCTGCTTCTCAGCAGTGGCAACATAATAGGCTGATTATGCCATGTCGATTTATGAACCGATGGCTCACTAGATGGTAGCTGGCCACCGTCGTCTATGGCAAGCAACAATGATAGAGTCACCGCAGAAGCGTTGCTATTCCACCAGGAAGACTGACTTCACAAGATGGAAAACAACGCTGCTTTGCAGCTGGAATAGGTAATGTAGTAATTAGCATTTTTTATGGTAGTAGAGCAAAACGATCGCGGCGTAGATGCTTGCCAGGTGATTCTCTCGCGTTTAGTCGCAGACAACTTTACCGCGGATTGCTTTCAGCGGCTTAGTTAGCTGCGCGGTATGGGAGGGCTTTTTTTCGAGGGTTGGAAATCATCCAATAACTTCTCCCGCTCTGGGTGGAGCGGAAGGGAGTGTCAGACTTTTACTGACCAAAACACATCCATGTTCCTTCCTTAGCCCTTTATGTTCCGAGGTAGAGGTTACCCTTTCGGACAATCCCGCTTAGGTGTGGGAGGGCTGTGGTGACGTATCGTTAGACCTCTATCCATATCCCACTGACGGGCATCAACAGCCTAGCTGTTCCGCACAGCATACGGGGTAGGTATGCTGTGCGGAAGAGGTGTTGATGCACCGTTGATGTCCGCACCGTCTCAGTTAAATAGTAGGCTTGTAAGTAACATTATGTCCTCTAATACTCTGCTAAAAATATTTTTGGCGTTCTAATGTTGTTGATAAACATTTGAGCAATTGTTTTATGAAATGCAGTCAAGAAACAGGATGGCGTAGTTAGTTCTAATTTCGGCCACGCGGCAAAATAATCTTTAAATTTTTTAGCGTTCAAACGACGTTGATAGGGGGCGCTGTTGGTAAACATTTGAGCAATTGTTTTGTGAAATGTCAATTTAACAAACAAGATGGCGGCATTAGTTCCAATTTCGGCCGCGCGGCAAAATAATCTTGTAGCGCTATAATAGGTATGTCCTACGTTTAACAAGTCACCCTGAATAATTTGTAAACAGATTGTAACATTTTATCTGTCTACCCGCAATGTCAGTCACAGACAAGCTACCTCTTTTGTTTACACACTCGATTTAACATGAAATGAAAACCCGATTTAATTATAACATATTATGGAAACCCTTTCATAGCGTGTTTGCATAAAATCGGTATGTAAATAGGGTTTGAAATTTACATATTTTTTGTTATATTTAAAGAGGTTCCGTTTCCTGCATGAGCGGTGGCTGCCTTACAGCGTTCGTGATGTACTCGCAAATTGTTGTTATTGATTTTAATTATATTTTTGATTACATTCAAATTGAATACTGGCTGTAAATGTAATGGAGATTTAGTACATGACTTTATAAAATATCTGGCGGTTATGAGTATCTTGTATATGATCAACGCAAATCTCCTGCAGATCTGGTAACTTTGAGTGACGGGTCGTTGAGCTCCTTAAAATAGGTTTGAGCTACACGATGACTGACGCATGCATGATCGGTTGGTACAAGTCTACCCGAAAATGTATTTGTATTTTTTCCAAAATGCCCTTGCAGACATGGCCCTGCATACTTATTATAAAATCTTTTAAATATAATAATTATAATAAACTACGCAACGGATTTTAATGCGGTTTTCATCAATAGATACTTGTGTAGTGATTCAAGAGGAAGGTTTATATTTATTTTAACATTTATGTACACACATCAAAACAGACAAGAAGAAAGGAACAGATTATGTGTACAAAGGTGATGCTTATTTTCTACGTATGTTTAACTAGGTAGCTTTCGCCTACGGCTTCGCCCACGGCTTCGCCCACGTGATATTTTCTATATTGCACCCGAGCGAGGCCGGAGCGGGTCACTAGTAATAAATGTACCAATTTGTAACTGTCCCAATGTATGCCAAATGTATCTTTTCATAGAGAAAAACCCATCTTCGAGATGAGTTTTTTGAAAGAAGTGATTTCAGACGATCACAAGCACCTGTGTTTAGAATAATTAATTGGTTAAAACTTACCAAATTAGAATAGTTAGTAAATTTGACTTAAATAATTAACTAAACCGCTTTTTGCACTGAAATTACATACTTTATTTTAATTAATCCTGTAATTTTAAGAGCAGTGGTGCCTTTGTGGTATGAGCCCCGAGCTACGGGTTCTAGGACGAAGTTCGACCTGAGATAGGCTAGGGATAGACTGTGCGTATAATCACCATTGCTCTCAAAACGGTGAAGGAGGCCATCGTGATGAAACCTGCATGTTCTAGAAACAAATATTTTAAGACATGTGACACACGCTAACCCGCACTGGGCCCGCATGGTGCTACGGCTATTACGGGTCACTCCCTCTCACAGAGAGGAGGCCTGTGGCCCAGCAGTGGGATTATCATTGGCTTATTATACTAAACGGGATTGTCCGAAAGGGTTACCGCTACCCCAGAACATAAAGGGCTGAGGAAGAGGTTTTAGTCAGTAAGAGTCTGACACTCCCTTCCGCTCCACCCAGAGCGGGAGGAGTAATTTGATGATTTCCCACCCTCAAAAAAAAGGCTTATTATACTGATGATGTAATTTTATTCCAGTACCTACTTGTATTATAATTGAATCCTCACTAGCTAGTTTTAGTTCGCAGAATCCACAAAGGTCTTGTAGCTTTTATAAAGAAAAGAAAACTTCCATAACAATAGTCTATAACATAGACAATTGATGTTGGAGCTTCGGACGCAGGTCGATCGGAATATTCATTGTACCTACATAATTAAGGTTTTTTTTCTAAATTACATTTTATTGTTTCTTTTTTTATGCCCGTAGTAGGATTTATATAGATGTCCTTCGACGAGTCGAGATCGAGATAAAGAAGTCAGTCTTTTTTGGTATTTTTACTGTTCGTATTTCCTATGCCTCAATCTGCCGAGCCTTTTCCCATCTATGTATGTTGGAGTCAGTTTCCTGTCTAACCGGATGCAGCTGAATACCAGTATTTTTCGTGGAGCGACTACCTACCTATTTTACCTCCACAACCCAGTATCTGGGTAATACGATACCCTTGATAAGACTGGCTGTCAGATTTTCGGACTTCTGACGACCCGTAACGACTGTCAAAGGTGCACGAATGACAGCCGGGATCAACGGCTTAAGGTGCTTTCCGAGGCACGGAGGAGTCTCGCTATGTAAACATGGTTCACACCCATCCACGGCCAACCCCGGCAAGCGTAGCTTAACCTGTTAAATTAAAATATTTAAATTTTCTTTGTTTCTTTCTTTCTAAAACAACGTCTTACGTGGTCGATTTCCCTCTCAAACCAAATTGAAGAATCTATTAAAACCATTATTGAATCATGAAAGCCGAACATCGTCCGTAATGAGATGACAAAGTGCGAACACACTTTTAATGGCTACCCCCATTTCCATAATGTTTTACATTTAATCAGCCACGGTCAATATTGTGATCAGCGGCGCGCGGCGGTTGAGTTAATTAGTAGGTATTTATTAATATTTATTTACAGCCTTTTCAGGTTTTTATCGTCCGCAAAGAAAAACGGATATTAAATAAAATCTAATCGAATGTTCAGACTCGATTTTTGAAAAAAAAAAATTCAATATTACGATAAACGACTCATCATTGCTACATCGCTGCATCGGTACAGGAGAACTTATCTGGTCTACAAGTTAAATAATCGACAAAAAATTGCTGTTCAGTACATTTTGACGACGGCGAACAAAAAGCCCATAGTTGTTTGTTAAAATGACTACAATGCCCCTTTAAGAGGTCAAGAATCACTTAAATTTTAACTTGTACGCCTACTTGTGATTCAGGTAAATCTTAACATAGTTCTGGCTAAGTAATAACAGTCACACGGATCGATACTTCAGGTTAAGCTACGCTTGCCGGGGTTGGTCCGTGGTTGGGTGACCATCTTTTCGTATCGAGACTCCTCCATGCCTCGGAGAGCTCCGAGGCATGGAGGAGCCTAGACAACTTGGAGTTTCTTGCTCATTCTTCTCCACACGAAACTACATCTAAAGCTGCATCCGGTTAGACAGGAAACCTTTTGGAAGGGGCGACTAGAATCAATTCTATTTCTTGTTAATTTTGACGTTCAAAAGTGCCTTACTTGTGCCTATTTGAAATA
Source organism: Hyppa rectilinea (assembly GCA_951799385.1). Lineage (NCBI taxonomy): Eukaryota > Metazoa > Arthropoda > Insecta > Lepidoptera > Noctuidae > Hyppa > Hyppa rectilinea. The sequence goes on along the minus strand of OX637322.1, from coordinate 8,891,974 downwards.
AATGATTTGACTTTGATTTTGACAACGGCCTAACGTGCTTACATTAGGCCGTTGTCTTTTTTTTTTAAGGCTGGGAAATCATCCAATGACTGCTCCCGCTCTGGGTGGAGCGGAAGGGAGTGTCAGACTCTTACTGACTAAAACCCATCCATGTTCCTTCCGTAGCCCTTTATGTTCCGGGGTAGCGGTAACCCTTTCGGACAATCCTAAGCTGTCATTTGTGGATCTTTGACAGTTGTAACCGGTCGTCAGAAGCCCGAAAGTCTGACAGCCAGTCTTACTGATGGGTATCGTATTACCCAATTACTGATTGGGTGGTGGTCAGATAGGCAGTCGCTCCATGTAAAATTTTGGTATTCAGCTACATCCAGTTAGACTGGTAGACGAACCCAACATAGTTGGGAAAAAGCTAGGCAGATTGGGTCGTTCTGTGAGAAGGAATTTCACCAGTTTAATTAAATTATTTGTAAGTAATTCTGAAAACTCTTTTGACCCGCGACCTATTTTACATAGTACGCAATTTATGAATATAAACTAATTGAGTAGGTACACACGGATCAGCTCGCACTGCCAATGTATAGCAAAATCCAGCATAAGGTGATCTCGCACTGCATAGGATTTCCTTATAATGAGAGGTCAGTGTATAATGGAACTGTATGGCCTGTTATGTACCCGTGTGTACTACTCCTTACAACAAAGGAACTTACTAGGTTTTCTTGAATCTCATTTTAGCTAGAAAATATTCGCATAAAAGCGATCCAATTTAGTTTTCTAAAGGCTAGAAAAAAGGCTATAGTAAAGCAATTTGTAAAGATATTTGTGAAAATAGTCATTTCTATTACATATAGGCTATTTAAGAGCTTATTACATACTTTGAACCATGTATACGAATTCGACTACTTGTAAGAGCTATTCGTGAAAGCCGATTACCGAAATGATGAGGGTAGAGACACCAAATATTGTACAGGTTACCTACCGCACGTTTATGTTTTTTTTTGAGTGTGGGAAATCATCAAATGACTCCAACCGCTCTGGGTGGAGAGGAAGGGAATGTCAGACTCTTACTAATTAAAACACATCCATGTTCCTTCCTTAGCCCTTTATGTTCCGGGGTAGCGGTAACCTTTCACGACAATCCCGCTTAAGTTTGGAACGTGTGGTGAATTAAATAAGTACCTTCGTAATAAGCTGCTCAGATATTTTTCGACACAGTAAAAATAAATTATAATTATTTCGTCATTTAGACAATAAACTGCCACTTTATTATTTCAATATAAAGGTGCGGTATTCACTAAGTAAATTAGGTTAATTGTCTAAATAAGTCATTTTCCCTAAATACGTCACCCATTTCGTCTTATCCTTAATGAAAATCTCGAGGGAAACAACAATAAACACGGACGACAATAGTAGCCCTTACCCCATTTTTGGTACAAGAGATATTCGCGTAAAAATGCTTACACGGACTCCAGCTACTTATTCTGATACAAGTAATTTTCGAATAAAATGTGTTTACGCACGATTGGCGATCGAGTAGAGACAAAAGTTTCTTTTTTTGTCGAAATTATTGGGTCTCGAAAGCCGTTTTATGTTAAATAAGCCATTTTTCCATATCTTTTGTAGTAGGTAAATGGTTTTATTAAGCTATGTAAGTAAGTTATTTTTGATATTTCTTTTACATTTTATATACGTGAGTGAACGTTTGAATATATAAGTACGAGGGATAGCGTTTTGAATTATCGTCTTTCATTCTTTCTTCGTGAGGTTAGTGACTTACCTACCTGGTTTCAGAGTTTTTATACTGCCCATGGACTTAGCTTCACATGTTGAGAAATATCCCTCAGGCATGCTGGTTTTGTCACGGTGTTTTCCTTCACCGATTTTTGAGCAAGTGATAATTATACAATACGCTTATGATTCCGAAAATTCAGAGGTGCGTGGCTTGGGTTCGAGATTTAAGAATTGGCAGTCCGTCGGTCACACCACTAGGCTCTTTCAAATTCAAATTCAAATATTTTACTGTGGGCATATGTTAGTTACAGGTATAAACAATAAATTAAATTTCCAATATGTCCTGCCTAATAGGCAAAAAAAAATTCTTTCTCAATTAAAAATTTACGTAATTTATTTTTAAATTCGGGAAGTTCCTTAGTGCTCAGAATGTCAATAGGTATTTTGTTGTATATTTTTGATGCCATGCCAAAGAAGCTTTTGTTAAATAGAGTTCACATAAATTAGGAACACGAATACCGGCAATCGCACGTATACACCTTTTTTGCGCTTTAAACACTAAATCCCTATTAGTGGCATTTCCCCAGTATATGACTGCATACCTTAGTGTCGACGAAACATAAGCATGGTATGCGGTCAGAAGAACTGATTGATCAACAATTTTCCATAATTTATATAAAGCATATGAGTACTGATTTAGTTTATTACATACTGTGTCAATGTGTGTTCGCCAAGTCAAACCAATATCTATCCAAAGCCCTAGAAATTTAACGCAGTTAACTTGTTCAATTTTCGTCCCATTATAATTAATATTGTTGTTAGTTTTATTATTACGCCCGAAATTGACTAATTTTGTTTTTTCTAAATTGATAATTAAGTTATTGAGCGTTAACCAGTTAATTATATTGCGTAGAGTGGAATTTATGTCATTCTCAAAAGTATCAATGTTTTGACCAGTAAAGATGGCTGTGCTGTCATGAGCAAAAAGGATCATGGGATGCTGTGAAACTTTAGGCAGATTATTAATGTAGATCAAAATAGCGGTGGACCTAGCACGCTACCTTGAGGCACTCCATATAGTACTTTTTTGGGCATGGATTTATGTTTTTGTTCGGTGTTATTTAAGAGATTAATGCTATTTATTTCTACTACCTGATATCAGCTCTGACTGCTTGTATGAATGAACGATCGTAACATGTTAAATCGAAAATATTAGGCGATTAACATTAATTGTATTTTTGTCAGTAACGTGTTCTGTCAAGAAATATAGTATAAGCAGCAACTCTTCACAAATTTTAATGATACACTAGGACCAAACACAATCTGCCTGGCCGTTTCGTTTGATGAAAGTTAGTTGATGTGATGAAAGCAAGTTATTGTTAATTACATGCTGCTGTCCGTGGCTCCACCCGAATCAATGTCGAATTTTTTTTTTTTACATTAGGTATTATCTTTTTTCTTCTAGCTCCTGTTAGCTGGATGGCTGACTGTCAAAGTCCTTCCTTCCGTTGATTTTATAATTACTAGTTAAAAACATAACCTCACGCCTTGTTTTCTAAGCGGGATTGTCCGAAAGGGTTACCGCTACCCGGAACATAAAGGGCTACGGAAGGAACATGGATGGGTTTTTTTTTCCGCTCCACCCAGAGCGGGAGCAGTCATTGGATGATTTCCCAGCCTTAAAAAAAAACACGCCTTGTTGAAGGTACACCCACATTTGCTAGTTATGTTTTAAGTCCCCTGTAGTAGGGGGCGAGCGTGTTGTTATCAACCGGGGACAAATCCAAATCCCTGGCTACTATTGAGAAATCTTAGATGGATGAACCCAGTAACACTTTGTCCGACTCAGGAATCAAACCTTGGATCTCATAGTCAGAAGAAGTGCTTTCGACCACTAAACTAATAAGGCAGTCACTTAACCAAAGACAACCAGTTATAATAACTAGAAAAGGTTTAATACAGTGTGTTAGGTTAAACGAGAAACATACTATCTTTGACTATACCCATGAAAATGAACAACTTTGACTATAGAACTATATCTAAAATCATGAAAAAAAAATCACCTGTATTTCAGAGTTGGTCCCATGAATAAAGTTGTTGATTTTCATGAGTACTATACAACCTGAAAGTATGTCCCTCGTTTAACCTATCACACCTTATAAATTAAGGTTAAATATCGCTACAGTACCTGAAAGAAAAAGAAAGAAAAAACGTTTATTCTGCACAGACAAACAAAACGCACTTTTCTAAAAACAAAATTGCTTAGTAACTAAATACACCCGAACAACCGGCTCAAAAACCTCGTATTCAGAGCCACGATTCACGATTGACAATCTGTATCTCGGCCATGGACAATGGATGGACCACTGACACTTAGTGTCTGTCTATAAACATGAAACATATCAACAAAAACTAGAATAACAAAACTAAAAAGTTATTTTTAGAATAAAAACATAAAAAATGCACGAGAAACTAAACTGCCGATTGCAGAGTGATAACTACTATTTATTCTTACAAACTAAACTAACACAATGAAGCCGTGCGTCGCATCTGCGCAAGAACAGGGTCGTTGCTCAGTAAAATGCTGTGACCTCAGACGAACCTATCGTCAACAGCGCTGATTTTCAGCAACTACCACTCGAATGACGTAATGACGTCCCCCTGTGTGACTGAATTATTTGGGTAAGTGTCATATTATTCTTGATTTCCACAGAAACAAATGTGATTCTATCTGCACATAGTATCTATAAACAAATAATTAATTATAATATTATATTACTAGCTTCTGCCCGCGGCTTCGCTCGCGTGGAGGTCGGAAATTATCCCACAGGAATGTTCTACCGGGATAAAAAATATCCTATGTGTTAATCCAGGATATAAACCATCTCTGTGTCAAATTTCATCCAAATCTATACAGTAGTTTTTACGTGAAAGAGTAACAAACATCCATACATCCATACTTACAAACTTTCGCCTTTATAATAGTAGTAGGATATATTGATAGTTATCTTGTGTACCTACTTTAATAAAATGCCCATTATCTAACACATTTTTTTTTTTATATATATGGTAATTGTGAATAAGTCAATTTAAATGCATCATACTAACTAACACAGTAGGTAAGTAGGTACCTATATGTCATGCATCATGGAAATCACGATGGCGGCCATTTGCATACGCCACATACCTATATCACTTATTACAATGTGACCCCACATTATACACCAACGTCAAAGCATAGTTCAGCGATTACAAATCAAGTGCGTATAGATTAATTGAGTAAACCACATTGGTTAACCGCATCAGCACAAGGGCATTAACGTGATTGGTTGAATTAGCGCAATTGTAGGACGCATCATAATATTATTGTTTCGATAATGCTTTATGTCGGCCAATTCCAGTAAGCATAATATCACCACAGCTTTGGCGTTGAGGCATAACAGCTTGTAATGATCCTATATGATCGTTCAACATGTTGAAGATGGTCTAGCGGTTAAGGTTTCGCCTCTCTTGCACGAAATTGTAGGTTCAAGGCCGGGAAGTACCAATGTGAGTCTTACAAATCATATATTATTTATAACTACATAGTATAAAACAAAGTCGCTTTCCGCCGTCTTACGCTTAGATCTTTTCTAAGCGTAAGACAACGAAGAGGCGGGAAGCGATGTTGTTTGTTTGCACAAGTACGCAACGGATTTTAATCCGGTATCATCATCAATATACAGATTGATGCTAGAGGAATGTTTATACGTGTAATTTAACTAACTTCCGCCCGCGTGATAGTATGTAGCCCGTGCGAAGCCGGGGCGGGCCGCTATTACTTTTATAAAATCGTCTTGAACATCACCGACCGACGGCAGTGAAGCATAACATCGTGAGAGGAATCATCCAACTTCTACCGAAATACTGCAAGAGCAATCTGACGAAACTGGAAAGACACTACAGAATGGCACTGAAAGCTGCAACTTTACTTAGTGTATTTAATTTCATCACCCCAACTCTCGAAACGGTAAAGGAAAACATCGTTAGGAAACCGGCATGCCTGAGAGATATTTCTCAACAGTCTTTGAAGCTAAGTCAGAGGGGCAGCATTAAAACTCTGACACCAGGTCAGTCACTAACCACACGAAAAGAAGAAGAAGACCATTGCTGTAAAATAGGTACTTCTTCATTACTCAACGCGACGTGACAGCGGACCGTCATTCGTTTGACAAACGATTGATGCATCGCATTCTCTGTAATTCAGAAAATGGTGAAAAGGTTCAGTACAGTAAATAAAGTACTGTTAGAAGAACGTTCTTGAGTCCGTAATCTTATTGAACTTTACCCGAGCCGGAGTAAGTCACGACCTTTTAATATACCTCTTAAACATTTTATAATCTCGATTTTCGGGAATGGCTAAAAAGTAATTTTTCGGTTTTTAAAATATACTGGGTCCCTAGGAGCAGTGGTGGCCTTGTGGTAACTGGCCTGACTTACGAATTGTAGGTCGTGGTTCGAAACCAAGCAGGCGCTTTACTTTGTGTAAATAATTTAATCACTGCTCTCAAAACGGTAAAGGAAAACATCGTGAGGAAACTGGCATGACCAAAAAATCGAAGGCATGTGACATCCACCAACCGGCACTGGGCCTGTGTGGTGGATTACGGCCCACTCCTTCTCAAAGAGAGGAAGCTTGTGTCCTAGCAGTGGGACCATTATTATAGGCTGATTATGCATGGGTGCCAATTTACCCCGCATTTCGGTTTTGCAAAAAATAAAAATACACTGTTTTATTGCACTAAGCTACTAACTCATTACGTAGTTTCAGTATCATCCCTGAAATTCCAACAACTCATATTAATTATTTATATGTATAGGTACAGCATTTCCGAAAAAATAAATAAAATAAAAGTCGAATTCAATTAAAAAAAGTGTAACCTGTTTCCGACATCCGTGATGAAAATGATATTTACATTTCGCACCGCTTTTCCGACCATTAAAAATTGTTACTTGATACCAACCCAAATTGCCTTTCTACGCATTTTTAAACATACCTCACTTAAGGCGAAAGCTCAAGCGTAGACCGTGAAATTTGCATGTCAGTAACTGGTTATATGGCGATCAAAATATTATTCGCGATCGTAAGTAATAAGTATTTATAGAAATATAATCATTAAAATCATCAATATACAACCCTCCGAGTTAAAGTCTCGATATCAGAAGATGGTCACCCATCGATTCGTGCGGCTGTTATTACCACCTCTTTATCTGTTCTGTGGTTATTACGAGCCACGAGCCACGAGCTCCTCTCACTCTGCCAAATACACATAAATCATTTATAAAACTATTCCAATTAATTAAATAAATTCTCAGTATTATTTGAAGGGGAAACGCTCACTTAATCCGACGCCAGACAATTAGCATAGATGCGGCGCAGATAATATTAATCTGATGAATATTTATAGCTTAGGTACAGGTAGACGGGTGAATTTTCATATTGAGGGATTATACGCCTTCACGTTCGTTTAATGTACGTCATCTTTTAATTCATTGGATCAACGGATGAATAATCACCGCCGTGATATAATAAATCATCATGGAAATTTATTCACCTTTACAGTGAGTACATACGTTAAACAGAATACTGTGAGTACCTTCAGTATACGTCACACGATAGCTTTGAAGTAAATAAATAATGCCCTCCGGTACTTAATATCTTTAGATGGATAGACTTACTTACTTTCGAAAATCTGACAGCCAGTCTTACCAAGGGGTATCGTATTGCCCAGTTACTGGGTTGTGAAGGTCAGATAGGCAGTCACTCCATGTAAAATACTGGTATTCAGCTGCATCCGGTTAGATTGGAAGCCGACCCCAACATAGTTGGGAAAAGGCTAGGTAAATGATGATGAGATGGATGGACTTAAAAATGATAAGTCATCTAGTACCTTAGTAACAACCTTAGTATTTGTATGAGAATCGATTTTTTATTTAGGTGAGAGGTGAAGCTAAGAAAAAAACAATAATAATCTAAGTGGGTCTAAAGCCACGTGGATGGTGTGAATGAAGAGTTTGATTTTTTTTTTTTTTAAATATCTCTGTATCCAGACAAATGACGAAAAATATTTACTTAAGGTTTTTTGAAAACTTAGTAATGTTTACATGAATGATCTACAAACGATTAACCCCGTAATCGCTCGATTTAAGAGACACAATCCCAGCCGATTTCCCGAAAATGCGGCAACGTTGTGTAAATATAAAAGCGTTGTCAAATTGAATCTATCGGCTAGGTGGCGAACGAATGTGATTCCCGGCGGCCGGAGCGGAGTGAGCGGACGGAGCAAGCGGAGCGGGGCGAGCACAAATGTAATTTGCGTCGTTTCGACGATCGGGGCGACTTTTAAAATTTCCCTTTGAGTGGGAACAGGGTTATGTGCACGTTTGTTAGTGGCTGCAGCTCAAGCCTTATTATATTATTTTGACGTTAAAATATTTTAAAATGGGAAACACTTTTACGATTCTAACCGCGACCATTGCAGGTACAATTGTCGGAAAAATGTCAAGGAATAAAAGCGTCACCTCTGCTAATCTACACACATCAAAAGTGTCTAGGGATCAACATATATTTTTGCAATAACTTTTCTCTTGATTGATATTAATTTAAATTTTCTTTAAGGATTCATCAAATAAAGTGTTTTCGTTTGTCACAGTAACGATAAACCAAGTCACCTTTGCATTAATAAAGAAATTTGCCATTTTCCTAATAAAGGGATTTTTGACATTTGAACCACTAACATTAAAGTTCGAAAAAAAGACTGAAATAACAGTTTTCTTTAAAATTTTATTGGGTAACTTAAACAATTAATAATCCGTGTTTCTACCGCGAACACTAACAACACAAGAACATCGGTTTGGCATACTCAAAATGAGTTCATCCAAATCACGCTGTGGAATGGCCGCCCATGTTCGTTGCAACAACAAAAAAAGGTGTTATCAGTCGACTTTGGACACGTTACCGAAGCACTGGTACCGTGGCTGAGCGCCATGAAGGACGGTATCGCTGCACCACACGGAGACAAGACCGATACATTCAAATCTTAACTCGAAGAGCTCCAACAATAACCGCCATGATGTTAGCCGTGAGGCTTCATCACTCTTCAGGGAACTTAATTAGCGACCAAACAGTCAGAAACCGCTTGCATGAAGTGAACCTTCATTCCCGAAGACCGCTACGGGTACCACCTATAGCAATGCACAATCGTAGGATTCGATATCAATGGGCTCTTGAACACAGAAATTGGGCAGAAGAACAATGGCGTTTCGTGTGCGTTTCTGATGAGTCTCGTTTTGGTATGAGACCGGATACAAGACGTATACGACACTGGAGAACCCCTGGACGCCAACAGCGATTAAAATCCTGCCAGGAAGTCCATCCTTATAGTGGTGGAACCATCATGGTATGGGCGGGTATTTGGATCGGCGGAAGAACTGAGTTGATTTGGATCAGAGGCAACCTCAACGCTCAAATTTATGCTGAGACGATTGTATCTGACGTCATCGTTCCTCTACAAGTGCAAATCGGTCCCTTATTTCAGTTAATGCATGATAATGCACGACCGCACACCGCAAGAGTTGTAAGACAGACTCTCGCCGCAGCTAACATCAATGTCCTGCCCTGGCCTGCTCAGTCGCCAGACTTGAACCCGATTGAGCATGCATGGGATATGCTACAGAGAAGAGCTCTGCCGAATATGGAGGGTATCCAGTTGCAAGAAGACCTTTTTTTGTTGTTGCAACGAACATGGGCGGCCATTCCACAGCGTGATTTGGATGAACTCATTTTGAGTATGCCAAACCGATGTTCTTGTGTTGTTAGTGTTCGCGGTAGAAACACGGATTATTAATTGTTTAAGTTACCCAATAAAATTTTAAAGAAAACTGTTATTTCAGTCTTTTTTTCGAACTTTAATGTTAGTGGTTCAAATGTCAAAAATCCCTTTATTAGGAAAATGGCAAATTTCTTTATTAATGCAAAGGTGACTTGGTTTATCGTTACTGTGACAAACGAAAACACTTTATTTGATGAATCCTTAAAGAAAATTTAAATTAATATCAATCAAGAGAAAAGTTATTGCAAAAATATATGTTGATCCCTAGACACTTTTGATGTGTGTAGTTTTGTTAGTTAAGTTTTATAATATATTTTGTAGTCAAATCTTTATTGTATTGGGTTTTAGGATTGTGTTTATCATTTAATTGAATTTTAAAAAGTTGATCATTGCTGCATTAAATTTTTTTTTTTCCATTTCCTGATTCTCTGATTCTCAAATGGACTGAAATAATACACGTAAAACTTATAAAAAAAATCCTAAAAGAATGATTACTTACCTTGAACCCACGAAATAACAGACAATGGGATCAAATAAAGATTCAAACAAACAGTATCTGTTGTGATACTTGTATAAAAGCAGTGATATCGCCTAAAAATTAATCGGCGAAGGTTAACACTATTTGTAGAATATGAAAAAGAGTAACTTATTTGTTCAAGAATAAAAAAACACACATTACATAAATAGTAGCTAGTAGTAGTAGTGGCTTTTTTTTTTTTTTTAATTTACGCTTGAGTACTATCAGTTTTAATGTTTTAATTGGTATATTGACGTGTGCTAGCTGACATGTGGCAAATGATTGATTTTAATATGATGAGTTTCGTAATGTATAAAATTCTCATACGATAAATGTGTAGAGTCAAGTTCTTCCAACTAAACAGACAGCTGTGCTGCTGGGGAGTTTGTTGCGCCACTTCTTCTTCCCAGCTAAAGCACTAGGAAGTGGTGAAGGGTGGGCGTTTTTGGGGGACTGTCTTATGTAACTTTGACCTTCAAAAAGTGCTGATCTTCAGCCTAATTTGAATAAATGACTTTTGATTTTCATTTTTTTTGATTTTAGTATACCTATGCATTCTAGTAGGTACACTTTACTATACGATCAAATATTGAACATCTGTGTCTGAACTAAATGACTTCTTGTCGTAGGCGACACTTAGGAATTAGCTTTGTTTGATCTCTATAAACATCTACTCGTATAGCATTTTAGATTAAAGCCTAGCCTAATTAGCCTATAATGTTCCCGCTGCTGACACACAGGCCTCATTTCTGTGGGGAGTGGGCCGTAATCTACCACGCGGGCCCAGTGCGGATTGGTAGATGTCAAAATGTTGAAGAAAAACATCGTGAGGAAACACGTCCTAGAACAAAAAAAAAACCAAGACATTAATTTGTAGTCTTGGTTTTTTTTTTGTCCATTTTGAGAGCAGTGGTAATGAAATAATTTACTGAAAGTAAAGCAACATGCCCGGTTTCGAACCCACAACCTACAACTCGTAAGTCGGACGCGTTACCACTGGGCCACCAGATTAAAGAGATATTATAATATAATAAACCAAAGTGTAAAATCTTATTTAGTTATATAGGCATGGGTTCGATGAGTTAAATTGTAAATTAGTGGATGTGTGTAAAGGGTGAGTATTATTAAAATCTACGTTGGGTAAAATGTGAAGGTTTATTAGATGCAGCTTTCTATAATCCTCTATTTCGCGCTACTGTGAAAGTCAGGGACCTTCACTGAGGGGGCTCAGTTGTAGAGCGTGTGTTCTGTGTGTGTATAGGGATTTGCTACGCTATCAAAGCAAACACTCAGTCCGTGATAACGTCCAATAATTAATTATTTATATTACTTTGCACGGAATACATCTGTCAAGCCCTACGGCTGATGACAGACTCTTCACTTTTTACCAAAACTATTCTGTTCATATTTAAAGGTTCGAATGCTGTCAGATTATTACCAGCCATGTTCAACATAAGGTTTCACTCAGGCTCTACAGTACTTACATCGCTTCCTATCCGTCATGACATACGGTGCCGAAACGCGGACTCTAACAAGCGGGCTGGTCCACAAATTCAAGGTCGCTCAGGGCGCTATGGAGCGGTCTACGCTCGGAGTATCTTTGAAGGACAAAATCAGCAATGAAATTATCCGCAAAAGAACCGGAGTTACCGACATAGCTTGCAGATTAAGCAAACTGTAGTGGCAGTGGGCTGGCCATGTTAGTCGAAGGACCGATGACCGGTGGAGCAGACGAGTCCTGGAGTTGAGACCGCGTATCGGCAAGCGTAGTGTGGGACGCCCCCTAGCTAGATGGACCGATGACCGATGAAGGTGGCTGGGACAGATTGGATGCGGAAGGCGGAGGACAGGGTGTAGTGGCGCAGCCTGGGAGAGGCCTATTTCCAGTTTTATTTCAGAGCCTCAATACTTTACACCCGCACACTGTAAAACACTCAGTTTACGATCTCGAATGTTTATTTAAATAGCCCGAACAAGAGATTTCAGTGAAATTAACTTTTTACGTGGTATAAAAGCATTGTCTTTGAAATACTTCAGTAATTTTTTTTTACAACATAATTTATTACTTGAAAGCCTGTGGGCTTTCATTCGTGTTCGTAGGTGCGTTGGAATTATTCGTAGGTTATTAAAAAAAAATGCTGTTCTATAATAATATATTTTCTGGTAGCAGCTGGATGAGGGTTGCCGAGAATTGAGCTGAATGGCGAGCAACTGATTTAGTCTATGTCCTACAGTTGACTGCTATAGGCTGATGATGATGATGATGATAAATTTTCAATGCGTAGGTACACTTTTCTATGAAACAGCAAGTTTTTTTTTATAACTGACGCAAAATAGCCTGCTATATAAGCGGGATTGTCCAAAAGCGTTACCGCTACTCCGGAACATAAAAGGCTAAGGAAGGAACATGGATAAATTTTAGTCATTAAGAGTCTGACACTCCGTTCCGATCCACCCAGAGCGGGTAGGCTTATTTGATGATTTCCCACCCTCAAAAACACCAAAAAGGGACGTTCAGAATCATGTACTGAATTCGACTTTACGTCAATGTCCCTTCCACCCTGAATGTCCATCAACGAAAGGCCAATTTTCTAACCTCAACAAAACAATTCTCCAGTCACTACACAATGTGAACCAAAAATATGCAAATATCTAGTTCCGAACACTAGCGCCCCGCTGAAACACGAGACCACTGGAATTTACATACGTTTTCTATCCGAAACGAATAAACCTCAGTGGTATTCCAAGAATTCCTTCTACGTGGCATACTGAACTGTGCTATTTTTAACCAATTTCAACATAGGAAGAGGTTATTTTCATAGTAAAAATTAAATTTACATTATGATTATTGTAGAAAGTTGTAAATTGTAAAAATAGGAGCGCTTTTTTAGAATGTAATTAATTCAGCTCTTACAAATCATCTCTTATTCCTGCAATAATAAACTAAATCTTTATTTTATACTAGCTTTTGTCTGTGACTTCGCTCGCGTGTAATTTGTAAAACATCCCACGGTTACCTATTACCGGAATAAAAAGTACCCTTAGGGCGCTTTCACATTAAGGCGTTAGCAGCGCGACAGTAGCGCGCCAGAAGCACATTCTTTTACCGCAGAGGCCTGTTAGACGTTTTGAACGTTTCAAATTCTTATCCTTAAGAATAATAATAATCATTTCGTTCAAAGCGTCTAATAATAATATCGTTCAGCATCTGCTTCTGCCACGCTACTGCAGCGCTGCTAACGTGCTAATGTGAAAGCGGCCTGAGAAATCAAGGTTTTAAACTATCAATGTGGTCATTTATAACCAAGTTCGTTCAAAGGTTTTTGCGTCAATACGAAACATACATCCAGAAAAACAGACAAATGCACAAAAAAATGTATGTTATTATTTTATAATTATTTATAGATTCTATTGATGTAAGAACCAAATCATACTAAGTCGACCTTGTCGCCATATTGTGGCGTTTAGAAACTTCAGTCGCGTTTGGCAAAATTTGCATAGAACAGCAACTCATCAACTTGAAGCTTGTACAAGCCTGTTCAAGGTCAATTATATTCTTATTAAGTTCTGTAGAAAGATTCTAATTATATGCAAAAGTGTATTTGTTGGATTGTTCTTCTTTCACGATGCGGCGCAACGGGTTTACCTACATAGGCTTCTTTCATTCTAATAACTTCGAGTAAAGGAGTGAAAGATTGTGAAGTAACTATAGGAAAAAAATTCCAACTTTAGCTCATGTCCACGTGGATTTACCATGTTGACATGAGCTAAAGTTGGAAATTATTTCCTCGTTTTAATTAAACGGAATTGACGAACAAAAGGCATTTACAACGCAGATGTCAGTCCCGTGCCGGATGGTCCGTAAGTGTTTCACGAGCGCCTCAAAGAGATGTCAGCAATAAGGAAGGGGCCCGTCAGAGCCGAAGACTGCCGGGTCAGCGGGTTTGTCCGAAAGGGTTACAACATGGATGGGTTTTAGTCAGTAAGAGTCTGACACTTCCTTCCGCTCATCCCAGAGCGGGAGGAGTAACTTGATGATTCCCAAACTCAAAAAAAAAGCAGATGACAGTGGAAATCTCAATAGGGATGCCCTAGAAGGAGATATTGTGACCTTATTGGTGATGTTCTTCAGAAAAATCAAGTGCGTAGTACTCGCAACTGCCATGCGTGTACTGCCAGCACCCTGATTGCGCAACACTCAAATCACAATCCGAATAAATTTGAAGGAAGTTGCTAATCCTTTGCTACATAAATATTCAAGTAAAATGTGCACATCAACATAAATACTGCAATGAACTATTTTTTTTTTTTGATTTGTTCCCATAGGGAAAGTTGTTCATAATGATGAGTACAATGAACCCTTAAAATAATACCCATGAATTCAAATTCACCCTGTATAGTTTCTGTAGCTACCAAAATCAAGAAACAACAAACGATCAAGAACAATTCGATTAATTTAATGTATACTTGTATGTTCCTGGCAACAGTTCGGTTCCAATTGTAGCAATGTACGCCACAGTTTCATTAAATACGACTTGGATACGGAGTTCCAAATAACTTGGTGATGTAAGGTAATTACGTAGGAGTAAACAATACTCGTGTTTAAATGGAAAAGGAAATAACAGCCAGTATATTCTGTAAGAATCTCACCGTGATGACATTGGTGAAGTGAGCTGTCAGTAGTGGTAATCTCTATATTCAGGTGAAATTACAGCTCAGTTCACGCTCACGTCACGTATGTTCTCACGGTGTTTTTTTGCAGAATAGCACAACAGATATTTTACATTAAGTGATTTAGACAGTAACATAATGTTTTAAGGAACACAGTTAAATTATTTTTAAATCAGCCAGTGTTTTTTGGTTTTTATTTTCATCGTTGGTTTGTATTTGTCGAAAACTGTTTCCCTTCAAACAGTGAAGGGCAATGAGATGACTTCCATTAAAATTAGTATTGACTGTATTGTCTATTTTAATTCTAATTTAGTATGAGAGGTTTTCTTTTTGAGTCATCTGCCTCATCTGCCTAACGTTTTTCCCAACTACATTGGGGTCGGCTTCCAGTCTAACCAGTTGCAGCTGAATACTAGTATTTTACATGGAGCGACTGCCTATCTGACCTCCACAACACAGTAACTGGGTTTTCTTTGAGTATTAAAAAAAAACATAGTTGCCAAGAACTCTGGAAATGGCGTTGAACTGACTACGTTACTAGGTGCCAAAACCAAAACGTTTGGAAAAAAAACGTTTTGGCTTTGGCGTTGGTTGGCGCAGTGGTTGAGCGATTGACTGCTGCGCAGTATGTCACGGGTTCGATTCCCGCACGGAACAAATATTTGTACGACCTGCAAGTATTTGTTACGGGTCTGGGTGTTTGTCTATATAGTATATATATAATACCTATGTATATATTTACAAAAAAAAATGTATAATAAGTAGTTTATCAGCCATCTCGTTACCATAACAAAAGCATAAGGTTGCTTAGCTTGGGACTATATGGCGTTGTGTGAAATGTCCAAGGATATTATTATTATTACTATTCGTTTATTTATGCAATTTCATACTGAATACATTTTTAAATATTTTTATAGAAAAACAAACAAAAACATTTAAAAATATAAAAAATAGTGGTCCGCCGGTGTCGGGAGCAGGGTCCAAGGCACCGGTGGTTAGGGCTGCAGAGACAAGAACCTCCTCACAATGCGAGCCGTATCGAGGAGCACTGCCTTCTGAATCTGGCTCTTGATCCAACCGCCTAACGAGAGCCTCGAAAGATGTTGGTCGAGGCTTTTGGCCATTTTTATTATTATAATCATTAAGCTCGTTGACTGACACTTTCGTTGTTTTGTGTACTTTTGTATGTACGTTTCGTTTTAAGATCTCAAAATTACATCCAAGTCAAATGATGTGACGTCCCGTTCCTTGCAGTAACTTACAAAGTTCAGCGCCATCTATCCAGCGACTAGGGAAGTATTAAAAAGAAAATCCCTCATTAACATAAATCTAATTTTATTTAATCACGCTACATAACATAATTCATTAACTCTCAGTTACTAAAGATAATAAAGCGGATTAAAATTACCCTTTAATTTTATAATAACGTAGTCTTTTGTTTTTATCATAATATATTTTAATGGATGAACAAAACAAGACGAAAGCAGCTATTATCAAAGCGAGCATAATAAGCTCTTTATAAAAGGCTTAGTAGGTAATCGCTTTAAAAGCAATGACAAAAGCAAATAGAATATTTTGCATTTCATCTCACTGCAATGCATTTGACGCTGGTTCATCTACGTGAGAACAATGGCGGACTATTATCAATGGATGCTGAATGACAATGAATATGATTGTGTCCTCCTCTAGTGGAAATCTTGCTTTTGATGGCTATATCCGATGTTTGGTTATAGGCTTACTGGAAATCATTTTAATTGGGTGTACTTACCTAATTACTTTTTCTTAAAAGTCTCAAATAACCAGTTTGTCTTTCTGATCCGTAGGTTTATTATATAAAAGATAATGAATGCTATTAAAATTGTCACAATTTAAAAGCTAATTCGCGTCTATAAATCATAAATAAAAATAATTATGTATAATAATATCTCCTGCTTTCAGAAGTCAATACGCTCTGAGACGCGGGTCATATAATGTCGAAAACTAATATTAGTCTCCAAGAAAGCCCGCCTCACAAAGCGCATCACTATAGGGCGAGTATTGCCCACCCTGAAACAGATTAGCTCGCCGATGAGTGCTCTAACCATGTATAAATAATTAACAAGTGAAACGTAGTCATGTGAAACCCACCAATCCGCATAGGCCGCCTCGCGTGGTGGATTACGTGTGGCCCAGAGAGAAAGGTCCTCCCGTCCCAGCCACCGCAGGAGACGCCCCGGGCGTCGGGAGCCACGTGACGACTCCCGGCCACCGTAGGCGCGGGCCTGCGGACGGTGAGTAATGGGTGACTCACCGTCCGATCAGCACCAGACCCGTGCCGTACGGCGCGTATACATGTTCCACGCGCGCCTCAAAGAGATGTCAGCATATGAAGGGGCCCCTCAGGGCCAAGCCTGCCGGGTAAGCGGGATTGTCCGAAAGGGTTACCGCTACCCCGGAACATAAAGGGCTACGGAAGGAACATGGATGGGTTTTAGTCAGTAAGAGTCTGACACTCCCTTCCGCTCCACCCAGAGCGGGAGCAGTCATTGGATGATTTCCCAGCCTTAAAAAAAAAAAAAAAAGTCCCTCTCGAAGAAAGGGGTCCCCTGCCTGTTTCCCAACAGGAACTTTATATGCTGAATGTAATGTAACATTAAGAACTTTTTAAACCTTATTTAAATAAATAAATAGTTTTAATTATTTCTTATTTCAATAAAAATATAATTTAAGTAAAATATATTGCACTCTTTATGAATATGAGATAATATAATACTAAAACACTCAGCTTAAATTTTATTAATTCATTTGTTATTTGGCTTATCTAAAGAGTATCGCCTGTTTAAAGAGCATACATTACGACTTACCCAGTATTATGGACTTTTACGAATTATTTATTTATTTACTTATCGTATTATTTTCACTTTCAGTGGTTTCTTTGTTTCAAATTCTTGAAAGTAATCTTTTTTTTATAAACCTAATTAGTATTTTATGATAATTGCTGAATGGAAACTTTAAACCCAAAATGTTAGGGTTTACACTCAAGCGACGGGAAATACATTTCCTGAAACAAATGGTTGAAGCCGATATTTTAAAAGTATTTTGAGAGCAATCCCGGACTTTTAGAGACTTAAAACACAAGCCGGAATCCGTGCACGCAGCGGGAGGGATTAAGGAAAAGCTCACAAATTTTAACACTGAATGTGGCAGGTTCTGCAGAAAGGGATTGTTACGAAATATACTTTGGAAAATTGAAATTTTGAAAATGAATTTCATTTCAGGAGAAAAACGGTCTCTCGGTATTTATAGGATCGTTGCCAATTTGTAGGCATTGCAAGCGCTAGGTAAGTAATTATGGGTTATTTTTGGCAAAAATTTGCGCTGACTCCCGTTTTTTTCCTGTTGCTCATGTTTTTAATCAACTTCAAAAAAGGTCACTTGTTGATGTAGGGACTGCGGGGTAAGTAGGTATCGTAACTCAAAAATAAAAAATAAAAAATTTGTTTGTCCGACAAGTACGTATTAAGGTCACACTATGGCGGTAAACGGGATTGTCCGAAAGGGTTACCGCTACCCCGGAACATAAAGGGCTAAGGAAGGAACATGGATGGGTTTTAGTCAGTAGGAGTCTGACACTCCCTTCCGCTCCACCCGGAGCGGGAGGAGTAATTGGATGATTTCCGACCCTCAAAAAAAAAGGTCACACTATTGCGAACTCCGTTCGGGATGCGAAACGCGATCATTTTAATGATTACGAAGTGGTCTCTTCGTGTCAGTTTTAACACCATTCAAGCTAGTAGACATAATTGGCGCGAGGGAATTTCACGGCGGATGCCCTTCAGTTTAGCCAGAGGAATATTATAATTCCAGGCATGCTTGTGTAGTGACTTTGGTAATGGCGTATTCAGTGCAGATGGTACTTATTACGAGAAACCAGTATCTACAGTCCACACAAATATTTATTTATTAATGAAAACTTTATGCACAAGTAAAAATACCGTACAAAGGCAGACTTAATCCCTGAACCGTTTTCTACCAGTTAACTTTTGAATGATGCAGAGAGAAAACTTGGCAGGTGCAACATAGGATAGATAACACGAAAATAACTGTAAAATACATGAATAAATATATACATACATAATAATATGAACAGAATACATAGTGCTTGGGGGTGGGGCGAATTAAATTGAAGAGGATATAATACGTTTTATTGAAGCTTACTCAAAAACTACACAAGCAAATCAAAGAAAAAACAAAATCAGTCCACAATTAAAGAAAATATTGATGAATAACCAAAAAAAATACCTACACACACTAAAGTCGAAGTCGGTTTAAAACGAAATCCTCTGTCCAAAACTTCTCCAGAAACTCTGCAACACGATTCTAATATAAAACGTTTGTTCCAGGTCTATTAACATAGTGAATATTCAATTCTCGGTGGCTGCAAATAATTTATTGCTACAAAAAGCTCCGGCTTATTGGAATGGTTTTCGCAACGCTACGGAACCCTAATAATGAGTTTTGGACGAACGGAAGGAAGACGTTTGTGTGGATTTCATTAATAATGTACAGAGGCCAGCACATCAAGTTAGCACAATTTATCAAATTTCTTTGATAGTATTTCAACTTTATTGCAAAGACTTGGTTCATTTTTAATTGAGAAAATTTGACAGTTAGGGATAGCTTGATGTGCTGGCGTCTGTACAGTTACTGCGTAGTTTTGATTTAGAGTTTGTTGATTTCGAAACGATGAAATCAAAAAATTAAAGTCATATAATAATAATAATTTTATACACAATCTGTTTCTCACGAATTTTGTCACAATATTTTGTTTACATGAGAATTACGAAGGTGACAGCCGGAGGACTTAAAAAAACCGAAATTAATTTAGAAAATAGTTTAATTACTTTAAAATTACAATTTAATTCTTAAGTCTAGACTTGGACGATGCTAGTACCAAAGTGTCCTAAAATTAGTTTATTACATTAAAACTATGATTTTAAACATTTGCAAAACATGGATGCGGCATCAGCAGAATGGAGGAAGTAGGTGAAGCGGCGACACGAGGCGTCGAGTCAGCGATGTCCCTGAGTTGCGAACCATGTTGAAATATCCGTTGTAAATAGGTATCGTTTCGCTATCTAGCGGTTTTGGTGTAGGCAGAGCACGTAACACCTCCCCCCTCAGAACAGCAACTATTTGAGCAATTTTAGCGAGAATGTTGCTGGTACATTTTTCTTGGTTGTTGCGGATTCTGCATCTTCATATTGATGATTCTCAGCGTTTCCAGCTGGTGATTGTGGCTTTCTGAGCTTTGTGCAAACGTTATACCGTCGTATGGTGAGAGTAACGATCAGTACAGTTGCACCGAATATTACGACATATAGTGGGATAGTCGTGTGGTAAATTGATTGTTCTAGGTTTGTGTGATTGATTTGTACTGGTTGCTGGATTAAGATTTTATCTTCGATTTCATGTAGACTTTTCAGGTGTAGTGAGTTCAACTTCAGGTGTGGAATGGATTCATTTACGATGTTCAGGTTCATGGGTATTTCGGTGATTTTCAGCGGCTGTCCTTTGATATGGTCATTCGTGTTGATGATAGTAAACTGCTCGGTGCGTAGTAAGCATTTTTGCGGAATGGTTGCTAGGTAACTTCCGTGTAGAGAGATGAACTCTTGACGTTCGCATTGTAGCTCGGTTCGGGTTGATTGTGGAAAGGTGAGAGTATAGCGTCTGTCGTCCAATTGCTCCATAGCTTCTTTGGTCAGCGTGAGCTTGGTGGGCTGGCATGACTTCTGTAGAGATTGATTGAAGATGAGGCCTTGGATGCAGTCGAGATGTCCTCTCGTCGGTTGATGGTTGACTTCCTCTTCGCAGAGATGGAGTTGATTGAACTTCGGGCATTCAGCCTCTATGTACTTGAAAACTTTTCTATTGGTTGCAATGAAAGGATAAGGAGGAATAAAGGTGTACATAAACTTATTGGGGACTATTGCTAGTTTATATAATTCAAACTTATCAGGGGAGATTATTGGGAATTTAAATATGATAACTATTCTTTTTCCTGCATAGTAATAACCAGGTTTTATAACTGTATAGTATTCTCTTAGATCTGCCTCTAGCAATTGGTCGGAACCGTATATGGATCTCAATCGTTTAGTCATATTACCTAAAGTATCTATGCTTAAAGTACTATGGTGAGTGCTCGATGCACGTATAAAAGCCAATGTATCTTCTATTCTAGTTATCTCTAGAAATAAATCATCTGTATTATCGCTAATGATAGTTAGCAACTGAGCAAACTTTGCGTGTCTTATAAGATCATTTTTAACAGAACCTTTCTCGTCTAAAAGTAATCTTAGTGTACTATTTATTCTCTCTTGATTGTCTACAATGTTTGACAGTATTTCACTGTATTTAGTCATCCAGACTTTATTAAGACTTATATGCTCGTTTAACTCCGATAGTATCTTGTCATCATTATTTTCTAAAAGTTTAATAGCGTTATTGTAAGTTTGGGCATCCGATTGATCTAAGTTACCGGTTATGCTTTTTATAACTGAACCTAAACCATCTATGAGGCCTCTTTTGCTACGACCGGGTTCTAATGTTTTTAGCTGAGACCTAATTTTTTCCAATTTATTAGATAAATGGTTAATTTGGAGTTCGTATAAAACGTAGGTTTGATTATCTAGTTTAGTCTGGAAATAGTCTAGTTGATTAATTACGGAGTTAAGTCTATGTTCAATGTCGGTTAAGTCTATGTATTGCAAAAAGGAATGATAATGTGTTATGAGTCTTGCTTGCCCAAGGTTGAAAGGTAAGAGTCCGGGTCCTTCGTCTAAGCTTTCAAGTTTTATCTCGAGCGCCAGTGTTGTGTGAACGGTCATCGCCAGAAGTATCCTGTAACAATTTGGAGGTCTTAGGGATACGCTTGAGTCGGGACTTTGCTACGGGACCTTTCTTTTTAGATGTATATATGTGAATCGGAAGGTCAGCTAGCACAGTGTCATGAGTGTAACGCGGTGCTAATTTTTGTCGACTCGCTACTGGGTTATTAATGAAGACTTGCTGTTCTGGTTGGTATTCTATTTCGGGCTCTCTGTCCTTATTCCTATTCTGTATGATGTTCATTCGGTCAGTAAGAGTGAAGTCGTTAATGAGGTCATATACAGTTTTCATCTGGTCACGGTGAGTTAGGACGTACTGTTGCATAAGATGTTCGGTCATGTCAGTGTCAAGTGGGTCCCTCGGATCGAAATGTCCTCTAATTATGTCATGCGGTCTACACTTTGTGAAACTATGAATTGTGCTATTATAAGCTAATATAGCATAAGGCATGAGATTGACCACAGGTTCGTCTTTCTGACGTAGTCGTAAGATACGTAGGTGTTCTAGTATCGTAGAGTGGAATCTTTCAACAATTCCATTGTCATTAGGGGAGTGAGCTAGCGTCCTGTGGTGGTTAATTTTGTGTAATCTAGTAAATTCCGAAAATAATTGGTTTGTAAATTCAGTACCGTTATCGGTTACGATAGTAAGAGGAAGACCGTGATGTGTACAATAGTTTAAAACTGCCTGAAGAATACTAATTGCCGTGCCATCTCTTAAATAGTATGCTTGTCCGTATTTTGAGAAAACATCTACCACTGTAAGGTATTTTTCATTTTGGGCTGTAAAGAGGTCCATATGTACTAATTCAAAAGGTTTGGTAGCTGGGGGTACTAAATTTAGTTGTGGTCTAATAGGGTTCCGGTCGTATTTGGATTGTCCGCAAATTATACACTCATTGATATATTTGGTAATCTCCTCCTTCATCTTAGGCCAGTAATATTTCCGGGATAGAGCAAGATGACATTCGTTTATCCCTCTGTGGTTGGTTTTGCCTTCATGATAGTTTTTTATGATCTCTTGCTGCTTTAAATATTCTTTGACGTCTTCTAGTTCAGTTTTTGTTAGAACTAGGTTCATTGCTGAGCTCTTAAAGCTATTTTGGATAATAGGTATGATTGAGTACATGCCTAGGGGCGGAGTTATCTTTAAAGCAGTTTTAACTTTAGGTTTGACATATTCTTTAATGGCGTTTACTACGTCTTGTTCTAAGTTAGACTCTCTGACCTGAATATGTGTGCGAGTGTGAGTGTCGAATGGTTTAGTGGCTGTCGTTCGTTTAATGTAGGGTGTGTTACTGACTATAGTTATGCATATTTGTCGGTGAAATTTATTCAAAGGTTCATCGGTGATAGGTATTTCTAAAATAGGGTTTTCAGTACTAGTATGGGCAGTGGCTGTCGTAGAACCAGTTCGAGAAGGTGGTCGCTCTGAAGGGTTGGCTAACATAGACTCTGTTTCCTCGTTATTAATTTCTACTCGGGATAGTGCGTCCGCATTGGTGTTATATTTTCCCTTTTTGTAGACTATAGTGTAATCGTATTCACTTAATTTAAGCCTCCATCTAGTCAATCTTTGATTGGGTTCCTTAAGGTTCATTATCCACTGCAATGGCTTGTGGTCGGTGAATATTTTAAATTTACGGCCGAATAGGTAGGGTCTGAAGTACTTTGTAGCCCAGACTATGGCTAAGAGCTCCTTTTCGATGGTGCTGTAGTTGGTTTCACTATCATTCAAAGTCCTCGACGCGTAACAGATAGGTTTATCAGAACCGATGGTACCTTGAGATAGTACAGCGCCTATAGCTACGTTTGAAGCATCTGTCGTTAATATAAACTCCTTAGTAAAGTCGGGATACTGTAATATAGGGTCATTTGTCAGTAAGCTCTTACATTTGTTAAAACAGGCAATATATTCGGAGTCAAAGGTAATTTTACTAGTCTTTTTAAGGCATTTTGTCATGGGTTTAGTGATGCGAGCAAAATCTGGGATAAATTTTCGGTAATAGCCTAATAGTCCTAGGAATTGTTTTATTTCCTTAGGTGTCTTTGGTAGTGGGTATTTTTCTATTGCTGCTATTTTATCAGGGTTAGGCTTAACACCTTCGCCACTGATTACATGGCCTAAAAACGCGGTTTCTAACTTCAAAAACTCGGATTTATCCATCTGAATTTTGAAATTAGATTCCTGCAATCTTTTGAATACTTTCTCTAGATTAATCATGTGTTCTTGCAAAGATGTACTGTATATTATGACGTCATCAAGATAAACGAGACAGATCTCATTTTGTAAACCTCTGAGTACATTATCCATAACTCTTTGGAATGTGGATGGAGAGTTCTTCAAACCCATCGGCATTCGTAAGAATTCGAAATGCCCATGCTCTACATTGAATGCTGTCTTCGGAATGTCGTCTGGATCCATCTCGCATTGATAAAATCCTGATGCCAAATCTAATGTGGTGAAATACTGGCATTTACCTAGCTTGTCAAGTATGTCGTTGATGTTAGGGATCGGGTATTTGTCGTCTATAGTCTTGTCATTCAGTTTTCGAAAGTCTACAACTATGCGCCACTTTTGTTTGCCTGATGCGTCGGCTTTCTTAGGAACTACCCAAATTGGTGAGCTCCAAGCTGATTCCGAGGGTCGTATAATACCTTGGTCCAGCATTTTAGTTATCTGATCTCTTACTTCCTGTCGGTGAACAAAAGGGTAGCGGTAACTTTTAGTATAAACCGGAAGTTCGTCAGTCGTTCTAATACGATGTTTTATTTTATTTGTAAATGTCAAAGGCTCTCCCTCAACATAGAACACGTCTGCAAAACGGGCACATAAAGTCTCTAAGTTAGTTTTTTCCTCAATATTTAAATGGTCCGTACGCAATCGACTTAAAACCTCTTTAAATCGCATATGGTCTTGTTCGGTGCTAATGCACTCAGTATTAAATATCTCAGCATGTAAAGGTCGGTCAAATGTAATAGTCAGGTCGTTTTCCGTCGGGTTTTCAATTTCTACATTGCCCGTACAATCAGTAACGCGAGTAATGCACTCGTGAATAATGCAGTTACAATAAATTTGCTGAGGTATCGAAACGTCACCGTCTGGTCCGTAAATAGGAATATTCACTAGTCTTGACGATTTAGCGGGAATGATTTCTTGATTATTTGATCGTTTACATTGATAAAAACGTATAGGTATGGTTGTAAAGTCCGTAATTAAATAATTATTCTTTAGATCAATCTGCGCTCCGTCAAGTAAATCTAAGCCTAATAAACCATCAAAGTGATTATGAAACCTATAGATAAAAAGTTTTACATCTGTGGGATTATTAAATTCGGCAAAGTTCGGAATCGTTATAGAATGTTCATGCGTACTAGTTACTCGGGCGTTCGTTACTTCAAAGGGGTCAAAGTTTAAAGGGATATGTGAAAAATATTGTTGAACTGCCTCGGGACTAATAAAAGACTGGTTAGCTCCGGTATCTACTAGTAATTTGAGTGGCGGGTCTGATATCTGTATGTAACGTAATTCCCTTTTAGATTGGAGATTTAGTTCTATTTTAAACCTTTTTGATTCTTCTCTTTGCGAAAATCCTGCTCTTCTTTAGAAGAAGTGGACGGCTGTGCTTCTAATTCTAAGCATTTAACGTTATTCAATTGATCCGGTATATTTGGTTGATTTTCGGGGTTTGTCTGCTGGTAGTCATAAAAGTCGGGAAAATCATAAGGCTCGTAGACATAGTAATAGTCAGGTTGTTCATAGTAATAGTCGGGGTAATAATAAGCGTCATAGCAATCAGTCATTTCGTTAAAATTCATTTCGCGCGTTTTAAAGTAGTTACTAGGCGGTGGGTTACCTAACCTACGCCAATCGTGTACTGGTAATGGTAGCGGTCTCGGTACGTAATGGCTAACGCCGCTCATTGGTTTCGCACCGTTATTCTGCGCTTGGGGGTTCCTATTTAGCGATCTAAATGCGTCATTTTGGGGATTGTGGTTCGGCGGGGGCGCACGAAATATTTGTTGAGTACGGGTAGGCATATTAGGAGCTCGTTGAGGTACCTGATTATGCTGGAAGGGCGGCCTCCACTGCTGCTGCTGTTGCGGCGGCATAGGCATAGGCTTATGCCAGCTGGGGCCTGGGCTAGGGAAGCTAAAAACTTTTGGCGTGTTCATAAGGGCCGCGGGTGGCATTCTCTGGGTTACCTGAGTTTGCTGTGTAATCGGGTTACGTCGCTCGGGAATACTTTCATTACGTTGCTGTAGGTACATGACATTCAATTCCTGTTGAACAAATTCCAGAGCCTTTTCGATAGTTTCGGGTCTCATACAGCGGATACGAGACCCCAGGGGTTCCTTAAGACCTCTAACGTAGGATTGTAAAGTTAGCTTTCTATAAAGATCGCGTTTTGCCTCAATAGTGGTCGCTACATTTTCGTGCAGCGTAACATAGGTCATTATAGTGCTAAAAAGGGTCTGGCATTTGTCATAATACTCCTGCGGAGTGCTACTTCCTTGTGTCAGTAAGGACATGTCATTATAGAGGGCGGTCTCATCCCTTTGATCGGAAAAATTATTGATTAATGCGTCACGAATCCCTTGCCAATTTTCTGGTATGCCATTAGAATTAATAGTTGAAGCTGCTGGTCCGGTGATTTTATTCAGGATACCGTTTATGAGACATAAGTTAGTTAATTCATGACTCGGGTCATTTCTAACGTATTGTAGTACGAGCTGATCGCATATTTTAATAAAACGTGTTAGAACATTCGGATTGCCTTCGAAAGTTGGAACTGCGCGCAAAGCGTTGTAGATAGTATCGGGGTTCAGTGCCATGTTGTTACTATCGAATAATAAACCTAATCCTAAACTATCGGAATCTATAGATCTATTTGAATCTAATTCTCTACTCCTACTTATCTGTCTGGAGGAGACAGATTTATTCCTAGTTTCCCTTGGGTGGAAAATTTTGACTTAATATTATAAAATAGGGGTAAAGGGAAGGACAAGGAAGCAACACTTAAAGAAAGCTTCAAGTACTTACATATACATGGTTTTTTCGTGTATCGATGCCTAGATACTCCTCCGCTGCGTCTTCTGAAGTTCGGATACTCGACGAGGTATTTAGGAATACCGACAGCGACTATCGGAGTCAGCAGATTTACGATGTTTGAAAATCTTAACCGCGCCGCGCACTGCCTCGAGTATCCTACCGACTGCGCCAATTACGAAGGTGACAGCCGGAGGACTTAAAAAAACCGAAATTAATTTAGAAAATAGTTTAATTACTTTAAAATTACAATTTAATTCTTAAGTCTAGACTTGGACGATGCTAGTACCAAAGTGTCCTAAAATTAGTTTATTACATTAAAACTATGATTTTAAACATTTGCAAAACATGGATGCGGCATCAGCAGAATGGAGGAAGTAGGTGAAGCGGCGACACGAGGCGTCGAGTCAGCGATGTCCCTGAGTTGCGAACCATGTTGAAATATCCGTTGTAAATAGGTATCGTTTCGCTATCTAGCGGTTTTGGTGTAGGCAGAGCACGTAACATGAGTGTCCGTGAAGTTTCTTGCCCGTTCTTTGCCATTGGTACCTACTGCTATGAAATGGACGACTAGCTTCATCTTTCTGAGTGAAGCCATTTACAAGCACTTTTGAATTGTCAAGGGGCTGACCCTCCGGGGGTACCGCACGATCTCGGGCGAGGCGGCAAGCCTCCTTGCCGGACTGCCGCCGTGGGATCTGGAGGCGATAGTCCTCGCGCGCCTGTTCGAGTGGCGCGCGGAGGTACTAAGCCGGGGAGAAACTCCGTTTCCGCAGCAAATTGCGGCGGAGCGGACGGACCTCCGGCGCGATCTCATGGCGGCCTGGAATC
Source organism: Hyppa rectilinea (assembly GCA_951799385.1). Taxonomy (NCBI): domain Eukaryota; kingdom Metazoa; phylum Arthropoda; class Insecta; order Lepidoptera; family Noctuidae; genus Hyppa; species Hyppa rectilinea. The sequence continues at coordinate 8,864,437 of OX637322.1, read as the reverse complement.
AGCGACTGTCGCAACCCAGCGCAGGGCACGCCACGATAGTGGCGGTAAGGCCCCTCTTTGAGGAGTGGCTAGAGAGGCGTCACGGCGCCCTCACCTACCGCCTGACGCAGGTCCTCACCGGACATGGATGTTTCGGGAGGTTCCTGCACATCATCAGGCGGGAGGAAACGCCCGGGTGTCACCACTGCGAGGATCGCCCAGAGGACACGGTAGAGCACACGGTGCAAACCTGCCCCGCTTGGGCGGAGCACCGCCGTGTCCTCGTAGAGGCGATCGGCGGCGGCGACCTCTCGCGCCCGGCCCTGGTGCAAGCCATGGTCCGGGGCGAGAGGGAGTGGGAGGCAGTCACCTCCTTCTGCGAAAAAGTCATGCTCGCGAAGGAGGTGGCGGGATGGGAGAGAGAAAGGTCCTCCCGTCCCAGCCGCCGCAGGAGACGCCCCGGGCGTCGGGAGCCACGTGACGACTCCCGGCCACCGTAGGCGCGGGCCTGCGGACGGTGAGTAATGGGTGACTCACCGTCCGCGCCTCAAAGAGATGTCAGCATATGAAGGGGCCCCTCAGGGCCAAGCCTGCCGGGTAAGCGGGATTGTCCGAAAGGGTTACCGCTACCCCGGAACATAAAGGGCTACGGAAGGAACATGGATGGGTTTTAGTCAGTAAGAGTCTGACACTCCCTTCCGCTCCACCCAGAGCGGGAGCAGTCATTGGATGATTTCCCAGACTTAAAAAAAAAAAAAAAAAGGGGTGACCCCTTCAAAAGTGCCCCTAAATGGTTTGTTTGAAATAAATGCTTTTAGTTTGAGTTTCTCATATAATTACCCTATAATGTTCCCACTGCTGGGACACAAGCCTCTATGAGAGGGAGTGGGCCGTTATCCACCACTCTGGCCAAGGTTGGGTTGGTAGATATCACATGTCATGTCTTCAAATTTATGATTCTGGGATATGCCGGTTTCATCACGTGTTTCCCTTCACAATTTTGAGAACAGTGGTGATGAAACAATTTACTGAAAGTAAAGTGCCTGCCAGAGTTCGAGCCTCCGACTTACAACTCGTCATTCGCGGCCATTATCACTATCTCACCACAGAACAGATGATTATTGAAAGACATAAAGATAGCCTTTTTTTTTTAAGGCTGCGAAATCATCCAATGACTGCTCCCGCTCTGGGTGGAGCGGAAGAGAGTGTCAGACTCTTACTGACTAAAACCCATCCATGTTCCTTCCGTAGCCCTTTATGTTCCGGGGTAGCGGTAACCCTTTCGGACAATCCCGCTTAATAAAGATAGCCTGGGATCTAGAAAAAGTAGGCTACATTTTATCCTAAACATTTGCATAAATAAATAATGAAATACAAAATTCATTTAGTCAAAGTCACGGACACAGAGGCAGTAAAAAATCATCATCATTCTCCTGCCCTTATCCCAATTTATTTGGTTTCGGCGGAACATGTCTTTTTCTTCCATACTTCTCTGTTAGTCGTGATCTCGGTAGTCACTCCCTTTCTAGCCATATCATCGTTCACACAATCCATCCATCGTTTCTAGGTAGTAAAAAATATAGAATACATTTGAACACCGTTTTAAACAAGTCACTCAGTGATAAAGCATTTTCTTTTTTAAGGCTTTACATGCCGACGAGACATAATTACATCCGGTACACAGGGAACTCACCCCTCTAACAACCTTGCTGACTGGCTATTTTCTTTTACACGGCATAACATTACGCGTGTATTCTCCTGAAGGTTAGGCAGAGGTGTTAAGTACGTCCACAGTCTCACGCCAGTTATTTTTAATTCCCTTATACCACTGCGCGAACTTACGGTAGTCAACTATGCACAAGTTCAGTCTCCAGCTTATGTCATTAGGAAAAATCCTATAAAACTTAGCCCCCATTAAAAAAAACTGGAGAAAGAATGGTGTTCAGAGGTTACCCCAATCTGTCAAATTTCTTTGATGGATTTTCAACTTTATAACAAAAGTATAAGGTTCAAGTTCAAATTGGAATATTTTACAGTTTGGGATAGCTTGATGTGCTGGTTGTCTTTGCATATTTTTCGTTATGTCAGTTCTAGACGTGGGTAACTAACCCAGGAGTTAAAGCTTAGGAGTCTTGCTTGCGACCACTAGACCAAAGAGGTAGTCAGAAAGTAGAAGCAACCTTCATGATTATTGCTTAGTACTGTAGAGCCTAGATGCAACCTTTTGTTGTATCTGGCTGGTTAGAAAATAACTGGCTGCATTCGCACTTTCAAAATAATTGGAATATTTAAAATATGACGGATTAAGTGTTGGTTAAAGAAAGGCAATAGACTTTATTTGTAGGCGCGTTACTGAATGCATGTAAAAATATATAAAGTAAAAAAGATTTCTTATAAGTCAATGACCTCCTAAATAATCTTATAGCGAGTACTCCTAGTGTTCAAGAGTGATGACCCTTTCGGGTTTTTACATCTCAGCAGTAACATGTCCATTGCGAGACATAGGCCTCCCTCAAGCGGCGCCACATTGACCAGTTCTGTGCTTCTCGCTTCCAGCGGATTCCAGCTCCCATCATCAACTCACCGGTCTATCTTGTCTTTATCCTTGTCTATATTCTTCATCAGCCTGTGAAGCTAAGTTAGAGGCCCAAGGGCAGCATAAAAACTCTGACACCAGGTTACTCACTAATTACACGCAAAAGAAAAAAAGACCTTGTCTCAGAAGAATGCGGGAATCCACTGGATAGTAGCCAACTCCTGCTGCGCCTTCTTCATAGCCTTTTCCCAAATATGTTGGGGTCGGTTTCCCGTCTAAACGGATGCAGCTGAATACCAGTATTTTATATGGAGCGACTGCCTATTTGACCTCCACAACCCAGTAACTGGGTAATACGATACCCCTTGGTAAGGTTTTCGGTCTTCTGACGACCCGTAACGACTGTCAAAGATGCACAAATGACAGCCGGGACTAACGACCTAACGTGCTCATGCTGCGCCTACAGTGCGCGTACAATCTACAAACAAAACTATTTATTATCGAGCAAATTCATCACAGTTACAATAATTTAATTCCCACTCCTGTCAAACTGCATCAACTTCGCGACGCCGCCGCACCGCCGACGACGTAACTTACGTTTAACTCACGCTCGGTTAAACTGAAGTTACTTTCGCAGCGAATGGAAATACTCGTAAGTTGTCGGATGTTGCTGTGTGTTGTCAGTTTTATACAGTTTTACGTCGAAACTTGGTGTTGCGGTTGATTTTATGTTTCCTTGCTATAATATGTAAATAATAAATAAACTGGGTATATGAAAGACGAAATTGATTGAAGAGGAGCTCGTGGCTAAGTACTTACAGCCGCTCGGTTCGATCCATCAGGTTAAGGTACGCTTGCCGAGGTTGCCCGTGGACCATCTTTACATACCGAGACTCCTCGGTGGCTCGGAAAGCACGTTAAGCTGTTAGTCCCGGCTGTCATTCTTGGATCTTTGACAGTAGTTACGGGTGACCAGAAGTCTGAAAGTCTAACAGCCAGTCATACCAAGGGGTATTGTATTGCCCAGTTACTAGGTTGTGGAGGTCAGATAGGCAGTTGCTCCATGTAAAATACTAGTATGCAGCTGCATTCGGTTAGACTGTTTAGCGTTGTTGTGGGTAGTGTGTGGAGATAAATAAAAGTTTCGTACACTGAGTCACAATAGGTAAAGTTTATTCGAAAGCGACAGTATAGTTCACAGCACAATAACACTAATTTAATAGGAAGAAGGAGTAAACAGAAGAGATAGTCTTAGAAACAAAGTTATTTGCGGTAGCGAATGCGTAAGCGGTTAGCGCGACTAGCAAGCGTTAGCGTAGCGGATCGGGCGCGAGCGACACAGTGATCGCTTACAAGGCGGTAAGCTAACTGGCGGGCGGCCGGCGCGCACTCATGCGCGGGAGTTGATTTTTGATGCGAGCCCCCACCTCGCGTGGCGAACAATGGAGCGCGCTGGCGCGCAGTGGCCGACCAGTTATCTAATATGAAGCCCGGTTCGTTTGTCCTTCCGTCCATACAATGATAGTTATTATTCGCATAAACATTTGTGATTTATTAAATTATGCTATAGGTAGTACGGCAACGTTTTACAATAGAAATTTTGAATAATGTGTTAAAATACACTAACGACGAAGGTACTGATATTTTTGTAGGCAACATTCTGCCACATCACCCCCCACCTGAGACCTTCCCTAAGGGCGATAATAGTCAGGATAACGTACTCTGCGGCCTGACCGCGTCGTCCTAATGTTATCTCCCCTAGTTTCTGGTAATTTGTTGGTGGGTGTGTTTGTGTGTTTTGGTGCCTGGATGTTAGTGTTGATGTCCATATTAGTGTGGGTGTTGGTGAGTATGTATGCTGGCTTCAGTCTGTCGATGGAGCCGCAACTGGAAGCCGACCCCAACATAGTTGGCTAAAAGCTAGGCAGGCATTAAAGAGGAAATGGATCTTATCCTAGGACTGCCTTGTTAGTTTGGTGACTGCACGAGCTACTTCTGAGCATGAGGTCGGAAGAATATGATTTGCCAAGCGGGAAGATGCAACAACAACGTAACAAAGTGGGGCTACCTCAACGGCAGGGCGTGGGTTTGGAGCTGTAGCGCAACCCATGTTGCATTTCAGATCCAACCGTCGCGTCATCTGTTCTGTAAAAATCTCACCGTGGAAACGTAGGTAAGTTTGAAGTGAGCTGTCATTCTTCCTGATGCTAACTTCAAGATGGATTGCCATAGCGACCTCTTTGCTGACACTGACGATGCCGTGGAAGAGGCGAAGTTTTGGGGCAACAAAATTTAATAGACTGTCCTGCCATCAACACCACAAAGATCAAGTATCAAGTTCACCAATGAAACTGAACGCGATCAGAACACCTAAACAGCGTTCAAGAGCTAGTAGTGTCCATACCCCATATCAATAATGACAGCGACAGCTCTTAAACGCGGTTTACATGTGCTGATCCCAATCAGTTTTATTTGTCGAATTCGCCATAATTAAGTAACAATAATAGGAGAAGCCTATGCCCAGCAGTGGACTGCTATAGGCTGATGACGATGATAATAGGTAACAATAATTACAAAAAACAATTAAATACTAATAAAACTAGTCACTAAGCTAGGCATTCCGATACAAAACACATTAACTCAACATGAGCCATTAAGTCGTAACAGAGTTTCATTGCAAATGGAAACTTTCTGTTATTGGACATCTTTCTGTCAGTTTTATTCACTCACTTCGTTCGAAGTAGATGTTACAATAAAATGTGTTTACTCCCTTGGTTTAAAAATAAAAATAAAACAAAATAAATTATCAATAGCACATTCAATGTGTCTGTAGGAACTTGTAAAGCTTACTTATGCATTACTTATATACAAACTAAGTTATGTTAGTTACTGTATATTACTTATATACAAACTAAGTTATGTTTGTATTATTGAAGGTTCTTTTATTGGAGTAACATAACATCATACGTGTATTACCTGACGTATTATTAATAAATACCTGATTATATTTTATATTTATACTAAAAAGTTGTTTAACAGGTAATGGTTATTATCTATACTAATATTTTAAAGCTGAAGAGTTTGTTTGTTTGAACGCGCTTATCTCCGAAACTAAAAATTAAAAAAATATTTTTGTGCTGGATAGTCCATTTATCGAGGAAGGCTATAAGGCTATGTAACTTCATGCTACGGCCAATAAGAGCAGCGGGTGAAACCGCGAAGGAGCATCTAGTAATTAATAAATGCTTCCTCTCAGGAGAGAAAAAAAAAAAAAAAAAAAAAAAAAAAAAAAAAAAAAAAAAAATGAGCTTAGGAAAGCTCATTTAATTTGCTGTGCCCGACATGCGATCTAATTATAAGTTTTTACCACCTAAGAATACATGTGGAATGCAATAAAAGTATTGAGTATTGAGTAAGGGTTAGGCAGAGGTGTACAGTCAACAGCAAAAGTAGATGGTCAATATTAGATATTCAATACTAATTAATGGAGTTCACGAATACATGGCAGCTGTACTAGTAGTAAATGTTTGGTATAATTTACAATCACAAACTTTAGAATCACTCCGACGCCACACAGTTCTGACGTAAATTCCGTTCATTAGTATTGAATTTCTGATTTTGATCATCTACTTTTGCTGTTGACTGTACCTATTAGTACACCCACATTTCGCCAGTCATATTTAAGTACTATGAAATAGGGGGCGAATTTATTATTATCAACCTGGTATGAATCCAGACTCCGAGCCGTTCCTAGGTAATTTTTTATGCCAAAGTGATCCAGTAATACTAGTAGTATAAAAAAGGGTGCATGCTAAATAAACCTCTGTACTTCATGAGTCTTTGATCTTTAAAGGTTCCCATAGATAGGCGGGACGTGATGACGCGGTGTGATTTTGGTAGACCATTTTCTTTTGAAATTTTCATAATTGTTCTACTAGAGTCGCGTCGCGCTTGTCTGCGCGAGCCTTGATTCAAGATTTCTGAAAATCACCATCATCATTGGCTGCCTTGTACCACCTACTGATAATAATTAATAGTAAATAAATGTTTTAAACAGGTTTTCGTTGACCAACGTACAAAAAAAAATGTTTTATAAAATTCCACAAACTAAAGAGTCCAGTAAATAGGCATTTCTGACAATATTTTCCCATAGGCGTCTTACGTTTCAAATGTTGCGCAATTTCTTGATTATTTACTTATAAGAGAGATAAGTAAATAATCAAGAAATTGCGCGACCTTACCGAAAAACATATCCCCGAGAGGAAATACAGGAGTCACTTAAGAGTTCTTACTAAGTAAATACAGTAGCACGGGTCGATTGATTAGGTTGAGCTACGCTTGCCGCGGTTGGTCCGTGGATGGGTGACCATTCATACATATCAAGACCACTCCGTGCCTCAGAAAGCACGTAAAGCTGTTGGTCCCGGCTGTCATTCGTGGATCTTTGACAGTCGTTACGGGTCGTCAGAAGTCCGAAAGTCTGACAACCATTTGGGAAAAGTCAACACCAATATACTCGTATATGTAGTTTGGAATAGGCTGAAGTCAGTCTGAAGAGATAAACTGTTTATCGTATTTATAACTTCCATTCCAAGAGGGAAGTTAATATGAAAACTGTGTTAGTTTTACGGGAGAACTTGTCACTTGCCGAGCTCCTGCGGGTAGAAGTTTTCGATAAAACTCCGGGCGATGTGGTGTTTCAAATGTCTGAGTTCGAACAACTTGGAATTGAATTTAGAATGGATCTTATGGATCGAACTGGTTTGTCGAGATAAATAATTTAAATAGGTTTTATTGACCAGCTTGATATTTTTTTAGAACAGAAAGAAATTATTAAGTTGCAGAGAAATTATTAAGATTTAGTATTTCATGACACAGCGTCATGGAATACTAAATCTCAAAATTAATTATGTGTAGATAGATATCTACTAGGTACTAACTAATGTTTAAACCTTTTAGAAATAAGTATAAACTCCATAGTTTTATATTATAGGTTTTTTGTTCGACTCCTTCTATCTATTCAGGAACTTACCTATAGATATTTATTCTCATGCGAATCCCATACCAGCAAATATGGCTTAGCTAAAGTAGGTATGTAATTGATTTAATACAAGTAACCTTCAGAGATCTTGGCCTATGACTTATATAAAACTTGAAAATACATGAATGCATTCAGGAACAAGTGTAAGACTCCGCGCAATCGGGCCACCGAACACAGCCACCACTCTGGTGGCTTGCAACAAACTGTTTACATGACTTTAATACGTTTTGCTATCGCTCCACACGTATGTCACCCAGTGGCGTCCAGCCGCGACTCGGTGTCCGCCACCTGCCACTTGAGACTGTACAGCATGAGAGTGTCACAATTTGTAGCGGTCACCGAGTACTAGTGGCGGCCACCGACCATACGCGGCGCGACAGCCATCGATGGCTGTGGTCGATGGCCCGTTTGCAAAGACAAAGTAAGCAATATAAAGTCTAGATGCAATTGAACCATAGGTATGTTTGTTTCAGATTGCTTGAGTTTGGTTACAAACAGTCAAATTACGCCGATATGACTGCACCTAGTTTCCCACGTAGAGAGAGGTCCACCAATCATTCAAAAACAATCAATCATTTATTTTTTTAAAGTCACAAGACATGCCTGTCTTGTGACTTTGTTTTGAACGTCAAAAACGTTTGCGCAGAGCCATAATTACAGTCATACCTACTAACTATTAGAAATGATTGGAACAGTTCGATCATTATTTTAGAAATATAAACAAGTTTTTGTAAAACATTTCAGTCTTGAAGAGTAATTAATAGTCAATTCAACAAACTAAAGGGTTTTTAATCAAGCTCAGTCAATTAATGAAGTATTTTATGGCCAATCAAACATCATTTTATCTGCTGATTGGCCAACCTTGGCTCAAATTGTTGGTTTACAGCGCTGTGTTTGTGTTTAATCAACACTTTATTTTATTCTACTCTAAAATGATAAAAGCAGCTGTAAATAGCCATTGCTTTATATAAGCAATGTGTGTGTGTGTGTGTGTGTGCGTTGTCTTATATAGGTCCCATTGTGAAGCATTCTTTTAAATCATGATCATCTCATCTGCCGAGCCTTTTCCCAACTACGTTGGGGTCGGCTTCCAGTCTAACCGGATGCAGATGAATACCAGTATTTTACATGGAGCGACTGCCTATCTGACCTCCACAACCCAGTAACTGGGCAATACGATACTCCTTGGTAAGACTGGCTGTCAGCTTTTCGGGCTTCTGACGACCCGTAACGACTGTCAAAGATGCACAAATGACAGATAGGACTTAACGTGCATAACGTGCTTTCCGAGGCACGGAGGAGTCTCGATATTTGAAGATGGTCACGCATCCACGGCCATCCCCGGCAAGCGTGGCTTAACCCGATGGTTCGACCTGTGCGGCTGTTAGTACTTAGCCACGAGCTCCTCAGTACTAAGCCTAAAAGGCTTAGTACTGAGGAGCACTCTTTTAAATATTGGTCTTTTAATAGTTTGTTTTTAATCTGCCTACCCTTTTCCTAAGTATGTTGAGGTCATGCTTAATATATTAAATAAATAAGTTCAGCACATAAAATCCCGAAACCACATTAATAGTGAACGCAACGTTAAGATCATGTTTGTTCACCTCTTGTCTTCCCAACAAACAGCTTTCTCTAACAATATACCCTGATATCTTCTAGTCCCAATCACTTTAGCCCACAAGTACCCATTCACATCCCTCTGTGTTGCGTCTTGCACAAAGCTTCTGTGATTGGATCGTTCAATACACATGCTAACATTTACCTCTGAACCATAGTACTGTAGAAGGTTGAAGACCTTCTACTGAGGGGACTCAGTGGTAGAGCGTGTACTGTATGTATCGGGTTTATGTTCTATGCTATGAAAGCAAACACATGGGGCGAGAAACACCTCGTATATTTTCTCTTGATTATAACGAATACATCTGTCTAGCTCCGCCGCTTTTGGCCAACTCTCTAATCTACAAATGACTATCTAATTGACATATATTATTTTAAAGGTTCGAATGCCGTCCGATTATTACCAGCCATGTTCAACATAAGGTTTTACTCCAGCCATGTTCAACATAAGGTTTTACTCCAGGGCTCTACAGTACCTACCGTTAATCACACGTACACTGGTAGGTAGTACGACGACCGCCCTTTTTTTGAAAATGGAAATCGTCAAATGACTCCTCCCTCTCTAGGTGGAGCGGAAGTGAGTGTTGAAGATGTTCCTTCCTTAGTCCTTGTTACGGAGTAGCGGTAACCTTTTCGGACAATTCCGGTGACACGATCAGACCGTATAACGCAACGTTTTCATATAAGAGTGGTGGCCGCTATAGTGTATTTTTCTTTAGTTGTCTCATTTGGTAAACAAATGTCGTGACTAATATTAAGATTTCTAGGTAATGTACAGGTCTCCAAAAGTGATAATGCGCATAGAAATCTTCGCCACTGTTCGGCAACGGTCGTATTTCCCGAGCGTCGGAAGACGATATGTTAGAGTGGTTAAGTGCATTTTCTTCATGCATAATTTAGTAAGATTATGTGTTTTGTCCTAAAAGAGATAAATATTGATTTATCAGTAACGAAATTTGATTCAATAATTCCAAGTAAGTAAATAGCGAGCTATTTTTCATATAAGCCTAAATCTGATTCTTAATATGTTTTTTTTAATACTTAATATGTATTTTACGTAGGTATTTTTAATTTTTTAATATCGAAAAAACGTGAAAAATGTTAGTATATTTAAATATTTTACAAAATTAACTATTTAAATTTGAATAAGATAATTAAAGTTGAAATTACATTCACCTTTGAAAACAAAACCAAGAAGGGTGTGTAATAGCAGCTCTATATAATTCCAGACAAAGAGAACACGTGCAGTCACCACCAATATAACAAGACGACTGACGGACCTTTGACTGACCGCCGACCGCCGCCGACCCGCCCGAATTGTTTTCGATTGTGTACACATGATATTGACTCTTATATCTTTCGAACAAGGTGCAAAATGCAAGTGCATTGTTAAGGACTCGAACGATTCAATGATTCGGGTGTTTCCGGGAATACGACAGTTAGCGAAGATCTGCATGTGCATTATTAATTTGGGAGTAAGCTGTATGTGTCTCTGAAGCATTTTTTTTAAATAATTCTAGCCTTAAGTGTATTATTCAAAGTTCAAGACGTTTATGCTTAACTCAAAGTGTTTGATTGATACGAAATATCAGTATTTTCGTCCCGTGTTTGTTTACCAAATTGGACACTGTAAAAGAAATACACTATATAAGGTGTTAAAAAATTAACTCTAAGAATTTCGTGGGAGCATTGTACTCGTCGTTATGAACAACTTTTACTATGGGATGAACCCTGAAATCGCGAAAAAAATATGAGCTGTTCCATACATTTTATTGAGAGTTAATTTTTTAACACCTTATAGATAGCATCCTCAATTTTTTTGCAAATGATGTCTCTGCATAAAGCTACGCTCTTTAAACTTTTTCAGTTTGTTCAACGTAAAAAAATAGCCAGTAAGAAACAAAATTTTTTCTTAGATATTATTCGTTCACAATGTAATAACTGACAATTCTCAGTTTCATTTAATATTACCAAGTCAGATAGCCGCGTTTCACTGAAACTTTGTTCCAATATCCGCAGAACGAAATTAAAAGGCTCATATCAATTTTTAAAAGCTACATATTTCTTGCCCCCTCCAATCATCTCAGCTAAGTGCATCGAAATGACTGCCAGAGGGCAATCGCTCAATAATCTTTAGGGCTTGCACACACCTGAGACTTTAGTCTATCGATTTTTTATTTTGAATCATCATCAGTCTATAATAATAGTAATTTATTTCATAAAAAGGAGATTGTAGTACATGAGGCATACACAGAGTTATACATACAGGTTTATAACAGTCCCCTTCTTTTTTTTTGAGGGTGGGCTATCATCCAATGACTTCTCCCGCTCTGGGTGAACTGGAAGAGAGTGTCAGACTTTTACTGACAAAAACCCATCCATGTTCCTTCCTTAACCCTTTGTGTTCCGAGGTAGCGGTGAACCTTACGGACAATTCCGCTTGCCAGCAGTTCCCTGCTGGACATAAACCTTTCCAGCTGCCCGTCTTTCAGCTCGATTCTCGGCAACTCTTATACAGCTGCTACCAGCCACCCAGCGAAGGGGAACATACTGTTGTACGACAACCGAACTGTTTTGTACTTCCCGTCACTTGTCTCCAAAGGTTCATTAGAAAATCAGCGTCAGACAGCATTGGTCTGGCATTTAATGCTGAAATGAACCTTTTACCACGGCGTGAGGCAGACTCAGGTATTATTTAAACTTTTTTTTGTGTTATTTGTATTTTGTGTGTTTAAATGCCTAAATGTTTTTTCTTTCTTTCAAGGTCATCGCTCCACCTAGCCGGAAGGCGTCTTACTTTGCCTACGAGTTTAGTAACATCACGTAAAACTAAACAATTCCAAAGAATCCGCAAAGAAAGTATATTTTGTACAAAAACAATCTTAGCAAAGTTGTGAAGAAAAGCATAGTTTTTAATAAGTAGGCCAGCCAAAGGCTCCCAGCGACATCTTATGTTTTGCCGAGCTAATTAGACGATGACATAACAATATTATATTGTGAACATTTTAACCGCGCGTTAACGAAACGAGCGTCAGACCCTTGTCATCGTTTAAGAAAAGTGGAAGCAACAACATTATCGAGAAAACAGGAAGGAGGCATAATGTAACGTAATTACTGTCTTTAGTGTCCGGTGTAATGAGCTAATAGGGTGCTTTAACATCTGAATCTATTAAGAAATATCGCTTGAGGACGTTTATAAAAAACTGTGTGTTTTTTTAGATTGTGTTTGAAAAGAATTGACACAAAAATTGAAAGTACTGCCGGTGTCAATCTGCCCAGCCCTTTCCAACTAAGTTAGGAACCAGTATTTTGCATGGAGCGACTGCCTATCTGACCTCCACAACCCAGTAACTGGGTAATACGATACCCCTTGTTTAGACTGGCTGTCAGATTTCGGGCTTCTGACGACCCGTAACGACTGTCAAAGATATTTGTACACCTTTGACAGCCGGGGCCAACTGCTTAACGTGCTTTCCGAGGCACGGAGGAGTCTCCGTATGTTCAGATGGTCACCCTTCCACGGCTAACCCCGGCAAGCGTAGTTTAACATGATGCATCGACCTGTGCGGCTGTTATTTCTAAGCCTCTAACGGCCGGTGTAAACTTAGGTACTATATTCAGCTTGAAATGAATACACAATACTGTCAATCATTTGTATCAGGTGGAATGACAGCTCACTTCGAGGCAAATTAATCTTTTGCGTTTCTCTGTTATAATTAAAATAAGGTTAGGCAATTATAGTTAAGTCAGTTACTTCATTTAAGCACTTCTAGTAAATTAGTTTTGCTAAATTACTCGGAATATCATTATAATGTATTAATTGTCTATCTATAATATGTATGTATTTACAAAAAAAAATGTATTTAAGTAGTATATTAACACAAGCAATGTTGCTTAGCTTGGGACGATATGGCGCTGTGTGAAATGTCCAAGGATAGGTAATTATTATTTAATTACGATTATTTATTCACTTTGTTATATTGTATCAATTTTTATAAATTTTTACTACAGAAATAATTTAAGCTATCTGTTACCCGTCATTTCAAAACGTATATCCCTACGAAAAAAAATCGCATGTCCGTGCCTTCTCTAATCGACCTCAATCGACACTGTGCCTCGTTCCAACTTATTTCTTTTAATAACCAGCTACTCGGCGACGGCATCCAGTAATTAAAATACTAGCATTCTAGCGCCAGCTCCGTATAATTTCCTGCTACAGAATTACTGGCCAGTATTGCACGGAATAAACATTAAACATGTGACTTTATGCGAAATTGTGTTTGCATGTAACGTTTTATGATGCAATGACACGTTTTTACGAGTGTTGCTATGGTTGAAGCTTCATTTTAAAGTAGTAATGGTATTTTTAAAGTCGATATGTAGAAAGTTTTTATGTATAGCAACTTTGTGGTATATTTATTTCGGTTGTTAAAAATTATATAGTAAAAGGTGAGTATGTAAACGACAGCAAAGCTTTTCAAATACCTAGGCAGGTAAACAGAAGCGGCCATCATAATTTTAGGTTTAAAAAAACCTATTAAACTTTGAAGAGAATTTTACACTTAGGTACTTATTGTTGGAGAATTTATCAAATCTTTGTAAAGTGAAATTCGCATTCACGCAAATTTAAAAGTAAACAAAAGATTCGTATATTAAGAAAACGAGCCAGCCTATCATTACAAGTAACTGTAAAATGGGGCATGGCCGCTTTGGTTTGACCTCTTTTTCATAAAAAACATTGTCTGTGAGAGATCGTCATGTGCGATGGGACCGTCTGATAACCACAAAAAAATATTATTAGTCCTTCTGATGTGTATAGTAAATAATAACCTCCTTACTAATAAACGTTGTAAAGCGCCTGTATAGTTACACAACGCTTTGTCTTCTTCTTTCAAAAGTCAAATTTCGGACGACTGATGAGAGGAATCGGTGTGTAACTGATCATCTGATATAATACGTTTATTAGGAAGGGGGTGAGTATTTATGTGTAGTAGTGTGTCAGGGATGTCTGCGGCTAACAACATTGATGGTTTTTCATTGAAAAAGATATGCTTCCCGATGTGGCGTGTTCATGGTAGCACCAACAGTGTGTCAGTGTGTTCGCAGATCAGTGGGGTTCTCCAATGTTGAGGTGGTGGATGCAGTTCCATGCTGAATTTTAATTTTAAATGAAAATCTGTGTTCGCTACTGCTAACATTAGATCTTAATTAAAATGTTTACTAACCCTAAGGACTTTTTGTGAAATAAAGTATTCTATTCTATTATAAATAGTACCTGTTTAATCTTTTTTTTTTAGTGTGAAAACAACGCAAAACGCAACGCAAATGCCAACGCAAACGCGAATGACTTGTTGTTATACTGACAGTAACATGTGGAAGCTTGTCATTAGCAAATGTCCTCTGTTATGCATGTTTTTTATATTTTTTATTAGTCTGTAAGATTTCTTTAAAAAAAAAAAAGTCACCAAATTGTCCCGTTCTGGGTGGGGTGGAAGGAATTGTCAGACTCTTACTGACTTAAATCCATCCAGGTTCTTCCTTAGCCCTAAGGTAATTTCTTTTATTTCTAAATAGAGTCTGCTGCCGATTACATTTAGTGTAATATTACAAACAAGGGACGCTAAATACATTATTTCTTATGTTATTATATTAATATACATTTATCCCATTAGGTATAGAAGAGAGAAGCATAAGCGATACAAAAGGTACCACAGCAGTGGATCTGTGTATTGGACCGTATCATTCTAAGCCTGACGGTTGGCTAGCTCAGTTGACATAATATGTACATTATAATAAATACTAAACATTGTGAATGAGGATCCACTGAAAGGCTTTTAAATAATTACTGTACGTAGATATTGTAATATGCAGCAAGAGTATAATTATGTAATCAATCTACTTAGGTATATAAAAGCGAAAGGTTAATTAATACATTCATTCACTGATTAATCACGAAATCTCAAAAACTATTGGACTTACGAAGATGAAATTTAGCACAGAGGTAGATTATGAGTACGAGACGGATTTTAGGAAATTCCCCCCGTAAAGGATAAAATAGGGGTGGAAGTTTGCATGAAAAATTTCAACATTGTCGCGAGCCGAGCCGTGAGCTGTAGCTAGTATATAATATAAGCTAATCGAAATAGTTTTACCAAGACTTATTATAATCATTCTGAAAACTTTGATCGCATTAAACAATCATCATCAATCAACAGTAGTCCACCGCCGGACATAGGCCTTTCTCATTGCAGGCCATTCAATTATATTTTCGGTTACTCCCATACAGCTGCTACCAGTTACCCTGTGGAGATCGTCCCTCCATTAAACAATAACTAGGTATTCAAGGTCTTTTTTTATATCCTAAAACTGTAGTGTATGAGTGAGACCATATCAAAACAATCAATCGGTATAATATAAAGAAACAATATAAATTTAAAATATTTTTTAATAATTCGCTATAACTCGTATTTTATTGTATTTTGTTAAAATAACTAACTTATAGGCTTAAGATTTTTGTGTTTTAAACCTATAAATCGAAAAAAAACAGCTGTTCTGTACATTTTGACGAGTTGGGCGAACATAAATGTACTGAACAGCTGATTTTTTTTCGCGGTTTCAGGTATTTACCATAGTAAAAGTTGCTTTTTATTATGAGTACAACGACCCCTTAACAGGTTTAAAACGACTTTTTAACAATGTATATTTAAATAACAAAGCAAAAGACAAACACAGACCCCGAGATCACAATACGCACATAATTACAATCCAACGTGTCCAAACAGCAATCTATTCATGCAAATCCAGTGCATACATGTATTAGATGCTAAGCAAATACAATATAGCATACGTATCCATAAGCTTAGGGCCTATTGTTGTATTCTAGATTGCGTCGTCAGAACGCCGGATCACAATGCTAACTCGGCTATTCTAGGAAGCCGGCACTGCTAACTCTATTAGGTGTAAGCTACGTGTTTTGTGGTTGACCACTTTGGGTGCTTTGCCAGCTATAATTCGGTTGTATGACAGTTTTTAGCAACGTTTCTGGCAACACAGTTTAAAAACAAACAGTAATAATACACATCGACAAGAAATCATTTGATTGTTAATAATCTATTTTTCCATTATATTGTAGGTATGTAGGTATTATATTAAGTGGTGCGTACCAAAAAAAAAATTCACATTGGGTACTTCATTGAAGCAGCACATTAATTAAAGTATCATGGAATACCAATTGTAGACAACCAAATGAATTGTTGTTGAAAGATCTTTGACATAATATCATCTTTCAAAGGCTCATTCGTCAACATCATCTGCCAAGCCTTTACACTATGTTGGAGTCGGCTTCCAGTCTAAGCGGATGTGGCTAAACGTTTAATAGAGCACACCTATACTATCTGACCTATCGGAAAGAACAATGTCAAAAATCGATTGTGTTTTATTTTGCTTCAAGAAACGACACTGCCTTAAAACAAAAGAAAACTGGAATTCTTAATTCAAAATATGGTTTGTTAAAACAAAAGAATAAGTATCTAAAAGTATTGTGAGTCATGAGAAAAAAAAATCATTGCCATTATTTTAAGACAGCTCGGAAGCGCAACGATCAGATAACACTGACAAAAATAGGGGGAATTTGGGGAACTTACGGCGGCCATTATGAGGATCCAGGGGTAAAAGGGTGGGTCGAGGGGGAAATAATTGTTTTGGTAAATAAACTGCCTTTGTAGATAGTGATGGTAAAACGATACGGTGGAAATGTGAGAAGGAAAGAAATTGGAGAAAGGAAAAATGTTTTTGCGCAGATCCAAAAACAAACTGAGTATTTTATTTATTTAAACTCCTTCTAGTTTTTGTTATAAAATATTCTGTTTAGGTAAATAAACGGGCTGCCTTTTATTCTAGAACAAGCGTTTTATCGCTACCAAAATGTATCTGAACATGACGCATAGACAATACATTATAAATACAATAGTTTTCATTTGACCAACCCCTAGCAGAATTTTGTTTTCAATATCCATGTTAAAATTTGTTAATTAGTACGTGCTGACAGCTAAGGCGGTCTCAATAAATATTAATGAGGTTACAATCAATACATTCTTGTTTATTGTTAACTAGCTTCTACCAGCGGCTTCGCCCGCGTGGATGTTGGAAATTATCCCAAGAGAACGTAATACCGAAGAAAAAGTATCGCATGTGTTAATCCAGGTCATAAACTACCTCAGTGCCAAGTTTCATCCAGATCCGTTCAGCCGTTTGAGCGTGAAGGAGTGACGAACAAAAAACTCACACACACACTCACTCACAAACTTTCGCCTTTATTTATTTTAGAAAAATGCTTTTATTAAAATAAGTAAAAGACATGTTATATGATATTCTTTCTTTGTTACAGGCAGTGTCAATTTCATAAATAACATTGAACAAAATTTAAACGGGTATCGAGGTGTACCAAAAGTCTGCATTACTTTTAAAATAAATAAGCGAATATGACAGTCACTTAGTCGGCGCGGCACAAAGAATTTATTTTCATTGAAAGAAAGACGATATGTATACAAATAAATCATGCCATTAAAGTGTAACATAAAACAATATTTTGCAGTAAGGAGTCCCCGTCACTAACCAAATTCCTTCTCACGAAAGATTTCAAACAAAAGAAAATCGCAGATTAAATTCACAGTATCTTTCTCTAACTCTTTTTATTTCATATAATAGAACAGATACAGAAAGAGACAAAGTCACAAAGAGGTGCATAACGCTTTTTCGTTACGTGACGATTCCTACTCATACCGCAAACCACGTTAAAAACTTAGTTCTAATGGCAGTGGAGTCCAAATGTAAATAGGAGGTATTTATTGTGAAAACAAAATATCTACAATCTAAACTGAAGAATCTAAATCTTGTAATAAATCAGACGAAATAAAACGTATGGAAGGAAGTCAAGGAGTTAATGGTAGCCATAAGTAACGGGCTGCTATATAATAAAGTACCTTCCCATAGGCTTATGGTGGCTAAGAACCAACCGCGGCCCCGTTAGCGTAAATGGTTCTCATTTATATCATGCACCTGAAGTATTTTACGGAGTGGTCTTATGAATTGAGGTTGTATCGCAAATGCGGGATTTCCGCATGCGATCGTACAGAGGGCAGCACATCAAGCTGCCTCAATCTGTCAAATTTCTTTGATAGATTTTCAACTTTATTTCAAAACCATAAGGTTTATGTTTATTCGGGCATATTTGACAGTTTCGGATAGGTTGATATGCTGGCGTTTATATCTTTGCATCCGCACCCGCTTTCATAATTTTGAAACGAAGTTATATCGGAGTTTTGTAAAAAAATTGCTTCGACCAAGCAAAAACTTTTTAATGTAATAGGGACATGACTTGAAGTTTCGAGTTTTTGCTCCCTTGTCACTGCTTCCAGGTTTAGTACTAAGTCAGTAACTGTTATGCCTTTTTATTTACACCGCAAACTGTTAATTGTGAAATATGATTTTCTCTTGATTTTATTTACCTAGTGTCAAATGTTTTTATATTTGACTAGAACAAAACAAAACTTTTCGCACTTTAAACTGACATTATCGGGTATAACGCTTTTTCGTTACGTGACGATTTCTGCCAGTTTACCCCAACCGCAATCTACACTAAAGAACTTAGTTTCAATAAATTCTATCTAGATGTGTGCATATTGCTCAATGTATTTAGCTTCATACCAAATACGTTTAACACAGACCTAATAATTATTGTTACACCACCCTTGATTAATATCTAGTATTTTCTTAAGAACTGGTGTTGTATAATAGTTTATTCGACATGTATCTTAGATGCTAGGATATTAGCGGCGATTTCGGATGTCCCAAAAGATGCAGCCTAAGTGATCTCTATGCTATGGAAGTAACGAAGTTTCGGGCCAACAAAATTTAAATTTGAAATACAGTCGTGCCAGCGACACGAAGAAGAAGAAGAGTGGTGATTAAGTAATTAACGTTTACTACCTTTACCTTCATTTTGTTTTATTTTAAAGCCTGTGAAATCTTAAATCTTTTTACTAAAACGAAATCTTAAAAGTTCATTATTCAAATACAAACAAATGAAAATTGAAAAATCTGACAACTTTAATTTCACGCTGAATTAATTTTTAATAATCTTTTTTTCTTGCTTTTGTTCTTAGCAATGTCATTAGCAAAGGCGTTGGAGCAGTCTCAATCATATTCTTGATGAAGTATTTCTTCAAGTTAACCGTAGCTGACATCCTAACTAATCCTTACTAATCCTACTAATATTATAAATGCGAAAGTTTGTGAGGATGGATGGATGGATGTTTGTTCCTCTTTCACACAAAAACTATTGAATGGATGTGGATGAAATTTGGCACAGAGATAGATTATAGTCTGGAATAGCACATAGGCTACTTTTTATCCCGGAAAAATGTACGGTTCCCGTTTGATAATTTCCTACATACTTACACGCGGGCAAAGCCGCTGGCAAAAGCTAGTATTATAAATGCGAAAGTTTCGATGGGTGTTTGTTACTCAATCACGCCAGAACGGCTGAACGGATCTGGATGAAATTTAGCACACGGATAGTTCATAACCTGGTTTAACACATAGGATACTTTCTATCCCAGTAATACGTTCCCTTGGGATAATTTCCGACATCCACGTGGGAGAAACTGCTGGCAGAAGCTAGTATTTTATATGCGAAAGTGAGTTTGTTTGTGACGCTTTCAAGCTAAAACGGCTGAACGGATTTGAATAAAATTCGGCACATTGGTAGACCATGACCCAAGTTTTGATATAGGATAGCTTTTATACTGGTAGTTCGTTCCTGTTGGGTTTCCGAACTCCACACGGGCTAAACCGCTGGCGAAAGCTAGTCAATAACAAATAACCATGGAGCAAAAAGTTGCCATGTTACGAATAAATTATCTTTATTTATTGCCTAAACGCTCAATACTTTTAAATTGGTTCCCAACAATATCGCACAAGAAAGAAAAACATTTGCCAGTTTACAATAAAATGGGATCCCTTTTTCACTATCTAGGGAAAGTCTATTTACCAACATACGGAACATATTATTTGTCAATATCAAATTGAATACAAATAACCCTTAAGACTTCCGCAGACTGCTGCAACGCGATCCTAGTATGACACTTTCTTTGAAGTTTTCATAGAAATTGTTCTAGAAATTGCGTAGAGCTAAGTCGCGCTGCCGGATTGCGACTGTCTGCAGATTCCTCTATCCCTTCCTGAACGTACTTGCAGTTTTCGCCAAATTACGTTATTGTGAACCTTTTCTTGAAATATGAATCGCAAATGCCTTATTTGTTTTTTTGGTCTGACAAATATTTTCGCACCAACAGTATGTGAGTTGGGAATTTAGTGGCATAAGTTGATATTGCACATGTTTAGAGTAAGTGATTTCATTACCTCTGGGATTTGAAAGCTATCAATTTACATAACAATAATATCACTCTTGTATTCCTCGGGGGTAATAATACCAACCTATTATCACCTCACTTTAACAGCAGTGATAGCCTAGTGGTGTGACCGTCGGACTGCCAAAACACACATAGGTCTCGGGTTCACCCGAGACACGCACCTCTGAATTTACGGATTCATGTGCGTATTTTATAAATTATCACTTGCTTAAAAATCGGTGAAGGCAAACATTGTGAGGAAACCAGCATGTCTGAGAGTCTGTCTTTTTGTCAACAGCATGTGAAGCTAAGCCAGAGGCCCATGGGTAGTATAAAAACTCTGACACCAGGTTAGTCACTAACCACACGAAAAGAAGAAGAGGAAGGCCAAGGAATTTCATACTGGGCCACCACTGCTCAGTGAGTAAATTAAACTGCTCACTCAGCAGCGGTTGCAGGTTGTGTATGAGTTGTAGGTCGTGGGGTCGAATCCAGCCAGACCCTTCACTTTGTGTAAATAATTTCATCACCCCTGCTCTTAAAACTGTGTAGAAAAACATCGTGAGGAAACCTGCATGTACTAGGACCAAAAATTCAAAGACATGTGATATCTACCAACCCGCACTGGGCTCTCGTGGTGGATTATGGCTTATTTCCTGTCTCATAGACGAGGCCTTTGTCCCAGCAATGGAAACATTAAAGGTTGATTATGCTTACAGCAAAACTTGAGGACGTATAAATATGTACAGAGGCCAGCACATCAAGTTACCACAATCTGTAAAATGTCTTTGATAGTATTTCAACTTTATTGCAAAGACATAAGGTTCATTTTTAATTGAGAAAATTTGACAGTTAGGGATAGCTTGATGTGCTGGCGTCTGTACACTCATAATATTTCGCCAGTAATGTATAAGTTCCATGCAATGGGGCGAACACATTCCCATCGAGCACAAAACGAAACTCAGGCTACTACTGAAAAATTCTAGACAAAAAATAAGCAATAACAGTTTGACCGATGCTCAGCAGTAGCGCTAGCGATCACTAGACCAACGAGGCAGTACTATTAAGTTGAACTATCTAAAAATATTTTCATAAAGAGCTGTTTGCGTGTTGTTTTTAAGGTCATACGCATAATGTACATTAACACACTATTGCTCGATTTGGTGACTACTTCTCAATTATAATTTCTTTCATCCCAATTAATTTTTTGATAGGCGCAACATTTATTTTTCTTCCATACGTCTCTATTAGTCGTTATCTCGGTGCCTTTTTGCAATATCATCTACCACTGTTTGTCAAGTAATAAGTCCTTTACTTTAAAGAGGTTGTGGCTAAGTAAAAAAAGCCGCACGGGACGATCGAACAGGTTAAGCTACCCTTGTCGCGGTTGGTCGGTGGATGGGTGACCATTCTTACATATCAAGAGCCCTCCATGTTTCCGAAAGCAAGTCAAGCCGTTGGCCCTGGCTGTCGTATTATCCAATGACTGGGTTGTGGAGGTGAGATAGGCTAATTATTATTGTTCTACATAAAATACATCTAGTTTTACTGGCGGCCAACCCAAAAATAGCTGGGAACAGGCTGGGCGAATAACTATCGCCTGTTAGGGTCGAAGCCTAAATCGGGTAATCGGGATTGTCCGAAAGGGTTACCGCTTTCCCGGAACATAAAGGGCTAAGGAAGGAACATGGATGGGTTTTAGTCAGTAAGAGTCTGACACTACCTTCCGCTCTATCCAGAGCGGGATGAGTTACTTGATGATTTTCCACCCTCAAAAAAAAGGCTGGTCGAATAATGAAGTGCTTTGTTACTAATTTACCAAAAGTGCAAGAATTTATCAAACATGAAAATAATTGCGTCAATCAATGCCAGTTTATCGAACTGTTATCGAGCATCAGAGGAGGCCCCTTTGTTGAACTCACGGCTATTTGGAAAGTTGAATGAAAAATATTTTTTTTTACTGAAAACTTCTCAAGCACGCCTGTTATTTACTTTGCGAAACTTGATTTCCCTGTAGATTCTGTTACCCCTTTACAATTTTCTTTTTATTTTTTCTGTCTCCTTTTAAGACTGATTGGTTCAGTCTGTTTGAAAGCACTATAGAAATTATTTGTAAAGATAATTGAATTTCGAGTTTGAAATTAATGAGTATCTATGTAACGAGGTAACAATAGTACAAAGAAATTTTTAGTGCGTAGTCAAATTGGATACCTGCGCTGTGGTTTCATTCAATTTCAGCTTTTGTCTGCTCGCCTCGCCACAGGATTAATTTGCCTAGTATTAATAATGCTATTAGAATATGTTGACATGATGAGCCAATAGAAGAATTATTTGTGGATAGGTATCTATGAAATTACTGTGTATAGAAAGATAAAGTTACAAGTTTCAGATCAAAGGAATTAGCATTTATTGAATGGATTATATTACGTGTAATAGAAAAAACTGAATTTGCTGAGCACGAGGTCCTGGGTTGTGGAGGTCGATACATCTGGCTAAGCAACACTTGCCTGAGTTGGCCGTGGGTGGGTGAAAATCTTTACATTCCGAGACTCCTCCGTGTCTTGGAAAGCACGCTAAGCCGTTGGTCCTGACTGTCATTTGTGATCGTCGTGACGTGTGGTCGTCAGAATCCCGAAAATCTGATAGTCAGTCTTACCAAGGGGTATCGTACTACCCAGGTTGTGGATATCAGATAGGCACTCGCCCCATGTAAAATACTCGTATTCAGCTACCTCCGGTTAGACTGGAAGCCGACCCCAACATAGTTGGGAAAAGGCAGATTGATTGAGGTCCTGGGTTCGATTCTCTTATTATCGATGCTAACTTAGTAACTACCCATCAAGGACAACCGCACATACTTCCTCTACTAAAATGAAAGACGAATTTTTCATATCGATCCACAATAATATTGATGAAAATATATTGTATTAGGCAGAAAATATTTAATGAGCATACATTAAAAAAATACATAAAGACGAATATAGACCCTCCTCCTTTTTGGAAGTCGGTTAAAAACAATAGCCTATCACGTTCCAAAATTTCAAATAAACCGCCTGTCATCGTATAGCGCGCTCATAATCTCGAACATTGAAACTAATCAAACTGACTATAAACCTTGTTTAAATCATGGCACAGCTCCTGCCTCTGACGTCAAGTATCAAAACTATTTGAATAGACCCAACTCTGCGACGACTGTTGGTATTAGATTGTCGCTCGCAATCGCTCGAGTGTTCTTAGCTCGAGTTCTCGATTCTCGAGTTTTCTCTGACTCATTCGAGTCCCCACTTGACATTTAATCTTCGACGCCTATCGATTTAATGTTTCGAATAAATAGGTTTTGTTGAATTTGGAAAAAAGTCATGTTATCCAATTTCCGGTTTAGATAATTGGGTTTAATTATAAATAGGATGTCGTGTTTATCTTACATTTAATTTTGTTTTTAATTTATAAAATAAATAATAGGTTTGGCTAAATCTAGTTGAGGTAGGTTGCTCCCTTACAATAATGAAGGCCGAGCCATTATTATTGGCACCTGTAATAAAAAGATTTTACTTCTATGGTACTAATTGTATAGAAAATCTTACTACTGTTGGCTTTACATTTATGTACACATTTTCTATTCGATAAATTGTTACTACTTGCTGTTGCCGGTGGTTTTGCCCGCGTGGACTCTCAACATAATTCAGGCGGTTAGCTGATGTCAGTGAAAGTCCCTTCAAAATCAATCCAACCGTTTCGGAGATTAGTCTGAATAAACAGACAGATAGAAATTAAAAAAAAAAATTTTTTGTTTAATGATCCGTATTATTCATTTAGTAAAAAGCAATTACTATGACGTAATATAATTTCACAAAGCTAAGTACTTGTGTGTAAATTTATATGAAAACATTAGACAAAACAATTCAATCATGTGGATATAAAATTCTTTTTCTGGTATAGAAAACTGTTCTAGCGTATAGAAAACTGTCTTTTTTTGTGATTTCGTAGACTTACTTAGTTTTAAGACCGCGTCCCAACCAAAGCGATCGTCACGCGAACACCTGTCGCGTTCAATATGTTCGGCAAACTCGAACGCGTGGACGCAGTATCAAAGGGTGCCTTTCGGTTTTCTGAACAATTAACGAGTGACATGAACGCGACGATCGCGTATTTAAACAACCGATTGCTTTGGTTAGGACACGGAGTGAGAACAAAATGCTTCCAAGTTCTACGACTTTTATTGTTGTTGAAGTATTGAAAAGTTGTCGTCTATAATGGTTTGAAAAGCTTTTATTATAATTGAAGTTAAGTAACTTTGCGCTGCAGGTTAGTAACTTGTTCTTCCCGACGGGTGTTACTTATTATTTATTTAAGGCGAACATGCTTGTTGTAATAATAATAAATAATAATAATTTAATTCGAGCAACAAGACTCATAGTGTTAGTAACAATATACTTACAAACTATGTTAGTAAAACAGTTACAAAACAAAAAGAAAACAGATTGTGACATCAGATTGTGACATCACTGCTGCACGGTGACAGGCCCAGCTGACACCCTGCAGCAGTGATTCACAAACACACAATCAAGCCTGCTCGCTATCATAGACAGGATGCTGTTGGCGCTGCCCTACGCACCCTACGGACCAAGGATGCGCACCGCTTCCGCATCACGGTGTAAAAGCAGTTCACGTGAGCTTCAGCGAACATCCCTGAAGCGCTGCAGTATCGGGGCAACCCCATCAACACCCTGAACGCATTATTGTATTGGACGCGAATAAAGTTTGCTAATTAGCTTCATTAGTTGTAAATTTTAAGACGATGATACTATCCACGGCTGTGACACTTTAAATGCTAAATCCTACTACTATTATAAAGGCGAAAGTTTGTAAGTATGGATGTATGGATGTTTGTTACTCTTTCACGTAAAAACTACTGTATAGATTTGGATGAAATTTGACACAGAGATGGTTTATATCCTGGATTAACACATAGGATATTTTTTATCCCGGTAGAACATTCCTGTGGGATAATTTCCGACCTCCACGCGAGCGAAGCCGCGGGCAGAAGCTAGTCGTTTATATTTCACTTAGATTATTATTATTATTATTATTTAGGTTTTTATATGCACACTAGCTGCTGCCGCGCGGTTTCACCCGCTCCTCGGCTCCTATTGGTCGTAGCGTGATGTTACATAGCCTATAGCCTTCCTCGATAAATGGACTATCCAACACAAAAAGAATTTTTCAATTCGGACCAGTAGTTCCAGAGATTAGCGCGTTCAAACAAACAAACTCTTCAGCTTTATAATATTAGTACCTACCTATAGATATAATAGAGCACTGGTAGCCCTGTTGTGACTGCCCCGACTTACGAGTTGTAGGTCGTGGGTTCGAACCCAGCCCGGCGCTATACTTTGTGTAATTAGTTTCATCACCACAGCTCTCAAAACGGTTAAGGAAAACATCGTCAGGGAACCAGCATATCCTAAAACCGAAAATTCGAAGATATGAGACATCTACCAACACGCACTGTGCCCGTGTGGTTGATTATGGCCCACTCCCTCTACCAGAGAGACCTTTAGACCTCGAGAACATTATGAAGCAAATAATAATAAATAGAGTCGACTCGTCACTCTCGTTGGTAGCGGTAGAAAGCGCTACTGCTGATCTCAGGTTAGGTCCGGTAAATTGTTACATGGTTTTTGGTTTTGCTATCGTACATCTATTCTACGAGCAATCTGACCTGCCCACTGCCACCAAAGTTTAGCAATTTATGACGTGCAATAGTCGAATTTACCTTTTGAACGCAAGAGCATTAAGGCACGCGCGTGCCACTCTCCAAGCTACAAATTTATTTCTTCTTGTTATCATGAAATTCCCAATATCGACAGCTTAAATTTTGAAGATACCTATCTATAAAAACACACACAAAAGTTAGATTTAATTGTTTATTTCCTGTTGATAGTGATTTGTGTCGTTGGCGTACAGGGCATTGCGTATGCTTGTCACTTTTATGTGTCAATGGTGTCCAAAAGGTTAAACCCCCTAAAGGTGAATGACCAGAAATCTTTATCTCTAGTATCTTTTTCTGTAAAACATAACAAAACAAATAGAATGATAAATGGTAGCAATACATGGCATTCGATCATAAATTACAATTTATCTTGTCCGTCCGAATTAACGTGTCGGCATTAACATTTGTGTTTGCGTTAACAAAATTTATGACTGACATAACAATAGATAAATGGATCCATTTAGAAGTTAATCATTTTTTTTAAATCCTATGTACACACGAAATCATTGGTTTGTGAATGGATACAAAATATTCAATATACAGATACAGTCCCTTCACAGTCATTTTACGTCTGACAGCAGCAACCCAACATCAACTTTATAATAATGAGAATAAAGATCACTCTGATTTTGACAGACTTGTCAGTGGCTGCAAGCAAATAGCAATCTTATTATAACGTATATAAAGATCACTGTGATTTAATCAGTGATGCGCAACTCTTTTGTTTTTATACCCTGAGTGACCCAATAAAAGTTACGAGTATGGGTGCCAAGTGAAATTGGATAGTTTTTAAAGCTACTTGTCCATTAGGGTCGAGAGAAAAAAAAGAGAATTCTAAAAAAAAAATATGTAAGTTAAATCGCGTAAATCGTTTACAGGAGCGGAGATTCGTTTTTATTAATATTATAATAATAATAATAATAATAATAATAATATCCTTGGACATTTCACACAACGCCGTATCGTCCCAAGCTAAGCAACTTAATGCTTGTGTTATGGTAACGAGATGGCTTATAAACTACTTATATACATTTTTTATGTAAATACATACATATTATAGATAGAAAAACACCCAGACCCGTAACAAATACTTGCAGGTCGTACAAATATTTGTTCCGTGCAGGAATCGAACCCGCGACATGCTGCGCAGCAGTCAATCGCTCAACCGCTGCGCCAACCGTGTCGCATTATACTTTTCAATCGGATATTTTGCCCTGTTATTTTGTAACTGTTTTTGTTTAGTTGGACCACCACAGGCTCTTGGTAATAAAAAAATCTTTCAATCGCAAGATGTATGCTAAACCCAATCACATTCTCGGCTCCAAACGCATTGCCGCTCGCTTCGTTGTACTTCAGTGAGCAGATACACTTATCCGCTTACGCGCGCTGCTCCAATAGCCATGTAGCCTAACAATAGGTAAATATAAAAACTCATCAATATTTTGTTGAATACACAAGTTGCCACTCAAACGTAGGCAGTTTTAAACTCCATTCACTTGAAATGCTGAATGTAAATCCTGACTTGTTCCAACTAAATTGGATAGTGTTAAAATATTGAAGACGTCACAATTTAGTGGGGTGAAGCAGCACTACCATTTTATGAGTTCATCGTTGTCTAGGGTTGGCAGTTTTCTTGCATTTCGTATTGGATTATGTCGATAATTTACTTGTTTTTATGAGAATTCAATGGAGCACAAATACTTGCATGAGGTAAATAAAAAAGTTAATCTTCTTCGTATCAGCCAATATATTGTATGTTTTTCTATATAAAATATGTTTGTATTTACAAAAAAAAAATGTATATAAGTAGTTTACCAGCTATCTCGTTACCATAACACAAGCATTAGGTTGCTTAGTTTGGGACTATATGTCTTTGTGTGAAATGTCCAAGGATATTATTAATATTAAGTAAAATTGCACACAACTTGATGTTTTATCTATGTAAAAGTTTCAATTGAATGAACGATTTCAAAGTTCACTACTTTCCTTGCCATCCCTAATCTTTACAATTGAGAATGCCAGGGCAGCACTCTCATTACAATTGTCAAGCTATATCTCGCCGTGGAAGTTATTCCGTTAATTTGAAACTGGAACTAAACCGAACTGAGCTAAACCGTCAGTCTGTCTGATGCATTTGGCTTAGTTTTGAGCCCTTTGCTACGCTAGACTTTAGTTGTATCACCAATTTCAATATATAGGTTTCTTGCCCATTCTTCTCCAAACGAATCAATTCTATTTCTTGTTCATTTTGACGTTCAAAAGTGCCTCGTTTGTGCCTATTTGAAATAAATGATTTGCCTTTGGCTTTGACAGGCACAATACTTACAGTGGTTCAATCTTGAGTATTTGCAGAGGGTATGATCCCTTTTTTTATGGCTGGGAAATCATCCAATGACTTCTCCCACTCTGGGTGGAGCGGAAGGGAGTATCAGACTCTTACTGACTAAAACCCATCCATATTCCTTCCTTAGCCCTTTATGTTCCAGGGTAGCGGTAACCCTTTCGGACAATGCCGCTTACCCGCAGGCTTGGCCCTGAGGGGCCCCTTTATATGCTGACATCTCTTTGCCTGGGTATAACAATTAGAAATCGTATTTAGTCCGTCAATCAGTTATGTAATAAAAAAAATTAGACAAGTATTTTTTGTTTTATATTAATAAAAAATTACTTAAACAAAACGCGTTAAAGTTGGGGAGTGGGCGTTCGCTACGTCACAAGTAAGTATAAAATCTGCATACACGTGGCGTCATGCCAAATTTCAACTCAATGTATCGACGTAATCTTTCAATCTTCTTCTTCTTAGCGTGTCGATGGCAATCTAAATAGATTCGGCTCAGAATTCGGCTACGTGTTTGGCGCTATCAGTAGCACGTAACGTGTACCTAATTAATTACGTGAAACCAGAAAAAAGTCTAATATTTTTTAATATACTAGCTGGAGAATAAAATAAAATGTCTTCATCTCTATTGGGCGGAGATAATGTCCCGAACAGATTAGTTCGGTACATAAATAAGTAGGTAGTTGCATTTTGTCATTTCTCAGGTCTTGTGAAATGTACCACTGTAGTTTTCTTATAAAGTCCTTACCTTAAAAATGGAAGCTGTCGTACGTATTTAATGACATGAAACTAATTAAAAGACACCATGGATATTGGGAAATTCTTGATACAAGAAGACATAAATTTGTAGCTTGGCGTGGAGGGCACTCGCGTGCGTTTATGCTCTGGCGTTCAATAAGTGAAAGTCGATTAAAAAAGTTGGCGACGAAACAGTTGAAGCTCTGGGAGTAGTTACACTGTGGCATAGGTGCGGTAGGAAGTTAACAACTACTAAAGGGTTGGCACGTGAGAGTTTCGGGTTATGCAAATCATCTGTTCATGTATTCTGAACGAAGTTGGGTAGGTGGAAATTCCAGAAATGAGCCACCGTTTAAAGTGGAATCCGAGGTTCCAAAAAAATTCACTTACCTATACCTATTTTTCCGTAAAAAGGTGAATGGAGTTTATTATAATGAGACGTACGTAATGTATTGATTTATAAATCAGCCAAGATTCAAATCAAATCTGCCTGCCTTTTCCCAACTATGTGGGGTCGGCTTCCAGTCTAACCGGATGCAGCTGAATATCAGTATTTTGCATGGAGCGACTGCCTATATGATCTCCACATCCCAGTAACTGGGCAATACGATACCCCTTGGTAAGACTGGCTGTCAGATTTTCAGGCTTCTGACGACCCGTAACGACTGTCAAAGATGCACAAATGAAAGTGGGGACCAACGGCTTAACGTACTTTCCAAGGCACGGAGGATTCTTGGTATGTAAAGATGGTCACCCATCCACGACCAACCCCGGCAAGCGTAGCTTAACCTAATGGATCGACCTGTGCGGCTGTACTAAGCCAAGGGCTTCTCTATAAATCAGCTAAGATTATGTTTACAAATTTGGCAAAGTAGCTTTGAATATTACGTACATACTAACATTGAAATTTCCAAGTCTAAATTAGTTTGGTAATTCTAAACATCAAAGGAACTAAGTACGTATTAGCATAATAGATGAACGTAAACAAAGCTTTGTGTCTCTTCAACTCATAAAGAGGTCAAATTGTTTGTTTGTAAGGTTTGTAAGTTTGTAAAAGAAGAACTTTGTGTGTCTCTCTGAAGTAGGTACTGAGGCCAGCACATCAAGCTGTCCCAATCTGTCAAATTACTTTTATAGATTTTCAACTTTATCACAAAAATATAAGGTTCGTTTTCAATTGAGAAAATTTGACAGATTGGGACAGCTTGATGTGCTGGCGTCTGTAGCTTCCGTCTCGAAAACAATATCTTTATCAGTGTCACAAAGCTAGAATCGTTACTGCCAAGTGCGATAAGAAGATTTACGGTCTGTTACAAAACTGCTGATGAAAATGTAAATAAATAAAATATGAATCAAAAACATATCAATTGGCAGTGACAATTACAAATTGAAAGTTTTGGTTTAATTACTAGAATTCTACACGCCAATATTCTAATTTAAAATTGCCTAATAGAAGATTTTCATTTGACAATAATTAACATAAACTTTATAACTTAAGTTTTCGTCGACGCTTTTTAAATGACCATCTGATAATGTAATTCAAACTATAATTTAATTGTTGGATTAATTGGTCAGATTTATAAAGTTGAAACCTAATTCAGACGATTGTTTTAATTCTTTTAAGTGAATGGTTGCGAAAGAACTTAACCGGAACTGGGTTTGTTTATACCTTCATAAGATACATATGGAACAGACTGTATGTTACAACTCGCGGTCAGAAGCTAGTACCTAATAAAATACGACTAATATTGTTAATTACATGCAACATTACCCCTGGTCGATTCTTATATGAATATTATAATAAACTCCTTCATAATGGACGTCTCGACCAAGAGGTTATGCCTTCAAATAAAGAAGTAACTACCTATGTGCTATGTGACTTCCAATTAATATGTACATATAAGCTTATATTGACCATCACTGACCGTGGTGAAACCTAGACTTAAATCAATATAAGTCTTAAATCGCCAACTCGCCTTTAGCAAGGAAAATCAAAGAAGACTTTGCCCCGTAGTAACTCAATAAGCTTGCAATTATAAACCACGATAACATGGCCCACCCCTCCAAAATTCAAAACGTTTGAAACTATTTGTTAAAGTAATTTCAAAGCGCCAGCAAGACTCACAACGCATGTTGCTGCCGCCCTGCTACTGAAGACGAATACTTACAACTGCATACTAACTCTTTCGTAAGGACATGCCTACAAATATTGAAACAGTAATTTGGAAGGCGCGCCATGTTATCGTAGTAAATCTCTATTATTGTATTCTAATAATATATCTCAATATCAAGTTCTATATGAGGTTTATTCATGAGCAGAAACTAACAATACCTTTAGTGTTTCAAATATCAAGTCTTCAAATGAAGCCAAAACTCAAAGGCGACACTAGATAACTAGAAACTACTACAGAACATAACTACCTTTGCACCACAGTCTCCGCTATCGATGCAAATTAGTCTGAAACTGTCCCTGTATCTAACGAATTATAATTTTAGAAACTCTGTTCGTTAGGAAATAATTTACTTGAAAACTACGACTGAGTTTTGTATGAGGTATGAGGTGAGCACTTAGCGCTTAATTTAACCATGGACAAAATCCAGTTTTGCAGACTAATAAACTATTGTAGAACTTTCTACGTTTCGTTCATGTGTGTTCATTTTCGTTCAAATGTAACGAGGTTTTAGTGGTGTTATTTTGATCTTTTTAAATTTAAGTTAACGTAACATCACGCCTTGCTTCCTCGTAGGGATTGGCAGAATGTGTACCCATAACAGACCATTTTTATTTTTTGGGGGTGGGAAATCATCCAATGACTTCTCCCGTTCTGGGTGGAGCGGAAGGGAGTGTCGGATTCTTACTGACTAAAACCCATCCATGTTCCTTCCTTAGCCCTTTATGTTCCGCGGTGGCGGTAACCCTTTCGGACCATCCCGCTTACCCGGCAGGCGCAGGTTTAAATGCCATGTAAAAAGGGGCGAGCCTATTGCCATCATTCAGGCACAAAGAAACTCCTGGCTGCTACTGAAAAAGTAAATTACTCATGAAAAAAGTTGGGTGTTTCCTATTACGAAATGAATCCAGGATTTCTTACTTAGCAGTAGCGTTTGCGAACACTTGACCAATATGACTGTGAAAGTTGAAGACTGGAATATTTCAAAGAAATGAAATGTTAAAGAGACAAACAATATATTTATTTTTTGTAGTATCAATTACATTATATTCACTTAAATATTATTATGTATTGACATTATGATTACAAAGTAAAGCATACTGACTCAACATTTATTACAGTACAAATTATTCAATCGTAAGGGAAACACATTCCTCACACATCGCGACGATATGCTGCAAGCATATAGGCTTCTTGCACTCAAGGCAGGAGTACTTTGTCTTCCTATCTTTGGATGAATGACAGTCTCTACACCGCTTGTATTGTTTGGTATCCGATGGCTTAGTTGGTTGATCAATCAAAGATTCTCCCATTTGTTCAAAGATGCGTTTGCGCAGTTCTCGTGGCAAGTTATTTTTATCCTTCCTAATTTTAAGGTGTGGCTCAAGCAGTGCTAAACCTAGTTTTCTATTAAACTCGCATCTTCTATCCTTTTTGCCACAGTTGTTATTTTCACGATAAATTATAACGCCGTTTATAGCAGCGACATTCATCATAGTGTAGAGTATTATATGCGGCCAGCTCCTACAGTAATTTCGTACGTCGTACATTTTGCAGAGTTTATCGACAATCTGAACACCAGTTTTTGTGGAATTGTAAAATGATACCATTTCTGGCTTTGGCTTTTCAATGCATTTGATGTCCAATGTCTCGTCATAATGAAGAGAAGATACTAAAAGGACAACGTTCGATTTTTTTGGCATGTACGATACAAGTGTCATGTCTTTCTGGTATCCAAATCGTGAGCTATGCACTGTCCTTCCTCGCGTCGTTAAAAAACTGTGTGGGATTCCAGGTTTGTTTTTTGTAAGGGCTCCTATAGATGTCAATCCGTGTTCGTTTAGTAAATGTTGGACTAGTAGGAAACTTGTAAATCGGTTATCAAAGGTAACATTCCTGTTGGTTCTACTGACTGGCTTTACCAATCTTTTAACTATATCAGCTGGTTGGTAACTGGTAGCATACAGTCCATCAGGTTGATCACCTGCATGTATTTCGAGGTTAATTGTGTAAAATACTTTGGCATCTACTAACGCATACATTTTTATTCCATATGAACTAGATGATTTTGTCATAAATTGTCGGAAGGGGCAGTCACCTCGGAATGGTACAAATTTTTGATCCAGTGTAAGAAATTCGCTTGGTGTATAAGCTTCCTGACAATTTGTAATGAACTTATTAAATATTTGTCTCACAGAAGCAATATTATCCAATTTGTTTCTTTCTTGTCGAGTGGAAGCATCATCAAAACGCAAGCAACTATGTATAAAGTTAAACCGTTGTATTGACATGGTCATCCTAAAAATATCAACGCCAGTGCCATCAGATCTCCACAGGTCAGTCAAATTGTAGCCTGTAGAATTATTTATTCCAGCGATGAACATTAATCCGAATAAAGCCATCAGTTCCTCTTTAGTGGTCTCTTTGAGGATATGAGCTCTTGTGTTACAAGGCTTACTACTAGGACTAACATCAGGTATAATTTTCAACCTTATTTCATCGTTAGTATGATTTAGTATTTCATCTATCATCTCATCACTGAAGAACAAATTGAAACATTCTAACTCTGTTTTGGCTTTCTGTGCACAAGGTTTGGCACCAGGTAGGATTATAGGTTTTTCTTTTTTTGTTATTTTAGCTTGGATTGGATTAGCATGCCATAAATTTGTCCCATCTTTTCCCTCGTAAGAGTTATCTTCTTTCTCACTCTCTGGAACTACATGTTCTTCATCATCACTTATTTCTTGTTCTGTGTCACTGCTTGCGGTTATTATGCTTAAACGATCATTTTCTTCGTCACTGTTATATTTGTCTTCTAACAACGCCTCAATAACGCCAACGTCCTTATCTGCCATATTGATGAAAACTGTAAAGAATAGAAAAAGATAAGCGTTATCATTTGAATCCAAAAATACAAAGAAATAAAAATGTACCACTATAACTGTAATTTCGGTTTTATATAATTCAACACTATTCTCTAATTAACTTGCATTGTCAATATGATTTATTCCAATTCCAAAGCGTTAGCTTTTATTCAAATTGACATTACTAGTGAACTAAAATTATAGTGCTATTTAATTAATTAAACCATTCGGAACGTTTTAATGAAAAATGGCCTAAGCAACATATGTCTTTTTTATAGACCTTAATTGCGCATCATCAAATTATAAATTAGCAAACACACCCAATCATAAGCCGCTTGTACACGCTAAGAAAAGTCGCCAGGCTTATGCAAGAATTTGTGTGGTTTCAACACACGAACTGTATAGAGTCACCGGGCACCAATATGTATACACTTAGAAACATTCAAAGGTGATTTATTCGTGGAATAACGATAATTTTGTGATAATAGCACCTTTTTCATATCAGTATGGGTTCCCAAATACTATATCCGGAACAATATAATATAATTACAACAAATGCAGAAGAAGAAATCACGTTTTAAAGTTATACATATTGGTGCTCGTGACTGTACACAGCTTCGGCGCTAACTAAGAAAAAAATCTTGTCTGCGCTTGACCAGTGGCGCGTTGGGGGCTGGGGCAGGTGAGGCGTGGTAGGTGATGTGGCTCAGGTAGTTTTTGAACGTTCTTTTGCGGGGTGCTAACCACGCATGCCCGAAAACAATCTAATCTTTTACACGTTCCTATTCGCCTTGTCTGCACCAGACACAATACATTTTACCCTTTTTTTTTTTAAGGCTGGGAAATCATCCAATGACTGCTCCCGCTCTGGGTGGAGCGGAAGGGAGTGTCAGACTCTTACTGACTAAAACCCATCCCTGTTCCTTCCGTAGCCCTTTATGTTCCGGGGTAGCGGTAACCCTTTCGGACAATCCCGCTTAATACATTTTACCCTAGATCCGACAAACTTCTTGCCGTGTGCACAATGAATTGATCCTATCTAGAGGACATACAGATACATAAGAGGTACTCTGCGAAATTCAAGCTTTTTTGCAGTTTTTAGCAATTTGCAGGTCAAGTCTCAAATGTCATAATATATGAAATCGCGACATTTGAAACCAAAAACTCAGAAAGATGTAACAATGATTCAATGGTTAATTATGTACAATTATATATAAATATTTGTATTTGTATTTTTTTTTTGTATTTGAATCATACTTTGAAAACCGCAAGAAAATTTGAATATTGCGGGCTACCATTGCGTATCCACCTTAAATAACGGTAACGGCCCTGCTTTATTTATTTATATACTCGTAGTTAGTTAAAACTGTATCACATTAATTAACATAAAATAGTATTCTTTAATTACTATAACATAAAAGTGCTTTCAATATCAAAGTCAAATTGTACAGACCTAGACGCCAGCACATCAAGTTATCCCAAACTGTCAAATATTCCCAATCGAACATGAACCTTACGCTTTTGTAATAAAGTTTAAAATCTTTACAAAAAAAATGACAGATTGGGGTAGCTTAATGTGCTGGCCTTTGTACCATAAACGTAAAGATGACTGCAGAATTTAACGTTATGTAGTTTGCAGTCCGGAGTTTGTTATGATGCCAAAATCGATACCAGTAGGCTTGCCCTAGATTACACAGGAGTAACCTACTAATGTCATAAAACAGGTAAGTACTACGTAAATGTATCGAGAAATTTGAACCTAATATTAAACTAATAACAGATAAGTATTTATGAAATTCTCGTATAACACCCTACTCACATACTCTCTTTATGTGAGAAGATAAACAAAATTTTAGTTATTTAAGTATAGAAGCTTAAACTAACTAAGTACTTAAACATCCTTTGTATTAATTAAGCGAATCTAATCCGTATCATACTAATATTATAAAGGCGAAAGTTTATGAGTGAGTGTGCGTGTGTATGAGTTTGTATGTTTGACACTGACAGTTTTCAACGCGGTTTAGATGTGGTGATCGCGTTCAGTTTCATTAATGAAACTTGTCCTTATTGAATAAAAAAAATGCATTACGAATACATATCGGCACTGAGATAAAAAAAAAACACAAGATCCCAAATTAATTATTTGGAGAAATAGTATAAGTAGGTACGAAGCTTATTTAAATGGCAATGACCATTTGTAGCAACATCTAAGGGTGAATTTCACCAATCAGGCACATCTAAACCACTATCAACAGCTATCAGCCACAATATTCCTTAAAAATTCTGATAGTGACAGCTGTTAACAAAAAAACATTGCCCTCAAATCATTTTATTTCACCAGCCGATCACTAAACTTTTATAGGTATTCACGTTACCAATGTAACCCTCCTCTAAACAAAACACAAAGGCGTGTACGTACCTATGCAAACCCACACAAACAAACACACCGCGCCTGCGTAATCCTGACCTACCTACATGAAAACACATCAAATTGAGAATTCTTTTCATATAAAATAGATCTACTTAACCCTTAGATACTTATTACAGTCTTATATAAGACTCAGCTAAGGGATTACGTCATGAACCATACACTCCTGTCTTTTTACTAAACTACAACAATCACTTGGGTATAATCAACCCACCGCACTTCTCGCGTCCTACTTTTGATGCGTGCGCAGTAACACTGAGGGGATCGGGAACTAGCGAGGGGGACCTGAGTTGCGCGTCACTCCAAGGTCACTGACTCCGGCTAATAGAACGACAGTCGCCATCTTGCGGTCGGGTATCTAATACCCAACCTTAACGTCACTGTATTTGGAATGTTTATTGCTTGTTCGAATACGATAATACTGGCACGTTGATAATAATATTGTTGGGTACGAGATACCCGACCGTAAGTGTGAGGAAATAAGACTTCCTTTTATAAGCATGTGTAGAACGTATGCCGTATGGCTCGTGTTTTACATTTAGAACATTCGCCGGGTGTGATAAACCCGGTGTAAGAGTGATTGTCATTTTGCGATAGTCAATAAACGAACTATCAACGGTTTTACGTATTTTACTTAGGCATTTTAAAATCGATTTACCTTGTTTTTGTTGTGAGCTCGGGTGTCAGGAATCAGTTTATCACTTATGAATTCCAACTAAAAAGCAACTTACTGGAAAACTCACGAATCACTAATATACAGAGCAAACCCGCCAAGGGTTCCGCACCATTATCTATAAAAGCGGCAAAAAAATCACGTTTGTTGTGTATCAGAATAAAATAAAGATAAAAGGCTCCCTCTTTCATCTTTATTTTATTCAGATTTTTTAGTATTTGTTGTTATAACGATAACAGAAACATCTGTGAGAATTTTAACTGTCTCTTTATCACGGTTCATTAGATACAGCCTAGTGACACACGGACAGCGGAGTCTTAGTAATAGGGTCCCATTTTACCATTTGGGTATGGAAATCTAAAAACAGCGTCTTATACAGGGTGGAGACGACAATATGACCATAAATGAAATCTTTAACTATACTAATACTACCTTACGTTTGCCGATTAGCGGTCTGAAAACTTAACTTCGACCAATTCCACATTCGCGCCAAAAACAGTTGACGCAAGTAATAAGGTGGGACTAAGGTATTTAAATCATTCAGACATTTTGAAAATATGATAAACCCTGGTTGGAGGTTGCAATTACATTGTGGCATACACAGACAAGTCCGGTTTAGCATTAGACAACCTCTTGGTGGAACTGCGGGATACCATTAACAAAAAAAAACGCAAATATGACCTCCGCTTAACGTTGAACGTGACTAAAAATTGGTCGAACTTTAAAGCCAGTATTCGTATAATTGCTCCAAAGCTAACAAATTACTGAAAAAAAAGTTTTTCCTATTTTAAAGCGTTATAGAAAATCTCTGAGTGAAGGAGCTTGTCTGAAGAAGTACTGTAATAATGAACCGTTATTACAGTACCGGGTCGTATAAAAACTAAATTAAACAAGGAGTTAGTTTAACTTAATTATTATTTCAAGTTCATTCGTTTTTACATTCAATTACATAATTTTCTTTTAGCTCGTGTCAGCTGGATAGCTGACTATCAAATGGTTTTATTTTCTTAACCCATTAGATGATCGCCTATTAGAAGCCGTTTGCTTACAAGAGCTCAACGATGTATAATAATATGGTTATATTTATAGTCGTTTCAAGAGATTTTTTCTTATGAACTTATGGGGTTAATACGACTTTAGAGGGGTTAATATCAACTTACAATACATTCACGGAGTTTTTATTTTAAACCCATGTTAAGTTCATGCTTGTACAGTTCTCTAATTATCGAGTGTTATTGCGTTACCGGGAATGTAAATCAAGCCACTTTGTTTTATTATATTAATGATTACATTTAATTATGTGATTTTGTGGTTGTCAGCCGTGGCAGAAGTCTCTCGAATCTATTCTTTTCTAAATTTAAATTTATGTTCGTCCTCAAGCTGCCAGTTATATAAAACAAAAACTTGGAGGTTTCATTCTTTATGCGCTTTACCGCGCTCTGTTTTTGAATGAAAGGCAGCCAGGTCATACACAGTATGTTTATTTCTCTCGCAAGCAGTCACAGCACATTTAACATCTTTATAGTGAATAACGGAAATTATATAGTTTATCGTATACGCGTCAGACAAGAAACTTGTTAGTTAAATAACTGGTTGATTGCACAGTAAGTTTCCAGTGTTATATTAAAGTTCGGAAATCAGCACCAACGGGTTTCTATTTGTTGACCATAGACATCTGGTCACTCTCTAACAATAGTGTTGTTCTAGTGGAAACTATAGGCAATAGTTTAATTCGCCACATTTCTAAACCTACCCAAACTAACAAAATTTAATTCCTATTACGCCTCCCCCCTCCCCCTTCCTCCCTTCCCTTCGTTCTCTTTCTTTCCTAATTCTAACCTATTCTTATTTTATCAGACAATTTTGGAGCTTAAATTAATACCCGTATTACAGAACCTCACTCAATACTCAAGCAATGCTTGAGTCCCGATTAAAGCCGTTTGATTGGTTGAAACTAGTTTTAAGTAATGCTTGGGTCTTGAGTGAGGTTCTGTAATACAAGCCTAAGTGTCACTCTGTACTTTTTTATGTCAAATAAATATATTATTTCAAAAATGTGTTTGCCATATTATCTCGGGATCTAAAGGTCCAAAGTTCAGGGACCCAAGTCGTACCT
The DNA here is from genome assembly GCA_951799385.1 of Hyppa rectilinea. Classification (NCBI taxonomy): domain Eukaryota; kingdom Metazoa; phylum Arthropoda; class Insecta; order Lepidoptera; family Noctuidae; genus Hyppa; species Hyppa rectilinea. The sequence goes on along the minus strand of OX637322.1, from coordinate 8,824,752 downwards.
TTCGAACGCGAAAGAAGGGCCGAAGGTAACTTGCAGAGACAACTTAGACAATTCTAAATGATGATGAGATATAATACAGGTATAATAATTTTACAAGGGTTGCCACAATGGGCGTTCTTATCTCTAAAGTTAAGTTTGTCTAACAACATTTGGACAATTTTAAGTTCAAATAAAGTACTGATGAAAATTTCATGAAACTTTAGCTTCTATTCTACGGAGAAGATTGCTAAATATCTAATTCATGAGTATTGAATTTTCGGAATATCAACTTAAGAACTAAGTTCTAAATTGCGTGCTTGTTTCTAGCAAATCTAATATTGATGTCTTAGCAGTAACTGCTTAATACTTAATTAGAATTACAAACATCTGTTACAAAAATAAATAATATTTATTTAACAATATCGAATTTATTCTTAACATCAATTCCATTTAATCCGTAATCAAAAACCAATATTTTCACAAAAGAAAATAATGCCTCTAATAATAATTGCATCAATGCCTCATTTATTTCTAAATCAAAACGAAAATTGTTTCGTAATTATTATTTTGTCTTCAATCGATTCAGACAAAATACAAAACACACACAACAAAACACAAAACAAAAACGAGTTGGAAAGAAAACTCGATGTCTTTCAACAAAAAAATATGGAAAGGAAATCAAAGGTTTTTATGTTGAATGTGAAATAAATCGAGACGCAGCGGGTGGCCACGGAAATAGGTTTCTAACTTATATTGAATATGTCGTCAAAGGCTTGCAGGTCTTTTCTTTGAGTGTACATACGTTTATGTACTTAGAAGGCAGGTAGGTACCTACTCACACAGAGTATGTTAAGTCTGTACTTACCTACTTCAGCTTACTTTGTAATGGAGCAAACTTTGCTATTCATTTTCTTTTAATGTTTGGTGGAATGAGAGAAATGTTGTAAGGAAAGTTTTGAGTATGAATGTGGATGGGTTTAAGAGTGGGGGAGAAAACTGTGGATGGACTGTGTGAAAGTTGATCTGGTTTGGCTGACTTATAGAGAATTATGAAACGACGAACTCGCACATAAAGGGTTCAGGTACCATTATCAAAAAAATTGACATGATTTATTAGCCGTCAAATATTTTTTTATTCAGTTTTTATTCGGCAACCGAAACGGCCTGGTAATTTTATCACTTGCTTAAAATCGGTGAAGGAAAACATCGTGAGGAAACCGGCATGCCCGAGAGATATTTCTCAACAGCATGTGATGCTAAGTCAGAGGCCCATGGGCATTAAAACTCTGACACCAGGTTAGTTACTAACCACTCGCAAAGAAGAAGAAGAAGACGGCCTGGTGACAGACTGTCAGACGGACGGACGGGCGGACGGCAAAGTCTTAGTAATACGGTTCCGTTTTACCCTTTAGATACGGAACCCTAAAAAGAAGGCTCAGAAATAAATTGGAATAGACAAGAAAATTATAATTTTCTAGTAACGTTTCTGATAATAGACTGATATTCTTACTTATAGAATGGGTTGCAGAATACTACCGTTTGCTTCTACCAACGTCTTCCAATAGAGGTGATGGAATACCAACTTGTTGCTCGTTACTAAGAAACTAAATAAAATATGGCGTCGATAAATTCCTTCGCTTTGCTGTCGACTAGTAATGTACCCAGGAGACTGGCGGCATTGCCACGTTGTATGGCAATGCTTAGCTTCTGGCCAAGGTAAAGGTTCTTGGGTCTCGGGAAATATTTAGTCGATTTTCTTTTGTTTCATTAACCTATTATTTTATGGGAAATCTTTAGAGGCGTACAAAGATGAGTACTTTTAGAGATCTAGAGATGATGAATGATTTAACATGCACCTTGGGTAATCGGTCCAGCTCTTACAAACCGATTAAGTAGTAAGTTGAGTAATCTTTTCTCGTCGTTAGAGTAGTTTTTTTTTGTATACGAACTACAATTATTTGTTTTTTTATATTCTTTGCCCCCGACTGTCATTTGTAGATCTTTGAGGTTATGGGTAGTCAGAAACCCAAAAGTGTGACTGACAACCATTGTGTTACCCAGTAACTAGATTGTGGCCGTCATAGGTCATCGCTCCATGTAAAATATTAATATTTAGCACCGGTTAGACTGAAAGCCGACCTCAACTTAGCTGGATAAAGGCTAGGCAGATTGATTTATACGTTTTTCTCAACCGTAGGTTTTCGTTGGTGAATTTGCTGAAGTTTGTTTTGTACCAGTAATAAGTTGACTGAAGTTTTTTTTTTTTTATTTACTATAGGCTCGCGCTTGACCACTGTCGTACCTAGTGCCAAGTCGATGATGTAGTCAACGGTGAAGCACGCTTGCCAAAATGAAAATGATTAACTCTTGACTGAAGACTCGGTTATTGCTACCAGGAAACACAAACTCCGACAAGGAATTCCTCTCCTTAACTGTACGCATAGTAAAACTATTCCTCAAAAGTTATGGGTGGAATGTCCACCATGTACCGATGGCGCATCGATGTACGTCTGGTAGTCCGGTGATGACAGCGGCACGGCGGAATCATGCAATACCATCGCAAATTCCTAGAAATGAAACCGTTACAAGCTAAAATTCGTCGTAACGTTATTGTATCACGTCTCAGTGTCACCGCTCGGTGCCACATTGAACGGGTACGTGGACGTGTGACGTTTATTGGATGGTGTAAGGTATAAACTTCCGTATCCATTATAACAACGCCTTCAGAATGCTGATGGGGCTGCCGCGAAACTGAAATGCCTCGAGCATGTTTGCCGAAATTGGGTTCAATTGCTTTTATGTTACGAAGTTTAAAGGGAACGTGTCTCTATTGCAATAACTTGCTTGCGGCTATAATTATAGTTATTATAACCAAGTTTATTTATTTCACTCAAAAATAAAACTCTGTAAATTCTAAGCATGTGTTCTAGTTATAGTGAATAGTACGCTACCTACCTACGTACCCTACCTACCTACCCTACCTACCTACCCTACCTACCTACCCTACCTACCCTACCTACCCTACCTACCTACCCTACCTACCTTACCTACCTACCCTACCTACCTACCCTACCTACCTACCTACCCTACCTACCTACCTACTCTACCTACTCTACCTACCTACCCTACCTACCCACCCTACCTACCCTACCTACCTACCCTACCTACCTACCTACCCTACCTACCTATCTACCTACCTACCCTACCTACCCTACCTACCTACCCTACCTACCTACCTACCCTACCCTACCTACCTACCTACCCTACCTAAAAATAAAAAAAAATAAAAAAAAAATGTATTCTGCTATTCAGGACGGAGACAAATCCAACGAAACAAAAACCATGAAAATTGGTCCAGCAGATCTCGAGTTATAATGGAGGGAACAAACCCGACTTTCTTTTATATATATGTATAGATATAGATTATGCGAAAATAAATACTACCACTTATCTAGCTAGCGTTATTTCTCTATTTAATTGAGCTCAATAAGAATTATAATTTCTCACCTTAAGTGTATAATTTGTACCACCCAAGGTGCGCCACCCCAGTGCACCCAAAATGGGCCGTGTCACAGAACACTTGGCTTAACAGTGTGTGCCATGAAAAGTGTACGCGTCTATTCGGCACGCCATTTGAAAACGTCCGTATTAAGTGTACAGACGCCAGCACATCAAGCTATCCCTTACTGTCAAATTTTCCCAATTCAAAATGAACCTTATGCTTTTGTAATAAAGTTGAAAAACTATCAAAAAAAAATTACAGACTCGGGTACCTTGATATGCTGGCCTCCGTTCTTACCCGGTTTATTTCAAAGTTATAATATGGAACGTTTTAGAACGAAGTAAATTTGTTTTATGTGCAATTTAAGAGTTTGGAGTACAATAAAGTTATTCATTTAAAATTACATTCTAAAGCTTATTCTTAACATAATTAAAACGTGAGGTAGCCGAGTTTAATTCTAAGGTGCTTATTTAATTTCCTTGTATGGAGTAATGGGAGCTCCTGGCTGAGGTGTTCGTGGCTGAGTAATAACAGCCACACAGGTCGATCCATCAGGTTGTAGCGCGGATGGGTGACCATTTTAACATTCCGAGACTCCTCCGTGCCTCGGAAAAGCAGTTAGGTTCGACTGTCATTCGAGGATTTTTGACAGTCGTCAATGGTTAACAGATACCCACAAGTCTGACTACCAGTCTTAACGAAGGATTTCGTATTACCCGGTAACTGGGTTGTGGAAGTCAGATAGGCCGTGGCTCTATGTACAATACTGGTATTCAGCTTCATGCAGCTGGTTAGACTGGAAGCTGACCTCAACATAATTAGGAAAAGCACTAGCATTTATCTTAAGTAACGTCTATTTTCGTGCAGATCTATTCAAAGATACCGTGATACTTTTTAATTTAAAATGCTGGAACAAATAATTTATAAAATGGCCTGCCTATTTGCCGTCAAGAAATTAAAAACTTAAATGATAAGAACCTTAAGGGCCATTTTTGCTTGCATCTAGATTTGCCAACATATTACACAGCTCGAAAAGGTGACAAGCGCCTGCTTTTGTGGGAAGGAATGTGTTTGAAAATTGATTAACGTTTTCTTTTCTTTGACCGCACCTGAGTCTTTGTACCTTTCAATTTAATTGAATTGGCGGTTTTTCAGTTCAAGTGGTTGCATCAAACGATTCTCATGAATAGCATACCACTCAACTTGCTGATCATAGGAACCAGAAGTTTGAAGACTTTGACAGACATCGTACTGTAGAGCCCTGGAGTAAAACCTTATGTTGAACTTGGCTGGAGTAAAACCTTATGTTGAACATGGCTGGTAATAATCGGACGGCATTCGAACCTTTAAAATAATTTAAATTAGTTAAGCCTTTTTGTACATGAGAGAGTTGGCCACAGGCCGTGGAGCTAGACAGATGTATTCGTTATAATCAAGCTATAAAATATATGAAGTGTTGAACTTCCCGTGTGTTTGCTTTGATAGCATAGAAGACCCAATACACACATTACACGCTCTACCACTGAGCCCCCTCAGTAGAAGGTCTTCAACCTTCTACAGTACCTTCAGTGGGATTGCCCACCATTTTCTTCATTAATCTTCCTGACAATGTTCTTTCTTGCTGAAAATATGCAAAACAGTAAATAAAGACATTCCCCGGAACTCCCTGCTCTTCCGCATAGAGTTCGGTTTTATCATACCCTATATCCACAAAGTCTAAATCCTATGTCCTTCCCCGGGATGCAATCTATCTGTCTGCAAAATTTTATCGAAATCCATTCAGTGGTCGGCGGTAGTGGTTTATACATAAGCTAGGTATATAAAGTTGACACTCTCAAACGTTTTTTTGCGTTTATTACAACTTAAAAGACATCTTACCGTTGAGGCGGGTGTACAAACACTCTTATCAAGGCAGCTCAACAAATATTGAAACACAGAATGAATTTTTGCTATTTGCTCCGTACTTCGCTATAATTACTCTTTATTTTTGTTGGGAATATTATGTTTACATAATATCTACGTTTTGTTTTACAACGTGCTCAACTTTAAGTACCTAACTAAGTACCAAAATATGATATAAGCTAGCTGGAAAACTTTTTAATATTAGATAGAAAATAACATTTATTATGTCGAAATAGTTAATTAAAACGAAAAAGTGATTCACGTTTTATAAAAGACTTGCTGCACCCAAAATTTTTTTTTGAATTCGGACCACTAGTTCCAGAGATCAGCGCGTTCAAACAAACAAACGGAGTAGGAGTACCGGAGAAAATCATATCTTATTGTATGTTACATCTACTTCAGATGTTTTTCCTTTCACCTTTTGAGGTGTAGTATTTTTATTCTGGGTGCATCGTTTTCACATATAATTTTATAATTCATGTAAGTGTAAAACATTTTAAAAGAGTTATTTTACAACCTACCTAGTATAAAATAAAGTCTCTTTTCGTGTCTATTTGCGTGTTTGCATAATTATTGTTCTTTCACTGGCAGATAGCTCACGCTATAAGGAGTAACCTCTTTGTTCGAAACATTTATACAACCTTCCAAGTTAGGAATGCCGTCATACTCGTACGTCACGATTTTCAGACTTGATGATTTTCCACCCTCAATAAAAAAAAATGTCACGGATTCATGAAATAGATTCATTGTCATTTATAATATTTTGAACTTTAAGGGTTGTATTGATGATTTTAAGGCTTATTGGACGACTCGCACGAATTTAACTCGCACGAATCGTGCGAATCGACTACTTTAAAAAATATCATTTTTCTGTAGTCGATTCGCACACATTTTATTTATTGGCGTGCGAATCGACTCCCTCACAAAAATGTAGTAGGCTATTCGCACACATTTCATTTTAAGGAATAAAAAAATTAAAGTACAGTCGTATTCAGCCATCACTGAAATAAAACTAAAAAATAATCGAAGTTTAAATAACAGATATTTACTTGAAAGTAAGAAAGATCTGTATTAAATAAGTAATAATTATTACTTAAAACGTGGCATATCTACATGTTTTTTTTTTTTTTTTTTTTTTTTAATTTTAATACAGATATTTTTTATTATAGATTGTGTTTTCATTATCTATCTATTACGAGTAAAACACATTTGACCTTACCACTTCTGTACTCAAGTGTACTTTATCTTAACTGCATTTCATAAAAAACATTACGTGTGCGAATAGCCTACTACATATTTGTGAAGGTGTCGATTCGCACGCCATTAAATGAACTTCGTGCGAATCGACTACATATTTTTTAAAGTAGTCGATTCGCACGTTTCGTGCGAGTTAAATTCGTGCGAGTCGTCCAATAAGCCGATTTTAATGATTACAGTTCTGTAAATACGTACTTTTATGGCCACGAATCATATTTTGATCAAAATAGAATCTAGTTCTGACCTGCAAATTACAAAAAAAGAACCTTAAGAAATTTGAATTTGTAACCCAACTAGGTGTTTTCACCTTAAATAAATATTACAGTTACATAATGACTAAAGTTGTAAATAGCTCGAGCAAAGCGTAGTTATACGATTTGAAACTTACATCACAAAAAACCCCGTCTAAATTAATATATTCCCGTATAATTTACATACTACTCTGTCAAGAAAGTACCGGGAAAAGATCAATAATACACAAAATGTCTGTTATTCATCCAAATTTATTTTATCACCTTCAAAGTATGCTCCTTTAGAAACGATACACTTGCGCCAACGAATAATCCATTCATCAAAACATTTTTTAAACGCTGCTTCCGGAATTGAGTTCAGTTCTCGCCGCGAATTCTCCTTTATGTCTTCTATCGATTGAAAACGGGTGCCACGAAGTGGTAATTTGAGTTTAGGAAAAAGAAAATAGTCAGCAGGAGCCATATCTGGTGAATATGATGGTTGCTGGATGGTATTTGTTGAGTGTTTGGTCAAAAATTCGTTCACAATGATAGCCTTGTGCGAAGGCGCGTTGTCGTGGTGCAAAATCCAAGAATTTTCTTTCCACAAATCTGGCCTTTTTCGTCGAATTTGCTCTCTTAAACGCCGCATAACGCTCAAATAATATTCTTTATTTACCGTTAGACCTTCCGGTAAGAATCAGAGTGCACAACACCGCGATAGTCAAAGTCAACATGCAACAAACAGTCAACATGACTTTGACTTTTGATCGACTTTGGCGTGGTTTTTTCGGTTTCGGTTCAGTTGGAAGGCGCCACTCCGAAGCTTGTTGACTAGTTTGCATGTCAAACTCGTAAACCCACGTCTCGTCACCAGTAACAATGCGTTTCATGAATGTTTGGTCCGAACTGACTCGTTCTAGCATGTCCTCAGCGACTTTCATGCGATTGAGTTTTTGGAGAAAATTCAGATCTTTTGGGACTAGCCGAGCAGCAACATGTTTCATACCCAAATGATTAGTTAAAATGGTACGGATCGACTCGTGAGATACAGAAAGTTCGGCGGCTATCTCTCTCAGAGTTGAATGGGGATTTTCAGTCACTATTTTCTTCACTTTTGCGATGTTAACTTCAGTTGCAGACGTTGACGGCCTACCAGAGCGAGGCAAATCTTCCATCACATCTCGACCGCTTTTGAACGCTTTGAACCACTCATAAGCACGAGTTTTTGATAAAGTCGATTCACCGTAAGCCTTCTGTAACATTTTCAGTGACTCCGAACACGAAATTCCATTGGCGATGCAAAATTTAAGACAAACTCTTTGTTCGATATTTTTGTCCATTATGAAATTCGCAATACACACTATATATGATATTACTAAAACCAGCACTGTATTTAATATAAATAACAGATGCAACTCAAACTCCGCGCCAAAATGGAAAACAGTTGTGCCAATCTAACAACTACAAAAAAAAACAAAAATTTTAATTTGGAACCATAAACAAATCATTCATTCCCGATACTTTTTTGACTGAATGTATAGGTATTATTATGGCCACAATTATGGCATTCTACACCCTTTTCTCGGGTTTTGAAAGTTGATATTTATCTAAGCAATTACTTTTCCTAACTGAAATCTGTTTGTCTGTGTTTTAGAAACTCAACCCACTGAATGTTTAAATACATAAATTATTATAATTATCCTTTTAAGATCAATAGGAGTGATGTGTGTTTATGAAATGGATGTGAATAAACGCATATATGGAATGTGTTTTTAATAATTCTCGATTTAAAATTAAAAAGTTAAACACCTTTTGTTACTAAAGCTCTTGCCTGACCACCGAAACGAAACGGAAAACGAAATACAAAATGACAGATTGCAGAAGCGGTGCGATATTAAAATAAAACTTATTAAAAATCATTATTTTCTACTAAAAAGCAAAAACAAAAGTTTTTACAAAAAGAAAACAACCGACTTCAAAAGAAAACTGGCTATATACAAAGTAAAAGTTAAGTTACGGAAGTCGCTAGCTTTGATTTTGTTCCTTTTAAGGATTCCGTATCCGTCAAAACGGAAACCCATTGCTAAGCCTCCGCAGTCTGTCCGTTCGTCACTTCTATCTATCAGCGGGTAGTTGAAACAGTAGAAATTTGCCCAGGTTATGTATTTATTTACAGAAATAAACAAGAATTTAAAATACAGGTCAATTCCATTAAATAATCTGGCAACGCAGCTCACACTGCGCTCCCACGTGAAGCGCCTAAAGAATAAAGATATCTTGTAGTTAAACTCTTGAGCATCCTCTTACCGAGAAGCACATTCTACACGTCAATAAACCGCTAAAAGCATCTGCTCATAGTAAAAATCACTGACTGCAGATATAAAGCCTTTATAAGAAACTAAAAACTTTCAGTTCTATTATTTTTATTCTCCTACCTAGCTTTTAATCAATCTGCCTAGCCTTGTCACAACTATGTTGGGGTCGGCTGCCAGTCAACCGGATGCAGCTGAATACCAGTATTTAGCATGGAGCGACTGCCTATCTGACCTCCACAACCCAGTGGTTAGGTAATACAATACCCCACGGTAAGACTGGCTGTCAGATTTTCGAATTTCTGACGACCCGTAACGACTGTCAAAGACACACAAATGCCAGCCGGGACCAAGGGCTTAACGTGCTTTTCCGAGGCACGGAGGAGTCTCGGTATGTAAAGATGGTCACCCATCCACGGCCAACCCCGGCAAGTATAGCTTAACCTGATGGATCGACCTCTGCGGCTGTTATTACTAAGCCACGAACTCCACATTCTCCTACATAGCTTTGTAATTTCCAATTGAGAAAAATACCTACAAGTAAAACTTGTACCTATTAATCTGTGTTATCAATTTGAATACAAGAAGTTAGGTACTTCGTTCTTGGAAACTTGAGTCTTTGATTGACATTCATGGTTCCACTCACTTCTGAGTAATATATAAGACTTTGTATAATGTAACAATTTCTCCGACTAACTAAACATTAGCCGCGCACAGTTACAGCAGCTATAACTGGCCATGGATCATTTGTTATAAACACCTCTTTTGCTTTTATTATATTTTTATTGTTAACCTTCTAGGGCGTGAAACACCAGCATTATTATTAGTGCTGACTGATAAGTTCAGGTTTCCTTACAATCTTTACCTGCATAGCATAGATAAATTTAAAAACTTAACAAAATACTATGAAAACTTATCAAAAATGTTAAATGTCAAGAAAAAACTTTCACCCATCTTAGAAATGTTCCATCTGGAACTAATATAATGCAATATTGTGTCTTGTACTGCCATCTGGTGGCCATTGGCTAGCTCACAAGTTTACAATACTAGTTGGAAGCCGTCCAAATTAAATTAGATACTACACCAGTTCGTAAAATATAAAAGGATGACGTTTACGGAAAAACATACTGTTTAATATTTTTTAAGCGGATGTGAAAATACCTTTTAGTCATCTTTTGAATTGTTAAGTTACTTCTATTGAGCACTTGAGTACTGACTTGCCCAATAGTCGAGAGTGCCCAAATGGATCTATTCTGTTAAAATCTTAGCATGAAAATTTTTGTGGTATAGGTAATATGACTTCAAGTCACACTCACTTGAGTGTGACTTGAGGTCATATTACCTATTACTTGGAATTAACACTACTATCGGCTCACTTATAACTCACTTCACCAACGTTTTCATGGTGAGATTTTTACAGAATACCAATACTGCATAGATTCATAATCTCCATGGTTTTAACGTGCATTTTTTGGAAAGTTATTTTAAGATAACACACACACAAACATACGATTATGAGATATACGCCATTACGAAAGAAAAATACTGATGATACTCAATTTGCTGAACCTCTAATGCAATGACTACGTCTGGTATAGACTATCCCTTATATTTACTAAGGAGCTTTTAAATCGACTCGCCCAAAAGCTCACCATTTACTCTTAAATTAACCTGTATGAAGAGGCAACAAAACGATTCTAAACTGCCTCGACTTAAATGCCAAAAGGCGGGCTCAAAGGAACGTTCACCTTTTTTTTTCCTTATTTCTCACTAATTGTCAGAGAACAAAAGATCTAATTGTTCACGAGGGAGGACGAGGACAGATGAAAACTGTTTTGAAATCAGTTCAGATCTTTGTGTCAATGAGAAAAACGCATCATTTGAAATTTGGACAGAAAGCATTGCATTTTTTACCAAAATTGATTGTCATTTTTATTCATCATTCTCCTGCCCTGGGATAAGGGCAAGAATGATGAATAAAAATGATAAATTTATGTTATGTCAATGATATGTTTATGTTATGTGTTTATGTTACATAACATGTCTTTTACTCCCATACATCTCTATAAGTCGTCATCTCTGTAGTCACTCCCTTTCTAGCCAACGTTTGTTTGGGTCAAATCTTGCAAATGAATTATAAAGCAGTTATCCTCAACTTGAAAGATTGAGCTGAAATTTTACATATGCGTTTAGTTTTGATGACAATGAATGTTTAGCTAAGTGACGTGATACTAAATCGAATATGGCGAATCGGCCAAGATGGCGGACAAGTTGTTATTTATGCACTTTCATTATATGGATATAAAATGAAAGGATTTGCTGAGAAACATACGAAAAACTTTTTTAAAAACCAACTTCTCATGAACTAAAGAGTACTTTTAAAACCTTTAACATAGAAGCTTGAAGCATAAACGTCCTTTTAACACTAACACTTAACACTTTACGATATGCCTCAAACTTTTAATAAAATATTTCAGTTTTTTGTTCAAAGCTTTATTTACTTAGTTCTTTAAATTTTATTGAAAGCTTGTTTTTAAAAAGGTTTGTTTCACTACAATGTTATTTATTACCTGGGGAATAAATTGACTATCTTCACTATGATATGACTTTTTAAACTTTCACTTTCTCTTCTAAATTCATATATTTTGATTTATTGATTTTATTGGATCTTTGACAGGTGTTACGGGTTGTCATGGGCCCAAAAGTTTGACAACCTGGCTTACTAAAAGGTAGGTATCGTGTTACCGAGTAACTAGGTTGTGGACGACAGATAGGCTGTCTCACTATCATAATTACATCAGCTGCATCCAGTTAGACCGAAAGGCAACCCCTAAAGGCTCAGCAGATTTATTGATTTTACGGGCTTTGACTGTGCATTGTCTGACAATCAAGTGACAGACGTCAAACACGGAACTACATTTTATAATTTAGTTGCGCATTATTTGAAATCAGATGGTAGTTCATCGTTTTTTACAAGTTTTGCGCTCATACAGCAATTTTTAAATGATTTTTGAAGTACTTGCTTAACGTAAGAAAGACTTTTTTGCAGTCCATTAGACAGCAAATAAAAGCGGTAAAAATGATTCAAGGTGTTGCATCAGCAGTTTTTGTAACACCCGCATTTTGTGTCAAAGGAATATTTTCTCAGAAAAAACGACCATCACACGAAATACTTTCAAAATTTTTGCGAAGCTCACATAATTTTAAGCAGAATCAGGGGTGTTAAAATGACACAGTTTTAAAAGTTGTTTAGTTTTAATGAAGTTAATACCGAGTGTACATTGGTTTTTTTTAAACTCTTATTAATCGTAAAAAAAACGTAAGAAAATATTAAATCGGTTCACATTTGACGGGGATATCTGTGGACATAATATATAATAAAACATGCACATAGAACCCCATCCTTTTTCGAAGTTGATTTAAAACATTGAACACTACTTTGATGACCCGTTATTGTTTTTGTTTCAAAATCTGTAAAACTCAAAATAAAACGTTATAACCACAACCATATTTCCCACGGCTTTGACGCATTTAAAAGGTCAAACCTTCATTTCGGTTATCTGCTACAGTAGCGTAGCTGGCGTAGCGGTGATATCGTAGCGACGGCTACGATATTAGATTGGTTTATGCCGAATTGAAAATTGTTCTTTTGTAGGCTGCTCTTAAAAAAATCGATACTCTGCGGTGTAATTCTGTTTTCACAGCGAATAAAAGGGAGTTAAAAGCAGTTTTTACTGAAGGTACTGTAGAGACTTTTAACCTGATATCGTTTAAGCGTGCAACCGCGGCGAGGTTTTCATAAGTTGATAACATAATTGCAAGGCAAACATTAATTTGTATTAAGAAATAAGAACAGTAGGACTAGTTCCTTTAGCTGACATGCTTCAGTCAAGATTATATAATACAAAATGTTCTGAATTTAAATATTACAATAATTTTCGCAGTTATACCTACTATAACCAAGCGTTTTATTCATCCCTCCGATGCGAACAGTATCTAAAAGAAGAATAAAAAGGAAGCTAGTTTATTCTACCTAGTACTTTTCCATCTCATTACTGACTTTACAGAAATTCAGACTAAGACATTTTTATTTTATGACATTACTACAGGAACCATAAAGAATAATGAGATCCGGAATTCCAAAGAGGTTTAAACATAAAAAACAAAAAAAACATAAAGACTAAAAATAAATCACTGGAACATTTCTTTTACACTCAAGTACTTTCGGAATAACTAGTGAACACCTGACTTTATTAAATAATCTGTTTATGTCTGTAGTGCAGGGTTTTAGCGAGTTCTGTTTCCTAAGTATGGTCCAAGTCAGGATATGAGAACGATTACGGAAATTAAAAAATAATAATATCCCCGCCTATTATTGGCCCACTACAGGCAAACGCGTCTTTATAAGAGGTTTAGCTTTCCTCACTTAGTCCTTTAGGAGGTGGGCTGGTTGGAATAATCACATAACGGCCGCCATAGCCCACGAAGAATCTCCTGGTCTGTTGAGAACATCTGTGAAGGATCTGAGTCTCCCGAGGATCGTTGTTCTAATCAGTGTGACGCTTCTGAAACCAGGTTAGTCGTTAACCACACGAAAAAGAAAGAAAAACTCTGAATTAAAACTTCATTTCACGTACAAACACCACGCTATTGATACAAGCAATCAGTGATAGAGGCCGCTGCGAGAGCGAGTACGTTCGATGACGTCACGCAACACAATGCTCCATCACGGGGTGCATGGCACTTAATGAATCTCATTAGCGACAAAATTGGGATACTGACAGACTGATTGAATTATGTTGATAGGTAATTTTAAAGCGTATGGCTACGATTTTATCGAAAAGGTATGGCAACACAGGTTTAAATAAACCTAGATCGGGCAACGCACTACATTACCTTCTGAATCCAATTTTTTTTGCAACTGGTATCTACACTATCACTACATAGTATAAAACAAAGTCGCTTTCTCTGTCCCTATATCCCTATGTATGCTTAAATCTTTAAAACTACGCAACGGATTTTGATGCGGTTTTTTAATAGATAGAGTGATTCAAGAGGAAGGTTTATGTATATAATTTGTCGACATATTTTGCGGGCGAAGCCGCGGGCGGAAGCTGGTAATATTATAGAGCTGAAGAGTTTGTTTGTTTGAAGGCGCTAATCTCTGGAACTACTTACTGGTCCGAATTGAAAAATTCTTTTTGTGTTGGATAGTCCATTTATTGAGGAAGGCTAATGGTTATGTAACATTACGCTACGACCAATAGGAGCCAATCAGCTAATCAGATAAATATTATTTAATTGGATTAAAATTATTGTCCTTTTGGCTAATTAGCAAATACCACTGGGCGTGTAAAATCGACGTAGCATGAATCTCAATATTTGCCAATCACGCAATCAGTCCAATTAATTTACGATTGAAGTTTAGCGCAGTGTAGTTTCTAACTAATACGTTTAATTAACGTAACTGACATGTTCTAATCAAAGCAGCATTTGGGCGTTTGGCGCATCGGGTTTTAGAAAGAGACTGTCACAGGTATGTGTGACGGAGATGACGCTCCACAAAGCCAGACTTTGTGTATACATAACATATTGCCCATGAATTCGATTTCACCCTGTATATTGAAGTGCCAAGTGCCACTATAATCGCGATCACTTACGGTAGGCGAAACCAACGTCAAATTGATTCCATCGACGCAACATGCGGTAACCGAAGCGTATTGTACCTTAAGTCGTCTTGTGCACATAAATACACCAGCACATCAAGCTATCCCTAACTGTCAATTTTTTCCAATTGAAAATGAATGTTAAGCTTTTGTAATAAAGTTGAAAAAGTATCAAAGAAATTTGACAGCTTGGGATAACTTGATGTGCCTCTGTATATACGAGTTTCAAACAGAAGAACGTCGAACACTTTTTAACATAACTTCACGCCTGTAATTCGCAAAGGGTAAGCAGAGGTGTACCTATAGTAGACCCAGTGTAAGTAAGTGTTATTGGGTTTTTCCATACCATCTATTCGTATTTGGCATCTGTATTAGTGCCCGGTTGATGGCAATATATTCGTTCCCTATTACATGGGACTCGAAACATAACTTTCGAAATGTGGGTGTGCCATTTTACTAATTTAGACTTAATCAATTTCTAGTAATTCTTAATCAATGTTGACGTTCAAAAGTGCCATTCTTGTGCCTATTTGAAATAAAAGTTTTGACTTTGACTTTGACTTAGTATAAAATACAAAAATATTTATTTAATCGTACACATTGTATCAGACATAAATTGAGGCAGCCCCAGTAAGTTACCGAAGTACTTCTGTCGAAGAATTTCTATTCTTTCCGACATTTGAATATTTATGCCACTAAAAAGAAAATTTAACTTAGATTTGGTTAATAAAGTGCTGAATGAATGCGCTAACGACACTTTCAATGATGTTTAAATAGATTAAAAAAATCACTTGTACCATACGAAATGTAGACTTAAAATATGGTGAAAATATAGGAGAAAATGCAATGTAGAAGAGCGCGAGTCTCCGCGTCCTACAAACTGAGTTCACTGATGAAGTATTAAGTGAATTCCGTCGGATCTAGGCTGCATGGACTTCTTTTAAAACATTATTTAATTTAATTTAAAACATCTTTAGGTTATGTTCGCACTTTCGGAATGTGTTCTATGTTCGAAAGATATTTAAAACGTGAATTTAAGAGCAGTGGTGGCCTAGTGATGGTAGCACGTGACCGGGCGCCGTCAGTAGGGACTGGTCATCTTTTAGCCGCCACGGCTCTTTCAAAATTTAATTTAATTTTGAATTGTTACCACAATCTGTCAAATTTCTTTGATAGTCTTTCAACTTTATTGCAAAGTAATAAGGTTCATTTTTAATTGAGAAAATTTGACAGTTAGGGATAGCTTGATGTGCTGGCGTCTGTACCTACTTCTTTGGAATGGGCAACTAGCTTCATCTTTCTGACTGACCGACCCCTTGGCAATTCAAAAGTGCCTGTAATTGGTTTATTTGGGGTCTCCCTTGTTTTACCGAAAAGAAATTGCCAAATTATCACTTCCCAAACAAAGGACCATGGGCAAAAATGTATGAAGCCTGGGCTCACCCACCAACAGAGATGAGACCACTTTGAATATACTTGTAAAGCACTAAATATAAAGATATAAACTCATTTTTGCGAAGAATCCATGGGGTTATTTTGCTATAAATATTTATCTCCTACCATAAATAAACTATAATCTTGCAACGTAGTGCTGTTATAGCATTGTAGTTTTTGTTGTTTGACATCTTTAACTAGTTTTAATACCAGGTGCAAATAATACATAACAAATAAATCAGCTGCTAACAGTTAAAAACATTTTTATTAACATTTTAATCAATATTAATAATAATATCGTTTAGATGACCTGCCGGTGGATTAAATTGTATGTACCTGCCTAATCCTAGATACCATATTATTGATATGGTATGAGCACAACTTCCTACTGTGCGTCTACCTGTTAGACACGAGCAGTAGTATTGAGCGATGACATCTCGACCTATTTCATTTCTGTTGACCAGAATATATACGTAATATGTACGTGATCGAACATGTCTTGATTGTATCCTTCCTCTTAATAGCCACACATTTTGGTGATGAATATTGCATGCTGCTAAATTATTTAGTTCATTTTCACGACATATTTCTATCGTATATAAACCATTGCGTAAATGTTCGCTGCAATATGACTTAGCAAGTTCGATTTGATATGACCCAAGCGATATCATAAAAATCTCATTTATTGTTAGCCGAGGGAAGTCTTCCAACTGATTTGCTTCCATTGTAATAAATGCGGCTCTTAGTCTATTAAGGTTCCTCAGTTGTACATAGTCGTTCAAAAGATTAGGTGTATGGAGCCTTTCATTGGCTATTCTTAATATTTCATTTGCATGTTCATTATCAACTGCTACCTGGTAAAATGCGTTAATAAGAGCGGCTGCAATTTTAAAGTCAACAAATAAATGCGGCAAGGCTCTATTAAAATAATCCTGTCGCAGTAGTTTAAATCTATTTTTAAACTTCCCATTTACAGCTTCTACAACCCACCGACACAATGTTATTAATCATGATTTGTTCGCTTGAACTGTTGTCAATTGAGTTTCGAACCTGTCTTTTGTAGGTGGGATGTGTGCCTCATATCCCAATGCCTGTAAGTTTTCTAGGCTATCTCGAAAGCCCCTGTCTAAGATGAACACATCATTCCGGTGAAACATCCAGTGGAGAGGATTTTCCTCGTTGTTTAATATATTGTTCATTATTGATGCATCAGAATCCGTAGCCGCATACGGACCATAAACGTCGATAATGTAGCCGTCACTACATACCAACAGAAAAGGTTTCAAAAGGTTTTGAAACTTATGCAAGCTATAAGTTCTTCTCTGAAATAAAAAGTTAGAGCTTTTTTCGATATACATATAAGTGCCGTCAGCTATAACAATGGCTTTTGTATTTTCCTCGTTGCCAAACAAGCCTTTTGGTAAAACCAGGTTCCTTTGCAGTATATTTTGTCGCGGTAGGTGAGGGCGGCGTGACGCCTCTCTAGCCACTCCTCAAAGAGGGGCCTTACCGCCACTATCGTGGCGTGCCCACTATATTGTAGTCTGTGGTGAGAATCACGAGTCGACTGACCAAAGACTCGGCTTTTTTTTTGTTTTAAGGCTAGGAAATCATCCAATGACTTCTCCCGCTCTGGGTGGAGCGGAAGGGAGTGTCAGACTCTTACTGACTAAAACCCATCGGTGTTCCTTACTTAGCCCTTTATGTTCCGGGTTAACGGTAACCTTTTCGGACAATCCCGCTTATCCGGCAACGAAAGACTCGACTGACTGAGAGCCATGTGATTTACGCCACTCTCCATCCCTTTCACACCTCTCGGACGACTGCCCGGGCGCATGTCTGTCCGAGAGGTGTGAAAGGGATGGAGAGTGGCGTAAATCACATGGGCGCAGGCGCATCTATTATTTACCATTATTTTGACGACACGGTTGGCGCAGTGGTTGAGCGATTGACTGCTGCGCACTATGTCGCGGGTTCGATTCCCGCACGGAACAAATATTTGTACGACCTGCAAGTATTTGTTACGAGTCTGGGTGTTTTCTATCTATAATATGTATGTATTTACAAAAAAAAATGTATATAAGTAGTTTATCAGCCATCTCGTTACCATAACACAAGCATTAGGTTGCTTAGCTTGGGACGATATGGCGTTGTGTGAAATGTCCAAGGATATTTATTATTATTTAAAAGCATGAATATATTGTTACATTAAGTTTTGTAAGTTTTTCTACAAAACCTATTTAGGTGCATATCTTTTTCCTGCAATGGAATCGAAGGTGGTGCCGATAGTAACCATTTTAGTACACACAAAATCCTTTACAATGGCATATGCTATAACTCTGTTCTACACTGAGCCCTAGACTCTGTACCAAAAATCAATTAACTATGAGCAGTAGTTTAGTCGCAAATATTTTTTTAAGTTTTGCCCCGTTTGATCACGATGTATCTTTCCTAACAGCGCTCCGGCGCGCGCGCGTCGGTGCCGCTGCGTTACAAGGTCAGTTTTTATTTACAAAGGGTTTACTCTGATTTGTAAGCTATTTAGTTTGTTTGAAAAAATGAAAACCTCATTTTTGGTGCTTTTTATTTTTATACCGTACCGAGTTAAGTATACGTAGTGTAATTTAATGCCCCCTGTCATATCAACTCTGTATAAACCTGAATTTAATGTTAAAATAAAATTTTTATGGCTAACAATTGTCTTTTTCTACGATACTTATTTAGGTGTATATCTTTTTTCTGCAATGGAATTGAAGGTGGTGCCCATAGTAACAATTTAAGGGCGAACAAAATCCTTTACAATGGCATATGCCATAACTCTGTTGGACATTGAGCCCAATTTGACTCATGGTCCTTTTCGCATAATTTCATTTGCCAAATTATTACTTACCAAAAAATCTCTTTACAAATAATTGTTACGAAAACCTATGTTTGGCAAGTGAATGTTTGAACAATAACTTGTTCACCAACTAGTACTTTTACCATTTTTTATCTAGTCAAATACTTCAGTTGGTATAACATATTTTACGCAAAATTAAATAAGCCAAATATTTGGTGTCGTCAATTTTAAACTTAATAAGATCTAACGTTGAAGACGTTTTATTACAAGGGTGCTTTTTCCACTTGGGACAAATTCTAAACAGGTTATAATAATGTTATTATAATTATATTATTTCTCTCGATAGCCTCCTAAAAATAATCTCTTTTGTCCATATTTTTTTCTATATAATCTAGTTGTTTCTGGCACTCGCCGGCCGCTGCCGCGGCACCGCTCGCTTCGCTCGCTCGGCTCGTGCGTAGGTGGTCACAATTTTAACCTAACCTAACCTAACCATTTTTTTTACATTAATATCCTACTGTAACTAGTTCCATAAATAACCTAATGTCTAGTAACCATAAATTTGACTTGTTTCAGACAAATTCAAGCACATAAGCTTACAAAGAAATACGCAAATGACATCAAATTTAACAAACAAGTAAAATGTTTATTTTTGCCTTTTTACATATTTTTTGTCATAACAAATCATTTGACTAAACGTTTATTGTCTAAATATTGTTTGCTGTAATAAATCATTTGATTAAAGACCAAAAGCCTTAATGACATTATCCTTGGTAATAATCTGCCAAGTAAACATTTGACCAAATGAAAATGTGCGTACTAAAATTATTCCAAATATTACATTGGTATAAAAAAAGGTTGCTAAAATTTGTTTGGGTAATGAAAATTTGGCAAAATCTTTTCGGCAAAACGGCAGGATCCCGTTTATTTGAAATAAATGCTTTGAGTTTGAGTTTGAGTGATTACGGCCCGAACTTACGAGTTGTAAGTCGTAGTGTAAATAATTGCATCACCACTGTTCTCAAAACGGTGAAGAAAAACTTCCAAGGAAACCCATGTCATAGAACCAAAAATTCGAAGTCATGTGACATTTACCACCCGCACTGTTCCCGCGTGGTAGATGAAAGTACAGCCTACTACCTCTCACAGAAAGAAACCTGTGTCCCAAGAGTGGGAATATTATAGGCTGATTATGCTACGACGTTCTCCTAAGCCTTTTCTCAAGCATGGTGTAGAACTGCTGCAGCATGCTGATAGAAACATAATATTTTATGGCACACGGCAGTAGTGCAACTATCATATCATTTTTTATTTAAAATAGAGTCAGTACCAATATCCAGATATTACGGTTACAAAACAAACCTTTTTACCTCATTATAATATTAAGGTAAATTCTGTTGTGACTCCGAATGACAAACTCAAACTCAAAGTATTTATTTCAAATAAACTAATAAAAGGCACTTTTGAAATGTCAAGGAGTCGGTCAGTCAGAGAGATGAAGCTAGACAGTTCCATCGCAACTGTTATCATTGAACTCCCAAGACAATTTACTGAGCACTAATCATGTAAAAGCAGTGATAGCCTAGTGGTGAGACTGTCGGACTGCCAAGTCATTAAGGTCTCGAGTTCGAACCCAAGGCACCTCTAATTTTCAGATTCAGGTGCATGTGTGAATGCACACATAAATCCAAACACCGGTGAAGGAAAACATCGTGAGGAAACCGGCATGCCTTATTTTTTTTTTTTTTTATGGTGGCTTCATAAAATGACTCCTCAAAACCCTAAAACCCGTCTATGTTCCTTCCTTAGCCCTTTAAGTACCGGGGTAGCGGTAACCCTTTCAATCCCGCTTCTAAAACCGGCATGTCTGAGAGATTATTCTTAATAATTTGTGAAGCTAAGTCAGAGGCCCAAGGGCAGCATAAAAACTCTAACACAAAATTAGCCAATAACCACGCGAAAAAGAAAGATCATGTAAAATTAGACGAATGAATCAAACTTTCGGACTTTGGAATTACCAGAAATAAGAAATTTATGATAGTGGCAATTCTTATGATAACTTTCTGGGATCATCGGTTTAATGCGCTCTGTGAAGCATACATGGTCGAAAAGTAACTCAACCATAGAAAACGGTCCTAATTTTCGTATTCGACAGTGCATAAAGGGCCTTATAAAGATGGGAGTATACAAAGTATTAAGGATTCGAAACTTGAAAACTTTCGAGTTTTCGACCACTATTTATCTTTGTACAGTCGCCAGCGCCAAACTGTCAAATTTCACCAAATGATTTTAAACCTTAAATCGTTGATTGTTAAGTTCAAAATCGATTGAGAAAGTTTGACAGTTTGTGGTTACTTGATGTGCTGCGTTACCTACCAAAGTCTGTTTATGTTTAAAATTATGAGGAGAGTTTCAGTTTGTTAGTTTCATTTTAATCTCCTGTTGATTGTGTTTTGCACGTACATTTGAGTTACTGCGATTCAAACGGAGTCTGTTTTGTATTTACATTGCGCTTTCATTTGTTTTTTTAATCTCGAATTGAATACACATTACTGTTTAAATTAAGTTTTGTGATTGTTTTCATTTTAAATTCATGGAAAGTTGCACAATTTAATGAAATGTGTAAGTTTATTGGATAAATAGAGAATAATACTTAATACTCGAGATATTATTTTAATTCATAATAGGTAATTCTTTTTCTTAGCTCGTCTGAAGTGTGTTAATAGATATTGTGCCAGCATAGAGCTTAGCACGACTTTAACATTATCAGAGCCTTCCATTTATCACTGCCATATTAATTAAATTGATATCTTTTTGGGTTTATTCATACAGTACAGTCAGCCTCTAAAAGATGTGATCATTAACAAGAACTCATTAGATGTTCGCCTATTAGGAGCCGCTAGCTTATAAGAGCTCAACGAT
This sequence comes from Hyppa rectilinea, assembly GCA_951799385.1. Taxonomy (NCBI): domain Eukaryota; kingdom Metazoa; phylum Arthropoda; class Insecta; order Lepidoptera; family Noctuidae; genus Hyppa; species Hyppa rectilinea. Next base: position 8,802,706 of record OX637322.1, on the reverse strand, counting down.
TTATATACGTTTATATGTATTGTCGTTTCGAGAGAATTTTTCTTATGAACCTATAGGACTCATGCGACATTTGAGGGGTTAATTGATTTTCAATAAAATGAGTTATCTACAGGGTGAAATTGAATTCATGGGCATTATTTTAAGGGATCATTATACTCATCATTATGAACAACTTTCACTATCTCACCTGATGGTAAACGATGACGTGATCGCATTAATCGATATTCGGTATGGAGAATAATTAATAAATATTGTAATTATACATCTGTATACTAATACTTTTCGCCTTACAAAAAAAACAACATCAATTTAATCCATTTCTGACGAACCACATCACAATAACATTTCTTATCCCCGTCTTGCAATATAAATTGATTTCAGACAGGCGTCTGTTTTCTCCGAAACTTTCTGGATTGCTTTTCTTTCAAACTACCCTCCGCATGTTTGAGAACTGCAGATTTTGTAAATTAAATTTATGTTTCAGCTTTGCTAGTATACGAGTAGTTTGATGTTGAGTTTCCAGATCACTGATTATTATTAACGTGTGTTTATTTACTTGGACTGCCTTGTTGTTTTATTGGCAAACGCTACTGCGAAGCATGAGGTTTGATTCCCAGGTTGGGTAAAATCTTATTGGGTTATTCTATCTGTCAGTGATAGCTTAATGGTGTGACCGTCGAACTGCCAAGTCATAGGTCTCGAGTTCGAACCCAAGGCATGCACCTCTGAATTTACGGATTCATGTGCGTATTGTATAAATTATCACTTGCTTATGATTCGGTGAAGGGAAACATCGGGAAGAAACCAGCATGCCTGAGAGATATTTCTCAACAGCATGTGAAGCTAAGTTAGAGGCCCATGGGCAGCTTAAAAACTCTGACACCAGTAGCCGCCGACAGTCTGTATATGTGCGCGGTTGCCAGGCTTGTCCCCCATCACATGGGACCTAAAATTTACTATTACTTTAAGGGTTTCAACATACCTTTTGCGTAAAGACTTTAATAATTTAACTGATGTTCTGTCCTAATTTATCATCATTATATCAGCAGAAAGGCAACCACTGTTGGATACAGCCAGCCACAGCCCAAGCGTCGCCACATCGCGACCTTGTTGAGGCTTTTAAACGCTGGATTAAATGTTATCCGTTTATTACAATATCTGGGTCGAAGACGCATTGATACATAGGGCGAATTTCACCAATAAAACTGAATGACATCAGCACATAAACCACGTTTAAAAGTTGTCAGTGTCACGTTTTTCTAAGCAATATTGATTGAAGCAATATTAATCAATATTGATTAACGTTAATTTATTTTATATTAATTAAGTTGGGACTGTATGGATCAATATATCTGAAATAATATGAATTTAAATTTCATTTAATTTAATTGACAATAGACAGCTCTCGAACGAGTTTAAGTTGTGTTGATCGCGTACAGTTTCATTGGTGAATACTTCACTTAGATTGTGAGTGACACCGCAGGAAGGATGGTAGTTTTGTAAATAAACTAGCCAGTTAGTAGTAAAGTTGAACAAAGTAAGCTCATTGAATAAACACGAGGCCACCTCATTAAACTCAGCTCGATATGGTGGTTCAAGCGCCCTTAATTAATTTATTCTCCAGTTTAAAGCGCTCCTATTTTATCCGCTTTATTCATGTTTAAGCTTCTTTAAGCGCTGTTTTTATGTTATGTTTGTTCGTCGTGTAGCGTCGCTGTTTTGTTCATAAAGCAATGTTGTAAATAAAAAATCGTTTTATAAATAATTTGCTCTGGTAATTTCGATCGACCCGTGCCTTATTATCTAGTCACCCCTTAATTCGTGGATGGGTAACCATCAATAACATGGCGAGACCTTTGGCCCGGAAAACATGATAAGTCGTTGACTCCAGCTGTCATTGTCTCAGATCTTTCGTTACGGGTAGTCGGAAGCCCACACGTCTGGTAGTAACCGGTCTTTCTTTTTTTAAATAACCGGCTATACTGGAAGACTACTACAACATAGTTGGAAAAAGGCTAGGCCGATTGATTATTGATACATAAATTACAGATGACTTTCAAGATTAAATGACAATACTAGTATTATTTAAATGATTGAAACTCAAAATGTGACGCTTTAAATAAGTTCTGGACTATACGAGTATACCTACTTACATCACAGCGTGCCCTATCTGAATACCAGCGCTGCGGTATTTATTTATTGTTAAATATCGCAGCATTATGCTGAGATTTTGCCTTTTAGGCCTCGCACAGGTCTTTGTTTTAATTTTTTAGTATTGCTTTACTTTTTATTTGTTACTTTCCTTTTCATATTCTGTTTTGTTTTGATTTCTGTGTATTTCCTGTGCGTGTACAGAATTAAATATTATATCTTTCTTTTTTACTTCAAAAATGGTAGGTACCGTAAGGTCCGAGTGCTCATTGTTTCTTCAATGAGATCTCCAAACAGCTGGTGGACACTTCTCGTAGGCCAAGGGTTGGCTTTTACCTTGGCCAGAATCTAACGATTGCCATTCAACGTGGCAATGCGGTCAGTCTCTTGGGTACTATCGACAGCGATGTGGAGGAATTTTTCGACGCCATATTTTAGTTTCTTAGTAGTTTTAGTCAGGTTCAAGACTAAAGGACTTAAATATATTTGACGAAACGTGGGTAGGATACTATAGGTCACTTCTGCATAGCTTTTTGGGGATTACGGACGTGATGTAGTAAGTTATGTGTTAAGTTTTTAATAGTTGTTGATTTTGTTAGATATTAATTTTGTAATAGGAGCTCGTGGTTAAGTAATAACAGCCGCGCAGATCGACCCATCAGTCTGTGGATGGGTGACCATGTTCAAATATCGAGAATCCTCCGTGCCTCGGAAAGCACGTTAAGCCGTTGGTCCCGGCTGTCATCTTTGGCAGTCTTTACGGGCAGTCAGAGGCCTGAAAGTCTGACAGCCAGTCTTACCAAGGGCTATCGTACCCAGTTAGTGACTGGGTTGCGGAAGTCAGATAGGCAGTCGCTCCATGTAAAATACTGGTATTCAGCTGCATCCGGTTAGACTGGAAGCCGACCCTGATATAGTTGGGAAAAGGCTCGGCAGATTGATTAATTTTGTAAGGTTCGGGTCCATCTTAGAATATTGCATTCCACTACCTACTCAACATAGGCGTCTACTAAATTTTATTATTGGAAAAATAGTGTGGTACTTTGCCGTAAACGCATTACAAGTTCAGCATTTTAAGTGATAATTAAATTGTTATTAAAACATTTTGTTTGCAGGTAATTCAGTGAAACGTTGTTTCCCATTACGTTTCTAACGGCACATTATGTCATTAAAATGAATACAAAGTTAAATTATTTAACGGACGCACAAGTACTTTGTAAATATTAACTGTGTGAGCTGGAATATGTAAAATGTTATAAACGGAGTTTCGCAGTATTTATTACTATGAAGTATTTTGATACATACTGCAAAACTTTAACAGAGGTTCCACCCTAAATTTGTTTCGTCATTTCTTTTGAAGATAGTAGATAGAAAATGCCAGCTCCATCTAGCTTTTTATTATTATTCTATTTTAAATCATATTTTTAATACGTTACATTATCAACTAGGTATTACTAAATATAATAACAACTTATACAAAGCAAGGGCTCGACAAATAATGTCGTTGATACTGACGTGTCGTGATATGCGAACTGCACTCCTGTCGCAAGACAAGCCATGGTGCCCGAGACTGTCGTCAGCTTCACCGCAGTGACAACGATGCGAAGCAACATATGGTGCGCCCAAGCGGAGACATGTAGCATTATTATATTTAAATTTGACGTCCATAAGAGATTCAGATGTCATACTTACAGAATAAACAACTTTTTTTTTCATTTAATTACAACATCATTCTTCGCCCTTATCCTATTTTATTTAGACATGATTCACCACTAGGCTATAACTGCTGTCAATAAAAACAAAAACAAAACAACAACACACAAAACAAAATAAAACATCGGTTTTATTAATGAGAAAGAGAATGCACTAATCACAGAAGACGACAAAGGTAATAGGATTATCCATAGTTAATTTAATTAAAACACATAACACTTGTAAGCCATTAAACGTACAGCTAGCTGAGACGACAAGCTCTAAAGCAATTCCAACGCGAATCACAAATAAAATTGAACACGCTAATACCTTTCTTATTAATATAATAAACCCAATGAATTACACGAGCGCATTCAAAGTAAATCAAGACAAAATGAAAGTAAATTAAAAGAGAAGACGTAAATTGTTTATTACTAATCAAAATAAGTTTTTCTTAGAACTTGGAATGTAATAAATAGTTATTTGTTATGCAAGGCTGGAAAGTTGATTTTTGGCGCGAGTACTTCTATTGAAACCTGAGTAAGCGAAGGATTCTAGGGTTGAACCATGAGCGAAGCGAGTGGTTCAAATATAGAATCCTGAGCGTAACGAAGGTTTCAAAGGTACGAGACGCAGAAAAGCTTTGCTGCCGAGCGCAACACACAATTTTTCACCTCACTACAGCGAGGAAACTGCTAGGTGCAAGAAAACAGGTGTTATATGTTGAGTTTTATTTTGTTCGAGCGTCTCAGATACATTGACTCATGTGAAGAAAATAACAGATACTTGGCAATGTATCTTATGAGTTACATAGAATATCTCCAAAATTAAATACCCTGTATTTTGTTCTATATCCTACTTGTCCTCTAAGGAGAATTAAAGAAAAAAACTAATTTAATACAAATAACTAACTAATTTAATTTAATACATATTTATTTTTGCCAAGCAAAGGATTAAATAACATATTATATTAGTATTTATTTCATTTAAAAAATTTAACTTATATTACTACACAATTGGGTATTTGACAGGGTAGTATTTTTATGGCATATTCAAATGTGACGTCACAGATTTTTTTAATCAAATGGAATACTTATTAACATTAATTCCAATTTTACAATTATATCCTCGCAAAATATTTAATTTCTGTACTGTGATGGAAGTTTTTAAGGTGAGCGGTATTATTTAATATTTTATTTTAGACCGTGTCATGCATTTTCAGTGGACTGGCAGTATAGAAAATGATTAAATAGAAAGGTTCGAATTTTAAAAACTCTTTCCACGCTAGAGAGCAAAAATCGATTTTCGGCTCAGATTTCGAATGACAAACAGACTCTTTCCGAGCCTGTGAGGGGAAAAATAAATTAAAAACAATGCATGTGGTTGTTATTGTTTTTCTGTTATGTTGTATGGTTTTTTCATTTTTTTAATACGGGGTATCCTTTTATATACACACTAGATGCTCCCGCGCGGTTTCACCCGCTGCTCGGCTCCTATTGGTCGTAGCATGATGTTACATAGCCTATAGCCTTCCTCGATAAATGGACTATCCAACACAAAAAGATTTTTAATTCGGACCAGTAGTTCCAGAGATTAGCGCGTTCAAACAAACAAATTCTTGAGCTTTATAATATTAGTATAGATTATTGCTATCAACCATCTGTGCATTTGTGTGTTGGTGTACCAAATAAATGTGCCTACCGGTGTCGTTGGTCTAGTGGCCGCAAGCTCTACATCTCTCCCATCCCTCACTCTCATAGTTTCATGGGACAGCAATCCAACACGATCTGAGAGAGATTAGGGGCAGGGCCAACGGCTTAACGTGCTTTCCGAGACATGGGGGTATCACATCGCCTACTTTCAAACGGGCGGTTACTAAGACGTAATACAAAATGAAAAAATCCAATAACTCTTCGTCGGACCTGGGTATCGGATTCAAAAGCACACGCTTAGTAGCCGCTCTTGAGACCTCGTGACCAACAGTAACTGTAGGGCCGCTTGAGGACGTTAGCAGGGCGACAGTAGCGCGGCAGAAGCACATGCTTTCACCGCAGAGGCCCATTACACGCTTTCTACGAAATTCCAAATTCTTATCCTTAAGAATAATAGTAATAATCTCGTTGCTGCTAAAGTTCTAATGTGAAATCGCCGTCAAAAATCAATGTGCTTAGCCTTTTCCCAACTATGTTGAGGTCGGCTTCCAGTCTAACCGGATGCAGCTGAATACCAGTATTTTACATGGAGCGACTGTCTATCTGACCTCCACAACCCAGTAACTGGGTAATACGATACCTTCTTGGAAAGACTGGCTGTCATATTTTCGGGATTCTGACGACCCGTAACGACAGTCAAAGATGCACAAATGACAGCTGGGATCAACGGCTTAACGTGCTTTCCGGGGCACGGAGGAGACTCGGTGTGTAAAGATGGTCACCAATCCAGGGACCAGCCTCGGCAAGCGTAGCTTAACCTGATTGATCGACCCGTGCGGCTGTTATTACTCAGCCATGCCCTCCTCAATGAGAAAGCGCCCTAATAGAAATATTTTAACTGCTTTCTTATGTTTCAACGTATGAGTATGTATACTTACACAAGGGCTATTCTCATAAGTGGCCAAGTTTTTACGTAACCTCTCCCATAAAAAGCCATACAAAAAAGGTTATCTATCAAAAAGTAATATGAAACTCGTTAAGAACCGGAAGGCAGATAAACAAAAAGTTTTCTCAAATGATGTATTTGAAGAAGAGTAACAAAATAAAGTTTGTCTTTAGGGACCAATGAAAGTTGGAAAACAGTCATGTTTTGGTTGTATCTGACAACCAAACTTATTCTAACTTCTGGTTTGGCGATTTATTTGATAGGTTCTTAAACCGTTTGTGTTAGCCTTTCATTAGAAATTGAGAAGCACGTTAAGTAGTGGGTCCCAGTCAGTCTATTCTGTGAAAATCTCACCTTGAATCGGTGAAGGAAAACATCGTGAGGAAACCAGCATGTCTGAGAGATGCTTCTCAACAGCTTGTGAAGCTAACTCAGAGGCCCATGGGCAGCAGCATAAAAACTCTGACACCAGCACTAACCACACGAAAAGAAGAAGATCTCACCGTGACAACTAAGGTGAAGTGAGCTTGACTCAAACTCAAAAACTCAAACTCAAAGTATTTATTTCAAATAAACCAATTACAGGCACTTTTGAATTGTCAAGGTGTCGGTCAGTCAGAGAGATGAAGCTAGTTGCCCATTCCAAAGCAGTAGGTACCTATGGAGAAGAACGGGCAAGAAACTCCATGGACACTCTTTTAAACAAAATATGGTTACAAAATATTGGTTACATAGTTCATATTAATATTATACATGTGAGAACGATGCAGAACGTTAAAAGCATCCGATATAAAATATGTAAAAACTATTCAAAAATTAAATTAAAACAAGCCCTAGCCGCTAAGAGATGACCAGTCCCTACTGACAGCGCCCGTTCACGAACATGACGCATATATTAGCACCATTCAGCTCAACCATTTTGAAGGGAGCTAAATGATCCAACACACACGCCACCATCAGCGAGACATTAAAGTGAGCATGGCATACTCTCAGCCGCCAGGGCACATTCAAGTCAATGAAAGACGTACCCAGTAAATGGTCGCTTTATAGTAGGTACATAGTACTCACATATGTGCTAAGCAATTATACAATATTAAGAGATTGAATTTATACAATGCAAAGATAGTTTTTTTGTTCTTCTCTTCCGCAGCTACAACAGTTTTTAGCAATTAGTTGGTGCGCCCTTGTGGAGCTGGACTAGCATTGACCCAAGCATTTTTGTCAGCAATGTAATCTCCCAATTTATAATACGCTTGGCTGCATAGTGTGCGTTTTATACAGGATTTAAATTTTGATTCGTTAAGTTCAATAATGTGGGGAGGTATTTTATTGTAACATTTTAAACAGAACCCCATGAAAGATGAATCTACTTTTGCCAGCCTGAAACCTGGCTGAACTATTTGGTCCCTATTTCTAGTGAAATAATTGTGTCTTTCACCTCTTTTACTAAAAAGATGCAGATTTTTCCTTACGTACATGATGTTTTCATAGATATATTGACAAGGTACAGTCATGATGTTAATAACCTTAAACCATTCTCTTAGAGAATCGCGCCTACGGAGATTATATATGGCTCTGATAGCTCTTTTCTGCAGAATAAAAATTGAGTCGACGTCTGCAGCTCGGCCCCAAAGTAAAATACCGTAAGACATGATACTGTGAAAATAACTAAAATAGACTAGCCTCGCGGTATCTACATCAGTATATTGACGAATCTTTCTGACAGCATATGCTGTCAGAACTTAGCCGTCCTGCAAGAGATGTTAAATGAGGACCCCATTGTAGCCTTGAGTCGAGCGTGATCCCTAGGAAAACAGTTTTATCGACAAATTCTAGATTCTCTTGATTCAATACTATCTCACAATCACTACTTTTTACATTTGGTAAAGAAAATCTTATGCACTTAGTTTTTTTTCCATTTAATACTAAATTATTTGCAGTGAACCAATTTTGGACTTGCAGTAGGGCGTTATTTACGTCGTCAGAATTTTTAGCACGTCTATTTTAAAAATTAAAGAAGTGTCATCAGCAAATAACACCATTTGTGGTTGATTTTTTAGTAAATGGAGAAGATCATTTATGTATACTAAAAAGAGGAAAGGACCCAATATAGAACCTTGTGGCACACCCATTTTTACTTTCAAACCGAGTGAATTGACGCCTTTTATTTGAACTTGCTGTTGTCTATCGTTTAAATAAGATTTTACTAAACTAAGCGCAAGTTTTCCAAGTCCGTAATGCTCTAGCTTCAACAGCAAGGTTTCGTGATCAACGCAATCAAATGCCTTGGAGAGGTCACAAAAGATTCCGATGGCGTCTTGAGCCTCTTCCCTTGAAGCGAGCTGACACTATTGTTAATCCCTGGCATCGGACAGCATGACAACTCACTTCATTCTAACTTCACCTAAGTCGTCACGGTGAGATTTTTACAGAATAGCACTGCAGATATCATTCGTAGATCTTTGACAGATATTAGAATTAGAAGCCCGAAAGTCTGACGTATCGACGTGTATCGTGTTACCCAGTAACTAAGTTGTGGAGGTCTTATAGGCGGTCGCTCCATGTAGTATACTGGTATTTATATCCTACTGTTTAGACTAACCCCAAGATAGTTGGTACCCCAAGATACACCATTTTGATGAATTAATAGTAATTTTTGAAAATAAAAATGTATTTGAATGTTAGGTAAACTACAAAGATAATCGCATTTGAAGTTTGCGATATGATTATCACGCCTGGTTTCCTCGAAAGGTAAAGCAGAGGTGTATGTAGGTATACCCACTTTATACAAGATATATTTTAAGTCCCATGTTACAGAGACAAAGCCTATTGACATCAACCGGGCACAAATCCAAATCCGGCTGCTACAAAGAATTTCCTAACGGAAAAAGCCATTAACACTTTGCCCGACCTGAAATCGAACCCGGTGACTCCCCGTCCGATCAGCACCAGACCCGTGCCGTACGGCGCGTATATGTTCCACGCGCGCCTCAAAGAGATGTCAGCATATGAAGGGGCCCCTCAGGGCCAAGCCTGCCGGGTAAGCGGGATTGTCCGAAAGGGTTACCGCTACCCCGGAACATAAAGGGCTACGGAAGGAACATGGATGGGTTTTAGTCAGTAAGAGTCTGACACTCCCTTCCGCTCCACCCAGAGCGAGAGAAGTCATTGGATGATTTTCCAGCCTTAAAAAAAAAGCCCCTGTCTACCCAATGACTTTGTACACCCAGAACATACACCCAGACTCGTAACAAATACTTGCAGGTCGTACAAATATTTGTTCCGTGCGGGAATCGAACCCGCGACATAGTGCGCAGCAGTCAATCGCTCAACCACTGCGCCAACCGTGTCGTCAAAATTAGTTTAGAATTAGTTTCTCAATGTATATTATACATGTTTAAGTGTATTATATTGTAATAAGGTATGATGGGGTTGACATATCCTTACTGGACAAAAACCCCTTTTAATAAAATAAAGATTTAAAAAAAAAAAAAAGAGTCTGACACTCCCTTCCGCTCCACCCAGAGCGGGAGCAGTCATTGGATGATTTCCCAGCCTTAAAAAAAAAAAAAAAAAAAAAAGGACCCTCATGCTCAGCAGTAGAGTTTGCGCCCGTTAGACCAAAGAGGCAGTCAAGTAAGTAGGTAGGTAAGTAATATTAATTAAAGTAAAAGAAATATCCTCCCGCGACCTAAATATATTTTTTGGCTTCGTATGTGGTACTCATGATAAGAAAACTCACAGAAGATTATATGTACGTAAAAGTCACATTGAATAAAATGTTTTATTATTTGAGCTTAATATCAAATCCATTCTGTTCACAAACAAAGACCTACTAAGTGCGGATTTCGCCGATGACACTAAACGTGATCAGCACATCTGAACCGCGTTTAAGAGCGGTTCGTATCAATATATCATAACAATTTGACACTGACAGCTGTTGAATTCTCAGCGGGATTGTCCAAAAGAATTACCGCTACCCTGGAACATAAAAGGCTAAGGAAGGAACACGGTGGGGTTTTAGTCGGTAAAAGTCTGACACTCCCTTCCGCTCCACCCAGAGCGGGAGGAGTCATTAATTTGATGATAACCAAGCCTCAAAAAAAAAAAAAATAATACATGGAGCGACTGATCCATATATTACATTATTAATTTTTTTTAGATATTGTGTTGTATGCGTTCACTTTAATTGGAGAAATTTGCTCTAAGTGGTCCATGTGCAAGACGGCTTTATAAAAGCACCATTTTTCCGATACAAAACTTGCGTTGCCCTTAATACTTTAAAAGAGATAGTGAATATTTCTAAGTAAGGTAAAACAAATTGATCACTACAACGGATGCCACTTTTCAATTTATCTTCGACAAACCTTACAAGCACATGAGGAGAGGAATCAAAAGGTTCACTTACTTTGGGACTAATGATAATGAAACAGCTAAAGGTCATCCTCCACCTAGCCTTTTTCCAGCTGTAATGGGTTCAGATACCAGTCTATTGCGATGTATCTGATCTCCAGTATTAGTATTTTTATATATATGGGGCGACTGCTTATCTGATGTTCACACTTTTAGAACCAGGAAGTCAGGTGGTAGAACCACCAAGGAGAACAACAATTTAAATTGGTATTTGGAACTTCGCCTTTTATTTCTTACTGTCAGCTGCCAGCGGCTTGACGTGCGTGGATGTCGGAAATTATTCCAAGGGAACGTACTGCCGGGATAAAAAAATATCCTTTGTTTTAATCCAGGTCATAAAATATCTCTGTGCCAAAATTTATCCCGATCCATTCAGCCGTTTGAGCGCGAAGGACGTACAGACGCCAGCACATCAAGCTATCCCTAACTGTCAATTTTTCTCAATTAAAAATGATCCTGAAATACTATCAAAGAAATTTGACAGATTGTGGTAACTTGATGTGCTGGTCTCGGTACAAACACAAACTCACGTAAAAACTTTCGCCTTTGTAATAATAGTGTGATCATGTTTTATCGAAAAATATTATTTATACTAGCACTTCGCCCGGGACTTCGTTTACGGAGATATTGAACTTTCTCCTAGAAAAGTAAAATAATTGTTCTGTAAAATTGACCTCTTTTCACCTCCTTTTTCGGTAGATTTCGGAAAACAGTGAAACACTTTATTCTAATTACACCAAATATACCCAATTCACTTTAGCGTGGCAATAGCGGTCAGTGCCCTTTGCCTAATATCTCTCCGTAGGAAACCAATTATTAAACTATGCATGGTTTTTAGTTATTGGAACATGTTTAATATCACAATAGATATTGATTCAGGATGTTAACGAACTTTATTTCAGTTTTTGGAATATCGAATGCTAAAAAATGTAGGTGGGTAAATGACCGCTATTGCCACGCTAAGGTGAATTGGTTATAGCTTTGGTTCAAACTTTTTTGAAGACTACCATACCAGAAGAAGGCTGTTGGAAGCAGCATTACCCAGCGGTCCACACTGCAAAAGACCACATAACCTGGAGACGCGTTGTATGTAATCACAATCCTGAGCATTTAGGGAAAAATGAAAAAGAAAGAGAATAGTCTAATAGGACGGCAATCTGAAGCGATTTATTCATTACCTTGAACCTTCTACACCACGCTGGCTAGTGAAATAAGGCTTCTTGGAACTGACCAGTCACGCTCAGTAATTACTTGTGACAGAAGTGCACAGCGACCTTTAGGTACTTACTAGCTTTTCCGTATTGGTTCTTCAAAGCGTAGCAAAATGAAATTACTAGGAGCATTTGTGTCAGTATTAAGTTATGTAAGGACGAAGATAAAAGAGAAAAGAAGGAAAATTTGCATATTCTGCACAAGCAAAGAACGCATCACAAAAATATTACAATTATATACAGTATATAATCTAACACTGAAACTAAAAAGAATACACATACTTTGTACAAGTATTTAAAACTAATAACTAACTTAAATATGGAATCGAGGCGAAGGCTCTTGAGGCTGATCTGTTAATACACACATCAAAAGTGTCTAGGGATCAACATATATTTTTGCAATAACTTTTCTCTTGATTGATATTAATTTAAATTTTCTTTAAGGATTCATCAAATAAAGTGTTTTCGTTTGTCACAGTAACGATAAACCAAGTCACCTTTGCATTAATAAAGAAATTTGCCATTTTCCTAATAAAGGGATTTTTGACATTTGAACCACTAACATTAAAGTTCGAAAAAAAGACTGAAATAACAGTTTTCTTTAAAATTTTATTGGGTAACTTAAACAATTAATAATCCGTGTTTCTACCGCGAACACTAACAACACAAGAACATCGGTTTGGCATACTCAAAATGAGTTCATCCAAATCACGCTGTGGAATGGCCGCCCATGTTCGTTGCAACAACAAAAAAAGGTCTTCTTGCAACTGGATACCCTCCATATTCGGCAGAGCTCTTCTCTGTAGCATATCCCATGCATGCTCAATCGGGTTCAAGTCTGGCGACTGAGCAGGCCAGGGCAGGACATTGATGTTAGCTGTGGCGAGAGTCTGTCTTACAACTCTTGCGGTGTGCGGTCGTGCATTATCATGCATTAACTGAAATAAGGGACCGATTTTACTTAGAAACTGGATAATACGATACCACTTGTTAAGACAGCTTGTCAGACTTCTAGGCTTCACACGACCCTTAATGACTGTCAAAGATCCACGAATGTCAGTCAGAACCAAAAGCTTAACATGCTTTCCGAGGCACGTAGGAGTCTCGGTATATAAAGATGATCTCACTCATCTACGGATCAAATCCGGCAAGCGTAGCTTAACCAGATAAATCGACCCGAAGCCATGAACTTCACTTACAAATAATTAAAAAAAATGTAGTTTGTCTCAGCAATAATTATCATCCTAGAGTCATAATAAGGAAACAGGGCTGGAATAATTATGGACTAAATATCGTTGATAAATATTTTGGTCATCTCCGGTTTGCCGATAATTCGGTTCTGTTGTCAGAAACAGACAGAATCACAACTCATCAAACATTGATTGAACGAAATCATCAAACAAGCCGATTTAGAAATGAACCTGTCAAAAACAATGATAATGACGAATAGTACAGAGACAAGAATGTTAGTTAACAACGATGTACTTGCCTACACAGAAAACTACAGTACACACCCATATTTTTATGGTGTATACAGTGTGTTAGGTTGAACGAGGGGTATACTTTCAAGGGGTACTATACTCATGAAAATGAACAACTTTGATTAAGGAACTATACCTCAAATCACCAAAAAAAATCAGCTGTTCAGTACATTTACATTCAGTCAAAAAAGTATCGGGAATGGATGATTTGTTTATGGTTCCAAATACAAATTTTTGTTTTTTTTTGTAGTTGTTAGATTGGCACAACTGTTTTCCATTTTGGCGCGGAGTTTGAGTTGCATCTGTTATTTATATTAAATACAGTGCTGGTTTTAGTAATATCATATATAGTGTGTATTGCGAATTTCATAATGGACAAAAATATCGAACAAAGACTTTGTCTTAAATTTTGCATCGCCAATGGAATTTCGTGTTCGGAGTCACTGAAAATGTTACAGAAGGCTTACGGTGAGTCGACTTTATCAAAAACTTGTGCTTATGAGTGGTTCAAAGCGTTCAAAAGCGGTCGAGATGTGATGGAAGATTTGCCTCGCTCTGGTAGGCCGTCAACGTCTGCAACTGAAGTTGCATCACACACATCCAAATCACGCTGTGGAATGGCCGCCCATGTTCGTTGCAACAACAAAAAAAGGTCTTCTTGCAACTGGATACCCTCCATATTCGGCAGAGCTCTTCTCTGTAGCATATCCCATGCATGCTCAATCGGGTTCAAGTCTGGCGACTGAGCAGGCCAGGGCAGGACATTGATGTTAGCTGCGGCGAGAGTCTGTCTTACAACTCTTGCGGTGTGCGGTCGTGCATTATCATGCATTAACTGAAATAAGGGACCGATTTGCACTTGTAGAGGAACGATGACGTCAGATACAATCGTCTCAGCATAAATTTGAGCGTTGAGGTTGCCTCTGATCCAAATCAACTCAGTTCTTCCGCCGATCCAAATACCCGCCCATACCATGATGGTTCCACCACTATAAGGATGGACTTCCTGGCAGGATTTTAATCGCTGTTGGCGTCCAGGGGTTCTCCAGTGTCGTATACGTCTTGTATCCGGTCTCATACCAAAACGAGACTCATCAGAAAAGCACACGAAACGCCATTGTTCTTCTGCCCAATTTCTGTGTTCAAGAGCCCATTGATATCGAATCCTACGATTGTGCATTGCTATAGGTGGTACCCGTAGCGGTCTTCGGGAATGAAGGTTCACTTCATGCAAGCGGTTTCTGACTGTTTGGTCGCTAATTAAGTTCCCTGAAGAGTGATGAAGCCTCACGGCTAACATCATGGCGGTTATTGTTGGAGCTCTTCGAGTTAAGATTTGAATGTATCGGTTTTGTCTCCGTGTGGTGCAGCGATACCGTCCTTCATGGCGCTCAGCCACGGTACCAGTGCTTCGGTAACGTGTCCAAAGTCGACTGATAACACCTTTTTTTGTTGTTGCAACGAACATGGGCGGCCATTCCACAGCGTGATTTGGATGAACTCATTTTGAGTATGCCAAACCGATGTTCTTGTGTTGTTAGTGTTCGCGGTAGAAACACGGATTATTAATTGTTTAAGTTACCCAATAAAATTATAAAGAAAACTGTTATTTCAGTCTTTTTTTCGAACTTTAATGTTAGTGGTTCAAATGTCAAAAATCCCTTTATTAGGAAAATGGCAAATTTCTTTATTAATGCAAAGGTGACTTGGTTTATCGTTACTGTGACAAACGAAAACACTTTATTTGATGAATCCTTAAAGAAAATTTAAATTAATATCAATCAAGAGAAAAGTTATTGCAAAAATATATGTTGATCCCTAGACACTTTTGATGTGTGTATTTAGGATTTTATTTGGTCATCTCCTCCTCAATCTGTAATATCAGACACATCACAGGTGCACCATCATCTTAGAAACGAATTAAAGAAAATAATATCTATGAATAACAGAAAAATAATTTGCTCGTCCTGTTTTGAAGTCGTATAAAATTGTATTAAAGTAATACAATTTTATACGACTACGATAGCGGATCGAAATGAGAACATTTATTTATGCTCTATGCTACACTATATTTTAAGAGTCTAGGCGGTGTAGACCCTCTTTGCGGCCCCGAACCCGATACATTAGATATAAGATTGATTAGGATAACCAGTAATAGATCGGCAAGGATCGCTACCAGGTACATAATAAAGGCAAGGCAAAAGTTTAAAAATACAAACTGAAATTATCAAAGCGCGTATGCATAAATTAGTCCTTCTGACACTTTTTTTTTTTTTAAGGCTGGGAAATCATCCAATGACTGCTCCCGCTCTGGGTGGAGCGGAAGGGAGTGTCAGACTCTTACTGACTAAAACCCATCCATGTTCCTTCCGTAGCCCTTTATGTTCCGGGGTAGCGGTAACCCTTTCGGACAATCCCGCTTACCCGGCAGGCTTGGCCCTGGGGGGCCCCTTCAATCCTTCTGACACTTAAAGATAGACCTCAAGCTTTTAAGAAAATATCAAAGTACTAATAAAAGCTTGTTTTTACTAACTGTTTTTTTTTCACTTTTTATTTATATTTAATTTCATACCCATTTATGTAAGTGCATAAAAAATAACTAGTCCGACATCATGGGCGATTCGCCATTTTGAATTTATTAGGACATCTCTTGGCGGAAGCCTGGTGTGTTGCCATAATAAACATTTTATTTACTTTACTTGAGTTTTTATTATTGAGTTTTATGATCCATACTGGTATGAAAAAAATCAGCTCAATCGATTTAGGATGACTGTTTTAAAATCCAGTTTTAAAATTTGACCTGAACAAACATACATAGTTAAACTGCAAGTTAATTAAAAAACTAAATCAGTTCAGCTGTTTGTTAGTTTCAATGCAAAAAACAAAGAAAAAAACTCGAATCGGACTCGCACATGAAGGGTTTTGTACCACCGTACAATATACAAAGTTGATATGACAGCGGGGCATTCAATTACACTACGTATACTATACGTGTTTAGTATTAACTCGGTCCGGTATAAAAAGCACCAAAAATGAGGTTTTATTTTTTCAAACAAACTAAATAGCTTACAAATCAGAGTAAAACGCAACCACCCTTTGTAAATAAAAACTTACCTTGTAACGCAGCGGTACCGACACGCGCGCGCCGGAGCGCTGTTAGGAAAGATACATCGTGTTCAAACGGGGCAAAAACTTAAAAAAAACATTTGCGACTAAACTACTGCTCCTATTTAATTGATTTTTGGTACAGAGCTTGAAAATGGTCCCTAGTATAAGCTGTTTAAAGGAAAGCCCCTCTGTCGTATCAACACTGTATAACACTACATTAAAAAAAATGTTCCTTGTATTTTTATTAATTATTGTTACAGCGGCAATAGAAATACACTAGGTATATGTGAAACTTTCAACTGTCTACCTGATCATGAGTTCACTAGCCCTGGCAGACTGACGGACCGACGGACAGCGGATACAAAGAAATAGGATTCCTTTTAGCACCCTTGGGGTACGGAACCCTAAGAACCTTTCTTATTTTTAACGGTGTATCATAATCAAATACCAACAATTACGTATAGGCACACAAATCTGTGCCAATTCTTCCCAACTTCCTTAATACGAAACAACAATCAAACATTCCACGCTATACCATCCGTTATACCCAGTTCCCTCTAAGGCTAGCTCTGAATTGATAAATACCTCCCCTGGGCGTCATCGTGGACTCCTTAATAAGTATATTTAGATGTTTTACTGCGTAGTTTCACATGCTAGAATATTTTGTCCTAAGTTAGTCCTCTTGAGTATTGGTTCGTCACCTCCGTTTAGTTTTGGAATATTGTTGAACTACAGGGTTTTCCAATAAGAGGTGCTATTTTGATATTCAAAGAAAAATGGCATTTTTTAATTTAAATGATCGGATGTTTATCTTATATATAAAATTTCCATGTCACAATGTTAGTTACCGTACTCCTCCGAAACCGCTTGACCGATTTTTATGAAATTTTATATATTATGCATATTCAGTAGGTCTGAGAATCGGCTACTATGTATTTTTCATACCCCTAGGTAAGTAGGGTAGGTAGGAAAGGTAGGTAGGTATCATAGTTAAGGCAGGACGACGTCTGCTGGGTCAGCTAGTTTCATTATAAAGAGGAAGGTATGCCATTAATAGTGGAAAATAACATCAGGAAAATGACCACTACGACCACGCTTACTATATCCTTTTCATGACAAAAACCCAGTATTTGTGAATTACATCCTAGACGAGAAAGTTTATCATAAATGGTTTTTGTTTAAGAATTCTTAATCATGGCAGTGCGTGCACTGAAAACAAATTAGTTTGAAAGTTAAAAATTATTTTGTGTTAAAACATGTTTTTAGTCATGTTGCACGATGTAGCGCCTAGATGCTAATCATTCATTTTTTCAGTCAGTTTAGTTACCTCCGGAAAGTGGTGTTTCAAGGACTGTCATAAAGAATTTAGACTTTCTAAAAAAAATCTCAGGCTAATTTGAGTAAATTCATTTTTTTTTAATAGACGAGTTCTGCTTTTATAAATAAAGTATATTTATGAGAGTATTAACCTAATCTATTAATTAACTAAAATATAGCGTCGGAAAATTCAAGAGCTTGGTGACATTGCCACGATGTATGGCATTGCTTAACCTCTCGCCAAAATAATTTTGTTTTTCTAAGATATCACTACTTAAAGATTTTCCCGAAGCAGAAAATAATCTCTGGGCGTTGTTAATGGAACAATATAAAACACTCCGCCATTACCTCCAGATTGCCTCTTTCCTACGTGACTTGCTCTGGCTGTTGGATTAAATTAAACATTACGGTTTCATTGGATAATATTTTTGAATGTATCCTGTTTTCTTTTTGAGTTTTATAATTTGTAGTTTCAAATGTGTCTTTGGTGAAACAAATAACCGAGGTCTTTGATAACCTCTTAATACAAATATGTACTACAAATGCGAAAAATTTGACGGAAAGTTGTTTTTAAAATTTATACAAATGCGAAAAATTTGATGGAAAGTTATTTGTTACTCAATCACACCAAACCGGCTGAACGGATCTGGATGAAATTTGCCACAAAAATAGACTATCTCTCCAGTTTTTCGGATAACAAATTCACAGAAATATTTACTGAGACATATTAAATGAAGGAGCGGCACAGATGGGAGGGCGCCCAATGCACCTGTCTGGCTAAGTTTCGGATAAGAAAGCTCTGCTCTTACTTCCCGGCTATAATGAGAAGGCCATCAATCTAAAGCCACATTTACCTCTATTAGTTCAAACTACTTTGGCCAGCTTCTCAGCATATTTCAGCATACTCTCGATGCGTGTAACTCTAAAAAAACGCGGCAAATAATCATGTTATGCAGCACGAAATAGTCGCCATATCATAGCAGTGATCATAATCAAAAATCCAAATCAGATCGGTTTGATCTTTCCAAAATCACCATTCTTCTTCTTTCCTTTCGTGTGGTTAGTGACTAACCTGATGTCAGAGTTTTTATGCTGCCCATGGGCCTCTGACCTAGCTTCACATACTGTTGAAGATCTCTCAGACATGCTGGTTTCCTCACGATGTTTTCCGTCACCTATTTTCAAGCACGTGATAATTAAACAAGTATGATAACAGTGAGAGGCTAGTGGTGTGAGTCACATCGGTCACACCGTGTGACCGGTGGACTGCCAAGTCACAGGTCTCGAGTTTGAACCCAAGACCCCTGATTTTACGGATTCATGTGCGTAAAATCAGGATTGAATTGGTTTTGAATATTGTAATCAGTTTACTTAAATAGTCACTAACAGTCAACGCAAATGACTTGTTGTTATACTGACAGTAACATGTGGAAGCTTGTCATTAGCAAATGTCCTCTGTTATGCATGTTTTTTATATTTTTTATTAGTCTGTAAGCTTTCTTTAAAAAATAAATAAATAAAAAAGCAGTTTACTTAAGTTTATTGTACGAAACTGTCCCATGTATTTTTTTTCACCACTAAGTCGTTCCGTGAAAAATATCTTTAAAAAAAACTTCTATTACTTGAACACATTCTTGTTATTATTGAAAAAAACACTTACCAAGGAGTAGAATAACTATTCACAAATAATTTGGTGTAAAAAAATGATAAGAAAAGGATTGTTTGTAGTTATTTTTCAATATATTATGAAATTTCATATTTAAACTGTAAATTCTGTGTTTTGGTAAATATTGACCCAGTGTATCCTATCCTGCGCTATGTTGTACTATTTATGGGACACTCATATAATTTTAAACTCGAAGGACCATTTTTGGTCACTGAAAAATTCTGTCCCTGGTTAATTAAAACCGTGCAAAATTCTGCACATCACTTTAACTGCTAAAATTTTGCTCTAAAATTTTTAATTGGTCCGTTGTAGCCGGCATGTCGTTTAAAACTGAACGAAATACAACTTTAATATTAAAATGGAATGAAAGCTGAGTATTTAGACTCCGTCTCATATTACATAGCTTTGGTGTTATTTTCGCATTGCTTTTAAATAGTAGGGTTGTCCTGTTTTAAATAGTAGGTAATTGTTTCTTCAAGTTAAATGCTTACCTAGTCATAACATGGAACTCTTGCGCAAAATGTCATGCTTTAAAACCTAGCGGTTTATGCTATTAGTATTCTAAATTATTTAATGAGTAGAAGTGTCTAAGTATTTCCGTTGATACAGTTTTCAACTCTTAGTACTTAATCACTTAGTTTTAATTAGCAAACAAGTTCCTGATTTTATTTATTAAAACTTTATATGATCCGTTAATAAATCATTTCCAATGTAATTAAACGCTCTGCTATTATGTTGAGAGCGGTATTAGGACCGAAATGATTCCTGTTTTGTCCTTATGAATGTTTTTAACATGAAATACGTGACATCATGTCATACGTTGAAAAGAGGAATAATGCTAATTAAAACTACCCTGATAATTAGCAATTCAAGCGAAACGCCATTCATTTATTTATTTACGACTAGTTGCTGCCAGCGGCTTCGCCCGCGCGGATGTCGGAAATTATCCTAAGAGAACGCACTACCAGGGTAAAAAGTATCATAATTGTTTCCTCCATTGAAAAGGGAGGCTCCTCTAACCAGACAGGTGTTGCGTCTGGCGGGCTACTGTCCGACAACTCTTAGTCGGCGCTGAGTATATTATACTCAGCCCCGACTAACATATGTTAGATCGCGTAGTAAACTCTGCTTGCGCGATGTAGGATTTGTGTGACATATAGTGTCGTCACATGTCAGTTTTTGAAACTTCGCTCGCTATCAATGTAGCTCCTATGTGGCTGGATAGATGTCGCCACAAGGTCATAAACTACCTCTGTGCCAAGTTTCATACAGATCCGTTCTGCCGTTGGAGCGTGAAGAGACGAACATACAAACACACACACACACACACTCACTCACAAACTTTCGCCTTTATAATATTAGTGTGACGACAATAACAGCAATCACCATTTTATAAATAACTATAGTCCGTGTTGTTACCTCGCCTGATCGAGCAATTGTTTAAAATAGACTGCAATTTATATGTTGGGAGTGGAACGTGCAGAAATTCAGTAACAGTAACTTATCTATGTTAGCATTTGTCCCGAAACCACAACAGATGGCCCGATGCATCACTATAGACGAGCATGGTCTTGTAACGTGAGTTTATTGAAAACCAAGAATCCCCTAAGGCACGTATTACAGAACCTCACTCTAGACCGAGACTCTTGTGGCTCAGTACTAACAGCCACACAGGTCGATCAATCAGGTTAAGCCACGCTTACCGGGGTTGGCCGTGGATGGGTGACCATCTTTACATACCGAGACTCCTCCATACCTCGGAATGCACGTTAAGCCGTTGGTCCCGGTTGTCATTTGTGCATCTTTGATAGTCGTAACGGGTCGTCAGAAGCACGAAAATCTGACAGCCAGTCTTACCAAGGGGTATCGTATTGCCTAGTTACTGGGTTGTGGAGGTCAGATAGGCAGTCGCTCCATGTAAAATACTAGTATTCAGCTGCATCCGGTTAGAATAGAAGCCGACCCCAACATAGATGGGAAAAGGCTAGGCAGATGATGACTCTATCCCCAAGAATTACTTAAAAATAGTTTTAACCAATCAAATGGCTTTAATCGAGACTCAAGCAATGCTTGAGTATTGAGTGGGGTTCTGTAATATGGGCATTAGTGTCTATGATACGTTATGATTGTATTGAAATTACTGAACTTTGCTTTTAACTTGCATATCTTCGTTTTTACTGTTTTCATACATAATGTTTTCTTAGTGCCAATTTCACCAATGGACACCGACGCGTCAAAGTGCAGCTGTCGATGCGTCGACGCCAACGCGTCAAACTGCAGGTGTCCACGCGTCCAACTACAGCCATCGACGCGTCCGCAGCTGCCGTTGAAAAACGTGTATGTAAGCACTTAGGACCATTACCCGCTAAAGTCTGAAAGCTAACCGTAATTAGTAGTTCACAAAATGTGCTTCCTTTTTTTTTGAGGGTGGGAAATCTTCAAATGACTCGTCCCGGTCTGGGTCGAGCGGAAGGGAGTGTCAGACTTTTACTGACTAAAATCTATCCATTTTCCCTCCTTAGCCCTTTATGTTCCGGGGTAGCGGTAACCCTTTCGGACAGTCCCGCTTACCGATTGTGCTCCATAACAATACATTGAAAGAAAAACGTTTCTTTTCACATCAACAATTTATTACTTCACCTGGCAGACGTTAAAAATCAGATTTCTAAATCTAATTATGTGCGGTCACGTTCAACAAAAACACCACTCTGTATTTATTTACTTTGCCTGAGATTTTATTGTGTTCCTAACAAAAATATTATTTGTCACCATTAAATAAAAGAGGAAAAGAAAGAGCTAAAAGATTGCTGACCATAGCGATCAGCAATCTTTTATCTTGCTTCGAACCGAAAGATTTTTCTGCCACCTCGTACCTGCCGTCGTCTTTTTTACTTTTTATTATTGAATGAGGTTGCTCTCGACCTCGATCTCAAATAATAATAAGCATGAGTTCTATAATGGAACAATCATTCCCAGACGATATATTATTTGAATATTTATGCATTATGCGGTTTATATTCCACCAAGGAATATAAACCGCAATGAAAAGCTGAGAAGTCAGTGTCAATATTCTATAACAATGATGACACTGACAGTTTTTAAACACTCTTACACGTCATTACTATCTATAAACAAAATAAGGTCGCTGTTTCCTATCGGACTCTTTTGAGAATGGGCCAGACATATTAGCTGTACAAATAATGGCTGTGGGTTAGTATTATTCCTTTTAGTTACTGGGTTGTGGTGGTCAGATAGGCAGTCACTCCATGTAAAATTCCGGTTATTCAGCTGCATCCGGTTAGACTGGAAGCCGACTCCAACATACTTGGGAAAAGTCTAGGCAGATGATGATGAGTATTATTCCTTTTTGAATATCATGGTAAACGTAAGATAGGACGCCTTCAAGCCAGGTAGAGCGAGCTGGTAGCAGTTGGATGAGAGTTGCCGAGAATTGAGTCGACAGACGTAACGAGCAATTGGAGAAGCCTTTGTTCAGCCACTTGAACTACTGTAGACTGGTGATGATGATGATGACTCTGAAAAGAAACACAAAAATCTACGCAAAAGTCAATGTATTTTTTCAGTCCAGACATTTTTGATGGGATAATTATTATATAGCCTGAGTTTTTTTACTAAGGTATGGAAGTACCAGCCCTATATTTAAAAGGAAACTGTCGTTTATACAAAGTGAAACGTTTTTGGCACAAGTAAACAGCCCTGTTTCGGAACAGGAAGGTTCTGTCGACAATTATTAACGGCTCTGTTTGCCAAGCGATTGCATAACGATTACCTACTTGGTTGAAGCATTTAATTGAATAAATTATTCATTATTGTGTATAGGTAAATAAAATGGGTGTTCTTTGTTTTATTGTCGTGTTTTTGTTCGAATTATATTCATTAAGTACAGAGGCCAGCACATCAAGTTACCACAATCTGTCAAATTTCTTTGATAGTATTTCAACTTTATTGCAAAGACATAAGGTTCATTTTTTATTGAGAAAATTTGACAGTTAGGGATAGCTTGATGTGCTGGCGTCTATACATAATTGTTGCAGTTATAATTATTTGGTATCAATGACGTCATGATAAGGGATGATGACAGGTTAAAAAAAAGAAATTATATATATATATATATATATAATATTCAGTTCGTCAGTCAGATACCAGTCTCATAAAATATGAGACACGTATTTTTGCTTAATCATATTAATAAAAATGACTTGGATAAAACGCATAAAAATTGAGA
The DNA here is from genome assembly GCA_951799385.1 of Hyppa rectilinea. Lineage (NCBI taxonomy): Eukaryota > Metazoa > Arthropoda > Insecta > Lepidoptera > Noctuidae > Hyppa > Hyppa rectilinea. The sequence goes on along the minus strand of OX637322.1, from coordinate 8,778,823 downwards.
GTGGGGGCGCGCTACACAACTCAGTATAAAATCTACAAAGTGTGACGTCATGCCAGATTTTAACGCAATGCGTCGACGTAATCTTTTGATATATGTATAATATTTGTTTAATAATCCAGCTGACTGACTAAAAAATAAATAATAGTCATCTTCCCTATTCTTAAGACGATCACGAGAGACTAACTTCCGTAGTTTAAAAATGCATTTGGCCGCATTTTTATGCTAATTTTCTTGACAAGTGACAACTTTCACTTTGTTTGAACGTATGTCAGTCAGACATAATAAAAAAAAAATGGTGTCTGTCTAAGAACTGACAAAGTTTACATGAACTTATGACAGGGTTTCTACACCAACTTTTATACTGTTAAAGTAAAATCTGTCAAGAGACGGCTTAAAGAACATCCGAGGAGTAAGTTCGAGTCCAACAATCCAGTTTTTAAAACTTTTTGAAAAGAGCTCGGAAGCAACGAAAACTTAATAGGAATGTCCAGTTCAATCCGAATTTATAACGTTCTTGTGATTAAATTTTTATACGTTTCGTAGAATATTTGAGATGAAAAATAAGTATAGATACTTATAGAAAAATGTCTAAAATGTTTTATGAAATAGTTTGTAGTAATTTAATCGTCCATAGTTTTTAAGGTATGCTTTTGAATCAAGGCCTAGACATAATTAAAAATCTTTTCGTCCTTCGATCAGTGCCAGTAAGGCTGAAAACACTAAAGTAATTTTACTAACAAGACGGATGAAAATAATTACCTTATAAATCATGTCAGTGAGCCAGCCACGCGAACTGATTAACTGCATTTTTTTTTACTAGTTTGATTCGACTGCCAAATTTAATTATTTAAAACATGATTCCATTTAATCAATTTCGTGAGGCCCACTGACAATCAATCAATCAATAGTTTTTTTGTTTCTGATCATTCAAATAATCAGAATCCTATATTTGAAAACAGACTTAGGTCGTAATGTAAAATGTTTTAAACTTTACTACTGCTTACTACGAAAATTAATCCATTCCATATTTAAAATTCTAGCTTAGTATGGAAATAAGGCAAAAATGGTAGCAAGCGTTTTTCCCTCTAAGCGTTTCGTATATTACCGCTCATACGTACGGGGTTCGCCGAACAGAAAGTTTGAACCTTAGCTACATAGTTACTTTGTCGTATACATTATATTGTAGGCTGAACACAGACCGGGCTACACAAAAATCATAAGATTATATTACGAGTACGGATATCGAAGGACCAAAATCGGGTGTTCTTATTGTGTTTAAAAAGTTCCGTTTTTAATTGACTATTTGAATCGGTCAAAAATAAAATATGAAATTGCATGGAAAAAAGCCCGCTCGTCATAAAAACTTCTATCACCGTACAGAAATTAAATATAATGCGAAGATGTATTTGTTAAATTGCGTTTAATGCTAATGAGTATTCCATTTGATTCAAAAAATCTGTGACGTCACATTGTTATACTTCATACAAATCACGTACAAATAGCGCGTTTCGACAGTTCATAAAAAGTAACGTTATTTACTACCCTTTCAAATACCCAATTTTGGAATTCATTCGAATTTAGTATGAGTATCGAGAGGAAACCGGCATGTCCTACAACCATAAATTCGAAGACATTGTGACATCTACCAACCCGCATGCGCCCGCGTTGTCAATTTCAGTCCACTCTCTCTCACATAGAGGGAGCCTGTGTCCCAGTAGTGGGAACGTTATAGGCTGATTATGCTTATACTTATGGAGTAGCATAAGAAAATAAAATAAATGCTTTCACATTATTATACTGCCTATAGTGTTAAGGTATTTAGATTAATACATGTGTAATAGAATCGATATGAGTATTCGTTCCACCTGCATAAGGTCTTCCTGCTGGACGCGAGTTGCCTTGGCTAACCTGGAACTCTTTTAACAGACTCCGGACCCAGGTTATCTTAAGCAAGGAAAACCTGCTCAGATGGGGATTCATAGACAACTTCACCTGGGAGTGTAACTTTGTTGCTGATCCACAAACGTGCGATGGTACACGGTCGTTTGCACGTTACAGGAACTGATGCATGCTAGCGATGGCGCCATACAGCTTGCCGAATTCTGGGCCGTGTCAATTTGATTGCCAATGACACACTAAGAAGAAGAAGAATATGAGTCAATCACCATCTATGTATGTAAGTACAGGGTGTACCCGAAAGGGTATATACATACAAAAGCATATGCTACAGACCAACAAACTGGACAACTTTTACTATGGGACCAACCCCGAAATCGCAAAACGCAATACACACTTTACATTTTTGGTCATGTGACTCGTCGAAATGTAGGGAACAGCTGTGTTTTTTTTCACGATTTCGGAGTTGATCCCATAGTAAAAGTTGTTCAGTTTGGTGGTCTATAGCATATCCTTTTGTATGTATTTACCCTTTCGGTTACACCCAGTATATTTGCAACAAAGGATACGTAATCTTTAAGTGAAAACCGACAACTTTAAAGATTTCAATTCTTCAACAAAACTCAGTTTAAATAAAATATTGACCCGAAAAGTCTGTTCATTCAGCGAACGCCTTACACTAAGTGCCTATATCGCAGTACATTCCATACATAATGCCTTTGCATACCTATTTTCCACCACTTTGGCTTGTGAATTATTCCATTGCGCTGGTCTAGGCAAACCTAATCGCTTTTATTACGTCCTGTTTACTATTGCAAGAACTTCACTTGTTATTTTTAAGTATTACGGTGAGGTATGTGATGTTGGGATATTTATTAAAGTGCTCGCGGAATAAGAGTGCTTGGTGCAAAGAAAATAATGTTTTACGACGATCGCGTTGCTTACTTTTGTATAAAAGTATGTTAACATTGTCTGACTGGTTTGTGGAGTTCAGATACGTAAAATACTGGTTTTCAGATGCATCCGGTTGGAGTGGAAGCCGACTAGTTTTTTTGATATCCTATAACTCTAGGGTTATAAATATGTAAAAGTAATACAAAAAGTTCTAGAATAGTTTTAGTTGTCGAACATGCAATTTAAAGATCACTATAAGTTGTTTGTTTGATATGGTATCATTCATACCCTACAGTTATGGATATAAAAAAACACCTTGTATAGATAAAATACTTTATATTATACAGTGTGTTAGGTTAAACGAGGGACATACTTTTAGGTTGAACACTCATGGAAATCAACAACTTTGTCGATGGGACCAACTCTGAAATGTAAAAAAAAATATCAGCTGTTACATACACTATGACGAATTATGCGAACATAAATGTACTGAACAGCTGATTTTTTTTGGTGATTTGAGGTATAGTTCCTTAATCAAAGTTGTTCATTTTCATGAGTATAGTACCCCTTGAAAGTATACCCCTCGTTCAACCTAACACACTGTATACACCATAAAAATATGGGTGTGTACTGTAGTTTTCTGTGTAGGCAAGTACATCGTTGTTAACTAACATTCTTGTCTCTGTACTATTCGTCATTATCATTGTTTTTGACAGGTTCATTTCTAAATCGGCTTGTTTGATGATTTCGTTCAATCAATGTTTGATGAGTTGTGATTCTGTCTGTTTCTGACAACAGAACCGAATTATCGGCAAACCGGAGATGACCAAAATATTTATCAACGATATTTAGTCCATAATTATTCCAGCCCTGTTTCCTTATTATGACTCTAGGATGGTAATTGTTGCTGAGACAAACTACATTTTTTTTTAATTATTTGTAAGTGAAGTTCATGGCTTCGGGTCGATTTATCTGGTTAAGCTACGCTTGCCGGATTTGATCCGTAGATGAGTGAGATCATCTTTATATACCGAGACTCCTACGTGCCTCGGAAAGCATGTTAAGCTTTTGGTTCTGACTGACATTCGTGGATCTTTGACAGTCATTAAGGGTCGTGTGAAGCCTAGAAGTCTGTCAAGCCGTCTTACCAAGTGGTATCGTATTATCCAGTTTCTGAGTTCATTGATTGTGAAGGTCAGGTAGGCAGTCGCTCTTTGTAAAATACTGGTTTTCAGTTGCATCCAACGCCAACATAGTTGGAAAAAAGCTAGACAGATTGGTTTTCTTATTCGTTTATGTAGTTATATTACTTAGCCTTTTAAACGCCAGAGCATAACCTTACGCGCGTGTCCTCCACACCAAGCTACAAATTTATGTCTTCTTGCTATCATGAATTTCCCAATATCCATTGTGTCTTTTAATTTGTTTCATATCATCAAATAAGTACAAGAACTTCAATTTTTAAAATACCTATATAAACACACACAAAAGTAATGATTTAATTGTTTATTTCGTGTTATAGTCACAATATTTGTGTAGTTGGCGTACAGAGCATGCGCTTGCTTGTCACTTTTATGTGACAATGGCGTTCAAAGGCTTAAAGTAATGTTAGATATCATCGGATGCGTTGCTTTTGTACTTTTAATCGGTACGTTTTACTTGGCAGTAATTGCTTTGAGACGCCTAAGCTCGTCCAGTAGAAACTAATTTATAATAAAGCGTCCCGAGAGCCATTTGCTACGTATGCGCTGTAACGAGAGCCCTCTAATTAAGGCTTCATTGCAGTCTTTTGAAATCTTTCCCAGATTAATCTCCTTCGACTAAAATATAAAGTCTATTCTATTCTACCCTGGTCACCAAGTAAACTAGGTACTCAAGTTACAATGGATCATATAGTTCACTCGAAGAAGTCAAAGAACAACCGTTCTCTATTTATAACATCACATCTTGTTTCCCGAAGGGATGGGCAGAGGTGTACTTATAGTTCTACATTTTGCCAGGGGGCCTAGACAAAGTCAAATTTTCAATAACGATAACGTAATTAAATAAATCCGAAATGTATGCAATTAGCTTTCGACATGTCACGTGATCAATCGTTTTCGATCGCTAAGTGCTTGAAAAGTCTGACAGCCTGTCTTTCCAAGGGGTATTATCCAGTTACTGACTGGGTTATGAAGGTCAGATAGGCAGTCGCTCCATGTAAAATACTGATAATCAGCTGCATGCGGTTAGACTGGAAGCCGACCCCAAAATAGTTGGGATTTTGGGCAAAGGCAAGGCAGATTGATTGAATAGGGTCAGTCCTGCTGCAACAATGCTGATTGGCTAATATTTTTAACGCATTACTTAACATCACGCCTTGTTTCTCCAAAGGGCTAGGCCCAGATGTACCCATAGTAAGTACATACTCATTTTGCCAGTTATGTATTTTTAAGTCCCATGTAATAGGTAGCGACCTTATTACCATCAACCGGGCACAAATCTCGGGCTCCGGGCTGCTGCTGAGATATTCACACAGTCTGCCTAACCTGGGAATCGGACCCCGGACCTCATGGTCAGAGGTAGCGCTTGCGACCACTATACCTAGAGGTAGTCAAATAATATTTTTACATACATTTGTCATTTATATGGTAAATCTATTTTACAACAGTGGGCCAAACCCTGTTTGAGCGGGATATCCCCATCAGCGACTACCAGCTTCTGAAGAAGCACTATCTGCTGGTATCTATACCTAGCCTACCTAAGTATATAAACTTATATAAAAAGTTAAATGATTTTACAATTTTACGTAAAGAAACACAAATGATAAAGTACAGAGGCCAGCACATTAAGCTACCAAAATCTGTCACATGTCTTTGATACATTTTCAACTTTATTACAAAAGCATAAAGTTCATGTTCAATTGGGAATATTTGACAGTTTGGGATAGCTTGATGTGCTGGCGTACCTATAGCTTTTACTTTTTCGACGGCGATCTGTCTCAGTTAATCAAAATATGATCTAGGGCTCGTTTTGACATCGCTAATAGTCTCAGTTTCCCACCTGTGACTGGTTTCAGCGTCAGAAATTGAGTAGGGTCTGAAGGTTAGGCGTGTCTTCAATGTAAAAACTGGAATTAGAATATTTTAGAAAAGTAAAGTCAGAGTAATTAATTGTTTAGCAAATCAAGTTCCATTTGATGCCCTTTTATTTATTTATTTTTCTCCTCCCGTTTTATAAATTGTACATAGGTATTATTAATAATTTAAGTCTTTTAAGTTTTGTAAATATTATGCATATAAATAAAGTATTGACAAAGAGGTAGATGTACCAATTTAGATTATCCGTTTAATCGAAATCACTGCTGTCATTCTTTGACTATTGTACGAAATGTCTAAAACATGTTCTAAAACAGCAAATTGACCTGGGTGTCAATTTGCTTAATAATAATTCGACCTGAATGTATGAAAAACTTTTTACGTTTTTCTTATTTTCTTCTCTAATGCCAAAATAATAAGTTTATTTTGGAGCTTATTGCAAGAAAAATCGTATAACACGTCCAATGCTTTACGTGGGATTTTCTTTAAAAAACAAACTGATTTTGTAGTTGCAAGGCTAACGGCTTCGCTGGAAACACGCTCTCAAAGCGCTCATAGTTTTTTGAGTGTTTGTTATTATAAATAACATTCTAACATATATCCCTTCAACTCTTCAATTCCCAGTGTCACTTGTAGGTAGGTAGTTTAATTTTTTTTTTCTACCACATGACAATTTATTTTTGAATTCTATCATTATTGTAGCAAAGCTTAATAATAAAACTAGTCATAATTTTTTTCTGGCCGCACTAACCATATGACATTTGTCAAATTCATTCAGTTGTTTCGCGTACTTGAAGTAGTCTGAGTTTGTGAGATTTCTTGGAATAAAAAGTGAAATAAAAATGTTGAGACCGTAAGTATTGTCTTTTTTTATTACACATAGTAAATGAATGTATAGGCTATAATACTAATGTATTTTATGATAAAAATAACTTATAGCATCTTCGCTACAGTGTTGAGAATATGCCGTGGCACCTGCAGGTGACACTGGGCATGATAATAGCTTTATTGTTCTAAATTCATTCTAAGTAATTACAAGTCTGTTGTTTATTTTTGGTTTTATCGCTGTGTTGATGTTGTTTTAGAGGTGGTTTACGTATTACAGGTTGACGTTAGATGAGATTGCCGAAGAGTTGCACGCTGGGGAAGACCCAGGCGATGTTATTTTATTTCCTCCTGATGATGGTGTGGTGACTGACGATGACAGTAGAGACGAAAATGATACTAGTATTCTTCATCCTTCTAGTCGCATACTTCGATCTCAAGTAGAATCACAATATAACCCTTCTGTCTCTAGAGAAAATTGTGTAGGTAAATGGCCAGGAAGAAGAAGAAATCTAAGTATCTGTACCGAAGAAAAAAAGACTGTGGTATAATGTGGTGGAATGTGGAAACCTCCGAATTCCGGTAATTCCGAATTTCAGTACAAGTGAGAGTGCCTACAGAAGTGACGAGTGCTGGCAGTGCGGACGAAAACTCGGAAGTCGATTGCTCACAGCGTAGATGCGGATATTCTCACCAACGCACTAGAAAAATGTGCGCCAAGTGCAATATCGGTTTGCACCTGAAGTGTTGGCACAAGTTCCACAATAAAAAAGTTTTGTATCTTTCTACTTTTTTGCATAAATAAATATTATTATAGTTATCTACGTTTTATTTCTACCGAAAAAATAAGAAAAACCACGTTAGTCCTTCAGAGTCCTAACTTAACACAATGCCCAGTGTCACCTATAGGTGACACCTTCATAAAAAAAAATGAGGGTAGTTTTTTTTTTTAATGTATTTTTTTTTGCTTCGTCAAATGTATCTAAACTATTTTAGTAAAAGAAAAATGCAAAATCAATATTTACATAAACATGGGAATTGAAGAGTTAACCTTTTGAACGCCATTGTCACATACTTATAAGTGACAAGCAGGCGCATGCCCTGTACGCCAACAATGTGACAATGCGAGTACATTATAACACGAAGTAAACAATTAAATCATTAAGTACTTTTTTTGTGTGTTTATATAGATATCTTAAGCTCTTGAACGTATTTAATGATACGAAACAAATTAGAAGACACCATGGATATTGAGAAATTCGTGATAACAAGAAGAAATTAATTTGTAGCTTGGTGTGGAGGGCACGCGCCTACGTTATGCTCTGGCGTTCGAAATGTTAAGACATATTATTCTAATATAAGTAGGTATGTATTTCATCATAAATACAAACTCGATCATTTTGACTTGTCAAAAGTTATCCTAACAGATACGTAGATTCTTAAGGAGATAAAACGGTCCCGAAACTCCATTCACATACATAATTTTTAAATCAAGTTAAAGCACCTATTTAAACAAAATTGTGTGATGGTTATAATTAATGCCAGTCTTACCCAGTAACTGGGCTGTGAAGGTCAGATAGGCAGACACTACATGTAAAATACTGGTATTCAGCAGCATTCGGTGAGATTGGAAGCTGTCGCCAACATAGTTGAGAAAAGGCTAGGTAGATTAATTGATCTTCAACTAACTCTCCACTTAATTTAAAGTTAAGTCGTTTTAAACCTGTTAAGTAATTGTACTCATCATATACCTAGAGCAACTTTTACAATGGGACCAAACCAGAAATCGCGAAAAAAATCAGCTCTATGTTCGCCTAACTCGTCAAAATGTACTGAACAACTGTTTTTTTTTTTAATTTAGCATGTATAAGCAAATGTTAATAACAACAAAACTGTATAGAACATTGTCTATCACCGTTCTCCTTTGTTTATCTTTCAAAGGACCGGACGTAATTAATATATCTTTAAAATCAATGAATGCTCATCCGACCGCTGTTATTGCTTACACGGGCCGCGACTCGTGACGTCATTCCCATAATTATTGATTAACCTTTCAAAATACTACGCTTTAGCTCTGGTATTAATGTAGATAACGCTATTTAAAATATAGAGGGGTATACAAGGGAGTACTGAGTAGCCATAATTATTAACTGGTTGTCAGATTTTCGGGCTTTTGACGACCCGTAATAAGTCGTTTTTATTCACGAATGACAGCCGTGATCAACGGCTTTGCGTACTTTCTGAGGCACGGAGGAGTCTCTGTATGCAAAGATAGCTGTCCACGGACCAAACCATGCAAGCGTAGCTTAACCTGATAGATCGACCCATTTGACGAAAAAATTAAATGAAAAAAAAATAAAACAAAACAAATATTTAGTTGATTTGACTTGAGTTGACCCTTTGTTTTTGAGGTTTGCAAATTATCAACTGTTCGTGAAATGTGGATGATGAATGAATGGGTGGAGCGGAAGGGAGTGTCAAACTCTTACTGACTAAAACCCATCCATGTTCTTTCCTTTATGTTCCGGGGTAGCGGTAACCCTTTCGGACAATCCCACTGAATTGCAAGGACAAAGCTGAGTCTATAATGTTATTGTACCAGGGTTTAATACATAATTATAAAAATATTCAATTCCGAAACACAAAAACATAAAGATAAGAATTCTAGTTTTGAAGCAGGTCTCATAATATTCACAAAACGTTTTCATATTCTTAGCTATGAAACCAAACTTTAATCTACAAATTCCTTTTCATTCCACGCTCAAATATTTTTCAGTATAAAATTGTTGGATGCACCAGCATGACTCGGTTACTGGGACACGTACAGTTACGTGCAAAAATATGTAGGTATGCACTTATCAAAATGCGACGGCTCTTTTTTAACCGACTTCAAAAAGGAGGAGGTTCTCAATTCGGATGTTTGTATTTTTTTTTTTATGTTTGTTCGCGCATAACGCCGTTGCTTGCCAACCGATTTGAAAAATTCTTTTTTTGTTGGAAAGGGTATACTTCCCAAATGTTCCCATAATTTTTTTATCGAAATTGGATAAGCGGTTTTTGAAAAATCAACAAAAATCTAAACAATTTCCTACTTAATATATGTGGACGATGTTCTAATAATAAGTTCCTGTCACTGTAATTTACATACCAGGTAGTGGTATTAACATTTTGGGGGGGGGGGGGTTGTGTAGGTACCACAATTAAAAAGTGAAAAAAAAACTTTTTTACAAAATAAAACCGACTTCCAAAACAAACACTACAAAGTGAAAAATAATTTTGATTTCGGAAGTCGGTGGCAAAAAATGAAAATACAAAACCGAAGACACCGACTTCCGAAATCAAAATTATTTTTCACTTTGTAGTGTTTGTTTTGGAAGTCGGTTTTATTTTTTGTAAAAAAGTTTTTTTTGTAATGCTATATTTTTTTGAATTTACAATTACACAAATCGCGGAGCTGGTGGCTAAGTTATAACAGCCGCACAGGTCGTTATTACTAGTTACAAACAGGTCGTTAGTACAGTTATTACTTAGCCACGAGCTCCTACCGATCAATTATATACATCAAATTCTTGTGGAAATTTACTGAGTATCTAGGTATAAGTATAATTTTGTACGTGACTGTACAAAATATTTGAAGTGATAGGTTAAAACTTATAGATGAGAAACGTTTAGACGAGTAATATCTTTTGAAGAATGTTGGATCTTTTAGAGGTATTACTGGAAATGTTTTATTGGTAGCATTGAATTTAAGATGATGTTTGATTAAGACCTCCAAGACGATGTATATGAGTTTTTTCGACTACAAAGAACTGTTTACTGACGTTCGAAATTAACTTTTCTTCGAAAGTACTAAATAAAATATGTGTAAATTTACTTGATATTAAATCATGAAGTTTATTGCCTGACTAGGTACATTTTTAACCCCTATTCTTTATTCCGTTTTTGAAAGTCAAACCACAAAACATTTTATTTGAAATATACCAATTATAGGCACTTTTCAATAGGGGATCCGCCTGGGTGAAAAAGAATTTATATTTGTCCGTCAATCAAATAATAAAAAAAATTTAAACACTTATTTTTTGTTGCATCGTATTAATTTAAAATGATAGATAAAACGCGTTAAGCGCGAGGTGGGTGGGTGGTGGGTGACTCACAAACTTTTGACGTCATGCCACATTTTAACTCAATGTATCGAAGCAATCTTTGGATTAAGTAAAAAAAGAAAAAATACGTGTCCAATAATGTTTTAATAAACTAAATAACTGACTAAAAAAAATTTTAGTCACCACCCCTATTGTTAGGGTGGGTCAAGAAATAAAGCTAGTTGACCGTAGTGGTTGTTGATCTATATTTCTGAATCGTTTATCTCATAATTATGTAATGATATCAGACTTGGTCCCAATAGAAGATCTTTTATGCTACTGTCTTTTAAAAAGAAGTTTAGTCTATATTAAAGCTGTTAGTGGCCAGTGCTGAAGTTTTTTTCATTCAGGTTCTATTTCTGGCAGTAATGTTTAATCAAGTTGTGATTAAAAAAAAAAATATTATTTAAGTTTTTTTTTTTATTCTGGAAACTTGCAGCTTATACTTATATACTATAACTTATACAGTGTTCTTAAACAATATTAAATTGAAGGCCATTTACAAGTTACCACTGATAAGATATCGAACTCACTCATAAACTCACCCGTAAAAAAGTTTAACACTGAATTCCAACACTGCTACCAACTCGTATCTCGTATAAAAGAAGGCTGCCATTACTAGGAATGACTTACACACGTCCACACAAAATACTCCTTCGTGACATAAGTGTCAGTAAGACAAATGTTGACACGCGTGGCCATAGAGCACAGAACCACCCGCCCGTGCCTTGCTGGGAGAGACCAGAGACGCCAATATAACGATAGAAGGTTCGATATCCGAACTAACGCCGCCATCTTGTTTTTTCAAAACAATTCACAAAATAATATTGCGCAATTATTTACTAACAGCGCCCTCTGTCGACGTCATTCGAGCGTCAGAACATCTTTGTAGCACTAACAATAATATTTGTGTCCGAAATTGGCGCAACTGAGCGCAAGCTAGGGGAATGTTAGAATTGTCACTGGCCGTCAATTGTTATGAATAAATGGTGACGCTCACTGACACGTTTGGTTTGGATGGAAACAAAAGCGGCCACTGAGGCTTCACCGTGGTCTATGTTCGGTATTCGAGATGGATAGTCGACACGTGTATCCAAAGGCACCTCATCTGTTACTAGTGATGTGGTTATGAATGTTCCCAAAATAACAAACGACTGTCAACTGGGTAACGGATTACGTTTTGCTCCCACGCATTTGTTTACATGATTTTCCTCTATAGTTTGTGGAACGGAGATACATTATTTTTAAAAAGATGAGCATCAAATTTCACCCTAAAAATAAATTAAATATAAATATACTTATTGTACTGATAAATTTAATTTAATTCATTAAAAAAAAAATATGATAAAAATCTGTGTCAAGAATTATTTTAAGCATGTTTTTTAACTACAGCTGAATTGCAGTACTGACGTGTTTCTTACTCTATCATAAAAGTAATGCCTAAAAATGTAAAGCCTTTGTTATTTTTGCAAACCGAAAATTACAATGTTCATTTTATTTGTATTGCCTGCAAAAACAAGTGAGTTACTTACTCAATTATTTTTGCTCCAAGTTTGTTCAAAATAATCGGTAAACGATATAATTTGATTGAGATGGCTGACATTATTTTCATCATAGCAAGTCTAGTTGAAGTAGTTGCACGCATTATTGTATTTTAATATTTATATTTTTCTTAGTGCCGCGAGTACGAATAATTAAATTGAATACCTACTAAAAGCATTAAACATACAATTCCTCTTCAATTTTTCGCAGGTAACGAGCCAATGAAATAAATGAGAAAATAAAAAAAATAACGTCAACTTTTACGTCTGGTGGGATGCGAGTAAAATTATTCGGTCTTAACATCCGCGCCTCGCCTAATGGAATGTAAATTGGACAAATATTTGAAAAAGGAACACGGTTTTTTTTTCTGCATGCGGTTGCTTACGGCCTTACCGGTCCTATCTCGTCTGTGGGATGTGATTAGTATAAAGTTTGCATAACATATTTCCTGTCTGGCGAGAATTCTTGCGGCGACTTTTACATTAAATGAAATGCGACTCTCCCTTGGGATGTTGATGTAACAATGTTTAATAATATTCATAACGATATAATTTTGACTTTTGGGTTTTTTTTTGGTACATGCAGTACCGATACCAATATTGTTTTTAGCTAATTTATTTCATTAAAGTTTTTATTAAGAGCTCTACAACAGAAATATGCATCAACCATAGGCAACATAATTTACGCACAAAACAAAAGCAGACTCACTTTAAAAACACACAGAAAATAATAAGGACCTAATAAGAAAAATATTCCTACAATTCGCAGTTTTTCATGTTCAAGCAATCCCATCCAGACAGTCTCGTATAGAAATGGACAAAAAATGCCATTTTCGACTAGTTAGTAAGACTTGCTAGACAAAACAATAGACCTAATTGGCGATGTCTGGTCCTAATCCCCTCATTACAGTCCCAAGTAAACACGAAGGGTTCTTCTTGGTCCAATTTAGACCAACTGTCTAAATTCGAACACTGCCCTCGAATTACTTATAAACTATGTCGGCGGCATTTTGACAGGCCACAGAATGGAACCGGCATTGTGAGTGGTTGAATACAAATTGAAAGTGTTGTAACAGTTTGAATAAATCGGTTGAATACATAACGGTATCGATTTCCGTCCAGTTGCCTGTGAAATTGTTTTTAGGCTAGTTCACAATACACGACATGCTGTAAGGCGTGCCTACTTTTATAAACAAAGCAGCATTGATAGCCTAGTGGTGTGAACATCGGACTACCAAGACATAGGTCTCGAGTTCTAACCCAAGCCACGCACCTCTGATTTTTCGGATTCATGTGCGTATTGTATAATATCACTTGCTTTAAAATCGGTGAAGGAAACAGCATGCTTGAGAAATATTTCTCAACAGCATGTGAAGCTAAGTCAGAGGCCCATGGGCAGCATAAAAACTCTGACATCAGGTTATGTATCTTATACGGTAAGTTTTTTAAAGTGCATAACCCTGTATAGATATTTCGCTGTAAGAATAATACTTTTCATCAGTCCACCTAATCTTGATGAAAATGGTAACGTACGGTAATTAGTCAAAATCAATCATAAGCAGACTGATTGATTTTGACCGCCTTCTCCCAACTATGCTGGGGTCGGCTTCCAGTCTAACCGGATGCAGCTGAATACCAGTACTTAACATGGAGCGACTGCCTATCTGACCTCCATAACACAGTCAGTAACTGGGTAATACGATACCCATTGGAAAGACTGGCTGTCAGACTTTTTGGTGACTACCCGTGACGCCTATCAAAGATCCACGAATGACAGCTGGAAGTAACAGCTTAATATGTTTTCCAAGGCACGGAGGAGTCTTGATATGTAAACGTTGACACGGACCAACACCGGCAATCGTAGCTTAACCTGATGGATCGATCCGTGCAACTGTTATTACTTAGCCACGAGCTTCTAGTGCATTAATTAGTTAATGCGTGTAATGTAATAAAATAATCTTCGCAAAATCGATTAAATTGTTCATTTTAATAATCTACAGACACACATATACAAATTGCCAACAATTTTATTGATATTTATCAATCGATTCCAGTAACAAAATGTGCATTTAAAATAACCAAAATACCTTCAAATCTGAAAACAATATTCCCCAAAATCCGTATATAAACCAGCAAGCTCTTAGCTCTGCAACTGCAGCATCCATTTGTCATAGCGAAGCCGCTAAACAATTCCGCGCGCCATCTCAAGCGGCAATTGTAATCCTGTGTAAATCACAGCTGCGATGAATAACTCTCAAACTTGAGGCTGTTAGGCAATTTATTGCCTATCACCTTTGTCTTGTGAAATTATGGAGTCAGGAAACAATATCAGGAATTCAATTGTAATCTCTTTTTATTGGTACAGTAATTATTTTGTGTGCACAATAATTTTGGTGACACGGTTGGCGATTGACTGCTGCGCAGCATGTCGCGGGTTCGATTCCCGCGCGAAACAAATATTTGTATGACCTGCAAGTATTTGTTCCGGGTCTGGGTGTTTTTCTATGTATAATATGTATGTATTTACAAAAAAAACTGTATATAAGTAGTTTATCAGCCATCTTGTTACCATAACACAAGCATTAGGTTGCTTAGCTTGGGACTATATATTATGGCGTTGTGTGAAATGTCCAAAGATATTATTATTATTAATTATTTGTTGCTTGGTTCGTGATGTCGATATGTATAGACGCCAGCACATCAAGCTATCCCAAATTGTCAAGTATTCCCAATTGGCTATTTGATACGGCCAAAAATAAAATATGAAATTACATAGAAAAAGACGGGTCGTCTACTGAAGTTTGAAACCAAAATATGCCTCCTGTATAAAGAGATTGACTAGGTGTGGGGTTTAGCCTTAATTCTTTTTTTTGTAATCACATAATAACATATCTACACATAATAAACCGTATAATTTTCCCACTAGTGGGACACGGCTGAGAGGGAATAAGCCATAATCCACTACGCGGGCCCAGAGCAGGGTTGGTTTTTTGTACTCATTGCCTTTTAAAATGATAAGGCAGATAAAGTTATAGCCGGGCTTACGATTAAATTAATCTTTTTTTTGGTCCGCAAACATTTGCGTCCACAGCGATTAACAGAACGTAAGCCTTTAAATACACCTTATTAAAATAAATATTGTCTAGATTAATACAATAAAGCTGAAGAGTTAGTTTGTTTGAACGAGATATTCTATGGAACTGTCAAAATATTGAACAAAAATCACACCACCAACTTTCAAACTGCGGACTGTTGAATATAAAAACCCAATAACACTTAACTTGATTCGGGAATCAAACCCAGGACTCCACGCTCCGAAGTCACGGGCAACAGACCAACGCGCATCGGGGCAGTCAACAATACATAAATATGTATGTGCCAACAGTCACATCATTTTCATTTTCTTTTCTAATAAAATTAACTAAATATCTAATCAACCGAAATACCCGTTCACTTACCCTAACTTACAAACAACTAAGTTACAAACAATCGTTCACTTCTAAGTGTTATCTCGGAAACTTAGCTCTTTGCGATCGAATCGATTCCCCAACTTGAATTAAAACTCACTTCAAGATAAGAAAATTCGCTTTATATACTTAACTAAGTGCCAATTTCACCATCAAAACTGAACGCGATCAGTACATCTAAACCGCGATCGAGACCTATCAGTGTCAATAATGACACATGACAGCCCTGCAACGGGGTTTATATGCTGATCGGGTTCTGTTTTTTTGGTGAAATTCACCAATTTCTATACTTTTGACCGGAATGTCTGAGAGATATTTCTCTAAGCATAAAAACTCCAGGTTAGTCACTAACCACACGAAAAGAAAGAGAAAAGAAGTGCTCATTTCACCAATGAAACTGAAAACGATCAGCACATCTAAGACCTGTCAGTATCAATATTCATAAGAAAATAATGTCACTGACAGCTTTTAAAAGCAGTATAGATTAGCTAATCGCGTTCAGTTTTATTGGTGAAATTCGCCATTGGATTCCTAGTTCTAGTTTCCAAAACTAAAAGAGTGGACTACCAGCAGTAGTTCAGTTTCGGTGAGTTTGTACTTTGTTCCCGAATTAATTCATACTAAATAATCTAGTCCTCACAGTTTCCATGATATTATTTAATTTTAAGAGAAATACCATTTAATTAAAAGGAATGAGCATTTCAATTCCTATACTTGGAGTCGGAAATGCAGCTGCAATTTTGCTTTTAATTTCAGGAACAGCTGTAGTGCTATCCTGCAGACATATCACCGTGAAAACGTAGGTGAAGTGAGTTTAAAGTGAGCTGTCAATAGTGTCACTTCCTAGCATTAGATGGAACGACAGCCCGATATGTTTACAGCCTCGACCTACTGAACAGACTGTCAAAGATCCACGAATCGCCGGGACCAACGGCTTAACGTGCTTTCCGAGGCACGGAGGAGTTTCGATATGTAAAGATGGTCTCCCATCCACGGACCAACCCCGGCAAGCGTAGCTTAACCTGATCGATCGCCCCGGGCTTTTTTTTTTTGACGGTGGGAAATCATCGCATGACTCCTCCCGCTCTGGATCGAGTGGAAGACCGACTGACTGAATAAAACCCATTCATGTTGCTTCCTTAGCCCTTTATGTTCCGGGATAGCGGTAACCCTTTCGGGGAAACCTGTTTATCGCACTGTGCTTAGGCTCTTTTCTACTTTACAATATGGTATAATAGATTGAAACCCCATCTGTAGGTACTATTTGATATCTTTTTTATAGTCAACAACCAAACCCAGTACTTTAGAAATATTGCCCTCAAAATCTGACTAAATGAATTCGCAAACATCACCGCACAAATATTATTCCTCTACAAAGATTATGCAGTCTCACTTTGAGAATATTACGACTGCAAACTAAATAATTTTACTTGCATAACTAAATTATATAAACGCTCGAGACAAATATAAAGTCCCTCTACGTGATTTGAAGTCCGAAGCTCGCTGCCACAGAGTATAGAGAAGCGTCGGTGCTGGTAGAGGTGGCAACACCACCATTGTCCCTATTAACATTATACAGGGTGGAATACACTTCGATGGAAGCCGGTTACCATGGATTCAGTACGTCATGATTCCTTGAAATTTTTTGTCAGTCATACAAACAAAACTGCTGTTTCATAGAAAAGTGCAATACCTACACAGTATAAATGTATGGAACAGCAATCTTTTTTTCGACGAGTAATTTCAACGCAGAAAGGTTCAGAATCATGCACTGAATCCATAGGAAGAGTTTATCTCAAGGAAGAGTTTTGTCTAGTGTAGTGTATTGGCAACTCCGCGGAAAGCTACGCGACACCACGCAGGGCAACACGACGCCGTTACTTCGTGTACAATTTGTGGTTTTCATAAATTTTTATGACTTGGCGTCGCCCGAGTGGATGTTGGAAATCATCCCAAGGAAACTTTCTACCGGGATAAAGAGTGTCCTATATGTTATCCAGGTCATAAACTACCTCTGTGCCAAGTTTCATCCCGATCCATTCAGCCGTTTGAGCGTGAAGTGACAGACATACAAGCACACACACACTCACTCACAAACTCGCCTTTATAATATTAGTGACCCATAACATATTAAATACCTTACAAACTATCAAGTCTGTAAGGTATATAATATGGTATGGGTCTATGTTACCTGAATTAAATGATTTAATAGTAGCCGGCTTCGCGTTACGGCCGTAACGCGTAACTTTTACTCTGTATAAGACAAAATATGACGTATAGAAACTTTTAACGGCTTTGAAGGCGATCCGTAATAGAAGTTGTACGCTCAACACACTTTCGGCACCACGAATTTTATTAGTAGGTGATGCCCTCTACAGACGATGTCACCGCGTCGCAGCAATTCTGTACTCTATGCCTAGCCCTATTTCTCTTTGCTTTAAGAAAAACGGCCTCAAATAAATTCGACGATGTGGCCGTTAAATAAAAATAATATTTGAATGTAGTTGGGATTTTAATTTTGATAACAGATTGTTATAGTAAGGATGGAATATTCACGAGCAAAAAATATGTTTTCTTGTGAATATTCTAGTCAGGTGAATTATTATATTACATAATATTTTAGTAATAAAATTCACCTGGTAATGGAAGGTTGAAATACTTGTCCTTGCGGTATATAACATTGGGAATGAAAAATAATGATATTGTGTCGACGCATATTATACCGTGGCATGAGAGATATTTCTCAACATTTTGTGGAGATCAGTCAAAGGCCCATGGGCAACATAAAAACCCTGACACCAAGTTAGTCACTAACCACACGAAAAAGAAAAAGAAAGATACCGTGGCCTGTCATTTTGATATTGTTATAAGTTTGTCTTTCTTCTTAAATCTTTACACTTACATATATTTCCAACTAGCTTCCGCCCGCGGTTTCGCCCGCATAATATGTCGACAATTATACACATAAACCTTCCTCTTGAATCATTCTATCTATTAAAAAACATTGCATCAAAATCCGTTGTGTAGTTTTAAAGATCTAAGCATACATACAGACATTAGGACGCTGGAAGCGACTTTGCTTTATACTATGTAGTGACTTTCAATAATAAATTTACAAGTAAGCCAACTCACAATTTACATTTGTACCGGTGCGAATAAACGCATAATTTTAATATTAAGTTCCTCTGTAAATTAAAATGAAAGTCGTATCTCAGAACAAGAACACTAAAATGCTGCAACCGCATTCGAAGTGTACAAGAGAGCGCTAAAATGTAGTATTTCGCGCTTTGTAAAGTGCTTGGGGATGGCGGACAAACAAAATAATCGCTTTAGAACAGCGCTTCGTTATAAACTAGCGGTATCAGATGAAAAGGACACAATTAGTTGTGAGTTCTTTTATTATTAAATGCTTTGTTTGTGCCTTTTATTTAGTTTGTGGTCGTGGTCGCGGAAAAACTTGCCCTAAATGATCTTTGCAACTTTACCTATTAATTTTGGCTGCCTCGTTGGTCTAGTGGTTGTAAGCGCTACTGCTGAGCAAGAGGTCCCGGGTTCGAATCCCAGATCGAACAAATTGTTGTTAGGTTTTTCCATTACAAATCTGTCAGTAGCCGCCCGGAGTTTGGATTTGTGCCCAGTTGTTGGCAATAGGCTCGCCTCCTATCAAATGGGACTTAAACATTACTAGTGAAATGGGGGTTTACCTAATAAGGGTACTTCTCTGCATAATCCTTTGGGATAAAAAAGCGTTATGTTATATTGGGTGTCTACTTCACAGTATTTAATAATAGGTACTTAAAACACTAGCACATCCACCCTTCCTAATTGAAAATGAACTTTATGTTTTTGTAATAAAGTTGAAGAACTCTCGAAGAAATTTGACAGATCGGGGTAGTTCCATGAAATTGTTCAACCTTGAATCTTTCTACGATACAGGCGTACGCGACGTCTTCGTCTTCGTGTTCTACTCGAGTCGTGTCACGTAGTGCCGGTCTGCGGAAGCGTTTATAAATACCGTTAAAGTTTATTTCTGACATTAATTCGTGGCTTCATTTCATAATGACTAAAAACAATCTAAGTGGCAATTGCTGTTCATTATTTGGGCACATTTCCCACTGACAGCGACGGGCATTAATTTTTTGACGGTCTATTAGCTCTTCCTTTTTTTTACTACTTGTACATAGTATACCGTGTTAAACGAGGGACATTCTTTCAAGGGGTATATTACTATTTTTTTTTTCATATTTCAGAGTCCCTCCCATAGTCAAAGTTGCTAATTTTCATGAGTACGATAACTCCTGAAAGTACATATGTCCCTAACACACTGTATATATTTTTTAGTTTTAGGTCGTATAGTGTATTTAAAACAAAATTATTCCTCTACAAGCGTTGGAAAAATTATCGAAGAATAGATAAGTCATCCATTGATGATACAATGGTGATCCAACTTAAATCATTTACGTTGTATATAAGATATCGAAACCAATTTGACATATCATGTTTTTTTTAAAGCTTCGATATTTCCTACGTGACTATTGAGAGGAAATTAAAAAGATGGTGTTTAAATTAACTAACTGAATTAAACCTCACGTAATCAGAGAACTAAGTCGATATCAGGTACAGTCACGTATTACGTTTTAGTTCGTAATGAACGTTCTATACTATCTACAATAGGTACAGCCGAGTACTCCGTTGTCATAACGTCACTGTACGATTGTGTTTTTCCATGAAATAAAAGTAGTACCTGCCTCCTTGGATTTTGTAGTTGTATTTTAATAGAAACCGTATTATTGTAATAGGTATTTTAACGCGTAAACCTTAAGTACAAAATAAATTTAAATTACCATTGTGTAAGAGTTGTGTAATATTGGTCTGACAACACCGTTATAATTAATGCTACGTAATCATTAAGTTGTTTTCTGTAAATTTTTTGTATGCCAGTCACTGGCGAGACATGTAGAACATAACCTTATTATTAACACCATTATTGTACCATGTTTCGACGCAAATAAAAATATTCTATTCTATTCTATAAGGAAATTGATTGTTAGGAACAATCAACTTAAATTTTCCGTAAATTAAAATCACAATTACAATTCTTTGACAGTCGTATAAAACGGCTAAAGCAAGACCATTTTATTGATTGTTAGTAGGAAAGTTTTATATTGTTTCTTGTCTGTATGTGTTTTTACCTGTGTCTATGTTCGAAGTAGAAATGTTGCTTCCTACTTTCTGAACTTTATGTCAACGTTTTGCTCGATGGTCACATGTTTTTTTACTTACTATTCGTTTGGGACAAATCAATTCTTTTCTCTCTTCAGAAGTCTTATTTATTGTATCTTCAGTTGTCTTGAACGTAAGCCTAACTTGCTTAACAATTGATTTCCTTGACTGTGCCTTAAGACTTGCATTCATTACTTTCGATAACATAAAATAATAAACGGAACACCAGTAACAAATACCATAAAAACAGAACATAATCCAATACCTTCCGACCAAAACATCACTACAAATCAAATTATGACCTCCAAAACATGGCACAAGAATTCCCACTGCCTAATGAACTTTGACTCGAAGATTTGTCTATGTCAAGCCAATGAAACGAACCATTTTTCATAAGTATTATTAGCGAAAGAGGTAACAGGTGTAGCCTATTATTGATTGGTTCGCGTGAAATGTTTCTAAATGGCGTTAATATCTTTTGGAATGGTTCCAGAATGTTCAGAGTAAAATAGGCTGATTCTTCTACAAGGGAAGGTGGTGGATTTGCGGATCTCTCTTTCTTTCTTTCGTGTGGTTAGTGACTAACCTGATGTCAGAGTTTTTATGCTGCCCATGGGCTTCTGACTTAGCTTCACATGCTATTGAGAAATATCTCTCAGACAAATGCTGGTTTGCTCACGATGTTTTCCTTCACCGATTTTTAAGCAAGTGATAATTATACAATACGCACGTGCATCAGTAAAATCAGAGGTGTAGTAAGATCAGTAAAATCGCCTTGGGTTCAAACTCCAGACCTATGACTTGGAGTCCGACGGTCAAACCACTAGGCCTATCCCTGCTATGTTGATTTGCGAGTGTCAAGCATCATAAGCTGGTCAGCGGGATTGTCTGAAAGGGTTACCGCTACCCTGGCACATAAAAGAAAGAAAAGAAAGAAAGAAAGAAAAAACGTTTATTCTGCACAGACAAACAAAACGCACTTTTCTAAAAACAAAATAAAGGGCTAAGGAAGGAACATGGATGGGTTTTAGTCAGTAAGAGTCTGACACCCCCGCGCCGCCCAGAGCGGGAAGGGTCGTTTAATGATTTGAGTTGTAGGTCGTTAACCCAGCCAGGAGCATACGTAATCAGCCTATAATGTTCCCACTGCTGGGACACAGGCCGTCTCTCTAAGAGACGGGCCGGCGTATGACTTTGTGTAAATTATTAAATCACCACTCCTCTCAAAAAACGGCCCGATAACTCTCACAGAGAGGATGCCTGTGTCCCAGCAGTGGGAACATTACAGGCTGATTATATTATTACATGGATCTTTCAGTGCTTGAATGACATTTAAAGGTCATGTTGTTGTTAAACATTTTTGTGCAATTGTTTTGTTAATAAAAATACTACAAAGTGAAAAATATTTTGTAAAGAGGTTTTTTTAGTTTCACTTTTTAGTTTTTGTACTTACCTACATACCCCATAGTCCCCACACCAATTCGTTAACTATTCAACTTGCTATGTAAATAACAGAGACTTGAAGTAGGTACTAATATGTCATCAAGATAAAAATGTTCATAAAATAAAAACTACTGGGAAATACTATGTAATTTTTTATGTGACCAAATGGACACTATTCCACATCAAACTAAAGAATCTCGTAAATCGGATCATAAATATCAGCGTAATCGGTGTACATACATAAAAAAAAATATCAATCGAATTGAGAACCTCCTATTTTTTGAAGTCGGTTAAGAATATGGCGGCATTAGTTTCGATCTTCAAAATTCAATTTTCCGACAAATATTACGTAACGCAAAGTAACTTGATACTGCCTTTCAAACAACTCAACGAAAAAAGACAAGCCATCACTGAATTCTGACTGACAGGCTTTTACTTTCGACCTAGTTTCATGAATCGCTTTAAAAAACAGAGTTTGCCTCAAAAAGGCATAAAGCTCTAAGAATTTAAGCCGGTTGCGTGTATGTTTAATCTCTGTATCTCGCTTTAGAAAGCCACGCTTTTTCAATTTGTGTATTACGTTGTATGTACGGTCGCCAGCGAATCAAGTTTTACCAAACTATCAAATATCTCCAAATGACTTTGAACCTTAATGTGTTGAATGTGAAGTTCAAAATCGATTGAGAAAATTTGACAGTTTATGGTAAGTTAATGTGCTGGTGGCTGTACATACATTTACTCCTGTATTTGCTTATCTTAGTAGTGATCGCTGTGAAGAGATTTTTTCATTAGAAACATTGTCATACGGCCGAGGGTAGGTATGTACTGTGATGTACCTACAAACAGCGGTGATCCAATTAAATCTATCGGTCAGATGGGTCGCAGCAATCCATGAAGCGTTTGTGTAGGACAAACGCTTCATGGATTGCCGCGAGTAGACATTTACCGATTGAAATAATAATGATCATAAAATAATGAATCTAATATAAACAATTTTCGTATAAAGCGGGATGTAAGATAACATAAAGCGATTAAAAATAAACAAAAAATTTTCTTATCTGAAATTGTTTTTTTTTTGAGGGTGGGAACTCTTCAAATGACTCCTCCCGCTCTAGGTGGAGCGGAAGGGACTGTCAGACTCTTACTGCCCAAAACCCATCTATGTTCCTTCGTCAGCCCTTCGTGTTCCGGGGTAGCGGTAACCCTTTTGGACAATCCCGCTAAATTTTTAGAGGGTAGCCGCGATTAAAACGACTAACGAAGGGACGACTAACTATTAAGAAAGTGTAAATAGTAAGTGATCAAAAGCTTTAGGGCATAACTTTATGTCCTCTAGAGGGCGCTATGATCAATTTATTGTGACGTCACACAGCCTATAACCAGCGCACGTTCAAAACGTTTCCGACCTCCTCGACGGATACCTCATTTGTCAAGTTATTATAAGAAGTTATGAAGAAACATATATATACCTACCGTTTAAAATTCTACACCGCCTTTTGCTTCGTCCTCGTTGGGTAAAAATAAATTTTTATCTTGTTACGTGTAGGTAGGTATATTACAGCACCATCTGGAAAATATTCCAAAAATGTCGTAGGTTATTAATATCCGCCCTGTCCTTAATGATGTCCTTTTTATATTCTTCGGCTTTGAAATTATAATTACACGGTGACCCTTTTTTATTAATTTATGTTAAAAGCAAAGTAATTTTTAAAAATGAGATACAATTTTTTTTAACTATCCTTTCTAAGAATAATTCTTTACTCTGGATTTTGATTTTTGACAAGATTTCTATTTGATTACTCTTTTACACTACGGCTACATTGTCGCGAACTATACTATACTATAACACTTTGCGTGCTCTCTGTCGCACACCGTTCGTCGTCTCGTTGAAGTTCACGTTAATGCAACAATGAAGGCGTAGCACTAAAACAAAACTGTTTTTAATATTGCTATACTGGCAAAGAAAGCTAGCCTACTTGGTGATAACAGTCGCATAGTCTACATATACTCTATAGAGTATTAGGATTTAAAATATCAGATCCGTTGCAATTCCAGAGACAAGACTGTCACTTTTGGGTTACTCCGGCACACACTTTATTTATTTTTATTCTTTTTCCAATTTATCATTGCAGGCTTATTTATTGCGATAATAAAAAACTAAATACAGACCAGTTTACGAAAACATTTTGAAAAAATGCTGACACTGTCAATGAATTTTTAAACGAGAAATCGCTCTGATATCCTGACTGAATCTATTATATTTATTTTGAATCGCATGAATATTTACCAATTGTTTTTTTTTTGCTTAATTTAATATTAAAGTTACTTTTTATTTTTTTTCCAATTTACCTAGATCTATCATTGCAGGCTTATTTATTGCGATGATAAAAAACTAAATACAGACCAGTTTACGAAAACATTTAAAAAAAATGCTGACAGGAAAAGCCTACTATGTATAATGTCAATGAATTTTTAAACGAGAAATCGTTCTGATACCCTGGCTGAATCTATTATATTTATTTTGAATCGCATGAATATTTACCAATTGTTTTTTTATTTTTTTTTCTTAATTTAATATTAAAGTTTCGTTTTATTTTTTTTAAACTTTGTTTTTTTTTTTTCCGAAATCCTATGGTCTCCTTACCTAATTTGTGCACCAGCCATGGTCAAACATGTTGTGCCAAAAAATATCCTATTACACCTACTTATAATAAACATCATACCATGTATATTATCTACATACACACATCAAAAGTGTCTAGGGATCAACATATATTTTTGCAATAACTTTTCTCTTGATTGATATTAATTTAAATTTTCTTTAAGGATTCATCAAATAAAGTGTTTTCGTTTGTCACAGTAACGATAAACCAAGTCACCTTTGCATTAATAAAGAAATTTGCCATTTTCCTAATAAAGGGATTTTTGACATTTGAACCACTAACATTAAAGTTCGAAAAAAAGACTGAAATAACAGTTTTCTTTAAAATTTTATTGGGTAACTTAAACAATTAATAATCCGTGTTTCTACCGCGAACACTAACAACACAAGAACATCGGTTTGGCATACTCAAAATGAGTTCATCCAAATCACGCTGTGGAATGGCCGCCCATGTTCGTTGCAACAACAAAAAAAGGTCTTCTTGCAACTGGATACCCTCCATATTCGGCAGAGCTCTTCTCTGTAGCATATCCCATGCATGCTCAATCGGGTTCAAGTCTGGCGACTGAGCAGGCCAGGGCAGGACATTGATGTTAGCTGCGGCGAGAGTCTGTCTTACAACTCTTGCGGTGTGCGGTCGTGCATTATCATGCATTAACTGAAATAAGGGACCGATTTGCACTTGTAGAGGAACGAATGAAGTGAACCTTCATTCCCGAAGACCGCTACGGGTACCACCTATAGCAATGCACAATCGTAGGATTCGATATCAATGGGCTCTTGAACACAGAAATTGGGCAGAAGAACAATGGCGTTTCGTGTGCTTTTCTGATGAGTCTCGTTTTGGTATGAGACCGGATACAAGACGTATACGACACTGGAGAACCCCTGGACGCCAACAGCGATTAAAATCCTGCCAGGAAGTCCATCCTTATAGTGGTGGAACCATCATGGTATGGGCGGGTATTTGGATCGGCGGAAGAACTGAGTTGATTTGGATCAGAGGCAACCTCAACGCTCAAATTTATGCTGAGACGATTGTATCTGACGTCATCGTTCCTCTACAAGTGCAAATCGGTCCCTTATTTCAGTTAATGCATGATAATGCACGACCGCACACCGCAAGAGTTGTAAGACAGACTCTCGCCGCAGCTAACATCAATGTCCTGCCCTGGCCTGCTCAGTCGCCAGACTTGAACCCGATTGAGCATGCATGGGATATGCTACAGAGAAGAGCTCTGCCGAATATGGAGGGTATCCAGTTGCAAGAAGACCTTTTTA
This sequence comes from Hyppa rectilinea, assembly GCA_951799385.1. Lineage (NCBI taxonomy): Eukaryota > Metazoa > Arthropoda > Insecta > Lepidoptera > Noctuidae > Hyppa > Hyppa rectilinea. The sequence goes on along the minus strand of OX637322.1, from coordinate 8,752,372 downwards.
GGGTTCCGTACCTCAAAAGGTAAAAACGGAACCCTTATAGGATCACTTTGTTGTCCGTCTGTCTGTCTGTCTGTCTGTCTGTCTGTCAAGACCTTTTTTCTCAGGAACGCGTGGAGGTATCAAGCTGAAATTCATATCAAATACTCAAGTCTATGGTCTCTTGGAGCTGTGAAAAAATCAAACTTCTAAGTCAACGCGATCAAAAGATACTCCCGTTTATGCCGCAAATTTTCGACACTCGCAAGGGAATCAAAACCTACAGGGTACTTCCCGTGAACTCAGAATCTTGAAATTTGGTACGAAGCAACGTCTTATAACACAGATAAAGGAAAAATTGCGAAAAGCATAAATTTTTAGTTACATCATATAATAAAAATATTTTTAATAATTTTAAACTTATTACCCCTTTACTCATGAACGCGTAGTGGTATTATATTGAAATTCTTAACAAATACTCAAGTCTATAATATCTTTAAGCTGTAACAAAATCAAACTTCTACGTCAACGCAATCAAAAGATACAGCAATTAAAGCCGCATATTTTGAAACTCGCAACTACTCGCAAGGGAATCAAAACCTAAAGGATACTTCCAGACGACCTGGAATCTTGAAATTTGGCATGAAGCAACGTTATAAAGTACACATATAGGAAAAATTCCGAAAATCTTAAATTTTTAGTTACATCACATAGTATATTTTTTTTAATAATGTTAAACTTACTAGCTGACCCAGCAAACGTTGTTCAGCGATAAAAAAAAAAAAACAGATGTTGGCCGATTCTCAGACCTACCCGATATGCACACAAAATTTCATGCAAATCGGTTCAGCCGTTTCGGAGGAGTTTGGAAACAAACACCGCAACACGAGAATTTTATATATTAGACTTGCTGACCCAGCAAACGTTGTTATGCGATTAATGGCAGTTGAGAGATGACCAGTCTCAACTGATGGCGCCCGTTCACGAACATGACGCGTGGATCAGCACTACTCAGCTCAACCATATTGAAGGGAACCGAATGACCCAACACACGTGCCACCATCAGCGAGACATTTGAGTGAGCATGACAAACTCTCAATTGCCATGCTCGTTCATGTCAAAAAAAAAAAAACAAAAACAGTTACATTATATTACACGTGGTACTCATATTTACAAAATAAATAAAAAATGCTTCGAAGTTATACAATACTATAACTTTTCAAAAGTTAAAAATAAAAAGATTAAACATTTACTCCAAAAAAAAAAAAAATACGATTTAAAAAAAAAAAAAAAAAACCATGTTTATAAAAATAAAAGGGAGAGCATCTCTTCCAAATATAAAATAAAAGAAAACTAATTAGTGGACCCAAGTGGCTGTGACTGTGGAGCAGGACCAGCATTAAGCCAGCTTTTTTATCAAGGATATAATCCTCTAATTTATAATATGCTTGTCTACATAGTGTGCGTTTTATGCATGTTTTAAATTTTGTCTCGTTCAGTTGTAGAATCCGCAGTGGTATTTTATTATAAAATTTTACACAATTCCCCATAAAAGAATTTCGTACCTTAGCCAATCTAAACCGAGATTGATCCAAATTGTGCCTATTTCTAGTATTAAAATTATGTCTATCACTTCTCTTCTTAAAGAGATGAAGATTTTTCCGAACATACATAATGTTTTCATATATGTATTGACAAGGTACCGTCAGCTTTCCACATTGTTATGTTATGGATTTCATTTAGCAATAAAAATACCATAACTTTTACTTATATACCTACAGGTTTGTACGGAACCCTCGGTGCGCGAGTCTGACTCGCACTTGGCCGGTTTTTTTTTTGTTGTTGCAACGAACATGGGCGGCCATTCCACAGCGTGATTTGGATGAACTCATTTTGAGTATGCCAAACCGATGTTCTTGTGTTGTTAGTGTTCGCGGTAGAAACACGGATTATTAATTGTTTAAGTTACCCAATAAAATTTTAAAGAAAACTGTTATTTCAGTCTTTTTTTCGAACTTTAATGTTAGTGGTTCAAATGTCAAAAATCCCTTTATTAGGAAAATGGCAAATTTCTTTATTAATGCAAAGGTGACTTGGTTTATCGTTACTGTGACAAACGAAAACACTTTATTTGATGAATCCTTAAAGAAAATTTAAATTAATATCAATCAAGAGAAAAGTTATTGCAAAAATATATGTTGATCCCTAGACACTTTTGATGTGTGTATTATGTTTTTGCAAATAAATGAATCTTTATCTTTATATTTAATACCCATGACCTCATGCTCAACAGTAGCGCATGCAAGTACTAGAACAAAGAGACGGTCAACCTAAATTAAATCCATAAACAATGAGTACGACATTCAAAAGAAAAAAAAAACAATGGGCAGAAATTAACAAAAGTGAAAGGACAAGGTTTTAAATTGTTTCGCCCGTCATTAACGAGACAGACTTAGGGCTAATTAACTCTTCAGTCAAAGCCTTCCTGTCCCCGAATGTTAATTACATTATGTGTTATGTATAAAGCCCGTTTATTTAACGGAGCTTCTGTTTGTCTGCAAGACGACCGAAGTTAATAGTTCATTTGTGTGCGTGATGTCTATTGCCGCGTGAATAGTTTTTTTTTCGTTTTCATTTATTATAATTAGCGTATACCTATTGTGGGACAGTACTATTGAGCAATGGCCTACTCCATATCCTTCCAGTCATCTTTTCTTTTAGCCACCTCGACCCATCCTCTGAGGTACCTTTGCCTCCAGGGCGTCTCGCCATCTCTTCTCGGGCGCTGTTGTTTTCTTAATCTCACGAAATTTTCTGTTACCAATGCAGGGTTTATCACTTCTTTCAACATAATTCACTGATTTTATATTTACTATTCAGCAGAAGATAATTATTATGAATTACCTACAAACATATTGTATAGCAAAAACACCGCGCAAGTAGAGTTTACCGCGTGACTAGCATACGTACAATGTCCCGACATCAATCATTGGGCAGAAACCCACCAGACAACACCCGTTCTATGGAGGATGAGTGAAATATACACCCTGTTCCTCAATTTACCCAGTATAATCCTCTTGGCGTCATCATTTTAGCCAAAAATTGTTTACTGCTAGACATAAGACTCCCCCAAGCATTGTCCCTTCGACCGGTTCAGTGCTTCTTAAAAGCAACGCATTGCTGCAGTTTTCGCAATCTCACTGGCCCCATTTTTTTAAGAAAACTTCGCAGGTCAACCAGACGTAGTCGCCTGCTTTATCGTACCGTACCGTAAGGCCAGCCAGGGTGTGAAACTTACAAACTAAGTGGCTACGCGCTAAAACCATCCCAGTGAACGAACCTCGGCTTAGGGCATCCCTGGGGGAGAGCACCAAGGGACAGGCTGGAACGGATTGAACATCGGCTCCTTTAGTTTTCCTGAGTTGATAGGTGCTATTTTCGTCCATTACATCACGAAAAATAAATAACCCTTTGCAATAACAAATAATTTAGTTGCTGAAACCATAAATTAAAATTAATTGTTTATTTATCTTTCATCACCACCATCAATTTTAATACAGCATGAATTTTTGAACACCCTGTAATAAATTAAATCTAATGACAGCATTGTGGTCTGCGGCTGTTAACTGAATAAACATGCACTTTATTTCAGTTTGATTTATTATAAAAATTTTAATTAAATGGAAATGCCAACGGAAAAGGACCACTGAAATCCGAATTGGAAGACATTATTTTTTATGTTGACTAGTTTTATGGTCAAATGATTTGTGAAATATTTGACAAATAATTTGTGAAATGTTTTACAGTGGTTGATATCGTAGTAGATTGTTCAGAGTCCACCCCTTATCTGTTTGGTTTATTTTTAGTTTTATTATTGAATATCAGAGGGGATTTCAAACAAAAAATTTACATTTACATTTTTAACACGTTAGACGCCGGTCACCGGTGAGCCGCGAACAATTGTTTTTCTATTGTGTCTGCTGCGTGGCAGTCAATGACTTAATGTTCTTTTTAGGGTTCCTTACTCGAATAATGCCGCACGGAACCCACCGCTATCCATCTAGCCATTCGTCTGTTAGCGAGCTGCATCTCATGAACTGTAATAATAATTATGTAGAAATTTTCACAGATCGTGCATTGCGATTAAAACAACAAATAAAAGCAATAACAAAAAAAATATATGAGATCGACTATACAAGCAAGAATCGTGTTTTTTTAGGCGTGTTTGTGGGTAAATTAAGAGGGAGAAACAAAGAGAGAGAAAGATGAAGAGAGAGATAGATTATATTCTTTCTTCAAAAATTATTCATTACGTTCACCTAACGACGTGAAATAATGTTAAAGGATAATGACAACAGCGGAAAAAAAATCATGTTTCTCAACAGTAAACGAACACGAATTTGGGTCAAGGCGTGTTCCGGTCATCGGTAAAGCTAATTTATTTTAGTTAAATCACATTATTCGCACGCAATTAATCACTGCGGGCATGTTAACATGGACGCGTTGTTTGTTTTGGCGTGAACGGAGCGACGACGGCGCAATTTGTGAGAAGCCCAAAATTATCATGTGGCGTAGGTACTAGTGTAAGAAGGTATTTGAAGCATCTACAATGTTTACTTCTGCATCACCCAAAAGTTGACTGGTAGAAAATGCTTCAGGCATTAAGTCCGCCTTTGTACGGTATTTTTACTTGTGCGTAAAGTTTTTATTAAATAAACGAACCTCTAACAATTCCCATTTAGTGCTGTTAAAAAATATTTTTATACACTGTAATATAATGATTGCGACGCTCTTTAAGAACCACAAATAATTCCGTTTTATTGTAACTGCGACCTACTTGGATGTAGCGGTTGGTCACAGTTCTAGCCTTATCAAACCCTCAGCCGAATGTGTGAATGGGTTTTAGTCAGTAAGAGTCTGACACTCCCTGCCGCTCCACCCAGAGCGGGAGGAGTCATTTGATGATTTGCCACCCTCAAAAAAAAAAAAGCTTTAACTATCTTTTCTATCTTGTTTATTAATTAAGCTCGCTCAAAGTAGCCTTTTTTTTAAGGCTGGGAAATCTGCCGATGACTTCTTTCTTTTTCTTCTTTCTTTGAATGATCAATTCCTAGTTCCGCACCGCTCGTCTCCGCTTCAGTGGAAATGCAGCCTTTTTTTTGAGGGTGGGATATCATCAAATGAGTCCTCCCGCTCTAGGTGGAGCGGAAGGGAGTGTCAGACTCTTACTGACTAAAACCCATCCATGTTCCTTCCTTAGCCCTTTCCGGGGTTGCGGTAACCCTTTCGGACAAGCCCGCTTACCCGGCAGGATTGGCCCTAAGGGGCATATGTTCATATGCTGACATCTATTTGAGGCGCGCGTGGTTCTGATCGGGTGGTGAGTCACTCATTACTCACCCGGCCCGCGCCTACGGTGGCCGGGAGTCGTCACGTGGCTCCCGACGCCTGGGGCGTCTCCCGCGGCTGGGACGAGAGGACCTTTCTCTCTCCCATCCCGCCACGTCCTTCGCGAGCATGACTGTTTCGCAGAAGGAGGTGACTGCCTCCCACTCCCTCTCGCTTCGGACCATGGCTTGCACCAGGGGCAGGCGCGAGAGGTCGCCGCCGCCGATCGCCTCTACGAAGACACGGCGGTGCTCCGCCCAAGCGGGGCAGGTTTGCACCGTGTGCTCTACCGCGTCCTCTGGGCGATTCACGCAGTGGTGACACCCGGGCGTTTTCTCCCGCCTGATGATGTGCAGGAACCTCCCGAAACATCCATGTCCGGTGAGGACCTGCGTCAGGCGGTAGGTGAGGGCGCCGTGACGCCTCTCTAGCCGCTGCTCAAAAAGGGGCCTTACCGCTACTATCGTGGCGTGCCCTGTGCTGGGTTGCGACAGTCACTGTTTCCAGGCCGCCATGAGATCGCCCCGGAGTTTGCCGCGGAAACGGAGTTTACCCCCGGCTCAGTACCTGCGCGCGCCACTCGTACAGGCGCGCGAGGACTATCGCTTCCAGATCCCACGGTGGCAGTCCGCAAAGGAGGCTTGCCGCCTCGCCCGAGATCCAACAAGGACCCTCAATTGTTAATTATAATACAGAAAACACATTACGGGTCCTTTTTGGCTACAAACTATATTATGTCAATGATAAAATTCCTTTTAAAGTTACGTCCCGATTCACCTCTGCCCAGGCTTGACGTTATGTTAAAAAGAAATATTCAATTATAATATATTTAATAGCTTATTTATAATTAAGGTTACAGTTGGTTGGTCCATTTATATTATAGGTACCGCACTGAATCAAACCCAGTTTTAGCAAAGAAAATATCAAAGCTAACCAATTCGATGAACCAATCCATAACAGGATTACTTAAGAATCCTTAAACCGTATCGATAAAATATTACACTGGGTAACTGGTTCTATTCATAGCTCCGGTTAGAACACTTAGAACATAACTTAATCACTTAACTTCGCTATTGTGTGTACAACCGATCTTTTCAGGGCAGTTTGTTTTAATGGTTCATAAATTGGTGTTTTCTGGGAAGTAATTCCACATATTATCGTGTCGATGCCACAAATGCTACGAAAAAGGATGTTTTGTGTGTTGGTGGCGAAAATAACACGAAAAAGTACATTGTATATTTTTTTTGTTTAGACTAAAATTCACCAACGCGAGTATCGTTCGCTGACGTAGACATTAAGGTCCTCACGTGAGCTGGTAAGAGGGCATGTGGTGCAAGATGGGAGGTGAGCTTTTGCATACACATATCCCGCTGTTAGCTATAACAGGCTTCTGCAACCTTTTTTTTTTAAGATAACTACTTTTTTTTGTATTTGGGTGGGAAATCATTCAATGACTTCTCCCGCTCTGGGTGCGCGGAAGGGAGTGTCAGACTCTTACTGAATAAAACACATCCATGTTCCTTCGTTCGCCCTTTATGTTACGGGGTAGCGGTAACCCTTTCGAACAATCCCGCTTACCCGGCAATCCCGCTTACCCGGCAACTACCTGGTGTTATATTTTTGTACGCACTCATCTAACGTATTCAAACACAACATAGCTCAAAGCATTGCCAAAGTATGTGGCATGAGCTGGGCACATTGCTAGTAGAACAACTCCCCGATGGGGCCGAGGGGATCTGGAATGGCGCTTACTGGAGGAGTAGTATAGCCCTGGAGTAAAACCTTGAACATGGCTGGTAATAATCGGACGGCATTCGAACCTTTAAAATAATGTCAATTAGTTAGGTCTTTTGTACATTAGAGAGTTCGCCACAGGCGGCGGAGCTAGACAGATGTATTCGTTATAATCAAGAGATAATATATTACGTGTTTCACGTCTAATGTCTTTGCTTTCATAGCATATAAAAAACCCGATACACACATTACACGCTCTACCACTGAGCCCCCTCAGTAGAAGGTGTTCAACCTTCTACAGTAGCGTTGGAAGGCCTCCTACAAGGCTTGATGATATTGTTACCTTGTGTTATCCCGCAGGAATCCGCTGGATGCAAGAAGCGCAGAACTGGTCGAAGTGGTGATGCTAGAGAGAGGCCTTTGTCCAGCGGTGGACGTCTTTCAGCTAATTTATGACGATGGTGATGGTTCACGGTTAGGGTTTCTAAGAATGTCAGCCGGGACCAACGACTTAAAGTGCTTTCCAAGGCAAGGGGCCCTGATATATAAAGATGGTCACCCATCCGTGGACCGACCTTAGCAAGCGTAGCTTAACCTGATCGATCGACCCGAGCTGCAGCTGTTACAACATAATCACGAGTCAGTTACATACTGTACGATTGGAAATAAAACTTTAATCGAGTTATCGACTGTCAACATAGCTCTCCTAGTTAAAATGTATGTGCACTGCGTACCGTCCGCCTGAACTTTTAAATTGATTTGCAATTAAAAAGTTTCTCCTTAGTCCCCTCGTCAACATCGAGATTAGCAGAAAACTCAATCGTAAACAGCGTATTTAGAGTTGATAATCCTTTGGGTTCGTGTGTTAGGACAGGGCTGCTCAACCATTTTTGAAGATGGGCCAAAGTTTTGATTCCGTGTTAGTCGGCAAACCATCAATTTTACCTTCAGTTATGGTAGATAAATGGCAATTTCATAACCTAATAATTATAACACGCCTGTATTCTAAAAAGGGTTAGGCAGCGGTGCCTAAGCAATTCTATAATATTTGTGTTTACGTAACATTAAATAGATGATCAGTAATTTTTTTTTTGCAACCATGTCTAAAAAAGGTACGGACAGGTAAAGTATAGGTACAGGTAGTTTACAGGGTAATAGTTTTTTTATAGAAGCCTTTTGACCTCGTAATAAACTTTTTATTTTTATTCGTACTTACTTTACTAACTTTTCTGTTTTTTTTTTTAATAAATTATAGTGTTTTCAATGTGTGATATTTCTGCGCTAGTCCCAATAAAAAGTATTTCTTTTTATCTTTTAAAAATGTTTTCTCTCGCATTTCGTGAGATTACAATTGGTAAACACAGAAATACGTTTCGAAACCTTAGGAACGGGATATAAGGCGGCCGAAATATGACCCATTTTTTGTAGGATTACATACTTATATGCGGTATAAGTAAAATGGAATGTCTCACGTCTTTTTTCTATATAAGATTACACGTATTATGTGGGTGTAATAAAGGTACACCTCTGAAACAAGGCGTCTTGTTACTTTATGTTATCTGTTTTAAGGAAGAATGTATTTTATGAAAACTTTCCAAGCCAACCCCATGCAACACTGTGAAGGAAAATATTGTGAGGAAACCTGAACATAGAAAAGTCAGACTTTTCAAGAGTCAAGTTTGCAGTGTCTAGGTCAGTGGAAGTGACCAGTCCACTGCAAACTTGGCTCTTTAATATTCCATCATTATATGAGATGAAGTATTGCCTTGCAGAGGCGGACAATTGACTATTTCAATCGGTCAAAAATAAAATATGAAATCACATAGATAAAAGACCGCTCGTCTTAAAAACTTCCATCACCGTACGGAAATGTAATGTATGCGAAGATGTTATTGTAAAATTGCATTTAATGTTAATAAGTATTCCAACTGAGTCTAAAAATCTGTGACATCACATTGTTGTAATTCATACAATCACGTACAAATTCCGCATTTTGACAATTTATATAAAGTATCGTTATTGACTACCCTTTCAAATACCTAACTACATGACTTTATGGCATTGACGACAACAATGTTGCATTGACGACATTGTCATACTTTTAAGTTTTATTTGTTGAATTATCCCTTTTGGCTACTTTGTATTTCCTTTGTACGGTATAGATCATTTTTATTTCTCTTATCTTTTATGATATAGGACATAGGTCGGCTATCAAACCCCATCCCTATTTATTACATGGAAGTCTAACATAATTTGCAAAATGTAGGTGTATTATAGGTACACATCTGCCTAACCCTTCTGAGATTACTGGCGTGATGCTATGTTATGTTTTTGCATAAGTCGGCAACTAGTAGCTCTTTTAAAGGAGTGTCGATTGCACGTCGATAAGTTTGATCAAGTCCCTTTAGATACAATTGAGGAGTTCGTGGCTAAGTAATAACAGCCATATTGACCGATCCATCTGGTTACGCTACGCTTACCGGGGTTGGCCGAAGATGGGTATATCTTTACAGACTCCTCCGTGCCTCGGAAAGCACGTTAAACCGTTGGTCCTGGCTATCATTATGAGCATCTTTGAGAATCGTTACAACCGTAACGACTATCAAAGATCATAAAAAAAGTCAGAAGTCGTCAGAAGCCCGAAAATCTGACATCCAGTCTTACCAAGGCGTATCGTATTACCCAGTTACTGGGTTGTAGATGTCAGAAAGGCAGCCGCTACATGTAAAATAATGGTACTCAGCTGCATTCGGTTAGACTGGAAGCAGACCCCAACATAGTTTGGAAAAGGCTAGGCAGATTGATACAGTTGCGGTTTCTACAGACAGTATCTATAAAATTGAAGTCTAGAGTGGTCCCGTGGTACGATCGGTGAATTTTAGTCGATACAAGTCTGACACAGCCCGCTCCACCCAGAGAGAGGGAAGTTATTTATTCATTAAAACTTTATGCACAAGTAAAAATACCGTACAAAGGCGACTCAATGCCTGAAGCACAGAGTTATTTGATGATTGAAGGATAAACATCGTGAGGAAACCAGCATGTCTGAGAGATATTTCTGAACAGCATGTGAAGCTAAGACAGAGGCCCACGGGCAGCATAAAAAATCTAATAACATGTTAGTCACTAACCACACGAAAAGATTAGTTGATTTCCCAACAAAAAAAAAAAAACAAAAGAAAGCAATATCTATTAAATTGAAGTCTGGAGTGGTTCTGTGGTACAGGGTCATTGACCCACACCAACCATTTTACACATTCTCATTGAAACTTCGTCGTCACTTTACATGCACTTTGTTAGACAGTGGTTTTGATGTAGCAAGTATAACAAACTGAACTAAGACCGAAACTATGAACTTTGTCTCAGACTTGAATTCGCTGGGATAAGAAAGTTAGGTAGCAGGATATATAATATGTGTGGAGTGAGACGTCTAATGGTCTGACCAACTTTGCTTGGTAAAATAATGGACACGAGTTTATACTTAAATGTTTCCGGTAATTATTAAGCTTTCCTATTCATGTAGCAAAAAAAATATTTTTTAATAAATTAAAAAACTTTTAAAAAGTTTAAAATCTTTGCCATCGGGGGGATAGACAGGCATAACTCTACTCTAGTAGACCCATTTCTATAAAAACTTCAGTGAAATTGAACAGTGAAATTTCTACAAGAATCGCATCGTGCGTGTCTGCAAGACCCTTAATAGGGAATATGATCTTAATATTTATAACGGAAAATTAATAGTAAAAAAGTATCCAGATTCAGATATTATTATAATTACGTAGCTATTATTAAAATCCATCTGTAACTACCCAACGGCGAACTAGATGTGCCAGTTGGGATTATGTCATTAGGTATAAAATGTTGAAACAATCGCCCGAATTATGTCGTAAGAAACTCCATTACAAAGTTTACCAAACATTTTAATTTCTCACCAATACCCTACAACAAGGTACCTCACCCTAGTCAATACCTCAGCTATCCAGTTCTTCAGTCCCTTTAACTCATAAAATTAAAGTCTGACGTCCAAAGTCTTCGAATTAGATGGATTTACGAGATAACAGCCAATGTTTGGGTAAGAATTATATGTGGGTGGGACCAGACGAGAAATAACAATGAAGGATTTGTTTTATCAACAAATTGATACGTTTGAGGAAGATTAAATAAATGATTTCATTTTTGTAAATGGGTTTTCACATACATTTTGACACGTCAATAATATTTTTTTTAAACTAGATGAGGTCGGCGTTTCCTAACTGACTACTCTGAATAGAAAGGCTGAACTCAGAGGTCACAATCTCTTTTAATCTTGGTCAAATCATGCGAAGACCATGTAGGTTGGTATTTTTTTTTTCTTCTATGTCTTTATCTAAAGGGACTGTCGCGCGTATACGAGATCGTTTCATGAATAAGGATAGTGACAAAATTTTTTTTAGTCCGTATGTCAGATTATTAAAAAATATTGGTTCATATGTTTTCTTTGTTTTGCGTAATACAAAGATCATGTCGATACGTCATCGTGAAAACCGCTTTGGAATCCATCCATTGTAGATTTCAGCAGGATTGTCCAAAGGGGTTACCGCTACTTCGGAACATAGAGGGTTAAAGAAGGAACTTGGATGGGTTTTAGTCAGTAAGAGTCTGACACTCTCTTCCACTCCACTCAGAGTGGGTACGGTGGTTTTTTGAGACTGGGAAATCATCAAATGACCTATTTTGATGATTTTCCAGTCTCATAAAAAATCAAACCATTGTGAATTGTCTATTACACCTTTATCTACAGGGCAGCGCGCCTTTTGGCTTTGTATGTTGCCATGACTTACCTAACTAAAACTCACTTTACAAAATTATGATACCATCCCCGCACAATATTACACATGCAATAGTCCCAGCAGAATTAATTAAATGCATATGAGATCGTCGCGCGGACTGCCCCTATCAAATAAAAAAGAGTAAAGCAAATCACCCAGTAATACCGGAGTAATCCGTGTAAACAATAAGAAAAAAAAACTCGCCAAATGCAGAATCTTCTTTTGTCGAAGTCGTATAAAAAACTCAAGTGTTAATCGACTTTAGTAGCTAACTGTACCAAACTATTTCTCTTTCGTCCAATCGGATTTGCTAATCGATGGAGCTCGTGGACGTCTGATCTGGTTAAACTACGCTTGCCGTGGTTGGTACGTAGATGGGTAACCATCTTTTGCATCCGAGACTCCTCCGTGCGTCAAAAGCACGTTAAGCCGTTGGTCCAGACTGTCAACCAAGAGTCTGGACTCTGGACTGTTGGTTGACTGCGTCTGGAGTCACTGGGTTGAGGAGGTAAGATAGGCAGTCGCTCTATGTAAAATACTGGCATTCAGCTGAATCTGGTTAGATTGAAAGCCGTCCCCAATATAGTTGAGAAAAGGCTTTACAAATTGATTGAATTTGTTAATCAGCTCATAAAACATACCGAACAAAATAGAAGTGCTTTTCCTGGCAGTATTGGGATCAGATGCAACTTTACTAGGAACGCTACTAACAAAATTCGCTTAACTTAATCTGAAATTTCTGGAAATGTCTCATCCTTTAAAGAGACCAATGCACTTTTGCTTCCATGATATTATTAGTTAGAATTCAATCGCATTGGTTTGAACTTCTTAACAATGAAAGTGTTTTAAGTTTTATGCTTAAAGGCAAAAGTTGTCTTAAGTTGCAGTAAAACTGGTTACTTAGTAAGTACTACTACTACTTACTAAGTTACAAAGTAACGTTAACAATGGTTGGTTGAACTATCCCTACACAGTCATATTTCATCGATCCATTACGTAGTGATTTTATAACTCTAGTAAAAAATGTTGACTATAGATAACTAACTATGTGGATACACTTTTTTTTAGAGTGGGAAATCATCAAATGACTCCGCCCGCTCGGAAGGGAGTGTCAGACTTTTACTGACTACCACCCATCCTTGTTCCTTCCTTAGCCCTTTATGTTCCGGGCTAACGGTAACCCGTTCGGACAATCCCGCTGACAATGCCATATCCGTATGTTTTAGTACACTGGGTCTTAAATTAAATGACTATCTAACTATACGAATAATTACGTAGAAATACTCATACGCATCGGAAACGGGCCCAGAAAACCGACAGCATTCATGGTCGAACCTAAATAAGAAGAAAGGAACAAAAAATACGTACAAAGGTGATGCTTTTTTCTATAGAAATCTCTTCGAGAATACCTGGCTGCCTTTGTTAGGTTACTATAAGGACTTTCTTGAACGACGGTGGCGCAGTGGTTATTTGCTGCCGGCCACAACGAGGCCTTGCACAGCGGTCATTCTTTCTTTATGGTTCTGACAAGTATAATTTCAGCATTAATGATTTATGTAATATTTATGTAACAGTATTTTGATTTAAAAGATGGTTCGTGGAGTTCCATGGTTCCAGTGTTTTAAGTGAGATAAGAATCCCAAACTCCCCGGAAATAACCCATAAGTCCGATTTCAAAACCGCCAACATTGAGCGTAAGGAGCTGATTGATTGTCAATAAAAGAAACGAGGCACCCTCACTAACTTTAACAAAAGATGAACATCTGTGAATATGTGAATATACGGTAAATCTTTTCAATACTGACAAGTCACGCGCTATAGTCCTTAAATTACATTCATGACAAGGAACTCAGGGTTAAATCCGGCCAAATAATAGAAAATAGTGATAATTGACTCACGTCGCCCTTCAATTCGAAGGTCATTCTCGGAATTTGGGTCTTCCATTGTTAAATTTCCTTTCGATGTACACAAAATCAATTTGTCTATTCGAACGATCCCGTCAAAATGCAGCTACAAATTCATGTGTACAGTCTTATTTTGGGTTGCTTGTATCAGAGGTAAAATAACTGAGAAGGTTATTTTACCTCTGATACAAGCAACCCAAAATCAGCTTTATTGTAAAGAGAATAAAGATCACTATGTGTTTGGTAAACTTGCCAGTGGCAGCAATCTAACTACAACCTTAAGTAAACGAGTATAGAGTTCACTGTAATTTTGACAGTGAAGCAAAATCAATGGTTAAATAACGTAATTTTACAAAAACAGTCAGCTACGAATATCGTAGCAGCTAATTCGTAGCGCCTACGCCGTAGCTCGTAGACGTCTTAACACGATTTCAATATCAGTTTCATTTATCCAAAATAAACAATTAGAAGAATGAAAGGATTTTTTTAATCTATCGGTACACCTATTATTACACGAACACTCACGTTTTTTTGAATGACCGACCATTATTATACAAAAGGGACTCAAATACGATTTTAGTAGTAAAAAAGGTACGTCTAACACAATATTGGAAGTGGTGATAGAGCAATATTTAAAACGTGATACAAACAGATAATGAACTTGTAACGTTACTGGCTAGAAATCGTTTCAGTTGTCGTACGCCTTTATCAAGTGTCTAGGAGTAATCATTTTCATTCATTTACTTTAAATAAACCTTATTTAAATAACCCACAACAGTTTTAACGATATTTTTTTTCTTTCTTTTGTTTCACATTTTGTGGTTTAGTTATTATATTCTAGGTGCATCATCATCAAATAATTTATAATTAAACTTAATAATAATTGATGTATAAGTATAAAAACATTTAAAAAGGAACGGTAAATTTTCTTGCACATTTTTTTTTTGGAAAGGTCAACTAGTGTCAATTCAATTTTTTTTATCATGTAGCTATTTTAAATTAATTATTTGACTTTGAATACAACTATGTCTGGATACAATATTATCAATTTAAGTAGGTATATAATGAAATCTATTTCAGAAAGTAACTCTTAATTTAACGATTAATTTTACGTCTCAAATATGCCTTATATGTTTTATAGATAACGTTGTCTAGCACGGAGCGTACTTATATAGAGCTACGATAGTTAGAATTAATTAATCTGAGTACCTAACTATACTCGTCTATTCAGCCAGTACCTATCATTAATACTGAAGCTTCTGAATTTACTGAATAAGGACGAATTTTACCAATGAAACTGAACGCGATCAGCGCAAAAGCCTCGATAAGGGCTTTTTTTTTGAGGGTGGGAAATCATCAAGTGACGCCTCCCACTCTGGGTGGAGCGGAATGTAGTGTCTATTACTGACTAAAACCCATCCATGTAACTTCCTTAGCCCTTTATGTTCCGGGGTAGAGGTAACCATTTCGGACAATCCCGCTTCCTTTTAGAGGATATTGACACTGATAGTTCTTGTTCTCGGTTTAGTTGTGCTGATCGCATTCAGTTTCATTGGTGAAGTTGGTATTTATAATATTGACGACGCCTACGTTTCAAGCGACGTATTGTCTTGAATTCCAATTAATCATTTTATAGGCTGATAGTTTAACTTACAAAAACATTTGTTCGTATTCGTTGGAGTACGTTGAGTTTCTGTTAATAATAAAGACAGAATAATTTATAGTTATATTTTAAGCGCTTGAAAATCCTCGACTGCCTCGTTGGTCTAGTGGTCACAAGCGCTACTTCTGAGCATGAGATCCTGGATTCGATTCCCGGGTCGGCCAAAATGTTATTGGGTTTTTCCCTGAGAAATTTTCTAATAGCACCTCGGATTGTGAATTTGTATCCAGTCGATGGACAAAGGGTCGCTTCATATAACATGGGACTTATACATAACTGTGGGTGTACTACACGGGCACCGCTGCTCAACATTATGTTAAGCTTCAAACATTTGGTATGGGTCGCAGCATAAGGCTTTTCAGAGGAAAATTGTCCACTGCTAGGGTATATCTTCCCCAAACATAAATAATACATAGGTAGTAAAAAACAGACACATCGCAAACGAAAGGGTAGTTTCGTCAAATTAAGATATCGCGTTTAGAATATTTGAAAATTCATAACTCCTGAAATTTTAAGATTTGAATGTCATATATTATATGTACAACTATGATGGTACATTAACCTACTTTATTTTCAGAAAGATTAATGCGTGTGTCAGTGGTAGTTTTAATTTTATCAGCACTTTTATATGGTCGGGTGTAAAACAAAACGTTCAGTAGGGTACTAAGTCAAAATAATACTGTACAAAATACTCACACTTTAAGTTTTCGGTCCGAAATTTACAACGATATAAACTAACATCTGAGTTAATTAAAATGAGAGCATTTTGTTTGGCACGTTTGATATGAGCGAACGGTCAATAAGGTGCCAACATGTTGCCATATCACGGAAACTATTTGAGCATAAAATACCATTTGTCTTGTCAGTTTATAGAACAACAAAACTTAAAACCGATACACAAAAACTATTGAAAGCAGTGATAGCCTAGTTGTGTGACCGGCCGGACTGCAAAGTCATAAGAAGTCATCGAACCCAAGACACGCACCTCTGATTTTTCGGATTCATGTGCGTATTGTATAGTTATCACTTGCTTAAAATCGGTGAAGGAAAACATCGTGAGGAAACCGGCATGTCTGAGAGATATTTCTCAACAGCAAGTGATGCTAAGTCAGAGGCCCATGGGCAGCATTAAAACTCTGTCACTAGGTTAGTCACTAACCACACAAAGAAGAAGAAGAAGACAAAAATAAATGTCATTTTGCGACTAGGTCCCCTTTTGTTTGTGATGTGCGATATATGAGTATGTCTGAGTACCTACCTACACGAAGTTCAAAAGTTAGCTAACATAAACATACACAAAGGATCTCGTCTTTTGTTTTACTTCGAGATATTGATCAAAGTCTCGACTTAAACCACTTTGTCCTGGAGTTGTAAGGCTTATGATAATGATAAGTTTACGGTTACAAAACCGTAACAACAACTTTGCGAACTTAATGTATTAGCTATTTTCTCACACTTGACATTATTAAGTTCTATGTTAATAAGGATTCATGTCATAATCAAATATTCGGCAGTTAAGAAGAAGAAAAAAATATTTGTTCAGGACACGTACAGGAAACACACTGAAAAAACAATTAAAAAACAAAACGAAATTTAAAAAAAAATATATTAAAAATAAGGGCAAAAATATTTAAAAAAAACAAGAATTTATTATGTGGCTGCCCAGAGTGTCCTGTGCGTTCTAGGTATTTCAAGTATCGCATCTCGTGAAACCTATCTTATTCACCCGTAATTGACAACCCTGAAATAAAATCGTGCCAACGACACAAAAAAGACACCGCTGATTTACGTTATATTGAGTTGAAAATCGTGATGAATTTTCAACTCAATAGCTTCAATGCGTAATACATACTCATTTTTACCGCTTCGCATTGACCAATAGAAGCTAATATTGAATAAAAAAAAAGAAAACCCACAAGACGTGTCATGGCCCTCCTAATATGATCGATGGGGACAAGATTATCCTGTTTTATACTTCCCGAAACTAAAAGAAAACCGAGTCACTCTAGATTATTATTTCTGCAATAAATCATTAATTTGACAGCTGTCATCCCAAACAAAGATGAGTGATATCAATACAAATTTCCTGTAGGTAGGTGTGCGTTTAATTAATTAATTATGATTTGGGTAATGAGCTAGTTAATATTTCAGTTCGTTAGATTCTGGTAACGTGGTTTACTTAAGTTATTGGATGTTAAGTGCTTAATGGAAAGTGGTCTGATCACAGCCATATCTGCAATACCAGACACTTTTTTAGTTGGTGTAAAAGGCGTGGTTTTACTTGCATCTTAAGAAAACTACAATAACTACCCGGATAAAAATCATATCCTTCAGTTTGTAGTATTTGGGTGTCCCCAGGCCACAGTCTCATACTGTATACAAGTTCACAGCTACAAAAAGCTTTTGGCGCTCGAATGGATAACAGGGGGCGCTGAAAACAAAATGGCGCCGTTAGTTCTAATTTGGCCACGCGGGAAACCAACCTTGAAGCCCTTGTTATTAGTAATGTCAACTGTCAGTCACCACGAATGGCCGGACAAGGTTGAAATTGAGATGGCCTTGCAGCGAGAGGTTTGGTGTGATAGACAGCCAATGTTGTAATATAATCTATACTTATAATAAATCTGTAGAGAGGCCAATTCTGTACATGAAATATATTTAAAAAATAACTATCAGGGGGTGATTAGGGATCGATACTGATGCCAAAAATGCAATCAGTAAAATTTTTGTCTGTCTGTCTGTCTGTCTGTCTGTATGTTCGTTATAGAAACAAAAACTACTCGACGGATTTTAACGAAATTTGGCACAACTATTCTTCATACTTCTGGGCAGGTTATAGTATACTTTTCATTACGCTACGATCAATAGGAGCAGAGCAGTGAAAGGAAATATTGGGAAAACGGGAGAAGTTACTCCATTTTTTAAGCTTCCGTCGCGTGTGCAGCCTTAATGGTTAAAGCTACATAGAAATCATGTATGATGAAAATGTTCTCCTTAAAATTGTAATAAATATATTCTTTGACAGCATATGTCTATCTTTTATGGTGGACTCACAATAACACGTGAAACTCCCGATAGCTTAGCAATCCGGAGCTTTCTGATTATATTTGTCTACTCTTACATTGACAACACTCTTACTCATCCCTAATTAAAAAAGTTAACATTATTTCCTATTCAATAAAAAAAGAATCATATAAATAGGTGTAGAAACACCAAAGTTATACACGAAATACGCTAATAAGTCATCGCGCGTGAATACAGAATCATGCTATAAGGATTATTTTTGTGTATCGGTTGCTGCGCTCGATGTACTTCGCGGCGTGAGGTATAAAAAGGCGGGGAGTCCGCGCGGTAGTATCACATCTGGTTACCATAACTTGAGCCCAGTCGATACCCAAAGGCACCCTTGGAACAATAGAAGAATTGTACAAAAAACTGCCATAAACGGTTTATGGCAGGCAGTAGTTTTAAATAGGTACCTAGGTGTCAAATACATAGGTTATTACATTCTGTTATACGTAGTTTAGGTACCTACTCCTAGGATCAGTTTTATTATTTAAGTAAGCATTTAGATTTCGTAAGTGTAAGGTTCAGTTACCGTCGATTAAAAATACACAATGCCACCTAAAAAACGACCATCTTTATCTCGAAATTCGAGAGATGCTAAGAGGATGAGAAATGCGCGTTCTCAAGAATCGGCAGAGGAAAGAGCACATCGGTTAAACTCTATGAGAGTTAGTGCCTCAACTTCTCGAGCCAATGAAAGCTCTCCAGAGAGAGAGATGCGATTAGCAGCTGACAGAGCGAGACGATCTACATCACAGGCGTCTCAAAGCTTTTCTCAACGAGAGCTGAGGCTTACCATTGACCGAGAACAACATGTGTTATCCCGAAAAGCTGAAACTGCTTCACAACGAGAATTGCGTCTAACAGCTGACCGCGAACGGCATACATTATCTCGAGAGTCAGAAACCTTCACTGACAGGGAATTGCGTCTCACTGCTGACCGCGAACGTCATATATTGTCTCGCGAGTCAGAAACCTTCACTGAGAGGGAATTGCGTCTCACAGATGACCGCGAACGGCATACATTGTCTCGCGAGTCCGAAACCTTCACTGAGAGGGAATTGCGTCTCACAGCTGACCGCGAACGGCATACATTATCTCGCGAGTCAGAAACCTTCACTGACAGGGAATTACGGCTTACAGCTGATCGCGAACGCCATATTTTATCTCGAGAATCTGAAACTTTTACTCAATTTGAAGACCGTTTGACAAATGATAGGGTGCACCATAATATTATTCGATCTCTCGAAGATGAACATGAGCATGAACAACGACTAGAGTCGGTACGCGAACATTACAATTCTTTGAGACAAGAACGATTAATAAGTTTGTCTAATGAAAGATTAAGAATCGAAAATATTCGGTCTCTTGAAACGGACGAACAGCGAGACGCCCGTCTTACTGCAGACAGATTTCGACATAGTCTTAATAAATTAGATGTACACATAGAAGATCAATCTAGAAATTCGGTGGCGTGGTCCGACAAATATAAAAGTGGGTTTGCTTATAACCCCACAATTGGTTACAGATCATCTTCTGTAATAGGCGATATGAACGTGGTATGTTCTTTTTGTAATGCTTCAAAGTGGCGTAAGGAGTCGGCTGGTTTCTGTTGTTCTGGAGGTAAAATAAATTTGCCTTCATTCGAAGACCCACCGGAACCTTTGAAATCACTACTTTTAGGGGAACATGTGCAATCTAAACAGTTTTTAGACAATATTCGCACTTATAATAGTGCGTTTCAAATGACATCCTTTGGTGCTCAACAAATCTCAGAAGGTCCTTTCATGCCTACTTTTAAGATACAAGGTCAGGTTAACCATTTGATAGGATCCCTTTTGCCTGAAGACCAACCTAAGTTTCTTCAAATATATTTTGTATCCGACTACAACGAACAGTCGAATATAAGAAATCAATATTTCCCGAATTTAAATACTGAACTCATTTCACAACTTCAGAACATGTTGCATCAGGTTAATTCGTTTGTATGCAGTTTTAAATCGGCATTAGAAGCTCTTCCTCGAGATGATGATAACAATTATAAAATTGTTATAAATGCCGATAGGCGTCCAACTCAGGAACACCCTGGGCGTTATAATGCTCCATCCACGAATGAAGTTGCTGTGGTATTGGTCGACCAGGAATGTGACAGGCGTGATATCGTTATCCGTTCCAGAGACAATCGTTTGCAACGTATTTACGAAACCCACAGGGCTTACGACAGTTTTCAATATCCTTTGATATACTGTCGAGGGGAAGATGGTTATAATTTTGCTTTATACCAAACTGATCCGCGTACAGGCGCACCGAATTATAATAAAAAGATTTCATGCCTTCAATTTTATTGTTACCACTTGCAAGTAAGACGGAATAGGTTTGTATACTTTCAACGTTTTCGTGGCTTATTTAATCAGTTTATTGTAGACATGTACGCAAAAATTGAAACCGAAAGATTAGTTTATATACGATCTAATCAAAGGCAGCTGCGCGCTGAAGAATACGTGCACCTTCGCGACGCCATGCAGCAAGATAATGATACGGTGAATATGGGCCGTTTAGTTGTTTTGCCCTCTTTCTTTTACTGTTGGTCCACGCTACATGCACGAACGTACTCAAGATGCTTATTGTTACGTAAGAAAATATGGACGTCCCGACTTATTTATTACGGTAACTACCAATCCTAAGTGGGATGAAATCACTCGGGAGCTTCTTGAGGGTCAAGCACCGCATGACCGCCATGATATCATCGCAAGAGTTTTTCATTTAAAATTAAAATCAATGATAAATCTACTTACCAAAGATAACATTTTTGGAGAAGTATTGTGTTATATGTATAGTGTTGAATGGCAAAAACGCGGCTTACCTCACGCACATATCCTGCTTTGGTTAAAAGATAAGGTTCGACCTAATGATGTAGACAGTTTAATCAGTGCTGAAATTCCAAGTCCGATTGCAGATCCCGTGTTATACGACATTGTTAAAACTCATATGATACATGGTCCATGTGGTGCATATAACGGGAATTCTCCTTGCATGCAAGACGGTCGGTGCACTAAAAGGGATCCAAAAGCCTTAGTGGATGAAACTGTAACAGGACATGATGGATACCCATTATATCGTCGCCGTTCAAGAGACAATGGTGGTTTTACTGTTGAAAAACGAGTGTCTGGACAACAGGTTACTTTAGATAATAGGTGGGTCGTTCCGTATTCGCCTGTGTTGTCCAGAGCATTTCAAGCTCACATAAATGTTGAAATGTGTAACAGTGTATAGTCAATAAAATATATTTGTAAGTACATTAATAAGGGCAGTGACCAAGCTACATTTGCTTTGAGAAATGAACATGATGAAGTTACAAGATTTCAGTCAGGCAGATATATAAGTTCTTCAGAAGCTGTGTGGCGGATCTTAAGTTTCAACATTCACGAAAGATATCCACCTGTGACTCATCTGGATGTTCATCTTGAAGGCAGTCAACGTATATATTTCAACGCCGAAAATGTCACAGAACGGTTAGAGAACCCTAGACAAACAACATTATTAGCATTCTTTCGACTTTGCCAAACTGATGATTTTGCAAAATCTCTTTTGTATGAGGAAGTTCCATCGTATTATACCTACGATAAGCAACGAGGTGTCTTTAATCGAAGACGCCGTGGCAGGCCTGTAGATGGCGAGTCAGGTATTTTCAAAGAACATGTTCTTGGTAGAGTGTACACCGTTCATCCTAACAACGCTGAGTGTTTCTATTTGCGATTATTATTACATACCGTGCGAGGACCAACCTCATTTATAGATTTGAGAAAAGTAGACGATGTTGTTTATCCCACTTATCATGCAGCTTGCCAAGCGCGTCATTTGCTTGAAAATGATCAGCATTGGGATGACGCTTTAGCAGAATCCTGTGTTAGTGATAATCCACGACGGTTACGCCATTTATTTGTAACATTACTCACATTTTGTAATTTGTCAGATGCTGTACAATTATGGAAAAAATATAAAGAAAAATTTGCAGAAGACTTTCTTAGAAATATATCTAACAATGATGAAGGCACAACTAATGATAATTTCCGTGATCTTGCCATAAATCAGTTCTTCAGGATGACTTAACAGCAGTAGGCGGTAAATCACTCTGTGAATATGGTTTGCCAACACCAACCTCAGTCGGAGAGGTAACTAATAGGGAATATTCCGCAGAGATTGGTTACAACTTAATGGAACTGCTGACAACATTAGAAAACGGTATCCCAATGATGACTGCAGAACAACGTTCAGTTTATGATCGCGTGTGCGAAAGTGTTCAAAATAATTTGGGAACAATATGGTTTTTAGGTGCACCTGGAGGAACTGGGAAAACCTTTTTGAATAAATTAATATTGGCTTATGTTCGAAACCAGCGTAAAATTGCTCTTGCCGTAGCTTCATCAGGGATAGCTGCAACATTGCTACCAGGAGGTAAAACTGCTCACAGTATGTTTAAAATACCAATTGATTTAGATCGCACGGAAAGTCCAACCTGTAGTATTTCAAGAAATAGCGACAAAGCTAAGGTATTACGCGAGTGTAATTTAATCATATGGGATGAATGTACGATGGCCCATCGAAAAGGAGTAGAAGCGGTAGACAGAACTTTAAGGGATATAAGACAAAATGATCGACCAATGGGCGGTATCACGGTTTTATTTTGTGGTGATTTCCGACAAACCTTACCGGTAATACCACGGGGAACCCGAGCTGATGAGGTTAGGGCTTGCCTGAAAAGCTCTTATTTGTGGCGTGATATACAGTCGGTGCATTTGACTATAAACATGCGAGTGAGAACTGGAGATAACCCGGATGATAGTCAATTTTCTGATACATTATTAAAGATTGGTGAAGGTACCTATCCACAACTACACCAAGGAAAACTTATTCTGACGCCTGAATTATGTTGTGTAGTGCAATCTCAACCACATCTTATATCGTCGGTCTACGGTGACGTAACAAATATATTAAATAGGGACAATTCTTGGCTATGCGAAAGATCTATTTTAACTCCTCGCAATGACCAGGCATCTGAGATTAATAACAAAATACTGTCGAATATACAGGGGGAAAGCAAAGTTTATAGATCAATAAATAGAATGGTCGATGAACAAGAAGCCACTAATTACCCGATAGAATTTTTAAATTCTTTAAATATGCCCGGACTTCCTTCTCATGAAATTAGTTTAAAAATTGGCATTCCGATTATTCTGCTCCGAAATTTAAGACCACCACAACTTTGCAATGGAACTCGACTAAAAGTAACCCAGTTGCAACAAAATATAATCGAGGCTCAAATTTTAACAGGTTGCGGTGCAGGAGAAACCGTCTTTATTCCCAGAATACCCATAATACCAAATCATTTTCCATTCCAATTTAAAAGGACGCAATTCCCAGTATCGGTGTGTTATGCAATGACAATTAATAAGGCTCAAGGGCAGACTTTTCGTGTTGCCGGAGTAGGTCTCGGTGTCAGTTGTTTCTCGCATGGTCAGTTATACGTTGCTCTTTCCCGTGTTAGCAGTGCTAGAAATCTTTATGTTCACGTGCCGGACGGGTCAACTTTCAATATAGTTTACCCGGAAGCTTTGCGCTGAATTATTTTCGTTCTATAGGTACTTAAGCCTCATGTGAACGTGATCTAAACAATATTAACAATACATTAACTTAATAACACACAAGGAGATACACGCTGACGGAGTCGAGGGCACAGCTATCTTAACTTTTCTGCCGGAAGTCACTATTCCACGCGGACGAAGTCGCGGGCAAAAGCTAGTCTTATATACAGTCTCAATCTGATTCTACGAAGAACGTGTGCCAAATTTGGAAATCCATTCAATCATTAAGGCGAGAATGTATGTGCTACATTGCAGCATTGGAGGCCTAAACATGCGTTATTATTATTATTTTTACTACAAGGATCCACGCAAACAAAGGCCAAACTCTCGACATAATCGGAGTTCAAAACAAAAATAGTTCTACATCCATGTTTCCGCACATACAAATGCATGTTACAAAACAAAAACTTCCATAATCCGATAGTTCGTTTGGCCGCCATGTTATTTTCCCTGAAACAGGGTACAGTGTGACGTGCGACTGTTGTACGTCAGGAACTTTTTGATTTGTTTAAAAACAAGTCTGACATACGGACGGCCTGATGGACAGGCCGAAAAGAAAAAAAAAAGTTTTTTTGTTAGTCTATGATAAGAGGCGTGACTACAACAATTTTGTAGGCTGCCAATTACGAAAACTGTAGCCGGAGGATTAAAAAAATTCACAATTTATATTTTACTTAATTTGATTCATAAAGCCACTAGAATAGTCGAAAGTTTACCAATGCTGTGCTAAAATGCCGATTTTACAATGGCCGCGATGTCTCGTGTCCGCGCTTGTTATAATGCGTGGTAACTGGGTATACACCGGTCAGCCATTTAGTTGACATAATGTAACATGCCTAGCCTTTTCCCAAACTGTGTTGTATGTATTTTACATGTAGTGACAGCATATCTAACCTCCACAAATCCAGTTACTGGGTTACCCTTGGTAAGACTAGTTGTAAGAATGGCTTTTGATTGCCCAATTAGTTGGAAAATATAAACAATTGTTAATTCATTTTCGTATTGACCTTGCATAAATTTCCACGAACAAATTGAAATAAGTATTCAACTGATCGTATAGAACAAAAACTACTCTACGTATTGACTGGCTGTGTGACATTTCCCACCTGAACCAGAGGATCTGATATTTTTCTGTTTAAGTTGCAATCCAATTTTAATCCTCCGTCACGTGTATGTCAGAGTCTGTAATTCATATCCCAGCTTAGCTTTGTTGAACTAAAAGTGCATTTACTAATTCACTTTTTTGGGATTTATAATATAGGTACTTGTTTCTTCTTTTTCACCCACGTGGATGAAATTAACCCGCGGGAACGTACGGGATAAAAAGTCGTAAATCCAGATTATGACATATCTCTGTGCCCAATTTTAATCAGATCCGTTCAGCCGTTTGAGCGTCAGGACGTAACAAACATACACACTCGCAAACTTTCGCATTTATAATAATTAGTGTGATAGCAACCGAACCTTAACCAAAATGGTTAAATATAAGTGTTAGGGGACTTAGGCATGTTAAGCGGGATTGTCCGAAAGGCTATCCCAAAACATAAAGGGTTAAGGAAGGAAGAGTCTGACACCCCTTTCGCTCCACCCAGAGCAGGAGGATTCATAATTATGATGAAAAAAATAAAACGCAGAAGATATTTTTTCAGGATTTCCTGTATTCCGCGTTAACGTTGCAGTAGAACTGAGTTCACATAATCAATACGTAGTGAAAGAGACTATCTGGGAAAGCATTACCATTCTGCTCATCCCTTAAGTGTTGTTACATACAACTGGTTACATAAAAATGGTGTTTATTGCCGTCCTTATTGTTCTCTAAAGCTGATATCAGACGCTTGACTTTTAAGTTCATTTATTCGGCATTATTGACGCAAAATGAATCAAAAGTAAAACATACTGATCAGTGAAACGATCCAATGCTCTTAATTGACGACACGGTTGGCGCAACGGTTGAGCGATTGACTGCTGCGCAGCATGTTGTGCGTTCGATTCCGGCACGGAACAAATATTTGTACGGCCTGCAAGTATTTGTTCTGGGTCTGGGTGTTTTTCTATCTATAATATGTATGTATTTACAAAAAAAAAATGTATATAAGTAGTTTATCAGCCATCTCGTTACCATAACACAAGCATTAGGTTGCTTAGCTTGGGACAATATGGCGTTGTGTGAAATGTCCAAGGATATTATATTATTATTATTAATTTCTATGTCTATTTTGACTGCGTCGTGTAGAGCAGTGGTGGGCTAGTGGTAACTGGCCCGACATACTAGTTGTAGGTCGTGGGTTTGAACCCAAGCAGGCGCTTTAATTTGTGTAAATAATTTCATCACCACTGCTCTCAAAACAGTGAAGGAAAACATTGTGAGGAAACCGACATGTCCTAGCATCAAACATTCGAAGACATGTGACATCCACCCGCACTGGGCACGCGTGGTGGATTACGGCCCACTCCCTCTCGAAGAGAGGAGGCCTGTGTCCCAGCAGTGGGAACATTATAGGCTGATTCAAACTCAAACTCAAAGCATTTATTTCAAATAAACCAATTACAGGCACTTTTGAATTGTCAAGGGGTCGGTCAGTCAGAAAGATGAAGCTAGTCGCCCATTCCAAAGCAGTAGGTACCTATGGAGAAGAACGGGCAAGAAACTCCATGGACACTTTTTTAAATCAAAATATGTTTACAAAAACTGGGTTACATCACTCATGTTGAAATACACAATGATTAGATTACGTTATGTTTTTATACAGAGAAGCCAGGCATGCATCACCACGCTTGAGAAGAGACCTGTGTCTTAGGACATTATAGGCTGATTATGCGTGTAAAAGTTTTATGAAAAAAATCAACCTTAACCCGGCTCAAGCATTGAGGGTTAGACGAATTACAATTCATTTTTGTGACCTGTCTGAGCTTGACTGTATAAGCTTTTCAGCTTATAGGCAGCGATATCCTTTCTAAATTATCTGGGATAGTCATGTTTCACAAAACAAAACACAACCGCTAATGCCTTTTATAAGCTTTTATTTAACTTGCAATGTATGTATTTATTTTTGTTTGGGTGTATTCTTGCTTGCCTTTTAAGCAGTTATCCATGCACACAATGCATGGTTAGCTAAGCGGCATCATTTGAAACCCAATATGGAGTACCAACCAAGATGGCGGACTAAAAAGATCTTTGAGATGTATTTATTTATTTTTAGTTCACAAAAAGCCTGTTTTTTTAATATTTATTTATTAAAAACACCATTCAGATTCCACATAGAATTCCCCAGGAGTGTCATTATACAGACAAACATCGCAATCTAGAATCGGAACAAATACCTATCGGCTGTGCTAATATTTGTTCAACACGGGGATCGGACTCGGGATCACTGTTGGTAGATGCGACTGCAGCATAAGTAAGATAAATAATACCTACTTGATTTATTTATCCTGGAGAGAGCGAGCACTTCGTGATGGAAATTTGAGTCGCAATATTAGGTAGTTTTGTGTTTGTTTACGGAACCCTAAAAACGTCAGGCATCGATGCTCGAACCCGAATGCCTACTTTTTTTTCGAGATATCGTCAAGTGGTTGGTCGACTCTTCAGGTAAACAAAGGCCTGACCTATTTTTTGGTAAAATATTCAGCTTTGCCATATTATGTGGCAATGCTGCCAGCCTTTTGGGAACTTCGACAGTGATGTAGACTTTTGACTTGAATTGTTTTGATGCCCTATGAATATTTCTTCTCCTCCCCTTTTACATAATTGTACAATATTATTATTTATATTATAAGGCTGTAAGGTTTTAAATTCTATAATTGTCTGTATAAATAATAATAGGATATTATAAAAAGAAATAATGAACGAAACCAAACTTTAATTATCTTTTAAGCCACGACACATAATTTTTTTTCGAGGACAGAAAACTTCACTAAAATGACCAAAATTTAGATTGTAATTTTTTTTCAAAGATAGTATACAATTAATCTTTTAGATAATGAGCTTCTAAGACAGCCCAAATCTCATCTGATTTATTTGGCCTCACAAGATCTCTGATACAATTACAGTAAGTGTGTTTGAATGCCAAGTTTAGTACTTAAGGGGATAGTTGACCGAAAAGGGTCTTCTCTAGAGAAAACACCGTTTTTGTTCCGTTTTAGGGTTCTTTGATCGTGGATATCACCTTACACATTACAAAGAGCAATGTTGCTCTGTGTGTCGTTTGCCAGGATGCTAACTCGAGAGCTTCTTAATAGATTTAAGTGATGTATTTCTTCTTAATAGCTTATCTGTTCATAGGTTAAAATACAAATATTTATACGTTGGTAAATATTTTAATAACAGCTTGATTTTTGGTTATCGGCACACCTAGTTTGTATCCGTAGCATAATTAAAGACGCCACTAAGGCAGCTTTAATGACTGAATTGCTAATGATAGAAACATATTGGATGATTTTGAATAGATGAATAGGAATATTTCGTTTATAGGGTGAGTCGTACTCACCCTATAAACGAAATATTTCGATAAAACATACTATTCCTACTGCAAATGTGTTACCACACACTGTAAAGAATTCAATCGATTTTGAACTTAAAATTAAACGAACAAGGTTTAAAATCATTTGTAGAAATTTGACAGTTTGGATGTGACAGACAATTTGATGTACTGTTCATATTCATAGGCAATAAGTTGTCAGTGTTTTGTCTGTGGTTCATCCATGGTCCATGGCCGAGATACAGATTGTCAATGGTTGAAATGGTTCTGAAAACGAGGTTTTTTAGCTGCTTTGCACGGGTGTATTAAGGACTAAGTTTAATTTTTTGAAACGTTTTGTTTGTGCGGAATAACCATTTTTTCTGCTTTTTATTTTTTCAACATATCCATGTCTCTTTGAATTTAAAAACAGCTCGAGCTCAATGCGTTTCCAATCGATTGGTTTCCTACTCTGCAAACTAATCAGTGCATTTGAAGTGCTTTAGAAAATAAAGCTCTACGGCTCTATGTTCATAGACCTTTGGTTTCAGAATGAACATGAACGGAATGTATTTAGATGTTTTTACTAGAACATGCAGCGTGTTTTGAATAAAAATGTAACTGGGCGAAAGCCGCTGTTTAATGTACATACAGGGTGTAACCGAAAGGGTATATACATACAAAAAAATATGCTTCTAAAAAAAATCAGCTGTTCTATACATTTTTGGTCACATGACTTTTTTTTTTCACGATTTCGGAGTTGGTCCCATAGTAAAAGTTGTTCAGTTTGGTGGTCTGTAGCATATCCTTTTGTATGTATACTTATACCCTTTTAATAACTCCATGTATATGCAACGCTAAACATGTGTGTCTACACACATATTTCAGTTGAAATGACTGACTGAATGATGGTGATGATTATTATGTCAACAATAATGTAAGCCATGCTAGTTAAGATAAACGTACATATATATAAAGGTTTCTGGACTATGTGGGACTAGGCATAAAAATACGGCCCTTACGTAAAAATAATCAAAGACCTAAAACGCTTATTAACCAATAAAAACCGTTTCTGTTTTTATTTCTTCGCGTCAGTCAAGTCATAAGACATACAGAATACTAAAATAAGAGTCATCTATCTTATAAGCTTACTACATACAAATTTTAAACTCCCGTTACAACCCGAATTTACCAAGATTGGATTTTAATGGATGCCTAGTTCATAATAATAGTATGGGTGCCAAATTTCATCCCAATCCATTCAGTTCTTCAGCCATTCAGTCACGGTTTACTTATAAATAAACAGATTCCAAACTTAATAATCTCTGTAAACAGAATTCAAAACACAACCCTACTAAATAAAATCTATTTATATCCTGCAGAACCCGAACTGTTAAATCAATTTTCCAACGAAGTATTTGTTTTCGTTAGTTTCGGAGAACAAGATATTTTAAGTTAAGTTTAGGTTAAGAGCTGCTCAGTGCTCAGCCCCTAAGGGCGAGTAGAATGAGAGTCTATGGTTGGTTGTAAAGAACTGAATTTAGATTGAAGTTCTTTTGTCAATACGTGGAGTTCTTTGGGGGAATATTTCGGTAGGATCATGTTTGGATCGGTAAGTGGTTGTTTAAAGTTTTGATATGAAGTTATAGGTGCGATGTCGGAGTGTACAGTCATGAGCACCAATATGTATACACCTAGCAACTTTCGTAACCGGTTTTCTTGTAAAATAACTATTTCAACGACGAGATGCGACATGTACGGTAAACCTATGGATTATAATATGGATATACCTATGGATTATGATATATAATATGCAATGTGTGTGAAAACATTCAATTTCATTTAATAACTAAGCAGAAAACCGATTATTAAATTAGTAAACTGTATACATAGTTTTGCTCGTCAGTACATTGTTAAGTGTATCTTTATTTTTGTTTTTGTATTTATTTCTTGGTTAGTAAGTTAGTCAGTAATTCAATACCACGTGTAAATATGTAGTCGTGTAATAATTTTATAATACAAGTGTATGGGTTATAATTTGACTAACATAAATGACAATTTTCCATCCCTACACAATCATGTCACTTTGAAGACCTACGTCTCTACTGTACTAATTAGACAATGTACTATTATTTTTAAGAATATACCAATATGCACACTGGGAATAAGAATACCTACATTACGGTATAATCTAAGGATAAAGTAGATTTAAACGTTATAACTGATTTTGAATTCTACTTTCGTTTTGAGGGTTAGAAAGAGCAAACTCGCGAAAATTATATATTTTATTATAAACTATAGCTTTAGCTTGAGTTCGTTTATATCACAATATCGGTAGATATTTTCGAGACAAAAAGTTATGTCCTTCCCCGGGATGCAGTCCGCCAAATTTCATAGGTATCCGTTCAATGGTTTGAGCGTAAGAAGGTAACATACATGGAGATATACAGTTAGGTACTCTCAAATTTATAATATTAGTATAGACTAGCTTCTGCCCGCGACTTCGTACGCGTATCCTGTTGCTTATGCCAGCGACAACGGGGTCGTCAAAATCGAAGATCTGAATCACGATCAGCGGTCAGTCACGCATCACGTTCCCCACTTGTCTCTAGAGACCTAGAAGTCGATGCGTATATACGCTTGGAACTCAAGCGTAATTCTCTATCCGTGAGCGTCTCCGATTCGCGAGACAATGCATGACTTGCACGATCAGCGGTCGGTCAGTCGCGTATCACGTTCCCCACTTGTCTCTAGAGACCTAGAAGTCGATGCGTAGATAAGCTTGGAACTCAAGCGTAATTCTCTATCCGTGAACGTCTCCGATTCGCGAGACAATGCTTGTCTTTCATGATCAGCGGTCAGTCACGCATCACGTTCCCCACTTGTCTTTAGAGACCTAGTACTCGATGCGTAGAAACGCTTGGAACTCAAGCGTAATTCTCTATCCATGAACGTCTCCGATTCGCGAGACAATGCATGACTTGCACGATCTGCGGTTAGTCGCGCATCATATTGTTCACTGGTCTCTAGAGCCAGGTCTCTAGATGTAGATGCGTAAATACGCTGAGAACGCTCAACGCAGGCGTGCTTCGCGATCCGAAGAGGTTTCCACGGAGCGAGTTGCAGCCGGATGTTTTCAAACAGCATCAAGTCTCTCGTGACGCTCTTTGGTAGATTCTTGGGATCTTATGATCTTCAATCTTTTAGGTCTTTTGGAACATTGGGAAAGATTTGACCTCTTTCTAGGCATGGTTATAGTTTCATTGTGAATATAAGTGATCAATTAAAATCTAAGGGACTGCTCCCAGGCGTTATCGGGTAGGCTACTGTGTCACGAAGATAAATAGAAAAGGAAATTAAACACTCAAATAACATAAGTCCGAAGGCATATTTATTTGGTAAAATAAAAAAATAAATGGGAGTTTTGGCCAGCAGAGTCAAATTTTCAATGATATAAGTACAGAGGCCAGCACATCAAGTTACCACAATTTGTCAAATTTCTTTGAT
This sequence comes from Hyppa rectilinea, assembly GCA_951799385.1. Lineage (NCBI taxonomy): Eukaryota > Metazoa > Arthropoda > Insecta > Lepidoptera > Noctuidae > Hyppa > Hyppa rectilinea. Next base: position 8,720,227 of record OX637322.1, on the reverse strand, counting down.
AGTATTTCAACTTTATTGCAAAGACATAAGGTTCATTTTTAACACAGTTTTGACAGTTAGGGATAGCTTGATGTGCTGGCGTCTGTACCATCGTCAGCGAAAATCAGTCCTAAACTATTACCGCCATCACCGCGTGGAAGTACTCCCGGCTTATGTTATTTTATAATTATACAGTGAGATTAGTGATAGCTTTGATTTCCACATCAGATGTTTCTGATTTTCGATTTTTATAAGTCAATAGGAAATGACCATCAGACCGAACAACTTTTGCTAAGACGTCATTCCTATATGTGTTATAGTGTAGCTGGGCTCTTGGAATTCTACAACAGGTGTTCCAGATCTTCGATTTTTATAAGTCAACAGAAAGTGCTCATCAGATTGGACAACTTTGCTAAGACGTCATTCCTATACAGAGTTGATATGACAGAGGGGCATTAAATTACACTACGTATACTATACGTGTTTAGTATTAACTCGGTAGGGTATATAAAAAAAAAATGAGGTTTTTATTTTTTCAAACAAACTAAATAGCTTACAAATCAGAGTAAAACGCAACCACCCTTTGTAAATAAAAACTGACCTTGTAACGCAGCGGCACCGACGCGTGCACGTCGGAGCGCTGTTAGGAAAGATACATCGTGTTCAAACGGGGCAAAAACTTAAAAAAACATTTGCGACTAAACTACTGCTCCTATTTAATTGATTTTTGGTACAGAGCTTTAAAATGGTCCCTAGTATAAGCTGTTTAAAGGACTAATTAACTCTTAACTCTTAACTCTTTATATGTTATAGTGTAGCTGGGCTCTTGGAATTCCACAACAGGTACTCCAGATCTTAAATTTTTATGCGTCAACAGAGAGTGCTCATCAGGCTGAACAACTTTTGCTAAGACGTCATTCCAATATCTGTTATAGTGTAGCTGGGCTCTTGGAGTTCCACATCAGGTGTTCCAGATCTTCAAATTTATTCTCTCAGCAGAAAATGCTCATCACGCGGAACAATTTTTGCTACGGTATTATTTTTGTATCTCTTATAGTTTAGCTGGTCAGTTGCGGTTCTGCATCAGGTGTTCAAGTTTCCAATATAAATTATAGTCTATTTGTTGCCCAGACTTAATACCTACACAACAAAAAAAATCATTCAAATCCGTCCAGTAGTTCCGAAGATTAGCGTGTACAAACAAACAGACATGCAGACAAACAAACCGAATTTTTTTTTGGATTCGTGCTCTTTTACTGTTTCTAAACCATTCAATCATTATTTTTTTTATATATTCAATGTACAGACACAGTTTTTTTACTGTTTTATTTTATTATAGACAGATTTTAAGGAAAATTTATTGAAAGAACCTAACCTAAAAACTCTAAAATATAAATAAATGAAATATGCAAACAGTCAGTATTCAAGTGAATCGCAATAATCGAATGCCACTATTCGCCTATACTCTCCAGGATACGTGCGTTCGCTACGAATAACTGAATCCTTATGGCAGCGAGGTGTTTTTTTTTATAGTGGCATCTCGCAGCTCAACCATAGGGTTGTATACTGCTTAACCGGACTTGCCTGTGGATACGACAAAAGAATTGTAGCCTCCAGCCAGGGCTTATAAAAACTTACAAACTAAGCGACTACACGCTAAGGGCACCCCCTGTGGGGTATGGACCTCGGCTTAGGGCGTCGCTGGGGGAGAACAGCAAGGGACAGCTGGATCGGGGTAACAGCGGCGCGGCTCTCAGCGCGCGTATACGTACTCTGATAGAATACCTTAACAAATGTTTGCCGTGATTCTTTAAATTGACATAACTTTTTTATTTATGTACCGATTGACATGAAATAAACACTAAATGTTAAGTGAAGCTTACTACAATATACTAGTGACTAACCGTAACCGTATCTAAATCGAATAAGCCGTTTCTGATATTAGCGTGCACAAACACACAGACAAACAGACAAACAGACAAAAAAAAAATTAATTACAATTTCGGGTTCGGCATCGATATAATAACAACCCCTGGTACTTTTTTTTATATATTTCCATTGTACAGACACCAGTTTTCTACAAATTTATTATATGTATAGATAGATAGATAGATAGGTATAGATAGATAGATTAGTTACACAGAAGAAGAGTAATTACATTGAAACCCATATCCTTGCAATCAAACAACGGAACGGCGCTTTGCGGCAGTATTAATTACGGTGGTGATACTTCCCCCGACGATCTCCTTTACAAAAAGCTCATTATCATCTTAATCAGCCTATAATGTTCCCACTGCTGGGACACAGGCCTCCTCTCGATGGAAAGGAGTGGGCCGTAATCTACCACGCGGATCCATTGCGGGTTGGTAGAAGTCACAATATGTCTTTGAATTTTTGGTTCTAAGACATACCAGTTTACTCACGATGTTTTCCTTTACCGTTTTTCTCTATACTCTGTTAATACTACTAAAATGTATCACCTCTTTATCAAAGAATATAATTTAATACATTTACCTATACGGAACCCGGGCGGTGACCCAGAGGTAACGGCCGAGACTTACGTGTTGTGGGTTGTTATGAACCCAAACAGGCGCTTTGTATATTGTTTCATCACCACTGCTTTAAAATTGGTGAAGGAAAACATCGTGATGAAACCCGCATGTCTTAGAACAAAAAAGTTGAATACTTGTGATATTGACTAACCCGTATTGGGCCCGCATGTATTACTGTCCCTGTACCCATTCACCGATTAAACTGTACTCCAGGGATGACGAACCAATGGCACGCGTGCCATTGATGCCACGTAACAACATTATCTAGGCACGGCATCGTTTCAAGAATTGCAGTACAAGTCAAGCAAAAGTCGCAGTAGTTGGCTTTTCATACAAATAAATATAAAACTGTTAATGTTGTTTTACTGCAACATTAAAAAGGTATAATTGTGTTTTTTGTCCTCACTAATACAAAATTGTTTGTTGGCGCGTCATGGCTACATTCAATATTTATTACGAAAAAATGGTACAGAGGCCAGCACATCAAGTTACCACAATCTGTCAAATTTCTTTGATAGTATTTCAACTTTACTACAAAGACATAAGGTTCATTTTTAATTGAGAAAATTTGACAGTTAGGGATAGATTGATGTGCTGGCGTCTGTACGTAGATATGTAGAGGTTCGCCGCTCTTGCTGTACACTATACACGGAAGCCACACAATAAAGGTTCTCACATTATTCTATAAGCATTAATGTCTGTTGCGTCTAAGTGCAGTGGTGCATAAGTGATAAGACGCTCGTAGTTCGGGTAATGGAGTATTAAGTCGTCAACATCGCTTCCATACTTCAAGAGAATTATGTAATACAACAGTCTTTTCTCCTTTATTATTACACTAGCTTTTGCCAGCGGCTTCGCCCGCGTGTGTGTAGGAAATTATCTCACGGAAACCGTACATTTTTCCTCTTGGTGAGTCTAGTTGTCAGACTTTTGGGCTTCTGACTACCCGTACCGATGTCGAGTTATTTAATGTCAGTTCGTCTTCTTCTTCTTCTCTTCTTCTAAAAAAGCAGTGATAGCCTAGTGGTGTGACCGCCGGACTGCCAAGTCATAGGTCTCGAGTTCGAACCCAAGGCACGCACCTCTGATTTTTCGGATTCATGTGCGTGTTGTATAATTATCACTTGCTTATAACCGTTGAAGGAAAACATCGTGCATCGTGAGGAAACCGGCATGCTTGAGAGATATTTCTCAACAGCATGTGATGCTGAGTCAGAGGCCCATGGGCAGCATTAAAACTCTGACACCAGGTTAGTCACTAACCACACGAAGAAGAAGAAGATGACAGTTCGTAATTAATGTCGTCCTGTATAGGTAACATACCGAATGTTACCTATACAGGATGAAATTGAATTCATGAGCAATATATTAAGGAGTCATTGTACTCATAATTTTATGAACAACTTTCACTATAGGAACAAATCTGAAATCGCGAAAAAAAAACAACCGTTTCCTACATTTTGACGAGGTAAGCGAGCAGCAATTTTTTTTTTGTTGTAATTGTTGTTTGGGAGTTGTTCATAATAATGAGTACAATGACCCCTTAGGATAATGCCCATGAACTCAAATTCACCCTGTAAACTAAAACATTATTGCAAGGACATACAATAATAGCCACGTGACGACTCCCGGCCACCGTAGGCGCGGGCCTGCGGGCGGTGAGTAATGGGTGACTCACCGTCCGATCAGCACCAGACTCGTGCCGGACGGCGCGTATATGTTCCACGCGCGCCTCAAAGAGATCAGCATATGAAGGGGCCAAGCCTGCCGGGTAAGCGGGATTGTCCGAAAGGGTTACCGCTACCCCGGAACATAAAGGGCTACGGAAGGAACATGGATGGGTTTTAGTCAGTAAGAGTCTGACACTCCCTTCCGCTCCACCCAGAACGGGAGCAGTCATTGGATGATTTCCCAGCCTTAACAAAAAAAAAAAAGGATATACAATAATATATGTTAGTTGCTACCAAAAAATTGACAGTATAAACAATATTACATTGTTATTACCGGACCAACTTTAACTACAACAATAACCAAACGGAAGCTGCCTTAGTATCCTCATAAGTTACATAACTTACTGAAATTATTGACGTTAACTCGAACGGTCTTAGTTTCAGGTAGGAACAACAATAATAGTTATTTAATAGTTACGTAAGCCAATGTGCAGCAGATACTTAAGGGTGCGTTTCACTGAACGGAAGATGAGCGGAGCGGGAATCATCCAATCACAGTGTTTAAAGTCCACATGCCGTCCCTAGTCGCGCCTTTGATTCATCATTTGACGACACGGTTGGCGCAGTGGTTGAGCGATTGACTGCTGCGCACTATGTCGCGGGTTCGATTCCCGCACGGAACAAATATTTGTACGACCTGCAAGTATTTGTTACGAGTCTGGGTGTTTTTCTATGTCTAATATGTATGTATTTACAAAAAAAAAATGTATATAAGTAGTATATCAGCCATCTCGTTACCATAACACAAGCATTAGGTTGCTTAGCTTGGGACGATATGGCGCTGTGTGAAAAATGTCCAAGGATATTATTATTATTATCAATTCCTAGATGCATCTGCTCCGCTCGCCACCGCTTCAGTGGAAATGCAGCCTTTTTTTTTGAGGGTGGGAAATCATCAAATGACTCCTCCCGCTCTGAGTGCGGAAGGGAGTGTCAGACTGTTACTGACTAAAACCCATCCATGTTCCTTCTTTAACCCTTTATGTTCTGGGGTAGCGGTAATCCTTTCGGACAATCCCGCTTATCCGGCAGGCTCGGCCCTAACGGGCCCCTTCATATGCTGATGCCTCTTTGAGGCGCGCGTGCCACGGGCCTGGGAAATGCACCCTAAAACTGTATGAACAGAGTCATGAGGCGGACTATAGCTATAGTACGAATATATTTGATACCTTTACCCGTTTTCCCCAAGCTGCTACTAAGAAATGCTAATGGCAATATTGTGAATACTAGAAAATTGAATGTAGAATACTTTTCAGTATGTACATAACCAAGAATACTTAGAAATATTGCTAACGACATTGCGTGCAAGCAACATTACCTTGCACATATTTATAACCTCTCCGTGTTTAATTATAGCCCGGACTAGCATTCGAATTACGAATTTTAAATGAAGTTTCACACGTATATTTTAGGGCCTACATAGTTCATTTGCTAACAAAAAACCACAAACGTAACACGCAATCAACGTCACCCACAAAATTTATCAAGTGGCAAGTATTTATTAAAGAGAAATTAAATGAAAGACTAAGGCTCAATTTACATTTCCAAGGAACGGAATAGAAGCGATTCTTTTATACAAAGCATAATCAACTTTATGTTAATAAGTGTAACGTACAAACTAAATACGAGCTTCTAACGGCGGGAGTTCCCGTAAATGCGCGAGAGTTCTTCGGAAAGCGCGTGACACAATCTGACTCGTATTTAATTCGTACGTTACACCATTCCAAACAAATACATAAAAATCATTCAACAAAACATAAGGAGTATCAAGAAAAACCTTAATCTGTTTATATCAACACTGGCACTTACGAACGTCGAATTCGACATTCTCGTACTAACAGAATGCTGGTTAAAGGTTGCTGGTCCGTTACCGAAAATAGATGGATACAATACCTTCCTCACATCAAATCACACATCACAAAATGATGGAGTTGTGATTTACGCCAAAAGCCTATTGAATGTTAAGGTTTCAGAACCCCAATTTCTTGATGCCAATTGTTTGGTATGTCATGTTGGCAACGACTTATGTCTTATATCCCTCTATCGCTCGCCATCCTATAAAAATATCGACAACTTCCTTGACAGCTTATTTAATCTACTGCATCCGTTGCCGCCAAACATCAATGTAGCTCTAATTGGAGATATCAACATCGATATAAAAGAAAATAATGTAGATCGACTATCTGATCAATACCTTACTCTCACAGCGTCTCTCGGTCTACTTCCGACGCATAATATTCCTACCAGACAAAATAACTGCCTCGACCATATTCTCCTAAAAACGAAGCGAACGGCTATAACAATGGTAATCGACTCCCCTGTGACGGACCATCTTCCTGTAATACTATGCCTTGACATGGGGAAACCCAAACTCGACCCTCCAATGTCTAGTACCAAAATCGATTATCCGTCTATTCTAGACACCTTCCAAAAAACGGACTTTAGATCAGTACTGGAATGTTCGGATACAAATAGGGCTACAGACATGCTCGTTTCAACAGTTTCGTCAGTAATCAAACTACACACAAGGCTAATGTACGTCCCAAAAAGACGAAGAACAATTAAGCCCTGGATTACACCAGGCCTATTACGATGCATAAGGAACCGAGACAAAATGCACAAAAAGCTAAAAAATACCCCCGATAACACAATCCTGAAAATCACCTACCGTCGCTACAGAAATTTTTGTAACCTATTGCTTCGTAAACTGAAACGGGAATACGAAAAAAACGAACTTATTAAGGCTAAAGGCAACCCAAAAGCAACTTGGAACGCCATTAAAACAATCACGCATACCCGACATGACAGACAACCCGCGCGCCAACTCCTGAAACTCGAAGATAACCCTACTACATCCGCCAACGAGGTCAATAGTTATTTCGTCAATATTGGTAAAAAACTGGCTTCGCAAATCACACCTAACGTCAACATTCCTCTGTCCGAAAATACCAACTCGCAACCTAATTCTCTAGTCATCTTAGAAGTCAACCACGAAGAAGTAGAACGTATTATCATGTCTCTTAAGGGGGATTGCGCAGTCGGATGGGACGGCATCTCGTCAAAAATCATAAAATTGTGTAAAAACCCATTGATACCGCCCATCACGCACATATGCAACCTCGCGATAAATACAGGCACCTTCCCACGTGCATTCAAGAAGGCCCTAGTTCACCCTATCCATAAGGATGGGAACAGAGACACCGTATCAAATTACCGGCCGATATCAGTGCTCACAACACTTTCAAAAATTTTGGAACGCATCCTAAACAACAATTTACTTAAGTTTTTTAGCAAATACAACATAATAGCAACAAACCAATACGGTTTCCGATCGGGCATTTCCACGGAGGATGCCGTAGCAAACTTTACTGCTCAAGTCACAAAAAAAATGGACTCCAGGACGAAAAGCTTTGCCATCTTTCTGGACCTATCAAAGGCCTTCGATACCGTCTCTGTTCCGATCCTTATACGCAAAATGGAAGCCGAATACGAGGTAATGCACTAAAAATTTTTCAAGATTTCCTTACCGATCGTAGACAGTGCGTTAAAATCGATTCGGTCATCAGCAGCGACGAAATTATAAGTTACGGCGTCCCGCAGGGTAGCATTATTTCGCCATCACTATTCCTGTTATACGTAAACGATCTATGCAACCTAAAACTACAATTCTGCGACACGTTTATGTATGCCGACGATACTGTACTTCTCGCCTATGGTGCCGACTGGGAAGCGGCCAAACGCAACGCTGAAGCCTCACTTAGAACAGTAATGGCCTGGCTTTCAGTTAACTTGCTGACCCTTAACATATCCAAGACAAAAGCAATTGCTTTTAGTACCACTATCAAATCCGCACCCCGGTCTGCGGAATCTTCTTTAATTGCACACGTTTGTCAGGATTCATCCTTCCCTTGTACATGTCCCTCTCTTTCGTTGGTATCCAATACCAAATACCTAGGTGTCCACATAGATGAGAGACTGAACTGGCACACGCATTTAGGAATATTAAAAACCCGATTAAGGCGACTTATTTACATTTTCAAAAACCTCCGCGATGTAGCCGATTCAGACACGATGAGACTAGTATATCTTGCCCTGTGTCAGTCTATTCTCTCCTATTGTATCCCCATTTGGGGTGGCACTGATAAAACCGCAGTGTTGGGCCTCGAAAGAGCGCAAAGGGCTCTATTAAAAGTCATGACCCACAAACCTCGTCGATACCCAACACTGACACTATATAAAGACTGCAATTGCCTCTCTGTAAGGAAACTCTTCATCTTACGCATAATTCTCAAAAAACATGCCTCTATTCCACAAGCTAAAAATAGAGCAGTGCGTCGCGGGCATCCCATATGTAAGTATACCCAAACTAAAACAAGCTTCGCGACACGCCAATACCCTTTTTTAGCATCTAAATTATATAACAGCTTGAATAAATTACTAAATATACACACGTTAAACAAATTTAATCTAAAAAGAAAAGTCACTAACTACTTGATAAGTTTAACATACGACGAAACCGAAAAATTACTCACGCGCATTACCTAACACGCTACCGTAGTTACAGCTCCACATATCACCCCCAAATACATACACCCACACGAACATAATACACCCCACACAAACACACACAAACACACACATACACGAACACTCACGCATACTCATGGCAACACCTCTCTCCTTTTATTTTAATTTTTATTTTTTTTATTTTTCATAGATTTAAATGTATATACGTTTCAGTACCTAGTAGATAACCCTTTTACATTTAATAATATTGCATCCTTGCTGCATATTTTTATAATAATTATCTTTATTTTTGTTAACCTAACTGCTCAAATATGTAACGGCTGACAAGACCCCAAGAAGGAATCACTGGCTCTGAAGATACAGGCTATGCCTAGTTTCGGAGTCAGGGATACTTATACTTTAATTGTCAAATATAAGCCCTAGCTACAGTACCTAACGAAATTGTAATTCAATGTCCAATCACCTCTTTTTAGTCACTACGATGTACACCTTAATATAAGAACAATTGTAATAAGGGTTTGTGAATAAAACATTATTATTATTATTATTATTATTGACATAAAGTTCATTATGCTTTGTAAAAGAAAAATCGCTTCCATTCCCTATCGCGGCAATGTAAATTGAGCCTTACACGCACCATGAAATGTTCCAACTTCCCTTATGAACATACATACATACGCAATCAATGTAGAACAGGGACGGTGAACCTGTGGCACGCGATCCAAAACTCTTCATAGTATTGATTTGTGTATGAAATTGTACTATTTACTTACATTTCCTTGCCATTGAAGCAGACCTACAGTGTATTTGTGAGGGATACGAGCTAATGTCACATACTAGCCTATAAGCTATATCTATAGAGGGTGTCACCAAAAGGGTATATACATACAAAAGGATATGCTACAGATCACCAAACTGAACCACTTTAACTATGGGACCAACTACGAAATCGTGAAAAAAAATCAACTGTTCCCTACGTTTCGACGAATCACGTGACCAAAAATGCATAGAATAGCTGTTTTTTTTGCGATTTCGGAGATACTTCAGAATTGGGTCAATAGTGAAAGTTGCTCATAATCGTGGGTATGAAAGGTTAACAGTGAATAAAAAATCACTATGAATAATAATATCAATCAATCATGATTCGAAAGACACGTGGCGCCATCTATTATCATAAAAACGTTAGTGTAGTTTTCCTCGGGAACAGTACTTTTTTCGGGATAAACGGTGCCCCAGATCCGTGTCTGTACACCTGACAACGTATATGCAAAATTACAGGATGATCGGTTCAATAGCTTAGGTGTGAAAAGGTAACAAACAAACTTACTTTCGCATTTATAATATTAGTAAGGATTGTTGATGAAAGCTACCCTGCAAATAGGTAGCAACTATTGTTTCAAGTTCATCTTACTCTCACAGAAGACGGTGCGGCAGAGTAATATGGTCACATTCCTGAAAAGGTTTCGCCATCTCTGACCAAGAAACATCATAAACAGGCCATTATTAGCTACAATTTATAAAACTGTCCGTCCATTAATTCAGCCCATACGCTCGAGTGGCGCTAAGTTACGCGTACGACATTACTTATGCGCATAATATTAGCATCCGATTGAATAATTAGCCGAAACCGACAGTTTATTCGTATTACACGGATTTAATAAAGCTTACACAATGTAATTTTGAAGTTATACATGTTCTGAAACTATGACCCAACTGTTCTTCTTAGCGTCAATCAATCTGCCTAGCCTTTTTCCAGCTTGGGGTCGGCTCCCAGTCTAACCGGATGCAGCTGAATACCAGTATTTTACATGGAGCGACTGCCTATCTGACCTCCACAACCCAGTTACTAACTGGGTAATACTTGGTATGACTGGCTGTCAAACTTTCGGGCTTCTAACTACCCTTAACGACTGTCAAAGATTCACGAATGACAGCCGGGATCAACGGCTTAACGTGCTTTCCGAGGCACGGAGGAGTCTCGAAATTTAAAAGGGTCACCAATCCACAGACCAACCCCGGCAAGTGTAGCTTAACCTGATAGATCGATCCGTGCGGCTGTTATTACTTAGCCACGAGCTCCTGTTTTGTTCTCTTAGTGTGTCGATGGCAATCTAAATGGACTCGGTCCAGAATTCGACCCAACTGTTAATATTGGCACATTGACGCGTCGAATTTAAGAACGGTTCCGCTTTGTAGGCAGCGTATCTTTTTTGTCAAAGGGTATTTTTTTGGAATACCCGTAGTAGCTGACATTAGTCTTCATTATCATAAGTATCCTGCCCTCATCCCAATTTATTGGGGTCGGCGCAACATGTCATGGAGAGGTATAACTATTGGGTGTTTTTTTTTGTGGCGGTGAATTCTAAACAGTAACTTATCACAGATTTTTGATATCTACCAAATTAGGTTTTCATAAGACCTCTTGGCATTAATGTTTGAATATAATTTCGGACTTATGGCCGCTACGACTGACGCGAAAGTCTAATGTAAAGACGCCAGCACATGAAGCTATCCCTAACTGTCAAATTTTCTCAATTAAAAATGAACCTTATGTCTTTGCAATAAAGTTGAAATACTATCAAAGAAATTTGACAGATTGGGGTAACTTGATGTGCTGGCCTCTGTACTATCTTTTCTTTCTGGCTATGTTCCGCATTTGTATGAAAGCAAGAAAAAGTAACTTTTTGGCAATAGCGACATACTAAAACCAGTAGGTTCAACAAGTCTGTAATTGTACAAATCAAATGTGTAACACTAGTCTAGAAAAATGCTGTCCTGCACTCCTATAATCTGATTACCACCAACAGTGCTGCAGCATCCATTAAAATAAAAGAAACTCAAAGAAAAAGCCAATGAAATCTATTCTCTAATCTAGGGATCGAACACACTTCACAAGCATTAAGCGGCTTTACCCACATACATACAAATTAACTGCTTACGTTGGTCTTGTGTGAACCTTCGTTCATGATAAGGTCAAAGCTAGATAAACAGACCTTTTTTCCTAGATGTTATTCGTATACCGTGGGAAATGTAAGAAAAATAATAATATAATGACTTAGTGTATATAACTAGCTTCCGCCCGCGGCTTCGCCAGCGTAATATGTCGACAAATTATGCACATAAACCTTCTTCTTGCATCACTCTATCTATTCAAAAAAACTGCATCAAAATCCGTTGTGTAGTTTTAAAGATCTAAGCATACATACAGACATTAGGACGCGGGAAGCGACTTTACTTTATAATATGTAGTGATTAGCCAAAAATGTTTCCACTGCTGGGATACAAGCCTCCTTCATGTGAGGCAATAATCCACCAACCAGGCCTAATACGGGTTGTTGGATGTTACATCATAATATGTCTTTGATTTTTTGGTTCTAGGACACGCTGGTTTCCTTATGATATTTTCCTTCACCAATTTGAGAGCGAGAGAGATTTGAAACTCAAACACAAAGTATTTATTTCAAATAAACCAATTACAGGCACTTTTGTATTGTCAAGGTGTCGGTCAGTCAGAGAAATGAAGCTAGTTGCCCATTCCAAAGCAGTAGGTACCTATGGAGAAGAACGGGCAAGAAACTCCATGGACACTCTTTTAGAAAGAGAGAGTGGTAATAGGTAATACGGGCTGGTGACCGCAACTCCACATCAATGTGCGTATTTTGCTTACGGAAATCATTCATCATCTGCCTAGCCTTTTCCCAACTATGTTGGGATCGGCTTCCAGTTTAACCGGATACAGCTGAATACCAGTATTTTACATGGAGCGACTTATGAGGATCATTACCAGTGGTAATGTAATTAAATACACACACACACACACCTACAACTCGTAACTTCGTGGTGTGGCATGTCTTAGAACCCCCTTGTTGGTTTTGTCATGATATATTCCTTTACCCCTAATTAGTAAAGTGCTTTCAAACATTTGAACTACTGCTCTAAAATGACGTGTTAAAAAATTTAAAGATCTTAAATTGCAGGAACTTAAACTGTGCTTTTTTTTTAAACAGATATCAAGTGTTTTTGTATCTATACTAATATTATAAAGAGGAAAACTTTGTTTGTTTGTTTGGTTGTAATGAATAGGCTCAAAAAATACTGGACCGATTTTAAAAATTCTTTCACCGTTGGAAAGCTTAGTTTTCTAGGAGTAACAGGCTACTTTTTATCCCGGGAAAAATAACGGGTCCCACGGGAAAGACCACGGGAGCGAAGCCGCGGGCAAAGTGCTAGTATACTAATACAATTGTAGTCCTTATTACATGCTATAACAATAATATGTACAACCTAAAACTGAAAAAGGAGGAAAGCTCTTATGGCGTCAAAAAATTCATCCCCATCGCTGTCAGTGGGGATGTGCTTAAATCAATGCATATGTACAGTCGCCAGCACATTAATTTATCACATACTGTCAAATATTCGCAATAGATTTTGAACTTAACTCACCGTTTTAAAGTTTAAAATCATTTGGAGAAATTTGACAGTTTGATGTAACTTGATGCGCTGGCGACCGTACATGTTATAAATTAAAGTCGCTTAACATATCTGTCTATGTCACGGCATTGTTCTATTAAACTACGCAACGGATTTTGATGCGGTGTTCCCCATCATCTATAGAACTTATTCCGAAAAGTTCATGTGCATTATAATACATTTTATGCTTCGATAATAGCTTACTACGATAATATTTATTCACACATAGATGAAACGTTTTCTTAATTATTTTTTTGTCCCAACAAATTCTATTTATTGTCGTTTGTAAATCGTACACGAACGAATCGTACGATTACCTTAATAAATACTGTGCACGCACAGAGGCCAGCACATCAAGTTCACACCAGTTACCGCAATCTATCAAATTTATTTGATAGTTTTTCAACTTCATTACGAAAGCTTAAGGTTCATTTTCAATTGGGAGAATTTCGACAGTTTGGGATAGCTTGATGTGCTGGCGTATGGACGTATATTTTTATTGAAAAAACATTTTAACGAATCGTCGTCATTTATATCAGACTATAAGGGTGTCGACACAACTTCTTCGTTAAATCGTTTCATTAAAATATATTTTACCTCGAAACCACTCATCCAATTTCGTTGAGCGCTTTTGTATAAAATTTTACGTAAATATAAAAAATATTTTCCAACGCCATTTGTTATTTTCAATACAACGGCTCGTGTTTTCCGAGATACAGACAGGTTTAGTAATGGATGGTTACCCATCCACAGATCGACCTCGGTAAGCGTATATTACGACTTAAAATTAGTAAGTAATATGTACCTTTTTAAAAACCGCGCGGAAAAGAAAACAAAATAACATTATTTATAGCAATCCAATCCTATGGTAGGTAATAGGAAAATGAATAATTTATTGCTATGCATGTATACTTATTAACCTTAATTCCAATATCTGTACTAAAATAGCATAAAATCATTTTACGTTCAAAATTAAAATGAACAGATCTTTTCATCACGCAGTCCCGTTGAAGAAACTATTCTTAAAACAATTTCTTTGATAACCCATCTCTCATTCGATTAGCCACGATAAAACCCACGTTTTGTTATCGTTTAATTTAATTATTATTGTTTATTATAATTGATGAAACGATCAAAAATAAAATATGAAATCAGATAAAAAACGTCCATTCGTCTTAAAAACTTTCATCACCGTACAGAAATTAAATATTATGCGAAGATATACTTAATTGTAAAATTGCATTTAATGCTAATAAGTATTCCATTTGATTCTAAAAATCTGTGACGTCACATTGTTATATTTCATGCAAATCACGTACAAACTCCGCGTTCATAAAAAGTAACGTTATTAACTACCCTTTCAAATACCCAATTTTAAATAAAATGCCTCAGCTACAAAACCTACCTTACCGGAAGAAGCCACTAAATTCTAAAACCCTAAAATGCAAAACGATAAAATAAAACCCCTAACAATATACTAAACTAATTTACGGTTAAACATTAACCGATTATAGAATTCTTTACATCAAAACAGGGAAATCCAAAGTCCAATTCTCTAACATTACAAAGCGATTCACTTTTAACGTCACAACTTTCATTGGAAGGACAAAACGACGGAATAATTAAGCCGCTTTAACCGCTGGAATCCGACCTAAAATCGACGCGGACCCCAATACAAGGCTACCGAAATTGCTCATCACAATCAGTAGAGCCGCAATAATAGTTAGAGACGAAAATGCAAGTAGCACACGGGCGGTGCAGCTGAAACTTTGGCGGCGCGTTGTTCGACGCGCGCCCTCCCGACCGTCAGTAGACAGAAAGGCGCCGAACAGAACGCCCACCAGTTGAGTGCGAACGCAAGTTCAAGTTCGAATAAACATTATTCGAAATTCAATTTCAAATTTTTACTTTTAAATGTAGAATCGATTCTTCATTTGTTTTGTTAACGCGAAATTCGTGAGTGTTTTAGTGACGGTTACAAAAAAGTGTTAGAAAACTTTTTTTTCAGTTCGCCGCGAAGTTTTGTAAGCTTGGACGGATTCGGCAGTTTGCAGGTAAATCTTATTTTATTTAGGATATTAAATATTAATTTCAGGGTCAATTTAACAATTTATGAGATCGGTATTTTCGGGATCGCCTTAAGGACTAAAGTAGCGTATAAATTAGTTTCGTTTACTTCCCATATTTTCTTAGTCTTTAAGGAAGTTTGGTAGGATTTCTACACCAAAAATAAAATAAAAATACCAAATACGTTTGCACGAACCATTGCTACTAATGTTAAAATCAACAAATAAACGGGTTGAACATACATACTGCATTAACCACTTACCAACTAAATTAGCGATTCAATTATTTTATGTCAAACACGTAAAGTGTTAACATGATTTTCCTGAAGCCAAGGCTACCCACTGACCCCAAATTGACTGAATTCTAATGATTACAGTTGCAATAATTAATATCATAATACTGAAAAAAAAAATCCATCATTTTTAATTAAATTGAAAATGGAATGCGAATCCGATTTTATTTTGGAATTGACAATTTGATTGTCTTTTTTTTATCATTCTGTCCCTGAATGTCCGATCTTAGTAATTAGGATTATCATTCGGCTTAAGACGACGGCCAAGCCCAGCGGTGGCATAGTAAACTATATTACGGATTGATGATTATAATTTGCGGGCCTTTTATATCTGTTTAAGGCAATGCTTTATCACCTGCTTATTTTTCGCGGAGAGAAATAAAAATCTAAGAAAACTGATTATTTGAGCTGCAATATTATTCGGTTTAATTAAATAGGATTTCTTTTTTTTAAATGACACAATCTAATTATTATTAATTTAGCAACTAACAGGAACCATTTTATCTAATCAGGAGTTTCCGATACTCGGTAACTCTCTTAAAACCAATGAATTTTGTTTATCTCAATCGCTTTAAAAAAGGCTTAAGATACGACAAAAACTTTATTTATTACTTAAAGTATAATTCTCTCTTACAGCTTGTTGTGTTTTTTTTTGCAATGAGAAAATGCTAGGGCCTAAATATTTATGAGAGTATAAAAATGTTATAATAATAATAGGTCGGAATGAATATATCCATTGCTAAACATAGGCCTCGCCTTACAATAATCTGACACGAAGGAGTATGGAGCACTCAGTATGATTGGCAGATGGATTAGTGTGTCCAGTAAGTTGCTAAGCATTTTGCTCTTAACTACCTTCCATCTTATTACCAGCCTGTAACTTTTGTTCTTTAAGGTAAACACCTCCTTTCATACAAAGAAAGAACGAGGTTTCAAAAGAAGGTTCCTTTGTACAATGTGGGAAATTTGTAATAAAAAAAAAAATCACTTCAAAATTAGAACGATTACGGAACCGTGATGATTTACTATAAAAACAAATGATTTCGTCTGTGAATTGTGTGCGGTCACTTGAGTAAAGGTTTTACAGAAGAGTTTTGCTACAATTTACAAAAGCACAGATAATAAATAAGCCCTCAAGGAAAAACCGTAAGTTTAATATTTAATACAAATTCCTTATCAATAAATACTCAATTTTCTTCAGAAATATTAAACGGATGTTAATACTTATTGGTTACTGAATTGTTAACTATTCTATACAGAAATATTAAAAGAAAAATACCGGAAAACGATTACCATTACCGCGGTACGCCATGAATAGAATGAATGAATATACAGTCTAGAGTTCGTAGAAAATGGCGGCGCGTTCATTTATTTTCTTTTAATTTAACAATCATCATGCTCATGCTTTATAGTTATTTTACTATTCAATTAATAAGTGATTTATCAATTAAAACTTTAACCGGTAGTAATTGGATTAAATTTCGATAATATTTACGATGTTCATTTTCAATATGGATCGCTATGGATGAGTTTAAAAGCTGAGTGCTCTTGTAATTGAAATTGATATTAAATGTGTAAATTAATCATGTTCCTATTAAACATTATTTACTATAGCATTAGACCAATAACGGCTCAATATCAATACATATTGTGTAATATGGTTAAAATTACGTCACTTTAATGTTATTTTTTTTTAATCCCGGGATTAAATTATGTGGTTTCTAATTAGACTGAGTGTAAAAAACGAGCAATTTCTTGAAATATATTTTTAATTTTATTGCACAACGCAAATCATAATATATTTAGTACCTATCGTACGCGTTCATGAAAGGGTTGTTTTTGGCGATATGTAATAAATGCTATTAATACTTATAATCTAGGCAAGATCAAGACGCAACGGACTACGGAGTGCAAAGTAGACATGTTTGTGGCAATCCCGAAAATCCCGTGATTAGCTAAGTATAGTCCCAGGATTTTCGGGGTCAGAAAACGGCCGGGATCCCGGGACTCGGGATCCCTGTATTGTATTCTCTACTCTCAACCAAAGCACCTGCGATTCTCACCGTCGTTAGTTGACTTGTAGAGAATGCCTGAGGCATTAAATCCACCTTGGCACTCTCATTGGGTGCAAAAAGTTTTAATAAATAAATTATTCAACATTACAATTCAGTATATAGATTTTTATTAACATTAAAACTTGTACAAAGCTGCTTATTTCATTCAATGTCAAATTCACTTGATAACTGACACTTACTTTTAAAGACTGCAAAATGATACAAACGTAATTCGACTACAAAATGACATAAAATGAAAAAATGTCTTATAACGATACTAATATAAATCTACCCTCAAATACATGGATAAGTTTTGTTATGTCAAGTTATGTTTTGTCAGTCAATATTATTATTGGTTACATTTATTTTAGTCAACAAATCGTAATAACAAAGGATAAATGGATGGCTTATTATGATTCTGTGATCTGTTCCCTCAAAACATCTTGTATTTATGGATACTGAATGAGCCAAAATACTTTTTTCTATATTACATTCAATTCTTCAAAAGAATTTCTTTGTATACAACCAATGAACAGAAGCCAGCACATGAAGCTACCTCAATCTGTCAAATTTATTAGAAATAATTTTCAACTTTAATACAAAAGTATACGGTTCATTTTCAATTGAGAACATTTGTCAGTTTAGGATAGCTTGATGTGCTGGAGTCTGTACAAAAAAGATATCAATTTGAAGTATTTATTACAGAATCCTTTTGTCTCGAGTAATCGTAGAAATATAACATAATATCATGCCTTTTTCCCCGAAGGGATAGTCAGAGGGGGTGAAGGGAGGGGGGTCATAGACATATTATTATGATATTATTGCTTTCTAATATTTAAAAATTTACTTAAGTATATTTTAGAGAAGATTCTGAAAGTATTTCTTGCTTCTGAACGCTTTTATAAGCCGAAAAAAATCTTATAAAAAGACTAATAGTACTTTACTTACTTTACATTAGGAAGGTACTTTACATTCACAACCAATAACTGTCTTCAAAGAATCAAAGAAGTGTAAATTGGATTTACGTTTCTTATAATAAAGGTTCTGGATTATTATTTAAATTTCTTCTCCGGATATGTTTCTAGGTGTAATAGCGTCATGGCTATCTTTTTGTTGATGGTAAAAGTGTTAGTACTAACAAGCTTAATTACAACAACAGCATGTGAAGCGTGTGTGTGTGTGATGCGTGTGTTATATTTCTCAACAGCATGTGAAGCTAAGTCAGAGGCCCATGGGCAGCACAAAAACTCTGACAGCAGTTTAGTCACTAACCACACGATAAGAAGAAGAAGCTTCATTACAAAGTGGTTCTCCTATTAATGTCTGTTTGATATATAACACAGCCTACCCAGCATAAAATCTTTTGTCAAATGACCTATTAAAGAAACAAGATAGAGGCGTCAATAATGCTTGTACAGATATATATGACTGATAATAGAAACATACAAAGATGTATCCCTCCTTTATGGTTTAGAAGAACGTTTAAGACAAGTTTTCTGTTTTTAAATCGAATACTTTAGAATAGCATTTAAGACAGGTTTTCTTTTTTTAAAATCTTAATTAAGCAATATGAGAAGTTTAAGATTGTTTATGTATTTGGTATACAGCCGAGCGCACATTACAGCCGCAACGAGCCACAGCGCAATGAATTTTCATTCAAAAAAGTGTAGGAAGATGGGTGGGTGAAGACTAATATCACATAACACATATAGACATACACTTCCGACTTCACCGTTATCTCGGACGGTACCGAAAACTCTTGCGCTTACACACACATTCAGAGCGTTTTGTACACTTGGTAAGCACAAGAAAATCGTGTCGCTTCATGAGATAAAAATTCTGTACGAATATGATGAAGGAGATTTTATACGTTACGTTGAGGCCCGTAATTTGTGCTAGCCAAATCAACAATTATGTGCTATTACTATTTTCCTAGTATTAAACATAAGTTACCTATCGTACGGCCAGCGCATCAAGTTATACTATCAAATTTCTCCAAATGATTTTAAACCTTAAAACGTTCAAGGTTGATTTCAAAATCGATTGCGGAAATTTTACAGTTTGTGGTATCTTGATGTGCTGGCGACTGTATCGAGTTTACGACAGCTATGCATGAGTAATAGGCGAGAACTTCAGTTCAACACACGAACCTATTTCTCTTCGTGTCCCGATGCAGCTAGAGTGTTACGATAAGAGGCTCAACAGTAATGTTGTTGTTGCGTAAATATATTGTCATACAAACGTTTTACAAACCTTTAATGTTTTTCTGAGAAGGATGTGCAATAGCATTTACATTTTCTTTTCCGTGGCGTTTCCATGGAAATATTTTAAACAGAGTCATATTAACGTTTCTTTAATATGTATCTGTAACAGGACACCTCATAATTATTATTATTAAGGTAAAATAAATTTATTTCTCAAGAAACAAACACAATAAATAATTGTAATAAGAAAGTTCCTACCGTAATGTAATACTTACAGATTGTAGTGATATCAAAATTTTGTTTTTAAAGGAAACATTCAAAACTTACTTACACTGTTAACGAATTCCAAAAAAGAATTTACCCATTCTGATTTTAAATTATTGATTGGTCATCATCTCGGGAGTCAATCCCTTTCTAGCAATATCATCTTTCACTCAGTACAGAGTAATTTTCCCTTACTCATTAATAGCCATCCACATTCTTGCTCAAAACCGAACTGGCAGCAATAAAAAAGCGTGGACAAAAAAGAAAAAATAATTTAATAATAAAGAGTTAAGGTACTCACAATTATTTTCTAATATATGTATACCTTCTAAGTAAGAATAAATTCTACGGGAATCGTTATTTGAATTTTCTTTTTCCTTCTAGATTTTTCTTTGGAGTACGGTTACCTACTATGTAGTGAAGTAGCAAAAAATTGGGTCAATTATAAGTAAATATTAAACATGAATCTTTGAGTTAGAAGAAATCGGAATGAGGGTTATTAATTTATATTTATTTTGTAATTTCAATAAAAGTTTAGGAAAATGAGTGGGTACGGACGTAAATTGTAAAATGATTTAAAAACTAAGACTTGATTTTTTAAGCGGTATTGTCCGAAAAGGTTACCGCTACACCGGAACATAAAGGACTAAGGAAGGAACATAGATGGGTTTTAGTCAGTAACAGTTTGACACTCCCTTCAGCTCCACCCAGAGCGGGAGAAGTCATTGGATGATTTCCCACCCTCAAAAAAAAAGACCTCCTTTTTATGTATAACCACATAAATAATGTGCTATGTTAGTTTATCACGTACTTATAATCCTACTAATATTATAAATGCGAAAGTTTGTGAGGATGGATGGATGTTTGTTCCTCTTTCACGCAAAAACTATTGAATGTATCGGGATAAAATTTGGCACAGACATAGATTATAGTCTAGAATAGCACATAGGCTACTTTTTATCCCGGCAAAATATACGGTTCTCGTGGAATAATTACCTACAAACGCGGGCGAAGCCGCTGGCAAAAGCTAGTATACATATATAATAATACTTGGAAGTCTCGAAACGGGCAAAAAACTTTTTTAAAATTTTATGTTCGATTTTTGTAAGTTTTCACATAGATCGCAATGCAATTTCATACGTCGTTGCATACTGAGATTATATTTCCAATAAATAAAACTCTCTATAAATCAAGAAAAGCTTGAAAATCCTTAATTACTTTTAAATTACATCCCGATAGGCACGCCCACGCAGATTTTTTTATAAATGGAGTCTTTCACTGTCGTGGAGACAGTTTTGTAGGAATATAGTTAATTTTAAGGCGAAAAGGTCAGCGTGGTTGGGCGCGATTGCCTGATAGGCAATATATTTACTGAACGCGATCTTGATACTTCATGACTTGAAAGGATTTTTATTCGTCATTCTTCCCTGTAACATGATGTGATAAAAATAAATATAAATCAGAAATCGCCCATTCGTATTTAGCAAGTGTGATGATTAAGATCCATGTTTTTTGTATATTTTACTTATTTTGGCCTACCATTTAGCCGAAATGATTATGTTTGTTTTTTTTAGTGTATATCACAACCATTAGGTCCTGGAGCTTTGGAACACTGACACTGACACTAATTTAAGTAACTAAATGAAATGAGACAGTAACCGACATTTATACCTGTATGCACCAAGTGCACCCAATATCATTATTCTAATATGAGGGTGACGCTTTGAAAAAGGAACCAGTTATATGTACAGTATTGCACACAATAGTCTGACAAATGTATGTTGGCTACGGCGTAGCTGCTACGCAGTTCTCTACGCCGCGCTAGCTACGCAGTCGTAGCATTGCTTTGTTGTGCCACTTTGACTGTGACTTTGTGTGTAGTGTCTGTTTTTTTATAAGCGTATTTATGTACAGACGCCAGCACATCAAGCTATCCTAACTACTACACATAACCTAACTGTCAAATTTTCTCAATTAAAAATGAACCTTATGTCATTGCAATAAAGTTGAAATACTATCAAAGAAATTTGACAGATTGTGGTAATTTGATGTGCTGGCCTCTGTACGTAAAATAATAACAAAAGTTTGCCTATTATGACAGTGTTGACTCAGGTCTGCATAAAACCAGGTACTTAAAAGATAAATAGGTTTACCTGTGACCACTTCGCTATTCATTTTCTTCAACGTAAAAAGTTCAAGGTAGCTCCCCCTATTGTAGTGTTAGCAATAGAATACATTAATACAAAGAAATGATTGCACAAAGGGTGGTTTTGTGCTATTTTTGGGTTCAATTTAAAGTTCATGCTGAGTCATCGACTTGGTAGTCGCGGTTCAATCGTTACAAATTGACATGTGTCGGATATGGTGCCTGTCATCATAAATAATGAATTTCATTCTGAATGCATTATTATGTAAAGGTCACACAGAGAGATAGACGCCCTCATCAAAGATAAAACTGAACGGACACGATCGACCTGACTGGGGGCTAGACAAGTGTCAATCGCTCCGTGTCGATTTCGAAAATTGTCCGATCAAACAATTCGTTATCTCAGCGATTCGGATTGTCAAGAACGCCACTTGTCAACGCATTTGTTATTTCGTAAACATTAATTATACCTGTAATTATAATAATTATGTGAAGACGATACACCTGGAACAGAATTACCATTCATCATAACAGGTAAAAAAAATACAAATTAAGAAATGGCAGGGACAGTCACCAGCATATCAAGTTACCACAAACTGTCGAATTTTCTCAATCGATTTTGAAATTTATAATCAATATTTTAAGGTTTAAAATATTTTGGAGAAATAGTTTGGTATAACTTGATGGGCTGGCGACCGCAATCTCACTATGTTATAGATGATGCTCCCATATTTACAAATATTATATCGTGTTGGCCAGTGGTCTTAGGACTCACTTCTCAAAGTTATAGGTTCAAAAGCCTAGGGGTAGGACCAAATAGAATCAATTTAACAAATGAGACCAGACGGAATGACACTGATGCCTTGGAAGGTGGGTAGGCCTTTGGTGTGGGACGCAACGTGTGTCGACACCCTTGCGCCATCCCACCTTTCTAGTACGGCGGGCTGTGCTGGTGCAGCCGCTGCAGGTGCAGAAAACCTCAAACGGCGCAAATACTCCAACCTTATTGGGGCTTACATGTTCGTGCCGTTTGGGGTTGAAACACTAGGGCCATGGGGTCCGAGTGCACACTACGTTTTCCGAGACATCGCCAAGCGGTTGATCGACTCTTCACGCGACCAGAGGGCTGGCCTATTTTTTGGTCAAAGAATCAGCATTGCCATACAACGCGGCAATGCTGCCAGCCTTTTGAGAACTTTTCCTGTTGACAGCTATGTGGAAGAATTTTTTGATGCTCTTTGATTATATACTTATTATTTCTGTATATATTACTATGAATATTTAGCTTTTAAATGTAAATACAACGAATTTCATGTATTATAAATTTCAAATAAACAAAAAACAAAAAAAATTAACAAATTCGAGTTCTATGTTTTGTTTCTAGTTTCACTAGTACGGTAAAGTTACTTTGTTTCAATGTTGACACAGTAAAAAGCCTCTACCCAGCAAGGTTAAAAATACACTGGCCTTTTATCAACTAAAATCGTTGACCACTGAACTACACAATAGTTTTAGGAATACTTTTCAAACCAGTATGTCTAAGAGGTAATTCTCAACAGTATGTGAAGCTAAGCCAGAGGATCATGGGCAGCATAAAGACACCAAGCTACTCACTAACCACATGAAAAGAAAAGAGATTGGCTCAAAAAGATTAATAACAGGTTTTTTTAACCTAGCCAAAACAAAAATATATTTTAAAATATCTTTGCATAGCATAGCATAGCAAATAGCATTGCAATAATTGCATTCCATAGAAATACAAACTGTGTTTTTTGTTTACGTCATCATCCTTTTACAGTTTTTCCAGTAACTATATTAGGATCAGCTTCCAGTCTAACCGAATAACTGTATTTTAGATGGATTGACTGCCTATATGATTTCTATAACCCAGTTACTGGGTAAAACTATGTGTGTGAATAGTTTTAAGTCTTGAATGCCAAGGTCGCTTACTGTTTTAAATATCTGTCAAAGCCCTTTTACGACACGACACAAGTCGTGAAAGCCGACACTTATCTTGGGGATTAAGTTTGCGTAGTTACTAGATATAACATCAAATGATAGAGAAAAAAATGTAGGTTAAAATACGCTTGGAGGCATGTTTTATCTACTTCAAAAATTAAGCATACAAGAGTGAGTGGATTTAATGTTTATTATTTTTTGTTTGGAAAAAAAACAAAAGAATCGTTATGATTATATTTTTTGTTTATTTTGTTTTTATGAATCTAAGGTAACAACAGTGTAGAAATAATCTTATCACATTTTTTCCAATATTTGAAGTTAAAGTGAAAGTATCTACTCATCTATACATATAATAAAATTGTAGAAAAGTGGTGTCTGTACAATGGAAATGTATAAAAAAAAGTAGCAGGGGTTGTTAATTTATCGATACCGAACCCGAAATTGTTATTTTTTTTTTGTCTGTTTGTCTGTGTGTTTGTGCACGCTAATATCAGAAACGGCTCGATTTAGATGCGGTTTTCACTAATATATTGTAGTAAACTTCACTTAACATTTAGTGTTTATTTCATGTCAATCGGTTCATAAATAAAAAAGTTATGTCAATTTAAAGAATCATAGCGAACATTTGTTAAGGTATGCTGCCCGAAAAGTCACTATTCCACGCGGACGAAGTCGCAGGCACAGCTAGTTTATAATATTTCTGTTCAATTCACTGCCCACCTTGTAAAAATCAATAAAACAATCTGCCCAGTCTTTTCCCAACTATGTTGGCGTCAGCTTCCAGACTCACCAATTGCAGCTTAATACCAGTATTTTACATGGGACGACTGCCTATCATACATACCTCTACAGCCCAGTAACTAGGTAATGCCATACCCTTTGCTAAGTCTGACTGTCAAAGATCCACATAAGACATCCGGGACGAACGGCCTGACGTGCTTTCCGAGGCATGGAGAAGTCTTGATATGTAAAGACGGTCACCCATCCAGGGACCAACCCGGGCAAGATCAGTTTAACCTGATGAATCGAGCCGTACGGTTATTACTGTTGTAAAAAACAATTCAAAATACTATTTTAAATTGCACTTAAATCAAACAGAAATTTAGCTGCAAACATTCAAAGTTCTAAGTTAATTAATCGTTTCATAAAACAGTCATTAAAATGTTTAATCCTTGATGCTTGTTCGAAACTTTTAATCAAACAAAACTAGTTGCAACTAATGTTTCGAGCAATTAATTATAAATTATTTACTGCAGAAACATGAGATTTATTTGGTCAGCCGCGTTTGTTAATCTTATTTGCTCATTTTGTGGTAGGTTGATTCTAGAATAGAATTGTTTTACTTTATTATCTTGCAATGTGTGGTTTATTTATTCATTCAGACTAACGATACTAATTTAACACAAATCTTAAATTCAATACAAACATCCTTAAACCTAAAAAATATATCTATTACTAACTGACCTGACAGACGTTGTCTTGTCTTAACTATGATACCTACCCTACCTACCTACCCTACCTACCCACCTAACCTTTTAAACCTTCCCTGGACTACGACAAACATTTTAAACATTTACATACGATAGATGTACAAGTAGGAAAAAAGGCAAGATCATAGGGCGCCAAAAAATTCATCCCCAAAAATATTCTTGCAATAAATTCAGATCTCTCTGGTGAACGTTGCTATTATTTATTTTGAAATTAATTTTCGGTGCCCGTAATTGCCAGAAAGTTTTCCAGAAAACTTTATATTTAGAGTTCTCCCATATTGTCGAGTTTTTACAAAAAGTTCTTCTTTTTAAAGTCAGTTACCGTTTAACCCCTCCGAGGTCAATAATTTTTAAATTCCCCGCTGCATTTACAGTGCGTATTTATTTTACTTGCGACTGGTAGCACTGAATTTTGTAGTCATGTGATTCTGTACTGATGTCAGTCGTCATTTTGAACTCTATTAGTATCGACACTAAGACTTTAAAATTTAGTTACCAATCACGTCACCCATCATGTTATAATTTAAACACTGTACTATGAAAACAAAGCTTTTTTGTCTATCGAATTGACATTGACAAGTTACGAACGGTCGCCTTTTGTCTTTTATCTTCAACTCAACCATAAACACCACCCTTTGTTAAGATAGCCTAAGGCATTAAGTCTTTGCTTTGTACCCTTTTTAGTACGTGTAAATAGATAAATAAATAAATACAATATACTGATAATATAAGAACTCGGTTTAGACAGCAAAAGACTGTTGTATAATAAAGTACACACTATAAAGGCTAGACCTTTTCTAATAACCAGTGATTACTATCCTTGAAGCCCAAACCTTAATGATAAAGCTAATTATAGAGTGCCAGCATTCCTCTTGAGTATTTAATTCCATCGCTCAATAGACTGAAGATAGTTAATTAATGCTCTGAGTCTCCACTCAGGTTAGCAATATTATTACAAGAAGTTGACTAATTCGTGGGTTGTCAACGAAAAAATGACATGATAACTAACAGATATAGTAGCAAGTATACAGAAATAATTATGTTACCAACTGGTGATATAATGTTATAAGATGTACAAACGTCAGCACTTCAAGCTATCCCTAACTGTCAAATTTTGCCAATTGAAAATGAACCTTATGTCTTTGTAATAAAGTTGAAAAACTAACTTGTTGTAACTTGGTGTGCTATATCAATTGTCTTAATACGATGGGGTAGGCAGATTTGTAGGTAAGTACCTTATTTTATAGAACACTGGCAGTTTACTAGTAATAATGTAACCTTATATCTGTGTCCTATAAAAAATAATTAATATTATCAACTAGGGAACATCCAGGCACAAACCCAAATAGCCAGACTGAGAAATTCGTAACGAAAAAACACGACGACGATGACACTTCGCCCAATCCGGGAATCCAACCCAGGGTCTTATGCTCAGCAGAAGCGCTTGCGATTACTAAACAAACGAGGCAGTCAGGTATTAACAGTCGACTAGAATATATTATATAAAGAAGGTCACCCATCCACGGGCCGACCGCGGCAAGCGTAGCTTAACCTGATCGATCTACCTTTTCGACTGTTATTACTTGGCCAGCCCAAAACACTTAAATAAAAATATACTATGATTTATATTTCCCAGAGAGATAGGGTTGTCACTTTTTATTCATTCCTGAACTAAGCGATAGTGAGATACCTTAAAAAGGCATTATTAGAAATTTTTCATAAAAATGAAGAATTTTTTACTCCATTTCATAGTTGGATGGATGGAAAGACATCATCGCGGCGTATTTCTTCATTTTCTAAAGAGACTTGTTATTTTATTTTTATTTGAACTCTTTAAACCTGCCTTTTTTATCAAGAATAAACTTTGTATACAATATAAATATTTTAAAAACCATACTGCATCTCGTTTCAATCAATCCAGGCAAGCTAGATGCAGCTGAATACCAGCATTTTACGTGAAGCGACTGCCTATCCGATCGCCTCAACCCTCTTGGTAAGACTGGCTGTCAGATTTTCGGGCTTCTGACAACCTGTAACTAGTGTCAAAGATGCACAAATGACAGCCGGGACCACGGCTTAACGTGCTTTCCAAGACACGGAAGAGTCTTGGTATGTAAAGATGGTCACCCATCCAAGGACTAACCTCAGCAAGCGTAGCTTTACCTCATGGATCAACCGATGCAGCTGTTATTACTAAGCCACGATCTCCTCAATACTGCATCTTGTTCAAATATTCAAAAAGGAAATCTTAATTTCCCCGCGTTTCCTTTTAATTCAATTATGGTCACGAATAGGCTATTTCACCCCTTGAGTTATCAGGGCTGTGACGGCCATAAATAAACAAAAACGCAAGTTCCCGTGGAGTTAGTTTAATCTCCGTAATCACCTTAGAGCGGCCTGAAATAATTTTATCAAACTTTTGAAAGGCCTGTCGTTTCGATTTTTTTTATTAGTAGATAGGTATAACTTTTTTTGCTTATTCCAAAGTCGTAAAATAAAACTGTCGTAAGCATTTTGTGTAGTCTTAAAAGAAAATATTAATCTTTTATTATTTCAATATTTTCAAGAGTTACGACGACGCTTCATCCCGCGCTTTATTTTGATAGCATAAGCATAATCAGCCTATTATGTTGCCCACTGCCGGGACGAAGGTCTCCTCTCTATGAGAGGGAGTGGGCGATAAACTACCACATCGCCCAGTCCGGGTTGGTACATGTTATATGTCTTCTTCACGATGTTTTCGTTTTGAGAGCAGTCATAGTGAAGAAGTGTCTGCCTTTTTTTTTTTTTTTTTAAGGCTGGGAAATCATCCAATGACTGCTCCCGCTCTGGGTGGAGCGGAAGGGAGTGTCAGACTCTTACTGACTAAAACCCATCCATGTTCCTTCCGTAGCCCTTTATGTTCCGGGGTAGCGGTAACCCTTTCGGACAATCCCGCTTACCCGGCAGGCTTGGCCCTGAGGGGCCCCTTCATATGCTGACATCTCTTTGAGGCGCGCGTGAAACATATACGCGCCGTACGGCACGGGTCTGGTGCTGATCGGACGGTGAGTCACCCATTACTCACCGCCCGCAGGCCCGCGCCTACGGTGGCCGGGAGTCGTCACGTGGCTCCCGACGCCCGGAGCGTCTCCCGCGGCGGCTGGGACGGGAGGACCTTTCTCTCTCCCATCCCGCCACCTCCTTCGCGAGCATAACTTTTTCGCAGAAGGAGGTGACTGCCTCCCACTCCCTCTCGCCCCGGACCATGGCTTGCACCAGGGCCGGGCGCGAGAGGTCGCCGCCGTCGATCGCCTCTACGAGGACACGGCGGTGCTCTGCCCATGCGGGGCAGGTTTGCACCGTGTGCTCTACCGTGTCCTCTGGGCGATCCTCGCAGTGGTGACACCCGGGCGTTTCCTCCCGCCTGATGATGTGCAGGAACCTCCCGAAACATCCATGTCCGGTGAGGACCTGCGTCAGGCGGAAGGTGAGGGCGCCGTGACGCCTCTCTAGCCACTCCTCAAAGAGGGGCCTTACCGCCACTGTCGTGGCGTGCCCTGCGCTGGGTTGCGACAGTCGCTGATTCCAGGCCGCCATGAGATCGCGCCGGAGGTCCGTCCGCTCCGCCGCAATTTGCTGCGGAAACGGAGTTTCCCCCCGGCTTAGTGCCTCCGCGCGCCACTCGAACAGGCGCGCGAGGACTATCGCCTCCAGATCCCACGGCGGCAGTCCGGCAAGGAGGCTTGCCGCCTCGCCCGAGATCGTGCGGTACCCCCGGATTAGCCGAATGGCTACCACCTTTTGGGGCGCGTTCAGATAGTGAGCGGCTCGTCGCCGCAATGAACGCGCCCACACCGGGGCCCCGTATAGGGCCATGGACTGCACGACTCCCGCGTAAAGCCTCCGGCAGGAGGCGTTTGGCCCCCTCAAATTGGGCAAGAGCCGCTTTAAGGCGGCCCCAGTCCGTTCCAGCTTGGGGGCCAAACGTCGGAAGTGCTCCACGAAATTCCATCGGCTGTCGAGGACCAGACCCAGGTATTTCATCGTGGTCTCGACGCCGATGTGAACCCCTCCTACCGTAAGTTGGGATCCCGATGGTGGCCTATTCCGAGGCCCATGAAAGGACATGGCCTCGGATTTGTGCAATGCCACCTCGAGACCCAACTGCCGGATCCTCTCAACGACTATCGCAACCCCGCGTGTCATCGCGTCGGCCGCCGCCTGATGCGACCTCCCCTGCGCCAGGACCAGCGTGTCGTCAGCGTAGCAAACTACGCTGACGCCGTCAGGGAGGTCGGCCCGCAGCACCCAGTCGTAACCGATGTCCCACAGGAACGGCCCCAGAACCGATCCCTGCGGGACACCGCACGACATCTCTCGCCGGTTCCATTCCCCATCGCGACCGGGGTAGATGACGGCTCTGTCCGTCAAGTACGCCCCGACTATTCGACGGAGGTAGGTCGGCACCCGGTGATACCGGAGTGCTTCCCTAATGCAACTCCAGGGCAGGGTGTTGAAGGCGTTGGCGATGTCGAGTGACACCGCCACGACGACCCTACCCTGGGACACCGCGTCCCCCGTCGTGAGGGCTCTAACGCGCATGATGGCGTCCACCGTCGAGCGCCCCTTGCGGAAGCCAAACTGGCAGTCCGCAAGGTCCGGCCCCGTCCTTCCAAGGTGCCCGACGAGGCGGCCCGCAATAATTCTTTCAAAGAGTTTGCCGACCTCGTCGAGCAGCACTATGGGCCGGAATGCGGACGGAGAGTCCGCAGGGCGCCCTGGCTTCTGTATGAGGACCAGTTTCCCCGTCTTCCAACGGAGCGGAAACTGGCCTCTCTCCATGCATGCGCTTAAGAGCGCCTCCAGTCGGGGCCCGAGAGCCCCTGAGGCCAGGACCCAGGCTTTACCAGCCAGGCCAGCAAGAATACCGCCCCAGGACCCGACGTCCTGGGGCGGTATTCTTGGCCTTGAGCCTTCCAACCGCCGCTCTCAGATCTACCTCGGTCACTGCGGGGATGTCGTCGTCGTCCTCGTGGTCCGCTTCGGGCGGAGCCATAGGCGGGGGAGTATGCTCCCCCCGTGAAGGGAACAGAGCGCTCACCACCTCCTCCACCAGCTGAGGGCGGAGACTCTGCGTCAGAGGGGGGGCCCAGGTGCGGAGCTTGTTCAACACCATTTTATATGGGCGCCCCCATGGATCTAGGTCCAGAGTCCCCACCATCTCCTCGCGGGCCACATCCTTGGCCCGCTGGACAGCCTCCTGGAGGGCGGTCTTCGCCGCTCTGTACCCCTCGTACAGCTCCGCCTCCGTGGCTGCCGCATCCGGAGGGCGGATGCGGAGCCTGCGGTGCCTGGTGTACAGGTGGCGCACCTCGACGCACGCCTTACGCAGTGTTTCCACCTCTTGCGACCACCAGTACACCTGACGTCGGGCGCATCCTGGCCAGACTCGGGGCATTGCCACGTCACAGATCTCGGACATGGCCTCCCGGAACCACTCTGCCTCGTCGTTGATGTCGGCAGGCCTGACCGGTGATGAAACCCAGGCCTGCACGATCGAGGCTTCCAGGAGGAGCTCCCGGTCCAGCTGCTTCAGCGCCCACCGCGGACCACTCGGGGCCTGTCGGACCGGCGCGCTTGAGGTCTGGGTGGAGACGTCGAACCAGATATACCGGTGATCGGAGTAGGTCTCCACCTCCTCTACTACGCGCCAGTCAAAGTCCCACTACCACAATCTCTCCGAACCGTGCTGCGACGCACCCCTGTCCCTTCGAGACACCCTCGAGGGACGGGGTGCCGGCGGCGGCCGACGAAGTTATGGCCACTGAGCCGCTCAGGTCCTCCACCCAGTTATCCCTGGGCGGGACAAAGTACGGCTCAGCGACCACGGCGATATTGATCGACCACTGCGCCATGCTTTGGAGCAAGAGGTCCTGAGCACAGGCGCAGTGGTTGATGTTCGCCTGGAGGAGGCGGAGTGGGGCCATCACTCCTCCATATTAACTCCCACCTGGCTCCCCTGCGAGGGGCCCCCGGCAGTGGCAGTGGCGGCGGCGGCGGCGGCGACAGTGGCGGCAGCGGCGGCAGCGGTGGCGACGGTGGGGGTGGCGACGGCGATGGAGGGCCTGTCTCTCCTCTTGGTTGCAATAGGTGGGGCGCAGGATATGCTCCCCGCCCGGTGATCGGCCGGCTTGCCAGCAGCCGCACATGCGACGCAGTGCGGCGCGGCGTTGCAAGAGCCGGCCTTGTGTCCGGGCTGACCGCAGCGGAAGCACAGCGTGCTGCGGTCCACCTCCGAGGTGCACTGGACACCGACGTGGTGCCCCACGTGACAACGGAAGCACCTCAGAGGTCTGGGCTCCAGCAGTTTTACCTGCGCACTCACCCAGCCCACCAGCAGTCTTCGGCCCTCCATGATTTTACTGGCCGCCGTCACGGGGCAGCTTACCGTCAAGGTTCGCATGCCCGTGAAGTCAGGACGTATGGTGCCCGCCTTGACTTGGCCAGCGTGACACCCGCCCGTCCTGACGACGGTGGCCACCACCTCTCTCTCCGTTACGGAGTCATCCAGGCCCATGATGCGCATGTCTGCGCATTTCACGGGCCTGGAGACCCGAGCCTCCTTCGCGTCAAGGGACGCCCTAAGCTTCTCAGCTAGGGCGTCAGCGGTGGGGCCACTCGATGCACCGGGGATCTCAAGCATGCGAGCGCCGGTTGCCGTCACTCTATGCCGGAGGCCCCCGGTGATCCCCAGCTCCTGGAGGTCCACCGCCCCACGTGCCTTGGTGAGCACGTCGTGGTATGTGACGCCCTTCTTGACCGCGTCCGGCTGCAGCGTGATTACCACAGCCGCGGTCTTTGGGGCGCGCAGTCTAGCCGCGACGGCTCTTTCCTTTCGGCGCCGCTTTTTCGCCTTTTTCCTGGCCGCCTTGGCCGCCTTCTTCTTCTCCCCGACCACCTGCCACTCGGCATCGGTCGCGGGAGGCCCCGGGCGCCGTGGAGAGGGCTCTGGGACCCTATCCACCTGCGCCGGTGGGGACTTCTTGCCCTTTGTGGCTTTACTATTCCGGGCC
This sequence comes from Hyppa rectilinea, assembly GCA_951799385.1. Classification (NCBI taxonomy): domain Eukaryota; kingdom Metazoa; phylum Arthropoda; class Insecta; order Lepidoptera; family Noctuidae; genus Hyppa; species Hyppa rectilinea. Next base: position 8,687,438 of record OX637322.1, on the reverse strand, counting down.
GGCGCCGGAGCTTTGCCGGACGGTGCCGGTTTCGCCGGCGCCAGGGCTGTGCCCGAAGGCCCGGGTTTCGGGGCGGCAGCCGCCGCAGCGGCCGCATACGAGGCCGGCTTCGGAGCCGAGGCCATCCTGCCCGACGCCAAGGGAGGGCGTAGGACTATGCCCTCCACTACGGAGAACCGCTCCTGGAACCGTGCCTGGAATGCGGCAAGTTCCTGGCGTACCAGGTCCAGGACACGGTTCTCCTCCGGCTCGGGCCGGCTTGGCCCCTGCTGCCGCTGTTGTTGTCGCTGCTGCTGCGGCTGCGGCGGGCGGCCCTCTTCCTGGGGGGCTTTGCGGCTGCTGGCCGCCTTCAGGCCAGCCAGATTCGCACGGAGCCTCCCATTTTCCTCTTGGAGGAGCTTCATGGCGGCCGTCAAGCGGGCGACCTCCGCCCGCAAATCTGCCACCTCACTGGCTGGAGGCCCGGCGCACCCGGCCTCCTTGGCCGCCGCCATGATGGAGGCCGTTGCCGAGATGATGGCCTTGCTCCTAGAGGCCCGTACCCTCTTTAGGGACACATCCCGGATAGCGGCCTCCACGACCACCGCAAACTCGTCCTTGCGGTCCGCGTTGGGACCGCCAGCCGCGCCTGCCTCATCGCTGGACGGCCCCGCATCGACCGCTCCAGCAGTCTCCACCTCCTTTTGTGGCCCCTCTGCTAGCTCGGTAGCCTCTCGGGCAGTGATCCCCTCCCCACGCCTCGCTCTCTGACCCCCCCCCCCGTTTGCTGGTGGGGATCTTACGAGCTGAGGCCAGCTCTCCCTCAGATGACGACCCCTGGCCGTCCTCTGACCTTGGCCGCTTGGCGAAGAACCTGCGGTTCCTCGCGGCAGCGGCCAACTCCCTGGCGCGACGAGAGCCCCCTGAGCCTCCCGTGCTCGCGCCACCAGATGCAGGATCGGACTCCGATCCCGCACCACTCCTCTCCTCTTCGTCGATGGGTTTTTTTGTTAAAAATGATTTTTCCATAATTGTTCCCACGAGTAAAAAACTTTGGGTACCTGCTCAAATAATGTGGTCCGCACTAGCGACTGAATCAAGCTACCCATCAGTCAAGCTTGCAACCCCTCTCACGGTGCGCCGCCGCTTAGGGGTTTGGGGAATTTTTTATAGAGGTTAATCTTCCTCGCGGTCCGGGCGGTTAAGCCAAGACCCTCGACCCCCTTCAACAGTCAGAGACATGACCGTAACTGTCTCCGGGGCTACGAGATTATAGCGGTGACAGGAGGGTTACCACTCCTGCCTGCCCGGCGGCAGGGTAAGTGCACACCGGGCCCGCTCTGACTCCACCACAGTTGCCACTCTGCTACTCAGAGCGGCAGGTGTGGAGCGATCCTCCTGGCAGAACATTAGCATGCGGACAGCGAGAACCCACTGGGAAAAAGCCCCAATGGGAAGTCGCTGCCCGCACCCCAGGCCCGAAGACTGGCCTTCCCCCCGGACGTGTCCAGAAAGGAACTCCAGTCCCCGGGCACACGTGGAGGTTTTCTGCCGGGCATCCCAGAAGTGTCTGCCTGGGGTTTAACTCTACCTACGAACTGTATGTCGGGGTCGTTAACACTGGGCCACCACGGCTCCTAAATATTTTGATAAATGATTCTGTCTCTAAAAACGCTCATGTCAAATCAATTATTCAGTAAAAGTTGCCTAAAGGCTTAGCACATCTGCTTAGCCTTTGACAAAAATCATTGACTTGTACTCTTCATCATCATGATTTTTTTATTGGTAATATCCTATACTCAATTTCTACATACGAAAGCACTGAATCAATAGAATATAGACTCCTCAATAAATAGTCAGTAGTAAAATCACGTACCTCGATAAATATTAATTCAAATTTTGCATATAACGTTCCAGAATTCTAATTTATCATTATGAAAACGAGCTCCAAAACGTACAGCACAAGATCCTTCCAAGCATGTTTGAAATCATCCGTTCGAATGTAACAAGTGGCCCAATTTACTTGGAAATCTATACGAAACACGTAACGATATCATTACGGGGTACACTTGGACACTTCGTTCCTTTGGGGGCTGTAAGAGTGTTTGAACACGCACATTTGTTACTATGTATTTTGTTTTTAGCACAAGGTTTTTGGTTTACTTTTATCTGTTGAGTGGTTATGGTAGCAGAAGTACGTCGTAACAACTTTTCTAGGTACCTACTGTCAAATTTGTAAACATTGTTTCGTATATTTCTAACTTATTGACGGACAAATATTTAGTGATAGAATGTTGACATGCTAAAATACGTCATGTATTGTTGGTCCTTAAAAATTGTTTTGTGTAGTGACATAAATATTGTACATTGACACTGCCTTATTTTTGACATGTTACTTTTTTTTCTTTGTATTGACATTGGTTTATATTTCGATATAATATTAATTAATTGATTTATATTGTGAAATTCTTTTTGTTTCTTATTTACAATCATTTGTACGCCCTCTGGCATAACAAATCGCACTCTTTATTAGTATACCATTATTATTGTACCTATGTTAAACAAATGAATAAATGACTTATAATGAATGAATGAAACGAACCATGCTTACTCTCAATATTACGATGGCAAGCGGGCGTTATTAAGGGATTTCAGATTGTACGAAAAGTTTGAGATTGTCGAAGGTCGTATCTGTTAGTGCATATGTTTGTGTCATAATTATTGTGTTTCGAGATAAATTGAGATACAGTCTCAATTTAACGATAATGATAGATGTGTAATCCTAGAGAAAACAATAGAATCGTTTCTAGAAAGAAGCTTTAGGTACTATTTTACTAGATGCACTCTATACAGAAGTTAGGTAGGCCTTTGGTGTGGGATGCAACATGCGTGAGACTCTTGCGCCATACCATTTTCCTAGTACAGCGGGCAAGCGCAGAAAATCTCAAACGGCGTAAATACTCCAATCTTATTGGGACATATTATGTTCGAGCCGTTTGGGGTTGAAACACTCGGCCTTGAGCTCTGAGTGCCCACTAAATATTTCGAAAAATTGCCTGTTGGTCGACTCTTCACGAGCCAGAAAGAATTACCATTGCCATACAACATGACAACGCCATTTAAGCACTTTTCTGATGACAACAAAGCAGAATTTTTGGTGCCCTATGATTACTTCCCCTTCCTTTTTATATACTTGTTCATATAACCATTATTTTTAGACTGTTAGCTTTTTAAATATTTAATAAGTTAAATCAATAATTTAAAATTTCCAGCGTTATTTTGCCAGATATTCTTTTGTCCATCTTTCATTTTCAATTTAAAGTAAACTCTATCATGCTAGAAAATCCCTAACCTACATTTTAGTGAACAAAATGCCTAACCAGTACAATTCAAAACCCTATTTGATTCACATGCATGTAAAATACGATCTACGAACCGTTTTCCTACAAATCACATACATCACAATGGTGCTAGCAACAAAAGGGATAAAGTGCCAATACGTCTGTATGCCCGCGGAACAGATAGGTGCAGAAGGTTGGCTTCGCACAACGAGCGAAAACGCACACACGAATATGCAAGCTTTGCGTACACTTGGCGGTTTTTGAGGGCGTTTTACCAGCGTGTTTCCAGTGTGGTGATTTGTGAACATGCTCTTCGCGGGTGCTAAATGAGCTTACCGGGACTATGCATCGTGTTCTCTTCACTCGCGTGTCACGCTCTCTTTTGTACGTCAATAACTATCGTTCTACCAACGCGTTGAACACGCTGCGCTCACGTGACACATACACAGCGAGCGCGTTGAACAAGCGCCTCGCTGGAAATACGTACTATTTGAGAACGTGTTTCCAACGAGGTGCTTGTATAATAAGACCCTTTTTTATGGTGGGTAATCATAAAATGGCCCCTTCCGCTGGGTGGAGCGGAAAAGAGTGACCGACTCTTACTGACTAAAACTCATCGATGTTCCTTCCTTAGCCCTTTGTGTTCCGGGGCAGCGGTAGCCCTTTCGGACAATCACGCTTACTAAGACTACTAAGACTCTGAGATCACTGCCGTACGTACGCGCCAATATGCGTGTGCGGCTGTTTTCCTACATTGTACGGAGTCGACCTTCTGTATTATTCTGTGGGTGAACCGACTTGGAACCATTGCGGAAGACATTGATTTTCAATTTACGGTATTCGTATATGTAGGTATCTGAATTTGATAAAAACCCGCCAGAATCACGCCAGACGCAAATCGGGGAAAGTCTGTTACTTTAGAATGATATTAAAGATAGCGGTATTTCTTCATTATGTCGCTGATCACTTCTTTTGCGTGAATTCTATCGGGGATATGAAAATACCGATCAGAAAACATGCTTTTCATGTTTATTATATTCTTGAATAGCGAAAATAGTGACAGCGTTATTGGTATTTTGTGTTGGCGCTAACATCAGAATAGCTGCGTTGTTCTTATTTGCTATCAACGGATTCTGAAGATATTCTTTTATGTTATGAGAAGTTGAGCTCGCTTTTATACATGTACATACCTGCGATATTCTTGTAACAATTTGTAATGATATGTATAACTAAGAATAAGAAAAATAAAGCTAACTTGATCTTCTTCAAGTTTTGAAATGGGTAAACGCTAGCATATTAATCTATACCAAACTGTCAAATTTTGCCAATTGAAAATGAACCTTATTCTTTTGTAGTAAAGTTGAAAAACAATCAAGGAAATATGACAGATAATCAATTTGATGTGTTGGCCTCTCTAATACAGAACTAATACAATTTATTAATGCATTGACATAATATACCTACTGATATAAAATATTCAAATTGACACGTGTGTTTACTTGTGTTACGTGTAAGTATATAGTAGGTACTCCCACATTTTGCCAATTATGTTATTAACCTTCCGCGGAATTATTTAGCAGTAAATAATATTTCTCTTTACCTACTCAAGTACTTTGAATATCTTATTGAAAAATGGTGATCAGCCGCTAAATATAATGTAATCTAAACTCCAATGTAACTATCTGGATCCAACAATAAGGTTATAAGAAAAACCAACCTACCAAATCGAATAATACTATACATAAAATGATAGTACGTGTATATTTATAAAAAAAAACATCATATGTTTCGAACAATTAAAAATACAACTACATAAAAAACAATAGCATACTTACAACACAAAGACTTAAAAACAAGTTACAACTTATAGATATAATATTAGTAGAGGGAGCACAGCTGTTTAACCTTTTAAACGCCATTGTTACAAATCTACGTGACTAGCAAGCGCATGCCCTGTACGCCAATGACACAAATATGTGACAATGGCAACAACACTATAATACGAAATAAACAAATAAATCATTACTTTTGTGAGTGTATTATATAGACATCTTTAAAATTGAAGCTCTCGTACTTATTTAATGACATTAAACAAATTAAAACATACCATAGATATTGGAAAATTAATGATAACAAGAAGAAATAAATTTGTAGCTTGGCGTGGAAGGCACTCGCGTGCTTTTATGCTCTGGTTCAATAACTCACCAGAAGATATCAAGAAGTGTGACAGTATTAAATATAACTAAACATACACATACCGTATAACTAACGTCACTAACACCCCAGAGGCAATTAATTGATAATTACCCAGGTGTAAGAGCTATGTAGTGATAAACTACTATAACGTGGCCCGTCCAAAGTTAATTAATAAATAATAATTAATTAATACAAAAATTTGAAACAGGAATTTGGAGACGCGCACCATGGTATCGTAGTTTATATCTATCTCATTCTAAACTTAAAAACCTAAACTTAATAAAGAAAGACAAAAATATCGTTATACAAATTTCACATTATCATCTATTCAAAACAATTTATAAGTGAAGAAGCAATACAAAAGCCATCATGTTAAGAAAATATTTCTTTCGTACAATACTCTTATACATAATAAATTGATGTAATTCGTTCTTTTAGGGGTTTATAACACCCGGAGGAATCATTTTCTTGGATGTCGCGTAAGATCTGAAATAAATAGCGTAGTTATGAACGTAACGTGATTTATTTTTCTTGATTTGTCGCGTATTTTTTTAAGGGTCGATTTTTCAATCGCTTGTTATGAAAGAATGAAAGAAAAATATTTAATTCTGCACACGCACAGGAAATACACAGACTGTGGCAGTGTTGCAGGCATCCCTCAAAATTATTATATAGAGAAAATGTTTTGGAATCCGCAGTTGGATACCAACAATGTGATCCTCTCGGACCAGTCATTTTCAGTTTGGCTATCCACACCGTTATACAAAAGCTAAATTCAAAATTTAATGTATGGTATTTAGATGATGAAACTCTAGGAGGTGACGTAGATACTGTTCTAAAACATTTACAACTCCTGAAGCATCAGTTCCAATCAATCGGCCTTAACCTTAACTACTCCAAATGTGAAGTTTACGTTTGTGACAATACTAACAGACAATCGACTTTACAGAAATGTAATTCAATAGGTATCAAAGTTTTGGAAAAAGTACAGCCAGCAACATCAAGTTACTTGATGTGCGACTGGCGAAAATTTGACAATTTGTGGTTACCACAAACTGTCAAATTTTCTCAATCGATTTTGAACTTAACACTCAACGTCTTAAGGTTTAAAATTATTTGGAAAAATTTTACAGTTTGGTAAAGCTTGATGCCCTGGCGACCGTAAATACATATGGTTATGTTTCAGTCCCATGTAATTGCCGTCAACCGGTCACAAATCCGGACTCTCTCTCAGAGGCTTCTACTGAGGAGTAATTCTTTAGTTGAAGCCCGGAGTCGAAACAACCCAATACCACTTTGGTGGACCCGGAAATCGAACTCAAAACCTCATGCTCAGCACTAACGTTTGCGACCACTGGACTAGCGAGGACGAACCTACACCACTTTTTCACAAATTGTTAATTTTTACTCGATGCGAAGGAACATTCCAGGCGTTGTAATATTTCTTTTAACATAAGTATTTCAATATACCTGAAACTTGAACACATGAAATATTTGCGTTTAAGCGTAGCTATAAATAAAGATTCCTAAAAGAAGTTTAGTTTTGGTATTATGTCAATATTTTCATTTGAGTTCAACTTCAAAGACATTGCGATGGAGTCGATATCTTAGGTAAAGAGCAATATTATTATTTTCCCAGTTATTTTAGTATTAGGCTTAGTAATGTTAGCTTAAGAAACATGACTTTATTTAATTAAATCTTGTATTGTAGCTATGTAACTTGACTTGTTTAAAACAAGGGTTTTTCTTCTGATCTTATTTATCTTCTTTTGTTTCGGGATCCTTGTAGGTAGGTACTTACCGCCTCTAGGTACTAGATTAATGTTGAAAAAAACATTATTTTTCAAAGTCTAGCTTTCTTTTGTTATTAGATACCTAAAAGTTGTTTTAGATCATTTTAATTGAGGTTCTATGTTCTTCTCTTTGTATTTTTTTTGGTGTATTTGCAACGTTATTTTCGTCAATTGTGGACCGATTTGGATAATTATTTTTTCTTTTGGTAATGGTCTGATACTTCCTGATTGGCGATCATAGTTTCTTTATCGCGATAAACAAATATTTATCTTTTTCTTTTATTTTTCAAAATCAGAAGAGTTTCCGAAAAGAAAATTGGGAACGTTTTTCATTCCCATATCTATATTAGATGCATTAAGTGTTATTTTCCCGTAGAAAAAATTACAAGTAGTTATAGTATGACTTTATTTTTTTAAGAGTGGGAAATCATTAAATGACCCGTCGCGCACTGGGTCGAGCGGAAGTGAGTGTCAGACTCTTTCTGACTAAAATCCATCCGTGTTCCTTCCTTAGCCTACTTTCAAGAAACAACAAAGTTGTCTACCAACTAAGGTGCCACTAGAAACAGCTGTTCTCCAGCCAAAACGCTCTGCTTCAGCTGAACCGAACCATAACACAATACCTGCCAACTTTCAAACGTGTTCAATAACATTATTGGCAAACTTTGCCGGAAGCGACCCACATAGGGAAATGTTTGCTGCAAATGACTGCGGTTGTGTGGCGGTCACATGTGGCGGTCGCCTTGCTGTTGCCCGGACAGATACCGGGTTTTCGTGTTGAAGATAGCATGTTTAGGAATTGTTATGAATGTTTGTGGTCGAATTTAGAGGTTCGTATTTTTTTTTTGTTTTTGAAAAATATTAATTAAAATATTTACTTGTTTTATTTTAATTTAGCGAAGTTTTCGCTAAATTAAAATAAAACAAGTAAATATTTTTCAATTATTCCTTTAGTTTTTGACCGTTCGTTATACAAGATAACATTTTATTCAAGATGAAAAATGTATTATTTAAAGAAAAACGTTTTTACAAAAAAAAAAATAACAGACTTCGAAAAAACACTACAAAGTGAAAAATAATTTTGATAACGGAAGTCGGTGTCAAAGACCGGAAATACTAAATAACCAAAGTCACCGACTTTTTTGACGATTTTTTTTATTTTTCAGTTTTGAGTTTTGGTGACTACCTACGCCACTGTAAATTCGTATCCACTACTACACTTGCTATGTAAACAACAATGACCTGAAGTCTGAAGTACTAATATATCACCAACATAAAAAGAGTCTAGATTAGAATTGAGAACCTCCTCCATTTTTTTTTTTTTAAAGTCTGTTAAAATATGATGATCGAATCTGACTCTGAAAATAACAATGTGGTAACCAAATCAAATGATCCTTACTAATTTAAAATCAAATTAAATACCACAGTTATTTTAAATTATGTTGCTAAAGTAACTTCTTAATTTAAAACCGACGACATATCAATGTGAATAACAATTTTCCGAACATAATATATGTTCATGTAACTTTATTTGTTCAAACAGAGTCAAGAAAATATCTCCATGTCTTCTAACTTTGACATTATTACTTTCAAAGAATAAAGCTCCTTGACACGTTCTGCCGACTTATTCTATAAAAAACTCATTGAGAAAACTTATCTGAAGTGAGCTGTCACCTGACGCTAGGGATCGACTACTGACTTCTCATTTCATCGAATTAGGTAACACTGTGAGTTTTTCAGAGAACTTCTACAGCTCAACTATTCTGTAAATATACAAAATTAACTCTAAGAATTTCGTGGGAGCATTGTACTCATCGTTACGAACAACTTTTCTTATGGGGTGAACCTTGAAATCGCGAAAAAATATGAGCTGTTCCATACATTTATGCACACGTAACTCAATAAAATGTATGGAACAGCTCACGTTATCTCACCGTTGAAACATAGGTGAAGTGAGCTTGAGCTGTCATTCCATATGATGTTTCACGGTGAGATTTATACAGCAGTTATCCAAAGCTTATATGTATGAAGGAGTTACGTTAAGAGACTATTCTACGTCACGCAGGTAACTTAACCGGAATTTGATGGCTCGTTACATTTTTATGTTAAAATAATGGTAGCTAAACAGGGCTGTAATAATGTTACTGCCATGTTAAGCCACTAGTACGGTCACCAGCACATAAACTTAACCAAACTGCCTAATTATCCCAAATGATTTTAAACCTTAAGACGTTGAGTGCTAAATTCAGAATTGATTGAGAATATTTGACTGTTTGTAGTAATTTTATGTGTGATTGTAAATCATTATTTTATTAACATGTTATGTTAAAAATGTTATGATATTATTCTGTGGCCAATCCATGGCCAGCAGACAATCTCTCAATCAAGCGATAACTTTACTTGAAAAGTCAAAAATGATGAGTTTATGTTAATCACTTTGCTACTTACCTCAGCATTCTCCAGCCCTTATCCCAATTTATTTGGGGTCGGCGCAACATGCCTTTTTCTTCCATACTTCTCTATTAGTCGTCATCTCGGTAGTCGCTCCCTTGCCTTCCTTGCTACCCTGTTTGCTACTTACCTAAAAAAACAAAATCACCGCTGACTATAGACATCTTGAATACGTTGCTAAACCAGAGACAAAAACGGAATATCAATGTTTCTTTTTTGTTCAAAATTTAAAAACAATTCACACGAGTGGGGCTCAAACCCGTCACCACTAAGCTACCACATCCCATTATGACGTTAATCAAAATTGTAATCTCTTTTCATATAAGCCTCTTTTGGCTTCAAATCAAATTAATTGTTTTTAGATCTCGTACAAATATGTGTTCCATTTTGATGGTTTTGTCATGTTTGACAATCCTTTGAAGCGAGAGTTTGCCCGGATATAAATATTTCAGTATTATTTTTCTGGAAAAACAGAATGGCAGAAATTTTATGCCATACCAACATTTTGTTTGAATATTTCCTCGTCTCTAAAAATACATGACGTATACAAATACGAAGAAATTCATTCGGCTTAAAAAAATAACAAAGAAATTAATCGAGTGCTCGTATTATCTCAATACCGTTGGTGGCGGTGTAGTTACGCCAAACTGTCAAATTGTCCCAATTGAAAAAGAACCTTATGCTTTTGAAATAAAGTTGAAATACTACCAAAGTAATTTGACAGATTGGGGTAGCATGTTTCTGTACCTACATACAAACTAGTAACATTTCGCAAGTTATGTTTAAGTACCATGTAATAGGGGTCGATTAACCGGGCATAATACCAGAGCCCGGGCTGCTATTAAGAATTCTCCGACGGAAAAATCCAATACAAATAGTATTGACCAACCTATGAAAATTTGTAGATCGGGAAAAGTGGTTAAATGCTGCAATCTGCCTAGCCTTTTCCCAACTATGTTGGGGTCGGCTTCAAGTCTAACCGGATGCAGCTGAATACCAGTATTTTACATGGAGCGACTGCCTATCTGACCTCCACAACCCAGTAACCAGTAACTGGGTCGTCGTAATACCTAGGTATTACAATACACCTAAGGAAGACTGGCTGTCAGATTTTCTGGCTTCTGACGACCAGTAACGACTGTGAAAGATGTACAAATGACAGCCGGGACCAACGGCTTAACGTGCTTTCCGAGGCACGGCTCATGCTTAAATACAAACACACTCACACACGCACACACACACTATAACATTACAACTTACATTCACACAGACAATAAAGTCCGTTCTAATACTAGGTATAACATATCACCCACGAATTTGTTTCAATACCTTTTCTCGTTCCCTGGTCGCAGATTAATGTGGTCCATTCGTTTCGCTCTGTCATTGGTCACTGTTAATAATGTCCACGTTTATATACCTAGTGATATAGTAGAGTAGTGCTCTTGCTTGCGTCTTTTGTTTTTCGTTTGTTCTAGGTGAATATTGGAATTGGATAGGCAGTTGTTTATATTATTCTAGTACGTACCTGATGTTTTATTACAGCTACGACTGTATGGACATAGTACAGTATTGCACGCCCGTTATGCCTGGAGACTCTCTTATTTTTAACGTTTTAGTACAGTCAGTTTTCAATGTTTTAATAAAATTGTTATATTGGTGTGTGCTAGCTGACATGTGGCAAATAATTGCTTTTTTGTAAGATGTGTTTCGTAATGTTAATTACTTGTCATATGATAAATGTGTAGAATCAAGTTCTTCCAACTGAACAGACCGCTGTGCTGCTGGGGAGTTTGTTGCGCCACTTTTTCCTAGCTAAAGCACTAGGAAATGGTATTCTCTTCTTCTTTTCGTGTGGTTAGTGACTAACCTGGTGTCAGAGTTTTAATGCTGCAGAGGCCCATCTCTGACTTAGCATCACATACTGTTGAGAAATATTATCTCTCAGGCATGCCGGTTTCCTCACGATGTTTACCTTCACCGATTTTTAAGCAAGTGTTAATTATACAATACGCAAATGAATCTGAAAAGTCAGAGGTGCGTGTCTTGGGTTCGAACTCGAGACCTAAGACTTGCAGTGCAGCAGTGATAGCCTAGTGGTATGTCCGTCGGACTGCCAAGTCTTAGGAAATGGTGAAGTTTGGGCGTTATTGGAGGACTGTCTTATGTAACTGTGTCCTTCAAAAAGTGCTGATTTTCAGCCTAGCCTTTTGATTTTAATTAGTTTTTCATACGAATTTTATTGATTATAATTATTAACATCTTATATACAATACTATAAAACTAATAAAAAATATATATAATTTACAAAATAAAACTATTAACTAACTAAAGTAAGCTTTCGAAAATTTTCTCCGCATTACTATCGACTGGTAATGCACCCAGGAGACTGGCGGCATCGTCACGTTGTATGGCAATGCTTGGCTTCTGGCCAAGGTAGAAGCCAGTCCTTGGTTCACGGAAAGTCAACCAGACATTTTGAGATTTCTCTGAACGAATCATTTTTTATTTGTCTCCTAAAGGTTAGGATACGAAAATGTTTGACAGTTCTTATTGAATTTTGATTTCAACACGTCACAAAAAAGTAATTTTCAGTCCGTGTTTTGATTACACACACATACTCGTTACCTAATTATCTGAAAGCTAAAGCTCAAATGACTAAACGTACAATATGGAATTATTTGCTTCACCGTATTTATTTAACTAATTCAAATCACATAATTGCTACAAACGAGCAATACACTAATTGTGATATAACAATATTATATGAGGTACAGCCACAAACATACAAAATTAGGTTAGGTTATCAAATTTCAGCAACAATTTGGCATAATATGATACAAACACACCTAATCCCGTCAAAGTTAGTATTCAAATGAAACTAGATATTACATGAACTCAATAGTGACTGATTCGGGATTCGTCTGCTTTGATACCTGTAGGTAAAATGTGGACTGTATTTTTATAGTTAATTTATCATCATTTAGACACTTCCGTGCCTCGGAAAATTGGTGCATCTTTGACAGTCGTTACGGGTCGTCAGAAGCCCGAAAATCTGACAGCCAGTGTACCAAGGGGTATCGTATTGCCCAATTACTGGGTTGTGGAGGTCAGAAAGGCAGTCGCTCCATGTGAAATACTGGTATTCAGCTGCTACCAGTCTAACCAGGTGCAGCTGAATACCAATTTTAAAAGTTCAATAAAATTACGAATCGCTGACACAACTGATTTGACTTGAATTATGAGGGTGTTTCAAAGTAGCACGTACAGTCAACAGCAAAAGTAGTAAATGAACGGAGTTCACGTCATAACAGTGTGGCGTCGGAGTGATTGAAAAGTTTGTGATTGTAAATTATACCAAATATTTACTACTAGTACAGCTGCCATATATTTGTGAACTCCGTTAATTAGTATTGAATATCTAATTTTGATTATCTAATTTTGCTGTTGACTGTACCTAAACGTCTATTTCAGGGGTTCCCAAATTTATTTTGTCTACTGGCCACTTTGAGAATAAATTATTTTTTAGCGGCCCCATTTTTTCACCTACTTAAAAACCACTATCTAGATGGGATTCCAAATCGCCCCTTTATACAACGCCCCCTTTTTTTGTGGGTGTCTTACAGCCCCCCCTTTAGGCCTTTTTTTTTTTAAGGCTGGGAAATCATCCAATGACTGCTCCCGCTCTGGGTGGAGCGGAAGGGAGTGACAGACTCTTACTGACTAAAACCCATCCATGTTCCTTCCGTAGCCCTTTATGTTCTGGGGTAGCGGTAACCCTTTCGGACAATCCCGCTTACCCCTTTAGGCCTGCAGCGCCTACAAAGGGGCGTTATCGCCCAGTTTGGGAAAAGCTGGTCTATTTGGTGCAAGAAATACTACTACAAGGATCTTTTGGCGCAAGTGACGCTGGCAGTGTCCTATGTTGATAAATATTTGTGCTGTTTTGTAAAAATGTTTAAAAAACAAAATAGCGGTGTGAGTTAAGATTTTAGTCCAGGGCGATAAGTTCCTCGTAAGGTTTATATGGTTTAACCCGTTAAATATCGTATGAACCCTATAGGTTAATAAGAAAAATTCTCTCAAAACGACAATAAATATAACCGTATACATAGTTGAGCTCTTATAAGCAAACGGCTTCTAATAGGCGAACATCTAATGGGTTAAATTAATGTTGTATCTTAACCGCTACATATAGGTAAAGTCCCTATTACGTAAAACTTGAACATACCTAGTGAAATGTGGGTCTACACCTCTGCCTAATGTCAAAGTCAAAGTCAAAGTCAAAACATTTATTTCAAATAGGCACAAGAATGGCACTTTTGAACGTCAAAATGAACAAGAAATAGAACTGATTCTAGTCGCCCCTTCCAAAAAGTAGTTTCGTGTGGAGAAGAATGGGCAAGAAACTCCACCGTTACTCTTTTAAAATGTTTCACAATGTTTTGTATACATGTATTATAACATTATATGTGAAGACGATGCACCCAGAATAAAAACAATACATCACAAAAGGTGAAAAGAAAAACACATGTAGCAGTGGCAAGTAAACTTAATTATGTCATAAGTGCATGGTGCTCACATATTTACAAACATTCTAAAAGTTAATAATAATAAATTAATCAATGTGTGAGATGTTATTCCAATATTATAAAATAATATGGTACAAATTACCTAATTTACTTAGCAACCAGTTTGATTTTGTCTAGACACTAGATTGTCCTGTGGAGCAGGACCAGCATGTTTCCAATGTTTTGGGGATTAAAGGCGTGATGTGTTAAGTAATACAATATTTTATTACGATTATTTTTTTATTAGTAATAGCTTCAATTCTACTGAATAAAGTTTAAAGCCAACTTTAATCCTTTACTGACTACTGAAACAGTTGCCTGGCGATTATCATAAGCAAAGTTTTGGTGGCATTTCAAAGTCCATGGCATTAATTGAAGTTAGTTAATGAATAACATTGTAACTCCACTGTTGTTTATTGAGTAAACAAAGCTGATAAACTAAAGTATTAATTCAAGGAATTTGTAAATTGAAGTCATATTAAAACAGCTTCGTTTATTAAGCTATTTTTGCAACTTAATAGGAATGATGTAAAAAAATATATATTAATCTGTCAGTCAGATAATAAAAAAATTAAGACGCGTATTTATATTAAACGCATTAAAGTTGGACAGTGACAACTCAATATAAAATCTACATAGGAGTAACGTCATGCTACATTTTAACACAATGTATCGACTAAATCTTTTGATTACGTAAAAAAAGAAAAAATACGTGTCCATTATTATTGAACAATCTAGCTGACGCGTGACGGACAAATAACTACTGTTATGTGTTTAAAACGGTTTCTTCGTAATTATTAACGTTCATTTTATAGAAAATGAGATGATTGAAAGATGGATACTTAATATTTTTAACCGACTTCTAAAAAAGGAGGAGGTTTTCAATTCGACTGTATATATATATATTTTTTTTATGTTTGTTCGCGTATAACTCCGTTGCTTGCCAACCGATTTGAAAAACTCTTTTTTTGTTGGAAAGGGTATACTTCCCAAATGGTCCCATAAAAAAATTATCGAAATCGGATAAGGGGTTTTTGAAAAATCAACAAAAATCTAAAAAAAATTCTACTTAATATATGTGGACGATGTTCTAATAAGTTCCTGTCACTGTAATTTACATATGGGTTGTGTAGGTACCACAACTAAAAAGTGAAAAATTTATTTATTTATTTTTATTTATTTATTTATTTATTTATTTCCAACTTACATCTATCATTACAGGGTATACCTAATTCGATAGTGTACTTATCAAAAATATTCTTAATCTAAACTTATTAACCTACCCTTATTAACTATTTTGTTATTATTACTTACTAAGTACTTATTATAATTAAATTTTGTAACATATCACAAACAATGCATTTCTTGTGAACTCACTCAGAGAACAACAGAATAGGTCTGAGTCACTCGCTATGAGGTTGAGAGTGCGGAGTGCTCGCGTCCATGGCGCCTGCCTTAAAAGATTGGTTCGAGCGCGCGGCTCCGCTAGCAGCTGTGGCTGTCGACGTCGCCACACGTACCTGTCCGGAACGCACAAACCTATGTGCCCTAAAACGTCCGCGTTATGTACCTTCCCTCTAAGTACTTTGAACATGTACGAGATGAGTGCCAAATCCCTCCTGACACTCAGTTCGTTATATCCAACCATACCCAAAATAAATAACGTCGGGTACATAAGCGGATAAAATGGGTATACACCATACAAGCGCAGGTACAAGTACCTCACAAACTTGTTTTGTACTCTCTCCAGCATGAGCCTATATTTAGATTCGTGCGGAGCCCAAATGACTGCGTTAAATTCTAACTGGCTTCTGACTAAAGCATTATATAAGGCGATAACCGCTTTAATGTTTTTAAAACCACGCACCATACGAAGCATAAAACCTAAATTACGGTAGGCTTTTCTGCAGCAGCTTGTGACGTGGTCGCGAAACGTTAGCTCAGTGTTGAATTTCACCCCTAAGTCCCTAACTTCCGTAGCCCTAGCCATTGGCACCCCGTCTATCTTGTACGTATATATAATAGGAGTACGCGCACGAGAGAAAGTGATGGTCATGCACTTTGAGATGTTGAATTGCAAGAGGTTATCCTTACTCCAGGTCACCACTCTGTCTATGTCTCTTTGAAGCCTGTCACAGTCCTCCAATTTATTTATCTCCAGCGACAGCTTGAGGTCATCAGCAAACAGTAAACAATTGGCTTCTTTAACAGCTTTTGGTAAATCATTAATCACAAGAATGAATTGCAAAGGTCCAAGGTTACTGCCCTGACTCACTCCCGACCTGGTAAAATATGGCTCTGACTTGTACCCCGATTATTCTACGTACTGTTGTCTACCACTCAAGTAACTTGCGAAAAACCTTAGCAGATGTGGGGTGAAACCAACGGCCGCTAACTTATTGAGCAAAACATCATTATTTACTAGATCGAATGCTTTTTTAAAATCGAAGTAAGCGGCATCAGTTTGCCCCCCACTGTCTACTGTTGGCACAAGATTAGCCATGTAGCTGAGAAGATTGCTAGTAGTACTTCTTGCTGGTCGAAACCCGTGTTGGACGTCTGAAAGCTGGCCATTGACCTGCTGAAATATGCTCTTATGAATAGCGGCTTCAAAAACTTTCGCTGGAGTCGACAGCACGGCGACAGGCCTGTAACCATCCACCGTCGTCCCTGACCCTCCCTTTGGTACCGGAACGACGCGGGTAATCTTCCACTTCTCCGGAAACACAGCTCCATCTAGACATTTATTATAAATGTATTGTAGTGGTTTGGCTAGCACTGACCGACAATCCTTCAAGATGTATGGCGGAATACCGTCCGGCCCAGAAGACTTTTTCGGTTTCAGCTGTTGAAGCGCGCAACATACGTCAGGCAGTTGCAAATGATCGAGATGTACCCGCGCCGCTCCGTTTGCCGCGCCCGCTTCCGTCATAGCCGCAAATAAAAACTTTTGTACAAAAAATAAAACCGACTTCCAAAAAAAACACTACAAAGTGAAAAATAATTTTGATTTCGGAAGTCGGTGGCAAAAAATGAAAATACAAAACCGAAGACACCGACTTCCGAAATCAAAATTATTTTTCACTTTGTAGTGTTTTTTTTGGAAGTCGGTTTTATTTTTGTAAAAAAGTTTTTTTGGAAAGAAGATCTTTAACGCGGCTTGTGGAAGGAATGAATTTGAAGAAAATGTGGCGAGGAGAAAAAACCCCACGTTTTAATAAAAAAAAAAAACTTTTTACACTTGAAACTGAGACCTTATTAGACGGCTCTGTATTAAGACATATAGGTATAGCAAAAGGGACTGACGAGTAATATTTCTTTAAAAAAAAAAACCCATCTTTTCATTGTGTGTTTTATCTTTCATATTGTCACTTTCGTGTCACATGCTATAAATTACTTCCCATCATAATATAATGCCCATAACACATCAACCGTCTAAACTTCAGTTTTCTATAGGTACAAGGCACTTCTTTCGTACAATCTTATACACCATGTCTAGATATCTATTCTCATCACACTTTATATTTAGCCTTTCACCAATTCTTTTTTTTTTTTGAGATTCGGAAATCGTGAAATGACCCCTTTCCCTCTGGGTGGAGCGGCAAGGAATGTCAGACTCTTACTGACTACAACCAATCCATGTTCCTTCCTTAGCCCCTTATGATCCGGGGTAGCGGTAACCCTTTCGGACAATCCCGCTGGCACTTATTCTAACTACAACAAGTAAATTCCATTAGAACAATACACTCGTGCGTGCCCTAAAATCAGAATTAGGAGCCACTTAACTTCATTATACAATAACAATACCAGAGGCAAATAAACGCTTAGAATCGTGTTATACATTGCAACCACGTATTTAATTTGATACAATAGTCTTTATTTGCTGAAGGTCGGGAAGTATTACTATGGTAATTAGAATAAAAGATTAATGTAATGACTTCGGTTGAGTGATTCATACAGATAAATTACGACAACATTGCCCGCCTCCCAAGATTCAAAACGTTTGAAAGTGTATGTGAAAGTAATTAAAGAGCGCCACACATTTGTGCAAGGGCGGAAAAAAGTCCTTTGCTTCGACTTTGTTTAAAATGTGTACAATTTGGTAAACACATACTAGAATGTTAGTAGAAACAAGTTCTAAAAATAATACGAGTAAATAATTATACAGTATTAATTTAAATTAAGCCAAAATAGGGTGATCGAGAATTAAGGCTTTTCGTGCAAAAAATATTGTTATTTCAAGTATGAATAGAACCCGAATACTATAATATTCAACTTCGTTTACAATAATTTTCTCTTACGATAACAGTGTTATTATAGTGATGGATAGTTCTACTAGTGCCTATGCCGATTTTGTGGAAATCATATTATTAAGTAATCGTAGAGTTACATAAAAGCCTCTAAAATTTGAAACTTAGGAGTTAAACCGGGGCGGCGTCACATGCTGTCCCGTCATACATAATCCCACGTTTGCATGGAAAGTCCGTACCGCGCAGCAAAGAACGGCACGTTAAATAATTTATGATGAAATTCGGCTCATCATCTGCCTAGCCTTTTCCCAACTATGTTGGGATCGGCTCCAGTTTAACCTGTAGAATAATGACAGGAGAGTCGCTATCCTACCACATCTACCACGAACTGCTATGTTCCGGCAAAATCCAGAATGATGATACCGATTCACTTTTAGTATACTGCGATGTAGTCACAACTTTACGAAATAGTATGTAAGTGTTGTATGACTATCAGTAGATATAATGCTTTTACGGATCGTTAAACTTACAGTAAGCAGTGTTCGTACAGACGTCAGCACATCAAGCTATCCCTAACTGTCAAAAATTCTCAATTAAAATGAACCTTATGTCTTTGCAATAAAGTTGAAATACTGTCAAAGAAATTTGACAGATTGTGGTAACTTGATGTGCTGGCCTCTGTACAATAACGAGTTTAAATGACATACCCCGTTACTAATAAACGTTGTGGTCTGTATAGTTACACAACGCTTTGTCTTCTTCTTTCGAATGTCAAATTTTTGCCGACTGAAAGTGAGAAATTGGTGTGTAACTATTCACCTGTTTTAATACATTTATTATTAAGGAGGTTAGTATAGGGATTACAATTCTTCTTCTTTTCGTGTGGTGAGTGACTAACCTGGTTTTCAGAGGTTTTATGCTGCCCATAGGCCTCTGACTTAGTTTCCCATGCGTGAGAAAAAACATCGTGAGGAAACCAGCATGTCTGAGAGATAAGAAATATCTCTCAGACATGCTGCTTTCCTCACGATGTTTTCCTTCACCGAATGACAATTTATCACTTAATACTGAATACATACAAACATAGGTATTTGACACGTGATATTTGAACACGTATTTCATCAACAAACAATACAGCTCACAAAACAATTACACTTAAAAGCTTGCAGTCGTCCATTTCACGGAATAACCAACATTTTTCGTGAAACAACGGACGTTTTATTCCCAGTACTAGTAACCCGTTATTCGCGAAACTAACTTTTACCGCAGCATGCAACCGGATTACCGAACTTTACCGAAGTGCTCCGATGTGCAATCATGCGATTAGTACCTATGACACTGTTAACTGTACCTACATAAATGTTAGGATATATACTGGCTGAAAATAACGTCATGCGTAACTCAGAAATGTACAGACGCCAGAACATTAAGCTATCCCTAACTGTCAAATTTTCTCAATTAAAAATGAACCATATGTCTTTGCAATAAAGTTGAAATACTATCAAAGAAATTTGACAGATTGTGGTAACTTGATGTGCTGGCCTCTGTACGTCTCGGTGTATTCGGTTGCACCATGGTATAAATCACTTCAGCCGGGGGTGCGAAAGTATTATGGCTCCCGCGACCTCCGGCACAGGTGTAGGAGGGAACACCCGGGGTGGTTTTTGGTCAGTCGATCGCTTGGTCTTGTCCCAACCATGCGATTTTTGGGTGGCTTTAAGTAAAGTGGACTGGATGTAACTGAATACCAGTATTTAACAAAGAGCGACTGTGTTTTTCCTCCTTTTTTATATGTCAACAGTCATGTGTCATAAATTCCTATACCTACATAAAAAATACAAAAAAGGCCCATTTTAACACTAACGTAAAAATGTGATTGCAACCTGAAATAAATGAGCCTGATTAAAGAATTGAGGGCGTAAACACATTGAACACCATCTCCTCAGGGAACAAGCCGGTACAAAAGTATCAAGCTTCAGGAAACATATAAATATAATCTAACAAAACTAAACCGGGCTCTAAGAGGAAACTTTCTCGCCAAAATAAATCCGGGAAATAGGTATGTTCCAGATTACATTTCGGAAATAAGGAAGCGGTTCTGACTGCGAAAAATATTGTGTTTAAAAAGAATTTCTAGCTTTGAAACGAATCTTCGTATGCAATTGCATTTTATATTGGGCTGGTTTTCACTGAACGCGGGAAACTAAAGTATGTTTACATCAACAAAATGTTAACATTTTAACGGTGCAGTGCATCAAATAAGCGGATTGCCTATCTAATAATAAGTAAATTACACCATTTTCGCCTTTGGTCATTACCTAATGTTCCACAGATACATGGTCCTCTTTTCTTGTGGTTTCGAATATATTTTACTCACTATATACATAGCATGTGACATCTACCAACCCGCACTGGCCCCGCGTGGCGGATTACGGTCCAATGCCTCTCACAAAGAGGAGGCCTGTGTCCCAGCAGCAAGAACATAATAGGCTGATTATGTTTATAAGGCCATCGGAAGTCTGTTGAACAGTAACAAGGTTCCAGCGAAAGAGCAAAAATGGCCGACACCCTATACTCGACCACACCTATGTGCCACAACGGCTGAAAAGTCGAAACAGTTTTTTAAAGTGTGTCGTTTCACTCGATGTCGGACCATCAAAAGAAAGACTGAAGCTGTGGCGAGACAGTGCTTCTTTACCCACACCATTCGTTCCACCTGTGGACGGTCTTCCTCCTGAGCGCAATTTGCCTTGGCCAACCTAGAAGTCTTTAAACAGACTCCGGACCCAGGTTAGCCGAAGCAAGGAAAACCTGCTCAGGTGTGGATTCATAGACAACTCCGCCTTGGAGTGTAAATGAGGTGCTGTTCCAGAAACGATGGGACACTTAATTTCGTGTCCTGCGTGTCCTATCGTCTGCAGGTTACAGGAACTGCTGACCTCTAGTGACGGTGCCAAACGCGTAGCCGAATTCTGAGCCGAGACCATTTGGATTCCCATCGACACGCTAAGAAGGAGAAGACCTTACCGGCCTTCCTTCTGCTAATTGTGGCAAGTCAAAAACTTTACGTCATCAAAATTGCAAGGTGCAGCGACACGTTAGTAATGCACATTACAAAACGCTTACATTATTACCTTCATAAAATATTTACGACATAATTTTGTAGTCATGCAAAACCACAAAGACCAAGTTACCGTAGTTCAATTCAATCTGTCTAGCCCTTACCCAATAATATTATGTCGATTTTAGATATAAACGTTATTTGTTCAAACAAGTGAAGCCAGTCCTGATGAGTCCTGACATAATTTTATGTGTAAGCCTTTTTTTTTCTATAATGGGAAATCATTAAGTGACGCCTCCCGCTCTTGGTGGAGCGGAATTTAGTGTCTCTTACTGACTAAACCCCATCCATGTAACTTCCTTAGCCCTTTATGTTCCGGGGTAGCGGTAACCCTTTCGGACAATTCCGAGCTATGTCGGGATTGGCGTCTAGTCTAACTGGATGCAACTGAACACTACACCAGTTACTGGGAATATAATAGCCTTTGGTAAGACTTATTGTCAGACTTTTGGGCTACCTGTATGGACTACCAAAATTCTTCAAATGACAGCCAGGACCTTAACGTTAAAGCACGTTAAGGTCCTGGCTGTCATTTGAAGAATTTTGGCATGGAGGGGTCTCGCTATGTAATAGATGCACGAACTGTCCGCGGCAAACGATCGATCCGTGCGACTGTTATATTTTAGCTGATCGAACTCTTCTACCGCAGTTCAATTAACTACAGCAAAAACAATTGATTCGAGTTTGTCTCCTGAAAAATAAAACAAAACAATAACATTGACAAACGGGTTCAGAGTGATAGAAGTTTTTTAATCTCTTTGCCGTGGCTTTGTCGCGCGACAATTGTTGGGAATATTCTCGACAAAAGTCCGCTCTAAAGTTTCTCACAATCGACACTGATTACCTACTGTTTTTTCCTTTATTGTTTTGTAATTTATTTTAATGAGTTGCAGAATGGATTAGGAAGGACTTGGGTTTTTTTATTATGATTGTAGGTACCCGATTTGAAAATGATTTGTCACACAAATGTGTCAAACACACACAGTTGACAGACCACTGAATAAGTTAAATCATGGCCCTGATGGTAAGCAGCGTTTGTAACGATCAGTCTTCTAATTGTAAAAGGTTTAAGTAATTTTTTTCCATTAATTTAAAGAAAAAGAAAGAAAAAGAAATATTCTACACAAACAAAACGCACATTTATAAAAAGAAACTAAAAAGTCATTAAATACACCAATACATTAATGGATGGGCGACCATATTTACATACCGAGACTCCTCCGTGCCTCAGAAAGCACGTTAAGTCGTTAGTCCCAGCTGTCATCCGTAGATCTTTGACAGTCGTTACGGGTAGTGAGAAGACCGAAAGTCTCACATTCAGTCATAACAAGGGGTATCGTATTACCCAGTTACTAGGTTGTGGAGGTCAGATAGGCAGTCGCTTTATCTAAAATACTGGTATTCAGCTGCATCTAGTTAGACTGGAAGCCGACCCCAACACAGTTGTGAAATGGCTAGGCAGATTGATTGTTGTAATTCCATTAAACTGTAATTACATATCAACACTTAACACTCTCCTAACAAGGGCCAAAAGCCAATAATAAGTCCCGTCGGTCACTAGAGTGGCATAAATACACGTCCTACATGATAGTGCCAATTAGATCGAGTTTACAGTATCTTAGCAGTAATTATTCACGCCAGATCGCGCCACTTCAGGGCAGCATGTTACCTACTGGGTACATAAATCAACACTTGTGGCAGTTTGTCGCATCCTTGTATTATGACCACAGTTACGATGCTTCTTTCAGAAAACAAATGAAAATCAGGGAGAATTGGGATTTTGTCAAGATAAATTAAAATGTTTTTGGATTTGGAACCTTAAACTAAGTCTACGTCGTTTGTTTTTTCGTTGGCACATGGCTGTTTTTTTTTTATATGTAACCAGCTTCTACCTGCGATTTTGTCCGAGTGAAATTTCTTGTTATAACCTAAAACATATCCAAGAACACTCGGCAATACTGTAGCTTCCCATTAGTGAAAGAATTTACAGGATCGTATCAGCAGTTTCGAAGATTACCCCCTACATACACAATGATTATTTCCACGTCTTTATAATACCGGTACAAGAACACTTGAAACTAGTATAGTGGTAGTACGCAAGTCGAATCGCAATTAGTCGGTTTTATTAGGCATTTATGACTGTATCTTTTCCTTTCTAACTGTCCTTTAGATCTAGTTTAAAGTAAATGAAAGAACAGTAATGGCTATACAGACTTTTAGAAAATATTTCTTCACAACTGCTCCCAAAACGGTGAAGGAAAATATCGTGAGGAAACAGGCAAGTCCTAGAACCAAGAATTCAAAGACATGTGACATCTACCAGCCCGCACTAGGCCCGCGTGGTCGATTACTGCCCACTCCCTCTAAACGACATGAAGCCTGTGTCCCAACAGTGGGAACATTACCGGCTGATTAAGCTGTAGTTCATTCAAACCAGGCTGAAAATCAGAACTTTTTGAAAGTCAAAATTTCATGAGGCGGTCCCCCAAAACGCCGCCCTTCATCATATCACGCTACTTCAGCATGTAACTGGGGTGAACCTACATAAATAAACACCTTGTTGTGGCAACTTGACGTAGGGGATGCGTCAAGTAGTTATTGTGATGTTGTACCATGTTGTTTATAAATTCGATGGTAGCTTCTGTTAGTGCTTATACCGGGTCATTTTTCAATGATGAAAATGTATGAAACAGCAGATTTTTTTTTCGTGATTTCAGAGTTGGTCCCGTAGTGAAAGTTGTTCACATTCATGGGTAGAACACCCTGCGAAAATTTGGACGGTCATTGAAAAATGACCCGGTATAAGGTGTTAAAAAATTAACTCTAAGAAATTCGTGGGAGCATTGTATTCATCGTTGCGAGCAACTTTTACTGTGGGATGAACCATGATATCGCGAAAAAAATATGAGCTGTTCCATACATTTCATTGAGTTACGTGTGCATAAATGTATGGAAAAACTCATTTTTTTATTCAAAAGTATTTTAAAATAGTTTTTTTTTTTAAATTTACCCTTACCCTTTATTAATAAACTGTTTAAAAGGTATTACTAATAATTAAATCTGAAAATAAACAAGAAGATACATACGCCCCGATAAATGTTGCACCTCAACTGTCAAATATTCATTTACCAATATGGCCGGACGTACTGTGCGACCCGTGGTTCTGTGAGAATAGATTAATATAAAACAACCACATTATTATAGTTAAAGCCCAAAACCAATCTACATATATATTTGTCTGAGGTTGTCTTCTCCAACCAAGATAAAGCTAATTAAAACAAGCCTTATTGACACGAAGAAAAAAACGTATCCCAATATTATATTGACATACTCAATGCGGGTCAAAGACTCTTCTCGTTCACAGTTAAACACTCGACAAATATTTACTCCACAAAAATAATAATAAAGGCATTAATAAAGGAAATAGGGCAGGACAATCATAATATCGCACATCACTTACAATATCATTCAGAATGAAGAAATCGTCCTTTTCTCTGCGATTGACGTTTGACAGCTGTCATTAAATTTTCTAAATATGACAGTTTAGAAACATTTCATTTTTGTTGGTAGTGGTGTTCAATTGTTTTTTGGATGACGTTTCGGAGTGTTACAATATTGTGACATTGTTTTATTGGGTTCCGTCTGAAACAAATTTAAGCGGTAATAAAAATAAATAAATAAAATCAAACTAGAAATTCAAATAATCAAATCTAGGCGACGTTGATTAAAGTTAATTGGGCCATTGGTGACGGTGGTCGTAAAACAATTGATTTGAGGGCATAATTAGGAGGTAATAGATCCAATTGACGTTAGTTTACACCTACTAAACTCTTCTAAAAGCCTAGCTCTTAGTTGTGTAAGTTAATAAGGGAACAAAAATAATAAAAGGAAGAAAATTCGGTAAAAAACAATATCAAGCGTCAATTAAATAAGTTACTAAACAAAGTCAACAATATTTTTGTATCTATCCGGTCTGAAATAAAAATATTCTATTCTATTCTACTGAAAAATTCATAGTAAGAATCGCTATGAATTTTTCAGTTGCGTTTGTAAGAAACAATTTCTATGCAGTTCATTGAATACAAACTGTTCGCTTACCTAATCATTTTCATTCAGATAGTTGCATACAGATTTTTCATGTGTGAATTTTTCGTTGAATATTCTGAATGAAAAGATCCGACTAAGCTATTTTGCCCTGCGTTAGGAAAGAAGTTTGGTAGGCCGATTATGTGACGAATTTACTGTGACCCAGTCACCAAACCCGACCCTTAGTCATTATGTCATTGTTAAAAAAAATGGATGTCATTTTATTTGTGTGATACGTCCAAGACTGTGTTCTAATCAAAGTGATTGTCACGTTTATTGTGTTCGGCGAACTCGAACGCTGTCGACTACACGATCGGTCAAATACGCGATTATTTGACCGATCGCATTGGTTAGTACGCCTACGGTATTTGTACTACATTTTTTTTTTCAATTTATTCATTCATTAACTAACAAAAAGCACGAAACCTAAATTGCTGGGTCTAGACATATGGAATTTTGCTCAAGAATTCAATATTCTTATGCAAATGAGCGCTAAGTAGGGATTTTTAACAATTCATCTCCTAAAGACGAAGCCTAAAGAAGAATGATTTTTTTACATTTATAGGAAAATTGAAATAGGTAATGAAACTTTGTATGACAATTCGTAATTTTGCCGATGGGAAATTCCGTCTTACACATCTTATCGCAAAATAAAATATATACTTAACGACACTGCTAACAAGAAAACAAACTTGTTGAGTTAATGTCGCTATACTTAGCTTATGTTTAAAAGTTTCTGATACAAAGATATGATATGATAAAGACAATAAATGTTTAATAATGTGTATGTATAATAAAATATAATTAATAATAGTAATAATGTATCAAAATGTAATAGGTAATGTATGAAATGTAATATGTATGTAGTAATTGTATCAAATGCTCGAAATAATGTGTATATTTTAGTATAATGGATATTTGCACACCTCCTAAGGTAGGATATGGTCAGAACTTTTAATGTATGTACCACCTCATGTAACTACCCATATTCAAGCAAATAAATGATTTGAATTTGAATTTGAATTTGAAAGAAAAATGGAACAAATTTTTCTCTGTGTTAAAAATAAAATCTAACATTTTGCTGGGAAAAATAGATGTGAAAAAAAAATATTACAGCTGAATTATGGATGCGTCTTATTGAACTTTACAGAAACCATGGCACCATTTTTTTGTTTTTAAGTATGGGAAATTATCAAATGACTCCTCTTGCTGTGGGTGGAGCGGAAGGGGGTGTCAGACTCTTACTACCACAAACCAGTCCATGTTCCTCCTTTAGCCCTTTGCGTTCTGGGGCAACGTTAACCCTTTCGGACAATCCCACTGAACTATGGCACCTGCCGTGTTTAACATGTTAACCGTAGTTCCTAGCACAAACAAATGAAGGAAACGTATCATACCTATAGCCCGAGAGCAGTGGACACAGTGGCATAACGGGGCCGCTCCCCATAATTAACAGTTCATCACCCTTCACATCCTTTCAACAAACAGAACATGTTCCATAGATAAAAATACTTTTTATCAATAAAAATAAATTACGCCAGAGTGCGTGCCAAGCTACAAATTTATTTCTTCTTGTTATCATGAATTAACCCAATATCCATGGTGTCTTTTAATTTGTTTCATGTCATTAAATATGTACAAGAGCTTCGATTTTTATGAGATCTATATAAACACACGCAAAAAAAAATATTTAATTGTTTATTTCGTATTAAAGCTGCATTGTCACATATTTGTATCGTTAGAGTACAAGGCATGCGCTTGCTTGACACGATATTATGTGACAATGGCGTTCAAAAGGTTAAGTCAATATTTTACGTGAAATGAGTATTTTTATTTTAAAAAATCGTTCGTATTTAGGCAACCCACGTTCGCATCTGAATATATACAAGGTACACATGTTGCAACTCCCAAAAGCTCCCGGAATATCACTTGTACATTCAAATACCACACTGATCCCTCACTTTGTAAGATATACTCGTAAAGGTGAAAGTATGTTGCGAACATTCATAAATCATTCTTCGACAACGCGATAAATCTTATTTACTCAAATGTATGTGCATTTTTCTTAGTACCTGAGTGGTAGAAATCTTTTACATGTGTGTTGAAAACTGAGAGACAATAAAATTATGGTAGTAAGTACCTGTTTCATGTTCTGGTTAGACACTATCTACAGTTAATCTTACCGCATATAACTATTGTATACGGGGTGAAATTGAATTCATCATCTGCCTAGCCTTTTACCAACTATGTTGGGGTTGGCTTCCAGTCTAACCGGATGCAGCTGAATACCAGTATTTTAGTTTTTTAGTTTACCCGTATTTTAGTTTACCAGTATTTTACTACATGGAGCGACTGCCTATCTGACCTCCACAACCCAGTAACTGGGCAATATGATACCCCTTGGTAAGACTGGCTGTCAGTTTTTCGGTCTTCTGTCGACCCGTAACGACTGTCAAAGATGCACAAATGACAGCCGGGACAAACGGTTTAACGTGCTTTAACAGAGTGAAATTGAATTTATGGGCAATATTTTAAGGCATCATTGTACTCATCATTAGGAACAACTTTTACCTACTATGGAAACACACCTGAAATCGAATTTCTTTACAAATACTTTTAAAATTATTTTACAATCTCCCAAGGGATTTCCTATCGACATAATAACGAACTTGCATACAAACTTTCATGATGACAGATATTCATGAAATCAGATATTAATCTCAAGCAAACCATAGTAATAGGAATTTCTCAGAATTTTGACTGAATTTGAATTTAGAAACATTGTTCAATTCGTAATTTGAATGCTTTGAAATACAGATTTTCGTGGTCACCGCTGTCACGTCTCAATTAATTCACTGTCCAGTTACAAGCCATTTCAATTAATCAAAACCAAAGACTTGCTTCAAGCTTGTCTATTGTCCGAAAATTTTAATGGAGGGTTAAGTTATTCTCGATATAATCCCATCTCGCAGCGGCCATCGATCGATCTCTCGGCTTATATTAATAGATGGCCAGAATACCCTCTTCTCACACCTGTATGTAGTACCTACATAGCTATGTGCATTCAGTGATAGCTTAGTTGAGTGACCATCGGACTGCCCAGTCATAGGTTTCGAGTTGGAACTCAAGGCACGCACCTCTGACGTTTCGGATTCATGTGCGTATCGTATAATTATCACTTGCTTAAAAAACGGTGAAGAAAAACATCGTGTGGAATCCGGCATGCCTGAGAGATATTTCTCAACAGTATGTGAAGCTAAGTCAGAGGCCCATGCGCAGCATAAAAACTCTGACACCAGGTTAGTCATTAACCACACGAAAAAGATGCAGACGGCTATGTAGCATACTATAGTTATTGTCAGAGACTTCGTTCACATAGAAGGTCAGTTACTGTCCAGTAAGTAAGTTACTGTACAGTTAAGGTCACAAAAAAACTAGTTTGACCTGCACAAAGTTGGTGGCAAAAAAAAACCGTTAATTTTGCACCTCTTTACAGGTGGTTTAGGTAAAGGTCTTTCTTATTTAACTGCATTGAGCGTGTGGCGGAATGCTGCCAATCTCTCTCCGGGAGACCTGAATTCCAACGTAAATTATAAAATCCATCTCTCCAAATTACTGTTTTAATGTTTGTAGTCACATCCTTACGAAAGAGTTTTTATGCAGTTGTAAGTATTCGTCTAAGTATTCAACTTCAAAAAACGATCAATAAGCACCGACAACGGAAAACCAAAACCAAACAACAAAAAACACCCACCCAACGAAACAACCCATACATTCACCCCAAGCCACTAGGTCACCGTGGGGAAAGACGACCACTACCCTCCAAACACTATCCCTTTATCTCCTACGAATGCGCCCAGAACGAAAAAACTTCAAAGCACGGAATACCTATATATAGCAACATACAACACACTCTCTCTAAGGACTGAAGAAAGCTTACAAGAACTTTTATACTCAATTAGAGATATAAAGTGGGATATTATCGGCTTGAGCGAAGTAAGAAGAGACGGTGAAGCTATTGAAGAGCATGACCAATTCATACTGTACCACAAAGGCGAAACACCAGGAAGACATGGAGTAGGATTCCTAGTAAGGAAAACACTCAAAACCTATATTACAGAAATAATTGGCATATCCGAAAGGATTGCCATTTTGAACTTACAGATACCCCCAACCAAAGAATTATGGTCCATAGTACAAATTTACTCGCCAACCGAACAATCCTCAATATTGGAAATTGAGTCATTCTACTCATCTCTTAAAACCGCTATAAAAGAACACGCACAAAAAAACTACATAGTGATGGGTGATTTCAATGCCAAAGTTGGAGCGCCAAGAAACGGAGAAGAAATCGTCCTAGGCCCATACAGTAGTGGAACAAGAACAAGAAACGGACAAAAACTAATAGAAATGGCATTTGAACACAACATGAAAATACTAAACAGTCAATTCAAGAAAAGAGCTCCCAATAGATGGACATGGATATCGCCCGATGGTCGGTACAAAAATGAGATAGACTGCATCTTAACGAACAAACCCAAATCATTCGACGACTGTGGCACCATCGCAAATCTCAATTTTAATAGCAACCATAGAATGCTTAGAACGTGTCTGAACACATCATCTGCTTTAAAACCAAGCCGGCCTTTCAAAGCGAAAACAATAGTACCACATAACAATGCAAGAATAGCCACTATAAAACAGAGCCTCAACTCGGTGACAGAATCATCTCTCGAGCATTTAAGCACCCAACGGAAATACAACACAATACACGAATTACTAACAACAAGACCTAAAACTAATATTGAAGCCCAAGCAAACAATAGAAACATATCAGAAAAATCTCGCGAAATCCTAGAAAAAAGGTCAAAATTAATCAGAACAACAAACAAAACAAAAACTATCAGAGATGAAATAAGAAAATTGAGCAAAGAAATAAAACTACAAATAAGAAAAGATAGAGAACACCTTAGACTCCGCACGTTCGAAAAGTTCATTAACAAAACTGGTGGTATAAAAAAGGCCCTTAAAGTTTTGTCTGACAAAACTAACTGGATAGCTAATATGAAAGACCGTCAAAGCATAACAACAACCAAAAGACTAGATATTCTATCAATAGCTACGAATTTCTACACAAACCTTTACTCCAGCAAGAGCCAAATTGAAATTACCGAACTAAGCAACGACGTTAAGGTGCCACCCATACTAGAAGACGAAGTACATAAGGCAATTAAAACACAGAAGAACGATAAAGCCCCTGGTCCCGACGAGATCAGCAATGAATTGCTAATAAGCTGCAGAAACCATATTGCACCACTACTAACATATATATTCAATGACATACTGGATACTGAAATTATCCCATCACAATGGACTGCATCAACCATCATCCTGCTCCATAAAAAAGGCGACAAGACCGAAATAAATAACTATAGACCGATTAGTCTAATGTCCAATATTTATAAAATTTTTGCCAAAATTATTTTAGCCCGAATAACAAGAACCCTAGACGAAAACCAACCAAGGGAACAGGCCGGATTTAGGGCAGGCTATTCGACGTTAGATCATATCCATACCGTGAGACAAATTATCGAGAAGAACAAGGAGTTTAATGTGCCATTCTATTGCTGTTTTATTGACTACAACAAGGCATTTGACTCGATAGAACACGAAAATATCTGGTACTGCTTAAGGAACCAAGGAGTGGAACAAAAGTACATCAGGATAATAAAAAACGTATACACCAACAGCACAGCTAAAATTAAGTTAGAAAAAGAAGGAAAGGAAATAAAAATAAACAGAGGTGTAAGACAAGGGGACCCGCTATCGCCTAAATTATTCACAGCTGTCTTAGAAGAAATCTTTCGGAAATTAAATTGGGATCATTACGGGCTTAACATAAACGGAGAACGACTATCACAATTACGGTTCGCTGACGACATCGTACTATTCGCTGAAACAAAGGAACACATACAAAACATGCTCATAGACTTGGAAAGAGAAAGCCGCAAGGTAGGCCTAACGATGAACTCCTCCAAAACCAAAGCACTAACGAATGCACCCGAAGATCCCATCATAATAAACGGCGTACCAATTGAATATGTCAAAGAGTACACTTACTTAGGCCAACAAATTTCAACGAATGACATAATGTCAAAAGAAATCGACACTCGAATTGGGAATGCTTGGAAGTCCTACTGGCGGCTAAAAGAAATTATGAAGAACAAGGAAATCAAGATGCATGTCAAATCAAAACTGTACAACACCTGCGTGTTACCAGTTCTGACCTATGGCTGCCAAACTTGGGCTCTCACCAAAGCACAAAGCAAAAAATTAGAAACTTGCCAAACAGCTATGGAAAGAAGCATGTTGAATTTAAGAAAATCAGACAGAATACGAAACAAAGTCATCAGAAGCCGCACTAAGATACAAAATGTTGCAACTAGAATACGGAAACTAAAATGGCAATGGACAGGACATATGATAAGAGGCATCGAAAAGTGGAACAAAAGCATAGTGTTTTGGTACCCCAGGAACAGGAAACGGAAACGAGGCAGACAGATTCGGAGGTGGAAAGACGAGATAAAGACGATAGCAGGAAAACTATGGACAAGGAAAGCTTTAAACCGAGCCGATTGGAAAAAAATGGAGGAGGCCTTTGCCAATGTTGGGCAAACAGACGAAGTTGTCGATATGGCGTCAAATTAAGATTGTCAGTGGCAATAATTATTCGTTTATTTTACGTCTGAATAAAGGCTATTATTATTATTATTATTATTATTAAGTATTCGTCTTCAGTATCAGGCCAGCAGCAACATGCGTTGTGTCTTGGTGGAGTTTTGTAAATAGGCGATTAACACACGGCACCGCGCACCGCCGCGGTAGGCGGTGAAGCGGATCTCATGTCGCATTGGTCCCTAAGAAATCCGTTGATGCCTAACACACGGACACCACGCGACCGCGCGGTCGAGCGGTGCTCGTTTCTACCGCAAACTGCTCATACCCCGCGGTCGAGCGGTGCCGTGTGTTAATCGCCTTACTTTCACAAATATTTTCAAACATTTGAATTTTGAAGGGTGCGGTCATGTTATTGTTGATTATCTCTACGTTTCTTTTTTCACTGGTTTACGCTGTCATATGAGGTAAAGAGTTCTTGGCAAATTGTTAAGTAACTGTCTATTGAAGTTTAGTCTACGTATACAAAGCTATAGTACTCTTGCTTTAATTATGTATGCAAATCTGTCGCGGTCCTTTGCATGCACTTTACAGCCACTACATTGTTCTCTGCAGCACCAGCGATGCAATAATGCGATAGCTGTAAAGTATACGATGTCATGGCTGCGGTCGCTGTATTCTCGATTTTCTGTAATTTACAACAAGCAAACACAAAAATGACAAAATCTGATCTTCAAAATTCTTTCACTCAAATTACTTGGGTTAATAATTTACACGGTTTTTTCGAACAAACCCGAACAACGGGCAGAAGTTCCTACATCTGTAGTGCTATTCTGTAAAACCGTGATAATATAGGTGACGTGAGTTTTAAAGTGTAGCTATCAATAGTGTCAATCCCTAGCATTAAGTTGAACGACAGCTCACTTCATCTAAGTTATCACTTTGAGATTTTAACAGAATCGATCGACTGGTCAGTTTAGAAAAGAAGAAGAAAAAACTAGAAAATATGTATTGCTAAACTACCAATCGATCGTTATTAATACCCGTTTGTATAATCCTCATTTCATTGACCTACCTAGCCAATTTCCAAATTCAAACGAATGAACAAGAATATCTGACAGCCAAGGCCTGTCATCTTGTCTATACGGTTAGACTGATATACCTGCTTAAGTACAAGTGCCTACTTCACAATTCATGTTTATGACAGACACCCTTTACTTGTCCCTCAATCATTAATAAGTCATTGACTGTCACGCAGTAGACGCAATAGAAAATGTATTGTTTGCGGTCACCGGTGACCGGCGCGGCGGGGCGTCTAACTTGTTAAAGGTTTGGTGTTCATCAAAGTCATTGGGTAGACAGGGACTTGGTATAATGATAAAAATCGTCATTTCTGCATGCTGCAATGCTCTAATTTTTAGAAAGAAATATTGAACTACCTAGACGCCATGAATGAGAAAAAATTAATGAATGATGAATAAGAAAATGTGTCAATCTTGTATTTTTTTACAACGATGTCGCATTAATAGTTAAACATATTAAATAGGGCTTAGGCATTTTTCACATCTTCAAAGCGATAATTTCATTTATCGGAAAACCAATAGAGAAACATTCCACTTTTATTTTGCCACGAACAAAACCAAAAACCTAAGACTTTCGTGAACACAAACGACACGTTACGTGGTGTTACAATATATTTACGCATTTAGTATATTTACGATACTTTCCGGCTTCCACGTAGTTAGAAAAACCGGCCAAGTGCGAAGCAGACTCGTGCATGAAGGGTTCCGTACCATTATCTATAAAAACGTCAAAAAAGCACGTTTGTTGTATGGGGGCCCCCTTAAATATTTATTTTATGTTGTTTTTTAGGGTGTCCTGCCTTTTCGCAGAAAATTGTTTGCCAAATTTTCACTTGCCAACCAACGCTTCGCCGATGTTTCACTTTGACAACTAACGATTAGCAAATTTTTGTATGACAACGTTTCATTTGGTAGAATTATTGTTAAGCCGATTATTATAATGACACAAAACGTTTGGGACATTTATCATTTGTCAACCATTTCACTAGGCCACACAACTATTACAATAGAAGTCTAAGGTTGTTAGGTTAGGTTAGAGTATGACAAACAACGCACGAGCCGAGCGAGCGAAGCGAGCGTGCCGCGGCAGCGGCCGGAGATGTGCCAGAAGCGAATCGCTTTTGTAAAAGGAAACAGTTAAGTTAGGTTAGGTTAGGTTAGAGTATGACAAACAACGCACGAGCCGAGCGAGCGTAGCGAGCGTGCCGCGGCAGCGGCCGGCGATGTGCCAGAAGCGAATCGCTTTTGTAAAACGAAACAGTTAGGTTAGGTCATATTAAAGATAAAGTAAAAAAAATAATAATTACAATAACTAATTGCAATAAATTCTGCTAAATGAAAGTTGGCATTTTAAAAAGTGTCATTATGAAAAGCAGGCGAAACGTACAGTTGGTAACTGTGAGGTTGGGAAATAAAACAAAATTATATGATAAGTTGGCAAATGATTATTTGGCGGAATAATATTCTGCGAAACGTTGGTTGGCAATTGAAAATTTGGCAAACATTTTTCGGCGAACAGGCAGAGAACCGTTTTTTAGATCATCATTTTTAAAGAATACATCTTCTGTGAAAATTTCAACAGTCCAACTATCACGGCTCATGAGATACGCCTAGTGACGGACTGGCAGAAAAATGGACGGAACACGGAGTCTTAGTAATAGGGTCCCATTTTACCCTTTTAGTACGAACAAGAGCAAAAACCAAAATGATTTGCCTCAAAGAAATAGCATGTTTACATGCAAACACCACATCCCTCACATCAAACGTATAAAACCCTTTGAAAAATTATTCAGTATTCGATTTATACGGAATCAATTACATGATTCACACGACCTCATTTTGTACTTCACAGTAAATAGCAATTCTTAATGGAATTAATCTTCGTGAGTGATTACTCCGTTTATAAAACTCGTAAACCCTTTGCTGAATAAATAGGTTTCTAGAAACCCTTAAACGAACGATCAATAGGGAAATATCAACATAACGGCGTACTATTAAAAATTAGGAGTAAGTAGGTAAGTATTATTTTCTGTCTTAGAACTGTCTTAGAACATTCTAAAGTTGGCAACGGCACAAATACCTGTCAAACATTTCGCTAATCCGATTAATCTGAAATCGGTGAAGAAAATCATCGTGAGGAAACCAGCCTGTCTTTTTTTTTTTTTTTTTAAGGCTGGGAAATCATCCAATGACTGCTCCCGCTCTGGGTGGAGCGGAAGGGAGTGTCAGACTCTTACTGTAAAACGTGTTTTGTAAAACGAAACAGTTAGGTTAGGTCATATTAAAGATAAAGTAAAAAAAATAATAATTACAATAACTAATTGCAATAAATTCTGCTAAATGAAAGTTGGCATTTTAAAAAGTGTCATTATGAAAAGCAGGCGAAACGTACAGTTGGTAACTGTGAGGTTGGGAAATAA
The DNA here is from genome assembly GCA_951799385.1 of Hyppa rectilinea. Taxonomy (NCBI): domain Eukaryota; kingdom Metazoa; phylum Arthropoda; class Insecta; order Lepidoptera; family Noctuidae; genus Hyppa; species Hyppa rectilinea. Next base: position 8,651,476 of record OX637322.1, on the reverse strand, counting down.
AACAAAATTATATGATAAGTTGGCAAATGATTATTTGGCGGAATAATATTCTGCGAAACGTTGGTTGGCAATTGAAAATTTGGCAAACATTTTTCGGCGAACAGGCAGAGAACCGTTTTTTAGATCATCATTTTTAAAGAATACATCTTCTGTGAAAATTTCAACAGTCCAACTATCACGGCTCATGAGATACGCCTAGTGACGGACTGGCAGAAAAATGGACGGAACACGGAGTCTTAGTAATAGGGTCCCATTTTACCCTTTTAGTACGAACAAGAGCAAAAACCAAAATGATTTGCCTCAAAGAAATAGCATGTTTACATGCAAACACCACATCCCTCACATCAAACGTATAAAACCCTTTGAAAAATTATTCAGTATTCGATTTATACGGAATCAATTACATGATTCACACGACCTCATTTTGTACTTCACAGTAAATAGCAATTCTTAATGGAATTAATCTTCGTGAGTGATTACTCCGTTTATAAAACTCGTAAACCCTTTGCTGAATAAATAGGTTTCTAGAAACCCTTAAACGAACGATCAATAGGGAAATATCAACATAACGGCGTACTATTAAAAATTAGGAGTAAGTAGGTAAGTATTATTTTCTGTCTTAGAACTGTCTTAGAACATTCTAAAGTTGGCAACGGCACAAATACCTGTCAAACATTTCGCTAATCCGATTAATCTGAAATCGGTGAAGAAAATCATCGTGAGGAAACCAGCCTGTCTTTTTTTTTTTTTTTTTAAGGCTGGGAAATCATCCAATGACTGCTCCCGCTCTGGGTGGAGCGGAAGGGAGTGTCAGACTCTTACTGACTAAAACCCATCCATGTTCCTTCCGTAGCCCTTTATGTTCCGGGGTAGCGGTAACCCTTTCGGACAATCCCGCTTACCCGGCAGGCTTGGCCCTGAGGGGCCCCTTCATATGCTGACATCTCTTTGAGGCGCGCGTGGAACATATACGCGCCGTACGGCACGGGTCTGGTGCTGATCGGACGGTGAGTCACCCATTACTCACCGTCCGCAGGCCCGCGCCTACGGTGGCCGGGAGTCGTCACGTGGCTCCCGACGCCCGGGGCGTCTCCTGCGGCGGCAGAGACGGGAGGAACTTTCTCTCTCCCATCCCGCCACCTCCTTCGCGAGCATAACTTTTTCGCAGAAGGAGGTGACTGCCTCCCACTCCCTCTCGCCCCGGACCATGGCTTGCACCAGGGCCGGGCGTGAGAGGTCGCCGCCGCCGATCGCCTCTACGAGGACACGGCGGTGCTCTGCCCATGCGGGGCAGGTTTGCACCGTGTGCTCTACTCTGTCCTCTGGGCGATCCTCGCAGTGGTGACACCCGGGCGTTTCCTCCCGCCTGATGATGTACAGGAACCTCCCGAAACATCCATGTCCGGTGAGGACCTGCGTCAGGCGGTAGGTGAGGGCGCCGTGACGCCTCTCTAGCCACTCCTCAAAGAGGGGCCTTACCGCCACTATCGTGGCGTGCCCTGCGCTGGGTTGCGACAGTCGCTGATTCCAGGCCGCCATGAGATCGCGCCGGAGGTCCGTCCGCTCCGCCGCAATTTGCTGCGGAAACGGAGTTTCCCCCCGGCTTAGTACCTCCGCGCGCCACTCGAACAGGCGCGCGAGGACTATCGCCTCCAGATCCCACGGCGGCAGTCCGGCAAGGAGGCTTGCCGCCTCGCCCGAGATCGTGCGGTACCCCCGGATAAGCCGTATGGCTACCACCTTTTGGGACGCGTTCAGATAATGGGCGGCTCGCCGCCGCAGTGAACGCGCCCACACCGGGGCCCCGTAAAGGGCCATGGACCGCACGACTCCCGCGTAAAGCCTCCGGCAGGAGGCGTTTGGCCCCCTCAAATTGGGCAAGAGCCGCTTGAGGGCGGCCCCAGTCCGTTCCAGCTTGGGGGCCAAACGTCGGAAATGCTCCACGAAATTCCATCGGCTGTCGAGGAACAGACCCAGGTATTTCATCGTGGTCTCGACGCCGATGTGAACCCCTCCTACCGTAAGTTGGGATCCCGATGGTGGCCTATTCCGAGGCCCATGAAAGGACATGGCCTCGGATTTGTGCAAAGCCACCTCGAGACCCAACTGCCGGATCCTCTCAACGACTGTCGCAACCCCGCGTGTCATCGCGTCGGCCGCCGCCTGATGCGACCTCCCCTGTGCCAGGACCAGCGTGTCGTCAGCGTAGCAAACTACGCTGACGCCGTCAGGGAGGTCGGCCCGCAGCACCCAGTCGTAACCGATGTCCCACAGGAACGGCCCCAGAACCGATCCCTGCGGGACACCGCACGACATCTCTCGCCGGTTCCATTCCCCAACCAGCATGTCTTTTTTTTTTTTTAAGGCTGGGAAATCATCCAATGACTGCTCCCGCTCTGGGTGGAGCGGAAGGGAGTGTCAGACTCTTACTGACTAAAACCCATCCATGTTCCTTCCGTAGCCCTTTATGTTCCGGGGTAGCGGTAACCCTTTCGGACAATCCCGCTTACCCGGCAGGCTTGGCCCTGAGGGGCCCCTTCATCCTGAGGGGCCCCTTCATCCTGAGGGGCCCCTTTATAACCAGCATGTCTGAGAGATATTTCTCAACAGCATGTGAAGCTAAGTCAGAGGCTCATAGGCAACATACAAACTCTGACACGAGGTTAGTCAATAACCACACAAAAAGAAGGTCTAATTAATTTATCAATATTTTTTTTTATTGAAAATAGCTCTGTAAAACAAAATATGGATTCCGAATTGCAATAACTACTATCGCATATTTTAGTTTTAGGTGTAAAAAAATAATTTTACTGTTACATGCCTAATTGGGAGTTATTATTGAAATTGATATTGAATATTTTAATACACTACAGAGTGATATTTCATGAATTCATTTAGCTATATTGATAAACTCACTTTTCTCCGCGGCTTTGCCCGTTTGTATGTTCAAAAATATCCCACGAGAACGTACCTACTACCGGGATTTAAAACACCCTGTGTTTATTCAGGTTATTATCTGTGTATACCCAATCCATCCAACCGTTTTAGCGTCAATCCGGGACATATATAAACAAAGGGACAAAAATTCTTCGTTGCTGTTTCTATATATAAATAGATTAATCAAAACAACGAAATACATATTACGTCCGATCCAGCCTGTCTCTTGCTGTCCTCACCCAGTGACGCCCAAAGCCGAGGTGTGCACAGGGCGTGCTCTTAGTGTGTAGTCGCTTAGATTGTAAGTTTTTTATTAAGCCCTGGAGGCTGCAGTTTTATTGTGGCATTCACAGGCCAGCTCGGTTTAGCAGTAGACAACCTTCTAGATGAACTGCGAGATGCCATTATCAAAAAAAAACAGCGAAATATTAGCCAGCAATTTTTGCCATAGCCAATATTCAAAATGTGCCCTAAATTATAGTATTCACGAGTAGGCAAAACGTGTATGTAGTATCTCAAGCTGTCAGTACTGCTACCACTTTGCTGGCTAGATAGTATTTTTACTGCATAATAATACCTTCTTAGATGAGTTATATTTATACGGCTATGGCGAAAATTAGACATAATCGTATAGCAATTGGGTATTTAAAATCGTGGTCAATAAGCTTACTTTTTATGAACTGTCAAAACGCGGCATTTGCGTCACAACTTTTTAGAATAAATGGAATTTTATAATTATATCTTCGCATAATATTTAATTTCTGTACGGTGATGGAAGTTTTTAAGACGAACGGTCTTTTTCCTATGTGATTTCATATTTTAGTTTTGACCGTTTCAAGTACCTAGTTTATTCTTCCTGTATTCTCTATAAAACATGTTGTATTATCAAAAACAAGGCATTTTATAGAGTGATGTGAGTAAATGTGAGTGATGTCATCTAATCTATCAATGGAATGATAGATGGGTCACATCATATTCAGGATATTATCGGAATTGAACCATACATTTCTTTAGAGAGCACGGAAGTGCCCCAAATACTTCCAATACATCATTCCTAATGTGGTTGACACCTGTGGTAAAGACCGAATGACTATAAAATTACTTTCGGTTGCTCCCGCTCCCCTTCGCAGTTTGATCGGGCAATTTCGAGCGCGCTCGACCGACAATTTCGAACTGTCATCGTTGGATGACATGACAATTGTTTTGTATTCCAATTTCAAATTGCTATCACTAGCTTTTGTTTCGTTCATGAGTATTATTTTTATAATAGAGTGCAGCTACCAACACGCTGTTTTATTGTACAACTCGACAAAACATCGAGATTTCGTTTTATGTTAGTTTAATAATAATGTGTTTTGTATGTTAGCTTTCGGAATAAATTATTTGAATGATGGTGAAAATTGCACTGAATAAAGAAATAGTGGCATAGACAGACACGAAAAGAGAATTTAATTTACATTAAGTATGGATATAGATTTGGGGGCTCACGGCTGCTACTTCGATCGATTCTATGCAATCGTAATAAGCCTACCAAGGCTAGTCTGTGTTTCGTTCTATTCCTATTCCAAATTCCACGAATCAGCGTGTACGATAGTTATTTTCTGCAAACTAGTACCACCAGAATACGGGTGGTATAGGTGAGGTCGCCATTGCATCAAGCTATATCAAACTGTCAAATTTCTACAAATGATTTTAAACCCTAAAACGTTGAATGTTAAGTTCAAAATTGATTGAGAAAATTTGTCAGTTTGTGGTAACTGGATGTGCTGTAAAATAAAAAGCTAGAGAAGTGTACGTGTAGTTACTTTTCACTTTTTAGTTGTGGTAAGTACTTCTATGAACTCAGTCTACTGCTGGCAGTTAGTAGAATTCTATTTGTTGTTTCTTAGTAGCTTCAAGGTAACATAATACGTGTACATGTTCCCCGCTAGAATTAACATACGTACCTCAGAATTTGTTATAATAATTATTTTACAATAGAACAATGCGTTCAGGATGCTGTTTTGGCTGCCACGATTTTGCAGTGCGTCCGGTAATGTTTGCTTATGGGCACACTGATAGCTTCGCAGCGATCAGACATAAGCATGGCGTCGCTGCTGGAAAGGGCCCGTGCCAGGTCGAACAATCTCCTGAAAGTCATTGCGGGGCAATTAGATTGCTGGCTTGTCAAGTTTTTGTCCAACCCACATTTTAATTACATACTTATTAAGGTTTATGTTTACTAAAAAATATTGGATGTCTTCCGAGAAAAAAAATATGATTATTATAAAATACTGGTATCCGGCTGCATCCGGTTAGACTTGAAGCCGACCCCAACATATTTGGAAAACTGCTTAGCAGATTTTTTTTTTAATACATTATTTAGGCATTCATTTAGGTGCCGTCTAGAGTAAGTGAAACCGGGCAAAGTTCCACGTTGTTTCAAAGTCTTTCTGTGTGTCGTCGCCGACTTCAACTTAACCAAGAAGTTCATGGAACGTGTTAATAACTTTAATGTGATAAAGGATAAACTTCAGGCATTACAGCTATGTGCCTCAGCCTTAGTCTGGGTAACTTTAGACGCTTTAAATACGTATGGAAGTTTGAACTACTTAAATTTCGTTGCTCTATTCATGGATTTTCTTCTTTTTTTTTCAGAATCATAATCATTTATTCATTTGCAAACATGGGTAATTAGTACAGGTGTTTTATATAAAATAGGTCCTCCATACTCTACCGTCACATGGGCATGTAAATAACATTAAATTTCAACTTAAAATAAATTAAATATTGGCATGAAAAATACAAAAATAATACTAGTAATGTCACATCGAAACAAAATAATGTCTAATGGAACAGTTACATATTATGTAAAATTGTTCAAAGTTGTTTAGTATTTTAACTGTCCCATTAACCCAATAATTGGAAGAAATTTTAGGACTTGCATGGAAAGACTGTTTAGGGAGAATTTTACCAATAAAACTGAACGCGTTCAGCACATGCGTTCAAGAGCTGACCGTGTCATTACCCGGACTCCAAATTTGTGCCTGATTGATGGCAATAGGCCAAATTTGTGCAATTTTGACAGTTGTTCGGGTCGTCAGAAGCCCGAAAATCTGACAGCCAGTACCAAGAGGTGTCGTTTCCTATTAACTGGGTTGTGGAGGTCAGATAGGCAGTCGCTCCATGTAAAATACTGGTATTCAGCTGCATCCGGTTAGACTGGAAACCGACCCCTAGTTGGGGAAAGGCTTTGGAGATTTTTTGATGGCAATAAGCTCGCCTCCTATTACATGGTACTCGAACATAACTGGCGAATTATGGAGTACTGTAGGAACAGTCAACAGTAAAAGTAGATGATCAAAATCAGAAATTCAATACTAAAAAACGGAGTTCGCGTCAGACCTGTGTGGCGTCAGAGTGATTCAAAAGTTAGTGATTGGAAATTATACCAAACATTTACTAGCTAGCTTTTTTTTATGTAGCTGCCACATATTCGTGAACTCCGTTCATTAATATTGAATTTCTGATTTTGATCATCTACTTTTGCTGTTGACTGTACACCGCTGCCTAACCCTTCAGGGATTATAAGCGTGATTTTATGTTATTTAATAAAAAAAACCGAAATGTGGATGTACAGAGGCCAGCATATCAAGCTACCCCATTCTGTCAAATTTATTTGAAAGATTTGCAACTTTATTAAAAGAGAATAAGGTTCATGTTCAAATAGGAATATTTGACAGTTTGGGGTAACCCCCCGCCTAACCCTTATGTGTAATAAAAGACCTTAGATGATTTAAGTTTAAGTCTAGCCTTTTTGACAAATGTTAAGGAAAATTTTAACACTCCGATATACATACATTATATAACACTGAATTCTAGTACCGAATATGGGACTGCTACAGCTGTTATTTATGCATCTTTGACAGTCATTACGGGTCGTCAGAAGCCAGAAAATCTGACTGCCAGTCCGACTAAGGGGTATCGTATTTCCCAGCTACTGGGTTGTGGCGGTCAGATATACAGTCGCTCCATGTAAAATACTAGTATTGAGCTGCATGTGGTTAGACTGGTAGCCGACCCCAACATAGTTGGCAAAAGGCAGATTGGTTGAATATGGAACTGCTACAACCGGATTCTCCGTAACCAAATGACTATAGGAAACAGACATTCTAAGTGAATTACAGAGAATTCAACCATATATACTAGAACGTTGGGAGCAATTCTGATTTGTTACTCTAACCAGGACTGCAGAGAAATATGTTCTCTGAAACACATTGCATTCTGGAATTTGTAAAGAACGTACGGCCGACCGCACGTCCATGGTAGCCAACTGGCTTTGACAGCGGCTATATACGGAGCAACATGTGCGGATCTCATAGTCAAGTGCTGCTACTGACATGCGGCTGAATTGATCCATTAATTTACATGTTGGATAGATAGAATATGTACTTTTTAGTATGTACCTGTAAAAACTGCAGATATAAAAGTAGAACATTTTACAACGGTTGATACAATAAGCAGTCATCATTAAAAGCGATCTTTTAAAGACAACCTATAATAATATCATGTATTTCTTATGATACTTTTTATCCCGGTAGTACTTTCCGTTTCCGACATCCGCACGGGCGAATCCGCTGGCAGCAGTTAGTACCTACATATATAAAACATATTTTAGCTATCTATATAAATAACACAAGCAATAACATTATAAAAAAAACAAGTGCAAAGAACAAAACAATAATAAACCATAAGTAGGAGAGAGATAAAGTTTTTTTATCATAATTTTAAAAAATGAACACAGATTGAGCATGCCGTTTTTTTGAGGTTAGGAAATCATATAATGACTCCTCCCGCTCTGGGTGGAGAAGAAGGGAGTGTCAGACTGTTACTGACTAAAAACATTTCCTTCCTTGGCCCTTTATGTTCGGGGGTAGCAGTAACCTTTTCGGAGAATCCCGCTTAAAGAGCATGATCCCTGACACGGGAAGACATACCCTAGTCCATATGATGTCTTCTCATTCAGGCTAGTTCAGTAAAATTCACAATATTGATAAGATAATTATAGTAGTTTCTCTGTTTTTATTCTTGAAAAAGGTTTAAGTAGTGATGGGTGGGACTCTCTACACTAAATTATAACTAACATACCATAACTATTCACACATTTGCATGTTCAAATAAAACTTTATAACCTTAAAAACGAAAAAGCCGGACTTCAAGGTAAAACAGATCTTTGTAAGCCATATGAACCATGTATCTGTCACTTTATGACTGTGGTTGCACTAAAAGCGACCTCAGGCGTGTGCTGACAGCTGATATGTGATAAAAATTGGACATTTTATGTTGATATGTGCCGTGTTATAGTTTTATTTGATAGTCAGTTGTTTTATGGTTTATTGTTTTATTGGAGAATTTTATTGGTAAATTTTTTTCATTACGGCTGTCTGAATACATCCTTCCATTCGGACATTTACACAAACACATTAAACACACTAGTGTATTTCTTTTAAAGTGTCCAATTTGGTAAACAAACACGGGCCGAAAATTATGATCTTTCGTATAAATCATACACTTTAAGTTAAACACAATCGTCTTGATCTTTGTATAATACACAAAAGGCATGCATTATAGAAAAAAATACTTCAGAGACACATACATTACCTAGAAATCTTAATATTAGTCGCGACATTTGTTTACCAAATGATACAACTTAAGAAAAATGCACTATACATCCCACACGCACCTTATTCTTCACATCTTGTTTCCACTACACTTCACACAAATATAAGGTTTTATTACTATTTTTATTTTGCTTTTTTTTAAAATTATAATGTTTTGTTCTCCCCTTCTTCTAGAGGAGCTCGTGGCTAAGTAATAACAGCCGCACGGATCGATCCATCAGGTTAAGCTACGCTTGCCGGGGCTGGTCTGTGCATGGTGACCATCTTTAGATATCGAGATTCCTCCGTGCCTCGGAAAACACGTTAAGCCGTTGGTCCCGGCTGTCATTCGTGGATCTTAGACAGTCGTTACGGGTAGTCAGAAGCCCGAAAGTCTGACAGCCAGTCTTACCAAGGGGTATCGTATTACCCAGTTACTGAATGGGTTGTGGAGGTCAGATAGGCAGTCGCTGCATCCGGTTAGACTGGAAACCGACCCCAATATATTCGTAGTTGGGAAAAGGCTAATACTGAAACTGGGCAATACGATACCACTTGGTAAGACTGGCTGTCAGATTTCCGGGCTTCTGACGACCCGTAACGACTGTCAAATATGCACAAATGACAGTCGGGACCAACACGGCTTAACGTGCTTTCCGAGGCACGGAGAAGTCTCGTTATGTAAAGATGGTCACCCATCCACGGTCAACCCCGACAACCGTGGTTCAACCTGATGGTTCGACCTGTGCGGCTGTTAGTACTTAGTCACGAGCTCCTCCACCAACAAATTAAAAAAATAACATTAACGTTAATTATTTTTATCTCTTAAGCTTGAAAATAACAAAGAACCAGGATTTATTCTTTCAATCTCGAACAGTTTTCAATTTAAACGTGTCGTGAACAACAGATTTCTCAATGTTATGGTATCGGATATAAAACTTGCGGAGACGTTAGTGCTCTTCTAAAGTAATAAACTTAAGCGTGTGGCGTTTATATCGTACATGCATTATTAATCCATCGTATGTACCCTACTTCTACTAATATTATAAACGTCGAAGTTTGTTAGGATGTATGGATAATTGTTACACTTGCACGCAAAAACGACCGAATGGGTCTGGATGAAATTAGGCATAGAGATAGATATTCTTTCTTGTTCATGTGGTTAATGACTAACCTGATGTCAGAGTTTTTAAGCAGCCCATGGGCCTGTGATTAAGCTTCACATGCTGTTGAGAAATATCTCTCAGGCATTTATTTCAAATAGCCAACAAAGGCACTTTTGAACGTCAAAATGAACAAGAAATAGAATTGATTCTAGTCGCCTCTTCCAAAAGGTAGTTTCGTATGGAGAAAAATGGGCAAGAAACTCCACCATAAAGAGAGAACACCTGAAACATGTCCGTTCAATAAATTCAACACCAGGTAACGTGGTTACCATGGCTACGTGGAACAAGTTAAGACATGTTGGACTTGTTTGTACAACATCTGCATACAGGGCAAAACTTTTCCGTTATGACGTCATAAAATGGTAAGAATGAGCTGTCCGCGATGTCCGTGATAGTTTATTGTTATGAACAAAGTAAGTTTTGGTGTAAGTATGTAAAAGTTACTTGGACATGAGATAGTGCAGACGCAGCGCTTGCAGTTTCCACAATTTTATGGATTCTTGAAAAAAATTAGGTAATAACTTAACCTCACGTCTTGTTTCCCCGAAGAGATACCCATAGTAAGAACACAATTCGTCAGTTATGTTTTAAGTGTCATGTCAGCCTATCGTCATAGAAACCAGGTACAAATCCAGACATCGAGTAGCTATTGAGAAATTAGTATCTAAAGGAAAAAACTTAATAATGTTTTGCCCGACCTGGGAATGGAACTTAAGACTTCACGTTGAGTAATGGCGCTGGCGACCACTAAACCAAACAGGCAGTTGCAGCACTATTTGCATAATACTACTTGATAAAATCTTTTTCGTGAAAATTTCAACTCGATACCTTTTTTTTTTTTTTAAGGTTGGGAAATCATCCAATGACTGCTCCCGCTCTGGGTGGAGCGAAAGGGAGTGTCAGACTCTTACTGACTATACCTATTACGATAAAAAAAGAAAGAAAATGTTTGTAGGTTAGAAAAAAGAAGTCCACCCTTCCCCTTTGTACACCATGGAATCCTAAACAGGACCTATGTAATATTAACTCCTTCGTGTTTAAAGTGGAAAAAACCGGCCAAGTACAAGTCGGACTCGCGCAAGAAGGGTTCCGTACCATCCACACTGATATTATAAATGCGAAAGTAACTCTGTCTTTCTGTCTGTCTGTCTTTTACCTTTTCACGCCTAAACCACCCAACCGATTTTGCTGAAATTTGGTATGTAGATAGTTTGCATTCATGAGAAGGACATAGGCATAATATTATTTTTTGGAAATTCAACCCCTAAAAGGGTTACAAGGGGTGGCAAAGTTTGTATGAGAAAAATATATTTATTGCACATTTTTGCGTAGGTAGGGTAGGTAGGGTAGGTAGGGTAGGTAGGGTAGGTAGGGTAGGTAGGGTAGGTAGGGTAGGTAGGGTAGGTAGGGTAGGTAGGGTAGGTAGGGTAGGTAGGGTAGGTAGGGTAGGTAGGGTAGGTAGGGTAGGTAGGGTAGGTAGGGTAGGTAGGGTAGGTAGGGTAGGTAGGGTAGGTAGGGTAGGTAGGGTAGGTAGGGTAGGTAGGGTAGGTAGGGTAGGTAGGGTAGGTAGGGTAGGTAGGGTAGGTAGGGTAGGTAGGGTAGGTAGGGTAGGTAGGGTAGGTAGGGTAGGTAGGGTAGGTAGGGTAGGTAGGGTAGGTAGGGTAGGTAGGGTAGGTAGGGTAGGTAGGGTAGGTAGGGTAGGTAGGGTAGGTAGGGTAGGTAGGGTAGGTAGGGTAGGTAGGGTAGGTAGGGTAGGTAGGGTAGGTAGGGTAGGTAGGGTAGGTAGGGTAGGTAGGGTAGGTAGGGTAGGTAGGGTAGGTAGGGTAGGTAGTATATAATTGATGACATTAACCAAAGAAATGCATTGTGGACAGAACTAATGGCAAACCCAAATGACACCGCCCTGGAAGCAGAATTTACCACCAAACGAAAACATGTTGCTAAACACATGCAAGACACCAAAAATATCTATTACTACAAAAAATTTACCGATTGTGTCAACAAACCTAAGAAAATGTGGAATTTAATTAACATCCTAGCAAATAATAAAATTAAACAGAGTTGTGCTCCCTCAAAACTATTGATCGATTCAAAACAGATCACTAACCCAAATGAAATTTGCCAGATTTTCAACGAGTACTTCGCCACGATAGGTTCCCGTCTGGCGAATGACATACCTAGACCCTTTCATGATAATTATTTACATGCATTACCAAAAACTCCTCCCGGAAACGCACCAGTGTTATCAAGTCTTGATCTATGTTCTGCAAGTGAAGTTACAAAAATTATATCAAATCTCGACCCTAACTGTAGTACTGGATTAGATGGAATTACTACCAAAGCAATAAAATGTATGAAACATGTTATAGCAAACAACCTAAGCAAATGCTTTAACAATCTGCTAGCTAGCGGTAATTTTCCTGATAGCCTGAAAATTGCCAAGGTAACTCCCATTCACAAATCTGGATCCAAAATGGACCCAGGTAATTACCGACCCATTTCAGTGTTGCCTGTATTATCAAAAATATTAGAAAAAATTATACACAGCCGTTTAGACAAACATTTAACTTCTATTAACTTTCTTTCAGACAGACAATATGGGTTTAGACCAAAAAGCAGCACACTAACAGCTACAGTTGATCTCGTTACTAAAATTAAGCAACATGTAGATAGAAAAAATATAGTCCTTGGTATCTTCATTGACCTGAAAAAAGCATTCGATACCGTTAGTCATGAATTGCTAATTAAAAAGCTAGAAACCATTAAAATTACCGGTAGTGCCTTAAAAATGTTCGTTTCCTACCTCAAAAACAGATCGCAGTTAGTTAGGATGGATAATAATTATGAAAGTGGCGCTTTACCCATAACCTGTGGCGTTCCCCAGGGATCAATTCTTGGTCCCCTGCTCTTTTTAATCTACATAAATAATATTCAGGAGATCAAATTACATGGCCATCTTACTCTATACGCAGATGACACTTGTTTATTTTATTTCGGATCTTCCATCCATGATCTAGTTTCACAGGCTCAAGAGGATTTAAACACCCTTTTTTCATGGTTTCAATATAATTTGCTAACTGTAAATGCTTCAAAAACATGCTATATCTTGTTTAAAGCAAAAAATAAAACAATACCTCCACATAACCCATTACTCATCAATAATGTACCCTTGCAGCAAAAATCGTGCGAAAGATATCTTGGACTAAGAATGGACAGTTTTCTATCGTGGTCCACCCATATAGATCATATACAAACAAAGCTAACGTCACAACTTGGATCACTACGAAACATAGTACGATGTATTCCACATAGACTGCGTCACACCATCTATAACACCTTAGTGAAACCACATCTACTATATCTCATTGAAATCTGGGGCAGTGCGGCCAAGACGAAGCTAGCTAGCCTTCAAGTCGCACAAAATAAAATAATAAAAATGATTTTTAACTACCCATTTTTAACATCAACAAGCAAAATCTATCAGGAAACGAAAATAATGAACATTAGGCAGCTATTTATTTACAACACATGTATTTTAATTCGAAAGGTACTCAACAAAAGTATACAAACTAACTTGTCGTTCACTCAAGTCAAACAAATAACCCAACGTAGCAGTCGCCGAGCTAGTTTTTTGATTTTACCGAGGATGAGGACTAAGTTTGGCAAAAAAATGTTAACGTTTGAGGGAGCACAATTTTATAATAAAATACCCTCATATATAAAAAAGTTAAATTCATTCAATGCATTCAAAGCTCAATTAGCCACGTATTTAATAACAAATCACACCTTTGCTACAAGCTGAATGCATTGGATGAGTTTGATCATTTCTACCTACCTACTGCAATGACGTCTGTGACGAACTTTTCATATTATTAATTTTATAAGCATTGTTCTCATGTAAGTGACTTTGTGTCTTTTTTGAGAATAAAAATATCTTTAAACCTAGGTAGGGTAGGTAGGGTAGGTAGGGTAGGTAGGGTAGGTAGGGTAGGTAGGGTAGGTAGGGTAGGTAGGGTAGGTAGGGTAGGTAGGGTAGGTAGGGTAGGTAGGGTAGGTAGGGTAGGTAGGGTAGGTAGGGTAGGTAGGGTAGGTAGGGTAGGTAGGGTAGGTAGGGTAGGTAGGGTAGGTAGGGTAGGTAGGGTAGGTAGGGTAGGTAGGGTAGGTAGGGTAGGTAGGGTAGGTAGGGTAGGTAGGGTAGGTAGGGTAGGTAGGTAGGTAGGGTAGGTAGGGTAGGTAGGGTAGGTAGGGTAGGTAGGGTAGGTAGGGTAGGTAGGGTAGGTAGGATAGGTAGGGTAGGTAGGGTAGGTAGGGTAGGTAGGGTAGGTAGGGTAGGTAGGGTAGGTAGGGTAGGTAGGGTAGGTAGGGTAGGTAGGGTAGGTAGGGTAGGTAGGGTAGGTAGGGTAGGTAGGGTAGGTAGGGTAGGTAGGGTAGGTAGGGTAGGTAGGGTAGGTAGGGTAGGTAGGGTAGGTAGGGTAGGTAGGGTAGGTAGGGTAGGTAGGGTAGGTAGGGTAGGTAGGGTAGGTAGGGTAGGTAGGGTAGGTAGGGTAGGTAGGGTAGGTAGGGTAGGTAGGGTAGGTAGGGTAGGTAGGGTAGGTAGGGTAGGTAGGGTAGGTAGGGTAGGTAGGGTAGGTAGGGTAGGTAGGGTAGGTAGGGTAGGTAGGGTAGGTAGGGTAGGTAGGGTAGGTAGGGTAGGTAGGGTAGGTAGGGTAGGTAGGGTAGGTAGGGTAGGTAGGGTAGGTAGGGTAGGTAGGGTAGGTAGGGTAGGTAGGGTAGGTAGGGTAGGTAGGGTAGGTAGGGTAGGTAGGGTAGGTAGGGTAGGTAGGGTAGGTAGGGTAGGTAGGGTAGGTAGGGTAGGTAGGGTAGGTAGGGTAGGTAAGTTGGTAGGTAGAGTAGGTAAGGTAGGTATCATAGTTAAGACAGGACAACGTCTGTCGGCTAGTTATCAATAAAAGTCACGTTAGTTGTATGAGAGCCCCCTTAAATATTTATTTTATTCGGTTTTTTAGTATTTGTTGTTTTAGCGGCAAGAAAATACGTCATTTGTGAAAATTTCAACCTTCTAACTACCACAGTTTACTAGATACAGGCTGGTGACAGATGGTCGGACAGCAGTCTTAGGGTCCCATTCTACCCTACGGAACCCAAAAAATTATTAATGCTAACCCGCTCACTGGTAAACTAGCAACAGTAGTTAAGTGGTTTCAATTATTACCTGTATTACTGAAATGAAAATGAATGTAGTAATATTTCGGTGGTTTTATACTCATAGAAAAGCTTTTTTTTCAATATGTTGCTTTCGTAACTAGGACGGAGGATCCTCCGACCAGACGGGTGTTGTGTCTGATGGGCTACTGCTCGAGGATTGATGTCTATCCTAGTGGTGTGACCGTCGGACTGGCAAGTCACAGGTCTCGAGTTCGAACCCAATACCTCTGATTTTACGGATTCATGTGCGTATTGTATAATTATTACTTCCTTAAAAATCAGTGAAAAAAAAATCGTGAGTAAACTAGCATTTCTGAGAGATATTTCTCAACAGCATGTAAAGCTAAGTCAAAGGCCCATGGCCAACTTAAAAAGTCTGACACCAGGTTAGTCACTGACCACACGAAAAGTAGAAGATAAATCGCGCGGTAAACTCTGCTTGCGTGATGCACAGTTTTGTGTGACGTCAGTGTGCCGCGTAGTTTGCAGGTGGCAATGTCGGAGCGTCTACAGAAGAACTAAATTAATAATATAATATTCTTACTAAAGCTATACATATTGGTTGACCAATACATCGCCCAAAGTAGTAGTACAAAAGAACAAATACGTTATAAGACGCCAAAAAAAATTGTCCCCCAAAACAATAAACCCCCCCCCCCCAAACTTCATAAATACAAGAGTTTTGATGAAGCAACGCTTGGGTACTCTACTTTTACACTCCATCACAAAATATTCCATAATTGCAATGAAATAATTTAAGTATTGTTCAAAACATTTTCAGAAATCAGCAAGCTTTTTGGACCTTCCAATTAACATCGAATTCAGATACTAACTGTTCATTATTTAATTTTATACTTCGCTATCCACTCCTGCTTCCTCCATAATTTAATTCGTAACTCTCTGATCAAAATATCTCCATTTATATAGCCGGTTAATACAAACAAGTTGATTTAATCATCTAAAGCGCTCGTTAAGGAATACGAATATTAAACATTTGCTCAGCGCGCCTTGTCACCAAACAGCCTAGCATTTTGGCTTATGTGTCGATTCGCACGAAATTACTCGCACGAAATGTGCGAATCGACACTTTTATTTCTTTCTGTAGGTGACTCCCACGAAGTTTCCACGCTCTGTCGATTCGCCCACAAAGAAATGAATTCTTTGTGGGCGAATCGACCAGTGGATGAATGAGTGTTAGGCAATTGGCACATTAAATTTTACTGTGTACGTTTTTATTTAACCTTATTAGATAGAATTAAAAATGTGCCAATACGTTTTTCTAGCGTTGTCCAAGATGAAGTTGATGAAAGTTGGCGAAAAAGGTGGAGCAGCTGAAAAAATAATTAACTTCGAGCGAGTCGTCTATAAAAAATATAGCATTTAAGTGTCGATTCGCACTTTTCGGGCGAGTACATTCGTGCGAATCGGTTAATATTCCGCATTTTTAACTCAATAAAAGTTTAGTGTTACGCTTTTTATTTTGGAAATTGTTCGTGTGTCTTTTGTAAGAATGTACCCAGTTTGGGTTCACACGAGTCTTTTAGACTGTGTAAGACCGTGATAAGAAGCAAACGTTTAGTTGAAGCCCAGTAAGCAGTGTATCGCGGTAAACAAATACTGTTGAAAATGGCGATGCGTTTGATTTTATTTGAATCTCGTGTCCACCATTTGATTGTTAATTCTTAGTATTATTTTGGTTTCAAAAAGTACACCAATAAGTTAAAACATTTGTATAGCTAATGTTTATTACTATTATTAATAATTATTATTGTGTACGTGATAACAGGCAGTATTTCTTAGCTGTGATGAATGTTGCTGGTACCATGATTTAGTAATAGCGTCGCGATTATATCAAACACATGTATCGAATCTATTGTTGTGTGATAATTTTATAGTATAATTTTTCTAGTTTAAGGGACTCCTCTCAAGGGCTGTCATTTGTGGATCTTTGACAGTCGTTTAGGGGCGTCAGAAGCCGGAAAGTCGGTAGTCTCCAGTCTTACCAAGAGGTATCCCATTACCCTTACTGACTGGGTTGTGGAGGTCAGATAGGCAGGCGCTCCTTGTAAAATACTGGTATTCAGCTGCATCCGATTAGACCGGAAGCCGACCCCAATATAGTTGGGAAAAGGCTGGGCAGATTGATTGACGTAGTCACGTAGAAATAGTAACTATAATATATAATAGTAACGAAACTATATCTTTATTTTATTTTTCTGCTCTTCTAAGCTCTTAAAAGCCTTAAAAATTTTCAAACAAAATTATATTTAATCTATTGACTTACAGTTTATTACAGAACTATATAACTACTTACACTAGATACTAAATTAAATTAGTAACTAACTAACTTTACAAATTAAAACATAAACACAAGAACTCCTAAAAGTTCTTTTGTTTATGTATTAATTTAATTAATAGCTACTGAGCATGATCATGGGAGCATTCGATTGGGGCAAAACACTTTGCTCCACTCGGGCGGTTTTTGGGTTTTTCCTTTTGGAATTCTCAGTAGAAGTCTGGATTATGGATTTCTGTCCGGCTGATGGCAATAGGCTCGCCATCTATTACATGGCATGACTTAAACTTAACTGGCGAAATGTGGGTGTACTATATAATAATATAAATAATAATATAATATAATAAATTTATTGAAATAATAATAAGTTCACAGAAAAAATAAAAATTGTATGTATCGATCAGTAGTAGGTATGTTTAAATCTAGGTCTATTAAATAGAATTATAGAAATCTGGATATAAACTATGGTATGACAAATATGTGATACAGTCAAAAATAGAGCTACAAATGTAATGTAGTGCGTTGCCTGATCTAGGTTTATTTAAACCTGTGTTTCAGGCCATCTCTCTACGAAAGAACTTGGTAAATAGTACAGTCATTAAATTAAGTAAACTAGTAAACATAATATATGTTCAATATCTAAGTTATACAATATTTTGCGTAACCTTATTATAACTATAGCTGCACATTGCCTAACCCTCTGGTGATTACAGGCGTGACGTTATGTTATTTAAGGGGTTGGTCCGTGGATGGGTGGCCATATTTACATACCGAGACTCCTCCGTGGTTCGGAAAGCATGTTAAGCCGTTGGTCCTCGTTGTCATTTGTACATCTTTGGCAATCGATACGGGTCGTCAGAAGCCCGAAAATCTGACAGCCAATTTTATCAGTGGGTATAATTATGACCCAGTTACTGGGTTGTGGAGGTCAGATAGGCAGTCGCAACATGTACAATACTGGTATTCAGCTGCATCCGGTTAGACTGGATTCTAACATTGTTGGGAAAAGGCTATTCATATTAATATTAAGTAGTAATGTAAGGCAAAATTCGAAAAGATACTTAGATACCACTGACATTAATCACCAATCTTTTACAAATAAGAGGCGATAATTAGTGGCTTACACATGTTGGCGATGTCCATAAGAAATTAAGGCAAAAATAAACCTAATATGAAGGAAATAAGAAACAAAACAGTTACTTCTAACGAAGTATTCTCTTGGCTAATTCTATTACTATCACGTTAGCAGTCAGTGGCTAAAGTGGTGCGTACATTATCCGTGTTAATACGGTTTTTCCCATTGTTTGTTCACTTGTTCACTTATGAGGAGTTTACACGGGTCGATTTTCGCCGTGCGGCTAGTCGCTTCACAAGTTGCCTCACCAAGCGGTATTGCTAGCCCATTTCCACAGGTTACTGAAATCGCATGCGACTTGGTCATTTCCATCGAAAATATTGTGCAGATAGCTGTTTGTGCCAGTATTGAAATAGTTATTTATTCAATTATTCAACAAATGCTTGAAGATCAAAGAGTGAAGAAGAAACAAACAAAAGGAAAGAAGAAAACGTAATTTTTGGGTACGTGGATGGAACACTCCTTCGAGGAGGAGCTCGTGGCTAAGTAATAACGGACGGAAGGATCCATCCAGCAGGTTAAGCTACGCTTGCCGGGGTTGGTCTGTGGATGGGTGATCATCTTCAGATATCGAGACTCCTCCTTGCCTCGGAAATCACTTTAAGCCGTTGGTCCCGGCTGCCATTCGTGGATCTTTGACAGTCGTTACGGGCAGTCAAAAGTATTACCAAGGGGTATCGTATTACCCAGATAGTGACTGGGTTGTGGAGGTCAGATAGGCAGTCGCTCCATGTAAAATAATAATATTGTGGTTCGAACACTTCTTAAGTCATTGACTGCCACGCAGCAGACACAATAGAAAAACTATTGTTTGTCGGACACACGGTGACCGCGTTGGCGTTCAACGTGTTAATGTGGCGGGTGATCGCCTGCAACTGATCGTTTACACGGTCGATTTTAGTCACCAAAGTCGGATGCTACCCAACTTTGGGGCTTGCGGCTTTAGTCACTGGCGATTTTTTTTTTTGGTAATGTCATCTCGCAGTTCAACCATAGGGTTGTCTACTGCGTAATCAGACTTGCCTGTGGATGCCACTAAAGAATTGTAGCCTCCAGGCAGGGCATAATGAAACTTACAAACTAAGCGACTACACGCTAAGGGCACGCCCTGTGGGGTACGGACCTCGGCTTAGGTCGTCGCTGGGGGAGCACAGCAAGGGACAAGCTGGATCGGGCGTATGTCACTTGCGGCCTAGCCGAATAGCCACTTATACGGTCGATTTACGCCGCGCGGCAAAAATCGTGCGGCTTTTGTCATCCGTGTAAACCCCACATAAGAGAGCAATCTGGTTTTATTTGTATTGTTGGTACTTGGTTCTGAGGATTAGTTCTGCTGGGACAGGTAAACTGAAATGAGAGGCTCGTAGCTAAATGATTACAGCCACACGGTTGAAAGTTAAACAACGCTTGCCACGGTCGGTTCGTAGATAATAATAATTCTTTATTTAATAATTCTTTCTTTATTTGAACCAAAAACACACACAGATGGGTAGATAGGATGGAAAGCACGTTAAATAGTTGTTCCCGGCTATCATTTATTGATCTTTGACAGTCGTTACGGGTAGTCAGAAGCCGGAAAGTCTGACAGCCAGCCTAACCAAGGGTTGTTAATCAGTAACTGGGTTGTGGATGTCAGATAGGCCGCCGTTCCATGTAAATACTGGTTAAACTGGCTTTCATTCAGCTACATCTGGATAAACTGGCACCCGACCGCAACATAGTTGGGAAAAATCAATTTTAACTCTGTCCACCTCGGTGATAAGCGTGTCGAAGTGATTAACATAATATATTTATGGTTAGTTAAGTGATTAGAAAAAGATCTTCTTTTGCTATTTTTCTTCTTTCCTTTTTTGCTTTCTTTCCAATATTATCACAGGGTTATTGTTTCTACCAAAAATGATTCATGTTACTTGAATAAAGATATATTATTATTATAATTATTATACCACCGGTTAATTAAATAGAACGCTTTTAAGCCAGGTAGGTAATAGGCTCTACTAATAAAACCAAGCCAAATAGAGTAGATTAACCTAAATCGGGCAGTTACAATAAAATATGATGTTTCAACTCACCAGTAATTCAATTTTTCAACAATGTGTTGGTACATACCTACGATATAATTATTTGATCAAGTGAAAATATAAAAACGAAAAAATCTAAATTATAATTCTGTACAACCAACTTGCTAAAGTTCATTATAGCCATTTCACGCGAGAATTGTGATTTTAATTAATTTAAGACAGACGTTAAAAACAATTCACGTAGGTACCTATTATTTTACTGAAAATTTCAGTCTGTTGTAAACTCAAACAGTTATATTTTCAGAGATCAGACCTTGTTGTATATTTAAGCTTAGCTATGACCGCTGGGTCTTTATTGATTTTCTTCAAAATAGATTTGGTCGAAACCCAATCCAGAAGATTGGCGTGGTCCACCTTTAGAAAGGTTATGAAATATAAAACTAAGGGCTGATTTCACCAACAAAACTGAATCTAAACCGTGATTAAGAACTGCCAGTGTCAATTTTGTTGAGGACTATGGACACTGACTTTTGAACGCAGCTCGCAGTTTAAATGCTATGTTGTATTTGCCCGAATGGTTTAGGCCATCCCGTCTAAGGGATGAGCTTATACACGGTTCATTTCAAAACGACAGGGGGTCATTGTTCTCATTATAACGAGCAACTTTAAAAAAAATAATCAGCTGTGCAGCACATTTTGACGAGTTAGGCGAACATAAATGTACTGAACAGCTGATTTTTTTAATATAATGAGTACAATGACCCCTTAAGGGGATTAAAACGACTAAAATTTAACCGTGTATAACTTCGGTTACATCGTAAAAATTTGATGCTTCATCTGAAGATTGAAGGGGGCCCTATGGACTCCTACCATCGTGTTTAGACTCATTGGTTTTGTCTTGACAAGTACGAAAAAAGCTTAATATTGTATCCAGGGTCTGATGATGAAGCCCGGTGATGGCCATAGGAATTGCTCAACCAAACAAGATAGCACTAACGTGTTTAAGCATCTTGGCTTTATCTTTACCAGTACTAAAACCCAATATAGTATCCAGGGTCTGATCTCTTTTTTAACACGCTTTTATTAGCTCGGGTTGTATCTATGTATGTATGTAACGGAATCTTTGAGCTTAATTTTCACCGGTTTCTAAAAGTCTGATCAACTTGAAACTTTGCACACGTCTCAAGGACCGATGACAATGCAATAATTTGATAATAATTTCCCATTATCCTTATTTTTACACGCTTTAGATTAGCTTCACTTGTACGTATGTTTGTAACCGACTCATTTGTAAGCGATTTTGACCCACTTTAAACGGCCAGATTTCGTTCAAACTTTGTAGATTTATCGAGGACCGATGACAATACATTAATTTGAACTAAAAAGTAGGAAATAAAAAATAGTTTAAAAAAACTAAAAAACACGCTTTTTATAGAAAACCGAACTAAAAATAGAAAATAAATTTTACTTTTTAAAAAGCGTGGGGTGCATGATGGTGGTGAATATTATCTTAAAAAGTGTGTTTTTTAGTTTTTTTAAACTATTTTTTTTCTTTTCGTGAGGTTAGAGACTAACCAGGTGTCAGAGTTTTTATGCTGCCCATGGACTTCTGACTTAGCTTCACATGCTGTTAAGAAATACCTCCCAGACATGCTGGTTTCCTCACGATGTTTTCCTTCACCGCTTTCTAAGCAAGGGATAATTATACAATCCGCACATGAATCCGTAAAATCAGGGGTGCGTGCCTTGGGTTCAAACTCGAGACTTTTGACTTGGCAGGGTCTGATAATGGAGGCAGAAGGTGACCATAGGAAGACCCTACACAAGATAGCACTGTTGTGTTTCGTCAATTTCAATTCAGTGAAGATGATAGAACAGATATTTAAACAGATTCTAACACTACTATAAGGTACAAAATAAAATACTGGTAAAATTCTTATGAAATACAAGTTTTTAATTAACTTAAAAATACTACATAAAAGTCACGTTAACATAGAACTTTAATATTTTCTTAAAAGCTCGAACAACCTACTTACGTTCACTAAAAGAGAAGCCTCAAGCTTACAAGAAAACTTTGCAGTTCTGTGTTTACGTAAGTTTTATTTAGTACTTTTTAGTTAATTAAAAACATAAAATAAAAAATAGGAAGAAATCTTTTCAGAAATAACTCAAAAGATTTCTTCCTATTTTTTATTTTATCAGTAGATATTGTATCTTAGAGCATTTTTTTGTGGACACGTGCCATCGCTGACTGAAAAGTTGTGTGAAAATCGACTGTCATGGTATGGGCAAGTTGGTTAGTTAGTTAGTGTTTTGCGGAAGAATGAGGAAAATGTCGCCAGGAAAGTTTTGAACAAGAATGTGCACACATTTTATCGTTTATTCATTTATTTTTTTATTGCACAATGTACACAAGCATAGTTATACGCTAGGCTTAAAACTAGAGAGTACATGACCTGCTAAGGCGCAGCAAGATAACTTAAATCTAATAATAAATTAAACTTTTGGATGCATGCTTAACCTGAGAAAGAAAGAGATTGCTTTTTTTACTATTGTCATTTCTGAAGTGAAAATTCTATAGGCACGTATGACAGTTTTTATGGTTTTTTTTCCGGGACGCACGAGATTAAGTACCATAATTGATAATATTTTACAAACTTTTGCTTATCGAAGTTAGGGGCTTCTGTAGCCCCGTATCCTTCATAAGGCTGATACAGCGGTAGCTACGGCCCTGTAGTATATAGATGAGGGTAGCCGAGAATAGAGTAAAATTGCGTGCAATTGGAGACGCATTTGTCCAGCAGTGGACTGCTATAGACCTACAAAGACCGCCTCTTTTTTCTTTATTTGTGTTTATAGCCGCTCTTACCACAGAATGCTAGAATAGCAGAGCTTACATCTTATGCCAAAGCTCCGTGCTCCCTTAATTCTCATAAACCTACACTAACAAACAACAAATATCAAACAATAATCATGTAAAGCCCTGTTCCCACACGCGCCATTAAAGCAGTTCTCGCCCTCAACGCTGCGTGACGTCTTATGTGCGCCTTACCTTAGTCACGTGACATTTACCAAAAGTGACGGCTTAACGTGCTTCCAACCTGTAGCTACCACGTTATTAGAAACGATCCGTCTTTGTGTAGCACTATGTTTTGATGTACAGATTTTGCGCTAGATAAGTTCCTTCGTAGTTTGTCTCTGACATCACTGAGATAGATTGGAGAAAATATAGCGAGGAAACCTTCTATAGTGTCTTTATATTAAAATACATGTAACCTTTCGTGTCAGTCCCTTGTAACCGTTTGGATCTTTTAAGATTCTAAACTATACAATGGATTTTGTCAGTTTTCACGATCGGCATCGTAAAGAGCATTTATGCCGGAAGGTATGTGTGTTGAACATAATATCGTCACACTGTTTTCCCAAAGGATTCGGCAGAAGACGTGTACCAATAGTCTTTATACCTCCATTTCACAAGTTATAATTAAGCCTTAAATAAGGTGACTGGTTACCCGATGTTTAAACACGTGATTGTACTTACGATTACAATCAACTTTCCGAAAGAAACTTTTTTGTATACTCAATAGCTGCTAAAAGCTGATCGGCGTGAAGGTCATTGAACTTTGCGCGCGCCAGTTGTATTGTTATTGTGATAAAAATAAAACTATTAAGTATACAAAAAAAGTTTATTTGGGAAAGTTGATTGTAATCATGAGTACAATCACGTGTTTAAATATCGGTCACTAATTACCAATCATCTTATATAATAGAGGGTTTGCTAACCGGTTACAAATCCAGACTTCAGGCTGCTACTGAGAAATCCTAAATATAAAACCCCAATAACACGTTTCCTGAACTGGGAATCAAAGCCAGGATGCTCAGCAATAGTGTTTTCGCCCACACCAACGAGGCAGTTCATGTGTATAATAATTCATATTTTAGATGTAGCTCGATGTTCTTACATTTCGTCATTGCGACCGTGCCATGGCGAGATCTAATTAATCATTATCATTCTCCTGCTCTTATCCCAATTTATTTGGGGTCGGCGCAACATGTCTTATTCTTCCATATAGTCCTCCCTTTCTAGCTTAGGTGCTGGTAATGTATTAAGCAAGCATGGTGAGCAATGCTCATGCCTTCTGTATACGAGTATAAAGAAGTCTAGGGACTATCCTTCTTTTTGTTAGCTGGTCGATGGCAAAAATAACAGGATTTTTTTTATTTGTTTGGCCCTAAATTCAGCAACGCAAATACCGTAAAAAGAAGAAGAAGAATTCTCCTTTTTTCTTTACCCTACAGAACAATAATAAGAGGCTGGTAATATTATTGTAAATAAGTTCGACCACGAATTTAGTGTAAATACAATAATGTTAACCTCCTTGATATTTACTTTGTAATGAGAACAAAAAGTTTGTATAGATTTCTAAGACTTATTTTTCTTTTGCTGATATATGGCATCGGAACAAATATTTGTGGCTGACGTGGAAACAGTTCGTTTCTATCCTGTAAACATTTTTGTGGTACTGAACAAATCCTAGTTCGAGAAATAAGGTTTATCTTTGAAAGATCATAAATAAGGCTTTAGGAAGAACTTAATTTACGCGCTTGGCTTTGCAGTTTTGTTTTGTTTATTTTGTTGTAGTGGTGAATCGGGAAGTAACCATTATAATTATAATGCAAGCGCTACTGCTGGACATGAGATCCTGGGTTCGATTCCCAGGTCGGGCAATATGTTATAAGATTCCATTATGAATTTCTTAGTAGCAGGCCGGAATACGGATTTTTGCCCGGTTGACAACAATAGACTCGCCCCATTACATGGGACTTAATCATAACTGACAAAATATGAATATAAGTATCTACTGTGCCTACACCTCTGCCTAACCCATTTTCTTCTTTTTAGGGTGCGATGGCAAAAATAACACATAAAAAAGGTGAACGTTATAATTACAATGTTGTTTTCACTAGAGCCAGAGAATTTTATGTTACGTGTGAGATATTCGTTCAATTAAGAACTGTAGCAACTTTATTATTATTGCTAAGAAAAGTCATTTCTACCAGAAAACTATTGGTACATAATACCTACGAAAAGAAGAAGTGATAATTCAATCAAATTCATATTTTTATTCGTTTAAAATCTTTATAAAATATAACACAACTTAAGCTTCAGAAAGATTTCCGAATTCATAATAAATACGTCTGTAACTGCGCGAAACGAATATAATATTTAGGGCTGCCAAAAATACTTACCTAATAAAATATTAATGTAATAGAAGGAGCGATTTTCATCTTTCCATTTTAGACTGTTTTCGTCGAGCATGGTATAGGTAATTTAAAGAAGTATTTAAAACCGTAGGTTTGAACACCGACAGGTGCTTTACTTTATATGAGTAGTTTCATCACCACAGCTCTCAAATCAGCGTGATTGTCCGAAAGCATGACCGCTACCCCGGAAAGCTGAGAAAGAAACATGGATAGGTTTTAGTCAGTAAGAGTATGCTAAGTTCTGCAGCATATGCTGTCAGAAAGATCCGTCAGTATACTGATGTAGATACCGCGAGGCTAGTCTATTTTAGTTATTTTCATAGTATTATGTCTTACGGTATTTTACTTTGGGGACGAGCTGCAGACATCGAGTCTATTTTTATTCTGCAGAAAAGAGCTATCAGAGCCATTTATAATCTTCGTAGGCGCGATTCTCTAAGGGAACGGTTTAAGGTTATTAACATCATGACTGTACCTTGTCAATATATCTATGAAAATATCATGTACGCAAGGAAAAATCTACATCTTTTTAGTAAAAGAGGTGAGAGACACAATTATTTTACTAGAAATAGGGACCAATTAGTTCAACCAGGTTTCAGGCTGGCTAAAGTAGATTCATCTTTCATGGGGTACTGTTTAAAATGTTACAATAAAATACCTCCCCGCATTCTTGAACTTAATGAAACAAAATTTAAATGTTGTATAAAACGCACACTATGCAGCAAAGCATATTATAAATTGGGAGATTACATTGCTGATAAAAATGCTTGGGTCAATGCTAGTCCAGCTCCACAAGGGCGCATCAACTAATTGATTAGATTACTAAAAACTGTTGGAGCTGCGGAAGATCAACAACATTAAAACAAAACATCTTTGCATTGTATAAATTCAATCTCTTAATATTGTATAATTGCTTAGCACATATGTGAGTACTATGTATCTACTCTATAGCGACCATTACCGGGTACGTCTTTCATTGACTTGAATGTGCCCTGGCGGCTGAGAGTATGCCATGCTCACATTAATGTCTCGCTGATGGTGGCGTGTGTGTTGGATCATTTAGCTCCCTTCAAAATGGTTGAGCTGAATGGTGCTAATTTATGCGTCATGTCCGTGAACGGGCGCTGTCAGTAGGGACTGGTCATCTCTTAGCGGCTAAGGCTTGTTTTAATTTAATTATTGAATAGTTTTTACATCTTTTATTTCTGATGCTTTTAACGTTATGCATCGCTCTCACATGTATAATACTAATATGAACTATGTAACCAATATTTTGTAACCATATTTTGTTTAAAAGAGTGTCCATGGAGTTTCTTGCCCGTTCTTCTCCATAGGTACCTACTGCTTTGGAATGGGCAACTAGCTTCATCTCTCTGACTGACCGACACCTTGACAATTCAAAAGTGCCTGTAATTGGTTTATTTGAAATAAATACTTTGAGTTTGAGTTTTGAGTTTGAGACACTCCCTTCCGCTCCACCCAAAGCGTACGAGACATTTAATGATTTCCCTCGAAAAAAAAAGCTCTCTTAACGGTGAAGGAAAACGTAGTGAAGAAACCAGCATATCCTATTACCAAAAAATCCAAGACATACGACATTCACCAATCCATAATGGGACCGCGTGATTGATTACGACCCATTCCCTCTAACCGAGGGGAGGCGTGAGTCCCAGCAGTGGGAAGATTATAGCCTGATTATCACTACATAGTATAAAACAAAGTCGCTTTCTCTGTCCCTATATCCTGTATGCTTAAATCTTTAAAACTACACAACGGATTTTGATGCAGTTTTTTTTAATAGATAGAGTGATTCACGAAGAAGGTTTATGTGTATAATTTGTCGACATATTATGCGGGCGAAGCCGCGGGCGGAAGCTAGTGCTAAATAAAACAAAATTAACAAAATGATTGTGTTAAACAAACTAAAAAGTAATTATGGTGACTATGGGCTTTGCCAATCTTTGACTAGCCATAGTTACTAAACTACTGGAAATATTGGACTGAATTTTTCGTATGTGAATGGCATTAGTAATTTATTGTCGTATTGTCGTCGCCACCGTCATACAGTCAGGAAAATCATTTATCAAATGGACACACTACGCCACATTGTTGTGTCAAGGTGCGTCCACACCGAAGTTACTTATTGTGAAGTAACGTTTACAAATGTTAGTGGGCAAAAACAGATAACAAAAAAATATAATTTGCTATATTTTTTTGTTATCTGTTGTTGCCGCAAAAGCTATAGAGAGGTAATAATGTTATCATCACCTGACTAGCTTTTACCTAACTATGTTGGGGTCGGCTTCCAGTCTAACCGGATGCAGCTGAATACCAGTATTTTACATGGTGCGACTGCCTATCAGACCTCCACAGCCCAGTAACTGGGCAATACGATACTCCTTGGTAAGACTGGCTGTCAGATTTTCGGGCTTCTGACGACCCGTAACGACTGTCAAAGATGCACAGATAACAGCCGGGACCAACGGTTTAACGTGCACGAGGCACGGAGGAGTCTTGGTATGTAAAGATGGTCACCCATCCATGGCCAACCCCGGCAAGCGTAGCTTTACCTGATGGATCGACCTGTGCGGCTGTTAGTACTTAGCCACGAGCTCCTCTAGTTATTAATGATAACATACTGTTCAATGTTGCTGAACAAAAAATATCTTCGTCATGGATGCACCATTATACCCATTTCAAACGTCAAACAATGACAGTTGTGATTTGAGCCGATAGTCAATTCTATAAACAATCCCGGCTTTCAACGACCTGCCAAACAGCAGTGTTTTTATTCTATTGTATTCAAACATTTCCATATTTTTTATAAGCCTTTAATATTCTGAATGAATAAAGTTTCATATAAAATTCAGACACTAATACACTATTGTGTAGGTACACATAACAAATAAAGAAAGTTCTGGTTTGATGCTAGATTTGGCTGATGTTTTGATATCCGTGACAAGCAAGCGCATGCCATATACGCCAACGACACAAATATGTGACACTGCGGTACACTATCAACACGAAATATACAATTAAATCATTACTTTGTGTGTGTTGACATAGACATATCGGGCAATTCATGATAACAAGAAGAAATATATTTGTAGCGTGGCGTGGAAGGCACGCACGTGCGGTTATGCTCTGGCGTTCAATAAGTTAAAAGGTATAAGAAGGTTACCTATGTGTTATGTGTAGAAGTTTCGCAATTGCAACTGCAAACCGCAAAGCCTTAAACTTCTTACTGACAGCCCTACCAATTGCGTTAAACACAGCCCTACGTGACTAGCGACCGCCTGTACCAGCCAATTAAATCCGGATTACCTGCGGGTTACCATGGCAACGGAGTAATAGATTTTCAGTAAACCCAGCTGGAATTTTCAGAGCGTTGCTAGTTAAATTGCAATTAAACTTTGCAAGTTTTGTTTGAGTCTGACAGCCTTCATACTGTGAATGTTGGGCGGATTTGCAGGTGCATGCGGGGAATTTAGAATAAAACGGATATATTCACTCGGACGCTTTTGTGACTGTCTAATAATTAGTTTGAATGTTTTTAAACTACGTGGTTGTTGTTGGTGTTTTTGGGATTGTTTATTTGTCAGAAGTATTGATATATCTATGAAAAATGTATTATTCTGTGTTTATTTTTATATTAAAGTAGGTTCTGCTGAGATTTCGAAGTTTTTTAGAAGTTTGGAAGTCGTAAGACACCACAACAACGAGTTGGCTTCGGCCCCTTCTATACCTTCCAATGGTGCGGGGGACCCCAGGGTCCCGAGATATGTCAGAGACAAATATACTATAAAAACAGCCACTATAAAAAAAAACCCAGCTAATTAAAGCATAATGATAAAGGAATAGCCTAATGATAATCTTTTAAAAGGTTAAATCTGCAACTATCTGCAATATTCTAACCCGTTCTCTACTTTTTATAATTTTCGGTAAACTATAGAACAATACGAATAATATGAACAAATTGTAATTTTGCTCATCCCCCATAGCAAATAGCGTGATTATTTATCGCCTGCACACTGAACAGACGTATAGGAAATGTCTATGCAAAATTTTAACAAGATCTTTCCCGTAAATTTTGCGTGATGCTGTAACATACATGTAGACAAACATTCTAAAAACTGTATTTTCGGCATTAAAATTGATCCAAGACCTCGTAAAAATTACTTTTTTTTTCAAATAAATGTACAGAGGCCAGCACATCAAGTTACCCTAATCTTTCAAACTTCTTTGATAGATTTCCAAAATTACTTCAAAAGGATAAGGTTCAGTTCAATTGGGAATATTTGACAGTTTGGGATATCTTGATTTGCTGGTATCAGTACAGTTTTGCCTTGGTTACGATTTTATGATATGTATAGAAGACGTTTATTGACATGCAAGAATACACATTTAAAGTTCCCATGTCGTTGCCGGAATTTGGCAAATAAAATGCTAGCACTCCCGAACCAAACCAAATAAGAATAAAGCCCCAAAAAGCCTAATACATTACGTAATTAAATAAATTAATGTAAATCTAGACAGAACTCATCAGCAATGTTACACATGGGACATTATTGTGAAATTGTAGCGAGTCTGAGCAGTGAAGCGGTAAATGACAACCCAGCGAAACAAATGAAAATTGAAAAGCTTCATATTAAAATTCCCGCACCGTCTAAGGTTTCGTTCACACATGCACCGGTCTTCTAAGGCACGAAAGTGCGCGCGCGTAGTTTTTTCTTTCTTTTCGTGTGGTTAGTGACTAACCTGGTGTCAGAGTTTTTATGCTGCCGTAAGTAAGTCGTAATTATACAAAACGTTAAAGACTAGCCAAAAATGTGTACCTGTTAAACATGAATTGACGAAGCTTCAGACATTTGAAATTTTGAATAAGTATTCTACAAGTAAGTTTAGTACACAATTTATTTTTTAAATTATTTTAGTTGTAGATTAACAATAAACAGAAAAACAGGAGTAAATAATAAAGTTTCATACCAACGAAACAGACTTTAACTTTCATTTTATTTGACAGCTGTCAACATGACAATGTATTGTTGAGAGTGTCATTGTTTTCATAGAGCTATAGTCGGTCTTACGGACAATATTGGTTTATTCTGAACACAGCCTTACATTTCTAAATTTAAATGAACCCACATAATAACTTTATGAAACAGCTTCTTCTTCTTCAGCATATGAAACAGCTGAAAGAAATAATTTTTGCAAATTCGCTATCCACACTTTGTAGGCACAATGTAACAAAAAGGTTAAAATAATACTCGAGCTAAAATGCCTAAAAGCATTCATGAATATGAACCGCTTTTTGTATGTTTCGAAGAATTGAAAAAAAATTCAACTGTTCTATATAATATTTCGGCTGAATAGGCACTTGTTTTTAATAAAATGTTGATTTTTCTCGTTTTCTGAATTGGTCTCTTCGAAAATTGATCATATTTACAGGTACTTTTATCTACTGAAGTAATATCGTTTTGGTAACATTATTTAAATTCAAATTCTGGAAAGAAAATAGTTTTTTTTAGCGTACATAATTACAATAAATATATAGCAAATAAAAAAGAAAGGGATATGGCTAAAAAATACCCATTTTATTGTTCCTATGTTTCAATAAAGAGTTTTATATACCTACTTTTTTTTAAACACATTGAATGGTAAAGCGTTGTAGTTTAAAAGGTTTTGTGACAAACCTATTAGCAGAAACACGACACGTTGTGTTGTCTATTATCTACGTTTTTAATAACTTAGTCGTCCCTGAGTACTTATTAGATTTTATCCTAACGATTTTTACAAGGTTCAAAAAAAAGAAAAATGTTTCGGATTCGGTGCGAATGATTTTTTTCACCGTCGTCCCTTCTTATTACCATCAAATATAAATCAAAGGCACCGAATTCCAAAACTGAGAGACGTTTTTAAAAAATCATTTGGGAACGGTTTTGTACTTTTTAAATTTCGAACCACTCTCGATTCCATCCGCCCGTCCAATAAGGGATCAGCTTCTATAATGTTCTAGAAGCCGTGTGAGAAACAGGACGCGCTTCTTTCTTTTGACATTAGCTGTCTGACGTTCGACACACCGAAAATGGGATTCTTTGCTATACAATTTACAAAATCCCTGTGTTTACCCCGAATCCTCTGTTTTGATATATATTATATTACATTTATGTTACTGAAACTAAAACACTTGTGTAAGTATAAAAAATAGTTTCCACAACGGATAAAACCACTTAATTTTTGTCATTATTTCTACAGAAAATATAAATATATTATCAAGCCCATAGTAATGATAAATTCACTGTGTGGTAAAGCGTTAAAATGTCTGTGGTTGAAGTTGTCAAATATTGTACCCATATTATTATGTTGGTGACAAAACGAGCATTCCTAATTATTTATTCAGATTGTTTTGTTGTATTCAAATTAACATTTGGTAATTTTTTATCAATTTAATGTATGATGATGGAGGCTCACTATACCATCGTAATCTTCTCCATTTCTATAAATAAAAGTGAGAAAAAATCTTTAGTGTTTATCAAAGTGAAATTTGGTTTTTCATGTTACTTCGTCACTTAATTAGAAAAACAACCGGGCAAGTGTTTGTCGGACAGCGTGTAATGAAGTTTTCGTGGTAAGAATTTTTACCAAGAACAGACCTCGACTTCGAACTTTGAAGTTAAAATAAAGGTCCCATACATTGATCGTCAATTATCGACTTTTTTATCTAAACACAAATGTAAGTTTGTAATCGCTTAAAAGATTTTTTAAGTAATAAAATAACAAATTGACTATTTTAGGTCTTTTCCCTTTACTTATGCCGTGAGACCTTGCTTCTTGCCAAATTTCATGATCCGAGGTCAAAGAGTAGAGTACCAGGTTTTGATTTATTTTCTAGATCAAAACATGTCGCAGAGATAACCTTATTTTTTATTGTGTTGACTTAGAAGCTTGATTTTTGAGAGCTTTATTAACCTCCACGCGTTCTTGAGAAAAAGGGTATTTACAGACAAACAGACGGGCGGACAGACAGCAAAGCTTTAAGAATCCTTAAAAAATAAAAACGTAAAAAAAGTTTAATAATAAATCTTACATCCTTTACCTATAGAGTAACCCAGGAAAAACAGACTGATTATTTACTCACCTTGGTAAAGTGAGCTGTTGCTCCCCCTAATTCTAGAGATTGACACTAATAATAATAATAATAATATTAATAATAATACTCATTTATTTCAAACAACAAGGTCCATACTAATGACAGCCCACTTTAAACTCACCTCATCCACATTTTCACGTTAAGATTTTTTCAGAATAGCACTACAGATAGCATAGACATACAAATATATAGAAACAATTAATCTGCCTAGCCTTTTCCCAACTATGTTGGGGTCGGCTTTCAGTCTAACCGGATATAGCTGAATACGAGTATTTTGCATGGAGCGACTGCCTATCTGACCTCCACAACCCAGTAACTGGGTAATACGGTACCCCTTGGTAAGACTGGCTGTACGATTTTCAAACCAAACGCCTGTCAAAAATGCGCAAATGACAGCCGGGACCAACGATTTAACGTGCTTTCCGAGGCACGGAGGACAAATATATAGAAGCATCAACAATAAATAAATAATGACACGATTCGAACATAGCCTCGAAGGTAGGAAGTCCCAACAAAGCCAGGTGGGTTATCATTGTACCTACTCGAAGTCAATAAGTCTTCCCACCTGTCACAACCTATGAACGGTCGTGATCTTCTATCTCATTGTTATTGCCCTAATTTGGGACGGTGCCAACGGTCTGTGCGAATAAAAGCGTGCGAAAATGTATGGGACGGCTGGTTATTTGTTCAAGTTTAGTGTTGGTTCCGTGGAGGCCGTTGTTTAGTTTGGTGATCTGTAAAAATAAAATAAAATAAAACAAAATAAGCCTTTATTGCTGATATTTTTACATTTATCTTACTCTATAAACTATATCTAAACATAACGATCAATTATATAGTATCGGTAGCCGGTTTTTCCATTTCAGCTTGTCTTTCGACAAAGGCCTCCTCTAAAGCTTTCCATTTTGTCCTATCCTTAGCAATTCGTGTCCACTCAGGGCCACCTATCTTTTTCACATCGTCTTCCCAACGTTTGGTTTGTCTTCCTTTCTTTCTTTTGCCATCGCGCGGGTACCATTCTGTTACAAGCTTTGTCCATTTCTCTGTTCCTTCACGGAACATATGCCCTGTCCATCTCCATTTCATGCTTTTGTACACTGTCTGTATATTTTTAAATTTCGTTTTGTTTTTTATATTTTCCAATCTCAGCTTGTCTCTTCTTTATGCTCCAATAACGCTTCTTTCCATTCCATGAAATTCGGCAATTTATGAAAGCCCATATATAACCCCCTTTTGAATACACGTTGTATAGCGTCTGTAGTTAGACACCGATTTCTCTCTTTCAGTCGTCAAAAATTTGACTTTCGAAAGAAGAAGGCAAAGCGTTGTCTATACTAATATTATAAAGAGGAAAGATTTGAATGTTTGTATTGAATAAGTTTGAAAAATTAAAACTACTGAACCAATTTGAAAAAATTCTTCACTGTTGGGAACCTACACTATCCCCGGGCTATATTATATTTTCAAAAAAATTAGGGATTCTTATTAAAACTCCAATAATGTAACAATTTCCGACATCTAGCTAGCATCAGAAGCTAGAGTAACTATACCACGTATATTAGTAAGGGGGTAAGTATTTAATTATACTGTTAGGTTGATGTAATGGGTACCAATGTAACTTTTCTAAAATTTAGTCTGGTAAAACATAGCTAAATCAAATCTTAAGCTTGAGTTATTATAAATTTGACACCCATAATAGATATCAATTCTTTTAACGACGCATATTCTTAATATTCAACTTGGCTTTCCTTCCACATTTATGTTTTTGATGGGATTTACTTTGCGAAACTTATAAAGGCCGAGTTTAAAAAAAACGTTAAGTTCTTAATAGAAATTCCGTGTTTTGTTTAAATACGAGTACGATCCCGTCCCATAATAACAGTTCGTTATTATAATACCTTTGTCATTACGACAGTGTGACATTTTTTTTTACGACATTTGCGGCTTTATGGTATATTTTAAGCCTTGTCACAGATGTACAATATTTAAATACTTATAATCATTCACATTACGCTGACTTGGTTATAACGCAAGGTTGGTTTCTGATACGAAACGAGGCATCTGGGAATATCGACGAAAATACGGGTGTACAGGCTTTTATTCACCCTTACTTAATAATTGAATGTATAGTCAGGGAATTTGATTGTTGAGCATATTAATTTACGTACACACTGTTAAATACATTAAGACACTAAATATTAAATGATCTTAGTACAAAGGTAGGTACTGCATATGTCTATAGAAACTTCTTCCAGCAGACCTGCGAAACGAGAAGTGAAAAAGAGATGTTGACAATAGTGTGTGAGAACAAGAAGAGAAGAAAATTCCATGTCGACTGATAAAGCACGACGCGTTTGATTTGAATTTAGAGACAAAAAAAACTTTTTTACAAAAAATAAAACCGACTTCCAAAACAAACACTACAAAGTGACAAATAATTTTGATTTCGGAAGTCGGTGTCTTCGGTTTTGTATTTTAATTTTTTGCCACCGACTTCCGAAATCAAAATTATTTGTCACTTTGTAGTGTTTGTTTTGGAAGTCGGTTTTATTTTTTGTAAAAAAGTTTTTATTTTTCACTTTTTAGTTGTGGTACCTACCTAGACAACCCCCCCCCCTCCCCCCCAAAATTTTAATACCACTACCTGGTATGTAAATTACAGTGACAGGAACTTATTAGAACATCGTCCACATATATTAAGTAGGTTATTTTTGTTGATTTTTCAAAAACCGCTTATTCGATTTCGATAAAAATTTTATGGGACTATTTGGGAAGTATACCCTGTCCAACAAAAAAAGATTTTTTCAAATCGGTTGGCAAGCAACGGAGTTATGCGCGAACAAACATAAAAAAAAAAAATACAAACATCCGAATTGAGAACCTCCTCCTTTTTGAAGTCGGTTAAAAAGTAGGTGGTCAGCATTTGCGTTTGTGACCACTCGACCGCGGAGGGAGTTAATCCGTCCATTAAATACTTAATAAATTTTGATCATTGGCTTATTTTCAAAATTCGTACCTTTGGAAAATCAATGTCAAAAACTTATTTAAACCATTATATATTCGCCTATTCGAAGCCGTTTGCTAATAAGAGCTCAACGACTTACATGGTTATATTTACTGTCGTTTCGAGAGATTTTTTCTTATGAACCAATGAGGTTCATACGACATTTGAGAGATTAAAGCCTAATCTATATACCTACGAGGATGAAATTTGGCACGGAGGTAGATCATGAGTAGGAAACGTCAGTTAAGAAAGGATTTTAGGAAACTCCTTCCGTAAAGGGGTAAGATCTGGGGTTGAAGTTTGTCTGAAATATTATTCGACATTGACACGGGTGGAGCCGCGGACAGCAGCCAGTATTTATATTATAAGCAAATGGCAGACCTTTTAGTAGCACAGCTATTGTCGCCGTGATAATAGTACAGAAATAAAGCCCATTAGGTTATGCATGCAAGTCATTTGAAGGGTCAAAAAGGTTTCATGTGACCAATGTCATTAAAATCCGTAATTGGTCATATTTGACCTAAAAGTATATAAATTGACCTGGTCATGAATATTCGAATATTTAAATTCAGGAATTATCAGGGTAACGTTTTTACCTGACTGCGGTGGAGCCCAAATGGAGGGTAATTAGAACATTAGCCTCCCATACGTTACTCTAAGTACTGCTGCCAGCGGCTTCGCCCGAGTGGATGTCGAAAATTATCCCGAGGGAACGTACTACCGGTATACAAAGTAAGTGTTAATCCATGTCATAAACTACCTCTGTGCCAAGTTTCATCCAGATCCGTTCAGCCGTTTGAGCGTAAAGAAGTGACAAACATACAAACACACACACACATACTCACTTAAAAACTTGCGCCTTTGATAATAGTAGTGTGATTAAGCTTAAAAGTATAAACTAAATACGTATATCCTCACCCTAATGGCCAAATTCTAGAACACAAATCAAATTAAGGTCACAAACTATGGTCTCTTAGCCCCACTTTAGTAAAAACAGAACAGATTTTAGAAATTTCGAAGTAGTAAATAGTTTGAAAGTTTAAGAGTTACGTCAGCAATTAATTAACGTAATAATATCATTGTTATTATTAACCTAGAATGTACGAAACTGAGACATATTTCTTGGTACCTAGTTTTGAAATCCAATCTTGTCTTAGACACAAAGCTGCAAGCGATGTCTTGAATTACACTCGATACTAGGATTTACCTAGCTTCGGCTTTGGCTCCACTCCTATCACTAATGCTTTGTAAGCCTATGTCACTAGCTATTGGGTTGCCAAACATCACCAAGATCCCTTGAGGATTTGAAACCTGCTATGAAACCTATATGTTTTGACAACTCGCCATATTGGTAGACTACAATAGCAGTGAGGAATGTTGTGAGTATGAATGTGGATGGCTATACAAGTAGAGAGAGACCAAAGAAACGATGGATGGAGTGTGTGAAAGATGATATGGCTAGAAAGCGAGTGACTATCGAGATGACGACTAATAGAGAAGTATGGAAGAAGAAGACATGTTGCGCCGACCCCAAATAAATTAGGATAAGGGCAGGAGAATGATGATGACAATAGCAGTGATAGCCTAGTGGTGAGACCGTCGGACTGCCACGTCATAGGTCTCGAGTTCGAACCCAAGCCCCTTATGATTTTACAGGCAGGTTCTTGTGGCTAAGTAATAACAGCCGCACATCCATCAGGTTAAGCTACGCTTGCCGGGGTTGGCCGTGATGGGTGACCATCTTTACATACCGAGACTACTCCGTGCCTCGGAAAGCACGCTAAGCCGTTGGTCTCGGCTGTCATTTGTGCATCTTTGGCAGTCGTTACGGGTCGTCAGAAGCCGAAAATCTGACAGTCAGTCTTACCTAGGCGTATCGTATTGCCCAGTTCCTGGGTTGTGGAGGTCAGATAGGCAGTCGCTCCATGTAAAATACTGGTATCAGCTGCATCCGGTTAGACTGGAAGGCGACCCCAACAGAGTTGGGAAAAGGCTAGGCAGATGATGATGTGCGTATTGTACCTATAATTATCATTTGCTTAAAAATCGGTGAAGGCAAACATCGTGAGGAAACTAGCATGTCTGAGAGATATTTCTCAACAGCATGTGAAGCTAAGTCAGAGGCCCATGGACAGCATAAAACTCTGACACCAGGTTAGTCACTAACCACTCGAAAATAAGAAGTAGAACAGAACCCACGCGAAGCAACTGCGGGTCACTAGTTTATTATCAGGCTTATCATTTCAAGGGGGCAAGTTCGAAAATATTTACATAAGAATTTTCCAGTAACTCATCAATCATGCTATAGGTATTTAAGTATCTACTTGACACTCCGCATTATAAAGGTTTGGCTAATATCGTAATGGATAATGGCGCGTATAATATACGCGTCATTATCGCCCACATATGAATGTATCACCGTTCTATCAACAATATACAGATTTCATACGACAGAAGGGCTTTCCTTTAAACTACCTATACTAGGTACCATTTTCAAGCTCTGTACCAAAAATCAATTAAATAGGAGCAGTTGTTTAATCGCAAAAAAAAATTAAGTTTTTGCGTCGTTTGAACACAATGTATCTTTCATAACACCTGATTATGTTTACATGCATAGGTCATTCACCTTAAAACGATAAATCTTAGTATAACCTACGATGCGTTGATTTACAAGGGCTTTGCGTTATAATCTGATTTATAAGAATTTGTTAGATAATTGGAATTGTTAGAAAATCATTTTTGGTGCTTTTTTTTATACCGTATCGAATTAACACTAAACACGTATAGTATACACGTAATGTAATTTAATGCCCCTCTGTCATATCAACTCGGGATATGCCGCCGCCGTTATTACATTTATTGTTTGCCAATGTAATAACAATTAATCAATAATAAGACAACAGCACCTACGTTTTGATCGTAGCAAGTGCTACCCTCAGTATGAGGTGATTTTTTAAAGTGGGGAATCATCAAATGACTCCTCCGACTCTGGGTGGAGTGGAAGGGAGTGTCAGACTCTTACTGACTAAAATCAATATATGTTCCTTTCTTAGCCCTTTATGTTCCGGGGTAGCGGTAACACTTTCGGACAGTCCAACTAGCAGAGGTCAGTACTCTGAACATGGGATGATTTATTTGGGTGAGAAATCATCAAATAACTTCTCCCGCTCTGAGTGGGGCGGGAAGGAGGCGTATCAGATATTTACTGATTAAAACCCACCCGTGTAACAAAATAATGAAAATAACTCTTGAATAATACGGCGAAATAATTAACTTCATAAGTGTTGCTATCAAAGCATACGTTTTCAAAAAAAACGACTTGTATACCATCCCAAATAATTTACGTAGAACGATGACATAAAACAATATTTTTCTTTATAATTTTCAGCTTTTCATGACGATAAATTCTCACGAATCCCTTGATTTTCATATTAAAATTAAACCCGTTGAAATAACACACACAAAAACCAACTTAAACATAAAAAATACATTTTATTTTAAATCCTATTAAAGCCACAAAACAAATATCTAACACAACCGTAACAGTTTCCGTGTGTACATACTATTTGTAATCCTAAAAGGCATCATAAATTCAAATCAAAGTGCTAAATCTGTACTAGCAATTAAGGCCACTAAATCCTGCTCGTTTAAAACCGTGAACTTTTCCTAGACCAACAATTTATGGAAGTAACTTCCATTTAACGGTTACTTTACGATTTTCTAAGTACCCAGCCAAGTGGAAGAATAAAGTTTTTTAGCAATCCACTACAAATTTTATGCACTTTGAAAGATTGCATCTTCTTCGCGCTATAAAAATAAGGTTATTTCTACATAAAAATCACAATACAGTAGGTACTGTCGCCAGCACATCAAATCACCACAAACTGTTGGAAATTCTCAGTCGATTTTAACCTTAACAAACAACGTTTTAAGGTTTAATATCATTTGGAGATTTTTCTGTTTGGTATAACTTGATGCGCTGGTGACCGCAACCCTCTGTTTCAATGTACATAGAAACAGAGGGTTTTACAACCAAGTCTACAATAAGTATCCATGATTCTCCTTTCATTAATTTTATACAACGTGGCGCTACAATGGTGACATTTATTTAACACACATATGTATACGTTTTCACATTGTCAACTCGTAAGTCGGGCCAGTTACCACTGGGCTACCACTGCTCTTCAGCAAATATTAGTGAAGTATAAATTTATTAAATGTTTTTAACCAGAAATGTCATTAAAATCCCATGATACGGAGTGAAAATCTGACAAACCAGTTCCGTGTTATGTAGGTAAACTCAACTGAATAGACTACCAAATGGATAGTTATTTTGAATTACAGAACCCAGATTCTCGTTTCCGATGACCGTGCCGTGATGTAGTATTTGTTTATAACACCCACAGGCATACAGGCACTCCCTGACGGCGTCAGCGTAGTTGCTACGCTGACGACACGCTGGTCCTGCCGCAGGGGAGGTCGCATCAGGCGGCGGCCGACGCGATGACACGCGGGGTTGCGACAGTCATTGAGAGGATCCGGCAGTTGGGTCTCGAGGTGGCATTGCACAAATCCGAGGCCATGTCCTTTCATGGGCCTCGGAATAGGCCACCATCGGGATCCCAACTTACGGTAGGAGGGGTTCACATCGGCGTCGAGACCACGATGAAATACCTAGGTCTGGTCCTCGACAGCCGATGGAATTTCGTGGAGCACTTCCGACGTTTGGCCCCCAAGCTGGAACGGACTGGGGCCGCCTTCAAGCGGCTCTTGCCCAATTTGAGGGGGCCAAACGCCTCCTGCCGGAGGCTTTACGTGGGAGTCGTGCGGTCCATGGCCCTTTACGGGGCCCCGGTGTGGGCGCGTTCATTGCGGCGGCGAGCCGCCCACTATCTGAACGCGCCCCAAAAGGTGGTAGCCATTCGGCTTATCCGGGGGTACCGCACGATCTCGGGCGAGGCGGCAAGCCTCCTTGCCGGACTGCCACCGTGGGATCTGGAGGCGATAGTCCTCGCGCGCTTGTTCGAGTGGCCCGCGTAGGTACTAAGCCGGGGGGAAACTCCGTTTCCGCAGCAAATTGCGGCGGAGCGGACGGACCTCCGGCGCGATCTCATGGCGGCCTGGAAGCAGCGACTGTCGCAACCCAGCACAGGGCACGCCTCGATAGTGGCGGTAAGGCCCCTCTTTGAGGAGTGGCTAGAAAGGCGTCACGGCGCCGTAAGCGTAAGCGGGATTGTCCGAAAGGGGTACTGCTACCCCGGAACATAAAGGGCTACGGAAGGAACATGGATGGGTTTTAGTCAGTAAGAGTCTGACACTCCCTTCCGCTCCACCCAGAGCGGGAGCAGTCACTGGATGATTTCCCAGCCTTAAAAAAAAAACAAAAAAAAAGTTTGTGTCTATTGACCTAATTATAACCTCAAAATCCAAAAGTGTTCGTAGTTTTAAATTACTTTCAATCGAATTTAAAAATTATTTTAAACACAAAAAGTAAATTCACTTCCCTGTTGGTTCTTAGGCTATCGATGTATGGACGCCGAACAATGTCCTTTAATCACTTTCGAAACTCTATCCACAGGCTAGATTTGTATGTACAGTCAACAGCAAAAGTAGATGATCAAAATCAGAAATTCAATACTAAAGAACGGAGTTCGCGTCCCGAAAGGGTTACCGCTACCCCGGAACATAAAGGGCTACGGAAGGAACATGGATGGGTTTTAGTCAGTAAGAGTCTGACACTCCCTTCCGCTCCACCCAGAGCGGGAGCAGTCATTGGATGATTTCCCAGCCTTAAAAAAAAAAAAAAAAGACCTATGTGGTGTCAGAGTGATTCAAAAGTTTGTGATTGGAAATTATACCAAACATTTACTACTAGTACAGCTGCCATATATTCGGGAACACCGTTCATTAGTATTGAATTTCTGATTTTGATCATCTACTTTTGCTGTTGACTGTACCCTTAAAATCAGTATCTATAGTATTAAATTCCTTTTTACCAATTAAAAGAGATTGTTAATCAAACAAAAGCTACCTATTTTGATACCCTGTCCACGCTCGCAAACTGGAACAACATGTTATTATTATAACGATTGTTTGCGAACATTTTATGTGCCCTGGTTTCACGTTATGACTAACAGGAAGCCCTATTTATACGATGCATTTTACTTGCCTGTGACGTACATTAAAACTATAGCTGAAAATTACTAGCACCGTCTAAACGTCTTGCATTGTTTAGATAGTGCAATAGGGATGATGACTAAGTGTTTTTTTTTAGTCCCTCAGCTAGATTTATCACCGTCTGCTTAGCCTTTTCCCAACTATGTTGGAGTCAGCTTCCAGTTGAATACCAGTATTTTACATGGAGCGACGGCCTATCTGACTTCCACAACCTAGTAACTTAGCAATACGATACCCCTTGGTAAGACTGTCTGTCAGATTTTCGGGCATAGTCATATAGATTTCGACAGTCCCTCAGCTAGATTATTAAAAAAATTTGGATTACGTGTTTTTTACGTAGTTCAAAGATTACGCAGTAATATATTTGGTAAAAATATGACATGACGTCACTCCTATGTAGAGTTTATACTAGTTTGACGTCACTCCCCAACTTTAATTCGTTTTATCTAAGTATTTTTTTAATTATTTGTCTGAAGGACAAAATATATATTTATTTTATCCTGTCATCATCCCTATTGACATTGTTGCTTCAACTTATTGCCTCAAGCAATTAAATTGCAGGCAAGTCAATTATCTCTTAACTATTATAACTAACAAAGTGAGCTTATAAAGTCTTATGTCAAATCATTTATTCGAAATAGGCACATGAAAGACATTTTCGAACGTCAAAAAAAAATGAATTGATTTTTTTTTATTTTAGCTGTCCCTTCCAAAAGGGAGCTGTTTCGTATAGAGAAGAATAATCAAGAAACTTCACCGTAAGTCTTTTAAAATATTTTAAATACATTAATGATATAATTATTATATGTGGAGACGTTGCACCTATAATAAAATTACTAACTGAAAAAAAAATGAATGCAAAGTCTCTACGCCATAAAAAATCAAGAGGTATGAGAAATAATAAAGGACTATTTCCAACTCATAAGAGATTTCGTAAGGAAGAAAGAGACGTAAATATTTCAATGTTTTTCTATTGATGACTCATTCTGTTTTAGTTGTTCCTCAGGGACGCCAGACAATGGAACTTTAATCCACTAAAAGAAACACTGTTAGATACGTAGGTACCTAGTATTTTATTGTGAGTCTCGTAAAAATGAGATTTATATCTGACTTGTTTTGTAGCAACATACCAGACAACGATTTCAAGTATAATTGAATTAGAGTAGGTTTGTAAGGAGGGCTTGTGGCAAAGCAAAAACGGTCGATTAATCAGGTTAAGCTACGCTTGCCGCGGTTGGTCTGTGGATGAGTGACCATTTCTTACATACCGAGGCCTGCGTGCCTTGGAAAGCACATTAGGCCGTTGGTCCCGACAGTCATTTGTGGATGTTTGACAGTCGGAACAGGTCGTCAGAAGCCCGAAAGTATGACAGCCAGCCATACCAACCCCGCCTTTTCCCAACTTAGTACGTTGGGGTCGAATTTCAGTCTAACTGGATATAGCTGATTACCAGTATTTTACATAAAACAACTGCCTATCTGACATCCACGACTCAGTAACTGTAAACCAAATTTCATGATCCTAGGCCAACAGGCAGTACCATATATTTTAATTTTTTGGGAGTATCAAAATACATCGCATAAATGGCCGTATTTTTTATTACGTTGACATGGATCATTGATTTTATTACAGTTCTAAGAGACCGTCAACTTATCCACTTGATATTGATTTCAACTTGATACGTCAACGCATTCCTGAGAAAAAGCATCTTGATAGCAGGCAAGGCATTAAGTCCGCCTCTGTACATTTATGGGCTTGAAGTATTAAATAAATAAATAAATAAGGACGGACGGATAACGTAGTGATCTTATAAGGGCTCCGGTTTTTTTTCCTTTTGCGGTACTAAGCCCTAAAAATGGTACCTAAATATG
This sequence comes from Hyppa rectilinea, assembly GCA_951799385.1. Classification (NCBI taxonomy): domain Eukaryota; kingdom Metazoa; phylum Arthropoda; class Insecta; order Lepidoptera; family Noctuidae; genus Hyppa; species Hyppa rectilinea. Next base: position 8,607,609 of record OX637322.1, on the reverse strand, counting down.
CCACACATTATGAACGATGATAGATTACTTCACGTCGTCACGTCACTTATCTTTCTAACATGGTCGGCGGAACTGACAGCGTTAAACATGTTGACTGACGTTTTATAAAGCTTCTGAATATTTTGCGGGGATGGTAAAATTATGAAATGAAGCACTTTAGAAAAGTGGAAGTGTATACAGCACGCAAGCGAAACAAGCTAACAGTGATTTATTATCCTAGTGATCATCATCATTTGCCTTTTACCAACTATGTTGGGGTCAAACTACGCATTATCCATCCATGCACGTTGTACACTCGCCAGCACATCAAGTTACCACAAACTGTCAAATATCTCAATCGATTTCAAACTGAAAACTCAACGTTTTAAGGATTAATATCATTTGGAGAAATATAACAGTTTGGTGTAACTTGATGCGCTAGCGCCCGTACTGTCGACTCTATTCAGCCGGAAGATGTCCACTATTGAAAAAAAGCCTCCCCAAAGAATATTTACAACGACCGCTTCTGTGTTTTTTTAAAAACAACCATATTACGCGACTTTCTCCAGGCCATCTGTCCAATTTTTGGAGGGTTGAAGCGCGCAGTCACCCTTTCCCTTCCAAAGGCCCCTTTGACCATCCATTTTAAACTGATGTACGGGACAGCTTCCTCGCAGCTGTCCACCAAAAGGCCATCAACATACAGTTACTCAACTAGTAGCAACGCTTGGTGGAGACCTGTCTTTTCTTTTTTTTGGATTGGAAATCATCAAATACCTTCTCCCGCTCTGCCGGAGTGGGACTTGGGTGTCAGACTTTTATTGAGTAATTGAAGCGCACCCATGTTCAGTTACCTGTGTGCAGTCCCCGGCAACTCTTTTGAACAAACCCGACCAAGACCCTGGCAGGCCTGGCGTTTTTCGGCTGAAATGACGATAATAAGGATTCAGCCTCTATTCTCTCCGATAGAAAACGAGTAGAGGTATTAAAATAAAGCCATATAAGTTCAGTTTTACTACTCAAGCCCCAACTTGACCACAAAGATACTCAGAAGCCCATAAACAAGACCACACGTACGATAGTGTAAAGCAATTACTCCATAGCAAGCTATAACACATTTTATCGCACGCAGTTTTATAGCTCATCGCACTGCTAATGGTCACTTTGCGCCGTGTAGTGTTTCTCGGGTTTATACGTGTGTTGTTATTTACTTTATACCTATGAATACTTGTATTTGTAGTTACCTATCTATTGATGTAAGCATGGATTACTACTAAGAAATAGATTCAATCCATATTCCATTCTATAATAATATTATAATGGGAAAATAACTCAGTCTGTCTGTTACCATTTTACGCGTTAATGTTACTAAGACTAGTTTATAAGATTACATTGTTAGTAACAAATAAGGAAAAGATTCTGAAATAAATGTTTATTGATTTATTTAGTGACAGTTAAACGAATTTTGGTGAAAGTCGTAGGTACATGAGCTTGGTAAAGGCTTTTTATTCCGGTAGTTACAATTCCTTACTTTTCGTATTTATATAATTTCGTTGTCTTTAATGAAAATGTGACTTTGTCCCCATTGTATCAAGGAGAATTAGGTTTTTTTTTTGTTTATTGTCAAGAGGCTCGCGTTTGATCACCACCTCACGGGATGGTAGGTGAGGATGCGGTAGACGGTGAAGCACGTTTGCAAAAAGTTCAACGTAATCCCACGGTTCTCCGAAATGGAGGCCAAGAAAGAGTAACTTAACGAAAAGGCATGCTTAAGATAGCCATACATACATGAAGTAGCTGCGCGATACATAAGCGGGATTGTCCGAAAGGGTTATCGCTACCCCGGAACATAAAGGGCTAAGGAAGGAACATGGATGGGTTTTAGCCAGTAAGAGTTTGACACTCCCTTCCGCTCCACCCAGAGCGGGAGCAGTCATTGGATGATTTCCCAGACTTTAAAAAAAAAACGCTGCGCGATACGGGAAAGATTTGGTGACGCGACGCTCAGCTCACTGATTCGTCAACTTGTAGTCAACTGTCTCCCCTCCCGCACCGCGCAGCTACTTCAGGAACGGTCCCAGATAAGCGGTCGGGCTATAGAGTTAACCTTTTTGTCTGTAATTAACATCAAGGTAGTTATTCACTTCTGATGTTTATTACATTGCTTTGAAAATTCAACGTTTTCTCTGAGAAGCAAAATGGAATTAACGTCATATCAGAATTAAAATTAACATCAAATTCGGATTATTTATTCATAGTTACTTAGCTTCGGTTTACAACATTAGAGGAACACAATATTGTTTTATCTCAAGTGAGATGCTTAACCTTCATATGTATTTACCATATTTAATCATTTACTATCTCATTCTTACTTAATTAGTTTGGTTGAAAATTGAATGTCATAGTAAATATATGAAATAAGAATAATGCCCTGAGGAAAGTATTCATGTGGCTATAACAATCGATGAGGACTAGAAAAACGATGGATGGACTATGTGAAAGGTAGCGAGATAGGTGATGACTGAAATGACGACTTAAGGAGAGATGTGGAAGAACACGAATGCGCTGACCCGAAATAAATAGAAATGGGAGGGTATGGGAATTTGTGTGGAAATCGGTTGTCATGGCATTAAATGTTATGCGAAGGAATGAGAAAAATGTTGTCAGGAAAGTTTTGAGTATGAATGTGGATGGCTATACAAGAAATGTAATACCAAAGAAACGTTGGATGGATTGTGTGAAAGATGATATGGCTAGAAAGGGAGTGATTACCGATATGACGACTAATTGAGAAGTATGTAAGAAAAAGACATGTTGCGCCCGCAAATAAATTGGTATAAGGACAAGAGAATTATGAGGATGACAATGTGATTGGAAATTTGGATTAAGTTCTTAAAAAAAAATACTTCATAATTATAATATGTTCTCATTCCAAATTACATTTAAACATTTAATTCATATTTTTGTAATCAAATTTATTTTGATAGATAGGTTTAGAACTTGTTTTTTAAACATAGGTACATTTTGTCGTCAAACCCGCAGTCTTAACTGGATGTCAGACTTTTGGGCTTCTGACGACCCTTAACGACTGTCAAAGATCCACAAAAGAGACAGCCGAGACCAACTGCTTCCCTTGCTTTCCGAGACACGGAGGAGTCTCGTAAACAAGAAAAAGTATATAATTAAAATTATCACACAACAGTAGGTTCCATACATGTGTTAGTTATTATCCCGGCGCTATTATTAAATCATTGTACCAGCAACATTCATCACAGCTAAGAAATACTGCCTGTTATCACGGGCACCCAGTAATTATCCCTTAGTTGGGGGAACAAAGATGATAATATTGTAGTACGTACCTATCTAAAGTATGTAGGTACAACAGTTTTATTATTACTTATCTACAAGTAGCCGCGTTTATGGTAAGAATATTGTAGGTATGAATGAAGACAAAGAAGAGCTCGTGGCTAAGTTATATCAGCTGCACGGGTCAATCCGTCAGGTTAAGCTACGCTTGCCGGGGTTAGTCTGTGGATGGGTGACCATCTTTACATACCGAGTCTCTTCCGTGCCTCGAAAAGCACGCTAAACCGTTGGTCCCGGCTGTCATTTGTGCATCTTTGACAGTCGTTACGAGTCGTCAGAAGCCCGAAAATCTCACAGCCAGTCTTACCAAGGGGTATCGTATTGCCCAGTTCCTGGTTGTGGAGGTCAGACAGGCAGTCGCTCCATGTAAAATACTGGTATTCAGCTGCATCCGGTTAGTCTGGAAGCCGACCCCAACATAGTTGGGAAAAGGCTAGGCAGATGATGATGAATGAAGACAAAGAATAAAAAATCGATTTCCGAAAAAACACTACAAAGTGAAAAATTATTTTAGTTTCGGTAGTCAGTCTTTGGTTTTGTATTGAATTGAGAACCTCCTCTTTTTAATGAAGTCTGTTAAAAAGGAGTATGGTTTGTTCCAAAAGAAATTGATGAAAATGTAAACAGATGGAAAGGATCAGAAAATGCACCTGTGGATTCCAATTTATAGCGCCACTTGCTTTTTTATTTGATTATTTAAACCCGAAATCCTTATTTCAAATCACCTTAAATCTGTTTTTCGTTTGACAATTGAAGTTAATTCTATGACCTCAATTATTTTCGTCGATGTTTTTTCAATTACAATTTCATATTTCAATTTGAAATAATAATTATTGGAAAAGATGCCTTTTCATGCACATAAATAAGTTATAAATTCCTTTTTGCTCAATCACTCCAGATTAAGTAAGAATTTGACATGAACAGGGATTGTTTACACTCTCATAAGATACCATTGGATTAGACGTTACTCACAGCGCCTAACAGTATGCAGGTAAGGTAAGATGTGTGACTAATTTAGGCAAAATAACACGTACATGTCATGTCATCCCTAAGGGTTTTAACACTTTGCACCCAATCCGAATACGAGAAATATCTGATGAAACGTCGGCCGATGACGTACATCGAGTGGCTTAGTAATAACAGCCACACGGGTCGATCGATTAGGTTAAGCTACGCTTGCCGGGTTTGGTCCGTGGATGGGCGACCATCTTTCCTTATCGAGACTCCTCCGTGCCTCGGATAGCACGTTAAGCCGTTAGTCCCGGCTGTCAATCGTGTCAGTCTTTGACAGTCGTTACGAGTAATCAGAAACCCGAAAGTCTGACAGCCAGTCTTACCAAGGGGTGTCGTATTATCCAGTATACTCACTGGGTTGTGGAGGTCAGATAGGCAGTTGCTCCATGTAAAATACTGGTATTCAGCTGCATTCGGTTAGACTAGAAGCCGACCCCAAGAAAGTTGGGAAAAGGCTAGACAGGCAGGCAGGCAGGGCCGATTGATTGGGTTGTCTCTAACTACCAGATCAGGCGTCCCGGCAAGTGACACGGAAAAACTAATCACGTCATTAAAATTCCAATTAGAGCCATCAAGGGAACTGGAAAATTAAAACTCCGGCGGCTAAGTCGTTTATGACGGCAATGAGATAAAAATCTTTTTAGTTTATTAGTCTTTCATCTTAGCTGGTTGGGTCGTCTTAATTAATTGCAATCTTTTTTTTTGTATCTACAGTTTGTGGATGATTTTTCAGAAAAGCTCATTTTAAATCAACGCCATTTGCACTTGATTCTTTAAAATAATATATTATAAAGTGTCAATATTGCTGCCGGAGGCTTTACGCGGGAGTCGTGCGGTCCATGGCCCTTTACGGGGCCCCAGTGTGGGCGCGTTCACTGCGGCGGCGAGCCGCCCACTATCTGAACGCGCCCCAAAAGGTGGTAGCCATACGGCTGATCCGGGGGTACCGCACGATCTCGGGCGAGGCGGCAAGCCTCCTTGCTGGACTGCCGCCGTGGGATCTGGAGCCGATAGTCGTCGCGCCTGTACGAGTGGCGCGCGGAGGTACTAAGCCGGGGGGAAACTCCGTTTCCGCGGCAAATTGCGGCAGAGTGGACGGACCTACGGTGCGATCTCATGGCGGCCTGGAAACAGCGACTGTCGCAACCCAGGGCAGGGCACGCCACGATAATGGTGGTAAGGCCCCTCTTTGAGGAGTGGCTAGAGAGGCGCCACGGCGCCCTCACCTACCGCCTGACGCAGGTCCTCACCAGACATGGATGTTTCGGGAGGTTCCTGCACATCATCAGGCGGGAGGAAATGCCGGAAACGGGTGTCACCGCTGCGAGGATCGTCCAGAGGACACGGTAGAGCACACGGTACAAACCTGCCCCGCTTGGGCGGAGCACCGCCGTGTCCTCGTAGAGGCGGCTGCGGCGACCTCCCGGAACATAAAGGGCTATGGATAGGTTTTAGTCAGTAAGAGTCTGGCACTCCCTTCCGCTCCACCCAGAGCGGGAGAAGTCATTTTCTAAAAATATGCCTAGCCTTTTCCCAATTATAGTGGGAAAAGGATGTAGCTGAATACCAGTATTTTACATGGAGCGCTGCCTATCTTACCTCCACAACCCAGTCACTAACTGCGTCGAACGACACCCCTTGGTAAGACTGGCTGTCAGACTTTAGGGCTTCTGACTACCAGTAACGACTGTCAAAGATTCACGAATGACAGCCGGGACCAACGGCATAAAGTGCTTTCCAGGGCACGGAGAAATCTCGATATCTAAAGATGGTCAGCCATCCACAGACCAACCCCGGCAAGCGTAGCTTAACCTGATGGATCAATCCGTGCGGCTGTTATAACTTAGCCACGAGCTCTTCCTCCTCCTCAAACTAAGTATTTTAGATTTGATATGAAAAAATGGTGCCCTATACCTACATATGAATACACCATAAATAAGCCATGGACACCATTTTCCAACATTTTTTCTTATATTTTAAAAGACATAAAAAATAAACACCAAACCAAATGACCTCTAAATCCAGCTGAAAGTCCTACGGAATGTAAACTCAACATTGAATTAACCAAATTAAATTAGCGGTTACACCATATAGGGCGAAATACGGGCAAGTGTGATAACCTTATCTGATTAGCGAGGCAAGACCTTGGTCCGGGGCTTTTGAAATCTTTCCGAAATCCCTTTAGGCGAACCTTCTACGAGGTAATTGGGCATGCAATGGTGGAAATCATTTCGATATGGTTGAGCTACGTGGCTGTGATTATTTACGGTTTCTGATCAAAAGGCGTACTATTCAATCGACGACTATTGTTTACGACTACGATAATAAGAATTTGTCGCTGCGTTAAACGCAAGATTACATAATATGTTTATGTTCTACCTCATAATTAGTCTACATAAACAGAATAATTAATTAAGCAAAGTGTAGCCCGCATGTGGCGATGTAGATGACCACATGTGGACTACGCAACAGTGACGTCACGCAAAATCCTGCATCGCGCATAATACCGCTATAAGGTATTGCATTTGGATTACAGGCTTCAACATTTTTTTTTCACAATACACTGCACATTAAACAAGATTCCTACCGCTACATCTTACCTGCAATCGTTCTTATTCCTATCTCTCAGATAATTACTAAACTGAAATAACTTTAACATTTTATTTTTAAAATTATTCTACGTCGTTTTCGTAATTTGACTCGTAAAATTCAGGAAAATAGTCTAATGGCTTACAACTGGGGAATACCGTTGAATACAACGTTCCTTGTTAGGGCTGAAAAATCCTGGTTGAATTTAGACCTTGTTTTAATAGGTAAATATGGTATTGTTTTGGGGGATGCATTAACAAAGTTCATCTCTACTCCATGGTGTACAAGTTTTAAGGGCGAAATTCATCAATGAAACTAAACTTAATTAGCATTTAAACTCAGTTTAAGGGCTGCAGGGCAGAGTTTATTTTTTATGGATTACTGACACTGATTAGGCCTTGAATGTAGTTTAGATCTGCTGATCAGTTTCATTTGTGAAATTGTCTGTAAGGTTGTTAGAAAATTAGGTGGAATTTCAATTTAGAAAAAAAGAAAATACAAAACATAAGCATAAACAAAAATGAAATAATGAATTTGAAGAGTAATTAGTTCAATATTGCTGTAAAATTCATTCAACCAAATTCATGATAGACCTTAATCATGGGGCAATATGCTGTAGGCATAGATCTACAGGCATACATCTGGATGCCCTCATACGCTTCAGGTGAAACTAGGGTAATACCATGTATCATGAATTAATCAATTGACCTGGTACACGTAATTATCTCCTAGAGACTACCGAATTCATCCAATATGTTGGAGAAATTATTTGTATGGGAGAATATTCAATTTATCCTTACATAATATAAAATAAAAGATCTCTCCATCTGCTTGTTTGTTGGTAAGATTGTTAATGAATTGACTTATTAAATTATGAGTAAATTCTATTTAGAAAGATTAACGCTCTATTCTTATTTGTTTTGTCTAGACAAAAACCTCTTTCATAAAACCTCGTCATGTTATAAATAAAACCTCAGATACCTCTTTATGCTTCCAATTTCGAACACGTTGGTTCTGTCATGAAAACAAAATTAAATCATACAGCAGAATCAGCAAAGATAGCGCTGTATACAGCATTCACGTTAACAATATACTCAACAAACTGGAAAACACTGAGTTGGGAAAACAGATTTTAATCTCACCAACTCGCTGAATCGCTGAATACAGCGTTAATATATTCCCTTCTGTAGACGGAGTTTCGCTTAAATTGTTTTTTGGTGTAACACACTACTAGCTGGCACTCGTATTTGGAATTTGCAAACTTATGCAAATTATATGCACATAAATGCAGAGTGCAGTACAATAGACTGTGGACGGGTTTTCGTTCCGGTCTTATATGCCAGATATGGAAAAATCTTTGTAATAAAAATAATAAATTTAAATTTTTATATGTCGTAAGAGCCACATTTTGTCAGTTACCGATACACGGCACAAGAAAAATCTCATTTTTCTTGTTTTGTGTATGTATGCGTGTCTGCTCTATGGCCAGGTAGTTATCTATTCACTCTTTTTGCTAGATCAGTCGAGACACAACGACGACACTCTACACACAGGTATGAGCGACAAAGAGGACACTACACATAGATATGAGTAAGAAAGACGACCTTCTACAAAAGCCTACAACTTTTCAAAACTTGCAGGGCCATATTCACGGTCCGGTACTAAACTACATTTGTAGTACTTCTATTCACAAAAGCAGGTACCCACAACCCGCGTTCGAATTTCTAGCATTCATGCGCGAATATGTTCCTCGCCAGTAAGCTGAATGCGAATTACAGTAGCATCGTTAGAACCTACACGTGTTACATGCTTTGGATTTTAGGATTTGTATAGTGCATTACCGTGAAATACTCGTAATGTTGTTTTGAGAAAGTGCTTCAGTGTAAATGATGCTCTCAATTTATCTTATCAAGCTTATTAATGAAACAATTAATTATTTATTTATTTTTGCGCGTGTAGGTACAATATTGAGGTAAAGTACCTAAAAGTTATGCTTATGGTTTATAATGTAAATTAGTAGTTATTCATGGGGTTTGAACATAACTGGCGAAATAGGTCACCGAAAAACGAAATAGGCCCTATCCTTCAAAAAGACAAGCGTCAAAATAACAGCAGAAGGGAAATTGCGTAATATACTAACAGTAGCAAATATATATGTAAATGAAGCTCATGTATGATTCTTCATTTAGTTATATCGCGTAATCCAGTCCGTGTACTATTCCGAACGCACGCTTAGATGTCATTAGTGTCAAGTGTCATCATGGCTGTCAGCCTGTCAATACTACAATTTCTTTCTAAGAACATGTGGTGACATAATTGTTTCGTTTTTAATAAAAGTAGGAATAAATAGCTTTAAATGTTGTTTCTTTCACAGAGAAACGCAATTAAGTTTTATTTCTACACAACCATTGGTAGTGTGTTCCACACATTATAAAACAACATTTGCATAGCTATTGAAGGGAATATGGAGAAATTTAAATTCGAATTTAAAGTGAAGGCTGCTGAAGATCCAAAAAGCAATATAATTTGTATAACCTCAATCACAAATGATGACAAACATATTTTTAAAATTCCGGAGAAATTTCAACCGGTAAATTTGCACGAGACAATATATAAATCACAGGTATATCAAACAATAAAGACAACATCATAAAAAAGAAACAAATAATTACAAACAAATTCCTGGCTTAGCAGGTAACATTGAAAATAACTATAAAACACAAAATACCCAAACAATTCCTGGCTTTACAGGTGAGATAAAAAGTAAAAATAAAAAATTCATTGACAAAACTGAAATAAAAAATAATACTCCATTTAAAATAAATTTCAATGAGAATATAGTGGTAAAAAACTTTGACATATCCATAAATCACTTAAATATAGAAAAACAATCACAGATACAAAATTTGATAAGTACTTATAACTCTCTGTTTGCTAAAGATAAATTCGATATAGGCACAGTACATGGATATGAGGCACATATAGATTTATTAATAGATAAATATTGTAGTATTGAAGACATGAAAGAAATAGAACAACAAATAGCAAAATTATTAGAAAACAATATAATAGAGGAGTCATATAGTCCTTTTGCGGCCCCAGTAACACTGGCATTTAAAAAAGATGAAGGTAAGAAATCGAGACTCTGTATAGATTTTCGCGACTTAAATAAAATAGTGGTACCACAATCTCAGCCTTTTCCACTTATTGAAGATTTAATGGTAAAAACCAGAAACTGCAGGTTTTTCACAACGCTAGATATAAATTCAGCATTTTGGTCCATTCCATTAAAAATAGAGGATAGAAAAAAAACAGCATTTGTTACCCAACAAGGACACTATCAGTGGACATGTTTACCTTTTGGATTGAAGACTTCCCCTGCTATATTTCAGAGGATATTGAGTAGTATCATACGAAAACATAAACTTACTGACTTCACAGTAAATTACATAGATGATATCCTGGTATTCTCAGAGACATTTGCAGATCATATTAAACATTTAAAATCATTGTTAGAAGCAATATCAATAGAAAGATTCAAATTAAAATTTTCCAAATGTAATTTTGCACAAGACTCGGTTAAATATTTAGGTCATATAATAAAAAACAATACTATATCCCCTTTAAAGGATAATTTAATTGCGATAAAAGAGTTTCCTATCCCTAAGACACCAAAAAATGTAAGACAATTCCTTGGTAAAATTAATTTTTATGGTAAATATGTGCCAAAAATTTCAATTATATTAGATCCATTACACAACTTGTTAAGAAAAGGTCAAACTTTTAATTGGTCAGATAGCTGTCAAAAATCATTTGAAGCAATAAAAGAACTACTTTGTAAGAAACCGATCTTGACAATTTTTGATCCAGACCTCCCAATAAAAATTTATACAGATGCAAGTATGCAAGGTGTAGGAGCAGTATTAAAACAGTTACAACAGAATGGTGATGAAAAGCCAACTGCTTATTTTTCAAAAAAATTGAATGATTCACAAAAACGGAAAAAGGCTATTTATCTTGAGTGCCTAGCAATAAAAGAGGCAGTCAAATATTGGCAACATTGGCTTATAGGGAGAAAGTTTACAGTTTACTCAGACCATAAACCTTTAGAAAAAATGAACATAAAAGCTAGGACTGATGAAGAGTTAGGAGACCTTGCATACTATTTGTCTCAATTTAATTTCGAAGTGATATACTCCCCAGGAAAAAATAATTTAGAAGCAGATAGTTTGAGCAGAAATCCTGTATTGCAATCGTCTGATAATCAAGAAGACATTTTGAAAATTGTGAATTTCATTGAACTTAAAGATATAAAAACTGATGAAGAAAACAACCAAGATTTAAAACAAAGCAAAAATAGCCACATACATAAAAACACAATATACTATAAAAAAATTGGAAAAAAGGAAAAAATATTTCTATCAGAAGACTTTAGCAAAAAATTTATAGAAAAAGTACATAACGGTTATTGTCATTTAGGAATACAACAAATGGAAAAAAAAATTACACCTTTTTATTATGCAAAAAATTTAAAAAACAATATTAAAAAAATCTGTAACAACTGTAAAACATGTATAAAAAACAAATCAAGAGTAAAACTTCAATTTGGTTTAATGTCTCACTTAGGACCAGCTACTTACCCATTTGAAATAGCATCAATAGACACTATAGGAGGATTTGGTGGTTCACGTTCCACTAAAACTTATTTGCATCTTTTAGTGGACCATTTCACAAGATTTGCCTACATTTTGACGTCGAAAACCCAAAGTACACCCGATTTTATAAAGCTAGTTAATAAAGCACTACTGGACAATAATAAGATTGGCATGATTTTATCTGATCAATACCCGGGAATAAATTCTCAGAATTTTAAAAAATTTTTAGCTGATAAAAATATCCCTATTATATTCACTGCTGTAAATGCGCCCTTTTCAAATGGTTTAAATGAGAGATTAAACCAAACATTGGTTAATAAAATTCGATGCAAATTAAATGAAAAACAAAATAAAAAATTAAGCTGGACAACTATTGCTCATGAATGTACAGAAAAATATAATCAAACTGAACATACAGTAACAGGATATTCCCCAAAATATTTATTAGAAGGAAAAAACGTTGATATTTTGCCAAGTGAATTAAAACAATGTAAAATGGCTACAGAAAATAATTTAGTAAAAGATAGAAAAATAGCATTAGAAAAAAGTATAAGATCACATAATTACAACAAACAACAATTTGATAAGAATAGAAAACAATTTGAATTCAAAGTTGGAGATTTGGTGTATGTTGAAAATGGGAACCGCTTAAATAGAAAAAAACTTGATGAACTGAAAATAGGTCCTTTTGAAATCATAGAAAAGTTATCAAACTCAATATATAAAATAAACACAGGATATAAAAAGTCAGAGTCCAATCTTTTCCACATTACAAAACTTGTTCCATGTCACAAACTAGTTAATGAGTGAGTAGTGAGTACAGTGCTTACTGAGTACAATCTTGTACTCCTTGGTGGGGAGATGTTAATGAAGCTCATGTATGATTCTTCATTTAGTTATATCGCGTAATCCAGTCCGTGTACTATTCCGAACGCACGCTTAGATGTCATTAGTGTCAAGTGTCATCATGGCTGTCAGCCTGTCAATACTACAATTTCTTTCTAAGAACATGTGGTGACATAATTGTTTCGTTTTTAATAAAAGTAGGAATAAATAGCTTTAAATGTTGTTTCTTTCACAGAGAAACGCAATTAAGTTTTATTTCTACACAACCATTGGTAGTGTGTTCCACACATTATATATATATTTTTTTTTATTTACATACCTATGTAAATATTTCACATAAATGGCTATTTTTTTTTATTGCGTTGACTGTATCGAACGTTGACCGTAGAATGTATTTGATATTAATTTCAATTTAATACCACCACGCGATCACGAGAAAGGGACACACGGACGAAGAAGGAAATGATCCTATTAGAGTTTTCTTACTTCCTTTTGAGTAACGGTACTCTTAAAAGACGAAATATTTAAAAGTATCACACTGCTTTATAAACTGACGATCCATACATTTGAATATGAACGAAAAACGGGTGACAGAGAAAGAAAACAAATGCTTAAAGTGGAAAATAAGTTCAAAGCGAGTCCCGTATGCTTGGGCGAGAAAAACCAGTGGAATGGAAACAGTTTCCACAAGAGCGGCTGGAGGGAGCCCGAGAAGATACCAGGGGTTCTCATTCATAACACGGGGCGAAATTAAAGGAATATTTATTTTTATTTATAGGTTGAGGGTAAATGCGAACGGCCAATCGCAGCTGGCTGTTTTAAAAAAAATCTGTTCTACTTTTTGGATGACTTTAAAAAAGGTTGACGTTCTCTGTAGGTTCAAGGGTTATCCATTTATTTAATTCTTTATTTGAATTTTAAGTTTCAAATTGTTAAAATTTTCTATTTTATTTTCGTACGTATTGGTGCTACGCTGATTGATCAATAATAAACAAATGAAATGTATGTACCTATACTGACACCACCAAGAAAACTGCTATGTAAGTAAGTCTATTCTGTAATAATTTCGCAGTGAAAACCTAGGTGAAATGAGCTTGAAGGGTACTGTCAGTAGTGTCAATCGCAAGCATCAGGTGGAATGACAGGACATTTTCACGTTGAGATTTCTACAGAATAGACTGGCTGAACCAATTTACCTGATTATTTTTGAATAACAGAGGAAGCCGTTAGCTGTTCTCACAAAATAATACACATTATAATATAAACAAACTCATGCTTTCCTCCCATGGGGTTAGGCAGACACCATTAACCGCCCCTTGCTACTCTCCTTACATACAATATTTAGTTCAGTAGTTTGTTACCTCAGTACCTCGTTGGTCTAGTATTTACAAGCGATACTGCTGAGCCTCATGCTCAGCAGTTCTGGGTTCGATTCCCGGGTCGGGCAAAGGGTTATTTGGTTTTTCTATCTAGAATGTCTTAGTAGCAGCCCTTTTTTTTAAGGCTGGAAAATCATCCAATGACTTCTCCCGCTCTGGGTAGAGCGGAAGGGATCGTCAGACTCTTACTGACTAAAACCCATTCGAGTTCCTTCCTTAGCCCTTTTTGTTCCGGGGTAGCGGTAACCCTTTCGCACAATCCCGCTTACCCGGCAGGCTTTTAGTAGCAGCCTGGAGAATGGATTTGTGCCCGGTTAATGACATTATACTCGCCCCTTATTACATCGGAATATGCATAAATGGTGAAACGTTGGTCATCCATCTTCATTTTAAAAGTCGCCATTTTCTCCCCTTACTTGAAAGTATCTTAATACTTTATTGAAACGTTGCAGTACTGTTGGTGAACTTACGTACGCTTGTCGAGGGAACTTTGAACATTATTTATTTAATTCTGTAGGTGATAGCGTGTGCGAGCTGGCAAGCTTAGACTCTGATGTAGTGAGAGCTTAGCTTAATTGGATTCACCGGTTTCTGTGATAGCTTTGCAGTACCTTGCTGAAACAAGTGACTGTTTCGATGCAAAAATCGTCACGCCTGTGTCCTTTATAGGTGTTTTGTATACCAACATTTACAGCTGTGTTATTACTTTTAAAAATGACAGTGACAAAAATGAATAATGTATGCATTTGACCGTCGGACTGCCAAGTCATAGGTCCGGAGTTTAAGCCAAAGCCACGCACCTTGATTTTTCCGCTACATGTGCGTATTTTATAATGATCACTTGCTTAAAAATCGGTGAAGGCATATATCATGACGAAACCTGCCTGATAGATATTTCTCAACAGCATGTGAAGCTAAGTCAGAGGCCCATGGGCAGCATAAAAACTCTGATACCTGATTAATCACTAACCACCAAAAAGAAAGAATTTATAGAAAATCTGAATTCAAATTTAAGTCGATTTGTCGATAAACAATCGAGATTCCACAGTAACGTGGGACTATAATTCACCAATAGGCTTAGAAATTGTGTTTGGCAAACGGACTGGCCTCGAATGTCATTGGTATCTTGGGGTCGATACCGCCTCAAGCTACGTTTATAGGTGCGGTAGTATTACTAAACTGCGTTCACAATTTAGTTTCCGAACATGTAAACAAATATGAGTGTTTGGAAAAAGTACTTTAAACCGTAAAAATAAAGTTCAGTTTGCACTACAGTTTCAATAATTTTGATAATTGTTCAGTAGAAATATAGTCATTTCATATAGACAGTCGCTTCATGTAAAATACTGGTATTCAGCTGCATCTGGTTAGACTGGAAGCCGACCTCAACATAGTTGGGAAAAGGCTAGGCAGATTTCAGTTGTTTTTTTTTAAGTGGAAATAGCATCGTTTGGAAAGAAGGATTTGAATGTGGTTACGTGTTATATTAACAAGACCTTTGCAATTCATTATTTCGTCCTTTACTCCTCGAGCGAGATACGATAGCCGTTTTATGATTGATGCCTGATTGAGTGTCCGTATATTCAACTCGTAACTGTCACAATTTGACAGTCGTATGAACTAGCTATAATAACAACGCAATTTGACGTAATGTCTAAATATCTGTATTATAAAGAGGAAAGATTTGTATGTATGTTTGTAACGAATAAACTCAAAAACTCCTTAACGAATCTGGATGAAACATGGCACAAAGATAGATTATAGTCAGGAATAGCATATTATAAGCTACTTTTTATCCCGGAAAAATTTACGGTTCCCGTGGGTTAATTTCCTACATATACGCGGGCGAAGCCGCTGGCAAAAGCTGTTAAATAACTAGTTTCTTTGACTGAATGAATTAATACTTTTCAAGGAATATTTTTATTAGTTATTTAAAAGAATGATGTACCAATTGCTGAAGAAACGGTTCTATAAGAACTCTTTATGAAGAAACGGTTCTATAAGAACTCTTTAAGTCTTCTGGGGAAAAGTAATACCAAGAAAATATTTCGTTCGCTTGTATTGTCAAGAAACAATATTCTCGAACTCGTTATAACTACCGATACTTAGTCTGCTAACTTTTCCGATACGCCAAATGGTTTTATTCGAATAATATCGTATTGTTATTAGTAATACTAGGGCTATATTGGTCCCGTGTACGTTAGAAGTATGGGTCTTTTAAAGAATTATATATTATTTATTGCGGTACCGCGTTGTGACGATTTATTAGAAGAGCGTTCTTGGAGCCATTTTTTTTTTTTTTTTTTTAAGGCTGGGAAATCATCCAATGACTGCTCCCGCTCTGGGTGGAGCGGAAGGGAGTGTCAGACTCTTACTGACTAAAACCCATCCATGTTCCTTCCATAGCCCTTTATGTTCCGGGGTAGCGGTAACCCTTTCGGACAATCCCGCTTAGTTCTTGGAGCCATAACGTAGTTTAATAAATTTAAAATTTCATGCAAACTCGCTTTATAGTAAAGTGACCATTAAGCTGGCAGCATCGCCACGTTGTATGGCAATGATAACACCGTTTATCCCTACATAGTATAAAACAAAATCGCTCGCCACCGTCCGTCTCTTTGTGCGCTTACATCTTTAAACTACGCTTCGGATTTCATCAATGGATTGAGTGATTCACGAAGAAGGTTTATACGTATAGTTTAACTAGCTTTCGTCCGTGGCTTCGTCCGCGCGATGGTAACTAAATTTCACCCGCGCGAAACCGGGGCGGGTCGCTAATTGGGTAATTGAAAGGGTAGTCAATAACGTTACTTTTTATGAACTGTCAAAACGCGGAATTTGTACGTGATTTGTATGAAATGTAACGATGTGACGACACAGATTTTTAGAATCAAATAGAATAAATTATTAGCATTAAATGCAATTTAACAATTATATCTTCGCATTATGTTTAATTTCTGTACGGTGATGGAAGTTTTTATGAAGAATGGTCTTTTTTCCATGTGGTTTCATATTTAATTTTTTACCAATTCAAATAGTCAATTGTACTTAAAATGATCATGTTTCCTTTATCTAGAGTCAACTCTAGAATGTCCTTTATTATGAGGAGTTCCGAAGTCTATTTAAAAATAAAACAATTGTCGGTCAACTTCTTTTTTAAAATAAAGTTCTCGATCAACAAATCGCTTGAATTAAACTGTTCTCTCCTCCTCGTAACTCCTTAATAAAAAACTATCAATACCAAAGGTTGAAACACTAGGACCATGAGGTCCGAGTATCCACTATGTTTTTCGAGACATCACCAAGCGGCTGGTCAACTCTTCACGTGACTAGAGGGCTGGCCTATTTTTTGGTCAACGAATCAGCATTGCCATACAACGTGGCAAAGGCAATGCTACCAGCCTTTTGGGAACTTTTCCTGTTGACAGCGATGTGGACGAATTTTTTGATGCTCTTTGTTTTATATACTGTACATAGTTATTGTTCATATTTTAAACATCTTTTATGTATGTAAATATTATGTGCATAAATAAAGAATGATAGAATACAACTAAAACTTCGGTATATTTTTTAGTATTCTCTCCGGCAAGCACACAAATCGGTCAAGCGTTTGGGTGCCACATGTACTATCTATAAAATGTCGCTTCAGGCCGTATTTGTCTGACCGTTCAACCTTTTAGATATACATTTTCAGAAGCTGGAACTCAGGTAACAGATTGGAATTTGGTTGAGTTTGAATAAAAAGAATTCTGATTTGTGCCCTAACTAACTGTGGCCCGCGATTTCGTCTACCTGTATTTCGTCTACGTCCTGATTTTCGTTGTTTTGTACGTCGGTATTTCAGACATAATTATAATGAAATTTCGGGATTTTAATACGTACAGGCAAGATGTTAGTTCTAAGATATACACGGTTAAGTTTAAGTCGTTTAAACCCTCTTAAGGGGTCATAGTACTAATTATAACAAGCAAGTTTTACTATGGGACCAAACCCGAAACGCGAAAAAAAAAGTGTTCAGTAGATACACACATCAAAAGTGTCTAGGGATCAACATATATTTTTACAATAACTTTTCTCTTGATTGATATTAATTTAAATTTTCTTTAAGGATTCATCAAATAAAGTGTTTTCGTTTGTCACAGTAACGATAAACCAAGTCACCTTTGCATTAATAAAGAAATTTGCCATTTTCCTAATAAAGGGATTTTTGACATTTGAACCACTAACATTAAAGTTCGAAAAAAAGACTGAAATAACAGTTTTCTTTAAAATTTTATTGGGTAACTTAAACAATTAATAATCCGTGTTTCTACCGCGAACACTAACAACACAAGAACATCGGTTTGGCATACTCAAAATGAGTTCATCCAAATCACGCTGCGGAATGGCCGCCCATGTTCGTTGCAACAACAAAAAAAGGTCTTCTTGCAACTGGATACCCTCCATATTCGGCAGAGCTCTTCTCTGTAGCATATCCCATGCATGCTCAATCGGGTTCAAGTCTGGCGACTGAGCAGGCCAGGGCAGGACATTGATGTTAGCTGCGGCGAGAGTCTGTCTTACAACTCTTGCGGTGTGCGGTCGTGCATTATCATGCATTAACTGAAATAAGGGACCGATTTGCACTTGTAGAGGAACGATGACGTCAGATACAATCGTCTCAGCATAAATTTGAGCGTTGAGGTTGCCTCTGATCCAAATCAACTCAGTTCTTCCGCCGATCCAAATACCCGCCCATACCATGATGGTTCCACCACTATAAGGATGGACTTCCTGGCAGGATTTTAATCGCTGTTGGCGTCCAGGGGTTCTCCAGTGTCGTATACGTCTTGTATCCGGTCTCATACCAAAACGAGACTCATCAGAAAAGCACACGAAACGCCATTGTTCTTCTGCCCAATTTCTGTGTTCAAGAGCCCATTGATATCGAATCCTACGATTGTGCATTGCTATAGGTGGTACCCGTAGCGGTCTTCGGGAATGAAGGTTCACTTCATGCAAGCGGTTTCTGACTGTTTGGTCGCTAATTAAGTTCCCTGAAGAGTGATGAAGCCTCACGGCTAACATCATGGCGGTTATTGTTGGAGCTCTTCGAGTTAAGATTTGAATGTATCGGTCTTGTCTCCGTGTGGTGCAGCGATACCGTCCTTCATGGCGCTCAGCCACGGTACCAGTGCTTCGGTAACGTGTCCAAAGTCGACTGATAACACTCTGACTTGTATTCAGAGCTAAAGCCACAGTACGTTGCCGGGAACCAGCTTCTATCATTCCCACGGCTCTGAGCATTTCTTCCCTGCTTAAATGACGTCGCCGCTCCATAATAACGTTGGTTTTAATCAGTAGTAGGGAAACAGTAGCACTAATAATGTCTTCAATGCGTTGTATGTTTTTATAGGGAAAATATTGACAGCTGATTTTCATCTTTTACTCGAATTTGATTGACAGTTCCTGTTTCAAATTATGAAATGCACCAAAAAGGATCCATATAAATTAATAAAATCATAAATTTATTACAAAGCCACATCTCAATCTCAAGAAATCCGCATAAAAATGCTTGATCCCTAGACACTTTTGATGTGTGTACATTTATTTTCGCCTAACTCTTCAAAATGCACTAAATAGCTGATTTTTTTTATCCTTCGTGTTGATAAATGTTTAATATTATTTTCATAAACAAATCGTAGGAAAAATTTCGTCACAACGCAGCAAAACGGTCATCACTCAACATCATGTTGTGTCATTCTGCATAACCCTTCGGGGAACACAGGCGTGATGATATGGTACAGACGCCAGCACCTCAAGCTATCCCTAAATGACAAATTTTATCAATTAAAAATGAACCTTATGTCTTTGCAATAAAGTTGAAATACTATCAAAGAAATTTGACAGATTGTGGTAACTTGATGTGCTGGCCTCTGTACGTTACAGTCGGCTGATTCTGTAAAAATCTCTCCATGAAAACGTAGGTGAAGTGTGATTTCAATCCACTTAATGCTAGGGATTGACACTATTGACAACTCATTTTAAACTCACTCCACCCGCGTTATCAAGTGAAGTTACAGAATAGCACTACTGGTAGGCCAGTTGATATTCCCAATACACTTTATGCTGCTAGACGGTAGAAATAGGTACACCTACCCGTGTAATAACATCCCTAGATATCATTTTTCACAAAGAGTTCGATTCTTTTACAATAAAACCTTTATTTTTCGTGACCTATTTCAAATACCTACATGAAACTGTTTCGTGATTTGAAACTTAAACACAAAATTATAATATTCTTTCCACAGAAAGCGGGTATTTTTTTTATCAGCGATAGTTGGCTCGGTGAAACTTATCGGGGTACAATCGAACGAGCCCGTAGAGTGTGAAATTCGCATGGATGGTCGGAATATTTATTACTAGTGCTACGCCCGCAACTTTGTCCGCGTGTATTGTGGTGAAAGCTGCATGGTAGCTAGAGACATTCTTCCGTTTTTTAAGGATCCGTACCCAAATGGTAAAACGGGATCCTATCACTAAGACTCCGTTGTCCGTCCGTTCGTCTATCCGTCTGTCACCAGGCTGTATCTCATGAACCGTGATTGTTAGACAGTTGAAATTTTCACAGATGATGTATTCCCGTTGCCGCTGTAAAAACTAAAAAATAGAAAAAATAAATATTTAAGGCTACCATACAACAAACGCGACTTTTTTGCCATTTTTATAGATAATGGCACGGAACCCTTTTTGCGCGAGTCCGACTCGCACTTCACCGATTTTTTTTTTCAATTAAATTCATCCCTAAATTCATTTTAATATTTATAAACAATTAAAACACACACACTCACAAACATTCGCCCTTATAATATTACTGTGATAATATGATTAGAACAATTGTATGTAACTTACAGAGTTGTGTTGATGATCCTATGATTATAAATATGTAAATACATACTTGCAACGATCACGGCTAAGCTAATTTTATAACAATAATAGTGAAAAAGATAGTTATATTTAGACGAAAGAATGCGTCAAAGAAATCCAATAATGTGACGGAATTCACAAGAGGCATGGAACATTCTTCATCCAAAAAATTCACATTTGTATTTGCCTATTTCCGAAATTTCAAATATGGAAACGATTCGAAATTAAGAATACATTATTTCATATACCGTGAACATCAAATTTTAGACAATATTTTTGACAGCCAAAATGTTTATGCAGATATTCGGCCAGCAACATTCATCAGAGGCTCAATTCTCTAAGGAGGATGAAACGTCAGATACTCTTTAAAAAAAAATAAAAATATGTTGTGGATTAGTGCGACTCGATTGGTGGAGAGACAGAGCGACTTCATTCGCTTAGGGAAATCATATTTATGTCAAATATGTTGCTAACTGAAATGAACACAGATGATAATTAAATACGGCCGTAAAGTTCAAGGAAGCAACTGCCATTTTTGAATAGTTCTGTTAAGAATAGCTTATTATTTTAATAGATTCTCAATTGATGTGAGCGAAGGGGCTAATTTTGCAAAATTAGAATCGTTTTATACTTTACAGACACTTATACATTGTCTGTGGTCTATATATTTTGGATGCATGACTATGAGATTATAAGGAGGAACCCAACATAGAAGGCATTCAAATCATAATAGCGATAGAATTAAACCGACAAATTCCGATTACCTACACACAAAAACTGCAAATACTGCTCAAATTCTTTCCGATCTATATCTGTCGGTCAAACTGTATGTACCTATTCGTATCTATATCCATCGGATTCCGTGCATATTTGGCATCGAAAGAATGTGCGAATGCTTTTCAAAGCAATTGCGTTCGTGCACGATCGGTTATCTCCGCCAGCGTTCGTGCCACGCTTAATAAAGTTATTGCAGTTCGTATTGCAATGTGAACATTTACGTTTTCTGACTAGTGTTCTCGATTCATTTGTTTTCCATTTCTTACGAAGTAAATAGGTAACATTATGTTACGGCCTGTTCATTCAAATATCCGTTGTAACGATTTCTGGTGGAAATTTAAATGGATTTAATATATTTAGGAATTTATCGAACAAAATTTGTGATAATTATTCCAAAATATTGCTAAAATTACAATTCGTCCATACTTAAAAACCTGTTACTTCATAAAAAAGAAAGTAGTCGTTCCACCTCCGGGCAATAATTAGAAAAAAAATATATGGGGCACGCACAGGAAACAGTACAAAAACGGAGCATTAAAACTAAAAAAAATATTATTAAAAACAAAAATTAAAAAAAAACAAAAATGCTCCTATCTCAGCATAATGCTGCGATATTCAAAAAAGAATACCACATCGCTGACATTCTGACAGTTCCAATTATGATGCCCGACACACACTTACGGAAACCTATTAAACCCAGTATTCGAAAAAGGGACTAGGTACTATAGCTAAACTCTTGCTTTAAAAAACCTTAGCTCCTTATGATCACCATACTACAGGGTGAAATTGAATTCATGGGCATTACTATGGGAACAAATCTGAAATCGCGAAAAAAAAATCTGCTGTTCTCTACATTTTGACGACTTATGCGAGAATAATGTATGGAACAACTGATTTCTTTTTCGCGATTTCAGATTTATTCCATTATGAAAGTTGTTCATAATCATGAGTACAATGGCGCTTTTAATAATAATGCCCATGAATTCAATTTCACCTTGTATAATAAAAAAATACAATAAAAACACAACAAAGAAAGCCCAACATTAAAAGCCTAAGCATTAATGAAAAACATTTAATATTGAACATTGTCTTAACCTTAATTAACGTTTGAAGTGGGCAATTACAGGTTAAAAGGTGATTTTCAGATTCCAAATTGCTTGTAGAAAATACATCTTGAAAACATTTGGCTTGATTGCGTTCATTAGTAGACAATGTTACCATTAGTGGTATCTCTAAGACTAAGGTTTGAAGGTGGCTTCGGAGTTGTGTTTCGGACTCCTAATCTATGTTTTAGATGTACAACGGCGGTGTAAATACGACACATATTAATCTGGGTGCATTGTCTTCAGATATAATTACTTTTTGCTTATCACAGCTTGCCTTATCTTCTTCTTCGTGTGGTTAGTGACTAACCTGGTGTCAGAGTTTTAATGCTGCCCATGGGCCTCTGACTCAGCATCACATGCTGTTGAGAAATATCTCTCAGGCATGCCGGTTTTCCTTCACCGATTTTAAGCAAGTGATAATTATACATATTTATTTGCATTTTTCTTCTTTTTTTTTTTGTTTATTAGCTTGCCTTATTATGCGCGGTGAGTCTGACTGTACAGAACTTGTGGCTCAATTGCTGAGGCTTTTTATTCCTCTTGTGCCCAACACCAACTGAGGCCAAGAAGACAATCTTTATTTGAACTACCACACGCACAAGCTTTACCACAGTTCTGCCATTGCGAAGGCAGAACTGTGGTAAAGTTTGTGCGTGTGGTAGTCCCATTAGAGTGTTCTTAGACAGGTGTCCAAAACAGGTCGGAGTCAGCTGTCAGGTGTTCAAATACAAAAGACGATTAATAATGATTGCTAATAGGTACTAGCAATCATTATTAATACGTCGTAATCATTATCAAGCCTTACCTGCGATCATAATTACTCTTCTATTGTATTTTAATGTCTAGTTTAAATTTAAAAGCAAACTGCTTAGTTGAATTCGTCTTTTTGAGACCTATAACGTCAGTGAAGTTCTGAACAGTGCGTAACTCATTTTATGAGTTTTTAAACTTTGACATCAATTTTCCTAAAACATAATTTGAAATATCTATTATTTTATGGGGCATGCGGTGCTAACCTATAACAAATTGTAATACTAACCTTTGATATAAGAATCTTTATTTTAAAATGGATTAGTATATACAATTGTTGGTTGGCCAAAAATAATAAATAAACAAATGAGGGATTTGAGATTTGATTGTCGTTGGATAAAGGATAGTGGCGCGCATCGATCATGGTGTCGATCAATCACAACACGATAACCTGACCAATAACAACGCGTTATTTGAAAAATAGTTGTGTTTCTCAGTTGGTGGTGCGAATATTGCGTATAAATTCGTCGTGCATCAAGTGCTCCGATGATGTGATTTCGATTTGAGGTATTATTGCAATATATCTTGATTTTTTATGTCCAATAATATCGATTTTATTTCATAACTAGCTTCCGCCCGCGGCTTCGCCCGCAAAATATGTCGACAAATTATACATATAAACCTTCCTCTTGAATCACTCTATCTATTAAAAAAAACCGCATCAAAATCCGTTGCGTAGTTTTAAAGATTTAAGCATACAGACAAACAAACAGACAAAAATAGCGACTTTGTTTTATACTATGTAGTGATAATAATTAAACACAATGTGGCATAGGTAGCGTAAGTTATATTCGTTTCATACAGTTTTTTCGTTTACACGAGTATTAATTATCACTCTCCTATAAAGTAGCCATTTTTGACTTACGTACTGTTCGAACTTCACTGACAAAAGTAAGACCGCATTTAGATTTATTATCAACGTTCAATAGTTAGACACCTGAGTGTGATAAATTATATTTTACCGATAGTTAATTTAGTCCTAGTTGACCTTTGATAAGGGTCAAGAACAACTTTCCCTCCTTTCGGGGTTCGCCGCAGTCGGGTGAAATACAAATGAACTGAATAATGGACGTACCTACGAATTAATTTTGTCTCAAGTATTCGTGAGTCCATTTAAAAATCATACAATAGGGAACCTTCTCGGAACTGAGAGATTTGCTAAAAATAACATTCCTATAGAATTGGTCCTGTTTCGTCGAATTGGCAAACATCTAATTGGGATTGCTACTGTCTTACGAGTTGTAGGTACAGACGCCAGCACATCAAGCTATCCCTAACTGTCAAATTTTCTCAATTAAAAATTAACCTTATGTCTTTGCAATAAAATTGAAATTCTATCAAGACCGATTGTGGTAACTTGATGTGCTGGCCTCTGTACGAGCCAAAACAGGCGCTTTACTTTGTGTAAATTATTTCATCACCACTGCTCTCGAAACGGTGAGGGAAATCGTCTTGTCCTAGAACTAAAAATTCAACCCGCACAAGGCACGCCCCCCCCCCCCCCCCCCCCCACTCGCTGATTTGGCAAGGCAACTGTCAAAGTGGCGCTGTCATAGCTAGTTCCCAACACAAGCTGAAAGTGTGAGGTGATTTTATTTTTGCGAAAATGAGTCGTTGTTGTGTTCCTAAATACTCCGAAATTAAAGTCCACAATTTTAGGAAAAGCCATATAATTTAAGATTGATTTCGGTTCGGTTATATTTTGTGGAAATTACGAGGAAATATTCGTTATGCCTGTTTATTTAAGCACATGCCATCTAATCGCGTCACCACCCTTGGTTGACTGATAGAGAATGCCTAAGGCATTAAGTCCGCCTTTGTACCATTGTTGTGTGCGAACAGTTGAAATAAATAAATATTTAAGGTTATTAATTCTGACAATCTTCATGTCAAATAGTAAAATTACCGAAAATTACGAAATAGTGAAGTAAAACCAGACAAATGTATAGTGAATGAACACGAAATAGAATGAATGGTTGAAGTGTCAACATTGTAGACCATATACATCGCGCTATGGTCACGCCATCTACAGTTAGCTTTGGCTGACATTTTTTATTTGAATAAGAACAAGATAAAGGTTAGAAACTAATTGATTAAGTAAAAAGTTGACTGCTAAATTATAATCAACCACAACTGTCATTCTTCGACAGTTGTATGAAATTGCTATAGCACGACCAATTGACGTAGAGTTTTAATTTGTAGATATTACATTTTTCTATATCCATGTAGACTTAGATAATATCTACCAGATAATATTAGGGAGGCTTAGATAATATCTACCAGATAATATTAGGGAGGCTTAGATAATATCTACCAGATAATATTAGGATACAAAAGAACACGCCTATTTCCTACTTAACGAAAATTCTCCATAACTAAACAAAAGACACGCACATTTTTTTTTGTCTCATGTTACAACTTGTGCCACTTCCCGGGATGACTGGAACTGACTGTATGCGGAAGGCGGAGGGCAGGGTGCTATGTCGCAGCCTGGGAGATGCCTATGTCCAGCAGTGGACTGCGATAGGTTGAGTTCATTGATAGAAAAAAAAGCCTACACCTCTGAACCACCTATAAAATATTACATTTATTTATAAATCTAAAGATCTCGGAGAACAGGAAATCACTGAGGATACAAGATCTATTGGTTAAAAAACCCGTTTTATAAAGCTGATTTTCAAGACACTCGAGCGAGAAACGATTACTTCTTAAGCTTTCACGGAGAACAAAAGAGGATGTGATATGGCAGTATTGTTATGTATCACTACATAGTATAAAACAAAGTCACTTTCTCGGTCCCTATATCCCTATGTATGCTTAAATCTTTAAAACTACGCAACGGATTTTGATGCGGTTATTTTTAAAAGATAGAGTGATTCAAGAGGAAGGTTTATGTGTATAATTTGTCGACATAGTATGCGGCTGAAGCCGCGGGCGGAAGTTAGTCGCTTTATAAAGTAAATAATAATAGTTAGCTATTAAATGGGTATAGGAAATAGGTAAACAGGCGTGACGTGATATGTTGATGTTAATGATGATGTTATACAGATTTAAACTAATGTTGCCTATTTTAAATACGGCTGCGTTCCAATGGTCTATCACACGGTTACTGTATTTTCTTGTGGCGAACATGACGCATTCAAAAAAAACAAACAAAAAAAAACGACTTGGGGGAAAATATGCGTCACATCCACACAAAACGGCCATCGCTCAGCGTGCATATTTTACCACCGAGACGTCAATTAACTGAAAAGTATGGAAGACAAAGAAATGTTGTTACGACCCCAAATAAGGTGGGATAAGAATGATGACCAGTGCCACTTTCAATGCGTTTTGAATTCTTAAAACAAGTTGCAACAAGATTGATATATGATTTTCAGAATGATAAAATATAATATTACATTCTTTGAGTTTTTATCAACATGATAAATTATTAAAATATTACTTTGTCACATCCACCATATACACCACCATTCTACAATCAATGTTCCCAAATTTCTTATTTTTACACAGAATTACACCCAACGAACAAAGGATGGCCTGGGATCGTATGATATATACTTTCGGTGATCAAACGTGATAAGTGAAGGGGAAAGAAAATTGGTGTTAAATCAAGTAAAAGGTGAAAGATGGCGTTTTAATGGAACGTAAATTGGTATGTGACCAAGTTTGACGTGTAAACCCGTAAACTGCAGTTTACATAAAAATAATCCGGCTCGAAGGACCATTTTACATAAACGTACAAACATCTCACTCACACTTCGCCAGTTATGTTTGAGTCCCTGTAATTTTTGACAGTTTGGCAAATAGCTATAGCACGGCAAATTGACGTAGGGTGTCTATTTGTTTAACAGTCATTTTCCTTGACTCTACCTAATACCTTAATTGATATTGTTTGTAGCTTCTGTTAAAAGTCATAAGATTTTTTCAAGGTATGTATGTACAGTCAACAGCAAAAGTAGATGATCAAAATCAGAAATTCAATACTAATGAACGGAGTTCACGAATATATGGCACCTGTACTAGTAGTAAATGTTTGGTATAATTTCCAATCACAGACTTTAGAATCACTCTGACGCCACACAGGTCTGACGCGCACTCCGTTATTTAGTATTCAATTTCTGATTTTGATCATCTACTTTTGCTGTTGACTGTACACCACAGAACAGTTAAAAGAGGTGTGTACACCTTGACTGTTTTGCTAACATAACAAAACATCACGCCTGTAACCCATGAAGGGTTAGGCAGTGGTGTACGTATAGCACCCACATTTTGCTAGTAATGTTTAAGCCATGTAAATAGGGGGGCGAGCCTATTGACAACATGTGTCAAACCCGGTACAAGATTTAATATCCCTGCATTTCTAAATACCTAAAATACAAATGAATCTAAACAAAGAATTAAATCGAGGTGTCTGGTTGTAATTACATAATAACAGCTATTTACTGAATGCATAGAAAAGTAAATACGGCATAAAGAAAAACTATTTTTAACCTGAACGCTAAGAACGCCAGAGCATAAACGCACGCGCGTGCCCTCCACGCCAAGTTATAATGAATTTCCCTTTATCCATGGTGTCTTTTAATTTGTTTAATTCCATAAAATGCGTACGAGAGCATAATTTTTTAAGATATCTATATAAACACTCACAAAAGTAATGAATTAATTGTTTATTTCGTGTTATAGTATTGTGGCCATTGTCACGTATATGTGACAATGGCGTTCAAAGGGTTAAATTCTTTGTCTCTCTGCCTGTTTGTTCCAGCTAATCTCCCAAACGGCTGGACAGATTTTGACGAAACTTTAACTTACCGATAGCTGATGTTATAAAGAGTAACTAAAGCTACTTACATTGTAGAAAAAGAATTAGGGACCACGCGGGCGAAAATACACCAAGAATTAAATATTTTCTCCGTCTTACGTCAGCCATGTTCTGGTCGGTATCGAGACAGCAATTTGATTTCCGCAGAAGAAGCATAAAGCTTTCCTGTAATAAGCAAAATACATAAGTTATCATTTTGCGTCTGTGGCAACGACAGCACAACAAGAATAAGCGGCTTACGTTTCTCAACAAAACACGAATTGAACGTTTTTCTAGTAGCTTATGCAATTGATTTTGAGACCGTACAGTTTTTATTTCATTTTAACTGAGCAATAACTTCGATCTAGATGTACCAAATGAAACTTAAAAGACTTAACATATTAATAATAACTATGTACAGGTCTCCAAAAGTGATAATGCGCATAGAAATCTTCGCCACTGTTCGGCAACGGTCGTATTTCCCGAGCGTCGGAAGACGATATGTATATAGAGTGGTTAAGTGCATTTTCTTCATGCATAATTTAGTGTGATTATGTGTTTTGTCCTAAAAGAGATAAATATTGATTTATCAGTAACGAAATTTGATTCAATATTTCCATGTAAGTAAATAGCGAGCTATAATTCATATAAGCCTAAATCTGATTTTTAATATGCTTTTTCTAGTACTTAATATGTATTTTACGTTGGTATTTTTAATTTTTTAGTATTGAAAAAACGTGAAAAATGTTAGTATATTTATATATTTTACAAAATTAACTACACTCGAGAGCAATGAATCCGGGTCACTTAAAGAATGTTAAAAATCTCGGAAACTAAAAATGATAGGTTAATGCAATAAATTGTATTTAATAGACAATGTAATACTCCTTAAATGAAAGTAAAAAAAATATGAGTCACCATACATTTTATTAACACAAAATTACATAAAGAAAAAAACTGCTGATCTCTCCTTAAAACAAAAATAGGAAACATGAAATTTTTGAACTTTATTACGATTTTCTTGAATTTTAATACTTCGTATTGCCTCCTCGTGCTTCCATTACTGCGTTTACGCGGTTTGGCATGCTGTACACCAAGTTCCTTATACGATTTTGGGGAATATTCTCCCATTCCTCTGTGAGAGCAATTTTGAGCTCACGAAGCGTGATTGGGGGAGGGTTTCGTTGTTTTACGCATCTGCCTAGCTCGTCCCAAGCATGCTCGATCGGGTTGATATCCGGGCTGCGCGCTGGCCACTCCATACGAGTAATGTTCATCTCTTGAAGGTAGTCATTCACAATCCTACCTGTATGAGGTCGGGCATTGTCATGCATAAATATAGCATCCTCACCTAAATTGACCATAAATGGACCAACGTGATCATTGAGGATTTCTTCCACATATCTTACGCTAGTTAAAGAGCCGTTTTCTATGATCACCAGCTCTGTGCGACTTTCAGAAGAAATTCCGGCCCACACAAGTACAGACCCACCACCGTAGGCTACTTTTTCTTCGATGCATGCTTGCTTGAATCTTTCCCCTGGTCTTCGATAGGGTAAACTGGGTACGGTTGAAACAATTTAGCTTTTATCGTTTATAATTTTGTTGTTTATAAACCGAGTGACGATTATGATACATTAAATTCAAAAGTGAAGTTTTGGCTACGATATAGCTGTATCATTATAGCTCCCGGGTTATTATTTTTAGAAATATATGAAATTAAAAAATAAAACGAATTTGTTGCAACCGTTCCCATGCCAGGGGCGGTTGAAACAGCGATTGGGGTCAGTTGAAACACATACAAATAATACAATAAATACTAAGGAAGCATGTTTTATTTATCATTAAAACTAATTTAGGCACCACATAACAACATTAATCAGACTTCAAGGTTTCATCAGCCTTTAGCGAGTAGTAAACAATTAAAAAATTACCCCTTTCATCTGAGGTTACTGAACCAACTTGACGAGCACCACGTCTAGCTATAACTCTGTCAGGCTTTTGCACGGTGGTTATGCCGATTTCATCTGTGTTATATATATCTTGGGGCTCCAATTTATAACGGTCCATGACAATGGACAGATTATCATAGAAGACGTCTACGTTACTTTTATTAAAGCTTGTCGCCCTTGACAAGTTTGTAGCTTGTGCGGCGCGTACGGACAGTTCAGGGTTTCTTCTCATAAACATCCGAAACCATTCCTCACCAGCCATTCCGTTGTCTTCCCAAGTTCGAGGTCGTGATAAATTATACTTAATGGTAAGTTCGTAAGCTAATTTTCTCACCTCTTTCTTAGATAGTCCGAAATATATATCAGCACATCGAATCAAATATTTTGATAATTCTCGCTCCTGATCTTCATTGAAAACACGATTGTGTGCTTTATACCCCATACCTTCATCGTCTTTGCCGGACGCATCTCGCTTTCGAATGTATCTTAACAGGGAACAGTAGTTTATACCATGCTTGTCCGCCGCTTTCCGTAGTGAATCTCCAGCTTTTACCTCCTCATATGCATTACTTATAGCTCGACAAGTTAATTTCCCCTCTGGAAGTCTTCCTCACTCAAACTCTCGGCATCTACAAAAAATAAACATTTTGTTTCAACCGTACCCACAAAAAATGTTTCAACCATCCCCGACACCACTTTTGGTAGAATATACTTTATAGTTACGACAGTAATAATAACACAGTAAAAATAGTCACTATCCCTTATTCTACAAGCTTCATAATAATCACAAACACACACTCAATACATTCACTTACTAAGAACAGATAATATAAGCGTTAATGTCAGAAGAAAAATACTTACTTTTGGGTAATAAAAAACAATATGGCGTCCTGCACACAACAACAACTCGCGGGGAGCGGCGCGCTACTAAATTTGCGTTCGGAAATGCCGTCCGCTTCGTTTTCCCTTTGCCTCCCTCACTCCCCGCGTAACCGTTTACGAGATACTTGTTCTGTTTCAACCGTCCTTTGTTTCAACCGTACCCAGTCTACCCTACACTCTGTGTCTTCCATCGTGCTTGTAGAGCATAAATTTTGATTCGTCGGAGAACATAACTTTTGACCAATCTTCAATACTCCAATTTACGTGGCCCTGGGCATATCTTAGTCTTGAAATACGATGCCCACGCGCCAGTTTAGGGCCGTTTGCAGGTCTAAGGGGTTTTAAGTTAGATTCAGCAAGCCGACGTCTTACTGTCCATGCACTTGGGTTACTTCCTCCGAGGCGTCGAAACTGATTTGTGAGTTCAGTTCCTGTGAGAAAGCGATTTCGAAGCATGGTGTTCACCAAGTATCGGTCTTCTCGTGCTGTGGTACACCTGGTTCTGCCCGTTCCTGGTCTGCGTAGGTTAGAACCAGTTTCTTCGTAACGTCGGAGAACTCTTTGTACTGTTGACAGCGACACACCGACAGTCCTGGCTGTATCGCGCTGACTCCGGCCGGTTTCCAGCATTGTAAGTATTCTGGAGCATTCTTCAGGCGTAAGCGACATAATTTCAGCTTGAATAATGAATATAGAGCACTATCAACATGGTTTATGTACCCACATAAATGACAGATTACAAACAAAAGCAAAACCAAATGCTGTAATTTCGTAGTTCCATCTTCGAAAGTGGCCCTTTTTCAAATTTGATTTTTTTATGATATAACTTTACAAAAACTAAGAAGTTTTAATACCTTCATTTAAGGAGTATTACATTGTCTATTAAATACAATTTATTGCATTAACCTAGCATTTTTAGTTTCCGAGATTTTTAGGATTCTTTAAGTGACCCGGATTCATTGCTCTCGAGTGTATTTCAATTTGAATAAGATAATTAAAGTTGAAATTAAATTCACCTTTAAAACAAAACCAAGAAAGGTGTGTAATAGTAGCTCTATATAATTCCAGACAAAGAGAACACGTGCAGTCACCACCAATATGACAAGACGACAGACGGACCTTTGACTGACCGCCGACCGCCGCCGACCGCCGCCGACCGCCCGAATTGTTTTCGATTGTGTACACATGATATTGACTCCTAGTTCTTTCGAACAAGGTGCAAAATGCAAGGGACTCGAACGATTCAATGATTCGGGTGTTTCCGGGAATACGACAATTAGCGAAGATCTGCATGTGCATTATTAATTTGGGAGTACTGTACAAGTGTATTAAACGGGAAGGGAAAGGCATCAAGAAATTCGTCCACATCGCTGTCAACCGGAAAAGTTCCTAAATGAATGAATTAATAAATAGTTACCAATCTGGCTACAAGAAACCTATAGAAAGTTCAAGACAATCCTGTGTGTACGTTTGCACTCAATTCAACGAGAAGTATGAAGAATATGGCTCTTGTCACACATCCACAAGCGCTAAATCCAAAGCGATTAGTGTTCGATGCCCTATTTATTTAAAGAATTTGCTGGAAAAAAAATGGCGGTGTACCGTCGATAAGGCGACCGGGAGACGCAAATGAACAGAATGGAATGCGTTTCTCTACGTTCTTTTATTCACAGGGTGAACTAACTAACCAGCAAGTGAATGATCTTAAAAGTCACTAAAATAAAAAATTGGCGCGAACAAACCTGATGTCATAACAATCCATGCTTTAACATACACGTATATATAGCACATTACATAACAAAAAGGTTCACTCAATTCAACTAACATTGATTTCTTTAAATACTAAATATTAACTTAACACAAAATAAGATGGTCATTTTTTTGCTAGCCTGCATATTATCGTAGTTCAGGCTAAATACCTCTTCGGTCTCATTCCTAACCTCTTTTTATTTTGCGAGTTCTCTCCAGGACCGTCTGCACACTAAGGAGAGCGTACCCAGACCATTTCAAATTCTAGAACATCAAGAATTCATCTTGCAGCCACCGGGCACCTCTCTAGCTGTCTCTTCAATCTTAAACATTTAGTAGCCATCCAATATCCTTCCACTTCACCTGAATTGCATAAAATGAGCTCACCTTCGATGCAACGCAATTTCGAACATAAATAATGAAGGGAACCAAGTTAGCGCCAGTGACTTGAACACGGTGAGAGAAGTAATCCTATTATCTGGCGGGGGTTCATAAAGTCCGACAAAATGGCGGAGATTTTGCGCGAAAAATGACAACTGACAACCAGAGATCCTGTTAGATATTACGGAATTAGATTGGACAACGTTGGTGAGTAAGCCGGAAAATGTGTCTAACGTTTTAAGATTTTGTTCGACTTTTACAACAAATGTCGAAGCTGGGACATGTTTAGTATACAAACTCCTTAGTTTATTGTTTTAGACATAATGCAACAGTTAGTTCATAATCAAATGACCGCAAAAAAGCTAATACATAGAACTAAAACCATTTTATTTTCCAAAATCATAACTTATATGTATTTCTAATAAGTCATTCGTCAAATATATTTTGAAATTTATATTATATTTTAATATTAGGTACATTCAACAGTTTATTTAACAGAAACGCACCTATTTTATAATTGTTGTTTTTTTTCTCGAATAATGAACCTTATGTTAATCATTTAAAAGCTAATTTCAAATTCACTTGAATAGTCGACTGCAACCTATTTCTCTACCAGCTTGAACGACCTAAGGTCGTTTTTTGCAAACAACCTTTATAGTAACTACCGCCTAAAGCCGCTATCTCTTTAAATATCTTGTCAAAATCTAGTCACAAATTCACATTTTCCTACAACGGAAAATTTACCATTTAAGTTCTTTAAAAGTTAATTTCCGGCTTAATCAAGACATGAAAGTTAAATATAGGCTTGCTAACTTACCGCGCTTAGTTTGAAAGGTCAATCAAAGTAACTCCTTTTTAACCTCACTTAGAACTTGCCTTAAGCCGCGATGGTCGAGTAACTCTCCTTGTGTAAACTAGGCTTTTTCCTAGTCATTAAATTGAAACGAAGTAACCAACATTATGAGCTTATTTTAATGCGATTATCATTCTTGTGGTTGTTAAACGTGACTTCGGAATAATGCCATCAATTGTGTGAATAGTAATATAATAATATCCTTGGACATTTCATACAGCGCCATGTCCCAAGCTTGTGTCATGGTAACGAGATGGCTGACTACTTATATGCCTTTTTTTGTAAATACATACATATTATAGATAGAAAAACACCCAGACCCGTAACAAATACTTGCAGGTCGTACAAATATTTGTTCCGTGCGGGAATCGAACCGGCGACATACAGCGCAGCAGTCAATCGCTCAACCACTGCGCCAACCGTGTCGTCAATAATATTAGACTAAGGAAGGACTCTTATGGTAACCTACAAGAAATGTAAGGTTTTCTTGAAAGAGGTTACTGTGGTATACCAATCATACTACTTCTGGCGAAACAAAGAGGAGCCTTATATCAAAAGGGAACTGGCTGGAGACGTGCGGCGAGGCAACGATTGTCGAATCAACGCAAACTCGAATCGGATTAGTCGTCTAACATCGACGTTATTCTATGTAGCACTTGTATAAATATGGAGGCATCCACAAGCGGTAGACAACCTTCTAGGTTGAACTGCGAGATGCCATTCACAAAAAAAGAAAACATAAAACATTTTACCATTCCCAAAATATTCCTTTATTCACACTACACAAGGTACCTATAATTTAATTATAATCTTAGGTAAATGATTATTATAATTATTTAATTGACCACGGGAACTTACCACCCGGGTTAAAAAGTATCATATGGTGCCATTTGAAATTATAATCTATCTTGGCGTGATTTCAGCATAATAATCCACACACATCCAAACTTTCACATTTTATATTAATATTATATTATATTTATATTAAGTAAGAATAAGAAGTAAGATTATCGTCCCCACCTTGTGCACATTCTTGTTCCTAAAATATTTAGTTCCATTTGTACCGGCCTATTTACTCATCCATTCTTTTTCCAGAAGTGTATGGAAGGGTCAAACGACCACACTGTTAGTAAATGGACCTCAGTGGGTCTTTTTATTTGCACTGTATTGTACCTACACCTCGCGCCGTGGCTTTCTTTGAATGTACCTATTATTTTTTATATTTTTATTGTAACTAGAAACTTGAACCAAAAAAAACAAAATAGGTTCCTATTTTGTTTTTTTTTGTATTATGCCTGTCTTACCAAGGGGTGTCGTATGGTCAGATAGGCATTCGTTTCATGTAAAATACTAGTATTCAACTGCATCTGGTTAGAGTGGAAGCCAACCCTAACATAGTTGGGACAAGCTAAATTACGTTAACATAATATCAAGAAAACTGTCACAACTAAATCATGAAGTTAAAACGTAATATCTTATTTGTTTGCAAGATAATAAATAACTTGTCTTTGGCCACGCCGCAATTTGTTTAATTCAATGAGAAGTAGCTGTACAGGAAGTATAGCTCCATCTCTTTCCCATTCTGAAGTAATATTAAAATAATACTGCTACATCTTGGTGGTGATCAGTCCCCTGCAACAGTTCATTTTTTTAATTCTATGCGCCAAACAAATTTCGCGGTCGATACTATGTACAATTTTGTGAAGGTGTCTCCACACAATCTACCTAAAGGACTCGTGTAATGTAACACGAGTAGCGTGGACAGCATACAAACGAGCACTGTGTTTGTGCTAGAAACCGAAAGCTGATGGATCAGCGCGAGCGTTACATGTAATGCTCGTAGCACGTTCATACACAGAATTCACGTTACAATACATATAACACAAGAAGCAGGGTCGACCTTAAAGATGGCCCCTCACCGCGAACAATCGCCTGTAATTTAACGTTAGAGCGTTACATCAGTGACAGAGGAGAACTGAGCTTTATAGTGCGCAACCTGTAATGTTGCTATCTTTATTTGATACAACTTATAACATCAATGCCCAGCAGTTAACCCCTTGAACACCATTGCCACATATACGTGACAATGGCAACAACACTATATAACACGAAATAAACAATTAAATCATCACTTCTTTGTGAGTGTTTATATAGATATCTTAAAAATGAATGCTCTCGTAAGCATTTTATGGAATTAAACAAATTAAAAGACACCATGGATAAAGGGAAATTCATGATAACTTGGCGTGGAGGGCACGCGCGTGTGTTTATGCTCTGGCGTTCAAAAGATTAAAATTCAGCTTGTTGCGGAATCGAATCATCAATGTTACAGGCGAATGCGCGCGGTGAGGCTCCACCTTAAGAATCAACGCGGCTGTACAAAAACCTTTCTTCACACCATTTCTTACAGGCTTTGTAAGAAAATTAGCGTCCCTTGGGTCGACTTGACTCTAGCTCAAAGCAATTACAAAGACTGGCTAGATTAAAGAAGTCTTCAGAGAGGACGATGCAAAAACTTTAGAATATTTTTTTTATTAGGTAAGGCTTATCTACCAACGGAGGACTATAATTTATTTTTCTGCCTTGATATAGGCTTATAATAATACCAAGAGCTAGCTAGCTGGAAATTAGAAACAATTACAACTCTTGGTTGATTGAAAGTTAAGCTAAGCTCGTCGAGGTCAGTCCGTGGATGGGCTATCATCCATATCAAGAAGCATGGTTTAGCCGTTGGTCCCGGCTGTCATTTGTAGATCTTTGACATTTGTTGCAGGTAGTCAGAAGGCCGAAAGTCTGACAACCAATTTTACTAAAAGATATTGTATTAACCAGTAACTGGGGTGAGGAGGTCAGACAGACAGTCGTTACGTCGGGGTCAGCTTCCAGTCTAACCGAACGCAACTGAATTCAAAATATTGGTATTTTACATAGAGCGACGCCTATCTCACGTCCATAACTCATTAACTAGTTAATACTGGCCTATGGTAAGACTGGCAGAACATAAAAAAAATACAAAATGGATCCGCAGACGAAAACTTCAGAGTGGCAATTAAAGAGGGCACGTAAAAGAGTTGGTTATAAACAAGGTACATGTACAAATACAAACGAGGAAACTTTTCGCATCAAATTGTAGCCTTTTTCTTTAGTTTTAATTAAGCCTAGCTTTATTTCTGAAAGTTCACAGTAAAAGTACTTTTTTTCAATGAATAACAAACCGTCCGTCTCGCGGAATGACAAAAGTTGATGTTGCTTTTAAATTAAATTGCAATTTTTTTTGTTATCAACTCGTTTCATGCAAACGGGAAATTGAAAATACACACATCAAAAGTGTCTAGGGATCAACATATATTTTTGCAATAACTTTTCTCTTGATTGATATAAATTTAAATTTTCTTTAAGGATTCATCAAATAAAGTGTTTTCGTTTGTCACAGTAACGATAAACCAAGTCACCTTTGCATTAATAAAGAAATTTGCCATTTTCCTAATAAAGGGATTTTTGACATTTGAACCACTAACATTAAAGTTCGAAAAAAAGACTGAAATAACAGTTTTCTTTAAAATTTTATTGGGTAACTTAAACAATTAATAATCCGTGTTTCTACCGCGAACACTAACAACACAAGAACATCGGTTTGGCATACTCAAAATGAGTTCATCCAAATCACGCTGTGGAATGGCCGCCCATGTTCGTTGCAACAACAAAAAAAGGTCTTCTTGCAACTGGATACCCTCCATATTCGGCAGAGCTCTTCTCTGTAGCATATCCCATGCATGCTCAATCGGGTTCAAGTCTGGCGACTGAGCAGGCCAGGGCAGGACATTGATGTTAGCTGCGGCGAGAGTCTGTCTTACAACTCTTGCGGTGTGCGGTCGTGCATTATCATGCATTAACTGAAATAAGGGACCGATTTGCACTTGTAGAGGAACGATGACGTCAGATACAATCGTCTCAGCATAAATTTGAGCGTTGAGGTTGCCTCTGATCCAAATCAACTCAGTTCTTCCGCCGATCCAAATACCCGCCCATACCATGATGGTTCCACCACTATAAGGATGGACTTCCTGGCAGGATTTTAATCGCTGTTGGCGTCCAGGGGTTCTCCAGTGTCGTATACGTCTTGTATCCGGTCTCATACCAAAACGAGACTCATCAGA
Source organism: Hyppa rectilinea (assembly GCA_951799385.1). Classification (NCBI taxonomy): domain Eukaryota; kingdom Metazoa; phylum Arthropoda; class Insecta; order Lepidoptera; family Noctuidae; genus Hyppa; species Hyppa rectilinea. The sequence goes on along the minus strand of OX637322.1, from coordinate 8,569,407 downwards.
AAAGCACACGAAACGCCATTGTTCTTCTGCCCAATTTCTGTGTTCAAGAGCCCATTGATATCGAATCCTACGATTGTGCATTGCTATAGGTGGTACCCGTAGCGGTCTTCGGGATGAAGGTTCACTTCATGCAAGCGGTTTCTGACTGTTTGGTCGCTAATTAAGTTCCCTGAAGAGTGATGAAGCCTCACGGCTAACATCATGGCGGTTATTGTTGGAGCTCTTCGAGTTAAGATTTGAATGTATCGGTCTTGTCTCCGTGTGGTGCAGCGATACCGTCCTTCATGGCGCTCAGCCACGGTACCAGTGCTTCGGTAACGTGTCCAAAGTCGACTGATAACACCTTTTTTTGTTGTTGCAACGAACATGGGCGGCCATTCCACAGCGTGATTTGGATGAACTCATTTTGAGTATGCCAAACCGATGTTCTTGTGTTGTTAGTGTTCGCGGTAGAAACACGGATTATTAATTGTTTAAGTTACCCAATAAAATTTTAAAGAAAACTGTTATTTCAGTCTTTTTTTCGAACTTTAATGTTAGTGGTTCAAATGTCAAAAATCCCTTTATTAGGAAAATGGCAAATTTCTTTATTAATGCAAAGGTGACTTGGTTTATCGTTACTGTGACAAACGAAAACACTTTATTTGATGAATCCTTAAAGAAAATTTAAATTAATATCAATCAAGAGAAAAGTTATTGCAAAAATATATGTTGATCCCTAGACACTTTTGATGTGTGTAGTTTTGTTAGTTGCATTGGCTTTTATTTTCAATATTTCTATTGTAAGATATCGATGTAAGGACGAGCGTGCACTACGACTTTTAGTTGCGCGATTATTTTGTCGCATTGGCAACGTATCAGTTTATATGGTAACGTATCGTAAACTCGGCAACATTTGTTCTTACTCTTAATCTCGAAAAGCAATTAGTTGTATTTCTGCGACAAAATAATCACGCGATTAAATTAATGTCGTAGGTAATGCGCGCTCGCTCTAAAGGTCTGGCCAAATAAAAACGAAACACGCGCGAGATTCGGAACAAAATTCGCTCACATGTTGTGTCAAGTAACTTTCCAAACTAGTGCATACCCGCGTGACTTCTTACTCATTAAAACAAAGGACGAACGCAGACGCGTCCCACTCTCACTTACTTCGCGGGGTTCTCTCCAGAGAGCCAGTAGCCAGAACTTAAGTACAACACAGCGTTTCGTAAACAAGCGCCAAACAAAAAAAAATGGCTGTGAAACTACGCAACACCCAAACCTAATCCTTACGTAAGAGGGAATTCTATTGGGCCGTTCTCCATACAAACGCATTCCGCTGTTTTCTTCGTGGATAATACCTCTAGAGGCTAGAGCAATGATTTTTGTCCAAAAAAATCTAGGTCTAATTAGTATGTGGCCCTATCTTCCTTTTTTTCCAAAACAAAATCACTAAAAGATTTATGACAATCCAAAGTCCCGAAAAATACCCAAATAAGATGTTTTTTACAAAAAAAATATAGAAGCTTAGATATATTTTTCCTCGAAATGTTGAAATACGATTTTTTTAGATCGGCACAGCTTTGAAGAAGAAAGCAGCGGAATACAAAACGTCTTTTGGTCACGACACTTTGTGGGTAAAATCAGCCTGAGCTGCAGTGGTCCCTTTCGCACTTCACGAGGGGATAATAGTTTCTTCAAATACCTATTTTCTAAATTCCTCGAGACTAGTCCCCTCTTAATAAATACTACCATCCAATTAATTTAGAAGTCAACAGTTCTCAAGTGCCAGCATAATTCAAAACTTACAGCTTCTATTAACTGTAATACCCCTTTATAATTATAACACCCAGCCTTACTAATGAACTCTGTTCGTACAATATGAATTAAATTAAATTTATTATTTAGTTTCTCGCATTATTCTAAAATCATAATGGCAGAAAGCTATTAATTTGTCATTAATTAAACATTGACGCCTCTAAATCATCTATTCAATTATTACTCTATGATTACCTTGGGGCTTGTGGTGTTAGCTTTAAATACTTGTACATAATATATATTAAATAATTAATTATGATGATGTCGGTTACAAAAAAACATAATTGTAATAACAAGTATAATTATAGCCCATGGCCAAAATTAAAACTAACGCAGCCATCTTGTGTTTTTAACACTATTTCACAAAACAATTTCACAAATGTTTACCAAAAGTTGGTCCCCTCTATCAATGTCATTCAAGCGGGAAAAGATCCTTCTAACGCCATGTTTTAAGGTGGCAGCGCCAAAGGACCCCACGAAATTCAAATTGTACTCTCGTTTTTTACAATTTGCAGGTCAGTATTAGGTTTTGTGTTGATCAAAGTAAGTAGTAAAGTGAGTCGCGGCCGAACCTAGTACTTATTTACAGAACTGTTATCATTAAAATCACTGACACAACCCTTAAGGTGACATAACCAACGGTATGACTATTTCACGAAATCATGACATTTGAGGACAATTCTAACTTAGACAGGTATTGATGATTTAATGATTATAGTTCTATAAATAAGTACATTCTACGGCCATGAACTTAACAACTTGACACTGATAAAATTCAAAATTTAAATTAAATTTTGAATTTTGCGGGCTACTTTGGTGCGTCGGGGCTTCATCATCATCATCTGCCTAGCCTTTTCCCAACTATGTTGGGGTTGGCTTCAAGTCTAATCGGATGCAGCTGAATATCAGTATTTTACATGGAGCGATTGCCTATCTGACCTTTGGTGCGTCCCCCTTAACAAGACTAATTTCGAAATTCGCATTTGCAATTCTAATTTCAAATATTTCATGCTGGATAATCGTAAGCCTGTAAAATAACATCGCCCCGTCGTCACATACGCCAAGGTTAATGCTGATTGGGAACGCAGGTGTCTTAAAGGCACCAAAGGGATTACGTCAAAGGTTTATGCAGAAACGACCTCGACTCTCCTAATTCATAAAGATAAAGTATGATCTGCCTACAGGAGCGAGTACCGTTTAGAAAAAAATAAGGTTGTTTTACCATACTATAGCCAATGATGAATAATGATCACCGATTATAGTCATACTGTATGAGATGACATGAGATAAAGACCTATTCTCGTACAAAGAAGAAATACGCTTTCGCCACCATGTTTTTAATTATTTTTTATTTCCTTTTTTTTTGTAGTTATTTCATACAATTGTCAAAGTATGACATTTGTGATTTGATTATATGGTCATTTGAATTTAGAATATAGAAGCATTTGAAGCTTTTGAAAGGTCAATGAGTCACAAAGATGAAATTAGTTGCCCATTCCAAAGCGTAGTAGGTTCTTTTGCAGAAGAGCGGGCAATAAACTTAATAGTTACTCTCATAAATTACAAATATTGTACCAAAAAATTATTATGTCATCCATATTGAAATAATACATAATTATAGGTAGACTCATTTTGCTTTACAATTAATTTCCCTGGCTTTACGGACGGTCGCCACGCATCAAGTTATACCGAACTGTCAAATTTCTCCGAATGATTTTAAACCTTAAAACGTCGAGTATTAAGTTCAAAACCGGCTAAGAAAATTTGACAGTTTGTGGTAACTACCCACTAAGTGCAATAATTTCAATCTCATTTGTATTCAGTTTCCTTACTCATCGTAGACCGTTATCTTGAACCAGCAATTACCAACTTCGTGATATCACCATTACTGTTATTGCCAAATGTTAAATTTAACAACCTATAAACGACCCAAGGGACAATAAAAGCGATATTACTCTGTAATCGTTTCAATTAAGTGGAGCCCTAAAAGTGCTTGAAATAAAACTTAAAAGAGGTTAAAATAAAACTCAAATGTATTGTTTTAGTCAAGGGTTACTGTTAAGATAAGTGATTTAATGTTTAAAAGGCTGTTTTAGGAGTTACGCACTTAACAGTAGCGTAATATTGTTTTATTTTAAGTAGTTCCTGTATAGTGTTCCGTGCAAAATTAGACCGTATTTTCAGTGCACCTTGGCTTTTATTTGTATGACAATTGATAGAAGTTTGATTCAGTGAAAATTTTAGTTTTTACAAGGCAAGGCAAATTTTCTATAAGAAAAATATATTTTTTGAATAGCAAATGATGAACACCTTGTTTAATGATTGCGCCTCTTTTCAATTTTTGTTCCTTCTAATAACTCTCTTTACTTACTTTTAAGGTTGGTCAAAGGAAATTCATTTTGTGATCTTTGTTTAAAGCGGTACTATAAATCTAATTGTTCAGTCCGATTTTCAATTGATTTCCTAATAAACTGTGCAAAAAAGAATGAAAGACATAAAAATATTTTATCCTGCACACGCACAGGAAATATATTACGCTTGTATGTAAATGAAATACACTTGTATGTAAATATGTAAGCTTTTATTGAACTGTACCTCATCTCATCTCACCTAGTTTTAAAACATAATTTAATGAAAATAAATCATCATTTATCATTTACGTTTATCAAAATCTCCCTAGGGAATTACAAAAAAAAAAAGATTTTACATCTTTTACCGTTTTCAGAAAAGTTAATCTTTCATAAATTATGATTAATTTTCAAGATCCCAAGAGATGACGTCAGATATCCGGATATCTAAGTATCCCTTTTCCGTTGACCTTAAAATGAATTTAAATGAAATCCTATGGGAAATGAATATCAGAAAAAGGCCTGCTATCGATAAATCTTTTATTTATGCATGATTTGCGGCCTGCTTCTCATTATATGGAAATTTGGCATCGCATTTTATTTCCTCTATACAGCTATACCTCAGCTGCAGGTATGAGTATACAGTTGACACTGTGTAGGTATACAGGGTGGTTTGTTTATACAACATTATTTTTAGTATATGTGAAACCTGAATATAGTTTGTTCAAGATGAGGAACTGAATCGATACTGAGATTTTTTCCCAAAAACATTTAAAAAAGGTTACAAGTGGGACACCGAACGTTATCAATGAGCGCAAGACGATGCTGGAGGCGCCCGCGCCGCTCGCGTAGTGACCATGTTCTTGTACGGACAACCAGGTAACATAACAAGCTTATAACTTTGTGGTTTTTCATACTACAGTTTTGAAATGATGTACATAGTTTCTTTACATAAAAATACTAGACACGTATTTCGGGTTTCGCATATACTGAAACTAATGTTGTATAGATTTTCTTTCATTTAAATTATCATGTTTCCCTATTGTTTCATGCCATAAAAGTACAGATTTGTTTCCGGATATTAGCTCGTTCGATTCCCAAATGTGATGTGTGTTCTTTCTAAAAATAAAGGAATGTTTCCTTTGAGTTACATTTGCTGTTTCCAGTATTTAGCGTAGGTACTTTCCCTCTGGGTGAGGTTAAAAAATTCCATCCTGTATATGTTTATACTAGTTCTCCAGAAACTTATTACAGTAGTAAAAAAATATTGAGTAAAGTTTTACATATACAGGCTAAGTATACGGCCTCCTCTAAGACTATGAATATAATTTATTAAATAAAGAGCAAGCTGAAACATACTTCCATATTGCTCACGGTACTAAGTGTAAAGCAATAACCTACTTATTGTCCACATTCCCAAATTACAGTTACTGAGATTTTCTAACGAGAATGAAAAGAAGAAAAGTAATTTATTTGGGACACGCATAGGAAATACAACAGAAAAAACAAAATATTAAAAACAAAACAAAAAATTAAAAAGTCCTCTGCGAGGCCCTGTCTCAGCATAATGCTGCAATATAAAAAATACACCTCCTTGCAGGTAAGCACTTTAAGCCGTTGAGTTGATCCGGCTATCATTCGTGGAACTTTAACAGTCGTTACGCGTTGTCAGAAACCCGAAAATCTAATAGCCAGTCGTACCAAGGGATATCGAATTACCCAATAAGTGGGTTGTGGAGCTCAGATAAGCAATGACTCCATGAAAAATACTACAAATTGAGATGCATCCGGTTAGACTGGGAACCGACCCGAACATAAATAATTAGGAAAAAGCGAAACAGATTGATTTTTTAATTACACTATACAACCTGAAACTAAAAAAATATATATACAAGTAGAATAAAAAAGGGCTCATAGGGCTTCAAAAAATTCATTGTCAATGCTGATTCTTTGACCTAAAAATTGCCCAGTTTTTAATTAAACAACATATATTTTACGAAAAAAAACGCATCATTTCAAACCACATCTGCGAAGAACCGTAAAATGCGAATAAAAATAACCGGTTAGTAAAATATTTTAAGTCGGAATCCTTCACAGCTCATGCAAATTGTGATCGCCCAATAATAGCACTCGGTGGCATTATCACACCCACTCGAATCAAATTGCTTTGCCTCTTCAACGGGAAGTGTAAAGAACTTCCGAAATCTGGTGTTGAAGCCGAGATGTTTCCGGAATTTGGATTTTATTTCAATAGGTATCTTTATGTTTGAGGGATTTTTTGCTTGAGCTCTGTATGTGGTGCGTGTGTATTATAAACGTGTGGATGTGTGTGTTTTGTATGTAGCAATGTGGTGTGTATTGTCAGTATTTGAGACTTAATTTGTTTACCTGATAAACAAAATTAAAAGATCTGTAAGCGGTTGGTTGTATGTATATTTTCTTAATCAATTGATCTTTAAAGATGGCTTCTTTTCGTTCCTTGGCCTGAAAAAACCTGGTCTGAATTAATTCAGCCTAATCTTATCAGCCTAGGTAGGCTTAAAGATTTGACTGTAGATTAACTGAAATTCTATAAGGCTTTCAGAAATACAATAGGTGCCAATCTATCTAAGCAGTAAAAGTTTCAAAAATAAAAATGACAAAATATAGTTTTTGTAGTGTATTACTTAAATAGCGAGCTGCCCCGACTTTACAAAAGTTCAATGTAGATACTATTGCGTGGACGAAGCCACGATGAAAACTAGATTAAATAAAAGTAAACCTTCCTTATGAATCACTCTATCGAATGATAAGGACCACATTAAAATCCGTTGCGTAGTTTAAAACAGCGGGACAGACGGCAGGGAGCGACTTTGTTTTATACTATGCAGAGAAGAGAAGTTATTTCCAAAGTTTAGCAGATCAATTTTTCAAACATTTTCACATGCTGTATTATAATTATAATTAAATAATTACCAGGAAAGCAGGATTTGACGATGCATATACTGTCCCGTAACAAGAATCAATTGTAATAGATCCGCGTGTTCAGTGGAGCGTATATACCAAATTATAATATAATAATAATAATGCACTAACCGCAAAGTCCAAAATACAAAATTTATCAGCAACGAAAAAGTTTTTTATAGGAACCTTGCATCTAATAATAATAACACCCCGAACCAGACCCTAGAGACACCTCCATCTGAAGCATTACGAGAATTTTGGGCAAACATTTGGGAACATCCAGTATCCCATAACAGTCATGCAGACTGGATTAGAGAAGCAACACCAGAAATCCCCGAAATGGAGTTTGAGTCCATACCAATAAACACATTCATAGACGTCATCAAACGCACACACAACTGGAAATCTCCAGGGTCAGACAATATACATAACTACTGGTATAAGAAATTCACTAGCATCCACCCATTCATATACAATCACATAAACACATTCATTCAATCACCACATTTACTTCCAACATACATAACACATGGAGTAACATACATGATACCTAAGGACAAAAATGACACTACGGATCCAGCCAAATATCGACCAATCACTTGCCTACAAACTCTTTATAAAATCCTGACAGCCTGTGTTAGTGAAGTAATATACGAACACTTAACCAAAAGTAACATTCTTGCCGAACAGCAAAAAGGATGCCGTAAGAATAGCCAAGGATGTAAGGAACAACTCACTATTGACGCGATTGCTATGAACAGCGCAGTGAAAAACAAAAAGGATATTCATACAATGTTCATCGATTACCAAAAGGCCTATGACTCAGTTCCGCACAGCTGGTTGTTACACGTTCTAAATATTTATAATATCCACCCCACACTCAGATTGTTCTTAGAATCTACTATGCAAAATTGGCAAACTATACTTAAAATAAATCAAGCCTCTACGACTCTGGCCACTGAACCAATCCACATAAAACGTGGTATTTTTCAAGGTGATGCTCTAAGCCCTTTATGGTTTTGCATGGCACTAAATCCACTCTCACACTTACTAGATAAAACTAACGCTGGATTCACATTGGCACACGATAACACACAATTCACACTAACACACCTAATGTATATGGATGATATAAAGTTGTACGCAGCAGATGAAAAATCACTGTCCCAATTAGCAGACACCACACAAGCATTTTCTAATGATATTATTATGCAATTTGGGGTAGACAAGTGCAAAATTTTGTCAATTGTAAAAGGTAAACTACAAAATAACAGTTACACACTTGTATCGGGCAAATCTATTGAGGCAATGGATGAGCACAGTACTTACAAATACCTAGGTTTCAAACAATCCAGACAGATAGAACAAAAGTTGACAAAACAAGAAATGCTCAAAAAATTTACACATCGTCTAAACCTAATTCTTAAAACCAACCTTAACTCCAGAAATACAATTAAAGCTGTTAATACATTCGCAATACCCATTCTTACATACTCTTTCGGAATTATACGATGGTCAAAAACTGATATCAGAAAACTGCAGCGCACTATCAATACACTCTTTACCAAACACAGGAAACATCACCCTAAATCATGCATACAGCGACTCACGCTACCACGCCAAGAAGGAGGAAGAGGATTAATAGACATACACAATTTACACAACCAACAGATAATCTCGCTCAGATCCTACTTCCATAATAAATCTGAACATTCCTCACTACACAAACATGTAACAGAAACAGATAAAAAACTTACACCACTCAACTTACAAAACAGAAACACTCAAATTAATGAAAATCTCATAAGCACACAACAAAAACTAACAGCATGGGCTGGAAAAGCGCTACATGGAAGACACCGAGCCTACCTGAACCAACCACACGTCGATACAATTAAGTCGAACGAATGGCTCAAACGAGGTGAATTGTTTCCCGAAACTGAAGGTTTCATGCTTGCGATCCAGGATCAAATAGTAGCAACTCGTAACTATAGAAAGTATATAATAAAAGACCTCAATCAGGCGACCGACTCGTGTAGACATTGCAACAGTGCCTCTGAGACCATCCAACACATAACAGGGGGCTGTAAATCACTCGCACAGACAGATTATAAACACCGACATGACCAGGTTGCCGCAATCATACACCAACACTTAGCACACAGATATAAACTTATAGATGAGAAGATCCCATATTATAAATACAAACCTGAAACCATCATAGAAAATAGGAACCTGAAAATCTATTGGGACCGAACGATAATTACAGATAAAACTGTACACTACAATAGACCTGACATTACAGTACATGACAAAATAAATAAAACAGTTTACTTGATAGATATAGCTATACCCAACTCACACAACATTCAAACCACAATATCTGAAAAACTTAGTAAGTACCAAGACCTCGCCATAGAAATAAAAACCCAATGGAAAGCTCAAACCGTTCATATCGTCCCCATAGTACTTTCATCTACCGGTGTTATACCGAAGGCTCTCACACAAAGCCTTGATACTCTACACATGCCTTCTCATACACTTTACATGCTCCAAAAAGCCACCATTCTTAACACCTGTCGCATCACCCGAAAGTTCCTGACTTCTTCTACAGTATCATCAACCTTTTCAATTTAAATATTCCCTTACACACTTGGTTCCGGCCCGTATGTAAGGTCATAAACTCTCTTAATAGAGAAGAAAAATTAAGAAATCAATAGAATAATAATAATAGTATTTATTTCATAAAAGCAAAAACACATAGCACTGTATACTTAGGAGATTATACAATAAAATTGTTACACTTTAAGCGCAATTATATAGACTCTATCCCTTAAACTAGGTCTAGCCTGTATCTTAAGGGATAGCGTTCAGCCATATGGGTACAGAAATATTATTTGTAACAAGTGAAGGAGTGTCGATATTACAAGAACTAAGCTAATTATGAAATGAATGTTGCTTAGTGGGTTGTGTATGTGTGAGTGCGTGTGTACGTGTAAGTGCGTGTGTACGTGTAAGTGCGTGTGTACGTGTAAGTGCGTGTGTACGTGAAAGTGCGTGTGTACGTGTAAGAGTGTGTGTATGTGTGTGTCTGCGTGTATGTGCGTGGATTTTGCGATTATATTTTATTTTAGGATATTTATTATGGTCAAATCACTGACATGTCGAGCGTTGCACAGCCACAAATACTCATTAGGAATCTATATATAGACAGGTATATATCGGTTACTGATATAGGTACAGACGCCAGCACATCAAGCTATCCCTAACTGTCAAATTTTCTCAATTAAAAATGAAGTTATGTCTTTGCAATAAAGTTGAAATACTATCAAAGAAATTTGACAGATTGTGGTAACTTGATGTGCTGGCCTCTGTACAGACGCCAGCACATCAAGCTATCCCTAACTGTCAAATTTTCTCAATTAAAAATGAAGTTATGTCTTTGCAATAAAGTTGAAATACTATCAAAGAAATTTGACAGATTGTGGTAACTTGATGTGCTGGCCTCTGTACAGACGCCAGCACATCAAGCTATCCCTAACTGTCAAAGGAGATTGTTCTACGCCCATACATTGTTCGCCCTGGAGCCAACAGCATAGAAAAAATCATTTTCTATTTGTAAATAGCCCTTAGTAGCCCATAAGAACAAAGTTTCTTGACGGACACTTTAGAGAAAAGATTTATTTAAAGAAAAGGAACCGATTTTGAGGTTATTTTTAATAAAAGAAAACGTAAGTAATTCCTTCTAAAATCGCTATTTCTGGTTTCTACAAAGCATTAAACTTCAAAAACAGTAAAATATTACCGTAAATACAGTTGTATTATGCCTTTTAGGTTCAGTTATTATTTATTGGTTGAAGTTTACTTTAAGCGAAGTCCGTTATCCGTTGTCAAAATGAATATCGATTATCAATGACCACCTATTTAATCAGTGGTTTTAATTTAGTAGACCAAAATGACAGATCAATATGTCAAAAGTAAATTAATTTGTTCCGTTTCAAACATAAACACGTTGTTGCTATGATTCTACTTCGATTAAATTAATGCTTAAATAAAATATTTTGTTCCCATCGAAAAATGTGTAACGTTTTAGTTTGCGATATTTAAAAATAGAGTTTAAGTACTTAAAAAGTAAAAAATATGGCTATTGAAGTCGTGAAATGGTTATGAGAACAATACACTAGAGTTGCGTCGTAAATGACATTTCAATCGTTAAATGAGAGATTTTCTGACAAGTGAAAATACATAGTTCAATAGATGGCATGGGTAAAAAATACGTCTTTGTTTTACTGGCTACTGATAACAAAAACAAGATTCGTAAATAAGAAAGCTTATTTGATGTCAAAAACCTGAGACAGTGACGTATTTTTTACCAATGCCTCTTTTGAACTAATATTTTCTCACTTGTGAGAAAATCCCTCATTCGACTAGTAAGTACATTTTGTGAGTTTGTTTTGTTCATTATATTTTCATCATAATCGTGCTAGGCCATATTCATCATAAGTTCCATTACAATGTTCACGGAACTAATTCCATGAGAAAAATATGCATGAAAAACTTTTATGTTGCACATTTTCAATGTTTTGGAAGTGATAAATATCGAACATCCATTATATTTTATCACTAGATATTATGGACATCGTCGTCGATATCGATATTTATGTAAGATGAGCGATAGCGACACTGTCAAATCTTTTGTGACATTCACATTGACAATTCCTTGAAAGATGGCGAGTTCAGTTGGTAATAAAATCAATGAGGTCACTTTTAAAAACCTATTAGGAATTGAACAGTGTCCGCTTGAATTTATTATTTTTAAAAAGCATATAAAAATATAATTAAAATTAACGTACACGTCAAATGTTTGTTGGTTATAGGGCGGTCTAGAACAATCTCCTTTCGTCAATTAAAAATGAACCTTATGTCTTTGCAATAAAGTTGAAATACTATCAAAGAAATTTGACAGATTGTGGTAACTTGATGTGCTGGCGTCTGTACATTGTTATGAGATCGTTTATATAATATTTTTGAAAATTATCACAGTCCTACGTAACGAGAATTTCGGAAAAGAAAATATCTAGTATAGTACCCCGGCCGATATAACCTAACGACGAGAGGTGGAGCAAGCTTCTCGAATGGAAACCGCGCGTAGGTAAATGTAGTATGGAACCTCCGGCTAGATGGACCGACGACTTGAAGAAGGTAGTGGCTGGATGATAAATGAAGATCGTGGGTTGTGGCGCTCCGTGGGGGCCTATGTCCCTCAGTGCACTGCAATAGATTGGAATGATGATGACCTGGTCGATATTAAAAAAGAAAGAAAGTAAAATAGGTTTATTTGTAACACGTGTACAACCTGTAGAAGAAGACAGAAGAATACCAAGAGCTGAGTGAAATAAAGAAGAAACATTAAGAATTCTGCCCTAGACGTGTGCCCTAGACGAGTTTAGTAGAGGAAGACCAAAGAAACGTTGTATTATCTGTGAGAAAAAAGATATGGGTATTAATAAAGGGGGTGACTACAGATATTGTATAGTATTATTAATAGAGAAGTATGGGAGCAAAAGACTTGTTGCGCCGTCCCCAAATAAATTGGGATAAGGGCAGGAGAATGATGCATACAAAAAGATTAGTCAACTCGAATTATAAAGATAAATAACATAATAGATTCGTATAGTTGCCAGCGCATCATGTTATAACAAACTCCAAATTAAATCAAACCCTAAAACGTAGACAGTTAAGTTCAAAATCGATTGAGAATATTTGACGGTTTGTGGTAACTTATATATGTATAATATAATCACGAGCGCAGAACAGAAATAGTCGAATAAGAAGTTCGATTTTATAGAGCGATCACGCTCTGTAAAATCACTGTCACTTAGACGGCAGTATTATCTCACGCAGTGACGCGCGCTTTATTTATGGTAACCAAGTGTAAAAACACGCTGTGTAAATAAGTTTATTAAATGGTTATTGAAAAATCATCGAAAATATTTAAAAACAAATTGAGCTTATAAAATAAATAAATCATCAAATCAAAAACCACTTTAAGGTGAATTAAAATTTCAGGTTAAAATATTGAATTAAGCAAATCATAGAACTACACTGATAAGTGACACTACAAATTGGCATCCACAAGTACATTTTCAGATCCACTTGTTTATATTTTTGTCAAATACTTTTGACACAAACAGTATATACGTCGCTCGGTTCAATTGCAAACCATAGACACGAAATAGTGTGTTTGTGTAATTGGTCTATAGGAGAGTTGGAACACGTTAGTGTGTCGTCAATATTCTATGCATCAGGTGCATCTTGCGAATGTGGTTTACGAGGCTTTCGAGTTAAATAACTTTGAAAAGACTATGCAGTCGAGGTGGAATATGTGTGAGTTTCAAATAATTTTATATGTTATTTTAAAAAATAACAATACTTTAACAATAAACTTTAGATATCGAGACTCCTCCGTGCCTCGGAAAGCACGTTAAGCCGTTGGCCCCGGCTGTCATTCGTGGATCTTTGACAGTCGTTACGGGTAGTCAGAAACCCGAAAGTCTGACAGCCAGTCTTACCAAGGAGTATTACCCAGTTACTGGGTTGTGGAGTTCAGATAGGCAGTCGCTCCATGTAAAATACTGGTATTCAGCTTCATTCGGATAGACTGGAAGCCGACCCCAACATAGTTGGGAAAAGGCTAGGCAGATTGATTTGACTTAAACAGTAAGAAAATTCGAGAGAAATGAGAAGCCTGTTTTATGGAAATTTTGTTTGAATTATTGGAATTTGGACAGGACAGCGACTGACGGTCAGCTAGTTAACAATAATTATCATTTTTTTTAATGTGAAATGGGTCTGCTCTTGACATTGATCATGCCTGATGTAAAGCGATGGATGAGATCTATGATGGAGCGAGCATGCCTAGAAGATGCCTACTCATCCTAATTTTGAAGGCAGACGGATTTTATGTGGAAGGGACATAGGACATGATCACATCTAACAATACCAATTCCACCATCATCAGCAATACACCAAATATTGTAACGATCATTTCAACTATACGGAAATTATCTGTAGACAATAATAAATTACAAAATAGCAATCAACCACGGAACTGTTTCTGAAATAATTGGTGCGGTAATTAATGCTAGCTACACACGTACCGACATAATACGTATCGTAGCGACACATCAGTGCAATTCAATCTCAAGGTGACAATAAATCAGCGGGATTGTCCGAAAGGGTTACCGCTACTCCGGAACATAAAGGGCTACGGAAGGAACATGGATGGGTTTTAGTCAGTAAGAGTCTGACACTCCCTTCCGCTCCACCCAGAGCAGGAAGAGTGATTAATTTGATGATTTCCCAGCCTTAAAAAAAAAAAAAAGTTGTGTTCCCATAGTAAAAGTTGTTCATAATGATGAGTACAATGAGCCCTTAAAATATTGCCCATGAATTCAATTTCACCCTGTATACTATATAGCGTACATGATTCTCTTGCGATTTTTTAATGACGATCGACGTAGATATGGATGGCGTTAGTAGCGTTCGATTAATCTGACGTTTGAAATCGCTAAGACTTGTCGTTAAGTGTGCAACCAGCCAAAGTTAGATATTCAAATTGTTACAGCCGTTTACTTTACATTAACAACAACCGATCATTGCTCAAACAATTTCAGGCGTTTTCTTTGGCGCGATAAATGGGAACGTGACGGCGCTAAACGTTCACTAATTAATATAACGAATTGAGCTCCTGGGTATTGGGGTATTGTTGGGGTTTATTGAGGTTATCAATTTTTGTTTTAGATTTTTCTATTTGTATTTTAGTAGGATGTATACAACCGCCGTTGCCTAAATAAACTTTCAATAGACAAATAGAAAAAATTAAAAACTTTTTTTTGTTGATCTGCTGTTTTATGTGAAGGTCACAAAAAATGTGGTATTAGGTTTTGGAACATAATCAATCAATCTGCCTAACCTTTTCCCACTATGTTGGGGTCGACTTCCAGTCTAACCGGATACAGCTGAATACCAGTATTTTACATGGAGCGACTGCCTATCTGTCCTCCACAACCCAGTAACTGGGTAATACGATACCGCTTGGTAAGACTGGCTGTCGGATTTTCGGGCTTTTGACGACCCGTAACGACAGTCAAAGGTGCACAAATGACAGTTGGGACCAACGGCATGACGTGCTTTCCAAGGCACGGAGGAGTCTCGGCATTTAAAGATGGTCACCCAGCCATGGTCACCCCGGCCAGCGTTGCTTAACCTGATGGATCGACCTGTGCGGCTGTTATTACTTAGCCATCATAAATAAAAAAATCAAGTATATTCTTATATATATTTGTACCATAGCCATTTCTTTCCAATTCATTGGACACTTACCTAAGTACACTGTGACTGACACAAAACCCAATTCCCAGAAATAACAAGATTTTTCACCAAAAACTTTTCATAAACAATTATCGAACAAATAATTTCTATTTCGAAATAATTTGGTGCTCCCTAGCAGTGAAGTTTGACAAATTAATAAAGTTGAAAAAAATTTGGACGTGACTCACCATCAATATCCTGCGTAGATATATACAGACGCGAAGTTGAGAAAAGCCATTCGAGAATTAGAAGAAACTCACTGACAGTTGTTTTTCGTGACAAAGACTTTTAATATGCTGAGTTACATAATAATAGCATATCATAGCAGGGAGATACGACTCTCCAATGTTAAATAACACTGGTCTACAGTGGTTTTGTTGCCCTAGATATGAAAATGATTTTGAGTCTATTTAAGCACACAATTCATGAAACTATCAATGTAAGATTTGCTCTGTTTTTTTTCAAGAATCAAAGATCAAAAAACGAGAAACAAAATAACAGATATATAAGGTAAGATATGTTAAAATCATGAAAATACGAGCACATTGAGAACTTTCATAAATATATTAGTAATCTGGGCACTTGAAAACGTAAAAATATGCGAAGATAAACAGGGCAACAAAAAAAAAAAAATTTGTATAGCTGTGTAATATTGTTGGTAGATGCATCTCGAACAATCATCTTCGGAATGACTTTGTTGCCTTGGAAGTTGGGTAGGCCTCTGGTGTGGGACGCAACCTGTGTCGACACCCTTGCGCCATCTCATGTTCTTAGCACGGCGGGCTGTGCTGGCGCCGCTGCTGCCGCTGCTGAGACCCTCAAGCGGCGTAAATACAGTAACCTGATGTGTAACTACAGATTTGAGCCGTTTGGGGTCGAAACTCTAGGGTCATGGGGCCCGAGTGCGCAACTCCTTTTTAAGGAAATTTCTCGCCGATTGGTCGACACTTCGCGCTTTTTGTCTTTTTTTTGGATTTATTTGTATATATAGTTAGTTAGATAGTCTTTTAATTTAAGTATGTATAAGTTTTTATTGTATTAGATTGTAATGTGTAACAGTGTAGAGTCAATAAAATATAATAATGTATCTTGTAACTAAATATTAAGGTTTACTAACATAGATACAAGATTCATTGCTTACTAACCCACTATGGATATAACTCATCCGAAATGTATAGATTATTTTATTACTAGATGCTCCCGCGCGGTTTTACGCGTGATGTTACATAGCCTATCTATAGCCTTCCTCGATAAATGGACTATCACACACAAAAAGAATTTTCCAATTCCGACCAATAGTTCTAGAGATTAGCGCGTTCAAACAAAAAACTCTTTAGCTTTTTTTTTTTATTTTATTTTATTAGGGAAAACAAACAATTGTACATTAGGTCTTACATCTAAGTTTACAATAAAATAAATAAACGTACAATCCACAACGTTTCCACATATTACTATACGTATTATTTAATAACATACATAATTATGGACATATATTATGATACATGGATACAGACTTGGTCCATTATGAAATACGTAATTAGTACGTTTTCAATTTGTTTAACAATTCTTTTTTAAATGCATCATTAGACAATGCAAATATGTCTATGGCAACGAAATTTTGGTTGTATGACTTAACTAATCTATGGAGAGGCGCCCGCTCACCCGCATTTGTACAACTGGTGGTCGTAGCAAAGAGCGGGTAAGCGCGCGTCTCTCGTCGTATTACAGTTCTGGGCACGACATAAAATATGTTATTCACAAGTTCAACGCAATCAAATTTGTTGTGTATAAGTCCACGTAGCATCATGGCTTGGAGAAACAGACGCCTTGAATGTAGTGTAAGTACTTTAAACTTGTGCAATGACTCTTCATATGACATACTGCAGTGTTTTCAGAAACTTGCGCTGAATTCTTTCCAATGCTTGGTCATATTTCGCGTAGTAAGGGTCCCACATCATACACGCATACTCTATTTGTGGTCGTATTAATGAGTTGAAAGGATATAGGTATGTGACTGGGCGCTTAAAGTCGGATGATGACCTCATGACAAGATTGTACATTTGGTAAGCTTTGGCTATTATCTTATCAATGCGTAGATTAAGGTGAAGTTTGCTGTCCAACAGTACACCCAGATCACAAATTTGAGTTTCTTTAAGTAGAAGTTCGTCACAGAGACAATAATTGTAATCAATTATCTTTTTGGTAAAATTTATATATTTACATTTAGAGATGCTTAATTTAAGTTTATTTTTGATACAGTAATTAGATAATCTATTTAAGTCGTCTTGAAGAAGATAAGAATCATTGATGGATATAATTTTCTTAAAAATTTTAAGGTCATCCGCGTATAATAAAAAGTTACTATTTTTATAGCAATGACCAATATTAAATAATATTATAATATTAGTACAGATATGCATAATATATGTATAGTATAATATAATTCTGACAACGGAACAGAAAATATGTACCAATACACACAATTTGGGAAAAGGTAGGTTAAGTTAGTCCACATATTTTCCAATAATACATAATATGTAAGTAGTCATTTTATACACCTGCTTCTACCGAATACCATTTTGACGCAACTCAAATGAAAGTGGCCCACCCACGTATGCTTATAAGAACGAAACAATTTTCGTTTTTCTTTCAGTTATCTAGTAATAATATGAATGATGTTACCCATATTTTGTAACCACCATTCTGATTTAAAAGTGTGTCCGTGGAGTTTCTCACCCGTTCTTCTCCATTGGTACTTACTGCTTTGGAATGGGCAACTAGCTTCATCTTTCTGACTGTCCGACCCCTTGACAATTCAAAAGTGCCTGTAATTGGTTTATTATTTACACAAAAGTTACGTAAAACCATCGCGATAGATACATATTTTTTCAATACACAAAATAATTTCCAAAAACTAACCCCGCTTTGGTCATAAATAAAGCTGAGGAAATAATAATAGTCTACAATGACGTCATCCACAAACAGAACTTCTGATAGATAAGTAATAATAAGTACTTTCAATCAAAGAAGTCGCCGAACCAATCGTCAGATAGAAATTCTCTGACACACACCTGTCGTCGCGAATATTGATTATTGATGTTTGGGAAAACATGAGGTATTCATCGGTTACGAGTTGGTACGTCAGGTACGTCTGCGAGCGATTACATTTAAAACAGCTTTGATTCAATGAACATTTTATACCTACTGACTACATCAACGCATAGGTCTCTTTCTTTTCGTGTGGTTAGTGACTAACCTGGTGTCAGAGTTTTTATTCTGCCCATGGGCCTCTGACTTATTCACATACTATTGAGAAATAACTCTCGAACATGCTGGTTTCCTCACGATGTTTTCCTTCACTTGAACGGTGAAGGTGGAATTGTATAATTACAATACGCACATGAATCCGTTAAATCAGAGGTGCGTGTCTTGGGTTCGAACTCGAGATCTGTGACTTGGTAGTCCGACGCGACGGTCACACCACTACGCTATTACTTCATAAGCAACGCAACGCATAGGTAATAAGAGCTTAATTGTGTCTTCTTATAAGAATGTAGCTTTACATAGTTTTAGGACCAATCAAGGCCAAAGTAGAAAGAATTAATTAGTTCAAAGTAATTCCATAGGTTGAAACAACTGTTAAGTAACGCTAGACTAAATCCAAAATTATATTACGAAACTTATAATCAGCCTGTAATGTTCCCACTGCTGGGACACAGGCCAATTACGAAATTAGTGGCATAAAATTATAAGGGGAATTTTACGTAGAAATGTGTGGGCAGCGGGACTGCCAGGCGGGAGCGTCACTCGCTAACCCACGTTTACAATGAAACTATCACCAACGAAATAGTTGTACTATATTTTGTGACACTAATTAAATTTTGAGTTGAAGCTGTATTATACACTTAAACTGTCGATGAATAACTAATTTTGCCGCAATTAGTAGAAATGTAAAGGTTTTAAGCATTACTATTATTATTACATTTTTCAATTTTTGTTTAAAAAATGTAAAAGCTTAAAACTTAAAATACGTATACTTAAATTAAATGACGATCTAACTAACTATATACAAAAACCAGACTGGCAGCATTGCCAGGTTGAATGGTAATGCTAATTCTTTGACCAAACAATCCAGCCCTCTGGTCACGTGAAGTGTCAGCATTACTTAAAACTAGATTGGACCAACCAAATATATTTTAACTGCATTTAAATAATGCTTGTGCTGTCGAACACCGTAAAAACTAAACTAAACTAACTGCTGACACCAGAGAACACCAATTTTTATATGTTAATAATGGTTTTTCAGAAATATTTCAAAATGAAAGTTCATATGAGTTGAATTGTATGATTAACATAATAATAGTATTTTAAATTGTTGCAGATATGTGAGGCAGGCTACAATGGCATCTCTACACGTGGCGCTGAGGGTTCACAGCCAGTTGGACAGCTTCCTGATGAAGGTCGACACTAAGACCTGAGGATGAACAAGCATCGCTGGAGCCAACTTCTATAAAATGGAGTTCGCCTCTGTTTTTCCTACCAATGTAAGTTTCCAACTCAAAGATCTATCACATAAATAGTTCCATGTTCTCACTAACTTCGATATGATAGTCATTCTCTTCACCCTCATTCACTTAATATCATAAATGGAGCAAAGTACCAAAATTGTATTTAGTATGCCGAACACACCTGTCTATCGGGGATCTAATAATAATAGTCCTTCGTACCGAATTTCGGCCATGGTGACCAATCTCAGTGGAGACCAACCTTAGACGCAGGAGATATAGATGTACAAGTGTGTGCGCTGATACAGCTACTCTCTTTAGCTCACTCGCTACGATCTACATAGTCATGTTTTACAATATCTTGTAATTTTTCGATAAATTTATTCGCCCAAATAATTCCGAACTTTAACTATTAAACATGGGAACAGTAAACTAGGTGTATTTATAGAAACGGATAATAAAAATAACATAGGAGTGCATGACCTAACAGATCTTAGGATATTAAAGTTTGGTAAAGCGTATGCGTAGCACCTACGCCGTAGCTGACTCCGTAGTTACTACGCCGTAGCCGATTGCGTAGTAGCTACGCCGTAGTGGATCACGTTATTTGATGGGGATTATAATAATACACATGACAGTGTTTTGATTCGAATAAAACTGTTTAGAATCTGTCACTACAAACTGTTCCGTCAAATAGAAAAAGCCATTGTTTATGATATTAATTGTGGTGTAAATAAATGTCTCCCATCCAAATAGTCTCTTGATTTCAATAGTATGAATCACTGTAGCATATTGCGTAGTTAATACGCCATAGCAGACTGCACAATAGCTATACCGGTGCCTATATTTATATATGTCTACTTGTCAAACTCCATTGTGTTATCCGTTTATCGTATAAGTGTTTAACTCGCATCTCTTTGATATTTATTCTGCTCTTGAACAGATCTTCAAACAGTAATTAAACGGTAACCACTATACTGAGAGACTTACAGACACCTTAAACAGACTCCCAACACTCTCTCTCTCGAACTAGCTGCTGCCCGCGACTTCGCCCGCGTGGAACACAATTCTTTCCATTTCTAAAATCAAAGTAAATTAATTCTCTAAAAGCCTCTCCTGTAATGGATGATTTCCGAAAAGCATGATGCATGTTATTTTTTATTTTTGGTTCAGAGAATAGACACTGAGTATCGAGTTAATCGGAGTTCGCGTAGGAATCCCTCCATGTAAACTTTGACACCTCCAAATAGCCCTTTAAGGGGCAGTTTAGAAAAACTAAAGTTGCCAAATTATTATTTACTTAGATAAGTATTCATGCCAAGTTACAAGTCTAATGACTCACGAAATAGGAAGGAACATGAATTTATTTTAGTCATTAACAGGTTGACACTCCCATCCACTCCACTCAGAGCGGGAAAAGACATTTGATGATTTAACACCCTCAAAAGAAAAAAGGTCAACATGGCAAATGTTATAATTTTTGCTGTAAAAACGACAGCGTAATGTCGTTACGCGTAATGTAAGGGTAAATATGAGACTAGAGAGACTTTTAAGTCACCATACCCAAAAAATTTCTTTTTGAACTATGTCAAACTTCTCGCAAATGAACATTAATACTACCATTACGTTAGTTAAATAATATCAAACAATAGAAGATTTCCCATTCATAATCCTGTTATACATAACATACACATATTAAGTTCTGTGCCGATAAGTTATCGCTACACTCATCCAGTTACGAGTTACCAACTGAAATCATCGAACTAACTTAACTTATTTAAGTTTAATAACATTGGATCGGGATTACCTTCATAGCAATATGTGGTTAAATTGCTTTAGTAAGTGTTAGTAGTTGGGGAACTATCTTGGGTAGTTTGGAGTAATTAAAATCCCTAATCGTTTTCTAAAGTTTCATTTCCTGTTGAAAATAATTTGATTTTCTATGTTCACGTGTCATTCGGATGCCTTATGATAAACTAGCTTCTGCCAGCGGCTTCGCTTGCGCGGATTTCGGAAATCATCTCACGGGAATGTACTACCGAGATAAAAAGTATCCTATGTGCTATTCCAGACTATAATCTATCTCTGTGGCTCTTCTAGATCCGTTCGTAGTTGTTGCGTGAAGTAGTAAGTAATTTTGTTCCATTTCAAAAGAAAACGTTTACCAAAAACAAAACACGACTATGTGACAGACACACCGATAATCCAAACATCCTACAATTACATACATGACATCACGCCACCCCACAAGAATGTTACCAGCTCAATAATGATTGCGTACCACAGAGCACGGAGGCGTCTGCGCGGCCGCTTCTAAAAGTTTTTTTTGTTTTGTTTTTGTAAATGGCATCTTGAAGTTCAACCAGAAGCGGATGGGTTGGAATGGCGGGGACGTGACAGAAGTACAACGCTAGAGTTGTTTTCGCGTGTGGCCCAAACGACCACCACCATCTTATTCTGTCAATACAATCTTTGTGTCAATTTCACAAATGTTTACCGACAACGACGCTCTGTGAATGTCATTCTGTAGCCATACGATCCTTGTCGGCACCATTAATGTTATAAGCTAGTTTGGGGGGAAGGGTACAAAGACGAACATATCAAGCTACCCCAATCTGTTATATTTCTTTTATAGATTTCAACTCTATTACAAAAGTATAAGGATCATGTTCAATTGGGAATACGAGTATTTCACCGTTTGTGATATTTATTGGACTTTCGACCTGAATTTTCGTGTTCAATCTTTGCTTGCGTTTGCTTGCCGCATGCTTAAGTTTGCATACCCATTTCTCAAAGAGTATGAATAAAAATGTCATTATTTATTATTAGCACGTATTGACGTCTCTGCCGGTTCCGGGCTCTGTGCTACCTACCGTCGCCCAAGAATGTTGCCAGATGAATAATTCATGTGTTGTCGTAGGTGGCGCTTCAGTTCAACGAGACGACGGTGGTATACGACGAGGGAGATGACCCGGATGCTGTCACGTTGCTGTCCATACTGCTTGTCGGTAAGTACGCAATTAATGGTTACAGACAACCAAACGTCCATGGTAACCATTCTAAATTAACGGTGCCTTAATTTCATAGCAGTAAGTGGTTTTCGTTGTCCTATTGTTATCACTAACGTGTGATTGACATTACAAGCAACTAAATTATTTGGCATACAATTACTTAACAAGGCTTACGGTAAGAGTGAACTGGTAGAAATAGTCACGCGTTACGCTCGTAAACGTCAGTTATAAGTGTCAAAAGTATTTTGTTTTAGTTTTTTAATACATTGACACCTATTATTAGTTGGTAGTTGCTATTACTTACTGTAATAGATGGGTTTGTAATTATTATATTAATATTATAATGGGGATATTATTACGAGCTAGAAAAAAAATCAAAACGTACGGTAAGTATACAATTGACGCAAAAACAAATAAACAATACAAGAAGACTTGACAAGCGTGTTTGATGTAGAATAATGACAGTCATGCACGCCTTTTGTTTTTTTGTTTTTGTGGATGGGAAATCATCAAACGACTCCTCCGTCAAGGAAGGGAGGGCCAGACTCTTACTGACTAAAACCCATCCATGTGCCTTCTTAAGCCTTTTACGTTCTGGGGTAGTAGTAACCCTTTCGGACAATCCCGCAGAGGCAAATTAGGCTGGCAATTAGCACTTTTTGAAGGTCAAAATTACATAAGACAGATCCCCGAAAGCGCCCGTCCTTCACCACTCCCTAATGCTTTAGCTGGGAAGAAGTGGCAATCGCTTTTAAGCTTAATAGACACTGTTGGGACCTTATGAGTATCGTAGCTGGAATAGGATAGTAAATAAAATCACACAGTCACACAGTCTATTCCAATGACCATGAATATTAGGTCTATTACAACGACACTTCGTACTCAGCTATACTTAACGCAATTTATCACCACGGCACTGGAAAAACGACTGGCCACCTAACTCTATACGCGGGGAACATGTATTTTGCACTGCTAGCATGACTGCTACCTGTAGTCCCTACAGACACTTTTAGGAGTCATGTAAAAATTTTCCTAACATTACTATGTTAGGAAATATTTTCACTCACAACATTGTTTCAAATTAGTTACATGGTATTTGCTTGTATACCATTTTTTTTTTTCATAAATTCTCATACATTTTTTTTGTTCGGCTGTAAATGAAAACATGAACAAATTATGTAGAACTATAAAACTCGGTTATGAAATACGTGTTTCCAACCTAACATGTACAACTGCCTTATAACTTTACGAAGTTAAAAAGTAATAGACTTGTGTTTATAGTATTATATTATCTGTCGTCAACGTCTGTTTTTCTCTCGAGCAAGTACTCAGCGAGGCGTAGTCCAAATCATTGAACAGTAACTCTTGTCAATTTTACATGTTCACTATAAGTATAATAGCTTTGGAGAGTAGTCGTGGCTTGGTGATAACGGCCGAGACTTTCGAGTTGTAGATCGTGGGTTCGAAGCCAGACAGGCGCTTTTCTTTGTGTACATTATTTTTGATCACCACTGCTCCCAAAACGGAGTAGGAAAACATCGTGAGGACACCGACCTGTCCTAGAACCAAAACTTAAGACGTGTGACTTCTACCAACCCGCACTTTGCCCACAGAGAGGAGACCTGTGTCCCAGCAGTGGGAATATTATAAGCTGATTAAGCTATGCTAAAATACCTTTTAAATATGGTTTACAGCGTAGATCGGACTGGTTGCTCCTCAAAAAACTGGTCGAATACGAATGAGACTGACGTACCACGACTTCAAGACAACAGAACGATTATAAAATAGTTTATACAGGGTGACAGGACAAAGGGGTGGGGAGTGGGGGGCGCGCTACGTCACAACTCAGTATAAAATTTACAATTAGACATGCCACATTTTAACACAAGGTATCGACGTAATCTTCTCATCACGTAAAAAAAATTAAAACACGTGTCCCATATTTTTTATTAATCTAGCTGACAGACGGATTTAGTCATCATCCCTGTTTATACAATTAATGCTGTATGTTAGTTTTTTAGTAGGTAGTTAACTACCAAATGATGTCAGCATAAAATTAATCCAATTTCCCTACAAAGAAACACCTTTATACCCAAAAACGCCCGATTTTTCTCCCCCATATCCAAAGTGAAGGAAATTACATAACATTTATATACACCTCTATCTGGCGGAGCGAGCAAATACATAAGCCCGGCTTCCACTGCAAAAGTGTAAGAAGCGAGGTATAGCCGAGAGGAGCGGAGTCCAACTAGCTAAAATAGGTTTATCCTTCAACTAAGAAAGAGTTTTTTACTAAGATGAATAAGAATTTTTTAAAGTTTCGTGCTAAACAAAGTCTGTACGAATCTCGCTTCGCTTGCTGTGGGAGCCGGGCTCAATCTATTTCGCGCCTCGTTCGACGCTAAGCGGTTCAATTTCCTGATGGTAACAAACTGGTGGAGGCGCCATGTTGGTATCGCGCTGATCTTCGTAAGTGTGGACGTGTCTATGATAGGTGTTCAGCTGTGTAGGAAGATGAATACAAGGAAAGAGGTATTTTGGAAACACGTTTTAGTGTCAATAATATAAAAAAGAAAATCCAATATTGTAGACACATACTTTGCATCTTTGCAGTTGGAATGTATGGGAGAACATGTTTTTTAACTACGGTGTTTTTGGGATATATCGTCCCAACTACCAAACCCTTAATTTCACGTGGTCTGACACGCACGTGGCCGTTTTTTTACGGTGATTCCAATTGTATTATGTAAATAAACAAAACAAACCACTCAATTTATAATCGGCACCACAAAGTTGCATCCATTTGTTTACATTTTTAATACATACTTTTAGAACAGACCATAAGTAGAGATAAACTACGATAGCATGGCTCGCCCCCCCCAAAACTCAAAACGTTTAAAAGTATTTGTGAAAGTAATTACAAAGCGCCACCAAGACTCATAATGCATGTGGCTGCCGGCCTGCTACTGAAGACAAATACTTTCAACTACAAACAAACTCTTTCGTAATGATGTGACTACAAACATTCAAACATTGAAACAGTAATTTTAAGGAGCGCACCATGTTATCGTAGTTTATCCCTATTTATATACAGTGTTGTATGTATTTGTTCTAGTGCGGAAGAGGCTTAGTTACATCGACATAATTAGTACACAACAGTGAACTAGTGCCACTTGAAGGTTAGCGAGCGTAACGAAGAGGTGTCATAATCTCAAGATTCTTGTCTCAACAATGAGTCGGGCCCTGTTCACGGGCGTCGGGCAACGCGGCTTGCGTCAAGCGACACGCCTGTTTCCGCCCATGTGCAAGTCGCTTAGCGATGAATTGTGGCCTGCTCTAAACAAGCTCTTTCATTCAACGCAATTAATGCTGCTATTTTATTTATATAACTACTACCTGAAAACAATCTTAATGTTTACACGTTCCCATCCGTCTTGTCTGCAGCAAACACGACACATTTTTATGCCTAGAGCCGACAAAATTAGTGTCGTGTACATGATCCTATCTGCAGCACGACACGGCGAAATTTCTTAACGTGTACAAGCGGCCTTAAAATACACGTTTTATAAGTTAGGTTAAACGAGGGACATTTCGGGTTGTATAGCACATGTGAACATCAAGAACTTTGTCATGGGACCAACTCTGAAATATGAAAAAAAAACCTATATAAATGTACTGAACAGCTGATTCTTTTTTGTGATTTCAGGTATAGTTCTATAGTCAAAGTTGTTCATTTTCATGAGTATAGTAACCCCTAAAGCAAGTCCGTTGTACAAATACTTTTCAATATTTCATAAGGTACTCGTATATAAAACAGTTTCTTAATAAATTCTATAATAATGAACAGAAACTTTCCCAGATGTTACTCAGTTTCTCATAATGAAGTTCAAACAACTTTTAACAAGTGCCTATTAAACAAGCTGCAGTAGGTAAGACTACAAAAATGGCTCCTTTCTGACTTCGATAAAAAGAAAAATGGTGGTAGATACCTACCTTGTATTCATATTTTTGCAAAGCCATTTGTTAAAATGTGTATATAGTACAACGTTCTCCTAGAATATTGAACAGTCATGGTCGGATTTTTACAAAACAAGATTTTCCTTTTGATGAATATAACGTAGCGTAAATTAAATACAGTCGATTCTGTTAAAATCTCACCGTGATAGAATAGAATAGAATATTTTTATTTGCGTTGAAACATGGTACAGTAATGGTGTTAATACTAGGGTTATGTTCTATATGTCTCGCCAGTGACTAACCAGTGATGACTTAGGTGAAGTAGGTATAGTTGGTAGGAATCAAATCAAAATCAAATCATAAGTCATTTATTCAAATTAGGCTGAAAATCAGCACTTTTTGAAGGTCAAAGTTACATAATACAGTCCCCCAGAAACGCCCACCCTTCACCACTTCCTAGTGCTTTAGCTGGGAAGAAGAACTGGCGCAACAAACTCCCCAGCAGCCCAGTTGTCTGTTTAGTTGGAAGAACTTGACTCTGACTCTTGACTCTTGACTTGAGGTGAGCTTATCGTTGGATTGACACTAATGACAGCTCACTTAAACTCACTTTTGCAGAATAGCACCACAGTTCTATCTATAAACAAAACTAAGTGCCTAGTTTTAGATCAAGAACTGTGCCGTAATCGAAATAAAACGCGAAATTCAAAACTGGTTCATGATTTGTAAGCAGGATTGTCCGAAAGGGTTACCGCTACCCCAGGACAAAAGGGCTAAGGAAGGAACATGGATGGGTTTTAGTCAGTAAAATTCAGACACTCCCTTCCGTTCCACCCAGAACGGGGGGACTCATTTTATGATTTCCCAATCTCAAAAAAAAAAGGTCCATGATTTCCGATTTCAAATCAGCGTCATATTGTGTTTGTGCTAGAGTGTCCACAACTGTGTATATCAGTAACTTCTTCATACAAATGTTTACATAAAATCCCAATTTATTGTCACCAGGTATATTCCTGTCACTGCTGATCTTCCTCAGCGTTGCGGGGAACATTCTGGTCTGCATCGCAATATACACAGATAGAGGGCTGCGACGTATCGGCAACCTGTTCCTGGCGTCGCTGGCGATAGCTGACATGCTAGTGGCTGCAGCAGTCATGACCTTTGCAGGAGTTAATGACCTTCTCGGGTAAGTTATATAACTATGTAGTTGTGCACTGTTACATACTTTGCACTTGTCCGTGGTCTCTACTTTGCATAACGTAAACGTAAAGCATTTAAAACTATTACCTAACTAACAAAAATATGGCGCCGAAAAATTCCTTCACATCGCTGTCAACTTGTAATGTACCCCAGAGATAGGCTGTATTGCCGCGTTGTATGGCAATGCTTAGTCTCTGGCCGAGGTAAAAGCCAGCCTTTGGGTCACGGGAAGTGTCAACCAGCCGTTTTGAGATTTCGTTGAATAAACCACTGAGTTAGTAACATAAAAAACAATTTTCGTGATCCCTATTTACTGTTATAAGTACAGACGCCAGCACATCTATCTATCCCGAACTATCAAATTGCCCGATTTAAAATGAACCTTATGCTTTTATAATAAAGTTGAAAAACCATCAAAGAAATTTGACAGATTGGAGTAACTTGATGTACTGGCCACTGTACCTAATTTATTTATTTCTTAACCACCTCTAAACGATACCATCAAGCCTAGCATACAGAACGTTTCTTCTCATATTAATACCAGTTTCTGTCCCCAGATACTGGGTGTTTGGCGAGCAGTTCTGCGACACCTGGGTAGCCTGTGACGTCATGTGCTCAACCGCCTCCATACTCAACTTGTGTGCTATCTCGCTTGACAGATACATACACATCAAAGACCCTTTGAGGTGAGAGCTATCACATTCAACTATTGAGTTCAGTGGTTTTGGTTGAAGAGATAACATCTGTTTACCATCTGTTCAGGTTTATAGAAAGGCGTAATTAATGGCGAAGTATGGTGTCATGTAGGTACAGTCAGGGACATGTATTGTGGATGATTGAAGGAAATATTATACGTAGGTATATAATATGTGTGTTGTGCTGTGAAAGAATGTATGTATGGTTGTCCTGTTTTATGTTATGTTACTTTTAAATCAAAATAAAAAAAAGGTTTTGTTTTTGCTAGAAATACGTTGTTTTGGTAAAAGTGAGATCTTATGACCTAAGTGTCACTGTATTCTGACACATCGTGAGGAAACCGGCATGTCTGAGAGATATTTCTCAACAGCATGTGATGCTAAGTCAGAGGCCCATGGACAGCATTAAAACTCTGTCACCAGGTTAGTTACTAACCACACGAAAAGAAGAAGACTGTATTCTGCCTGCGACTTTTTACTAAGTTAACATATAACATTCTTAATATATTTCTATGATTCATAATAACAATTAATTAACATTCATATACCTAATTCAATTTCATTTGTTTATGTTCCTTAAGTACCTTCAATTATATACCACGAAATTGTCAACTATATTATTATTTTATGTTTCTATGATAATGACTGTAATTTGTTGTGAGTGTTGCGTAATTAACTATAGATAAATAAACAAATAAATTGCTTAACCTTCGGCATACAAGGTGAAAAAAAATCCTTACCTATACAACGTGGGGTTAAATTAACCCCACAAGAGATTGTCTCTACTTTATGTGTGCAACAAGTGCAATAAGTTTGAATGACTTTTTTATATAACTACATCACTAAGTAAATAAATAAAAGAAAAATTTTATCAAATCAAACATTTATTTAAAAAAAAACTTAAAAATCACATATCCTTTCCGTGAATTTAACAAAATGTTCTTAAGACAAAATAAAAAATCAACAAAAATATTTCTTAAAATTAACACAATTATTTTACTTATTTTATAAAACTAGATATATTTGGCTTTATCAAAATAATCACAATTAGCACTTTATGGCTATATTATCGAGATCATTCGTTATCTAAATCAGTACAATTTTGACACATCAAATTCGCATGTTCCTTACATATCGCGGCATTACATTTGAAACAACCGTTCAGAGTCTTCCTATCTTTGTTTCTTGGACAGAAAGAACATCTCTGAGACCTTCTTGGTTGCTTTTGTGGTGGTCCTGGAACTTCTTCATGCAACATTTCATGCACGCGTCTTCTTATATCTCGTGGTATATGTGGATTGTCTTTTCTTTTCCTAATGTGGTCTTCGAGCAAAGAAAGTCCCAATTGCTTGATGAAGTTCTTCCTAAGATTAGTTTTCTTCCTTTCAATGCTGTTATTCAACATATGCACAATAAAAGCATTTATACCAGCATGGTTCAACATGGAAAAAAATACGGTAAGAGGCCAGCGTTTGCAGTTGCGGGTAACATCGTATGTTCTTGCAAGTTTATCGACGACATCAACTCCGCTCTTTGTCGAGTTGTAAAACGTTATAATAGACGGCTTTCTTTTGTCTCCGCTTTCTGGATCCACCTCATTGTCATGATGTAATGAGGACATCATGTGTACACATTTTCGTGGCTTTGGTATGTAAGATACAATAGTTATGTCTTTTTGGAATCCAAACACAGATGTCTTTTCTTCACGTCTAGCCTTGAACTGAGGTGGAAGGCATGTCTTGTTCGACCTTAGTGTACCAACGGCAGTCAATTTGTGGTTTTTGAGCAAATTTTCAGCAGTTTCATAGCTCATAAAAAAATTATCCATGGTGATGTTTCTTCCTGATCCAGTCACGCATCTCACCAAACGATCAACAACATCAAACGGCTTATTACTCATTGTATAAGGACTGTTGTCAGGCTGTTTTCCACAGTAAATTTCCAAGTTCATTGTGTAAAATGTTTTAGCATCCACTAGAGCGTAAATTTTCAACCCATACTTAGCCGGTTTCGAGGGTATGTATTGACGAAAGGCACATCTTCCTCTAAATGCCACGAGTTCTTCGTCTATGGTCAAGTATTCATGCGGCGTATAGGCATTCTGACAGTTTTTGACGAATATGTCAAAAACATCTCGAATTGGAGCCAAACGATCAATAGTTGCTCTTTCTGTACGAGTTGACGAATCATCAAATCTCAAGTTATTTATCAAAAATGAAAATCTCTGTCTCGACATAGTATTTCTAAACACTTCAATTCCTGTGCCGTCATTACTCCATAAGTCTATAAGACTTTGCCGGCCAGATCTAAACAAACCTGCCAAGAACAACAACCCAAACAGAGCTTTCATCTCAGCTTTATTAGATTCCCCATAGGATGGATTAGATGTAGAGTTTTCCATTCTCAAAGAAATTTTCTGGTTTGTATACATCAAAACCATGTCAACAATTTCGTCAGTGAAGAAGGTCTCGAAACATTCCAAGTAAGTTTTTTTATGTCGAGCTGCATCTTTACACCCAGGCAAATGCGTTATTAGGTTTTCGGCCCTAGTCCGAACATTGGTTCGCGGTGGCAATTTATACCACTTTGTTCTTCCATCTTTTCCGAGATAAAATGGTTGTGGTGTATCATCTGAATATGGTTCAGCATCTTCTACGTCTGTATCACTTGGAAGTTCAGAAGCCTCGCTGATATGATCAGCTTCGTCGTCACTACTAGGAAGAAAGTTTTCATCGTCTGACGAAGTACCATTTTCTTCCAATAAGGCCGCCGCAATACGATCGTCCTGAAGGTTGTTAGACATATTAACTATCTCTACCTATAATAAAAATAAACAAGTATTAAAAAAACACTAATTGTAGGTGTAAATAACGAAAAAACACAGAAGTAGGCACAAACTTTTTTTACGACGTCCCATACAACGTGGGGTCAAAAACGCCCGGGAACCACTTTGCGTGCGTGCACACACGACGCCGGCGCGCGCAGTACTGATTCAACGCTTTGATTCGACGCGGCAATATTTAAACTCCAGCTACTGTGAAAATCAAGTTATTTGGTTGCGTTTAAATATACAATCTACGCAATTTAAAAGTGTTGGGGTTAAAATAACCCCACCTTGTATGCCGAAGGTATAAAATTACTCAATACGTAAATGAGGCAGTCAATTTATTTTTCTTAATGGCAATAAGTGCGCTGCCGACAAATCCAATTAACAATCAAACTTTTTTGAATTTGCTGTGAGGTTTTTTTAATACCAATACATTACGAAGCTTGGGACCACTGTCCTAGGGCAAAACCGTAAAAATATAATAAGTTTACGATACATAAACCTAACCCAAGTTAAATGTTAAATGGAGTGATAGTTAGTAGACCTGTTATGGTTGTAAATTGATATGAGGTCAAGAAATGCCATTAAATCTGTGCCAATAAGTGACGCTCATATAATTTTATTGACGACCCATTCACCCATGTTAACTGGCTAGGTTTTTACTGTCGTCTTTCCTTAAGCCCCGCCTCCGGCAATTTTTTCATCAATTATCAATTAACTAGCTACTGCCAGCGGCTTTGCCCGTGTGGATTGCGGAAACTATGCCAAGGGTTAGTACTACCAGGATAAAAAGTCCTATGTGTTAATCCAGATCATAAACTACCACTGTGCTAAATTTCACCCAGATCTGTTCAGTCGTTTGAGCGTGAAGGTCAGACAAACATACAAGCTCACACACACACTCACAAACTTTCGCCTTAATAATATTAGTGTGATTTATTTATTTAATACTTTAAGCACAGAAATGTTCAGAGATGGAATTAATGGTATAATAGCATTTTCTACCAGTATACCCCGGTTGTTGGAGGTAGTGGAGCAATATAATTTTTTTTTATATCTGGCTCCAGTCTGACCGAATGCAGCTGAATTCCAATATTAAGTTGCTTAAACACACTGACCTTCATGTCAATATTTATGTTTGGTGTATTAGACTTTACATTGTAAAGCCATGATCTTTCCAAATGTTTATTACTCGAAACATCAGTATCTATAAAAGGTGAATGCGCCCGTTGCAAGTACGTATATACACTGTGCAATTTTAGTCGTCTTACAAAAGTGGTCCACTTGATGTATCTATACTAATATTATAAAGAGGAAAGATTTTTTGTTTGTTTGTTTGTTTGAAATGAAAAGGCTCCGTAACTACTGGATCGATTTAAAAAATTCTTTCACCGTTGGAAAGCTTAGTTTTCTAGGAGTAACATAGGCTACTTTTAATCCCGGGGAAAATAACGAGTCCCACGGGAAAGACCACGGGAGCGAAGCCGCGGGCAAAGTGCTAGTCCGAAATAAAATAGCGTGATGAAAAAGTAGTTACCATTAATCTTAATTAATGGTAACAAGAAGGAAGAATAGGTACTGCAAAACAATAAATAATGCATTACAATAACAAACATCCTGTTACTAATGTTTACGTATCTAACGGTAGATCAGACCTACCCAGCGCACGAGTCGAGTAGATCATTCTCTCCCCCTTTTCTATGAGACAAAATTTCTTATGCCCATCTAAAACAGTACACGTGGACTGTCGTCCAATGAGATGCTCTTTTTGTATTCATATATATATTTTTTTAATGAATGATTTGTAGTCAATGGATTCATGAATTGGGCTGGCTGTCAGACGACTAAAATTGCACGGTGTATAGAACTAATTATTAAAGTCATCAATGCAATCCTCTAAGTTCATTATTACGGTATCAATCAATCTGCCTAGCCTTTCTCAAACTATGTTGGGGTCAGCTTCCAGTCTAATCGGATGCGGTATTACGATATGAAATGAATATTTCATACAATGATGACTTTTGAGGGAAAAAATAATGTTTTATTATTATGATTATATTTTGATCAACATACAACCTGACACTCTTCTTCTTTTCGTGTGGTTAGTGACTAACCTGGTGTCAGAGTTTTTATGCTATCCATGAGCCTCTGACTTAGCTTCACATGCTGTTGAGAAATATCTCTCAGGCATGCCGGTTTCCTCACGATATTTTCCTTAACCGAGTTTTAAGCAAGTGATAATTATATAATACTTGTGTATCTGACATTGATCTACAAATCACAAAAAACGTATGAAAATTTTAATTTTGCGGGCATCCTAGCGCTTCCTCCTTAACCTAAACTAAAAGATCTTACAAAATATTGGTAAAATTTTACTTAGTATGCAAAAGAGAGAGCGTTTATACGAGCCTACACCCAAGGACAAACTAAATACTTGTGTGAAAAATTACGCTTAAGAAATAAGTGAAGAAAAGCAATTAAAATAAGATTCACACTTACTAAAAATAATTATTAAGTACGCACTTTCTTAGAAGCCTGAAATAATATTCCCAAGTTGAGCTTAATAATACTCGTATTCAATAACTTGGGACAACACAAAAGTGATACTGAAGGGCTTTTGTCATTTCTTATCCGTCAACTCCGGTTTGCCGAAGCTCTGTCGCAATTTTCGATAAATATTTTCACGCAACTTTGATATCTATTACAAAGGAGATAGGGCGAAAATTGTGTGAATATTACGGTTGACGTTTTAATATGAGTTCTTTTGTTTCGAGGGACATGCGTTCACAATTCAAAACATATTGTCTTAAGAATCGCAGGAATGTTTTATGTTGCTACGATAGCAATTGTTTTAGTTTTATTATTTTTTGTTCCAGAAAAATTGAATAAAGTACTCTATATGATAATATCAGATACATAATAATATAATATGTTATTATCAATTATTTTAAACTGCTTTATCCACGCATCACAAACACCGAACACCGTAGCGCCAGTTTGAGGTTTTTTTGAATGTTTATAGTTTATGACACCAGCCATGCTCCATGAACCATTTTACTCTCTCGTGACATCTTCATTCGACATTCTAATCAGCCCACTTGATTGTTAAGGCGATTAACACACGGCACCGCTCGACTGCGCGGTAGGAGCAGTTTGCGGTAGAAACGAGCACCGCTCGACCGCGCGGTCGGGTGGTGTACGTGTGTTAGGCATCAACGGATTTCTTACAGACCAATGCGACATGAGATCCGCTTCACCGCATACCGCCTACCGCGGTGGAGCGCGGTGCCGTGTGTAAATCGCCTAAGCAGATCTCGCCACTGCGTTACTTTTCCCCGTTACAACTATTTTGTACATAAATTGCAACAAACGTAGCAAAATTTGAATTTCGCTGGCTATCCTGAAGCTTACGTCTTAAAGAGTCTCAGAAAATTATTACGTACACAATACATTAACACTCACTTTCTTCTCAGATACGGGCGCTGGGTGACTCGAAAGGTCGCCGTAGTGACGATCGCCATGATCTGGCTGCTAGCCGGCCTGGTCAGTTTCCTGCCCATCTCGCTAGGGCTCCACAGGCCTGATGAAGAAGCCCTAGCCACTCAGAAGCCG
Source organism: Hyppa rectilinea (assembly GCA_951799385.1). Taxonomy (NCBI): domain Eukaryota; kingdom Metazoa; phylum Arthropoda; class Insecta; order Lepidoptera; family Noctuidae; genus Hyppa; species Hyppa rectilinea. The sequence goes on along the minus strand of OX637322.1, from coordinate 8,534,139 downwards.
CCGAGATACCCCACGTGCGCGCTTGTCCTGACGCCGACGTATGCGGTCCTCTCCAGTTGTATATCTTTCATACTACCGTGTATTGTTATGATAAGTATATACTGCAGGTGGGTTTTTTTTATTTTATTTTATTGTTTATGGCATTGATATTATTAGTAAAAAACTGGCCAAGAGCTTGTTGGACTATGCACAATGAAGTGTTTCGTAGGACTTTGTTCTTAATCCGACATATTATTACGCAGTGAATCTTAATCGCGATTTGTCCATCGATCAAAATCCACGTTCACGTTCCACATCGGCAGCCATGACACCACGATTTTTAAAACAACATATTTATATAAAATTGAGATTGACCGTGTGATGGGTGTCTATGTTAAGTTTGAACCCAAAACCTTATAGGAAACAAAATAAGTTAGAGGCTCTATAGCGTCACAGTTGTTGATAAAAATGTCTGAAGCGAACGTAATCACTGTTTTTAATTCCTCAGCCTATCATAATAGCCTCAGAATATCTTTTTAGGGTTCCGCGCCCGAAGGTGCCAAATGGAACCCTATCCATCCATCTGTCTAAAAGCGGGCTGGCTCACGAACCGTAATAAGTAGAACGTCGAAATTATCACTGATTAAGTATTACAAAAATTTAAAAAATTAAAGAACATAAAAAAACTCTTTTCTACTATGTTTAACTTTTTTTTAACTGAATGTTTTTTTTTTATATGTAGTGTTAAAATATTGTACACTGCTGTACGTAGTGTACGAATCCCTTCATGTGTGTGTCAGACTCGCACTTGGCTCGTTTTTTTTTAAACTAAGTAGACATTAAGGAGATTTATGTTTTATACAGGCGCACTAAAAAGGTTATTTTAACTTATTTAGGAACTTAGTCTCGGGAACACTTGGTAACGCAGTAATTTACAAGGAAAACATTTCCCAGACCGTGTCTCCGACCGAAAATATGACTTGTTCTGCAAAATAAACTGAAATTATTTATTATCTTGCAATAATGAAGTCGGCGGAGCACCTTCTTTGCTTAAATTAAATAATAGACAGGAAATAGAACGTTTCTCGAGTTGTTTCAATAAGACTTTCGTAGTATATTTTCATCGAAATGTACGAGAATTTCATTAGGTTTTCGCTTCTCTTTGATAATTCAAAGCTATTTGGGTATGTCGGTACTTGTACAAAATGTCTATTCGGTTCGACGCCGATGAGATATTTTACCAAGAGACTATACATTTAAAGTAAATTTTACAACATGGTTTGATATTACGTACAAAGAAAGGTAAGTCAGGGAAATCAATTGTAAAGAAAAGCAGCTATCAACCTAAATTGTACGTTTATTCAAATCATAGCTGTCATTGTTTGACAATTGTACGAAATGACTAGAATGGATAGAACACGGAAAATTGGCGGGGCGTGTCAATTTGCTTAACTGGGATTTATAATCTGTTAGAAAGTAATCAAAACAAAACTTAAATACAATATACAACCTAAATGATAAATAATCCTGATATTGAAACAAAAAAAAATTCAAATTAATTTCCTAGAGTATAAATAATACATTCCTGCACACGAAGCATGATCAAATGTAAAAATTACATTTCTTTTCTTTATTTTTGAGATCTCACACCGTAGAATTATTTATATAATCTGCCATTTTGTCATTTGTTACAACTTTTTACGCGTATTGATACCTATTAATTAGACCTTCCGTGAATAGGATCCTAACACTCACTATCATTCCAATTTATTTGGGGATGAATTGTGTCTCTAATAGGCTCAGCGCAAACGAGCCACCGACCACGGGCAGCGTCAGCTCTTACTGTGTTGAGTACTGCTGTAGCGGGTAGTTGCCACAAGCCACACGTGTGCGGCTAATCCAAATAAAACGTATGTAAAGCATGTAGAACTGCATATCGCTGGGCTACGGGTGGTTCTTTTGTACCGAGCCTTAGTTTCTATCTATAATATGTATGTATTTACAAAAAAAAAGTATATAAGTAGTTTATCAGCCATCTCGTTACCATAACACAAGCATTAGGTTGCTTAGCTTGGGACTATATGGCGTTGTGTGAAATTTGCAGGGATATTATTATTATTATTAGTCTTCAGTTCTGTAGTCACTCCCTTTCCAGTCATATCATCTTTCATACAGTGCCTTATATCGTTTCTCACACATTCGTGTTCAGAACATTCCTCACGCCATTTTCCTCATTATCAAGCTTCTCAAATTAAAACTACAAATATTTGTCTAGGCCAAAAAATAAAGACTGTTGAAAACAGTTGAACTGAAAACGACAACATGATAAGGAACATTTTTGCATCCAAAGTCTTCTATAGCTGCCGAAACTCATCAATCAAGTTTTTAACCCCAAGGGTACGGGTCCAACGAACTGACACACTTTATATACAATCTATCAACATTTACAATGTTATGTTTTCCAGCTTATTTGCTCATTCTATTGAGTTTTAAAGCTTTAGAAAAAGGAGTTAGGTAACCTTTTTGAAAAATTTCCAAGAGGTTTTTACAGGAGATCAGAAATGCTAGGCGTTAAAATAGCTTATCGATTATCTTTCTTTCTTCGTGTGGTTAGTGACTAACCTGGTGTAAGGGTTTTTATGCTGCCCATGGGCCTCTGACTTAGCTTCACATGCTGAGAAATATCTCAGAATACCAAAAAAAAACGAATATCTCTTATCGATTATAGAAAACATTGTGACGAGGAGTACGCTCTACTAAGCTGACAAAATCAATCTTGATATGGCATGTTAATAGCCGCGCTCGCGCTGAGCTATAAAGTGGAGGCCCCTCCGGTCTTCACAGTAGTTAGGCGGTGAACGAAGAAAAAATCGACCAATAATTATTGGTTTATCCTCAATGCATACGGAACCGACGCTTGCCCTTGGCTTTAGGCCCAATACTTTAATAGATATTATGACAAATTTTTTTTTAGTCCGTAAACTAAATTTACAAAAAATATTGGACACGTATTTTTTACATTTTTAACGTAATCCAAAGATTACGCTGATACATTGAGTTGAAATTTGGCATGACTTTTTCTTTTTTGTTAATGGCATCTCGCAGTTCAACCATAGGGTTGTCTACTGCTTAACCGGACTTGCCTGTGGATGCCACAAAAGAATTGTAGCCTCCAGCCAGGGGTGGCATGACGTCACGAGTATGTAGTTTTTATACTTACTTGTGACGTAGCGAACCCCCACTCCCCAACTTTAATGCGTTTTATCTCAGTATTTTTTTTGTTAATATGATTAAGAAAAAAATACGTGTCTAATATTTTTTTTTTAACCCAGGCATCGTCCCTATTGTCTCATTATAATAGGATAGTGTAGGTAGTTTTTTTTTAACTTTTGACAAGTTCATTGACATGTTTAAGATACGTCACTACCCTATTGTTCCTTCCTCCTTTCCAAGACCGGCTCCTCAGAACAATGGGAACATGTGGCCTCCAGGCTTTGGAACGAAATTAGGCTCATGTAGAACATCCGAACACAAGCAAAGCACAGACTACAGCCTAATTAAAGCGGGTTTCCAAACACCACAACTATTTGCCGTACTGTTGTGGTGTATTGTATACACGTGGCGCTACAATGGTGATTTGGTGGTAATAGACGAAAAAAAAAAAATTTAGAACATTCCTAACTCTGATTAAACACTGATCTTGAATCGGATTCGGATAGGGTGTAGTGCAGAACCGCTCTTAGTGCCACGAATTATATTCATGTACGCGGGAATTGCGATAGCGACACTGCCCTCGTTGGTTTAGTGGTCGCAAGCGCTACTGCTGAGCATGAAGTGCTGGGTCCGATTCCCAAGTCAGGCAAATCGTTATATAATTTTCCCATTAGGAAATTCTCAGTAACACCTAGTGTGGCTTTGTGCCCGTTGATTGCAATAGGGTCGATGTATCACATGGGCCTTTAACCTTTTGAACACCACAGTTGGATATAGCCTACAATCGAAATCGTGGGCAAAACGACATTTTCACGTACAAAATAAATATACTAACATTGGTTGCTTGGCGTGGGAGAGACCCCGAAGCTCTGCCAAATCCTTAGGGCAGTGGTCTAACCTAACCTAACCTTTGTAATATCGTTACCCCTATGATCCATTAGGACAACCGATTTTACCCCGACCTTAAAATGTTACCAATACAAGCAAATACAAATAATCTTTATTAATCACAAATTGGACATCAATCTTACATGACGATAACGCGACGGCAGATAGAAACAAATGCCACGAGCGCGGTACTTACTGCGTGGCGATCTATAATTTTATTAGATACTAGCTTCTGCCCGCGACTTCGTCCGCGGAAAATTGCGATATACTGTAACTGTTTAGGCAGCGCATGCAAATAATTCTGTTTTCGGAGGTATTTTTTTTCGACTTGCTAGACGAAAATTGCGATAGCTCGGCTAATATGTATGATATAAATATAATTTATTATAGCCTATAGCACTCAGGAATAATGTAGCTTTCTATCAGTGAAAAAATTGGATCATTAGTTCCGGAGATTACCCCCTACATACAAACTTACAAATTTTACCTCTTTATAATATTAGTATAGATTAGGTCTTAATTATTAGGGTCTTCGTTACCCCCAAAAAAAGCTAACTTACCCCCGCGGGGGTAATTACCCCCAGGTTTGAAACCACTGACTTAGGGGAATAAGGCGTGATGTTATGAAATAGACTTGTCTGAATTCCAGCTTAGAGCCGCACATACCATTACAAGATTTATCAAATAACTAAACTATCTAACTAGAACTTATGATATTACATTCAAGTACGGTCTACCTAACAATTGAGTGGATTACTCATGAGCTGGTTTTGAAAGGATTTCATCATTTTAGTTCATAATATTTTGTGAAGATTCAATTATTTACAGTATTAATTTTGTTTGGGTAATTGTTTAAATATTGTGGGTTGATGTTACTCGTGTAATATTTAGGAATTATTTTATTAGTACCTAACTAATTGATTACCCTTGTTGTGTGTACTTGGAACTAAAACAGTGTTTATTTGTAGTTTCATAACATAACTTATCATCACGCGCTGTTTTCCTGTAGGGTTAGACAGAACCCATAATATCACATTTCACCAGTTATGATTTAGTCCCATGGTAGCGACTTAGCGAGCTCATACTATCAACCGGACACAAAACGAGACTCAGGTCTGCTACTGATAAGCGGGATTGTCCGAAAGGGTTACCGCTACCCCGGAACATAAAGGGCTACGGAAGGAACATGGATGGGTTTTAGTCAGTAAGAGTCGGACACTCCCTTCCGCTACACCCAGAGCGGGAGTAGTCATTTCAAAAAAATAAAAAGGTCTGCTACTGAGATGCCCAATGGAAAAACTCAATTACACTTGTGGAATTGAACCCAGGACTTGCTCAGCAGTATCGCTTGCGATCCATAGACCAACGAGGCAATTAAAATGAAAAGTCGATCTTATACTTTCATCAAATAACACACGGATTATTATACAGGGTGAAATTGAATTCATGGGTATTATTTTAAAGAGTCATTGTATTAATCATTATTAACAACTTTCACTATGTGAACAAATCTGAAATCGCGAAAAAAAAAAACAGCCGTCCCCCTACATTTTGATGAGATAAGCGAACATAATGTAAGGAACAACAGATTTTTTTTCGCGATTTCGCGGCCTGTATAATGAAAGCGTTCATTCGTTTTGTTTTTTTTTGTTAAATATGCGCCTATATAGTAAGCCGCTGTGTGGCGCTCCGAGCACATGGCATAACTTGATAAGATACGTACAAAGGTACATAAATAACATCTTTATCGTCGTCTAGGGAGTTATAAACTAGTCTGACCGTACGAGACAACTACGAAAATAACATTAGTCAGTATTTATTTTGCAAAATAAATATTAACGAGACATATTTTGTGGAAATAAATTTTTGATGTACGTTTTTACTAGCTTGTTATCAAAAAACAAGACGAAGTTTTAAAGTTAGGAACAAATAATCAGGCACAAAATAATTAGGAACGGTTGAACAAGCTATTTGCTATACGGGTAAAGATAAACTACTATAACATGGTCCGCCCGTCCAAAATTAAAAACGTTTGTACGTAATTACAAAGCGCCACCAAGACTCACAACGCATGTTGCTGCCGGCCTGCTACTGAAGACGAATTCTTACAACTACATACAAACTCTTTCGTAAGGATGTGACTACAAATATTGAAACAGTGATTTGGAGTGGCGCGCCATGTTATGGTAGTTTATCTCTAGTCAAACTACTTTAAAAAAATATTGTGAGTGTGCTGTGTCGTGAATTCTATGAACATTTAAGCATGTATAACAAACAGCTTGTTTGATTGTAGGTCGTTATTCTAAAGCTCAATTCAAAAGTTGCATGCTGAGGATAATAACCTTGAATCACACTAAATCTCTGTGATTATTCTAATAATCACACTGCGTGTACACCAGCCGTGTATTCTGTTAAAATCTCTCTGTGAAAACTTAGGTGAAATGAGATATCATGCCACCTGACGCTACGTAATGTCACACAGGCACAGCGATCACTTCTTCTCAGTTCAGAACAGCACTTATGGTTCTTTTTTAGTCAATTTTTGTAAAAGACTTGTCATAAACTAACATTATACAAACCGAGCATTGACGTTATTTCAGACGTGATTGTATTTTAAACCATTTTGTTCGGTTTTTTTATAAATTTCGTACACAACTTGTTTTAAATGCAAACGATAAACGAAAGCAATAGACACAACATGTACATTGTACAGACGCCAGCACATCAAGCTATCCTTAACTGTCAAATTTTCCCAATTGAAAATAAACCCTAAACTTTTGTAATAAAGTTGAAAAACTATCAAAGAAATTTGACAGATTGGGGTAACTTGATATGCTAGCCTCTGTACCAATACATGTTTTATACCTTAAGCGCGGGGTTACTACACTATTTAACAACAACCTTCTTTCACAGACTGTACTGCTACGCCCAAAAACATGTGAAATCGATCCGGGCCGTGACCCGGACGGTTCAGATGCCGGACAACCGAACAAAATCCGTCCGAACCCGCGTGCACACCCACGTGCACTCGTCGCCATACCACGTGTCCGATCACAAGGCGGCCATCACTGTTGGCATCATCATGGGGGTGTTCCTTCTGTGCTGGGTGCCGTTCTTCTGTGTTAACATCGTCGCTGCGTTTTGTAAAACATGTATACCGGGTGAGTGGTTTCTGTGTAACTAACAGCAGTGATAGCCTAATGACCGTCGGACTGCCATGTAATTGGTCTCGAGTTCGAACCCAAGGCACCTCTGATTTTACGGATTCATGTGCGTATTGTATAATTATCACTTGCTTAAAAATCGGTTAAGGAAAACATCGTGAGGAAATCAGCATGTCTGATAGATGTTTCTCAACAGCATGTGAAGCTAAGTTAGAGGCCCATGGGCAACATAAAAACTCTGACACCAGGTTAGCCGCTAACCACACGAAAAGAAGAAGACTTCGCATTTAAACTCATGTTGAGATAAACTACGATAACATGGCGCGCCCCTCCAAAATTCAAAACGTTTGAAAGTATTTGTGAAAGTAATTACAAAGCGCCACCAAGACTCACAACGCATGTTGCTGCCGGCCTGCTACTGAAGACGAATACTTACAACTACATACAAAATTTTTCGTAAGGATGTGACTACAAACATTGAAACAGTAATTTGGAGGGGCGCGTCATGTTATCTTAGTTTATGTCTACAAGTTTTGAAACGTGTGGGAATTTCGTGTATTAAACATTCATGCTAGCGTCGTAATTTTAGACTTTTGTTGTTAAATATTTAGTTCACCTTATTGTCATTTTTCCACAACTTTTGATTACAAAACAAAAGACAAAAACAAATTAAATAGAAAAACTTTGCAGACATCTCATCACATGTAGAATAGATATTTCATACCTTGGTATGCCAAGGTAACTAACACATGGATGGAATTTCGTGGAGCACTTCCGACGTTTGGCCCCCAAGCTGGAACGGACTGGGGCCGCCTTCAAGCGGCTCTTGCCCAATTTGAGGGGGCCAAACGCCTCCTGCCGGAGGCTTTACGCGGGAGTCGTGCGGTCCATGGCCCTTTACGGGGCCCCGGTGTGGGCGCGTTCATTGCGGCGGCGAGCCGCCCACTATCTGAACGCGCCCCAAAAGGTGGTAGCCATTCAGCTAATCCGGGGGTACCGCACGATCTCGGGCGAGGTGGCAAGCCTCCATGCCGGACTGCCGCCGTGGGATCTGGAGGCGATAGTCCTCGCGCGCCTGTACGAGTGGCGCGCGGAGGTACTAAGCCGGGGGGAAACTCCTTTTCCGCAGCAAATTGCGGCGGAGCGGACGGACCTCCGGCGCGATCTCATGGCGGCCTGGAATCAGCGACTGTCGCAACCCAGTGCAGGGCACGCCACGATAGTGGCGGTAAGGCCCCTCTTTGAGGAGTGGCTAGAGAGGCGTCACGGCGCCCTCACCTACCGCCTGACGCAGGTCCTCACCGGACATGGATGTTTCGGGAGGTTCCTGCACATCATCAGGCGGGAGGAAACGCCCGGGTGTCACCACTGCGAGGATCGCCCAGAGGACGGTGCGTATATGTTCCACGCGCGCCTCAAAGAGATGTCAGCATATGAAGGGGCCCCTCAGGGCCAAGTCTGCCGGGTAAGCGGGATTGTCCGAAAGGGTTACCGCTACCCCGGAACATAAAGGGCTACGGAAGGAACATGGATGGGTTTTAGTCAGTAAGAGTCTGCCACCCAGAGCGGAAGCAGTAATTGGATGATTTCCCAGCCTTAAAAAAAAAAAAAAAGGTAACTAACACAGGGTAACTCATAGCAATATGAAAAAAACAAAAGCGTTTTCTAATGCCCGTATTATAGAACCTCACTCAATACTCAAGCATTAAGCGGGATTGTCCGAAAGGGTTACTGCTACCTCGGAACATGAAGTGCTAAGGAAGGAACATGGATGGGTTTTAGTCAGTAAGAGTCTGACACTCCTTTCTGCTCCACTCAGAGCGGGAGGAGTCATTTGATGATTTCCCACCCTCAAAAAAAATAGACGATATTTTTTGTATATTTTTTTGGTCATTGCTATATGATAACTAACAATATTCACCATCCCACGGGAGTCACGCCAAAAAGGAAAAAATACACCAGCAATATAAACCAAACTACATCCACACTAATATTATAAATGCGAAAGTAACTCTGTCTGTCTGTCTGTCTGTTACCTTTTCACGCCTAAACCACCCAACCGATTTTGCTGAAATTTGGTATGTAGATAGTTTGCATTCATGAGAAGGACATAGGCATATTATTTTTTGGAAATTCAACCCCTAAAAGGGTTACAAGGGGTGGCAAAGTTTGTATGAGAAAAATATTTTTATTGCACATTTTTGCATTGGTAGGGTAGGTAGGGTAGGTAGGGTAGGTAGGGTAGGTAGGGTAGGTAGGGTAGGTAGGGTAGGTAGGGTAGGTAGGGTAGGTAGGGTAGGTAGGGTAGGTAGGGTAGGTAGGGTAGGTAGGGTAGGTAGGGTAGGTAGGGTAGGTAGGGTAGGTAGGGTAGGTAGGGTAGGTAGGGTAGGTAGGGTAGGTAGGGTAGGTAGGGTAGGTAGGGTAGGTAGGGTAGGTAGGGTAGGTAGGGTAGGTAGGGTAGGTAGGGTAGGTAGGGTAGGTAGGGTAGGTAGGGTAGGTAGGGTAGGTAGGGTAGGTAGGGTAGGTAGGGTAGGTAGGGTAGGTAGGGTAGGTAGGGTAGGTAGGGTAGGTAGGGTAGGTAGGGTAGGTAGGGTAGGTAGGGTAGGTAGGGTAGGTAGGGTAGGTAGGGTAGGTAGGGTAGGTAGGGTAGGTAGGGTAGGTAGGGTAGGTAGGGTAGGTAGGGTAGGTAGGGTAGGTAGGGTAGGTAGGGTAGGTAGGGTAGGTAGGGTAGGTAGGGTAGGTAGGGTAGGTAGGGTAGGTAGGGTAGGTAGGGTAGGTAGGGTAGGTAGGGTAGGTAGGGTAGGTAGGGTAGGTAGGGTAGGTAGGGTAGGTAGGGTAGGTAGGGTAGGTAGGGTAGGTAGGGTAGGTAGGGTAGGTAGGGTAGGTAGGGTAGGTAGGGTAGGTAGGGTAGGTAGGGTAGGTAGGGTAGGTAGGGTAGGTAGGGTAGGTAGGGTAGGTAGGGTAGGTAGGGTAGGTAGGGTAGGTAGGGTAGGTAGGGTAGGTAGGGTAGGTAGGGTAGGTAGGGTAGGTAGGGTAGGTAGGGTAGGTAGGGTAGGTAGGGTAGGTAGGGTAGGTAGGGTAGGTAGGGTAGGTAGGGTAGGTAGGGTAGGTAGGGTAGGTAGGGTAGGTAGGGTAGGTAGGGTAGGTAGGGTAGGTAGGGTAGGTAGGGTAGGTAGGGTAGGTAGGGTAGGTAGGGTAGGTAGGGTAGGTAGGGTAGGTAGGGTAGGTAGGGTAGGTAGGGTAGGTAGGGTAGGTAGGGTAGGTAGGGTAGGTAGGGTAGGTAGGGTAGGTAGGGTAGGTAGGGTAGGTATCATAGTTAAGACAGGACAACGTCTGTCGGGTCAGCTAGTCTATACTAATAATAATAATATTATAAAGAGGAAAACTTTGTTTGTTTGTTTGGTTGTAATGAATAGGCTCAAAAACTACTGGACCGATTTCAAAAATTCTTTCACCGTTGGAAAGCTTAGTTTTCTAGGAGTAACATAGGCTACTTTTTATCCCGGGAAAAATAACGGGTCCCACGGGAAAGACCACGGGAGCGAAGCCGCGGGCAAAGTGCTAGTATATTATAAATGCGTAATAGTGAGTTTCTTTGTTACGCTTTGACACTAAAACGGCTGAACGAGTTTGGATGAAATTTGGCACATGGGTAGACAATTAACTGGAAAAGGACATAGGCTACTTTTCAACCTGGGATCGCAGACAAAGTCGCGGGCAGGAGCTAGTAAGAAAATTATTAATTCTTGAAATAAAACGAATGTGTAACCAACTGTTGTTGTCAACTTACTGTAATCAGTCAGAGAGCAACAAGCGTCACATAGAGAGCAACCACAGATACAGTATACTCTTAAGGCTAGAGACTAAGCATACTCTACACTAGCGTCGAAACGTTAAATACTAGGTATTTTTATATAAACCAATAAAAATTAATCTCACAGATAATTAGAAAGTCAAAATAATTACACAAATAGAGTCGGAACTCACATTTTCTCCTGCATTTTTATTATAATTTTATTGCCAGAGCGTAGAATAAGCCATTCCCGGGTCTATTAAATGCTGTTCATTCACAAAGGGGAGAATATAAGCGTTGCATCCTATATTAGATTTTCTTTTTGCTCTTGAATAGTTCTTTTTTTTGTTCGTATGGTTAGTGACTAACCTGGTGTCAGAGTTTTTATGCAAAATATCTCTCAGGTTTCCTCACGATGTTTTCCTTCGCCGTTTTCTATAGTTAATAATGTATTTAATATTATGATATGAATGTTGGCAGAAGCTCTTAGTTTCACTTTCAGATTTTTCACACTGACCTTTCTCAACGAATAACCTAGTATACACGGTTACATTTTATTCGTTTCAATCCCCTTAAGGGGTCGTTGTACTCATTATAACGAGCAATTTTTACTATGAGACCGAACCTGAAATCGCGAAAAAATTCAGCTGTTATACACAATTTGTACCGTGCCACACACGCTCACACACGTAAATAAATAATAATCTTTGGGATTAATGGTCTGAATACGACAGTCCATCAGCTAGATTATACATTTATATTCGTCAACTCGTCAAAATGTACTGCACAGCTGACTTTTTATATTTGACCGTGTATATTATGCTACTTATTATATCGGTTTTATTATTGTGACATACACAATTTGTAACGTGCCACACACGCTCACACACTTAAATAAATAATAATCTTTGGGATTAATGGTCTAAATACAACAGTCCATCAGCTAGATTATTTAACAATATTGGACGCGTATTTTTTCTTCTTTTACGTAATTCAAAGATTACGTCGATTCACTGTGTTAAAATTTGGTATGACGTCACGTTTAGGTAGATTTTAAACTTAATTGTGACGTAGAGCCCCCACTCCCCAACTTTAATGCGTTTTAAATAAGTAATTTTTTATTAATATAATAAAGCAAAAAATTCGTGTCTAAAATTTTTGTATTAACCCTGTTAAAATTAACTTATGTTGATGATAAGGTTATATAAGAAATACAGTAATGTCACGCCTTGCTTCCCCGAAAGATTAGGCAGATGTGTACCCACATTTCACCAGGTATGTTTAAATCCCATGATTACATGGGACCCCCCAATGGGGACCCCTTAATAGGGGATGCATTAACATTAGAGAGAAATTAGATATAACTAGGTAGGTATTTAGCTTCGCACTCGGAATAACGTTCCATAATGATATTAACAGTCGAATTTAATTACATTTACCACACATTTTAAATGAATGTGTTATTATTTTGATTTAGTCATTTATTTACAAATGGGATTGAGCAGAATAATTAGTGCAAAATAATTACGATTTCAATCACAACTCCACGTAGTACGTATAGTAAATTCAAATCAAAATTAATTCTACGAATCATATATTCTGTTTAAACAGCGCACGTAGGTAATTCGATTAATACCTGTAATGGTTAATGTATCAACCCATATTTTATTTTTAAATCAGGCTTCACACGAAGCATACAATGATGTGAAACCGAGCATTTCGATTTTCAATTCGATTCAATACATCCTAGTTCAATACCAATATACCTACTTCGTCATATAAATGCTTTTAAAACTATCTTTGAGGCTCTGTACCAAAAACTTTTTAGATAACAATATTGCCAGACATCAAATAAAATTATGAAAATAGAACTTTGAGACCAACTTTAATAGACTTACTTTCTGAAACATTTAAAATCCTCATAGTATTGTGAAGGTCAGGGAGACCTTAATTTAGGAGGCTCAGTGGTAGTGCTTTGTGGAAAGTGTTGTAAGGATTTCTATCCTACTAAATACAAACACACGGGCATGAATTATACTGCCTTTAACGAATACATGCGTCAAGCAGCACGGCTACTGACGGAATCATCTTTTCATTTATAAAATTAATCTATTATTTTCAAATGTCGAATGCTAGTTATATTCTAACCAACCAGCCTTTTTAAGTTCCACGAGGTTTCACTTAAACTCTACAGTATCATAGCTCTAACGTGTTTTATTAACATAAGAAAAAAGGTTTCATATGATCAATTTGTTACAGATTTGGCTTTCAAAATCCTGACGTGGCTTGGCTACTCAAACTCGGCGTTTAACCCTATCATATATTCAATATTCAACACGGAGTTTCGGGAAGCCTTTAAAAAGATCCTGACTTCGAGGTATCCTCCTTGCTGCGGGTACCAAAGCGTCAGGGCGAATACACCGACACGGAACGAGAACTTCGTCACTGACTACGGGACTAAAACGTTGGTGGTGCGTCGGAGCGGGTCTCTCGGCCTGTCTGGTGTGGACCCCACTCCAAGGTCATCGGCTGAGTCAGTACGGCCGCTCCGAGAGTATCACATTTGACAAGAAGACGGCAATAGCAACAACGGGCTGCTTGACAAAAGTGATGAGGTTTGAACGCCCGAAGACTGGTATGGGATACAAACAGTATTGACACAATGCATACAAAAGGCAGTCTCAGTATGAATGACGTAAGCGACGCACTGAATGATCAAGGTATTTTGCACGCTAGAGGGCGCTAAAGTAAGCAGACCTGTCAGTCTTGCGTTACTTATCATTGTGCAAAGACGTACCGCACATTCTACGCGAAAAGAGTTTGCTCATTATAATTCTTAAATGATTAAATTATTGTAAAAAATACTATGCGCCGTCTTTTGTGTGAATTGTGATATTAGAAATAAAAAGTAAATATGATGAAAATGTAAATTAGCCTTACAAAGGCTTATTAGCGCCTGCGCTTCGATGCCAAGAAATTAGAATTATTTTCATCATCAATACGTACATAAGTTCAATATACCTTCATATCATTATCGTAAAAACAACTATTTACATTATAGCAATTTTAATAGAAAATGTATCTACAAAATTAATAACAAAAATTCAAATCTAGTCGTAAGAAAAGTATTAATATCCATAGATGAATTTAACAAAAACACTAAAGTTCTTTGTAGATTTTTCCCTAATTTAGCCATAATGATTGTACATGGACATTTCATGGATGGAGTAGTACTTAACAAGAATTATGATTTTCTAACAAAGAATCCTCATTATTTTCTTAATTCGTTTGTATTATAAAAGAGACGCTATCTACGCAGTATACAATTTCATTAACTTCGTGGAAAAAAACACTCAGATAATTAAATCAGGGCATATTTTTTTCTTTTTGTCCCGTTGTAGGAGTGAAATTAAAGAAAATGCTACTTTTGGATTCAAATATTTTTAATAAAGGTCGGTACTCACCACACCTTGGCACGGCATAGCACAGCAAAGCATTCGTTGACATACCGTACCGAGGGATCCTTCGGGATGCCAAAACATTTCACGGAACCCTCAAGTCTATCAAAGAAATACGAAGGCCAACCGAATAAAAATAAAATGTATAATCATTTCAAATGTCTTTGAAGTACCCCGCTCTGCTAGCCTGTACGTGTTTGCTAGTACTAACCTTACTTGATGAAAACATAGATTAAAGTAATGACTCGAGAAAACATTACTTTTTATTTTTCTATAGTGTAATGTGAATTATCACTTTGTTTATAACTATGAGCAAATAGAAAGAATTCAATAGTAGCCATCAAATTTATAAACACCCAATAACTTATTTTTAAATATAAAGATAAAGTTATTTTACTCACAGGTGAAGTTATCTTGCTCTTGACAGATATTGTTAATAAAATAAGCCAAACCGTCATATTTAATCGGTAGAAAATAAATCTGACTATTGAAGAATCAGCCCATACTTATATAAATGCTCCAGTTGTCTAGTCAAGTTCATCAAAACAATATACTATTACCCGGCGCCGGTTACGTAATATATAATATTTATTTATTTACAAATTCCTGTGATACTTCTGTAAATAAATGTTAGTGTAAAAATGTTTTGTAAAATATATCGCTAGGTAAGTATATATCGCTAGGTAAGTATACAAAATAATAATATAAACTTAAATTATATTTCAAATATTAGTATAGGCAGGTAGACACATTCTTATTTTAAAAATCTGTGTTTCGAATTTTAAATAAATAGTCCCAAATTTTTACATTCTTAATTCGAATCGCTCAAAATGTTATTTTACTTTTGAATTACCCTTAAATGCTTTTTTGCTTATCGCTTATGTTAACTTCCCAATTCCAATATTTTAGATTTGTAATAATTATTTATTAGGCATTAAATATCATGAACATTTTTATACATCGTTAATTTTTAAATAAAAGAGAAAAATAATTTATTTATTAAAATTAAATCAATAGGTTTACTGATAGGTACCTACAGATACAAAAATATATTGAAATAGATGAAGTCGGTTAAAAACCACTTAAGGTAGAACTTAGAGATTTTAAGTAGATCTCATTTAAAAAGAGTACCTACTATAATTTTTCGAGGAATTTTCATAAATCATTTTTCACTAGTCTACCTCGCACTTTGTAAATAGATTCAACGAAAACATTTTAAAGTTTTTTTTTGTACGAAAATATTACAATGAGGTAATTAAAACATAATATTAATACCATATTCGTCAGCCATTTTACAAACAAACACCATTCAATTTGCCTGCCAGTTAAAATGGCACAGCATCATCATCTTATTCTGCTTAGCTTTTTCTCAACTATGTAGGGGTCAGCTTCCAGTCTAACCGGATGCAGCTGAATACCGGATATTAATTTTATCGAATGCGACGTTATTGCTGTGTGTCGCTGGAAATCTATGTACTCATGACAAACGGTACATTTCAGCCAAATAGTTGTCAGGTGAACTGAAAATGATTTATTCGTTTTTCTATCGTTGGTAATAATATTTTTTTCTATCTACAAATAATTAAAATTATTATTTAACATTTCGCTGAAAGAAGTAACATTAATTTCGCTCTTCATATTTCAAATTGACTCGTCGAATTGAGCATTCCATTTCATCATTTTATATTGAAATATTTATTAATATAAAACGTTTTTATGATTCCTAATTCCATAATGAACAGTAGGTATTAATCATAAAGGAATTTAATAAAATGTTTCATTAATAAATATAATAAAAACACAAAGAACCTTTTGTGTGACTTTTCATAATCACATTCGACTTAAAGATGGCGACCTCATTGTAATATTTTTATATTAGCCGGCTTTGAGGTAATACGTTTTTGGGGAAATCTCAAATAAAAAAGAAATAGGACACCTTATTGATATGCATTACGTCAAGAGAGGCGGCTTAAGTTAATATCACTCGGAATCCCGCTTGACTTGAGAATGGAAAGGAAAGAGTGGCATATTTAGGTATACTACATGATTCTCCATTATATAACAAAAATAATTCAATCTGCCTAGCCTTTTTACCCGTAACGACTGTCAAAGGTCCACGAATAACAGTCAGGACCAACAGATTAACGTGCTTTCCGAGACACGGAGGAGTCTCGATATCTAAAGAGGTCACCTATCCACAGACCAACCCGGCAAGCGTAGCTTAACCTGATGGAGCGATCCGTACGGCTGTTATTACTTAGCCACGAGCTCCTGTCTATGTCATAAGAATCAAAAAAAATATAAATTGCTCCCACCGTAAAAAAACGGCAGAATAGTACGTATAAATATATTGAGAAGTATATTAAAACTCTGGAACTAAATTCTTTAGTTAGCACTGAAGCTGAAATTTCGACGAAGGCTCTCATTATCCTTCAAACAAACTTACTTAACATCAAAACAGTTTCCATTCATTCACGTTCTATTCCGTGAAAGTTTAGCTCATTCAAAGCTTAATAGCTTTATCATGACGTCACTCAACCAGAAACATTTAGCTCAAAAACGACCTAAATATTAACTACAGAATTGCAAGAACTACAGAAAACCCAAAAACGTCTATCAAAGTCGAGTTGTTTTAGTACTTTCCCTTCCACTGAAATTATACATTTAAGCAGTATTACAATTTAGTAGTACTAAATGGGGAAAAGCGCTAATGAATTTTATATGTTAGGTACAAATGTGTATTATAGTCATGCATGGCAGTATTATATCTTAGAACATATCATGTTAAATGTTTTTTTGGTATACAGGGTGTAACCGAAAGGGTATAAACATACAGGGTTACTGGTAACTCGACGTATTCCTTGCAGGACGTCATAGTAGGGTTAAAATGCAACAAATTAAGCCACCAAATGTTCTACCGAAATTCAGTAGTTTTTGAGTTAGTTCGATTTTTAGAGTTTTTATGAATAATCCCAGATTAAATCATTTGAAACCAATTTAAAAATTATTTACGGCGCGACAGTACAGAAATTTTAAGTTATTATCGTAGTTGATGCCGTAGCAGATCTTTGTTAATAATTAAAAGTTCAAAAATGCCTTAAACCTTGGCAAATATCACTAATCAAACATTTTTTTTTTTGTAATTTTTGTTATTACTCCATACAAATTGTTGTCTAGTGCAAAAATAAAATACTACGCCTGATGTACAAATTACTAGGAAAATATCCTTATCTTATCAGCTATCCAAAAAGGTATGAATGTTAATACAAAGTCATGGACTACATTATGAAAATCGTTTTTGATTTAGTACAGGAAGACGTGCGTCTCACAAAAAGGTGATTATTCGGAAAATCAAATAAAACAATTTCGTGAATGTTATTATTATTTTTAATAAATTTCAATTTAATAACTTTTATGACATACATTTCACACGTCTTGTTCGATGTGCTGCCCTCGGTTTCGAATACATGTTCTTATTCGCTTCCTCATTTCAGTTTTTGTGATTCTTGATGTGATTGTTGCCCTCATCTGGTCCGCCGCATCTGTTATTCTCTCCCTTAGTTCTTCAATTGAATTTACTGGGGTCACATAAACTAGGTCTTTCATATGACCCCAGACGTAAAAGTCTAGGGGCGTCAGATCAGGGCTTCGCGCAGGCCACGGAATCGGCCCACCGCGCCCTATCCATCGGTTTGGATAGTTTTCATCCAGCAATTGTCGAATTGTGATTCGGAAGTGGGCTGGACATCCGTCATGTTGATAAATCATGTTTGCTCTTCTTTCTTCCGGTACATCCGCGAGCAGTGGTGTTAAATGATTTCTAAGGAAATCTTCATAAAGTTCCCCATTTAGTGTTCGGGGTAAAAAATGTGGGCCGATTAATTTGTCGTCGATAATACCCATCCAAACATTAAGCGAGAACCTACGCTGGGATGCGGTTGGTTTCAGTTTTTTAGGGTTTGCTTCTGCTTTCGGTGCCCAGTAATGTAAGTTGTGGTAGTTTGTGATACCATCACGGTCAAAACATGACTCATCGGTCCACAGAATGTTTTTTAAAAAGTTTTCGCCTTCGGCGTCGGCACTCAGCATGAAACGACAAAATTCAAGCCGTCTCGGCGGATCTCCCTCTTCTAATGACTGGACTGGTTGGTAGTGATATGGATGTCGGCCTGACAAGTGAACTACAGACCAGACTTTCCACTGTGACATACCAAGCTCACGCGCTACGATGTTTGTCGATATGTTGGGGTCGTCAATAAAACGTTGAAGAATCAGCTCTTCGTCGTCAGCCGTGTATCTCCGGGAACGACCAGTGTCAATTTGCCTGGTTCTTTGGACGCTGCCAGTTTCAGATATTCGCCGATAAGTCGATCCGAAGACACTAACGTGTGGGAGTCGGCGGTTGGGAAAGCGAAGTCCATATTCTCTCCGCGCTTCAGCAGCGTTACCGTCACAAAGTCCGTAACAGTAAATTATGTCAGCGTATTCTGGATTAGAATATGCAGCCATAGTCAGCACTTATGAAGGCACAGCACAGCACGAGAGCAAGATACGCGATAGGGATAGCCAGATAACAAAACACGAGCTTACGCGACGTAGAGTTGAGACTGACTAACGCTGACGACCAGAAAATCGCACCCCGAGTCATGCCGAGAGAACAATAGTAACCAATCACAAAGCTTACCGTGTGTTTGGAGTTCAAGCTCAGGTAAAACTACGAATACTACGAATAACAAACAAAATGTTGATTGTCTTACAATTTTACCTGCTCCCCATAAAACTCTTCTCTACCCTGTCATACATGCAAAAGTATTGACAATCATACCTTTCTGAATAGCTGATAAGACAAGGATATTTTCCTAGTAATTTGTACATCAGGCGTAGTATTTTATTTTTGCACTAGACAACAATTTGTATGGAGTAATAACAAAAATTACAAAAAAAAAAATGTTTGATTAGTGATATTTGCCAAAGTTTAAGGCATTTTTGAACTTTTAATTATTAACAAAGATCTGCTACGGCATCAACTACGATAATAACTTAAAATTTCTGTACTGTCGCGCCGTAAATAATTTTTAAATTGGTTTCAAATGATTTAATCTGGGATTATTCATAAAAACTCTAAAAATCGAACTAACTCAAAAACTACTGAATTTCGGTAGAACATTTGGTGGCTTAATTTGTTGCATTTTAACCCTACTATGACGTCCTGCAAGGAATACGTCGAGTTACCAGTAACCCTGTATAAAAGAATATGCTACAGACCACCAAACTGAACAACTTTTACTATGGGACCAACTACGAAATTGTGAAAAAAAATTCTGCTGTTCCCACATTTCGACGAGTCACGTGACCAAAAATGTGTAGAACAGATTTCTTGCGATTTCGGAGTTGGTCCCTTAGTAAAAGATGTTCAGTTTGGTGATCTGTAGCATATGCTTTTGTATGTATAAACCCTTTCGGTTACATCCTGTATATAGTGTACATAATATTTTATGTTTAAGGCCCGCTTACATCACAAATTACTTAATGCTTTTAGCGCTAAAAATATTTAAAACATCTGCTGTGCCAGTCTGTAAAAATTTACAGAAATAGAACGACCATTTAAATTCTTTTAGCGCTAAACGTATTATCAATTTGTAATGACAAGTGTGGCTAAATCGGTGTAATACGTAGTATTTAAGGCGGCATTTGCAAAATGATTCTATATGGGACATAATTGAACGACAAAACGTGGCTGCTATTGTTTTCATGTATGGCCCGGCCATCACAGCAACATGACTAGGTATTACACAGGATAATCTTGTCTACAAATATATTTTACTTTACTTTTCTGAAGAGCTACAATTATGTCAAAATTGGGTTGTGAATAAAAAAAAACAACGGATCTTATTAACATGACAAGACAAGACAGACAAGACAAGACAAGTGATATTAGAAAGAGATGTGAATATTCCATAATGTGAAACAGCAATACTTAGTAAATGTAGGCAATGTTTGATACAATATTTTTTTATTCAGCAATCGTCTGTCGAAATTTAAATATTGCAGTTATTCTTGCAGTACGTGGCCAAAGTGGCAGGGTCGTTATGAAATTATTGCAGCCCGACTCTAGAATTTTGAGCCCGTTTAGAAAACAAATGCATATTTAATATACTTTTTGATGTTGTGCAACGGTAATTCGTTTTCTACAATGTGAATAGAAAGTTATAGGATATTTTAACCTTCTGAACGCCAGAGCATAAAAGAACGCGCGTGCCCTCCACGCCAAGCACCAAAATTTCTTCCTGTTATCATGAATTTCCAAATACCCATGGTGTCTTTTAATTTGTTTCATGTCATTAAATACGTACGAGAGCTTCCATTTTTAAGATATCTATTTAAACTTTTTTGTATTATGATTTTTTTTGTATTATGGACGGATGAATGACCCCTGTAACACAGGTTTCACCTAGCATGGGGGTCATTAATCAAATTAGTATGCACTTGTAAGTCCTAAGCTACAAATGCTGCGCACATCCACTTTGTAATTTACTTATGGAAATAAATGATTTTTTATTATTAAAAAAAAAAAAAAAAAAAAAAAAAAAAAAAAAAAAAAACACACACAAAAGTAATGATAATTGTTTATTTCGTGTTATAGTGTACCCGTATTGTCACATATTTGTGTCGTTGGCGTACAGGGCATGCGCTTGATTGTCACGTATGACAATGGCGTTCAAATGGTTAAAGAACATTAAATTTTATTTTTGTAAAATATAGTTTTTATTTACACCACAATTAATCATTAAATGCATTTAGCCCTAAACGTATTTAAAGTATCATTATATTTCTGACAATCGTTTGATAATGAAAGAGACAGAAAGATGTTTTAAAAACAACTAATTAGCTCTAAATGTATTTAATGATTGGTAGAGCAAGCAAAACACTACCTATTTAAATTTTACACGTACTTAATCATTTATCATTTATGATCTCCTTAAAATTAATCCATCATAGTTAGTGGTTGTTAAGCTATCAGGAATAATGTGCTAATAAATTATGAGTTAAGTTAAATTGGTAAAACGCTTTGTATATCAAGAATAAGATATTAATTTTAGATAAATGTGTAAATTTCGAAATCTGGATAAAATCTCATTGCAACATAGAATGTAGGTTCATTCAATTTTATCGAAAATTAAGAGAATGTAATATATTAAATTGTAAGTATTCGTTAGTATTATGAATTCTCCAATAATTAATATTGTTCAATCGATTTGCCGCAAAAATGTGGGTAGCTTGCAACCGAAATACTATAAAAATATTGTTCCATTAGGTAGGTATTTGAGACCGCAATTATTATAAATAGTCATTAAATTAAGTCACTGTTACTTATAATCTGTGAAAATAGGAGTTATGAGCATTTCTAAGAAGTTTTAATTTGGCCCTGTAGAACCACGTTTAAGAGAAATTGTCAGTGTCATTATTTTCTGACAGTACTTGAACGGGGTTTAGATGTGCTGATCGCGTTCAGTTTCATTGGTAAAATTCGCCATTAATAAGATAAACGTCGGTGGATGGATAGATTATGATTTATTGTTTATTGGCACAATCATTGGCCCACATGGGCCAGTGTTTGTACAAATACGTGTACCAAAAGGTTTGCTTTTGTATTACTTTCAGGGTCGACCTCTACGCAATATATAAGAGCTTATCAAAATCTTTGTAATGTAAATTCAAATACTTAGTTAATATTTAATGTAAGAGAAGCAATGTTAGTTTTCATCCATTATTGTAAATAATATTGTCTATGATCTTAATGTTTCTGACGGCTTGTCAAAGGCACCCTTGAAGGGATGAGGCCAAAGCTGGTATTTGGTATAATTAAGGATTTCTAGTCAGAAAATAAATTATATTAAAATTATTTACCTGGTTTTATTGTGGTCTTTTTACACCGAATCTCTTCTTTAGGTTTTTGTTCGTTTAAGTTTCTACTGTAGAACAGACCTCTTTCTATACTACCAACAAAATACTAAAGTTATACTTTTTATGTTTGAAAAGATTGCTTTACTTTACTTTAAAATAACATCTACATAGTTTACCTACCACAATAAATCAACAAAAAGAATCTACAAAGCCATTCGGGCTTCTGACTGTGTAACGACTGTCAAAGATCCACGAATGATAGCCGGGACCAGCAACAGCTTGGTCTTGGTGCTTTCCGAGGCACGGAGGAGTCTCGACATGAAGTTGGTCACCCATCCAAGGACCAACCCCGGCAAGCGTAGCTTAACCTCGATTGATGCGTGCGGCTGTTACTACTTAGCCACGAGCTCCTCTCAAAACCTAATACAGTAAAATATCGAAATACATTTCGACAGCAAAAAGGCTATCATGTTATTCCAAATGAAATAAATTGAACGGTACATTTACAGAAAAATTTCGAGGGCTCTCCATTTCTCAACAGACAACATTTTAATTGAAATATCATTTTAAAACGCGCTGCGGCTCTGAAAATAAATCATCATGGAATGAAAAAATTCATCAGTGAAAAATATATAAAAACAAGAACTGATATCTATACTAATATTATAGAGCTGAAGAGTTGGTTTGTTTGAACGCGCTAATCTCTGGAACTACTAGTCCGAATTGAAAAAATCTTTTTGTGTTGGATAGTCCATTTATCGAGGAAGGCTATAGGCTATGTAACATCACGCTACGACCAATAGGAGCCGAGCAGCGGTGAAACCGCGCGTCTGCAGCTAGTATATTATATTCAGATGCTGTAATAAGTACATCACTAGGAAATGTTTGAACAGCGATGAAATAAGAGTACGAGAAAAAAGCTGCTTGATAAATCTTGTTTTTCATGCTTTCATCAGGCACCTTTGGGTCAGCGGAACTTTCCAAAAGGGTAACCGCTACCCCGGAACACATAGGGCTGAGAAAGGAACATACACATTCTGGTTTTAGTCAGTAAGAGTCTGGCACTCCCTTCCGCTCCACCCAGAGCGGGAGGGGTCATTTGATGATTCCCTTCCATAAAAAGGGACTACACGTTCAATTATAATCTCGATTCGTGGTCCAAATCAAAGTTAAGTTCTGTGTACGGGCTGGAAATCTATATAATTGATAGGACCGCCCATTGTGTCACCCCTTGTAAAATTTCTACATTTATATCTGTGATTTTTATGGCGTACTTAATAAGGAGTATTCTATCCACTTTTTTTTGTGGGTGGATGATGATCGAATGTTTGGGTGGACCGGAAGGGAGTGTCAGACTCTTACTGACTAAATTCCGTCCATGTTCCTTCCTTAGCCCTTTATGCTCCGGGGTAGCGGTAACCCTTTCGGACAATTCCGCTTAGTCTTTTATTAACTTGGAACTTTCTAGCCTTCAAATCAAAATCCTAATGTTTCAGAATAATGTAAAATTTCTATTTATACCCTTTTTCGTAAATAACTCGACACGATTTGATTGTTTATTCATAGTTGTTGACTTATTTGCTAACTGGCACTTAATTAATCAGCTGAGAAACTTGAATTTTGTTAATTGAATTTCAGTTATTTTATTTGTTTACTTAGTTCTTGAAATAACTTCGAAAGATTTACCTTTTTAGTTTTATTTATTATTAGGAACATGGATGGGTTTTAGTCAGTAAGAGTCTGACACTCCCTTCCGCTCCACCCAGAGCGGGAGTGGTCATTAAAATTTGATGATTTCCCACCCACATTACCAACCTCAAAAAAAAAAAGGTTCATAAAAGATATGTAGATAATATACTTTCTAATAGGAGTGGTGGCCCGTGAACCAAGATAACACTAATTAGTAGGTCAATATTCTTTTGTAAGGTATGCGACTGACCATTGACCCAGCCTTACCGTGTGTCGTGGGCGTGATCACGACTCAAGCAACATGCGACTTGCGACTGCGACTACGGAGAAAAAAGAAGTCGTATAGAGCATGCCACGAGTCACCGCAACGCGACTTGTGGAGCGACAGACAATACGGTAGATATACGGGATGCGCTCGTTGCTATAGACGCACATCGCATCGCTTGAGGTGGTAAACGGGCCTTTTAGCCCCTTATTCAGAACAAAAGTTTGTGCTACCCCAACCTGTCAAATTTCTTTGATAGATTTTCAACTTTATTACGAAAGATTAAAGTTCATGTTCAATTGGGAATATTTGACAGTTTGGGATAGCTTTATGTACTGTTCATAGAGCTCTACTACTACTGCTAATCTGTTTTTGAGTTACATCACCACAAAAGAGATGTTTCTTCACGTGACTACCGGACCTTTTCTTCAGGTAAAAGTCGTACCTAGAAGGTGCCTAAGTTTCGTATGTTAGGTTTCTTTTCAGCGGTTTTTACTTAATTCAAAATATTATTCTAATACATTTTCATATAATATATGTTACCTACTCAATATTCCATAATTTTTTTTTCTATAGCACCCCGTAGTCTGGATTAATTATGTCAGTTGGCAATGGTCTCGCTCGTAACAATCCAAATGAGGGTGTACTATAGGTACACCTCTTCCTAACCGAGGATTACAAGCGTGGTGTTATGTTATGTCAATATTATTAGTAACCAAATCACCACAAACCACCACCAACCAACGTGAGGCAACCAACATGTCTGAGAGATATTTCTCAACAGCATATGAAGCTAAGTCAGACGCATAAAAATAAAATTAAATAACAAAATATTGTCAGAAAACAACTTTATAAAAACCCTTACCCCCTCACTAATAAACGACTCTGTATTGTTACACAACGCTTTGTCGTCTTCTTTCGAATGTCAAATTTCTGACGACTTAAATCGGTGTATAACTATTCACCTGATATCGTACGTCTATTATTTAGGGGTTAATGTTTTCTTTGTTCACCCACTTTAGGTGCCAGCGACACGCGAACTAAAAGGTCAAAGGAACAGTAGGACACAACTCAAACCTAATTAACATGCTTCATGAAACCACCAACATTAAGATCGTTTATTTTCGCCTCATTCACGAAGTCACGACTCTTGAAACGTTATTGACACTGCCAAATTCCTGCTTCAAATGTAACGGTGTTTGACAAATTTTGCCGAAGGAACTTCTAAGTTTATTTATTTATTTATTTTATTTATTTAAAAGCCTTAAAAACTACCATTACAGGTTTCTTAACCTAATTCGATAGCCTAGTCTTAATGTCGTACTGTAACTTATACATACGTTTCGTTTACCTATCTGCTAAAGTAAGTAGGCTACTCTGGCACTGGCGGTTGTGACATAAACTCACGCTTACTTCCCATGGGGGTAGGCAGAATACATACTAGCAAGCCTGTTGCGAGTACTACGCACGCAATTAGGTCACTATATAAATGTTTGTCCTAATGGGTAGCTCACCGTCCGATCAGGACCAGGGCCGTGCCGGACGGCGCGGTCGTGTTCCACGCGCGCCTTAAACAGATGTCAGCATTAAGGGAGGGACCCGTTAGGGCCGAAGCCTACAGGGTCAACGGGATTATCGGGGTTACCGCTACCCAGGAACATAAAGGGCTAGCGAAGGAACATGGATGGGTTTTAGTCAGTAAGAGTCTGACACTCTCTTCCGCTCCACCCAGAGCGATAGGAGTCATTTGATGATTTCTCACCCTCATAAAAAAGGGACGAAAGGGATTGACGTTTCTACATACATCTGCCATGTAAATACCTTTTGTTAGTCACCTTTCATACATCCTCCCAACATGACCAAACTAGTTAAGCAAGCATACACTTTTAAATTTTTGTCACTACACTTTGGGGCACGAAACCCAAGAGGCAGGTATAAAAGGTACTTTTTCCTGAACTAGACGTCCCTGCAGGCTTGAATTCACAACGAAAAAGTATCACACTTGATATCACACTAATATTATAAAGGCGAAAGTTCGTGAGTGAGTGTGTGTGTGAGTTTGTATGTTTGTCCGTCTTTCACGCTCAAACCGATGAACGGATCTGGATGAAATTTGGCACAGAGGTAGCTTATGACCATGAATAACACATAGTATCCTTTTTTCCCGACAGTACGTTCCCTTGGGTAAATTTCTGACAACCGGCGGGCGAAGCCGCTGGCAGCAGTTAGTAACATAATAAAATTTACTCAGAGTACGTAACAGGCTCTCAAAAATAGCTAAAGCGACAATAACATCAATATTCAAACCACATTTAGAACTCCACGACAATACTGAAAATCCTTTAATAACTGGTTTAAAGGCTACGGATAATAATTCCCAGTTACCATATAATACTATTGTCGTACACCCAAACAGAACCTCGCCTTAACAATAATGGTAAATAGTTATAGGATCACAGATATTTGTGGAATACCAATGGAGGAATGTTATCGAAATTCGGTAACTGGGTCGTCGATGAAATATAGAACCAAATACTATTTTTTTTTGTGTTTATGGGTGTCAAATTGCGTGTGATATAAGTTTTACATAAACAGGTAGTTATAGAATTTCAATTAAGGTGAATGCGCTTTTTTTTTGAGTGTGGGAAGTCATCCAATGACTTCTCCCGCTCTGGGTGGAGCGGAAGGGAGCGTCAGGCTCTTGAAACCCAAACCATCCATGCTCCTGATTTGTTTGTTGATTCGTTGATTCGGATCGACGAACCATGTTCCATGTTGCCTTATATTTACTCCGTCAGTCAGATAATAAAAATATTTTACAATTTTTGCTTTATCATATTAATAAATCTAAATCCTTAGAAAAATCTCATTAAAGCTGAGTAAGGCCCTTCTCCCTTTACGATACTTAAGTAGAATACTGGTTGGATACTAGTTCGCCACTCGACGCTTGCATATTAAGCTACTGAAAAATGACTAAATTCATTATTTGCGCTAACTCGATTTTTGTGAACGGACGTTATGTCAAGACACGGAAGAAACGCGACGCCCAAGCGACCGACACGGCGAGTCGCGCGATACTAGTCGCGGACGCGTAGGATACCAGTAGCGTTGTGTGCGAGCCTGCATTCAAATGTATGTGAGATACTTGGTGGCGACTAGTCTCCGATAATTGCAGGATACTTGAGTCGCCTGTGCGTATCGTAATGGGAGAAGGGCTTAAGTATAAAATTAACGTAGTCGTGTCGTCATGCCACATTTTAACCCAAGGTAAAGAAGAAAACAATCATGTCCAATATTTTTTAATAATCCAGCTGACGGAGAAAAATGAAATTGTCATCATTCCTATTTTCAGTGTTGCTAAGAACAAAAACAAAACAAAAGAACATCTTGCAACATCAAATGGCGATGGCAGCGGAATATTGATCCAGTTTAAACGGGGCTTTAAATCCAAAATGTAGAAGCTATAAAACGCTATTGATCAGTGAAAGAAAATTCCTTCATGAACAGTTTCCTAAAGAATTTTTACTACAAAGTTAACTAAGTACTACCATTGTTCCGCATTCCTTGGCGTGTGAACGGAGTATTTGCTAGTAGGAAATACATACTTTGTTCAATACTGATTTATTTCAAAATCTTTGGGGAGGAAAGCTTTTACCTGTTTTTAATAAGATATTCTTCTCTTTCAACTCATGGGACGCTTGTTTTGAAAATAGAACGTAATACTAATTTGATTTTGAAACAAACAACAAATTTAACCTGTGGTCAACAGGGTATACCGCTTTTTTTGTTACCATGTTTATTAATACTAAAAAAAACTTTTGACACTGGCAATCATATTCGTAGGTATACAGCGAAAGGAATTGTGTGTGAAATATTTTATGTCGGTTGTATCATAAGGAAACTGGCATGCCTAAGACATAGTTCTCAACAGCATGTGAAGCTCAGTCTGACACCAGGTTAGTCACTAAACACATGCAAAAAAAAAAGGTCGTTTTACGGTTCATTTCAAGCTTTTTTTTTTTTTTTAAGGCTGGGAAATCATCCAATGACTGCTCCCGCTCTGGGTGGAGCGGAAGGGAGTGTCAGACTCTTACTGACTAAAACCCATCCATGTTCCTTCCGTAGCCCTTTATGTTCCGGGGTTACCGCTAGGTAACCCTTTCGGACAATCCCGCTTACCCGGTTCATTTCAGGCTTGACCGCCTATTTTAGAACTAAAACGGGATTCTCCACGATTTCAATTCTTACTATTGATAACGAAGTCACGAGTAGAAACTAGTCTTGTATTATGTTGTCTACAATAAAGTGAAGTCATAGTAATTAATTGTTAAGCAATTGTTCCATATGTTCAAATCACAGACTGATTTTTTTTACAGTACGAAAAAAAAGAAGTAAATCAATTTCCTTAACAATTGATTTCCCTTACTGTACCAAAATAAAAAATAAATAAACGGGACTTTCATTATAAATAATAAAGCTTGCTTCCAGATAAGCTTTTAGGCCATTTGGGCTTTAAACCTGAATGTAATAACAGTTTCAACGAAATAACAAGATTAGAAATTACACCCAAACTATACTCATCTCGCTCTTTGGCAATGTGTGAGAGCAAGAGGCATGTTAAGTAAGAGAACAATAGTCTATTATTATAAGTCTGGAGTAATCCAAGACGTAGTTATTAATATTTTGGACTCAAATAATACAACTGGCCGATGGGGCCGGAAGGTTCTCAAACTCAAACTATTTAATTTAATTAATCGTTTATTCTCTTTTCACAAAGTTTACTTAATATTAATGTGTACAAAAAATATATTTGGTCATTATGGACCCAAAAAATTATAATAACAGGAGAGAGGAAGATTTGAAAAACATACTAAGGGCGAATTTCACCAGTGAAACTGAACGCGATCAGCGCATTAACCACGTTTAAGAACTGTCAGCGTCATTATTTTTATGCTATATTGAGAGTGACAGCCCTTAAACGCGTTTTAAATGCGATTATCGCGTTTAGTTTCATTGGTGTAAATCTCACTTAGCGAATCAGGCTTCTGAAGTAAATCTAATATTATAACAAGGGTTTTTTTAAACATTTAAAGGTAGTTTTCTACACTTATAATTTGTTGTTTTTAATTCCTTCCTTTCCTTCCAACTTACTAAAGTAAAACAAGTTTAGCAGAAATATTTAAAATTTAACTCGTTATTTAAATAATTAATTAAAATAAGCCCTGTAATTAATCAATCTGTGACTAGAAACTCATTAGCAAAAGGTTTTAATCTTTTTCGGTCTAAGAATTTTTTGTTAGTTTGACTAACTAGTCTTTACTTTGAAAGTCACCTAAACTTTTAAGTTGATGTAGTTTAATTTTTAATTCTTTGCCAACGTTTTTAAGCAAACTGAAGTGGCAGTGGGCTGGCCATGTTGTCGCAGGACCGATGGCCGGTGGAGCAGACGAGTCCTGGAGTGGACAACGCGCATCGGCAAGCGTAGTGTGGGACGCCCCCCAGCTAGATGGACCAATCAAAGTCAAAGTCAAAACATTTATTTCAAATAGGCACAAGAAAGGCACTTTTGAACGTCAAAAATTAACAAGGAATAGAATTGATTCTAGTCGCCCCTTCCAAAAGGTAGTTTCGTGTGGAGAAGAATGACCTTAAGAAGGTGGCTGGGACAGACTGGATGTGGAAGGCGGAGGACAGGGTGTTGTGGCGCAGCCTGGGAGAGGACTATGTCCAGCAGTGGACTGCGATAGGCTGAGTTGATTGATTGATTTAACGTTTTTAAATTTCGCAGCATTCTGCTGAGATGCCTCATACAGAACTTTATTTTTATTTTCAATTTCGTTTTTTATTAATGAGTTTTTTTTTTTCTATGCGACTCCAAATAAATACTTTTTCTATCTTCCTTTCTGGCTTACTTTTAAGGTTTGGTATAATAATTTTTACTACACCAAAAAAGGCTAAATACGAAATTCAACACAAATCCTCGCTAAGCTTCGCTTTTCTGATCCAAGCATTAATAATGAGCCATTATTATCTAGATTGTAGGTTCTAACGTACGATAATCTCCTTAAATACCCGGGAAATAGACAAATATTCAAAGTGTTGGAGTAAACAATTTCTGGCAATTGTACCTTTATTGCAAAGCACTTTACGTAAAAATGTTATTCTGAAAACACCTCTGTGAAAATCCATATTTCCATATTTATAATTCTAGTTTAAAAATAATTTATTGGAAGAGATTTACTGCAGATAGACATACTTCATATAGATTAATAGAAATCCATAGAGTAAATACAAATTCAGATTTATCTCCAAAGAAATAATCAAGAAGAAGGTTATTCCTCACGTTTCGTTTGTTTAAAAGAGTATTTTATGTCCACCCTCAATACTTATCAGACAAAATTATTACACTTACATTGACCGACATCCGAAAATCAATAAGGGAGTAGTCAGCAACACAGGGGTCGAGACGTCCCAACAGTGCACTCATACAAATAGTACGCCTAAGCCTCCAAACACGGCCTAGAGCGAGGCGATTTGCTTCAAGCGGCACTGCTAGTTTTTTCCGCGTGTCGGTGCGGTGACGACATGGTCTAAAGCAATATCTGCTTTACTTTTTGTTAATTTTTAGGGTTCCGTGCCCAGAGGGAAAAACGGGACCCTATTACTAACTCCGCTGCCCATCCCTCCATCCGTCCGTCCGTCTGTCATCAGGCTGTATCTCATGAACCGTGATAGTTAGACAGTTAAAATTTTCACAGATGATGTATTTATGTTGCCGCTATAATAACATATACTAAAAAACAGAATAAAATAAATATTTAAGGGAACTCCCATACAACAAACTTTTTTTTTTGCCGTTTTATAGATAATGGTACGGAACCCTTCGTGCGCGAGTCCCATTCCACTTGGCCGGCTTTTTGCTTGTCATTTTGTATCTTACACTCGCAATAAACACGTAGCCGAATTCTGGGTCGAGTACATTTAAATTGCCATCGACACGCTAAGAAGAAGAATGAAACGACTGACCACAAATTGAAAAATGAATTCATTAAATTATATATTAAATGGGGGCGACTGAGGCTGGAACTGAGGCTGTAATGAAAAGCGTCTAATTTATGATGGACACTACAAATAATCAGAATATCAAAATGATCAGTTTCAATTGCAAGTCTGTTACGAGATCCGTGGAGGGGATACAGGAGCTGTGTAAGACTGCACACGTTATTGCCCTGCAGGAGACATGGCTCCTGCCTCATGATACAGCATTCATTGGAAGCATCGATAAGAACTTCGAGTACACCAGTAAGTCAGCGGTGGATACATCGACAGGCGTGCTGCGTGGTCGGCCGTACGGTGGGGTGGCGCTGATGTGGCGAAAGGGTGTTTTCTCTTCCGTAACGGTTGTGCCGTGTAATAGCGCCAGACTGACAGCTATTAAGGTATGTGCTGGTGAGCGTAGTTCGTTAGTGTTTTCAGTGTACATGCCAACGGATAGTGCGGATAACTTATTAGAATTCACGGATGTGCTAAGTGAAATACATGCGGTAATTGAAAGTTGTGATATTGAATCCGCTATTATTCTCGGCGACTTTAATGCCCATCCAAGGGAGTTATTCTTTAAGGAATTAGCCAACTTTTGTAAGGAGCGAAGCTGGCTCTGTGCGGACGTGATGAAGTTGGACGTTTTGTCAGACACACACACTTTTATAAGTGATAGTCATGATAACTGTAAGCGATGGCTTGATCACTGTCTGACAACGGAGGCAGCTTGGCAATGTGTGACTGATATTAAGGTATGTTATGATGTTTTCTGGTCAGACCATTTTCCACTGGAAGTGTATTGCAACTTGGGAATATTACCATGCAAAGTGCAATATACAGGGAATATTTACAGTGAAGTGAAGTGGGGTGAGAGGGACGCTGAACAGATAAGACTATATGGGGAGCTGTGTACAGCTACATTAAGAGACATTGATTTCCCGGTGGAACTTGGTCTGTGTGCTGATAATGTTTGTTCTGATAATTCTCATCATGTAATTATTGATAAGTTGTATAATAGTATTGTTAGTTGTTTGACGGAAGCTTCGCGAAGGAGCCATAATGTAAGGAAAAGGACAACGCAAAAATATATTATTGGGTGGAACAAGCATGTACGACAGTTTCAAGTAGACGCACGAAGCAGCTTTCAGGCCTGGTTGCTTCATGGCAAACCAGAGTCTGGTGATATATATAATACTATGCGTGAAACCCGTAAGCGTTTTAAATCTAAGTTAAAATGGTGTCAAGATAATAAGGATAAAATTAAAATGGATATCTTAGCGACACACCACAAAGACAGAGATTTCAAAAACTTTTGGAAGCAGACCAAGAAACTGGAAGCTGGTTCGTGTGTCCCTGTGAGTGTTGAGGGTAGGAGCGAGCCCTGTCAAATAGCGGAATTATTTAAGGATCATTTTAGGGTAGTGTCTCCCCTAGGGTGTGTCCAGCAGCAGGTGCTCGATGCTGAGGTTGCAGGTAGTGAGTGGTTTAGATTTAAGGCGAAAGAAGTCGCCCATATTATCCAAAATATGACTAGAGGTAAATCTCCAGGACATGACGACCTTAGCATCGAGCACTTGCAGTTCGCTGGTGTGCATTTACCTAGGGTGTTGGTCATGTTTTTCAATGTTTGTATAGGCCATTCATATTTACCCAGGGAGCTTATGAAGACCACTATTATACCTATACTTAAAAACAAGACGGGTGATGCCTCCGACAAGGACAACTACAGACCTATCTCATTGGCTACAGTGATAGCCAAGGTGCTGGATGGTTTGCTTGATAGTCGGATAAGTGAGCATATAGATCTCCACGAAGCTCAGTTTGGTTTCAGGGCTGGGCAATCGACTGAAACTGCGGTACTGCGACTCAAGCATACTGTCCAGTACTATGTGACGAGGAAGACGCCTGTTTACGGTTGTTTTTTGGACTTGTCGAAGGCATTTGACCTGGTGTCTTATGACGTGCTGTGGGATAAGCTCCAGGGGGAAACCAGCACACCCAGAGAGGTAATCAATATATTGAGATATCGGTACGGCAACCAGATCAATAATGTTAGGTGGGCGGGATCATGTTCATCGGAGTACAGGTTGGAGTGTGGAGTGAGACAGGGAGGCCTGACTTCACCAAGACTCTTCAACCTGTACGTCAATGGACTGATAGATGAGCTCAGCGGGGCCGGTGTCGGCTGTTCAGTGGATGGTGTATGTATGAACAACATTAGTTATGCCGACGACATGGTGCTGCTGAGCCCATCTGTCACAGCCCCTAACTACCTCATAGGGATCTGTGAGAGGTACGCGGGGTCACATGGCCTCAGGTATAACTGTAAGAAGAGTGAACTACTTATTTTCAAGGCGGGTAGTAAAAGTCCGAAAACCGTTCCACCGGTCAGGCTTGGAGGAATGCCGTTAAGTAGGGTCACCAAATTTAAGTACCTGGGGCACTGGGTCACCGAGGACCTCTCAGATGATTTAGATATTGAGCGGGAACGTAGGGCGTTGGCAGTGAGATGCAATATGCTGGCGCGCAGGTTTGCACGGTGCACAAAAGATGTTAAAATTGCGCTTTTTAAAGCTTACTGCCAGACATTTTATACCTGCAGCCTGTGGGTCCGCTATACGCGTAGATCTTTCAATGCCCTGCGGGTCTTGTACAATAATGGTTTTAGGATGCTGTTGGGGTTACCTCGCTTTTGCAGTGCATCAGGTATGTTTGCTGAGGCTAGCACTGACTGCTTTAGGGCTATAGTAAGGAAAAGAGTGGCCTCCCTGATGCGCCGCGTGCGGGGCAGCACCAACAGCCTTCTGAATACCATATTGGAAAGGGTTGATTGTCCAGTTGTGGGGCACTGGAATACCGTTCACGGATCTGGAGGGGTCCTTTTTAATGTAAAATAGTGTAATAATATATGTGTATGTGTTTTTTTTTAGTGTAATAATGTATAATTAATAATGTGGACATTCAATAATAATATACTAACATAGTTATAAGTATGATTTACTAACAATGTATGGAATATTTTTGATTCTGAAATAAAATGAATAATAATAATTAATCCAACGATGTTGAATTTTGGCACTCGGTATTTTTCGTAATTTTTTTATGAAATGAGCAGATAAACGTTTTCTCGTACATAATTTTTAAACGTGGAATTAACCAAAAACGAATCTTCACTCGAGAGAACCATTCTCCCGAGTGAAACGACTGATATTCGTCTTAAACAAATTCAGTGACTAGTTTTCGCTGTCGCAAGACACGTGTCGCTTCAGCGTGTAGCTTATGGCCATGGGGTAACACCAATGGCAATAAAATCCACATGTGTGTTACTTGGGCTTGAGGTTTTATGACATCAGAGTTGTGACGCGTCATGTTGGACAAACTAAGCTCTCGACACGCTATTACACCGCTCAGCTGCAAGGGTATTCGAGAGTTAAATAAACACGTATGTATGTACTGGGGGCCTAGACAAGTGTCAATCGCTGCGTGTCGATTCGATTTCGAAAATTGTTGATGTTATTTCGAAAAAAAAATGTGACTTTGTATAGGCCCCCAGGCTTACTTTCGATTCGATTTTCAAATACACATAATCTCACGCTTCTTTTCCATAAGGAAACAAAAAACAAGAGAATACCGCTTAATCCTTAAATACTCTTTTTGCTTCGTTCACGTTCATACATGGAACGGTTGCTCAGTGGTAAAGGTGTGTTAACTTCATGACCACTGCTTTTAAAACAATGCCGCGGTGAAGGAAATCATGTCGAAATTTTCAAAAAAAATTGATATCTACCAACCCGCACTGGGTTCGCGCTGTGGTTTAAGGCTTACTACTACTCACCGAGAGCCTCTGTCCCAGCAGTGGGAACACTATTGGCTAATTATGCATGCACGAGACGGGTTTCGCGAACAACGCACCAAACCTCACAAGACTTCCACTCCTGGAAAACTCACTCAAGAAACTTCCTACTCTTGACATATGTAGATGTACAACTTAATTTGAGAACTTTTAGCTATTTAACTTAAAGTTTGCTGATTAGCAGAGCAGTGGTGGATCAGTAGAAATTGCCCCTACTTACGAGTCATGGGTTCGAACCCCGGCAGGCGCTTTTCTTTGTGGAAATAATTCCATCACCATAGCTCTCAAAACGGTGAAGGAAAACATCGTGAGGAAATCGGCAATGTCCTAGAACCAGAAAAATCGAAGACATGTGACATCCACCAACCCGAACTGGGCGGGTGGATTACGGCCCACTCTCTCTCAAAGACAGGAGCCCTATATCCCAGCAGTGGGAACATTATAGGCTGATTATGCTAGCTAATTAGCAATACACATTAAGTTTCAAGTCTCATTGTGAACATAATATTCAAGTTGTATCAAAGCAGAGCAGGTATCTTGGAGGAAACAATTACAGTAGACATCTTACATGAACACTCATTTCTATGAGAAAACTCGGCCCCGACTGGAGTCTGCAATTATGAGGTAAATGTCTGTATTGCGGATGTAGAAATGCACTGAAATTATATTAATATGACTTAAAGTTTCTCACAAGCTAAAGGGTTAAAAAAATGTTTATGAATATGGATACACCTACATATCCTATGGAGGAGCTCGTGGCTAAGTAATAACAGCCGCACGGATTGATCCATTAGGTTAAGCTACGCTTGTCGGGGTTGGTCTGTGGATGGGTGACCATCTTTACTTATCGAGACTTCTCCGTGCCTCGGATAGCACGTTAAGCCGTTGGTCCCGGCTGTTCGTAGGTTTTTGACAGATGTGACGGATAGTCAGAAGCCTGAAAGTCTGACAGCCAGTCTTACCAAAGAGTATCGTATTACCCAGTTACTGACAGGGTTGTGGAGGTCAGATAGGCAGTCGCTCTATGTAAAATACTAGTATTCAGCTGCATCCGGTTAAACTGGCA
The DNA here is from genome assembly GCA_951799385.1 of Hyppa rectilinea. Taxonomy (NCBI): domain Eukaryota; kingdom Metazoa; phylum Arthropoda; class Insecta; order Lepidoptera; family Noctuidae; genus Hyppa; species Hyppa rectilinea. The sequence goes on along the minus strand of OX637322.1, from coordinate 8,497,825 downwards.
GCCGACCCCATCATAGTTGGGAAAAGGCTAGGTAGATTGATTTTAGTTTTGATGGATATACCTACATGCTTACTAGTTATGTACCAGCACCGGAACGTCACGTTCGGTTCAAATAATCTCGGTTTTCGGTTTCTCGCCTTTTGTCAACTATTTAAGAATAGTTTTTAGAATAAGAATGGTCTATGTATAATTTCTACAATAATTTCTGTAATTTGTAAAGTGTACATAAGAATAAATTCTATACTATTCTTGGGGTCGGCTTTCAGGCTAACCAGATGCAGTTGAATATCATGGAGCAACTGCCTATCTGACCTCCACAACCTAGTTTTTAGGAACACGATACCCCTTGATCTTAAGACGTCTGACGTCCTGTAAAGATTGTCAGAGATTCACGAATGACAACCGGGCCTAACGTCATAAGTACTTTCAGAAAACTACGCTTTTTTATGAAACCTTGTCACAACATTTACCATTTTATTCAAGCACATAATATCAACTTTGCTGGCATCACCGAACATAAACATACAATGTTGGTTCAAGACATTCATGAGAGGATGGCCTATAAAACTCCGCGCCGCAAAATGTTCAATGTGTGGCAACCCTTACATTGCTTTATATGAGCTTCACATAAGTACATACTTGTGTTCCATCATAATATGTAATAATAATATCTAAAGGTTTCTTCGTTACACAAAAGAGTAATTTCAAATGCGTCTTGCCATGAATATTTTAACGGTTTATACTATTTCAGACCTTCATCATCACCTTCAGGAAAGTCATCATCATCATCATCTGCCTAGCCTTTTCCCAACCACCTATGTTGGGGTCGGCTATAAGTCTAACCGGATTTAGCTAAATATCAGAAAGGAGGATCCATAAAGGTAGCCCGTAGAACTAAATTTTTTGGTACAGTTTTTCAATTCGCAGATTAATAGCAGTAAAGTTATGTTGATTTGCTATGATTTCAAACGCAAGAAACTTACTGACATAGTTTCCCAAATAACGACCAAGCCGAGTCGAAGTCCCATAACTTTGGTAAAATACTAGTACTTTTGCCGTCATGGCAATACTCACGTGTGTCACCTTTCGCCTGAGAATTCGCTTTTGCGGGAATTTTATGACCGTCGTAAAATTTGGGGGCACTTCGCTCGTACCGTGAGAAATTCGTGCACTCACATGAGTTTTGTGCAATGATGAATTGAACAGAAGCTAAGTATTAGTAAAAGATTAATATATAAATAGTTGTTGAACATTGTTTTTTGCACTGTTTCAGAACTATTGTGTTTATGTAAGGCACAAAGCCAAAGCCTCGCACCTCTGACATAGCGCATTCACGTGCGTATTATATAATTATAATTGGCTTAAAAAACAGTGAGAGAAAACATCGTGAGGAAACTGGCATGCCCGAGAGATTCTCGACAGCATGTGAAGCTAAGTTAGAGGCCCATGGTCAGCATAGAAACTTTGACACCAAATTAGACACTAACCACACGAAAACGAAGAGCGTGAATACAAAAGATTAATTTGTGACCTTGGAAAGACCGCAGGACTCCGCTGGATCGTCGGCATGGTGACGCTTGGGCGAGATTTAAGGCCAGCAATCAATATGCCTAGCCTTTTCCCAACTATGATTAGGTCGGCTTTCAGTTTAACCGGATGCAGCTGAATACCAGTATCTTACATGGACCGACTGCCTATCTGATCTCCACAACCCAGTGGGTAATATTACGATATCCCTTGGCCTATGGCCAGCAGTGGATGGTTTTATTTTTGCTGAAATGATGATATGTGAGATGCCTACACAAGTAACAATCGCTTTCAAAGCTTTTCGTGTTTCTACTAAAACTTTGAACAGGATTTATATTAACTTATCGGTAGTTTATGAATATTCCATACATTTTTAACTCTTCCATGTTCATCCTTGCTGATAGAAACACAAAGTAAAGCCTCGTTGGTCTAGTGGTCTCAAGTGCTACTGCTGTGCATGAGGTCTCTTTTTTTTTTTTTAAGACTGGGAAATCATCCAATGACTGCTCCCGCTCTGGGTGGAGCGGAAGGGAGTGTCAGACTCTTACTGACTAAAACCCATCCATGTTCCTTCCGTAGCTCTTTATGTTCCGGGGTAGCGGTAACCCTTTCGGACAATCCCGCTTACCCGGCAGGCTTGGCCCTGAGGGGCCCCTTCATATGCTGACATCTCTTTGAGGCGCGCGTGGAACATATACGCGCCGTACGGCACGGGTCTGGTGCTGATCGGACGGTGAGTCACCCATTACTCACCGTCCGCAGGCCCGCGCCTAAGGTGCCCGGCCACCTTCGGTCGTCACGTGGCTCCCGACGCCCGGGGCGTCTCCCGCGGCGGCTGGGACGGGAGGACCTTTCTCTCTCCCATCTCGCCACCTCCTTCGCGAGCATGACTTTTTCACAGAAGGAGGTGACTGCCTCCCACTCTCTCTCGCCCCGGACCATGGCTTGCACCAGGGCCGGGCGCGAGAGGTCGCCGCCGCCGATCGCCTCTACGAGGACACGACGGTGCTCCGCCCAAGCGGGGCAGGTTTGCACCGTGTGCTCTACCGTGTCCTCTGGGCGATCCTCGCAGTGGTGACACCCGGGCGTTTCCTCCCGCCTGATGATGTGCAGGAACCTCCCGAAACATCCATGTCCGGTGAGGACCTGCGTCAGGCGGTAGGTGAGGGCGCCGTGACGCCTCTCTAGCCACTCCTCAAAGAGGGGCCTTACCGCCACTATCGTGGCGTGCCCTGTGCATGAGGTCTTGGGTTCGATTTCAGAGTCGGGCAAAGTGTTAATCGATTCCTGGTAGATACCAGGAATTTCGTAGCAGCCCGAAGTCTGGATTTGCGCCCAGTTGGTAGCAATAGGCTCGCTCCCTATTACTTGGGACTTAAACATAGCTGGCAAAATGTGGGTGTACGTTCAAACACTTCCGCCTTCCCCGTTAAAAACACAAATAATAAAACAAAGTGAAACATAAAATTCATTTCCGACAATATCTCGACAAGAAATGACACGCACATAATAACTCATTCCTACATATTTACAAGTGTAGATCAAAGACTCACACAAAGGAGAAGAAAATCTTCTAAACCACGCTGAAGGCACGATAATATATGCGTGAATACTCCTTATATTTTTCATGTACGTACCACAAACAAATTCAGGACATCAAGTCTTTGTTATGAGCTTGTCTGAAGAGGCTTTACATTATAAATGTATCTCATATAAATTCATCGTGTATATCCTTAGCTATTTGAATTTGTGGGTTGTGTGTAGGTGTCTTTCCCTTAAAAATGGTTTGTCCGAGTTTTTTTTCTTACGGATCATCATCATGCCGACGTTTTTTTATCGATATTGCTTATTTATTCAATTATTTTGTTTGTTTAGAATTATTTTTCTTCTCTATTATGGCCATAAAAATCAAGGCAGCTACTTTTCTAATTGCGCAACACACTTGGGATCATATTCCGAATAATTTTGAAGGAAATTGCCAATTCATTGCTTCATAAATTAGCAAAATTTGTTGACTAAACAAGGTACAAAATGCTATTAATGTAACTGTCAAAATTTGAAGGCATTGCCTTTGTAAGTGTGTAATGCATTTTCGGTGAGTAAAGGGTAACTCACCGTCCGATCAGGTCCAGGCATGTGCAGGACGGCGCGTTCGTGTTCCGCCTCAAAAGGATGTTAGCATATTATTGTCGGTCAGCTGGTTTGTCCGAAAGGGTAACCACAGCCCCGGAACACAAAGGGCTAAGGAAGGTACAGAGGCCAGCACATCAAGTTACGACAATCTGTCAAATTTCTTTGATAGTATTTCAACTTTATTGCAAAGACATAAGGTTCATTTTTAATTGAGAAAATTTGACAGTTAGGGATAGCTTGATGTGCTGGCGTCTGTACATGGATAGTTTTTAGTCAGTAAAAGACTTACGCTCCCTTGTGCACCACCCACAGAGCGAAGAGTCATTTGATGATTTTCCATCCTATCCAAAAAAATAGGCTGGCCGCAAAATGCCTTTGCTTTTAAAATAATCAAAAACAGACTTCGCTAATGTACATTCACAAAAAAAACAAAAGAATGATTCTCTTCACTCAACCATAAATTAACTTTTAACGCATTTTGCTGAATTTTCCTGAATTTGCCATCGTTAAGGGGACGTTCTGCTAATGAATATTGGTTTCCAATATTTGGCTGGCATCTGGAGAAAGCCCGTTAACTTCAAATAAAAATCCAATTGCGTGGTGGTCCACCCCTAATTTATAAAAAGCTTACATTAAAAAGCGGCAATAATTTTGGCTATTTGCCTCAAGATCCAAAACTTTTACAGCGTCATTAAAATTTGTGGAATGTTAGGTAAGTAAGTAAATGTTATTTTTTATTTACTCTTGATATTGTTGGAGAAGTCGTACCTACAGCTAACCGCTTAACCGGGATAAAAGTGTTCTTAACAAAGCTTTTATTTCGTATCAGTAAGTGTGATTTTCTAACTTCAATGTTTTTCTGATGTGAATGTTCCGTAACAATTAAAGATCGTAGCATAGAGCTACGTCGTAGCACAGGGCAGAGCTACGTCGTAGCACGACGGCTACGCCATCCGTCGGTGTGTCCATCACAAAGCTTTATCTTTTAAACCACAAAGTTTCGTAAAAAGGTGTACCCTAAAAAACTGCTTAAACATTTCATTTCCAACTACCAGTAAAGTTCCTACTTTCCGTTATTTGATGAAAATGAATGAGGTGGCGTTATCAGAAGCGGCCATCTTGTTGAAGGTGATGCCTATAACAGTGCTGATCATTTATCTCATGATTGATGACTTGATGTACTGCTAGCTCACATTTGACGTGAAGGGAAATCCATTTTTATTATTGCATGCGAAAGAAAGAAACGATTTGTAGCTTTGTTTTTAACTTGGCGAACAAATGTTTTTTTTTTATGTTAGGTATTGGATGGGATTGTCTTTGTAAGTGTGTAACTGTTAAGCGCAATTATCGGAAAGGGTTACCGCTACCCCGGATCATAAAGGACTAAGGAAGGAACATGGGTGGGTTTGAGTCAGTAAGAGTCTGTCTCTCCCTTCCGCTCCACTCAGAGCGGGAGGAGTCATTTGATGATTGCCCACCCTAAAAAAAAAGTGTGTAACTGTTGTGTATGTATGTGTAACGTACGGCAGCTGTCACCCGGTTGAGTAAACCGTTGGTAAGTATTAAAGTGAGTGTGTCATTGACTAACACAACTACGTAGTTTGACTGTTGTCCGTCGTATACCTTCATATTTAAACCACGAAATCAACGCCTATCAGTAGTAGTTCAGTCTCCAATGCTGAGGTTCTTTTTTCATGCCTCGAGGCAGGATAAGTACTCCGTAGAGCATGTGGGAGCAGAGAGGGTAGAAGGTCACTGATGAGGTAAACCCGCGATTAAGGAAGATCCAGATGGAGAGAGATCGTGATGTCAGCAATAATTGGATACAATTCTTCTTGACCATGACAGCTAATCGAGCGAAACGAAGAAGAAGAAGAATTGGATGGCAAACAAGCCGACGGCTCACGTGATTACTGCTGCTTATGGGCATTGGATATGCTTTGTCATCCTAGAAACACGATAATAATCACACTAATATTATAAAGGCGAAAGTTTGGGAGTGAGTTTGTGTGTGAGTTTGTCTGTTTGTCCGTCCTTCACTCTAAAACAGCTGGACGGATCTGGATGAAATTTGGCGTAGAGGTAGTTTATGACCTGGATTAACACAGGATATTCCTTTTTATCCCGGACGTACGTTCCCTTGGGATCCACGCGGGTGAAGTCGCGGGCAGAAGCTAGTTAAAGATAAACGTAATATTTTTATTGGTTGTGGTTGGTTGATGAGTTCTGGTGGCCCAGTGGTAACAGCCGCGACTTACGGCTTGTAGGTCGTAGGTTCGATCTCAGTACAGATAAAAAGTAGCCTATGTGCTATTCCTGACTATAGTCGTTTAGAAGTTTTTGCGTAACAAACAGCCATAGATCCACACAAACTTTCACGTTTATAATGTATGTAGTAGGATTACGCATATAATATGGGTGAGTGTATATATGCTCTTTGTGAACAAACACGGTTCTGCACGTTTCGTCTGAAGAAACGTATCCTGTGACACAAAGCAATAGTGGAACTCAAACTCAAAGTATTTATTTCAAATAAACCAATTACAGGCACTTATCAATTGTCAAGGGGTCGGTCAGTCAGAAAGATCGAGCTGCATTCCAAAGCAGTAGGTACCTATGGAGAAGAACGGGCAAGAAACTCCATGGACACTTTGTATATATCAACTTTCAATCATTTAAAGCTTTTGGCGACGATTCAAAGGATTTGTTTAAATTATGACCCATGTCTTGTTAAAGAACAATTGTTTAGGACACGATGGGACTGACATATACGCTATGCGTAAAAGCTATAATTTTTTTTTTGTTTTGTAATCGTATCATTACTTCCATCTATTAATAGAGGAGAGGAGCTCGTGGCTAAGTACTAACAGCTGCACAGCTGTCGATCCATCAGGTTAAGCTACGCTTTCCAGGGTTGGCCGTGGATGGGTGATCTACAATATAACCCATCATCTTTAAATACTGAGACTCCACCGTGCCTCGGAAAGCACGTTAAACTGTTAGTCCCGGCTGTCATTTTTGCATCTTTGGCAGTTGTTACGGGTCGTCAGAACTTCAGAAGCCCGAAAATCTGACAGCCAGTCTTACTAAGGGGTATCGTATTGCCCAGTAACTGAGTTGTGGTGGTCAGATAGGCAGTCGCTCTATGTAAAATACTGTTATTCAGCTGCATCTGGTTAGACTGGAAGCCGACCCCAACATAGTTGGAAAAGGCTAGGCAGATGATGATGACTTCCATCTATTACATACAACAACTAGCTTAAAAACAAATTACATACAACTTTATAATATTAGGTTAGATACCCAAGTTGTAAGCGCGCTTACAGACAAACGGAGAGAAATTGTGTTTTCAAATATGTAAGGAATTATTAGCATATTCATTTTCATACTATCCATCATTATACGCATATTTGGGGAAGAGAACTTACGCTCGGTAAATACGATTATAGACAGGTACAGCCGACCATGCCTGTGCCGCAGTACGCATAGGGTTGGCACTTGATTATTTTTGGAACGAAGTTCCTTATCGCGCGCTGCGAAAGGGGGCTAGACGGAATTAAAACCAAAAGTTGTAACGATACTTTTTTTGGAGTAAAATATGATGTCTTTTTAATCTATATTTTTGATTTGTTAATTTTAGATCAGATTTTTTTTGATTACTATAACTTAAAAGAAATAAAATTTTTTCGTGCAAAATTATTCCCTAACATCCCAAAATATCAAAAACGCACAACGTTTATATTCAAGTTTTCACTTTTGCCGGCACTCGCGAAGTGCAACCCGTTGTTTTTTTTTTCAATTCGTCTTTGTTACTAGCTTAGAATGTGACTGTGCCTATTTTTATGTGAATAGACGATTCACATTTATACTGGGTGTAACCGAAAGGGCATATACATACAAAAGGATATGCTACAGACCACCAAACTGAACAACCTTTACTATGGGACCAACTCCGAAATCGTGAAAAAAATCAGCTTTCCCTACATTTCGACAAGACACGTGACCAAAAATGTGAAAACACACACACACACACATACACACACACACACACACACACACACATTTACATACACACATTTTTTTTGCGCACCCTTTATTTATTTATCAACGCTTTAATTACATCAGCAAAAGTTTATATGTATAACATTATAATATTATGTTTACGAGCTATCCTTTGTTGCGAGCTATCCCGCTGTTATGGGAGTCAGCCCATACATTGTATTTTTATACAGATAAATGTTTACGTTTTGTTTCAAAACAATTTTACTGAAAAATACACAACGAAGTTTAATTTTATTGCTGCTCATCGCTGCAATAAACTTCGTTGTGTTGCCAGGACAATTAATTGTTCAGCAGACTGACACCCATTTGCCGAGTCACAACCATTTTTACGACTGTCAAAAAATGACCGTAGGTTGTGATTTGAATTTATGTTAAATTAAATCCTATATAATCATCCTTGCGTCTTTCACAGGGTTATATATTATTTTGTACCGAAATAGGCAGACACTTGAAATTTTCACAGAGTGTGTAATTAAATTAAATTTAGTTTGGTAGTTTTTCCCCGACTTAGGATACATGACAGCCCTATCGTAAATTAACACCATCATAATGGTATGAAAGCGTCGGCACATCCGAGCTGCAAACAGTACCGGGTTCTAATTTAAATTCATACACCCTGTATTGTCCTCGCTTCGTAATAACTCCCTTTATCCCGAAGATAATTTAATTTTCATCAGGCTTTCACTTTTTGAGTGAGTTTAGAACATTATTTTGTAGTGTCGAATAGAAATTGGATTATAAGGATGTATTTCTCTTCTTTGATGGTTTCCGGAAATTGTTAAACTACTTAAAATTGTTTACACAAAGTAAAGCGCCTGTAGGGTTTCGAACCCACGACCTACAACTCGTAAGTGGCGGCCGTAACACCTGGGCCACCACTGATATCATTTCAATGTATTTATTAACAACCAGAAACTTCATAAAATTACTTCTTTTTGTTGAGAATATTTTAGGTCTCGTCTGCCTAGCCTTTTCCCAACTATGTTAGGGTCGGCATCCAGTCTAACCGGATGCAGCAGAATACCAGTATTTTACATGGAGCGACTGCCTATCTGACCACCACAACCCAGTAACTAACTGAACAATACGATACCCCTGGTAAGACTGGCTGTCAGATTTTAGGGCTTCAGCCGACACGTAACGACTGTCAAAGATCCACAAATGACAGCCGGGACCAAACGGTTTAACGTGCTTTCCGAGGCACGGAGGAGTCTGGGTATGTAAAGATGGTCACCCATCCACGGACCAACCCCGGCAAACGTAGCTTAACCTCGCCACGAGCTAACTAAGCCACGAGCTCGTTCTTACGAAAACTTTAACCATTAATGATAAATAATATTACGATTATGACTACATGACAGTTGTTTCGAGTAGTTAGAAGGCCGAAAGTCTGACAGCTAGTCTTGCCAAAGGGTATCCTATTACCTAGTTACTGGCTGGGTTGGTTGGTTAGACTGGAAGCCGATCCCAACTATTTGGGCACTGTAATTTTTTTTACACTAGATTTAATCGCTGTTCCCTATCCAACTACTTTTTCATTCTATCTTCTTTCTTTTCGTATGGCGATAGTACAGAGGCCAGCTCATCAAGTTACCACAATCTGTCAAATTTCTTTGATAGTATTTCAACTTTATTGCAAAGACATAAGGTTCATTTTTAACCGACTTCAAAAAAGGAGGAGGTTATCAATTCGACGGTATGTTTTTTTTTTTTGTTTGTTTGTTACGCGATTACTCCGCCAATTGTGGACCGATTTTCAAAATTCTTTTTTTGTTCGAAAGGAGATACTTCTGAAGTGGTCCCATAGTCACCAAGTTAGGATCTGATGATTGGATCTTGGAGAAATCGAGGGCAACCCTCAAATTTTATGGGCCCACACATCGTTTTTCGCCAATCTTATGAAGTAATTTAAGTACTTGCGTGTGGTAATTATTACCTCATGTAGCTGAGCTGATCATGGAAGGTACAACTCCTTAACAGTAAGGTGTAGGCATCGACTGATTTAGTAACTTATTACTATGATGTTTGAAAGGGCGTTTGCCATTTTGGCCTCGTGATCATCAGGTCAGAAGGTGATGGACTAACCATAGACGATAGAAATCTTCAAAAAACGACAGCACATGCCTCGCGATTGCTGCGATTGTTTGTGTATGCATAGTTTACGACATACCATAACATAACATTACGCCAGTTCACTTATAAGGGCGCTTTAAAATTGTAACAATAATACAGTAAAGGTGTGTCACCGAAGATCTTTGGGGAATGTCCAGTAAAGTCTGCACCGCGATCAGTGAGACAATAGCACCTTATTTAGCCTTCATATTTAATTTATGTGTGGATCAAGGCATCTTCCCGGATTTAATGAAATACAGCAAGGTAATACCACTTTTCAAATCCGGGGACAGTAAAGACACCAATAATTATAGACCCGTATCCGTGTTGCCGGTTCTCAGCAAGATCTTTGAAAAGATAATGCTTAATCAAATGCTTAATCATTTTAACACTAATAAAATACTTAACGATCAACACTATGGTTTCACCAAAGGACGTTGTACAACTGACGCTGGTGTGACCTTATTAAAACACATTTTCAATGCGTGGGAAGAGGCTCAAGACGCCATCGGAATCTTTTGTGACCTCTCCAAGGCATTTGATTGCGTTGATCACGAAACCTTGCTGTTGAAGCTAGAGCATTACGGACTTGGAAAACTTGCGCTTAGTTTGGTAAAATCTTATTTAAACGATAGACAACAGCAAGTTCAAATAAAAGGTGTCAATTCACTTGGTTTAAAAGTAAAAATGGGTGTGCCACAAGGTTCTATATTGGGTCCTTTCCTCTTTTTAGTATACATTAATGATCTTCTCCATTTACTAAAAAATCAACCACAAATGGTGTTATTTGCTGATGACACTTCTTTAATTTTTAAGATAGATAGACGTGCTAAAAATTTTGACGACGTAAATAACGCCCTACTGCAGGTCCAAAATTGGTTCACTGCAAATAATTTAGTATTAAATGGGAAAAAAACGAAGTGCATTAGATTTTCTTTACCAAATGTAAAAAGTAGTGATTGTGAGATAGTATTGAATCAAGAGAAACTAGAATTTGTCGATAAAACTGTTTTCCTGGGAATCACGCTCGACTCAAGGCTACAATGGGGTCCTCATTTAACATCTCTTGCAGGACGGCTAAGTTCTGCAGCATATGCTGTCAGAAAGATCCGTCAGTATACTGATGTAGATACCGCGAGGCTAGTCTATTTTAGTTATTTTCATAGTATTATGTCTTACGGTATTTTACTTTGGGGACGAGCTGCAGACATCGAGTCTATTTTTATTCTGCAGAAAAGAGCTATCAGAGCCATTTATAATCTTCGTAGGCGCGATTCTCTAAGGGAACGGTTTAAGGTTATTAACATCATGACTGTACCTTGTCAATATATCTATGAAAATATCATATACGCAAGGAAAAATCTACATCTTTTTAGTAAAAGAGGTGAGAGACACAATTATTTTACTAGAAATAGGGACCAATTGGTTCAACCAGGTTTCAGGCTGGCTAAAGTAGATTCATCTTTCATGGGGTACTGTTTAAAATGTTACAATAAAATACCTCCCCACATTCTTGAACTTAATGAAACAAAATTTTAAAGTTGTATAAAACGCACACTATGCAGCCAAGCATATTATAAATTGGGAGATTACATTGCTGACAAAAATGCTTGGGTCAATGCTAGTCTAGCTCCACAAGGGCGCATCAACTAATTGATTACATTACTAAAAACTGTTGGAGCAGCGGAAGATCAACAACAAAAAAAAACATCTTTGCATTGTATAAATTCAATCTCTTAACATTGTATAATTGCTTAGCACATATGTGAGTACTATGTACCTACTATAAAGCGACCAGTTACTGGGTACGTCTTTCATTGACTTGAATGTGCTTTGGCGGCTGAGAGTATGTCATGCTCACTTTAATGTCTCGCTGATGGTGGCGGGTGTGTTGGATCATTTAGCTCCCTTAAAAATGGTTGAGCTGAATGGTGCTAATATATGCGTCATGTTCGTGAACGGGCGCTGTCAGTAGGGACTGGTCATCTCTTAGCGGCTAAGGCTTGTTTTAATTTAATTATTGAATAGTTTTTACATATTTTATATCGGATGCTTTCACCGTTCTGCATCGTTCTCACATGTATGATATTAATATGAACTATGTAACCAATATTTTGTAACCATATTTTGTTTAAAAGAGTGTCGATGGAGTTTCTTGCCCGTTCTTCTCCATAGGTACCTACTGCTTTGGAATGGGCAACTAGTTTCATCTCTCTGACTGACCGACACCTTGACAATTCAAAAGTGCCTGTAATTGGTTTATTTGAAATAAATACTTTGAGTTTGAGTTTGAGTAATTTATCATTGTTACATCTACATTTTTTTTACAGTTGTAGATATGTTGTGTATGTGTAACTTGTCCCTTGAACCAATCTTGAGAGAAACGGTTTTGTAGCTTCATTATTTTAAGAAACGGCACAACACGGCATAAAAATTGTTCTTCCAATTTTGGAAAATTAGTTAGCTCCTGAGGTATAGTCGCGACTTTCATTTCATTCCAGAAAGCTGCTAGTGAAATTTTTCATTTCCTTACATTGTTTTGACAGCGAGAGCATGTTACGATTTTATCCAGACGCACCAATTCTTCGGGTATTAACGTACTGTAAGCTTTATAACAAATAGCACATGGAATGTCAGCGAAAATATTAATAGTCTGTTCAAAATCGTTTACTGATGAGGGATCGTAATCTTAGGGAGGTACCCTACGATTACGACTAGCTTGTCGCATAATATCTAATCGAGTCGCTCTGGATTCGGCAGATTCATTGGATTTTTTTTTTTTTTTTTTTTTTAATTTAAACATTTGCAATCGGTCGGCAGACCATAAGCGAATTTGTTGCAATTCGTATGGCGTTGTGGTGGAGCAGCCAGAGCTGCGCCTCCCACTTATATAAGGTGGTTCCTCTTCAGCCTTTTTACCACCGCTGTCGGGTTCAACAGTTCAGTTACTAGTGGGTTTGGGTGTATGGTTAGGCGTGCCTTGTGTTGAATTTTGTACCGCTCAATTTCAAAGTTTACGAGCGGCACCTGCAGGAAATCGTGTATTTCGCTATTCCGAGCAAACCAAGGTGCATTTACTATGGCTCTTAGAATACCATTTTGAGCCCTTTGCAGGCAGAGAATATTAGATTTGCTGGCAACGCCCCACAATTGGATTCCGTACGTCCATATTGGTTTAAGGACCGAGTTGTAGATGAGTAGCTTGTTGTCTACAGAGAGTACCGAGTTTCTTCCCATGAGCCAATTCAGATTGCGGAACTTATGGTTTATCTCCTCCCTTTTCTGTTTAATGTGATGCTTCCATGTTAGGCGCCTATCTAGATGGAAGCCAAGATATTTAACACAATCTGTGTGTGGTAAGGTATCAGGTCCAAGTCTAACAGGAGGGGTGTTTCCGTGCCTGAGTGTGAAGGTGATATGGTTAGACTTGGATGCACTGGCGCGTATCCTCCATTTACAGAGCCATTTATGTGTCTCGTCTAACTGATTTTGGAGTTTATTGCTGGCCATTTCTGGGTTGTCGTCAACTGATAAGTAGGCTATGTCGTCAGCATATGTTGCAACTGTTATGTCGTCTAATGTGGGTAAATCTGATGTAAATATGTTATACAACACTGGGCCAAGGACAGAACCCTGAGGTACTCCAGCTTCAACTTCAAACAATCTTGATCGTGCTTCGCCCTGTTTAACTCGGAAGCAGCGTTCGGATAAGTACGACCGGATGAGCAGGAACATTGAGTGTGGAAGTTTATCCTTCACTTTTGCCAGTAATCCTTTGTGCCAGACACGGTCAAAAGCTTGTTGTACATCAAGAAATGCCGCTGAGCAGTACTTTTTGCGTTCAAAGGCCTGTCTTCCTGTTTGATAAACTCGGTGAACCTGTTCTATTGTTGAATGAGATTTCCGAAAGCCAAACTGATGAGGTGGAACGACGTCATTGGCGTCCATGCATGGTTTTAGTCGGTTAAGGAATATCCTCTCCCACAGTTTGGACAGTACAGGAGTTAAGCTTATCGGCCGATAAGACGACGGTTCGTGTTCAGGTTTACCTAATTTGTGGATCATGACAACTTCGGAGATTTTCCAAAGGTCAGGAAAGTGTGATGTTCGAAAGATAGCGTTGAACAGGCTAGCTAAGAAGGCAATGCATTTTCTAGGAAGATTTTTGAGTATTAAAGGTGTGATCAGGTCAAATCTCGGGGCTTTTTTCGAGTTCAACTGTCTGATTTCCTTCGCAATTTCTTTAGGTGTTGTTGGTTTAATGGGCAGACACATCTGCAGATCTTGTTCTAATATTGCATCAATATCACGCTCATCTGCAACGCTCACGTTAGGTTTGAATACAGAATTCAGATGCGTTGCGAACACTTCGGCTTTTTCCAAGTCAGTTCTTGCCCAGGAAGCTTGTGACCTAATTGGAGGATAAGACTGTTGAGGGTTATCTAGGTTTTTGGTTGCCTTCCAGAGCGAGTTTGCACCAACCCCCGTAGGTGACATCATCTGTAGATTTGTTGCCACCGTTGAATTAATAGATTCCTGGACTATAGCCTTTAACTATTTAGCTGCCTTGTTAAAGTAGAGTTTATCAAGTGGATGACGGGACTGATGCCAAATTCTTCTCAGTCTGCGTTTTTCTAGAATTTTTTGCATGATATCTGGCGGATGACAGGGGTTGGTCGAATCTCTGGATCGAGAGGGTGTGTTGATCCAGGCAGCTACTTGAATAGCATTTGTGAGATATCGGCAGGCGTTATCTACGTCGTTTTGATCCATTAAGGGTATAGTAGAAGTAAAGTTGTCGATGAGGTAAGTCTTGATACCGTCCCAGTCAGTTCGACTATTTGTCAGAGACTCGGTCATTTCTCGAGTGAGTTCACTAGTGCTAATAGTGAGTGTACACGCGCAAGTGTACCAACGGAGGGTGCGGAGAACGGAACGTAGCCGCGCTCCCCGTTTCGTCATCGCCGGCGCGGCGGCGTCTATAAAAGACGAGCGCCCACGCAGAGCGTTCCTTTTTTCATCAACTCGAACCAAACGGGAAGAACATTAGGTCGCGTGTCAAGGCCGCGCGGCCAACCATTAAATTTGTAATGTAATCCAAATAGTTGTCAAGCTGAGATTATATTATTTTATTATAACGTTCACCCGTTTCATTTATCACACATTTGGCGACCGTGAGCAAAAAGAAATCTGCAACCACAACTACGAGAAAAC
Organism: Hyppa rectilinea; assembly: GCA_951799385.1. Classification (NCBI taxonomy): domain Eukaryota; kingdom Metazoa; phylum Arthropoda; class Insecta; order Lepidoptera; family Noctuidae; genus Hyppa; species Hyppa rectilinea. Next base: position 8,482,777 of record OX637322.1, on the reverse strand, counting down.
TGCGACTCGGTAGCGTGTTCCGGATTCTTCGAACCGACCACGTGCGCGCGCCGTGCAGGCGCTAAACCGCCGGCGCCGCCGCTGCCCATCGGGAATCGCAACCGCGTGCATCAGGCGACATTGCTGGGAACACGAGGCGGCTACACAACCACGGCTGTCGAAGATCTACCTGGATACAGCGGGCATCGCGTCAGGAGGTCTGCCGAAGGGAAGTGAGCTCGTTCCTATTTTATATTTCCGTCCCCAATTTCCGCCGCTTTGTTTGTGTGTTTAGAGCGTCCTCCTCGTAGAGTGTATTCCTCGAGGTTAGGGGCAGCTTGCAAACAGAATTTTATTGCATTGTGGTAATTTTAAAATCTCGTGAGTTGTGTATCTAAATAATTTGGTCGTAACTCCAGACTAATATGAGGAGTATATTTTAAGCATATATATTTATGGCGACCATACAATAGGTCCCGCATGCCCGCATGGGTTATAAAATAATACACGTGCCTCTGTGCTGTGCCGTGCGCTGTGAGTGAAGGCATATAATTTTGAACGCTTATTATACATCTAGTGTTTATATTCCGGTACTAAATACCCAATTCCGTGTTTCATGCACCAATAACAAAGCTTAAGCCTTGCACTGCATTCTTGCTTCAAATAGATTTGCCGAACACTTCCAGGAAATCTGCGGGCTGCGTCTGCGCGCTGCCTCCTAGCGTCCGTCCGACCACGTGGCGAGCAGGGCTCCGCGGACCGCGGCGCGGTCGCAGAATAGCAGAGCGGCCATCTTGTGTGCCTGTGCGGCGTGCCTGCCGTAACAACGCGTGGCTGCGAGCTGCGACTGGAGTGTACGCCTAACCGGGCGTTTGGTTTGATGCACATTTATTGCTTATTTCATTGTTTGTACTCGGTTAGTGTAGTATATTTAGTGCAATCATGGACAAGGATGCGTGCAAATTCAGTGAACTAATTCGGAAACGCGGTAATATCAGAGGGCGTTTAACTAAATTAAATGATTATGTACAGGATATGAAAAACCTAGAATCTACTTTAAGTAGCGTTAATTTAAAAGAGTTAGGTAGACGTTTAGAAAATTGTCAAGAATTATTTAGTCAATTTAACGACGTTCAAACAATAATTGAGGACACTTGTGAGGATTGTGACACTGAGGAACAACTCACATTAAGAGAGTCCATTGAATCAAAGTTTATTTCAATAATGTCAGTCATTGAGGACATTTTAGAAAGGCAAGGGTCAGACAAAGAAAAGTTTGGTGATGCATGTAGTAACAAAGGCTCCCATTCAAATTGCCTACAAAATGGCTTACAGTCAATAAGATTGCCCACAATTAAATTGCCAACATTTAATGGTTCCTATTTAAAATGGTTAGAATTCAGAGATACCTTCTATTCATTAATACACAGTAATGAGTCTATACCAAATATAAATAAATATCACTATCTGAGGTCTTCACTAGAGGGTGGTGCTGTTGAAGTTATCAGATCCTTGGAGTTTACCTCTGAGAATTACAGTGTTGCATGGCAATTACTTAATGATAGGTATAATAATAAAAAACTCTTGGTTAATAATCACTTAAAGGCGCTTTGTAGCATTGGCAATGTTAATAAAGACTCTGTTAAGGAATTGAGAAATCTCATTGATATTATTTCAAAAAATTTAAGAGCGCTCAACAATTTAGGTCTAGCAACTGACCAATGGGATGCTCTATTAATATTTATAATAACTGGGAAGTTAGATACCAGTACGGTTGTACGTTGGGAGGAATACAGGAATATCTTACCTGACTTACCAACACTAAGTGATTTTTTTAATTTTATTCGTAGTCGTGCTGATGTTTTAGAAACAACATCAGTCACATCACAACAAAGTGACAAAGGGAATATTAATAAATTTAACCAAAATAAATCAAAAGCCTTTGTCTCTTCAGTTGAAAACTTAAGTGAACTTTTATGTTTAATTTGTAGCGAGCAGGGTCATAGAATCCAAAAATGTCTCAAATTTAATAATATGAATGTTCAAGATAGGCTTAAGGAGGTTAATAAATTAAAGTTATGCTTAAATTGCCTGCGTGAGGGCCACAACTCGTTTCGTTGTCGTATGAAGGGTTTATGTAAATTTTGTAAACACAAACATAATAGTTTAGTACATGTAAATAAAACTAATAGCAACAGCAGTTCTGAAAATACTACTGCTGCACCTTCTACGTCAACTCAACAACAACCGGTATCACTGTCTGCGGTATCCATCAGCCAGGTTTTATTGTGTACCGCTGTTGTAAAAGTATTTAATGAACATACTAATGAAACTTACTGTGTAAGAGTTCTATTAGATACAGGATCTCAATCCTCTTTTGTGACAGAAAACCTGAAAGGAAAGTTAGGTCTGTCCACTAAAACTATTGAACCGCTACGGATTTCAGGTATTAATAATGTTTCTTTTAATATATCCGAGCGCTGCAATATAATAATAAAATCAAGACTAAATTCATTTAATTTAGAAATAAACTGTCTTGTAGTTCCACAAATTACAGGAACATTGCCGAGTGCACCTGTTAACATTCAGGAACTGAATTTACCAGAAAATATTGTGCTTGCAGACCCAAAGTTCAATTATCCCTCTAACATAGATATGCTATTAGGGGCAGATGTTTTTTGGAACATTGTAGGGACTAAGCGTATTTCACTAGGTGTAGGTAAACCTATCCTACAAAATTCACAATTTGGATGGTTAGTCAGTGGACGTTTAGGAGAATGTAGCCTTAGTAGTCACTTGACATGTAACTTCACAAAAGAAATTCATAATGACCTAAAAAAGTTTTGGGAAATTGAAGAAATTAATTGTGTTGATAACACTTCACTCCAAGATAAATTGTGTGAACAACATTTTTTAGAAAATATGAAACGTCTTCCCAGTGGTAGATTTTCTGTTAAAATGCCATTCAAGGAGATTCCTGAACAGGCACTAGGCGATTCATATTACTTAGCGAAAAAACGTTTCCTTAACTTGGAGAAGAAATTACATAAAAATACTCAGCTCAAACTAAGTTACACTGCATTCATTGAAGAGTATAAAGAGTTAGGGCATTTAAATGAGATTAAACGTCCTTCATTTGGATATTATTTGCCACATCATGCGGTGTTGCGAGAGCACAGTGAAACCACAAAATTACGCGTTGTTTTTGATGCCTCTGCCAAAACTACTTCAGGAAAATCATTAAATGAAATTCAGTATGTTGGTCCAGTTCTACAAGATGACATGTTGTCTATTTTATTAAGGTTTAGAACTTACAAGTATGTTTTAACAGGGGACATACAAAAAATGTACAGGCAAATAGAAATTGATCCTTCTCAGAGACATTTACAACTAATTTTGTGGAGAGATGATTGCTCACAGCCAATTAAGGTCTTGCAGCTAAACACTGTCACCTATGGGACAGCATCTGCACCTTTCTTGAGCACCAGGTGTCTAATTCAACTAGCTCATGAATGTTCTAACCCCATAATTTCTAATATTTTAAAATATGATATTTATATGGATGATTTAAATACAGGATGTCAATCAGAAAAAGAAATTAAAGAAATATATGATGACATCACTAATATATTATCATCAGCTTGTTTCCCTCTTCATAAAATACGCACAAACTGCCCCCAAGCATTGCAAACAGAGACTACATCTAAATCACTTGATCTGAGTAAATATTCCACAGTTTTAGGATTAAACTGGTCACCGTCACCAGATACTTTACATTTCACTGTTGATATGGATATGTCTAAGAAACTTACTAAACGGGTTATCATATCATTAACTTGTAAAATATTTGATCCATTAGGGCTGCTATGTGCATGCATAATTAGAGCTAAAATTATTTTACAGCAATTATGGAATGAAAAATTAGGCTGGGATGACCCTGTGCCACCCCACATTGAAAAGAAGTGGGTTAAGATAGCAGAAAATATTAATAATCTGTCTAAAATTAGTTTGCCTAGGTATGTACTATGCGATATTCCCATGTCAGTTGAATTACATTGTTTCGTAGATGCTTCTCAGGAAGCATATGGAGCTTGTGTCTATCTACGGTCAATTAGTAATAAAAATATTGTAGATGTTAAATTGCTGTGTGCAAAGGCTAGGGTTGCACCTCTGAAGGCTATGACAATACCTCGCCTTGAATTGTGTGGCGCATTACTTGGTGCTAGGTTGACCACAAAGGTAATCCAGTCCATTAGATGTCATAAGATAACACAAAAGGTTATATGGACCGACTCAACTGTAGTACTTGGTTGGATAAATTCACAACCAAACCTTTTAAAAGCATTTGTAGCCAATCGAGTAATAGAAATTAATGAGTTGACACAGGGCTTTTCGTGGCGGCATGTTCCCACTCACCTTAACCCTGCAGATCTTGCTTCTAGAGGTGTAGATCCTCAGCGTCTGCAGGTTGAACCCTTGTGGTGGGAAGGACCCTCCTTCTTAAAGGATGGATCATCTGCTTGGCCACAGCAACCTCATAAGTCAGTGGACTTACCTGAACTAAAGGTTCATGTACAAACAAATATAGCTCACGACGACAGTCATAAATCTATCATTAATTTTAGTAATTATTCAAAGTATAATCATTTAAGTCGCGTGTTAGCTTATGTATTGCGGTTTTTATATAATTGTAGGAATAAAACCAAATTATATGGTCCACTACAAACTAACGAAATAAATAAATCTCATACCTTTCTATGTAAAATATGTCAACTCGAATCATTTGATACAGAATTAAAATCTATTAAAAGAGGTCAAGGAATACCTAAAAAATCTAAAATATTCAATTTAAATCCTTTTCATGACTCTGAAGGTCTACTAAGAGTAGGAGGTCGTCTTGACAATTCAAGCTTTGATTACAATAAAAAGCATCCTATCATATTAGATTGTAAACATAGATTCACCCTTTTATTAATGCAAAGTGAACACCATCGCTTATTTCATGCAGGTCCACAATTATTATTAGCCTCCGTAAGAGAAAGGTACTGGCCTGTAGGTGGGAGGGCCTTAGCGCGCAAAGTATATAAACAATGCGTTGTATGCACTAGATTTCGTGGTAAGACTATACAGCCAATAATGGGAAACTTACCATCAGCGAGGATGCAACCTACTTTCCCTTTCCACTCTACCGGTACCGACTTCGCAGGACCATTTCAAATCTCTAGTAAAAAGGGAAGAGGTAATCGAATAAGTAAATGTTACCTCTGTATATTTGTTTGCTTAAGCTGTGCACCTAGAGCTGGTGAGTGACCTCACTACATCTGCATTTATTTTATGTTTACGACGATTCGTGTCGCGCAGAGGTAAGCCCTATGAGATTTGGTGCGACAATGGCACTAACTTCGTGGGGGCAAACAATGAACTAGGTAAGGTGCTACGCTCCAGTCGTGACTCGGTCATTGACTATACGGCTAACGAAGGCATTTTATTTAAATTTAGTCCAGCTTATTCACCGCACTTTGGTGGACTCTGGGAGGCGGGCGTAAAGGCGGCCAAATATCATTTAAAAAGAACAGCCGCTAATGTTTCTCTTACTTTTGAGGAGTTGTCAACTCTATTCACTCAGATAGAGGCGATCCTAAATTCTCGCCCTCTCTCCCCTTTATCTTCTGATCCCTTTGATTTGAACCCTTTGACCCCCGGGCACTTCCTTATCGGACGGCCACTGACGTCGGTGCCCTCTTTTGCAGCTGAAGACTCCAGACCGAAGTACAACCTCATCTGCAAGCTACGCCTTGAGTTCTGGAAAAGATGGTCTCAAGAATTTATAGCAGAACTCCAGCAGCGATCCAAATGGAAAATTGGGTCTGCCGGGCCGAATGTTGGGGAGATGGTGCTCATAAGGGACCAGAATCTGCCTCCGCAACGCTGGCGGCTAGGCCGCATTACACGTCTACACATGGGCGCAGACAACACTTGCCGGGTGGTAGACATCTACACATCCAAGGGAACAGTCCGCAGAGCTATCCACTACATCGTCAGGCTGCCGGGTGAAGAAGAACCTGTTGAAGGCTGACTCCTTCAAGGCTGGGAAGATGTACACGCGCAAGTGTACCAACGGAGGGTGCGGAGAACGGAACGTAGCCGCGCTCCCCGTTTCGTCATCGCCGGCGCGGCGGCGTCTATAAAAGACGAGCGCCCACGCAGAGCGTTCCTTTTTTCATCAACTCGAACCAAACGGGAAGAACATTAGGTCGCGTGTCAAGGCCGCGCGGCCAACCATTAAATTTGTAATGTAATCCAAATAGTTGTCAAGCTGAGATTATATTATTTTATTATAACGTTCACCCGTTTCATTTATCACACAGTGAGGATCACCGGTGTATGATCTGATGATCCGTCTAGGCTCGATTCAATTGTCGTGTGTAAACTGTCTATGCCCTTATTGACAAAGAAGTCCAGGAGATCCGGTAGTTTTTTTGGGTCGCTGGGCCAGTACGTGGCTTTACCGGTAGATATCGGTTTTAGATGATTTTCATCGACACAACGATCGCGTTCAGATCGCGTCCACGAGTGCTGTTACAGCGGGATCCCCAAAATGTATGTTTGGCATTCCAGTCACCGCCTGCAATGAACCTGTGGCCAAGAGTGTTGAAGTAGGTTTTAAACATCTCTGAAGTTATTTTGTGTCTTAGTGGGCAGTAGATTGAGGAGAGAATAATAGGGCCTGCTCGGTCCTCCAATCTAACAGAAGTTGCTTGTAGATGCACTGTAGAATACGGTTCTATCTGTGAATGTCTCAGGTTTCCTCGAATTGCCAGCGCTGAGCCAGCGTGCGCACTACCGTCGGGGAGTATGGTAGATGTTGAAGCCCTTAATGCGGAACGAGCTTCGGGACGTGCTATGTGATTCTGAAATTAGTACCACGTCTAGTTTGTTTGTTTTTATTAAAGTCTCCAGTTCTTGGATATTGGGAGCCAATCCATTGATGTTCCAGATTGCAATTCGTAGGGGAGTCATTTATGATGTTAGTTTTGTAATGACAGTAGTTAAAAGACCCATTAGGGTACTTATTTGTTGCAGGAGTAGGTCGATTTTTTCATTTTGTTTGATCAAAAGTTGTTCCATAACGGATACGTTTTGTTGAGGGTTGTCTATGTGATGAGATGTAGCAGCGTTGTCTCGTGGACGATCTTTGGTACGTCCTGCGACTGTATCCGAGTAGCTTTGTTCTGATCTGCGATAGGTGTTTCGTTGGGGTAGGGCGGAGCTTTCTGGGGTTGTGTCGTTGCGTGGTATATCAGTAGAGATTTTTCCAGTTGGGAAACTTCTTGGTTTCATCTTTCTTGAGAGTATTTCTTTGTAAACTTGACAGCCTTTGTAATTAGCAGGGTGGTCGCAGGAGCAGAGGGCACATTTGGCAGGTGTATTACTGTCTTTTTTGAGGCACTCTGAAGTTTTGTGGCCCTCCCCACATTTGACACATCTGTATGGCCTCATGCAGTTGTTTTTGCAGTGGCCATATTGTTGGCATCTTTGACATTGTACTATAGTCTTTGTTTTGCGTGGGTCTTCGATCTTAATGCGTTGGTGATGGATATACTGGATATTTTTAACCAGTTTGTTATTTGGGCTGGGTTCCAAATTAACAAAAAACGTAGAGGTAGGAATTTTCTCTGCTCCATAGCGGTGGTTGATGATTTCTCCCCTGACCTTGTTACCAGATTTTTCCAACTCCTGTATGATAGCATCGTGAGGAGTAGTATGATGGAGGTCTTTTATTACTATTCTGTAGCATTTCGTATCTTTGCGAGAGAAGGTGTGTCCGATTAGTCCTTTTTGTCGTATCAGATCAATGACTTGCTTGTAATCATCGACTGTGCTAACCATCACGCGTAATAGGTTTTTATTTATTATTTTATACCGAAATTCTTCCGGACGAATTACGGACTCGATTAGTTTGGTGAGCTCGTTTAGATCCTCAATCCCATACAAAACAATAGGAGGGGGCTTATTTGGTGGTTTAGGCTCAGTTTTTGTGTCTTCCGTTAGGTCAATCGGCAGATTGGAAAATCGGTTTACGGTCTCAACAGGTGGTGGTGAGTTGTCGGATATTTTCCTTTTCTTAGATGTGGGAACTCGTTGCCATTGAGGAGGTCCTGCTACATCCGTTGAAAGCTTTGCGGCTGGCACTTGTTCTGTTACTTCATCCGATTCATTCTCGCAGGAAAGCAGAATGGGATTGTCGGAAGAACCCGATTGCCTGGATGAAATTTCGCTCAGTGAATTAGATCTTTGTCTATTGAAGAGGCTTGGGTGAAAGATTTGTTGAACAAATTTCTTAGGCGAGGTTTTGTTCTTAAGATTTTCATCAGTATCATCACTTTGACTCTGAGCCTGATTTCCCACTCTAGTCAAATTGGTAACATTTTTGTAACTCATGGTGGTAATTATTTTCTTACAATGGTAACACTTTCCCAAATGTCAAATGACATTTTGACATCTGACGTTTACTAGTTTCAAACTTTTCTAAATATTATGTGGGTGGATGAAGAAAAGTTGAAATTTCTTGTGTCACTCTTGCAATTTAATCACTGTTTTTGTTATGAATCACTTATTGCTTTTAGCCACTAATAATTGTACACGATTATCACTTATTAAAGTTCACTTTGGTAATGATTCTAAACACAAACTCGAAGATTTATGCACTAGATCACTTTAACTCTCAGACAGCATCTGAGATGAGAGATCAGATTCATTGGATAGACGCTCGTATTGCACGTATAGACGACGGTAACTTTGCTCCTCGGCTTCGTTTGATAAGCTCTTCTGAATCAAACCGAGACGATGAGAACGTTGCTCCTCGGTCTCGTGAGACAAGCGGTCATTATTGAAACCGACACGATGAACACGTTGCTCCTCGGTCTCATGAGACAAACGTTCATGAATTAAACCGACACGATGAGCACGTTGCTCCTCGGACTCGTGAGACAAACGTTCATGAATTAATCCGACACGATGAGCACGTTGCTCCTCGGTCTCATGAGACAAACATTCATGAATTAAACCGACACGATGAGCACGTTGCTCCTCGGTCTCATGAGACAAACGTTCATGAATTAAACCAACACGATGAGCACGTTGCTCCTCGGTCTCGTGAGACAATCGTTCACGAATTAAATCAAGACGATGAGAACGTTGCTCTTGAGTCTCGTTTGATAATCGTTCACGAATCAAACTGAGCCGCTGAGCACGACTTTCTGGACTTTTATTAAACCTTGATAATTTCGTGTTTGCTCTCTTCTGAGAAAGTCTATACGCTCGCTGCTCATCACTCTCATTTGAAATGTTTCTAGTATTTCTTTCCCTACTTTTCTTTAAACGTTCTTCCCTTTCGTCGTTACTTTCTGCCAAACGGCGCTGTCTCATTTGAGCAGCGCGTTTAGTAGGCCTACCCATATTAAGCAAAAATAATTTTCTTTCTATTTAAGATTGAAAAAGAAACTTCAAAACTATGAACTATGTACAAACTTAAACTAAAAACTAGAAAATAAAATTATTTTTCAATAAAAAACAAAAACCGACTTCAAAAACCTAATAAACACTAAAAACTTAAAAATAATATTAAATTGAATAACTATAATCAAGAATTATTAACCAAAATAACCTTACCTAACTTTAATCTAAATTATATTTTACAATTTAACAATTTTTGGAGTCGGTGGATTTTTGGATTATACACTTGGCTTGGCACCATAATTAATTGAGAAAATTTGACAGTTAGGGATAGGGGATAGCTTGATGTGCTGGCGTCTGTACATAAAAGAGATAAACAAAAAACCATCAAGCCATCGCACTTGACGCTAGTTAAGGAGGTCAACGGTAATTGCGAACTCCTTTTGCTTCCGATCGAACTGTCGTCGAGGTGTATCAGACTCAATTAAGCCGTTTAATGAACATCAGTCGCCTGCAGTAACGGGCCTTACGAGCAATTAATACTTCGCCGGTGATGCCAATGTATTGATTGGCTTGGAGGAATATTGGAGAAAAATGTGTAGCAGTTGTTTTATTTCAGAATGTATGTATAAAAGGTGTATAAATACGTACCATCATAGTATTCTTCTTTTTTTTTTGAGGGTTGGGATATCATCAAATGGCTCCTCCCGCTCTGGGTGGAGCGGAAGGGAGTGTCAGACTCTTTCTGACAAGGATCCATCCATGTTCCTTCCTTAGCCCTTTATGTTTAATCGGGATTGTCCGAAAGGGTTACCGCTACCCCGGAACATAAAAGGCTAAGGAAGGAACATGGATGGGCCCGCTATGATACCACGGACACACCTACGGACATCTTCGTTTTCTACTACGGGAATTAAAAAAAAACAAGAAAGTATAATTTAGACTCTTATTTATCATTTTTTTAATATCCAATGCCATGAGAATTAACGAGTTAACGCAAACGTCCCGTCAACCTGCCAGCGCCGTTAACCGCAACACGCCACATAAATAATAATGTCATTGTATTTTGTACCACAAAACGTCATTCGTTATAAAAAAAAAAAAATTTACACAAATTTTCAAATTGCCAATAAATACTGAAATTTTATTTCAAATTCAAGCAACAATTTAACACTATAACTAGAAATCATAGAAAATCTACAAATAAATATAAAACTATCTACTAATCAAAAATGGCGTCAAGCCAAGAAAAATGGACCGAAGAGACTGGAGGCATTGCCACATTGTATGGCAATTCTTAGCCTCTGGGCAAGCTAAATGCCAGCCCTTGGATCACGGGAACTGTCAATCAACCGTATGGAGATTTCGTTTAACAAACCATGTGCATTGTTAGATTGTATATTATACGTATAAATAAAACGAAACGAAGAGCAGTGATAGCCTAGTGGGGTGAACTTCGGACTGCCAAGTCATAGGTCTCGAGTTCAAACCCAAGACACGCACCTCTGAATTTACGGATTCATGTGCGTATTGTACAAATTATCACTTGCATAAAAATCGGTGAAGGAAAACATCGTGAGGAAACCAGCATGTCTGAGAGATATTTCTCGACAGCATGTGAAGCTAAGCCAGAGGCCCATGGGCAGCATAAAAACTCTGACACTAGGTTAGTCACTAACCACACGAAAAGAAGAAGTATATATTATATAAAATAGCTTCAATTTTGTTCTTACTTCGAACTTTGTTGTTCCAGAGTGTTTCCTGCAATAATTCGTACTCTCGCACTACCATAATGCGACATACAACAAACGACGTGGCCTCTTAGAACACGCCAGTGTGCTTGCAACCTAAAACCCCAACACTGACATAAGGCTACAACCACACCCCGGTGACATGAACAGTCAGCCAGCGACCGCAAGCCACAACAAGCCGCGCGACGCCGCGCCAATGTGTTGTTAGCTATACAAATAGGAAAATTAATTGTTATGCAAATACATACCAACCACCGCTTATCAATAAGACACCTCAGGGCGTGGATAGTGAGAAGGTAGTGTTCCGGATATAATATATATCTACCTAGCCTTTTCCCAACTATATTCCAGTCTAACCGTATGCAGCTGAATACCAGTATTTTACATGGAGCGACTGCCTATCTGACCTCCACAACCCAGTCACTAACTAGGTAATTCGATACCCCTTGGCTTACCAAGCCAAGCAAATCAAGGCAGCCAGTCTTAACTGGCTGTCAGATTTTTCGGGCATCTGACTATCCGTTACGACTGTCAAAGATGCACAAATGACAGCCGGGACCAACGGCTTAACGTACTTTCCGAGGCACGGAGGACTCTCGGTATTTAAAGATGGTCACCCATCCACGGCCAACCCCGGTAAGCGTTGCTTAACCTGATGGATCGATCTGTGCGGCTGTTAGAAATTAGCCACGAGCTCCTATAACTACAGAATAATTTTTAAATCATCATTAGGAATTCAAAACACTTAGCGTAGCATCCAGACAGAGTTATGTAAGACTTAACTTGTTAATTAATTAAGTAAATTAACAAGTTAAGTCTGTATTGTTAATTGTTAATTTACTATGTATTAATTTTATTTTATTCCATCCCTAATTTTATACTTCTTGCTGTGCCCTTAAGAGTCAGTAAATATATGTACCTTAACTTTAAGCCAATTGTAAGATCTTCACACAGGAAAGCAATTAAATACATATATGAATATGAAATGACTTATTGTAATTAATTTAAGACCGATTTTTAAATTTTCAGACAGCATGTGTCTTTGAAATAGCAATTACGTAAATGTAATTAGAAAGGCTTTAAAAAATATATTCTTCAGTATTGTTGTATGTAGTTGGTGGTTTAAAAGATTTGTGTTATCAGGATAGGTTAAATCTAGCTACAAAATGCTCGACTATTCCTGAAAAAGTGAAAAACGAGCAAAAAATATCGCATGACAATATTGGTTAAAAATAGCTCGAGCATGTTCGGCTTTCTGGTGCGTTTAGAGATAAATCGCACGCGATTAATCGTAGCATGTGTGCTCAATGTCGTGTCGCAAAACTATGGACTTTTTTGTTTCTAAATCTACACACATCAAAAGTGTCTAGGGATCAACATATATTTTTGCAATAACTTTTCTCTTGATTGATATTAATTTAAATTTTCTTTAAGGATTCATCAAATAAAGTGTTTTCGTTTGTCACAGTAACGATAAACCAAGTCACCTTTGCATTAATAAAGAAATTTGCCATTTTCCTAATAAAGGGATTTTTGACATTTGAACCACTAACATTAAAGTTCGAAAAAAAGACTGAAATAACAGTTTTCTTTAAAATTTTATTGGGTAACTTAAACAATTAATAATCCGTGTTTCTACCGCGAACACTAACAACACAAGAACATCGGTTTGGCATACTCAAAATGAGTTCATCCAAATCACGCTGTGGAATGGCCGCCCATGTTCGTTGCAACAACAAAAAAAGGTCTTCTTGCAACTGGATACCCTCCATATTCGGCAGAGCTCTTCTCTGTAGCATATCCCATGCATGCTCAATCGGGTTCAAGTCTGGCGACACGGAGACAAGACCGATACATTCAAATCTTAACTCGAAGAGCTCCAACAATAACCGCCATGATGTTAGCCGTGAGGCTTCATCACTCTTCAGGGAACTTAATTAGCGACCAAACAGTCAGAAACCGCTTGCATGAAGTGAACCTTCATTCCCGAAGACCGCTACGGGTACCACCAATAGCAATGCACAATCGTAGGATTCGATATCAATGGGCTCTTGAACACAGAAATTGGGCAGAAGAACAATGGCGTTTCGTGTGCTTTTCTGATGAGTCTCGTTTTGGTATGAGACCGGATACAAGACGTATACGACACTGGAGAACCCCTGGACGCCAACAGCGATTAAAATCCTGCCAGGAAGTCCATCCTTATAGTGGTGGAACCATCATGGTATGGGCGGGTATTTGGATCGGCGGAAGAACTGAGTTGATTTGGATCAGAGGCAACCTCAACGCTCAAATTTATGCTGAGACGATTGTATCTGACGTCATCGTTCCTCTACAAGTGCAAATCGGTCCCTTATTTCAGTTAATGCATGATAATGCACGACCGCACACCGCAAGAGTTGTAAGACAGACTCTCGCCGCAGCTAACATCAATGTCCTGCCCTGGCCTGCTCAGTCGCCAGACTTGAACCCGATTGAGCATGCATGGGATATGCTACAGAGAAGAGCTCTGCCGAATATGGAGGGTATCCAGTTGCAAGAAGACCTTTTTTTGTTGTTGCAACGAACATGGGCGGCCATTCCACAGCGTGATTTGGATGAACTCATTTTGAGTATGCCAAACCGATGTTCTTGTGTTGTTAGTGTTCGCGGTAGAAACACGGATTATTAATTGTTTAAGTTACCCAATAAAATTTTAAAGAAAACTGTTATTTCAGTCTTTTTTTCGAACTTTAATGTTAGTGGTTCAAATGTCAAAAATCCCTTTATTAGGAAAATGGCAAATTTCTTTATTAATGCAAAGGTGACTTGGTTTATCGTTACTGTGACAAACGAAAACACTTTATTTGATGAATCCTTAAAGAAAATTTAAATTAATATCAATCAAGAGAAAAGTTATTGCAAAAATATATGTTGATCCCTAGACACTTTTGATGTGTGTATGTTCAGTTGTTGCTGAAAAATTATTTGTTCGTGTTATCAGGGTAAGTAGGTACAATCTAACTAAGTTTAAGTTTAAATCCAACAATTTTTATCTTCCTCTTTCTCTCCTTAAGGTTGTTATCTCATAACCTAATTCAACACTTAAGGGAACTCCATTTTCTTTGAAAAGATTAAATCCTACTTATTCCTTTCTTTCCATTCTTTGCTTGAATTCTTACCATTTTTCGAAGCATAAAGTACAATACGGTATAGAAACTGCCGTAAAACGCTTTGTGTCTTTATTATTTAGAGAAGCCAGGTATAGTTAACCTCGAAATTGTTTTACCACCCTAAAGTTGAAAGTAACTTTCACGGCATAAAACAACAAGTTCGATTTGTCTACACTAGGCACTACATCTATTGGCTGTCGAATTACGTTGACAAGAGGCGCTGTTGGTAAACATTACGTTCTTTGCTCATTGCGCACTCGAAGCGTACAGACGTGCTCATTAGCAATATTTTATAACATTAGTCATTTTATATTGACCTCCTTTTGTGCATTACTGAAGTAATGTATCTTAACTTTGTCTAAGTGCTACAAATAAATACATGGAAATAGTGACATTTTATAATGGATAACAGCCCCTTTAATTCAAGGGGGGCAGTCCCTTCTGCTTCGCCAGCGAAGACGACGACGGTCAGAGCCCAAGAATCTGTCAACCCGGTTGAAGTGGTCTCTACTCCCGAGTTACAGAAATGGATGGCCAATATTGAACTGCAACTCAATGAGGTTTGCTCTATTGCTGCGGATGGGAAACTTAACACGGAGCAGAAATTGAAAATTTCAAACCTGTGCCGTAAAATAGGATCAGGCACCTCTCAGATGGCAGTCCTATACCAGTCGCTAAAGCAAAAAGCCGCCCACGCATACAATATGATCGATGCCATGCAAGAAAAGCGTGACCTGTCTGAACACCTCTCGGAGCTTAAGAAGACGATACAGGACTCAAATAATACAGGAAATGTTTCTTTTGCCGAAATGGTGAAGAAGGGCCCAAACAGTTATGTGCGCCCAAACAACGTGAGTTCTGTTGTCATTTATCCCGAAGACAAGTCCAAATGCAGTGACGAAACAAAGATTCTTGTACAGAAAATTATTCGCCCCGATGACATTAAGCTACAAATACGAGGTCTCCGTAGAACAAAAGATGGAGGCGATATAATCAGCACGGAGACAAAACATGACGCCGAGAAGCTTAAGTGTGTGCAGTACAGGCTTCGACATCTGGACTTACTGCTGACGAACCCAACAAGCGCAAGCCCCGCATCGTGGTCATTGGAGTGCCAGCAAACCTTACTGAAAATGAGGTTTTTAGGTATATATTTCAACAGAATATAGCGGATAAACTTCCAACAGTGACTTTGGAAACTTTTTTGACGCTAATAAAATTAAGCCACAAATCTGGAAAGAAAGATGCTTCGACCTGCAACTATGTGATTGAAGTGCCAGCACATATCCGCAGGACCCTAATTTCCCAAACGAGGCTTTTTGTAAATTGGTCGTCTTGTCCCGTCAGAGACTTCACATTGGTGACGCGATGTTACAATTGCCACCAATATGGTCATGCAGCGAAGTCATGCAGAGATGGCCAGCCGATATGTGGTCACTGTGGTGAGGCAGGTCACACGATGTCAAACTGCGCCAAGAAATCAGACGCAACAAAATGTGCAACTTGCTCACGTTTTAAGAAGCCCAGCAATCATAAAACCGGAGACATTGAGTGCCCTGCTAGAAAGTTAGCAGAAAATCGATATATTAATTCTATTGATTATGAGGGCACCTAGTGCCTGAGTCACTTCAAACTCAAGGTTGGACTTCCGTGTTACGCTGCAGTGTCCTACTAACACTCGGACTATCGCTGTCGAAGCAAAAATTGCAGTCGTCTGCATAAACAATAACGCGCGTGTTTAATTTGTGCAACAAACACTTTAACCTAGTTTAAGTAGATCATTTATTATTTAGTTTTATGATAATTAATTTTAAATTTTTGTCACTATTTATTTTACATGTTATATTAAATATTGTTAAGAATCCAATGTTCCTTGTAATAATTATAATAAGCATTTTTACCGCCTGCGACACAGGTATATCCTAGTGCAGGCATATTTAACATTATGTTACCAATTATTGTTTTTCCTAAGTTTTATTTTTGTATTCTGCCACTTTACTTTTTTGAATAAATTATTATTATTATTATTAGCGCGATAGTTTTGTAAAATGTATTGAAAAACAAAATGGCGGCATTAGTTCCGAATTGGCGTCGCGCCAAATTACAACAACAAATAAACACAAAATATCACAATTGTAAATATTCAACTGTCAAACATAGCTGTGCAAAGATATTTTATACCGCAATGAATTTATATTTTAGTGAGAGTTGTAGTTAAAACTGGTAAAGTAATTACGAGGTCGAATATACAACGGTACAGTACACTGATCCCGGCCCCGGATGAAGGAAACCTTAACACTGTTGTCTCCGTACATTTAATCATGTGGCCACGAACGAACACACAAAAGGACGGGAGTTGATTGAAATGCATTTTAGTTACATAATATGTAACTGTAGTGATGCGGTATAATGATATTTTTAATGTCCAGTTTTTTTCCTTTTGATGTACGGAAGCGGAAATTGATTACGACTTTTTATCCGCAATTACAAAGCCTATGTTAAAATTTTATAATATATCTTTTATCGTTATACATTAACGAACGTGAACAGTTTTTGAATAAATCACGCGATATTACCATTAACTTAAAACTTACGCGGTTTCAGACTTAATAAAGTTTTTTAACATGAATGATGTGACTTTCTTAAACGACGTGCCTACACACTAACAAAGAACTTAGGAATATTAAATACCCTCGTGGAATCATTCTGGTACTGTCAGTCCTGCTACTACATCGCGCATCTACTTGATACGTTGGTGACCGTACAACTATTATACGATCTGTCCTCTAAATGATTTCAACCTTAAAACGTTGACGGTTAAGTTCAAAATCGATTGAGGAAATTTGACAGTTTGTTGTAACCTGATGTGATTCCTTCCTTTTTCATAATTCGTGTCGATACGACGGCTTACGTTTTAATGGTGAAATTCACCAATAAAACTGAACGCGATCAACATATAAACCCCGTCTAATTGCTGACAGTGTGATTATTATCTGTGGATTATTGACACTGGCACCTGCCAGTGGATCTGCGTTAAAGACTCGCGTTCAGTTTTATTGGTTAAATTGGCACTTAGTCTTCATTAACAGATTATCTGATGCGTTTAAATACAAGTTCTTAATTGAATGTAATACTGGCAACGTGTAGTGAGTTCTCCTCGTAATAACAATATTATAAACGTAAATACTCTAATACCTTCAGCGGGATTGTCCGAAAGGGTTACGGCTACCCCGGAACACAAAGGGCTAAGGAAGGAATATGGATGGATTTTAGTCAGTAATAGTCTGACACTCTTTTCCGCTGCACCCAGAGCGGAAGGAGTTCTTTATGACCTTTCTTTAAGGTGGGAACCCCTTCAATAGAATACTAAAGGTTCTATAATAACTTCTTCATTAGGTACTATACCAACAAAATGAAAAAAAAAGTGAAGAAAAAAAACATTCTTCAAATTGAAAAACAACTTTTATTTCAGTGTTTTGTTTCTTATAATTTTTTTTTAAATAAATAAATGAGTACCAAGTACATATTAAATTACTTGATTTCGTTTCAAGCATCCTTTCTAGCTCAATTACGAGGGACTTCAGAGGAAAAGACCAAAAGAAGTCCAAATCAAAATCTTCCGAAACTCCTAATTCGAAGTAACGAGTGCTTGGAAATCACATCAGACTCTCAATTTAACTTTTAGCCGACCCCACTCACTTTTATTGTGGTAATTTATAACGAATTGGTGAACTAAATAAATCTTTGAGAGATTTTTTTATCGAGTTGTGTAATTAGTATAGCGGTATACTTATGTAGGTATGTATAGGCGGAAGAGGAACATAATAACAGCCGCACAGGTTGATCCATCAGGTTAAGCTACGCTTGCCGGGGTTGACCGTGGATGGGTGATCTTTACATACCGAGACTCCTCCATGCCTCGGAAAGCACGTTAAGCCGTTGTTGGTCCCGGCTGTCATTTGTACATCTTTGACAGTCGTTACGGGTAGTCAGAAGTCCGAAAATCTGACAGCCAGCCTTAACAAGGGGTATAATAGTATTTGCATAGTATAGTATTCTGACTTCTATAACCCAGTTAATGGGTAAAATACTGGTATTCAGCTGCATCCGGTTACACTGGTAGCATGTTGATTTTTTTTTATATAGACTGGAACGGGCTTCGTTGCACAAAGCTTCAATTGTTGGAGACATGTTAACTTTGATTTTTTTTAAATAAGTAAATCTACGTATTTTAAAGCGAAAGGTTCAATCAGACAGTGAGTGAATCATTCAAAGCATTCACTCACTGTCTGATTAATCAAGAATTATTTAATTCTAATACTTTGGCTACCTAAGTAATTGCAGAAGCTAGCTTGGTACTTAATATCCTATTACACAACAGATTTACTAACACTCATAAAACTAAAAATATTTAGTGTAGGCGCCTATAATTCTTATCATCTCCAATAGAACGCCCAAACACTCTCTAGGTACCTACTAATTACGTCAACACTCTCACCAAAGAAAAATATCACTCATTTTTATAACGTTACCAAGAAATAGAGCTAAAAAAATATAGTAGTCGACACTGTAGGTACCATCAATGGCTGCTTAGACTTTTTCCAAGAAGAGATAAAGCCTCACATTCATTATAAGATGACATGATATAAGATGACTGGTAATTAGTGACCGTTTAAATATAGGTCACTTAATTACCAGTCACCTTGTATTTTTTGTTGTATTGTTCCACTGCAGAGCAAAGGTCTCTCTTTCTGCATTCCACTCCTCTATATCTTGAGCTAGTGGGGACCAGTCCTGTCTGTAGGCTCATCTCACTATCTTCTAAGCCTGCTTCGATGCCAACGGACTTTATCTGGGCCCCACATGGTGGCAGATTAAGCACGTTCCTTCGACATTTATCAAACGAGTCCGGCCGTACCGGTCGATTCTGTAAAAATCTCACCATGAGAACTTAGGTGACGTGAGCGTGAAGTCAGCTGTCGTTCCACACTGACACTATTACTCACTTTAAACTCACTTCACCTCCATTTTGACGGTGATATTTGTACAGAATAGCATTACAGCTGGTGTATTCTACAAAAGTCTCACCGTGATAACTTAAGTGACGTGAGCTGTCATTTCATCTGTTGCTAGGGATTACACTACTGACTACTCACTTCAAGTTCACTTCGCCTATGTTCTCACGGAGAACTTTTTACAGAATAGCACTACTGTTCCATTAAGGGCTGATTTCACCAATGAAACTGAACGCGATCAGCACATCTAAACTGCAATGAAGAGCTGTCATACTCAACATCGTTGGGGCATATTGACACTGGCAGGTTTCAAACGGCAGTTAAGTTTAGCTGCTTTTTGGGGTGACGTCGGCGATTTGTGTTTTGGAGCGCAGCACTGTGTTCCTAATACGGTCTGCTAATCTTCATAGTAGAGTGGTGGTGGGTGGTTTAGCAATAATTGTTAAACATTGTCTTCCATAACATCAATGTTGTTGGAAATAGTCTTTACAGCGCTTAAACTTCCTATCTACACTGATATAATTACTGGACGAGGAAAATTGCACTTATCAGACAATTCAATTATTTATCAACATCGCAGATCCTAAATAAGTGCAAAAACTTTACACACACAAATAATTGGTGTTAAGCAGACGATTTCGATGAGAGAGCACTTCTTTCTTATATCTATGGGTGGCGCAGTGGTTTCGGCCCCGACACACGGTGGTGAGTTCAAACCCAAGCAGGCACTTTACTTTGTGTATTTCATTTCATTACATGAAGAAGACATTCAAAACGATGAAGGAAAACATCGCATGTCTTAGAACCAAAAAAGTCTCTCAAAAAGAGGTACGGGGCTGCCATCCACCATGCGGGCCCAGTGCAAATTGGTAAACAGGTTCGTATAATACTTTAAATCTTACTTCTGTATTTCAATGAAATATTTTTCTCAAATATTTTTAGGATTAAAAAACTGAAGAGTCAATCGACTTAAACTGTTGCGAAGCCACTATCAAGATAAAATCTAAAGAATCTTCCTATTTTTAAACACCCTTTTTTAAGCACATAAAAAAGTAAAAAACCTACAATATTCTCGTATGACAGTTTCAAAGCGCGCGACAAATCGCATCAACAGAATCGCGAACATTGGCCCGTGCCACAGGCCCGTTCGCAGTTCGTCACACAATAGGCAGGGCGGGAACAATGCGTCATTGTGCGTCTATCTCTGAGGACCAGGGCAGGCGTCGATACCCGGCAGTTGGTAAGCTTATTTATTTTTATTTTTAGTTAATTAAAACGGCACAGGTCCAATTACATTAATTAACATAGAATTAGAATTATTAAGATTAAAATAAAATAAGCATTGAAACAACATACCATACAAAAATTAGATTCAAATTCAAAGATATACAATGGTGTGGATAAGATTATTAATAATTATTTGAGTAAATAGTTAAATAAATTAAAAACATAATAAACTAACATAAAATATCATATAACAGTGGACACCCTCGCATATTGTCTCTCACAAAACACCAGACAGGCACGCATTATTTTCTTCCATTCATCAGCAAACACATCACATTCAGGGTCGGCAGTCAGGAGGGCGTTTAGCATCCTTAGGATTCGACATACCGGGGATTCCGCTCTAGCAACCGATCTAGATAGCGGTTGTGCGAACAGGTTGTGACGGCGGCTTTGACGGTGCCCAAGGTATTTGTCGGGCACAAATAGGCAGCAGAAAAGTCCGTGAAGCTCAGGGCAGTCAATACGACCGCTTAGGATTTTACAGGCAATCGTGAGTTGATCAAAGCCCCTTCTTACCTCCAACGAATTGAAGCCCAACACCCCTAGAAGATAGTTCGTTGGGTACATAAATGGAAAGTAATGGTACAGCCTCCGATACAAAAATCTCAGGAAGGTTTTCTGAACTTTCTCAAGCATCAGCGTCAGTGACGCAGTATGTGGATGCCAGACACAGGCGCTGGACTCGAGTTTACTCCGAACCAAAGTGGTGTAAAGAAGTTTAATAGTACTGGGATTGCGAAAGTCACGAGCGTTCCTCAAGACAAATCCCAGACGCCTGTAGGATTCCTTAGCAAGGGCAGAAACGTGGTCTCTAAATGTCAGACGCCGGTCGAAAGTCACTCCTAAGTCCTTAACGCTGGTGACACGAGTGATCGTTATACCCCCCATACCATAATTGTATTCTATTGGTCTCAACCCTCGACCATAAGTCATAACGCTGCACTTACTTATATTAAACAATAATTTGTTCGCAATGCTCCACCCATAGACGGTATCGATGTCCTTTTGTAGGAGTTCGCAATCCACCTCTGTTCTGATTTGTGCAGCTAGCTTTAAATCGTCGGCATATAGTAGGCATTTTGCGAATCGAATCTTGCAAATTAGGTCATCGATCATGATCAGAAACAGAGGCGGCCCCAATACGGATCCCTGACTCACACCCGAGCGAGTGTAGTAAGCCTTCGACTCAAAACAGCCATGCCGGACGAACTGTTTGCGATCCCGTAGGTAGTCGGCGAAGAAGTTAAGAAGGCCGGATGAGAAGCCCGTAGCCCCTAACTTTGCCAAAAGCACATCGTTGTCCACTTTATCGAACGCCTTCCGGAAATCAAAATACAGAGTGTCGACCTCCCTACCTGATTCCAGGCTACTGGATATGAAGTCAGTATGAACCAGCAGATTTGAGTTCACGGAGCGACCAGGTCGAAAACCATGTTGGGCATCAGAAAGATACATATTTGTTTGTTTGAAGATAACAGTGTGAAGTATATGTTCAAAGACCTTTGCAATGGTTGATAAAATAGCGATGGGTCTGTGCTCCTCGACAGATGTCTTGTCACTGGTTTTAGGGATGGGAGTAACACGTGAAGTCTTCCATATCTCCGGATACACGCCCGACTGAAGAGCTAGATTAAAAACATGACATAAAGGGGCTGCTAATATATTGCTACATCCTTTAACAATATATGCAGGGATGTTATCCGGGCCGACCGAGCTGCAGGGTTTGAGTTTGGAAATACCCCTAACCACGTCCGGAGGGACTAAAACAAGTAGGGGAAAATTACCTCCCTCACTATTCACCGTGTTTGACTTCGGGTCCAATTCTGGTGTGTCCGGCAGAAATACGCTGGAAAAATACTCAGCAAATGCCTCAGCAGCTTCGACACCTGAATAGACCCTGCCATCAAGCACAACGTCCGGCTCAAACCCACCCTTAGATCGCAGGCTTGAAATGTGCTGCCAGAACAGTTTTGGATCCTTGCACAGGCTGTTTTCCACATTAGAGCAATGCAATCTATATGCCTCCTCAGTTCTCACTTTTAATTTCGACCGCAGTGCGCTAAACCGAGCATATGCTGCATCACATCGGGATTGTTTCCATTTATTATGGAGTTGTGATTTACGTCGATTTAAGCTATAGGATAGGTTCCAATAAAACACAAATCACGCCTGTATTCCGTGAAGAGTAAGGCTTTTTTTTTTGAGGGTGGGAAATCATCCAATGACTTCGCCCGCTCTGGGTGGATTGGAAGGGAGTGTCAGACTCTTACTGACTAAAACCAATCCATGTTCGTTCCTTAGCCCTTTATGCTCCGGGGTAGCGGTAACCCTTTCGGACAATACCGCTCACCCGGCAGGCTTGGCCCTAACGGGCCCCCATCGGACATCTCTTTGAGGCGCGCGTGGAACATATACGCGACGTACGGCACGGGTCTGGTGCTGATCGGACGGTGAGTCACCCATTACTCACCGTCCGCAGGCCCGCGCCTACGGTGGCCGGGAGTCGTCACGTGGCTGACTGTACCAAGCCTAATAGCATTGAATTGAATGTATTGGGCATAGTAAAATAAAGCAGGTATACGTCCCTAGCCACGCAGACAATTGAATGGGAGACAGATGTTGCTGAAGGTTACACTGGCGTAGAAAATAAGGGACTGGGTTTTTTTTTTACCCGAAATTTTCATATTTTATATGCGTAAGTCACACTGACCGATAGAACGATATTTTTGCTTTAATACAAGCAAAAATATCGTTCTATCGGTCAGTGTTCGGCTTCAGTGATACGTGGTGTACTTATACATATCATTACGATTACAACTTTTTCAACTTTTTGAATCGTTATAATTATCTCAAAAACGGTGGCTCTTAGGAAAAAAAAATGTAGACATTTTTATAGATAAGTAATTATCTGATCTACAATTTTTGTCTGAGCTAATTTTATGATAAAACTTACGATTTTGCTGAAAATCGCGAAAAACCCTTTTTGTGACCTTTGACCCCGAGTAAATTTTTTTGCACGTTCCGGATCAATGAGGACTTTTCACATTTCCTTTATAATAGTGTATTGAACAATCCTACCAATATTCAGCCAAGTGCGAATTTTTGTAACCTTGGATGTCTAAATTGATCGGACTATGTGTCAATGACGTGTCTTTTAATTTGTTTCATGTCCTTAAATACGTATGAGAGCTTCCATTTTTAAGATATCTATGTAAACACTCACAAAAGTAATGATTTAATTGTTTATTTCGTGTTTGAGTGTTGTTGCCATTGTCATATATTTGTGTCGTCGGCGTACAGGGTATGCGCTTGCTTGTCACGTATAAGGTAAAGGTTAAGTATAGTGCGTAAACAATCTACCTACATCTGTAATTTCAATACCATCTAATACATTGGTATTAGGTCTTGACCTATACTTACTAGATATCGGTATTTATCAAATATATTTTTACACCAAAGATATTAACTTAGCATTTTAAATGATTAATGATCGACGTCACACATCAACGTTATACAATAAATAGGTACCTACCAACAAAAGTCTTAGTCTTATATATGAAGTCTTTGATGTGCCGGCGTGATATTAAACGCTTAACACGAGTTACTAGTATTAAAATTAACATTTGATTTAAATATTTCATTTCATACTACTTATCATACATGTAATAATTTCGTCTTTTTATTCAGTTAGTTACATAAATTTAACAAAACAGTTTCTCCCTACTCCCTAACAATTTGGACATCACCTTTCTAACAAAAACAATTAATTCATCTAGATATCAAAGGGAGTTCTTGTAAGGATCTCTTCGACAACTCAGAACAGATAATCTCGTCGGGATCCGCTTTGTTAGCCCTCGCGATAATTAAATCAAAATCCCTTATTAGTCCAATTAATTCTTTGATACAAACGAGGGTCATCTACGTACTATGTTTACTTATGAATGGTTCTACATTCAGAGAGAATGAATTAATTCTAGATTTTTGCCTACTAGACCAGCCACCGTAGATGTCGCAAAAAATTTATTTGGCATGCTCCATCATAGACTTAATCCATCGCTGATCTTCAGCTGTCTTCAGGTCTTTAGCAGTCCACTGCAGCTGGACATAGGCCTCTCTACACGCACGGCATTTAACGTGATCCCCAGCTATTCCCATCCAGCTACCATGGCTCATGGTTTTTTTTTTAAGGCTGGAAAATCATCCAATGACTTCTCCCGCTCTGGGTGGAGCGGAAGGGAGTGTCAGACTCTTACTGACTAAAACCCATCCATGTCCCTCCCGTAGCCCTTTATGTTCCGGGGTAGCGGTAACCCTTTCGGACAATCCCGCTTACCTACATAGCTCATGGCTGATATTATACTTACTTAACTTCTGTAAAATAAATAATAATAATCCTAAAACGATAAAATCGCTTCTCATTTCCTTAGTTTCTAGACCTTTTCCTTCAAGCAGGAAATGATGGAAAGTCGTTAACTTTCTTTTTGGATTTAGTCATTGTCGTTAGCTTTTATCGGAAACAAAAGGCTTTATACAGACAAATACAAATCCAAAAATCTATGGTCCCAAAATTGATACAAACCTTACTATTTCATGGTTTGTTTTCAGAAATCTATAAACGGCCTGCCCTGGCTGGCTGGGCTGCCATCTTAGAGCATATAGGTTAAATGCTCTAAGGCTGCCATACAACGTGACAATGCCGCCAGTCTCTTGGGTACACTACCAGTCGACAGCGATGCGGGGGAATTTTCCGACGCCATATTTTAATTAGTTATTAGTTTTAAATACTTGCACATGTTCTTTTGATTTTTAGCGTTAGATTATATATTGTGGTACTTAATGTACTTTTTTATTAACTGTTTGTAAATTCGTAAATAAAGACTATTTCAGAGGATCAAAACGATAAATGAAAATACTCTAGACTTGTCCAGTGCAATAGCTTCCTGGAGAATGCATATTGTAGTCTTGTGGGCGGGCAGTCGTTGGTGTGGATAATGTAAACTTTAAGTCAAACGAGTGGGTATCATTACATGCCGGAAGACGCGATGATGGATGAATTTTGTAAAGGATGATATGGCTAGAAAGGGAGTGACTACCGAGATGACGACTAACAGAAAAGTATGGAAGTAAAAGACATGTTGCGGCGACCACAAAAAAATTGGGTTAAGGGTAGGAAAATGATAATGTCCACTGCTGTATATGGGCTCCTCAAGCGTCACCACATCCACCTGCCTTGAGCTTCCCTCATCCAGCGATCGACGCTCCTTGTAATCCTTCATAAAATATGTGTTCAACAAATCAAATACGCTACGGTTCGTCGTGGTGGCCCGTCTTTATTTCATCTCTTTTATAATCCTCAAGTCGCGAGTTCATACCTAGTTAATACGAATGTCACTGAGAGAAGGTTTCTGTAATACGAGCTGCTGGGAAGCAGTGCGAACATTATAGGCTGATAATGAAATACCAATGTGGCCTTTTCAGAGTCTTAAGTACTTTCAGAAGGCACCAATGAAACTGAAGGAGATCAGCTCATCAAAATCGCGTTCAAGAGCTTTCAGTCTCATCATTGTGGTGGAATATTAACATTGGCAGCTCTTAAATGCAGTTCAGATTTACTAATCTCGTTCAGTATACTTTGGGGGACTGTCTTATGTAACTTTGACCTTCAAAAAGTGCTGATTTTCAGCCTAATTTGAATAAATGACTTTTGATTTTTATCCTTAGACACCACTGACTCACGGTGAAGGGAAATATCGTAACAAAACCGAATTCTGTCTGAAATTACCAACCCGCAGTGAGGAAACGTGATCATCAAACCCATTAACCCATTAGATGTTCCCCTATAAGAAACCGTTTGCTTATAAGAACTCAACGATTTAACGGTTATATTTATTGTCGTTTCGACAGAATTTTTCTTATGAACCTATAGGGTTAATATGACAATTGAGGGGTTAAGTTATTCTTTCTTTTCTTTTCTCTCCTTAGCCCGGTAGCTTAGCATTACTGGCAAAAATACGTTTAAAGAAGCTCGCGGTCTATTGATGTTCATAATATGTCACGGTGGGCGAGCCGCGGGTTGCGTAAAGCTAAATATAGTGGTTGTGGGTCGCCGCGGCTTAGCCAGTTGACTGGGCAACCGGGTCGGGGGTACTGCGCCCGTGCGATGTAGTCTAATATACCTACCTACGGCGGGTTGTATAGGTTGCGAGTCGGAAGAAAACGCCTACGTGTTTTCTCCGGAATTAGGGCCCGTATTACGGCACCTCACTCCTAAGCATTACTTAAAAGTAGTTTTAACCAGTCAAATGGCTTTAATTGAGCCTCAAGCGATCCTGGAGTATTGAGTGAGGTTCTGTAATACGGGCATTAATTTCAGGACATATTCTCCGAATCATTTACTGAAACGGATTTTCACGTCCACGCCACGTCCATAAAAAAATTGGAAATACACAAATGTAAGCTCATTGATTCCTGTCCCCAGTAGAAGAATGAAGTTCGGTTTAAACCGAACCGACTAAACGAAAAGAATGCCGTTCATAGTAGGAAACGACCGAACGTTTGGCAGATACTTACATCGGATTTATCGCTTCTACCCCTGGATAGGAAATGTCGACTCCAAACAGCTTTTTTTAACCTATTGACCGCTTGGTTTTATATCAATTGACGTGTCTCAAGCCGCCCAACTCATAAAAAAAATCAGACGAATATGGTCTTGCAACTACATAAAAAACGAGAACCAAACATTGATTATCTGTCGTATAAACACGACTCCGGCGGAACAGGCACGTAAACATTCGTCGTATTAATTTAATTAATAATTAATTTCATTTTATTTCTCACTGATAGAAAAAATATCGCACCCTAGTTCGAGAGCCCACGACCCCAAGATGTCGTTTGTTTTATCACAGTCGAATACTATTAGTTTTGTTTCATCATTTTACTACGAAATAGTTGTTTTCAGACATGATGCGCGACACATGTGACCTGACAAAAAAAATTACCGAACTGTTTATTTGGTCACAAGTGCCGTCTTGTATGGGTCAGTGTTGGGCCACAAAAGGAATGCATGAAAGACAATTCCATGCAGCTGAGATGAGAATGCTAAGAGGGAAATGTCGTGTTACGCGAATGGATAGAATACGGAATGAGGATATAAGAGGAAGTCTGAAAGTGACACAGGTGACTGAAAAGTTGTGTGGAAATCGGTTGTCATGGTATGGGCATGTTATGCGGAGGAATGAGGAAAATGTTGTCAGGAAGGTTGTGAGCATGAATGTGGATGGCTGAACAAGTAGAGGGAGACCAAAGAAACGATGGATGGATTGTGTGAAAGATGATATGGCTAGGAATGGAGTGACTACCGAGATGACGACTAATAGAGAAGTATGGAAGAAAAAGACATGTTGCGCCGACCCCAAATAAATTGGGATAACGGCAGGCGAATGATGACTGAAATTTGTATTTTTGGATAATAACCAAATTCACTGATTGAATATGGTTTTAATCGTAAAACGATGAGGCAAAGGCTCTCGAACTACAGCCTAAACCATTGGGTCTAGTAAGCAAGAAATTTTGTACAGCAACAGTTCCTTTTATAACGAAAGTGAGCAGTAGGAAAGAATTTTCGAAAATTCATCGTTTAAAGAGGTTAATTAGGGTATGAAGGTTTTGGATTCCTGCACATCAGTATGTATTTAGACATTAACTCGCCCCTACTTATTTGTTCGTATTCAAGTTCCGCACGAACAAAAATTGCGCGAACTTGCTATAATCACATTATATCAAGACAACACCAATCTTTCTCGTTGCCCGGATTTTCACTTTAGCTTCTCCGATAAAACTGTTCCACGCCCTAAGAAAATGCGTCGCGGGGGGGCATATTTTTTATTATGTGACAATGGAGTTCTAAAGGTAAAAAAAACAGAAAAACAAATTAAAACAGACACATTATATCATTTATTTAAAAACAACCACGGGATTCAACAGGAAATTTAAAATATACTTTGTAGACACAACACAATCATTTACAATAGTTTTACATAGTTCTGAGAATTTGGATACAGAGGGCGCTTTAGACCTAACCGTACCTTGGGCCTCCTTGCATTCTAGGCAGTTTAGTTCATACCCTTTAATGTTAAGGTTCTTAGTGCCAATATTATAAGGTACATTTTCGTTCGACAGCACGCCCTTGAATCGTATCTTGTCATCGGCGCGTAACATTCTAGTGAAATTACTGAAGCAGTGGTCGAAGACTATAGATATTTCCGAATGGCGTTTTAGTAAACCACCGCTCGCTTCCATTGCAAGTTTAACTTCATACGTGTATCTGAAAAAAAAAAAAGTAACATTACATATCGTTAGTAAGCTAAAGTGCCAATCTTGTTTTATTTTATGAACATGTCCCGGGCCTTAAATAATTATAATACACCAAACTACACTACACACACACTACTACCTAAAGAACTACCTAAATCAACTTTAAAAAATAAACTTCGTGCATTTTTGACAGCCAAAGCCTATTATAACTTGACTGAGTTCCTTAATGAAAAAGAATTTGACTTGCATAAATAGATTATTTGGAGATTGAATTATTTTGTGATGATATTGACCTCAAAACAGATTAGACATAAAAATGACTAGGTATTTGTAACTTGACATAATTAATCGTTGTGGCATTTTTTGATATTGTGACTTTTTTTTGTAATTTTATACTGTTTTGCACGTCACGTTGTGACAAACATGTCTGCACTTTCTCTATATCGTCATCCTGTATGCACTTTTTATGTATGTACACACACATGTTTAAGCAAATAAATGAATAATGAATGAATACACACTACACGCTACACCCTACACACACACACACACACACAAACACACACACATCAACACAACACTACACTACACAGAAACCAAAAGTACACAGAACCAAATAGGTTCTGTATACTCTTGATCTCCTCTCTCTTGACCTCTTTTTTTCCATACTTTATTTATTTATTTATTTATTTACTAGCTTCTGCCCGCGACTTCGTACGCGGACCCTGTTGCTTATGCCAGCAACTACGCGGTCGCCATTTATGTTATTTTTTATCATTTTTCCCATTTAAATCTTTTATCACACTGAGCTTTAGTTTTATTTCATTCCAACAACCACCAAAACATCCAGTCCATTTGTCATCGTTTTCATTTTGGTAACCGCATTATTATATTCCCCACTTGTCTCTAGAGACAAGTGGGGAATATAATAATGACACGCATTGACTTCTATGTCTCTAGAGACATAGAAGTCAATGCGTAGATACGGTTAGAACTCAAGCACAATTCTCTATCCGTGAACGTCTCCGACTCGCGAGACAATACATGACGTTCACGATCAGCGGTCAGTCGCACATCACGTGCCCCACTTATCTCTAGAGACCTAGAAGTCGATGCGAAGATACGCTTGGAACTCAAGCGGAATTCTCTTTCCGTGAACGTCTCTGACTCGCGAGACAATACATGACGTTCACGATCAGCGGTCAGTCGCGCATCATATTCTTCACTGGTCTCTAGAGACGTAATGAATACGCTAAGAACGCAGGCGTGCTTCGCGACCCGAAGAGGTTTCCACGGAGCGAGTTGCAGCCTAATGTTCTCGAACAGCATCAAGTCTCTCCTGACGCTCTTCGGTAGATTCTTGGGATCTTATGATCCTCAATCTTTTAGCTCTCTTGGAACATTGGGAAAGATTTGACCTCTTTCTAGGCATGGTCATAGTTTTATTGTGAAGATACCTGATCAATAAAAATCTAAATTAAAATGACTGCTCCCCTGCGTTACCGGGTAGGCTACCGTGTCACAAAGATAAATGGAAAAGGAAATTAAACACTCAAACAACATAAGCCCGAAGGCATATTCATACGATAAAATAAAAAAATAAATAGGAGTTTTGGCCAGTAGAGTCAAATTTTCAATGATATACCATCGTCATCAAAAATCAGTCCTAAACTGTTACCGCCTTCACCGCGTACTCCCAGTTTATGTTATTTTATAATTACACAGTAAAATTAGTGATAGCTTTGATTTCCACATCAGATGTTTTTGATCTTCGATTTTTATAAGTCAACAGGAAATGCCCATCGGATTGAACAACAAAGACGTCATTCCTATATGTGTTATGTTGTAGCTAGGCTCTTGGAGTTCCACAACAGGTGTTCCAGATCTTCGATTTTTATAAGTCAACAGAGAGTGCTCATCAGATTGAACAACTTGTGCTAAGACGTTATTCCTATATGTGTTATGGTGTAGCTAGGCTCTTGGAGTTCCACAACAGGTGTTCCAGATCTTCAATTTTTATACGTCAACAGAGAGTGCTCATCAGGCTGAACTACTTTCACTAAGACGTCATTCCTATATGTGTTATGGTGTAGCTAGGCTCTTGGAGTTCCACAACAGGTGTTCCAGATCTTCGATTTTTATAAGTCAACAGGAAATGCCCATCAGACCGAACGACTTTTGCTAAGACGTCATTCCTATATATGTTATAGTGTAGCTAGGCTCTTGGAGTTCCACAACAGGTGTTCCAGATCTTCAATTTTTATACGTCAACAGAGAGTGCTCATCAGGCTGAACAACTTTTGCTAAGAAGTCATTCCTATATATGTTACAGTGTAGCTGGGCTCTTGGAGTTCCACATCAGGTGTTCCAGATCTTCAAATTTATTCTCTCAGCAGAAAATGCTAATCACGTGGAACAATTTTGCTAAGGTATCATTTTTGTATCTCTTATAGTTTAGCTGGTCTGTTGCGGTTCTGCATCAGGTGTTCAAGTTTCCAAGATAAATTATAGCCTATATGTTGCCCAGACTTAATACCTATACAACAAAAAAAAAACATTCCAATCCGTCCAGTAGTTCCGAAGATTAGCGTGTACAAACAAACAGACAAACAGACAAAATTTTTTTTTTGGATTCGTGGTCTATTACTGTTTCTAAACCCCCCTCAATTATTATTTTTTTAATATATTCAATGTACAGACACAGTTTTTTTACTGTTTTATTATATGTATAGATATATAGATGTATAGATTATTTATTTACTTCGCTATTAGTCCCACTTCCTTTCTAGCCATATCATCTTTAACACTATCCATCCATTATTTCTGTGCCCCCCTACCCTTCTACTCTTATAGCTATCCACATTCATACTCAAACATTCCTCATTCTTTCGCAACACAAACCACTAAATTTCTCAGTTACCAGTGCCAATACAATAACAATGTATCTCTTGACTTGCCATCAAGAAACGATATGTAATGCATCACTCACTTTTCATTGTTACCCGCAATACTGCAAGAATATTTGCGCATCTACTATTTTACTAGTTTATTTACGAGTACCGACAGTTCTTCATAAGTTCGTATATTTAGTACTAGCACTTTGCCCGCGGCTTCGCCATTTTTCCCGGGATAAAAATTAGCCTATGTTACTCCTAGAAAACTAAGCTTTCCAACGGTGAAAGAAGAAGAAATTGAGCCTATTCATTACAACCAAACAAACAAACAAAGTTTTCCTCTTTATAATATTAGTATAGATGAAGATTAACTTGTATTTCTCATAATAAATGAGTTGTATTCTTTTAGAGAAATAAATGTCTTAAACCGTACTTTCAGACTTCCTCTTATTTGACAGTGCCATCAATAAAAAAACACCTCTACAAAAAAAAACTTACTCATTCAAATTATTTAAATGGCAGCTCTTCCCACTTTGGCGCGCCACGCTCCTGACAAATTCGCATTCTTTAACGGATTGTAAGCTATCGCCCCTTTGACATAAAGACGAATATTCTTCACCATAGTAGCACCTGAAGTATTCTTGAAGGAAACTTGGTAACCAAGCCACAAAGTCCCTCCATCGATTCCTCACGTTTATGAGTTGAACGTCTTTGACATAACCCTCCCAATTTACGTTGGCTCCATCGAGAATAGAACATTTAATTTGTGTGGCCGCCGTGTTATAATCCGACCAAGATGGAGTGTTACATTGGTTGTAGTAATCGTCCCAGTTGATATGATAAGTGTTATCTTCATAGTCGGTCATGAATTCGTTTTTCAGTAGGTTTTTGATGCTGGATTTGTCATCGCCTATTAATTCGATGAGGCCGGAGGGGAGGCCGTCATCTTGAAGGTTCATTACGAACTGGTTTCCCAAGTACACCAGTGTTATAAGGCCGACTGTGAGCTGTGGACAACACAAATAATACGATAAAAGGAAATACTGACATTTATTTGACAACAATTCATGAAACAAGTGAAAATTTCTCTACTATAGTAAGATTATTCATTCCAGTCAGTAAAATGACAAGTGCAACTGTCACTGATACAAAAAAGGGTGACCCGCTACAATAGTGATGTTCGGCAATCGATAGACTTAGACATTTAGTCATGCTTTATTTTTTTAGGTATCAAAGCGTTTTTTTATTGTAAATATGTAATACATACCGCGTTAAATAATACGATTTTAGAAATATGGACCTTACCAGCATATTAAAATTTCTCAATACAACATTATTACAAAAGCTGGGAAAAAAATGTTTAGAGATTCAGAGGAATTAACACTAGAAAGTCGGGAAAATACAAGTCATTTTATACGTTTTTATTCATTACGGTTGCTATTGATTCCGATTCCGATTCTGAATCGATATATTCAGAATCGGAATCGGAATCAATTACATTAATTATAATGAATGAATCCACATATTCATCTATGTGGTCGAGTTGACACATTTTGTCTTCGACTTTTATGGCATGGTTGATGCACTGTCTCCAATTTTTAGGCGTCACTTCTTTCAGGCCTTTTTAAAATATTTTTTTACGTCTTTTAATTTAAAATTTTTATTGTTCCTGGCGACGTACCCCTTTGCTTTGAGCCTATATAGAAATTTTCAGAAATTGATATATGAATTGATAGAAAAGTTGGTGTATTTTATACAAAGAATAAAAAGAATTATCAAAAGAAGCAAATCTTAATTGTTTTAACAACTCCTAATAGATACCGGACTGTTTGTATTTCGTGCGATAGAGATAACGCTCTACGAAGCCGAAATTAGCCGATTGTCTCTTTCCAAAGGTCGATGTGCAATATTTATCGCCGGGTACTGTACCTTGGCAATAGTTGGAGGGTCCTTCGCATAAAAGAATTGGTGAACTTTACGACGTATCGTCGAAAAGTCAAAATCATACATTTTTAAAAAAAGGAATCTCGACTAACTTTTAATTGTAAAAACTCGATTTTACCACATAACTATTTATTTGGGACTAAAAACCTGCAACACTGGAAATGTCATTTTACTGACTGGAATTAATAATCGTACTTTAGATAGAGTTTCTGCCACTTGATCAATTATCTACTTAAGCGGTACTCCGTGTCAAAGTTGATTTTTGATTGACTGTTTGTATGGACATTCAAAATGAATTTTCAATAAAACGGTGTACGGTGTACAATTTGAACTTTATTATGTTGAAATCTTGGTTACAAAACATGATAACGGGTCAAGTTTCGGTTTGATTTAATGTCAAGTAGCAGAAATTGCAAGTAGAGTCCTGAGGGAACCGTACCCGTCATTTAACTACTTTTGAATTTGACATAACCTGTAGGCAGAAACTCTCATTTTAATCAGGAAACGATTATGATAGGGGCTTATAATTTTGAAAAGTTATATAGAACGTGGCGCTACAATGGTGACATCAATTTAACGCGTATATGCGTGTTAAATTAATGTCACGTTTTCACATTTTCGTTTCATGAAAACATTATATTTCCATTAAACGTTATCATTTACGGATTACGTACCTAAAGAACTGTCGCGCAGCGGTCATTTACCGGGTTCCCGGATCATAACATTCGCATTAATTAAATTAAAACGAATAAGCAATACTATTAGGATAAAACTGCAACTGCAAAATGTAGGCGAATTGATTTTATTATTTAGTTGTTTTTTTTTAGTTTTGCTATTTATTTTAGGCTATTAACAGTTATATGATTAATGGGCACTAGCCCTACCTATCTGTTAAATTAATGTCACCATTGTAGCGCCAATTTGTATAATTCCAACACAAATATTAATTTAAAAAAATATACAAACCTGAAACGGGGTTACAAACTTCTTCGTGGCCTCCGACTTCGCCAGAACGCAGGTCGCGCCAAAACTCAGTCCGAAGCCGACCAGAACAGACACCGTGTAGAAGACACGAGACATAGTAATGTATTGGAGGAAAGCGAATATAGGCAGAGTCACTGTTACCACGCCAACGAGAGGTAAGAACAGGAACGAACAAACAAGAGCCAACGTGCCTCTTATCAAACCGTATGTAGTACACCCGTGAGAACAAGTAATAAACATCTGTAACCAACTCAACGTCACACAGTGAGGCAACGCGTACTTAAAGACACCCTGCCAACTACTCCGTCTAGCCATACCCATCAATATAACAGGGACAAGCA
This sequence comes from Hyppa rectilinea, assembly GCA_951799385.1. Classification (NCBI taxonomy): domain Eukaryota; kingdom Metazoa; phylum Arthropoda; class Insecta; order Lepidoptera; family Noctuidae; genus Hyppa; species Hyppa rectilinea. The sequence goes on along the minus strand of OX637322.1, from coordinate 8,447,661 downwards.
AAGAAAAGAACACCCGCGCGTTCAAGCAAAACTCAATGCTATTCCCCAGTATATAAGACGGATAATTCGACACTTGCAAGTCTAAAAATCGCCAGCCTTGGTGCACAACTGTGTCTTTTTCGTAAGGGTATTTGGCTAACACGTTGATTCCAAAAGAGATTAGGGCGAGCAGATCCGGGTAAGACTTCCCGCTACTAGCAAACGATAACAACGTGAGGAACATTAAAAAGAATGACAACACACAGAATTCCGAGAAAGGAACCCATTGAATCGCTATAAACGGATACAAGAAAAGATTAATAAACAGAGCGGAGAAGAACTGAACAAAAGGCCCGAGATTATTGCGAACAAACAGATTCTCGGACTCGTCCGGCAGTAAGTTACCATCGCTGTATCTAAGAAATAACCCCGACCACTTCCTGAAATCGATGAACTGCCTTTTAGCGTGCAACATTTTGAATGTACAGATGACCATGGCAACGAAACTCGCGTAGTATATGGCTAGAGGGACTAAGTGATACAAACTATCCGCGCTGACTGACAAATAAGCTATGAGGAGAAGAGACAGCTCAACATTTGACAGTCGGAAGGTAAAATTACCGAAATGATATAGTAATTTTAAGTATAACACTTGTAAGAAGACGATGGGATGTAGAAACGCTTGGTGTAATAACGGTATATGGTCTAGGGCCTTAACACTAGGGTCTGTTAGGGTCAGCTCGTAGCTGACTAAGGGCAGTTCTCCTTGGCAGTAGTCTACAGCAGCCGATACTAAGTTATCGACGGTAAGGTTCCGTATTTCCTCGTTGGGCCCACATCTTTCTGGGTATTCTGGAAAAAGAAAAAGAGGTTTGTTATACTTGTGTTGTGCAAAAAACTTTTGTCTGGAGATTAGTTTTGTTTACCATTTTGATCGCCAGAGCATAAACGCACGCGCGTGCCCTCCACGCCATGCAACAAATTTATTTCTTTTTGCAATTCCCAATATCTATGGTGTCTTTTAATTGGTTTCATGTCATTAAAAACGTACGAGAACTTGCAATTTTTAAAATATCTATATAAACGCTCACAAAAGTAATGATTGTATTGTTTGTTTCGTGTTACAGTTTTGTTGCCATTGTCACATATTTGTGTCTTTGGCGTTCAAAAGGTTAAAAGAGCAACGGCGGCCATTCTTCTCCATACGAAACTACCTTTTGGAAGGGCGATGATAATCTAATCTATTTCTTGTTCATTTTGACGTTCAAAATTGTCTTTCTTTTGCCTATTTGAAATGAATGATTTGACTTTGACTTTAAGGCTAGCTTCCGTCAGTGGTGTTGCTTCGTGATATCTTTACTAAATTATAGCCTGCTAGCTGCTACCCGCGGCTCTACCCGCGTCAATATTTTTACACTCCATTACGGAGGGAGTTTCTTAAAATCATTTCTTAGTCGGTTAATGGCAACAGGCTCGCCCCCTATTACATGGGATCTAAACACTACTGGCGAAATGTAGGTATGTTATGGGTACATCTCTGCCCAACCCTTCGGGGATAACAGGGGCCATGTACCTATGTGAGTGACTAACTTGGTCTCAGTTTCTATACTGCCTACGAGCCTCTAACTTAGCTTGACATGCTATTGAGAATTATCTTTCAGGCATGTCGGTTTCCTCATAATGTTTTCTAACCGTTTTTTAAGCAAGAAATAATTGTACAATACGCGCATGAATCCGTAAAGTCAGAGGTGCGTGCTTTGGGTTTGAACTCGAGGCCTAAGACTTGGCAGTCCGATGGTCACACCACTAGGCTATCACTGCTATGTTACTCAGTGACAACATGGCATCTACTGGTGAAAGATATTTTTTTAATCGGTCAAGTAGTTTTTAAATTTATTCTTTAGAAACAAAAATACAAAAATATAGTAGCTTGTTCGGCGTATACAAATATACCACTATGAATTTAGCGCTAAATGTATTTGTAACATCCTTCTATTTTTGATAATCGTTTGTAGACGACAATAGATGTATTGAGCGAATCGTGATACAAACCCTTTGTCCTAAAAAGGCGACATTCGTGCTCATACGCAATCGTTAATTTGAATTTTGACCTATACACGCGGAAACGAACGAGACAATGTCAACACGGTGTCAATGACGACACGGTTGGCCGAGTGGTTGAGCTATTGACTGCTGCGCACCATGTCGCGGGTTCGATTCTCGCACGGAACAAATATTTGTACGACCTGCAAGTATTTGTTCCGGGTCTGGGTGTTTTTCTATCTATAATATGTACAAAAAAAAATGTATATAAGTAGTTGATCAGCTATCTCGCTACCAAAACAAGCATTAGGTTGCTTAGCTTGGGACTATATGGTGTTGTGTGAAATGTCCAAGGATATTATCATTATTATTTCTTTTTTAATTTATTTTCTCAGGATTCTAGGTCCTGGTATTTTATTAAAATCTCACGGGTGTATAGGTACCAGTGAGATTTTAAGTTAGAAAAGATATATTATGTGTTTTGTAGTGCACTGAAATTATTGTTTAAATCTAATTGTAGGAATTTTCGTACTATTTGATTTGCTATTCTCTGTTCTGTTACATGAATGTCTGGGTATTGTAATTTAAAATGTTCGAATAATTGTATGCAGTACATTGTTTTCTCCTCTTCAAGTTTGGTAATATAGTAATAGGTGCGCATGATGAATATGTTCATATCTTCAGTCAATTTCATGCGCACTCTGGGTTTTCCCGCCTGATTTTGATTATTAATGTTTAGGACGCGGCCTTAGTATCTAGTTTTGCACTAGTTAGCGGTCATTGGTCAGTGTGATTTAGAAGTGTTACCTTCATCTGGGGTGTCGGCAGTCCGCATGGTACCATTGCTGTGTATCTGATCGCCAGCGTGCAGTTCCGACGGCTGCAGAGCCTGGCCATCGTCGAGAGCGCGCGCTTCTTCTGCAAATTGTATTAATCGAGTATTTTATAACTACTAAGGCTACAGTAAAATGGGGTGAATAGGGATGCAGGGGTGATTCGGTAAGCGGGATTGTCCGAAAGGGTTACCGCTACCCCGGAACATAAAGGGCTACGGAAGGAACACGGATGGGTTTTAGTCAGTAAGAGTCTGACACTCCCTTCCGCTCCACCCAGAGCGGGAGCAGTCATTGGATGATTTCCCAGCCTTAAAAAAAAAGAGGTGAATCGGAACGAAACTTTATAATTGATTTTAACGTTGATATAATACAGTTTGTTGCCAACAAGGACACTTAATCGTTCCATATAATACAGTACACATATAAGAGCATTTTGTTAAAATCCCTTTTAAATTACCATTTCACTGTTAAAATCCCTTTTAAAGTTTCGTCTCGATTCACCCCTACATCCCTATTCACCCCATTTTACGGTACTAAATTTTAATAGAGTACCGGAGAAGTTTCCTGCCCATTGTTTTCCATACGAAACTACCTTTTGGAAGGGGCGACTAGAATCAATTTTATTGCTTGTTAATTTTGACGTTCAAGTGTTTTTCTTGTGCATATTTGAAATTAATGTTTTGACTTTGGCTTTGGCTGAATTTTCAATCGTTAGATAAGTTTTATTGTAGGAAAAAGCATCGCAGTTTGACAGCTTTTATATAGAAAATTCAAAACTGCCATTTTTATTCTTTAGATTATCAGGCGATTGAAAAATCGACCGTAAGGATTATAAATATACATGAACTAGTTGCTGCCCACGGCTCCGCCCGCGTTAATATTTAAAATTATACAAAGGAAATACTCTCCTGGGACGAAAACTATCCTGTACAGCATTTCATAGCCCAAGGAATATTTTTTTCATACAAACTTCCACCCCCTATTTCACCCCTTCACGGGGGAGTTTCCTAAAATCCTTTCTTAGCTTACATGTCCTACTCATAATCTACCTCTGTACCAAATTCCATCTTCATAGGTCTAGTAGTTTTTGAGATTTCGTGAATAATCAGTGAGTGAATGACCTTTCGCTTTTATAGATTACGGAATAACCACACGTTTTGAATATATTCAGTGGTTGAATTATTTTAACATATATGTTAAAATAATTAAAATCGATGGTCGATAGCAGTAGTTCGTGAAAAAACACTCGCCTGCAGAATGATTGAAAAATGAAATGAAAGTACAGAGGCACATCAAGCTTGTCCAATCTGTCTGATTTCTGTGTTAGATTTTCAACTTTATTACAAAAGCATAAGGTTAATGTTCAAGTGGCAATATTTGGCAGTTTGGGTAATTTGAAGTGCTGGCGTCTGTACATTTCGTGTGAACATGGAATGAAAAAAATAGAACATTCAATCGAATGAACCGAGATCGAGGGAGCGATTTTTTTTCTCTTCCTTTTCTAACCTGGGCAGTCATCGTCGGGCGAGTCGCTGTCGTTAGGCTCCTTCCGTAGCGTGGTACTACATATCTCACGGATGCGTCTCTCCAACTGCGCCGTAGTGATGTACTGCTCGCCGTTTGACAGGCTGAGGGGGAGAATTATTCAAACCCGGTTTAGTACCATACACACAGGTTCACAGGGTGTAAATATAAAATAAAAGCCGTTATCTAGACATTCTGTACATCCAAAATAAGAAAAATTTAGAAAAAATAATTATAACTAATGATATTTTTCTTTTGGTGTGTAAAATTGCTGTTTAAGGCACCGCGCAAAGTATCAAAAAATGTATGCACCCATAAAAAGACCATGAATGAGTTGTGAACAGGCGATCTATTCTGTAAAAAACCTCACCGTGAGAACCTAAGTGAGCAATAAAAGTCAATAGTGTCCAATCCCTACTATGTGGAACGACAGCTCACTTCAAGCTCACTTCACCTAAGTTTTCACGGTGAGAATTTTGCAGAATTGACTGGCAGGAGATGTATTTCAAGTTAAGGTGAAAGCGCCAGGGTAGCCTGCGAATCTCATTTTCTTCGTTTTACTCAATTTGAAGTTCTGTGTTCGGTTTTATGCCGATCAAAATATTATTTGCGTTCGTAGCAAGTACGTATTTACAGAATTGTAATCCGACTGAATAAATATTTCATGAAATTATGATATTTGAGGGCAATTCTAACTTGGTTTATTCTAACTTAACTGGGTTTTGGAGGTCAGATAAACTATCACTCCATGTAAAGTACCTATTGGTATTCAGCTGCATCCAGTTATATTGTAAATCGACCACAACATAGTTAGAAAAATGCAAGGGACTGTGATGAGCAAATTTCTCACCTGGCGAACAGATCTCTGGCAGCTTTCCTGGCGACGGTCTCCTGTCGGCTGGCGGCCAGGCACGACTTCGCCCGAATGATGGCCGCGCTGTCTTCGTCTATCACTCCACTGCGAATGCACCTGACCAACACAGAAAAACATATGTCAAAACTCTGCGAAAGACATTACTCGCCTGAGGCAGCTCCTGTTATTGGAACGAAGTTCCTTATCGCGCGTTGCGAAAGGGGGCTAGACGGAAATTAGGACCAAAAGTTGTAACGACACTTTTTTTTTGAGTAAAATATGATGTTTTTTTAATCATTATTTTTTGATTGGTTAATTTTAGATCAGATTTGTTTGATTATTATAACTTAATAGATTTTTTTTTTACAATTCCTTCACTGTAATCGAAAGGAACTTCGTTGCATCCGGGTGTCCCTTGACACCTCTCAAGTTTTGTACAAAAACTCACTCCACGCTCAAGCACACGTTGAACGCCAACGCGGTCACCGACAATGTGTCCGCGAACAATAGTTTTTGTATTCTGTCTGCAGCGTGGCAGTCAATGACTTAACACTTGAAACTAAAAACAAGTTTCGAGTGATGCTTGCGTCTTGAGTCAGGATTTGTAATATACTACCGGGGCGACACGGCAATATGGTGGCAGAGAGTGTCACTTGGGAGGAGCCGCGCCGTGCCCTCATCTCAGGAGTAAGCAGTGACCGACCTGTCGCTGCCGGTCGAAGTAATTCGATGGTCGGCAGAGATGACCTGAGACGCAGTGGTATCATTCTGCGAAACGGTCATCTCACAAAAGAAGGCTGCGAAAAGGGAGAGGATCCATCCTCCTATCCGCCAGGAGGCTGTTCCACATCGCGAAGGACAAGGAGAAACATACGGAGATGAAGGCCAACCTCCAGTAATTGGAAAGGCACAAAAAGAAGAAGATAGTCAACAAAAACTCCACCCTGTATAAAAACTAAACGTTCTTACATAGAATGGCGCAACTCATCGCGAACCCGATCCCATCTGATCTTCCAAAGTGCGAAGTCATTTAGATTACCATTCATTGAAACAAGTTTACATTTAAAATTTAAATTAAATTAAAAAAATACATAAGTCGGAAAAACTGCCGCTCTGTGCGTCTTCAGGCATAATGCAGGTCAGATCGAACTGGTGTTTATGTTTACGTGGACACGGTATGTCAATGATTCGTGACAATAGCTTATTTACGGTTTACATTACCTCATATCATTATCGGGAATCTGATGTTATTGCCTTTCGCGGAATATAGAATAATGGAACAATTGCTTAGATGACGAGATGATTTACACGTTCTGTTAAAATATTTTATGACATAGTGACGTCAATTGCACATTTTTCTATATATTTTTGACAGCCCATTGTCTACTCTATTAAATCGGAATGGAGGTTTTATGTTAATCAGCGTGTAAAAGATTTTTGTTCTTTTTGGCCTACAACGGTTGGGTCATGTTGGTTATGGTGTACAGTATAAAAATGTTTAATCAGTTTTTAAATTAGATTCTCATACTGTGTGCAATAAAGTCTAAAATGCTGTAGTTATTACTTAACTAGCTGCTCCCAGCGGCTTCGCTCGCGTGAATGTCAGGATAAAGTACCTGTGTGCCAAGTTTCATCCAGATCCGTTCTTCCGTTTGAGCGTAAAGGAGTGACAAACACACACACTCACTCACAAACTTTTGCCTTTACAATAATTAGTGTGATAGTTGTGAAGCATACTATATCTCTAACAAAAAAGACTATTCATTACTTTTTGGGAAGGATTCAGATCAGTCGGTATGATGAAGTTCTTATCAGTGAATTTATGGGGCGGATGATCCACGACGACAGAGGTATACATCCTATAAAGCTTTATCTCTTTCTCGCACTGAATATTAAAATAATACTGCTATAAGAGGTGGTGGTTGGCCCCCAGGTCTTTACTACCTTACGTCTACCGGATTTTTTTTAAATGAAAAATGAGCGCCGTGTCGTCCCGTAGTTACAAGGTTTAGATGGGCTGATCGCGTTCAGCTCCATTGGGAAAATAGGCACTGATTGTTTTTTTTGTAAAAAGGTTTTAATTAGGACGTAACAAATATTTATACCTTCTCAACATTCTTCTGGCTTCTGGATGCGCTTGTTCAGTTGCACAAATCAACCAATCTAGGGCTTGCTTGAAGTTACATATTTTGTCTGCTTCTAACTCTGCAACATAATCAGGGTTGGCAATGTTTAAAACATTTATTTTAAACATACGTTTAAAACACTGATTAAAACACTACAAAAATACATATCACGTTTAAAACATAATTAAAAACAATTTGTTTTAAACATGTTTAAAACACATAAAATAACACATTATACTTTTAGTTAAAAGAGACTAAGAAACTCATTTTATGGTATATTTTTTTAATAAAAATAAATTTGGCAACTTCGATATTACTATATGGGATTCCCCTGACTGACAAGCGGTAATGCGGCGAATGTTCGTGAAACTCTTAATAAACAGCAACACAGTTCGCTTGAGAAACTTCAGATTATGGAAGTTGATGGTTGAGTTGAAGATAAGAGAAGCGAAGTTGATTGAACTTGATTGCATCTTAACTTGGAAACTGTTGTTATAAATAAATAATAATTATTTATAATTACAATAAATAAAGTACTTTTTGATTTTTATTATTTTGTTTCATTTTATACCTACGTACGTGTTTAAAACATGTTTAAAACAAGGCAATTAAAACAGTAATGATTTATGAATAAAAAACATGTTTTTTTTGTTTTTCAAATAAAACATTATGTTTTGTTCTTTCTAAAAAAAACATGATTTTTTTTCCAACCCTGAACATAATAGCGCATTTTTAACAAACACATTAGGTAGCTTCCTTTTGGGGTCCGCCACAAAAAAAAATGGGGAAAAAGGAAATACATGGGGATGCATTAAAAAAAAATTGAGCTGATCTCTGTTAAAAACTTGCTGACCTGATTTATACTTAAGGTAATTTAAAACCATTCGGGATTTTGTACAGCCAAGTAGGTAAATAACAGTTTGAAAAAAAATCGTCTCTGATTTACCTATAAAATATGAAGACGGTAAGGGAGCCGAAAGCATTTCAACAAGATCCAATGAGGGTCAAATGTATAAAGGGGTTATTTAGAAGCAGAAGATTTGGGTTTCATATGGGCTAGGTACACAGCCCACAGGGCTTATTCGAAAACAAACCAGCAAAATGTATTGTTACAAATATATGTTGCGGTAGACACATGGTCAGATTCACAATAAACTTGCAATTCTGACATTCTTTTTTTTTTAATTCATTCAATTTTCGAGTCAAACTGTTTTTTGGTGCAAACGGCTCTTATTGTGATAATACACTGTGGCATAATTTCATATTATCTGTGACTCACATTTTGTTAAAACAAAGCCTTTTAGGCCTTTTAGCCTTTAATGTGAGCATTCTGTATTTTCTGAATTACAAATCAACCTGTATATTCTAGAAACTCTTGGACATAGCTCAACGGCCCACTCCTTCTCACCGAGGAGGCCTGAGTCCCAGCAGTGGGAACATTATAGAATTGTTATCTCTCTCTTTTTTTAACTATAAGTATGGGCGATAAAGATCTTATAATTAAACAAATACGTACAGCATATATTATAATGTGATACCAAACCGACTGATATTACCAAAACATCCAATAGTTTCTAGAATATACAGGCTATACAGGGTTATTTGTAAAACACCAGAAACCTCTTAAGAGATCATTGTACTCATCATTATGAACAACTTTTACTATGGGACCAAACCTGAAATCGCGAAAAAAAATTCAGCTGTTCCCTACATTTATGTTCGTATAACTCGTCAAAATGTAAGGAACAGCTGATTTTTTTTCGCGATTTTAGGTTTGGTCCCATAGTAAAAGTTGTTTATAATGATGAGTACAATGACCTCTTAAGAGGTTTCTGGGGTTTTACAAATAACCCTGTATAATGGAATATAATGGACTATCCCATCGTCACTTTCGGCTTTGTGACGATGGGATAGTCCATTCATCTTTATAAAGGAGATCCATGCTATGCTAATAAGCAATCATAATAATGTGTGTGCCAAATTACCACATTTCTCTTCCAAAAGTTGTTTAGCAAGAACCACTTGGGACTCAGCACATCCATCCTCGGCCAGTTGATTGCGTAATCTTCTCAGAGATCCTTGTGGTCCATCTGGAGCAAGAAAAACCTCAGAAAGTATACTACATAAAAGTATCAATAGTGTGAAATAAGAAGTAAATGGTCATGGAGTTTCTTGCCCGTTCTTATCCATAGATAAGTACCTACTGCTTTGGAATGGGCAACTAGCTTAATCTTTCTGACTAACCGACCCCTTGATAATTCAAAAGTTCCTGTAATTGGTTTATTTGAAATAAATACTTTGAGTTTTGAGTGTGAGTAGTGTGCATAAATTATAGTATGTTTGAAAATGGTTTAACCCATTGACTGTCAGAACGCAGATCTACATGAGACACAATGGCTTTTTAATTGTGTCTGTAATTATGGCATACAAAATGTTAAAAAAGCAAAATAAATAATAAACTGTTCTAAAACTTCGTCAGTTTTCTTTTTTTAACTACTCTGAGAAAAAACCAGCCAAGCACATATTGAACCACGAAGTATGAATGGTTTCCTAGTTGGGATGAGTTTATCCCAAGAACAAACTTAAGATGTTGTTGAAAAATTGTTATCCCATACGCCCAAATGACAAATTTAATTTGACATAAAATATTGGGAGGTGCACCATATTATTTTATAAACAAAGACTTGCTTCCTGATAGGCTTTCCTGTAATTTATAAGTCAAGAACATTTTTTTGTTAGTTGTTGTAGTAGTTTCAGAGGTAAGGTGAGGGAATGGTCAATTTTCATTTTCCCAAATCATTTTAAAAATACACTTTCGAGAAAATTGACTGTGATAGGTGGTCACAAAGACCCACAAGTGATCCTATAAAGGTTCTATATTTTCATGGAGACATACGGAACCCTAAGAACACTCAAATAAACTCAGAGGTCACAGTCCCTTTTAAAGTCTAAATATAATCTTGGTCAGGCCAGGACCATACAGATGAGTAACTTGTCAAATTAAAAAATGCTGTTATATTACTTTACTACACCTTCAACTGTGACTCATTCATCACCTTTTCATTTTAGGTCTCATTAGACACAATACTTTACTTACATTTACTTTTTCTATTGTTGCTGAACCTCTGGGAGATTTAGTAACAGCTGAGAGGCTAACCAAGCCCAAATCTGGTACGGACCATCATTACATTCATACCCAAAGAAAATTAAGAGCATTGTCAAATCCTTTATACACAATTAAATTCACAGACACAAAGAAGAATTGCATTATAGCACCGTTATAATTATGTATATTTGTCTGGTTGTTAGTTCTGCAATTAACTAATTTATTTACTTAACCTCAGAATATCACTTACATTGAGAATTGAATGCTTCTTCAAAAATATAATGTTCTAGAAATGTCTACCTAACTGTTTGGGAATACAGACATGTTGTTATTCTGTTGTCCAAAAAGGTTACCACTACCCCGGAACATAAAGGGCTAAGGCAGGAACATGGGTGGGTTTCAGTCAGGAAGAGTCTGACACTCTCTTTCGCTCCACCCAGAGTGGTAGGAGCCATTTTGTAACCTCACACCCTCAAAAAAAAAAGAAGGCATGTTGTTATGTTTGATATACTAAGTGCTAAATAATCAATCAATAGTGATAGTTTCATCACAGATTCCAGATTTCTTTATTTCAAAAACAGAAATGTATCTATAGCAATTGTTATAAACATACAATATGGTTTTGAAGAGATTCCTGAGAAGAAGTTTAGGGTAAGGGACACTAACAGCAATTGGATTATTATTTGGTAGCAACTGTAATTAGTAATAGAAACCTACTACCTTTAATACCATTACCTACACAGGAAGGAAACTAGTTTATTCGTTGCTAAAACTCATCATAAATTTTAATAATCCTATTTTGGAACCATTGCAGAATAGATGTTAATATATAAATATCTCTCATTCTATCGTAATTAACTATATGAACTGATCCAAATATCAAAATTAGATGAGAAATTCAAAAGCCAGGGCACACCTTTATTTTTCTAAACTTGGTACTTCCAGCAGGAGGTTAATCCTGTGTATGTTTTAATTTAAGGCAAGAGCATCAATATACAGTGCAGCAATAGATCAAACATAAGTAGTATGTAGTAATTACTAGACTTACCATGTAGATTCCAACGTTTCCGACCGACTGGCATCACTAGGCATCACTTAATAAATATAAAATCGATATCCGTAAATAAATAATTATTTTCAAACACGGTAAACTGTAAAAAATAATTAGGAATTTGATAAAAACCAATAGGTAGTTCTAAATCGATAATGTTTTGATTTTAAAGAGGCACAAAAAATATAAATTTTTCTTCCTTTTGATTTGTCAATATGTCAATGTCACTAAGATTGGTTAACTTGTGACAGTGACAACCAAAAAATGCAATATTGCAAAATTAGCGCATTACTGCAAAAACATTTAAAAAAGGAGGAATAGTTCCGTTTGTTTCGCACTCCTCAAAAAGATCGAGTATTATCCTTGTATACACTTTTCAAGCTTTAACTAAGTTAAATATAATAATTAAATCTTTTGAAATATATTTTCTGAACAAATGTTGAAAACTGTATCAAACCCATGGTATAGTTTCGAAGTACTAAGAGCACACACACCGAAATATAATGTGACTTTTTAAAACAAGTTACTTAATAGTTATATTATTGCACTGCCAAGATAAGATTCAGAAAATATCATTAAGTTAAAACTGTAATCGTAAAAGAATAGAAAGTAAACACCAATCCGATCCTAGGTGACAATGTGAGTTGCGTCCGCCTACATGTTCCACCCACACAAATAAATACGGTCGGTTTCCGAAAATAGAATACATTTTAAAAGGATTTCCTGTGAAGATCTAAATAGTAAGACTCAAAATAAAAATTCAGAAGAGGGATACAATACTTTAGTTAATAGTGTTTCAGTACCTTTGAACATCAATTTAATCGAGTGGTCTATCTAAGTTTTAGTTTTCTAATTAAGTTAGGGATATTGTATAGCTCGTTTAGATGTGTTAAATAACTTAAATTCTTATGTTATAGTAGCTTCTGCTCGCGGCTTCGTCCGCGTGGATATCGCAAATTATCCCACGGAAACGTACTAACGGGATTAAAAGTATGATAGTTGTTAATCCAGGTTATAATCTGATTCTGTGCCAAATTTCATCCAGATCCGTTCAATAGTGTTTGCGTGTAAAAGTAATACTTAAGCAAATACACACACACACTCACAAACCCTCACCTTTATAATTAATGTGTGATACAGACACCCTATTATGCTAAACACAACATTTCTTTGTAGTACAAATAATTAATTCTCACTTCCTTGTGACTCTTTTCAGCTACTTCTCTGAAATCAATTTATTTAAAAGTAGGTACATTAATGCAGATGTTAAATCTACTATCTGAGACCCTAGCGACGATACATACGTCTTTATAATGTATAATTCTATTATAAATATTAAGCTGTAATGAAAGTATAATTTGCTGGTGTTCTTTATTAAAATATAATCAAATACCAAGTCGGATTACTGTTAATACGAAAACTATTTCATGGTATTCGCAACACAAATCAAGTCGACGCCGACGGCGACGGGAGCTTTGATATCCGGAGACATAGAGGAAAGTAATATATCTGTCCGGAGAGCTACAAAATGGTAGTTTATGGTAGAAAATAAGGTGGCCCATTAATAGTGAGCATAGATTAAAACAACTTACTTCGGATATAATATATCCGTATATAATATAGTACCTAACGAAGTATTATTACTTTTAACAAAACATCGAGTCGACCTAAAGGCGCTCCTTCGCCGGGAGCGTTTGCCAGTAATGTAAGCTTTACCTGCGACCTAGTCGTGTTACTTGCACCTATATAATTACAAAACAATACATATAATCGAACTGAAAAAATATAATGACTTATTTTATATAATTACTGCTGATTTCTTTTTTAGGGTTCCGTACATAAAGGGTAAAAGGGGACTCTATTACTAAGACTCCGCTGTCCGTCCATCCGTCTATCACCAGGCTGTATCTCATGAACCGTTAAGTATAGTTAGACAGTAGACATTTTCACAGATGATGTATTTCTGTTGCTGCTGTAACAACAAGTACTAGAAAAAAGAATAAAATCAATATTTAAGGGCTTCCATACAGCAGACGTGATTTTTTTGCCGTTTTTATAGATAATTGATAAATATAGATATGGAACCCGTCCGTGTTCGAGTCTAAGGTGCACTTGGCCAATTTTAATCATCCAATGCATTGGTCCCTATTTCAAAATAGGAATTTTTTAAACTGCTGGCAGCACTTTGTGGGTCTGAGACTGTCAATAATGTAACTGGTTGTCATTCTTGTCAATGTCAAGGCAAGCAACTTAGCAAGGCGGACACGAGCGAGACTGCGAGAGCAGAGCAAGCAAGCCACCAGCATGCCAAAGCAATGCAAGCAATATTGAGCATGCTCTTGACCCTTTTTCTCTGACTCTGACTGAAGAGTGAGGGGTCTAGTTGCATACTACTGCACCTGTAGTGTCTGCTACGATATATTGATCTGCGCTATGCTCATCTGTCCGACCTTGCAATAAGCCTATGTGCACGCCTGCTCGGTACTGCTTGCAAAAAATTTAAGTACTGAAGTTATGGTATATTTTGAAGAGTAATAACATCATAAGTGCTTTTTAACTTTGAATAAAGAGAAAGCAAAATGTTAACTCCGCGTTTCAAGTTAACCCAGGACGATAATCACGTCTATATAAACGTGCACGCGCCATACACAAACATTGGTGATACAGAAATTGACGTCGATGGAGAAAATTTTCTATTTGTGTCCAGTCCGTACTTTCTGCGACTTCGCCTGCCTGGCAGAATCGTCGACAATGACAGATCCAAAGGATCGTACCTATGTGATTCTGGAGATTTCAATTTAACATTCGACAAGGAGACCACAGGTGAACATTTCGAAAATCTTGATATGATCACAAGTTTATTGGCTCCAGCGGATATCCCCGACATGAATCCAGATTTAGTTGAAATGTTAGAAGATGGCATTACTGTAGAATATTGTAACAATGAAGATGAGGATTATTCTAATAAGTATACCTATGGATTTGCAAACAAACTAACAACTGAATTCAGCAACATTGGTGTTGAATTTCCTCAGATTTTTGAATTGAGAGTCCCTGAAATGGTGTCGATAGAAGAGCGTCAAACTAAGAGAATACGACATGAAGACGATAAATTTTCGACAGACCATTACCTGGCCGACTTTTATGATGATGAGTTACTTGAGCCATTCCTGACAGCTGTAGCACCTTGGTGTAATCAGAATTCTAGTAAAGAGATTGAATTTTCTGAAGAAGAAGTGGGTGTACTAAAGGAACTACCAAACAAACACTATTTGCTTAACAAAACTGAGTACAAGCAAGTTCTATATGGATTGGTAGATATCCTATATGGATATTGTTATGACAAACGAACTACCTTAAATGACAGCACTGTAGAATCAGGATGGACTATCAACAAGCTGTCATCAACCTTGAGTTGGTTCTGCACATTTAATGATATGACACAGGTCCTCATCGCCTCATACAGACGAGCATTAGTGTATCCAATATTCAGGAACTTTAAACTATGCATAAAAGTAAAAAATGATCTGGTAGCTCTGTTTAGAAAAGGAAAGAAATTTGTAGTCAAATGTATGATTGAAATATATCAAATGTTTAATGCAAGCAATGATGCTAGATATATTCTGAATCAGTTATACATCAAGGATTATTTAGTATTCCTGCAGAAATGTAGAAATGAGGAGCTAGACGAGCTGTACAATAATATTGCAAACATTGAAATCTCAAAAAATGATTTAGAATTGGATCTTGAAGAATTAGAGGCTGCTGCAGAATTAGTGAAGCAAGAAGAAGTTGATAGCATAATGGAGAATGAAGTAGCTGTTAAAATGGCTTCCATGTCATTATTAACAGGGTTGCATAGAAATAATCAAGTCTACATTAATGATGAGAGTGATGATGAATCGGATTCATCTGATAGCAGCGATGATTCTTCAGATGAGCTGGACTCCGATGATGACCCATCCTGACAGCCACGTGGCTACTAGGCGGTAACCAGTCAAGGCTTGTGAATGATTTCATGAAACAGGATAATGTAGCAATAAATTCAGTGATGTTGTCTGGCAGTGTTAGCTTTGTTGTTCTCTGAATTGTCTTGAAACTGAATGTAACTGTTTGTCAAGCCAAAACTAAGTGTATACCTAAGAAAAGACAATCTATTTTACATAGTTAAGTGGTTCCGAATTAAGTCTAGTTTCTGTATGTGAAATCATTAGTAGTAAATGATATATATTAATCTATAATACCAGCCTATTATTGGAATTATGCACAGTCTATATTTTACCTGTTTAAGGCATGCAAATTAGTTTTAAGTAGGTACATTAATATCTGTTAAGGTTTGTCAAAACTATAAAATATGTTCCTAAGTAATTAAAATTTCAGAACAACCACACCTAATAATTTAGCTTAAAATACTAAATTTTTTTTCTCAATACTACATAAATTCTTAAATATATGTAATGTATTCTTTAATGTATAAAAATAATACTCTATTATCTTCACAGTTTAACTCTAAAATATTGAATTTAAACTTGTAATTGTATGTGAAATGATTTATTCAATTTCTGAATTTTTCAAATTCAATATCATTTATTCGCAAATATGGGCAAACAATGTGCAAAAACTTTACATCATAAATATTGTATATCACAATCTTGGTATCACCATATTTTACCTTTCTGTATGCAAAATACATAAAAGAAGAGAAAATACAAATTTTGTAAACTAAACAGAAAAAAAAGTAAGCATGAGATCAATAGTTTTAGTATAAAGATATAGTATAAAAATAAATCCTATAATGTATCCTGCAAATATTCAGATACACTGTACTATGCTTTATATGTTAAAAAAAAATAGTTTTTTTTTACATATCGGCCACTGATACTTACCTCAATTACGTATTTGGGTAGGTGATTGTATACACGGCGAGCCATGCAAAATATACTATTATTTAGAAGAGTTGTTTATTCATTTACATCCTTATTTAATACATTTTCAAATATTTGTATAAAAAAAATAAAAACTAGTAGTCCGCCGGTGTCGCAAGCAGGGTCCAAGCTACCGGTGGTTAGGGTTGTAGAGACAGGCACCTCACAATGCGAGTCGTATCGAGGAGTACCTACTGCCTTCTGAATCAAGCTCTTGATCCAACCGCCTAACGCGAGCCTCGAAAGATGTTAGATGAGGCTTTTAGCCATCAGGCCATTGGCCGTTACGACAATCGGCACAATCATAGCCGACCTCACATTCCACATGTCAACAACCTCGTGTGCTAAGTCGAGACATTTTATTTGTTTCTCTTCTCTTCAAAACAAAATCAGCTGTTCCCTACATTTTGACGAGTTATGTTATGCGAGCATAATGTATGGAACAGCTGATTTTTTTTTGCGATTTCAGATTTCTTCCCTTAGTAAAAGTAGTTAGTAATAATGAGTAGTTACTATGACCCCTTAAAATATTGCCCATGAATTCAATTTCACCTTGTTTATAGCATACGATTGTTGATTTAGTTTTAGGCATAAGTTCTCAATCTCAATGTGTGTTTTCCAATTTAAACTGCAGTCAATATTTAGACCCACAAATTCCACGTGACTGACTTTTTAAAATAGGTACGTACTCAAATAGTACCTATTTGATGTTAAAGTCACTATTATGTTACTTCTCGAAATTAAATTTTAAGTTGTTTTGTTTGTAACTGAACAACCAGTTAATCTATCTAACTACTTGCTTCTTTTTTGAACGCGCTCATCTCTAGAACTTCCAGTCAGATTTAATAGACACAATTGAGTTACAAGTTGTAGGTACCTACCTACTGTGTTTTAGCAGAAAAACCAAAAAATCTGAAAAAACCTAAGCAAAACCAAAGTGCGAGCGGGCGGCGAGATGTGTGATTAGTTAGTGAATATGTGTGAAAAATGTGGCTGTTTTTTTAGTCCTGTACCTACTTATTTTGTATCTTACGACGCCGTCAGTAGGGACTGGTCAACAAATAGCTGCCGGCGGCTCTTTTGAAATTTGATTTAATTTTAGAATAGTTTTTTTTAAATCTTTTAATCCTGGACGCTTTTTACGTTCTGCATCGATCTCACATGTATATTTCAACATGAATGATGTAACCCAGGTTTCGTAACCATATTTTAATTTAAAAGAGTGTCCATGGAGTTTCTTGCCCGTTCTTCTCCATAGGTACCTACTGCTTTGGAATGGGCAACTCGCTTCATCTTTCTGAATGACCGACCCCTTGACAATTCAAAAGTGCAGGTAATTGGTTTATTTGAAATAAATAAAACTCAAACAGAGTGGACCCGCACCACTCTCAGCACCACTCAATGTATCTGTCAAAGGAAATCCAACCTTGAGGCTTTCCAGCTACTATTACTAATATGAACTATGTAACCAATATTAGTAGTATAATACTAATGAACTATGTAACCAATATTTTGTAACCATATTTTGTTTAAAAGAGTGTCCATGGAGTTGTTAGCGTCAGAATGGCTGGTTGCCTATGGTAAACGGCTCTGAAAGTATGTTCAAGAATTGCTACCAAATTGCTTATATTTGCTACATTTCTTCAATAATTGCTACATATAATATATTCAGAGATATACGACATTTTTTTTGACCAGCCATTCTGACGTCAGGATGGCTGGTCGCCTCCGTGTTCAACATGAAGGACGCAAAATTTCTAAAAGTTTGTCGTTCCAGTAATTGCTTACTAATTGCTACTTTCACGCATTAAAGTTTGAGCTTCGTACATACATTAGTTAAAAAAACATAGCTTTTATTAAAATTTGTACGAACTAGTGCCTAATAATTTCGAAAGGCAACACTTTTTTTCACTACAGCGTCTTGTTCAAATCTTACAAGCGTTCACATCGACTTATTATGATAAAGGCTTGCTTATTAATACGCTTATAATAATACGCAATTATAGAAGAAATTAATGCAAATATTAGAGTACCTATAAATGTGATTCATTTCGTAAACAAACAACTGAAACATTGTAAGCGTCAGAATGGTCGGTTGCCTATGGCAAGTGGCTCTGTAAGTATGGTCAAGAATTGCTACCAAATTGCTTATATTTGCTACATTTCTTCAATAATTGCTACATATGATAATATATATTCAGAGAAATATGTATTTTCTTTTGACCAGCCATTCCTTCGTGTTCAGCATAAAGGACGCAAAATTTCTAAAAGTTTGTTATAATCAATAATTGCTTACTAATTGCTACTTTCGCGAATTTAACTTTGAGCTCCGTACTTACATACCTTAGGTAAAAAATAAAGCATTTATTAAATTTCATACGAAGAAGTGCCTAATAATTTGGAAAGGCAACTGTATTTTTTACTATAGCGTGTTGTTCAAATCGTGCAGGCGTTACAATTATGGGTCACACAATAAAGTCATTTGTCATCAATAATTTCATATAAATAAGTCGATTAAGCGTCAACAGATGGGCTGTTGACGCTTAATCTACTTAGTTATATGAAATTATTAGTAACAAATAAAAAGACAACATATTATTAATCAAGCAGCATATACCTACCAACAAAAACATAAAATGAAACACGAGAAATGTTGGACAAACTTTTAGAAATTTTGCGTCCTTCATGTTGAACACGGAGGCGACCAGCCATCCTGACGTCAGAATGGCTGGTCAAAAAAATAGTCGTATATCTCTGAATATATCATATGCAGCAATTATTGAAGAAATTTAGCAAATATAAGCAATTTGGTAGCAATTCTTGAACATACTTTCAGAGCCGTTTACCATAGGCAACCAGCCATTCTGACGCTAACATGGAGTTTCTTGCTCGTTCTTCTCCATAGGTACCTACTGCTTTGGAATGGGCAACTAGCTTCATCTCTCTGACTGACCGACACCTTGACATTTCAAAAGTGCCTGTAATAGGTTTATTTGAAATAAATAGGTACTTGTTTACTTTTTAATAAATAATTGAGTTTTGAAAAAACACAAAGGAGTTTGAGTTTGACGAAGACAAAGGCAGAAGCTAGCGCTTTATATACAAAGTAAGTTAGAAGCCCATTTCCAACTTACCAATGTATGGGAAAAGTTATGTTTACAATGCTTTTTTATGCATGTTATAATTTACAATGCTTTTTTTTTCAAAATCTGTCTCTTGAGGCCGTTTTCCACAGTTATAATGGTTTTAAGGTACCTACAGAGGCCAGGATATCAAGCTAACCAAGAAAAAAACCCTACTACTTCTAAGTTCACTTTGTTTGATCATGCATGGAACTCTACTACCTCTTTCCATGGTGGTTCATATAAAAACAAATATCACCACCACAAAAAATTGCAGATGCTAATGGGTGGCACACACGCTACGCTAAATCGTACGTCCCTACAGCCCACACACGTTCAAAAATCGTAAAAACTCGTTATTTTTTATTTATCGGTACAGTTTGACTAGTTACTAGTTAGACAGTTTTATCGTAGTGTGTGTGCCACCCATTAGCATCTGCAATGTTTAATTCTTCTTTGACCGGTGACTGGGACGTTCGACGGGAGCCAAGTCCGACCAAGCGCCACATGACTTCATTCTCGAATTGTGTGCCGCTGCTTTGTTTCTTCAACAAGACTCCTGTAGGAACTGTCGCTGCTGAAGACTGCCACTGAAGAGCTTCGAGTTTCAAGTTTTTTTTTTCCAGACCGTTTCTTTTCGAAAATAAGACGGCGAGATGCTTGAAGGATCAATGCTAACGCGGGGAGCAATAAAATAATTAACCTGTATTTTATAGGACTTGGTATATTGCCGTACTTATAACAAAGATAAAGAACTATTCCGTACAAACATTATAATGTTAAAAGAGGAATGAGAATCGTCCGTCGCGAACTCGCAATGGAGTCCGAGGAAGCGAGTGGTTATCGAGCCGAGCCGTGTCGCTGTCGCGCCGCGGTTCAACTTGCCGATGACGCGCTGACCACGCTGCCTGCGCGTGCACACCGCGCGTAGGTTTTCGTGTAACGTATTTATTTAAACTTTTCGCACACAATAAAGGTACAAAGGCGGTTTAATGCCTTAGGCATTCTCTACCAGTCAACCAAGGGTGGTGAAGAGATTATATGGCAGGTGCTTTAAATAGTAGGAACATACAAAACATTGAGACTTGAATAAAATGGGTACATAAATAGGTAACTTAAAACATTACAAACACTAAAACAGGTAACTAATTAGGTAGGTAGGTAGTGTTAGCAACAAAACGCACCTTTAGAATGAAAACGACACAATTCAAAAAAATCAAAAATCGAGTTCCCTATCATCAAAAAAAGACTCAAAACTAAAATAGTGAAACGACTTTTTTATAATTTGCAGCACAAACTTAATAACTGACGTAAATAATCTATAAGTACTAATATTATAAAGAGGTAAAATTTGTAAGTTTGTATGTAGGGGGTAATCTCCGGAACTAATGATCCAATTTCAAAAAAAATTTTACTGATAGTAAGCTACATTATTCCTGAGTGCTATAGGCTATAAATTATATTTATATCACACATATTAGCCGAGCTATCGCAATTTTCGTCTAGCAAGTCGGAAAGAAATACCTCCGAAAACAGAATTATTTGCATGCGCTGCCTAAACAGTTACAGTATATCGCAATTTTCCGCGGACGAAGTCGCGGGCAGAGGCTAGTCACGAAATAATACGGAGGTGTTAGGAATTTCAAAACTTGTTTTGCTATTTCCCTAAAAGTCACTTTTTTGAGTTACGTCGTTTGCATTCTAAAGGTGCGAAAAGTCGATTAGTTACTTAGTGCGTGTGAGCTATAAAAACAAAATATTGACGTGATAAAAAAACAAACTCACGAAACACTCGCAATATATTTCTTTATTCTATGTCGTTGGTAAAAAAGCCCGTCATTATTCAACATCGCGTAGCAGAAGATGGCGCAGGAGTCGAGGGTTGATGGAAGTGGTGCCAGACGTGAAGCTATAAGTGTTGACCGTCAGATGTGGCGACAGGACGGCAATGGTTATCTCGGGCAAATTAACCCGGAACTTGAAACCCTGGAATTGATGTCCAGGAGATGAATAACTGAGCGCTCTGCTAATCCTCTCCTGACTGTGACCACGGTAGCGTAAGCATAAGCGTAAAGCGGATGAAATACCTACAATTGTTAAGGTCACCTTCAGAAACGGAATTTACAAAGATTAAAAAAGTATGAAGCACTTTTACATTAATACGAACACACATGATGATGAAAGCTAAGGTTTATGGATAAAAGAAACGATTGAAATTAATCGAAATGGGTGTCAAGCAAAAAGATGATGAAACAATTTTTTTTTCACCTCACAGGCTCGGAAAGAGTCTGTTTGTCATTCGAAATCTGAGCCCAAAATTGCATTTTGCTCTCAAGCGTGGAAAGAGTTTTTAAAATTCGAACCTTTCTATTTAATTATTTTCTATACTGCCAGTCCACTGAAAATGCATGACATGGCCTAAAATAAAATATTAAATCGCATAGAAATAATACCGCGCACCTGAAAAACTTCCATCACAGTACAGAAATTAAATATTAAGCGAGGATATAATTGTAAAATTGGAATAAATGTTAATAAGTATTCCATTTGATTAACCTTTTGAACGCCAGAGCATAAACGCACGCGCGGGCCCTTCACGCCAAGCTAAAAATTTATTTCTTCTTGTTATTATGCCCGATAATTATGGTGTCTTTTAAATTTGTTTCATGTCATTAAATACGTACAAGAGTTAATTTTTTTAAGATATCTATATAAACACACACAAAGGAAATGATTTAATTGTTAATCGTGTTGATATCGTACCGCATAGTCACATATTAACATTGTTGTCGTACACACGGCTACACATCAAGCTATACAAAACCGGTTTACGCTGGTCTCGCATCGTACAGAAATCCTATACAATGCGAGATCAGCTTAAACTGGAAATGTATAGCTTGATGTGTAGCCGTGTGTACAGGGCATGCGCTTGCTTGTCACGTTTATGTGACAAAGGCGTTCAAAAGGTTAAAAGAATCTGTGACGTCACAGTTTGCCATAAAAATACTACCCTGTCAAATACCCAATTGTGTAGTAATTAAGTTATTTTAAAAAAATAAAATAATTACTAATATGATATAAAAATCAACTTTGCAGCCTTGCATAACAATAGTTATTTGTTATGCAAGGCTGCAAAGTTGATTTTTGGCGCGAGTACTTGAATTGAAACCTGAGCAAGCGAAGGATTCTAGGGTTATCTATAGAATCCTAAGCGTAGCGAAGGTTTCAAAGGTACGAGACGCAAAAAAGCTTTGCTGCCGAGCGCAACATACAATTATTCACCTCACTACAGCGAGGAAATTGCTAGGTGCAAGAAAACAGGTGTTATATATGTTGAGTTTTATTTTGTTCGAGCGTCTCAGATACATTGACTCATGTGAAGAAAATAACAGATACTTGGAAATGTATCTTATGAGATACCTAGAATATCTCTAAAATTACATAACCTGTATTTTTTTTCTCAATCCTACTTGCGCTCTAAGGAGATTGAAAGAAAAAAGCAAATTTAATACAAGTAACTAACTAATTTAATTTACTTAATACATTTTTTTGCCATGAAAAGGGTTGACAACAACAACAAGGGTTAACATAATTATATTAGTATTTATTTTGTTTCAAAAATTAAACTTAAATTACTGCAATTGGGTATTTGACAGAGAAGTATTTTAACGGACTATTCAAATGTGACGTCACAGATTTTTTTAATCAAATGGAATACTTATTAATTTTACAATTATATCTTCGCAAAATATTTAATTTCTGTACGGTGATGCAAGTTTTTAAGGTGAGTGGTATTATTTCTATGTGATTTAATATTTTATTTTAGACCGTGTCATGCATTTTCAGTGGTCTGGCAGTATAGAAAATTATTAAAAAGAAAGGTTCGAATTTTAAAAACTCTTTCCACGCTAGAGAGCAAAATGCAATTTTGGGCTCAGATTTCGAATGACAAACAGACTCTTTCCGAGCCTGTGAGGTGAAATATTTATTTGTTATGCAAGGCTGCAAAGTTGATTTTTGGCGCGAGTACTTGTATTGAAACCTGAGTAAGCGAAGGATTCTAGGGTTGAACCATGAGCGAAGCGAGTGTTTCAAATATAGAATCCTGAGCGTAACGAAGGTTTCAAAGGTACGAGACGCAAAAAAGCTTTGCTGCCGAGCGCAACACACAATTTTGCACCTCACTACAGCGAGGAAACTGCTAGGTGCAAGAAAACAGATGTTATATGTTGAGTTTTATTTTGTTCGAGCGTCTCAGATACATTCGACTTATATGAAGAAAATAACAGATACTTGGCAATGTATCTTATGAGTTACATAGAATATCTGCAAAATTAGATACCCTGTATTTTGTTCTATATTATCCTACTTGTCCTCTAAGGAGAATGAAAGAAAAAAACAAATTTAATACAAATAACTAACTAATTTAATTTAATACATATTTATTTTTGCCAAGCAAAGGATTAAATAAAATATTATAATAGAATTTATTTTATTTGAAAAATTAAACTTAAATTACTACACAATTGGGTATTTGACAGGTTAGTATTTTTATGGCATATTCAAATGTGACGTCACAGATTTTTTAAATCAAATGGAATACTTATTAACATTAATTCCAATTTTATAATTATATCCTCGCAAAATATTTAATTTCTGTACTGTGATGGAAGTTTTTAAGGTGAGCGGTATTATTTAATATTTCATTTTAGACCGTGTCATGCATTTTCAGTGGACTGGCAGTATAGAAAATTATGAAATAGAAAGGTTCGAATTTTAAAAACTCTTTCCACGCTAGAGAGCAAAATGCAAATTTGGGCTCAGATTTCGAATGACAAACAGACTCTTTCCGAGCCTGTGAGGTGAAAATAACTATTTTGCAAATCGTTGACCTACATGACACATGAGAAAGCAATGCGTAACTTTGTCAACATTTACCCAATACGGGGATAAAACAGCTTATATTTTTGTATTAAACCTGTTTTTAAACTTTATTAATAAGTAGAATACCTACCTACTTATTAAGAAGTTTAAAAATAGGCTAGCGTGCAAAATGCACTTTTGCCCTCAGATTTCGTATGACAAATAGATTCTTTCTGAGCCTGTGATGTGAAATGTTGATTTTTGGCGCGAGTACTAGTATTGAAAGTGGATTCTATATTTAATCAATCCTAGAGTCCTTCGCTTGCTCAGGTTTCAATACAAGTACTCACGCCAAAAATCAACTTTGCAGCCTTGCATAATAAATAACTAGTTTAGAACTCTTAGCTATTATACCTATATTATATTTTTGCATAAATATTTTGTGTAGCAGTGTTTATTGATTCTTGTTGCTGACCGTACTCGCTACATATTGTTATTCTGATAAGTGCCTATTGAAAAGACTGGGCAGATAAAACTCTCTAATCTTTAGCGGCAGGCAGGATTGTCCGAAAGGGTTACCGCTACCCCAGAACACAAAAGGCTAAGGAAGGTACATGGATGGGTTTTAGTCAGTAAGAGTCTGACACTCCCTTCCGCTCCACCCAGAGCGGGAGGTGTCATTGGATGATTTCCCAGCCTGAAAAAAAAAAGCACTGCCTTTCACTTCAATAAATAATAATATTATAATAATAATCATTTTTAATAAATAAAAAAAATAAAGTGGCAGAATACAAAAATAAAAACTTAGAAAAACAATTGGTAACATAATGTTAATATGCCTGCACTAGCATATACCTGTGTCGCAGGCGATAAAAATGCTTATAATAATTATTCCCCAAAGGAAAATTGGATTCTTAACAATCCACACTATCCACACTAATATTATAAATGCGAAAGTAACTCTGTCTTTCTGTCTGTCTGTCTGTCTGTTACCTTTTCACGCCTAAACCACCCAACCGAGTTTGCTGAAATTTGGTATGTAGATAGTTTGCATTCATGAGAAGGACATAGGCATATTATTTTTTGGAAATTCAACCCCTAAAAGGGTTACAAGGGGTGGCAAAGTTTGTATGAGAAAAATATTTTTATTGCACATTTTTGCATAGGTAGGTAGGTAGGGTAGGTAGGGTAGGGCAGGTAGGTAGGGTAGGTAGGGTAGGTAGGGTAGGTAGGGTAGGTAGGGTAGGTAGGGTAGGTAGGGTAGGTAGGGTAGGTAGGGTAGGTAGGGTAGGTAGGGTAGGTAGGGTAGGTAGGGTAGGTAGGGTAGGTAGGGTAGGTAGGGTAGGTAGGGTAGGTAGGGTAGGTAGGGTAGGTAGGGTAGGTAGGGTAGGTAGGGTAGGTAGGGTAGGTAGGGTAGGTAGGGTAGGTAGGGTAGGTAGGGTAGGTAGGGTAGGTAGGGTAGGTAGGGTAGGTAGGGTAGGTAGGGTAGGTAGGGTAGGTAGGGTAGGTAGGGTAGGTAGGGTAGGTAGGGTAGGTAGGGTAGGTAGGGTAGGTAGGGTAGGTAGGGTAGGTAGGGTAGGTAGGGTAGGTAGGGTAGGTAGGGTAGGTAGGGTAGGTAGGGTAGGTAGGGTAGGTAGGGTAGGTAGGGTAGGTAGGGTAGGTAGGGTAGGTAGGGTAGGTAGGGTAGGTAGGGTAGGTAGGGTAGGTAGGGTAGGTAGGGTAGGTAGGGTAGGTAGGGTAGGTAGGGTAGGTAGGGTAGGTAGGGTAGGTAGGGTAGGTAGGGTAGGTAGGGTAGGTAGGGTAGGTAGGGTAGGTAGGGTAGGCAGGGTAGGTAGGGTAGGTAGGGTAGGTAAGTTGTTGGGTAGGTAAGTTGTTAGGTAGGGTAGGTAGGTAAGGTAGGTATCATAGTTAACACTGGACAACGTCTGTCGGGTCAGCTAGTATTTAATATAACAAGTAAAATAAATTGAAAAATTAATTAACATAAAACTAAATTAAAATGATCTACATAATACATCTAAATAATGTGTGATAGAGCCTCATATTGTCCGCTAAATCTTAAGTATGAATCCATTGTTTCAGTAAGTAGGTACCTAATCTATGGCCAACTAAGACCTCCGTAGGTTAGCAAGACGGGCAGTGTGCATCTACATATTATGTCTCTCACCTAGTACTTCTTTCTTTCATCGTGTGGTTAGTGACTAACCTGGTGTCAGAGTTTTAATGCTGCCCATGGGCCTCTGACTTAGCACCACATGCTGAGAAATATCTCTCAGGCATGCCGGTTTCCTCACGATGTTTTCTTTCACCGGTTTAAAGCAAGTGCAATAATTATACAATACGCACATGAATCCGAAAAATCAGAGGTGCGTGCCTTGGGTTCGAACTCGAGACCTATGACTTGCCAGTGCGACGATCACACCACTAGGCTATCACTGCTTTTTTTAGTACTAGTGGTGGTATTGGGAGACGTCCCTTCAAGTGTTCTTGGGCACAGGAATAGAAACTCTGCCGAGCATTTTGAATTTGTCTTTCGACTTCTTTATCGTATCAGTTTAAAACATTAATTTTTTTGTACCTACATATACCCGTCAAGGCTATTATCATTATTTTGTCTACAGGTATATTTAGATAATCAAGTTATTGAGAGACCATTCGTGTTGACCTCACCGTGAGAGTCGGTGTGTTCGTAGGTACTCTAGTTTTTTTTTTTTTGTTTGCTGATCTATCGCACTCCTGCGCATTATTCACGTACCTAGTTATACAGTTTCATTTACAAAATATATTTTGTGAACAAAGACACCGTACATGTAAGTAGCTCTACGTTCAATTTCTGTGTATCCTAAATACGTTCTAAATACAAAAATTACCGCGAAAATCAAAGTAGGTTACTAAATACATTTGATGGCGATCAAAAGGTACTTACGCATTAAATAACTGCCTTTTAAAACTGTAGATCATAGATTTCATGCTCAATATTATTTAGTGGGACGAATAAGCCATTGGTCCCGGCTGTCATTCGTGCATCTTTGACAGTCGTTACGGGTAGTCAGAAGCCCTAAAGTCTAGGGGTATAAAAGGGGTATCTATCGTATTTATTACCCAGTTAGTGACTGGGTTGTGGAGGTCAGATAGGCAGTCACTCCATGTAAAATACTGGTATTCAGCTGCATCCGGATACACTGGAATCCGACCCCAACATAGTTGGGAAAAGGCTAGGCAGATTGATGACTTGTCGTTTCTTAATGTTTACTCAGGGTGATTTTTTATCAAGCCAGTTTAGTTTCTGAATATGTCCTGGAGAAAAACACTGAAAGGACTCGGGCTACAGTTTGCGATGGCCGTTTTGCGCGGATCTGCTGCAAATTTTCCCCCCAACTAGTTTTTACTGCTGTACTGTAACAAATGTATTGCCATTCTATTTTAAAGTCTAAAATTGACGTTCTCATTACGATTAATTCAAAAAACCAATAGTTGAGAATCTTTTCCATCATATTTACTTAAAATGATTCTTTGGCAGAACTCGTTTCTGTCATAAAATTGTCCGAGGAGACAAAACAAGTTACTCTCCAACTTTTAGTCTAATCTATCTATATGTCAAATAGTTACAGGAAAACTAGTTTGAAATTAATTTGTATGCTTTGAATCATTTCCACGTCACCGCCAGTGTTGACGGTCTGGACCGAAATCACATCACCTGTTATACCTGTTATACACATTTTAATCAATACTATTATTATAAAGCTGAAGAGTTTGTTTGTTTGAACGCGCTAATCTCTGGAACTAGGTACTGGTCCGAATTGAAAAATTCTTTTTGTGTTCGATAGTCCATTTATCGAGGAAGGCTATAGGCAATATAAATATGAACAGTATGGAAACTTGGCCTATTTGTTGATATAATTACCTACGCTCCACTGCAGCATAAGGGTTGTCACTCATGTTTTTTAATTTATTAAAATATTTGTGTTCTCAAACAATCGAGTTGAAATTAGTTATTTCAATTCGATTGTTTTTTCGATTGTTTACTAATAACATTTAAATAGGTAATCTCATGGCTTCGGTTAATACCAGTAAAAGAAGATTGTTTATAACACGGAACAGTTCAAAATCAATACACAACAACTTGTGAGCTTTATCAATATGGCGTAACCTTTTACAAGTTTTGGCGTGAGCCGCGGAAAAACGAAAACATTTCGTGCGATCCTTGTCGGAAGGGCGCGCGAAGGACGCCCGTCGCAAGCGGCGCGCACCGTAGGTACTATGCGTTTCTACTAAGGATAGGATGACCTTGGCACCATATTGTGACAACAATTAAGTTTAACAATTAAATACTTTATGCAAATTACTTATCTTGTTCATGTAATTTTCATATGATTATTGTTTATCTAATATAGGGCCAAGGTCATCCTATTCTTAGACACTTTCACTGCCAAGTACATTTATTGCATAACAATTGGCATGCCATAAAATGTGTCTCGCATATCTATAACAACCCATCTGTTGAGTCCATCGGCGCAACGGTCACGTAACGGGACCCGTATGCCACAGCACCCGAATCCGAGTTCACTAAGCCACGCCCACGATACCAGCCAGCGATAGTAGGGTTGTCGAACGTCTAATTTTTTATTGAAAGAAATAAACTACACGGTTCTTTTTTATATTTTTATTTGTTTTTCTAGGTATTTAAAAATCATAACACTTACGCCAAGAGAACCTTACATGATTTGCCTAATCCGCAGTTGTAGTGGTTTTCTTTTTAAGTTTCATGATAACCTATGAAATGTATTTCCTATTGAATACGATACCACACTTTTTATCCAAGAATGTTTATCGGAGATGTAACCAATACAGAACAAAGAATACTTTCTGTGAAATTATATGTAAAACACTCCACAAAATAACGAAAAACATTGTACTAATGTTCTTGCTCCTCCTTCTCAATCTCAACTTGTTGTTAGTCAAAAACTTTTAAATGTCAAAATATCAAATCTTCATACAGCCAATGATGCAGATTTTTAACCCTCTGATGCCAGATGATTCACACGCATAACAACAGAATTATCTAAGCTAAGTGAATTAAAGTAAGGTAGCTAAAGTTGTATAAACAGTTGTCGTCTAAATCGCCAGCAAGGGATTAAAAACCTTAAAGCTCAATAAAACCAAACCGATGCCTTTGTTTTCATTTTTTAAACCTTCAGCGACGGTTTTTACCTCAATAAAACACGTGCAGATGAGGAAAAGATTAAACATTTGCCTTCTTTTGTTTTTGAGCTCAATACAAGCGAACCGATACCTTTGTTTTCATGTTTTAACGAGGGTTTTTGCTTCAATAGAACGAACACATACAGATAAGGAAAAGTTTTAACATTTGCCTTCTTTTGTTTCTAATCTCAATAAAACCAAACCGATCCCTTTGTTTTCATTTTTTAAACCTTCAGCGGCGGTTTTTACCTCAATAAAACACGCGCAGATAAAGAAAAATAGTTACCTAATAATAAGAAATCTCATTTAAATTGCGTGGCGCCATAGGCTTGTATAGGTACCTATGATGAAAAGGCAATTAATAATAAATCCACTTTAGTATGTTTCTTAGAGATTTGTCAGCATAATATTAAATCGTACAACATTTAGAGTAAATAAATAATTGATGAAAGACTTACTCAAAAGTACATACTATTCTCATCTAGCTTATTTTTGGCAACCCTAGTAGCACGTTTTGATTTGCACCCGGTAGGCGGGTGCTGGGCATGGCCACAAGCCACATATACCTAACTATTTAAATATGTAGGACCCGGGAGCCGGGTTGTGGGCACGTGAACGAATTATCGTTCGACCCGGGAGCCGGGTGCTTGGCAGCGAAAGTGTTTAAACGCATAGTACCACGTTTTAACCCGAAAATGCGTGTCCAATCGTCTTGACGCGGCACTCACGACGGACAGCACCGCGACAACCGCTTAGGGGTCTCGTCGATTCGCTTGTTTGTGTGAGTGTGCCGTTTCGGACGTTAGTACGTAGTTTCCGTCTGTTCATTTTTATATTGTGCTATAGGCTATGTAACATCACACGCTACGACCAATAGGAGCAACAGGAGAAACCGCACGGGAGCAGCTAGTGCTATTCCTTCAGTCAAATCAATCAATCAAAAGTCATTTATTCAAATTACGCTGAAGATCAGCACTTTTTGAAGGTCAAAGTTACATAAGACAGTCCCCCAAAAACGCCCACCCTTCATCACTTCCTAGTGCTTTAGCTGGGAAGAAGAAGTGGCGCAACAAACTCCCCAGCAGCACAGCTGTCTGTTTAGTTGGAAGAACTTGACTCTACACACATTTATCGCATGAGAAGTAATTAACATTACGAAACACATCACATTAAAATCAATCATTTGCCACATGTCAGCTAGCACACGTCAATATACCAATTAAAACATTAAAACTGACTGTACTCAAGCGTAAATTTAAAAAGAAAAAAAAAGAGCCTCCAGGTAAAAGTGCGTGCCCGCTTACATGTGCAATGCTGTACTATGTCCATACAGCCGTAACTCGAAGTTACAAATGATAAACTAGGACCATCGAAGTAAAATCAATCAATTAATTGCTAATGATTACTAACTAGGATCAAGATAAATAAATATGATCAACTGTCGAGGTCTCTAGCTAACCACATTTTGCAATACAACTCATTAAAAAAAAAACATAGTAATGAGTAGATTATGTCAACAATAAATGGCTAATAAAAAAAAATAAAAACAACCAAAACAATGAATCTTCTTCTTTTCGAGTCGATGACTAAACTCTGTCCGCCCAGTACGTGGCAACCTGGACGGCCCTATCATTTGCGTCATTCAGGTCCTTGAGCGTGCAGTCAGTTGTGCAAGACGGGCACGAGAGTAGATGTGGCATATCCTGTATTGGGGCACCACACTCACATTCTGTTCGAGATGGGTCGATTATACCCCATCTGGCTAAATTGGATCGGCAGCGGCCAACTTGAACACGCAGTCTGTTTAATGACTTCCATATCGGCCACTGCAGTTCGTGACCAGGGGGTAGATTTTCTGCCGGTGCAATGAAGTTTGGAGGGGGTGGATGTTTGTTCTCCCACAGTGTGCGTCGTTCATCTGCCGCACTGTCTTCCGAAGAGGTGGTGTGTCGGAGAAAGCTTTTTCGGCTCTTCAAACGGGTTCGTGGTAGTTGATGTCCATATAAGGGGTTTCGGCTGTCTGCTTCCTGTTTGCCTTTCTCAATGCGAGTTGCTATTTCCCGACGCACGACTGGAGGAGCTATGCCTGCCAATGGATACAGCATCGTAAAAGGGGAGGGTTTTAAGCATCCCGTAACGATGCGGCAGGTTTCGTTGAGCGCCGTGTCGACCTCTCTAGCGTGGATGGAACGATGCCACACTGGGCATGCGAATTCTCCAGCAGAAAAGGAGAGACATAGGCCAGTGGTACGCAGAACTTGCGGTGATGCTCCCCAGCTGGTGGAAGTAAGGCGGCGGAGTAAGTTATTCCGGGAAGCAACTTTCTTCTTTGTCTTCATGCAGTGGTGCCTATATGTTAAAGACCTATCCAATGTAATACCTAGGTAGCGTGGTTGTAGGCAGTGCTCTATGTTAACGCCTTGCCATGAAATGGTGAGACGCCTGTTTGCTTGACGATTACGGAGATGGAAAGCACATGATTCAGTCTTTGATGGATTTGGCCGTAAGGCGTTTTGGTCATAATATTTACCAAGTGCTTCCAGAGCTTTCGTTAAAATTTCTTCAGCCTCTTCAAAGCTAGGTGTCTGAGCTGCTAGAGCGAGGTCGTCAGCGTATAAGAAGCTTTTTGTTTCTGGGGCACGAGGCTGGTCATTTGTGTAGATGTTGAATAGCGTTGGAGCTAGTACACTGCCTTGAGGGAGCCCATTTTTTGGAATTCGCCACCTGCTCTTGCTGTTTTTAAGGTGCACTTGGAAACGGCGATTGTTCAAAATTATACTAAGGAGCTGCACGAAGCCACTATCTTTCGTGAGGTCGCTGACCTTTAATAGAAGTCGTCGGATGTTAACTGTGTCATACGCTGCTGAGAGGTCAACAAATACAACACCCGTCACATTCTTCGCCTCAAAACCATCTTCAATGTGTTGCGTCAGTTTAAGAGTCTGGTTGGTACACGACTTACCGGGTCTGAAGCCAGCTTGTTCAGCAATTAGGTGAGGTTCGATGACAGGCGTTAGGCGGTTCAGAAGGAGCCTTTCAAAAAGTTTGAACGTATGGCAAAGCAAGGAGATCGGTCGGTAGCTTTTAGGATCTTTTGGGCATTTCCCAGGTTTTAGCAGAGCAATCACCTTAGCACTTCTCCATAGTTTTGGAATTTTTTTATCTTCAAGGCAGGTGTTAAATAAGGATAAAATCCAGGATACAGCTATTGGCCCGAGGTGTTTCAATTGTTCTACAGTAACGTCGTCAAAGCCAGTAGCTTTACCATTTTTTAGACTTTTAATCCCGTATACTACATCTGAGAGTGTAAAGGATTTGCTCAAGCAGTCGGTGTTTTGATCTGACACAGATAGCCTCTTAGTTCTAGGTAGACGTTGTGGCGATTTACCATTGAGAAGAAGCTGGTGGGCAACTTGATTGGCGGTCACCTGGCCTGGATTCTCTGCCTCAGGAGGGTTGTCAGTAAGTTTCTGAATTGTGCTCCAGGCCTTCTTACTATTATGTGTCATGTCTATGTCAGTAACTAACTTCATCCATTGGTGTCTCCGGCTTTCTCCCACATCCCGCATAAGCTCCTCGCCGAGCTCTAGGGTCTCCTCAGAGAATGGGTCTGTGTTGTATGAGCTTTCGTATTTCGTGAGTAGCGTGGCCGAGTCCTTGCTCAAACCAGGGATATAAGCGGTACGACAGCCACGTGGAATGTGCTGGCGGGAAACTGCCCATACAACGTCGACAAACTTCTCGTAGTTGTTCGGTACAGGATTTATGTTAAGAAGTTTTGAGTCAATGCTATCTGAAAACATCTGCCAATTAGCCTTTGCGAAGTTAAATCGGCGCCTGAAAGGCACAGTCTGGGGTTTTACAGCTGATTCGATGCGGCACCCAACTGGCCTATGTTGGGTTCTTGGGATAGGTTGAGAAACAGTCTTTATACACAGAGGGGCAACATTAGCAGTGGCAAAGACCAGATCCGGGTTATAGCCACGGCGCCATCGACCGCTGTTGAAGGACGCTGGGAGTTTGGCATTATGTATCAATGTGAGGTTCTCTGCTTCCATCCATTCTTCCACCAAACCGCCATCAGAATTATTATGAGTATAGCCCCAGGAGGTGCTGTGGCTATTGAAATCGCCAATTATGATTTTGATTGGTCTGTCGTTGAAATTACTGGTGTAGTTAAAATTAAATGGTTGACTTGGAGGTTTGTAAATGGAAGTGACTGTACAGTTACCTGTGTCTATAGTTATAATTTCTATTGAGTTGAATGATGTACTAGCCGTGGAGTGCACCGCAACGTTAGGCCGTACAAAGACAGCGCTGCCGTACTTTGCATGCGGAATTTCGGCTGTGAGGATCATGCCAGGTATTTGTGGCCTAGGTTGTTGGTAATCGCGGTGTGTTTCTTGGATACACATTATATCACAGCATGTGTCCTGGCATAGGTTCGCCAGAAGGTGGGCCTTATGGCTTGAGAAGCCTTCTATATTGATAGAAATTACTATCAAAGCTGGTTGGTTTATTGAAATACCAGAGATGGCTGATGGAATTGCCGTTGAATAAGGCGCTTGTAATTGAGGTTGGACTTGAGTTTGAGTTTGAGTCATCGTGGTGAAAGGATTAGTCAGCTAGACTCTGCGTTACCGTTAAACAATGAATTGAATACATAATAAAAATAATTTTATGAAGCTAATTCTGGAGAAAGAACATAAACATTGTCTTGTGTTAATCACAGCGACCAACTATTCTTGTCATTTAAGTAGTCGTTGGTAGTATAGTAAGCCTTTGAACAAAGGATAGATTTTACTTTAGATTTAAACGTATTAAAAGGCAATTCTAGCAAAGAAGAGGGCAGCTTGTTATAAAAGGTTATACCAAGCCCCACAAATGAGTTATGAACCTTATGAAGCCGATGAAAGGGAGCACGTAGTTTATCCTTATTTCTAGTATTGATGTTGTGAATATCACTGTTTTTAGTATATAAGTGTAAATTTTGTCTAATATATAAAATGTTGGCGAAAATAAATTGTGACGCTACCGTAAGAATACCAATTTCTTTAAAAAAATCTCTCAGAGATACTCTGGCACCTAGCTGGTAAATTGCTCGAACAGCTCGTTTTTGAAGAACGAATATATTATTTATATCTGTGGCTTTGCCCCACAGCAGAAGGCCATAGGACATAACGCTATGAAAATAGCTAAAATACACTAACCGGGCTGTATCAACGTCAGTGTATTGTCTTACTTTCCTGACGGCATAGGCGGCTGAACTAAGCCGTCGTGCTAGACTTGATATATGTGGGCTCCATTGGAGTTTAGAATCTACTGTTATTCCCAAAAAGACTGCTGTGTCTACAGTTTCAAGCACCTCTTTATCTAATATTATTTGTGGTCCTAGATTTCTGACATTGGGTAAGGCGAATTTTATACATTTCGTTTTCTTCGCATTGAGAACTAGGTTATTAGATGTAAACCAATCCGTTACTGTTGAGAGTGCACTGTTAACATCGTCAAAAACTAGTCTATCTCTGTCTACTTTAAAGATAAGAGAGGTATCATCTGCAAACAGTACAACATCACAGATACCCTTTAAATGGAATGGTAAGTCATTGATATACACTAAGAATAAGAATGGACCTAGTATTGAGCCTTGAGGTACACCTAACTGAACTGGTAGCTCAGTAGATTTCACACCATTAACATCTACACATTGAAACCTATTCTGTAAATATGAATTTATAACGTTAAGAGCTTCGTTTTGAACACCGTAATGACGTAGTTTACGTAAAAGCGTGTCGTGGTGCACGCAATCAAAAGCTTTGGAGAGATCACAGAAAATTCCAATAGCATTTTGCGAGTTCTCCCATGCGCTAAATATGTGTTTCAGCAGAGCAACACCTGCATCCGTAGTCGAACGACCTTTTGTAAAGCCATATTGTTCATCATGAAGGAGGCTATTTAAATTAAAATGTCTTAACAACTGCTTGAGTATTAATTTTTCAAATATTTTGCTAAATGCAGGTAAGATTGAAATAGGCCTGAAATTGCCAACGTTATTTTTATTACCTGATTTAAATAATATATAATAATAATAAAATGTTTATTTGTACACATACAAGAACATAAATAAGCACACAAATGTTTGAGAAATACAGTACAGTGGAGTCATATTCAAGGGCGAACTGAGGCCTCCTAAACTAGGCCAAAAGCCTGTGTTTTAGGAGCCAAGGTTCCTCCAGATAAAGTGGCATACAAGTGGTATTACATATCGTGCAAGTACTTATAGTTACTAAACATAAATTTAACAAATAATGCCTTGATTTAAATAGGTACAGTAATTTAACTATTATGAGATAATTGCAATAAGATTCTCAGTTTCATCATACGATAACTTCTGCAACCAGTCAATAAGTTTCATTTTAACTTCATGTTTCGTCAGGGAGTAAATGGCCCATAAGTTTATGAATACGATTATACAGTCGAGCGCTAGTTGCCGCATATTGTCGGCTGGCAAACTTGGAACGGCATTGGACTACATCGCACACGGGAGTGCCTTTGCGTCTTTTCAGCTTAGTAGGATCCAGATGTAGCGTAGAGTGATGATGAAATAAAGGAATGACTTTACTACTTTTCATGAGGTCAGGAAAGGTTCCTAAATCAACACATTTATTAAAGGTAACAGCTAGATAGGGGGCTACGATATCTATTATATTACTTAAAAGTTTAATGGAGATGCCCCAGTAATCACCAGTGTTTTTGGACTTAAGTGTATTAAAAACGTTAACTACATCACGAGGCGTTACATGTTCGAAGCTAAATAAGCGACTACATTTAGGCACACTACTATGGAGAAGGTTTTCAGCTTTAGTCGGTGAAGAATTTAAGGAGCGAGTCGTAGTTATAGGTATGTTGGCAAAAAAATCATTAAAAACCTCAGCTACGTCAGCAGCTTTATTAATTAATTTGTTGTCGACCATAATCTCAAGTTCATTTAATTGTTTAACTGGTTTACCCGTTTCATTGTTAATAATTTTCCAAGTGGTTTTTATTTTATTATTGGACTACTATTGCTAGTGCTATTTCTTCAGTGTGAGAATAAGACGGACGTATACACGACGTCAATCTGCCGGGTAAGTGGGATTGTCCGAAAGGGTTACCACTACCCCGGAACATAAAGGTCTACGGAAGGAACATGGATGGGTTTTAGTCAGTAAGAGTCTGACACTCCCTTCCGCTCCACCCAGAGCGGGAGCAGTCATTAGATGTTTTCCCAGCCTTAAAAAAAATACACGACGTCAAAAATACTACAGTAGGAATTTATTTACCATCAGTGGTTTTAAAGATGGGAAATCATCAAATAATTCCTCCCGCTCTGGGTGGGGCGGGAGTGTCAGACTTTTACTGACTAAAACCCATCCATGTTCCTCCCCTTTGTGTTCCGGGGCAGCGGTAACCCTTTCGGACAATCCCGCTAACCAACGTCACTGCTAACAGTGACAACGCCTTTCTGTAGTGAGTGTAAAGGTGATTTTCGTAGAGCAATTGCAATAATTAACAAATATTTCAGGGTTGAAAATAACTACAAAATAAATAATGTATCCAGTCGAGGAATGCGTCCTGTTCCAGCGAACAGAGGAGGAAATTAAGGCAGTGCGCCAAGTTTTCGGTTTGAATGAGAACAGCATGCGAGAGGGGGTGGACTCCATCATGGAATGGTACCAGAAACAACCTCATCTAATTCATATTGAAATCAGTAAGTACTACCTATTGAACTCTATATAAAACCCCGCTTGAATTGTGAGGAATTTTTAGGGCTTCATCAGTCTATAAACCATCACTACAAGGTTTAAATAGTTGAAATAGCTAACTGAAAACAACTTAGTGGGTCATTATTCCTACCTACATAACATTATGAACAAGTTTTACTACGAGACTAAACAGAAAATCTGCTGCTCCATTAACTATAATTTGTTAGCTTAACTTGACAAAATGTAGATAGATGGATAGACAAAACATTTATTTAGTGCAAAAGCATAATTATACAACAACAACAGCCGGTGTGTTTTGTAAAAATCTCACCATGAAAATCTAGGTGAAGTGAGTTTAGAGTGCGCTGTCAATAGTGTCATCAATATCTAGCATTCCGTGGAACGACAGCTCTCACTTCACCTAAGCCACGGTGAGATTCTAACAGAATAGAACGGCTGATACTTTTTCATACGTCTCGTTGTTGGTCCCCAAGTAGGTAGGTATGCATGTCCCTCGTTTAACCTATCACCCTTTTTACAGCCCAATTCAAACTTCATGGTTAACACGAGGCGAGTCGCTACATTGTTTCTAGGTTATGTCAGCGAGGTTCAAGGGTGGGGTATCTACTGCGCAGCGAGCAGTGCACTTTCAACGTGCTTTAACGCCATAAAGTTTGAGCGTAGATTAACAATAGGCCAATTATGTAATTATTTTGCAAATGAATTTCGGCGTTCTTCCGGGTCTTCCGGGATTTTCACCAGGGTTTTCTTATAAATCTATTGGTTTAAGCAGTTCAAGCTCCATGTAAAATAGTGGTATTCAGCTGCATCCGGTTAGACTGGAAGCCGACCCCAACATAGTTGGAAAAAGGCTAGGCAGATGACGATGGTTTAAGCAGTTCAAGCCAGCCGCCAGGCGCGTTATTATCGGCTGATAATAGCGGATGCGTCATTGCCATATATATATATAGCAATAACGCATCCGATCGATTAATACCTGATTCGTTAATGGCACCTGTGTGGGGGAGGATTAAAGCAGTGTAGTAAGGCATGGTTTTTCCCGAATTCTTCATCAATAGTCGTCATCGGCAAAAACCTTAATGATTTATACACCTAAACCTTCGTCATGAAACTCTTCGTCCATTGGTGAAAATTGTATGAAAACTCGTTTGGTAGTTTTTGAGTTTATCGCGTTCAAACAGACAGACCGACGCGAAACTGCGATAATATCTAGTGATAACTATTCCAACCGGCATGTGGTAAGAACCAAGAAAAGACCAAAGACCTGCACTGGGCCCGCGTGGTGGATTATGGCCCACTCCCTCTCTTTAAGAGCAGGCCTGTGTCCCAGCAGTGAAAACATTATAGGCTGATTAGGTTATATAACCATACCAAAAGGATAGGGTTCAGCTACACGATGATTGATACATGCATGCCGTCCGTTGGGACAGGTTATCTCAAAGCTGCAATGGCGCTTTCTTCAAAATGCCCTTGCAGACATGTAGAGATATAGAGCACATTGTGAGACTCCCATAAAATCCTTGGACTTTAAAAGAGACCATGACCTCGGAGTTTGTTTCGGCATTCGGCATGCACTACTTTGCAAAAAAACGGGCGGTTTTGATTTTTCTACATTATTGGTATTCATTTAGTTCTGAACAGATTTTAATAGCCGACCTATGTTGCTAGCACTTAATAAAGAGTCTGGGTATGAAAAAAAGTTGATTCCAAATTCGAATAATTTGTTTTTAAGGTTGATGTTCCAGGGTAGCCCGCGAAATTCAAATTTTCTTAAGTTTTTTGCAATTTGCAGGCCAGTGATAGGTTGTATGTTGATGAACATTTGATTCGCGGCTGTAAGACGTATGTAGTTACAGAATTATAATCATCAAAATCATTAATACAACCCTCCGAGCTCATAAAGGTGTAAAAAGTCATTTTTAGCCGCGAATCAAATGTTCATCAACATACAACCTATCACTGGCCTGCAAATTGCAAAAAACTTGAGAAAATTTGAATTTCGCGGGCTGGTTGGAGGATTCACCTTAAGAATAATAATCCCGTTTTCAGTTTGTGAATTTTTACTTACTCTTCGCGGGTTTGCGGTTAGAGTTAACTAAATCTAACTTCTTGTTACTTTTTGTAAAATAATTTATGTTTGTCACATAATCCTGTCTTATTGTGAGTTTAAACAGATATCTTTGTGTCGATTGTTGTGGCAGAGAAAGCAATAAGAGCTAGTAAAACTATAGCGCTGCTGAAAGAGGGGTGTAGTCAATGTTAAGTTTCACAGCGGGTATATGTGAGTCGTTCTGCCGGCCAAAGAACCTGGACTCATTACCAAGAGACAGGTTCCGTTCAGAGAAGGCAAAGTTCTGGTAGAAAACGTTGCACGCAAGCACGAGACGACCGCTTTTTAGTGACTCAGGCGCCGAGGAACCGTAAATGCAGTTATATAGACCTTAAAAAAAACTTTGAAGAGGTACGAAGGGCACGAATTAGCCTATGGACAATGACTAGGAGTCTTTTAGCCGTTAATTAACACACTCGACGACCAGCGCGGGCCCCCATGGTACTCCGTGAGCACCGAATTGCTCGATTGAGGTTCGCTCGAAATTGTCTATCTTGGATAGTAGGTAACTGGAGTAGTTTACTCTTCTCCGATGAGGCTCGAATTTATCTGAATGGTCAGGACCGACGTCAGCGAGTGTTATGAAGACCAAGGGAACGCTACGCCGACGTCCGTTTTGAAGAAATCAACCCTTATGGTAGAGGGTTAGTTATGTTTTGGGTGAGCGTAACTTCTAGCTATCGTACCGAGATACTATTAATTGAAAATGGCTCACTATGCGCAAAGGTACATAACAGAAATCCTTTGTCAACATGCATAACCCGCACTGACTGTAATTGGTGAACATGCCATTTACATGGACGATAATGCTCGGGCCGACCTTTCTGGCGACGTAGATGCTTATATGCAAGAGGTCGGTATTCATCGCTTGGATTGGCCAGTGCGGAACCCCGACCTTAACCCCATTAGGCAAATCTAGGACCTCCTAAAAAGGCGAGTAAGATCTGTCCAACCACTTCCACAAAACATCAGAGAGCTTAAACGTGTGATCTGGGCTGAGTGGGAACACATTCCACAGGACACCATCAAAACCCTGGTGGAAAGCATGCCAAGACGATTACATACCGTAATCCCTGCAAGGGGAGGTCATACTCACTATTAATTTTTATTTTTTAATAACTGTTTTTATTAAAATACCAAAAAATACTCACTGTCTTAATTTCATTAAACCCATAAAAAATGCCCATTTTAACACGACTCTCTGTTTACATTGACTAATACACAGATGCCAGGATTTAAGTGTTAAAAACTATATTCTCATTGATAATAAGAAACTTCTAGTCGTTTATGCTACTCACTTGCTAAAAATATTAATATTATTCATAGAAAAGCCAATGAC
The DNA here is from genome assembly GCA_951799385.1 of Hyppa rectilinea. NCBI lineage: Eukaryota > Metazoa > Arthropoda > Insecta > Lepidoptera > Noctuidae > Hyppa > Hyppa rectilinea. Next base: position 8,406,816 of record OX637322.1, on the reverse strand, counting down.
TGTAAGGTGCCCGTTTTTTTTGCAAAAGAGTGTATATACATCAACATTCTGTATGTAGATCAAACTATAAGACACTTTTTTTTAACAAACACACACAACAAACATTAATTTTTTTTTTCAAGTATGATGTCTGCGCCGCTAAATGATTGCTTTCTTTCACCAGGCAGGGCTTTTGTGGAGATGATGATAATAATAGCAAAAGGATCCGTAGAAAGAGCGAAAGAGAAGACAGATAACTTTTTTAAGTACCGATTCTTGTTGCCCGAATTTATACAAAATAGAGAACAAATACTATGCACTTCTAATAAAGTTTGGGATCATTCGTAAGTATCTACCTAAGTATTTTAGACTCGCAAAGCGCACGTTTGTTTGTTTGTGTTTTGCGTTACCACGCTTCCTAAGCAAAAGTACATGCAAAGTGTGGTTTGCGAATCTTTAAATATGGAATAAGTTCTAATACAATACAGGGTGGAATTTTGTAATGCCACCTGAAGGGAAAGTACCTACTCGCAATACTGTAGATAGAAAATTTTACTCCAAGAAAACATTCCTTTATTTTTGAATAGAAAGAAAACTGCATTTAAAGATTTTCGAAAATTCGCTTGCTACTACCGGGAATCGACCCGACTAAAATCTGTAAAATTAACATCCTCTACTTTTATTGCGTTGATCGCTAAGATAAATAATAAGGATGAAATCTGTCTAACAAACTTGATATATTTTTTTTGTTATTTACGAATTTTCGAAAATCTTTGAATGCAGGTTTCTTTCTATTCAAAAATAAAGGAATGTTTTCTTGGAGTAAAATTTTCTATCTACAGTATTAAGAGTACTTACTTTACCTTCAGATGGCATTACAAAATTCCAGCCTGCGTATAACGTTCATATTTGTCTAAGCGTACCTTAGTTTAAAAATTAATTTCACTTAAGTGATTAAAGAAGTTCATATTAACATGAATTCACGGTTCACTTTCACTAAGCAAAGTGAAGTGCGGACAATACGCTACTGAAGTACCAAAGTGACGTTTACGAGCTTATTGGAGAATATTGACATGTTGCTGTTGGTTCTATTTTTGAAATAACGCGTTGGTTCATCGACACTAGAGTTAGAAATTCAGCGAGGCTGCTCCCCATGCATTTTCAAAGCTTTATTTAACTTGTAAACATAATTATGTCTATATGTGTGTTGCAGAGCAATTAGTTTTTATGCATGTCCATGACATGAGTGTCAAATGAAAGGGTTTTCTGAGTAGAAAACAAAAAAATAATAATTAAAAGCAAGCTTTTGATGAATTAAAAAGTACCATAAACTTAGGACTTTAATCAATTTTATTAAAAGCTAGAGGCGTAGGTAAATAGGAGTGCTTCGTACACATAAAGTTGAGCTTGAAGCTTTTAAGAAAATGTAAAGTGTATGTTCGAACTTTTATTTACTAACTAGTTTAGCAATTACTTTTTAGTTCATTAAAAACTTGTATTTATTAATATTAAAAAAAAATATTTTTGTCTAATGTGCAAGTTGAATTAAAAATGATGAAACCCAGGTGGGATCACCATATCAGGTGCTAGCATCTAAGAATATTATGGTAGGTGAAGGTCTATTCTCTTTAAGAACTTTTTTTTATATTTCAGCAGTACTGTTGCGATACCGAAACTACAAGACAATAGAAGAGTTCTCGTTGTGAAATTTGGCTCGGATATGAGCAAGTTTGACCTCGAAGAATTTTTTAGACGAGTTTGTTTGGTAAGAAAATTTGCGCCTTACCGGAACATCGGCCTTGTGTAAAAGTACCTAGTACAAGACTAGGTACTTTTTACACGCTTTATATTAGTTTCACCTGTATGTTTGTTTCTATGTTTGTAACCGACTCCTTTAAACGGCCGGATTTCGTTCAAACTTCGTAGATTTATCGAGGATCGATTATTGAAGAAATGTAGCAAATATAAGCAATTTGGTAGCAATTCATGACCATACTTTCAGAGCCACTTGCCATAGGCAACCGGCCATTCTGACGCTTACAATGTTTCAGTTGTTTGTTTGCGAAATGAATCACATTTATAGGTACTAATATTTGCATTAATTTCTTCTATAATTGCGTATTATTATAAGCGTAATAATAAGCAAGCCTTCATCATAATAAGTCGATGTGAACGCCTGTAAGATTTGAACAAGACGCTGTTGTGAAAAAAAGTGTTGCCTTTTGAAATTATTAGGCACTAGTTCGTACAAATTTTAATAAAAGCTATGTTTTTTAAACTAATGTATGTACGAAGCTCAAAGTTTAATGCGTGAAAGTAGCAATTAGTAAGCAATTACTGGAACGACAAACTTTTAGAAATTTTGCGTCCTTCATGTTGAACACGGAGGCGTCCAGCCATCCTGACGTCAGAATGGCTGGTCAAAAAAATAGTCGTATATCTCTGAATATATCATATGTAGCAATTATTGAAGAAATGTAGCAAATATAAGCAATTTGGTAGCAATTCTTGAACATACTTTCAGAGCCGTTTACCATAGGCAACCAGCCATTCTGACGCTAACCTTTAATGAGCTTTGACCTTAAATTTACTGGGACTTTTTGTCAAAGTAAGTAAATTTCTTACTATTTCGGATATAAAATTTACTTTATGTGATTATATCAGCTTATAGATTTGCGAATGATCTACGACTACATGGCGGGCGACATATGGATTCTCGACATGGTACATGTGGGGTGGATCCAGATCCTTACTCAAAATCCTTTGATTTTCAAGAAAATTATGCAGCTTTTTACGGTAAATCATATTTTTATCTACTTTTAATGTTAAAAATGTACACGTCTTTTTTTTTTTGAGGGTGAGAAATCATCAAATGACTCCTTCCGCTCTCGGTGGAAGGGCGTGTCCGACTCTTACTGACTAAAACCCATCCATGTTCCTTCTTTAGCCCTTTATGTTCCGGGGTAGCGGTAACCCTTTCGCACAATCCCGCTTACCCGGCAGGCCAAAAATGTATAGAATCAAGTTCTTTCAACTGAACAGTCAGCTGTGCTGCTGGGTAGTTTGTTGCGCCACTTCTTCTTCCCAGCTAAAGCACTAGGGAGTGGTTTAGGGTAGGCGTTTTGGGGGACTGTCTTAACGTCATGCTCCCTGGCGGAACCACCCTTTGCTGTAACAAGTATAAGTTACATGAACAATTCTATGAAATGTCTATAAAATTCTAGACCTATTACAAAAAAGTCTATATCTCTAGTTTCAACGTAAACTATTATATAAAGTGGTTGCGCTGCGGAGTCTCCTTCCCGGCGAAACCACCATGATATTTCTATTACTATACATACATTGTTAGAATTAAACACTCGTATACTCGTTATTCAATTTATTGTTACTTCTCCACAACGTATTTTTAAAAGACGCGCCGGTCGTCTTTTTGTTTTTTGTAATCTGTCATTCTTCCCGCCTTTTTTTTCCTCCGCCCGTCAGCTCCGGGTTGCCACAACCAAAAAGCGTAAAATATATACAAAATAATAATGTTGCAACCCACAAATATTTTAATTCAATTTGTCGATTATTGTGTAAGCTAACATTCGGCTAATCCTGACGTCAAACGCGGCCTCGCGTTTAACAAAAGATAAATAAAGAAAAAAATAGATAAGCAAAACAGAAAACCAACATTAAGACCTTATTATTAATTAGGTAAGTACCTACACAAACACTCTCACTTGTAGCGACTCACTCTTATAACTAAACATCAACTACAAGCACTCTCACTTGTAGTGACTCACTCTTATAACTAAACATCAACTACAAGCACTCTCACTTGTAGCGACTCACTCTTATAACTAAACATCAACTACAAGCACTCTCACTTGTTGTGACTCACTCTTATAACTAGATACACATCAACTACAAGCACTCTCACTTGTAGCGACTCACTCTTATAACTAAACATCAACTACAAGCACTATCACTTGTAGCGACTCACTCTTATAACTAAACATCAACTACAAGCACTCTCACTTGTAGTGACTCACTCTTATAACTAAACATCAACTACAAGCACTCTCACTTGTAGCGACTCACTCTTATAACTAAACATCAACTACAAGCACTCTCACTTGTAGCGACTCACTCTTATAACTAAACATCAACTACAAGCACTCTCACTTGTAGTGACTCACTCTTATAACTAGATACACATCAACTACAAGCACTCTCACTTGTAGCGACTCACTCTTATAACTAAACATCAACTACAAGCACTCTCACTTGTAGTGACTCACTCTTATAACTAAACATCAACTACAAGCACTCTCACTTGTAGCGACTCACTCTTATAACTAAACATCAACTACAAGCACTCTCACTTGTAGTGACTGACTCTTATAACTAAACATCAACTAGAAGCACTCTCACTTGTAGCGACTCACTCTCACATATCGTTTATATCTAAATGTCGTTTATGTGCATTCACATTCACAATAATCATCGCTTACTTGTTATATCTAACTTATAATTTATTTTTGTACATTGTAACAAGTTACTTCACATTAATTCACACGCAAGTCGACATTATTTAATAAGAGATAACAAACTTTTATGCAAACAATAATAATCAATGTTAATCTAAGTACAGACGCCAGCACATCAAGCTATCCCTAACTGTCAAATTTTCTCAATTAAAAATGAACCTTATGTCTTTGCAATAAAGTTGAAATACTATCAAAGAAATTTGACAGATTGTGGTAACTTGATGTGCTGGCCTCTGTACAACTCACTAGAAATCGCTTCAATAGTTATAATCTGTGTACTACTCTATAATAACCTTATGATTAAATGTTGTCCAAGTGGAATTACATTAACAAATTAATTAAATCTCATGGACTTATTTGCAAGATTGACAAATGACAATCATAATCCTTACAATCACTGTTAACCTGACATATTCTCAATTCTCTTTCTATTACATTACTGCCTGTTTTACTCTGAATCACTCGACATCGCATCATGACTAAAAACAAGCCAAGGGTGTAGCCTATCGAAGGCATAAACCGACTTATACGGCTTGCAACCTTCTTTCCTTGTAATAGGAGTATCCTCTATTTCATAACGATCGTTGCCTATTATTTTAGAAATTCTGTACGGTCCTACACATTTTGGTATTCGTTCACGACTGTGTCCAGCCTCGGTATGAATATTTTTTCCTACACGGACTAAATCTCCAACATTATACTCAGTTGGATTAGCGACTGTGCATCCGATCTAATTTCATCGCGATCTAACGGGGTATGAGATTCCGCGACTAGTGGATTCATGAAACCATCTGAAATGCCGGTGGTTTGAACTCCGAACAACATTTCAGAAGGAGTGCGACCAGTGGATTTGCTTATAGTGTTGTTAAAAGACCACTTTAAACGACTTACCCAAAACATACACCCTAAACCTATTCAAAGCACAAGCTACCGCCAAAGTTTCCAGCTCATACGAGTGGAGTTTGCTTTCGTCTGATGTCGTTTGACGACTATAATAAGCTATGAGATGAAATATATTTTCTGCGATCTCTAGTTGTAACAAAATTGCTCCTATACCAATTTTACTAGTATCAGGTGCTCTATGAAGCACCAACACAGGTCGGGTTGTTAACTTACTTTTTAATTCATTAAATGCTTTTATTTGAGGTTCGTTTAAAACACCAAGAAACATTTTTCTTTGTGAGAATCGTTAGAGGTTTTACAATCACAGAATAGTTCTGAATAAACCGTCTGATATAACTTGTAAGCCCAACAAACTGTCGAACCTCGTGAACATTTATAAGTAGAAGAAAATCGACTACTGCTTGAATTTTAGTTGCCCCGGGTCGGATGCTATCTGAACTAATCTCGTAGCCCAAATAATTTATACGAATTTGAAAGAAAACACACTTTAAAATTTAATGTTAGATGAGCAGACCTTAATAATTGAAAAACCTTTTCTAACTTATCTAAACCCTCTTCAACTGTACGTGACATCACCAATAGATCTTCCATATACGCCATAGCCAAGTTTTGTTTACCCTTAAGCATACAATTAATTGTCATACAAAAGGCATTCTTTCAAACTCATACAAATCATTTAGTGTTACAAACAAACGCTGTAAATCTCTTACTGGCCTCACTCATAGTTGTTGTTATTTTGATTTGTAATAGTATTCGTTTTAGTTAAATCTTCACTGTTATTTGCGTTTCTTCTTGGACAGTCTTTAGTATCATGTCCCAGTTTAAAACAAACGTTACATCGCTTAATGGGTTTGTTACATTTTAAACTTATGTGCCCTAACTCATTGCAGTTATAGCATCTAATGTTATTATTTGTACTGGTTTTTGTTTGTTCATTAGATACGTTATTGTAATTCCTAGGTGATGCATTATTCCGGTTACGAAAATTGGATGCGTTATTGTCGAGTTGGGACACTGTGCGCAAGTAATTTAGGATTTGTTCAGGCTCATTAAACATGCAGGATCCAGCTCCCATTCGAACAAATTTGTCGTCAATACCATGTATTAGACAGCCTACTGCTTTAATGTCACTTATCTCGCATTTATTTATAAGTGCTATTTTGTCATAATAATAATGTTCTAAAGACTGACCAAACTTACATCTAAGCCTAAGCATTGATGTCAACAGGTCGCCATAATTTTCGTTGGAAGGAAAAGCTTGTTTTAATTTTTTAACACAGTCATTCCAATTAAATAGTACTGAGGGGAGACCCTGGTACCACTTCTTGGCTAAACCACTTAATTTGGGTAGAGCATAGTGACATATTTGGCGATCATTCCAAGAGTAAATCTATGCACATTCACTGACTTTATTAATCCAACTTTCTATTGTTTGGCTATTATCATTAGGGACAAATTCGGGTACAACACTAAAAGCAACCGGAAAGTTATTTTGAGCCCAGAAATTGGAGGCTGGTTGTGATGCAAAATTACCGATGGGGTTGATCACATTATATGGAATATTGTTCGATAAATTATTACTATTCATTATATTCATCGTCTGGTTAGTACTAGCATGTAAGGATATTGAAGAATCAATGGAGGAGTTTTAGTTAAGTCACGATCAGGACTATTTCGAGCAGATCCTAATTTAAAATGTTTAGAGCGCCTGTGTTTCCTAATTCTTTTACTATGTTGTGTATGACTAATGCTCTGCTTTTTATCGCGACGTCGCTTTTTACTATGCCGCGACCTACGGTGGTTATCATCATTATCACTACTATTTCCAGACGAACTATCACTATTTGAGTCATGTCGCCTTCGCTTAGACTTACCCATTATCGTAATGCGATTTAGAGTGATTCAAAATAAAATTATGTTCCTACTAAAACACAACAATAACAAAAATTAAGTACCTACATATAAACTATATCTAGATACAAATAATTATAAAATTTATAATAGTATATAACACAAAAAAAAACAAATTCAACTGAAAGTTTTAGGTAACTGAAATATTTAAATAATAATAATATTAAGTTCTTCAATCCGCAACTAGATAAAAGATGGTTGATACGAAACGAAAGTACTTAAAATAATGACTCCATCACCAATTCACCATTTTTAAACTATTCAGATCTATTAAATACGCGTGAACAAACTCACTTCGATCACGTGTACAAGAAAAACATACAACTGATATTACTCTCACTAGGTATTTTAAAACGATCACTAGATGTATCCCAGAAACAGTCGTTCAGCTCGGCGTGCGGTACATCTCGCACACATTTGACACAATTTGCAACTAAGCAATTGAATGTTGGCTCGGCATATACACACATCAACACCGTCTAGGGATATTTTGTATAAAGTTCTTAAACTCAAAAAATACTGGCCAGTTTTAAATTCTTTTGTAGAAAGCTTATTTTGTAAACCTTTTTGAACGATTCTAAATTTGAATTTGAAAAAATAAATTAAAAACAAAAGATTTACGCGGCATAATGGTAGTGAAGTCTGAAGGTTTCATTTACCTACAGTAGTTTTTGGCAATTTTTTATGTCAAATTTAAGTTTTATAACAAGTTATCAGTTAATTTCGAATTAATGTTATTGTGTGCATCATGCTGCGGCGCCATTTAACGAGAGATGAAATGTTAAGGGCAGTAGGCATGCTCCAAGCTTGGGCTACTCAACGGAGTATTACTGAGGAGATTGGAACAAGACAAAACGTGATATCAAGGATATGGTCACGTAATCGTGCTACTGGTGAAGTGGCTGAAAGACACTCAGGCGGGAAGCGCATAACTACTCAACGACAAGACCGATTTTTGCAAGTTGTCGCGAGAAGACAACCAAATGTTACGGTCATGCAGTTGGTTCAGAGGCTCCCGTCAGAGCACCAATTGCTTCTGAGTGACCAAACTGTGAGGAGAAGGCTGCATGAAGCTAACCTTCATGCTCGCAGACCACTTCGTACCCCAGCACTACGCTGAGGAAATCGTGGACGACGACTAGAGTGGGCTCGTGAACATTTGCTCTGGGAAGTTAACCAGTGGTCTGTAGTGCTGTTTACCGATGAGTTCCGGTTCGGTTTCCATCCCGATACACGTAGAGTACGTGTTTGGTGACTTCCTGGTCGTGAGCGCCGTCTGCATTATCCTCAGGAAGTCCATTCATACCACGGCGGGACAATTATGGTTTAGGCGGGAATTCGTGTTGGTGGAAGAACAGACCTCGTTTGGATCAGAAACACCATGACGGCCGAAAAATACCGTAACGAGGTGCTAGTACCAATAATTTACCCCCATCGACTACAAATGAGCCAAGAATTCACGCTCATGCACGATAACGCCCGTCCGCACACAGCGAGAGTGGTGACGAGCTGGTTGCAGGAGCACGACGTATCGTTCTTAGGCTGGCCCGTTCAATCGCCTGACCTAAACCCCATAGAACACGCGTGGAATATGCTCCAAAGAAGGGCTTTGAGGAATTTCCCTGCAAACATTGCGACGGAAGAGCATCTATTTTTGCATCTTAGCCGGATCTGGGACAATATACCGCAACAAGACTTGGATAACTTAATCCAAAGCATGAAAAACCGTTGCAGGACCGTTATTAACGTTATGGGTTTTACTGACTACTGATTTTTCACATAACTGTTAAAAACAGATAAATTTTTCCTTATTTTTCACTTTTTCCTGAGAAACACCATTGTTAGTTTTACCATTATTTCACGTTTTTTCTTTTTTTGAATAAAAATTTATTTACGCAAAAAAAATATTTTTCTTTTATTCTGGAGTGTAGTCTGATAAATGGGCTTTATAAAAATATATGCATGTTGTATGTTATTTTTAATACATTTTGAGTAAATTGAGTAAATCCAAAATATCCCTAGACAGTGTTGATGTGTGTACTTGTCGAAGCGTTGACGCATATCAATCAATCTGGATCAACGCCATCTATCTCTCACTAGAGAAACTATGTAGTTAGATTTGACAGCTTACGTTTCGGAACGTCAAGTAATAACTTGGGGATGGTTAGCGTGGAGTAATGGCAACACCGAGCGAATAATCGAGTCAAATGTCGAACCGGAAGTATAATCAGCTATTTGACATTGACAGGTGACGTTGACAGGTAGGTTGGCTAACCTGTAAGTGGGGGGCACAAGTGTGCGGTGACAGTTGAGTAAAGACACTTTGAATCGGTCCGTCAGGCTGAGTGGTCGTTCGTTACTCCGCGCTAAACTTCCCGCGTTCCTTAGTTCTTAATCGAGCCATCCTTGATTATTTTGTATTCAGTGCGAGTTAGCAAGTAATTAAAAGTTTTAACAAAGTGTTTGTGAGTGTTATTTCCGATGTTGCGACCCACTGATAACGAATCCCTTCGTCATCAGAAGTGAGATTGGACCACGACGAACCACATGTTCAAAATGAAGACCGTTAGCGACGAAAAATGGATGCGTTTGTTGGAACAACAGAACCGCAATTTTCTGACGCTGATTTAAGCCATGAAAACACCTACTACGTCGTCACATGGCTTTCGTATACCGGATTTCGATGACTGCAGAGATGTGCTTGACGGACCAAGACCAACATGGCGCCCCGCTTATGGTCGCTCTAAGCCGCGCCATGAAGGAAGGAGCTTCTACCTGGCTATCTACCGTCTCGTTTCCGTGGACCGATTTTAAGCGACTTTTTATTGCAAGACCACTACGCGACGAGCTGCTCACGGCGCAATGAGAGGAGCAGCGGCGACTCCGGGTCATCTAAGCCTGTCAATGAAAAGAGGGTTGACCTGTGCCTGCTGAACGTGCCGACTGGGACTGTACGTCACTCCGGTGAGCAATTTTCATTTCATTACGGCTCTGGTGCCGACTGTAAATTTAAAGGAAAGCTTATTGATGAGACTGTGACTATGACTGGGATAGGGAAGACTTCCGTTAACTCTACGATACAGATTTTGACTTTGGTAGAGATCGATGACATTAGTATTGAGATTTGTTTTCATGTATTGCCTGATCATTTTCTACGTTATGGTTTTATGACTAGACATGAGATTCTAGAACATGGTTTGACTGTTCAGATGACTACTGACCGAATTAAGATCTTTAGGTATCCTTTTATTGCTTCTCGTAAGGTAGAGCGAACTCCTGTAATTGACTGGAACTCTATTGATACTGACGTACCGGCGGATCGTAGAGCAGAGTTAGTGACTTTGTTTTGGTGCAAAATGAGAAGCGAAACCAGACGAAACTTGACCCGAAATACAAGGGACCGTTTAGGGTGATCGGGGTTCTTGATGGTGACTGTTATGTTTTGAAGTCCCTTTCTTCCACCCGGACGTACAAGTATGCACACGATCGTCTTCGAAAAATGCCTGACAGCGAAAATTTTGATGACAAGGACTCTGATACCGACCCTGACCCTGACTCTAATAAGACTGACGAGACGAGAGACTGACTAATGATGAAGCGAGGGAGTAAAAGATGCAAATATGGTATGCAAGCGACTCAGATTACATGCATTCCTATGCTGTTCGTGGCTGTACGTTTACTTAACGTTGGTGGCCAGCATGGCAATGTAGGTAATCGCCTGATTGAGATGGTCCCAAAGCTGCCGGATAGAGGCAATGTGATGTGTTGAAGGCGGGTACCGGATGGAGGTCCCGTTAGTTGCCAGATGGAGGCAATGTGTTGTATGTGGTGAAGCTGGGTACCGAACAGAGCATTGCATACTGGATTTGCTTGGAAACAAATGTAGTATGCAAGTGACTCAGATTACATGCATTCCTATGCTGTTCGTGGCTGTACGTTTACTTAACGTTGGTGGCCAGCATGGTAATGTAGGTAATCGCCTGATTGAGATGGTCCCAAGTTTGCCGGATGGAGGCAATGTGTTGTATGTGGTGAAGCTGGGTACCGAACAGAGCATTGCATACTAGGTTTGCTTGGAAACAAATGTAGTATGCAAGTGACTCAGATTGCATGCATTCCTATGCTGTTCGTGTCTGTACGTTTACTTAACGTTGGTGGCCAGCATGGCAATGTAGGTAATCGCCTGATTGAGATGGTCCCAAGTTTGCCGGATGGATGCAATGTGTTGTATGTGGTAAAGCTGGGTACCGAACAGAGCATTGCATACTAGATTTGCTTGGAAGTTTTCACGAATTGTTTGACATTTAATGATTATTAAAGCGTGGTGATTTAAACACACATCTAGGTGACGATGACGAGATTAGCCATGACAAAAATGATAACACTGACAAGACTAGCTAAATACTAAGTAGTCAACATAACATTTAGAGTACCTAGCATAGTAAGAGTTTTCTTATAATCTGAACCATGTTGAACAAACCTACTTTAAGAATTATTTTGATAATGGCTCGAAATGATTATCTTGATGGTGTTGTGTTGGTAACCGGATGGGGGTCACATGTGGATGTGACCGGGTTACGTGTTGAAGACCTGATGGAGGTCGATTGGTTTGATGCTTATGACCGGATGAAGGTTATAATGTGTCATGATGAGGACCGGATAGAGGTCAGAGTATCAGCACTGCAATATTTTAATGAGTTTCCTATTATTTGAACGAATATAGGTGTTGTTCGACATGTCAGCTTTGAGAGAAAGAGTTTGTTATGATTTTTATTGGAACCTGTAATGATTTTGATCACAATGCCTTTTATTCCCCACCCAGTTGGGCCAGGAATGGCCGAGCGATTAGTATGGGTACTGCTCGAGAATTTTCTTTCATTCCAGGTACTCCACACGAGGACGTGTGGTCATCAGGACGGCCGTGTCGAAGCGTTGACGCATATCAATCAATCTGGATCAACGCCATCTATCTCTCACTAGAGAAACTATGTAGTTAGATTTGACAGCTTACGTTTCGGAACGTCAAGTAATAACTTGGGGATGGTTAGCGTGGAGTAATGGCAACACCGAGCGAATAATCGAGTCAAATGTCGAACCGGAAGTATAATCAGCTATTTGACATTGACAGGTGACGTTGACAGGTAGGTTGGCTAACCTGTAAGTGGGGGGCACAAGTGTGCGGTGACAGTTGAGTAAAGTCACTTTAAATCGTTCCGTCAGGCTGAGTGGTCGTTCGTTACTCCGCGCTAAACTTCCCGCGTTCCTTAGTTCTTAATCGAGCCATCCTTGATTATTTTGTATTCAGTGCGAGTTAGCAAGTAATTAAAAGTTTTAACGAAGTGTTTGTGAGTGTTATTTCCGATGTTGCGACCCACTGATAACGAATCCCTTCGTCATACTTATTGCTTGTAATATTTTAACCTTGTTTCTTAATCCAAGAAAGGGCGTCACGCGGGCTTGTCCCCGCTTAATAACTACAAGTTTTGTTGCAAAATCACAGGGGAACCAATGAAGCATTCGTCATTAAGTGAAACAAAATGATATGTTCAGATCTGACCTTAAACTGTCCTTGGTACAGAAAAACCGCAGCATCAGGAACGTAGATAGATTATATCCCACTTCTGACTTTTTAGAATTAAACACTCGTATGTTACTCGTTATTCAATTTATTGTTACTTCTCTACAACGTATTTTTAAAAGACGCGCCGGTCGTCTTTTTGTTTTTTGTCATCTGTCATTCTTCCCGCCTTTTTTTCCCTCCGCCCGTCAGCTCCGGGTTGCCACAACCAAAAAGCGTAAAATATATACAAAATAACAATGTTGCAACCCACAAATATTTTAAGTCAATTTGTCGATTATTGTGTAAGCTAACAACATAGTACAAGCAAATTATGTAGTATCAAATAATTCCATAACAATTCTATTTTGAACCAGCAATAATAACTACTACTACTACTACAAGTATAATTTAGAGACTCGGACTCGGATCTAAATTATACCATTAAGAACTTTTTTTTAATGAAATTAAATAATAAGATATCATGTAAAATAATCAGATAATAGTTCGAAGGTTTGAGCTTGAACTAAAGTTTATCTTCGACTTTACACACAATAGGGAAGGAACTAGCCCCGTGTGGTTTCCCAACCATCCCAACAAAATATTTTATTTTCCAGAAATCCCTTAACTGGAGGGTATACGGCATCCACATTCTTAACTTAAAAGGCAACGCGATAATCACTCAGCGGGTTATCGATTTCTTTAAGCAGTTCATCAACTCAGTCATCATGGACCGAGTCGTGATTCACAACAGTTTACAGGATTTGTACAACTACGTCCCCAAAGAATGTCTCCCTGAAGACTACGGAGGCAACGAATTGAGTTCGGACAAACTATTGGGTAAGTTCCCACAAACTAGTTGATAATAATTCCCATTATGCATAAAATATGTTGCAGATGCAACGCTTGCTCGGTGCTTGACGTTAGCACATCAAGCTATCCCAAACTGTCAATCATCCAATCAGCTATCCCAATTGAACATGAACCTTATGCTTTTATAATAAAGTTGAAAATCTGTAAAAGAAATTTGACAGATTGGGGTAGCTTGATGACCGTGCTGGTGCATTAAAGGTCTTAGGTAAACATAAATGAACCGTACGTACCTACATCGTTATCAAGTTAAGCTACGCTCGCGTCTGTGGATCGGTGACATCTTAACATACCGAGACTCCTCCATGCCTCGGAAAGCACGTTAAGCCGTTGATCCCGGCAATCATTCGTGGATCTTTGAGTCGTTACGGGTCGTCAGAAACCCGAAAGTCTGACAGTCAGTCTTACCAAGGGGTATCGTATTATCCAGTTACTGGGTTGTGGAGGTCAGATAGGCGGTCGTACCATGTAAAATACTGGTATTTAGCTGCATCCGGTTAAGACTGAAAGCCGACCCCAACATAGTTGGGAAAAGGCTAGGCAGATTGTTGTTACGACTTCAACGCGAACGAAGTCCCGGTCAGAAGCTAGGCTGCTAGGTATAAATAATGAAACAATGTTCAAAGGAAACTTACGAGTACTTTAATACATACCTACTATAAATCAGAAGGTTGGCAGAAGAATACGAAAAACTGTAACCTATTCATTATTTTGTTGCAGAAATCACTGAAAATTTCTACAAAGACCCGAAAATAACTAAATACTTGTTGGATTGCTCCAAAATGGTGTCCAACGAGAGCTTAAGACCGCGAGATGAGACTTCGGAAGAATTTCTTTCTGGCTCCTTTAGAACATTGGAGGTCGACTGATTGTATCGGAACATGTGCAAGTTTGCAGAAAATGTCTGGTCTAATGGTTTAGTTAAGATAATAGATTTAGTTTAATTTGTTACATATAAAAGGTACAGTCTAATTAGTTAACCAAAATTCTAAATATAAATATAAAGGAGCATGCAAATTTTGGTCCCATGTTTTTTTAAGCTGAACTAAAGTTACTATGGCGCCAAGTTTGAAATCTTAGTCTGTTTAAGCTCTTGAACGCCATTGTCACTTATGCGTGCCAAGCAAGTGCATACCCTGTACGCCAACGAAACAAATATGTGACAACTGACAATGCGGGTAAACTATAGCACGAAATAAACAATTAAATCACTATTTTTATGTGTGTTTATATAGATATCTTAAAAATTGAAGCTCTCGTACGTATTGAATGACATGAAACAAATTAAAAGACACCATAGATATTGGGAAATTCATGATAACAAGAAGAAATAAATTTGTAGCTTGGCGTGGAGGGCACGCGCGTGCGATTATGCTCTGGCGTTCAAAAGGAACATGGCAGTCTAAGCAATAAAAAAGCAATAAGCTTTGTTTGCCATGTCACATCGTTGATATCAACTGCTGCACGGCGTAAGAAATCGGCGTCGGCATCGCTGCTAAACAGACTCCGTGACAGCCCCAGCAGTCGTTAAATTCTGTAAAAGCCTCACTGTGAAATCTTAGGTGAAGTGAGCTGTTATTCCACCTAATGCTAGGGATTGACACTATTGACAGCTCACTTTAAACTCACTTCACGTTCGTTAACACGGTGATTTTTTTTGTAATTTTTTATATAAGAATAGCACCACAGTACTCTACGCGCCATAGCCGAGAGACATGATGGCCCATTGGTGAGGTCACCTGTTCACTATCTGTGTTATTAGTTAAGTACTAACATAGGTTAAGACTATTGTTACTAACCCTAATGATCTCTGTTATCTGAATAAATAAAATTATGTTTATTATTTTGTAGAATGTCTTTAACATATCTCGGGGCCCTGGGATCCCAAACCTTTGGATGGCGTGCGAGGGGCCGAAGATAACTCGCAGAGGCCCCTTAGACAATTTTAATTGATGAGAAGGCACCAACTGACGATTAGGTATCCCTTTATGCACTATTCAAGTGTGCCCTAGGATAACCCCTGGTTGGTGTAGGACTATTGCAGAACATGGAAATAAAACATTTTGGGCTATAGGTTTGGGTGGCTTAGTGCATTGGGTACCTCTTACACCACATACCTAAGAACTATGGTTTTTATAAATAACGGATACAATGGCAGGGGGTGACTGACTTGCACACTCGGAAAAAGGCCCTTTAGAACCGTCACTTGCCCATAGCTGTATGCAGTATTATATTATCTGTGGTAATATAAATATTCAAACGGATAATCACGTACCCACAGACAAGCTATCCCAAACAGTAAAATATTCCCGATTGAACATGAACTTCATTCTTTTGTAATAAAGTTGAAAAACTATCAAAGAGTTTTGACAGATTTTGGTACTTAGCTTAATATGCTGGCCTCTGCAGGTACCTGTTCTGTGTGACATAAGTATTTAGGTCAACCTCATTATTTTACCTTAAGTTCACTAAGGTTGGAAACACTATCTAAGCTGTCACATTGAAGTTAACCCAAAAATAGACATTGAAGTTTCGTCACGTGCAAGTAACATTGAACCTTAGGCTGGTAAAGCAATTACGACTTCGTCTTTACGGACCTAGTTAACCCCTCAAATGACGTATGAACCCCAAAAGTTCATAAGAATTATCTCGAAACGACAATAAATATAACCGTATAAATCGTAGAGTTCTTATAAGCTTCTAATTGGCGAACATCTAATGTGTTAAAGACCTACCATTACGGAGTAAACAATATGATGATGATGATGTCATACATAAGAAATTAAATTTACATTATGTAAATTTACATAATGTAAATTTAATTTCTTATGTGTGACTATTGTATGCCCAAAGGGCGGGACATAGCTGATCGCAATTAATTCTTCTAAGAACTGTATTATGTACCTACCTATGATCCACAATAAAGATATTGATTGATTGAATGATGGTCTGCCGTGACGTCAATCTATTGTTATATGACAATTAACTTTGTAATTGTAACAATGAAATTTCTCATAACCAGCTCTTATCAGTGTTTAAGTAATTCAATTAATCCATTCAAAGTCACTGAACGAGACATAATAGATGTTCTAATATTTTTATTTACGGTTTACGGGGTTAAGGAGAGGAGCTCGTGGCTAAGTACTAACAGCCGCACAGGTCGATCCATCAAGTTAAGCCACGCTTGCCGGGGTTGGCCGTGGAGGGGTAACTATCTCTACATACCAAGACTCCTCCGTGCCTCGGAAAGCACGTTAAGCCGTTGGTCCCAGCTGTCATTTGTGCATCTTTGACAGTCGTTACGGGTCGTCAGAAGCCCAAAAATCTGACAGCCAATCTACCAAGGGATATCGTAATGCCCAGTTACTGGGTTGTGGAGTTCAGATAGGCAGTCGCTCCATGTAAAATACTGGTATTCAGCTGCATCCGGTTAGACTGGAAGCCGACTCCAACATAGTTGGGAAAAGGCTAGGCAGATGATGGTCTGAGGGTTAAGGGCGTCTAGCGTCCTTCAAAGTGTTAACGACATGTGACTCTTTTGATGTTGTTATCAGGTTTAAATTATAATAATTGAATACTTACTAAAATGAAGCATCTTTAACACGTTGAACGCCAACGCGGTCACCGTGTGTCCGACAAACAATAGTTTTTCTATTGTGTCTGCTGCGTGGCACTTAATGCCTTAATATTGTAGTCTTTATAGGGTTGCGCGCCGGGGCCACGGTAATATTATCTATACAGTATTCCAACTTCATACAAACGGACGAAACGCGAGCTATACCTACGCGCCTCGATCTCGGCAAGCGCTCGGCATGCAGGCAGTCGCGACTGTGCCGCAGTGACGAACAGACGGTGTGTTGTTTTTTTAACAATAACCGCGGGATTTTTTCACTAAAAATAAGTTCAAGTACATATTATTTAATATGACGAGTAGGATACCTTATGCTGTTTTTGGTTGCATGTTTTCTAAAACAATTTTTAATTAAGCTTTATATAAGAATGCGGCTTTTTTATACTTTAAAATTTAATAATAAAGCATTTCGTACGTCTCAGTCGAGCGGCAAATATTTATCGGTCGCAAATTTATAAGACCGATTTGTTATTCAAACATAAACATGGTTTTTTAATGAATTGTACCAATCAAAAACAACACGCATTTTTATTGAACACAAAGTATTAAATTTGTTAATAAAAAAAAAAAAATTACAATCACAAAACTAAATGGAAACACAAAGTAGGCAAATGTAATTCAAATGCTGGAGGCCGTCAGCCCTATCGCATGTTTACGTACCGCGCGGCTGCAGGCATTTATTTCAAAGATGCGGCCGAGTTACAATACTGTATAGATAATATTACCGTGCCGGGGCGCTGTTATTAGGAAAGATACATCGTGTTCAAACGGGGCAAAAACTTAAAAAAACATTTGCGACTAAACTACTGCTCCTATTTAATAGATTTTTGGTACAGAGCTTGAAAATGGTCCCTAGTATAAGCTGTTTAAAGGAAAGCCCCTCTGTCGTATCAACTCTGTATAAACCTTCCTCTTGAATCACTTCATCTATTAATAAAACTGCATCAAAATCCGTTGTGTAGTTTTAAAGATCTAAGCATACATACAGACATTAGGACAGACGCGGGAAGCGACTTTGCTTTATACTATGTAGTGATAGTGATGATATTCCTTCGTGCGCGAGTCCGATTCACCTGCTGCAACCAGGAGAAGAGGCAGGCCCTCCATCGCCGTCGCCACCCCCACCGTCGCCACCGTTGCCGCCACTGCCGCTACTGCCGCCGCCGCCGCCACTGCCACTGCCGAGGGCCCCTCGCAGGGGACCCAGGGGGGAGCTAATATGGAGGAGTGATGGCCCCACTCCACCTCCTCCAGGCGAACATCAACCACTGCGCCTGTGCTCAGTACCTCTTGCTCCAGAGCATTGCGCAGTGGTCGATTAATATCGCCGTCGCGTCGTCGCTGAGCCGTACTTTGTCCCGCCCAGGGATAACTGGGTGGAGGACCTGAGCGGCTCAGTGGCCATAACTTCGTCGGCCGCCGCCGGCACCCCGTCCCTCGAGGGTGTCACGAAGGGACAGGGGTGCGTCGCAGCACGGTTCGGAGAGATCGTAGTAGTGGGAGTGTACTACTCTCCGAACCGAACTCTCGCCGAGTTCCGAGCGATCCGCGGTGGGCGCTAAAGCAGCTGGACCGGGAGCTCCTCCTGGAAGCCTCGATCGTGCAGGCCTGGGTCTCATCACCGGTCAGGCTTGCCGACATAGACGACGAGGCAGAGTGGTTCCGGGAGGCCATGTCCAAGATCTGTGACGTGGCAATGCCCCGAGTCCGGCCAGGATGCGCCCAACGTCAGGTGTACTGGTGGTCGCAAGAAGTGGAAGCACTTTGCAAGGCGTGTGTCGAGGTGCGCCACCTGTACACCAGGCACCGCAGGCTCCGCATCCGCCCTCCGGATGCGGCAGCCACGGAGGCGGAGCTGTACGAGGGGTACAGAGCGGCGAAGACCGCCCTCCAAGAAGCTGTCCAGCGGGCCAAGGACTCGGCCCGCGAGGAGATGGTGGGGACTCTGGACAGAGATCCATGGGGGCGCCCATATAAAATGGTGCGGAACAAGCTCCGCACCTGGGCCCCCCCACTAACGCAGAGTCTCCGCCCTCAGCTGGTGGAGGAGGTGATGAGCGCTCTGTTCCCTTCACGCGGGGAGCACAGCCTATGGCTCCACCCGAAGCGGACCACGAGGACGACGACGACATCCCTGAAGTGACCGAGGTAGATCTGAGAGCGGCGGTAGGAAGGCTCAAGGCCAAGAATACCGCCCCAGGACCCGACGGCTTGTCAGGTAAAGCCTGGGTTCTGGCCTCAGGGGCTCTCGGGCCCCGACTGGAGGCGCTCTTAAGCGCATGCATGGAGAGAGGCCAGTTTCCGCTCCGTTGGAAGACGGGGAAGCTGGTCCTCATACAGAAGCCAGGGCGCCCTGCGGACTCTCCGTCCGCATTCCGGCACATAGTGCTGCTCAACGAGATCGGCAAACTCTTCGAGAGAATTATTGCGGGCCGCCGGGCACCTTGGAAGGACGGGGCCGGACTGCCAGTTTGGCTTCCGCAAGGGGCGCTCGACGGTGGACGCCATCATGCGCGTTAGAGCCCTCACGACGGGGGACGCGGTGTCCCAGGGTAGGGTCGTCGTGGCGGTGTCACTCGACATCGCCAACGCTTTCAACACCCTGCCCTGGAGTGGCATTGGGGAAGCACTCCGGTATCACCGGGTGCGGACCTACCTCCGTCGAATAGTCGGGGCGTATTTGACGGACAGAGCCGTCATCTACCCCGGTCGCGATGGGGAATGGAACCGGCGAGAGATGTCGTGCGGTGTCCCACAGGGATCAGTTCTGGGGCCGCTCCTGTGGGACATCGGTTACGACTTGGTGCTGCGGGCCGACCTACCTGACGGCGTCAGCGTAGTCTGCTACGCTGACGACACGCTGGTCCTGGCGCAAGGGAGGTCACATCAGGCGGCGGCCGACGCGATGACACGCGGGGTTGCGACAGTCATTGAGAGGATCCGGCAGTTGGGTCTCGAGGTGGCATTGCACAAATCCGAGGCCATGTCCTTTCATGGGCCTCGGAATAGGCCACCATCGGGATCCCAACTTACGGTAGGAGGGGTTCACATCGGCGTCGAGACCACGATGAAATACCTAGATCTGGTCCACGACAGCCGATGGAATTTCGTGGAGCACTTCCGACGTTTGGCCCCCAAGCTGGAACGGACTGGGGCCGCCTTCAAGCTGCTCTTGCCCAATTTGAGGGGGCCAAACGCCTCCTGCCGGAGGCTTTACGCGGGAATCGTGCGATCCATGGTCCTATACGGGGCCCCGGTATGGGCGCTTTCACTGCGGCAGCGAGCCGCCCACTATCTGAACGCGCCCCAAAAGGTGGTAGCCATTCGGCTAATCCGGGGGTACCGCACGATCTCGGGCGAGGCGGCAAGCCTCCTTGCCGGACTGCCGCCGTGGGATCTGGAGGCGATAGTCCTCGGGCGCCTGTTCGAGTGGCGCGCGGAGGTACTAAGCCGGGGAGAAACTCCGTTTCCGCAACAAATTGCGGCGGAGCGGACGGACCTCCGGCGCGATCTCATGGCGGCCTGGAATCAGCGACTGTCGCAACCCAGCGCAGGGCACGCCCTAGTGGCCCTATATAGTGGCGGTAAGGCCCCTCTTTGTGGAGTGGCTAGAGAGGCGTCACGGCGCCCACACCTACCGCCTGACGCATGTCCTCACCGGACATGGATGTTTCGGGAGGTTCCTGCACATCATCAGGCGGGAGGAAACCACTGCGAGGATCGCCCAGAGGACACGGTAGAGCACACGGTGCAAACCTGCCCCGCTTGGGCGGAGCACCGCCGTGTCCTCGTAGAGGCGATCGGCGGCGGCGACCTCTCGCGCCCGGCCGCCCGGCCCTGGTGTAAGCCATGGTCCAGGGCGAGAGTGGGAGGCAGTCACCTCCTTCTGCGAAGCAATCATGCTCGCGAAGGAGGTGGTGGGATGGGAGAGAGAAAGGTCCTCCCGTCCCAGCCGCCGCAGGAGACGCCCCGGGCGTCGGGAGCCACGTGACGACTCCCGGCCACCGTAGGCGCGGGCCTGCGGGCGGTGAGTAATGGGTGACTCACCGTCCGATCAGCACCAGGTCCGTGCCGGACGGCGCGTATATGTTCCACGCGCACCTCAAAGAGATGTCAGCATATGAAGGGGCCCCTCAGGGCCAAGCCTGCCGGGTAAGCGGGATTGTCCGAAAGGGTTACCGCTACCCCGGAACATAAAGGGCTACGGAAGGAACATGGATGGGTTTTAGTCAGTAAGAGTCTGACACTCCCTTCCGCTCCACCCAGAGCGGGAGCAGTCATTGGATGATTTCCCAGCCTTAAAAAAAAAAAAAGACGTGAAGCTTTAAGTGTGACCGTCAGATGTGGCGACAGGACGGCAATGGTTATCTCGGGCAAATTAACCCGGAACTTGAAACCCTGGAATTGATGTCCAGGAGATGAATAACTGAGCGCTCTGCTAATCCTCTCCTGACTGTAACCACGGTAGAGTAAGCATAAGCGTAAAGCGGATGAAGTAAGAACCTACAATTGTTAAGGTCACCTTCAGAATCGGAGTTTACAAAGATTAAAAAAGTATGAAGCACTTTTACATTAATACGAACACACATGATGATGAAAGCTAAGGTTTATGGATAAAAGAAACGATTGAAATTAATCGAAGTGGGTGTCAAGCAAAAAGATGATGAAACAATTTTTTTTTCACCTCACAGGCTCGGAAAGAGTCTGTTTGTCATTCGAAATCTGAGCCCAAAATTGCATTTTGCTCTCTAGCGTGGAAAGAGTTTTTAAAATTCGAACCTTTCTATTCAATAATTTTCTGCACTGCCAGTCCACAAAAATGCATGACACGGTCTAAAATAAAATATTAAATCGCATAGAAATAATACCGCTCACCTTAAAAACTTCCATCACAGTACAGAAATTAAATATTAAGCGAGGATATAATTGTAAAATTGGAATAAATGTTAATAAGTATTCCATTTGATTAACCTTTTGGACGCCAGAGCATAAACGCAAGCGCGCGTGCCCTCCACGCCAAGCTACAAATTTATTTCTTCTTGTTATTATGAATTTCCCGATAATCATGGTGTCTTTTAAATTTGTTTCATGTCATTAAATACGTACAAGAGTTTAAATGTTTAAGATATCTATATAAACACACACAAAAGAAATGACTTAATTGTTTATTTCGTGTTGTTGTCGTACAGGGCATGCGCTTGCTTGTCACGTATTATGTGACAATTTAATGGCGTTCAAAGGGTTAAAACAATCTGTGACGTCACATTTGAATATGCCATAAAAATACTGTCAAACTACCCTGTCAAATACCCAATTGTGTATTACTAATATAATATGTTATCTATTAAAGTAGGGACAAGATAATAGGTCACTTTTGACATTTCATCAAAATTCAACAACGTAACCTTGTAACGGCGGGCATAAAATAAGAACTCCCCAATTGCTTAACTTTTTTCAATTACGTTTACATATTTATTGTAATAATGACCGATACGAGTAATTTTACGATTTGCTTTCACAAATAAACCATTCTAAACATAATAAACAATTTCTGATCTAAAGAACTGAACGTCGTTACAATGTTCCGTCAGTCAACCCTTTTTCTTTTTAAACACTAGGGATGTTACTCTAAAAATCGAAAGCTGATAGGATTGTAAGTTGTATCGAATGCAATGATTACTTGTGAAGAAAAATCACCATAAAATAACCACGTTGTGATTATAGTAAACCCTAATTATACATATTTATTATTCTTTTAACTAACTATAAAAATACAAAAAAATAACTAAATAGAAAGGTCATTGATGTTGGGTGCAATTTAGGTGGATGTTGCTGGCAACACCAGTGCCTGTCGATGACGCATGTCATGTCGCCATAACATGATGATGACGCAGTCTTTTGTTGTTGTGCGAAGTGACTGTGCGTTTTTGGTGTGCTCTCTGTTATTTTCTTCTGATCCGGCTTTTTCATTGAACTGATCTTACTGACTATGTTTACCTGGCTATAAATTGGACTCCGATTGCTTAACGATTATTAAACAAGAAAAACATTACAGTCTTACTATGTCGAAACGGGGGAAAACTCTAAACAGTCAATCTCGCGAACTAGTGCTGAAATTGTACAATTATTTTGGACGTGAATCAGTTAACGATGGGCCTCTTTTACCATTGAAACCACCGAGAGAACGCGTTGCCGAAGCATTGGGAATAGGGAAGAAGACAGTAACTCAAATTCTGAAAGAGAAATACGGACCATCAGGCTCAGAAGATAATACTTTACGTACACCGAAAAAACGAAAGAGGGACAAGAAAATTGTTGACGTTGATAATTTTGATGCTACTGCAATTCGCAACCACATTTATGGATATTACTCGAGAAAAGAATATCCTACACGGGAAAAGCTATTGAGTTCGTTAAAAGGCGCAGGTTTATTTTTTGGAGGCAAATCGTCTCTATCAAAGGTTTTGAAATCGATTGGCTTTAGATTTAAAAAATCCGACAAGCGGAAAATCCTGCTAGAACGCTACGATATTATTTTGAAGAGAATAACATTCTTACGTGAGGTAAATAAAATTACGGATTGGGACAATGTCGTGTTTATTGACGAAACATGGTTGAATGCGAACCATACGGTTGCGCGGACATGGACCGATGATACAGCGGCCTCCACCTCAAAAGTTCCATCGGGAAAAGGAGCCCGACTTATTATATGTCACGCGGGATCAGCTTCTCAAGGTTTTATTCCAGACTGCCTCCTCGCATTCGCCTCTAAAACTACAACAGATTACCATGAGGAAATGAACTTTGATGTTTTTAAAGAGTGGTTTGAGAAGCTGCTAGTCAGCTTAGAAAACCCATCGAAAATTATAATGGACAATGCTCCGTATCATTCTGTACAAGTTGATAAACCACCAACTCAAGCAAATAAAAAGCAAGAAATTGTCTCGTGGCTGGTAAGAAATGGTGTGGAGGCAAGTCCAACTTTATTAAAAGTTGAGTTGTTAAATCTGGTAAAAGCAACTAAGACGTCCAAGCTCCGCTATGTAATCGATGAACTAGCCCTAGAGCATGGACACGAAGTTATTCGATTGCCTCCCTACCATTGCCAGTATAACGCCATCGAGCTTATTTGGGCACAAATAAAGGGTCATGCAGCGCGGAACAATACTGAACCACCCTTCAGTACTGCTAAAATGATGACTCTGCTACAAACTGCATGTGCAGAAGTCACTACAGAAGACTGGCGAAAAGTCGTGGAGAAGACAAAGAAAATAATTTTACAAGATTTTGAACGAGATGTGAGAATAGACAATATTATTGAAAATGAATTAATAATATCTCTGAGTGCTGACAGCAGTGATGAAGATAGCAGTTCCGATGTGCAAGTGAATAAAAGCAATTTTTTTGTTAAATTACGTAGGTACTTGTCTTATTTTGCTCCTTTAATTTATGAAAGAAAAAATAATAATGGGACAGGGATTCGCATGATCATTTTTAAAATTCACATATGTTTCAAGTCTGTATCGATTCATTCGATTCATTCATTTGATCGATGTTTTTAAGCAGGTCACCTCACTATGAATATAAAACTGACATCTGTCAAAAGTGACCTATTACCTTGTCCCTACTGTATATACCAAAAATCAACTTTGCAGCATTGCATAATAAATAACTAGTTTAGAACTCTTAGCTATTATACCTATATTATATTTTTGCATAAATATTTTGTGTAGCAGTGTTTATTGATTCTTGTCGCTGACCGTACTTGCTACATATTGTTATTCTGATAAGCGCCTATTGAAAAGACTGGGCAGATAAAACTCTCTAATCTTTAGCGGCAGGCAGGATTGTCCGAAAGGGTTACCGCTACCCCAGAACACAAAGGGCTAAGGAAGGAACATGGATGGGTTTTAGTCAGTAAGAGTCTGACACTCCCTTCCGCTCCACCCAGAGCGGGAGAAGTCATTGGATGATTTCCCAGCCTGAAAAAAAAAGCACTGCCTTTCACTTCACTAAAGAATGTGTGATAGAGCCTCATTTTGTCCGCTAAATCTTAAGTTCGAATCCATTGTTTCAGTAAGTAGGTACCTAAACTATGGCCAACTAAGACCTCCGTAGGTTAGTAAGACGGGCAGTGTGCATCTACATGTCTCTCACCTAGTACTTCTTTCTTTCATCGTGTGGTTAGGGACTAACCTGGTGTCAGAGTTTTAATGCTGCCCATGGGCCTCAGGCTTAGCTTCACATATTGAGGAATATCACTCAGGCATGTCGGTTTCCTCACGATGTTTTCCTTCACCGTTTTTTAAGCATGTGATAATTATACAATACGCACATGA
The DNA here is from genome assembly GCA_951799385.1 of Hyppa rectilinea. Classification (NCBI taxonomy): domain Eukaryota; kingdom Metazoa; phylum Arthropoda; class Insecta; order Lepidoptera; family Noctuidae; genus Hyppa; species Hyppa rectilinea. The sequence goes on along the minus strand of OX637322.1, from coordinate 8,381,094 downwards.
ATCCGAAAAGTCAAGAGGTGCGTGCCTTGAGTTCGAACTCAAGACCTAAGAGCTGGTAGTCCGTCGGTCACACTACTAGGCTATCAATGCTTCCTTCCTATCTGCTTACCTAGTACTAGTGGTGGTATTGGGAGACTTCCCTTCAAGTGTTCTTGGGCACAGGAATAGAAACTCTTCCGAGCAATTTGAAATTGTCTTTCGACTTCTTTATCGTATCAGTTTAAAAACATTCATATTTTTGTACCAACATATACCCGTCAAGGCTATTATCATTATTATGTGTGCAGGTATATTTAGATAATCAAGTTACTGAGAGACCATTCGTGTTCACCTATCCGTGAGAGTCGGTGTGTTCGTAGGTACTCTAGTACCTAGTTATAAAGTTTTTTTACAAAATATATTTTGTGAACAAAGACACCATACATGTAAGTAGCTACGTTCAATTTCTGTGTATCCTAAATACGTTCTAAATACAAAAATTACCACGAAAATCAAAGTTACTAAATACATTTGATGGCGATCAAAAGGTTAAATCCGTACCTACTTATGCATTAAATATCTGCCTTTTAAAACTGTAGATCAGAGATTTCATGCTCAATATTATTTAGTGGGACGAATAAGCCGTTGATCCCGGCTGTCATTCGTGCATCTTTGACAGTCGTTACGGGTAGACAGAAGCCCTAAAGTCTAGGGGTATAAAAGGGGTATCTATCGTATTACCCAGTTAGTGACTGGGTTGTGGAGGTCAAATAGGCAGTCACTCCATGTAAAATACTGGTATTCAGCTGCATCCGGTTACACTGGAAGCCGACCCCAACATAGTTGGGAAAAGGCTAGGCAGATTGATGACTTGTCGTTTCTTAATGTTTACTCAGGGTGATTTTTTATCAAGCCAGTTTAGTTTCTGAATATGTCCTGGAGAAAAACACTGAAAGGACTCGGGCTACAGTTTGCGATGGCCGTTTTGCGCGGATCTGCTGCAAATTTTCCCCCCAACTAGTTTTTACTGCTGTACTGTAATAAATGTATTGCCATTCTATTTTAAAGTCTAAAATTGACGTTCTCATTACGATTAATTCAAAAAACCAATAGTTGAGAATCTTATCCATCATATTTACTTATAATGATTCTTTGGCAGAACTCGTTTCTGTCATAAAATAGTCCGAGGAGACAAAACAAGTTATTCTCCAACTTTTAGTCTAATCTATATGTCAAATAGTTACAGCAAAACTAGTTTGAAATAAATTTGTATGCTTTGAATCATTCCCACTTCACCGCCAGTGTTGACGCTCTGGACCGAAATCACATCACCTGTTATACACATTTTAATCAATACTATTATTATAAAGCTGAAGAGTTTGTTTGTTTGAACGCGCTAATCTCTGGAACTACTGGTCCGAATTGAAAAATTATTTTTGTGTTCGATAGTCCATTTATTGAGGAAGGCTATATGCTATGTAACATCACGCTACGACCAATAGGAGCCGAGCAATGGGAGTAACCGCACGGGAGCAGCTTGTTCTATTCCTTCAGTACTATTGCTAGTGCTATTTCTTTAGTGTGAGAATAAGACGGACGTATATGCACGACGTCAAAAATACTACAGTAAGAATTGATTTACCATCAGTGCTTTTAAAGATGGGAAATCATCAAATAACTCCTCCCGCTCTGGGTGGGGCGGGAGTGTCAGACTCTTACTGACTAAAACCCATCCATGTTCCTCCCCTTTGTGTGCCGGGGCAGCGGTAACCCTTTCGGACAATCCCGCTAACCAAGGTGAATTTCGTAGTGCAAGTGCAATAATTTACACATATTTCAGGATTGAAAATAACTACAAAATAAATAATGTATCCAGTCGAGGAATGCGTCCTGTTCCAGCGAACAGAGGAGGAAATTAAGGCAGTGCGCCAAGTTTTCGGTTTGAATGAGAACAGCATGCGAGAGGGGGTGGACTCCATCATGGAATGGTACCAGAAACAACCTCATCTAATTCATATTGAAATCAGTAAGTACTACCTATTGAACTCTATATAAAACCCCGCTTGAATTGTGAGGAATTTTTAGGGCTTCATCAGTCTATAAACCATCACTACAAGGTTTAAATAGTTGAAATAGCTAACTGAAAACAACTTAGTGGGTCATTATTCCTACCTACATAACATTATGAACAAGTTTTACTACGAGACGAAACAGAAAATCTGCTGCTCCATTAACTATAATTTGTTAGCTTAACTTGACAAAATGTAGATAGATGGATAGACAAAACATTTATTTAGTGCAAAAGCATAATTATACAACAACAACAGCCGGTGTGTTTTAAAATCTCACCGTGAAAATCTAGGTGAAGTGAGTTTAGAGTGCGCTGTCAATAGTGTCATCAATATCTAGCATTCCGTGGAACGACAGCTCTCACTTCACCTAAGCCACGGTGAGATTCTAACAGAATAGAACGGCTGATACTTTTTCATACGTCTCGTTGTTGGTCCCCAAGTAGGTAGGTATGCATGTCCCTCGTTTAACCTATCACCCTTTTTACAGCCCAATTCAAACTTCATGGTTAACACGAGGCGAGTCGCTACATTGTTTCTAGGTTATGTCAGCGAGGTTCAAGGGTGGGGTATCTACTGCGCAGCGAGCAGTGCACTTTCAACGTGCTTTAACGCCATAAAGTTTGAGCGTAGATTAACAATAGGCCAATTATGTAATTATTTTGCAAATGAATTTCGGCGTTCTTCCGGGTCTTCCGGGATTTTCACCAGGGTTTTCTTCTTATAAATCTATTGGTTTAAGCAGTTCAAGCTCCATGTAAAATACTGTAAATTCAGCTGCATCCGGTTAGACTGGAAGCCGACCCCAACATAGTTGGAAAAAGGCTAGGCAGATGACGATGGTTTAAGCAGTTCAAGCCAGCCGCCAGGCGCGTTATTATCGGCTGATAATAGCGGATGCGTCATTGCCATATATATATATAGCAATAACGCATCCGATCGATTAATACCTGATTCGTTAATGGCACCTGTGTGGGGGAGGATTAAAGCAGTGTAGTAAGGCATGGTTTTTCCCGAATTCTTCATCAATAGTCGTCATCGGCAAAAACCTTAATGATTTATACACCTAAACCTTCGTCATGAAACTCTTCGTCCATTGGTGAAAATTGTATGAAAACTCGTTTGGTAGTTTTTGAGTTTATCGCGTTCAAACAGACAGACCGACGCGGAACTTCGATAATATCTAGTGATAACTATTCCAACCGGCATGTGGTAAGAACCAAGAAAAGACCAAAGTCCCGCACTGGGCCCGCGTGGTGGATTATGGCCCACTCCCTCTCTTAAAGAGCAGGCCTGTGTCCCAGCAGTGAGAACATTATAGGCTGATTAGGTTATATAACCATACCAAAAGGATAGGGTTCAGCTACACGATGATTGATACATGCATGCCGTCCGTTGGGACAGGTTATCTCAAAGCTGCAATGGCGCTTTCTTCAAAATGCCCTTGCAGACATGTAGAGATATAGAGCACATTGTGAGACTCCCATAAAATCCTTGGACTTTAAAAGAGACCATGACCTCGGAGTTTGTTTCGGCATTCCTTCTCAGGGAAATTTCAGTTAGGAAATGCCGGGTTCCATATAGTTTCATAATATTGACGTATAAAAAGTGTCTTAGATATATATACATTCAGTCAAAAAAGTATCGGGAATGGATGATTTGTTTATGGTTCCAAATTCAAATTTTTGTTTTTTTGTAGTTGTTAGATTGGCACAACTGTTTTCCATTTTGGCGCGGAGTTTGAGTTGCATCTGTTATTTATATTAATTACAGTGCTGGTTTTAGTAATATCATATATAGTGTGTATTGCGAATTTCATAATGGACAAAAATATCGAACAAAGAGTTTGTCTTAAATTTTGCATCGCCAATGGAATTTCGTGTTCGGAGTCACTGACAATGTTACAGAAGGCTTACGGTGAATCGACTTTATCAAAAACTCGTGCTTATGAGTGGTTCAAAGCGTTCAAAAGCGGTCGAGATGTGATGGAAGATTTGCCTCGCTCTGGTAGGCCGTCAACGTCTGCAACTGAAGTTAACATCGCAAAAGTCAAGAAAATAGTGACTGAAAATCCCCATTCAACTCTGAGAGAGATAGCCGCCGAACTTTCTGTATCTCACGAGTCGATCCGAACCATTTTAACTAATCATTTGGGTATGAAACATGTTGCTGCTCGGCTAGTCCCAAAAGATCTGAATTTTCTCCAAAAACTCAATCGCATGAAAGTCGCTGAGGACATGCTAGAACGAGTCAGTTCGGACCCAACATTCATGAAACGCATTGTTACTGGTGACGAGACGTGGGTTTACGAGTTTGACATGCAAACTAGTCAACAAGCTTCGGAGTGGCGCCTTTTTCAATCGATAGAAGACATAAAGGAGAATTCGCGGCGAGAACTGAACTCAATTCCGGAAGCAGCGTTTAAAAAATGTTTTGATGAATGGATTATTCGTTGGCGCAAGTGTATCGTTTCTAAAGGAGCATACTTTGAAGGTGATAAAATAAATTTGGATGAATAACAGACATTTTGTGTATTATTGATCTTTTCCCGGTACTTTCTTGACAGAGTAGTACATCAACATTCTGTATGTAGATCAAACTATAAGAAACTTTTATTTAACAAACACACACAACAAACATTTTTTTTTTTTTTCAAGTATATGATGTCTGCGCCGCTAAATGATTGCTTTCCTTCACCAGGCAGGGCTTTTGTGGAGATGATGATAATAATAGCAAAAGGATCCGTAGAAAGAGCGAAAGAGAAGACAGATAACTTTTTTAAGTACCGATTCTTAATGCCCGAATTTATACAAAATAGAGAACAAATACTATGCACTTCTAATAAAGTTTGGGATCATTCGTAAGTATCTACCTAAGTATTTTAGACTCGCAAAGCGCACCTTTGTTTGTTTGTGTTTTGCGTTACCACGCTTCCTAAGCAAGAGTACATGCAAAGTGTGGTTTGCGAATCTTTAAATATGGAATAAGTTCTAATACAATACAGGGTAGAATTTTGTAATGCCACCTGAAGGGAAAGTACCTACTCGCAATACTGTAGATAGAATCACTTAAGTGAAATTAATTTTTAAACTAAGGTACGCTTAGACAAATATGAACGTTATATGCAGGCTGGAATATTGTAATGCCATCTGAAGGTAAAGTACTCTTAATACTGTAGATAGAAAATTTTACTCAAAGAAAACATTTCTTTATTTTTGAATAGAAAGAAACCTGCATTCAAAGATTTTCGAAAATTCGCTATAACAAAAAAAATATATCAAGTTTGTTAGAGAGATTTCACCTTAGTTTAAAAATTAATTTCACTTAAGTGATTAAAGAAGTTCATATTAACATGAATTCACGGTTCACTTTCACTAAGCAAAGTGAAGTGCGGACAATACGCTACTGAAGTACCAAAGTGACGTTTACGAGCTTATTGGAGAATATTGACATGTTGCTGTTGGTTCTATTTTTGAAATAACGCGTTGGTTCATCGACACTAGCGTTAGAAATTCAGCGAGGCTGCTCCCCATGCATTTTCAAAGCTTTATTTAACTTGTAAACATAATTATGTCTATATGTGTGTTGCAGAGCAATTAGTTTTTATGCATGTCCATAACATGAGTGTCAAATGAAAGGGTTTTCTGAGTAGAAAACAAAAAAATAATAATTAAAAGCAAGCTTTTGATGAATTAAAAAGTACCATAAACTTAGGACTTTAATCAATTTTATTAAAAGCTAGAGGCGTAGGTAAATAGGAGTGCTTCGTACACAAAGTTGAGCTTGAAGCTTTTAAGAAAATGTAAAGTGTATGTTCGAATTTTTATTTACTAACTAGTTTAGCAATTACTTTTTAGTTCATTAAAAACTTGTATTTATTAATATTAAAAAAAAAAATATTTTTGTCTAATGTGCAAGTTGAATTAAAAATGATGAAACCCAGGTGGGATCACCATATCAGGTGCTAGCATCTAAGAATATGGTAGGTGAAGGTCTATTCTCTTTAAGAACTTTTTTTTATATTTCAGCAGTACTGTTGCGATACCGAAACTACAAGACAATAGAAGAGTTTTCGTTGTGAAATTTGGCTCGGATATGAGCAAGTTTGACCTCGAAGAATTTTTTAGACGAGTTTGTTTGGTAAGAAAATTTGCGCCTTACCGGAACATCGGCCTTGTACTAAAAAAAGTACCTAGTACAAGACTAGGTACTTTTTACACGCTTTATATTAGTTTCACCTGTATGTTTGTTTCTATGTTTGTAACCGACTCCTTTAAACGGCCGGATTTCGTTCAAACTTCGTAGATTTATCGAGGATCGATTATTGAAGAAATGTAGCAAATATAAGCAATTTGGTAGCAATTCTTGAACATACTTTCAGAGCCGTTTACCATAGGCAACCAGCCATTCTGACGCTAACCTTTAATGAGCTTTGACCTCAAATTTACTGGGACTTTTTGTCAAAGTAAGTAAGTAAATTTCTTACTATTTCGGATATAACATTCACTTTATGTGATTATATCAGCTTTTAGATTTGCGAATGATCTACGACTACATGGCGGGCGACATATGGATTCTCGACATGGTACATGTGGGGTGGACCCAGATCCTTACTCAAAATCCTTTGATTTTCAAGAAAATTATGCAGCTTTTTACGGTAAATCATATTTTTATCTACTTTTAATGTTAAAAATGTACACGTCTTTTTTTTTTTTGAGGGTGAGGACTCATCAAATGACTCCTTCCGCTCTCGGTGGAAGGGCGTGTCCGACTCTTACTGACTAAAACCCATCCATGTTCCTTCTTTAGCCCTTTATGTTCCGGGGTAGCGGTAACCCTTTCGGAAAATCCCGCTTACCCGGCAGGCCAAAAATGTATAGAATCAAGTTCTTTCAACTGAACAGTCAGCTGTGCTGCTGGGTAGTTTGTTGCGCCACTTCTTCTTCCCAGCTAAAGCACTAGGGAGTGGTTTAGGGTGGGCGTTTTGGGGGACTGTCTTAACGTCATGCTCCCTGGCGGAACCACCCTTTGCTGTAACAAGTATAAGTTACATGAACAATTCTATGAAATGTCTATAAAATTCTAGACCTATTACAAAAAAGTCTATATCTCTAGTTTCGACGTAAACTATTATATAAAGTGGTTGCGCTGCGGTGTCTCCTTCCCGGCGAAACCACCATGATATTTCTATTACTATACATACATTGTTAGAATTAAACACTCGTATACTCGTTATTCAATTTATTGTTACTTCTCCACAACGTATTTTTAAAAGACGCGCCGGTCGTCTTTTTGTTTTTTGTCATGTGTCATTCTTCCCGCCTTTTTTTCCCTCCGCCCGTCAGCTCCGGGTTGCCACAACCAAAAAGCGTAAAATATATACATTTTGTATATATATTAACAATGTTGCAACCCACAAATATTTTAAGTCAATTTGTCGATTATTGTGTAAGCTAACATTCGGCTAATCCTGACGTCAAACGCGGCCTCGCGTTTAACAAAAGATAAATAAAGAAAAAAAAATAAGCAAAACAGAAAACCAACATTAAGACCTTATTATTGGGCGAGAGGGAGTGGGAGGCAGTCACCTCCTTCTGCGAAAAAGTCATGCTCGCGAAGGAGGTGGCGGGATGGGAGAGAGAAAGGTCCTCCCGTCCCAGCCGCCGCAGGAGACGCCCCGGGCGTCGGGAGCCACGTGACGACTCCCGGCCACCGTAGGCGCGGGCCTGCGGACGGTGAGTAATGGGTGACTCACCGTCCGATCAGCACCAGACCCGTGTTGTACGGCGCGTATATGTTCCACGCGCGCCTCAAAGAGATGTCAGCATATGAAGGGGCCCCCCAGGGCCAAGCCTGCCGGGTAAGCGGGATTGTCCGAAAGGGTTACCGCTACCCCGGAACATAAAGGGCTACGGAAGGAACATGGATGGGTTTTTTAGTCAGTAAGAGTCTGACACTCCCTTCCGCTCCACCCAGAGCGGGAGCAGTCATTGGATGATTTCCCAGCAATAAAAAAAAAAATAAAAAAAAAAAATAAATAAATAAAAAAAGAAAAAAAAAAAAGACCTTATTATTAATTAGGTAAGTACACAAACACTCTCACTTGTAGTGACTCACTCTTATAACTAAACATCAACTACAAACACTCTCACTTGTAGTGACTCACTCTTATTACTAAACATCAACTACAAGCACTCTCACTTGTAGCGACTCACTCTTATAACTAAACATCAACTACAAGCACTCTCACTTGTAGTGACTCACTCTTATAACTAGATACACATCAACTACAAGCACTCTCACTTGTAGCGACTCACTCTTATAACTAAACATCAACTACAAGCACTCTCACTTGTAGTGACTCACTCTTATAACTAGATACACATCAACTACAAGCACTCTCACTTGTAGCGACTCACTCTTATAACTAAACATCAACTACAAGCACTATCACTTGTAGCGACTCACTCTTATAACTAAACATCAACTACAAGCACTCTCACTTGTAGTGACTCACTCTTATAACTAAACATCAACTACAAGCACTCTCACTTGTAGCGACTCACTCTTATAACTAAACATCAACTACAAGCACTCTCACTTGTAGCGACTCACTCTTATAACTAAACATCAACTACAAGCACTCTCACTTGTAGTGACTCACTCTTATAACTAGATACACATCAATTACAAGCACTCTCACTTGTAGCGACTCACTCTTATAACTAAACATCAACTACAAGCACTCTCACTTGTAGTGACTCACTCTTATAACTAAACATCAACTACAAGCACTCTCACTTGTAGCGACTCACTCTCACATATCGTTTAAATATCTAAATGTCGTTTATGTGCATTCACATTCACAATAATCATCGCTTACATCGTTTATCATCACTATCATCATCTTTATTTAGGTACTTGTTATATCTCACTTATAATTTATTTTTGTACATTGTAACAAGTTACTTCACATTAATTCACACGCAAGTCGACATTATTTAATAAGAGATAACAAACTATTATGCAAACAATAATAATCAATGTTAATCTAAGTACAGACGCCAGCACATCAAGCTATCCCTAACTGTCAAATTTTCTCAATTAAAAATGAACCTTATGTCTTTGCAATAAAGTTGAAATACTATCAAAGAAATTTGACAGATTGTGGTAACTTGATGTGCTGGCCTCTGTACAACTCACTAGAAATCGCTTCAATAGTTATAATCTGTGTACTACTCTCTAATAACCTTATGATTAAATGTTGTCCAAGTGGAATTTCATTAACAAATTAATTAAATCTCATGGACTTATTTGCAAGATTGACAAATGACAATCATAATCCTTACAATCACTGTTAACCTGACATATTCTCAATTCTCTTTCTATTACATTACTGCCTGACTTACTCTGAATCACTCGACATCGCATCATGACTAAAAACAAGCCAAGGGTGTAGCCTATCGACGGCATAAACCGACTTATACGGCTTGCAACCTTCTTTCCTTGTAATAGGAGTATCCTCTATTTCATAACGATCGTTGCCTATTATTTTAGAAATTCTGTACGGTCCTACACATTTTGGTATTCGTTTACGACTGTGTCCAGCCTCGGTATGAATATCTTTTCCTACACGGACTAAATCTCCAACATTATATTAGCGACTGTGCATCCGATCTAATTTCATCGCGATCTAACGGGGTATGAGATTCCGCGACTAGTGGATTCATGAAACCATCTGAAATGCCGGTGGTTTGAACTCCGAACAACATTTCAGAAGGAGTGCGACCAGTGGATTTGCTTATAGTGTTGTTAAAAGACCACTTTAAACGACTTACCCAAAACATACACCCTAAACCTATTCAAAGCACAAGCTACCGCCAAAGTTTCCAGCTCATACGAGTGGAGTTTGCTTTCGTCTGATGTCGTTTGACGACTATAATAAGCTGTGAGATGAAATATATTTTCTGCGATCTCTAGTTGTAACAAAATTGCTCCTATACCAATTTTACTAGTATCAGGTGCTCTATGAAGCACCAACACAGGTCGGGTTGTTAACTTACTTTTTAATTCATTAAATGCTTTATTTTGAGGTTCGTTTAGAACACTAAGAAACATTTTTCTTTGTGAGAATCGTTAGAGGTTGTACAATCACAGAATAGTTCTGAATAAACCGTCTGATATAACTTGTAAGCCCAACAAACTGTCGAACCTCGTGAACATTTATAAGTAGAAGAAAATCGACTACTGCTTGAATTTTAGTTGCCCCGGGTCGGATGCTATCTGAACTAATCTCGTAGCCCAAATAATTTATACGAATTTGAAAGAAAACACACTTTAAAATTTAATGTTAGATGAGCAGACCTTAATAATTGAAAAACCTTTTCTAACTTATCTAAACCCTCTTCAACTGTACGTGACATCACCAATAGATCTTCCATATACGCCATAAACCAGGTCCTCACCGGACATGGATGTTTCGGGAGGTTCCTGCACATCATCAGACGGGAGGAAACGCCCGGGTGTCACCACTGCGAGGATCGCCCAGAGGACACGGTAGAGCACACGGTGCAAACCTGCCCCGCTTGGGCGGAGCACCGCCGTGTCCTCGTAGAGGCGATTGGCGGCGGCGACCTCTCGCGCCCGGCCCTGGTGCAAGCCATGGTCCGGGGCGAGAGGGAGTGGGAGGCAGTCACCTCCTTCTGCGAAAAAGTCATGCTCGCGAAGGAGGTGGCGGGATGAGAGAGAGAAAGGTCCTCCCGTCCCAGCCGCCGCGGGAGACGCTCCGGGCGTCGGGAGCCACGTGACGACTCCCGGCCACCGTAGGCGCGGGCCTGCGGACGGTGAGTAATGGGTGACTCACCGTCCGATCAGCACCAGACCCGTGCCGTACGGCGCGTATATGTTCCACGCGCGCCTCAAAGAGATGTCAGCATATGAAGGGGCCCCTCAGGGCCAAGCCTGCCGGGTAAGCGGGGTTGTCCGAAAGGGTTACCGCTACCCCGGAACATAAAGGGCTACGGAAGGAACATGGATGGGTTTTAGTCAGTAAGAGTCTGACACTCCCTTCCGCTCCACCCAGAGCGGGAGCAGTCATTGGATGATTTTCCAGCCTTAAAAAAAAAAAAAAAGCCAAGTTTTGTTTACCCTTAAGCATACAATTAATTGTCATACAAAAGGCATTCTTTCGAACTCATACAAATCATTTAGTGTTACAAACGCTGTAAATCTCTTACTGGCCTCACTCATAGTTGTTGTTATTTTGATTTGTAATAGTATTCGTTTTAGTTAAATCTTCACTGTTATTTGCGTTTCTTCTTGGACAGTGTTTAGTATCATGTCCCAGTTTAAAACAAACGTTACATCGCTTAATGGGTTTGTTACATTTTAAACTTATGTGCCCTAACTCATTGCAGTTATAGCATCTAATGTTATTATTTGTACTGGTTTTTGTTTGTTCATTAGATACGTTATTGTAATTCCTAGGTGATGCATTATTCCGGTTACGAAAATTGGATGCGTTATTGTCGAGTTGGGACACTGTGCGCAAGTAATTTAGGATTTGTTCAGGCTCATTAAACATGCAGGCTCCAGCTCCCATTCGAACAAACTTGTCGTCAATACCATGTAGACAGCCTACTGCTTTAATGTCACTTATCTCGCATTTATTTATAAGTGCTATTTTGTCATAATAATAATATTCTAAAGACTGACCAAACTGACATCTAAGCCTAAGCATTGATGTCAACAGGTCGCCATAATTTTCGATGGAAGGAAAAGCTTGTTTTAATTTTTTAACACAGTCATTCCAATTAAATAGTACTGAGGGGAGACCCTGGTACCACTTCTTGGCTAAACCACTTAATTTGGGTAGAGCATAGTGACATATTTGGCGATCATTCCAAGAGTAAATCTATGCACATTCACTGACTTTATTAGTCCAACTTTCTATTGTTTGGCTATTATCATTAGGGTCAAATTCGGGTACAACACTAAAAGCAACCGGAAAGTTATTTTGAGCCCAGAAATTGGAGGCTGGTTGTGACGCAAAATTACCGATGGGGTTGATCACATTATATGGAATATTGTTCGATAAATTATTACTATTCATTATATTCGGCATCGTCTGGTTAGTACTAGCATGTAAGGATGGAGGAGTTTTAGTTAAGTCACGATCAGGACTATTTCGAGCAGATCCTAATTTAAAATGTTTAGAGCGCCTGTGTTTCCTAATTCTTTTACTATGTTGTGTATGACTAATGCTCTGCTTTTTATCGCGACGTCGCTTTTTACTATGCCGCGACCTACGGTGGTTATCATCATTATCACTACTATTTCCAGACGAACTATCACTATTTGAGTCATGTCGCCTTCGCTTAGACTTACCCATTATCGTAATGCGATTTAGAGTGATTCAAAATAAAATTATGTTCCTACTAAAACACAACAATAACAAAAATTAAGTACCTACATATAAACTATATCTAGATACAAATAATTATATTTATAATAGTATATAACACAAAAAAAAACAAATTCAACTGAAAGTTTTAGGTAACTGAAATATTCAAATAATAATAATATTAAGTTCTTCAATCCGCAACTAGATAAAAGATGGTTGATACGAAACGAAAGTACTTAAAATAATGACTCCATCACCAATTCACCATTTTTAAACTATTCAGATCCATTAAATACGCGTGAACAAACTCACTTCGATCACGTGTACAAGAAAAACATACAACTGATATTACTCTCACTAGGTATTTTAAAACGATCACTAGATGTATCCCAGAAACAGTCGTTCAGCTCGGCGTGCGGTACATCTCGCACACATTCGACACAATTTGCAACTAAGCAATTGAATGTTGGCTCGGCATATACTTGTCGAAGCGTTGACGCATATCAATCAATCTGGATCAACGCCATCTATCTCTCACTAGAGAAACTATTTAGTTAGATTTGACAGCTTACGTTTCGGAACGTCAAGACAAGTAATAACTTGGGGATGGTTAGCGTGGAGTAATGGCAACACCGAGCGAATAATCGAGTCAAATGTCGAACCGGAAGTATAATCAGCTATTTGACATTGACAGGTGACGTTGACAGGTAGGTTGGCTAACCTGTAAGTGGGGGGCACAAGTGGCGGTGACAGTTGAGTAAAGACACTTTGAATCGGTCCGTCAGGCTGAGTGGTCGTTCGTTACTCCGCGCTAAACTTCCCGCGTTCCTTAGTTCTTAATCGAGCCATCCTTGATTATTTTGTATTCAGTGCGAGTTAGCAAGTAATTAAAAGTTTTAACGAAGTGTTTGTGAGTGTTATTTCCAATGTTGCGACCCACTGATAACGAATCCCTTCGTCATATTTATTGCTTGTAATATTTTAACCTTGTTTCTTAATCCAAGAAAGGGCGTCACGCGGGGTTGTCCCCGCTTAATAACTACAAGTTTTGTTGCAAAATCACAGGGGAACCAATGAAGCATTCGTCATTAAGTGAAACAAAATGATATGTTTAGATCTAACCTTAAACTGTCCTTGGTACAGAAAAACCGCAGCATCAGGCACGTAGATAGATTATATCCCACTTCTGACTTGTTAGAATTAAACACTCATATACTCGTTATTCAATTTATTGTTATTTCTCTACAACGTATTTTTAAAAGACGCGCCGGTCGTCTTTTTGTTTTTTGTCATCTGTCATTCTTCCCGCCTTTTTTTCCCTCCGCCCGTCAGCTCCGGGTTGCCACAACCAAAAAGCGTAAAATATATACAAAATAACAATGTTGCAACCCACAAATATTTTAAGTCAATTTGTCGATTATTGTGTAAGCTAACAACATAGTACAAGCAAATTATGTAGTATCAAATAATTCCATAACAATTCTATTTTGAACCAGCAATAATAACTACTACTACTACTACTAGTATAATTTAGAGACTCGGACTCTGATCTAAATTATACCATTAAGAACTTTTTTTTAATGAAATTAAATAATAAGATATCATGTAAAATAATCAGATAAGAGTTCGAAGGTTTGAGCTTGAACTAAAGTTTATCTTCGACTTTACACACAATAGGCAAGGAACTAGCCCCGTGTGGTTTCCCAACCATCCCAACAAAATATTTTATTTTCCAGAAATCCCTTAACTGGAGGGTATACGGCATCCACATTCTTAACTTAAAAGGCAACGCGATAATCACTCAGCGGGTTATCGATTTCTTTAAGCAGTTCATCAACTCAGTCATCATGGACCGAGTCGTGATTCACAACAGTGTACAGGATTTGTACAACTACGTCCCCAAAGAATGTCTCCCTGAAGACTACGGAGGCAACGAATTGAGTTCGGACAAACTATTGGGTAAGTTCCCACAAACTAGTTGATAATAATTCCAATTATGCATAAAATATGTTGCAGATGCAACGCTTGCTCGGTGCTTGACGTTAGCACATCAAGCTATCCCAAACTGTTAATCATCCAATTAGCTATCCCAATTGAACATGAACCTTATGCTTTTATAATAAAGTTGAAAATCTGTAAAAGAAATTTGACAGATTGGGGTAGCTTAATGTGTACCGTGCTGGTGCATTAAAGGTCTTAGGTAAACATAAATGAACCGTACGTACCTACATCGTTATCAAGTTAAGCTACGCTCGCGTCTGTGGATCGGTGACATCTTAACATACCGAGACTCCTCCATGCGTCGGAAAGCACGTTAAGCCGTTGATCCCGGCAATCATTCGTGGATCTTTGAGTCGTTACGGGTCGTCAAAAGCCCGAAAGTCTGACAGTCAGTCTTACCAAGGGGTATCGTATTATCCAGTTACTGGGTTGTGGAGGTCAGATAGGCGGTCGTACCATGTAAAATACTGGTATTTAGCTGCATCCGGTTAAGACTGAAAGCCGACCCCAACATAGTTGGGAAAAGGCTAGGCAGATTGTTGTTACGACTTCAACGCGAACGAAGTCCCGGTTAGAAGCTAGGCTGCTAGGTATAAATAATGAAACAATGTTCAAAGGAAACTTACGAGTACTTTAATACATACCTACTATAAATCAGAAGGTTGGCAGAAGAATACGAAAAACTGTAACCTATTCATTATTTTGTTGCAGAAATCACTGAAAATTTCTATAAAGACCCGAAAATAACTAAATACTTGTTGGAGTGCTCCAAAATGGTGTCCAACGAGAGCTTAAGACCGCGAGATGAGACTTCGGAAGAATTTCTTTCTGGCTCCTTTAGAACATTGGAGGTCGACTGATTGTATCGGAACATGTGCAAGTTTGCAGAAAATGTCTGGTCTAATGGTTTAGTTAAGATAATAGATTTAGTTTAATTTGTTACATATAAAAGGTACAGTCTAATTAGTTAACCAAAATTCTAAATATAAATATAAAGGAGCATGCAAATTTTGGTCCCATGTTTTTTTACGCTGAACTAAAGTTACTATGGCGCCAAGTTTTAAATCTTAGTCTGTTTAAGCTCTTGAGCGCCATTGTCACTTATGCGTGCCAAGCAAGTGCATACCCTGTACGCCAACGAAACAAATATGTGACAACTGACAATGCGGGTAAACTATAGCACGAAATAAACAATTAAATCACTATTTTTATGTGTGTTTATATAGATATCTTAAAAATTGAAGCTCTCGTACGTATTGAATGACATGAAACAAATTAAAAGACACCATAGATATTGGGAAATTCATGATAACAAGAAGAAATAAATTTGTAGCTTGGCGTGGAGGGCACGCGCGTGCGATTATGCTCTGGCGTTCAAAAGGTGTCTAAGCAATAAAAAAGCAATAAGCTTTGTTTGCCATGTCACATCGTTGATATCAACTGCTGCACGGCGTAAGAAATCGGCGTCGGCATCGCTGCTAAACAGACTCCGTGACAGCCCCAGCAGTCGTTAAATTCTGTAAAAGCCTCACTGTGAAATCGTCCTGTCCTAACCCATTGCACACCACGGTTGAGCAGATGTGGGTCACAATTTCTGTGCGCGGCGTCAAGCTTGCAATCGGAACCGCCTACCGTCCGCCCTGGCAAGATGTTGATCTTTTCCTGGACGCTGTATCTGGTTCATTAAACTCCCTAACTCAATGTGAATACACGATATTGATGGGTGATTTTAACATAAACATGCTTAGTGACTCGGACTCAAAGACGGATAAATTTGTTTCATTCTTGAACTGCCAAGATCTAAAACAGTTAGTGCAGACACCCACCCACTTCACTACGCATGGCAACTCTTTGATAGATGTCATCTGTACTAACGTTAAATCGCGCTCTATATCAGTTGATGTAATACCGGATCTAGGTGCGCACGCGATGATTTCTGGCGAATTTAGTTTTAAACGCCCAAAAATTCCGTCACGGACTATAACTTATCGACCACTTAAGGATATTATTAGGGATTGTTTCGATCAGGATCTCGAGTCATTTAACTGGAAAGCGCTAACCGAGCTATCAGATGTTAATACTATGGTCACAGGATTTAACTCGAACTTACTTACTCTATTTGATAATCATGCACCTCTAAAAACTAGTGTCGTTAAGGAGTATTGTTATCCTTGGATTACAGACAATGTTAAATTTATGATGCATCTGAGGAATAAAGCACATGCAGAGTATTTAAAAAACAAAAAATCTGATAGTAAAAAAATATATTACAAAGAATTGAAGTCACTTGTATCTAGGTCTCTATTTCACGAAAAGTCAGCGTACTATAAACACAAGATCAACAGTCAAATTAATGACTCCAAAGCTCTTTGGAAAAACCTAAAGTCTACCCTGCTCCCATCTAAACATAAGGAACTACCTCTGCACTTCAATGATCCCGACAAAATTTGTGACCATTTTCTGAATGTGCCAGGTGCGGATACGGTCAGTGCTTCATTACTTTCATTTTTTGAATCCACGCGAAATAATACACTCACATTTAGTTTAAGACCGACAACAGGTAAGGAAATCGCGAACATACTGAGTTCAATTAAGTCAAACGCTGAAGGTTGCGATGGCTTTACCATTAATATGATACTACTGACATTACCTGTAACTTTGGACGCTGTTACTGCTTTAGTAAATGCATCCGTATCATCTTCATCGTTTCCTGATTTATGGAAAATTGCCAAGGTGCACCCACTGCCGAAGACTCTTGATGCGTCAGATATGAAAGATCTTAGACCTATAAGTATATTGCCGGTACTTTCCAAAGTTTTAGAGAAAGTAGTTTGTACGCAATTGGTTGAGTTTTTGGAGACAAATAAAATCCTTCCGGATGTTCAATCAGGGTTTAGAAAGGGCCGTAGTACAACCACAGCTTTGTTGGATGTTACAGACAATATCTTGTCAGCTCAAGATAATGGGATGTGCACTCTTTTGGTATTACTTGATTTTTCACGCGCATTTGATTGTATTAATGTACCTCTGTTACTGTCAAAGATGGCGTTTTATGGTTTTGACGTTAAAACAATTAAATGGTTTGAGAGCTATCTTGGCGATCGTAAACAATTCGTTGAAATACGTCGAGCAGACGGCTCAACAGTTGTCTCTTGTCAGCGCTCAGTAGGAAGAGGGGTTCCACAGGGCTCGATTCTTGGACCAGTATTGTTTATTTTGTATTGTGCCGACATAATAAAAATTATAAATAAATGCAAATACCATATTTATGCCGATGACACACAAGTTTATATATCATTTAAGCCGGAAGATTACGAACAAGCATTAAACGATCTAAATACAGATCTTGAAAATATCGTGCAATGGTCCAATGCCAATACGCTTGCTCTGAACCCTACAAAAACCAAATATATGCTTTTTGGAACCGAAAACCAGTTAAATAAAATTAAACCCTGTGCCAGCTATGTGACTGTAATGGGGGAGCCTATTGAACGGGTCTACGAAGCACGTAATCTAGGTCTTATCATGGACACGGAACTTCGTTTTCACAAACACGTGTCTGAGTCTATCCGTAATTGTTATTATAGACTTAAGATTTTATACAAAGCCCGTCCCTATCTAAGTGAAGAATTGCGTGTCTTGCTTGTGGAGTCCTTGGTTATATCTAAGCTAAATTACGCAGACACGGTGTTTGGCCAACGACTACTGTCAAAAACCGAAAAAATTATCCAAAGACTTCAGAACGCCTGTGCACGGTTTTGTTTTACGGTTCCCTTTAGGGGGCATGTTACGCCTTTCTTTAATGAGCACAACATTTTAAAAATGAAAGCTAGGCGTAAACTGCACTTGGCAAGCTTACTCTTTGGTGTCATTAAGTCTCACTCCCCACCTTACTTATATGACAGACTATCCTGGACAAGGGGACACAAAATCGGTGAGGGAAGAAAATGTTCTCAACAGCTGGCCATCCCTCAGCACAAGTCGGCGGCTTTTAGAGGCAGTTTTCGGTACGCAGCTTCTAAATGCTGGAACAATATCCCTCCTCCCATAAAGTTTAGTAAAAGTTGCTCGACTTTCAAACTCAAATTAAAAGAATTTTTACTAAACCACCAAAAAGATTTTGAAAATATTCGAGCCGACATATCCGCCATTTAAAACAAATTATTTTATTTTACAAATTTTGCTAACTTAATTGATGTTATTATTACTGTTTTTTATTTATTTTTATTTTTTATTGATTTTATAATCTATTATTAGGTATTATATTAGTATTTATTTGCTAATCAGCTTTAATTGATTTTTATTTTTATTTTATTTTTTATTCTTATGCGTCAGTAGTTGACTTTACAGTACATTTCACGAAAACACACACTCACACACGTTATATTTTATTTATTTTACTTTTTTTAATGTAGTATTATTACGGACACAGAATTAATCATTTGGTTCTTTTTTTTTTTTTTTTTATACTAGCGTATGGTACTCGTGGGTTGCAGCTGAAAATCAGCGTCAGATGGTGCATACCATGTTGCCATCTGACATTATGCTGAGCTGAGGCCCTTTTGGCATTGTTATACTTGTTCTCTGTATTTTATTTTTATTTATTTTTTCTTTTTAAGTAGGTAGTTTAAGGTTTTTGTTTATGTTATATGTAGATAATGCCAATAAACACACTTTTCTTTCTTTCTTTCTTTCTTTCTTTCTTTCTTTCTTTCTTTCTTTCTTTCTTTCAAATCTTAGGTGAAGTGAGCTGTTATTCCACCTAATGCTAGGGATTGACACTATTGACAGCTCACTTTAAACTCACTTCACGTTCGTTATCACGGTGATTTTTTTTGTAATTTTTTATATAAGAATAGCACCACAGTACTCTACGCGCCATAGCCGAGAGACATGATGGCCCATTGGTGAGGTCACCTGTTCACTATCTGTGTTATTAGTTAAGTACTAACATAGGTTAAGACTATTGTTACTAACCCTAATGATCTCTGTTATCTGAATAAATAAAATTATGTTTATTATTTTGTAGAATGTCTTTAACATATCTCGGGGCCCTGGGATCCCGGACCTTTGGATGGCGTGCGAGGGGCCGAAGATAACTCGCAGAGGCCCCTTAGACAATTTTAATTGATGAGAAGGCACTAACTGACGATTATCCCTGTATGCACTATTCAAGTGTGCCCTAGGATAACCCCTGGTTGGTGTAGGACTATTGCAGAACATGGAAATAAAACATTTTGGGCTATAGGTTTGGGTGGCTTAGTGCATTGGGTACCTCTTACACCACATACCTAAGAACTATGGTTTTTATAAATAACGGATACAATGGCAGGGGGTGACTGACTTGCACACTCGGTAAAAGGCCCTTTAGAATCGTCACTTGCCCATAGCTGTATGCTGTATTATATTATCTGTGGTAATATAAATATTCAAACGGATAATCACGTACCCACAGACAAGCTATCCCAAACAGTAAAATATTCCCGATTGAACATGAACTTCATTCTTTTGTAATAAAGTTGAAAAACTATCAAAGAATTTTGACAGATTTTGGTAGCTTAATATGCTGGCCTCTGCAGGTACCTGTTCTGTGTGACATAAGTATTTAGGTCAACCTCATTATTTTACCTTAAGTTCACTAAGGTTGGAAACACTATCTTAGCTGTCACATTGAAGTTAACCCAAAAATAGACATTGAAGTTTCGTCACGTGCAAGTAACATTGAACCTTAGGGTGGTAAAGCAATTACGACTTCGTCTTTACGGACCTAGTTAACCCCTCAAATGACGTATGAACCCCAAAAGTTCATAAGAATTATCTCGAAACGACAATAAATATAACCGTATAAATCGTAGAGTTCTTATAAGCTTCTAATTGGCGAACATCTAATGTGTTAAAGACCTACCATTACGGAGTAAACAATATGATGCCGTGACGTCAATCTATTGTTATATGACAATTAACTTTGTAATTGTAACAATGAAATTTCTCATAACCAGCTCTTATCAGTGTGATAGAGCCTCATTTTGTCCGCTAAATCTTAAGTTTGAATCCATTGTTTCAGTAAGTAGGTACCTAAACTATGGCCAACTAAGACCTCCGTAGGTTAGCAAGACGGGCAGTGTGCATCTACATATTATGTCTCTCACCTAGTACTTCTTTCTTTCATCGTGTGGTTAGGGACTAACCTGGTGTCAGAGTTTTAATGCTGCCCATGGGCCTCAGACTTAGCTTCACATATTGAGGAATATCACTCAGGCATGTCGGTTTCCTCACGATGTTTTCCTTCACCGTTTTTTAAGCATGTGATAATTATACAATACGCACATGAATCCGAAAAGTCGAGAGGTGCGTGCCTTGAGTTCGAACTCAAGACCTAAGAACTGGTAGTCCGTCGGTCACACTACTAGGCTATCAATGCTTCCTTCCTATCTGCTTACCTAGTACTAGTGGTGGTATTGGGAAACTTCCCTTCAAGTGTTCTTGGGCACAGGAATAGAAACTCATCCGAGCAATTTGAATTTGTCTT
This sequence comes from Hyppa rectilinea, assembly GCA_951799385.1. Taxonomy (NCBI): domain Eukaryota; kingdom Metazoa; phylum Arthropoda; class Insecta; order Lepidoptera; family Noctuidae; genus Hyppa; species Hyppa rectilinea. The sequence continues at coordinate 8,360,114 of OX637322.1, read as the reverse complement.
TCGACTTCTTTATCGTATCAGTTTAAAAACATTCATATTTTTGTACCAACATATACCCGTCAAGGCTATTATCATTATTATGTCTGCAGGTATATTTAGATAATCAAGTTACTGAGAAACCATTCGTGTTCACCTACCCGTGAGAGTCGGTGTGTTCGTAGGTACTCTAGTTTTTTTGTTTTTTTTGTTTGCTGATCTATCGCACTCCTGCGCATTATTCCCGTACCTAGTTATACAGTTTTATTTACAAAATATATTTTGTGAACAAAGACACCATACATGTAAGTAGCTACATTCAATTTCTGTGTATCCTAAATACGTTCTAAATACAAAAATTACCGCGAAAATCAAAGTAGGTTACTAAATACATTTGATGGCGATCAAAAGGTTAAATCCGTACCTACTTATGCATTAAATATCTGCCTTTTAAAACTGTAGATCAGAGATTTCATGCTCAATATTATTTAGTGGGACGAATGAGCCGTTGGTCCCGGCTGTCATTCGTGCATCTTTGACAGTCGTTACGGGTAGTCAGAAGCCCTAAAGTCTAGGGGTATAAAAGGGGTATCTATCGTATTACCCAGTTAGTGACTGGGTTGTGGAGGTCAAATAGGCAGTCACTCCATGTAAAATACTGGTCTTCAGCTGCATCCGGTTACACTGGAAGCCGACCCCAACATAGTTGGGAAAAGGCTAGGCAGATTGATGACTTGTCGTTTCTTAATGTTTACTCAGGGTGATTTTTTATCAAGCCAGTTTAGTTTCTGAATATGTCCTGGAGAAAAACACTGAAAGGACTCGGGCTACAGTTGGCGATGGCCGTTTTGCGCGGATCTGCTGCAAATTTTCCTCCCAACTAGTTTTTACTGCTGTACTGTAATAAATGTATTGCCATTCTATTTTAAAGTCTAAAATTGACGTTCTCATTACGATTAATTCAAAAAACCAATAGTTGAGAATCTTATCCATCATATCTACTTACAATGATTCTTTGGCAGAACTCGTTTCTGTCATAAAATAGTCCGAGGAGCAAAACAAGTTACTCTCCAACTTTTAGTCTAATCTATATGTCAAATAGTTACAGCAAAACTAGTTTGAAATTAATTTGTAGGCTTTGAATCATTCCCACATCACCGCCAGTGTTGACGCTCTGGACCGAAATCACATCACCTGTTATACCTGTTCTACACATTTTAATCAATACTATTATTATAAAGCTGAAGAGTTTGTTTGTTTGAACGCGCTAATCTCTGGAACTACTGGTCCGAATTGAAACATTCTTTTTGTGTTCGATAGTCCATTTATTGAGGAAGGCTATATGCTATGTAACATCACGCTACGACCAATAGGAGCCGAGCAATGGGAGTAACCGCACGGGAGCAGCTTGTTCTATTCCTTCAGTACTATTGCTAGTGCTATTTCTTTAGTGTGAGAATAAGACGGACGTATATGCACGACGTCAAAAATACTACAGTAAGAATTGATTTACCATCAGTGCTTTTAAAGATGGGAAATCATCAAATAACTCCTCCCGCTCTGGGTGGGGCGGGAGTGTCAGACTCTTACTGACTAAAACCCATCCATGTTCCTCCCCTTTGTGTTCCGGGGCAGCGGTAACCCTTTCGGACAATCCCGCTAACCAAGGTGAATTTCGTAGTGCAAGTGCAATAATTTACACATATTTCAGGGTTGAAAATAACTACAAAATAAATAATGTATCCAGTCGAGGAATGCGTCCTGTTCCAGCGAACAGAGGAGGAAATTAAGGCAGTGCGCCAAGTTTTCGGTTTGAATGAGAACAGCATGCGAGAGGGGGTGGACTCCATCATGGAATGGTACCAGAAACAACCTCATCTAATTCATATTGAAATCAGTAAGTACTACCTATTGAACTCTATATAAAACCCCGCTTGAATTGTGAGGAATTTTTAGGGCTTCATCAGTCTATAAACCATCACTACAAGGTTTAAATGGTTTAAATAGTTGAAATAGCTAACTGAAAACAACTTAGTGGGTCATTATTCCTACCTACATAACATTATGAACAAGTTTTACTACGAGACTAAACAGAAAATCTGCTGCTCCATCTATACTAATATTATAAAGAGGTAAAATTTGTAAGTTTGTAAGTTTGTATGTAGGGGGTAATCTCCGGAACTAATGATCGAATTTCAAAATTTTTTTCACTGATAGAAAGCTACATTATTCCTGAGTGCTATAGGCTATAAATTATATCATACATATTAGCCGAGCTATCGCAATTTTCGTCTAGCAAGTCTGAAAGAAATACCTCCGAAAACAGAATTATTTGCATGCGCTGCCAAACAGTTACAGTATATCGCAATTTTCCGCGGACGAAGTCGCGGGCAGAAGCTAGTTAACTATAATTTGTTAGCTTAACTTGACAAAATGTAGATAGATGGATAGACAAAACATTAATTTAGTGCAAGAGCATAATTATACAACAACAACAGCCGGTGTGTTTTAAAATCTCACCGTGAAAATCTAGGTGAAGTGAGTTTAGAGTGCGCTGTCAATAGTGTCATCAATATCTAGCATTCCGTGGAACGACAGCTCTCACTTCACCTAAGCCACGGTGAGATTCTAACAGAATAGAACGGCTGATACTTTTTCATACGTCTCGTTGTTGGTCCCCAAGTAGGTAGGTATGCATGTCCCTCGTTTAACCTATCACCCTTTTTACAGCCCAATTCAAACTTCATGGTTAACACGAGGCGAGTCGCTACATTGTTTCTAGGTTATGTCAGCGAGGTTCAAGGGTGGGGTATCTACTGCGCAGCGAGCAGTGCACTTTCAACGTGCTTTAACGCCATAAAGTTTGAGCGTAGATTAACAATAGGCCAATTATGTAATTATTTTGCAAATGAATTTCGGCGTTCTTCCGGGTCTTCCGGGATTTTCACCAGGGTTTTCTTTTAACTCTATTGGCTTAAGCAGTTCAAGCTCCATGTAAAATACTGGTATTCAGCTGCATCCGGTTAGAATGGAAGCCGACCCCAACATAGTTGGGAAAGGCTAGGCAGATGATGATGGTTAAAGTTGTTCAAGCCAGCCGCCAGGCGCGTTATTATCGGCTGATAATAGCGGATGCGTCATTGCCATATTATTATATAATACTAGCACTTTGCCCGCGGCTTCGCTCCCGTGGTCTTTCCCGTGGAACCCGTTATTTTTCCCGGGATAAAAAGTAGCCTATGTTACTCCTTGAAAACTAAGCTTTCCAACGGTGAAAGGATTTTTAAATCGGTCCAGTAGTTTTGGAGCCTATTCATTTCAAACAAACAAACAAAAATCAAATCTTTCCTCTTTATAATATTAGTATACATAGCAATAACGCATCCGATCGATTAATACCTGATTCGTTAATGGCACCTGTGTGGGGGAGGATTAAAGCAGTGTAGTAAGGCATGGTTTTTCCCGAATTCTTCATCAATAGTCGTCATATTTCGGTCAACTTGGCAAAAACTTTAATGATTTATACACCTAAATCCCTCATGAAACTCTCCGTCCATTGGTGAAAACTGTATAAAAAAGTTTGTAGTTTTGAGTTTATCGCGTTCAAACGGACAGACCGACGCGGAACTTCGATAATATCTAGTGATAACTATTCCAACCGGCATGTGGTAGAACCAAAAAAAGACCAAAGTCCCGCACTGGGCCCGCGTGGTGGATTATGGCCCACTCCCTGTCTTAGAGAGGAGGTCTGCGTCCCAGGAGTGATAACATTATAGGCTGATGATGTAATGTAACCATTCCAAAAGGATAGGGTTCAGCTACACGATGATTGATACATGCATGCCGTCCGTTGGGACAGATCGTCTCACAGCTGCAATGGTGCTTTCTTCAAAAGACCCTTGCAGGCATGGCTCTACATTAAGCGGGATTGTCCGAAAGGGTTACCGCTACCCCGGAACATAAAGGGCTACGGAAGGAACATGGATGGGTTTTAGTCAGTAAGAGTCTGACACTCCCTTCCGCTCCACCCAGAGCGGGAGCAGTCATTGGATGATTTCCCAGCCTTAAAAAAAAAAGGCATGGCTCTACATTGTGAGACTCCCATAAAATCCTTGGCTTTTAAGAGACTATGACCTAGAAGTTTGTTTCGGTATTTCTTCTCAGGGATCAGTCAGCTTAGGAAATAGGAAATGACGACGCCATATAGTTTCAAAATATTGACGTGTAAAAAGTGTCTTATGAGATCTACATACAGAAATAAACATTAAATTTCATTTCGTTTTTCAAGTATGATGTCACCGCCGCTAAATGATTGCTTTCCTTCACCAGGCAGGGCTTTTGTGGAGATGATGATAATAATAGCAAAAGGATCCGTAGAAAGAGCGAAAGAGAAGACAGATAACTTTTTTAAGTACCGTTTCTTGTTGCCCGAATTTATACAAAATAGAGAACAAATACTTTGCACTTCTAATAAAGTATGGGATCATTTGTAAGTACCTAAGTACCTAATATTAGACTCGCAAACCGCACCTTTGTTTGTTTGTGTTTTGCGTTACTACGCTTACTAAGCAAAGTAGATGAAAGGGTATGGTTTGCGAATCTTAAAATATGGAATAAGTTCTAATAGTATACACTTACAGGTTGGAATTTTGTAAGCCACCTGAAGGGAAAGTACTATTAATACTGTAGATAGAAAATTTTACTCAAAGAAAACATTCCTTTGTTTTTGAACGGAAAGAAAACCGCATTTAAATATTTTCGAAAATTCGCTTACCACACCCGGGAATCGAACCGACTAAAATCTGAAAAATTTACAGCCTGTACTTTTATTGCATTGATAGTTAGGATCAATTTTAAGGATAAAATCTCTCTAAAAAAACTTAAATGATAGGAAAACCACGAAATCTTAAATTATTTACGAATTTTCGAAAATCTTTGAATGCAGTTTTCTTTCTATTCAAAAATAAAGGAATGTTTTCTTTGAGTAAAATTTTCTTCTACAAAATTAAGAGTAGTTTCCCTTCAGGACGTTCATATTTGTCCAGGCGTACCTTAGTTTAAAAAATAATTTTAGCTATGTGAATAAAGTTCATATTAACATGAGTTCAAAGTTCAAGCGGACAATAGGTACGCTACCCTAGTACCAAAGTGACCTTTTTGAAGAATATTGACAAGTTGCTGTTGGTTCTATTTTTGAAATAACGCGTTGGTTCATTGACACTGGCGCGGTATTAGAACTTCAGCGAGGGTAGACTCCCCATGCATTTTACTAGCTATTATTTAACCTGCAATGTCTGTATGTTCGCATAGCATGAGTGTCAAATGAGGTTTGCCTAGTAGAATACAAAAAAAAGCTTTTATGTAAAGTAAAAAGTAATGTAAGACTAAAAGTACCTTCGAAATAAAATTTGAAACTTAGAACTTTAATCAATTTTGTTAAAAGCTGGAGGCGTAAATAGGAGTCCTTCGTACACATAAAGTTGAGCTTCAAGCTTTTAAGAAAGTGTAAAGGTTGTATGTTTAAATTTTTATTTAGTACTTAACTAGTTTAGTCATTACTTTTTAGTTCATTAAAAACTTGTTTTTTTATATTAAAAAATATATGTATTTGTCTAATGTGCTAGTTGAATTAAAAATAATCAAACCCAGGTGGGATCACCAGATCAGGTGGTACCTAGCATCTAAGAATATGGTAGGTGAAGGTCTATTCTCTTTAAGAACTTTTTTTATATTTCAGCAGTGCTATTACGATGCCGAAACTACAAGACAAAAGAAGAGTTAGCGTTTTGAAATTTGGCCCGGATATGAGGAAGTTTGACCTTGAAGAATTTTATAGACGACTTTGTTTGGTAAGAAAATTTGGGAACATCGGCCTTGTACTAACTTGTACTACTTTTTCTAACTGAGAGGAAACCAGACGATTTCAAAATATTAACAAAAGGCTTAGATTAGAGCCGTTGTAGAATCTGTCAGAGCGAAGCAAATTTAATATTTTATACCTACCTAGCTATTAAGCCGAAGCCCGAAAATCTGCAACCAGGCTTACCTAGTATTGCCTAGTTACTGGGTTGTGGAGGTCAGATAGCCAGTCGGTTCATGTAAAATACTGGTATTCAGCTGCATCCGGTTATACTGGAAGCCGACCCCAACGTATTTGGGAAAAGGCTAGGCAGATGATGATGACGTAGCTATTACGTATCTATTGTTATAGTTCAAAATTGAAATCGTAGAAACTAAAATTAAGCATAAAAACCTGAATAATTACATTTGCACACAATTTAATAAAAATATTAGTATCACACTAATATTAAATGGCGAAAATTCGTGAGTGTGTGTGTGTGGGTTTGCATGTTTGTTCGTCATTCACGCCCAAAGGCCGGAACGGATCTGGATGAAACTTGGCCCAGAGGTAGTTTATGGCATGCATTACCACATATGTAGGATACTATTTATCCCGTAGTAAGTTCCCTTGGGATAATTCTCGACATCCGCGCAGGCGAATCCGCTAGCAGCAGCTAGTCATAAATAATGTTAATAAAGGTATGTAATTAGGTAGGTAGTTATTTTCTTAAAATACTAATATTACTTGATAGCCGCTATGTTTGTTTTATATATTAGGAAGTCGCGCGTAAATACGCGCTAGTTAGAACACTTCCAAATGGTTAGTATAAACAATCGACGCGGAGACACGAGCAAAGGTGGCTTTAATGAGCTTTGACCTTAAATTTACTGGGACGATTTCGAATATAACATTAACCTCAGGTCATAATACCAGCTTTTAGATTTGCGAATGATCTACGACTACATGGCGGGCGACATATGGATTCTCGACATGGTACATGTGGGGTGGACCCAGATCCTTACTCAAAATCCTTTGATTTTCAAGAAAATTGTGCAGCTTTTTACGGTAAATCATATTATTATGTACTTTTAATGTTAAAAAAACGCTACGTCTAGATAGTAGTTTCAAGCGTGATGGCAATCTCGTGCACGGGGTCGAATCCTTAGGCCTGAAACTGCGTTAAGCGGACGCTTGCGCTGTTCCCTATAAAAGTTGTCCGCGCGTATACCCATGCGGGCATACGTTGCGGGGACGCGGGCCCAGCGCCCGCGCAACGGGGCCCTCCACTGTACGTTGCGGGGAATCTACATTCAATAAACGGACTTAAAAGCTAGTGCGGGCGACCGCTTAACGCAGTTTTCATGCCTAAGACTGGGAAAAGCGTTATTGCTGTATTCCGGCTCATAATGAGTTCTCACTTACGTTGTCTTCATGCCAGTTATTCGAATTCGAACTTTATTCCCAACAAATTAAAGCTGTCATACCATAAATGTATAGAATCAAGTTCTTCCAACTGAACAGACTCGAGAGTGCTTGTCGGGAGTTTGTTGCGCCACTTCTTCTTCCCAGCTAAAGCACTAGGAAGTTGTGAAGGGGGACTATCTTATGTAATTTTGACCTTCAAAAAGTGCTGATTTTTAGCCTAATTTGAATTTTTTTTTAATACAAAAACTAAGTTTAGATCTAGATCCGAGTCTCTAAATTATACCATTAAGAACTTTTTTTAATTGAACTCATTCCGTATTCTATCCATTCGGGTAACACCACACATCCCTCTTAGCATTCTCATCTCAGCAGCATGCAATTGTATTTCACTCATTCCTTTTGTGGCCCAACACTCTGATCCATACAAGACGGCAGGTCTAACTATGCTTTTATAAATCTTCCCCTTGAGTTTAAGGGGAATGCGGGAGTCACAAATTATTCCCGTGACCTGCCGTGTGGTTTTAATCATCCCAACAAAATATTTTTATTTTCCAGAAGTCCCTTAATTGGAGGATATACGGCATCCACGTTCTTAACTTTAAAGGCAACGCGAGTATCACTCAGCGGGTTATCGATTTCTTTAGGCAGTTCATCACCTCAGTCATTATGGATCGAGTCGTGATTCACGACAGTTTACAGGATTTGTACAAGTACGTCCCCAAAGAATGTCTCCCTGAAGACTACGGAGGCAACGAATTGAGTTCGGAAAAACTATTGGGTAAGTTCCTACAAACTAGTTGATAAGAATTCCCATCATGCATAAAATATGTTGCAGACGCCAGCACATCAAGCTATCCCAAACTGTCAAATATTCCCAATTGAACCTGGACCTTATGCTTTTACAATAAAGTTGAAAATCTGTCAAAGAAATTTGACAGATTGGGGAAGCTTGACGTGCTGGCCTCTGCACATAAAAGGTCTTTGGTTATAATAAAAATTAGTATCTATGCCCGATCCATCAAGTTAAGCTTCCCTCGCGTCTGTGGATCAGTGACATCTTTAGATAGGTACTGAGATTCTGAGATTGGGAAAAGGCTAGTCAGATTGATTGTTGTTACGACTTCAACGCGAGCGAATCGCAGCCAGGAGCTTTTTTTTTTTGAGGGTGGGAAATCATCAAATGTCTCCTCCTGCTCTGGGTCACTTTATGTTCTGGGGTAGCGATAAACCTTTCGAACAATCCTAGATACTATCAATCAGAAGGTTGGCAGAAGAATACGAAAAGCTGTAACCTATTCATAATTTTGTTGCAGAAATCACTGAAAATTTCTATAAAGACCCGAAAATAACTAAATACTTGTTGGAGTGCTCCAAAATGGTGTCCAACGAGAGCTTAAGACCGCGAGATGAGACTTCGGAAGAATTTCTTTCTGGCTCCTTTAGAACATTGGAGGTCGACTGATTGTATCGGAACATGTGCAAGTTTGCAGAAAATGTCTGGTCTAATGGTTTAGTTAAGATAATAGATTTAGTTTAATTTGTTACATATAAAAGGTACAGTCTAATTAGTTAACCAAAATTCTAAATATAAATATAAAGGAGCATGCAAATTTTGGTCCCATGTTTTTTTAAGCTGAACTAAAGTTACTATGGCGCCAAGTTTTAAATCTTAGTCTGTTTAAGCTCTTGAACGCCATTGTCACTTATGCGTGCCAAGCAAGTGCATACCCTGTACGCCAACGAAACAAATATGTGACAATGCGAGTAAACTACAGCACGAAATAAACAATTAAATCACTATTTTTATGTGTGTTTATATAGATATCTTAAAAATTGAAGCTCTCGTACGTATTGAATGACATGAAACAAATTAAAAGACACCATAGATATTGGGAAATTCATGATAACAAGAAGAAATAAATTTGTAGCTTGGCGTGGAGGGCACGCGCGTGCTATTATGCTCTGGCGTTCAAAAGGTTAGCTTGGCAGGTTTAAGCAATAGAAAAGAAATAAGCTTTGTTTGCCATGTGACATCGTTGATATCAACTGCCTTAATGCTGTACGGCGTAAGAAATCGCTGTCGGCGTCGCTGCTTAACCAATTCATGGCCAATGGCGCCTCTGGCGCGTCATTAGTAAACATATTGGGTGGCCCATGACGCGCGTGGTGCGTCATTTTTTAATTAACTTAAAACAAGCCTAAAAATTATGAGATTACGAAAACCGCCATTTTTTATCTTACATTGAACATTAAAGTAGTTACTGCGCCTGGCAATTAAATTTTAATATTTAATTTACCAAACAGGGATAGCACACCTTTGGTAACAATATAAAAACTTAATATATAATAGAGTAATATTACGAATACATACAGAATTTCAATAAAGTAGGCTGCGGAAATGATTGCGTCTTGGTATTCTGTTTAAAATTTATTAGGGGCGTAACTGAATTAAACCAGTGTTGTTTTGTTTTTTTTATTGACAATTAGAATGTTTTTGTATTATTTTTATTATTGTAATCAGCATGAACCAACAAAATTTTATATGCCGATGACGGCTTGACATAGCGTTCTTAAATTATAATAACATCTGTACCCAAAACCCAAAAATATTTGAATTTGGAACTTTATAATTAGCCTTCAAGTTTTCTACCCCTGGTAGGAGTAGTAATATTATAAAATGCCTGCTTCGTAATACTAAGGGTCACTACTGCCGCTCCTTGTCAAAGAGCATCAATAAAGCAAGCGTGGCTGGTACTAGAAAAATTAAGAAATCCTTAAAATTATTTAGCAGATTTTTCCTTATTGATTTATATGCCAACGCAGTGATTCTAAGTTGTTTCAGAAAATATTTTACATGCGTATGGCAACTTTGAACAACCCCGCGAAATCGACAACCCAAAAAACATATTTTCAGATACATATTGTGTATTCAGTTCTGCATTAAAATCTTTTGAAAACAATGCATCAAAATATTTTTTTGCTGCACAACAATTAGAGCTTGATTTATTTTTGACAGGTTTATCCTTAGATAATATTATACCCAACTGTTTTGTTTTATTTTTCTCACATTCGTCTTCTTCAGAATCCATGATTTCTTCAATGCTGGTGTCTGTATCATAATATTTATCTTGACTATAAGAAGAACTCGCTAATTTGATTTTTTTAAATTATTTTGCAAAATCGATTGACTACATTTAGAAAAACTTTCATTCTCTTTATTATTATCTTGCTCACAATGTTTATACTCGTCAGTAAACAATGCCTGGCTACATTCAGAAAATATCTTGTCTTCTTGCTGATTATCTACAAAAAACACTTTTATCATTATGTTTACTACCCCTGTAGCATTTTAGTAAAATCAATAAATCCTACCTAGAAACGCCATATTTCCTTCGTAATATCAATGAATACGAATGTAAGAACACCAAACAACTGTTTCCTCCTCAAACAGACAAGATAACGGAGAAATACGTATAAAACATCACAAGCGGCCCGTGACGCACCAGGCGCGTCATCCTTTAAAGAGGCCCATGACGCACCTGGCGCGTCATGGACAAAACGTATGGGGCCTGGCTAATGTGTTGGTGAAAATGAAGGTGGCAATGAATCGGTAACAGACTCCGTGACAGCCCCAGCAGTCGTTAAATTCTGTAAAAGCCTCACTGTGAAATCTTAGGTGAAGTGAGCTGTTATTCCACCTAATGCTAGGGATTGACACTATTGACAGCTCACTTTAAACTCACTTCACGTTCGTTAACACGGTGATTTTTTTTGTAATTTTTTATATAAGAATAGCACCACAGTACTCTACGCGCCATACCCGAGAGACATGATGGCCCATTGGTGAGGTCACCTGTTCACTATCTGTGTTATTAGTTAAGTACTAACATAGGTTAAGACTATTGTTACTAACCCTATGGATCTCTGTTATCTGAATAAATAAAATTATGTTTATTATTTTGTAGAATGTCTTTAACATATCTCGGGGCCCTGGGATCCCGGACCTTTGGATGGCGTGCGAGGGGCCGAAGCTAACTCGCAGAGGCTCCTTAGATAATTTTAATTGATGAGAAGGCACCAACCGACGGTTATCCCTGTATGCACTATTCAAGTGTGCCCTAGGATAACCCCTGGTTGGTGTAGGACTATTGCAGAACATGGAAATAAAACATTTTGGGCTATAGGTTTGGGTGGCTTAGTGCATTGGGTACCCCTTACACCACATACCTAAGAACTATGTTTTTATAAATAACGGATACAATGGCAGGGGGTGACTGACTTCCACACTCAATAATAGGCCCTTTAGAACCGTCACTTTACAAACGCCAGCACATCAATCTATCCCAAATTTTATAATAACAACAGTTTTGCATGTGGTTTTTGCCTGTAATTGGTTGTGCAGTTAGATTTAAGACACAATTACTTGAATGTTCCTATCTGTTTATTATCTGTAACAACTGTTGGTGAACCTTAATCTATATATATAAAAGAAAGACGGGTTTGTTCCCTTCGTTATAACTCGAGATCTGCTGGACCAATTTTCACGGTTTTTGTTTCGTTGGATTTGTCTCCGCCCTGAATAGCAGAATACATCTCTTTTTTTTTTTTTTTTTTTAAGTATTCTTTTTTTTTTTTTTTGATAGGTAGGGTATGTAGTAGGTAGGTAGGGTAGGGTAGGTAGGTAGGGTAGGGTAGGTAGGTAGGGTAGGGTAGGTAGGTAGGGTAGGTAGGTAAGGTAGGTAGGTAAGGTAGGTAGGTAGGGTAGGGTAGGTAGGTAGGGTAGGTAGGGTGGGTAGGTAGGGTAGGTAGGGTAGGTAGGGTAGGTAGGGTAGGTAGGGTAGGTAGGGTAGGTAGGGTAGGTAGGGTAGGTAGGTAGGGTAGGTAGGCAGGTAGGGTAGGTAGGTAGGGTAGGTAGGGTAGCTAGGGTAGCTAGGGTAGGTAGGGTAGGTAGGGTAGGTATCACAGTTAAGACAAGACAACGTCTGTCGGGTCAGCTAGTTAAATAAATAAATAAACCTTCCTCTTGAATCACTCTATCTATTAAAAAACTGCATCAAAATCCGTCGTGTAGTTTTAAAGATCTAAGCATACAGACATTAGGACAGACGCGGGTAGCGACTTTGCTTTATATTAAGTAGTGATAGCGATAATAGTACGGAACCATCAGTGCGCGAGTCCGATTCGCACTTGCCTGGTTTTTGGCTGGTTAAATTAAGCAGCTGAGGATTTAATTCAATATCACATCGGAAATGTCAAGGCTAGTATAACTTGTTACGTTAAACCAGAATACTCAAGGCGGGTAGGTTAAAGTAGTCAGTTCAATCATATTTATTATTATCTATACTAATATTATAAAGCTGAAGAGTTTGTTTGTTTAATCGTGCTAATCTTAAGAACTACTGGTTGGATTTGAACAATTATTTTTGTGTTAGATAGTCCATTTATCGAGGAAGGTTATAGACCATATAACATCAAGCTACGACCCATAGGAGCGGAGCATAAATAAAAAATGTTGCAAAAACGGGCAAAATTATTCCTTTTTGAGTTGATAAAACTAATAATAAGGATATTATTAGTTTTATCAACATAATAATAATCTTTATCCAAATAAGTAGATACGTTATTAATCACAAGTATTTAAATGTAAACAAAATTGTCCTTGACATCACTTGATTTCAATCAACATCTCAGGAGATATCTAAACCAGCAGTGCGATTCTGTTACCATCTCACCGTGAAAACTTACGTGAAGTGAGCGTGGAGTGGGCTGTCAGTGTCATCCCACTTGATTTTAGGGATGTACCACTTACAATCAAAATCGAGATTTTAATGATATTTTTATGCTAATTTTAATAAGTAATTATTTTATTTTATTTCAAAGCTAGCTAGTACCTACTTTGGTACTTACTTACTTACAACATAATTAGTAATAAACTCAATTTCGTTTTTATTTCTTTTTTTCCTAGACTAGCCTTTGTATTTTAACTAAAGGCGCGAGCGGGTCACGCATGTTCGCCAGCATATCAAGTTACCCCAATCTGTCAAATTTCAAAGTGCACACTTCGCGCAAGCACGTTTTTCGGTTGACTAAACGTCTAGTCGTAGATATTTATTCGAGTTTACAGACAATAATTTGATTTTAAACCTTAAAACTTGTACAGTAAGGTTCAGAATCGATTGAGAGATTGGTCTGAATCCCGCGCGGCGTTCACTTCACCGCGCTGCCTGCAGGGAATTTTGGCAGAATCCCGTGCTCGTGAAGTGGTCACTTCACGCAAGCACGTTATGCGTTGTCATAGTTACTAATATGAATACCTATATCGTTGACGGGTGTACATCCGGTTGACAGGGTGTAAGTTACAAAACGGTGATTCTTTACAAATTGCTGCAATGTTCTAGCAATGTGAGGAATGTGTGTAAAACTTAAAGCAATGTGCTTTTAGATGTTTTTATGACTAAATCCAAACGTTTTTGTACAGTCAAATTTCTCCAAATGATTTTAAACCTTAAAAATTTTACCGGTAAGGCTCTAAATCGATTGAGAAAATTTGTCTCCTTGCAGTCATTAATATGATGTGACTGCAACTACAATTTACCAATAATTCGTCACGTGCGCATACCTACGTGGACACACCAAGAACATTGCGAAAATACAATACCAACGTCCAATAAGTACAAAATATATTTTATTGTTCCAACTACCTATTCGTTCTTCGGCTTTGGCTCATCGCCGCCCGCCTTTTGAAAGTGCGTGGAGCGATCACTTCGCGGAAACATCATTATTAAGATGCGGTACTTTGTGTATTTATTATATAACATTAGGTATAAATATGTGCGGCTTTTTGGGACATACCTTTAGTTACCTACCTATAAAGGCGATTTTAACACACTGCACACCGCGCGCCGACGGGTAACGCGGGGCAGCGCCCATATCGTTTGCTATGGCCACCTCGCGCTACGAGACAGAGCGCGTTTACCGCGTTTACCTACTTCAGTAAACATTGCCAATAAGATGATGATAATACCTAATATTCATCATCATCAACATACCTACTGCCAAACTCGACCTAGCTCACGGCATCTCATTATCTCTATGTAGGTAACTCTCGGTCTCCGCGACGCGACTTACAGCGCAAGCGTACCTACTGAGAACTCGACTGTTAGGAGGTTGCCATGGCAATCACGCCACGGTGTTTGTTAGGGTCGTTGCCATGCCAATCACGGGAATACCGTGATTGGCATGCCAACGGCTCAAACAAACACCGTTGGCGTGATTTGTAGGCGCTGTCAGTCACGTGCTACTTTCTGTCAAGTGGGCCATGTCTATTCGTTCCTAAAAAGCCCGTCACAGACGTAGCTATAATATAGATTAATATGAATCATAGCAAGGCATATTACGACATATTTTCCATATAGATTTTCGAGTGACCGCACACGCAGCTATAATATATAATTCTATGACATCACAAAAATATCTCAATGTTAATCGAAAAAATTGTGTCAAAAAGTAATACAGTCTATAATATAGGTTGCTGTAGTCGAATTTAAGTTGTGAGTGTCGTATGTGTCTTATTATACTCTCCTGTCGCAGGTCTGCTGGTAGGAAATGATGTGTAATGATGATGTAAGTAGTTCCTTTGCGTTCTTCATCAATATGTATTTTACTTTATTATGTAGTCAGTGTGTAAGAATAGATAGATAAATAAATAAATAAAATTTATTCATTAGTATCACAATCAAAACAATTTGCTAATACATTTCTTCTACTGAGTCTGCTGCCTCCCAGGGTTCAGCTTCGCACTGCTGAGAACGAAGGGGCATCAGGTGTGTGTGCGCTGCACAGCGATCAACTGGAAAAATTGGTATGCATGTATTAATCATTTATTTATTACATTTTCAACTTGCAATTATTCACATAATATAAAAGTGACAGACTTTAGTGCCCAAATGGTTGGCAGAATTGCCGCATTGTATCGTGGTGCTGTAAAAATAGGCCAGCCTTGTGGCCACTTAAAGAGTCGACCAACTGTTTGGTGATGATTGTCTCAAAAAACCAAGGGGCATTAGGACCCCACAGCCCTAGTGTTCAATTTCAAGGCATTATGGTAATTCTGTCAGGCCTCTTCCTATTGCTGCGTGCCAAGCCGTTGAGCTCTAAAACAGCTGTCACCCCTGCGGTGACAAGAGCGCTACAAATGACGTCTTTAATGGCGGCGTGCCGTGCTATCCGGCCTGGGCTCTTACTGCAAGGTAGGCCCCTATGGAGTCCCTCGCCCACCATACTGGCGCCAATGTGTAGTCCCGTGATAAAAATAAATGATTATACCATGGTATGGTACCTGAAGCTGCTAATACCACTGTGGCTGGGACCTGGGATTTATTGGCCAATCTGCATCCGGGCAAGCATAGCACTTCAGGTCCAATCAGGTGCAGGCTAAAATCTTCCCTGTCAACTTTTCAGTGCTGTGGACAGAAGACAGAAACATTAAGCTAAATAATATTTGATTTATTTTTATATTACTCATTTTATTAAATTAAATCAGAACTATCGCTGTTCAGTTGCGGAATTCACTCCCGCCTGACGACATTAGAGACTGCCAAACAGTTGCAATTTATGTATTATGTTTTTTCTTTTTAAGCTTACAGACATCGTCTACATCTCCTTTATCGAGTTTCCTATTGTAGTTGTGCTGGAACAGATTTCTTTAGAAACAAGCATCACCTATAAAATTATGTATTTTCTGTTCCTTTCTTCTTGTCTGTTTTTATGTGTGTACATAAATGGTTAAACAAAATAAATTATTAAATTTTAACATTATCTAATACACACATCATCAAATTAATTTTTAAATACTGACAACATTATCATTTCTATTTCAAGTGAGCAGAGAAAATGTCTATTTTTGTTCTCCTACATAAATCACACAAATATTTACTTACAAGAATGAGATGTATAAGTTGAGTTTAGCTGCAACCTGACTTTTCTTTTCATAAAACTAGAGCACAATTTTCTAATATGACAGACACTTCTATTGAGGTATCTGAAAACAAAAATAAGTTAAATCAACAAAAGTTCAGGTAATCCCAATAATCAGCGGGTAATACCATTCTCCTGCCCTTATCCGAATTTATTTGGGGTCGGCGCAACATGTCTTCTTCTTCCATACTTCTCTATTAGTCGTCATCTCGATAGTCACTCCCTTTCTAGCCATATCATCTTTCACACAATCCATCCATCGTTTCTTTGGCCTCCCTCTACTTGTATAGCCATCCACATTCATACTCACAACTCTCCGGACAACATTTTCCTCATTCCTCCGCATAACATGCCCATACCATGACAACCGATTTCCACACAACTTTTCGGTCACCGGTGTCACTTTCAGACTTCCTCTTATATACTCATTACGTATTCTATCCATTCGCGTAACACCACACATCCCACATAACATTCTCATCTCAGCTGCATGCAATTGTCTTTCATGAATATTTATAGCTTTTTAAGTAGTTCATTAAATTATCAGTCTTACAAGACAGAAAACATAAAAAAAATGATAATAATGTTTCATAAATTTTTTGAAAACAATCATTTGTACTTACAAATAATTAATAATACACATGATGTAAAATAGGTACTGGTATCCAGCAGCATCCGGTTAGACTGAAAGCCCAGTAAGCCCACCCCAACAAACAGTTGGAAAAAGGCTTGGCAGATTGATTGAATTCTGATACACATCTGAAAAAACAAATGTTGTTTATCATATTTAAAGGGTGATACGAGGGGTGATCAATAATGTTTGACATTCATTTTAAAGGTTGCAGACAGCCTATTTAGGTTAATCAATAACATTAATAAAACGAGGTGGGTAACCCATACCCATTGAGCAATAAATTGAGGGCTGACACTGGGCAGTGTCCAAAGTATGTCTTTGTGACGGCAGGTAGTTGAATTTCAATCACACAACTCGAAGCATTTGTTTCAATTAAAACATTTGCAGGCACTTTACATTATTATCGTTTACCTACCTCTTTTACCAGGCGGTCGTTTAGTTTGAGTTTATAGTGAAGCTAGCCGCCCCATCACAAGACGAAGCAAGTCTTAATATGGAGAAGAAACTTTATGGACAGTCTTTTAAATCGAAACCTTATGTTACAGAGGTTAACTTGTTTGATAATTACTTCTTCTTCTTTTTCTTTTAGCACAACTTCCATTAATTACATCACACGCCATCTTTTCTTCAAAGTGATCAATCAATCCACAAAGTCTGAACCGGGCGGATATGCCGCGTATTCAAATACAGAATCTTATTACTTATTTAGCTAGCTCAATAAAACATACAATGCCAAAATTTTATCTGGTTAATTCTTTTATAAATAAACATGCCAATTAAAAAAAACAAAGACGTTTTTAGAATTAAACTTAAAATTGAAGTATAATTATTTTTCTAAACTCAATATTTATTAGTACTGGGTCACATTTCCGGTTGTTCAAGGAATTTACTCAAACAACAAGTTTTCATAACTAAATGTATGTGCAAAATATTCTTCTTATTTTATAGTTTGTCAATTATTTTCGTAACTAATTTAGCTCTCCTATTCAATAATAACATTGAAGTATTGACCTTTAAACACCGCGCCATTTTCTGTGACGCCAGATCACAATAAACAGAACTTCTAATGTCAAGTTTAGTGTGGGTTGTCTATGTTTTTCTTACCACAGAATACGCGGTCGAATAAACTAATATTGCGAAATCGTATTCGAGATAAATTTGCACGACTAAAACTGACATACGTATTATATTTCTTATTTTTTTAATAAAAATATCGTTCTATTCATGCAGAATAAAAACAATCTTAGAAATATTTGTTTGAATCATCATTCGATTATGAATTTGTTGGTTGAATTAGTATTGCAATTTTATTCTTGCTATCGTAAATAACTTGTTTATGCGACATTTTTAATTTGAAAAGCGGAGGCAATTAAATATTATTCAGTGCAAAACTTTCGAACACCATTATGACAAAGCTGTGGGACAGAGCGCAATGGATAGTTGTCAATGCCAATAACTAAGCTTAATTTTCTTATTATTTTGAGTACCGGTCGTTTTCGTGAGAATTGGCATAACATTTGATATTTTTTTCTTATTTTCTGCAACATTAATATCTAAAGCAAAACACAATATTATGTACTTAGATATATAAAAATATATGTATATAAATTAATTATAAATAATAAAAATACAAATATTATTATATAACTAGTAATATAAATTATAATTACAATCTGCACTTAGTTTTTTTTAATAAATGGCAATATTAAATTATTACAACGATTTAGTGAAACAAGTATTCATTATATATTAGGTTTTACCCGGTTAAAACCTAAAAATATGATATTTTAAAAGCTAATTACAGAATAAACAATTGAAAAATTAGCCTTTTTCGTGTAAAAGTAATTTTAGTCGATTATCTCAAATAATCGTTATTTCAAACGCGTACTGTGGTTGGAAAAAACATAGACAACTTAGAATATTGGCGGTTTTCGCGTAAGTTTTCGATTCAACTTTTCAGACTTATTTTGCACTTTGCAGTTTGCCGCCATGTTTAATAATTAAGCATGGCGGCAAACTATGATTATAAAAGAATTAACCAGTTAGAATTTTGGCATTGTATGTTTTATTGAGCTAGCTAAATAAGTAATAAGATTCTGTATTTGAATACGCGGCATATCCGCCCGGTTCAGACTTTGTGGATTGATTGATCACTTTGAAGAAAAGATGGCGTGTGATGTAATTAATGGAAGTTGTGCTAAAAGAAAAAGAAGAAGAAGAAATTATCAAACAAGTTAACCTCTGTAACATAAGGTTTCGATTTAAAAGACTGTCCATAAAGTTTCTTCTCCATATTAAGACTTGCTTCGTCTTGTGATGGGGCGGCTAGCTTCACTATAAACTCAAACTAAACGACCGCCTGGTAAAAGAGGTAGGTAAACGATAATAATGTAAAGTGCCTGCAAATGTTTTAATTGAAACAAATGCTTCGAGTTGTGTGATTGAAATTCAACTACCTGCCGTCACAAAGACATACTTTGGACACTGCCCAGTGTCAGCCCTCAATTTATTGCTCAATGGGTATGGGTTACCCACCTCGTTTTATTAATGTTATTGATTAACCTAAATAGGCTGTCTGCAACCTTTAAAATGAATGTCAAACATTATTGATCACCCCTCGTATCACCCTTTAAATATGATAAACAACATTTGTTTTTTCAGATGTGTATCAGAATTCAATCAATCTGCCAAGCCTTTTTCCAACTGTTTGTTGGGGTGGGCTTACTGGGCTTTCAGTCTAACCGGATGCTGCTGGATACCAGTACCTATTTTACATCATGTGTATTATTAATTATTTGTAAGTACAAATGATTGTTTTCAAAAAATTTATGAAACATTATTATCATTTTTTTTATGTTTTCTGTCTTGTAAGACTGATAATTTAATGAACTACTTAAAAAGCTATAAATATTCATGAAAGACAATTGCATGCAGCTGAGATGAGAATGTTATGTGGGATGTGTGGTGTTACGCGAATGGATAGAATACGTAATGAGTATATAAGAGGAAGTCTGAAAGTGACACCGGTGACCGAAAAGTTGTGTGGAAATCGGTTGTCATGGTATGGGCATGTTATGCGGAGGAATGAGGAAAATGTTGTCCGGAGAGTTGTGAGTATGAATGTGGATGGCTATACAAGTAGAGGGAGGCCAAAGAAACGATGGATGGATTGTGTGAAAGATGATATGGCTAGAAAGGGAGTGACTATCGAGATGACGACTAATAGAGAAGTATGGAAGAAGAAGACATGTTGCGCCGACCCCAAATAAATTCGGATAAGGGCAGGAGAATGGTATTACCCGCTGATTATTGGGATTACCTGAACTTTTGTTGATTTAACTTATTTTTGTTTTCAGATACCTCAATAGAAGTGTCTGTCATATTAGAAAATTGTGCTCTAGTTTTATGAAAAGAAAAGTCAGGTTGCAGCTAAACTCAACTTATACATCTCATTCTTGTAAGTAAATATTTGTGTGATTTATGTAGGAGAACAAAAATAGACATTTTCTCTGCTCACTTGAAATAGAAATGATAATGTTGTCAGTATTTAAAAATTAATTTGATGATGTGTGTATTAGATAATGTTAAAATTTAATAATTTATTTTGTTTAACCATTTATGTACACACATAAAAACAGACAAGAAGAAAGGAACAGAAAATACATAATTTTATAGGTGATGCTTGTTTCTAAAGAAATCTGTTCCAGCACAACTACAATAGGAAACTCGATAAAGGAGATGTAGACGATGTCTGTAAGCTTAAAAAGAAAAAACATAATACATAAATTGCAACTGTTTGGCAGTCTCTAATGTCGTCAGGCGGGAGTGAATTCCGCAACTGAACAGCGATAGTTCTGATTTAATTTAATAAAATGAGTAATATAAAAATAAATCAAATATTATTTAGCTTAATGTTTCTGTCTTCTGTCCACAGCACTGAAAAGTTGACAGGGAAGATTTTAGCCTGCACCTGATTGGACCTGAAGTGCTATGCTTGCCCGGATGCAGATTGGCCAATAAATCCCAGGTCCCAGCCACAGTGGTATTAGCAGCTTCAGGTACCATACCATGGTATAATCATTTATTTTTATCACGGGACTACACATTGGCGCCAGTATGGTGGGCGAGGGACTCCATAGGGGCCTACCTTGCAGTAAGAGCCCAGGCCGGATAGCACGGCACGCCGCCATTAAAGACGTCATTTGTAGCGCTCTTGTCACCGCAGGGGTGACAGCTGTTTTAGAGCTCAACGGCTTGGCACGCAGCAATAGGAAGAGGCCTGACAGAATTACCATAATGCCTTGAAATTGAACACTAGGGCTGTGGGGTCCTAATGCCCCTTGGTTTTTTGAGACAATCATCACCAAACAGTTGGTCGACTCTTTAAGTGGCCACAAGGCTGGCCTATTTTTACAGCACCACGATACAATGCGGCAATTCTGCCAACCATTTGGGCACTAAAGTCTGTCACTTTTATATTATGTGAATAATTGCAAGTTGAAAATGTAATAAATAAATGATTAATACATGCATACCAATTTTTCCAGTTGATCGCTGTGCAGCGCACACACACCTGATGCCCCTTCGTTCTCAGCAGTGCGAAGCTGAACCCTGGGAGGCAGCAGACTCAGTAGAAGAAATGTATTAGCAAATTGTTTTGATTGTGATACTAATGAATAAATTTTATTTATTTATTTATCTATCTATTCTTACACACTGACTACATAATAAAGTAAAATACATATTGATGAAGAACGCAAAGGAACTACTTACATCATCATTACACATCATTTCCTACCAGCAGACCTGCGACAGGAGAGTATAATAAGACACATACGACACTCACAACTTAAATTCGACTACAGCAACCTATATTATAGACTGTATTACTTTTTGACACAATTTTTTCGATTAACATTGAGATATTTTTGTGATGTCATAGAATTATATATTATAGCTGCGTGTGCGGTCACTCGAAAATCTATATGGAAAATATGTCGTAATATGCCTTGCTATGATTCATATTAATCTATATTATAGCTACGTCTGTGACGGGCTTTTTAGGAACGAATAGACATGGCCCACTTGACAGAAAGTAGCACGTGACTGACAGCGCCTACAAATCACGCCAACGGTGTTTGTTTGAGCCGTTGGCATGCCAATCACGGTATTCCCGTGATTGGCATGGCAACGACCCTAACAAACACCGTGGCGTGATTGCCATGGCAACCTCCTAACAGTCGAGTTCTCAGTAGGTACGCTTGCGCTGTAAGTCGCGTCGCGGAGACCGAGAGTTACCTACATAGAGATAATGAGATGCCGTGAGCTAGGTCGAGTTTGGCAGTAGGTATGTTGATGATGATGAATATTAGGTATTATCATCATCTTATTGGCAATGTTTACTGAAGTAGGTAAAGCGAATATCGCACTGCACCGCGCTCTGTCTCGTAGCGCGAGGCGGCCATAGCAAACGATATGGGCGCTGCCCCGCGTTACCCGTCGGCGCGCGGTGTGCAGTGTGTTAAAATCGCCTTTATAGGTAGGTAACTAAAGGTATGTCCCAAAAAGCCGCACATATTTATACCTAATGTTATATAATAAATACACAAAGTACCGCATCTTAATAATGATGTTTCCGCGAAGTGATCGCTCCACGCACTTTCAAAAGGCGGGCGGCGATGAGCCAAAGCCGAAGAACGAATAGGTAGTTGGAACAATAAAATATATTTTGTACTTATTGGACGTTGGTATTGTATTTTCGCAATGTTCTTGGTGTGTCCACGTAGGTATGCGCACGTGACGAATTATTGGTAAATTGTAGTTGCAGTCACATCATATTAATGACTGCAAGGAGACAAATTTTCTCAATCGATTTAGAGCCTTACCGGTAAAATTTTTAAGGTTTAAAATCATTTGGAGAAATTTGACTGTACAAAAACGTTTGGATTTAGTCATAAAAACATCTAAAAGCACATTGCTTTAAGTTTTACACACATTCCTCACATTGCTAGAACATTGCAGCAATTTGTAAAGAATCACCGTTTTGTAACTTACACCCTGTCAACCGGATGTACACCCGTCAACGATATAGGTATTCATATTAGTAACTATGACAACGCATAACGTGCTTGCGTGAAGTGACCACTTCACGAGCACGGGATTCTGCCAAAATTCCCTGCAGGCAGCGCGGTGAAGTGAACGCCGCGCGGGATTCAGACCAATCTCTCAATCGATTCTGAACCTTACTGTACAAGTTTTAAGGTTTAAAATCAAATTATTGTCTGTAAACTCGAATAAATATCTACGACTAGACGTTTAGTCAACCGAAAAACGTGCTTGCGCGAAGTGTGCACTTTGAAATTTGACAGATTGGGGTAACTTGATATGCTGGCGAACATGCGTGACCCGCTCGCGCCTTTAGTTAAAATACAAAGGCTAGTCTAGGAAAAAAAGAAATAAAAACGAAATTGAGTTTATTACTAATTATGTTGTAAGTAAGTAAGTACCAAAGTAGGTACTAGCTAGCTTTGAAATAAAATAAAATAATTACTTATTAAAATTAGCATAAAAATATCATTAAAATCTCGATTTTGATTGTAATGTTAATGCTTGGTCAATCCCTAGCATCAGTTGAATGACACTGACAGCTCACTCCACGCAAGTATTCACGGTGAGATTTTTACAGAATCGACCGGCAGTCTCTCTCTTGGGTGACGCAGACGAAGTTGAGCTGGTCAGCTAGTAATAAATATAGTACAGTAGGTACCCGACCATCAATATTGCACATCGACCTCTGTGACTGACCTCTAAAAGGTTTCCCTCTTTTTCCAAAAAATGCCAAAGTACAACTTTAAATTATTGTAACAACTGTGTATTGTGGGTGTTAACAACTCTAAATATATATTTTGAGCATTTTGACAATTAGCCGATTGACTCTTTCCAGAGATCGTGTGCAATATTTATCGCCGGGTACTGTACCTATGTCATACCGTCAGCTGCATTGATAATGATAACAATCTGACGTGGTCTATAATCCATGGCAAACATTCATAATTTTTTGGTTGATAACTATTGTATTTTTGTGCTGGAAAATCCTCATGAGTGTCCTCCGCCCTGAGATGGGCGAAAGGATCTGTCTTGTCAGATTTTCTGATTCTCTAGTCGAAACTAAAGTCGCGCATTAGAAAACTATGGGATATAGAGTGGGATTCTCCTAACAACAAAAAAAAAGCATTAGACTATTTACAGATTGTTTAATATAGGTCCCAAAACAATTTTAAAAGCTTAGTTAGGTAAAATATCCGCAAAATCACTTTAATTTTCCTCTTGACTATAACATCCACAACTTCTTAACTGAAAGAAGATAAACCAATAAAAAAGGGACTTTCAAAATTATTAGGTAGGTGCAGAGGCCAGCACTAAGTTACCCCAATCTGTGAAATTTCTTTGGTAGATTTTCAACTTTATGACAATAGCGTAAGGTTAATTTTCAATTGGGAAAATTTTACTGTTAGGGTTAGCTTGATGTGCTGGCGTCTGTAGATTATAGTGATGTCAATTAGCCTGATATAATAATGCGATTGTTGATACTATCATGTAGGTTCGAAATTCGAATATCGAACCTTCGCTGCAAAAGTTTAAGGCGCGTTAAGCCGCGGTCCCACGGCCCGTTAACGTGCCACCGCAGACCTCATTGGCTGACTCCAAGGTCTGTCGCGGTCGGCCCGCTTTCTCACAGGCCGGGACGTCGGACCGTGGCTCTAGATGTTGCTTACCTCATTCAGATATACCGCAGCCCCATAGCGGCGGCATGTGCGAGTATTGCCTCTGCCGCCTGCCGCACCTCAAGGTGTGCGCGCGCCTGATCGAACCATTTAGCGGCGGCTGCGCGCGACGCGCCCTGCAGCGAGTCCACGTAGCGCACTGCTACCGCCATGTTACCACGTTCCATCCAGAATCTGTCAAAATTAAAAAAAATACCCTCATTTTCAACAACCCGTCTTACGTAGGCGTGGTGAACAAGGTTTGAGCCCTCTCTCTATGAGTCTTCGGTCAGAGAGGACTCTGCCCTGCAGTGGGATATTATGCTGTATTTAAGATTTGTTTTGGACGATAATATAACTAAAAACTGTTACCCACATTCATGTTGAGTCACGAGCACCAATATGTATACCTACACCGAGCAAAATTCAGAAGCGATTTACTCGTAGAATAACTTTTTCAACCTTGAGATACGACAGGTTCGGTAAATCAATGGTCTCTAAAATTGCAATGTGTGTGACAATATACAATTTCATTCAATAATTATGGAGAAACCCGCTTTTGAAACTAGCTCTAACTGTATACATATTGACTATTCATACAACTCGACAAAATGTGTACATACCGAACAGTAAAGGTTGACTATTTTCTGGCTATTTCGATACCGCTTCTAACGAATAAGGCGCATCAAATGTGGAATATTAAACGAGTTCTCTTGTATAAACACTCACCTAGCTCTTTGCAGCAAATCAAAAGTATCTAAATGTGGGGAGGGCCTCAGAGGCGGTTTCTCAAACTCCTTCTGCGGAATTCCCGACATCTGGACAAAAAACAAAACAAAACGAATTTCAAACTAACGTAAATGATAAAAGATTTTATTTCACGTTAATAATATTTATTTAACTATAAGTGAAAACTTGTAATTGGCTGTCAGTTTTTTTTTCAATTTCTTATTCTGTTTTGTTTAGCTGTAAGTTTTCCAAAGGAAATAAATAAACTAGCTAGTCGGCGTTTCCTATCTGACTACTCTGAGAAGAAACACCGAAAGAAACACAGAGGTCACAGCCTCTTCTAAAATGTTCCGTTATAATCTTAGTCAGATCATGTGAAGACCACATGGTCTTCCAAACAACGTCAACACGACATGGTCAACCTACATAGGTTGCTGTCTGAAATGGAAAAAGGACCATACAATAACAGCGAATTGAATTTAGATCACACACAACGCTAGAATTTGCAAAAAAACCTTAAGTAATTACACCTTGCCGCTTTGACCCTTTGATTCCTTAAAAATTCTTCTGCATTCGCTGATATGAGCCACTCATCCGCATCCACGGGATGTTAACCATTTGAACGCCATTGTTACGTATACGTGACAAGCAAGCGCATGCTCACGCCAACGACACAAATATGTGACGATGCGGTACGATCCCAAAACAAAAAAAAACCGGCTAAGTGCGAGTCGGACTCGCGCACCGAGGGTTCCGTACAAACCGTAGGTATATAATTAAAAGTTCACCCATCACGACAATCGAGTCAAAGTTATGGTATTTTTATATTTTGAAAAAAAAGTTTTATTTTGTTTATTGTATGATGTAACTAAAAATTTACGGTTTTCGCAATTTTTCCTTTATCTGTACTATAAGACGTCACTTCGTACCAAATTTAAAGATTCTAAGTTCACGGGAAGTACCCTGTAGGTTTTGATTCCCGTGAGAGTTTCAAAAATTTGCGGAAATTTGCGGCATAAACGGCTGTATCTTTTGATTGCCTTGGCTTAGAAGTTTGATTTTATCAGAGCTCCAAGGGACAGTAGACCTGAGTATTAAATATAATTATCAGTTTGATACCTCCACGCGTTCCTGAGAAAAACGGTCTTGACAGACGGACGGACGGACAACAATGCACCCAAACAAACAAATGGTGTTATTTGCTGACGACACTTCTTTAATTTTTAAGATAGATAGACGTGCTAAAAATTTTGACGACGTAAATAACCCCCTACTGCAGGTCCAGAATTGGATCACTGTAAATAATTTAGTATTAAATGGAAAAAAACTAAGTGCATTAGATTTTCTTTACCAAATGTAAAAAGTAGTGATTGTGAGATAGTATTGAATCAAGAGAAACTAGAATTTGTCGATAAAACTGTTTTCCTAGGGATCACGCTCAACTCAAGGCTACAATGGGGTCCTCATTTAACATCTCTTGCAGGACGGCTAAGTTCTGCAGCATATGCTGTCAGAAAGATCCGTCAATATACTGATGTAGATACCGCGAGACTGGTCTATTTTAGCTATTTTCATAGTATTATGTCTTACGGTATTTTACTTTGGGGACGTGCTGCAGACATCGAGTCTATTTTTATTCTGCAGAAAAGAGCTATCAGAGCCATTTATAATCTTCGTAGGCGCGATTCTCTAAGGGAACGGTTTAAGCTTATTAACATCATGACTGTACCTTGTCAATATATCTATGAAAACATCATGTATGCAAGGAAAAATCTACATCTTTTTAGTAAAAGAGGTGAAAGACACAATTATTTCACTAGAAATAGGGACCAATTAGTTCAACCAGGTTTCAGGCTGGCTAAAGTAGATTCATCTTTCATGGGGTACTGTTTAAAATGTTACAATAAAATACCTCCCAACATTCTTGAACTTAATGAAACAAAATTTAAATCCTGTATAAAACGCGCACTATGCAGCCAAGCATATTATAAATTGGGAGATTACATCGCTGATAAAAACGCTTGGGTCAATGCTATTCCTGCTCCACAAGGGCGTATCACCCAATTCATTAGACTTCTTAAAAAACTGTTGGAGCTGCGGAAGATCAACAACAATAAAAACTATATTTGCATTGTATAAATTCAATTTCTTAATATTGTATAATTGCTTAGCACATTATGTGAGTACTATGTACCTAATATAAAGTGACCATTTACTGGGTACGTCTTTCATTGACTTGAATGTGCTTTGGCGGCTGAGAGTATGTCATGCTCACTTTAATGTCTCGCTGATGGTGGCGTGTGTGTTGGATCATTTAGCTCCCTTCAAAATGGTTGAGCTGAATGGTGCTAATCCATGCGTCATGTTCGTGATCGGGCGCTGTCGGTAGAGACTGGTCATCTCTTAGCGGCCATGGCATGTTTTAATTTTATTTTTGAACTTTTTTTTTACATTATTTTATATCGGATGCTTTCACCGTTCTGCATCGTTCTCACATGTATAATAATAATAATATGATCTATGTAACCAATATTTTGTAACCATATTTTGTTTAAAAGAGTGTCCATGGAGTTTCTTGCCCGTTCTTCTCCATAGGTACCTACTGCTTTGGAATGGGCAACTAGCTTCATCTCTCTGACTGACCGACACCTTGACAATTCAAAAGTGCCTGTAATTGGTTTATTTGAAATAAATACTTTGAGTTTGAGTTTGAGTTTGAAAGTGATCCTATAAGGGTTCCGTTTTTTCCTTTTGAGGTACGGAACCCTAAAAACAATTAAATCATTAATTTTGTGTGTTTATAATAGATATCTTAAACATTTTAACTCTCGTAGTTACGTATTTAATGACATGACACAAATTAAAAGACACCATGGATATTGGGAAACTTATAACAAGAAGAAATCAATTTGTAGCTTGGCGTAGGTGGCACGCGCGTGCGTGTATATATGTACATAAATGTATACAACTCAGGCGTTCAAAAGGTTAACATTCTGTATTCGCAAAATCCTTAATACACAGCTGTGTCGTTGCGTTCAACACTGATGGACGTACGAATTCCACGACATGATGGAAGTTTTATAAGCTCGTGGCTAAGTACTAACAGCCGCGCAGGTCGATCCGTCAGGTTAAGCTAAGCTTGTCAGGGTTGGCCGTGGATGGATCTTTACATACCGAGACTTCTCCGTGCCTCGGAAAGCACGTTAAGCCGTTGGTCCCGGCTGTCATTTCTGCATCTTTGAAAGTCGTTGCCGGTCATCCGAAAATCTGACAGCCAGTCTTACCAAGGGGTATCGTATTGCCCAGTTACTGGGTTGTGGAGGTCAGATAGGCAGTCGCTCCATGTAAAATACTGGTATTCAGCTGCATCCGGTTAGACTGGAAGCCGACCCCAACATAGTTGGGAAAAGGCTAGGCAGATGATGATGGAAGTTTTATAAAAATGCCGCCGGTAATTTAATATATCGTGGTGTCTTAAGGCTTCCACTCAAACGAAGTACTTAGCGGGTTGAAGTACACTTAGTAGGCAAATTAATAAACGCCCTACCTTCATAAAAAGAATCAACGCCTGAAGCCAGGAGAGCATGTACACTGGCATCGGGGCGCCGTCCTGTTCGACCAATGCAACATTACGCGCCGTCTTCTCCATCTAAAAATCACACATAAACAGAAACAAAAGTCATTTATTCAAACTAGGCTGAAAATCTGCATTTTTTAAGGTCAATATTAGGCACGCACTTTTGATTTTACGGATTCATGCGTATTGTATAATTATCACTTGCTTATAAATCGGTGATGGAAAACATCGTGAGGAAACCAGCATATCTGAGAGATATTTCTCAACAGCATCTGAAGCTAAGTCAGAGGCCCATGGGCAGCATAAAAACTCTGACACCAGGTTAGTCACTAGCCACACGAAAGAAGAAGAGAATTACATAAGACAGCCCAAAAACGCCCACCCAACACCACTTCCTAATGCTATAGCTGAGAAGAAGAAATATAGCAACAAACTCCCCAGTTAAAAGCTCCAATAAATATAACACCAACCTACTATGTCCGAAAGGGTTACCGCTACCCCGGAATATAAAGGGCAAAGTCAAAGTCAAAGTCAAAACATTTATTTCAAATAGGCACAAGAATGGCACTTTTGAACGTCAAAATGAACAAGAAATAGAACTGATTCTAGTCGCCCCTTCCAAAAAGTAGTTTCGTGTGGAGAAGAATGGGCAAGAAACTCCACCGTTACTCTTTTAAAATGTTTCACAATGTTTTGTATACATGTATTATAACATTATATGTGAAGACGACGGGCTAAGGAGGAAAGAACATGGATGGGTTTTAGTCAGTAAGAATCTGACACTCCCTTGCGCTCCACTCAGAGCGCGCGGAGTCATTTGACGATTTCCCATTCTCAAAAAAGAAAAGCCTGTTTAAGCAACCCAATTACCCATATAGCCACCCAAACTTAAAGGCCAAAAAGTTTTGCTTCATGTTCTGCAATAGTCCTGCACCAACCGTGGGTTACCTTGGGGCTTGGATGCACTCGCATACTGCAAAATGGTTGAGCTGAATGATGATATTCCATGCGTCATGTTCATGAACGGGCGCCGTCAGTAGGGACTGGTCACCTCTTAGCTGCCACGGTTCTTTTAAAATGTAACTTAATTTTGAATTGTTTTTTAAATCTTGTAATTATGGAAGTTCTGCATCGTTCTCACGTGTATATTTCAACATGAATGATGTAACCAAGTTTTTGTAAACATATTTTGATTTAAAAGAGTGTCCATGGAGTTTCTTGCCCGTTCTTCTCCATAGGGACCTACTGCTTTGGAAGGGCAATTAGCTTCATCATTCTGGCTGACCGACCCCATGACAATTCAAAAGTGCCTGTAATTGGTTTATTTGAAATAAATGCTTTGAGTTTGAGATTGCATATGTACAGCGATAATCGGTTGGTGCATCCTCATGATTTAAAATTGTCTAAGAGCACTGTGCGAGTTAACTTCGGCCCCTCGTCCGCCTTGCTAAGGTCCGGGACCCCAGCGGACCTTTGGAAGGCTTACGAGGGACCCGATATATGTAAAAGACATTTTTTTTTTTTTTTTATAATAAGTAACTACAGTATATTATTTTCTTACTGCAGGGCGCGTGAGCGTGGTAAGCGGGATTGTCCGAAAGGGTTACCGCTACCCCGGAACATAAAGGGCTACGGAAGGAACATGGATGGGTTTTAGTCAGTAAGAGTCTGACACTCCCTTCCGCTCCACCCAGAGCGGGAGCAGTCATTGGATGATTTCCCAGCCAAAAAAAAAAAAAAAAAGGGCGCGTGAGCGTAAACCACTGAACGGATCTGGATGAAATTTGACACAGATATACATAATAGCCTCGATAACACATAGGAGAAGTTTTATTCCTTTAGCACGTTCCTGTGAGATAATTTTGAACGCGCGCGAAGCCGCGGGCAGAAGCTAATCCTTACTAATATTATAAATGCGAAAGTAACTCTGTCTGTCTGTCACCTTTTCTCGCTTAAACCACTTAACGGATTTCGATAAAATTTGGTGGGAGATAGTTTGCATACCGGGGAAGGACAAAAGCTACTTTATGTCTTGAAAATTTCTCCCAATCACGCGTACGAAGTCGCGGGCAAAAACTTGATTCTTATATTAAGCCGGCCATCCACACCAGCCACCAGATAATTTGTCTGCATCGTCAGTTCGTTCGCCAACAAATTGTTGCGTCTATGTATAAGGCTCTTCTTTGTCTTTGATGAACTGGGCCAAGAATTCGGCTACGTGTTTGGCGCCATCACTAGCGTCCATCAGTTCCTGTAACGTGAACTGCCCCATCGTTTGTGGAATAGTACCACATTTATATTCCCACTACAAGGCGCTGAAGCACGCCGCGAACATTCGTCTCGTTCAAGTATGTCGCTACAGATACAATGCTTACATTTTTTATTTTTTTTAAAGTGGGAAATCATCAAATCACTCCTCACTCTCTGGGTGGAGCGGAAGGGAGTGTCAGACTCTTACTGACTAAAACCCATCCAAGTTCCTTCCTTCGCTCTTTATCTTCCGAGGTAGTGGTACCTAACCATTTCGGACAATTCCGCTTACAGATATAATACTTTTTTTTTTTTTGCAGGCTGGGAAATCATCCAATGACTTCTCCCGCTCTGGGTGGAGCGGAAGGGAGTGTCAGACTCTAACTGACTAAACCCCATCCATATTCCTTCCTTAGCTCTTTATGTTCCGAGGTAGCGGTAACCCTTTCGGACAATCCCGCTTACAGATATAATACTTACTATGCGGAAATTGTTTCGCAGCACGCTTTCTGGGACAATCCCCTTTTCGCGGACAGAATCAGGGATTGACTTCAAGACAGTCATTACTAGTTTGTCGTCGCGGCCTATAAAAAAAAACAACATTTAATGAGAACCCATAAATACATAAAAAATATTTTACAAAAATTTAAATTGTCACTAATATACTTTAACGTTCTGTATTCTGGGTTGATTTTTAAATGGCCGTTTGTAATAAAAAGGAACGAAACATGTCCTTTTAGTTGTAATAGAATTTGAGCATACCTAACACATACGAGTTTGTGGTTCCGAAATACGAGTTAAACAAATTCTTAATTCAAGTTTAAGTACTTACTTACTATAGAAAAGCGTATCTACTGTTGAATTTTAAACGCTCGGCTGAGCGTCGAGAGTTAAAACTCCAACATTGCAATATTATTTAGGTGTTCATTTCAGTGTGTCTTAGTTTTGGTGAAAACGGGCATAAATCACCGTATAATTGGAGCCCCGACTGTTGCGGGTGTAAGGTTGGGACTTGGGAGACAAGTGAAACACACGAGATCTGGGTAGATACTGATTATATATTGAGATTATTGAGATTAACTACACGGATTAATAGGTATGCATACACATCTATAGTTACTACATCTCATCTTCACCGCATTAAAAAAAATTAAATTAACTACAGTTTAATTTCATTTTACGCTATAATATTATATTGTATATTTATGATTATATAGTTATACACGATTTATAATAGTAATAATGCTGTTACATTGTAGTAGTTTTTTTTTTTTTTTTTTTTTACATTTATGTACTTATTACTAAATTATCTTATAACTTATTATACACACACATATAGTACCTGTATTTAAATAACTATAATCAAGAAACAGGTGGCATGTACAGTTTTGTCCTGTTCTTGTGTATTGTGTACATTTTATTATTTTTCATAATTTCTACATTTGGTGAACATTCTCTTATAACAGTGTATGGACCTTGATAAATGCTTTGGAACTTATTACCTGTTTCATTTTTTATTAGAATTAAATCATTTGGTTTGTATGACACTGGGTTAACATTTCGGTCGTATCTCACTTTTCTGTTTACTTTACTGGCTATTAAATTATCTCGTGCCTCTCTTTGCGTTGTTTGTATTCTGTATTTTAATTCTAATGGGTAGCTATCAAAATTGTATAAAGGATCAACTTGGCCTGAATTTAAGTTCGTTGGTAAAATACATTTTTTGCCGAATACTAACTCAAAAGGGGTAAATCGTGTCTCAGTGTGTACTGTTGTATTATATGAAAAACACCAAAATGGAAGCCAAGTGCTCCATGCTTCTGTATGATTTCCTGTTTGAATCCTTATATAATTACCCAAGTGTTTGTGTGAGTTTTCCAATGCGCCAATACTCTGATGATGATACGCCGTTGACTGTAATTTATTTATATGTAATAGGGTACATACCTCTTTCATTGTAGTTGACAAAAACTCTGAGCCCATATCTGTTGCTATAGTTCCTGGAATTCCGTATCTAAGAATAAAATTATTAACTAAATTTCTAGCTACGTCACTTGAGGTTTTTGATAACATTGGGTATGCTTCAACGTATTTAGTTAGTTCACATTGGATGGTCAATATATATGTGAAATTATTGTAATCTCTATCCAATGGACCTACCAAGTCCATGTAAATTTTTTCAAAGGCTGATGTTGCCGTAGTCGTGATTTCCATAGGTTCTTTTGTATGATGTGACGAATGTTTTTGTCTTTGACATTTGTCGCATCTTTTCACAAACTCTGTTACATCCACCTCTAGCCTTGGCCAGAAATAATATTTTTTAATATTATTAATCATCCGTCTAATGCCCGCGTGGCCACTTGTGGGCAAAAGATGGAAGTCATTTATGATCACACGTTGATCATCTTTGTTGTTTATTCTCTCTATATCTTTTAATATACATAGTCGTGGTCCGGACCATTTATTTATTTTGTGTACTTCACTTATTACTCTTTCTATAAAATTACTTTTATCATTCTTATTCTTTATGAAATATGTTTCCTCTATGTTATATTTCTTACAAATTATTTCCAACTCTCTCACAAATTCGCCTGGCGAGAATTGCGATCGAGACGCTGGATTTATGAAAATTGTATTTCTTGTTGGTGCATAACAAAAACATTTGTTCTCATATTTTATTTCATTCAAGTTACGATGTCGTGCTAATTCGTTTTCTGTTATAAAACGTAATTCAATGAAACATTTAGGTTTACTAATCATTTCTACAACTTTCGGTTGATCAGGCCGATTGTCGTCAAAAGTAACAGTACCCTGTGTTTGTAACCTGGCCTTCTGGCCTCGTGTCATTACATTGATAACACTGTCATTCATCTCTTTCAACTCCTCCGATGTTATGCGCAAGCGTGACATTGCGTCCGCTGCTGAATTATTTTTTCCTCTCAAATATTCCACTACGAAATCATATTCTTCCAAAATCAATCTAAATTTTGTCAATCTGCTTGAAGGATCTTTCATTCCAAATAATGCTATGAGCGGTTTATGATCTGTTTGGACTGTAAACTTACGGCCATACAAATAAGGTCTAAAATGCTTAACCGACCAAACGATGGCTAGCAACTCTTTCTCGATTGTTGGGTATCTTTTCTCGGCTTTATTCAAACTTCTACTCGCAAATGCTACCGGTCTACTGTTTCCGTTACACAATACCGATCCAATAGAGTAATTTGACGCGTCAGTTTGTAAAATAAATTGATTTTTCTCTGAGAAATCGGGATATTGTAATACTGGATGTTTAATG
Source organism: Hyppa rectilinea (assembly GCA_951799385.1). Taxonomy (NCBI): domain Eukaryota; kingdom Metazoa; phylum Arthropoda; class Insecta; order Lepidoptera; family Noctuidae; genus Hyppa; species Hyppa rectilinea. Next base: position 8,325,644 of record OX637322.1, on the reverse strand, counting down.
ACACATTGTTTAAGTAATTCAAATGATTTTTGACATTGCTCATCCCAATTAAACATGACATTTTTCCTACACAGTGAATTTAATGGATGTGCTTTCTCTGCGAAGTTTGGAATGAATTTCCTATAATAATTAACGAATGCTACGAATCTTTTTACTTCTTCTGTGTTTATGGGAACTGGGTAGTTTTCCACAACTTTTATCTTATTGGAGTCTGGTATGACACCCTCTGGAGTAACAATATGACCTAAGAATAGTAATTCTTTCTTTAAGAAATTACATTTTTGGGGATTTAATTTTAAATTAACCTTTCGTAACCTTTCGAATATGTCCTGAAGATTTTTAATATGGGACGTTAGATTTCGGCTAAAACATACTAAATCGTCTTGATATACTAGGCATTTTTCGTACGTCAAACCTGTCATTGCCATAGTCATCATTCTTGAAAAGGAACTGGGACTCGTTTTAAGTCCTTGGGGTAGTCTAGTCATTTGAAATCTTCCAGAATCAAATGCTGTGTATTTACGACTGTCGGGATCTAATTTTACATTATAATATCCTTGATGCAAATCTAAATGTGTAAAGTACATACAGCCTGATAAAGAATCTAATATTTCCGTAATATTTGGAAGAGTAAATTTGTCATCCTGTATAACGTTGTTCAGTTTCCTGTAGTCAACTACTAACCGCCATTTCTTGTTCCCATCGCTATCCGATTTTTTCGGTACAAGTAGAATGGGACTAGACCATTCACTCTGAGATGGTTCTATAATTCCCTCATTTAACATTTTGTCTATTTGACTTTTAATTTCATTTTTTAAAGAGTGTGGTTGTCTGTATGGTTTTGAATAAATTGGTTGAGTGTCTTGTTTCAAAACAATCGAGTGTTGATAAATGTCCGTAGTCGATAATTTATCTCCTTCCAAATAAAAAATGTCTGAATATTTGGCACATAAACTTTCAATGTTTTGTTTTTCTTCTTTATTTAAATTACTTAAGGTTAACTTTGCAAATAGCTGCTTAACCCGGTCTGCATTCAACTCGTTTTTGTTAAAAACGCAGATATCGTAATCCCTGGTACTCTGTATATCTAGATTTATTTCTGACAATGTGACGTCATTGGCTGTTGTATTCAAAATACGTACTGGTATTCTACCATTGTCTGGAGCCACTAATGTACTCGCGACAAAGATTCCCTCACATACTTCTTTCGTACTTATCACGCATTCGTCCTTCAAGTTAGTATTTACATAGTGAATTGACTCTGACCTAGCAGGTAATGTCATTAAATAATCCTTGGAATTATATAGTTTCAAAGTTATCTGGTTCCCATTATACCATAATGATAAAACATTGTTATGAAAGTCAATAACCGATGAGTACTTGCTTAAAAAGTCTTGCCCTAAAATTCCATACGCCTTACAAGGCAAGGTGTCAAACACATAGAACTTATGGACTATGTTTTGTTCGTGAGTCCATAATTGTAACTTTACATATCCGATTGCTTGGACTCTGCCTCCGATCCCATTTATAGTTATGTCCTCCTTACAGATGGGGATATTGAACTTTTGTACGTGTTTATACTTTAAGGCTGAAATGGATGCGCCCGTATCAATTAACCAGCTAAACGGTTGCAAGTGATTCACTAATAACTCTACGTAATAACTACTTTCACTAGCCATGATTTTATTACTTTTAGGAACGAAAAAACTCACTTCCGCATTCCTTGGCATCATATGATGAAGTGCTGGGTTGTGGCCGTGATTCATCATCAGTGATCACGCGAACATTTCCACGATCCCCTTTATTTCCCCTGTTGGTATTATTTCTAAAAGAGTTACCTCGATAATAGCCTCTACCTCGAGGTTGTTGGCTGCCTGCTGTAGTAGCGGCGCCTGGCTGCCCATAAGCTGCTTGCTGCTGCTGGCCTCTGCCACGTGCCGGGTAGCCACGGGTGTAGCCACGCTGTCTGAATGCACCTCTATACGCACCTCTACTGTAGCATCTGTGGTTGTTATAATACACTGTCTGCCTGGAATTGGGTTTATAATTCATATTACGTCTCAGTGAAAAAATTTCAGCACTCCGGCTGGTCGTTGTGCTGTCCTCGTCTAACGCTGCTTGAACAGCATCTTTTAAGCACTGGAACTTCTGAGCTGCCAGAATTGTACTAATCCTGCGATTCCTCAATCCTTCACTAAACTGCCTGATCGCCTGTTTTTCGTTAATTGTTTTTAAAACATCAAACTTTTCTGAATTGCCCTCAGATTGTGAAATCGTGAGGTCAACAAACATTTCGGAAAGTTTTTTCCCGAAATCATCTACCGACAATTCATTTTGCCTGAAGTTTAGAAGTTGTTTTTGCAACGCACTTGCGGATTTCTGCGGTAATAGGACTCTCTTCATGTCACACAAAAGCATTTGTACATTGTCATATTTGGTAGCTAATTTTAATTTTGCCCCTTGTGATAATCTACTCTTGAGTACGAAGTTAATTAGATTTTCATGCGCTTTCGTGTCTATGACCGAACTGTAATAGTCTATGCCGTCTATCAATTGTTTTGTATTTGAAATTTCGTCTGTCATAACCGGTAATAAGTTCAAAGCAACTCTTAAGTCAAACTCCATTTTTATTGTAATTTCACTATTATCTTTTGCTTGACATAAATTAGTTATTTCTGTATTTATGTCACTAATTTTCTCACACCATTCTGTTATACTATTTGTTTCTTCTGTACTCCTATTTATTTTATTTATGTTTTCTATGTAGTTGTTGTATTGTTTAATTATTACATGAGCTTCACCTAGCTTTTTCGCTAAAATATCTCCTTGTCTACGAGATGGCCCGATTTTAATTAAATATCTCCGTATTTGTACTAGCTCTTCATATAACTTGTTTAAATATACTGCCATTAATGTATGAGTAATATTTATACATAACAATTTTTTTCCCTCTTATTTACTGGATAAATACCTACCATTGTCCATTTTTTTTTTTCACTTACATGTACATTTTTCCTTATTTACTAAATAAACATGATAAATACCATTGTCCATGTGTGTCCCTTTGTCCATGCGTTACTTAACTTACACGATTATCACTTCACTGTAATTGGTTAGACTTTTAAACACTTTCCACTGCTTCAAACTGTAGCTTCGTCGATCTTTAAATCGGGATAAAGATTAGGTCGTCGTCGCCGCATGAAAGAACTTCCTCTCTGTCCATTGGCGAGGCTCGCCTCTCGGATCCACTGGAAATGGCATTTCTTGTACTGCTTCCACAAAAAGTACACCACGCCGAGGCTTAACAACACGCAGATGACTATCAGTATAAGGGTAATATTCGACATGTGCTCCTTTACTGTTTCTAAATGCCCCCGATTCGAACCAACGGCATTTTGGTTCAGGAACACAGTCTCCCTCTCCACGTTGGAACGACACATTTTCGCATCACTAGTTTTTTGAAATTACAATTATCGTAAGATAGTTTATTTTGGCACTGCGATTGTTCATTGTTTCCAATTTTTATTAAATAAAGTTGAGTACTTGAAGCCGCAACACTAGATAGATATACGATGACGGTATCGCCACGGCCCCAAATATGGCAGGGTCGCCATGTAAGGTTGGGACTTGGGAGACAAGTGAAACACACGAGATCTGGGTAGATACTGATTATATATTGAGATTATTGAGATTAACTACACGGATTAATAGGTATGCATACACATCTATAGTTACTACATCTCATTTTGTAATAAAAAGGAACGAAACATGTCCTTTTAGTTGTAATAGAATTTGAGCATACCTAACACATACGAGTTTGTGGTTCCGAAATACGAGTTAAACAAATTCTTAATTCAAGTTTAAGTACTTACTTACTATAGAAAAGCGTATCTACTGTTGAATTTTAAACGCTCGGCTGAGCGTCGAGAGTTAAAACTCCAACATTGCAATATTATTTAGGTGTTCATTTCAGTGTGTCTTAGTTTTGGTGAAAACGGGCATAAATCACCGTATAATTGGAGCCCCGACTGTTGCGGGTACCGAAAGCGCGCACCAATCTTCTCAAGCGTGCTCCTCTTACGCGAGCGCTGGGCACTCTCAACGCGGTAGCTCTAATCTTAGACTTGTTCTCTTGCACACTGAACGATTTTACTCTGGCGACCTCTAGAGTGTTAAGTTATCCAGATTTGGATGTGTAGTATTTGCATGTGTAGTAATGCCTAGTATTAAGATAATGTCCTAATAAGTTTGTAATGTACCACTCTATCACTTTAGGTTAGCCTGTAACGATAGTTTGTGCTGTAAATAAATAAATAAATAATTTTGTCTTGGTTCGACCCTGGACAGGAACTCGTAACCACTATGTCAAGCATAATACTCGTATAAGCTAGGAATAAAATTTAAACTAAATACCGGATGCTTTTTCAATGGCTTTCAGTTCTTTGTCCACCTTGACATAGGGTTCTCCTCTCTTGGTGGCTGCGAGAAGCGACGCCCCAGCCGCCCACAGCTCTTGCGAGCGCCGAGTTTCACGTTCCGCCTTAAGACGAACTGAACGAGTAGTAATCATTAAACATTTTTATATCAAGGGGATGCATTTTTCAATTTTTTTTTAAGTTTCTTTGCAATTTGTCGGTCAGTGTCAAATATGTATTTACAGTATTTTACTATTAAAAATTAAATCATCAATGGATACTATCATAAATGGGAATTTCGTAAAATGTCATGATTTCATGAAATATTTAATGGGGTAATTTAAACTTGAGAGACCTATATTGATGATTTTGTGTATGACCAGATTTACTATAGTTTTGGCATAGGTACTGCAATTAGTGTTGCCATACAGCAGCAACATGATTTTGTTTACCAGGAAACATTATATTCAATGTTGCAACAATTGCATAAAAATATGTAGCTAAAACAGTGTCGTTGTTTTCAAGCGGGTTTTAAATACAAAACTATTTTGCTGTATCAAAATCAGGGAAAATAATTAATAAGAGACTGTCAACATAAATTGTCCGCATATTCAAATGACAGATGTCAAAGAATGTCAGTACGTCAAGGGTAAGATCTCTTACACACGAGCGGCATGTTCCTAACAGCAGAGGTAACTGCAGCTATCGACATGCCAACTTCAAAGATCAGCAGCCGTCGTCACAAAGTTATCGGCACGCTGCAGCTGCAGGTGTCGCTATAGGCTGAAGGCTGCCGACGACACGTATCGACCTCTGCCGTCGGCAACATGCCACTCGTGCGTTAAGAGGGTCAGTGAGTCGTCATAAAGGCGGAGCTCTTATTGACGAAGGGTGTCAATTTATTCAAATAATTAATAACCGAAACTGTTTTTACTTGGCGAATGAGCGAGGAAAGCCCGCGAACTTCAAATGCTTCAAATATTAGAAAGAAAGAAAGAAAGAAAAGTGTGTTTATTGGCAGTATCTACATATAACATAAACAAAAACCTTAAACTACCTACTTAAAAAGAAAAAATAAATAAAAATAAAATACAGAGAACAAGTATAACAATGCCAAAAGGGCCTCAGCTCAGCATAATGTCAGATGGCAACATGGTATGCACCATCTGACGCTGATTTTCAGCTGCAACCCACGAGTACCATACGCTAGTATAAAAAAAAAAAGAACAAAATGATTAATTCTGTGTCCGTAATAATACTACATTAAAAAAGTAAAATAAATAAAATATAACGTGTGTGAGTGTGTGTTTTCGTGAAATGTAAGTACTGTAAAGTCAACTACTGACGCATAAGAATAAAAAATAAAATAAAAATAAAAATCAATTAAAGCTGATTAGCAAATAAATACTAATATAATACCTAATAATAGATTATAAAATCAATAAAAAATAAAAATAAATAAAAAACAGTAATAATAACATCAATTAAGTTAGCAAAATTTATACTTTTATATTACGTTTTTGTCTGAATACACTATCTATATATCTATATCTGTTAGTCTGAATTACAAAAGCGTATAAATATTTGAATGTCGCGGACTACCCTGGGCTTCCCCCTTAAGAAAGCAATGTAACAAGAAATACCGTTGAGTTTAGCTTCGACGACTTTTAGCTTCAGAGCCATTTCTTCAAGTGCTAGAGCAAATATCTTCTTTTCAGCCGCAACTTTTTCGGCGACCATTTTATTGAATTTTGCCGTTACCTGAGTTAGAATAATGTTCAAAAATTTTACCTCTATACAGGTGTTAGATTAAATGTGAAACATACTTTATTTTTTATATGTAATGTAAATGTGATAATGTAGTTTTTACAGACCTGCGCTTCTATCTGAGCTAGTTTTTCAGCCATGCTCGCCTCATGATTTTCGTTTATTTTTTTCAAACTATCATTCAAGTTTTTTTCATTCAATTTTCGTTGTACTTCTTCCTGTAAGATGTAATAAATAATTTAAAAACTATTCACTTCGCTATGTATAGTCGGTCTAATAATTGCATTACTACTTTTGACAAAAACGAGTAAATTGAAACTAAACTAAGTGACAGTTTCACCAACGAAACTGAACGCGATCAGCACATCTAAACGAGGTTTAAGTTTTTTTTGAGAGTGGGAAATCATCATATTATGACCCCTCTTGCTCTGGGGAGCGGAAGGGTGTGTCAGACTCTTAGTGATTAAAACCCATCCATATTCCTTCCTTAGCCTTTTATGTTCCGGGGCAGCGGTAACCCTTTAGGACAATCCCGCTGAGTGAAATTCGCCCTAAGGTTGAAACTATCTAACTGGTTACACATAGGTCTCGAAACACTAAAAAAATAAGGTACAATGAAATAAATTATCAATGACTGAGAGTCACTTAACCTTAACCTTAGGGTGGTAAAGTAATTCGGAGGTCTGCTATACATCCTTCAAAGTCAAATATAAAATAAATAATAAATAAATAATATCCTTGGACATTTCACACAACGCCGTATCGTCCCAAGCTAAGCAACCTAATGCTTGTGTTATGGTAACGAGATGGCTGATAAACTACTTATATCCATCTTTTTTTTGTAAATACATACATATTATAGATAGAGAAACACCCAGACCCGAAACAAATACTTGCAGGTCGTACAAATATTTGTTCCGTGCGGGAATCGAACCCGCGACATGCTGCGCAGCAGTAAATCGCTCAACCGCTGCGCCAACCGTGTCGTCAAATATAATAAGTACTTACAGTCGCCAGCAAGCAAATTTGACAGTTTGTGGTAACTGTCAAATTTTCTCAGTCGATTCTACACTTAATAAGTAACGTGTTAAGGTTTAAAATAATTTGGCTTCATGCGTTGGCGACCGAACAAAGTTACAAAATGTTCATTAGAACTAATATCTATCTTGCCTATGGAGCTAAACAACTAACCCTGTGCTTATAATCCCTTTCAGAGGCAGCTCTCTTTTCTTTGAGGGCATTTGCAAACATGATTGCTCTATTTTTCTCAGCTTCAGCGTTTCGCGGTAAATCTAAAACAATAATGTTTGAAGTTTTTAGTGCTAGAGACGTATGTATCTATAGTTGTATAAATATGTTTATGCGCGTGGCCAAAGTTGAAAAAGATGGCGGCGTTCCAATATCACAAATATTTACCTTTAATGCACGGTTAAATTAAAGTCACTTTAATCCCCTTAAAGGGTCATTGTACCTACTCATTATAACAAGAAACTTTTACTATGGGACCGAAACTGAAATCGCGAAAAAAAAATCAGCTGTTCAGTACATTTAAGTCCGCCTCACTCGTCACAATGTACTGCACGGCTGATTTTTTTTCAAAACGAAAAAAATTTCGTTCTGAAAACGACTAAAATGTAACCGTGTATAATATAGGGTTAGTTATTGGTAAATATTTCTGACGTGCCACTGACATTAAAAATTGTTCGTATCTGGTAATCTCGTAAATAATGGTAAGTCTTATTGGTTTGATATTTCTGCCCGACTATCTTTTTGTTGTTTTTTTTTTTTTTTAAGAATCATCAGAAGGAAATCATCAGATGACTCCCTCCGCTCTGAGTGGAGCGGAAGGAAGTGTCAGCCTCTTACTGACTAAAACCCTTGCATGTTCCTTCCTTAACTCTTATGTTCCGAGGCAGCGGTTACCCTTTCGGACAATCCAGCTGACCCGGCAGGCATTGGCCCTAACGAGCCCCATCAATTATGCTGACATCTTTTTGAGCCGAACTCGAACGCGCCGTCCGGCACGGGCCTGGTCCTGATGGGACGGTGAGCTACCCATGACTCACCGTCCGCAGGCCCGCGCCTACGGTGGCCGGGAGTCGTCACGTGGCGTACAATACAGAGATTAAAGAAGAAGATAACCAACTAGCAACTCCATATTAAAAAAAATAACCAGGAGGCTGACCACCACCTCTTAAAGCAGCAGTATTTTAATATTACTTTACAATAGGAAAGAGATGGAGCTATACATCCTTTATAGGTGTGTCTCATTCTCACACTGAAGTAATATTAAAATAATTCTGCTATTTGTGGTGGTTCAGTCAATGATTGGTGAAGGTTTAGAACTTACCGTCTACTGCACGCGTGACTCTCTCTGTCATTCCAGCGGAGGCATCCTTTAACTCCGCGGTTAAATATTCAATCTACAAAAATGTGAGCAATAATCATTATAATAAGTACGAAGTTCGCGAAAATTATTAGGCGACTCCCGCGCAGAAATCGACTGCGCGTGTCGATTGTTTAAATGATTAGTTGCGAGACCATTCGCACCACTTTGAAAGCAAGTTAGTTGATGCAACCGGCGTAAGCCAATTTCATGACAGATCCTGCGCGGGATTCACCCGCTGCTCGGCTCCTATTGGTCGTAGCGTGATGTTACATAGCCTATAGCCTTCCTCGATAAATGGACTATCCAACACAAAAATAATTTTTCAATTCGGACCAGTAGTTCCAGAGAATAGCGCGTTCAAACAAACAAACTCTTCAGCTTTATAATATTAGTATAGATTAAAGTAAAGGGTGTGCAAAACTTACGTATCGGTAGGTGTTCGTAAACAGTATATCCAAGTTACCATATGTATGGGGTTTCTTAGCGGAGTACTTCAAGCCCGCGAATACTAATTCATTCTCCGTCGCGTACTTATCTACAATCTCTTCTACCTGAGAACATCAAAAAAAAAGAACACTGAGTGCCAATTTTACCAATGAGACTAAACGCGATCTGCACGTCTGAACTGCGTTCAAGAGATGTCAGTGTCAATATTCCCCAACAATGTTGTCAATGACAGCTCTTAAACGCGGTTTAGATGTGCTGATCGCGTTCAGTTTCATTGTGAATGCAACACTTAAAAGTGTTAGCCTCAAAACCCGACTGCAACTAAAAGTTCAAAACAAGATCAACTATTGTTAAGCAGTCTGATACAGTCGAAGACATTAAATCTGAGCCTGAACTAAACTGTTATTTTCTTTCTTTTTAAGTTTCTGTACCCAAAGGGTAAAACGGCACCCTATTAGTACTTAGAATCCGCTGTCCGTCTGTGTCTGGCACCAGGCTGTATCTCATGAACCGTTATACATAGTTACGACAGTTGCAATTTTCACAGATGTTGTGTAACTGTTGTCGCTATAAAAACAAGCAAAAAAATAGCAAAACTATAGCAAACGTCCCTACTCATGCTTGATATTTAAGATTTTTTATTAGTCTGTAAGCTTTATTTAAAATAAAATAAATAAGTAAATAACAACAAATAATAAAAAAATAGAATAAAATAAATATCCTCCCATACAATAAATTTTATTGTTTTGCTGTTTTATAGATAACTAGCTTTTGCCCGCGGCTTCGCACGCGTTAAATTCGTAATAAAACAATTCGTTATTATACATATAAACCTTCGTGTGCGTTCGCGCAGCGGAATGTTGTTGAATTTAAAGATTTTAATTATGCAGATATTTAGTGTATGACGTCGTATAATTGTGTATGGTAAAAAAAAATTTGTGCATGCAGCCATTGTGGAGAAATTCACCAAAAACTGATTCCGCTGGGCGAACGTTGTCCTGGCGGAACTTTTTTTAATCCATAGACTTTAGAAGAAAAGAGATGTGTCCAAAAATTAGTGTGTATTTGTGTGTAATTAATTGTGTATGTATGAATAAAATTAGTGCATGCATAAACTTCGGAGAAATTCAAGTTTCCGCTACGCGAACGTTTGGCCATTAGCTAGTTTTCATATAAAGCGCTTACATAGAGAGCTGTAGGTTTTTACATACGTTGATTTGAATTTGTTTATATTTGTTTAAAAAACTGATTTAGAAAAATCGTAGGTCTTAAAAGATAAAAATATAAACGTAAAATACGCTTATTAGGTCTTAGTTCTTAAAGTATGCAATTTGGGGTCTAGATTTTCACGTTTATACAAACCTTGTAAGTGTCTGCAACATGTTGCCAAGTATCAATGATGTTCCGTTACTAATTAAAGAGTTATAGGACAATTTACCATGAATAGATCACTGTTTACAAAGCAGTCAAATATCACTTCGTTCTAAAGGAATTGCATGGTAAAATGTATGCCAATAATTAGTGTATTCATTCAACTATTCACATGCAAAATTTCATGTCATTAAATTCAGTAATTAAAGAAAAACAATTATAATACTGACGAAGCATCGAAAACCTACATAACCCGACCAAGTTCGGATAGCTACAAAAAAGCGGCCGTGCAATATATTTAGGTAACATCCCAAAATTTTCAGTATAATACCGGTATTGAATTGGTATAAGCGATAACACAATTATTGTTGTATCGATATAATTTATAGGTAATTTATTTTTGTACACCTACTTTTTAAAATGTATTTGACTATGACAGAAAGTAGGTACTATTTACGTAGGTACTTTATTTAAGTATGCGCTTGAGACTTGAGATATAATCTAGATATATTACTTAAGACAAATAAAATTCATACAGCTAATTTCTGTTGTAAGATTTCACGGATCAGGATTCTAACTATAGACCCCTTAGGGAAATTAAATAATTACCACATGTAAGTACCTACTACTGTTTAGGTAAATATTTATCATATTGTAGCTTATTACACTATTTAACCAATGGACTAGGCATGCACGAGCGTTCCCCTTTGCAACTTTAGTGGATCAAACAATCTAATAACTTAAAAAAAACTACTTCTTGAATCGATTTTTTAATTGATAATAAAAATATTGATTGATTAATGATAATAAAATATTTTTCATTCAAGAAATGCAATTGTTTTACTTTTTCCTAACGCTTGTGTACGCAACTGTACCATATTAATAAATACTATATTGGAAGGTTAAGAACGTTTCTTAGATATATGGCACGGCCGCTTTTTTGTAGCCATCCGAACTTGGTCGAGTTATGTAGGTTTTCGATGCTTCGTCAGTATTATAATTGTTTTTCTTTAATTACTGAATTTAATGACATGAAATTTTGCATGTGAATAGTTGAATGAATACACTAATTATTGGCATACATTTTACCATGCAATTCCTTTAGAACGTCGTGATATTTGACTGCTTTGTAAACAGTGATCTATTCATGGTAAATTGTCCTATAACTCTTTAATTAGTAACGGAACATCATTGATACTTGGCAACATGTTGCAGACACTTACAAGGTTTGTATAAACGTGAAAATCTAGACCCCAAAGTGCATACTTTAAGAACTAAGACCTAATAAGCGTATTTTACGTTTATATTTTTATCTTTTAAGCCCTACGATTTTTCTAAATCAGTTTTTTAAACAAATATAAACAAATTCAAATCAACGTATGTAAAAACCTACAGCTCTCTATGTAAGCGCTTTATATGAAAACTAGCTAATGGCCAAACGTTCGCGTAGCGGAAACTTGAATTTCTCCGAAGTTTATGCATGCACTAATTTTATTCATACATACACAATTACACACAAATACACACTAATTTTTGGACACATCTCTTTTCTTCTAAAGTCTATGGATTAAAAAAAGTTCCGCCAGGACAACGTTCGCCCAGCGGAATCAGTTTTTGGTGAATTTCTCCACAATGGCTGCATGCACAAATTTTTTTTACCATACACAATTATACGACGTCATCATACACTAAATATCTGCATAATTAAAATCTTTAAATTCAACAACATTCCGCTGCGCGAACGCACACTAAACCTTCCTCTTGAATCACTATCTCTATTAAAAAAAACTGCATCAAAATCCATTGTATAGTTTTAAAGATCTAAGCATACATACATACAGACATTAGGACAGACGCGGGAAGCGACTTTGCTTTATACTATGTAGTGATGTTACGGAAGCCTTCGTGCGCAATCGATTCGCCGATTCGCACTTGGCCGGTTTATTTTCTTACCAACTGCCACTGAGTGTCCATCACGCTGGCCCGGTCATTCTCCCACTGGTACTTTATGAAGGCAGCTTTGAAGTGCTCGTGGAAGTCTCGATGCATTAACTTCGAGTTCCTGATCTGCTCTTTCGTAGCTTGGACTCCACAGTCAAGGTAGCGGACCATTTCATCTGTTGATAATATGTAGAGGTTTATTTGTATGTATACAGTGCGTTAGGTTAAACGAACGACATACTCCGGACATACACCAACTCAGAAATATGAAAAAAGTATCAGCAGTTCCATACATTTTGACGAATTATGCGAACATAAATGTACTGAACAACAGATTTTTTTTTTCATATTTCAGAGTTGGTGCCATAGTCAAAGTTGTTCATATTCATGAGTACTCTGGGAAATCATCCAATGACTTCTCCCGCTCTGTGTGGAGCGGAAGGGAGTGTCAGACTCATACTGACTAAAACCCATCCATGTTTCTTCCTTAGCCCTTTATGTTCCGGCATAGCGGTAACCCTTTCGGACAATCCCGCTTGTACTATAACCCCTGAAAGTATGTCCCTCGTTTAACATAACACACTGTATATTTGTAGAAAGCGACAAATAGCCCGCCATGTCAAAAAATAAATTAGGGCACCTGTTCTGCTTCGATCGCGAGACAGTTTGAACACGAATCCACGAACAATTTTCGCGCAAACTTGCAGAAGGTTGCGTAATCCCGAGTCCTAACCAAAATAATTAATCGCGCGAACATGCGAGCGTCCGTATGTCACTTTTTGGTTCGGATATCCTGAAGGCGCCCGCCCATTGTCGAGGTGACCACACGTGTGGGTCCGTCGAACAAAATGAACGTGCCGGTCACCTGTTCGTGCGACGATTGTTTTATTTAGGACTCAGCGCAGCGCGGCGAAATTTCGCGTAAATAACCCATTAAGACCCATCATATTATTTTGATCAACATACAATACATGACCTGTAAAGTGCAAAATCCGACGAAAATTTGAATTTTACGGGCAACCCAGCATGCTCTGGACAACTTCGTAAAAAAAAAATTAAACGTTTAATTTATGATCGCCATGGAAACGGCAGGTCATTGCATAGATACGTGGTATACCCACAAACTAAAAGTATCTAAATATTTAAATCTAGTTCTCTTAGTGTCCTCTCTGTTTGTACGACAATCTTTTTCCAAAACTCACCAAGTTTATTAATGCAATCAGAAGCGTTGTTTAGAGATGTCTTGACGAGTTCAATCCGCTCCTCCATGGCGTGGCGTAACGCTTTCATTCCTCTGTATGTAAAAGTTTGCATTGTTTCTTCAACCAGCTGCAACATACAACTGATCCTTGAGTCAGGGAAATATTATTGTTTTCCAGATAAACTATAGTCTGTTCCAAAAGAATCTGATTAAAATATAAACAAATGTATCTCATAGACTATATGTATCTGAAAAAGTCAATCTACCTAGTCTTTTCCCAACTACATTCGGGTCGGCTTCCACCAGCTGAATACCAGTATTTTACATGGAGCGACTGCCTATCTGACCTCCACAATCCAGTCAATAACTGGATAATACGATATCCCTTAGTAAGACTGGCTGTCAAGACTGTATTTGAAAAAGTGCAGGTAGATAATATGACAATAATTATAGTGTAGTACATGAAAAATTAAATGACTTAATTTGTTTATTACGAAAAACTTAAAATTTAAATTCTAATTTTATCACTATTGAGATGTTTTTAATTTTGACAGTTCAGGACGGTTTTTAACTACAATTTAACAATGTCATTCAAACGATAGTTTTTGGCAAAAGTGGTGAGATATAAAATTGAAACCATTCGAATTACAGATAACATCATTCATTTACAGATTTCATCACATACTTTTGAAACAGACCATGCGATGCCCAGTGGTATACAGGTGCAATTGAAAAGACTCAAAACCAAAAAGGGGAGGGAACTTATTGACTTTTAGCGGCGACGCCCTAAGCAGAGCCTTTAGCGTGCTATAGCTTAGTTTGTAAGTTTTCCCTGGCTGGAGGCTTTAATTCTATTGAGGCAAATAGTGTCAAGCCCGGTTAAGCAGTAGACAACCTCCTAAGGTTGAACTGCGAGATGCCATGAAAACGTGGAATGAAACATAAAACGAACTTTCACTCAAGTGAACTGTCTGGTATAGGCTGTAAGAAGAGTAAAAAGAAGCTTTCTTGACACATACCAAGTTGTAAACAGCACAAGCCTCCTTCGCAGTGTTGTAGTTGTTGAGCGCGCTCTCGCTCAGTTCTTTCATGCACTTTTCTATTTCACAAATGTTTTGCGTGACAACTGGTGGTGTTTCCTTGACGCATACTACTTCTTCGACGTCTTCTAAAACAGTAGCCCTTATTGTTAAAAACAACGTTACCGTGCATTCCCGTTGTCCACACCACCGTGAGTCCGTGACCCCAATGCTGCACTGGTTGGGATACCGGGAATTGACTGAGTAGGTAAACATATTTTTTTACCGATTATGATAATTTAATATCCTTACTAATTTTTAATTATTTTCTAAGATTTTAATGTTAATATTTTACCATTTTAATTCTGAATACTTAAATATATTATTATTATTATTATACATACGAAAGTAACTCTGTCTGTATGTTAGCTTTTTACGCCTTAAAACAGATTTCGAAAAGATTTGTCAGAGAGATATCCCTGGGAAAGACAGGCTACTTTTTGTCTCAAAAATATCGCCCGATATTTCGATATGCCCGGACTGCACGCGGACGGAGTTGCGGGAAAATATAGTCCTTAATAAATTGCGATATACCTATCATAATTTTATTCGTCGACGGCAACTCAAATAAAATGTGAATTGTGTTATAGATAAATGTTATAACTATATAAATGAATAAAAATATTATTTATCAAGAAGGAAAAATAACTCATTCTCGCTGCCCAGACCAATACTTGTAATACACTTACACTAATATACTTAATACCAATACTGCATTCCAATGTGATAACACAAAGAAATAGTTCTTACTATGAAAAATAAATAATGATTTCCGACGCGTGCGCCATCTGGGTTGTACATACATTTTCAATCATAATTCCTAACTTGGTTAAAAGTATTATATGCTTCGAAGCTACAGGAAACAGCGCGAGGTTTTGCTTTGAGAAATCAACACTTACCACTTTTCTTTTCATCAACTTTTACTTTGTCTTTTGGTTTCTCAGGAACATCTGGATAAGAAAATTTTGAGTCAAATTTAGCTAAATTTATAGGGGGCAAACCGCGAGCTTGATGGAATTTCCTATCGCTAACTTCTTAGGAGATGAGTTTACAAAACCTCCTTAAGAGTATGAATTTTCAAAAATCCTTACTTTCTATTTTTATGGAACTTTTGGACTGCAACATTGTACAGCGTTGTGTCTCAGTAATTATAAATTATCCGCTCAACTGTTGAAATATCAAATGTGATTCAAATCAATAGAAAAAGTAATTGTGTCACATGAGTCTTTGGTCACAGTTGAGAGCATATTTTATTATGTGGATGTAGAGAGCAAAAAAGAGTCACTTTTTTTACATATTTATGTTTTTTTGTCAGTAAGCGCGTAACATCACGCACGCTGCATTAGCGCAGGCAGGCCAGCAAAATGCTGTAGCAGTTCGGTTAGTTGTCGGGGTCCAGTTGTCATGATACCGAAAAGTTTTAACTTACTAGTCACAGGTCCACCATGAATGGAGCACTTCTTCGGTTTATTAATCCCCCTGAGGTCGTCGATGTAATTCTTTGTGCTATCGATGCATGCAGAAGCAAACTCTCCATACGTCATGTTCTCCTCGTACAGTACAGCAACTACATCATCGAGCCACGGTGCGTTTAATGATAACCAATCACGGACTTCTGGTGAACCTCTGAAAAGTAATTAGTACAAAGTAATCCTACGAAATTATAAACGTGAAAGTTTGTGAAAATGTTTGTTACTCAATCACGCCAGAACAGCTGAACGGATCTAGATGAAAATCGGTATAGAGATAGACTCTAGTTTGGAATAGCACATAGGACGACTTTTTATTCCGTTGGTACGTGTGAGAATTTCCGACATTCATGCGGTCGAAGCCGCTGGCAGAAGTAAGTTAATTTCGTAATACATCGTCGTCCACATCTCCTTGTGGAAGCTTTTTGTGGCAATATGTATTTATTCAAAGGATCTAAAAATCATATCAATTTATTGCAAACACGTTGTACAGGGGTTGAAATATGCGGGATGTCTGAGGGACAGGACCACACGCCCCAGCCACTGCGGGCGTCGGGAGCAGCGTGACGACTCCCGGCCACCGTTGGCATGGGCCTGCGGACGGAGAGTAATGGGTGTGTCTCATCGTCCGATTCGGACCAGGCCCGAGTCAGCAATTGGGAAGGGGCCCGTTAGGGCCGAAGCCTGCCGGGTCAGCGGGATTGTCCGGAAGGGTTACCGCTACCCCAGAACATAAAGGGCTAAGAAACGAACATGGATGGGATAGTCAGTAAGAACCTGACACTCCCTTCCACTCCACCCAGAACGGAAGGGCCATTTGATGATTTCCCTCCCTAAAAAAAAGGGGTTTGGAATAGGATTACAACTTTCTCGGGGCTTGCAGAAAGATCGTACGGTCACGAGACCCCCGCGGCTTGAGATTGAGACGGAACCCCGGTGTTCCATCTCTTTTTTAGTCAGTAAAAGTCTGGCAGATACAGTCTAATTCGCTAAAAGTGATCTAAACCGTCTTACACGTATACAGAAAACACTTTAAGGACAACTTTATTGTTCTTCTCTTATGACCGGGTCTTCAAAACTAAATTCGGGGTAGCGAGTCATCTAAGCACACACAAGGAAAAAAAATCGGAAGGTCACCGAAATCATTAGAGAGGACTAGAAATGTACTTACTTTGCATAAACTACAAAACCACCGGCTATGAATAGCATTGCGATGGTACCCCAGAGCAGCTTGTCATCTTTGGGCGGTGGCGGTGGCGGAGGCTCTGGAATTGGGCACGGTTCACGCTCCTTACAATCCTTATACTTGAGGGTTGTAGGAGCACGGGTGAATGTGGCTATTTGAAAGTCTGTTGGATGGTGGCGGTACTGAAATGACATAGTGCAAAATATATTATTATTTTGTCGAGATTATTGGAGCCAGAACACGTTCTCTGCTGCACATGAAACCTCTCTGGTAGTTTTCCCTGCCACAACGGCCGATATCGGAATAAGACCGGATCTTTAGTTGTCTTATTTGGTAAACAAATGTCGCGACTAATATTAAGATTTCTAGGTAATGTAGGTAGGTATGTGTCTCTGAAGCATTTTTTTTAAATAATTTATGCTTTAAGTGTATTATTCAAAGTTCAAGACGTTTATGCTTAACTCAAAGTGTTTGATTGATACGAAAAATCAGAATTTTCGTCCCGTGTTTGTTTACCAAATTGGACACTGTAAAAGAAATACACTATAGACGAGCGACGACGCTCTACAAAACCAACCTGTTTCTAAACCTTTAAACCACCACAGTAGTATTAATACGACAAATATTTTCTAATAATACGGCTAAGATTCTTAGTCGTATTTCGATTTTCGTTTTTTATGTCATTGCAAGACCCTATTCGTCGTACAAATCGATTAGTTGATTTGTGAGCTGTGCCCCGGGGGCACGGCAATTGATATATGGAATCAAGCGGTCAATAGGTTATACTTGATCTTTTGTGTTTGTGTTCTTATTTTGCAACACGTTTACCGCAAGTACGAATAGAAGAATACCATACATATTACAGATTACAAATATCTTACGATGATCCAAAAGTACCTACCTAATAACATTTATAAAATGTATAACACCATTTACTATTCATTTAAGGAAACTTGTATACTTATATGATAATAATACCTATTGTATTGCCTTGATAATACCTATGTATAATGTATAAGCATTTGAGTGTGATGCCTGAGATACAGGTTTATTCCTAGTTCAGGTAGAACCCAATTATTATTACCTCTAGTTTTATGGCACTATGTTTGTAAACATATGTAATAATCAATTTTTTCAATAAACAATTTCAATTTCAGATATAAATTTGGAACATTTTACAAGGGGTGACACAATGGGCGATCTTTAATTAAAGAAAATCTTTGAAATAAACATACCTATTTCTCTTTCTTTCATAAACTCCAATGTGCCATATGAATGGTTGTGTACTTTACTAATTTTATCATTCATATTATTTTATTTTAGTCTAGTTGGTACGTACTTACGATGAATAGACTAGGAATACATGATTGTCTTGATCGCAAACGCGTGAGCTGCGGCGCCTTTACCTGTTGGGTCAAACATCAGATTGATTGCCAATATAATAAGCTACCTTTTTTATATAATATTTACCTGCTAATCTGATATCAGACGCTTCACTTTTCGTTTATTTTTTCCTTTTACTCAGCATCTTTCACTCTAAGTGAAACGACGGAACAGAATCGAAGGTACAAAATTAATTCCATAATGAACCGATCCAACGGCGTTGGTTTCCGACACTCGGCAACTGTCACTCATATCGAATGATTGAAAAATAATAAAATGAAAGGACTGGATGACCCGTTAATTTCTGTATAAGGGTGCCTTTCCACCACAGATATGCCTTATTATATTACTCTTTGAGATATGCTATGCTACGTTGCTATGGATGCGCTTGATAACCACCAATCATATTCATTGGTCCATATAGCATAGCACTGGTGAAAACGGGTTCTGCTAAGCCATGTTTTTTATATGGATGGATGCATGCTATGGACAGTCGCGAGTGGTGTAGCTATGTGCAGAGCGCCGCTCCCCGAACTTTCCCTACTGTCGATACATCGCATAGCTGGAGATGCACATCTCCCTTGCACAGCTACCTCACGGCGCGGCGGCGCATTTCCCTCGCACAGCTATCTCACGGCGCCGCATCTTCATAGCGCATATAATATGTTACTAACCCGAACAAAGCTTAGCATCAGTGGAAACGGTTACATACTTTCGTAACTTAGCTTTCATATTCTCGCAGCATTGTACTTTTCTGGTGGAAAGCCTTTTTTTTTTTTTGAAGGCTGGGAAATCATCCAATGACTGCTCCCGCTCTGGGTGGAGCGGAAGGGAGTGTCAGACTCTTACTGACTAAAACCCATCCATGTTCCTTCCGTAGCCCTTTATGTTCCGGGGTAGCGGTAACCCTTTCGGACAATCCCGCTTACCCGGCAGGCTTGGCCCTGAGGGGCCCCTTCATATGCTGACATCTCTTTGAGGCGCGCGTGGAACATATACGCGCCGTACGGCACGGGTCTGGTGCTGATCGGACGGTGAGTCACCCATTACTCACCGCCCGCAGGCCCGCGCCTACGGTGGCCGGGAGTCGTCACGTGGCTCCCGACGCCGGGGGCGTCTCCTGCGGCGGCTGGGACGGGAGGACCTTTCTCTCAAGGGTGGTGGAAAGCCTAATTAACACCTAAGGCACTCTAATTAACTGCGGCTTCGCCCGCGTGCATATCGGAAATTATCCCACGGGAACGGACTGGGTTAGCAGTATCGTATGTGTTAAAGTGTTAATCCAGGTTGTAATCTATCTCTGTGCCAAATTTCATCCAGATCCGTTCAGTAGTTGTTGTGTGAAGAAGTAACAAACATACAAACACACAAACAAAGTTTTATCTTTATAATTCTTGGCCTTGGAATGAAACGCAAATGAACATTCACCTGTAAAGTGAACCACCTGCAATAGCTGTGCAGCACCACCGAAAAAGTAGGTACCAACTTGTCCCAACGTTAGTTGTCGACCAAGTCAAGTTGCTTGACTTGGTCACCTGCTTGCTACTACTTACCTATACTTTCAACTAGCTGACCCGGCAGACGTCGTCCTGCCTTAACACATTGAACGCCAACGCGGTCACCGTGTGTCCGACAAACAATAGTTTTTCTATTGTGTCTGCTGCGTGGCAGTCAATGACTTAACTATGATATCCTCCTACCTTTCCTACCTACCTACGCTACCTACCCTACAAAAAAAAATTTAGGGGTGGACTACCCCTAACATTTAGGGGGATGAAAAATAGATGTTGGCCGATTCTCATAGATACCGGATAAGCACAAAAAATTTCATCAAAATCGGTCAAGCCGTTTCGGAGGAGTATGGCAACGAAAACTGTGACACGAGAATTTTATATATTAGATGTGCACTTTTTTATATTGGAATCTCGCAGTTCAACCATAGGGGTGTCTACTGCTTAACCGGACTTGCTTGTGGATGCTACAAAAGAATTGTAGCCTCCAGCCAGGGCTTAATGAAAACTTACAAACTCAGCGACTACACGCTAAGGGTACCCCCTGTGGGGTACGGACCTCGGCTTAGGTCGTCGCTGGGGGAGGACAGCAAGGGACAAGCTGGATCGGGCGTATCAATATGCACTTCCATACACTACCTATCTATTCAAAAACTGTGCATGTACTTACAAAAAGTTTCTTTATTGATATTCCGTGGGACAGGGATAACATTATTTATCTTTGGTTTTTGGTATATTTGATATCTAAAGATTTTTTTTTATCAATTTAGGTTCTTTGTTTATTGTTGACTTTGCTGTGTTATTTTACACGTAATTCAGACAGTTCGACAGTTCTCGTCACAGTTCCCATTCTGATTCTGACTGTTAACTTTTTTCCTAGTTAGATTTTCTCTATGTTTGCTGCCAGTTAAGATGGGGTATTTATAGAAAACTCTTTATTCTTTTTATACCATGGAATTAGTAAGTACTATACCTACAGCAACGGGTTGCTGACATTCGCCATTTAGATTTAAAAAAAAAATACTGCAACCTTAGAGCATTTAGATCTGCCTAGCCATTTACTAACTACATTTGAGTCGGCTTCCAGTCTAACCAAATGCAGCTGCAGTTTACATAAATTGTTCAAATCAGTGTAACAAATTTTATTTGCAATATCGGGCCTGCAAAAGCGGTTCTCAGTTATGAGTATGTACCTACAATGATTCCCTTTTTCTGGTATTGTGCACTTGTGAAATGAAAATAACTCTGTATTTTACGGGATCGAATTCGTCTTGGCGTACCTAGAGTCGTTACGGAGATGAGTTTTCGGGATCGAGTTATATATTTTATTTTATTTGGGTGGCTTACAGCTAATCATAAAAAAATAGTAAGGTAATTTACGCAAACCCATTTAGAAGCCTCCGCATTTAGAAATATGCGTATTTGTGCTAAATGAGTTTCGAATAATTATTCTTTGTCACCCCGCGGTCGAGTTTTTTCGTAGATTCAACTATTGCTTATAAAATATGCCTGCCTTAGTGACATTTAGTATACTCAGCTCTCCGTGTGTTTGGGATATAATATGTATACAATAAAACAACAAATTGACATAAAAATCATCTTTTAATTTATTAATACAATATTTTTATATTTACATAAATTACTAAAATTAAAGGAAACCTCCACAAATTCACTTCGCTGGCACCATAATTTACCTGAATCTAAATATTCTGATAATATTTTTGGAATAAATGCAGACACATTTTGTGTTAAGAAAACAAACAAATTCCACGGTTTTGAAGAAACTTCATATTTTCGGGTACTTTTTTTTCCATAAATACAGTTTTCAATTTTTATGTACCTACATGATACTTTACTCTCCTCAAAACATGTACAATTATCTACATATTGTATACAATAACATAAATAGATAATCAACTGGATTCATCATATAAAATAAGGTTTCCTACTTTATATGGTACGGCCAGCAATGAAAGCGTTTTTTTCAGTTTTGATAACATTTCCTAACAAGTGAAAATATCGGTTTGAAATTTAAGCTACGAACCCATAAAAATTGCTTTCGCAGTTTTTTTTTTTGCCAACTATACTTATTGCGTAGTTATTAAACATGGTACTGTTACTATTACTAAAATGCTAATCACAAATTGGTAATGGAACTTCATAAATTACTAAGCATATGTTCCAAACATAGTACAGTCAACCGCATGTCTAAGGTTACAATTAAACTTTAACATCGCCTTTGTTTCCTAGTTGTAAAGGTGATTTTTGTAGTAAGTGTTACTAGTGACTTGCGGTTTACCCTACAGCGCTTTAAGTTAGTAATTTTAAATCTTAGCACATTAGAATGAAAAACAAATTTATGATTGGGTTGTAGTAAATTAAAAATCCATATTTTTAGTATATTTGTAATTCCAATAACGTATGATTTAAACCGAGAGTCGCGATGCGGCCTTGCATACGATTAAAAACTTGAATAACAGTATAGACAAGTCAATTTCCGTTACCACACCTTACGATTCGTACAACACAAACGCTTCAGGCGCGTCGAAACCTAGCAAAGATTTTACTTAACAGACACACACTCAACTTAAATTCAGAATCTCAGATAACTATTTAGTTTTGGAACAATAAACTCAATGTCTTGCAAGACAAAGTTCAAATTCCATTGCAATAAAAATGTGTATAATTTTCGATGATGGCGGATGTCCTAAAAATATTTTTTTTTACGACATTTGTTTGTAACATCTACAAACCTGCAGTAGGCGTGCGTGGTAGATTACAGAGCAGATAGGTAAGGCAATGAATGTTAATTATCTAAGAATCTGAAAAGAACAGGACAACTTGTTCGCGAAACAATGTGAATAGATGGCGCCACCAGCATAAGCAGTAAAAACAACGCCAATCGATTTGATAAAAATTACTAGATATTTTTGTTGATTTTATGGCGAAATCATGGGCATCGTAGAAATTGCAGATTTAATGGAACGATAATTGCTTTCCTAATCATGACGACATGAATATTAGGCGTTAGTTGTTCCTCCTAAAGCAACATTGATGCTAAAGTAAAGTTTACACGATTCTTTATCGAAGAAATATTGTTTCGGCACCTGTCCCATCGCCGACGAAGAAGCGACTAGCTAACAGCTATTTCTCGCTCAAGAAACGAACAAAACATTGTAGGCCCCGTGTCAGTAATAGAGATACATATTATATTAATAGTTGATAGGTGGCTGTTCTCATCACCAGCGTCCACTCTGTGCCGGGTAAGCGGGATTGTCCGAAAGGGTCACCGCTACCCAGAAACATAAAGGGCTACGGAAGGAACATGGATGGGTTTAGTCAGTAAGAGTCTGACACTCCCTTCCACTCCACCCAGAGCAGGAGAAGTCATTGGATGATTTCCCAGCCTTAAAAAAAATAGCGTCAACTCTGTCATACATACAACTCGCTAGCTAGCTCTACTCGCTTCTCGCTGATCGCCGGCAGTGGGGCAGGTGGCTTAGTGCTGGAGTCAGCTCGGCAGCGCCCCTTGGCTCGCCTAGAGGTACAGCAGGCCGGACACGGAGGCGTGCGCCATGACGGTCTCGGCGGCCTGGCGCACCTCCAGGTGGCGGCGCGCGGCCGCGACCCAGGCCTGCGCGGCCGCGCGCGGGGCGCCCTGCAGCAGGTTCACGTAGCGCAGCGCGGCCGGCAGGTTGCCGTGGTCCATGTGGTACCTGCCGCGCACACCCCGCTATTACTTATTTATTGAAACTAGCATTGCACGGGTAGGCACAGACGCCAGCACATCAAGCTATCCCTAACTGTCAAATTTTCTAAATTAAAAATGAACCTTATGTCTTTGCAATAAAGTTGAAATACTATCAAAGAAATTTGACAGATTGTGGTAAGTTGATGTGCTGGCCTCTGTACATCATTCTCCTGCCCTTATCCCAATTTATGTGGGGTCGGCGCAACATGCCTTTTTCCTCCATACTTCTCTATTAGTCGTCATCTCGGTAGTCACTCCCTTTCTAGCCATTTCATCTTTCACACAATCCATCCATCGTTTCTTTGGTCTCCCTCTACTTATATAGCTATCCACATTCATACTAACAACTTGTCTGTTTGAAATAGTTCAAATAATTTTAGTTTTAAAAGGACACGTTTTCGCTCTTTGTATCTAAAACGACTTGTATGGAAGAGCGGACTCTCCTAATAGAGACACTATCTGCCTAAAAGGAAGGCCCAATCACAACATTTGTTTAATACCTATACTTGTTATAACAATAAATTATATTATTATTATGTCTAGATTTTTTTATGTATTTTTGATGTATCTTACTTCCAATCCTTTAAATATTTGGAAAAAAAAGGATAGATACATAAACAAACAAACTAAAATATTTCGTGGTGAAAATATAAAATGACCGTTCATAAATTACACACGCCAACATCTCAATGTTCATACGGTTAAAAACAAATGCAGTGAATTTATGGCAGTACCGGATGCTGCCAAAATCATACAGTAAAATATCGTACTGATTATTTGACACTTTTCTAACAATCTTTTTTTTTCCTACCAAAAATTTCAACATGAGTCTATGTACTCAGTGGCGTAACTATAGGGTTGCAGGACTGGCAAAATGCCACGGGCCCCCCAGCCCGTGATGCTGCGAGCTCAAAAGTGACACAACATTTTTAACAAAATTTAGTAAAAAATATAAATTGCCAAGATAGATTTGCCAAGGGCCTCAGATGGTATAGTTACGCCACTGTATGTACTGAATATATAGCAACCGGCTTCGCGTCGATGGCTCTCCAAGTATATAGTAATAGTGATGCACACTTAGATAAAAGTCCTTATTACCTGTTTATGCCTGGTAACTCGTTAATAGGCACCAGAAAAAGATAGGCTAACCCAACTATTCCATATTCAGTTACAAGAAACTAAAAATGTTTATCGTGTATGAATACATTTCTATAGGTAGGTTCATGAACCACTGAAAACAAATATGGCGCTACATACCTTGCCCTCTGCATGATGTCAAATGTGTCTAATTTCGTGAAGTCTATCGGCTGGTTGGCTAATTCATCCTCAGGAATTCCAGCGAACTAAAAACAACAGAATAATTATATCAAATGAGATATTGTTTTACTTATATTAATAAAGCTAAGTCAGTTAGTTAAGGTGCTGCCACACTGCTGTTTAAAAATGTTTACAAACATTTTCTAACACTAATACATTTACTAACAAATGTTAGGAATTGTTTAATGTTTTAAGTGTCCGAGCGAGCCGATTTTTCAAATGTATTAATGTTTGTAAACATTTTTAAACAGCAGTATGGCAGCCCCTTTTTACTAAGTGTTGCCATCTGAAATTATGCTGAGGCTTTTGGATCCAATCAGAGCACTCAATTTGTAAATGTCATTACAAATTGGCATCCACGGGTACGTTTTCCGATCTATTTGTTTGCATTCTATTTTGTGTAACAACAACAGAACGGTTGTATTACAATTTCAGTGTGATAGAATAAATTTAATACTTATTAAACCCACACTTATGTCCGCGAAATTGTGGCTTACAGACAGTTTAAACATGTACTTTTGGAACAAACCGAAAATTCAACTCAATCTACATAACATGACATCACACCACTTATGTCCGCGAAATTGTGGCTTACAGACAGTTTAAACATGTACTTTTGGAACAAACCGAAAATTCAACTCAATCTACATAACATGACATCACACCACTTATGTCCGCGAAATTGTGGCTTACAGACAGTTTAAACATGTACTTTTGGAACAAACCGAAAATTCAACTCAATCTACATAACATGACATCACACGCCTTGTGTCCTCAAAGGGTTGCGCAGAGGTGTACCTATAGTACAGCCATAAGTATGTTTAATCTTTTGAACACCAGAGCACAAACGCACGCGCTTGCCCTCCACGCCAAGCTACAAATTTATATCTTCTTGTTATCATGAATATCCATGGTGTCTTTTAATTTGTTTCATGCCATTAAATAAGTACGAGATTTTAAATTTTTAAGATATCTATATAATAATGATTTAATTGGTTATTTCGTGTTATACTATTGTTGCCATTGTAACATATTTGTATCGTTGGCGTACAGGGCATGCCCTTGCTTGTCACTTATACGTGACAATGGCGTTCAGAAGTTTAAGTCCCATATAATAGACCAGCCTATTGCTATCAACCGGGCCCAAATCCAGATACCTGACTGCTGCTGAGAAATAACCCAACCTACGCATGTTTTTTTTTATGGTTGGCAAATTTAATTGCATGCAAACTTACCTTCTTGAAGAGCAACAATGACTGCAGCCAGGACAAGAAGTACACCGGCAGCGTGGCTCCCTCGCGCCCGACCAACGCCACCCTCACCGCGGTCTCCTCCATCTAAAACGATTCCACAACTCGGTACTATAGAGATCAGGATCTATTTATTATGGCAATTAATTAAACATGAACCTTTTTATTACGATACGATATCTACTTTTAGAACGATATTAAATCTTGGAGCCAGTATTTGTATTCCGAACTATACAAGGTTAAATTTGACGTCAATATAACGAGCAAATTTTACTATGGACCAAATCTCAAATCGCGATAAAAAAAATCTGCTGTTCAGTACATTTATATTGGATTTTTTTTTGAGGGTGGAAAATCATCCAGTGTCTTCTCCCGCTCTGGGTGGAGCGGAAGAGTGTCAGACTCTTACTGACTAAAACCCATCCATGTTCCTTCCTTAGGCCTTTATGTTCCGGGGTATCGGTAACCCTTTCAGACAATCCCGCTTAATTTATGTTCGCCTAACTCGTCAAAATGTACTGAACAGCTGTTTTTTTTTTAGGTTGGGTCCCATAGTAAAAGTTGCTCGTTATAATGAGTACAATACCCCTAAGAGGTTTAAAACGACTTTAATTTAACCATGTATTCAGGGTACGTTAAAAGTTCTTAACACGAAACTGACGACGATTACGGGATGAAAGTTTGTATGGAAATTCGTAAATTTTGGCAAATTGGCGAACTGTACACACAGCATCTATAGAAAAACCTTGTTTTGCAATAAGGCCGGTAGAGTTGTAGATAGACATACTGTTTTTTGGTTTTACGTCATGATGGGCCTTTGTCAAGTCAAAGGTCAGCCAAATTGGAGCTGGCTGATATCGATTCTATTCGATCGCAGTGGTTAAAATAAGTTGAGAAATAACGGGGATACCTTTTCGAACCTGTCTCGCAGTGACTTCTCAGTGGCTATGCCCTTTTCCCGGACTTCATTGGGAATGCCTTTAAGTACAGTCTCAACCAGCTTGTCGCCCGTGCCTGAAAATGGGGTAACCTTAATGAAATTATGTTTAATTCTGTAGGTAGATCTTTTTAAGAAACTTTTTCACGTCATTTTGTTGGTTAATATTTTATAACGGTAAATTAACAAAAGAAAAACCTACATTTCAAACGAGCCGAGGAGGGCTCTCGGCACTTGTTAAGACTTCTGAACGCAATGGTGACTGGCGACAATGTTGCCGATTTTCAAAGAGTTACATAGAAAGTAATCATGTCGCTGCGGGCTATCATTATTACAATTAAATGATATTTATTTTCTCTGTATATTCGATAGCAAAAAAAACACTTTAATATGTCAATATTAAATTATGTTTAAAAAATATACATATTTGAGTTGGTGTTTCCTGTCTACTTTGAAAAGAAAGACCAAATAAATCTTAGAGGTCAGTCAAGTTCAGACATAATCTGGGTCAGGGCATACTGGCTATATGAGGATCATGCAGATTAACGTCTGGGATTGTCTTTTGAGGCAAGCACCATACAGAATTGAGTAGATCTGTCCAGACAGTGCACGTATTTGTCAGTAATCGTCTGGCTCAACTCAGAATTGAAGAAGCTCAACGACTCGACGAACGATTGGAAAGAAAGAACATTTGGATAGACCACAGTAACTGAGGTGCACTCACCAGCCTTCTCCAGCGCGCGCAGCTCGTTGTGGCAGCCAGCAGCGCCTGCGCCTGCGCCGCTAGTAACTGAGGTGCACTCACCAGCCTTCTCCAGCGCGCGCAGCTCGTTGTGGCAGCCAGCAGCGCCTGCGCCTGCGCCGCTAGTAACTGAGGTGCACTCACCAGCCTTCTCCAGCGCGCGCAGCTCGTTGTGGCAGCCAGCAGCGCCTGCGCCTGCGCCGCTAGTAACTGAGGTGCACTCACCAGCCTTCTCCAGCGCGCGCAGCTCGTTGTGGCAGCCAGCAGCGCCTGCGCCTGCGCCGCTAGTAACTGAGGTGCACTCACCAGCCTTCTCCAGCGCGCGCAGCTCGTTGTGGCAGCCAGCAGCGCCTGCGCCTGCGCCGCTAGTAACTGAGGTGCACTCACCAGCCTTCTCCAGCGCGCGCAGCTCGTTGTGGCAGCCAGCAGCGCCTGCGCCTGCGCCGCTAGTAACTGAGGTGCACTCACCAGCCTTCTCCAGCGCGCGCAGCTCGTTGTGGCAGCCAGCAGCGCCTGCGCCTGCGCCGCTAGTAACTGAGGTGCACTCACCAGCCTTCTCCAGCGCGCGCAGCTCGTTGTGGCAGCCAGCAGCGCCTGCGCCTGCGCCGCTAGTAACTGAGGTGCACTCACCAGCCTTCTCCAGCGCGCGCAGCTCGTTGTGGCAGCCAGCAGCGCCTGCGCCTGCGCCGCTAGTAACTGAGGTGCACTCACCAGCCTTCTCCAGCGCGCGCAGCTCGTTGTGGCAGCCAGCAGCGCCTGCGCCTGCGCCGCTAGTAACTGAGGTGCACTCACCAGCCTTCTCCAGCGCGCGCAGCTCGTTGTGGCAGCCAGCAGCGCCTGCGCCTGCGCCGCTAGTAACTGAGGTGCACTCACCAGCCTTCTCCAGCGCGCGCAGCTCGTTGTGGCAGCCAGCAGCGCCTGCGCCTGCGCCGCTAGTAACTGAGGTGCACTCACCAGCCTTCTCCAGCGCGCGCAGCTCGTTGTGGCAGCCAGCAGCGCCTGCGCCTGCGCCGCTAGTAACTGAGGTGCACTCACCAGCCTTCTCCAGCGCGCGCAGCTCGTTGTGGCAGCCAGCAGCGCCTGCGCCTGCGCCGCTAGTAACTGAGGTGCACTCACCAGCCTTCTCCAGCGCGCGCAGCTCGTTGTGGCAGCCAGCAGCGCCTGCGCCTGCGCCGCTAGTAACTGAGGTGCACTCACCAGCCTTCTCCAGCGCGCGCAGCTCGTTGTGGCAGCCAGCAGCGCCTGCGCCTGCGCCGCTAGTAACTGAGGTGCACTCACCAGCCTTCTCCAGCGCGCGCAGCTCGTTGTGGCAGCCAGCAGCGCCTGCGCCTGCGCCGCTAGTAACTGAGGTGCACTCACCAGCCTTCTCCAGCGCGCGCAGCTCGTTGTGGCAGCCAGCAGCGCCTGCGCCTGCGCCGCTAGTAACTGAGGTGCACTCACCAGCCTTCTCCAGCGCGCGCAGCTCGTTGTGGCAGCCAGCAGCGCCTGCGCCTGCGCCGCTAGTAACTGAGGTGCACTCACCAGCCTTCTCCAGCGCGCGCAGCTCGTTGTGGCAGCCAGCAGCGCCTGCGCCTGCGCCGCTAGTAACTGAGGTGCACTCACCAGCCTTCTCCAGCGCGCGCAGCTCGTTGTCCAGCTTGGCGGCGGGCGCGGAGCGGCGCGTGGCAGCCAGTAGCGCCTCTGCCGCGGCCCACAGCGACTGCGAACGACGAGCTTCAGCTTCCGCTGCCGCACGACCTGCAACATGACACACATACATACACTGCTACAAGGATCTTTTGACACTCAAATAATGTTGTCACAGTGCTGTCAACATTATTCGAGTGTCAAAACATCTTATCAGTCTATGACAATATTGGAGAGGTTAGGTTGAAGAAATATTGTGCACTCCTCAGTGATATTAACATTTTTTGTCTTAGACTATTACGTCATATCCGCTTTGACCAATGGCGTCGGTTTCAAATATTTATGTATAAATACCCTCGGCTATATCGCACTTTTTAAAAATTAAATTCTAGCGTAAAAATAAATTTTAACCAAAAATATTGATATATGCACAACCCAGAAATAAAAGTGTCTAAAAAAAAAAATTACTCTTATTTGAATCACATGGATCTCTATTGTTTGGTGAAATATCACTTGAAATTTATTAAAATAGAAGGTTTTGCTCATTTAAATAGCGGCGTTAGTTCCCATTTTGGCTAGGTAGCTCTATACATAAACCCCGCCTTTTTCCAAAGACTACAGACCTGCTACGAAACATAATTCCTCTTATTTCGTTTACGTTCATACAAGTGACTGTAAACGCAAGCCGGTTGCGAGTACTGCGCACCTTTACGAAGATCATCACTAAGGTGGTCCACCAGGAAAATTATAAATCGATATCGGAAATACAATAGCCAAGTGTCAATACAACTTGACTTGCGAAGTTAAAATTGAACAGAAACGTCACACCATAGTTGCCAAGCTTTTGCGTGGGAGCGAAAAAAATCTTGACAAGCAAAAAGCGCCTTTATGACTTACTCTTCAAGGTCTGCTCGATAGCCTGCAGCTTGCCGGCCATGGCTGCCAGCTCCTTCTTGAACACCACGCGTTCTGCCTCCACTTTTTCGGACACCACGCGGTTGAAGTTTGCCATTATCTGTTAAATAAATACAATTATAATAATAATAAAAATTAACACAGTTGAATTCATAAGCCAGGAACTAAATAAACCAAGAACTATGTAAATGGCAGGATGCCATTTATATTGAAAGTGGACCCTCCAGTTCATTCACTGGCATTACGTTTGCGCTAAAGTGAACCCTCTAGAAATGTTCTTAAAGTTAAACCGAGATAAAAACTATAAAACGTTGTAAAAAAAGATATTTCAGTGGGACTCGTCGCTTTCTTTAGTACCGACATCTCTCTTTTGACTCTTCGATGTATTAGAAGACAATAGTCCTAATTCTAACTAATATTATTAATCCGAAGAAAAGTTTGTTTGGTTGTTTGTTTGTTACGTATTCACGCCTAAACTACTGAACCGAAATAGATATATACATAAGAAGTAAAATGCCCAGATGTATACATACCAGCTTCTCTCTTTTGAGGAGACTATCCTGCAGAACTTCTTGTTGGATCTCACACTGCTTCTTAAGTTGCTCCCTCGTCTTCCTGTTCGCTTCCGCTTGGATTAGTAAAGCCTAAAAACAATAAATTGAAAAATTAAGATGGTGGTCCACTTATAACATATTAATCACTCAATCGTATAACGTTTAACAGACACCATTACAAATTAAGGGACAGTTGAAGTCGCTACTACAGCGCGCTGTACTTAATTATAAGTGCCAATTTCACCGATGAAATTTAACGCGGCCAACACATGAACACCGCGTACAAAAACTGTCAATGTTTGGGAATATTGACACAAAGAGCTCTTCAACGCGCTTCAAATGTGTGAAAAAAGAATGAGCGCTCTACTCTGCGTAGAAAATCACACTTTTACACTAATATAATAAAGGCGAAAGTTTGTAAGTTTGTCCGTCCTTCACGCTCAACCGGCAATACGTTCCCTTGGAATAATTTCCGACATGTACGCGGGCGAAGCCGCTGGCAGCAGCTAGTATAATTATAATTGTAGTATCGATTATCCCTGATCATAAAATTCATACAACCACATCACTAAACCGAGTGGGTATTGTTGTTTTAATATTTGGCAAATTTAGAAACACCAGAGTTAGGGGAACATTATATTATCATTCTTGGCTAATCTGTCATGTTCCTGAATAAATACAGTATAGAGCATAATTAATGTTACCAGTATAAAAAAACAAGATCATTGTGAGATCTAGAATCGGTGCGAATACAGTGGCGGTACAACAAAGCTAACTTTCCCCTACCTTCTTCATGAATTCCACTTCGGTCGCCATCCTCTCAGTCCTGACTATATCTTCTGCTTTAGCTTCAATAATTAATTTTTCATCGTGGCCTGGAATACAAAAAATAGCAGGTCTTCAAGTTATGAAAATAAAAATCAGCTCTGCCATACATTTTGCTGAGAAAATAAATGCAGCACTGTTTTTGCTATTTCAGGGTCTATCTCTCCAACGGAATTGTCCGAAAGGGTTACCGCTACCCCGGAACATAAAGGGCTAAGGAAAGAACATGGGTGGGTTATAGTCAGTAAGAGCCTGACACTTCCTTCCGCTCCACCCAGAGCGGGAGGAGTTATTTGAAGACTTCAAACTCTCACAAAAAAAATCTGTTAGACAGAACCCAGACATGTCAACAACAAAAACACAAACAAGTACGGACGGATGTTCTAGCTCACTCTAGTGAACAAAAACGAATGTTTACATCAATAACAGACGCACAGGTAGCATATTATATCACTGATTCTGATAATAAAAATTAGTACAAATTAAAATGCATGCAATACATTCACATGAGACATTCATCTTCAGCCTAGAGCAGTCTACTGCAGGACATAGGCCTCTCCAATTGCACGTCATTCAGCAACTCTCATCGAGCTACTCTTCGAAGACCGTCGCTCCACCTAGCCTGATAGCGTTCTACACTCAAGCACACATCTACCCCAACGGTCACCAGTTCTACGGCTAATATGACCGGCCTATTGCCACTTCAGCTTGCTAAGTCAGAGAGCTATGTCGACAACTTTGGTTCTCTGACGAATTCCAATTGTAGACATCATCATCTGCATCTGCCTAGCCTTTTCCCAACTATGTTGGGGTCGGCTTCCAGTCTAACTGGATGCCGCTCAATACCAGTATTTTACATGGAGCGACTACCTATCTGACCTCCACAACCCAGTAACTGGGCAATACGATACCCCTTGGTAAGACTGGCTGTCAGATTTTCGGGCTTCTGACGACCCGTAACGACTGTCAAAGATGCACAAATGACAGCCGGGACAAACGGCTTAGCGTGCTTTCCGAGGCACGGAGGAGTCTCGGTATGTGAAGATGGTCACCCATCCTCGGTCAACCCCGGCAAGCGTAGCTTAACCTGGTGGATCGACCTGTGCGGCTGTTAGTACTTAGCCATGAGCTCCTCAAACTGTAGACATAATTTAAATTAAATTAGTTTTCTTATGAATACTCACACTCGATTGCCCTGTTGATTTTAAGATCCCGCACTGTCTGCAACTCTGCTAATTGGTTCGCAAGGTATTGTACCTGAAACGTAATTGACAAAATTGCACACAAAATCTATAGAGGCTTGGACACACATGGCTCAAAGCTTTTCAGAAGCCTCTCTCCAAGGGTTTCCCCTAAAGATCCCACCCCCCCTCCCCCTGAATAATATTCAGCTTATTTAGATTACTTATAGCTTACAAGGTACCCAATACTTTGTATCCTGAAGTTCCCAGCTGAACAGGGGGTAGGAATGATAGCGGGATTGTCCGAAAGGGTTACCGCTGCCCCGGAACACAAAAGGCTAAACAACATGAATGGGTTTCATTCAGTAAGGGTCTGACACTCCCTTCTGCTCTACTCACAGCGGGAAACGTCATTGATGATTTCCCACCTCAAAAAGAAAAAAGGAGCTATGCTTGGCTTCTAATATTTTTTTGGAACATTCTTACTTGACTTTCTGTCGCGATTTTTTAAATGTATTTTTTTTATTATAAATCTTTAAATTACGGTCTAAGATCGATAAAACATAGCGCAACTCCTTTAATTGCCCTGTAAATCAAAATGGCGCCTTAAGTCATTGACTTACCCGTTTAAGTGTGTACACCAACAACAAGTCAAGATCTGATTTGATGTCTAGCTTGCGCGCACTGAGGTCGATGCCGGGGAACAGCGCTTGAAGCTCGTCTTTGAACATGTTACGGGCTGCCTCCACCTGGAAATAGAAGAGATTTTTACAACCCAAGCCAAGTGTGTCTGATCGGATTTCCTATCGGCAAAAATTATTATCTTTCATACAATCTTTCCTCAGTGATCACTTTCCATGCCGAGTCAGAGGGATCCCCCGAATGGATTACCGCTACACCGAACCATAAAGGGCTAAGGAAGGGACATGGTTGGGTTTTTTGATGATTTCCTACCCTCAAAAAAGGAGACAGGCAAACGGCATTCACTCTACGACGTAACCAAGCCGAAGGGCAGTCTGCTGAAGAGCCTCAATAGTTACCTCAAGTCGACCATACACGATGATTCACTGTTAACTTTTTAGGACCCATGATTATAGGCAACTTTCACTATGAGACAAACTTGGCTCTTTCATACAAAAATGCAATATTTAATCCTTGAAAATTTATAAAACAGATGTATATGTCTTTCTTCGAAGCTTTGCATCACGAAAATTGTTAACTGTGAATTAAAAATCTGCTATAGTGCGTTCTTACCTTATTCCAATACTTCTCGCTGATGACAGATTTTTCTACCTCCCGGTTGTAGAGGTTCTCAGCTTCGATGAGGTCTGCGCGCAACTGTTTGATGTATCGCTTCGTGGTAGTAATGCTCTCGGGTGGCGCCTGGATCTGACCACCCGACTTGATCATACGGTCCAGTGTCTCTGTTTGAACAACATCACTATACTGAATTTTTAATATATTTTCCAAATACTAAATTTACAAATACAAGATACCGCGCCAAAAATACAATTTAAATACTTGAAATAACGTCATTCGGAAAGAAGGATAGAATAATAAAAATAATAATAATATCCTTGGACATTTCACACAACGCCATATAGTCCCAAGCTAAGCAACCAAATGCTTGTGTTATGGTACGAGATGGCTGATAAACTACTTATATACTTTTTTTTTTGTAAATACATACATATTATAGATAGAAAAACACCCAGACCCGTAACAAATACTTGCAGGTCGTACAAATATTTGTTCCGTGCGGGAATCGAACCCGCGACATGCTGCGCAGCAGTCAATCGCTCAAGCACTGCGCCAACCGTGTCGTCAAGAACAAATAAAAGATACCGCGCGGCCAAAAAAAAATCCATACAATTTAAATACGTCAAATAACGTCATTCGGAAAGAAGGATTAGAATAGACTTTACATACCAATAGCACACTTAGCTTTAGCAGCGGACTCTTTTCCTTTCTTGTAGAACATGTCTCTCTGCTGTAGCGTCCCTTGGAGCGTCGAGAACATTTTCTTGTCTACGTCTTCATGAGATGCCTCAATAATCTGAAATTATAGCGTGCATCAAACTCAATAAATATTACACATAACTGTAGTCTTCGACAATAGAAAAAATGCACCTAGTTATTATAAAAGATGCCCATTTTCGATACTTCGAATTTCGGGTTTATCTAAAAAATCTGCCTAGCCTTTTCCCAACTATGTTGGGATCGGCTTCCAGTCTAAACAGATGCAGCTAAATGCCAGTATTTTACATGGAGCGACTGCCTATCTGACCTCCACAACCCAGGAACTGGGTAACACGATACCTCTTGGTAAGACTGGCTGTCAGGAGTTTCGGGCTTCTGACGACCCGTAATGACTGTCAAAGATCCACGAATGACAGCCGGGACCAACGGCTTAACGTGCTTTCCGAGCCACGGAGGAGTCTCGTTATCTTAAAATGGTCTGCGGCAACTTAGCTTAACCTGAAGGATCTATCCGTGCGGCTGTTATTAATTAGCTCTATTTAAATATTAAAATCATTTTTTTTTTTGTAAATGGCACTACAAATTGACATCCGTAGGTTCTCTTTCTTTTCCGTTAGTTTACATTTTCATTTGGGAAAAGGCTAGGCAGATGATGATTCATCGGATACGCGTGGAACAGACCATATTTTCGCATAACATCGCTCACCTTGAATAAAGACTTATTATAATCTGTACAGAACTTTGCCGCCTCCTTGTAGTTGTCTATGGCAATCTTCGTGTGTTCGTGCATGTCGTGTTCTAACTCCACTATATCCTTGGTGATCTTCACAACAGGGGTGGTTTGAGGCTCGCATTTGTCAGTTTGAACCACTACCGCTGGAATAATAAGTACAAAACTGAATAAACGGAATAATAATCCTTTGATGGGCGAGGGCCTTTTCTCATACAAAGGCCTGAGCATGCTTGCTCGAGACGGGTTAGCAATTATAGAATTATAATTAAAAACAACTAGCTGACCCGCGCAACTTCGTGTGCGTCAACTAAGAGAGAGAGTAGTTTAAGTAACGAAATTTCCGTTTTTTTTTTTTGCAACATTTTTACTTACTTTCCCGTTTCAACCCACACAACCTCGTGCAAGAATAAATGACCAAAATCATAATTACAGCACTGTCACCGTCAGCGTGACTTAAGTCATCCATTTTTACACCAAGCGACAATGGACTGTAGAGCCTGAGTGAAACCTTATGTTGCACATCTATACTAATATTATAAAGCTGAAGAGTTTCGTTTGTTTGAACGCGCTAATCTCTGGAACTGCTGGTTCGAATTGAAAAATTCTTTTTGTGTTGGATAGTTCATTTATCGAGGAAGGCTATAGGCTATGTAACATCACGCTACGACCAATAGGAGCCGAGCAGCCGGTGAAACCGCGCGGGAGCAGCTAGTGGCTGATAAATATCTGACAGCATTCGAACCTTTGAATTATGAATAAAATACATAGTTTGCTATGTTTTCATAAAAGTGAATGGAAGAGTATTCGTTGCAAGCAAATATATAACTAATTATTCGTGCACTGTGTGTTTGCTTCGATAGCGTAGCAAATGCCTATTTACACACAGAACACAAGCTCTACCACTGAGCCCCCTCAGTGAAGGTCCCTGATCTTCACAGTAGGTACTGTACAAATTAACTTGAAAAAATAACATGCAACACTAACCTGGGGTTTCAATTTCTGGCTTTTTCAAAACTTTTTCTTCAACGTACAGAGGTTCTAATATAGGCGGCGGCACTGTTAGGTAAACACACATACTAGATATTAGGTGGTCAATGAATTAGTTACTAGCTGACCAAGATAAACAGATTAATGTCGATAGTGACGTCATCCATATAGGTAGATCTGTAGGATACGGCCGGCAAACATCTCGCAAGGCACAGTGCTGCGCGGTTTTCAATGGCAAAATAATATCAACCTTGCATCATAACTGGGCAGTGAAAGTGTTAAAAGAAATGAAAAATTAACTAGCCCGAGTCAAAATGTACTGAGGTTATTCGCGTGTCTCAGGTTATTTACCTACTTTCGACTTTATTGTAAAAGTCGCAATGCTGATATTAGTTTGGCTGGAGAAACTACGCTTTACTACGCTTCGCGTGAGTCCTAAAGCGAACGTCCTAGTGGCCAAACACCGCTAGTGTAAGAAAGAGACGGTGCTATACGTCCTGTATAGGTTTATGAGATAGTGGTACAGTAAGCAAGAGGTGAGGATGTATGCCACACAGTAGTCTAGTTATCTTGGTCACATTTAATGTGCGTGGTGTTCAAAAAATTTGCATTGTTTGTGAGGATGCATATGCACGCAGTGGAACATGGAGATATTCGAAGTAATAATTAATAATAATCAATTCAACCCATTTAGTTTTATTATGATGAAAGTGAAAAAGTAATAATTAATTCCTAAGGGCCGATTATGAACCGTAAAATAAAAGAGGACATTAAGGCTCCGTCCATTTTTACCAACGAAAAAACTGGTGTGGTAAGTACTAGTCATTTAGAGCAATAGTTAATATGGCACAAGTACTAGGATTGCTCTCACTCAAGAGAAAATGTATAGAGCCTGAATTACCATGTTTTTGTCATTTTCTCAAATGATCTCCTTTGATCTGCAGAACTTATAAATAATTATGTTGGTTTAAAATAATTATTTTCTGAACATAAGCTATTAAACTGTCATATTATTATTTATTCATCAAATAAAAGTTCTCTGACGATTGAAAAACCGGCCAAAAATGAAGTTCTTGTGAAAGTGAAATACAACAAATATGGACTTTGGGCTTTTATAGACTGCGACTTTTTGCAAGGATACAAACGCGCGTTTGACAGCCGTGCGACTGCATCGCCACACTAAAAGACGATTCGTGACTGTGTATTTCTGCAAAAAGTCGCAGTGTATAAAGGACCTTTCTATTTCGTTAT
Source organism: Hyppa rectilinea (assembly GCA_951799385.1). Classification (NCBI taxonomy): domain Eukaryota; kingdom Metazoa; phylum Arthropoda; class Insecta; order Lepidoptera; family Noctuidae; genus Hyppa; species Hyppa rectilinea. The sequence goes on along the minus strand of OX637322.1, from coordinate 8,287,436 downwards.
GTTTGTGAGCCCTTTTTTCATGTACAGAGGCCAGCACATCAAGTTACCCTAATCTGTCAAATTTCTTTGATAGTTTTTCAACTTTATTACAAAAGCATAAGGTTCATTTTCAACTGGAAAATTTGACAGTTTGCGATAGCTTGATGTACCTCAAAATTTTATATTTATAATGGGACACATAACACCATTCACAGCTGTATGATACAGTAGGCGACGAACATCAACATTTCCTAAGCGTCTTATAAGGCAATAATTCAAATAAGTACTTATTACTGTAATTCTTACATTGATAGTCCTTCTTTGAGAAGATTAATTCAGCATCTTTTTCAATGTCTTGTTCCGATCTTGGAGTTAGTTCCATTGGGGTGACTCCCTCCTATAACAGAATACATTTATTTCAATAAGTTTACATAGGTAAAAAAAAATAAGAATGGCGTGTCAACACGCTTGTCGAAGAACGCACAAAACTCAATTTTTCTTACTTTTTTTGCAATCTGGAAGTCAGTGTTACGCTGATGTTGATCAAAATATGATTTGCGGCCGTAACAAGTATGTATTTACAGAATTTTATTCATTAGAATCATCAATACAACAACTTTTATATTGCGATAACGGTTTTCACCCGAAAAAAAGCGGCCGAAGTCCGTTTTTACTTTTATATCACAACAAATGAAGTAAAATCAACTTACCCTTCCAAACAAGAAATGGCTGAGATAAGTAGTGGTCCTGTTGAATTGATTTACGGCTGCTTTCCAATATGTGGTGTTTTCCTGGTACACTAGAGCCACGAAGTTGTTAGCCCAAGGGACGTTTGACTCTAGCCAGTTGCGGGCATCCGGACTACTCCTGAGAGCAAAAGACAAAGCATTACAAACTTAATCTATCTTCAGAATCTGATATAATTATCAAATTTTGTAACAATAAATTCAATTTTGTACACAACTAGGTTCACATTCCACTGCAATCATAAAAGAATTAGGCCTTTATTAATACTAATTCAAAAATACATACTTAACACTAAAGTAGAGTTTTGATCAAAATGAAATGGATTTAGTGTGTTACGCAATCAGGCTGCAGTCCAGCTTATAAATTACTTAACATAATCAGCCTATAATGTTTACACTGCTGCACCACGAGCCTCCTCTCTAAACTGGCCGTAATTCAACACACAGACCCAGTGCGGTTTGGTGGACTTCATATTTCTTCCCTTTTTTTAGTTTTAGGCCAAGTTAGTTCTCTAGTAAAACATTAACATTAACAACAGTAAAACATTTTAAAAGAGTAACGGTGAAGTTTCTTGCCCATTCTTCTCCACACAAAACTACCTTTTGAAAGGGGCAACTAGAATCAATTCTATTTCTTGTTCATTTTAACGTCCAAAAGTGCCTTACTAGTGCCTATTTGAAATAAATTATTTGACTTTGACTTTACAAAAATTACTTACTTAGCATAAACAACAGCAGCCCCAGTAAGTATTGTGGCCCCGACAGCTCCCCAGAACAGCTTATGGCTTTTAGGGGGAGTCTTAGCAGCTTTGCATTCTTCTGGTAATGGCTTTGCTGAATAGTGCCGATTTGGATTTCGCAGTACTATTAAGGCGGCGCAAGAGCCATCACTCATATGCCGCCTTACCTGAGAATAAAAAAAAATTTTAGTACCTACTAATACTTGGTCATGCCCACAGACAATGATAATAAAACTGCAGTATGAAGAGCTTGAAAGATATTTTTTATTTGATTAAAACCCCACTTTTCACCAAAGATAATTCAATTGTTTACAGTAATAATGGGTAAGATATCAAATTGATATTGTTTAAATAATTGATAAAAATGTTACAGTTACCCTTTAGTGAAAGATTGTGTAACACTTTTATACATATTTAGTGAAAGATTGTGTAATATTTATATACATATTTTCATCAAATTGAATAAAATTAGGTATGTAGTAACATAGTAGGGACAAACCTAGATTCCATACCATACAGTTGATTTAATATGAGTGTAATGCCTGGGTATTACAGTTCAAATAAAAATGTATTTAGTTAAAATAAGTAATGAGTGTTCTAGTACCACACATATGAGGATATCAAATGGTATAGTTTCAATCTATAATGGATTTACTATAGAAATAAAACCTTTACCATATAAATAATTATAATTTGAATAAAAAGTGCTTCTGAGAAAGTTAAACCAAGGTGTTTATTATTGCAACCAGTCCTTGTCTGCATTAGCAAATAGTTAGAGCTACTTTGTTTCATCCTCTTTAGAACCAATTCAAAATTACTTTTATAACAGAAAGATGAAAGCTACAGGACAGTAATAAACTAACAGTTCGTCCTGTTTAATAAAGTACCCAATCTCAAGTCTGTACACAGCCTTAGTAACCTTTTCTAGGTTATGTATTATGAAAATGACGTCGAAACATTATTATGTAAGGGTCAATATTATCATGATGTATGTTTATGTTTTTGATATAAGAAGTAAACTTGTTCAATTATTGACGAATTACTGAAATTAGACCATCATTGCAGTAACAAACACAGAATAACACAATCAAAACATTGGAAAATTGGTGACTACTCTGTTAGAAACTTTCGTGAAATATTGGATAAATAATTAAATGAGTGCAAATTAACATAGTCCCGAAAGCGCTATTAAATCTGAACATATACGTACCAAAATTAATTTAGCATTAGCTAAATGGTTCGTAAATCTATACATTTTTCGGCAGGAATCTGTTTCCACTTGGGCTGTCAAAATTCAGAGACTACAGAACATGGACCACGGAGAATAGAGTATTGTTCTTGAGACGGTTTCATAATCATAATCATGTCTACTAATTTTACCACATTAGTAGACTAAACCTGAAAAATAATGTAACAATTTTCAAGCAACAAGATTACAATATGAAAAGTCAGAATTCTTAAATTATGAAACTGAAAAGTGAAGTTATAAAAGCTCTTGGATTAATAAAATAACACATTAGTCGGAATCTACATTATTATTTTAGTAATATGATACTGTCATTATGACACTGTCAAGACACTGTCGAACACTCGAGTGACTAACTTAACTTCACTAATTCACCAGTTTCGTGTACTTACAAATAAAAGAAAGGTTGATGGGTTTGTTTTCCTAAAAATGTTCCGTTTCGCGATTTCTGGTAAATACAATTTTTATATTGAATGAACACACACAACAGCACAAATATAATCTAATAGAAAATTTATTATCCCTTACTTTGTTGTGTAATAATTTACCAACTTGTTTGTGACGGCTTGTTTTGAGGTTATTTTTTTCTTTTTCAGCTGTTCGCTATATACGGCCTCCTTCAGTTTCATATTTCAATGCTGCCAAGATTATATGTAACAGCACAAAGAACTATGCGACTCTTAACAATACAAGCTTATCTACCAATACCTACTTGAAACAGAATTCATTGTTGAATAATAAACAGATCTTGGATATATCAACCAATTTAATTGCTGTCCCTGTTAGAACTGTAACAAAATTTAGTTTGAAAAGAGGTAAAAGGAAGACTGTGAAGGCTGTAATACGAAGATTCCTTCGGTTGGACTGGGGAGGTTGGATAAGAACAAAAGTTGGTAGACACAAGAAAATGTGGAAAAAATCTTCATCGCAAAAAAGGCGTCTGAGACAACATGTTACATGTAATGCTACGCAGAACACAATGCTGGACAAGATGGTTACAAAGTTTTGGAAGAAGCCTAAACATTACGTTGATGATCCTTACGCACCTTACCATACTAGAGAAGAGTTCAATAATACTAGGAAGAAACCCATAGTTAAACATTAATTGTCACTATTGTCAAAATAGAATAAATATAATTTAGAATTATTGCTAAATTATTGTTCCATAAAACTGAGGGGGTGAACCTATTACTACGAATTGGGGGTTATCTGAATCGACTTGTATTTGAATCAATTTAAAATAGTCAAATTAGTGTGTATGTTCTGAATAATAACAATTTGTCATAGATACATCTTTGCTTTTGGGGAAATTACTTGTCCAAAACATGATATATAAGTACTGTAATTTTGCATGACGAACAAAAGAAACTATTGATTTTAAAAACATTTTACATTTTATTTCCTAATTAAAGCACTAAATAATATGAAAATTTATTGCACATATCATTAGGTAGGTAATCGTTTTTTTGGAAGGAATTTGTGGAAGTTTAAGGGAGATGAGCCAGGGTAACCCACAAATTTTCATTTTTCGTTTTTTGCAATTTGTAGGTTTGCTGGTTTTATGTTGATTAAAATACGAATCACGGCCTTAGCAAGTACATATTCACTGAATTGTAATAATTAGAACCTTATATGAAACTAAAGTAGAATTATCCTCAAATAATTTTATGAAATAGTCGTTCTGTAGGATAGTATGAACTTAGGACAATTGTATCCATGTTCCTTCCATAGCCCTTTATGTTCCGGGGTAGTGGTAACCCTTTCGGACAATCCTGCTTACCCGGCAGGGCTTGATGGGCTAGTCTCTGTTATACTTAGCTAAGAAGTAACTTTCCTAATCACACTAATATTATAAAGGCGAAAGTTTGTGAGTTGTGTGTCTGCGTGAGTGTGATTGTATGTTTGTTACTTCTTCACACAAACACTACTGAACAGATTTGCGTGAAATTTGACACAGAGATAGATTGGATTAACACATATATTTTACAATAATTTTATCCCATTAGTAGTTCTCGTGGGATTACTTACGTCATACCTTTTGCGTTTTGTTACTGAAGAAAGATTCGTTCAAAACGCCTCGCTTCGTATATGTGCTCTAAGCCTGCCGCACAGTATTTTCCACAGTTGTATAGTATACCTGCAATCTTTAGGAAGACTAAAGATACTGAACAGTTTTTGAACGAAAATGCTCACGTCTATTTGACAGCAGTCAGTCTTCCTTTGCTATAAAATGTCAGTGTCAGTTGTCATTTCAAATTGTCAGTTGTCAGTGTTCAAAGATCAGTGTTCAACAAGTAGTTTCGCGTAGTAGTTGTGTTGTTAACCTTTTCGTACATAATTACATAGTTTTAGGATATAAAAATGTACATTTACGAGTTGCCGTTTGATATAAACAAGGAATTATGTAGGCTATTGGATATAGAAGACTATTGGAAGGAGTTGGCAGGCAACTGGATGAAATACTCGGCTTTTGACGTAAACGTAAGTATCTATCATTCATATTGCGAAGTTTGGGTATTTCCTCGCAGCGAAACATCTTTATAATAAGCTTTCTTGGAATTCCCGATTATTTTTATGTTAAGTACGTCACACGTTGATAATGGAGATGATACAGGGGGATACTTAAAGAGAAAACGTGGCGAAGAAGATTATACCCTCTTATTATTTTTTGGAAAGTCTAGTAAATCCGGTTTTCGGCTATGTTTTTAGTACCATATGATTCATATCTGATTTACAACAGCTGCTCTACCACTATGCTGAAGCATGACACCAAGTATTGAATTGATATTTTATTTGTCTTATGATGTTACCATAAACACAATACCTTTTTTAGGACATGGAACAAACAGCACGCCGCATGGCTATGTCCCCGACTAACCATTTGTTCATCAGATGGGGACAGCTAAACCATAGAGTAGAAGAACTTTTTATTTTATTGTACAAAATGAAGCACATGCCAGCGCTCAAATGCCTTAAGCCTGTTGTTAACTCTGACTTCCATAAGTTATTAAGTAAAAGCATAAACTCTTGCAGCACAAAGGAAAGGAAAACTGCAGTTGTATATGGTAGGTACCTTAAAGCTTGATTTCTTATAAACAATATCAAAAATATATTTGACATAATATCTTGGTACCCCAGGAAGGCATATGAGGGGCTGAAGCCAACTCGCAGAGGCCCTTTATATGTGTTCAATGAAATGGGCCTCCAACCAACAACTATCCCTGTGCAACTGAGTACCCAAGGACAACCCCGGACAGTGTAGGACTATTGCAGGATTTGCAATCAAAGATATTTTATTTTATGGGTTTGTGTGGCTAAAGTGATCTGGTTATCTAGGACTGTGAAAAGATTATGGCCCCTGCCTGACGAATCTTTTATATAAAATACACATAAAATGGCAGGGGGTGACCTGGAATAATGGGTCCTGAAATCTGTCACTAGCATTAGACCAAATAAAAAATGGATCTTAAAAAAACAATATGATAACATCTGTTCATCAAGCAGTGATAGCCTAGTGGGACTGCCAAGTCATAGGTCTCAAGTTCAAACCCAAGGCACGCACCTCTGATTTTACGGATTCATGTATTATCATTTGCTTAAAAATCGGTGAAGGAAAACATAGTGAGGAAACCAGCATGTCTGAGAGATATTTTTCAACAGCATGTGAAGTCAGAGGCCCATGGGCAGCATTAAAACTCTGACACCAGGTTACTCACTAACCACACAAAAGAAAGATCCATAAGTAAACTTATGTCATAAAAAAAATACTGTGCATTTGATCTTAATAGCATATGCATGCATGCAGATGATCATATATGGTGAATGCAGTGAGGTGTGATCTATGGACATATAATAAAGTAATAATTAAAGATCATATTATCTTCTATCAAGATTTCTCTCAATAAAGCAAATAAATATTCAAGTTTAAAATGAATCCTGCTTTCTGTATGCAATAGCAACTTTTCACTAAAAGTGAGTTTCATTGATTACATAATAGCAATCCAAGATACAACTTCTATCAATAATTATATTATTTCAGATAATTCTTATAAGAAGAGCTCAGTAAAGACTGATGGAAACTTCGGCTCTATTCCTTTGCCTGTCATGTTAATAGAAAAGGTATGTATATATTATTGTCTATGGTCTTTCTCTCTCATAACTCTCTTTTTGAAATCTCAACTGCCACACAGTGATACATTTCATCATAACTTTGTGATATCTATCCATCTTAGTGATATAAAAATATCAATATTTTAAATTAATTTTCCTAAAAGTCAAGTTCAAGGACAGTGTGACCATGCAAACTGGTCAATTCGCGCGTCATGTGACTCTTGTCTCACTGTAATAAGGTATAAATTGGGATGATTGACATGGGTATGCGAAATGCAACATCTCTGTGTCACTAACTGGTTTTTCTATACTGTTTTTAAGTATAAGAAAGATATGTAAATATAGACCTTCTACATTTACATAATTGTTGTTGTTGCCTAGTTATGGTGAGAATGGGTGGGCGGTGATTTAGTCTTCTATTGCTACCGGATGAGATCTGTTTAACATTTACATAAAAATATGTAAAGATTTTCGCCACATATTTAATAAATAAATAATAAAATTGTTTATTACCACGAAGTTCACGTACATTACACTGTATACAGGATAAAGGTCTTAATTTAGCATTAGGTAGGTAAGAACAATAGGTTCAACCCTAAACAAGGCTAGGCCTGTATCTTAGGGGGCAGTACTCGGCTATATGATGCTGTTATGGCAGACGTGCCAGTAGACTGTGTCAAGTGGGTGCATTTCTATAGTGGGTAAACTTTAAAAATGTGAGAGTAAGAAAAAAAAAAATAATAATAATGAGAGTGAATTGTATTGAATTAGAGTATGTAAATGTGTGAGATATGTGGCGAAAATCTATACATACCGAGACTCCTCCGTGCCTCGGAAGGCACGTTAAGCCGTTGGTCTCGGCTGTCATTTGTGCATCTTTGACAGCCGTGACGGGTCGTCAAAAGCCGGAAAATCTGACAGCCAGTCTTACCAAGGGGTATTGTATTACCCAGATACTGGGTTGTGGAGGTCAGATAGGCAGTCGCTCCATGCAAAATACTGGTATTCAGCTGCATCCGGTTAGACTGGAAGCCGCCCCCAACATAGTTGGGAAATGGCTAGGCAGATTGATTGATGTGGCGAAAAGTGGGTGAACTGCTCACAGTTGCCTCTTCGAGGAGCATGTCGTATGTTATGTTTATGTAATATACAAGCTACAACGTAAAGAGAAGAAAAAAGAAACCGCGGAACTGGTACCTAACTGTGTCCTGTTGTATGTCGAATGTATTCATTGATGAATTTTTCCTTATACATAAAAGCGCTTACGCAAATACGCGGTTGCGCGTCTTTAGCGACGATCGGGTGCAAGTCACACATTTATGCGGAATTCTATAGGGAAGTAGGCTTCCCTTTAAAATTTTAATATGTAGTTGTAGTTGTTGTGTTGCTATTTATAAATTATAGGCACATTAAACCTCACCGTCTTACACAAGTACATTTTAAGACAATTTACACCAATAGGCAGGGCTCGTGGCTAAGTACTAACAGCCGCACAGGTCGATCCATCAGGTTAAGCCACGGTTGCCGGGGTTGGCCGTGGATGGGTGACCATGGCATCTATACATACCGAGAGTCCTCCGTGTCTCGGAAAGCACGTAAGGCCGTTGGTCCCGGCTGTCATTTGTGCGACTTTGACAGTCGTTACGGGTCGTCAGAAGCCCGAAAATCTGACAGCCATTCTTACTAAGGGGTATCGTATTGCCCAGTTACTGGGTTGTGGTGGTTAGATAGGCAGTCGTTCCATGTAAAATACTGGTATTCAGCTGCATCCGGTTAGACTGGAAACCGACCGCAACATGGTTGGGAAAAGGCTAAGCAGATGATGAGGACGCGCTCAAACCCGGGGCAGCCCCGACATCTTACTGCATTATCTTATAGCATGTGACCTATTCTTAAAGACTGTTAAAGGAGATAATTTTTTTTGGGCCAGCCATTTCTGATGGTACGAAAAAAAAATGGTAAGTACGTACGGTTAGAACTAGCTATTTGGAGCAATAGTTAATATGGCACAAAAGTTGTAGGATTACTCTAAGTTATATAAGTTCAAAAATCAATAAATGTATGAGATTGGGGTAGCTAGGTATATGTTTTGGCCTCTGTACTAACAGAGCTCGTTCCCAGTAACTATTACTCATCGGTCATGCTGATAATGTATTCGTTCAGTTATCGTGTACTGGGAATCCCATTTTAGGTTAGTAGCCCATTCAATCTGCAATCTGCCTAGCCTTTTCACAACTATGTTGGGGTCGGCTTTCAGTCTCAATCGGATGCAGCTGAAGACCAGTATCTTACGTGGTGCGACTGTTTAACTGACCTCATTACTCATGACTCAAAGAATTTAAACTCAAACTCAAAGTATTTACTTGAAATAAATGCTTTGAGTTTGAGTTGCTTTGAGTTTGAAATTACACGATACTCCTTGGTAAGACTGGTTGTCAGACTTTTTGGTTTTTCTGACTTTTCATCACCAGCCAGGACTCAGGACCAGCGTCTTAACTTGCATTCTGATACACGGAGGAGTCTCAGTGTGGTGGATGGTCACACATCCACGGAGTAACGCCGGCAAGTGTACTCGCGGCTGTTATTACCTAGTTACGAGTCATGAGCTCTTATTAGCGCATACAAAATGGTCAAAACAGTATTTATGAAACAGAGTTTATCAAATTGTTTATAAGTACCTAGTTATTATGATTTATGAATGAGTATACCTAATCTTGTTTTGATTAGATTCGTACTCGAAATAATTTATCTTAATTTTTTCCTCTTCAGTTGTTTAAGGAAAACTTTTCGTATAGCCAAGTTTTGCATTGGCTTACCGCCAATTAAACCTACTGTTATTGGATACAGCGTTGATTTGAAGTGACTTTATTGGGAACAATGTTACGGGTACTTAAAAGCTAGTAAAGTGCCTCGCCTCGGCACGAATAATATGTATTCTATTGCCATTCAGTTAGTAATTTATTGATGAGGAATTCTTACATGCCATATTATTAAAATTTAAATACACTTCAAGTCAAAAACGTATGATTTTCAGCATAAATATTGCCTAAGCAAAACAAACATAATGCCAACCAAGGGGGGAGCCACAGCCTGGCCCTCGAAATTAAACATTATTATAGACAGTTGTATTGATAATTCTAAGTATCCATACTAATATTATAAATTCGAAAGTAACTCTGTCTGTCTGTATGTTACCTTTTCCCGCCTAAACTACTGAATTCAGATAAAATTTGGCAGAGAGATAGATTGGATCCCGGGGATGGACATGGTTACTTTTTGTCTAAAAAACCGGCTAAGTGCGAGTCGGACTCGCGCACCGAGGGTTCCATACAAACCGTAGGTATATAATTAAAAATTCACGCATCACGACAATCGAGTCATAGTTATGATATTTTTATATTTTGAAAAAAAAGTTATTTTTGTTTATTGTATGATGTAACTAAAAATTTACGGTTTTCGCAATTTTTCCTTTATCTGTACTATAAGACGTCACTTCGTACCAAATTTAAAGATTCTAAGTTCACGGGAAGAACCCTGTAGGTTTTGATTCCCGTGAGAGTTTCAAAAATTTGCGGTAATTAGCGGCATAAACGGCTGTATCTTTTGATTGCTTTGGCTTAGAAGTTTGATTTTATCAGAGCTCCAAGGGACAGTAGACCTGAGTATTAGATATAATTATCAGTTTGATACCTCCACGCGTTACGCGTTCCTGAGAAAAACGGTCTTGACAGACGGACGGACGGACAACAAAGTGATCCTATAAGAGTTCCGTTTTTCCTTTTGAGGTACGGAACCCTAAAAATATCACTAAATGGGGTGGGGGGTATAGGGGATGAATGTTGCGATATGGTGACCAGTGGTATCGGCTTCGACATACGAGTTGTAGGTCGTGAGTTCGAACTCAAGCAGGCGCTTTACTTTGTGTATTCAATGTCATCACCACTGGTTTCAAAACGGTGAAGGAAAATATCGTGAGGAAACCGCCATGTCCTTGAACCAAAAGTTCAAAGATATGAGACATCTGCTAATCCGCACTGGGCCCGCGTTGTGTATTATGGTCCACTCCCTCTCTAAAGGCGGGTCTACGCTAGACGAACCGAGCACGAGTGAAGCACAACGTGCTCGGCTTCGTCGTTCGTGGCGTCAAGTGTGGACGTACAACGAACCTACAACGCGAACGATCATTGTTCTCAGAGTATGGTCCTGTATCAGAATATGGACGAAGCAAATCCCTTTGTGTTCGTCAAAAAACCGACAACAGGCGGAACGTTCGTGCTCCGCTCGTGCTCGGCTCTTCTAGCGTAGACACAGCTTAAGAGAGGAGGCCTGTGTCCTAGCAGTGGAAGCATTATGGGCTGGTTATGTATTGCAATATAACCGAACTCCACGCGGCCGACGTCGCGGCGAAAAGCTAGTAATTCTGTAAATACATACATGCTACGACCGCCTGACGAAAACCTGATACTGACCTGTGCCCGTAGCTTTCACCTTAAGTAAAAAAGAACAGCAAAGGCCTCCCTCCCACCTAATGCTGGAAATGCTGGAATCTTGCGGTCCCTGTGTTAGCTGAAGACTTTCAGGATAAATGTCATGTGGATAAAGTCAAATGTTAGTAAAAATACCTAGGTAATGGGGTATTTGAATGGGTAGTCAATAACGTTACTTTTTATGAACTGTCAAAACGCGGCATTTGTACGTGATTTGTATGAAATATAACATTTTGACGTCACAGACTTTTAGACTCAAATGGAATACTTATTAGCATTAAATGCAATTTAACAATTATATCGTCGCATTATATTTAATTTCTGCACGGTGATTTGATTTTATGACGAGCGGGCTTTTTTCCATGTGATTTCATATTTTATTTTTGACCGATTCAAATACTCAATTGGGGTTTTGGCCTTGTTTGTTTGGGTTTTTTTAGGTATCCGTAGGTGTAACGGTGGAGTTTCTTGCCCATTCTTCTCCACACGAAACTACCTTTTGGAAGGGGCGACTAGAATCAATTCTATTTCTTGTTCATTTTGACGTTCAAAACTGCCTTTGACTTTGTTTCCGTGGCATTACAGCGGGCCTTATCAGAATACCTGCGGTGCGGTATTTATTTATTTCTTAAATATCGCAGCATTATGCTGAGATAGGGGCGTTTTTGGCCTGGCAGAGGTCATTGGTTTTTTTAAACTTTTTTTTTTGTGTATTTCCTGTTCGTGTCCAGAAATACAGGGTAAAATATTTTTCTTTCTTTCTTTTTCAGGGTGGCGGGGTACCAACGACCAGTAGGATTCAGAACGGTAACTCTCCTTCGCCGAACTATGAGACGAGCTCCGATATAAGTAAGGTGAGCCGACAATTGTGGTTACAGATGTGTGATATCATTGTTGTATAGTGAATTATTTTACATACGATTATTATGATTCACTGGTGACGATGTTCACTTACCCGACGATACTTTAAGCTATATATTTACATTATCAGCTGACCTCTTATTCCAAGAACTATAAACGTCGGTCGAGCGTTGACTTAGACATGTTCCCCTCTCTATCTTGCACCGGTAGTTTGACATATGTGCGACTATGACAGAAATAACGCCTAGCTATGTACGTAAAAAAATCTCAGCCTTATAGTCGGGAAAGTCTTTGTATAGTTGTTCCATTGCGAGGTCAATTTGTACTGGATATGTATGTATGTATATATCTTATACTTGATGAGTCGTTATGTGTATAACGTAAAAATATAATTATACAATCAAGAGACTTATAAGCAAGTTTGACTCAGTCCAATATTTTTTACTGCTACTAATTGATATTTTTTAAGAAGTCTCTCTTCATACTTTGGTTTATGCTTTTAACCGCTCCAGTTGGATTAATACGACATATTATGTTTCCGTGCCCGAGCCGCCTGCGTCGTGTTTATACGACTGAGAATCGCTGGGGATACGGCAATTGATATAAAACCAAGCGGTCAATAGGTTAATGACGATTTCGTGTATGATGGTTGGATAGGTTACTTTGATTAATCAGTTATCCATTCTCCATACTTAAGCCCACTCAATCTGTATGGTCCTTTTCTCAAAAGACCATTTCAGACACCAACCTACATGGTCTTCATATGACCTGACCAAGATTATGTGTCGACTTTAAAAGAGACTGACCTCTGAGTTTGTTTTGGCCTCTTCTCAGAGTAGTCAAATAGAAAACGCTGACCTCATCTAGTCTTAATAATATTATTACTACTTGTAAAACTGTGTGTGAAAACCTACCAATAGGTACAGAGGCTAGCACATCAAGTTACCACAATCTGTCAAATTTCTTTGATAGTATTTCAACTTTATTTCAAAGTCCTAAGGTTCATTTTTAATTGAGAAAATTTGACAGATAGGGATAGCTTGATGTGTTGGCGTCTGTACTAGAAATGCAAAAGTAACTCTGACTGTCTGTAAGCATATCACGCCTTATAGGCTGAATGGTTTTGGATCAAGTTTGGCACATGTATATACCACGACCTGGGTTGGAGCATAGGATACTGTTTATCCCAATAGTACGATCCAGTGGGATTATTTACGGCATGCACGCGGGCAAAGCCCCCCCCCCTTCGTAATACAAGAAAAATCGTCCGTTCATAATAATATTTACGCCTGCGTAGTTAATCAATTCGGAAGTAGGTACAATTTACATTGTTTACATAAATAGTGTAAAATGTGTTTATCAGCCGGCAGTACCTATACTTGAACATAAATAATGTCAGATAATTTACATTCCATCGCCATTAACTAAACTAGACCTTGGGTTTATATATTCTAAGTTGATTTTGGAGCAACCATTTGTCATTAAAACTCCTATTTTTTGTAGGTTTTATTTAATTATGAACAATGTCATATAATTTATGACATCGAGTTCTTTAATCAAATATTTGAAAATACCTCAGATTCTTAATACAAATTTAGTTCCATCAATAATTTAATAATAAAAAACTTAAAGCTAATTATAACATTTCCATTCCGTGACTGACCGTTATTTTTTTTTTCCATATCCCCAGTCGACAACTCAAGGAGATAAAGGACATGAAGACGATGAGATTATGAGAAATGTTTCGGCTATTCCAAGAATGAGTTATGAGGAACTGAGAGAAGCGACCGGCAACTGGGCTGACAGCAATCTGTTAGGGCGAGGGGGATTCGGACAAGTGTTCAAAGGTACGGTGTATTTTTTTTTATATAGTGAGAAATGGTGAGAGAGTCTCGGTCAAAGTCAAAGTCAAATCATTTATTTCAAATAGGTACAAGAAAGGCACATTTGAACGTCAAAAATGAACAAGAAATAGAATTGATTCTAGTCGCCCCTTCCAAAAGGTAGTTTCGTGTGGAGAAGAATGGGCAAGAAACTCCACCGTTACTCTTTTAAAATGTTTTACAATGTTTTGTAAAAAAATTAAAACATTATATGTGAAGACGATGCACCGAGAATAAAAACAATACACCACCAAAGGTGAAAAGAAAAACACATGTAGCAATGGCAGGTAAACTTAATTATGTCATAAGTACATGGTGCTCACATATTTACAAACGTTCTAAAAGTTAATAATAATAAATTAAACAATGTGTGAAAAGTTATTCCAATATTATAAAATAATATGGTACAAATTATAAATTATTAAGTACCTAATTTACTTAGCAACCAGTTTGATTTGGTCTAGATCGGATAGTCTCTCGGATATTCTAATCTCAGGCAGAGAACTCAACTGTGCATTTTTCTAGCCTAAAACACAGGATTACCTAGTTCAGGCACAAATCATCGGTGAACTTGACATAGATTTAAGAAAATCGTATCCAACTTTAGCTTTTACATTTTTGAAAAAAAAAAATTACTTATCCTTTATTTCACTTCAAAACTTATAAATTACATTTTTAAATAATTTTGAGAAAAAAAAAGACTTAAAAATATAAAAATTAATAACCCACCGGCATCGGGTACAGTGTCCAAGCAGCCGGCGGTCAGGGCTCCAGAGACAGGATCTTCCTAACAATGCGAGCCGTGTCCAGAAGTAACGCTTTCTGAATCAAGCCCTTGATCCAGAAATCACAAATGACTTTTTTTGCTTTACAAGCAGGCATCTCGCAGTTCAACATTAGTGTTGTCTATTTCTACACCGGGCTAGCCTGTGGAGACCGCAATAAAATTGCAGCCTTCAGCCATGGTTTAATAAAACTTACAAAATACGTGACTACACGCTAAGGGCATCCCCTGTGGAGTACGGACCTCGGCTTAGGGCGCCGCTGGGGGGCAGCAAGAGACATGCTGAATCGGGCGTGAACTTATTATTATTATTTATATTCCACAGGTGAATGGAAACACCTGCCGGTCGCTGTGAAGCGTCTCAGAGACAATAACGACAGGAACAAGGAACTTATCAGAGAGATGTGTTTGAATCAGTACCGGCATGACAACATACTACCGCTGTATGGATACTCTTTGGGAGGTAACGTTATTTTATAAAAAAAACCGAAAATACAAAACCAAAAACACCGACTTCCGAAATTAAGACTTATATGGTTTTCTCATAGATGCCATTGTCAGAACTCGACCAAATTGGACCCCACGGGAAGCACCAGCTTTCAAATAAAAAAAAAAAAACAAAATCGGTGCACCCAGCCGAAAGTTCTGAGGTAACACACAAAAAAAAATACAATCGAATTGAGAACCTCCTCCTTTTTTGAAGTCGGTTAAAAATACGTGTTTACCTTGACTTTATTTAGGACAACTACGCCATGGTACTTTTTTTTTTATGTAACTGCGCTTCAATTTTATTTTCGAGCACTATTTTGTATTTTCCAGGCCCTGAAGCTTGTCTAGTTTATCAACTGATGGCCGGAGGATCCTTAGAGCAGCGGCTACGGGGGAAAACCCATCACCCGCCACTGTCGTGGTCACAGCGATACAACATAGTGCATGGAATTGCTAGGTAAATCATTGTTTATGATCTTGTATGGTAAAGGACGAAAACTGCCCTTAATACTACGAAATAAAGACGTTGTCAATGTCAAATTGCTATCGTGTTCTTGCCTGTAAAATGAGCATGAGCTATGTCATGCTAATCAAATATCCGGATAATTTGGATACTATTGTTTCATTATTTCGCGAGAACCTATTATTATTGGTTTAGTCACATCACACAACCGCTACTATAATGTTTTAAAATAAATCCAGAAAATTATCAATGAGTATGTTTCTGGTTTTGTTATAATTTGGTTTTATATACTTACCCTAATGCAAAGTAAAAAGCAGTGATAGCCTAGTGGTGTGACCGTCGGACTGCCAAGTCATAGGTCTCGAGTTCGAACCCAAGGCACGCACCTCTGATTTTTTATCACTTGCTTAAAATCGGTGAAGGAAAACATCGTGAGGAAACTACAATATTTCTCAACAGCATGTGATGCTAAGTCAGAGGCCCATGGGCAGCATTAAATCTCTGACACCAGGTTAGTCACTAACCACACGAAGAAGAAGAATGAAAAGTGGTATCCGAATTATACATCATATCCCGATATATTCGTATTACATTTAGGAAGAAAGTATCCGAATTATCCGGATACTATAGCGGCCTTGTGTTTTCTTTATATTAATGCTTTTAGTTAACATTTAATAGTATTTTTTTTGTGTTGTGCTATTTCTTTTGTGTGCTAGATATATTTTAGCCTGTATCACTATTGGAGTGACTGTAAAACTCGTGCCTCAAAATCACAAAGTGTTAAACTATTACCAACCGCTTTCCAGAGGTCTCCAATTCCTCCACACAATGGAGGGCACGCCACTCATCCACGGTGACATAAAGCCTGCCAACATTCTACTGGACACGTGCCTCATGCCTAAGATCGGGGACTTCGGTTTAGCGCGTAAAGGACCCTATGGTGACGACAGGACCCATGTCAAGGTTTCAAAGTACGTATCCATTTTTATTTATTTAAACTGAATGTTAGAGCACTTGTAGCCGAGTGACCCCGATTTACGAGTCGTGAGTCTTTTCCACACGAAGCTACCTTTTTGAAGGGGCGATTAGAATCAATTCTATTTCTTGTTTATTTTGACGTTTAAAAGTGCTTTCTTGTGCCTATTTGAAATAAATGATATGAGTTTGACTTTGACTTAAAACAAAAGATTTAATCTTTTCTAAATTCCAAGCACTCGGTTTATGTTTTCACTGGAGTAAGAATTATTATATTCTTACCACATAGGCCACACCAAGTCATAGGTCTCGAGAACCCAAGCTACGCACCTCTGATTTTACAGATGCATGTGCGTATAGTATAATTATTATCACTTGAGGAAGTATTTCGGTGAGGAAACCAGCATGTCTGAGAGATATTTCTCAACAGCATGTAAAGCTAAGTCAGAGGCCCTTGTGCAGCATATAAACTCTGACACCAGGTTAGTCACTAACCACACGAAAAGAAGAAGCCGAGTGACCCCGATTTACGAGTCGTAAGTTCGAAACCAAGCAGGCACTTTACTTTGTATTTAATTTCATCACCACTGCTCCCAAAACGGTGAAGGAAAACATCATGAAGGAACCGGTGGAGAAAGAATTCCCGAGAACCAAAAACTCGAAGACATGTGACATCCACCAACCCGGCGTGTGTCCCAGCAGTGGGCACATTATAGGCTGATTTTAACCTGGGTAATCCAGGTCATAAACTACCCCTGTAGTTATCCTGGATTAACCCCTGTGCCAAACCAAATTTCCTCCAGATCCGTTCACCCGTTTGAGCGTGAAGGATGGCCAAACATTTAAACCCACTGACAACTACTATATACTATAGTAGTAATCAGTAGTATATACTATAGTAGTTGTAGTATAGTATACTACTATTATAGTGTGATATAGGCAAACTTCACAGTTTAAAACGTTGAGATATAGTGTGATATAGGCAAACTTCACAGTTTAAAACGTTGAGAACCACAATTGTTTTTAAAGTATAAAGTGATTACAACGTGTGTTATTAAAAAAACCGTCTGTCCACAGAGTATTCGGCACAAAACCGTACTTACCAGACGAATACCTGCGCGCGCGCTCACTATCTCCGGCGGTCGACGTGTTCAGCTACGGCGTGGTTATGGTTGAGGTGGCAACAGCGTTGCCGGCCAGTGATAAGTCCAGACCAGAACAACTGCTCAGCATGTACATACATCATTTGTTTAACCAGGGAATCGACATGGGTGAGTGTCTTACTAAATAAGTGAATATGAACTTTATTTCTTAAATCATAACGTTCATATTCGTATGAAACGCTTATTTAACAAACTATGTGTGCTTTATACAGGGTGAAATTGACATAGCATTGACACAGGGCATTGTTTTAAGGGGTCAATGTACTCATCATTATGAACAACTTTCACTATGGGAACAAACTGAAACTGCGAAAAAAATCAGCTGTTATAACATTTTGACGAGTTAAGCGAGCATAATGTATGGAACGGCAGATTTTTTCGCGATTTCAGATTCGTTCCCATAAGGAAGGAACATGAATGGGTTTTAGTCAGTAAGAGTCTGGCGCTCCCTTCCGCCACACTCACAGTGGAATGAGTCACTTGATGATGTCACACCCTCGAAAAAAAAAAGTAGTTACAAATTGGTGTTGTGATCGTGGGGTTACCATAGCTAAAAAACGAAAAAAAATGGGGTTTGATTTTGTATTTTCGTTTTTTACCACCAACTATCTAAATTATTATTTTTCCACTTTGTAGTGTTTTTTTTGGAAGTCGGTTGTTTTTTTTTATTGTAAACAATTTTTTCAACGTAACATTTGTTTGTTACAGCAACATTGGAAGACCCTATCTTGCGCGGCACAGTCCACTCGAACCCAGCAATGTGTCGAGCATTCGTCACCATAGGCCTGCATTGCACCAAATTCATGAGACACCAGCGACCCTCAATGTTGGAAGTGTATAAAAAACTCAATGATATGGAAGTACCTGCCATCAACTTCACCTGATGACGTTAATGTACGGCCGGAAGATTCGGCCCCGTTGAGTACCTATTACTTATAATTATTCAAATCTGGAAAGTGCCAAGTTTTGTAAAAGGAACGGCTAATCCGACACGTTCAAAAAAGTTACGTGACAGTGATTAAAAAAAAAGGTCTAAAGGTAATTTTTTATGTTTGTTAAGCTCAAATTATCTGAATTTTGACAGCCAGCAAAGGTGTTTCGGGCACAAAATATATATAGGAAAATATTGTTGAATCCTTTCTTGGATGGCGTGGCATTTATAAATATAAATATGATTTAGTTCTAAATTGTTGAGCATTATTTAATAAGTTATTGTATTTTTATATTTCAATTCAATTGTGTAGTTTTAAGACTTAATCCACGAATTGTTTAAAAATCGAATGAATACGACTGACATATCGTTAAGTGCACATGATAATATTGATTGAAAATTTAAATTGGAGATTTCCTTGTGTAGAACATAGGAATAAATACGTGAAATCCCCACTGTATTAATTAAAATAATACATAAGGGACCTACAGTGAAAACTTCAATTTACCATTACAATCAAGTGAACACATGTATTTAATATTTTCTATAAATAAAACCTATTTTTCATAAATAAAAGTCGTTTTATTACTTAATTACACTAGAACACTATATCTTCATGCTTTGGTTCATCGGCAGGGTCCAAAGTCCTGTTGGCTATCAAATTTCTGTACCATAGAGCCGACAACCTTGCCTTTCGGGCCTTTTCATCATCTTCGTAGTCTACTTCGAAAAGACCGAACTTGACGCTGAAATAAAATTTTCAACATGAGTGGATGGTACATAGTCTTCATTTTCACAGTGATCTTTATTCTCGTTGCGTTAAGGTTGATGTTTGGTTGCTCTCAGAGGTAAAATAGCTGAACTGACTGTAAACTTGTACAGACAATAGCAAATCAAGCGATCCTAAACTGTCAAATTGTCCCAATTGAAAATGAACCTTATTCTTTTGTAATAATTCACAGTGATCTTTATTCTCGTTGCGTTAAGGTTGATGTTTGTTTGCTGTCAGAGGACTTCTTCTTCTTTTCGCGTGGTTAGTGACTAACCTAGTGCCAGAGTTTTTATGCTGCCCCTGGGCCTATGACTTAGCTTCACATGCTGTCAGAGGTAAAATAGCTGAAAGGGCTGTAAACTTGTGCAGACGCTAGCACATCAAGCTATCTCTAACTGTCAAATTTTCCCAATTGAAAATGAACGTAATAAAGTTGAAATACGATAAAAAAAATTGACACAGTGGAGTAACTTGATGTGCTGGCCTTTGTACCATCACGAAATAAATAGCTGATAGATCGTCGATATCACGTTATCTGTTGCTAACTGAAATAACGACATACATAACCTCACGCCTTGTTTCCGAAGGGTTAGGCGGAAGTGTATCTATAGTACACCCAAATTGCTAGCACACAAATACTGAAAATGTCTAGACAGAAAAACTAAGTAACGATTTTCCCGACCAGGGATTTGAATCCAGGGCCTCATGCTCGCAGTAGCGCCTGCGACTAGACCACCGAAGCAGTCCAGAAGTTGAAAGGACAATGCGTGAAATTGGTCCAAGTAACCAATACGCATGAAATATTTTTTTATGCTAGTTTATAGCCCATTATGTAAATAAAAAAAATATTTTAAAAATCTAAGTAACCGGGTAATATGTACACTCAGGTCGAAAAGTTTTGATTATTTTTAAATAGATTTTTGTTTTTCTCAACGAAAATATAGAAATACGAAGTTATAAAAAGAAAAGACGTAGTGTGAATCACAGGTAACTAGCGAAGTCGTATTGTGCCGGACATTTGCGGGATGGGGTAAATGTAATTGAATTATATAGAGATGGACAGTTACATGACCTAAACGAGTTCAATATTCAACAAAGAAATGTATTCTTAATGCGGATTAGAATACAATCTAGACACGTTAGGGCACGCCAATATTATGGCTATATATTAATACACAGAGACCAAACTGGTATCGACGCCATAATTCAATATTACTGTAGCTGTTTGACCGGTAGTCGTACGTTGGCAAGCTGTGCACACGTATTATCTGTGGTTTGGTACATGGGTCTAGCGAGACATGAAGGCATTTAACACGTTAAGTGCGAAACGAGGCCTAAATCACCCCGCATGCAACTTCCTTGTGGTGCGGCAAGGAAAAACGTGAACATCTCTGTCGTGCGAAGGGCATAGCTTTAGTTTGGTCCAGTATAGAAAAGAGATAAATGTATATTTGAGACGTGCTAATGGTCCCGGACTCGGTGGTATACCTACCTTGGTACCGGATGTTTTAGGCGTCGTACCGCACTGAATTAATATAATTTTAATGCAGTGCGGGACGAGGCTAAACGTCCCATATCCACCCGGACCTCGTACCGCACCCAACGCGAGCTTCCCGCGACTAGTGTTGTGCATCACGTCGATAGGAGAGCACGTCCTTTTACATCGCCGAACATGTCTAAACGATGTCGGAAGAAGTTAATTTTAAAAAACCCAGAAACAGAACCAAAACAGGTAAGTTTTAAAAAAGTTTATGAGTGCTACTGATTACTATATTATTACTGATTTTTTTATGTTAATTCTAGTTCTAATATTGTTATTGTATGTTAATTTTTAAAGCCCGAGGCAGAATACATATGATAGTTTCTTTTCTACTTCTGGTTTTCTTTTTTTTCTATTCTGTGAACCGCATTAAGATTTTCACACAAAAATAGATAAACGTCGTTGCGTCGATATTATTTTTCCCATCACTAATCTTAGCGAAAATTTACCCTATTTCAGTGCGTTACGAGGTGTATAAGATCCCATATTTTGTTTTGCCAATAATTCCTAAACTAGTTATCAGATCCCGGGGCGACGGTAGATTAGGGTTCATCAATTCACTGTCTATATCGATAAGGACCAAATTTTTCAATTTTCTTTGATTTCGCGCCAGAAAATGGTTTTTAGTCTGTTAAAGGAGGTGGGGTCTAATACACCGCGTATCGCCCTAACGTCTGGTCACGGTGCGGGCCGATAAAACCTCGTGCCGCAGGAACGGAAAGTTTGCAAAAATTGGTGCCGCAGCTAACGTGTTAATCCTCCAGCACAGTTTTTAGACGAAATAATTATTGATTGTGACACCTAATACGTGATTTGTAAACTGTTTTTCTGAATATACGCCTTTATAATAATTTTTAGTCTTTATTTTTATTTGGGGTTGGGGTTGGGTGTTACCGAGCAGTTGTGTTTGGTCTCGCATCCATAGCGTATGCGTTCGAATTCCATTGCCGGCGTGTACCTACAGTCAGAAATGTTAACATGTAAACACCTAGCTAGATGGAACATTTCATATGCAATAATATACATTTGTATGTGGTTACATAATAATGTCTTTGACTGTACCAGTATATCTAGTCTTGATTAAAACGCACGTATGTAAACATACTCACATACATAAGTAAATAAACACGTAGAATAGATATACCAGAAAAAAAAATCCTTGTTAACACTTAAGTCTTGTGAACTTGACTGTACTAATACCCGCGCGGTTCATTAAAATAAATATTCTTTTATTTTCATGTATCTTATGACAAGACCTACCTAAAAAGACATCCACTACGTGTATTGGTAATAGGTATGGACCACCTTCCATACAAATTTGCCCATCATCCTTTAATAACAAATACCAATTACATCGATTGGCATGCGTTTCACAATCTTTCAGCTAAATGTTGGTGGACTGGTGTGTTAAATGAACGAGGCTTTAGGCAATTCTATTGTATGTGCCTCTTCTCAATATTTAACTGCATCGGAAACTACATTTCAATGTGTAGGCAATAAAGCTACTTTTTCTAAATCACCTAAATAAATTGTAAATGATGTTTAACGACACATACACTAACACTATTTTTTGTCCGGTGCTATTCTAAGCTCAGTGCCTTCAACACGCATACGTGTCGTCAAAATCTCTACTGAGTGCCTTAACACGCAGTTCGATGTATGGACAATAAACACACATTAGTGTTGAAGGCACTGGTTTAGGATGGATCAAAATGTTTGAGCATGTTTGTGTGTGCAGGGCACTGTGAAAAACAACAGAAAACACACAGCTGTGTTCATGGCAGTGTATGGAAATACTATAAAAAAATTGTACCATTTTTTTTAGCAATTGAACTGTAAATAGGTAATTTACTTATGGTTTATAAATAACCTTTGCGTACCTACCTCAATCCATTATTCCACTCAAAGTTATCCATAAGACTCCACGCAGTGTACCTAGAGATGTGACAGCCGTCCACTTCAATAGCATCCAATATGGCGTCGATATACGCTTTGAAGTAATCAACCCTGTCAGGGTCATCGACCCCACCAAATGTGCCATATCCATTCTCAAAGATCATTGTCTCAGGATTATTGTAGCTATCTTTCACCCAATTTAGAGATTTTCTTATGCCGGAGGGAATTTTCTGTAAGATAGGAAGGTACCTAGTGTAAAAATTAGCCTGACAACGTCGATTATTGAAGTTTTTTTTGTTAAAAAGTTATTATTTTTTACTTTTAGCCGTGATTGTGTGTGCCTATCACTCACAGATTGTGAACACAATCTGCACAGATTTGGTAGGCACACACAACCAGGCCGTTCGGCCTGGGAATCTAAACCGAAAACTAACTTAGGCACCATATCTTCAGTTGTTTCAACAAAACAAAAGATAAGTCACTGGCAACTAGCAGTTTTATTTAAGCCCTAGATTGATAAACGTTGCTCAGCACGTGGTTTCATTTAGATATGATCCCATCTATAGCTGCACTTGTAGTTTGACAGTAATTGTGTGACAGTGTTAGAAAGAAGAAAAAAAATAAGAGGGACGCGTAGTGTACCCCTCCCCCTCCGAGGAGGCCCGAGAGCAGGCACCAGTCGGGGGTTGAGCACAAAGTACTTTATAGGTACTGTAGAGCCTTAGAGTAAAACCTTATGTTGTACAAGGCTGGAAATTATCTGACGGCATTCGAACCTTTCAAATGTATTAAGAATAGATTAGGATTTTATATATTCTAGACTTTACGTCTGGCAGCGCGCCTAGACAGATGTATTCGTTATAACAAAGTGAAAATATATTGATTCGTTGAATTTATTACGGGTTTCTCTTCGTAATACTAGAAGCCCCTCACACATTACACGCTCTACCACTGAGCCCCCTTAGTAGAGGATCTTCCATCCTCTACATTTTGGTGGAGGACGCCAGAGTCTCCACAGAAGACGCGGTACGGTCCCGCTCGTTTGTTTTTCTTATATTGGTGTGTGCAGAACCTTACAATATCTGCACGAATAAAATGTTATAAAATACGAAATATATGGAGAAAACCGTATAACGGGCATTCTATGCATCCTGTTAGTGGTGCACAGTATTATAAAAACGACGCCCTAGTCGATATGAAGTGAAAGCGATTAAAGCAGGCGAATGAAACAACGCCTGGATATTTAAAGCTAAGTGGTTTTTATAGTTTTGTCATTATGGTTACCATGGAGAGCATGATTATTTATTCCGCCTACAACGGCGTATGCTTTGAGGATTTTTTAGCCGAATTTAATGAATTAGCGATACATAAGCAGTGGCCAAAGAGCAATTGGGCTCTGATTATGGGCGCATTTATGCAGGGTCCAGCCCGCATTTATTATTCGACAGTTTTGTATAATGATCAAGAGATCAGTTTTGAAGCGATGTGTGACGCACTGAGGAAAGAGTTCCCGTGCAGAGTTCACAAAAGAATGTGTGCTCCATTTGTGTTGGAAAGTGTAGTAAATGTTGCTGTGGAGGATGTTTCCTCACCTGGCGCAGCACAAAAACTGTCTGAGGTTGACAGACAGGAGAATTTTGTAAATGTTTGTGTTGATGCTGTTGTAATTTCTAGCGCAACAGAAGAGAAGGTGCTAGTTACGGAGCCAAGCTGCCTTGTGAGCAGTGATGATGATGATGTTGTTAGCAGCGTTGATGACGACGTTGATGATGCTGTTGGCGCTGACGCGCAAAGCTGCCTAGACAGCTGTGATGTTGATGAGGAGACGGAAGTGTTCGAGTCAGAACACGAGGAAGAACTGGACGAATCGGGTCGGTCCAGTCCTGTTATTAATGATGATTCTGTTTCAGAGCTTAATGATGAATTTTACCATGATCACGATATAGCATTTAATAAAAACGACATCGCTGTTGATCGTGTTGATGAAGATGGTCTCGTATCCATTTCATTGGATATAAGTGTCCAAGAGTTGGTTGTGGTTGACGCGGAGTCACCTGCATTGAGTGGTGAGATGGTGCAGATGAAGGAGAATGAGCCGTTAGTTATTCCTTCAACGTTAGAGTTTTCGGAGATAGAGGCGGAGGAGAGTGAGCATTTTGTTAGTTCTTCAGCGATGGTGGTTACAAACACTTATCGTAACTTGTTCATACATCGGCGCATAGTTAAAACTAGAGTTAAACATGTTTGTAATATTAAAAAGAAAAACCAACAAACAAATAAAATTTCCATGAACGGCTCTCTGACATATAAAAATAATGTCAATCTTAGATTTAGACGTTTTCAAAATATGACTTTGTATGTCAGAAAAATTAAAAGGAAAAAGTTTGTTTCCAAAATTATGACCAAAAGAGGTCATAGGAAAACTCGTAAACCTTTTGAAAATAAATTTGCTTTTTTACAGTATGGGTTTACAAAATCAAATAAAAAGAGGTTTAGATACATTTTTAATAGATGGAAGTTTTTACTTTTTAGAATTATATAATTACGACTCCAAATAGTTTTCATATCATGTCGCTGCATAATTTTTGAGATAAGTAGTAGCGAACAAAAACTTTTTACAGCTAAATAGATTAAGGACTTTTCTTTTTTATGTTGATTATTAATTGTCAATTTTAGACATATTTGTCACTTGTTGACATGTCTATGTATGTCTCTGCTGATCAGCGGAATTGGTGTAGCTATATTCCATTGGTGTGTTATGCTTATAATTCCAGTAGGTAAACAATCAAGCACTAGAATCTCGCCCTTCATGTTGATGTTTGCTAGGGAGCCTTTATTTCGAACCGACATGATAGTTAACAATAATGACCGGGGGGGGATTAATGATTATGCGCAGCGACGTAGTCAGCATAATGCTCTAATCAATTGTGCTATAAATAACATAAAAAAGGCGCAAGTTAAGCAGAAAGCTGCTTACGATAAGAGAGCAAAGATAAAAAACTTTGTACCAAATCAGTTGGTTATGGTTTATACGCCGAGGCGAGTAACTGATAAGAGCCTAAAATTATGTAGGTTATATAAGGGCCCTTATCAAATAGTTCGGAGATTATCGAATGTAAATTATGTTATCAGATTGAATAGAATGAGCAAAGACATTATACATGTAAATAGATTAAAACCTTTTTATGTTAGGATTTAATTGGCAATACTTAGATGTCATCTGTCGACATGTCAGTCATGACGATGTCATGTAGTTGTAAACATGTTGGATTCATTATTTTAGCTAAGTTGTAAGATATAGATTATTGATGCATGTTTCTTTGTATTTATTGCATATGGTGATCAAAAATGAATGAGATGCGGCTGGGTGAGCGTGTGGAATGTCACACCTCGCCGCGTCAAAGCGTCAGGGGGAGCGACACTTCGTCTTCTTATTTCTCTAGTGCCTTAGCAGATTAGCATGATCGTGCTCCAGAGCATTTCAACATATTTTATATTTTATTTGTCGTGAGAGAAGGGGTGACACCCGTCCTGAGTTGAGGCCTACTTTGCTAACGGGGCGTAGCCTTGCAAAGTGTGTCAGGTTGACACAATTGGTCTAACTGAGGATGGGGTACCCATATCTTGGTACCCGTATGGTAGTTTCACATCTGGAGTGTGGGCATGAAATGTTTTTATTGGTAGCCTTTTCGTCTCAGTCTTTCCCTCTCTCTGACGCAATAGCGTTCGACGGAGTGTAGGATGCCGACGTCTAGTCTTCTTTGCAGTCAACCCCTTCAGGGTCGATATGAACTTTCATATCATTGTTTGTTTTAGAAGGCTGGCTGCACCCTTTGCCCCGGGTTTTGGTGCAGTGGGGTTCAAACTGGCCTAGCGTTAGTTTGTGTGCACATTGGCACACATTAATGCATTCATGGACTCTTGTGATGTCGTAAGATTCGCTTTGCCAGAGTTGAGCCTGCCTTTGCAAAGGCCAGACCTTACATGTAGATTC
The DNA here is from genome assembly GCA_951799385.1 of Hyppa rectilinea. Classification (NCBI taxonomy): domain Eukaryota; kingdom Metazoa; phylum Arthropoda; class Insecta; order Lepidoptera; family Noctuidae; genus Hyppa; species Hyppa rectilinea. The sequence goes on along the minus strand of OX637322.1, from coordinate 8,260,377 downwards.
TCCCGGGGTTAGGTAAAATCATGTTAGGCTAGGTAGGAGTAGGAATAGATAGATTCGAATGCCAAGAGTAAAAGGGCTTAATTATTTTAAAACTAAGTGTTCCCTTTTACTCAAGGGGGGCGTAGCTGATGTAGAGCCTTAGAGTAAAACCTTATGTTGTACAAGGCTGGAAATTATCTGACGGCATTCGAACCTTTCAAATGTATTAAGAATAGATTAGGATTTTATATACTCTAGACTTTACGTCTGGCAGCGCGCCTAGACAGATGTATTCGTTATAACAAAGTGAAAATATATTGATTCGTTGAATTTATTACGGGTTTCTCTTCGTAATACTAGAAGCCCCTCACACATTACACGCTCTACCACTGAGCCCCCTTAGTAGAGGATCTTCCATCCTCTACAGTACCTACTATGGGTTGCGGAAGGATCGTTCGTGCCCGCGACTCCCGGAATAAGTGTGAGATGGAACGGCGGGGTGGTTTTTAAGCCAAGAGCCTGACAGACCCCTCAAAGACGGAGGACTCCAAGAGAATTTTCCACTTCAGAAAAAAAGGGACGTGGCAAAAACGTTTATGTATTCTTGGCCTAAAAAAAACTTACCGTTGTGTGAGGAGCGGGCGCCAAAATATAATCCCCGTAGTCACTCACAGCACCAATATCATCTTCATATGAAGGCACCATGAACATACCCGACTTGTAAGTCTCTGCCGTGTAAAACATGGTAGAATAGTGGTTGAAGCCGAAGAAGTCACTCGTACCTAAAAAAAGTGGTTCAGTAAGAAAACAAACTACCTGAATTTTAACTGGCACAAGGGTAGCCCTACATGGGTAGTTCGGCCGGCATTCAATTATTTAATACCTTACTCTAGGGATCGCTCGAGCAGTCATTCTCAACTACTTGAGCAGACACTGTCACCAGTTCAAGTAGTCTATTTCAACCGCTGGAGTATCTAGTTGACGCGTATCGCCGCCCTCGACTTCACCTAAAAGGCGTGCAGCTGTGCGTTGAACACCATTAGTACATGTGACTGTTCCTGAATTACCCCAGGCTGATAAAATTTTAGCTTTTCCTAAATAAAGCAAATAATTTTTGCGTCGGTTCCCCCCGAACATGCCGACTGTTAGCGGACTGTGCCTTCGGTTGGCAATTTGATTCGATTCAACTGCGAGAGATGGCACGCAGTGTGCGATGTACGTCTTTATGAGAGGTTCAGTCGTGGGAACGGCTGCACTTGGCGATGGCTAGGCATGTCGGACAGACCAGTCGCGGGTGCAGCGAATGTATAAGTATCTCTCGGACCCGCGACTCATAATAGAATTAGTAGGAACAGTGAGGTTTCAGTCGATGGGACTCCGACAAACGAGGTTATCTTCCTCTTGGTGTCTTGGCAGAACGATATATCCAAAAAAAGGAGGAAGGGTAAATCCTGGGTTTCCCCACGAAAAACAAGCCGTAGACATCATCAAAGTACCTTTTATAAACTCTATTTCATCTTGCGACAATTCTGGCAGTCTACTTCTGGAGAAGCCCTGTTCAGCACTCCTTTCTGCGACTCGTTTGACTATTCTCTCAGGGAATCCACCAGTAGACGAGAATATCGGGTGACTGTAGAAACCGATCTCGAAGTCCAACGCCAAATTCCCAGCTTCTATGTCCTCGGGAGAATCACTGGCGCCTTCACGGAAATCGGTTGCAATCGTTATACCACAAATACCTGAAAACAGAAATACCACATTTATAGTCTACAGGAATCATCATGCCACCATCACTTGCCTTCTTATTATGTTGTATAGATGGATAAGAGACACTTGCCGTTTTGTTTTTGTCTGTACTCTTTATCGTAAAGATGCCAGGCCCTCGCATGTGCCAACAACACGTTCTTCACAGCCATGTAGTCACCGATCCCCGGAGAAACTATATTGGGTGCACACAATGACATTCCATAACCATAAATTGCAAACTGTTTCGGTTCGTTAATGGTTATCCAAAGCTTAACTCGATCACCCAATGCATCGAACAACACCCGGGCGTAGTCTTCAAACCATACCGCAATAAGAGGGTTGGCCCAACCTCCCAAATCTTGCAAACTTTGCGGCAAATCCCAATGGTAGATCGTCACGACTGGCTCGATACCATTCGCCAATAATTCATCAACCAGCTTACTGTAATACCCAATGCCATCTTGGCTAATTTGATTTGCGAATCCACTTGGCAAAACTCTTGGCCATGAAATGGAAAATCTGTAGAAATCGACCCCTAGGAACTTGAGCATTTGTACGTCTCGCTGGTAATATTCGTAGGATTTGCAAGTGTCGTTACCATCCGTACCGTCTTTTATAGTTCCTGTAATTTGGCAGAATGTGTCCCAAATGCTTGGTGATTTGTCTGAAATAAAAAAACTCTTTACAATAGGTACATATAACTCTTCGGACAGAAATAACCGGTCAAAAAATTTCAATCATCATCATCTGCCTAGCCTTTTCCCAACTATGCTGGGGACGGCTTCCAGTCTAACCAGATTTAGCTGAATACCAGTATTTTACATGGAGCGACTGCCTATCTGACCTCCACAACCCAACTGGGCAATACAATACCCCTTGGTAAGACTTTTTTGTTTTTTTTTCAGGCTGGGAAATCATCCAATGACTTCTCCCGCTCTGGGTGGAGCGGAAGGGAGTGTCTGACTCTTAATGACTAAAACCCATCCATGTTCCTTCCTTAGCCCTTTATGTTCCGGGGTAGCGGTAACCCTTTCGGACAGTCCCGCTTACAACTTCTGGTAAGACTGGCTGTCACTTTCGGGCTTCGGACTACCCGTAACGACTGTCAAAGATCCACGAATGACAGTGGGGACCAACGGCTTAACGTGCTTTCCGAGGCACAGAGGAGTCTCGATATATAAAGATGGTCACCCATCCACAGACCAACCCCGGTAAGCGTAGCTTAACCTGATGGATCGATCCGTGAGGCTGTTATTACTTAGCCACGAGCTGTCTTTCAAAAAATTTCAATAACAGGAAGAATATCGGGGGTTCGACTTGGGTATTTTACATCCGTTATGTACCTAATTACTGATGAAGGTACCTGCTGCATTCCAACCGCCTTCAACTTGAAAGGCGGACGTTGCCGTGCCTAATTTCAGCCCCACTGGTAATTTTCTCGTTTCTAGTTTTGCACTATGTTCTTGGCAAGCAGTTACCCCTAATACTGCAAATATTGCACTTAATAATCTGTAGAAAAACAAAAACAGTTTATTAATCCATTGGATGTTCGCCTATTAGGAGCCGTTTGTTTATAAGAGATCAACAATTTATACGGTGTTACCGTTAATTGTAGTTTCGATAGAATTTTCCTTATTAACCTATGGGGTTTATACGACATTTGAGGGGTTTTTTTTTTTTTTTTATTATTGGCAGGAGTGGGAAATCCTCATGGACGCGCAGACTGGCCCACATGTGAGCCAGTCTGGGCAGTGCCGGACTCTTACCGGCTAAAACCCACTCCTGCCTTTGCTCAGTGTCCCTCTGACATGATCAGAGACCTTGTTGTTCCCGGTTCGATTTTTATTGCGCTTTGTTTTGTTGATTTTATTTTTCGCTTCTAGTAGTTAACCATAACTATAATAACACATTAACTGTATCTTACATTCTAAATTATTTATCTACTTGCTATTTTTGTTTTTCTTTTTGTGTTTTTCAAATATTAAGAGTCTACCTATACTTAACTAATTTCTTAAATATAGTTATTTAAAACTATTCATTTTTATTACCTATTTTAGATTATGACTATGCTAATATATATGCAATATATCATATAGACATACTTTTTCTTAATCTAATTTCTTATTTTTATTTCCTAGCCTACACATGTTTGTTCCTATATTTAGATGTTTTTGTTTTGTATCTGTTATCTTGGGCAGACTCAGAACTGTTTTTCTTGACACATTGCTTATAACTTTATTAACTTGTACTCTTTTCTGTTTCAGGTGCTGCTTGGGGACTCGGGTTTGCCGGCCTGGTGCCTTGCTAAGAGTGCGGCGTCTACTTTTATCTTCGTTGAAGAGCTCGTTTGTTAGCATTAATTTTAAAGAATTTAAATAAATGAGGTGATATGAGTGAATGTTAGTTTTTCTGTGAAAGCCTAAATGTACTGATTCTATTGCCTTAGTAATTTTGCTGAATGCGAAAGAGTTGGTATCTGCTGTCAATTGGGCCAAGTTCTTCACAAAATTGGATCCAATTTGCTTAACTCCTGTCGTTAATTCTTTCGATCCTAATAATTTCGGAATGGTTCTGATTCTATATTTGAATTTTTCTGTGTGAGCTCCCGATTCTTCCCAGTATCCCGAAACAGTGGATGTCTTGTCTTTACTGTGCTTATTATATCCGGGTGTGGCTAATTGCACTTTAGCAGTACGCCACTGACAGGCGTGCCAAGGCATCCCATTTAAGGCGCAGCGGGCATTGGCGGTCAAATGCGTTGTGGTCAGTGTTTTCCAGTTTTGCTATAAGGCAATTATGGCACTTTGGTGCCTCAGCCGCCAAGCGCGACGGGCAGTCAGCCCGCAAGTGGGGTTCACCGCAGTGGATGCAGAGGTCGGCGGGCTGCGTGCACAATTTCCGGCTATGGCCGAAACGAAGGCAGCGAGTGCACTGCACCAGTGGTGACTGGTCCTGCACTCGCACCCGCTGCAGGTCGATGTGCACGCGACCCGCAGTAGTCAGCCTCTGCCACACTGCGGGGGACACCTGCAGAACGACGTGGCACATGTGGGGGTTCCTCGTTCTTCGACGGTACTTCACCCCCAGCCTCAAGTCTTCTGCAGGTATGTCCCCGACCAGGTGGGAATTTTGCCGTTGCAGAGCTAGGACGATCTCTGCATCTGAGTGGCAGGAGAGGACGTCCGTCACTATAACAAGCGGGTCCTTGTTCTTCACCTCCTCTACCACCAGATTTCCCGCTTTACGGATCCGTTCCGTAACCCTGCTCAGCTCCTCCCTGGTCTTGAACCCCACTACCACCTTCTGGTCCCTCGCCTTGCGTATCCGTTCCACCCTCGTGCCCTCGTTTCTGGCATCGACCGCCGTTCTTAGCTTCGCAATCACCTCTTCACCCGTATCCTGATCATCGACAGATGATGTGATCACCGAGTGAAGAGGTTCTTGGATGTTCTGCTTTGGGACGGCGGCGATCTCCGCGAAGGTGGGACCCTGACCCGCAACATAGCGAGGGGCCTGCTGCAGATGTTCCGACAGAGCCCGGGTGTGGTGTTGACACTCCTCCAGGGCCTGTTTGTGTTCTTTGAGGCCCTCAACAAGGCTCCTCATCAGCTCTGTCGGTTCACCCGCAGCCGGCTGAGGCTCCTTTCTTGTTTCCGCCGATTCTTCCACCTCAGTTCCTCTCCCTTTCTCTGCTTCGCACTCCTTTACCAGCTGATAGAGTCTCTTGACGGCTTTGGTAATTTCGTCCTTAATTTCCTTTTTTAAGTTCCGGGAACTAAGGAGTTGTATTTCAGCCTTGGAGAGACACGCCTTGGCCTCCGTGGTTCGAGATAAGTACCTCACGGGTTGCGCCTCCTGTGGCGAGCTCTCCTCGGTTCCTTCCCTGGTCTGACGGGCGAGCGTAACTTTTGACTTGATTTTTGTTGGGGTAGTCACTGGGGCCTTCTTCGGGGGCGTTGGTGTTTTCAGTGGCTGTCCAGATCTCGGTCTGTCTGCCTCCCACTCTCCTATACTACACCTCACCAAAGGGCCAGCCTGCGCCAGTTGTGGCCTCCCCGCGTCCGCACTCTCTTCCAAAGCCTTAGTCTTGATGACGGGTGTTCTGATTCCGAACATTTTAAACAGAGGTTTGGAACTGCGTAACAAGATCTATATCAGGGGACACTAAATCCTACGCTCAATCCCTGTAAAGGGGGGATTAGCGAGTCGCTACCTAAGTACGAGTATGTAGGTAATAAACACGTCCTATAACTAAGACTTAGTCGAAAAAGTAAAATATTATCCCTAAGATGCCTTTCGTGCGACGGTGATGAGCCTAGGAGCTACCGATTTGTTTAAAAACTATTGCGGGGGTAAGAGTAAGCCCTGCTTTTCAAAATGGGAATTAAAAAAAAAAAAATTGTACTTTTTTGCCAAAAATCACCCGTCTGCTATAATACGCAACTCATGGGCGGGTGGGCGGGCCAAATTTTCTTGCCGTCTTTTAGAACGAAAATCAATTTCGTTTTTTGTCAAAAATAACTTGTCACACGTCAGTAGGGAGCCTATTTAAAATTAATAACGCTGAAAACAGCTCGAAAAAGCGACTCCAGGAGGCAAAGTTATGTGGATTTCCAAAAATCGGTGTTCTACTAAGGTCCATTTGAGGGGTTAAAACCTGCCCGTCTATTCCGTAAAACCTGCCCGTCTATTCCGTAAAACCTGCCCGTCTATTCCGTAAAACCTGCCCGTCTATTCCGTAAAAATCTCACCGTGAAAACTTAAGTGTAGTGAGCTGTCATACAACATGATGGGATGGGAACAAGCAGTGGTAGCTTAGTGGTGTGACCGTCGGACTGCATGTGCATCACTACATAGTATAAAACACTAGCTTCCGCCCGCGGCTTCGCCCGCAAAATATGTCGACAAATTATACACATAAACCTTCCTCTTGAATCACTCTACCTATTACAAAAAACCGCATCAAAATCCGTTGCGTAATTTTAAAGATTTAATCATACAGACAAACAAACAGACAAAAATAGCGACTTTGTTTTATACTATGTAGTGATAGTCGCTTTCTCTGTCCCTATATCCCTATGTATGCTTAAATCTTTAAAACTACGCAACGGATTTTGATGCGGTTTTTTTTAATAGATAGAGTGATTCAAGAGGAAGGTTTATGTGTATAATTTGTCGGCATATTTTGCGGGCGAAGCCGCGGGCGGAAGCTAGTATTGTATAATTATCACTTGTTTAAAAATCAGTGAAAGAAATCATCGTGAGGAAACCAGCATGTCTGAGATATACTTCCAAACAGCATGTGAAGCTAAGTCAGAGGCCCATGGGCAGCATATAAACTCTAACACCAGGAAGTATCTCTACTTTTCGTGTGGTTAGTCGTCGTCACTATTGAGAGCTCACTTTACCTAAGTTTTGATATAGGATAGCACGAGTGAAATCTAGAAAATACTTATCATAAAACAATCATTAACTAATCCATGTGTTAACGCCTATTATATTTACTTTCTACTTACAATGTAATGAGTGTTTATTTCTAATTAGTGTCATGTATATACAGTTGTAAATCGTGAGTGCGTCATGTGACTTTTATGTCACATGGCATAAGGTTTGAATTGCAGTGACTGACGTTGATACAGATAAATGTGTGAATAAGATAAGATAACCGAATTTTATTGTTCTGGATACAAAACGCTCTATTTTTATTGTCATCCTATTACTATTTCAAATTAAAGAACTCAACGATTGAAAAATGTATTATATACTCAAATAATTACGATATTACTACATATATGTAAAAAAATATTTCATGAAAGGATTTTTTTTATTACTTTTTATATATTTTTTTCCCTCTAGGCGTAGTGTTACGTTATATCTATTTTATGAAAAGAAAACTGAAAAATTTCTACAACTTTCAACAGACGACAACTTACGACATGAATGGACTGGAATCGTCCGAGATTTCCGCTATTAGGTAGCGATAAATATGAATTTTATTTAATAACAACATTTTGGAAGACATGAGCCCTTTTTACTTTTCAAAATCATCAAATAACTTATTCCGCTCTAGGCAGAGCCGGAGGGCGTGTCGGACTTTTACCGACTAAAACCCATCCATGTTCCATCAGTTGTCTGTACCAGGAGGTACGGTAACTGTTTGGAACAAACCCGCGACCCTGGCCGAAGATAGAATAGAATAATTTTATTGTCTTCGGTATGACAGCTAGTAGTAGTGGTGAATACATCAAATTATCGTAACATAACCATAATCAGGCTATAATGTTGTTACTTTTGGGATACAGGCCTCCTCTCTTAGAGAGGGGCCAATCGACAACGCCGGCCCAGTGCGGGGGTACCGAAAAATCGAAGACGTGACATGCTTAGGTCCCCAAGCGAGTTGCTAAGCGCTGGTTTCCAGCTTAAACCTTTGACTCCTGTTTACAAATGAGAAAAAAAAAATAAATAAAGTTACATTTAGCAAACAATGGATTAGTTAACTAAGTGATAAGTAGCTGATCATACATCAATATTCTTAATTAAAAAGAAATAGTTTTTAACAATTTGTGGATACAAGTGGCTAATTTATTTATTAAAATGATAAAAGGAAAAAAACACTTTGACCTACATTGGACCACCAGCTAAACGACCCCTACAGGGGATAAAGAAGGTCTTTTTATCATTATCTCCACAACTTGATGAAGGTTTGGATAAAGTGGTCAGTTGTGGGACCACTTTATCCAAACCTTGGTAAAGTTACTCGTGGTGAGAGATAATTATGTCGCAAGAAATTTATAAGAATCTACAACAAATTAATTAAGTCGCGGCTTACACTAGTTAGCGCCTTAATAATAAATTGATCCAGAAAGCGGTGCTTTTGGACAAGGCCCGTATAGTTTGGAGGTTCCTCTCTCAGGAGCCCTGACCACCAATGGCTTGGACTATGGTCCAGATACTAATTTTTTTTTTATATTTTCAAATGTTTTTATAAAAATATTTAAAAAGTATTTAATATGTAGATATATTGAAATGAAATAAAATATAATAATTGAAAACTTACCTCATGCTGATTTGGTATTTCATCTAACAGCAACTTAATTTTAATTATCACGACTCCATAAAATAAAATTATTATGTACACAATACACCGGGCAAGACGAAAATAATATAACGTTTAATATGACTGACGTTCTCACATATAGGTTTCTACGCAGATTAGAAAAGGTACAGTCGCCAGCACATCAAGCTATGCCAAACTGTCAAATTCTCCCAATTGAAAATGAACCTTATACTTTTGTAATAAAGTTGAAAAACTATCAAATAAAATTGCCAGATTGGGGTATCTTGATGCGCTGGCTGTACGTTGCCGCTAATATCGAACATTCGGTAGTGTGACAATTACCTACTTAACCTAACCTAGTCCATTATTGACTCATTGTCTGCCTAGCCTTTTCCCAACTATGTTAAGACCGGCTTCCAGTCTAACCCATACAATACCATGAACACGTACGTGTGTTGAAGGTGAGCTTAGAATAGCACAAAAAATGTGGCAGTGTTTGTGCTAACCGGATGCAGCTGAATACAAGTATTTTGCATGGAGCGACTGCCTATCTGATATCCACAACCCACTTTTGGCAAGACTGGTAGCCGTCGGTCCCGACTGTCATTTGTAGAAGTTTGACAGTTCAATGATCTATGAATGACAGCCGGGATCAACGTCTTAAATGCTTTCCGTAGCACGAAGGGTGCCTATGTCTCAGTATGTAAAGATGGTCAATAGGTATAATTGAATGGGTATAGCGTAGTATAATCGAAATGTGCGGCTTTTATGACTTAGCCACGAGCCCCTCATCATTTTCGACTATGGTTTAATTGCATTTTTATGAATGTCATCTTAAAACGGCAACCGTGAAAGGTAAGGTTAAAAACGCGTAAAGGTTTTTAACCTATCGATTTGATAGGTTGACAACATTTACGCGTTTTAAATGAGTTAAACTGAGTGAATTTGAATCTCACGAGCTCGTGGCTAAGTACTAACATCCGCACAGGTCGATCCACCAGGTTAAGCTACGCTTGCCGGGGTTCGCCGTGGATGGGAGATCATCTTTACATACCGAGACTCCTCCATGTCTCGGAAAGCACGTTAAGCCGTTAGTCCCGGCTGTCATTTGTGCATCTTTGACAGTCGTTACGGGTCGTCAGAAGCCCGAAAATCTGATAGCCAGTTTTACCAAGGGGTATCGTATTGCCCGGTTACTGGGTTGTGGAAGTCAGATAGGCAGTTGCTCCATGTAAAATACTGGTATTCAGTTACATCCGGTTAGACTGGAAGCCAACCCCAACATAGTTGGGAAAAGGCTAGGCAGATGATGACCTAGTGGCACTGTTAACTAATTCTCCTGTGCTATGAAAGTAAAACTGTGATGAAAAGTTAGATTAAGTATTGTGTATCAAGAATTAAAGAATTTATCGCGTAAGGACCTACAAGTATCAAATCATTTAAATCCACCTCCACACACTTACCTCCATTGGTAATATTTGCGCTGTCAACAAGCTTAAGTACTAGAAAATTCATACTCGATTTCTAACTTTGTCTGCGACATAAACCAAAGACAAACAGGGTAAAATTAGGTTATTTAGCGAAACTCTACAACGTGAGATCAATATGATCTAAACATGATACAAATATTTGATGTTTGTTTTAGGTGTCAACGACCATAGGCATTTATTTACTCAGACATTTTTCTTCAGTTTTTTTTGTGTAAACTTTACAGACGTAATGAGTATCGTAAGCTGAACACAAAAAAACAGATTTTCTCAGTCTACAGTTACTTTAAGTAACTATTTTTTTTTGAGATTGGGAAATCATTAAATGACTCCTCCCGCCCTGGGTGGAGCGGAAGGGATTGTCAGACTCATACTGACTAAAACCCATCTATGTTCCTTCCTTAGCTCTGTATGTTTCGGGGTAGCGGTACGGTAACCCTTTCGGACAATCCCGCTTACAAGTAACTAAACTACAAGCGTCTGTTGACCTTAACAAATATCATCAAATCAGTTTTTTTTGTTTTATTCTTTTAAGATGTCGATACCTATCAAAACAGTGTAGTTTTGCTAGCTAATTTAATTTGACCCCTGATTTTTATCATCTTTAAAGGACAAGGGTAACTAAGTTCTTGATGTCAATAGGTATAATGACAATAGGTACTTGTGCATGTCATAATATCGTAGAACAAATGGAAATAAAAACGTTATCTATCCGTATCGCCTAAGATTTTCCAATCATAAGATTGACGTTTCCTACAGTCGACAGAAAGATATTATAGATATAATATTTTGTTTAATTCGCTCCATATAACACAAAATATGACATCACAAAGAAAAAAACCTCCCGCCTTAAAAACTTCCATCACCGAACAAAAATTTAACGCACAGCCGCACAGGTCGATCCATCAGGTAAGCTACGCTTGATGGAGTAGGCCGTGGATGGGTGACCATCTTTACATACCGAGACTCCTCCGTGCCTGGAAAGCACGTGAAACCGTTGGTCCCGTTTGTCATTTCTGCATCTTTGACAGTCGTTACGGGTCGTAAGAAGCCCAAAAATCTGTCAACCAGTCTTACCAAGGGATATCGTACTATCCAGTTACTGGGTTATGGAGGTCAGATAGGCTGTCGCTTACATGTAACATACTGGTATTCTGCTGCATCTGTTTAGACTGGAAGCCAACCTCAACGTAGTTGGGAAATGGCTAGGCAGAAAAATTTACAAAATCAAAAAATACCAGGTAATTACTGTAAATCGTTGAGGAGTTCCCTCAGCTGTCTTTCGGCTTCATCACCAGATCGACTCCAGACCGTCATTAAATCGTAGTGCTTTAAAATACTTCATGAAAAAAATCATAATGTATGGAACAGCAGATTTTTTTTCCATTTCAGATTTTGTATGTATACGGTCGAATTGAGAAACCTTCTATTTTGCAGTCTGTTACAAACGGTATCAACAAAGAGAAACCCATATTTTTCCTTTCATTTATTTTATCATGTTCTTGTTAAAGAGATTTGATTGTTATGATTTACCTTTTTAATTGATGCTAGAAAAATACAGAATGTTTTTTTTTCGGATTTAAGCTGGTTCGGTTCCCTAGTGTGGCAGGCGAATTTTGAAAATTCTTTGTTTGTTTCTTTTTAACAATAAAGGAATGTTTTCTGTGAGTAAAATTTGCTATCTCCAGTATTAAGAATTCTTTCCCTACAGATGAGGTTAAAAAATTCCACTCACTAGATAATACGTACTACTCTGTCAAGAAAGTACCGGGAAAAGATCAATAATACACAAAATGTCTGTTATTCATCCAAATTTATTTTATCACCTTCAAAGTATGCGCCTTTAGAAACGATACACTTGCGCCAACGAATAATCCATTCATCAAAACATTTTTTAAACGCTGCTTCCGGAATTGAGTTCAGTTCTCGCCGCGAATTCTCCTTTATGTCTTCTATCGATTGAAAACGGGTGCCACGAAGTGGTAATTTGAGTTTAGGAAAAAGAAAAAAGTCAGCAGGAGCCATATCTGGTGAATATGGTGGTTGCTGGATGGTATTTGTTGAGTGTTTGGTCAAAAATTCGTTCACAATGATAGCCTTGTGCGAAGGCGCATTGTCGTGGTGCAAAATCCAAGAATTTTCTTTCCACAAATCTGGCCTTTTTCGTCGAATTTGCTCTCATAAACGCCGCATAACGCTCAAATAATATTCTTTATTTACCGTTAGACCTTCCGGTAAGAATTCAGAGTGCACAACACCGCGATAGTCAAAGAAAACAGTCAAATGACTTTGACTTTTGATCGACTTTGGCGTGGTTTTTTCGGTTTCGGTTCAGTTGGAAGGCGCCACTCCGAAGCTTGTTGACTAGTTTGCATGTCAAACTCGTAAACCCACGTCTCGTCACCAGTAACAATGCGTTTCATGAATGTTGGGTCCGAACTGAGTCGTTCTAGCATGTCCTTAGCGACTTTCATGCGATTGAGTTTTTGGAGAAAATCTTCTTCTGGGACTAGCCGAGCAGCAACATGTTTCATACCCAAATGATTAGTTAAAATGGTACGGATCGACTCGTGAGATACAAAAAGTTCGGCGGCTATCTCTCTCAGAGTTGAATGGGGATTTTCAGTCACTATTTTCTTAACTTTTGCGATGTTAACTTCAGTTGCAGACGTTGACGGCCTACCAGAGTGAGGCAAATCTTCCATCACATCTCGACCGCTTTTGAATGCTTTGAACCACTCATAAACACGAGTTTTTGATAAAGTCGATTCACCGTAAGCCTTCTGTAACATTTTCAGTGACTCCGAACACGAAATTCCATTGGCGATGCAAAATTTAAGACAAACTCTTTGTTCGATATTTTTGTCCATTATGAAATTCATGATATTACTAAAACCAGCACTGTATTTAATATAAATAACAGATGCAACTCAAACTCCGCGCCAAAATGGAAAACAGTTGTGCCAATCTAACAACTACAAAAAAATCAAAAATTTGAATTTGGAACCATAAACAAATCATCCATTCCCGATACTTTTTTGACTGAATGTATATAGACATAGATAAGATAGCTTTTTAAAACTGTACCTACATTTTTTTTAAATGTACCTAATTACTAGGTACATTTTGTGCACCCATTTAATGTACCTAGTTAATAGGTCCGAGAATGAGTCTGATGCCAAATATATAGTTTTCAGAATTTTAGTTTCTTTGTCTGTCTGAATGTATGTTCCGGATTGGTGCAAAACTTGCTGAAAGGAATTTGATACAGATATAGTTTCTAACCTAGATTATCACATTGGTTACTTTATAATTCCGGTAAATACGTTCCATAGGATATCTTTAGTCATGCACGCGGGTAAAGTCGAGGGCAAACGCTAGTAGATTTTAAACCCATTGAGAATTTCTTCATGGAAAAACACTTCACCTTTATTTTGATCCGCGGGGAAAATCCTCATGGATGTCCTCCGCCCTGGCGGGGACGGAGGGGTCTGTCAGACTCTTACTGACTAAAGACCACGCCGGGTGTTCCCTCCATGGAGCAATGGTTCCCTCTCACACCTGCGCCGGGGGTCGCGGGAACGCGTGATACTTCCGCAAACCCCGGTTGCTGCACTTCACCCGACCCCAGGGCTGAACCCCTGGTTAAAATAGACTAACCAAAAGAGGCATTCAAGTCTTGGCTTTGGCATCAGAGTGGTCAATAACTTACCTATAATCAATTAATACGGTACCGAAACGTGGACACTAACAATCCCGGCTGGTCCACAAATTCAAGGTCGCTTAGCGCGCTATGGCGCTGGCTATGCTTGGAGTATAGAACCGCAATTACCGACATAGCTTGCAGACTAAGCAATCTGAAGTGGCAGTGGGCTGGCCATGTTTGTCAAAGGACCGATGGTCGGTGGAGCAGACGAGTCCTGGAGTGAAGACCGTTCATCGGCAAGCGTATTGTGGGACTCCCCCCGGCTAGATGAACCGATGACCTTAAGAGGTAAGGTAGCTGGGACTGACTAGATGCCGAAGGCGGAGGACAGAGTGTTGTGGCGCAGCCTGAGAGAGGCCTATGTCCAGCAGTGGACTGCGATAGGCTGAGTTGATAAATCAATTAATAAATCGTTACCTTTATTCACAACCGACGCCGACGCGGCAACGGCTGCTAGTTTCGGAGGAAAAACTTTTTTACAAAAAATAAAACCGACTTCCAAAACAAACACTACAAAGTGATAAATAATTTTGATTCGGAAGGAAGTCGGTGTCTTCGGTTTTGTATTTTAATTTTTTGCCACCGACTTCCGATTCGATCTTCGGTTTTATTTTTTGGAAAAAAGTTTTTATTTTTCACATTTTAGTTGTGGTACCTACCTACACAAGCCCCCTCCCCCTCCCCCCCAAAATTTTAATATAACTACCTGGTATGTAAATTACAGTGACAGGAACTTATTAGAACATCGTCCACATATATTAAGTAGGATTTTTTTTAGATTTTTGTTGATTTTTCTAAAACCGCTTATTCGATTTCGATAAAATTTTTATGGGACCATTTGGGAAGTATACCCTTTCCAACAAAAAAGAATTTTTCAAATCGGTTGGCATGCAACGGAGTTATGCGCGAACAAACATAAAAAAAAAAAATACAAACATCCGAATTGAGAACCTCCTCCTTTTTGAAGTCGGTTAAAAAGGGATGGCGCCAACAAAGTTTAGAATAATACTACTACCCACTACTCTACTTTTACTTTATGGTAAACTTCTATTTAGTTAGATACTTCGATAGGATAAGTACGTAGGTACAAAGTAAGTAATCCATATCTAGTTGCGGTCACTCGGTGAAACCGCGTAACGCTAGAAGTAGCCATGTGCTAATTTGTTGCATTACAATTTACAATCATGTCCTAGCATTGTAATTATCAGAAAAGTAAAAACATATTTCTGGTACTCTTGGATACCAACAGTTCATTGTAATATACACAAATATTAAATTCGATATACAACTTAAAACTAACTGTCGACACCCTTTTTTTTTTTTTAAGGCTGGGAAATCATCTAATGACTGCTCCCGCTCTGGGTGGAGCGGGAGGGAGTGTCAGACTCTTACTGACTAAAACCCATCCATGTTCCTTCCGTAGCCCTTTATGTTCCGGGGTAGCGGTAACCCTTTCGGACAATCCCGCTTACCCGGCAGGCTTGGCCCTGAGGGGCCCCTTCATATGCTGACATCTCTTTGACATCTCTTTCTCTCAACATATACGCGCCGTACGGCACGGGTCTGGTGCTGGTCGGACGGTGAGTCACCCATTACTCACCGCCCGCAGGCCCGCGCCTACGGTGGCCGGGAGTCGTCACGTGGCTCCCGACGCCCGGAGCGTCTCGCGCGGCGGCTGGGACGGGAGGACCTGTCTCTCTCCCATCCCGCCACCTCCATCGCGACTAACGACATAACTTTTTCGCAGAAGGAGGTGACTGCCTCCCACTCCCTCTCGCCCCGGACCATGGCTTGCACCAGGGCCGGGCGCGAGAGGTCGCCGCCGCCGATCGCCTCTACGAGGACACGGCGGTGCTCCGCCCAAGCGTGGCAGGTTTGCACCGTGTGCTCTACCGTGTCCTCTGGGCGATCCTTGCAGTGGTTCCTCCCGCCTGATGATGTGCAGGAACCTCCCGAAACATCCATGTCCGGTGAGGACCTGCGTCAGGCGGAAGGTGAGGGCGCCGTGACGCCTCTCTAGCTACTCCTCAAAGAGGGGCCTTACCGCCACAACTGTCAACGCAGCAACACCCTTACGGCATCTTATGTTCTTAGCACAGCGGGCTGTGCTGGCGCCGCTGCTGCCGTTGCTAAGACCCTCAAGTGGCGTAAATACAAACCTGACGGGTAACTACAGTTTTGAGCCGTTTGGGGTCAAAACTCCACGGTCATGGGGCCCGAGTGCGCAATTCATTTTTCAAAGAAATTTCTCGCCGATTGATCGACATTTCACAAGACCAGAAGGCTGGGCTGTTCTTTGCCCTAGAATTAGCATTGCCATTTAACGTGGCTGCCAGTTTTCTGGGGACGTTTCCGGACGACAGCGATGCGGATGAGTACTTCGACGCCTAAGTGTCCTTTTTGTGTTTATTTGTATATAGTTAGTTAGATAGTCATTTAATGTAAGTATGTATAAGTTATTAATATGTAGAAATATAAGAAAATGAATGTATTACACAAACTAAACAAAAAGCTAACTATGCTATAAAAAAGAAAGTTTGGAAGGATGTTTGTTACTCAATCACGCCATAGCGGTTGAACGGACCTGGAGGACATTAGACACAGACATAAATTATAGTTTAGAATAGCACATCTAAGACTACTTTCCTCCCGGAAATATGAACGGTTCCCGTGGGATCATTTCCGACTACCACCCAGGCAAATGATGATCGGAGTCAGTGGGAAAAGTTTGCAAAATGCTGGTAGCGTTGCCACGTTCGATGGCAATGCTGATTCTTTGACATCAAAATTGACCATACCTCTGGTACGTGAAGAGTTGACCAACCACTGGGCAATATCTCGAAATACTCGAAGAGCACACGGACCCCACTGCCCTAGTGTTACAACCCCAAACTGCTCGAACATATAAATTTCAAATGAAAATAAGAAAACCTCAAACAGCGCAAGTATATATAACAACCTCATGTTATACTTGGGTCGTTTGAAGTTTTCTGCACCTACAGCAGCCGCCCAAGCATAGCCTGCTGTGCTAGGAAGATAGGATGGCACAAGGGTGTCGACACAGATTGCAACTTCCAAGGCATTATAGTCATTCCGTCTGGCATTATGAAATGAAAACTATTTTATATGGTACTCAAGTACCACATTAGGTACACCGTAAAACAATTCAAAATTACAGACTATTGTTCGTAGTTATATTTGTAATTAATTATTACAAAAGCGAACCTTGGTCGGAGAAGGAGGACAGGTTGTACTGAATATATTGAAATATTTGTACAAATGTCCCGATGAAACGGTTGATCGTTAAAAAATTCTAAAAGAAAAATGACTGACCTAAATGTATGATGCGATATTTGAAACGCGTCTAGGTACTTTATTATTTCTTGTAGTTACAGCAGTATACTGGTATTCAGCTGCTTCTGGTGAGACTGGAAACGGACCCCAATTTACCGGAACGTACCGCTGGGTGTGGTATCTTTACCTAAACAGTCGCCAGCGCATCAAGTTATACCAAACTGTAAAATTTCTCCAAATGATTTCAAACCTTAAAACGTTGATAGATAAGTTCAAAATCGATTGAGGAAATTTGACAGTTCGTGGTAACTTTATGTGTTGGCGATTGTGTAACATGGCGTAAAAACATGCTTTTGAGCAGATCAACCTGGTACAGACGCCAGCACATCAAGCTATCCCTAACTGTCAAATTTTCTCAATTAAAAATGAACCTTATGTCTTTGCAATAAAGTTGAAATACTATCAAAGAAATGTGACAGATTGTGGTAACTTGATGTGCTGGCCTCTGTACAAATCCAAACTCCAGGCTGCTACTGAGACATTCCTAGTGGAGGAACCCAAATAACACTGCCCGATCTGGGAATCGAACGCAGGACCTCGTGCTTAGCAGTAGCGCTTGTAAAAAGTAATTTGTTAAAAATGAGCTCTTCCCTTTAATTTGCCCTATGTCATTACTTTCCGGAATTCGATCCTTATTAGTGACACTATCGAATCGTGTAATAATACAGTGTGTATTTTTTTTTCAAAATTAACGGTTTCGATTCTTGCCTAGAAAAATGTATTTATCAAAAATCCAATGATGCAGTTTTAGTTTTCATCAAAATCGATCCCGCGACTCGTTTGAGTACGCTATTCCTCATAATTTCAAATTTGGCCATCCCAGCGACGGCTTAAGCCAAGGTCCGTACCCCACAGGGGGTGCCCTTAGCGTGCAGTCGCTTAGTTCGTAAGTTTTCATAAGCCCTGGCTGGAGGCTGCAATTTTATTATGGCATCCACAGGCAAGTCCAGTTTAGCAGTAGACAACCCTTTGGGTGAACTGCGAGATGCCATTAAAAAATAAACATGTTTTATAAATTATGTTTAAAAACATTACCCACTTGAAAAATTCAACGCATACAAATTATTATAAATTCATGAAGTTTCCTGCCCATTCTGCTCCATACGAAGCTACCTTTGGGAAGGGGCAACTCAAAATCAATTCTATTTGCTTTGTTCGCGTGGAAGATGGCTTCAACTCATAAACATTGTTATGGAAAAGCATAAGGAGCAAACCGTTATCACCATCATCATTCTACAGCCCTTATCCCAATTTATTTGTGGTCGGCGCAACATGTCTTTTTCTTCCACACTTCTCTTCTTAGCCGTCATCTCGTTAGTCTCGTTCGTTTCCCTCATTTTTCACACAATCCATCCATCGATTCTTCGGTCTCCCTCTACTTGTACAGCCATCCACATTCATACTCACAACTTTCCTGACCACATTTTCCTCATTCCTCCGCATAACATGCCCATACCATGACAACCGATTTCCACACAACTTTTCTGTCACCGGTGTCACTTTCAGACTTCCTCTTATATACTCATTCCGAATTCTATCCATTCGCGTAACTCCATACATCCCTCTGCAAACCACGAGCCAAAAAAAAAATACATTGATAATTAATGGATTCTGTTTAGAGTTTTATGTCCAAATCCAGCTTCCTGATTCGGCAAGTTACCTATGTTAAACCCTATTCTAAGAATGCTTATCATAGTACTGATCAACATGGTATAAAGCTTAAGCAATCGAAGAGGTTGTATTAGATCATTGTTGAAGACAAAAATTATGTTACGTTGTCCGAGTTATTCTTACGCAGGAATTAGAACAAATATAGGAGACACTTGAACACACATGAAACCACATGAGCACAGGGCTGTACTTAAAGCATTTTTATTACATAAATTATACATGCACAAACTCACGCCTTTTTCCTAAGGGGTAAGCAGAAGTATGCCACCTGTTACGCTCTTTAGATATTTAGGTTACGTATATCATTTTGGTCATCATTCCGGGCACACCGGTTGCGTGAATCAGGCATCTGACCCTTCGCAATAACATCATCAATTTGGTCACTAAATGTCCTCTTAGGGCGTCCCCTGCCTGACTCACCGTCCGATCAGCACCAGACCCGTGCCGTACATGTTCCACGCGCGCCTCAAAGAGATGTCAGCATATGAAGGGGCCCCCCAGGGCCAAGCCTGCCGGGTAAGCGGGATTGTCCGAAAGGGTTAGCGCTACCCCGGAACATAAAGGGCTACGGAAGGAACATGGATGGGTTTTAGTCAGTAAGAGTCTGACACTCCCTTCCGCTCCACCCAGAGCGGGAGCAGTCATTGGATGATTTCCCAGCCATAAAAAAAAAAAAAGGGCGTCCCCTGCCGGCTTTTTCACTCACATCTGTCAAACATGAATGTGTAATAGTCTCTTGTCTTAAATTCAAAACTACAGGCATCATTAGCAATTGGGTATTTGAAAGGGTAGCCAATAAGGTTACTTTTTATAAATTGTCAAAATACCGTTTTTGTACGTGATTTGTATGAAATATGACGTCACAGATTTTTAGATTCAAATGGAATACTCATTAGCATTAAAGGCAATTTTACAATTACATCTTTACATCATAAGTATTTAATTTATGTACGGTGATGGAAGTTTTAAAGACGAGCGGACTTTTTTCTATGTCATTTCATGTTTAATTTTGGACCGTGTCAAATAGTCAATTACAGCATACTTAATTGTAATTCCATGTAGGTAGGTATAACTATGTTCATATTTTGTTTCAAATGAGTAACTTATATAGCATTAGGCAAATAACGGGTTAATAACTAGTTGTTGTGTTTCATTGTTGAAATGACTGCATTTCATTGTTCATAATGTAAGTGGTAAATAAAGCAGTGATAGCCTAGTTGTGTGACCGTCGGACTGCCGAAGTCACAGATCTCGAGTTCGAACCCATGACACGCACCTCTGATTTTACGGATTCATGTGCGTATTGTTTAGTAATCACTTGCTTAAAAATCGGTGAAGGAAAACATCGTAAGGAAACCAGCATGTCTGAGAGATATTTCTCAACAGTATGTGAAGCTAAGTCAGAAGCCCATGGGCAGCATAAAAACTCTGCCACTAGGTTATTCACTAACCATACGAAAAGAAAGAGAAGAGTGGCAAAAACAATACTTTGCTTAGTATATTTATCGGCGAAAAAACGCAGCTACACGCTCAGATGGCAATAACGATAGTGTTATTAAGTTATTTGTCTAATGTTATAATGAATAGGGTATAGTTGTTAACATGGGTAGTTTAAAATAATTAATAATGGGTAATGTGTGTCATGTGTGTGACTGTAAAAAACCTATCTAGTTGTTTCATGATTCTGCATCTGCCTAACCTTTTCCTATTTTGGGGTCGGCTTCCAGTCTAACGGGATGCAGTTGTCAGTGTCAATATCCCATAAAATGATGACATTGACACCTCTTGATCACCATTGAATCGCGTTTAGTTTCATTGCTAAAATCCGCTCTAAGTAACGTATTGTACCAAAAACATCTTCAGACACAGACGTACAACAAACATAGTCTATTTATATTTCCGTAAAATCGTTCCAAATAATTGAATCCAGCCCTGTGCGTTGAAGCCATTACGGTATAGCTTGCAAGACCTACATTGTCGAACCACAAACGACATCCGACTCAGTTCTCTCTCGATCACCTTATCAAAAGGATCTCTTATTGTTTTCAATTTATTTATAATTTAAACTGAATATAAAATGGGAACCAGAACTTCAGGTAAGATTTTCTGTATTTTATATTTGCAACGACGCCATTTTCTGCCATTATAC
Organism: Hyppa rectilinea; assembly: GCA_951799385.1. Taxonomy (NCBI): domain Eukaryota; kingdom Metazoa; phylum Arthropoda; class Insecta; order Lepidoptera; family Noctuidae; genus Hyppa; species Hyppa rectilinea. The sequence continues at coordinate 8,239,228 of OX637322.1, read as the reverse complement.
AGTCGTTTTGTACCTACAATGTTAACCAATAAGATGTTCGGCTATTAGAAACCGTTTGCTTATATATAAGAGCTCAATGGTTATATTTATTGTCGTTTCGAGAGAATTTTTCTGTGACTTTTGAGGGTATAGGACACGTGGTTTTTGAACTTTGCTGAACTTACTTTATAAATGTGGTACTGCCGTTTATTTGTACACTGGAATTTTTCGTATGCCTTAATTACAGATACAATTAAAAGCCATTGTGTATCGCGTAGATCTGCGTTCCGGCGGTCAATGTGTTAACATCCACTTTCTTATATTTTAACGTATTCAACACACAATACTCAATCTTTATTTGCATTTTACAATGTGTACTTAGGTGGTAAGGTAGAAAATTGAGATCATTATGGACCCTGTCGGGCACAGCAGACGGAGGAGGGGGGAAGAGGAAGCTTTAAAGTAACTTACATCTTAATAAAATCTAATAACGAAAAAAAACGCAACACATAACATCACGCCTGTAAATTCACGAAGGGTTAGGCAGATGTCTGACAGATAAAGTACATCCACATTCCGCAAGTAACCCCATGTAATAGGGGGCGAGCCTATTACCATTAACTGGGCACAAAGCCAATCCGGGCTGCTGTTAAGAAATTCTAGTCAGAATAACCGAATGAATTTTATACCGACTCGAGAATTGAACTAAGGACCTCGCGCTCAGCAGTAGCGCTTGCGACCGCTACACCAACGAGGAAGTCTTATATGTTGAAACTCCTATTTAATAAAAGAGTGATTTCTTATTGCTCGTATCTCCAATCTTCAGAGGTAATGCTGGAAGCCGCAAGCCTTATGAATTGGTAAATTCTGCAGGGACTATTGATTGTTGTTTCATAAGTTGGGCTGTAGAACCATAACGAAGGCTGGCAAATTGTTCTTCACGGAAGAGAAGAAAAAGTGCGGGCGCTTAGATTCTGCCTAAAGCCAATTGTAGAGCAAAAACTCAATGTTTCAAGTCAAGCTTTCTTCTTCACTTGCAACGTATGCGCAGATTAAGTTAATACTCGTAGAAGTTGTACGTGGGTGTGTTCTTAGCTATTAGGATTAATATTATATATAATAGCGTATTTTTTTGATCCACGTTTCCTGCAGCCGATGGGTTAAAAGAAACGAGACACGAGTGTTAATTTGGTACTAATGTTTTCTTTTAAGTTTTTACCCATTAGATGTTCGCCTATTAGAACCCGTTTGCTTATAAGCGCTCAACGATATATTATTATACTCGTACGTTTATATTTATTGTTGTTTCGAGAGAATTTTTCTTATGAACCTATGGGTACATACGACATCGGAGGGGTTAATAGGACACGTGGTTTTTGAAGTTGCTGTATGGCTTACTTTATCAATGTGGTACTGCCGTTTATTTGTACAGTGTAACTTTTCGTATGCCGTAATTACAGACACAACTAAAAAGTCATTGTGTCTCGCGTAGATCTGCGTTCCGGCAGTCAATGGGTTAACATCCACTTTCTTATATTTTAGACATTTGAGAGGTTAAATTCCATAGGGCTGACCTATGTCCACTGCTGGACATAGGTCAGCCCCTCCAGTTGCACGCCATTCAGTTCCATTTTCGGTAACTCTCATATAAGTAGTACCAGCCACACTTTTTTTTTTTTTTTTTTAAGGCTGGGAAATCATCCAATGACTGCTCCCGCTCTGGGTGGAGCGGAAGGGAGTGTCAGACTCTTACTGACTAAAACCCATCCATGTTCCTTCCGTAGCCCTTTATGTTCCGGGGTAGCGGTAACCCTTTCGGACAATCCCGCTTACCCGGCAGGCTTGGCCCTGAGGGGCCCCTTCATATGCTGACATCTCTTTGAGGCGCGCGTGGAACATATACGCGCCGTACGGCACGGGTCTGGTGCTGATCGGACGGTGAGTCACCCATTACTCACCGTCCGCAGGCCCGCGTACCAGCCACCCTGCGAGTCACTCCACGGGGTAATTGGGGGCCGTAGTTGATTTTGGCTTGCTATTGTATACATATTTTCAGTGATGTAAATTTTACGGCCGCGAAGCATTTTTTGATCCATATAGAACTTTAGGAAGTAGGCATTGGATACCCCCGCGTCTTGGTAAGCATGTTAAAACATTACCCCTGCACCTCACACCTGCAGTCGGCGGACTAAGAAAGGGTGTACCTGTGTCTCCCATCCCTAAGGCTAGTCTCCGCTAACATTGGTCGTCATGGCCGAAATTCGGCCTGGAACACACACACAACACACAACAACATATATTATTATTATTATTAATACCATCTACACAGAAATTACTTATAATTACACAAAGGAGTCGAACGTAAAGACTGTTACCTACTTAGGCACTATTTGTTCAAGTGTTTTCGTTACGTATTGTTTTGTAACCTCGTCTACTCACTGTGTACGTAGTGGGTAGGTAGTCGAGGATGTGGACTTCATTACATTTTAAATGTACACTTGCATAATCTAGAATCATTTACAAAACTTTTGAATTCGTTTTCTCCATTCAAATCTAGCTTTTCTCCTGACAATGTTTATTTCGATGGCATAATTAGCTTATAATGTGCCCACTGCTGGGACATAGCCACATAGGCCTCCTCTCTGTGAGAGGGAGTGGGCCATAATCCACCACACGCGCCCAATGCGAGTTGGGAGATGTCACATGTCTTCGAATTGTTTGGTTCTAGGACATACGGGTTACCTCACGCTGATTTCTTCTTCACCGTTTTGAGAGTAGTGGTGATGAAATTAAACACACAAAGTAAAGTGCTTGTCTGGGTTCGAACTCCGAACGACCTACAACTCATAAGTCGCATCCTATACCACTGGGCCGCTGTTCACATTTTCTTTTATTTATCTAATGTTTTCTGTTAATATTTATTCTTGTATTTTATAGTTACTTTCGAGCTATCTATCCTTTATTCTGTACCTGCCATGTTAAGTCAGTCAGTAAGTTAGTGCTATGTTAAGTAAGTTATCAAATTTAGTGATTACTTACCCCTCCCTCCGGCTCTAGGTGGCGAAAGGAAGTATCAGACTCTTACTGATATCCAAGTTCCTTCCTTAGTCTTGTGTGCCGGGGTAAAGGTTCCCCTTTCGAACAGTCCCGCTGACCGTAAGCTGACGGCAAATGTTCTGTCTTTGCAGCAGTCAAAGGTTGGCTGGTAAAATTGTAGAAAATGATTCAGGCATTAATCATTCCTCCCTGGTGCGCCGCGTGCGGGGCAGCCCCAACATCATCCTGCGCTGTGTGGCGAGCAGACTCGATTGTCTATATGTGAGTCGCTGCTGCAAGCTGTCCACATCTGTGATATGCGTGTGGCAGTGACTCACATGTATTCATGGTTTTAGGTTAAGTGATTAGAATAGGAATACGAACATAGGAATAAGGAAAATTGTTACTATCACAATGAGTCAATGTTACTTGAATTAAAGAGAAATATATACTTACTTATATATTAAGTGCGCATTTTATTAGAAAGGCATTTTTTAATAAATACATATTGATATTGATATGACAGCTTTTCGGTGTAGACTCCAAATAAAATATTCATTATAATCTAATTCATTCTAACTTGAACATTCGCATGAGATGTGTGTTCGATTCCCAGGTCGGGCAATGTGTTGTAAGGTTTTAACATCGCGAATTTCAGGAGCAGTACGGAGTCTGGATTTGGGTCCGGTTGATAACAATAGGCTCGCCCCCTATGAGTCTTACTATATGTACAGAGGCCAGCACATCAAGCTACCACAATCTGTCAAATTTCTTTGATAGTATTTCAACTTTATTGCAAAGACATAAGGTTCATTTTTAATTGAGAAAATTTGACAGTTAGGGATAGCTTGATGTGCTGGCGTCTGTACTTATACCTCTGCCTAACTCTTTGGAGATTACAGGATTATGATGAACATCCATTAATAATGATCAATTAGGCGGTTCATAATTTATTTACCGAAACAATCATTAGTAAGTAGGTACCAGCTACGTAAAAATAACTTTGTTTATTTTGAGAGTTCCAATTCATTCCTTAATGATGTCGATTTGTGAATAATCGCGATTAGCATTAACGATTGTATACATTTTTAGTAAATAAGCATTCAATGCACTCACTAGATATACTGAGTCTTCACATATAATTTTATAATTCAAGTATATAAAACATTGTAAAACAAACATTTTAAAAGAGTAACGGTGGAGTTTCTTGCGCTTTCTTCTCCATACGAAACTACCTTTTGGAAGGGGCGACTAGAATCAGTTCTATTTCATGTTCAATTCTACTTCGAAAGTGCCTTTCTTGTGCCTATTTGAAATAAATGATTTGACTTTGAGTTTGACTTTGAACCCCTTCCTTATCTCTTTGATAATAATTTGGAGGACATTTGTGTTTGGCATAACTTTAATCCGCGTTTATTACAGAAACTATGGAAGTATGTACAAGCTTAGGCTGAGAAGAAAGAAATGTATTAATGTGACTGCATTTCCATTTTCAGATGCTCGATGGATTTGTATTCAAGGTACCGCCCAAAGTTTTAACCAAAAATGTAGCATAAGCATGATCAACCTGCAACGTTCTCACTGCTGGGCTAAGGTCCCTCACTTGGAGAGCGAATGGGCTAACACAAGGGCCCAGTACAGTTTTTGATGTTTTGCTTCAACGTTTGATGATGAAATATTACACAAAGTAAAGCGTCTGGTTCAAACCCACGACCAAAAACTCTTAAGTCCCCCAGCTGGGCCACCATTGCTCTAAAAATGTGACGAAACGGAAATATAAACTAATTTTGGGCAACTATTTTTGTTCCCAGTGTCCTCTACTAAGTTCTAATGCTGTGACGAAGAATACATTCGTAGGTAAAGATGAACTCCACGTGGCAGAAGATAACAAGTTCTTAATGAATAACAGGAATTAGTTTCTTTACAATGTTTTCAGTGTATATGGATGTCACCGGAGTGCTCTAATTTTGTTCCTTCACCAATTTCGACGTAGCGCTCGCTAGCTGCTAACACAGCACCGCTCGATTCGTTTGCTCGGCTCTCGAGTTTTAACAGTTTTAACCTAACATTTTTCATAGTTATATTCCTAGTAAGACAGTTATGAACCCCTTTCGTATATACGTATTCTACTGGTAGTCTACTGGGTGATGGGTCGTTGACGGTTTTTCCGTTAACGATCCGTTCCGTTGATTTACGTTCGTCAACTATGTAGTTGCTCACGTGATTTTCAATTTGAACGTAACTTTTTAATTCACTCAGTTCGTCGAGTTTGCGTTTTCGAATTTAGTCGAAGAATTAACGAGTCAAATTCATAAACAGTTAACGTTACATGCGTTGACAGGAAATTAACGGGTGATTCAACTAGTTCGTTGATTCAACGCCTATCGCTAATTCCTACACCAACACGGTTTCATCCATCGAACTGCGATAGATGCACTCATACAGTCGTCTGTATGAGAAATAGTTTTCTAGATTAGTTTCCTTCCATCTTAGCCTCAGAACCAAAGAAAGAAAATAGCAAAGGACCATGAGTCAAATTGGGCTCAATGTCCAACAGAGTTAAGACATATGCCATTGTAAAGGATTTTGTTCGTACTTAAATTGTTACTATCGGCACCACCTTAAATTCCATTGCAGAAAAAAGATATACACCTAAATAAGTATCATAGAAAAAGACAATTGTTAGCCATAAAACTGTTATTTTAACATTAAATTCAGGTTTATATACGATAGAAATATATCCAGAAAATGAATTACATGATTTAGTAGCATGAAACATCCAACACCAAAATGTGGAACTTCACTATTTAGAGAAAGAATAATCTTAGCCTTTTCCCAACTATATTGGGGTCAACTTCCAGCCTAACCGGATGCAAATAAATACCAGTATTTTACATGAAGCGACTGCCATTCCGACCTCCACAACCCATAATACGATTGCTGAGCATGAGGTCCTGGGTTCGATTCCCGAGTCGGGAAATGTGTTATTGTGTTTTTTCCATCAGGAATTTCTCAGTAGCAACCACGGAGTCTGGATTTGTGCTCGGTTGACGGCAATAGGCTCGCCCCCTATTACATGGGACTTAAACATTACTGGCGAAAGGTGGGTGTACTATTAGGTACACCTCTGCCTATCCCTTCGGGGGTTACAGGCGAGATGTTATGTTATATTTTATTTTTTGTCACTGGAATTAAAACTAGTATAAGATATCAAACTACAATGCCATAACAGTATTACTTTCAGGATTACCTAAAGCTTATTTATGCTAGGTGAAAAATATTTATAGCAAAATAACCCCATGGATTCTCCACAAAAAAGAGTTTATATCTTTATATTTAGTGTTGTACGAGTATATTCAACGTGATCTCATCCCTGTTGGTGGGTGAGCCCAACCTTCATACATTTTTGCCCATGGTCCAAATAACCTTAATAAATTCTTTTATATTTTAAAGGATAGCAAGAAAATACCTGAGAAGATTTCTACAAGGAAGCTCTTCCTTTAGGGAATATTGAGGCCAAAGTTACCAATCCACTAATTTGTTAAGCGAAGTTGGTTTGTGACCGTCACTAACGGGCAGTGATGTAAATATTTGCTCGTTTTGACGATCGCAAAATGAACTCGCTTGACTATATTCGACGGACGACGAGCTTACAGAAGATTGTTGGAACTCTCAAGAGTGGGGCGGAAGGACCGGAAAACTGTTGCTTTATTATGTGTTGTATGTTAGTTTATTCTTATTACATAACAAGTATAATAATGTGTATAGTTACTAGCGGGAATATTTATAATGTGTAGTCTATTCTGAAGTATTTCTACATGATATTCGTTCGTTCTTCGTGTGGTTTGTGTGTCATGATATTTATAGCTAAGTTATGTTCCCAATGCTGGGACACCTCCTCCTCCTCTCAGTGAGAGGGAGGGCCGTTATCCACCTCGTAATCCCAGTGCGGGTTGGTAGATATCACTTTTTTTCGAATTTTGGAGCTTATTTTACATAAAGTCATTGACTACCACAGCAGCAGACACAATAGAAAAACTATTGTTCGCGGCTCACCGGTGCCCGCGTTGGCGCTCAACACAGAACAGATAAAGAGCTGTGGCGCTCAACGTGTTAAAGTTTATTAATTTCTTTATTCTGAATTTTGAAACAATTAAGTATAAGTACATCATTTAAATTGTTTCAGTATTATTTGTGTCTATAAATGTTTACTGTGTTTGTATATTGTATTTTGGTGCACATTTTAACGATACAGTTTTTTTTTAATATTGTTCTTTGTGTAATTAAATTCATTTTTATAAGTGTTTGCCTCATGTTGTTTGAGAAATAACTTTGATTTTTTATGTTAGTTGACTTGGCTTTGAATTTTTATGTATGTAAACCACTCTTTACGTTATTCCAACTACCAAAAACCACCCCTTCAAGCCCAAAACCAAACCAAAACCATTTTGGTTTTAATAGGCCATATCTTGATCTCTTGCAAATTCTACTGCATGGTTAATTTGTTTAATAATTATTTTTTTCTTTTATTTTACCTTTTGGAATGGGCGACTAGAATCAATTCTATTTCTTGTCCATTTTGTCGTTCAAAGGTGTCTTTATTGTTCCTTTTTCAAATAAATCATTTGACTTCGAATTTATTTCGTATTGCCATCAAATTAGATGTATAGAAGTTATTAATTATTATAAACAGCGACCTAAAATAATGTCAAATGTATTTGTGTTCTTTTTTAAGCGATTGAAACGGTTCATTCATTTCTTTTTTTTTTTTTTCAATAAAATCACTGAATTCATATTGTAATGAAATGCGTATTATTTTATTATTTAAGCCTGCTTGCTTACTAATAAACCCGGAATAAAGTTAGTAGTAAGTAGTATGGATGACCTTTATGATTGAAGACTACCTCGTTGCTAGTGGTCGCTTGCGCTGCTAGTGAGCATGAGATTCTGGGTTCGAATCCCGGGTCGGGCAAAGTGTTATTGGGTTTTTCAATCCAAAATTTCTTAATAGCAGCCCGCTGTTTCGATTTGTGCCCGTTTGATGGCAAATGGCTCGCCCATTATTACATGGGATTCAAAGATAACTGCCGAAATGTGTGTGTAAGTAACACACATAAGGTACACCTCTGCTTAACCCTTCTAGGATTATAGGCGTAATGTTATGTAATGTCTATAACACTTACAAAAAGACTGATCTTGTTAATGGATGCAAGTTGTAAAACCCTAAATCATTATCTGCCTAGAACCTTTTCCCAACTATGCAGGGGTCAGCTTCAAGTCTAACCGGATGCAGCTGAGTACCAGTATTTTACATGGAGCGATTGCCTATCTGACCTCCACAAGCCAGAACCTAAAACCCTAGATGCCGTCTATTAATACCATGCAGCTTATCAGGGTCCCACTGCAGGGCAAAGGCTTCTTCTCATGCTGTGAATTATAAATCCAGAAACCAGTGATGGTCTATGGCACTGAAACGTGATCGCTCACAGTGGACTTTATTAGAAGGCTAAAAGTCACCCGTAGGGCATCGAGAGGTCCAGTGGCGTAACTATACCATCTGAGGCCCTTAAATTGGCAAATCCATTGCAGGGGCCCCTAATTTATACTTTTTACTAAATTTTGACAAAAATACTAGGTCACTTTTGAGCTCGCAGCCTCTCGGGCCGGGGGCTCGTGGCATTTTGCCAGTCATGCCACCCTATAGTTACGCCACTGGTGAGGTCTATGCTTAGAGTTTCCCTAAATGATTGATTCAAGAATAAAGATATCTGTAGGAGAAACAAGGTAACCGACACAGTCCGATGTATTGCTTTTGAACGCCAGAGCATAAACCCACGCCTGTGCCCTCTATGCCAAGCTACAAATTTATTTCTTCTTGTTATCATGAATTTCCCAATATGTCATTCCCATGGTGTCTTTTAATTTGTTTCATGTCATTAAATACGTACGAGAATATTCTTTTTTAAGATATCTATATAAACACACACAAAATTGATGCTTTAATTGTTTATTTCGTGTTATAGTGTACATTGCATTGTCACATGTGCCGTTGGCGTACAGGGCAGGCGCTTGCTTGTCACGTGTATGTGACAATGGCGTTCGTAAGGTTAAGTGGCAGTGGGCGGGGCACATAGCTCGCAGAACAGATGGCCGATGTAGCGGAAAGTTTCTGGAGTCTGAGTACTTACTGGAAGACGCAGCGTTACAAGGCCTACCACAAGTTAGACCGATGACCTTGTAAGGGCGCAGGTATCCGCTGGATGCGGGAGCACAGAACCGATCGTAGCGGTTCTTGGGGCAGGGATTTATCTAGCAGTGGACGACGCGCGACGTTCTAAAATGATGACTGATCTAAAATATGAGAATAATAACTTAAACGCATCTTTAGATTAACTTATTGAACGCCGTTCTGACATATACGTGTCAAGCGAACGCATGCCCTGTACGCCAATGACACAAATATGTGACAATGGCAACAACACTATAACACGAAATAAACAATGAAATCATTACTTTTGTGAATAGTTATATAGATATCTTAAAAATTTAAGCTCTCGTACGTATTTAATGACATTAAACAAATTAAAAGACACAATATTGGGAAATTCACGATAACAAGAAGAAATACCTAAGTAGCTTGGTGTGGAGGGCACGCGCGTGCGTATATGCTCTGGCGTTCAAAAGGGCAAACCAACATTCCAAATGAGTTTAAAGTGCGCTGTCAATAGTATCAATCCCTAGCAATTGGTAGAATGACAGCTCACATCACCTAAGCTTTCACTGTGAGATTTTTACAGAATCGACTGACAGACTTTTAATACAAATACCACTATATATTACTGTATGTACGAGTGGAAGCAGTAAGTCGTTAGAAAGGTTTGATTTTTATTTGATTTGGGTAAACAACAATATTACATAACATCACGCCTAGTTATCTCGAAGGGTTAAGCAGAGGGGTACCCATAGCAGGTAGGTACAGTGGCCAGCACATCAAGTTACCACAAACTGTAACATATTTTGAACTTAACATCCTGGAAAAAGACAGTTTGGTATAACTTGATGTGCTGACGACCGTACATTTAAATAATTAAGCTAGTTATGTTTATGGTAAACAACCTATGTTTTTAAGACCAAACTAAAGTAATAATTAGCAAATCGATTAGGAATTTCTACCTTACAAGTAATGACAGTCAAAATAAATCAATTAGAAAATTAGACCTATTGTTTATAGGACCAAAACATAATAACACTAATTAAGGAGTCACTAATGAAGTTGGTTTAAATATAAATAGATGTATTTATTCGAAATATGTATCAGTTCAGTGTACACTCTTATCGTGTAATAACTTAAAAAGTAGTGCTGCAAATACAACTTGAAACTTTATAATTTTGTTTGAGCTAGACGGAAAAGTGTAAGCATATTAAGTATTATGCTTTAGGAATGTAAGTATTCATTGTTTATTTAAATGGTACACTGATGGTTGGCCACCTTTACATACCGAGTCTCCTGCGTGCCTCGGAAAGTACGTTAAACGGAACAATGGTCCCGGCTGTCATTTGTGGATCTTAGACCGTTGTTACGAGTCCTCGAAAGCCTGAAAGTATGGCATCCAGTCTTATCAAAGGGTATCATATTACCCAGTTACTAGGTTGTGGAGGGCAGATAGGCAGTCGCTCTATGTAAAATACATACTGGTATTCAGCTGTATCCAGTTAGACTGGACGCTGTCGCCAACATAGTTGGTAAAGGCGCGGTAGATTGATTTAGATTGTAAATGGTACACTACTGACTATTTGCAGTTTTGTCTTTCCCCTTTAATCCATGGAAAGGTTGTCTAGCGATAAAACCACCCATTGTTGCACCAATATTTATGTGAAATGTCTAGGTTTATAATATATAATAAATATGGCGTACATAAGTATTCTATTTGATTCTGTGACAATTGCTAAGGAAACATTTTGTGTTTCTACAACGCCTTTCAAAAGTATTGACATAAGCTTTTCGGTAGCTAATCAATCAATCTGCCTAGCCTTTTCTCAAGTTTCTTGGGGTCGGCTTCCGGTCTAACCGGATGCAGTTGAATACCAGTATTTTACATGGAGTGACTGCCTATCTGACCTCCACAATCCAGTAACTGGGTAATACGATACCTCTTGATAAAACTGGCTGTCAGACTTTCGGGCTAATGTCAATCCGCTTTTGACTTTTCCATCAGCGTTATCGCTGAAAGAATGTCACTTTAGCTACTCGTAAGTTTTCTTGTTCTGCAAATCTTTTAATTCGAATTTAGTGGAAGTTTTACTGTCATATTATCGTATGTCATTTTAACTAATGTTTTTTACTTAGGTATGTCATTTTTACTTATGTTTTTTACTTACGTTTTATTACTTATGTCATTTTTACTAATGTTTTTTACTTACGTTTTATTACTTATGTCGTTTTTAATAACGTTTTTTTACTTGTTTTTTGGCAATATTGATATAAAGTTAATTAGTTGCATGTTAACTTAAATTCGCATCAAATGAAATCAACGTTGGTCGTCCAAGAAATCGTCTTCTTCAAAAAGTTTGAAAATGAATTTAAGTAGGTTCTGTTTGGCTTTGTTCGTATTTTAAAGCCCTACACAGCCTACTTTTATTTGAATTTCGAAACAACAACAGTGCTTCAAAAAGTTCTTAATTGTTATTTCAATATATGTACCGACAACAACACATCAAGCTATACAAAACTGTCGAACATTCTCAATTGAAAAAGAACCTTATTGTTTTGGAATAAAGTTGGATATCTACCAAGAAATTGGACAGATTGGGGTAGCTTGATGTGCTGGCCTCTGTACACTGTCACTGCTCAAAGCGACACCTTTTCAATAAGTTTTGTTCGTGATTTTAAGTAGGTTTTTTCCGGCTTGTTATAATGAAAGTCGAAACCTTCCTACTTATAATGACGACAAAAAACCTCTTCGAAATTCATGATCTATCCATCTTTGCAATTTTTCATTTATATTATTGACTACCTCATCTTTTGTTTTTTAAGTATGGGAAAGCATCAAATGACCCACTCCGCTCTTGGTGGAGAGGAAGGGAATCGTTATCGGACTCTTACTGAGTAAACCCATCCATGTTACTTCCTTAGAATATTTATTTATTAAAAGTAACCAGGACTCAACAAGATTGTTAGTAAAACTTAAGACTATGTTAGTAAGCACAACAAAAAATAAAATAAAATAAAATACAATAAATAACGGTTGGTCACCGTTGCGACATCCCATGAGAGACGGCACAACAGTGACCAACGTACACACAGTCCAGGCGACTGGCAACCATGCTTAGGACACTATTAGAGCTGCCCCACACCCTGCGCACCAAGGAGGCGCACCTTTTACGCATTGTTGCGTAAAAGCAATCTACATGCGCATCTGCGAACATCCCTGACGCACTACAGAAACGGGGCAGCCCCACTAGTATCCTAAATGCATTGTTATATTGAACGCGGAGAGCGTTGTACGATCTTTGCGAATATCTAGCCCACAGGCTGCACGTGTAATATGCTGTACAGTAGGCTCGAAAGAGTGTGATTTTCACAGGAAGTGAGCAACGTGCAAACCTGCGAGCCAGCATGTTCGCTCTAACCGACAACGCCCTCCGCTCCCGTTCAATATCATCATCGTCTTTGAGGTCGGGAGTTAATATATGACCAAGATATTTAAACCTGTGGACTCTCTGCAAAGGTGTACCACAAAGTAGTACAGGGGGTACCGCATCAGGACTTTTACCCCCAGCCTCAAAGACCATGACCTCCGATTTTTTAGTGTTGTATGCCAGCCCATGAAGGCTGGCATACGCCTCACATTGCGCAACCAATTTCCTCAGTCCGCAGATTGACGCGCTCAGCAGTACCATGTCGTCTGCATAACTGATATTATTTACGCAGGTACCGTCAATATAACATCCGAGCCTGGTACTGCTGAGCGCGCCAATCAGCTCGTTTACATAAAGGTTGAAAAGCGTTGGTGAGCTCAATCCACCCTGTCTCACCCCACATTCCAACCCGTAGGGACGAGAAAACGCCCCAGCCCAACGTACAGTGTTGATCTGGTTTCCATACCAAAACTTTAAAATGTTGAGAAGCTCATTGGGCAAGTTTATTCGCTCTAATTTTCTCCAAAGCACATCATAGGAAACCAGATCAAACGCCTTCGATAAGTCCAGGAAGCAAGCATAAATAGGCGTCCCACGCCTCGCATAGTACGTCACAGCATGCTTAAGACACAACACCGCACTCTCTGTTGATAACCCAGCTCTGAATCCGAACTGGTTATCGTGGATAGTAACGCAACTATTTAGTTGTGTATTAAGCATGCTGTCAAATACCTTTGAGATTACGGTAGCCAGTGAAATGGGCCTATAGTTACCGCTATCAGCGAGGTCACCAGTTTTGTTTTTAGCAATTGGCACTACCACTGTTCGCATCATCTCACCGGGCAAGTAACTATGACTCACACAAAAGCTATACAACATAGCAAGCACCCTCGGTAAGTGTGGGCCAGCATATCGTAGGTGCTCGATGCTGAGCCCGTCGTGACCGGGGGATTTACCCCTTGACATTCTCCTAATAGTCCGACCTATCTCCGGGGACTTAAATTTTACCCGTATTTCCATGCCGGGCACAACATCGAGCACCGACCGAGAGGGTCCTAGAGGAGATTTCACAAAAAAGGCTTCTTTAAAAAGATTCGCAATATCCTCAGGCTCACTCATGCCACCGACGCTCACAGGGACTCCCGGTCTGGTTTTCAATTTATTCGTGTGTTTCCAGAAACTACGAAAATCATTTTTAGCATGGTGTGAGGCTAGAATGTCCATTTTAACTTGGTCCTCATGATCCTGGCACCACTTTAACCTAGACTTAAAGACTTTTCTAGTCTCACGCATTTGATCAAAAATCAACCCAGTCGAAGGTTTTCCATACCATGTCCACAATATAAATTTCTGCCTAGACTCCCTATGAGCCTCAGCAACATGTTTGTTCCAGCCAACTATTACCCGCTTAGAGCACCTATTGCCGCTTCCCCGACCTATCACAGCCGCCTCACTTAGAGCACGTACGATGTCTGCATACAATTTCTCAATAACAATTTTGTGACTAGGGTTATTACACATACTGTCACAGCACTCACCAAGTTCGTGTGGGAAGTCAATTAGTTTTAATCTTTCTCGACATTCAAGCTGATAAGCTTCTATCTGATTTTTATTTCTGTCACCCCACACAACCTTGTTTACATTTACAGCATTAACACATTTCTTTGGCACCATTACATTAAAGTCACATTCTACTACCAGTGGCAAGTGGTCTGACCAAAGCACATCATATACAACATACACATTCCTGACAGAGGCCACAGCCGCTTCTGTCACTACGCAGTGATCCAGCCACCTCTTCGACCCGTGCGCCTCACTCAGGAATGTATATGTGTTTGAACTTAAACCTAACATTTCTGTATCAACACACGTCCATGATTGCTCAGCACAATAGCTGGCAAGCTCGTCATAAAATTGCTCGGACGGGTGCGCATTAAAATCACCTAACATGTAAACATAATCTATATCACAGTTATCAATTATGGCACTCACCGAGCTCAAGATGTCCGTAAAATCCGTTAAATTTGACACAGTATCCGTGGGCATGTAAACACTTAACACTAAAAAGGATTTATCCTTAACCACAATTTTCACTGCACAAATACGTGGGTTACCGCACTGAACCACAACCACATCCTGGAAAAGTCGTTTTCTCCACAGTAAGGCAACACCACCGTGCGGTCTACCGCGAAGAACTCCCGCTGACGTGTCTACTGCTGATACTCCAGTGCTGCTGAACTCATCACTTATTGTGTCAAGAAACGAGATTTCGTCAGGCAGCAGCCATGTTTCCTGCAGCGCAATCACATCCGATTGTTTACATAACTCACGAATACTCTGAGCGGAGCGCTTGACACTTTTACAGTTAAAACTAACGAGCTTGCTTACATTACCGTTATTTAATATGATGACTAAGTTGTGCGCCGATTCCGTTTACTCCTTAGCCCTTCGTGTTCCAGGATAGCGGCAACGCTTGCGGACAATCCCGCTGAGATTATTGACGATCTGATGTTTTCTTATCGACTTATACTTTATAACATTTTTCCATACTATTGCAGCAATATCTTGTAATGGATATAAGTAGAGTCTGTCCGGATTTTTAACTAAACAAACCCGAACATTTTCTACTTAATATCAATTACAGGCACACAATGGTTTCAAACTTGGCAAGAAGAATGTGGAATTTGTGAAGAAAGGACCCGATACAGCTTGAAAATATTGGCGTGAGTTTAAGTAGATTATGTCCAGCTTGTTTGTCATCAAAGCTCGTCAAAATCTGCTTACATTGACGACAGTATGTTACAACTAGAACTACGAGTGAATGGACCTTTAATACCGCATGAAATCCTCCAGTGCAACATTTTTATGGATTCTTTCTTTTTTCTGTTAATTTTGGTTATTCTGTTTTTCTGACATTTTTGTTTTTTTTTTGTTAATTGGGTTGTGGAGGTCAGACAGGCAGTCGCTCCATGTAAAATACTGGTATTCAGCTGCATCCAGTTAGACTGGAAGCCGAACCCAGCATAGTTGGGAAAAGGCTAGGCAGTTTTTTTTTGTTTGTATTCTGGTTTACTGTATTTTTTTTTTTTTTTATGTTTGTTCGCGCATAACTCCGTTGCTTGCCAACCGATTTGAAAAATTATTTTTTTGTTGGAAAGGGTATACTTCCCAAATGGTCCCATAAAATTTTTATCGAAATCGGATAAGCGGTTTTTGAAAAATCAACAAAAATCTAAAAAAAATCCTACTTAATATATGTGGACGATGTTCTAATAACTTCCTGTCACTGTAATTTTCATACCAGGTAGTGGTATTAAAATGGGGGGGGGGGATTGTGTTGGTACCACAACAAAAGTAAAAAATAAAAACTTTTTTACAAAAAATAAAACCGACTTCCAAAACTAACACTACAAAGTGAAAAATAATTTTGATTTCGGAAGTCGGTGGCAAAAAATGAAAATACAAAACCGAAGACACCGACTTCCGAAATCAAAATTATTTTTCACTTTGTAGTGTTAGTTTTGGAAGTCGGTTTTATTTTTTGTAAAAAAGTTTTTTTAAGTTAGGTATTTGAAAGGGTAGTTAATAAGGTTACTTTTATGAACTGTCAAAACGCGAATTTGTACGTGATTTGTATGAAATATAACAATGTGACGTCACAGATTTTTAGAATCAAAAGGAATACTTATTGGCATTAAATGCAATTTCACAACTAAATCTTCGCTTTATACTTAATTTATGTACGGTGATGGAAGTTTTTAAGACGAACGGTCTTTTTTCTATGTGATATTATATTTTATTGTAAGATGATCCAATTGTAAGATGGAACGGTGTTCTCTGTTCATAATATGCAGATTCTATTTATATTTAACTAGCTTCCGCACGCGGCTTCGCCCGCATGATATGTCGACAAATTATACACATAAACCTTCCTCTTCAATCACTCAACTATTAAAAAAACCTCATCAAAATCCGTTGCGTAGTTTTAAAGATTTAAGCATACATAGGGATATAGGGACAGAGAAAGCGACTTTGTTTTATACTATGTAAAATTTACCTAAGTTATTGTTTACGCCTACCATCCCCTCACCCTTCCCATCAATTTGGAGTTAAGCCTAACTTAAAATCTTGAAAAATGATTTGTGAAACCAACATGGGACTTAAAACATGGTGTTTGATTGTGATAAGTACGTCTCTGCCGTTCCGCCCAGGGAAATAAATCGTAATGTTATGTTCTAGGTAGTTTAAAAGGAGAAACAATTGAAGAATTCTACGGATCAAAATTGGTCGTGACCTTAAGTAGATATTGTCTGGCTTTTTCCATGAAAAGCTCAACATAATCTGCTTATTCTTACGTTCAATATCATCAGCACTATATTGAAGATATTTCTTTTCTTCTGTTCTGTCTTCGACGGCGTGGATGTCGCAAAATTATCCCACAAAAACGTACCACCGAGATAGATCTCTCTCTCTGTGTCAAATTTCATCCAGATCCGTTTTACTGTCACACATTTTCGCCTCTATAATAGGTATTAGTGTGAAGTGTGTCAATAGCGCATCTTTGACAGTCGTTACGGATCGTCAGAAGCCCGAAAATCTGACAGCCGGTCTTACCATGGGGTATCGTTTTGCTCAGTTACTGTGGTGGTCAGATAGGCAGTCGCTCCATGTAAAATCAGTATTTTACATTCAGCTGAGTACCATTGTATTCAGCTGAATTCGGTTAGACTGGAAGCCGACCCCAACATAGTTGGGAAAAGGCTAGGCAGATGATGATTATGTTATCATTTTAAGTACGTTTCGATCGGCTGTTTCCTAAATATCTAATAGCCCTTCGTTCCATACTTTAATTGATGGCAGAAATTCTGCTTCACACCAAGTTTTTCTCCTCAACTAGACGAGAGATCTTGCTTTTACGTTAATATTCTTTAGAATTACATTGCTTCTTCTTTATAATAATAACATGTACGTAGTTCTAGCCCCCGTTACCCTTTTGTTTTTTTAAGGATGGGAAATCATCACATGACTGTTCCCGCTCTGGGTGGAGCGGAAGGCAATGTCAGTCTGTTACCTGACTAAAAGCCATCCATTTTACATTCTTAGCCATTTGTGTTCCGGGGCAGCGCTAATCCTTTCGGTCAATCCCGCTGACCCGAACAATAATTTTTAAAACTTGGTTCGTCAATTTCAGATCAAAGGCCTTGGGTACAATATTGTAAGCCTCGCAACGGAAATCTACATAGATTGCAATACAGCTCCGTCGAGAATATTCCACGTACATTGTGCGACTGCATCAAATCACAAAGACCGCGACGGTCCCTCAATAAGGAAGTTATCACTTAGTGTGCACCACCCTAATGGACTTAAATCGACGCTCGGTGTGAATCGGTCGGTGGATGTTATGCTATACATATTATTTTTCTATAGTAGCGTATTTGGGATTGTTATTTATTTTATCAAGGAACCTGAAATAAAAGTCAACCTGAAATATGAATCTCCAAAATGTTTTTAACTAGTATTATTTGTTATTACCTATTATAGTTATTCGATGAAAAGTTTGATCCAGTTGTTTCTTTTTTCATATTTAATTTTCTAAGTTGGTCCCTTATCAAATCTGTATACTATATTCATGAGTGAGTTGCTTTAGTACTATACGCCATAAGGGTAGAATGTCACTTGCTCAACATAGAACATCAAGGTTTGTATTAGCTTAAAGGGGGAGGTAGCTCGCGATATTTTTTGTTTTTGGATTTTACGTAGTTTTCACAATAAGACAATTGTGATGCCGGTTGCAGACCAAGAGCTAAGCTAAGTTAGTTTAGCTTAGAGGTGCTTACCTCAGGACATGTTTCTTAGCGACCGTTTAGCGACCCATTATTGAGTGTGCAAGTCACTCTCTGCCACGACACGATACATATCCGTGCATTTTCTATAAATCATTGGAAATACAGGGGCATAGTCTTTTCATAGATCTAGGTAACTTGTTCGCTTTAGCCATTCAAACCCATAGCCCAAAATGTTTCGTTTCCATGTTCTGCAATAGTCCTGCTCCAACCGGGGGTTGCACTTGGGTGCACTCGCATGGTGCATACAGGGATAATCGGCGGTTGGTACCTCCTCAACATTAAGAATAGTCTATGGGGCCTCTGCGAGTTGGCTTCGGCCTCTCGTATGCCTTCCAAAGGTCTGGGACCGCAGGGTATCGAAATATGTCAAGAGTAAGAGTAGGTATAAGTAAAAGTCTAAACCTATTGCCTAGCATTTTAATATAACTTTCAAATCTATCATTTTTTTTTAAATTATTAAAAGTTAACATAATAATACCTACCCCCTAAAAGGAGTGGGTACCAACTTTAGATAATCTAAAAAATCAAAGTCTCAATCCATGTCCTACTTTAATTATCCAGTCAATTATATCCTAATACTACAATGCGTTTTAAATGAGAAAGGTCAGGGGTCCCACCGTCAATGTGAAGTGATCCTGAGCCAAATTAAGAGAGTTACTTTCATTTGTAAGGACACAATTAAAGACAGAATGAGTGAGTTATAGTGCCAGGGTGGTAGGTATAATCAGCTTATAATAATATATGTCTCACTGCACAAGCCTGGGTGAGAGATGTCACATGTTTTCGAATATGTGGTGCTAGCACATGCCAGTTTGGTTACCGCTACCCCGGAACATAAAGGGCTACGGAAGGAACATGGATGGGTTTTAGTCAGTAAGAGTCTGACACTCCCTTCCGCTCCACCCAGAGCGGGAGCAGTCATTGGATGATTTCCCAGCCTTAAAAAAAAAAAAACACATGCCAGTTTCCTCGCGGTGTTGAGAGCAGTAGTGATTAAATCACTACATAGTATAAAACAAAGTCGCTTTCTCTGTCCCTATATCCCTATGTATGCTTAAATCTTCAAAACTACGCAACGGATTTTGATGCGGTTTTTTTAAATAGATAGAGTGATTAAAGAGGAAGGTTTCTATGTATAATTTGTCGACATATTATGTGGGCGAAGCCGCGAGTGGAAGCTAGTTAAATATAAAAAGTAAAGTTGGCTGTCAGACTTTCAGGTTTTGACGACGCGTAACGACTGTCTAGCAACCACAAATGACAGCCGTGGACGAAGGCACAGGCAGAAGCTATGCATTACAAACAACGTTCCAAACAAAATCAATTAAATCAATCTTTAACAAACATATTTGATGCCATAGATTTTCTAAATTCATAATTTCAAGTATAATCTACTACTGATTTTTTTATTCTCATTTCATGGTCTATTAGGAAAGTCATTCAATTATTTATGGTATTCTTTATGCTTTAAATTAAAGAAGAAACTTTATAGGTTCACACTAATACACCTAAATCATTTAACAAGTATACAGTGTGTAAGTTAATTGGGTTAAATTCAATTATGTAAGTAAGCGAGAAGCTTCCGCCGGAAGTGACAATAATGGAGGATGCTCTGTTCCAATAAAATTTAAAATAAGTACATGTGTTGTTAAAAATCATCAGAACGTACCTATTTTTTTTTTAATTGATCACCACACGTGTTTCACCAGGTTTCACATCGGATTAACCAAAATACTGTCCTAATAGGACCTAAATGTATCCACAAAAATTTAAAGGCCTTGTTTTTTTTTAAGAAATATAAAAATAATGTAGGTATAAAAACAAATAAAAAAAGCCTTTTGGTCAATAATTATTCAAAAGTAGCTGTTCACATGATTATAAATTGGTTGCGTAATTTATTCATTTTAATTAAAGTTGGATACAAGACGGTACCTGAGGGACGCTGAGCTAAACTACTAAGTTTTTTCTTAATGGTTTACAATTCTCTAAGGTCAATTCAGGCTGGCAGACGCAAATTGATTGAAGTTGATCCCTTAATCTCGATTAAGAAAAAAAATACAATCGTTATTAAAAGTTTATCATTGTTTACTAATGCGTAAGCTTTATTAAGTACGTAATACCAATTTCTGCACTATTTATAATAACGTACAATGTGTAGTCTAGGTTTGAGCTCGGTTGGTAACAATAGTCTCACCCCTTTTTTTTTTTTTTTTTTTAAGGCTGGGAAATCATCCAATGACTGCTCCCGCTCTGGGTGGAGCGGAAGGGAGTGTCAGACTCTTACTGACTAAAACCCATCCATGTTCCTTCCGTAGCCCTTTATGTTCCGGGGTAGCGGTAACCCTTTCGGACAATCCCGCTTACCCGGCAGGCTTGGCCCTGAGGGGCCCCTTCATATGCTGACATCTCTTTGAGGCGCGCGTGGAACATATACGCGCCGTACGGCACGGGTCTGGTGCTGATCGGACGGTGAGTCACCCATTACTCACCGTCCGCAGGCCCGCGCCTACGGTGGCCGGGAGTCGTCACGTGGCTCCCGACGCCCGGAGCGTCTCCCGCGGCGGCTGGGACGGGAGGACCTTTCTCTCTCCCATCCCGCCACCTCCTTCGCGAGCATGACTTTTTCGCAGAAGGAGGTGACTGCCTCCCACTCCCTCTCGCCCCGGACCATGGCTTGCACCAGGGCCGGGCGCGAGAGGACGCCGCCGCCGATCGCCTCTACGAGGACACGGCGGTGCTCCGCCCAAGCGGGGCAGGTTTGCACCGTGTGCTCTACCGTGTCCTCTGGGCGATCCTCGCAGTGGTGACACCCGGGCGTTTCCTCCCGCCTGATGATGTGCAGGAACCTCCCGAAACATCCATGTCCGGTGAGGACCTGCGTCAGGCGGAAGGTGAGGGCGCCGTGACGCCTCTCTAGCCACTCCTCAAAGAGGGGCCTTACCACCACTATCGTGGCGTGCCCTGCGCTGGGTTGCGACAGTCGCTGATTCCAGGCCGCCATGAGATCGCGCCGGAGGTCCGTCCGCTCCGCCGCAATTTGCTGCGGAAACGGAGTTTCCCCCCGGCTTAGTACCTCCGCGCGCCACTCGTACAGGCGCGCGAGGACTATCGCCTCCAGATCCCACGGCGGCAGTCCGGCAAGGAGGCTTGCCGCCTCGCCCGAGATCGTGCGGTACCCCCGAATGGCTACCACCTTTTGGGGCGCGTTCAGGTAGTGGGCGGCTCGCCGCCGCAATGAACGCGCCCACACCGGGGCCCCGTAAAGGGCCATGGACCGCACGACTCCCGCGTAAAGCCTCCGGCAGGAGGCGTTTGGCCCCCTCAAATTGGGCAAGAGCCGCTTTAAGGCGGCCCCAGTCCGTTCCAGCTTGGGGGCCAAACGTCGGAAATGCTCCACGAAATTCCATCGGCTGTCGAGGACCAGACCTAGGTATTTCATCGTGGTCTCGACGCCGATGTGAACCCCTCCTACCGTGAGTTGGGATCCCGATGGTGGCCTATTCCGAGGCCCATGAAAGGACATGGCCTCGGATTTGTGCAATGCCACCTCGAGACCCAACTGCCGGATCCTCTCAACGACTATCGCAACCCCGCGTGTCATCGCGTCGGCCGCCGCCTGATGCGACCTTCCCTGCGCCAAGACCAGCGTGTCGTCAGCGTAACAAATTACGCTGACGCCGTCAGGGAGGTCGGCCCGCAGCACCCAGTCGTAGCCGATGTCCCACAGGTGCGGCCCCAGAACCGATCCCTGTGGGACACCGCACGACATCTCTCGCCGGTTCCATTCCCCATCGCGACCGGGGTAGATGACGGCTCTGTCCATCAGGTACGCCCCGACTATTCGACGGAGGTAGGTCGGCACCCGGTGATACCGGAGTGCTTCCCCAATGCAACTCCAGGGCAGGGTGTTGAAAGCGTTGGCGATGTCGAGTGACACCGCCACGACGACCCTACCCTGGGACACCGCGTCCCCCGTCGTGAGGGCTCTAACGCGCATGATGGCGTCCACCGTCGAGCGCCCCTTGCGGAAGCCAAACTGGCAGTCCGCAAGGTCCGGCCCCGTCCTTCCAAGGTGCCCGACGAGGCGGCCCGCAATAATTCTCTCGAAGAGTTTGCCGACCTCGTCGAGCAGCACTATGGGCCGGAATGCGGACGGAGAGTCCGCAGGGCGCCCTGGCTTCTGTATAAGGACCAGCTTCCCCGTCTTCCAACGGAGCGGAAACTGGCCTCTTTCCATGCATGCGCTAAAGAGCGCCTCCAGTCGGGGCCCGAGAGCCCCTGAGGCCAGGACCCAGGCTTTACCAGGCAAGCCGTCGGGTCCTGGGGCGGTATTCTTGGCCTTGAGCCTTCCAACCGCCGCTCTCAGATCTACCTCGGTCACTTCGGGGATGTCGTCGTCGTCCTCGTGGTCCGCTTCGGGCGGAGCCATAGGCGGGGGAGTATGCTCCCCCCGTGAGGGGAACAGAGCGCTCACCACCTCCTCCACCAGCTGGGGGTGGAGACTCTGCGTCAGAGGGGGGGCCCAGGTGCGGAGCTTGTTCCGCACCATTTTATATGGGCGCCCCCATGGATCTCTATCCAGAGTCCCCACCATCTCCTCGCGGGCCGAGTCCTTGGCCCGCTGGACAGCTTCTTGGAGGGCGGTCTTCGCCGCTCTGTACCCCTCGTACAGCTCCGCCTCCGTGGCTGCCGCATCCGGAGGGCGGATGCGGAGCCTGCGGTGCCTGGTGTACAGGTGGCGCACCTCGACGCATAGTCTCACTCCTTAATAAGTGGAATTTAAAATCGGAAAAATGTTCTATCAGTCTACTTATCCTTTCAATGTACCTTACATTGAAAGGAAAAGTAGATTACATTATGTTAATTGACTTTTTTAAACGGTCAAACATGAAATATTAAATCACATAAAAAAAGACCGACTCGTCCTAAAAACTTCCATCACCGTACAGAAATTAAATATTATGCGAAGATATAATATTGTTAAATGGCATTTAATGCTAATAAGTATTCCATTTGAATCTAAAAATCTGTGACGTCACATTATTATATTTCATACAAAAGACGTACAAATTCCGCGTTTTGACAGTTCTTAACAAGTTATTGACTACCCTTTCAAATACCCAATTAGGTAAGGTTAAAGCTGAATTCTTTGCCAAGCAAACACCTCCATATTATGTGAATTGACACATTTATCAGTGATCCAAATCCATCCCTGTCTTTATGCACAGTAATCTTTCAATTCATAGATAGCAGCTTGTCATTCTCAATTGCAAAATGTCCATGTTAACATGGCGTGACCCCAATAGGAAAATCGACTCTGTGATGCACAAATTGAATTTTATTGCACTCTTATATAATTTGTTTTTTCCGTTACCTACTGGAACTGTAACATAAAATAACATCACGCCTGTAAACTCCGAAGGGTTAGTAAGAGGTGTACGTGTATGAGGGTATACCTATAGAACACCCTCATTTCGAAACTTTTGTTTGAGTCCCATGTCATGGGGGGGCGAGTGCAGATAGATCCACACTTCGAATTTCTCAGTATTGAGAAATTCGAAGTGTGGATCCCATATAAAACCCAATATCACTTTGCCCGATCCGGATATCGGACCCATGCTCAGCAGTAGCACTTTCGACCACTAGACCAACAGCCTGAATTGTTACATGCATTTTCTTATTACTTTATTTTAAACAATATTTTTGAATACTCTTTCTTTATTCGTTTTTTTTACATCTGTCATCGTAGGCCATGCCGGGGCCCCTCGGCTCACAAGAATCCCCTGGGGCCCTGTTGGAAGTAGTTAGTAGTTTGAAGTAAAAAGTGATTGACAAAAACATTTTTCGGTTGGAGTTCAGCCTTAAGGGCGCGAGGACTTACAAATTAGTTAGGCGTTTCGGGGCCCCCCTTAACGACGTGGGCCTTTATAGTAAGCACGGTACTGGTGGCAGGGGCTAATACAGTCAGCAGGATTGTCCGAACGAGCTACCGCTATCCCGAAGCATGAAAGGCTAAGGAAGAAACATGATGGGTTAGCAGAAGGAGTCATTAGATGATTTCCCACGCTAAAAAAAAGGGACTAACATAAAATAAGTATCGTAGGACCAAAAATTTTAAATATTTCTTTGATCTTTCAAACCTAATAAAACATGCTTCTGTATCTCAAACATCGACACGGCTCTGACAGAATTAATAATATCATTCGTTGATTTTTTGAATGGTATAACCTAATCGCTTTATGGGAAGCGCATCGAAGTGTTTTTTTTTCCACAAATCGACGATCAATAAATTTTGCTTACTAAGGTCAGGGTCATAGTGAAGACCTGTTTCATTATCCTGTACATAGCAGTCACTTATATTTCAGCTATTGTACACGATCGCCCAAAGCGCCTAAGTGAATTTCAAAAGCACGTGGTCTGAGCCACACAAACATTTTCGCTTGCTTGTGTAGTTGAGTAATATTTTAGGCACAGAACGCCATCGGAAATTAAAAAAAAACAGTAAACTATTATACGACCCACCAGGAAATTGGCAAGTAATGATAAAGTTTTATAATGAAACAAGAAATAATCCGTTATTTTAAGACTGATACATTTTCCTTAACTGAACAGCACTTTCCTGCTAAGTTTTGTCTGAAACAATGGAGAGGGATCGCATTCAAGTTGCCGACTTATACGGCTGCAGTAATACTCTTCAAAATAAAGGGGAGACCCACACCTCCCAGCGACAGCTCAATGGAATAAGTAGATAATGTGGGCATCACTATTTAAAGCTCATCAAACTCAGTTAAGGAGTAGTCAGCATCTGTGCGCAGGCGACGCGCGTCGTGCGCCGCCATATTGGCTTATTCATGCAGTTTTATTTCAAATACCGAACGTGGCGGTCGTTCTAAATTCAAGTGTTCAGTTTGACGTTAAGCAGTGACAGTTGGAAATGGATATACTTTATGCATCGTCTTTCTTTTTTTTTATTATGTGGTGAGTTAAAATTCTTTGTGGCCTGTGTTTGCATCTTCATGACCAATTCACTAATTAATGTTTCCAGAAATGGTTGACGTTGATCACTCTTTAATAGTCGTTGATTCTCTTTTGTATTTCTGAGAAGAGAGAATGAACTCTTGGCACTTCATTTTAATTTATTATCATATTTACAAGTACACTTACATATTTACGATTCTAATAAGTTTACCGCAGGAATTTTCCTTCATGTTTACATGACTGGGCTCCAAATGCGTGTGTTTAATGAACGTAATCACCAGTTGTTGACAAGACAGTAAGCAAAGGGTCATTTTAGATATTATTTACGAGTCTTGTAAGAATGTCGTGATGGCTTGTACCCACGAACACTTTTGAACCGCTGAAAGCTTAAGAGCTGTGGTTGGAGAAGTATTCCAAAAAGTTTTTAAGTAAATTTAAATCGCCCGTAACTTACAGTGTTTAAAGGAAAATACTACGAAAAAATCTAGACTTGCCTACTGTTCTTAAATCAAATGAACAAGAGAGAGAAGACACGTTAGCAGATGTTCCTTCTCTGTTCACGACGAAGCGTTTCCTCTTTACTAATATGACAGTTAAGACAGGCGTTATTATTACACTGTTAAAGAACTTAACCACAAGTGAGTACTATATATTTTATTCTCTGCGATAAGTGTAGTCGTGAAGAGGTCAATGAGTCGTGGTAAGAGAAAACAAAACAAGAAATTAACGTCAAAACTTAGTATATAGACACTTCATTACGTTTTTTTTTCTTTCATAGCAAGATTTATACCTAGACTTTGTTAAGTAAAGTAAGCGTCTCTTGTCACCCGAATGTGAAATTTATTTTTTCTAAATTACACATTTACTTACACTTAAGAATAAAGTTAATGTTCGTATGAGACGTTTACATGGCGAAGTAAAGTCAAAAAATGCTATTTGAATCTTGCAGTAAGTGTGACAAGCTTATCATACATTCAAGAGAACTGACCAAGGTTTATGAATGTTGGATTGGGGAACATTGTAAAATCTTCGTAAATCTTCAGAAGTCATCATACGGTAACGGATAGACATATAAAAGTAGTTGATGTTGGGGACCGAACAGTTGAAGACACGATAAGTAGAGTTAGCGGCTAATCTTTTAATTTAATGTGTTCGTCTTTTTACTAGTCTAACACTTGATTTCCGAAACGAAAACCAACGAAGCGTCAAAATGAAACATTTAAGTCACCTGATTGGCTATTCATCCATTTTATGGAATGATACCAGTTGATATAAGAGTTTCAACATTTTTTTTAGCAAATTTTGTCGAGTTTTTTTTCTCAAAAACTGGGTATTCGGCATTAAAATTAGACAGAGAAGTTTCATATGATGTTGTTCCATTGCATTTCCAGAGATCAAACTCTTATGTCCCACCGTGCACTCGCCTAAAACATCGACAAACAAGGAAAAATATTTTGAGGATAAATTAATAGAATGGCTGTGTCCATTCATTTATTCAACTTGATCCACAATGCTCTACATGGCTATGACGTGTTCGTACTATTTAGAACGTTATAACACGACTGTGAATCATTCAACATTCATATTGTGTCAGACTAGTCTTCTAATTTGAAGTAAAATATTCGTCACTAGCTTCTGCCCGCGACTTTGAGCACCTGGAATTATTTTTTGCAACATAAACTATGTCCTTTCACACTTGGCAATACGTAGCTTCCCATTCGTGAAAGAATTTTCAGAATCGGGTCAGTCATTCCAAAGATAATCCCTTACAAACACACTCATAATTTTTACCCGTTTGTAATATTATCAAAAGTCTCGTCTACATGTAGGTTTCCACAAGGACTTTGTCTTTTACAACCACCATGTATCCTTTCTCGGGAATTCTGTAGTTTCTACCGATGAATGAATTTTTGTCGGATTAGTATTTTAATCATCGATCACTAATAAAGAACTAGATACACAATCTCATACAAAAGTTCTCTTAAAAATGTCGCCAATTGTGTTTAGGTAAAATAAATCTATATTAATGTAATTTCAACCTTACCTGCAAGGTTTAAAGCCGTATTCACAAAGCTATTGCAAAAAGCAATAAAATTTTACGACCGGTACTCGCTGCTCAACATACATCAAAACAATTTCAACCTTATACGCATGCTTTAAAGTAACAATTACTAAGTGTCAAAAAAAAGTAATAAAATTTTACAACCGAGGCTCGCCACTAGCACAAGGAACGAGTGGAGACGAACCAGAACAATATTTTTTGTTTGTACTGTAAATTATTATGTATGGTATTTTAACATACTTCAAAAAAAGGAGGAGGTTACTCAATGCGTCGCGTATTTATATTTTTTTTTTTATTTTTATGTTGCACACCACCCATAAGTCGAAGACGAATCGACCGATTGAGATGATTCATTACATTAGGTTTGTTCCCAAGTTGGTCCTGTTTACATCTAATCCTCGTTCTGATGATGGAATCTATTAGGAATTTAGGCAACGCCTTAAATATTAAAGGCATACAATTAGCGATTTTGGTATTTTTAGATAAATCAGAACTTTACATTCAGAAAATATAAATTAGTGAGGAAGAATATACAAAAATCAAAGAATATTATTGTCCCAATTTTTTGACATAATTATTGTTCATAATAAATTACAAATGTCGATAAAAAGAAATACTTCGGATCGAAGAATTCTTCGGATCTTTGACGTGCTGTAACTGATATCCATTCTCCACACCTCACTGGATCACGAGGAAAGCTAAAAATAATTGAATATTTTCAAAGTCCCGACTAAACAACCACAAAAAAATATTGGGAATATCAAAAAACCCGACTGATAAAAAACAACTAACAAGTTCCAAACAAGTCACTTTTCAAGTAGTCTTATGCAGTTAGTGGCAGTTATTTTAGGTCAATTATTCATACATAGGCTAATAAACACATAACCCTCACTTGCATCGCGCAGTCAGGTAAATGAAAACAAAAATCAAATCTCGCATTAAAAAAAATAAGAACTATAATAGCGTCTCCAACAAATGGAACAGAGTCAACGCGGATAACCCAAACAATTTAAGTGGACATGCGTAAGTATGATTAATACGTTTAGTAAGAGTCTTTACAATTGAGCTGCATTATATCGCCTGCTATTTGTTACGACTTAATTTAAAATAAAGTTTTTACGATGATTTCTTGAAAAAATATTAGTATTTACAATACAATGTTAACAATTATATAATGATAATATTAATACTTAGCAAAAATAAGAAACTCCATCCTTTTTTAGCGTCCTAGACGTGTGATTTTTGCAGTTTTTAAACGAGCACTGAGACATGTTTACCGTCGGAGCGTTCGAATGCTACTAGATGAAAAGACCACCCAAATGTTCAATTGGGTGGTCATTCGGTGAGGACATTTTTTGACGCTGATTGTGTATCTAGTTCTTTATTAGTGATCGATGATTTTAATAGATTACCCCTTACGATAACGATGAAGTATGTATGATGTATCGATATGTTCTGTGTGTGCCTATCCATTATGCTTAGTAAAGTTTCTGAAGGAATTGAATTTACAGACCTAAACCAGGGGAAAACGATTGGAAAGACAATCCAAATATAAGTGAAACTTACAATGTAAATTGACATTAATACAATCCTGTCTGTCCCTTGCTGTCCTCCCAAACGAAGCCCTAAACACGAAGGACCCATCAGTGGGTAGTCGCTTAGTTTAAAAGTTTATGAGGGCATAAACTTTAAAAATTTAGGCAGGGTACTGGATGCCTAAATTTATTTAGACACCCACAAGAAATTCTAGTTAAGCAGCCGACAACCTTCTAGGCTGACCTGCGAAATGCCATTCAATAAAAAGAAGTAAATCGTCTGTTTTAGCTTTATGTCATCTAGCAAGAACATTTTTTAAAACTAGAACGACCGTTTTGTTTGTCATGAGCTTCTTGCAAACCGTTTATTTGTTAATTACCCCATTAGGTACTAATTTAAGTGTTCCGGCACGACAATAACGCGTTTCGTCGTTATTTTTGAAACGATTATAATAACAAAGTTATCAGTTAGAATCAATTAAATCACAATTCGTAAATATGTTTACCTTGATCTGTGATAACTGATAATAAAGTAAAAAAAAATCTGCATTAGTGCATCGAACGCATCCAAATTGATTTCTATTTTTTCTAGTCGAAGGTAAAAAGTCCTATGTGGTGTGGGAGCAGTACACCAGCTTAGCTTTTATATTTTTATTTTTATGTAAAATGTATTCTTATGCCGCCAATAGAGACCGGGCCTTATCATTCAAATTTCAACTTAACCTCCATACTATTAATAAGTTATATTTAAATTCATATTTTCTATTTGAATATGCATAATAATTCATGGTACACTACTCAAGATATTTTTTCCTATCTCCATTGCAATCTACAAAGTAACAATAAATGCATTATGCAGGAACATTATTATGAATGTTAACGACGCGAGAAACTGGACTCTTCACACAGAGGTCTCATTATTGGCACAATATTGTCGCATCTTTGCGTTCAATAGACCACTATAGTTGCATTAAAAAAAAGAATGAATGAACCGTGTTCTATTTTCCAAAATAAATTGGCCCATTGTGAACTGTCAATGAACAAATAAGATGAAGACTGTTTATAGGGCGTTATTCGATAAAGCGGGGTGGTAACTCGACCGGCAGATAGTAAGTGCAAATGTCAAAGATGAGCATTATACAGATAACGCTAACGCGACAGTGTGATGAACTTGCGGCCAAAGTAAACAGCGCTTTATTATTTATTTATAGTTCACGACTTCACGTCGGGCATTGTTTTGACTTACCCTTAAGAGGACCGGTTATCTGTTTAAATTTCGTTTCTCACTTGACTAAAATTTTACTGACCTAGAAAAGTTTTTTTTTAAGAGTTTATGGTTTGATTTTTTTACTCTTTTATACGGATGGCTACACAATCGAAACAATGATGAATGTTCTATAATTTTTTGGCCTATTCTGTAGTTCTGACATTGATATGATATACTAGGGGCTTAGGTGTGTTATTTCCTTGAAGAACTTTAATTAACTATCATTCACGCCATTATTAATCAACTTGGCTGAAAAGACAAGGTTATCAAAAACAAGATAACAGAAAAAGTCTGTTTAATTTAGGTCAGTATTACTGGCACAATGAAATAATTAAAAATACTTAATACTTATCTTATAATAACGACGCTTGTAATAATTATATAATACCAAAGACAAAGAAAAATTGTTTAAAAAAAAATTAAATACAGAGCATGATAACAAACCTACCATAAAAATATTAAGCCGTTCTTGTTTCAACGCAGCGTTCCGCGGCCCAGCAATTAAACTTTTTAAACTATTTTTTTAATTGCGATCAGTTGGCGCGCTACCGAAAAGCGCTGGTCATTCATCCCGCGGCCATATGGGCGCGCACGTTGCCGGCATGCCTACATAACGCCTTAGAATGGCCACGTGCATTATTTGCATATCTTTTTGTTATATAAAAATGTGTCTACGAATACTATACCAATAATGGACGAAATTGATTACAATTTAATTTAAAGACTAACGTAGGGATGGAATTTCAGTTTCATAACTTGGGTTGTTAGTGTATACAAAATCATCTATTCCATCCTCTATTACCTACTTTAATTGCAAATTTAAAGAAGTTAATTTAATCCATTATGAACAACAATTTTTCAAACAATTACAACGTTCTTTTTAATATGTCCTTGGACATTTCACACAACGCCATATCGTCCCAAGCTAAGCAACCTAATGCTTGTGTTATGGTAACGAGATGGCTGATAGACTACTTTTATATACATTTTTTCTTGTAAATACATATCTACATATTATAGATAGAAAAACACCCAGACTCGTAACAAATACTTGCAGGTCGTACAAATATTTGTTCCGTGCGGGAATCGAACCCGCGACATAGTGCGCAGCAGTCAATCGCTCAACCACTGCGCCAACCGTGTCGTCAAAAGTTTTTAAAAGACAGACATTGGTAAAATCAACGCCTCTATCTATCTCTAAATAGTACAAAACAAAGTCGCTTCCCGCCTTCTGCCCCTAGATATTTTAAACTACGTAACGGAATCTAATGCGATTTTCATCAATAGATAGGATTATTTAAGAGGAAAATATAGTTTAACTAGCTTTCGGCTGCGTGATAGTATCTTCTAAACACCCTAGCGAGGCCAGAGCGGGTCGCTAGTTTTTCATAGTTACAATAATAACTAAAAAAAGTACCCAAACGAACCGCTACCATGGATGGGGTTTAGTCATTAAGAGTCTGACACTCCCTTCCGCTCCACCCAGAGCGGGAGGGGTCATATGATGATTTTCCATCATCAAAAAAAAGTACCCAAACGAATTTTTACATTAATAACATATCTCTGAATTAACAGTTCACAATCACTTACAAAGAAATGACATCGACAAGGGTGGGTGTCACCGTTCAAATCTCCACGTCGAACAATTGATTGGATTAGACGAATTAACACTAGTTAAATGTTCAAGTGAAGAGCACGTAGGTTGTGGGTTAAGTCAACTCTACTAGATTCATTGGCCGCTAAAGCGCGGATGCGACCAATTGAGCAATAAAATTGAAGATCTGCTACTCGGTGTGCTGGAGTTGGGTTGCATGTGCTCTGCGAGTTTTGCTTGTTTTTATTTTGTGGTGAGTTGTAGACTTGAGCCATATTGCATCTCGTTTAGAAGATCAAGAGTTTTGATGGGTCGTTTTTACTAGCATAAGCTAGAGGATATTTTTGTTTAATACCTACTGATTTTGTTAGGTGTAAGAACTTTAAAAAGTGTACCCTAATGCAGCTTGGGGTAGCTTTTGATTACGAGCTACTATAAGAATGAATCAATCGCCATTACAGCAAAAATAATTTACCTCTTTTTCAATTTAGTCTTTAGAACAAAAACATTTGTTTTACGACATTCGTTTCTATCTGTCAAAAATATACAGACGTTGCTTGCATGGCCACAGGAACTAATTAACTCTGTCTGGATTCACAATTATTTAGTACAGATGCTTGTCGCAGCGCACTGGCTGAGTGTACGCACGCTACAATGCGCTTTATTAAAAATTTTAAATTAAAGGGTTTGTTCGGAACGACAAGTTCTGTAGAAACAAAAAAAACAATATTTTGAATTTCGAACAGCTTCCTCATCGTGATGATGGTACATACTATTTTTTTTCTTAATTTGAATTTAGTACAGGCCCTTACAATCGCTACTTCTACGGCGTTGTTTTGTAAGTGACATAACAGAAGTCGCGTAGGTTGCAAGTTTTGGGACACCAATAAGACACAAAATGGTATTTAGCAGCATAGTTATATGACGTCATATGATTAGAGTTGAATGACGTAGACATATACATAATACCAATAAAACCTAATTAGTCTTCTGCTTACGAAGCGTCAAGTTACAAGTTCTTATTTTAAATTGCTGCCTATATGAGTAACGTGTGTTGCCTGTATTGTGTGGGTAACGTCAACTACACGTCGATGCTACAATTTGACTTTTTATTTCGACTTCGTTCCGTAGCAATACGGGCAGTATTCGCAGTTCAAGTGTGGAGTACATGTGTGGTTGTCTGTACATTGCGGTCAGTGAATGAATCATGGCTAGCAGACGAGTAGGCATTTAACCTACCATGGTGTTTAACAGTCTTAATTGTCATTATTACTGTTTAAACTCGGGAGCGTTTTGTCTGTTGTACCCAAACGACGACTCCTTTCCGTTGTCTGAGCTGTTTGTCTATACGTTTGTCACAGGACTGTGTATTTTAACCGTCATAATGCCAGCTTAAATTAGAGAACGCAGAGTCAAAATTGCTTTTATATACCGATCTGTTTTTTTTTGTATTAGCAATAGTAAATTGATCTGAGAATATATTTTTTTCTTTATGTGATTTATGTATACTTAACTAGTGTGTGATGTGTATATATTTTTTAAGTTTATAAGTAGCATTAAGCGTTATTTTATTTTATTGTATATTTAGGTACCTTCTAACCCCATTTCTTGTAGAAGATTTTAAATTTAATTGGCTACATGCTCTTCTGTATTTAAGAAGAAGAAGCCCGAGAAAAATGAAGCCACAGAAGATAACTAACTCTTGTTCCTAAGTACTAGTGCCGCAGGAGTGTTTGTGATTACTCCTGCTGCTTCAGTGCTTATCAATGAGTATTTAGTGTCACTCGTCAGAGAAGGTTGAGAAGAGAGTGCTCGGAAGAAATCAAGGTCATGGTCCTCAAGATTGTTTGCCTTTATTTTATTTTAAATGTGTTCTTTTTGTGTTTTTGTCTGTATTATATTTTATTTGTGTTCTTTTTGTGTTTTTGCCTTTATTTTATTTTATTTGTGTTCTTTTTGTGTTTTTGCCTTTATTTTATTTTATTTGTGTTCTTGTTGTGTTTTTAACGGAAGCGCTTAGACTTATTCTATACTCGTTATTGCATCTTCTTATTGATATAATTTTAGTATAGGTATGTGTGAGCCTACATAACTACTAAAATATTTCACTTCTGTGTTCTTTATCTATTTTTGTGAAATGTATTATTTATTTCTCACTAATTTATTACTTAATTCAATCTGTATCTATAGTGTTTAATTGCAGTTTAAAAATATGTTCTTACCAAGTACAAATTGTTTTACATCTCACATCATCAGCATATAATAATAATAATTTTATTTGGCAAAAAGAAGAAATACAATGCATGTTACATTATTATGTTATTACAATATTGTGCTCAATTGAATAATGACGCCGATGCTAGGGCAGTCCTGTGTTATAGGGGCCACCCATTCGTCCGTAAGATTATTTTACAAAATTCGGGAAGCTAGAACGTGTAACAGCAGCAATAAAGTCCACTGTTGAATGCCTCTCCAGTTGCACGCCATTCAGCTCGATTCTGGGCACCTCTCATCCACTCATCCACTACTACTGCTACCAGCCACCCTGCAAAGATCGTCGCTCCACCTAGCCTGGGCGTCCTACCTCGTTTGCTAATTCACGGATCCCACTCAAGCACACATCTACCCCAACGGTCATCTACAGCTAATATGGCCGGCCCATAGTCACTTCAGCTTGTTTATTCTGTGATGATTAACCTTTTGAACGCCATTGTCACATATACGTGACAAGCAAGCGCATGCCCTGCACGCCAACGACACAAATACGTGACAATGGCAACAACACTATAACACGTAATAAACAATTAAATCATTACTTTTATATAGTGAGTGTTTATATTGATATCTTAAAGATTGAAGCTCTCGTACGTATTTAATGACATGAAACAAATTAAAAGACACCATGTAAATTGGGAAATTCATGATAACAAGGAGAAATAAATTTGTAGCTTGGCGTGGAAAGTTTATGTTTGGCGTTCAAAAGGTTAAAAACATAATACTCGCCATTTCTGTCAAAGTCGTACCCACTAGTGTGTAGCCGTGTAAGTGTTGTTACATCTTACCGGATATTCGAGAATACACATTATATTATTTTTGTAAATTGTTTTTGCATTGCAATTTCAGGATCAAGATCTGCCTATTTCTCATATTAATTATAATAAGAATTTGCACTACGTTTGGTGCTAAGTCGTACTAACTTATGCATTGTTTTTCGTTGAATACTTGTAGTACTGCTAAAGTTTTCCTGATAATGTCAAAAATCAAAATCAAAAGTAATTTATTCAAATTAGGCTGAAGATCAGCACTTTTTGAAGGTCAAAGTTACATAAGACAGATGTCTTTAATAACCTCTAATCTTGTTGTATGGTTAAGATGGAATTGTCTATTTTATAGATTAATTGAAACAATCCAGGGCTGTTCAATCGTCTCAGGGCGGATTTCACCTATGAAACAGAACGAGATCTACATAATCTAAACTGCGTTTAAGTGCAGTATTATTTTTGAATGGAATGTAGACTTGAGACTTCTGAACGCAGTTAAGATGTGCCGATGGCGACCATTGCATTCAGTTTCAGTGGTGAAAATGGCACTTAGTAATTTAGGCTCTACGCAAAGTAATATAACTTCGTAGCAACCGTAGCAAACTGCTACGAATTACTTCAATATTTCATCGTGCGATTGTTATTGTAGTGTTTGTTCACAACTTTTTGGTTTTTCATAGTTTCAAGTCAAAAATTATAGGTACTCATATTTGGCTTGATATTACAAAAAAACCGTCAAGTGCGTGTCGGACCAAGCACAATGAAGGGTTTCGTATATTCGCGGTCAATTCATACGGGTCTATGACAAAAATCCCTGTAACTTGCAAATTAATGATGGGGTAAGTATGCATGAAATTAACTTTTGTAGAGAATTTTAATAATAGTATGAAATAAAAATACGTTATTAGAAAAAAGTTAAAATTTAAAAACCTCGACGACCAGGGCAAAGTTTTATACCAGCTTGTTTTGAAGAAAAAGGTGCTGTTCGAAGAAGGATATTTTATGGCTTGCTGGAATCTCTTCAGAGAGTCGCATGGAGGTAGTGCTGATAGAAAATGGTACGCTAATTAATGCAAGATATGTGAGAGAAATTCCTAGTAATCATATCGGCCCATCTATACTAATAATGTTATAAAGAGGGAAGATTTGATTGTTTGTTTGTTTGCATTGAATAGGCTCCGAATCTTCTGAACCGATTTGAAAAATTCTTTCACTGCTGGGAAGCTACACTACCCCCTGTTGACATAAGCTATTTTATAATAAAAAAAATTAGGGATCCTTATTAAAACTCCAATAATGTAACAATTTCCGAGATCCATGCTGGCGAAACCTCGGCCAGAAGCTAGTCTATATCTATACTAATATTATAAAGAGGTAAAATTTGTAAGTTTGTATGTAGGGGGTAATCTCCGGAACTAATGATCCAATTTCAAAATTTTTTTCACTGATAGAAAGCTACATTATTCCTGAGTGCTATAGGCTATAAATTATTGTCTGTCTGCAATTTTCGTCTAGCAAGTCGGAAAGAAATACCTCCGAAAACAGAATTATTTGCATGCGCTGCCTAAATAGTTACAGTATATCGCAATTTTCCGCGGACGAAGTCGCGGGCAGAAGCTAGTATTTAATAAATATGGGTTCGATATTCATGCTGTGTGTGGATGTTGCTAAGTCCATTATAAACATTGTAGCACCAAGTTTGGCATTTATCTATCTATATTTATAAACGAAATGATTCTTATCATTATGAAGCGCATCACCGATTTGGTTATTTTTAATTTTAAAATGTTCATATCAGTCTGAGTTTAATGGGAAGAAAAAATTTAAATTTGGAAATACCCGAACGTCCTTTTAATCTTCTTCTTTTTCGTATAGTTAGTGACTAACTTGGTGTCAGAGTTTTTTATGTTGCCCATGGGCCTCTGACTTAGTTTCACATGCCGGTTCCTCATAATGTTTTCCTTCACCGTTTTTAAGCAAGTGATAATTACGGGATCCTGCCGTTTTGCCGAAAAGATTTTCCCAAATTTTCATTACCCAAACAAATTTTAGCAACCTTTTTTTATACCAATGTAATATTTGGAATAATTTTAGTACGCACATTTTCATTTGGTCAAATGTTTACTTGGCAGATTATTACCAAGGATAATTTCATTAAGGCTTTTGGTCTTTAATCAAATGATTTATTACAGCAAACAATATTTAGACAATAAACGTTTAGTCAAATGATTTGTTATGACAAAAAATATAAAGGCAAAAATAAGATTTGTCTGAAACAAGTCAAATTTATGGTTACTAGACATTAGCTTATTTATGGAACTAGTTACAGTAGGTTATTAATAAAAAAAAAATGGTTAGGTTAGGTTAAAACTGTGACCACCTACGCACGAGCCGAGCGAGCGGAGCGAGCGGTGCCGCGGCTGCGGCCGGCGAGTGCCAGAAATGACTAGATTATATAGAAAAAAATATGGAAAAAAGAGATTATTTTTATTAAGCTAATAGAAGCTATAAAAGATTCTGATTGGAAGCAAATCGCGAATTGGTTTGAAGAAAATTTAATTTTGCGTAAAATATGTTATACCAACTGAAATATTTGACAAGATAAAAAATGGTAAAAGTACTAGTTGGTGAACAAGTTATTGTTCAAACGTTCACTTGCCAAACATAGGTTTTCGTAACAATTATTTGTAAAGAGATTTTTTGGTAAGTAATAATTTGGCAAATGAAATTATGCGAAAATTTATTTGGGAAGTGATAATTTGGCAATTTCTTTTTGGTAAAACAAGGGAGACCCGATAATTACACACTACGCACATGAATCCGAAAAGTCTGAGGTACGTGCCTTTTTTGAGGGTGGGAAATCATCAAATGACTACTTCCCGCTCTGGGTGGAGCGGAAGGGAGCGTCAGACTCTTACTGACTTAAAACCCATCCATTTTCCTTCCTTAGCCCTTTATGTTCCGGGGCAGCGGTAACCCTTTCGGACGATACCGCTGACGAGGTACGTGCCTTGGGTTCGAACACGAGACCGATGACTTGGCAGTCGGACGGTTACATCACTAGGCTATCACTGCCTATCCTTTTTAATGAGACCTACCTTTAGTAATTTTTTTAACTTATTCTAAATCAAATGAATAAAAATAACATTAACTATTGATAAGACACAGTTCCGTTTTACAAGTTGCCGTTAAAGTACTGAGAGTTGAACTCTTAAGATATGTTTATATTGCATGAGAGGATAAATGCGATGCTGTAGTCATCTTAAGCAATATGTCCAAGGCGTTTGATTGCGTTCTACATGAAACATTAATCAGGTAACTGCACCGCTACGGTTTCCAGAAAGTCTCTGTGAATCTTTTTACTTCGTACATGATTGACAAGATCTAGGGATTTGATGTTAACGGAAAAAGATCACCCGGATCTGTAGTAAGGCTTGGGGTCCTCCAGGGTTCAATTCTTGGTCCATTTATGTTTCTTATTTGACGAAGGGATTCGTTATCCCACTGATAACGAATCCCTCGCGACATCGGAAATAACACTCACAAAACCTTCGTTAACACTTTTAATTACTTGCTAACTCGCACTGAATACAAAATAATAAAGGATGGCTCGATTAAGGACTAAAGAACACGGGAAGTTTAGCGCAGAGTAACGAACGTCCACTCAGACTGACGCACCGATTCAAAGTGTCCCCACTCAACTGTCACCGCACACTTGTGCCTCCCCACTTACAGGTAAGCCAACCTACCTGTCAACGTCAGTACCTGTCAATATCAAATTGCTGATTATACTTCCGGATCGACATTTGACTCGATTATTCGCTCGGTATTGCCATTACTCCACGCTAACCATCGCCAAGTTATTACTTGACGTTCCGATACGTAAGGTGCAAATCTAACGACATAGTTCCTCCAGTTTGAGATAGATGGCGGTGATCCAGATTGATTGATATGCGTTGACGCTCCGACATATTTATATAAATGACTTGTCCTACCTCATAAAGTATAATCATGATATAGTGTCGTTGGCTGCCACACCTCACTAATATTTAAACAATAGTTAACTGGTTTAAAAATAAATAATAAATGATTTTATTTTTGTAATTGGGTTTTCACAAACAATTTAACACGTCAATAATATTTTTTTAAATTAGATGAGGGAGGCGTTTCCTAACTGACTACTCTGAGAAGAAAGGCCAAAACAAAGTCAGAAGTCAGTCTCTTATAATGTTCAGAGATAATCTTCATCAAATCATGTGAAGACCATGTAGGTTGGTATCTGTAATAGCTTTTTAAAGAAAGAACCATACAGATTGAGTGGGCCTGTCCAGTCAGTGCACGCATTTGTCATAAATCGTGCAGCACAACTCAAAACTTAAGGAGCTCTACGATTCGACGAACAATACCAAAGAAAATTCATTTGAGTAGGCTGCATAAAGTACTCAAACTGCCAGACAATCCTGATAAGTAACTAAGAAAAAAAAGAGAAAAAATATATAAACCACATAGTCCTCACATTCACAATAGGTAATTAAAAAAAGTAATAATATCATACTTCAAACGTAAATATTTATGTTATTTTGTTACACATGATACCGTCACAGTTTTGTGTTTGTTCCTTGTATTTATGTCATGTATTATATATTTTTTTGAACTAATTATAATTATATTTTATGGGCCTACAACATATTTTCAAAGTAGTACATAATGTTTAAAAATTAGGAACAAACACGAACAATTTCTTTGTGCATTTTTTTGATGCCTATGCCTGCGATTGATGATTGACAGATAACAATTTAATTGTAAAATATTTTCTATCTTTTCAGTTCATTTAACGAGAAAATTAAAAAAAAATGTGTTTACAATTTTTCACACACTCGGTCTTTTTATTTTGTTTCAAAGTCAAAGTCAAATCATTTATTTCAAATAGGCATAAGTAAGGCACTTTTGTCACACGTCAAAATGAACAAGAAATAAAATTGATTCTAGTCGTCCCTTCCAAAAGAAACTCCACCGTTACTCTTTTAAAATGTTTTACAATGTTTTGTATACATGAATTATAACATTATATGTGAAGACGATGCACCCAGAATAAAAACACTACACCACAAAAGGTGAAAAGAAAAACAATATAGTAATGGTAGGTAAACTTAAGTATGTCAAAAGTACATGGTGCTCACATATTTACAAACATTCTAAAAGTTAATAATAATAAATCAATCAATGTGTGAGAAGATATTTCAACATGTTAAAATAGTATTTTACAAATAATAAATTATTACCTAATTCACTTAGCAACCAGTTTGATTTTGTCTAGACACTAGATTGCCCTGTGGAGCAGGACCAGCATGTTTCCAAGCATCCTTATCCTTTATATAATCCTCTAATTTGTAATATGCTTGTTTACAAAGTGTATTTTAATGTGAGTTTTAATTTTTTTTTCATTTAATTGCAGAATGTCACAAGGTATTTTGTTGTAACATTTAACACAGAACCCCCCTAAAAGATGTATGTACTTTTGATAACCTAAAAAAGGGTTGATCTATTTTATCTTTATTTCTAGTATTAAAGTTATGCCTATCACTTATTTTGTTAAAAAGATGTCGATTTATTCTTACATACATAATGTTTTCATAAATGAATTGGCAAGGTACAGTCATAATATTAATACTTTTAAATAGTTCCCTAAGCGATTCGCGGTGACGTAGATTGTAAATAGCTCTGATAGCTCGCTTTTGCAAAACAAAAATGGATTCAATGTCAGCAGCCCGACCCCACAGTAAAATGCCATACGACATAATGCTGTGGAAGTAACTAAAGTAGACCAAACGCGCGGTTTCTACGTCTGTCAACTGCCTTATCTTTCTAACAGCATATGCGGCCGAGCTTAGCCGTCCCGCAAGAGTTGTTATGTGGGGACCCCATTGTAACTTGTCGTCTAGCGTGAGTCCCAGGAAAACCGTCTGCTTAGTAAATTCTAGCTTTTCTCCGTTCAATATAATGTCACAATCGCTACTTTTAACACTAGGTAATTTAAATCTATTGCATTTGGTTTTTTTTTCATTTAGTGCCAAATTATTTACCGTAACCCAATCTTGGACCTGAAGAATAGAGTTATTCACGTCGCTAAGATTTTGTGAGGGTCGATCAATTTTAAAAATTAATGACGTGTCATCTGCAATCATCTTCGGTTGATTTTGAAGTAATTGGGGTAAATCGTTAATGTAAACTAAAAATAGGAATGGACCCAATATCGAACCTTGAGGAACGCCCATTGTCATTTCCGACCCCAGCGAGTTCACACCATTTACTTGAACTTTAACCTTTCTATCTTTCAGGTATGATCTAAGTAAATCAAGGGCTGTATTTCTAATCCCATAGTGCTCCAGTTTCAACAGAAGCGTCTCATGTTCTACGCAATCGAACGCCTTAGAGAGATCGCAAAAGATTCCAATGGCATCTGGTGCTTCTTCCCAGGCGTTAAAAATGTTCTTTATTCGGGTGACACCAGCGTCAGTAGTACAACGCCCTTTGGTGAAACCAAACTGTTGTTCATGCAAGATGGAATTTTTATTAAAGTGACGTGACATTTGATTGAGCATCAACTCAAACACTTTACTGAGAACTGGCAGAATTGACACAGGCCTATAATTGTTGGGTTCTTTACTATCACTGGATTTGAACAATGGCACTACTTTACTGTGTTTCATAAGATCCGGAAAGACTCCATGGTGCACACTAGTATTAAGTATAAAAGCTAAATAGGGCGCAATGGTTTCGATGATAGACTTTAACAGACATTCCCCAGAGATCCTCTGTTGATTTAATTTTAAGATCTTTAAAAGCTTTTATGACAGCCTGGGGGTTTGTATGCTGAAATGTAAATTCCCTAGGACATAGAATGCGCCGCTGAGGAATTTAAAGATGCAGTAGTTTTAAGAGGAATATTAGCAAAAAAGTTTTTAAATTCCTGAGCTATTTCTTTATCTGAGTTGATGCAGCCATGAGCAGTCTCTAAATTAAACTCAGTATTGCGCTGCTTTTTCCGACCTGTTTCATTATTTATTATTTGCCAGGTAGTTTTTATTCTATCATCAGCTGATTTTATTTTGTTGCTTATATAAAGAGCTTTAGCTAATTTGCACACACTTTAAAAGTTTTAGAATATTTTGCAACATACTGATGAAAGTTTGTATGATTCATATGTTGCTTGAGGCCATAAAGTTCAAAAAGTTTTGCCCTGGTTTTGCGAATACCTGGAGTAGCCCAATCGCTAAATAAAAACTTTGTGAAAATACTTTTAGTTCGTAGTGGAAAAGAGTCATTAAATTGCTTATTTAATAGTAAAAAGAACTCGGTGTAGAACTCACTTGGGTCAGATATGTTATTAAAATTCCGAACACATAAATTACTGGCCAAAGAGTTATTGAATTAGTACAAATGTAAACAAATTCAATAACTCTTTATATTATATATATATTCTTGCAGTGGACGCAGTTGATTCCTTTGACCCAGAAAGATGCTCTAGCCTAGTTGAATCCATCTAACAATATTCTTGCAGTGGTCGTAGTTGATTTCATTGACCCAGGAAGCTGCTCTAGCTCAGTTGAATCCATCTAACAATATTCTTGCAGTGGACGCAGTAGATTCCTTTGACCCAGAAAGCTGCTCTAGCCTAGTTGAATCCATCTAACAATATTCTTGCAGTGGTCGTAGTTGATTTCATTGACCCAGGAAGCTGCTCTAGCTCAGTTGAATCCATCTAACAATATTCTTGCAGTGGACGCAGTTGATTCCTTTGACCCAGAAAGCTGCTCTAGCCTAGTTGAATCCATCTAACAATATTCTTGCAGTGGTCGTAGTTGATTTCATTGACCCAGGAAGCTGCTCTAGCTCAGTTGAATCAATCTAACAATATTCTTGCAGTGGGCGCAGTTGATTCCTTTGACCCAGAAAGCTGCTCTGGCTCAGTTGAATCCATCTAACGATACTCTGGCAGTGGTCGTAGTTGATTTCATTGACCCAGGATGCTGCTCTAGCTCAGTTAAATCCATCTAACAAAATTCTTGCAGTGGACGCAGTTGATTCCTTTAACCCCGGAAGCTGCTCTAGCTCAGTTGAATCCATCTAACAATATTCTTGCAGTGGTCGTAGTTGATTTCATTGACCCAGGAAGCTGCTGTAGCTCAGTTGAATCCATCTAACAATATTCTTGCAGTGGTCGTAGTTGATTTCATTGACCCAGGAAGCTGCTCTAGCTCAGTTGAATCCGTCTAACAATATTCTTACAGTGGACGCAGTTGATTCCTTTGACCTAGGAAGCTGCTCTAGCTCAGTTGAATCCATCTAACAATATTCTTGCAGTGGACGCAGTTGATTCCTTTGACCCAGAAAGCTGCTCTAGTTCAGTTGAATCCATCTAACAATATTCTTGCAGTGGACGCAGTTGATTCCTTTGACTCAGAAAGCTGCTCTAGCCTAGTATAATCCATCTAACAATATTCTAGCAGTGGACGCAGTTGAT
The DNA here is from genome assembly GCA_951799385.1 of Hyppa rectilinea. Lineage (NCBI taxonomy): Eukaryota > Metazoa > Arthropoda > Insecta > Lepidoptera > Noctuidae > Hyppa > Hyppa rectilinea. Next base: position 8,195,727 of record OX637322.1, on the reverse strand, counting down.
TTCTTTGACCCAGTAAGCTGCTCTAGCTCAGTTGAATTCATCTAACAATATTCTTCTTCTAACCGGAATGGAACATGGGTCAATATTGAGGAATTATTGTAAAGGCCAGATAGGCTTTCAGTTAGAGAGCTCTCAGTGGTAGAGATCCTTTTGAATTATATTACTTTTAAAGAATACATGCGATTAGTAGCACGGCTACTGACAAATTTCATCATTTATTTCAAAGTTACATAAGACAGTCCCCAAAAACGCCCACCCTTCACAACTTCCTATTGCTTTAGCTGGGAAGAAGAAGTAGCGTAACAAACTTTTCAGCACCACAGCTGTCTGTTCAGTTGGAGGAACATGACATTTATCGTATGAAAGAATTACATTAAGTAACACGAAACACATCACAATAAAATCAATTATTTGCCACATGTGAGCTAGCACATATGCCGATTAAAACATTGCAAACTGACTGTACTTAAACGTAAACATAAAAAGAGCCTTCAGTATAAAGGGCATGCCCGCTTACATGTGCAATACTTGAGTTTTTACTTGGCAATTAGACATAGTCCATGTGGACTATGTCTAATTGCTAATAAGTACTAACAAGGACAACACCAAGGTCAGCAAGACCTAAAAAATAAATATGATCTAGCTAAGCACATATTGCAATACAACTCATTAAAAAAAAAACATTGTAATGAGCAGATTATGTCGATGCTGGATGAATATAAAAACAACCAAAACACAATGAATTGTACTTCCATAAAATAATTCATTATATGAAGCTAATTCTGGAGAAAGAACATTAACATTGTCTTGTGTTAATCACAGCGACCAACTGTTCTTGTCGTGTATGTAGACTCCGGCATTATTGCACGACACTGTTAAGTAGTAAGTTAGGGAGCTCTACATTTCTCATCTTTGCTAGAAGATCTGTGTCCGATTTGTGCAAATACGCAGACGTACCGTACGAATACGAGTACGAATGTTGCGCATTACCAGATTTATGGTATCTTTTGGTTTTGCCAAGCGGTATCGCGTAAAGCAGTTACTGGGTTGTGAAGGTCAGATAGGGACTCGCCCCATGTAAAATACTAGTATTCAGCTGCATCCGGTTAGACTGGAAGCCGACCTCAACATAGTTGGTGAAGGGCTTGGAAGATAGATTTTTAAGGGCTCTTTCACATTAGGACGTTAGCAGCAACGAAATTATTACTATTATTCTTAGGGACTCGCCCCATGTAAAATACTAGTATTCAGCTGCATCCGGATAAACAGGAAGCCCACCCCAACATAGTTGGGAAAAGGCTAGGCAGATTGACTTATCTGTTGGCTTTGCACCGTCCTGTCGGAACGAGCACATTTTGCCAGATTTTGTTGCGCCATAATTCAACAACAAAGAGAGTATAAAATATGCATTCATTCATTTCGAATCTTTTACTTATTGCTGAGCATAACACGTAGTTGACAGTTATCAAGCGGTGTTATATAAAAAGCTCTTTCTTCTCGAAGTCCATTTAGGCCGCTTGAGAATAACTTTACCCATGCTAGTTCTTCAGCTCTCCACTTTTAACAGACTCCGGACCCAGGTTGACCGAAGCAAGGAAAGCCTGCTCAGGTGGGGATTCATAGACAACTCCGCCTTGGAGAGTTAATGTGGCGCTGTTCCACAAACGATGGGACACCTAATATCGTGTCTTGCGTTTCCTGTCGTCTGCACGTTACAGGAACTGATGGACGTTAATGATGGCGCCAAACACGTAGCCGAATTCTGAGTCCAAGTTTATTTGAATTGCCATTGACATGCTCAAAAGAAGAAGCTCTCGGCTCTTTCAGACTTCTTTTTAGACTAATAGGAGGTGCAGTTTTTCGTTTTAACTCCTATAAGGGGAAACAATCATTGTCTACGTCAGTATTGGAAATAACTTCTGTCAAGTCTGGTATATTATTGTCAATAGACATAAGGGCAGTAAACATTTTTTTTCCTCATCTAGTAAACTGATATCTTGATCTCTGCAGCTGTTATTTACTGTGCTATTTTGCTCATTTGGCGAATTATTAAAACATAGTACCGCCACTCATATAATCATACAAATACAACTGAAATACTAAATTGCATATCTCGCTGTCCCCTTGCCTGCAATATAATAATACGTACTTATAATTTAATTTTATAACCAATACTGCGATACTCGTTTAACATGTTACAATTTATTCTTCGTAATATGAACAAAAAAAAAACACTACCGATGAAAATATAGAAAAGTATCCCTCAAGTACATCAGATGGTGCACTGAAATTAACAACTCCAATGACAATAGAAAATTAAGATGGAATTCTGTTCTACCCACTGAATCAGAAGACAGAATTACCTCTATTTAAAAATGCCTCAATACAAGTCGTGACTACACTGACTAATGTACGTATTTACGGTCAATATAATACGATCCACGTCTGAAAAGGCCCATGTATCCAATGGTTTTGTACAAGAATGGGCGATTGTCGTCGCAGCATTTGCAGTGCATTATCGATTACGAGAATTCTTTTTAAATTGTTGGTAGTAGGTTGTGACAAGATCCACGCAAGGTGGATTTGCCATTTCCCGACAGTTGAAAATCATTTTGTGTCTCGTCTCTTACATGATCTTTGTTATGTAAAGTAACTGCAGCCTCTATAATACTTGACTGCAGTTCTTCATATTTTGTTATCTTTGAAATATTTTTTGTACATTTTAACCATCATCTGCTTAGTCTTTTCCCAACTATGCTGAGGTTGGCTTCTAGTCTAAACATTTTAATACAAATGATTATTACGTGCAAGCCAATGTAGCTTACATTGGCTTGCACGTAATGATAATTTTTTTCACTTTCCATTCTTTCTTTTTCTTCTTCGTGTGGTTAGTGACCTGGTGTCAGAGTTTTTATGCTGCCCATGGGCCTCTGACCTAGCTTCACATACTGTTTTTCATTTTCTCAATATCTACCGAAAACCTTCTATTGTTAGTTACATTTTCCAGATTTTCTGATGCCAATTCCAGCACTTGCAGCATTTATCTGAAGCTGCTCTATTACCTCTTCTTCTTGCTGAGCAAAGAGGATGGCCTGCCGCTTAAAAACGTTATGGGTAATAACGTTTTTAAGCGGCAGGCCATACAACAGCTGCTCAAACATATAACTTTTATAGAAAGCTTCATCTGAAAAGTGGCACAACTTGATCTCAGAGAGACAATCTAGTTCTCGTGGAACAGAGGAAAATGGTCATGTTATTCCAAATAAAATTCGATGGGCACTGGTTTTTTAATTATTTGGTGGTACGTATATTCCAACATACAATGCGATCAGAAGTGTTTTTAATTTTTTAAAGGATGAGAAAATCCGCCCGTTATGGGTGGAGCGGAAACGAACGACAGACTCTTACTGACTAAAACCCATCCATGATCCTTCTTTAGCCCTTTGTGTACCTGGGCAGCGGTAACCCTTTCGGGCATACCCGCTGACCCGTCAGGCATCAGCCCTCACTGGCCCCTTCAGCTGTGCTAACATCTCTTTGAGGCATCAGGAGCGAAAGTAGGACTGTAGCTGTTTTATAACCTTTCTCTGTCCAAAGTACTCATAAACATATTTTTGTTATAAGTTGCAAATATATTTTTGTAAGCCATTTTTAAGACCCTTTTTATGATGGGAAATCATCAAATGACCGTTCCCGCTCTGGTGGAGTGGAAGGAAGTGTCAGACTCTTACTGACTAAAACCCATCCATGTTCCTTCCTTAGCCCTTTATGTTCTGGGGTAGTGGAGGTCTTAAAAATATATTTAACAAAACTTTTTTAACGAAAGTGGTACTTTTCATCCCGGGGAAACGATTTTCCCTACTGTCAAAAAAACTAAAAACTATGCAACCCTTTATACAGCCACTCTGTTATATCTGTGATATCGCAACGTTAATCTAATTGTCAAAAACAACATCAACAAGAACAGGAATCAACAACAAAACACAACAACAATTAACATAGATTACAACAACAACAACACACACAACACAATACAACAACAACACACAAAACAACACAATACAACAACAACACAATACAACAACAATAATAATAATAAACAACAACAAATAACCACCATCATCATCACTTTTTACAACAGTAAATAACAACAATCATCATCCTGTTTTTTTCAAAAATAATTGTTGTGACAACAATGTTGTAACATGACTATACTTACCCAGGTATATTATGTAATTTAGTATTCAATAAGTTATTAGTAGAGATGGGCCGAATGTGGTTTGAACCGAATCCGAACTTCGGCCAAACATTCCGTTGAAATGAAAAATTCGGCCGAATATCGGTTCAATTTCAAGCGCTTTCTCGAGAGCGACACGTCGTGACTTGTTTACCCATTTACTTCAATATTAATGCTAAATGTACCCCGCCCCCACACAATCATATTTTAATGAATATACAACCTGACACTAACTTGCAAATTGCAAAAAAAGCAATACAATTTTAATTTCGCAGGCTACCTTGGAGCATTCAAGGTGCATCCACCTTGGTTCACGATCACGATCAAGATCACGTTTTTGGTTCACAAACTAAACATTCATTGTTTAGTTTGTGAGCCAAGAACGTGATTTTTTTATTCAATTTACGAATTGTAATCCAGAAGTGTATTAGAAGAATACTAAGTTTATTTCATTTTTGTATCATTTATGTCTAATTAATTAGGCAAAGATTTTTAAAACTAATAAGAAAAACTGTAATTTAAGGTTTACATTTACAATCTTCATATCTAAAATAACCATGACTGAGTAAAAGACATAATTTTATTTTACAGCAATGCTATTCTAATTCTATTGAATTTCAGTCAAAATAGTGCAAGTAGGTATTATTTTTCTTGTGCCGAATTTCGGTTGAACCGAATGTGAACCGAATTTCGGCCCATCCCTAGTTATTATTTAATTTAGGGCTGATTTTTCAATAGTCAGATAAGTTTTATGGGAGGAATAAATGTAGGTTAAATGCTCTAAGAATAAATGTGATAGTTTGATAGTTTTTGCACAGAAAATACGTCAAACCGGCATTTTATTCTTCAGAAAAAAGTCATCAAGCGATTTAAATCGCCCTTTAGACAGATTTGAGCAAAATATTTACCATAATCTATGAAAAAAATACTGGCTGGTAGAATGCCACAAAAAAGAAACAGGCGGGAAATCGATCTTCAGTTGTTTTGACGAATGCTAATTAAAGTTTACAGATAAAATGTTATTGTTTTTGTAATCAGGTTTTTATTTCCTTTCCTCATATTCGGAATGAAAAGCAGAGTGTTTACCTCATGTGAAAGACCTACGTAGGCATTCAGTAGTGCGCTAAACGTCCTCGTGCCTGCATTATGTCACTTTCATCCCTTGTGAAACAATCTACTATTAATACACTACTGGATAGTTGTTAGAATTTTTGACTGTTTGTCTGTTTATCAGTTTTTCTGTCCGTTTGTGCACGCTAATATCAGAAACGGCTTATGCGATATAGATGTAAATTTCACTAATATAAATATGGTAAGCTTTCACTTAACATTAAGTATTTGTTTTATGCCAATCGGATCGTAAATAAAAAAGTTATGCCAATTTGAAGATTCACGTCGAACATTTGAAAAAAACTGTCTATATTGTCTCAAAAATATCTCCCGATATTGCGATATAACCGAACTCCACACGGTCTAAGTCACGGGCAAAAGCTAGTATTGAATAATCACCGACGATTTGTAAACACGCTGTAACAAGACATTGACTATTGTGACAGGCGTGAGAAAAGAATCATTCCATCTTTTTTGGTACTTATAAAAAGGCATTCAAATACAAATGAAAAACGTAGACCATAAGTCAAGTAAAAACTAAAATAAACGACGGAATAGCTTTCCATGTCGAAGCTAAATTAAAATCTAGGTCAAGGATTACTAATAAAGAAACAGACGTTCCAATCTATGACAAATAAAACAAAGACAAACAAAAATACATAACACAACGACACAACATGTTACAAATATTAATATTATTTGTAACATGTAGAGATGTGAATACAATGTGATAGGTTAAACGAGGGACATACTGTCAGGGGGTACTCATGAAAATGCTTTGACTACGGGACCAACTCTGAAAAATGAAAAAAATGGTCAGTTGTTCCGTACATTTTGACGAATTATGCGAACATAAAATGTACAGCAGATTTTTTTTTCGTGGTAGCAGGTTTGGTTCCATTCTGTTTTTTAGGGTCTTTTGCTCTAGGTGGAACGAATGGGAGTGTCAGACTCTTAGTGACTAAAACCCATCCATGTTCCTTCCTTAGCCCTTTATGTTCCGAGGTAGCGGTAACCCCTTCGGACAACCTTGCTTACCCGGTTTAACGGGCCCCTTCAAATGCTGCCATCTCTTTGAAGCGCGCGTGGAACATGCACGCACCGTCCGGCTCAGGCCTGGTCCTGATAGAATAGTGAGCCGTCCGCAGGTCCACGCCTACGGTGGCCCGGAGTCGTCACGTGGCTCCCGACTCACTCGGCGTCTCCCGCGGCGGCTGGGACGGGAGGACCTTTCCGTCTCCCATCCCGCCACCTCCTTCAGCATAACTGCCTCCCAATCTCTCTCGCTCCGGACCATGGCTTACACCAGGGCCGGGCGCGAGAGGTGGCCGTCACCGCCAATCGCCTCTACGAGGACGCGGCGGTACTCCGCCCAAGCAGGGCAGAGTTCCACCGTATGTTCCACCGTGTCCTCTGGGCGATCGCTGTAGTGGTGACACCCGGGCGTTTCCTCCCGCCTGATTATGTGCAGGAACCTCCCGAAACATCTATGTCCGATGAGAACCTGCGTCAGGCGGTAGGTGAGAGCGCCGTGACGCCTCTCTAGCCACTCCTCAAAGAGGGGCCTTACCGCCACTATCGTGGCGTACCCTGCGCTGGGTTGCGAAAGTCGCTGTTTCCCCTTTGCATGCTGTCATCTCTATGAGTCGCGCGTGGACCACGAGCCTGGTCCTGATCGGACGGTGAGCTAACCATGTTCACCGTCCGTCCGTCCGACGTCTGTGGCTGGGAGTCGTCACACGGCTCCCGACGCCCGGAATGTCTCCCGCAGTAGCTGGGACGTGAGGTCCTGTCCCTCATCCATTTCACCACCTCTTTCGTGAGCATAACTGCTTCGCAGAAGCAGGTGACTGCCTCCCACTCTCTCTCGATCTAGACCTTGACTTGCACCAGGACTGGACGCGAGAGGTCGCCGCTGCCGCTAATCGCCTCTACGTGGACACGGCGGCACTCCGCCCAAGCAGGGCAGATCCCCACCGTATGCTTCATCGTGTCCTCTGAGCGATCCTCACGATGGTGACACCCGGGCGTATCCTCCTGCCTGATGATGTGCAGGAACATCCCAAAACATCCATGTCCGGTGAGGACCCGCGTCGGGCGGTAGGTGAGGGCATGCTCTAGAGCCACTCCTCTAAGAGGAGTCATACCGCCACTATGGTGAGGTGCCCACTTATCAGCTGTTCTATACATTTTGACGAATTATGTCAACATAAAATGTACAGAACAGCAGATTTTTTTTTTCGTGATTTCAGGTTTGGTCCCGTAGTATATCCCTCGTTTAACCTAACACACTGTAGATGCAATGATACAGCTAAATTGAATAACCACCGACAAATTGTAACAGGAAAATTGCACTTGACTACCGTAACATGCATGAGATAGGAATCTGCCGATCTTCTACTTGGCCTCGGTAAGTGTCATACAATAACAAATCCAAATTGAATAACTGTAGGAAATTGCACTCCATCAAGTTGGTGACAAAATAGACAAGTGACGACGTGAGAACCGTTATATTTAACAAGGCATCTTAGACATAATACATGTGTAGAAGAGTACAATTGAAAATTGCATTCCATTCCCCAGATCCCAGAGAAGTACTTATCCAATATTCAAAAGCCATTATCCATTTGTTAGACAAAGGCACCCATATCAAATCAACAATCCCTGCACCAATTTAGCTAAATTCAAGCACTAAGTGTCAATCTGCATTGCTGCAAATATTCTTTAACGACGTGACCAAAGCACTTATTTGATTAAGGTGACAAAAGCCAAATGCTTGACAAAGTGCAATTTGCAACACCAGAATAACGCTCTATATCCGTGAGAACCTAAATAATATGTTACACGACCATATCCCACTTATTTGAGAGATAAGTGCCAATCACTGCACCACGGGCCAGATTGAATAATTGGTTAATCGTCAATTGCAAACGTTAGAACCAATTCAACAACGTGTTAACAACATAATACGTGAGAATCCCGTCCTTTTAATAGGGTCACAATCACAATTGAAAATTGCAAGGAAATACCGAATGACGCAGAAGAAGCAAATTACATTACAACGCACCCATATGATGGGCAGCCATTTTTCACTTATGGATGTATCACTGCACAAATGAATCCGAATTGCATAACGATCAACAAATTGCATACACTGGAACCAATAACGACGAAATAGCCCTCAACAACAAAATTGCTCGAAATAATATCCATAACGATGAATATCCGTCGCGAATAGAAGCGCTTAGAATCTGCGGGCGTCAAAACATATAATACCACTTAAGCTTGATCTATTGTTCAGTAATGATCGTCAGATAGCGGCGGCTCAGCTTATGATGGCATAACAACCCGTATAGACCACTTAACTCAATAAAACTCCCCTTGGCTGACATTAAATTTAATAGTCTATGAAAAGGAACGGCGCGAGCGCAAATGGTCCTTCCTGTGAGCGAACGGAAGACGGCGATTGGCTCAATTGCGCGGCCCATTCACCAATCAGCGTCCTGATATGCTTGCAGGTCAACCTGTCCAATTTAAAATTGGTAGTTGTGGTCGCAAATCCTAGTTATATAAGTTTGTTTGCTTTTGGGTCAAACACTGACGGTTGAGATATTGTTTTAGTACGTGACTTTTCAAAGTCAGCACATTTTGCCAGTTGAAATTAGAGACACTGAAGCAACTCTTATATTTAGATCACCAGAATTCTAATTCACTTAAAGTAGCAATAGCTGACAGTTCAACAACATTCATTGCGTTATTAACATTATAAAGCAAACAAATTATTCGAACACATGAAGCAATGGATAAGCACATTCCTTCAAAATGATTAAAATTATGATTGATAATGTTGTGCTTGAATGTTTTGTCTTGTGAACTAGTAGTCCATCGAACACAATTTCCATGTATTAACATCGGATAGAACTCATAAGCAATGTTAGTTATTGATTAAATTTCACTAGTCAAGAATTGCCTAATGCTCTTGTCTTTTGCCTTGGAGCCAAATCCGGGTCCAAATGAAAGAAAACCTAGCAGATATATTTTAAAATTTAGGGACCCATGTAATAACCTAAACGAAGTAACCGTTCAGAAGTACGGAACAGTTAATTAGCTTTACGACGTTCACTAATTACTTAAATTAAACTTCAGTATGCCTGGAATGAAATCTCACGACATGCAATGTGTTTGTTAAGTTGAATGTTTAGTTAGTTCTTTGCATTTTTTTAAATTGGCAACACGAAACTTATTTCTTGAGCGGTCACCTCCCTTTTCATAAGAGCATACTTTATGGGAAAAATAAGATTTCAAATTCTTATAATAATTAATTAATTTAAAGATTTTTTTGGTTTAGCTTTGAATATATTATATATTTAGAAGTAGGTATGCCACGTGATAAAAAATGTAGAAGGTTTTTTAACAAAACCTTTAGATTGGCAATATAAATTCCTGTTAATGTTAGCAGTTTTAATTTTTGAAAGACAGGTCTACAGGATGTTTCGGGATTTATACCACAGATCACTCTTAAGCATTTTTCCTGTACCAAAAAGGCTTCATGTCATAGGGTCTCGAGTTCAAACCCAAGGCACGCAACTGCGATTTTTCGAATTTATGTGCGTATTGTATCACTTGCTTAAAAATCGGTAAAGGAAAACATCGTGAGGAAACCGGCATGCTTGATAGATATTTATCAACAGCATGTGAAGCTAAGTCAGAGGCCCATGGACAGCATAAAAACTCTGATACCAGGTTAACCACACGAAAAAAAATAAAGACCCCAGAGGGAAGATCATAACTGAGTATCGAAGAAACATATTCGTGGTACGCAGTAAGACTAACTGCTTCACTCGCGGTATGTTTTAATTAACGTATTAGAGAGAAAGACGCTGGACGAGAATTTGTTATAGAATTTTGATTTTTAATATAATAATATCATTTTTTCAACTTTACGATAAAAACATAAGGTTCATTTTCAATTGAGAGAATTTGACAGTTAGGGATAGCTTGATGTACTGGCGTCCATACTTGACTTCTCATTAGTTGGTTTAGAATTCTAATGTCGAAAATTGATTTATTTTTATATTTATATTCGCACATGAGTTATTATTAATGTACTCGTGTCAGGTAGAAAGCAGAGGATACGTTTGTATGGACTAACGATTAAACACTGTCAGAATTTCTGTCTAAAAATTGTTATAATAGAAACAATTGTAGATATTTAAATAACAAATATCCAGTAATTACGGTACCTTTTAAAATGCACCACGAAAGTAAATCAAGCAGAATTTGACATGGTGTTAATTTTTTTGTTATTCTTACCAAAGAGGGAGCACAGCAGATAAGCACAAAAAAAAGAATAAAGTAAGTCATCTTTATATTCAAATTAAAACTCTACAACCGGCGTCTCCATCACACCGATGTTCTGTATTTCGCTGCGTAAGACGTCACCAGGTTTGAGGAACACAGGGGGCTTGGCGTTCGCCCCCACACCCGCTGGAGTACCAGTTAAGATGAGGTCACCGGGTTTCAGCGTCATTACACTGGAAGGAGAAATGTATCACAAGCGTTCAGTTCTGTTAAGTCGGGTTTGGGAGCCATAACGAAAATTTGGTCTGTTCTCATGCTGATCATTCCCACACCTACATGAGGTGTGGGAATCGAACAAGAACTCCATGCTTAGCAATAGCTCTGACTCCACCCGCTCTGGGTGGAGCGGAAGGGAGTATCAGACTCTTACTGACGAAAACTCATCCATTTTCCTACCGTAGCCCTTTGTGTTCAGGGTCAGCGGTAGGACAATCCCGCTGACCAACAATACGAGAGTCGAGACCTACGCTATGGGACAACTATAATCTATCTGCTGCTGCTACGTTAGCTTTAATTAATGTTTGTACTGATTTATATACTTTTTTTTAATCACCATTCACCATAAGAAGGAATAAGAAGAGGAACGGCGAATAAATTACGTCTGAAACAAAAGAACAAAACTGCCTCCAATCTGAATTGAAATTAAACCATTCTCTTCTAGGAGTAGGATCTTGTTACCCAGTTTCCAGGCTTCAGGTAATTAGCTGATCTATTCTGCAAAAATCTCACCGTGAAACTTAAGGAAAGTGATCTGTCATTCCACCTCATGCTAGACATAGGGTACTGACACTAGTGACGCCTCACTTTAAACTTACAATTACACGCCGGCGCCGCCGAGGCGGGCCGGCACCAGCGTGGGGTTGCGGAAGGATCGTATGTTCTCGCGAGCCCCGGCGCAGGTGTGAGAGGAAACACCGGGGTGGTTGTTAGTCGGTAAGAGTTTGACAGACACCCTGCCCCCCCAAGCCTGGACATCCATAAGAATTTTCAAGCCCGGATCAACAGAACAAAAAAATAAGGTATTTCCCGGGCTCCGACTCATCGTAGTGCAAAGAAACCATAGGATTACAGTCGGTAAGACTCTGACATAAAGCTCGGTTCTCCATAAACAAAAAAAAAATAAACTTACTTAGTAATTTTCTCAACAATGGCGGGTATTTTATGTATAAGGTTGCTGGTACAGCTCTCTTGTTTTACCACGCCATTAACACTGCAGCTTATGCTCAAGTTATTGACGTCTCCGATCTCATCCGGGGTCACTATACAGGGGCCGATGGGACAGAATGTGTCTTGTGACTGGTAGGGAAAATGAAATAAAAACTTTTTTACAAAAAAAGACTACCGAGACTTCCAAAAAAAATCTACTAAATGAAAGTTAGCTTTGATTTCGGAAGCTTTGTCGGAGCTTATTGACATTTTCAACCAGCGCTTGTCAACGCCGATAAACTCTGGCATATCGGTGCTGGTCGGTCGATTCTGTCAAAATCTCACCATGATAACGTAGGTGAAGTGGGTTTAAAGTGAGCTGTCAATCCCTAGCATTAGGTGGAACAGCTCACTTCATCAGTTTTCTCGGCGAGATTTTTACAGAATTGATCGGCTGATCGGCCTTCTACGAGAATACACTCTTACGCAATCACCCCGGAGTTCAATGTTGCAAGCAGTGATAGCTGGTATGACCGTCGGAATGCCAAGGGTTAGGTCCCGAGTTCGAACCCAAGGCACGCACCTCTGACTTTTCAGATTCATGTGCGTATTGTATAATTATCACTTGCTTACAAATCGGTGAAGGAAAACATTGTGAGGAAACCGGCATGCTTGAGAGATATTTCACAACAGTATGTGATGCTAAGTCAGAGGCCCATGGGCAGCATTAAAACTCTGACACCAGGTTAGTCACTATCCACACGAAAAGAAGAAGAATGTTGCGACGCTAGGGGGAGGCTTATATCTAGCAGTGTAGCAACGTTTTTACACGTTTTATATTAGCTTCACTTGTATGTATGTTTGTAACTGACTTCTTTGAGCGCGGTTTTGACCCACTTTAAACAGCCAGATTTCATTCAAACTTTGTAGATTTATCGAGGACCGATGACAATATATTAATTTGAACTAAAAAGTAGGAATTAATTAATAGTTAAAAAAAACCTAAAAAACACGCTTTTTATAGAAAACCGGACTAAAAAATAAAAAATAAAATTTATTTATTTAAAAGCGTGGGGTGCATGGTGTTGGTGAATATTATTTTAAAAAGAACCCCAGTCCCACGCTTTTAAATAAATAAATTTTATTTTTTATTTTTTAGTCCGGTTTTCTATAAAAAGCGTGTTTTTTAGTTTTTTTTTAAACTATTTTTTTTTGTTGTAATAATGATGATTTAACAAACCTTTCCAAGTAAGAACTGCGTTCCGTTTTTTTCCTTTTGCCATTCTCTGTCGCTGACGTCCTGAGCAATAGTATAACCGAAGATGTATTCGTAAGCATCAGCAGCTTTCACACCACTCGCAGTCTTCCCTATTACAGCCGCCAGTTCTACTTCCCAGTCCACTTTCTGTAGTAAAACATCACACTATCATACTAATATTATAAAGGCGGAAGTTTGTGAGTGAGTGTGTGTGTGAGTTTGTATGTTTGTCCGTCCTTCACGCTCAAACGGCTGAACGGATATAGATGAAACTTGGCTCAGAGGTAGTTTATGACCTGGATTAACACATAGAATAATTTTATCCCGGTAGTACGTTTATTTGGGATAATTTCCGACATCCGCCGACAAGTCGCGAGCAGCATCTCATTAACGATGAAATTGAAGTAATCGTTAACGAAAAAAACACTACCTATTTATCACAGGCTGCCCTTCCATCAGAGATGTGCTAAGCTTCGTAGCAATTTATTCCTTTGATATAAACTAATATGAACGTGCGATTTTCAAAGCGTAGTTTAGTTTAGAAATGGTAGAAATGCAGCCTAAAGTCGTTTTATCGTTGCGGCGTCCGACGTTTATAGCTGTCTAGGTTGGCAATGCAGACAGCGTAGTAGGTACATACCACTCTATCGATAGAGATGGGAAATTTCAGTAGGTGCCATAGCTCGTATCGATATACATACGAGACTGCCAGTAGCCCCTTAACCTTTTATTCTTATTTAAGTAATCGTAGACAGCCGCCTAGCCGGCCGGGCCCTAGTCTTTGATCAAGGTAGATCGAGATTATCTCTCGATGAATCGGTGCCTTTTGGTTGACGCCGTTCACCTCACGTTAATTCTACTACGGTTATAAGTTTGTGTACTGTACCTAAATGTTAAATTATTCCGAAATTTTCAAAAATCTATTTTTATTACTAATGTCTACATCTTCTGCCCTAGCCTTTTCCCAACTATGTTGGAGTCGGCTTCCAGTCTAACCGGATGCAGTTGAATACCAGTATTTTACAAGGAGCGACTGCCTATCTGACCTCCACAACCCAGTAACTGGGCCATACGATACCCCTTGGTAAGACTGGCCGTCAGATTTTCGGGCTTCTGACGACCCGCAACGACTGTCAAAGATGCACAAATGACAGCCGGGACCAACGGCTTAACGTGCTTTCCGAGGCACTGAGGAGTTTCGGTATGTAAAGATGGCCATCACCCATCCACGGTCAACTCCGGCAAGCGTAGCTTATTCTGATGGATCGACCTGTACCTATCGGGCTTTAAGTACTTAGCCACGAAGTTATTGAAATTAAATTAAGAAGCTCTAATTAGTATATAATACTCCTGCTTTCTTAACAGTCAAAATGCTTTTACCATTAAATTAGTCACGAAATAAAAATCTGATCTGACAACACACTGGCGCGCCTCTCAAAAGGCGTCATCAAAATTGTATTTTGCAATGGAAATTGTTATTGGCGGGAGATTCTGTAAAAACCTCACCGTGGAAACTTAGATGAAGAAACGTGAAGTGAGCTATCGTCCCACCTAATGCTAAGGATTGACACTATTGACAGCTCACTTTAAACTCACTTCACCTACATTTTCACGGTAAGATGTTTACAGATTACCACTACTACGCCTAGAACGACTGTTCCTCTAGGTTTACCCAGCCGGCGATGATTGTAGTTAGGTACTGCTTATATTATCTGTACTGGTACTACCGAACATTGGCCTCCGGTAGAATACAAAGCGCATGAAATTAACAGAACCGTAACCGTTTAAATAAACGGAAGACGCACTAAACATCAGTGACATTATTTCATCACGCAAGGTACACCTACACACTATGAATTACAGCGTCAATTTACTTCAATAATTGACCCCAATTTGCGTTGCGCTGAGGTCAGAGCAAAACTCTGTGATTCACTAAGAATTTTTGACCTCGTCTACCTACTATATGTAGGCAGATGGCATCGGTCGTTAAACTTGGAAGTTAGGAAGCTGTATTTTTACTATCACATATTTTTACGTAATATTTTTCATGTGCGTCGTCAAAGCAAGCACCACTCCTGCTGTCCTGTCGAAGTATTCGACAAAAGCGGATTAAAATGTCATACATTACATTATGATCAAAATAACTGTCCCGAATTGAAAGAATGCGGTAATTAACCTTTTAAACGCCATTGTCACATAATATAGGTAGATACGTGAAAAGCAAGCACATGCCCTGTACGCCAACGACACAAATATGTGACCATGGCAACCACACTGTAACACGAAATAAACAATGAAATCATAACTTTTGAGTGTTTATATAGATATCTTGAAAATCGAAGCTCTCGTACGTATTTGAAGACATGAAACAAATTGAAAGACACAATTGATTTTGGGAAATTCATGATAACAAGAAGAAATAAATTTGTAGCTTGACGTGGAGGGCACGCGCGTGCGTTTCTGCTCTGGCATTCAAAAGGTTAAGTAGTTGTACCTAACACTTATCAACCATCGGATAGGAATCCGATTACGACGAATTGCGTCAGGACAAGAATTTTCATCTTGTCCTGCACTTACTTCGTATTGCTCTAATGTCCTGTTAGGTAATATTAGGGAGGCTATTATGTTTAATTCCATCAAAAGGCTGTAGCGTAGGTATGTGCAAAAAACTACCTACAAAGCGAGGCGGGCATCAAGGTATAATACTTTAACATAGATACCTCATCGTACAGAGGGCAGCCCTTCAAGTTACCACAATCTGTCAAATTTCTTTGGTAGTATTTCAACTTTATTGCAAAGACATAGGGTTCATTTTTAATTGAGAAAATTTGATAGTTAGGGATAGCTTGATGTGCTGGCGTCTGTACCTATGTTAAAGTATCGCCACATATAAAGGTTAAAATATTTTAGGTGCTTTAAAATAAAGGTGCCCAAAACATTTCTAAACATACAAAAGCGGATACAGAAATGCCTATATTATATCGAACTAGCTTTTGCCCACGACTTCGTCCGCGTGGAGTTCGGTTATATCACAATATTCATACCCTATATCTACCTTTTTGAGACGAAAAGTAGCCTATGTCCTTCCCCAAGATGCAATCTATCTCTCTGCCAAATTTTATCGAAATTCGTTTAGTGTTTTAGGCGTGAAAAGTTCACAGATAGACAGAATTACTACCGAATGTTTAATACTAGTATTGATTAACCTTGCATACTGCAGTCCTTATCTTCAAAGGCTGGTTCGGACCAATAATAGTGTTGGGAAACTTGGCGAAAATCATCGGTGAAGCTGGAGGTGGTACGTTTATCTCCATGCAATGATCAGCAAAGTTAAGGGCCACCCCTAAGATCTTGTCCATGCCGAAAATGGGCGCAACCAACGTTACCGAAGATAGGGGAATCGTTTTAGGATTGGCGATGCTGGATGTAGAATTAAAAAAAAGGTTAGTATGCGGTAATAAGTTCTGTTGGTCGATTCTGTAAAAATCTCACCGTGATAACGTAGGTGAATCGTAGATAAACGTAGGTTTACAGAATAACACTACTGAACTTCGTAAACGTGAATCGTCAGCTACGTAGACACGGCAGGAGCGTGGCCTCCTTGGAGTCTGGATCATACCTACTCACTAGTTATTAGTAAGCAGTCTTTTCCTTATTTGGGGCCAACTAACACAAGCAAACGGGAGTGGTGTCTGTGTGGCTTCAACAGTTTTTCAAGTGTTTCCTACCACTTTTTTTTTCATTAAATGGCTCCTCCCGCTTTGGGTGGAGCGGAAGGGAGTCTCAGACTCTTACTGACTAAAACCCATCCATGTTCCTTCCTTAGCCCTTTGTGTTATGTGTTACCACTTATGTGCTGCTGTTTGTAGGTACTAACTAGAATCTTATACATAACATGAACGCGACAGACGTCGGATGAAGAGCCTGGCCACGACCTTGGCGCTCTGAGCGGCGGCTTTGCGAACCGCGGCGAGTGGTAAAAACAAATAGGTACACGAAAATGTTTGAAACATGACACGAGGCGACGCTTACAGTGGCAACGCTAACGATGGCATGAACAAAGCGCCGCTTGCCCACACCGACTTAGGCCGAAGTCGTGGTCAGCCTTAACATTAAAAACTTGAGAGGTGTCAAGGGACACCCGGATGGAACGAAGTTCCTTTCGATTAATTAGAAGAGAGGTTATAGTGCGTACTTGCTAAAAATACAAAAGCATTTATTATTATCTGTATATAATCTCTACTTACCTAACTCCATCAGCAATATCCGGAAATTGTGCAGAAACACTGTCAGGATTCATTAGTATTATTATTTTTTATTTACAAAAAACCTGTATACACTCAACAAAAATAATCGTCGCGACACCACACTGTTCAATGCGAAAAAGAAATGAAAATATCTGGCTTGCTTTCTATAAGAGAGAGAGAGACAGACAGAGAAACATGCGACGCCGCACAGCTAACAATAGCTTACTATAGCAAAAAGTGTCGTGACAACTTTTCGTAAGATTTTTTTCCGTCTAGACCCCTTTCACAACGCGCGATAAGGAACTACTTCACCAAAACCTACGTCACCGAAATCTACGTCACTGAAACCTACGTCACCAAAACCTACGTCAATAAAACCTACGTCACCAAAACCTACGTCACCGAAACCTACGTCACCGAAACAAACGTCACCAAAACCTACGTCACCAAAACCTACGTCACCGAAACCTACGTCACCGAAACCTACGTCACCGGAACCTACGTCACCGAAACCTACGTCACCGAAACCTACGTCACCGAAACCTACGTCACCGAAACCTACGTCACCGAAACCTACGTCACCGAAACCTACGTCACCGAAACCTACGTCACCGAAACCTACGTCACCGAAACCTACGTCACCGAAACCTACGTCACCGAAACCTACGTCACCGAAACCTACGTCACCGAAACCTTCGTCACCAAAACCTACATCACCAAAACCTACGTCACCAAAACTCTGAACACAAAATATCTGGCTTGCTTTCTATAAGAGAGAGAGAGACAGACAGAGAAACATGCGACGCCGCACAGCTTACAATAGCTTACTATAGCAAAAAGTGTCGTGACAACTTTTTCGTAAGATTTTTTTCCGTCTAGCCCCCTTTCACAACGCGCGATAAGGAACTTCGTTCCAAAAACTAGTCATAATATGACTAGAAATTTTAAATACTTATGTACAATATCAAACTTACTACTGCAATCTGCCAGCAATTCCAGCCTTCATTACTTGTAGCATCCTTCTCGGCATACCACAGTCTTGATGACAACAGAGGTCTACCACATCGTCCCCGGACAGATAGCCGAGACGAACATCATTCAAATTGTCATTAGGAGTGAACTGGATGAATTTCATTTTTCTTTTATTCAACGTCTGAAAAACACCATGGAATTAAATGAATTGTTTGTTTATCTTGTTAAGATATTTTTTCTATCAAAATTTAAAACATAAGTACCTACCTAATAAGTTACTAACCTATAGGACCTACGTTCGTTATCGTCGTATATTGGGTAGACAGAAGTAGGTATTCAGTAGGAAATAAGGTACACTCAATATCCCGCACACCTGTGAATCCCGAAAGGTTAGCCAGATATGAACCTATATTTCCCTAGTTATTTTTTATCCTATGTAGTAGGGGCCTTGTCATCAACGGGGCACTGAGAAGTTTCTAAAGGAAAACTACGATAAATGGGACCTTCCCGACATGGGAATCGAAGCCAAGACCTCATGATCAGCAGTAGTGCTTGCGACCATTAAACCAGCAACGGAAACGAGGTAATCAGGTACACCTTTATTGCACCAGTTATCTTAATTGCCGCGCGGAGTGTCATTTCTAGATTCAGGGCTAAGAATTTCCTGGCCTGGAATTGCTTATCTTTAATTCAGTGATGAAACTCATTCTGCTTAGTCTTTTTTTGTATGTTGGGGGTTGGCGTCCAGTCTTACCGGATGCAGCTGAATACCAAACTATACTTACGATATTCGAGTTATTAAGTTTTAAGCCACGGAATAATTTAGATGTTAGTTGCTTTATGGTCAGGTATTTCGCATGCAAATTGTCGTGTCTTCATTCGCCGATAGAGCAGCAACAGCGATGAAATTAAAGTAATTCATTGAGATTGTCTTTAAGCACAAAACTTTTAAATTTTTGGTTGTCCATCTCCAAGAGGAGCTCCAACTGGCTCCAACATTTCTGTTGATTTTCCTTTGACAGAAAAGATGTCAAAATCACAGAGGTATTATATTACTCTTTGCACAGAGGTCAGATCATAGAGTATAGTAATTAGATTGGGTCAGAGTTTAATTCTATGGCAAAATGAAACGTTCGAACACACGAAAGAATATAATTTACCGTTGAGGTAGAACGTTTTTGTGAAAAAAAACCGTGCTAGTCGGATCACGTGGGGATGAATTTATCCCAAAGTAATTAATATGCATTTAGCCATAACATTAATTCGTTACTGCTGTTTCGGCCCTTAATTAACATAATTTCCTTCGGACACTCATTTTAGACAAAATGGGCTAAATTATCTACTATACCTAATATTAATTAACTTCAATCTTAACTGTGGCTACCGACGACTAAGTTTGAGCACAAGCTACTCTTCCAATTTGTATGGGAGGCCTCGGCGTTCGCAAAATTTCTAGTATTAGTTTACCGGCCTATCCTATCCTCGGGCCTCGGTACTGAGAGAAGAATAAAAAAATCCCTCACCTAAGTTTTCAAGATTTCATGGTGTTTTTTTAAGTAGGTTTTGTATGATAAATGGTAAAAATAAGAATGCAATGGTGTTTTTTTAAGTAGGTTTTGTATGATAAATGGTAAAAATAAGAATGCAGACAGAACGATAGTATCTTTATTATTCCCTTTTGCATATATTAAGCAAGTGTGTATGTTGTTTATTTACAAAAAGATAAATAAACATAATAGAGTTGCTGCGATTTTGTTTGACATGAGCAAAGCATTCTATTTCGTAGACCACAAAATCTTACTCAATAAAATAATAGGTAGGTTTTAATCCAATCGAATGCTTTGCCTCTGATTCCTTATAGCCCACATTGTTGTATTGAAATAAGTCAGTTTAATAATCAACTTGCGTCTACCCCATTCACGTCTGCTTTTAAAACAAATAAATTCGGTGTTCCCCAAGGAAGTGTACTCGGCCCTCTTCTCTTCCTTATGTACATTGTACATAAATGATATTCTTAAGGACATAACATCAATGCATTCTATTTTGCGGACGATATTTTGGTTATAGTACCGGAAAACTCAGATCGGAACAACGAACATTAATTAATTAAATAACAACGTGTATGATGGAACACTGTTGGTTAAAGGACAACAATTTAACAGCTAATGTATCTAAAACGGAAATTGTACAATTCTCTAATTATTACAATTCTCAAACACATTTTTTTTATTCAATTCTTGCACCAACAGCAGTACATACAAAAAAATAAAACAGTAATAAAATAATAAAATATTAGAAAACATATACGGTAACATAAAAAACTATTTGTAAATATAATTCAAAACTAAAAAACAGAATCATTTAATAATATAAAATTCTAGTGTCATAGTTTTAGTTGCTATACTCCTCGGAAATGGCTTGACCGATTTTTATTAAATTTTATTTGTATTTTCGGTAGGTCTGAGAATCAGTCATAATCTATTTTGTAGGGTAGGTAGGTAGGGTAGATAGGTAAGGTAGGTAGGAAGGGTAGGGTAGGTAGGTTAGGGTAGGGTAGGGTAGGTAGGTAGGGTAGGTATGACAGTTAAAACAGGACAACGACAACAACCAGGCCCGTGCCACGCGCGCCTTAAAGAGATGTCAGCATTTGAAGGGGCCCGTTAAGGCCGAAGCCTGCCGAGGAAGCAGGATTGTCCGAAAGGGTTACCGCTACCCTGGGGCATAAAGGGAAGCAAGGAACATGGATTGGTTTTAGTCACACACTCCCTTTCGCTCCACCCAGAGCGGGAGGAGTCATTTGACGATTTCCCACCCTCAAAAAAAAGGACAACATCTGTCGGGTCAGCTAGTATATTATATATATTTTACATACAAGAATAATTATTTAAAAAGTTATAACACGACCTGTGGCTTCCTTAACACATCTTAGCTTATCCTACCGTCTAAAAATTCTCCACTCTAACTTCGAACTTGCCAATTTTCTCTATCTCACTCGTGACGGAGTCACCGGGTTGCAGGAACTCGGGAGGCTTGCGGTGCACTCCCACGCCACCTGGTGTGCCTGTCAGGATGATGTCACCCGGGTATAGCGTCATAACACTGAAACAAAACACGTATACTGTGAGTAAAAGCTTTTTATTACACGCTTTATATTAGCTTCACCTGTATGTTTGTTTGTATGTTTGTAACCGACTCCTTTAGGCGCGATTTTGACCCACGTTAAACGGCCAGATTTCGTTCAAACGTTGTAGATTTATCGAGGACCGATGACAATACATTAATTTTATAAAATGATTCCGTTTTTCAATTTGCAACATTATTTGTTTTAAAATTTATATTATTTTTACTAAATTAATTAATTTATTTTAGTAAATTAATATTTACTAAAAGTGGTGTGACAGACGGACTGCCAATTCTTAAGTCTCGAGTTCGAAACCAAGGCCTAAGCACCTCTGACTTTTCGGATTAATGTGCGTGTTGTATAATTATCACTAGCTTAAAAACGGTGAAGGAAACCGGCGTGTCTGAGATATATATCTCAACAGCATGTGAAGCGAAGTCAGAGGCCCATGGGCAGTATAATAACTCTGACACCTGGTTAGTCACTAACCACACGAAGAAAGAAAAAATAATAGACAATTGGGTATTTGAAAGGGTAGTTAATAACGTTACTTTTTATGAACTGTCAAAACGCGGAATTTGTACGTGATTGAATTATTGATTGTATGAAATATAACAACGTGACGTCATAGATTTTTAGAATCAAAGGGAATACTTATAAGCATTAAATGCAACTTAACAATTACATCTTCGCATAATATTTAATTTATGTACGGTGATGGAAGTTTTTATGACGAGCGGTCTTTTTTCTATGTGATTTCATATTTTATTTTTACTCACGCGCTTATTCTCTCAATCACTTTTGGGATGGTGTGTATCAAGTTGCCAGTGTTGCTGCTCTGTTTCTTGACGCCGTTGACTGAACACTGGATGCCCAGATTATGTGCGTCCCCGATTTCATCCGCGGTCACTATGCACGGACCAATGGGACAGAACGTGTCTTGAGACTGGAAAAAGAAATTATTGCCAAAAGTTAAACATAATTAACTAAAAGTGGTTGTGCAAGTCAGACTAACACACTGAAGGTTCTGTATCACCAAAACTGTCTTAAATATACGGTGAAATTGAATTCATGGGAAATATTTTAAGGTGTCATTGTACTCATCATATGAACAACTGTTACTACGGGAAAACCTGAAAACGCGAAAAACAATCAGTGTTCATTTTGAAGAGTTATGCGAGCATATTGTATGGAACAGCTGATTCCACGGCGTACACCCCTGAATTTTGTCAAAAATGTTACCAACACCTAATACCTATACTAATATTATAAATTCGAAAGTAACTCTATCAGTCTGTATGCTACCTTTTCACGCCTAAACCACTGAACGGATGTCGAAAAGATTTGGCAGAAACATAGATTGCATCCCGGGGAAGGACATAGGCCAGTTTTTGTCTTAAATTATTTTTCCCTCAAGAGAGGTGATGAATATTGTGATATAACCGAACTCCACGTGGACGAAGTCGCGGGCGAACGTAAACTATTATGTTCAAAAAGGTCAGCTATGTGACTGTCGGAAGAACAGACAGACAGACGGCACAGGCCGGGGGTAATAGGGTCCTGTTTTGACCTTTTGAATATGGAACCCCAAAAACGAAAGAAGAATTTAAGAAATTGACCCTGAATTTGTAGTATAATTGCAAACGTTCATCGAAATCATGAAGCCTCATCTTAAATTAAGCTTCATCACTTAATTTCAGACTCCGCTACTGAGAAATTCCTAATGGAAAAACCCTTTGATCGGTCTGGGAATTAAACCCAAGACTTCATGCATATTTACGTAAATCAATCTGCCTAGCTTTTCCCAAATATGTTGGGGTCAGCTTCCAGTCTAACCGGATGCAGCTGAATACCAGTATTTTGCATGGAGCGACTGCCTATCTGACCTCCACAACCCAGTAACGGGGTAATACGATACCCCTTGGTAAGATTGGCTGTCAGATATTCGGGCTTCTGACGACCCGTAACGACTGTCAAAGATGCACAAGTGACAGCCGGGACGAACGGCTTAACTTGATTTCCGAGGCACGGAGGAGTGTCGGTATGTAAAGATGATAACCCATCCACGGCCAACCCCGGCAAGCGTGGCTTAACCTGATGGTGCGGCTGTTATTACTAAGCCACGAGCTCCTCATGCATATTTACGTAGTGTTGTAGAATAAATAATTCTGGTATTTATTAAAGGCAAACAAGTAGTTTTTATAACGCGTTTTGCGTATCAGCCCTAAGTACCACATATAACAGAAAGAATGCGACATCAAGTTAATCTATACGAACTTTTCCAAGCAAAAACTGTCCTCCATTCTTCTCTTTCTGCCAGTCCCTGGCAGTGATGTCTTGCGCGATAGTGTACCCGAAGATATAATCGTTGGCTTCGGCGGCCGTCACGGAAGAGGCGGTCTTACCGATGACCACCGCTAGCTCTACTTCCCAATCCACTTTCTGTAATATAGACATTTTCAAAGTTATTTTTCTGTTAGCAACCAGTCTTAAAGCTACTGTTTCCTAGTAAAGCGCTTCTGCCATAAGATAACAGCCGTCATGAAATCTGTCATTTTCGCGAGTATTTGACGTAAGGTATACCAGAAACGAATTGTTGTAGATTGCCATTGACACGCTAAAAAGGACAATGTGCAATTCTGGACATAATTGAAGTCCCTCCCAAGTTTCGCTAGGTACGGTCGTCATCGCCTCAAGTTATAACAAACTGTCAAATTTCTCCAAATTATTTTGACCCTTATGACTTGACTATTAAGTTCAAAATCTATTGAGAAAATTTGACAGTTTGTGGTAACTTAATGTGCTGGCGACTGTAAATCAAACGGTTCTCCGCTTTTATCAACCAAAGCAATACATAAATTATTTATTCGTACAATAGATAATTTAATGAATTATGTATAATGTTAGTGAGTAACCGTGGTACTAATGTGGAATTTGTTAAAAACAAAGGAATAATTTCTCCATATTATTTACACTTTTGGAAAACAAAATTCTAAGCAGTAATTTTGTTTTCCAAAAATATAAACGAACAAAAAATCCGACTGACGACCAACACATATCTGAAAAACAAAAACAAGCATAGGTGCTATCACACTTCACACTAATATTATAAAGGCGAAAGTATGTGTGTGTGTGAGTTTGTATGTTTGTCCGTCCTTCACGCTGTAACGGCTAAACGGATCTGGTTGAAACTTGGCGCGGAGGTAGTTTACGACCTACCGTAGGATTAACACATAAGATACTTTTTATCCCGGTAGTAGGTTCCCTTCCGATAATTTCCGACATCTACGCGGGCGAGCCCGCTGGCAGCAGTTAGCAGACTATAAAATTTGTTTTTCTTTTTTTCATTTACGTGTTTTTGTCGTCGTAATAGGGTTTTTTGTTTCTATAAATAATTTACTTCATTACAGTTTTATTCATGTGTAATGAATTTATTACTTACTAGCTTTTATATAAGTATACCGATGTTGTTGTAACTGTTTTTTACTAAACTTACTTTTTAAAATATTTACATTTACATTATTATAACCTTTGTCACTCCCACAATAAAAACGAATGTAACGGAACCACTGAAGGTAAAATCCATCAAGCCATTTACGCAAAAGAGCTGAGAAATATACATACATACACTCAAAGACATAACCCTCTTTCTAGGGCAGTTGGGTAAGAACCCTTCTATTATATTTATATTTTTCGATTAGGATTTTATTAGACAGAGTCCTTAAGGTTGATGTTCCAGGGTAGCCCGCGAAATTCAAATTTTCTTAAGTTTTTTGCAATTTGCAGGCCAGTGATAGGTTGTATGTTGATGAACATTTGATTCGCGGCTGTAAGACGTATGTAGTTACAGAATTATAATCATCAAAATCATTAATACAACCCTCCGAGCTCATAAAGGTGTAAAAATGACTTTTTACAAGGTCAAAGTCATTCCGGAACCTTTATGAGCTCGGAGGGTTGTATTAATGATTTTGATGATTATAATTCTGTAACTACATACAACCTATCACTGGCCTGCAAATTGCAAAAAACTTAAGAAAATTTGAATTTCGCGGGCTGGTTGGAGGATTCACCTTAAGCCATAATAGTTCATACCTTGACGAGGTCAGTCCTTATTCTCACAGCCTCATTGGGGCCAATAATAGTTCTGGGGAATTTGCTAAATATTATCGGTATCTTAGGCTGCTCCAGGTTCTGTTCTTTGCAGTGGTCCGCATAATTCAAGGCGACGCATAATATCTTGTCTACACCATGGATTGGCGCCTTTAATATGACGTTCGAAAGAGGCACACCGGTTGGGCATTTTGCTGGAATTCTGTAGAAGATAATCAAAACAAAAGTTAAAAAAATAATAATTAAAAAACTCCCAACGCCAACAAAAAAAAGCGACCATTTAAATAGTCACAAATACTTAATACCTATATGAAATGGCGCTAAAATGTCGCAACAGCGTACCTACTTACAATCAAATAAAGGGTCTGGTTTGGGATTGAGTTTAGTAGTCGCAAGCGCAACTACTAAGACCGTACTATGATGTGTTACAACCATCATTGATCCAAGTGAAAGAGATGGAGCTTTACCGGACAGATAGCACTATCCCTTTTTCACAACAAAAAAAAATGGCTCACAAGTCATAGTTCAACCTTGGAGCAGTTGTTTTTCCACTAGGAAATTCTCAATAGCTGCATGGAGTCTGAATGTTGGTTTGATGAATGGTAAAAGACCAGCTCTGTATAGTTAATGTAACACCACAGGCGAGACATTATGCATTGTCCGAAAGGGTTACCGCTATCCCGGAACATAAAGGTCTATGGAAGGAACATGGATGGGCTTTAGTCAGTAATTCTTTTTTTTTGTGGGTGGGAAATGGGAAATCATCAAATGACTTCCCCGCTCTGGGTGGAGCGGAAGGGAGTGTCAGACTTTTACTGACTAAAACCCATCCATGTTCCTTCCTTAGCCCTTTTATGTTCCGGGTTGGCGTAACTGCATAAGTATGTAACACTTCTGCCTCTCTTTTGGGAAAAGAGGCGTGATTTTATATTGGTACATTAATATGAATTTATTTCATTCTAAAGTTGATGTTTAAGACTACAGAATAGGTCTGGTATGAATTGGTATTGAATAGGTATTATTTTTCATATACACATAGATATACTTTATGCATCTTATCACATACAATAATAACATTGTTGATAAGAGTGTAATTTTTAATACAGCAAGTGTTAACTAAATGAGAAACTGTAAAATACATTTATTTTCTTATGATCAAGTAGCCAATCAGCCAGGAGGACCTGCTTCTAGAAGACCTTGTAGATACTCATACCTATGCCAATACAATCTGTAAAAGTCAGCTTCCAGTCTAACCGGATGCAGCTGAATACCATTTTACATGGAGCGACTGCCTATTTGACCTCCACAACCCCGTAACTGGGCAATACAATACCCCCTGGTAAGCCCACAAAATAGTCACAGAGGACCGGATAAGGTGGGCAATCGACACCTTTAAACCATTTAAGTCTGCAGGGCTGGACGGCATCTTTCCAGCCCTACTGCAGTGGGGACTGGACCAGGTGACACCATGGCTGGTAAAGATATATCAAGCCAGCATAGCACTCAAATACGTACCTCTCGCATGGCGAGAAGTGAAAGTCATCTTCATACCCAAACCGGGCAAGACCGACTATACACAACCCAAAGCTTACAGACCAATAAGCCTCACATCATTTCTATTGAAAACCCTCGAGAGACTCTGTGATAGGTACATCCGAGACGGACCTCTCCGAGTAAAACCACTGCACAAACAACAACATGCATACTCCACAGGCAGATCAACGGAAACCGCGCTACACAGCGTGGTCTCCAAGATCGAAAGCGCAGTGGACCACAAATGCTCGTCCCTGGCTGCCTTCATCGACATAGAGGGCGCCTTTGACAAAACCACTTTCAAAAGTATCAACATGGCCCTCGACAACCACAAGATAGACCCAACCTTGAACGGCTGGATCACCAAGATGCTCAAAATGAGAGCTGTACAACTTACGGTAAACGACACTACAAGGGCCATCGTAGCGAAAGGATGCCCGCAAGGGGGCGTTCTCTCACCGCTACTATGGAACCTGGTCGTAGACAGCCTCATAAAAATACTCAACGAAAAAGGCTACTATACAGTAGGCTACGCCGACGACATAACCATTATAATAAACGGCAGCGGCACACATGAAAATACACTATGCAACCTCATGCGCCAAGCCTTGAAAATAGTAGAGGACTGGTGCCACAGACACCAATTATCAGTGAATCCAACGAAGACTGAACTGATCCTTTTCACAAAAAAAAAGGAAAATGGCCACACTACAACTACCCCGATTCTTTGGAACAACCCTAAGCCTATCAACTGAGACCAAATATCTGGGAATCTTTCTGGATAGTCAGCTGAACTGGGCAAAGCATACTAAACATATGATCACAAAAGCCACCATATCACTGTGGCAATGCAAACAACTGCTGGGCAGGAACTGGGGTGTTAAACCCAGAATCACACACTGGCTATACGCCACGGTCATCCGACCAACCATCACGTATGGCTCACTAGTATGGTGGCCCAGAACAAACTTAAGCACAACCCAAAAAGAGCTCCCTAAGAGACACAAACAAGATACATACTTAGACACAAAACACGACTAAACCTACCATCATCCCGACTACGAATACATTCTTCTAGCCCACTAGTAATGTCAATAAAAATTTATAATAAATTACCTGAACAACTTAAAAATGAGAAAAAGATCCACTTATTTACACAAAAATTAAAAAAAATGCTACTTAGAAAATCTTATTATAGCGTAAATGAATATCTCGATGATAAATGTTTAGATTTAAGATAATTAAAAACTGTAATTCAGAATATTTCCAAAATTAAGTTGAGTAAGATGTAAGCCCTCCCTATCCTATTATTTTATTTAAATTTTCTATGCTGTGCCCGACAGGGTCCACGATTGTTACTTTTATTTTACTTACCACCTAAGCAAACATTGTGGAAAGCAATAAAGATATTGAGTATTGAGCTTGAGAAACTGCAGCGACTCGCTTGTGTAGCTATTACCAGCTGCATGAGAACGACGCCTACCGCTGCCCTACAGGCGATGCTAGGACTGCCACCTCTACACCTCATCGTGCGAGAGGAGGCAACCATGGCCGCCTTTCGGCTAAGCATAGCAGGAACCCTAAGTAAAGATTCCAGAGTAAAGCACACACGGGTAAGGGAAGACGCAATCAGACATCAACCAATGCTGGCGTCACCCTGCGATAAAGCCTCAAAACAACACCAATTTCAAAAACACTATGACATAATATATCACTTAAAGAAGAACAGTGTGACTACTCTGGTCCGGAAGAACTAAGAGTATACACCGACGGGTCGAAGACCGACTCTGGAAGCGGAGTCGGGGCGTTCTCTCATGCTAATTTAAGAAGATAAGGGCAGGCGAATGAAAATTGCAATGCTTGGAAAAGGCCGCTAAGTCATAAGTACCTACTACGATTCATAACACCAAAATTGTACACTTGGTTCGCAATAAACATTTTGACTTTGACTTTGACTTTTTGACCTTAACATAAACATATCCAGCCCACTGGGCAAGCACAACACCGTCTTCCAGGCGGAGTGTGTGGGCATCATACAGGCAGTACACGCAATAGAAGCCAGGAAAGTCACCGATGCGCAAATACGCATAGTTTCCGAAAGCTCCTCGGTCCTGCAATCCCTAATGAAAAAACACCACACCTTAAAACTAACACTAGAATGTCACAACGCACTAGAACGCATATCAGTACTCTACTGCAACAAAGTGACACTACAATGGATAAAAGGACATAGCGGATCACTAGGTAACGACGCAGCTGACGAGCTAGCGAGGAGAGCCTCCAGCGCGTCAGCCTGCGGACCGGAACCCATCATACCCATTCCCTTTAACCAGCTACGCAGATGGCTACAAGAAAGAACCCACACAAGCGGAAAACTGGTGGACCTCGTCACCGGGCTGCAGGCAATCCAGGGAGGCCATGCCATCCCTGGATAAAAGGTTAACCGGCTAAACTTTCCATTACTGGACTGGGATTTGAAAGTTCCTTATGTTGTTTGTAGATAATACTCACAAATAAAAAGCAAGCACACAGTTTTTTTTTATGCGAAAATTCACGGTTTACGAGATATAATTATTCAAAGTTTCCATACAAATTCAGTTTTTAGGTTAGATAAATTACGATGGTAAAACGTCAATTTGTCATTTCACGTTCCGTTTACAGTAAAGGTGTATTTTATTTGACCAAATGTCATTTTTTTTAAATAATATTATGCAATTACATAAGACTTTTTTACACAAAAAATAACGAATTTTTGTTTACACTTGGAACGGAACGCAAAGTTGCCTCTTGTTTACCGCGTTTTTTTGTGTTGCTGTCAGTGTCAGTCATCGTTTGTTGCACTTGCAGTTGAGATCGTTTTACGTACTCCTGTAAGCCTTACGTTTGTCTACCATGGCGTCTCCGAAGCCCTATGCTTCTGTGTCTGAAGAGTGTAGTGAAGTGCAAGTGTTGTGAATATCCGAAAAATATCCAAAACCGCCTTGCCCTATCCCGACTCGGACAGGTTAGGTTAGAAGGGGATGGCGAGGTCTGAAAGACCCCGCCATCCCCTTCGTGGTTATTTTTTTTTAAACCATTGAGCCCCGCCAAACGGGGCTCAGACTACGCTTTTTGAGCAACTTTTGAGTGTTTTGAGGTTAAGTTAGGAAAAGTCATTTTTCTCGGAAATGGTGAGTTACCTTATCATGGGAGTGATGCCAGAGTGGAGGGGGGCACCCCCCACAGGTACAAGGGGGGCCCCGGACATCCCCGCACCATAAATCGATGGAAATTTATGGATTTTGTTTTTCTAACCTCAAAAACTTTAACCATGGATATCTCCATAAGCATGGGGTTTCGCGGTGTGGGGATGGTACAGGGGGGTAGCCCTCAACCCCCCCTTTCTCCCCCTCCCCCTCCCACCCCATAAATGCCAGTCCAGTAAAGGAAAGTTTAACCGCCAGCAAAGTGATCTTGAATATCTTAGCACAACACTTTAAAAGGTTAAAACACAGTCAATATAAGAAAATAATTGGCTAATAGACATCTTGTTGCGTGGCAAGTGATGTTCTATGTTAGGGGGTTATGGTTTCTGCACTTGGTCCTTTAGCCGGACCATTGTGCGTGGGCCATGTTGGCCTTCGGTGGTTAGAGAGATTGACTGATTTGATGTCTATGGTTAGAGGTGCTCTGCTCCCACTATTCACATGACATAGATGCTAGGGCCCTCAGGCACAGATCAAGTTGGTGCCCCTGCCTCATTATAACCTACTGTGTGTGAACATGAATTTTTTCCCTTAATTCTCGTTGACCCCCCACCTACTTCTGATGTAACTTTTCTGACATTCAGAAACTCATTCCATAACTAGGATTCCAATTCTAAATAACCAACACATTGTTTTTGGTATTTTAAAGCGAACTTAATTTGGGAATTGTTTGTCCAAGTAATAAATAATTATGTGCTCATTAATTTGAGTGGTACAGAGGCCAGCATATCAAGTTACCCCAATCAAGTTAAATTTATTTGATAGTTTTTCAACTTTATTACACAAGTATAATTCATTTTCAATTGGGATTTTTATTGTTGTTAGGGATAGCTTGCTGGCCTCTGTACCTACCATACAGTCACATCATTGTTTTCAAGCAAGTGAACAGAATAAAATACACACTTACCCACAAACATCACTGCTACTTCCTCTGTGTAAAATATCTAACATTGTATGTGGTATGTTAGGGTCAGCACAATTTATATCAACAACATTATCCCCATCCAAATATCCCACTCGTATATCATTTGGATTACAACAGTGCGAATATTGTATGTATTTCATATTTCTATTTTTTGTTACTGAAAAACTTCTTTTAATTGGTAAACTGTTGCTTCTATGGCTGTTTGACAGCAAATGCGTAGTTATTAGCGCGCGCGCGTTTATTCTCATGACACTCATGGCTCGCGGTGTTAGATTATAGACCGGTAGGTATTATATAATTTTAGTTTTGAAGTGTTTACACAATTTCAAGGTTGTGAGATAGGAGATAATTCAAACTGCTCTTAGGGCTTGTTTACATTGCTCCAATTGTGTTCAAATTCATAGGTTGTGTAATGTGTTTGAAGGCAATTTGAATTATTATTCTATTTTTCAGGCATCGTTTCTTTGTTCTGTATAAATTCATCATCTCATACTGCCTTTTGGCGTAGATTACCGGCGACAAACTAGAAATGTGGAGTGCATTATGTGAACCTAGAGCGAATTTTTGAATAAATTTTATGAGATGTACAAATGTAAACAAACCTTTACCACCAAAAAAATACTCAGAACTTCAGAAGTCAGATGGATCAGATGGATGACTCTGACATTAACTTTTGACGTTTGAACCTCTTGACGTTTCGTTCAGAAAAGTACGCTGAGTTTGAGTGTTAGCCTAATTGGCCTGGATAGAACCGACCGGGGACTTAGAGCATTTAACTTATGGAGATGGCATAGCTAAGCGTACCCCTCTGCCATGACCGATTGGTCATACGGCCATACACGTTCTATAAAACTAGTTCATTCGCCAACCGCCGCCATTATGTATCGTATTGTGTCGCAAGAAAGTCCTCCTAAGAAATGGTTAATTGTGCAGTATCCTCGTGCAAAAAGCGATCTGCCACTTCAAATTTTCGAAACCATGGTGTTTCCTATCTTTTGTAAATATAAATTATACATTAAAATATTTTTAATTACGTACAATGTCGAAGTAATCGTTATTGACGTAACGTAGAAAAAATACATTGGTACGTAGGTAGCGCTAAAGTAGTACAGGGGTAGGATTTGCATAGTGCTGGAACAACGCGAATGAATGATTTGCCAATTAAATGATTTTTCAGTCAATAGGTTCAGTAACCAGTTTTTGTGTAACTATGTATCTGGACAAGTCAGCTTAAAATAAAAAAAAATAACTATAAAAGTTTTTTGAAAGTCGATTTAAATTATTTTCATTGTATGTTTAGGATAATAAAAGAATAATAGTTTGTTCGTTTCGTAGAGAGTTTTTGTAGCTCATGCAATTTGAAAAAGAAACAATAATTATAATAGATAGCTAAATATGACGTCGAAATCAAATAATCCACCGCGGACCGCGTAGGTACGCTGTTAAAATAACGATAACGAAATGGTACTAAATATCAACAAATGTTACTACGTGAAGTACACCCGGAAAAAGAAAATAACAGAATTGTAGGTATTGCAATTAAATGAAAGAAATTTAAAACTCATATTAAAAGTATACTTTATAAACAAGCTTATAACAAATTAGAGGATTATATAAAGGATAAGGATGCTTGGAAACATACTGGTCCTGCTCCACAGGACAATCTAGTGTCTAGACCAAATGAAACTGGTTGCTTAGTAAATTAGGTAATATATAATTTATAATGTTGTACCATACTATTTTAACATCTCACATTGATTGATTTATTATTATTAACTTTTAGAATGTTTGTAAATATGTGAGCACGTTCAAAAGTGCTTTCCTTGTGACTATTTGACATAAATGATGTGACTTTAACTTTGACTGACATCATTTAGCTTTGCAACACCGGACTGCAAAACAATAAAACGGACGTGTAAAACTGTCATTCCTAACAAAATAATAAAAGTACATCTGATTGATTGTCTTATTTTATTATTTACTAGCTTCCGCCCGCGGCTTCACCCGCAAAATATGTCGATAAGTATATAATAATGTATAATATAAATTATACACATAAACCATCCTCTTGAATCACTCTATCTGTTAAAAAAACCGCATCAAAATCCGTTGCGTAGTTTTAAAGATTTAAGCATACATAGGGTGAGGGGTATAATTATGTTCTGTGGGATATAGTGACAGAGAAAGCGACTTTGTTTTATACTATATAGAGATAGTGATATTGTCCCCTTTTTAAATTTTTGACACGTGTATATAAATGAAAGCC
This sequence comes from Hyppa rectilinea, assembly GCA_951799385.1. Classification (NCBI taxonomy): domain Eukaryota; kingdom Metazoa; phylum Arthropoda; class Insecta; order Lepidoptera; family Noctuidae; genus Hyppa; species Hyppa rectilinea. The sequence continues at coordinate 8,162,193 of OX637322.1, read as the reverse complement.
CGTTTTAAAGAATGGGGTATGAATTCCGAATTGCCCACCCTAAATGCAGAATGATATGCAATCAATATAATATTATTGAGAAATAAGAAAAAAAAATGACTATAAAAATAAATACCTACAATCGTTATTTTTCTATAGCACTATAAATTGTTTTGTGATTACTGGCGGCTACCTACGTAGTTTCGCAGGCACTAATCATTAAACGTATTTTTTCCAAGAAAAGAAAACAGAACTTTTTATTCGTTCATTCATGAAATGAAATACCACTCATTCCTTGTGCCTCAACACTAGTAGTTTGTGTTTGTTGTCGTATGACAATTGCATAAATACGCACAAATTTGTCAATGTGTATGTGTTTTCTTACTGTGTGTCTATAATTTCTTTGTGAGCGTTTGTAGCAATAGGAAGCATGTCTCTGTGTGTGGTTGTCAAATTTAAGAAGTGTGCTGTGTGTGTTTTCCTCGCCCCCCGCTAAAAGTGGCAGAAAAAGTTGTTCGATGATTCGCCGCTTGCCATCTCCATAGGTTAAATGCTCTAAGACCGGGGACCATCACGGGCATTGCTCGCTAAATAAACACTTCCGTATAATAGACATAACGGACAGGGTTAAACTTTCCATTACTGGACATCGATTTATGGGGTGGGAGGGGGGAGGGGAGCTACCCCCTATACCATCCAAAAATTATATCTCGTAAACCGTGAATTGCCCCAGCATGAAAAATTGTGTGCTTGCTTTCTATTTATATTATAAGTACTATCTACAAAAAAAATGTGAACTTTCAAATCGCTGCCCACTAATGGAAAGTTTAACCACGGACAGTCTTCTGTGCAGGGCCTGCATCGAGGCTGAGGAAACTCTCTTTGAATAATATATACAGGCGTTACACTGATCAGAACAGAGACCCTCAGAACACCCAGATCTTTCACAAATGTAATGATGATGTGTGATGTGAGGAAAATTATGTCTTTTAAATCTAGAATCGAAAATTGTTGCAGCTGCTTACAAATGAACTAGTTCGACATGTTTAATCCTCATTTTCAAGCCTACAATAATTTAAGTTTTTGTTTTAGCACCACATCACTTTGGGAATTCATTTCCTTATAATTTTCAGCTAAACAAGTTAATTTTTATAGTATAATCTATTTCTTTCGAATTAGTTAGATAGGAACCAACCTCATTTAATTCTTGAATGATAATTAATTTGTAAAATCATTTTATCTGTAATTCTAGATACACAAATCTTTGGAAATCTTTATCTTTGGTTCAGACAATCTCAATATATTTATATACTTGATCTTTTATGAACTTGTTTCTAAGATTTTCTACAGTTCTTTTTAAAATATCTATCATTTTGGTGACACATCAAATGATTTCAAAAAACGATTTTTTGGTCCATGAAATCGATACTTTGTTTAATCGATTACATACCGCCATACCATCTGTCAAATGTCAAGTCATCAAGCAAGCAAGTGTAAACCTCTGACTGTCAATGTCAGTGACATACTATTTTGTTGACAATTCACCGTTCACCGAGTTCGGAATTAATTTATTAATTTTATTCGACCGATCAGAACTTCAGAAGATACTAGAAAATCTTACTATTAAACAGCTTTGTATAAGATATTATACAGCAACCAACAAAATGTCCTTCTTGGTAAAACAACTGACTCGCAGGGTAAGTTTTCTAATTGTGTTTTACTTCCAAAACCCAATGAAATAATTCCAAGATGGTTCATGACCTATTGACACAAATTTTCTAATTCCAAAGGTGCTGGCGCCAGTAGCATCATCGGTGAAAAACCTGAATTTTTCTACTAGTAAGTAACTCTGTTTATAACTGTAGTTTGTTACATAACCTATAAATACTGGTTTCATGAGTTCTTACTATTTTATTTAAACCTTGTACTTACGTAGCGCTGACAACTCGTTCAGAAGGCCATCTTAGGGGCGGGAATTGATCAATCAGTGGGTCATCTTAGGGATAATGTATAGAAGTAGAACTTGGGTCTGTCTTCTGAGCTAAATGATGAAAAACAACTGCCAATTTTTGTATTACAGTTGTTATTACTCAATTACAGGAATATTCAACTTTTTCAGCACACAACCTCTGAAAGATTCTGTTTATCATTTGAAATCTGAGTGCTAAAGTGTGTTTTATCCACTAGTGTGGAACTGAATCTTTCTCTTCAATAATTTTCTATACCTTCAGTTCACTGAGAATGCACTAATACTGATTTAATGACAGTGTTTGAGTCCCAAGCACTTCTGCCTATCCCTTTGGGGATTACAGGCATAGTGTTGTATGTTACTTCACATTCATATCTATCATCATAGACAATTTAGAATTCTTTTTCTTTCCAGCCAGCGCAGCATTTATTCCGAAGGTCCAGCAACCAGCCCCAAATTTTGAAGCAACTGCAGTGGTAAATGGTGAATTTAATAACCTGAAACTTGCAGACTTCAATGGAAAATATATTGTTCTAATGTTTTATCCATTAGATTTGTAAGTATTATAATTTTTATGATGTTGATATAAAACATAATAACTTAAAGATATTGACGTCCTAGAAGGAGGTCAATATTAAGACGACAAATTCAAGACTAATTAAGCTTTCATATACTTTGGGCTTAGTAAGTTGCCCATTCTTAAATTGCTAAGCATAATGTGAGATGTTTTACGTTGTCATTTGATGTCCACTCTCTAATAATTATTCTGTAGATGCAATTTAATTTAATTTAAAAAAAAAGCAAATCCAGTTTTTTTTCTGTTTTCCAGCACATTTGTCTGCCCAACTGAGTTGATTGCGTTCAGTGACCGAGCTAAGGAGTTTGCCAGTATTGATTGCCAAATTATTGGTGTCTCAACAGATTCTGAGTTCAGCCATCTTGCATGGACCAACACTCCTAGGAAGGTATGTCATCATCATCTACTTAGCCTTATCCCAACTAAGCTGGGTTCACCTTTTCTCGAAGCACTTCAGCGTGTCAGAAAATGTCATTATGTTAGTAGGAAATATTTGTATTAACTTTTTGAACGACATTGTCACATATACGTGACAAGAAAGCACATGCCCTGTATGCGACGACACTAATTTGTGACAATGTGGGGACACTATAACATGGAATAAACAATTAAATCACTACTTTTGTGTGTGTTTATATAGATATCTTAAAAATTTAAGCTCTCATATGTATTTAATGATATGAAACAAAAAGACAAAAGAGATCATTGGGAAATTCATGATAACAAGAAGAAATAAATTTGTAGCTTGGTGTGAAGGGCACATGCATGCGTTCAAAGCTTGATAAAGTTCATATTGGATTAATCCCAAATAAAAGAGTTCTGACGTAACAAACATAAAAAATAATATAACAGAATTGATAACCTCCTTATTTTATTTATTTGCTTAAAAAGAATATCGAAAATATCAAATAAAATCAACTCAAAAATCATAGAAGTTGGTGTTGCAACAAAACTAAAAATTCTTAAGAAATGAAGTGGCTAATGAGATAGATAACAATCTTTTATGTGTATTCATAATGGAAAGAGGAAAATGAAAACCCTTAGGGCCGCGAAGCAGCTTTTACTATGCGGAATTAAGAGACTGAGGATAATTATGATAAATTCTTATAACCTCTCCTACGTAAATATAACTCCACATAATATTATTATGCGTTGCAGGATGGTGGACTTGGTAAGATAGAAATTCCTCTTCTTGCTGACTATCAGAAGAAGATTTCACGGGACTATGATGTTCTTCTGGACGCCGGGTTCGCACTCAGAGGTAATTTATACTGTGATTACTATTACCAGTAAAATTCTTAGAACAGTTTTCTTAGGCGACTTTTGTTTGGAGGCGCAGTTTTCACTGTATCGTGGATCTTGAAATAAAGTCGAAAATAAAATACCCCACCCGTGACGCGCATCTTTGCCCACTTATACTAATGGAACTTAATCAATTTTCAACATAATTTGTTTGGGAAAGGGTGTGTTATGCCGCGCCCGCCGTTACAGTATTCGTCATAGAAGACAACTACTAAATTGGGACAGTTATAATTTTCTAAATTGGAGCCCTTATAATATTCTAAAGTGGGGCAATTATAATATTATTAAAACGAATAATCTAAGAGAATTTTAGATGTAGTAAAAAAAAGTTTAGGCGAAGATTTACCCATATAAAGCCAGTTGTGTTTAATTCCCAGGGGCGAGCCAATTGCCATACATTGGGGTGAGAGCCTGGTGGTTATAATACAGGGTGCCCTATGAAGGACGCCAATCAGAAGATCATTATGTCTTGCATTTTTGTCAGAATTCTTGTCTCTATGTGAAATATCAAGTGCGGGTCGAACTCGCGCACGAAGGGTTCCGTACCATTATCTATAACAACGGCAAAAAAATCACGTATGTTGTATGGGAGCCTTAAATATTTATATTTATTATGTTTTTTAGTGTTTTTTGTTATAGCGTTAACAGAAATACATCATCTGTGAAAATTTCAACTGTCTAACTATCACAGTTCATGAGATACAATCTGGTGACAGACAGACGGATCAATCGGTCACAAATTTATACTCCAGTCTGCTACTGAGAAATTAAACATTCAATTTTCTCTCATTTCAGGACTGTTCGTGATTGACAGGAACGGTATCCTAAGACACATGTCAGTGAATGACCTGCCTGTGGGCAGATCAGTAGATGAGACGCTCAGGCTGGTCAAGGCCTTCCAGTTCGCTGACAAGCACGGTGAAGGTATGTAGAGGATGTATAGCTTAAAATAGTCCGTATAGTCGCAGTGGCCAATATGTTGGTCTTAGTTGGGCCACCAACACCATGCTTATGTTTGTTCCAAAGGTGCTCTGAAATGGATGAATAAGAAATGCATGGTTTAGTAAGTACAATCGCCAGCGCATCAAGTGACCAAACTGTCAAACTTCTCCAGATTATTTTAAACCTTAAATTGTTGACTGTTAAGTTCAAAATCGATTGAGAAAAATTAACAGTTTGTTGTAACTTAATTCGTTGACTGCCATGCAGCAGACACAATAGAAAAACTATTGTTCGTGGCTCACCGGTGACCGCGTTGGCACTCAACGTGTTAATATGCTGGCGACTGTACCTAGAAAAAATATTACGCAGTCTGCTCAGTGGTCCAGCTAGAGTGAACAGGCATCTTCTGGGTTTTTTTTTTGAGGGTGGGAAATCATACAATGACTTCTTTCGCTCTGGGTGGAGCGGAAGGGAGTGTCAGACTCTTACTGACTAAAACCCATCCATGTTCCTTCCTTAGTCCTTTATGTTCCGGAGTAGCGGTAACCCTTTCGGACAATCCCGCTTACCCGGCAATCTTTTGGGTACGCTCGTTTTATCACAGACCTCATCGCTATCCGTTACCGTCAGGCATGATTAAAGTCAAGAGCTGGCTCATTCAGCAATAAAACAAACAAATATGAACGTTACTGTCCTTGAAATAAAGTCGATAATAATATTGTTTTCATTATCACACATCATCATCATTCTCCTGCCCTTATCCCAATTTATTTAAGGGTCGGCTCAACATGTCTCTTTCTTCCATACTTCTCTATTAGTCGTCATCTCGGTATTTACTCCCTTCCTAGCCATATCATCTTTCACACAATCCATCCATCGTTTCTTTGGTCTCCCTCTACTTGTATAGCCATCCACATTCATGCTCACAATATTATTAATCCTTCATTGTTTCTTTTACAGTGTGCCCAGCCAACTGGAACCCTGACACCAACGCGAACACCATTAAACCTAACCCCAGAGAAAGCAAGGAGTACTTCCAGAAGGCTAACTAATTTCATACCAAAAGTTTTTACCAGGAGTTTCAACATTTAACCTTATGGCATTTACATTTAAGAGTACTTTTTGCATGACACAAATATTACAACTAAGGAAATTGTAGTTTGACTCAAATTTGAGTTTAGAAGGGTTCTGGGAAGTGGTGTAGAGAAATGAATTTTAGTGCTAATTCTGTTGTGCACTAAATAATTTAATGTTTCGTATAATTGATGAACAAAATCGGGCATCGTTGTAAATTATATTATAAGTACTTTTAATTATCTTCTTTTTTGTTTGAAAAACATTCTGTTACTAAATGTGTTCCTTTAAGCCTCGTGTGTTTTTATTTTACCCGACTGTGGCACATACTACAATTAGGGTTATGTTTTGGTTGGTTTGTCTCTCCGTTGTTTAGTGGCTACACGAGATCGGTTCTCTCGTTTTAACAAAAAATGAGATATCGTTGGATTCGTTTTGACGTTGAGAGTGTCATCATGTTTTTTTTTAACAAAATAGCCAGTATTAACCACCGGCTAAGAGAAGCCGTGAAAATAAGTTGATTGATATAGTTCATAAAATATAGCATGATCTCTGCGACAGCGATCAGTAATATCACGCCTATGAAGTCCTGCATTTCTTAGTAGTACAGGCAGTACCTGTCAATGTCATACTTTATGGGCATTCCGACCTAATTAGTGATGGGTGATGAATCGTCGTGACCACACAGTATAAAATATTTATCGATATTTTAGTATAATAGTTGACATGAACCTCCATTCTCCTCAGTATACGAGTGCCAACGCCTTGTATACGCTTCGTGTTTTCCGTTCTCATTACTTTGTTTTTGTTAGATACTATTGCTGTAAATTTGTTGGGTTTTGTTATTATTGTTAGTTTTTTGTTGGAAAAATGCAAAAGAGAATAAAGAAAACTGTTTTGAACAGTCAGTCGTGAGTTTGTGATTCGGTTACGTGAACTCAAAAACTCAAGTATTTATTTCAAATAAACCAATTACAGGCACTTTTGAATTGTCAAGGGGTCGGTCAGTCAGATAGATGAAGCTAGGTGCCCATTCCAAAGCAATAGGTACTGGTATTTTTCTGTTCTTGAAGGCGTACCTACTCCTTTAAGAGAATAAATGTATTTAATATTAAAATATTCGTTTTATTTAGTAACGTTTGTAATTATATTAAACCCAACTATATTATGTTACATTAGCATCGATAGTAGGTATAGTTAAGAAACGTCGATAATTTCTATCGACAATTTTTTATATCCTGACGACCCTAGAAATGTCGGTTTGACATACGTCGCAGAGATCAAGTTATCTTTTATGTAGTACCTACTAGCTTCTGCCCGCAGCTTCGCCCGCATAATATGTCGACAAATTATACATATAAACCTTCCTCTTGAATCACTATCTATTAAAAAAAACCGCATGAAAATCCGTTTCGTAGTTTTAAAGATTTAAGCATACATAGGGATGGATATAGGGACAGAGAAAGCGACTTTGTTTTATACTATGTAGTGATAATCAAATAATACAGGTTAACCTTTGTTATAGGCTTTTTAGCGTTTTCCGAATAAATAAAAAGTTTAAATCGATTGATAGGTGACATGAGGTTTCCGTAGTTGGGATGAATTTTACCAAGAACAATAGTTATTTGTTATGCAAGGCTGGAAAGTTGATTTTTGGCGCGAGTACTTCTATTGAAACCTGAGTAAGCGAAGGATTCTAGGGTTGAACCATGAGCGAAGCGAGTGCTTCAAATATAGAATCCTGAGCGTAACGAAGGTTTCAAAGGTACGAGACGCAGAAAAGCTTTGCTGCCGAGCGCAACACACAATTTTTCACCTTACTACAGCGAGGAAACTGCTAGGTGCAAGAAAACAGGTGTCGTTGAGTTTTATTTTGTTCGAACGTCTCAGATACATTGACTCATGTGAAGAAAATAACAGATACTTGGCAATGTATCTTATGAGTTATAGTTAGTATTTTGTTCTATATCCTACTTGTCCTCTAAGGAGAATGAAAGAAAAAAACTAATTTAATACAAATAACTAACTAATTTAATTTAATACATATTTATTTTTGCCAAGCAAAGGATTAAATAACATATTATATTAGTATTTATTTTATTTACAAAATTAAACTTAGGTTACTACACAATTGGGTATTTGACAGGGTAGTATTTTTATGGCATATTCAAATGTGACGTCACAAATTTTTATAATCAAATGTAATACTTATTAACATTAATTCCAATTTTACAATTATATCCTCGCAAAATATTTAATTTCTGTACTGTGATGGAAGTTTTTAAGGTGAGCGGTATTATTTAATATTTTATTTTAGACCGTGTCATGCATTTTCATTGGACTGGCAGTATAGAAAATTATTAAATAGAAAGGTTCGAATTTTAAAAACTCTTTCCACGCTAGAGAGCAAAAATCGATTTTCGGCTCAGATTTCGAATGTCAAACAGCCTCTTTCCGAGCCTGTGAGGTGAAAACAACATTGTAGTTGACAATCATGTTCTCCCACACATTCCAACTGCAAATATAAGTTGTCAACTATACTACGTAAACTTGAAAAGCCTACTTAGCTGTAATAGTTTTCTTTTTAACTTATATACAGGCTGGAATTTTGTAATGCCACCTGAAGGGAAAGTACTTTTAATACTGTAGATAGCAAATTTTACTCAAAGAAAACATTCCTTTATTTTTGAATAGAAAGAAAACTGCATTCAAAAATTCGCCTGCCGCACCACCCCGGGTGTTCCCTCACTCCTGTGCCGGGGGTCGCGGGAACGCGTGATGCTTCCGCAACCCCGGCTGAGGCAAGTGCTTCCACAGATAACCCCCGGTTGGTGTAGAACTATTGCAGAATATGGAAACAAAGAAATTGGAAGGCTAAAGTGGCCTGGTTACCTAGAACTATGTAAGGAATTATTACTCGATGAGTAGGTACCTATTATTAACTGAAGATTCCCATCAGTTCAAACCTTGTTTGTTTTATTAGCAACTACAGTAAAGTACTTACTGCCATTGAATTTCAATAGACACTTATGTCGATTCATCATTATGTCAAGTACTCGTGAATGTCCACAAAGTATGTTGAATACAAAAGAATTTTATGAAGAACTTGTACTTCTAGGTAAGTCACTACTTGTTTGCATAACTGTAAATGCGAACGATGAATAAAAATCCTTCGGTGCGGTAATTTTTTTAATGAGTTTCATTCAATAGAGTTTAAATTGTAACGGTGTCTGTGGTCACCTAAAAAACTTCACATGACCTTGCCTCAAAGGGGCTAAGTACCTACCGCTAGGTACTTACCGCCACACATAAGTAGGTCTTGAGGAAAACATAAAATCTGCGGTAAACTAAAAAAAACATTTGATGGGTAGAGACAACGTTAATCCGATTTCCGAATGATATTTTTTTGCACATGTCCAGATGTTTCTATTAAAACAAAATTAAATGGCGGCTGTGTGTCAGGCAGGTGAAAATCTGTAATGTAGGTCATGGACAAGAATATTTTTCTTTTTTTTTCTATGTCCAGCTTCGGCTTCAAAGAATTTGACTCGTACGGTCTATTAATGTTTGTTATGAACAAATTCTCAAAAAACAAACTGTGTATGAATGATAAAAAAACTTGCGAATTTTTTTTTGCACGTCGGCACAAATTGGCGTTCCTGGAAAACTGTATTGGATCTGGTGTTACACACGCTGCACTTTACGGTATGACGTTACCACTACGAAACCATTGAATCGGCCATCCTGTTTGTCGGCCTTAGCACTGAAAATTTTGGTAGGAAGGTTTTTTTTGGACTATGTCAGTTACTTCAAAACTGCAACGCGATAATTAATACCCAACCGAAAAATTTGCTGTGTAAAAAAAACATACCTATAAATCCTACCTATAACACAACCTGTAAATAAACAAACATAACATCACGCCTTGTTTCGCAGAAGAGTTAGGCAGAGAGGTATACCCTTAGGGGCCTAAGCACACGGCGATTAATTTACGCACCGTTCTACACGCGTTCCGTATAATCCACGTCGACAGCGCGTTTTCTTTCATACTAAACTTGAGAAATATGCACTTTCGTTGGCGTTTCGTCGACGGCGCGTAAATAAAACGCCGTGTGCTTAGGCTCTAATAGGTACACCCACGTTTCGCCAGTTATGTTTAAGTCACATAATATGTAATAGGGGAGGCGAGCCTATTGCCATCAACTGGGCACAAATCCAAACTCCGGACTGTTACATCAGTAATCCTAGTATCAACTAATGTATAGTAAGTATGTGTAATGGTGAGGGGAAACCCCAATAACTCTTAGCCCGACCTTTTTTTTTTGAGGGTGTTAAATCATCCAACGACTTCTCCCGCTCTGGGTGGAGTGGAAGGGAGTGTCAGACTCTTACTCACTAAAACCCATCCATGTTCCTTCTTTAGCCCTTTATGTTCCGGGGTAGCGGTAACCCTTTCGGACAATCCTGCTTAAGTTATTCCGACCTGGAAATCGAAACCAGGACCTCATGTTGTTGGCACCACACACCACGTAAATAATCTCGTATTAAAATACGCTAAGGTACCTCGACAAATTCGATAGGTACAGTCAACAGCAAAAGTAGATGATCAAAATCAGAAATTGAATACTTAAGAACGGAGTTCACGTCAGACCTGTGTGGCGTCAGAGTGATTCAAAAGTTTGTGATTTAAAATTACACCAAACTATTACTACTAGTACAGCTGCCATATATTCGTGAACTCCGTTCATTAGTATTGAATTTCTGAATTTGATCATCTACTTTTGCTGTTGACTGTACCTACATTTTAAGATTTCCATTTAATTATTATTAAACGTAGGTAGATTAAGGCCTATTACTTTGATCATTTCACACTCAATTACATTAGGAAAACGTGCAAATTTTTTCTTAAAAAATATGTTTAGTTTTAGAAGGAAACTAATTAAAATAAAAAAAGGCGAATAGCGAGTTGGGCTTGTACACCGTGGGTTCCGTGTAAAAGGAAAAATATTAAGTGTCAATTCAAAATTATATTTTTTTGCGATCTCAAAACTAAGTAACTAAGAAGATTCTAAAAGTTAATAATAATAAATCAATCATTCATAAAAAAACTAAGTTAGTTTGTAAGGGGATTTTTCTGCTTACTAAAAATAATATCAACTTATTTAACTATCTGTAATATTTACATAAACCTCCATCAATTTGATTTACATATTTCAGATTTTTAGCTTTGCTTTCGGAGATAGTAAAGTTAAGGGAGTGGAGAGTGGTATTTTTACATGCTATGTGGCATAAATAAATATACAATAATAATTATTAATTATGTGTGACCATCTTTACATATCGAGACTCCTCCGTGCCTCGGAAAGCACGTTAAACCGTTGGTCCCGGCTGTCATTCGTGGATCTGTGACAGTCGTTACGGGTAGTCAGAAGCCCGAAAGTCTGACAGCCAATCTTACAAAGGGTATCGTATTAAATTACCCAGTTACTGACTGAGTTGTGGAGGTCACATAGGCAGTCGCTTCATGTAAAATACTAGTATTGAGCTGCATCCGGTTAGACTGGAACCGACCCCAACATAGTTTTGAAAAGGCTGGGTAGATTGAATGATTTATTATGTACAAATGAAGCTCTGTGTTATGATAATTGACCTAGTTAGATATCAACTTTATAATTCATTATTTCCATTGTAGCTCCTATTGCAATATCACTACATAGTATAAAACAAAGTCGCTTTCTCTGTCCCTATATCCCTATGTATGCTTAAATCTTTAAAACTGCGCAACGGATTTTGATGCGGTTTTTTAAAATAGATAGAGTGATTCAAGAGGAAGGTTTACCTATGTGTATAATTTGTCGACATATTTTGCGGTCGAAGCAGCGGGCGGAAGCTAGTAAATAATATAAGAATTCTTTCACTTCCTACGTAGGTAAGTGGATAGCGTAAGGACTTAGTTACAGCAATAAGCTGTGACAGAACGACGAAGTAGCACCATCATAAGGATTTCTTTTGCATCTCCTTCATACGGAACCATAAAAAATATGACATTGAGACACGTGTTTTATTAAAACGGCTATATTCGGTGTGAAAATAATGGATTAATCTTTGTAAGCCACTTAATATGAGTGACGCATGTACAATATTATCAAATTAAATGTTAATGGAAACAAATAACATAATATTATGGCGATTAAAGCTAGAGATTAACATTCCACTAATCCTTACAAAAGCCAAATCAATTATCTTGTAGTCATGCTTATTTCTGGGAGATGCTTATGTACCTGCAGTGACCAGCATATAAACCTTTGAAAGCAAAGTGTAGATATACAGGGTGAAATTGAACTCATGGACATTATTTTAAAAGGCATTGTATTCATAATTATGAACAACTTTTACTACGAGAACAAATCTGAAATCGCGAAAAAAATTCAGCAGAGCAGTTCCATAAGTTAAGCGAGCATAATGATGCTCGCTTAACTCGTCAAAATGTAGGGAATAGCTGTTTTTTTTTGCTATATCAGACTTGTTCGCATAGTAAAAGTATGTTTATGCTACTTACCTACTGTACTTGTATGCACCATAATTTTGCATTTTAATTTAACTGGTTTTAAACTTCAAACATTCAATTTTATGATTTTACCTATTGAACTAACTGTGTAAGGTACTGAGGTGCAGGTACGGTCATGTCAGTCGTATAAGGCTGCGTATCCACCAGAGATGTGCGAAGAAGCTAGGCGGTGTGCGCTGAAGTCACCAATCGGATCACTTCATTTTCTTAACTTGAGCTTAGCTAGTGCTGTTATTGGTTTCTGATAGAAACGCAGCCTTACGGGACCACCGAGCTGCCTCTATTGCTTAATTTGATTTCCTTAATCCGTAGGTAGGATTTTTAATTACATTTATTTATTATCCATTTTCAAGCAAATTACTTCTAATAATGTTTTGTTATTATTTTTTATACCTATATTATATAACACATAACAAAACATCACGCCTTGTTTCCCTGAAAGGTTAAGCAGAAGTCTACCTACCGCCCTGGCCCCCTACATTTCGCCAGTTGTATGTGTATGACGTATGTTTTAATTTAGCTTTTTTTATATTGTTTCAAACAAGTAATGCCACTGCATTATGCCATCGTCATAGGATGGTTAGTAGGTACAAAAAAAACAGTTTTGGTATAAAATCTTTATTCATAAAAAATATTATCAGTCGGTTTATTACATTTAACTTAAACTAGTTACTTAACTATTTACAACTATGTAAATGACAATCCTCCCTCTCCCATAGATGAGGCCTGTGTCCCAGCAGTGGGAACATTATAGGCTGATATTATGTAAATGGCAATCCATAAAAGTAATTAGAAACATCAGGGTGAGTTCATTCATTTGCTAAATTACAAGCCACGCATCCGTTCACGTAACTTGGCCGTGGATCGCAGTGGATGTTCCCGCTTAATCCATACAAAACTAAACGGTTTTTTTTTTGTTCATGGCATCTCGCAGTTCAACCATAGGGTTATCTACTGTTTAACCAGGCTTGCCTGGGGATGACACAATAAAAATTGTAACCTCCAGTCAGGGTTTAATAAAAATGTTACAAACTAAGCAAATACACGCTAAGGGCACCCCCTGTGGGGTGCGGACCTTGGCTTAGGGCGTCACTGGGGGAGGACAGCAAGGGAAAGGCTGGATAAGGCGAATTTAAAACTACAGGCGCATCGGCAGCGCGGGCTGGCTCGAACAAGGGTCGGGGGTGTGGGGATGGACAGGGATGTCACGACGGGCCTAAACGGCGAGGACGGACGGACGGAAATAGGTACCTGCAGAACCCTATAGGCACCGATTTCCGTCCTTCCGTCCTCGCCGCCTTAGGAAACCTCCTAACAGTGCTAGTTGCCGGGTTACTCTCTTGAAGGAGAGTAATGGCATCGTCGGGGGCTATAACAAAATGAAACGGCTGCAATAGTGCAGCTTTATACTGGACGATCACGGGACCAACCGCCACCTCAAAGAGCATTTCTTCAGTATGAGAGAGATAAAGCTATACAGGAGGTACAGCTCCATCTCTTCCCCAAAGCAAGCAATACTAAAATAATATTGCTATAAGAGTTGGTGGTTGGCCCCCCAGTAGATTTTTCGTAAAATGGGTTTTGCAGAGGGTCCAGTTATTTTCTAACCAACCAGTCAGGTTCCACATAAGGTTTCACCTAGGGTCTACTACCTACGCCCATTCAGCAGAGGCATTGAAATACAAACTAACAAAATAACTGAAATTAATTGCATTCCCCGTTTTAAATATATACCTATAATAATTTAAGTTCTAAATCGATTAGAATTAAGACCGAAATTACCTTACATAAGTATCTAAAGAGAGGGCCTAGACAAGTGGCAATTGCTATCAAAGCATTTTATATTTATCTACAATGACTTTGAATAGTATTGATACGCTTTACGCTGTCATGTAAATCAAGACAGCGTAAAGCTACACTTTGTATCTCCTCAAGAAATGTTCTAGAGTAGTTTTCATTGATATCATGGCGTAGGTTTTACCTGTAAAGTCATGAAATCTGGAAGTTAGGAAGTCGGGTATTCCGTCATCGTCATAATCACTCGTCACTTGCTTAAAAATCGAAGGAAACATCGTGAAGAAACCGGCATGCCTGAGATATATTGACGACATGGTTGGCGCAGCGGTTGAGCGATTGACTGCTGCGCAGCATGTCGCGGGTTCGATTCCCGCACGGAACAAACATTTGTACGACCTGCAAGTATTTGTTACGGGTCTGGGTGTTTTTCTATCTATAATATGTATGTATTTACAAAAAAAAATGTATATAAGTAGTTTATCAACCATTTCGTTACCATATCACAAGCATTAGATTGCTTAGCTTGGGACGATATGGCGTTGTGTGAAATGTCCAAGGATATTATTATTATTATTATATTTCTCAACAGCATGTGAAGCTAAGTCAGAGGCCCATGGGCAGCATAAAAACTTTGACACCAGTCGGTCGATTCTGCAAAAATCTCACCGTGAGAACTAAGGTGAAGTGAGCTGTCGTTCCACGTAATGCTAGGGATTGACACTAATGACAGCTCACTTTAAACTCACTCCACCCACGTTTTCACGGCGATATTTTTACAGATTAGCACTACAAGATAGTCGAACACAAAGAAGATCCTCGTAATGGTAGAATGTTACTTTGTCCCTCAAGTCTCTTCTACATTCTTTCTTCTAAAGTAATTTCATGTCCCGACACTGGTTTCAACAAGAAGTCGAACCTCAGCTGCAGGTTGCTGTCATCCGCCGTCACTTTGTACCTCCTCAGGAAATGTACTAGAGTTGTTTTCATTGATATCATGGCGTAGGTTTTACCTGTAAAGAGATTTGTATGTAAGAATTTTGTAGGATGTACTAATCTCAACTAGTTAGTGACTTGCTTTCATTGTAGGTAGGTAGTTATTATCTATAGTACTAATATTAGGCGATTATCACAGGGCACCGTGTACTGCCGCGGAGATCGGTGGCGGTAAAACGGATTTCGTAGCGGTACCCCGCGCAGGCGCCGAGCGGTTCGCGCGAATGGATTCAACGCGGTTTTGACGTCGGATTCAATTTATAAAATTGGAACACGTCCGCCACACACGATGATTTACGCGGTGCCTTATGTTAATCGCCTTACATATACCTATATGCGAAAGTTTGAGAGGATGTATGGATGTTTCGTATTCTTTCCCGCAAAAACTACTGAACGATTTGGATGAGCACACAGATAGATATTAGGTTTTGACTGGAATAGCATATAGGATACTTTTAATCCTGGTAGTAATTTTCCGTGGGATAATTTTCGACAGCTACGCGGGCGGAGCCGCTGGCAGAAGTTAGTAAATGATTCTATTATTACAACATTATTCTGTTCATATACAATTTTTCAGCATTTCATTTAATACGTACGCATATGTTAAGGTTTTGTGATAATATTTTTATGTGAAAAATATAAGTTGCTATTCAACTTTTTTCCTGACTACTTACATAACAATAAATAAAATAAACTCACCCAAACAGGATCGTTTTCCCAGACTGAAGCCGACAAAGGCCCCAGGGTTAACAGGCATCTCTGGGTCCAGCCATCTCTCTGGTCTGAACTGCTCTACGTCCGTGCCCCACACAGGTTGCCGATGGGCCCCGAAGAGCAGAATCACGCATTGACTGCCTGCGCGCATCGTGAAGTTTTCTAGAGAGAAAAAAACACGTGTTAGTCAAATACTAACGACTCATTCCTGCTTAGAACTTGAGAAAACACAGACTTCTTTATTTTAAGAAAGTTTAGTATTAATGAATTATACAAATAAGGTCCAGGAATAAATTTTCTAAATGAACCATGAAAATCTGTTGAGTATTTTTTATGAACAACGCGGTAACTCAGACACATAAAAAAACGGACTTTATTTTATACTAGAAACGAATGGTTTTGATAACTTGGCATAAAATAGAGATTTCTTTGTTCAAAGTCAAAGTCAATACATGGTACAAAATCAGGCTGTAACTTTCCTTACTGGCCTCCTCTCTTCGAGAGGGAATGGGCCATATTCCACCATGCAAGCCAGTTCGGGTTGGTGGATGTTGCATGTCTTGACATGCCGGTTTCCTCACGATGTTTTCACCGTTTTGAGAGCAACCCCGACCTACCGCCTCTGCTCCCACCATAGTCAATAATGTTAAAATAATTATGCTTAAATATTTATGTATATCCAGTTTCTATTCGAACCTTTCTATTTAATAATTATCTATGCCTATAAAACCATGTCAGTGCGACAACCTCATTTTCACGACGACTAGCGATTGCATAAATCAAAACTTTTCTAATAATAATTATCAACTGTAGTAAAATTACCCTTGTTAAGCATGCGCAAAATCTCGCAAATCTCGCTCTAAAAGCTTCACAAAAAATAATCAATTAAATTATCTAAAAAAATATATAAATTAATATTTTTTCAAAAAAAAATTCGCGCCAAAACAACTGACGACGAAAAATGATAACCTCCTCCTTTTGTCAGTTAAAACAATTAAGATTTCATTGGCAAAATTCGAGAAACGCGATCGGACGATTATTATAAGTTTAAATCCATTATATTGTAAAGATGTTCTATTGGACTTTATTTTTTTAAATTTATTATTTTGTGCAGACTGCAGTCGTAAAAATATTAGGTATTAATTTTGTATCACTTTGCGTATTTAAGTAACACAAAAATCTAATTTAAGTTCGGAGGCCAGCACATCAAGCTATCCCAAACTGTTTTTTGCTAAATTTTTTGCTAAATATTTCAAACCATTGAACGTTTTCATCGACTGAAACATTTTGACAGTTTGTGGTAACTTGACGTGCGACTATACAAACTTTTTAAACGATTGTACAATTCAGTTTTACTAACGAAATAAGGGTAAGATTACTTAGCCTGACATCCTTGTCGACGTATCTGAGGGTAACAGGTCCTGTGGTGAAGATTCGCAGACTCTCTTTAATCACAGCTTCGGTGTAAACCAGCTTCTGCAGGTCTTCCTTCTCAACATCTCTGTCTGAAGGGAAGACTTCTTTGATTCTGAAAGGAGAACATTCGGTATCTTTTTCTTTTTTGTTGTGACCGAGTCTCAGTCATAGCTAGAGTCATGTCAACGGAGGCTGGCTAACTATGCAGAAGGCATTAAGGCACTGCCGTTCGCTCATTTATGTAGTAAAAGATGACAAAAATAAAACTTTGAAGTCTTAGGGTTCCGTACCTCAAAAGGAAAAACGGAACCCTTCTAGGATTACTTTGTTGTCTGTCCGTCTGTCTGTCTGTCAAGACCGGAACCTCGGGAACGTGTGGAGGTATCGAGTTGAAATTAAAACCATATATTCTGGTCTGCAGTTCCTTAAAGCTGTGAAAAATACGAACTTTTCAATTAAACATGAGTTTCAGCCAATATTACAAAATTCGTACTCATAATTTTTTCATGTTCTCAAATAAATAATCAAATAATTAACTAGCAATTTGCTTGAACAAATCCCTCTACAGATGTGAGGGATTTAGTCACTTTTCAGTAGTTTGGAGGACAATTTCTCCCAATAGGTTGAGAGTGGGCAGCTAAATAAAAATACGTGTCTGTTATTTTAAACTACTCTCTAACAAACAGTATGTCTTAGCATGTTTGAACGCTATGCTATAATATTAGTGTAGTGTCATCGTGTATACTTAACCCACAAGGGAACGCCTTTCGTTATTTAACAACTGTATATCAAAATAAATCAAATGGACCGGAGCCGGACAGTTGGGTAACTTTCCTTGTTAGAAAAATGCCTAAACAAAAGCTCGCTGTTGAATATTCAACCTTTGGCGTTTATATGTAGGTTGAATATCAGCGTGCTATCAGGGCAAACGGGCCCAAACAACCTAAAATTAAGTTCAACTTACTCTTGATATATCTTGTCTTGTGCTTCTGGGTGTGTGCCCAACAGTATCATGATATAGCTAAGTAAGCTCGAAGATGTATCAAAGCCAGTAACGATGGCAGTATCCACTTCTTCCCTGATCTCCTTATCAGTCAACGCGTTATCTTCTGATAATTCTAGCAAAAGATCCAGGAAAGGCTTGTATTTTGTACCTGTGATCATGAAAAAAGGTTAGTCAACATTTTAATGTTTTGTTGTTTGCAGACAAGTACTAGGTTGTATGTTGGCACAGAACAGTTAATGTGTATGTTGGTCAAAAGAATCATATTTTGATCGAAATACAACCTAGTACAGTACTCCCAAATTAATAATGCACATGCAAATCTTCGCTAATTGTCGTATTCCCGGAAACACCCGAATCATTGAATCGTTCGAGTCCTTAACAATGCACTTGCATTTTGCACCTTGTTCGAAAGAAATAGGAGTAAATATCATGTGTACACAATCGAAAACAATTCGGGCGGTCGGCGGCGGTCGGCGATCAGTCAAAGGTCCGTCACCCGTCTTGTTATATTGGTGGTGACTGCACGTGTTCTCTTTGTCTGGAATTACATAGAGCTGCTATTACACACCCTTCTTGGTTTTGTTTTCAAAGGTGAATTTAATTTCAACTTTAATTATCTTATTCAAATTTAAATAGTTAATTTTGTAAAATATTTAAACATACTAACATTTTTCACATTTTTTCAATATTAAAAATTAAAAATACCTACGTAAAATACATATTAAGTACTAGAAAAAACATATTAAAAATCAGATTTAGGCTTATATGAATTATAGCTCGCTATTTACTTACATGGAATTATTGAATCAAATTTCGTTACTGATAAATCAATATTTATCTCTTTTAGGACAAAACACATAATCGCACTAAATTATGCATGCAGAAAATGCACTTAACCACTCTATATACATATCGTCTTCCGACGATCGGGGAATACGACCGTTGCCGAACAGTGGCGAAGATTTCTATGCGCATTATCACTTTGGGAGACCTGTACTGCTTTTACTACGGGTGCGAATCATCGCAGCCGTAGCAAAGAGTTACGTATTTACGGAATTTATTATTGCGAGGAGCTCGTGGCTAAGTAATAATAGCCGCTCTGATCGATCCATCAGGTTAAGCTACATTTTCCGGGGTTGATCCGTGGATGGGTGACCATCTTTACATATAGTGACTCCTCTGTGCTTTGCAAAACACGCTAAGCCGTTGGTCCCCGCTGTCATTCGTGGATCTTTGACAGTCGTTACGAGCAATCAGAAGCCCGAAAGTCTGACAGCCAGTTTGAATGATGATTACGAGTATTGAATGACAACATTCCTGACACTGAGTTGTGAATTCCAGAATAATTAAAAATAAAAATGGATTTCGTGGGCTACCCTGGGGCTTCCCCTTAATGGTTTTAGTTAGTTTATTAGGTAATTAAAGTACTTACCAGAAGAATATCCACCGTTACTTCTAGCCAGTTTCTTCCTTTGTATTACCTTAAATAGCAAAAATACAATTGAAAACAAAAGTCACGCAGGAGATGTTAAGACAAAAACCCATCAAACCATATTTCTCAAAAAAAAAAAAACGTGACAATGGCTCCAAAAATATTTAACAAACTATTTACTTCAAACGATAAAAACTTTAAATAATTAATTAATATTTAACTAGCTTTTGCCCGCGGCTTCGCGAGCGTTAAATTCGGATATTATCAGTGGTTCTCTAATATATTAAACTTGTTATTATACATATAAACCTTCCACTTGTATCACTATCTATTAAAAAAATAAATAAATTTAAATTTGAATTCGAACATAAAATCCTAAATATGTAAGTACCAGTTGCATAATCTACTTTTTTATTTGGTTTGGTTTATCAGTTTAAAAGACTAGTCTAGGATCATAGGTCAGGCAAGGTGAAGGTATGATAAGATCTTATCATTTAACAGACAGCTGTGCTGCTGGGGAGTTTCTTGCGCCACTTCGTCTTTTCAGTTGGAAGTGGTGAAGGGTGGGCAGTGGCGTAACTATACCATCTGAGGCCCGTGGCAAATCCATTGCATGGGGCCCCTTTATATTTCTTACTAAATTTTGTTAAAAATGCCCCGGCCCGAGAGGCTGCGAGCTCAAAAGTGACCTAGACTTTTGAGCTCGCAGCCTCTCGGGCCGGGGGCCCCGTCAGGCCGGGGGCCCGTGGCATTTTGCCAGTCCGGCCGCCCTATAGTTACGCCACTGGGTGCTGATTTTCAGCCTATTATGAATAGTCTACAGCAATTTTGTTTTACAAAAACAAAAGAAAACTTACTTTTTCAGACATATCATTGAGAATCTTCGCAAGTTCGTCTTGACGTTTCTGAAGGCCACACAATTTAAATATTATGTCACTTTGGAGCCAAAACTTCTGGAACCTCTGGGTAACAATACTTAAAATCTCGTCTACAGCATGCATGTACTTTTGGATGAAGTGCGAGTCTTCGAAACCAGTTATTCCAAATGCAGTCACTAAAGATTAAAAGTAAAAAAATAACGTTTTGTTGAATAACAATTTGATTCTTTAGTTTTATAGTCATTCAATTAGTAAATGTTTTGGTCTTTTTATAATCCTTTTTGTATCAGTAAGAGCCAACTTATCATTAGTTTGTTCGAATAACCTCCCGATCGAAATCGATCATATTTTGATTGAGATTAGCCACTAACTTGATAGATTATCAAATTTATAATCAGCCTATAATGTTTCCACTGCTGGACACAGGCCTTCCCTCTTCAGAGGGAGTGTGATGTAATCCACCACGGGCCTAGAGCGGGTTGGTAGATGTCACATGTCTTCGAATTTTTGTTTCTAGAACATGCTGGTTTTGCACACGATGTTTTCCTTCACCGTTTTGAGAGCAGTGCTGATGAAATTTTCTCAAAGTAAAGCACCTGTCTGGTTTGGAACCCACGACCTACAATTCGTTAGCAAAGGCCGTTGCCACCACAGTCGTAAGTGTGAGCATCATACTTACAGCAAAATGTCTCCAATGCAATGTTCTTCAAATATTCAGTGTGATCAAAGGGTCCTTTGGCTACTTGAACTTTCAAACTTTCGACCAATTTTCTCGACTGGCTGTTGAAGACTTCCAAAAAGTTGAGCATCACTGGCAGGCTGAACGCAGGGGTCAGTAATTTGCGGTGGCGTTTCCAAACTTCACCTGTTATATTTGGATTTTTAGATGTAGGTATTTCTATGTATAAGTAAATTCATTTTTAATACTCTAGTATAATAATAATAATAAGCATGACGAGAACCTCGTGAAAGCTGAAAAAGATAAGCAGACAGACCTGGCCAGCGAGGTTTTCGACATGTGGCATGGGGATACAGGACATTGTGCCGATATATTTTTTTTAATGGCGGTTCAACCTAGGTAGTTGAACTGCGAGGTTACAGCTAAACCGGACTTGCCTTTGGAAGACTCAATAAATTGGAAAAACTTACAAACTAAACGACTACGCGCTAAGGGCACTCCCTGTGGGGTACGGACCTTGGCTATCGTGTAACTGGGGGGAAGACAGCAAGGGACAGGCTGGATCAGATGTATGATTTAGGGCCGAATTTACCCGCGCATCAAAGAGATGTCAGCATATGAAGGGGCCCCTTAGGGCCTGCTGGGTAAGCGGGATTGTCCGAAAAGGTTACCGCATCCCGGAACACAAAGGGCTAAGGAAGGAACATGGATGGGTTTTAGTCAGTAAGAGTCTGACACTTCCTTCCGCTCCACCCAGAGCGGGAGAAGTCATTGGATGATTTCCCAGCCTTAAAAAAAAAGGGCCGAATATAAAACTACAGGGTCGCGTAACCGCGACTGGCGCGAGCTAGGGACGGGGCGGCGATGGACAAGGACGTCGCGGCCGGCTTCGGCGACGAGGACGGAAGGACGGCATCTGTCCGAACGAAGGTCGGTATCTGTTCGCTGTGAGGGTACCATCATCATAAATCTTAGTTCTACTAACCTGAAGATGTGATCAGTCCTTCTCCTAGCCAGGACTTCGCGTAATCGTACGCGAAATGTTTCTGCAGACAAGCGTTCGCTGCTGTTAGAGCATCTTCAGGATCTGTTATCACTAAGATAGAAAAGGTGTTCATTATAAATGTTATAATCGTTAAAATAGAACTCATCTGTAAACAAATATACATACGCTGTACAGTCAAGAGCACTAATATGTATATATGTATATAGCTGTTTTAAAAGTGATTTTCTATTTTCTTTTAGTGTATTAATAGTAATTTTAGGTTGTTACGAACATAGTACTTAACTATTTTAGAATCCATACTCATATGAAACTAATTTGAATCTCTAAGTTGTTGTCGTTATTCCACGAGAAAATCACTTTTGAATGTTTTTAAGTGTATACATGGTTTAATTTAAGTCGTTTTAAACCTCTTAGAGGGTCATTGTACTCATTATAACGATCTACTTTTACTATGGGACGCAACCTGAAATCACGAAAAAAAATTTGCTGTTCTGTACATTTGTTTGCGTAACTCGTTAAAATGTACTGAACAGCTGATTTTTTTAACTTAAATTTAACCATTTATATTAGTGCTCGTGATATTACATAATACTACTAGCAAATCAGACCTTTATTCATTATTATAAAGTCCAAGTTTCCCCACGTTTTTATTTGTTCACTGCTATCAGTGGTATCGAAGAAAAGAATACATACATAATTATGAATTGAGAAAGCCACATTGGTGTGTGAGAGGTAAGACCTTAACCATTGCGCCTTATCGGTCCAGCATTGGTTTATTTTATTTATCTTTCCATTGGGTTGCCATACAGCATCACAAACGGCGCAAATTACTTTAACTGCTGCTTTCCATCCATCCTGTGTGCGGCGATGTGTCACGCACGCTCACACTGCGCTGTCAAGACAATGCTCCACAGTTTCATAATTTAATTCGTGTTGCGCACATTCTTTGCCATTTTTAAGACTCTGAACTCTATTGAGGCATGAATTTAATATGCCTTCCTTTTTTTCTTCGTCGTTTCGATGATGTTAACTCTTTTCACCGTCAACGTACATAGGACGCAATGCCTCCCCAGCGCCAAGATATAAACGAATAAAGCTATAAATACATAACGAACAAGATAGTTCAAATGAAGAACTTCATGTACCGCTTCCTTTACAGTACTCAATTTACTAAACCAAATACCTGTAGACCTTGGAGACTCAATGAACAGCAAAAACATAAAGTGTAAGCTGAAAGAACACTACATTACCTCGATTGTTACCTAACTGTTTATAGCTCTTGATCTAATCCCAAGTCATGGAATGCTAGGACAGACCCCCGAGGTCTAATTGTTTGCTTGTATAAGTGTATGTAAAACTAAAAAACAAATAAAAGAAAAATAATATTATGAAGTTCTGGCACTGGTGGAAAATCTGGAACTTTTATTCAAGTGCTTGGCGGTGAAAAGGCTAACATACAAGATACTGGATTGTTATGATACTTACTGTAATAAACCCTGTATCCAAATATCAAGGTGATGACGCCGCCGTGTTTCATAGCTTCTGCGGCAATGTTCTTTGCAGTGCGCCATAAACCTGCCAAAGTACAAATAGTGTAAGTAGGTTTGTGTGATTATCTACATATTTAAGGTGTTAAAAAATGCACGTTAAGCCGTTGGTCCCGGCTGTCATTTGTGCATCTTTGACAGTCGTTACTGGTCGTCAGAAGCCCGAAAATCTGACTGCCAGTCTACCAAGGGGTATCGTATTGCCCAGTTACTGTGTTGTGGAGGTCAGATAGGCAGTCGCTCCATGTAAAATACTGGTATTCGGCTGTATTCGGTTAGACTGGAAGCCAACCCTAACATAGTTGGGAAATGGTGAATCATCCTGTCGACGAACAGTCCAATGGCGAATCCGTCTTAGGAGAACGGTTGCTGAATCTGGCTAGGCAGATGATAAGGTGTTAAAAAATTAACTCTAAGAATTTCGTGGGAGCATTGTACTCATCGTTACAATTGTTATTTGTTATGCAAGGCTGGAAAGTAGATTTTTGGCGCGAGTACTTCTATTGAAACCTGAGTAAGCGAAGGATTCTAGGGTTGAACCATGAGCGAAGCGAGTGGTTCAAATATAGAATCCTGAGCGTAACGAAGGTTTCAAAGGTACGAGACGCAGAAAAGCTTTGCTGCCGAGCCGGCCGAGCGCAACACACAATTTTTCACCTCACGACAGCGAGGAAACTGCTAGGTGCAAGAAAACAGGTGTTGTTGAGTTTTTTTTTGTTCGAGCGTCTCAGATACATTGACTCATGTGAAGAAAATAACAGATACTTGGCAATGTATCTTATGAGTTACATAGAATACCTCCAAAATTAAATACCCTGTATTTTGTTCTATATCCTACTTGTCCTCTAAGGAGAATGAAAGAAAAAACTAATTTAATACAAATAACTAACTAATTTAATTTAATACATATTTATTTTTGCCAAGCAAAGGATTAAATAACATATTATATTAGTATTTATTTTATTTAAAAAATTAAACTTAAATTACAACACAATTGGGTATTTGACAGGGTAGTATTTTTATGGCATATTCAAATGTGACGTCACAGATTTTTTTAATCAAATGGAATACTTATTAACATTAATTCCAATTTTACAATTATATCCTGGCAAAATATTTAATTTCTGTACTGTGATGGAAGTTTTTAAGGTGAGCGGTATTATTTAATATTTTATTTTAGACCGTGTCATGCATTTTCAGTGGACTGGCAGTATAGAAAATTATTAAATAGAAAGGTTCGAATTTTAAAAACTCTTTCCACGCTAGAGAGCAAAAATCGATTTTCGGCTCAGATTTCGAATGACAAACAGACTCTTTCCGAGCCTGTGAGGTGAAAACAACTTTTACTATGGGATGAACCCTGAAATAATTAATGAACCCTAAAAAGTATTATGAGCTATTACATTTATGCACACGTAACTCAATAAAATATATAATGAAATAGCTCATATTTTTTATGCTCCCACGAAATTCTTAAGAGTTAATTTTTTAACACCTTATATGTATAAACTCACGCCTTTTTCCAATGGGTATGCAGAAACTATACAACGCCACCTACCAAACTATAGACACTCGCCAAAATGGGCAGGCCCCATTGTGATATAAAAATCACAAAACATACTTCACGTTTCCTGCCCAGCTAAAATATTGTAATGTTCAAAATTCTGCCCACTGTCCTTCATTTAAAAAAATTAGCGTGAATCGATTCATTGTGATCTATTTACTGCCATAAAAAATATATATCTTATGCATGACCTATTTTTTGTTCTAATTATTCTGGGCAGGCTAATTTGCTTGGACAGGATGAGGTTAATAGGTAGAATGTTTTAACCTCACCTGGACAGAAAAGTACTCTAAGCACTGGAGAAGGAAACATTTCTTTTTTTTTAAATAAAGAAACAAAATTGCCTTCAATGATTTTTGAAAGTTCACTCACCCTCTCTGGAATCCAACCGGCTAAATACGAAAAACTGGTTTTCTTGCATTCAATTTATCATGTTTGTAAAAGAGATTTTTACGATGAACCCTATAGATTGATGCCATAAAAGGACAGAATACAGGTACACTTTTTTTTTTGATAAAACATACCTCACATAAGCAATAGGTATGTACACAAGAAAACCAAGATATTCAGTCTGGCACAATTTTTTAATAGATTTCTTTGTTTTTCGAAAATAACATTTTAAATTAAATACTTTTTTAAATAAGAAACATTACAAAAGATACTGGCCGAAAGAATTTCCGAAAAAAAAATGGCGTTCAAAATATTAAAAAAAGAACACTTACTTAAACCATCACCGATCAGCAAATGAAAATGTCCCACAACAGGCAACAGTCCCGGGTACATCGGGGGTAGCTTGTGTTGTCCACCTTTCATATACACCAGCCATGCCCAAATTGCGCATAGGCACGATAGAACACCGAATAATATAAGACCGAGCATCCTGAAGATGTCTGGATGACGGTAACGTGTTGACTAAGAAGCGAAGTGGCGCTTTAATTATATATATGGAAACTGTGTAGCCTTCGGCAAATTGTATCGACTTTGGCTAAGGTACAGAGGCCAGCACATCAAGTTACCACAATCTGTCAAATTTCTTTGATAGTATTTCAACTTTATTGCAAAGACATAAGGTTCATTTTTAATTTAGAAGTCTGTACCTACTTGCCTATTCGGCAGTTTGTCTGTTCGAAAGCGCTACTAGTACTAAATACAGCCACGGACTTTAATTTTTGAGCCACTTGCCACTGTTCGCATTTTAGCCGTGTTACGCAAATCGGGTTTAGTCGGTTATACTCGATATCCAGACATGAAAAGTCATAATGTCTTGAATTTTGACTTTCGGGTCTAGCAACCGTGACCTAGCGACTATTGTTTTAGCGTTGTCATGGTAACGTTAGCATACGGTAAAATATTATGAATGTTCTTTGACATCGACATTTTAACTGTCACTGATAGGTTTTCAGAAATAACGATTATCTTTAATAATGAGCTCTATGATTAGATAGACGAATTCAACCTACTTTATGAACCTCTATGGATATACTATTTCTATGGATTATTATATTCGTGTAATCTCGTGAATATATAAAACTGAAAAATTTAAAAGTTTGTATGTGGCTCATCGATTAGTGAAGTCTGTGACTCTACCTATTGTGGCATACTGGTATAGTGGTATGTTATTATGAATATACAGGGTGGAATTTTGTAATGCCACCTGGAGGGAAAGTACTCTTAATACTATAGATAGAAAATTTTACTCAAAGAAAACATTTCAAACATTCTTTTTAGTCAAAAATAAAGTAATGTTTTCTAAGAGTAAAATTTTCTATCTATACTATTAAGAGTACTTTCCCTCCAGGTGGCATTACAAAATTCCATCCTGTAGAACATTATTTTATAAAAAGTATTTCTGTTTTCTTGAACGTATAGTCAAAAATATAGCATGACGCCTGTATTACACTAAATAATAATGTAATTAAGTAAGTTTTTTTTTAATGTCATACTGCTAAACCGGGCTTGCCTGTGGATGCCACAATGAAATTGCAGCCTCCAGCCAGGGCTTACTAAAAACTGTGGGGTACGGACCTCGGCTTAGGGCGTCACTGAGAGAGGACAGCAAGGGACAGCTGGATCGAGTGTACTCGTATAATTACTACTACAGGCTCAGCGGCAACGCGGGCTGGCTCGATCATGGGTCGGGGCGGGATAATTAAGTATGTTAAGTATGTAGGTAATTATAGTGCAGACACTAAAGCAAAAAAAAAGGGTCAACCTCGGAATGGGAGATGAGCTGTAAACTCGCATACACCTTCATTTTTGTGTTCTAAAAGTTGTCTCAAGAGTCTCATAAAATCTCGTATCTGCGTCGTAAGCTTTTTAAGGTCAAAGGTCACAAAAATCAGTTTTTCTTTACGATTATCTCGGTTTCTATAGCTCCAATAATGTTAATTTAATATACTTACTTAACATTTAAAAATTGTAGAGGATTTAATTTGCGACATATTTTCCTTTTAAAATATGTCATACGTCCAACTGTTTATAAAAGCCCGCAGCGCTTACCTTAGATACAAATGTCTGTTTGGCTGATACTTAATAATAGAAAATAAATCGAAAAATAAAATTATAATTGCAATATTCATGAGTGGAGTCGCGGGTCACCGCTAAGTATTAACTTAAAGACGACTGAATACCGTAAAATTTTCGATCATTGGAGTTCCGTACTAAAATTAATATTTTGTATTTGTTTTGTTATGCAACAGAGTGGCTAACATGTAGGTATAATATTACAGTGCGGCTTCGTCAGTCTGTCAGTCACAACTCCTTATTTCAGCGACTACTTTGCAAATGAAACACATTTATTTTTATAATTATAGGAATTCGAAATTTTAAAGTGGTAACCCCGCTTTAAAAAATAAATATCTAAATAACTATATTTCGGATACAGATATTTAGGTACAGTTGTTTATACAGTTCGGATATTCGGATGTATGAGCATATCACCAAAACAATTTTTTGGAAGGGGCATTCTATAACATTTTTTTTCTGTTATTTCAATCCACGTATGCTTGGAATCCGAGATAACATAACTTATTTATTCTTCCACTGGAACGCCACACAGCAATTACACGAACGGAGCAAAAAATTACATCATGTGCTGCTTTCCATCCATCCCTTGCCCGATGGACATCTAACGGGCGGCTATACATCATACACGCTCATATTGTTACGCAGCGTCAAAACATTGCTCTAGTTGCTGCTAGTTTCATAATTTCATCCATATTGAGGCTCAATGAATTTTTTAAAACATACATGTCTATACACCGAAAAAACAAAAAACTAATCGGATGTATAATATGGAAGCGACTTGTTTAAATGATTTAATTTAAATAATACCGGGATTCCGACATCGCGTATCTATTCGGATGCATTCTTATTTAAAGCAATTTTTTCGATGTGTGGATGGATAGAAGAAAGAAACCAACTAAGCACAATATTTTCTAATAATTTACTAGCTTCTGCCCGCGGCTTCACCCGCATAATATGTCGACAAATTATACACATAACCTTTCCTCTTAAATCACTCTATCTATTAAAAAAAACCGTATCAAAATCCGTTGCGTAGTTGTAAAGATTTAAGAGAGAGACAGAGAAAGCGACTTTGTTTTATACTATGTAGTGATTACAATAGTTTGGATACACTACGATAACATGGCGCGCCCTTCCAAATTACTGTTTCAATGTTTGTAACTAGCACATTCTTGCGAAAGAGTTTGTATGTAGCTGTAAGTATTCGTCTTCAGTAGCAGGCCGGCAGCAACATGCGTTGTGTTGTGAGTCTTTCCTTCACAAATAATTTCTAGCATTTTGAATTTTGGAGGGGTGAGCCAAGTTATCGTAGTTTAAGTTACTGACGTTACTTGCTGGATTTTTGCGATCGTTACAAAAGTGTATTTCATATTAGCTAACAATAATTTATTCTCAATAAAATGGCATCTAAACAGAGCTTTAATTGAAAAAAAAAATACGAAACGGTGTGCGGTGTGCGACTCGCCGTATGCTGGAGTTTTTTATTTTATTTGACGTTAGAACAAACATTTTAATTACATTGTTTACCTCGATTTTTAAATCTTGGCGTGAAATTCAATTATGATTATTTACTAAAAAATATATCGTGATAAAAACATTGGTTGGTCACGATGGAGGTTGTATACCTACCGTTATTGACAGTGTTTAACATTCAAGTAAAACTGATCAGCTGGTCGATTCTGTAAGATCTCACCGTGAAAACGGACGTGGACTGTGGAGTGAGCGTGAAGTGAGCTGTCGGAGCACTTAATGCTAGGGATTGACCCTATTGACTTATTAGCTTATTTAAAATTCACTTCACATTTACAGAATAGCACTAGAGAATTTGTCGCTACAAACTGTTCCGTCAAGGAGAAAAACTCGTTGTGATTAATAATAATAATATCCTTGGACATTTCACACAACGCCATATCGTCCCAAGCTAAGCAACCTAATGCTTGTGTTATGGTAACGAGATGGCTTATAAACTACTTATATACATTTTTATTTGTAAATACATACATATTATAGATAGAAAAACACCCAGACTCGCAACAAATACTTGCAGGTCGTACAAATATTTGTTCCGTGCGGGAATCGAACCCGCGACATAGTGCGCAGCAGTCAATCGCTCAACCACTGCGCCAACCGTGTCGTCGATGCGGTGCTTAATGCTTAATGGGGTGCTTATAAATGTGTACCATCCAATTAGCCTCTTGATTTAAATAATACCGATGCGCATTTCATAATTTTGGGCAACTTAATTCTTTGGCAATAATGCTTGCTGGTTAAAATATTAAAAACTAGCTGCTCCCGTACGGTTTCACCAGCCACTCGGCTCCTATTGGTCGTAGCGTGATATTACATAGCCTATAGCCTTCCTCGATAAATGGACTATCCAACACACAAAGAATTTTTCAATTCAATTCGGACCAGTTATTCCAGAGATTAGCGCGTTCAAGCAAACAAACTTTTCAGCTTTACAATATTAGTACAGATATTATACTCCCGACAATAACATTTAAAGTAAAGTGGGTTGCTAAGACAAAGACGAAAGAGGTCCACAGCTGTACATAGGCTTCCCCAAAGCCCCGCTACTTTGACTGCTTCTGTTCTTCCCGCATCCACCGGATGTCCGGTCGCAAGCGCATCAAGTTGTACCAAACTGTCAAATTTCTCCAAATGATTTTAAACCTTAAAACTTTGCGAGTTAAATTCAATTGAGAAAATTTGACAGTTTATGGTAACTTGATGTGCTTGCGCCTATTTTTTTGTTTCTAAATAGATGAGGAAAAATTAAAAAGGTTTTATAAACCTTTTTAATTTTATCTAAAACAGTCTCGCGCGCGAGTTCTATGCGAGTGGTCGCGGATGTGTCATTGCCCGATAATGTCCGTCGATACGATTAAGTGTGCGAACTGTAATGTGGTGATTTCGGAAGTCCTTGCGTTTATTCGTAATAAACATGACGTTATGGACAACGAAAGTCTCATCAGAATATGTGTGTCGGCGTTTTCTGAGGAAGAAATCGACGAAGCAAAGAAATTGTTATGCAGCACGACAAAAATTGGTAAACGATTGACGTCGAGGCGAAAAGACAAAAAACAAAAGGATTTAGAAGACATGATAGCGGTTTTCAAAACTATAGACCCCGATCAATTGCCGGTTTTTGTCGCCTACGAGCTGCATAAACTGCCCCCTGTGTCTTTCGACCACGTAGACGTTACGAAAATACTAAAGGACCTGCTAATTTTGCGTGCGGAATTAAATGATATTAAAAATAATTCTGTCACTAAGAACGACCTAGAAGTGGCCCTGAAGGAGAATAATATCATACAGTCATCTGCTAATCAGATAGAAAATCCGATATATAACTCTAATGTAAATAAAATTAGAGGTGGAAGGTATAATTTAAACAGCGGACCGTTTGGATTGTCGCCGCACCTACCCTCACAACATTCACAGCTGATCGATTCTGACTCACATTCGCTAACGCAGCTAACAAGTGACGATGACGGGCCGAAGTATCGTTCTCTCGTTCACTCACATGCACGGGTGCTACCGGCGGTCGACGAAACTGTTACCAAGCCGATTAACTCGACATTCTTAGAAAACACGAATGACAAAGATACTCATCAACTACAATCAATGCAGAGTAATAAAACTATGGTCGAAGTATTACTGCAAGGTGAATGGCCTAAAAATCGTTCTGAAGATGGTTGGACGCTGGTTCAAAATAAAAAGTCAAAGAATCGATTCGAGGGAAAAACGGGCACCGCAAGCCCTAATGCGAACTTTAAATTTAGGGCTGCTGATACAAAAATTCCGCTATTTATTACTAATGTTCACAAAGAGACTACTGAAAACGATATTTGTGATTACATACAAAATAAAACGCAAGAAATAGTGCAGCTTCAGAAAATTAATATGAAATCTGAAAGACCGTATAATGCCTTTAAATTGTTCGTATCAAAATACAAATTAAATAAATTTTTAGATGATAAAATTTGGCCCGAGGGTATACGGTTTAGACAGTTTATTTACTTTAAGCAAAATACAACAAAAGTAAATAAGCAGCACAGTGTTGATAATATAACAAACATATAATGGATTGTATGTCGAACGTTAAGCTATGTACATTCAACTGTAAAAATATATCTCGATCAGCTGATTGCGTTCGTCAACTATGTGCACGAGCCGACGTGATAGCGCTACAGGAGACCTGGCTGCTGCCCCACGACGTGCCCTTCCTAGCGACCATTGATGGAGACTTCGCGTACACTGGGAAATCAGCCGTGGACACCTCGGCCGGTATTCTAGTTGGTAGACCGTACGGAGGTGTGGCGCTGTTGTGGAGGAAGTCGTTATTTGCGTCGGTTTCGGTTTTAAATTGTGCTAGTGATCGTATCGTGTGTATTAAAATAGCACAGGGCGAGCGGTCTTTGCTAATATTTAGTGTGTACATGCCCACTGACTGTGCCGAAAATCGTATTGAGTTTACGAGTTGTCTAAGTGAGATTGTCTCAGTGATTGAAAGCAGTGAAGTGGAGTCGGTTTTTGTGTTGGGAGACTTTAACGCACACCCAGGGACACGATTCTCACGTGAGTTAGTTTTAACGTGTATTGATCAATCTTGGTCTTGCATTGATACAGAACTTTTACCGCAAGACTCGCATACTTTTACTGGCTCCGCCAACGGTTCCCTCCGCTGGCTGGATCACTGTGTTGTCACTGAGGCCGCTAGACATCTGGTGAATAATGCGTCTATTTTGTACGGCGTTTACGCTTCGGACCATATTCCGTTATTAATAGAGTGTAACATTAATCTAATTAAACCTAAAATTATTGAATCCAACATTTCTTGTAACAAGGTTGTATGGGGTGAGAGGGATTTAGAACAAATAAATAAATATTTTGATTACTGTAATAGCAACTTAAAACAAGTAGATTTTCCTCCAGAATTTTGTAAATGTGCTGATAATATGTGTCACGAACCTGAACATCGGCTGGTGATAGATAGGTTGTATACTGAATTAATTTGTATTTTGAAAAAAGGAGCCGAACTCACTCATGCTGGTTCTATTAAAAAGCATCATAAAGGAAAGTATGTAGTTGGGTGGAACAAACACGTTCGCGAAGCTCACCGGGATGCCCGAATGTGTTATCAAATGTGGCTGGAATACAATAAACCTACTTCTGGATTTATATATGAAAATATGTGTACTTCGCGAAATCTTTTTAAAACTAAATTAAAATATTGTCAAAACAATCAAGAGAAAATTAAAATGGATATGTTAGCATCTTGTCATGATAGTAAACAATTTAATAAGTTTTGGAAATTAACGAATAAATTAAAACATAGGTCGGGGATACCGGTGGGCGTCGCGGGCGTGAGCGACCCCACGGATATAGCTAATGCTTTTCAAAAACATTTTAATGTAAACTCTCGGTTGTGTGGGTACAGCGAACCGTCAAATAGCGGCGCAGGGGTGGCCGTGACCGGGGCTCCTCCCGTCAGGTTCTCCGCTAAAGAAGTCGCGAGAAGTATACAGAACATGGTGAGGGGAAAGTCCCCCGGTCACGACGGCCTCAGCGTCGAACATCTTAAATACGCTGGGGTACACTTACCGCGAGTACTTTCTATGTTTTTTAACCTATGTCTTAGTCATAGTTACTTACCTGTGGAACTTAGCAATACCATCGTTGTCCCTGTAATAAAGAATAAGACTGGTGACGCCTCCGATATTTCCAATTATAGGCCGATATCGCTTGCCACTGTCTGTGCTAAGGTGTTGGATAGTCTGCTTAATAAAATCCTAGCTAAGCATATTGTTCTCGAGGACGGTCAGTTTGGTTTTAGACCGAACTTATCAACGGATAGTGCAATTCTATGCCTTAAGCAGACTGTCCAATATTATACAGACAGAAAGACTCCTGTAATGGCATGTTTCCTGGATTTATCGAAGGCTTTCGACCTGGTAAATTATGACCTGCTCTGGCATAAGCTCTCTCACGACACTACTGTCCCGGCCGATGTGATATCACTGTTTAGATATTGGTACAGTAGTCAAAAGAATACAGTTAGGTGGGCAGGCTCATATTCTGATATGTATGGGTTGGATTGTGGGGTGAGGCAGGGGGGTCTGAGCTCCCCCAGCCTTTTTAACCTATACATAAACAAACTGATAGGTAGGCTCAGTAGCACTAAAATCGGCTGTCACGTGGACGGTGTGTGCGTGAACAATATCAGCTATGCTGATGATATGGTGCTGCTGAGTCCATCTATCGGTGCAATGAGAAGGCTGCTTAATATTTGTGAAAGTTATGCAGTGGCTCATGGGCTCAAATACAATACCGATAAGAGTGAGTGGTTGGTTTTTAAATCGGGTACTTTAACCTACAAGCAGCTGCCTGAGCTCTCACTCTCTGGGTCTCCTTTGGGTCGGGTTTCGAGGTTTAAGTATTTGGGTCACTGGGTCACTGACGACTTTAAAGACAATGTAGACATAGACAGGGAGCGCAGATCGCTGGCTGTCCGTTGCAACATGCTGGCCCGCAGGTTTGCACGCTGTACTGAATCTGTGAAGATAACGCTTTTTAAGGCCTACTGCCAGTCGTTTTACACGTGCAGCCTGTGGACCAAGTATACCCAGCGGGCATACAGCGACCTGCGCGTACAGTACAATAACGCATTCAGGGTGCTTTTGGGGTTGCCGTGGCGATGTAGCGCGTCAGGGATGTTCGCGGAAGCGTGCGTCGACGGGTTCGCCGCAATCATGCGGAAGCGTTGTGCTTCCATGATGGCGCGCTTGCGTTCCTCCTCCAATGGCATCCTGAGTGTGTTTACAGACCGATGGGACTCTCCCCTTATACGAAGGTGGGTAAGTGTTCAGACACACTTATCCAAATAATCTGGTGTACGTTGTGTGTTTCACTAGTTGTTTATTATTGTACATTTAATTTAATACTAACATTAGGCTAAGATAAACTACTACTAACAATATATGGATGCAATAATTCCGAAATAAAATATTTGAATTTGAATTTGAATAAACTGTAAAGTGTGATATATCAAATGAAAAGGCTTACAGTTAAGATCTCCGATATATTTATTTTAATTTTAAAACAAATAGTTTCAAAGTAAGGCGAATCGCACACTGCACCTCATTTACGCAGCGTAGCGCGGGATTGCGTGTTCTTACGATGCATAAAAGTATCTCTCTTTGAACACACAGAAAACGTCTGACTAGTCGAGTGACTTCGTCGCCGCGCACCACGCAGCATATAGCGGGGCAGTGTGTGACTCGCCTTACTTAAAAACATATAAAAAAAATAATAACATACATTAATTAAATTATAAAAGTAACAATACTAAAAGACCGGTACTTTCTTATCAAATTGAACAATAACTTCATTTGTTCGAATGTGGTCTGTTCTAATAATAACTACCAGTGTAATAATAAAAGACACATCACAAAATTATACCTTCCTCAATATTGTAATAGATAGGTACAACCCGGTCAAAATATCTATATACTATAATATGTCGCATAATGTCGGTGGTATTGTACTTGACAAGTCCTTGCACATGGAGATCTACCACAGACTTTACTTAAACTACATTACAGAGTGTAATTAATAATCACATCTTTAACCTATTGGAGAAAGAACGATGCGAAGTTCAAAAATTCTAGCATCCCGCCTCGCATGAGTTAGGTTTTCTCACGACTTTCCGTAGCTACTAGGTACTGTGGTAGCAACTTAGAAGGCAGGCGAGAGGGGGGTACTTGCCTAGGATAGACAGTGGAAAAGACGGCCCTGATAATAATATCTCTTAAGGGGATGAGCTGAGATAGGCCATAAGTCAAATTTCCTTACGTTTTTTGCAATTAGCGGGTTAGCATTAGGTAGTATGTTGTTCACGATACGATTGGCCGCGACAAACAAAACACGCGCGTAACGAAACACAATATCATGTAAAAGGTATATTTTTATTCAAAAGAGTGTTGTATTGATGATTTTAATAGTTATAATTTTGTAAATAAACATTTGTTGCAGTTGCGAATAATTTTTTCAAAGCATACAACCCAGTATCTGGTAGGTAGGTATGTTGCTCGAAATATGATTGCAAAATATGACCTGCAATTTGCAAAAAAAGTAAGAAAATCTGGATTCCAACAACATTTCTGGACAACTAAGTCCTCCTCTCTAAGCTGACCAAAGATCCTGAGACCGGCTTCAATAAGAAGTCTATTTTAAGCTTCAGCTCACTGATGTCTGCTGAGATTTTGAACTGCCGGAGTACATGTGATAACGTTGTCTTCATTGATAGTGTCGCGAATGTCCTTCCTGCGAAGAAAAAGTAGAGGGACTGTCAAGAAGCCGTTTTCCAGTTTCTGTAGAAATTATTAATATATTATATTATAATAATTAGTACTTTAATCATGTAGTACATAATTTTTATGTATCATCAATAGTATCCTCAGCGCACGACAAATAATGAATTTTATAGGCAACATTTTGCTACTTTGGGTTACATTATTGCAATTTTCTTAAGGATTTCTAAGTTTTATGAAAATAAATTATAGCCTATGTTTATTCCTGATAGCTTAGCTTTCTATTGGTGAAAAAATTGTTAAAATCGGTCCATTAATTTCGGAGCCTATTCGGTACAAACAAACAAACAAAAAATCTTTCCTCTGTATAACATTAATTAAGTTATTAAGTATACATAATAACATAATATCGCGCCTGCACTCCCGAAGGGTTAGGCAAGGGTTTACCTATAGTACCTACATCCACATTTCGCCAGTTAAGTTTGGCGAGCTCCATAATATAGCAATATTATTATCTTTATACTGAATAGGTACTAATAGGAATTGTTTATGTTTTGGATTCGATTCCTAGATGGGGCAAAGTGTTAGTGAGGTTTTCGTCATTCATTTAATTTCTTGATAGCAGTCCGGTACCGCTCCGGTCCGGTTCCGCTTCACCCAGAGCGGACGCGGTCATTCGATGAGTTACCTCACTCAAAAAAAAAGCTGCTACTGAGGAATTAAATAGAACAAAAAAGCTGCTTTAGAAAAAATACACCTACCCATGCAGGCCCTCTTTCCAATACTGAATCCAGCAAACATGTTTTGGTTGGGCAGGTTGTTGGGGTCCAGCCATCGCTCCGGTCTGAACTCTTTGACGTCAGGGCCCCAACTGTCGTGGTAGTGGATTCCGTAGATCATTAGGGCGCATTGACTACCCGCACGCATTGTGTAGTTCTCTGAAAACGATGAGTGAGAATTTCAGAAGGGGTTCAAGTGAACGGAGATGTTTTGAAAGTTTGTTACGGTAGTATATAATTGCCGAAAGCCAAAATATGTTATTTTATGATTTATTTTTAGCCTGTGTTGTCCCACTGCAGGGCAAAAGTCTCCCTTTATCCTTTCCTCTCCTATCTTGAGCTCGAGTGGACCAAACCTGTCTGTAGACGTCAAGCTCGTCGCGTCTCGTAGTCTCGTCTAACCTCAGAAAACGTCAGTCATCATGTTGACTGACGTTTTCTGCCCCATGACTTGTTCGTCATACGGCAAACGAGTCCGGCCCAGTCCCACATAATCACGTCTCTGTCTAGCCTTTTTCCAACTATGTTGGGGTCGGCTTCCAGTCTAACCGGATGCAGCTGAATACCGGTATTTTACAAGTAGCGACTACCTATCTGACCTGCACAACCCAGTAACTGGGTAATACGATACCCCTTGGTAAGACTGGCTATCAGAATTTCGGGCTTCTGACGACCCGTAACGACTGTCAAAGATGCACAAATGACTGCCGGGATCAACGGCCTACCCCTGGAAGCGTAGCTAAACCTGATGGATCGACACGTGTGACTGTTATTATTGCTTAGCCACGAGCTCCTCTTAATCACGTCAAGGAAATTAATTGCAATACAAATTGAGTACCAAATTATATTGTTACACAAGACAATCACAACTGTTTTTCTTTGAGTTATATGAAATGGCTGTAACACGGCAAATCGACGTTGAATTTGCTTCACAATTGTCATCCTTGATATGACTAGAATGTGGGTGAAACTTACTCAGCTGAACATCCTTTTCCACGTATCTGAGCCCCACCGGCCCCGTCGGGTACAATCTTAATGTCTCCTTGATCACAGCATCTGTGTATACCATCTTAGGCAGGTCGTCCTTAGTGACATCTCTGTCTGTACCTTCGAATACCTCTTGTAACCTGTAATTAGAATTGAAAATAAATTATTTAAGATCAACATTATCAAGTTATCGCAGGAGCTGGCTATTCATACACCACAGTGAATTAATAAATTAATCAAGTACAATCATTATTTGCAGGAGCTTTACTTTGTTAATGTAATTTCATCACCACTGCTCCAAAACGGTGAATGAAAACTTCGTGAGGAAACCGGCATCTCCTAGAACCAAAAATGCGAAGACCAACCCGCACCGGGCCCGCGTGATTTATGGTCCACTCCCAGAGAGGTGGCCTGTGTCCCAACAGTAGGAACATTATAGGCTCAAACATACAAGCTAAGTGCATAATAGGCGATAGACACAGCATGCAATAGCAATAATATATTTAATTAAAAACCAAAATTACAATACGATTACGTATCAAATTCCGATGTTTTTTAATCAATGTTAGAATATTTGCGCACTGTTCCCATCTCAATCTGAAGAGTTTTGATCTATCCTAAGTAGCCGTTACGCCATTTGCAATGTGGAGATGACAATGAGTACAACGAGAAATGAAAACACTGGCAATACTAATGTTTAAGCATTAGTATTGCCAGTGTTTCATTTTGTTTGTCAGTATTTTGGAACTATCAAAGGAATCTTAATATGTTCCGCGGGATTGTCCGCAAGGGTTACCGCTGCCCCGGAACATAAAGGGCTAAAGAAGGAACATGGATGGGTTTTAGTCAGAGAGAGTCTGACACTCCCTTCCGCTGCACCCAGAGCGGGTGGAGCCATTTGATGACTTCTAAGCCTATAAAAAAATCATACCATCGAATTTGAAAACGTGACTTATTCAAATCTTTGGCTAGCTACAGGGAGTAAACTATTGGTTGTATTTAATTGAATATTTGTATGCAGACTGGAAACGTCGCTAAATGTATGAAGTTTAATTTATTGTCGTATTGTCGTTTCCACCTTGTATAATTATGAAGGTTGCACGTTCGATCTGAATTTTAAACATTTTCGATTGGGATTTTGGATTTCGAAATCGGATTCTTGCAGGTGGTCTAGTCTAGCCCGATGCATAAGTACGTCTGAGCGAACGCATGAACATACTTGCATGCTTGGAACCTAGTACTTCCGATGTCAATCTATACTTGTATCTCTAGGTACTAATATTTTAAATGCGATAGTTCGGGTGGATGTTTATTACTTAATCACGCGAGAACGGTTGAACGTTGCTTCATGGTTGAACGCATCTGGATGAAATTTCACACAGAAATAGATTATAGCCTTTTTTTTGGAGGTGAGAAATCATCAAATTTCCCCTCCCGCTATGTGTGGAGCGGAACGGAGTGGCAGACTCTTACTGGCTAAAATCCATCCATGTTGCTGCCTTAGCCCTTTATGTTCCGAGGTAGCTGTTACCCTTTCCGACAATCCCGCTGAATTGATTATAGCCTTTTTTTTTTAAAGGCTGGGAAATCATCCAGTGACTGCTCCCGCTCTGGGTGGAGCGGAAGGGAGTGTCAGACTCTTACTGACTAAAACCCATCCATGTTCCTTCCGGAGCCCTTTATATTCCGGGGTAGCGGTAACCCTTTCGGACAATCCCGCTTACCATTGATTATAGCCTGGAATAGCATACCTCAGGGATACTTTCCGACATCCACGCGTGTCAAGCTGGCTGAAGTTAGTACCATAGGCACATTTTATTTTACTTATTACTAACCTAATACAATAAAACGGCAATTTCATACTTTAACCCCTATTATTATTATAAAAATACTATAAATGCGAAACTTTAGATGGATGTTTGTTGCTCAGTCGCGCCAGAACGGCTGAAGAGATCTAGATAAAATTTGGCACACGATAGTTTATAGGTAATCTGGATTAACACGTGGGATTCTGTATGATGATATTGTACATATCTCGGTAGTACGTTCCCATGGGATTATTTCCGACATCTACGCTAGAAGCTAGTGTGTTTATACATATGTCACACAAAAACAGTTTATCTGTCAAATTACTCGTGACTGAAAAAAATCTCTCGAAACTACTTTCGACCTAAGAAACCTATAACATTAGTCAGTTTTTTAGGGAGCCATACCAAAAGGGTAAAACGGGTCTCTATTACTAAGACTCCGTTGTCCGTCCGTCTGTCTGTCCATCTGTCACCAACCTGTATTTCATGAACGTGACAGTTGGACAGTTAATTTTTTTATAGATGATGTATTTCTGTTACTGCTATTACAACAGATACTAAAAACGGTATAGAACAAATATTTAGGGGGCTCCGATACAACAAACGTGTTTTTTTCTATATAATGGTACGGAACCCTTCGTGCGCGATTCCGACTTGCACTTGACCGGTTTTCTTTGACCCTTTTTTATTGTTTTGTAGACGTTTCCGTAAAAAATATTTTTATTTTAGAAAACCCGTTATATATCTATTAATAACACACTGTTTTGACTTACTCTTGATACATCTTCTCTTGAGCCTTGGGATAGGTGCCCAGCATCATCATAATATACGCTAGCAGACAAGACGTGGTGTCATAAGACGCAACAATGGCCGTGTCCACTTCTTCCCTGATCTCCTTGTCAGTGAACGTGTTCTCTTCAGAGAGCTCCAGGAGAAGGTCCATCAGGGCTTTGCATTTGATACCTGGAACAGTTGGTAAAATACACTGTAGCGAAAAAAAAAAGACTCATTAAACCATTTATGCCTACAACGCATTTAAAGAAACAAGAATAATAAATAATAATAAAAAATAATAAATTTATTTATTCAAGAATTAAGTCAAGTCTAAATTAAGGTTTACATAATTACAAGTGAGGTAAAATTTTTCTTTAGAAGAAATAATAATAATAATATCCTTGGACATTTCACACAACGCCATATCGTCCCAAGCTAAGCAACCTAATGCTTGTGTTATGGTAACGAGATGGCTGATATACTACTTATATACATTTTTTTTTGTAATTTCATACATATTACAGATAGAAAAACACCCAGACTCGTAACAAATACTTGCAGGTCGTACAAATATTTGTTCCGTGCGGGAATCGAACCCGCGACTTAGTGCGCAGCAGTCAATCGCTCAACCACTGCACCAACCGTGTCGTCAATAGGAACAAGGGTGATGCTTATTTCTAAAGAAATCTCTTCCAGCATATAAAAATAGGTAAGTAGATAAAAAGAGATAGACAATGTGTGTGAAGAAGAGATAACAAAATACATCGATACAAAGAACCAATTCACTAATCACTACATAGTATAAAACAAAGTCGCTTTCTCTGTCCCTATATCCCTATGTATGCTTAAATCTTTAAAACTACGCAACGGATTTTGATGCGGTTTTTTTTAATAGATAGAGTGATTCAAGAGGAAGGTTTATATGTATAACATGCAATATCCGTCATCCACGCGGGCGTAGGCGCGGGCCGAAATATAAACATACAATAAGGGGCGATTTTTGAATCGCCTGATAATTTTATCTGAAGAATAAAAATGGTGGTTTGACATTTCTTCTATGTAATAGCTGTCAAACTGCCTTATTTATTCCAATGAAACTTATCTGACGATTCAAAAATAGCCCTTAGAGAATATAAATACTTAAGCTATGTATCGCCTGCATAAAACAAATAGCAGATTCTGCATTAACAGTGTTTTAAAACCAGCTTATTATAAGTAGGGATTTGTCCGAATGGGTTACCGCTACCCCGGAACATAAAGGGCTAAGGAAGGAACATGGATGGGTTTCAGTCAGTAAACGACTGACACTCCCTTCCGCTCCACCCAGAGCGGGAGGAGTCATTTGATGATTTCCCACACTCAAAAGAAAAAAAGTATACTATTGGAATTAAGGAACCTATCGAAGAAAATTAGTTGGTACCCAACCCAAAGTTGGAGTTTTCTGAATTACTGAGGAGGTGATTTTGTAAGTCGGGAAATTCATTGTCGTATCTTTTATGCAATTTGTAGGTCTGAGTCAGGTTGTAAGTTGATTAAAATATGATTTGCGACCGTAAGAAATACGTACCTATTTATTCGATTTTAATCATTAAATGCATCAATGCAACTATTTAAGTTAGAATTGGACTCTAATGTCATGTTCTCAAGAAATAGGCGCAATATGAACTAAGAGTATAAAAAAAAAAGAGTATAGAAATTTTACCTGTACGCTGTCGCTGTTCCTCCCATTCCGATCTTGGGATGCTCTTCATCAATTCCTTTTTTCTTTGGATGACCTGGAAACATAAAATTGTAATTTATACGATAGAATATATATAAAATTGTATTTTTACAAATTTCACCGAAAATCCAATAACTAAACTAATAAGGTACCTAAGTAAAATATTGGAAGAATAAAAAAAAACGATTTATCTGAATAGTGATTTGTATGAAATGTGACGTCACAGATTTTTGGAATCAAATGGAATACTTATTACAATTAAATCAAATTTTACAATTATTTCATCCCATATTATTTAATTTCTGCACGGTGATGGAAGTGTTTAAGAAGTGGAGCGGTATTTTTTCTATGTGATTTCTCATTTTATTTTTGATCGTGTCAAATATCCATTCTCATTGCTTTACCTCTAAAGTCGCGGCACCATGGCCCATTAACTCACAGGCCGTTGCCACGCATCAGGCCGTAGGAACCCGGCTTTAACTTCCTATTTCGCCATCTGTGCTGAAAAAGCAGGCACCAAAAATGGGCAAATAGGCATAGTATAAAATAACTTACAGCAGTAGACATAGCATTCAAAACTTTGACCACTTCATCTTGCTTCTTCTTCAAGTTAGTGAAGCTGTATATTAGTTCACTTTGCAGCCAAAAGTTGGAGAATCTGAGTGCAATAATATTCAGGATCTGGTCTACTGCAGCCATATATATCTTGTTGAAATCCTTGTCTTCGTCAGCGGTTATACCGAAGGCAGTTACTGAAAGAATTAATGAATACTTTACATAACACGTCAATATTTCCCGAAGGTTATGGCTGAGGTTATAAGACCACCCACATTTCGCCAGTTATTTCAGGGCCCATCCGCGGGAGACCCGGCCACCGTAAGCGCGGGCCTGCGGGCGGTGAGTAATGGGTAGCTCACCGTCCGATCAGGACCAAGCCCGTGCCGGACGGCACGTACATGTTCCACGAGCGCCTAAAAGAAATGTCAGCATATGAATGGTCCCGTCAGGGCCGAGCCTGCCGGGTAAGCGGGATGGATGGGTTTTAGTCAGTAAGAGTCTGACACTCCCTTCCACTCCACCCAGAGAGGGAGAAGTCATTGCATGACTTACCACCCTCAAAAAAAAGGGGGCCCATGTAAAAGAGGGCGAGTCTGTTGTCACAACCCGGGCACTAATTCAGAATCTGGACTGCTAATGAGAAATCCCAAACGGAAACATCCGATAACACTGCTCAATACGGATTTGGACTCAGAGGGCCAGAAGACTGTGGCAATTCTTTTCAAAGTATTTCGTATTTCAAGAAGGACTTTACAGAGGATGGGCCGCTGTACACCTGGACAGCTGTTTCAGCTATTCGGTACGTTACGTCAATACAATTTTATGACTTTTACAAAAGGCATAGGATGATGGACTTTACATGTCACTAACTGGGCATGTCAAATACAATATGCAGACGAGCTGTTAATAATCATCAGTCTCGTTCCCACTACTGGGACACAATCGTTTCTGTTACAGTCCGTGATCAAGCGGGCTTAGTGCGAGTTGGTGGATGTCTAATGTCCTCGATTTTTTGGTTCTACGACATATTGGCTTTCTCACGATGTTTTCCTTCGCCGTTTTTATATAGATAGATACTAGCTGATCGGATGGACCCGGACGGTGTCCATAAAAATCCCATAGATTTGCAGTTTTTATCGAATTC
This sequence comes from Hyppa rectilinea, assembly GCA_951799385.1. Classification (NCBI taxonomy): domain Eukaryota; kingdom Metazoa; phylum Arthropoda; class Insecta; order Lepidoptera; family Noctuidae; genus Hyppa; species Hyppa rectilinea. The sequence continues at coordinate 8,118,139 of OX637322.1, read as the reverse complement.
CGGGCAATCGTCCCATTTTTTTTCTTGATAACCTTTTTCGGAAAACGAAGCGAGGATAAACAAACTTGTCCAGCCGTTTTCAAGTGATGCGCTTACAACGAACAAGTTAAATATTTTTAAATAAAGTGTCACAGTATACGGGTTGGACTGGGCAGTAAGAGAGGTATCTGAACACTGTAGTTACAGGAAAACGACATGTGGAGACCTTCCAAGTCCTTGCTTTTAAAGAATAATGAAATATCACGGGTTTTAAAAATTTTTCGTCATCTCATTAATCCAATCTGTATACAGTGAGATGATGAAAGTCATTTGTTGCTTCAATTTTATCATATGCCATAGAGAAAAAAATTGTACTGTGTTAAAGGATGCAATGCAAGTGAAGTGCAATGGATGTTCAAAACTGATATTAAGGAAGCGTCCGTGTTCCACGTGCGCCTCAAAGAAATGGCAGCATAGCTAAAGGGGCCTGTTAGGGTCGATACCTGCTGGGTCAGCGGGCTTATCCGAAAGAGTTAGAGGGCTGAGGAAGGAACATGGATGGGTTTTAGTAAGGAAAAGTCTGACACTCCTTTCCGATCCACCCACAGCGAGAAGAGTCATCTGATGCTGAAAAAAATAAAAGAAAAAGAATGCCTATACTCACGGCACACTGTCTCTAAAGCGATATGCTTCAACGTCGCGAGATGGTCAAACTTTCCTCTGCCTACTTCGGAGTCAAATTGACTGACTTGCCGTCGAGCTTGTATGTTGAAAACTCCCAAGAAACTGTGCAACACTTGAAGACTGAATGCTGGATTTAGGAGCTTCCGATGTCGCCGCCATACTGGACCTGAAGCGAATTCATATTTAATTGCTGATTAGTTAATGTGAACTTGAAGTAAACTGGCATTCCTCATAATGCTCTTTGACAACTGTCTCTAAGCGCAAAGTTCAACGGCTCATCGTGCTGTTACCATATGACGTTGGCAAAACAGTCGACATCGGCTGAGTTGCAAAAAAGGTTTTTTTTTAATTACCTGATGCCAAGACAAGTCCTTCTCCCATCCAAGGCTTTCCAAAATCGTAGGCGAAATGTTTGTGTAAGCACGAGTTGGCTGCTGTTACGCTGTCCTCAGGATCTGCAATGACTGTGAAAGATAAAACAAACATTACGTCATTCTAGCTTTTGGCCGCAGCTTCAAATGTCGTTGTAGAATTCTGTATTAGTTGATTACATCACTAGTCACTACCACACACGAAGCCGCTCGTGCATCCCACCTCACTTTTAATCTTTTCCCGCCACTCGTAGTGACTGACAGATGACATTAGTGACAGCAGCGACTTCACTACTTATGTGATTGGAGGCGCTGTTTACAAATATATTTTATTTAAATACACTGCAGTCGTCAAACGGGCAGGTATTCGATTATCCCACGGGAACGTACAGACGCTAGCACATAAAGGTATTCCAAACTGTCAATAATTCTCAATTGAACATGAACCTTATTCTTTTGATATAAAGTTTAATATCTATTAAAGAAATTTGACAGATTGCGGTAGCTTGTTGGGTGTCCTCTGTACCTACAGGACTACTGGACATGAGCATTTATACCACTTTGATTGGGCCCCCCACAAGGTGGACCAATGACCTTCTGACGATCGCAGGATTCCACCCACGCCTCATTAATTTTGTCGCGATAGTCTTATTCTATTCAGATTATTGCCTTCTATAAATGCAAGTTATTGAATACTAGCTTGTGCACGCGAGTTTGTTCGCGTAGAGTACCTAGCTGATGGCTACGTCATTGTAAATAGAGATAAACTACGATAACATGGCAACCCCGGCTCAGATGGAATTACCAATAGGGTATTCAAACTCTTCCCCGCCCAACTGATCATGCTCATGACCGCCATCTTCAATGGCGCCATGAGTAATAACATGTTCCCACAAGCCTGGAAAGAGGCCTCTGTTATAGGTATCCCCAAACCCGGCAAACCCAAATCCGACCCCACCAGCTATCGCCCCATCAGTCTGCTCAACGTGCTCGGCAAAATCTACGAGAGGCTTATTTATAAGCGTCTCAAGGACTATGCCGAGGCGAAGAGCCTGATTCCGGACGAGCAGTTCGGGTTCCGTACCCAGCACTCGTGCGTCCAGCAAGCGCACCGCATAGTCGAACACATCAGTGCCGGCTTCCAGCGTGGCGCTATGACTGGCGCCCTGTTCTTCGACATAGCGAAGGCTTTCCACAAAGTCTGGCACAATGGCTTAATATATAAGCTATACCAACTCGGCGTGCCCGACCGTCTCGTGCTCATCTTACGGGACTTTTTGTCGAACCGCACCTTCCGCTACCGCATCGAGGGCGCTCTCTCCTCCCCCCACCCGATCCGCGCCGGAGTCCCCCAGGGCTCCGTTCTCTCCCCCCTAATCTTTACCCTGTTCACTAGCGACATCCCTAAGAGTAAAAAGGCCCAATTGGCGTTATTCGCCGATGACACGGCCATTTACTACACGGGGATCAGTCCGCCAGCTATAGCTCAGACTATCCAGAAGTCGGCCAACGCCCTAGGCGCTTGGTTCCGGAAATGGAGAATCGAGGTCAACCCCGATGAAAGCCAGGCTGTTCTCTTTAGGAGAATTCGTAGGGCCCTCCCCAACCCCCCTAACCCGATCACCATGTACGGCAATCCCTTGGGCGAAGCATGCCAAGTCTGGGTGTCACTCTCGACCAACACCTCAGTTTCGCAGAGCACATAAAGCGGGTCCGTTCCCGGGCCACTTTCGCTCTCGGTAGACTCCAATTCATGCTTACAGAACGCAGCAAATTGTCACTCCGGTGCAAACTGCGTCTCTATAAGGCTGTAATCCGTCCCATAATGACATACGCTTGCGTCGTCTTCGCGCACGCCAAACCCAAGTATCTGCATCGAATGCAGACACTACAAAACCGGTGCCTCCGTAGGGTCTCAGGAGCTCCCTTTTACGTCCGTAACATGGACCTTCATGTAGATTTTAAACTCCCCACAGTTCAGCAGTTCATGAAACGCCTCTTGAAGCGTTTCTTTGACACTGCCATAAAGCACCGCAATCCCCTGATTGCGGCCGCCTCCCGATACACCCCGTCCCGCATCAGTAAGGTTCGCCGTCCACGGCATACCCTCATTGCCCCCGACGATGCCACCACTCTCCTCCAGGAGAGCAGCCCGGCTACTAGCACTGTTAGATTAGCACACAGACACAAATTTCCGTCGTTCCGTCTTCGCCGTCGAGGCCCGTCGCGACGACCCTGTCCACTCTCATCCCCCCGACCCTTGCTCGAGCCAGCCCGCGTTGCCGCTGAGCCAGTAGTTTTAAAAACCCCCGATCCAGCTGTCCCTTGCTGTCCCCCCCCAGCGACGCCCTAAGCCGAGGTCCGAACCCCGCAGGGGGTGCCCTTAGCGTGTAGTCGCTTAGTTTTGTAAGTTAGGTTTAGTTTTTATTAAGCCCTGGCTGGAGGCTATAATTCTTTTGTGGCAGCCACAGGCAAGCCCGGTTAAGCAGTAGACAACCCTTTGGTTGAACTGCGAGATGCCATTCACAAAAAAAAAAAAAAAATTACATGGCAAAAAAAATCTGCTGTTCCATACATAATGCCCGCATTAACTCTTCAAAATGCAGGGAACAGGAGATTTTTTTTTCGCGTTTTCAGGTGTGTTCCCATAGTAAAAGTTGTTCATAATGATAAATACAATGACCCCTAAAAATATTGCCCATGAATTCAATTTCAGCCTGTATACAATTTCACTCTGTATACAATTTCACCCTGTAGAATCCATCATAAATACTGTAAATATAATTTTATGATATACATAAGATCATAGCAGTGTAAATATCATTCTAGACATAAGTATTCATTTTTATTAACTGCCAAAACAATCATGCAGTCAAATTAATGTGTCCACTTTTTTAAATAATTCACATCAATCAAATAAAACTTCAACCACACTTTACGAGTATCATCACATGAAGTTTAAAAATATTATAAACCTGTTATTAATGATATACAATATTAAAAACTTTTTTACAAAAAATAAAACCGACTTCCAAAACAAACACTACAAAGTGACAAATAATTTTGATTTCGGAAGTCGGTGTCTTCGGTTTTGTATTTTAATTTTTTGCCACCGACTTCCGAAATCAAAATTATTTGTCACTTTGTAGTGTTTGTTTTGGAAGTCGGTTTAATTTTTTGTAAAAAAGTTTTTATTTTTCACTTTTTAGTTGTGGTACCTACCTACACAAACCCTCCCCCCTCCCCCCCAAAATTTTAATACCACTACCTGGTATGTAAATTACAGTGATAGGAACTTATTAGAACATCGTCCACATATATTAAGTAGGATTTTTTTTAGATTTTTGTTGATTTTTCAAAAACCGCTTTTTCGATTTCGATAAAAATTTTATGGGACCATTTGGGAAGTATACCCTTTCCAACAAAAAAAGAATTTTTCAAATCGGTTGGCAAGCAACGGAGTTATGCGCGAACAAACATAAAAAAAAAAAAATACAAACATCCGAATTGAGAACCTCCTCCTTTTTGAAGTCGGTTAAAAATAGTTTATAACCTAATATCTTTATCTTTTATAACCTCACAACCCTTTTAACCAAGCAGTAACGAAATAACATGGCTGTCGAATGGTGCGTTCTGATTGGCTCAGGTATGGTATAATAATAATAATATCCTTGGACATTTCACACAGCGCCATATCGACCCAAGCTAAGCAACCTAATGCTTGTGTTATGGTAACGAGATGGCTGATATACTACTTATATACATTTGTTTTTGTAAATACATACATATTATAGATAGAAAAACACCCAGACTCGTAACAAATACTTGCAGGTCGTACAAATATTTGTTCCGTGCGGAAATCGAACCCGCGACATAGTGCGCAGCAGTCAATCGCTCAAACACTGCGCCAACCGTGACGTCAATATAATAGAATTGTATCGATGAATATAATGATTATTAACCCATTAGATGTTCGCCTAATAGAAGCTGTTTGCTTATAAGAGTTCAACGCTTTAAACAATTATATTCATTGTCGTTTCGAGAGAATTTCTCCTAAGAACCAATGGGGTTCATATGACATTTAAGGGGGTAATCTGTAGAAATGTATTTGCTATGGCTGCGAATCAAATCTACATTAACATACAACCTGACACTGGCCGGTAACCATAAGATATTTTCGGACTTCCCTGGCGCTTCCCTCTTAAGGCAATATGAATAAATACATATAATAAGCCAAGCGAATTAGATATACAATGTGGCGCTACAATGGTAACATTAATTTATCACACGGGTATGGCTAGTGCCCATTAATCATAACATATAAATGTTAAATGTTAAGGTTACAATAAATCGCAAATTGTAAAAAACTACCTAATAAAATCAATTCGCCTACTTTTTGCAGTTGTTTCATCCTAATAGTATTTGCTCATTCGTTTTAATTTCATTTTTGCGAATGTTATGAGCCGTGACCCCGGCAAATGATCGCTGTGCCACAGTTCTTTAAGAACAGGTTGCTCAAAGATGCTATTTTCTAAAATTTAAAATAATTCCGTAAATAATAACGTGACGTGAAATGTCATCTTTGTAACGCTACGTTGTATACTTAGTTTGTTTTACTTTCCCGTAGCATAAGCTCCCTAAGCGTAAGCGTACTCATTTTTCAACTGTCTTCAGAAAAGGAGTTTCAGGAAGTTTATGTTCGCCTGTATGTATTTTTTTATTTATGTTCATCGATATTTTCATCAATGAGCTCGTGGCTAAGTAATAACAGCCGCACAGGTCGTTATTGACTTGGTGGTGTTCTTTTTCGCTTGTGTTTTTGTAAAACGATTTTTCCATACGAAAGAATCTTTTTTTTTTGTAAAAAATATGCTTAAATAATTTTTTACACAATTAATACATTTTCATGTGTCAAGTTTTGATTTGTTGCTTGCATATTTACGTGTGTAATAAATAATTTAAGTGTACCAGTCCATATAAAATCCTTGCTGCATTTGATTTTTTTTTTAAGAAATAAAAATATCCATCTAAATATATTTTTTTATAGTTAGGTATAAATGGACCTAAAACTTACTGTAATAGAGGTCCTGTCCTATAAATCCAACGATGACGCCTCCTTTCGCCAAGGCTTCCTTCGCTATGCTCTGCACACTACGCCATAGCTCTGAGGAAAATAATTGGGTATTTGAAAGGGTGGTTTTTAGGGTTCCGTACCTCAAAAGGAAAAAACGAAACCCTTATTGGATCACTTTGTTGTCCGTCCGTCCGTCTGTCAAGACCGTTTTTCTCAGGCACGCGTGGAGGTATCAAACTGAAATTTATATCTAATACTCAGGTCTACTGTCCCTTGGAGCTGTGAAAAAATCAAACTTCTAAGCCGAAGCAATCAAAAGAGACAGCTGTTTATGCCCCAAATTTTCGAAACTCGCACGGGAATCAAAACCTACAGGGTACTTCCCGTGAACTTAGAATCTTGAAATTTGGTACAAAGTAACGTCTTACAGTGCAGATAAAGGAAAAATTGCGAAAACCATAAATTTTTAGTTACATCATATAATTAAAAAAAAAAATTTTTTTTTTCAAAATATAAAAATCCCATAACTATGACTCGATTCTCGTGATGGGTGAACTTTTACTTATATACCTACAGGTTTGTACGGAACCCTCGGTGTGCGAGTCCGACTCGTACTTGGCCGGTTTTTTTCTATGTGATTTCATGTTTTATTTTTGACCGATTCAAATAGTCAATAGAAATAGAAATAATGCTTTTATTAACACAATTTGCATTTCTGCCTAAAATGATGTCGGATTTCTGGTTTGAGGATTGGTATTAAGTAAAGGTTGACTGCCTCGTTGGCCGAGTGGCCGCAGGCGCCGAGCATGAGGTCCTGGATTCGATTCCCTGGTCATGCAGAGTGTTATTGGGTTTTTCAAGTAGCAATTTCAATGGCGCTAGTAAAACCAATGAAATACATACACCAACCAGCGTTTATCCTACTTCCTTCTTTTTTGTGTCCGAGTTTTTAGGCCTCCAACTTAGCTTCACATGCTATTGAGAAATATTTCCTAGGCATGTTTTCGTCAGGCCGGTTTTTAACGATGTTTACGTCCACCGTTTTTTTAAAGCCAGTGATAATTACACAATACCCTTACGAATCCGTAAAGTCATAAGTGTGTCCCTTGGGTTCGAACTCGAGACCTATGACTTGACAGTCCGACGGTCACACCACTAGACTATCAATGCTGATAGCGTATATAAATCACAGAACAAATAAAAGAGGTTGCTGTCCTTCCTCAGCGACGCCCTAAGCCGAGGTCCGTACCCCACAGGGGGTGCCCTTAGCGTTTAGTGGCTTAGTTTTTAAGTTTTAATAACCCCTGGCTGGAAGCTGCATTTTTATTGTGGCACCCACAGGCAGGCCAAGTTTAGCAGTAGACAACACTATGGTTGAACTGCGGGTAAATTAAAAAAAAGAGGTTGCAATCGACTCTGGTCGATGTATAGAACGCCTGATATTTATTTCTTCTCTCCTATTTCTCTTTATTTCACCTCTATTATAATCACTGAACATATTATGTTCAGTGATTATAACAAGCTTTTGACAAGCTTCGAGTCGAAAATGACACGTTTTGAATAACTTGATTTGCCTAGTTCCCGACCGCATATAGCCGCTGCAAGAGTGTGTGGCGCTTATTGTTTAAACCTGTCAATATTTTCAGGTTACGCTTAGAGTGGTGCATTTGCGCTGTTCTTATTTTAAACGTATTGAAGATTTTTTGTACTATTTGGTTTCGTTTTCTACTAAAGAGTTTTTTTATGGTTTTTCAACTATTATTTTTAGATTTAAGATAAACAAAACGAATGTAATAGAATGTATACGAATATAATGCCTTAGCCTTGCATATGAGTTAAAAATAAAACTCAATGTTTACTTACTTGTGGTGTTGCCAATGAGTAAATGTGCGTGTCCAATGATTGGCAAAAGGCCAGGGTACATGGGTGGTAGCTTATAGGTCTTCAGTCTGCGATAGTTCATCTCCCATTGCCACCACGCAAAAAGAAAGCACGACACAGCACACAATATTAACGCCAACATTATTTCAATAAGTAATTAACAGGAAATCAAAATAATATTCAGCTTAAAATAAAAAAAAATACATTGGACTTAAAGTCTTGAATGAATTTGCACTTCCGTATATTTAAAGAAAAAAAAAAACAATATAAATTATTAACAATGTTTTTTTTGAAATTGGACACTGTTCTATTCAGCCATGTACACCAACACGGAGTGGCCCATCAAGAATGCAAAATTCTGGGGGCAGCTTTAAATTAAATGCGGAATTTAAACCGGTTTATGTTTCTAACGCTATAGACTATACCACGATTTACGATGTAAGCATGTAATAAATATAAAAAGTATATCATATTTACCCATGTGTGTCTTATGAGCGAATTTAGAATAAATAACTCGGCCCAAAACTGGTTTTAAGGTATGTTAACATCACTATTATGATACTAAGATGTAACGGTTTAAGAGCATATTTGGCTATAGATTAAACTTACCACCATGTTTTACTTAAGTACAGTCGCCAGCACATCAAGATACCACAAGCTGTCAAATTTTCTCAATCGATTTTGAACTTAAATGTCTACGTCTAAAGGTTTTTAAAATCATTTGGAGAAATTTGACAGTTTGGTATAACTTGATGCGCTGGCGACTGTACATACTAAACCATGCATTTCTTATTCAATGTTTGGAACCAACATAAGCATGGAGTTGGTGGCCCAATTAAGACCAAAATATTGTCCACTGCGACTATACTATGTTAAGCTATACATCTATAGATACCTTCACCGTCATAATTCATCATCTGCCTTGCCTTTTCCCAACTATATTGGGGTCAGCTTCCAGACTAACTGGATGCAGCTGAATACCACTATTTTACATGGACCGACTGCCTATCTGACCTCCACAACCCAGTAACTAGGCAACACGATAGCCCTTTACCGTCATAATTAAAAAAAAATCTTTGTACTTAAGAGCAAAAGGTAGTTTCGTTTGGAGAAGAAAGGGCAAGAAACTCCACCGTTACTCTTTTAAAATGTTTTATTAATATTTTGTAGATATACATTAATTATAAAATAGTTAAAAATTATATGTGAAAACGATGGACATGGTAATTAGATGATTCATGGAAACGTTAACGATAACGTTAGTTTATTGACTCCTTCGTTGGTCTAGTGATCGCACGCGCCACTGCTGAGTAGAGGTCCTAGGTTTAGTCTAGGGAATTTCGCAGTATACAGTAAGTACACACATCAAAAGTGTCTAGGGATCAACATATATTTTTGCAATAACTTTTCTCTTGATTGATATTAATTTAAATTTTCTTTAAGGATTCATCAAATAAAGTGTTTTCGTTTGTCACAGTAACGATAAACCAAGTCACCTTTGCATTAATAAAGAAATTTGCCATTTTCCTAATAAAGGGATTTTTGACATTTGAACCACTAACATTAAAGTTCGAAAAAAAGACTGAAATAACAGTTTTCTTTAAAATTTTATTGGGTAACTTAAACAATTAATAATCCGTGTTTCTACCGCGAACACTAACAACACAAGAACATCGGTTTGGCATACTCAAAATGAGTTCATCCAAATCACGCTGTGGAATGGCCGCCCATGTTCGTTGCAACAACAAAAAAAGGTGTTATCAGTCGACTTTGGACACGTTACCGAAGCACTGGTACCGTGGCTGAGCGCCATGAAGGACGGTATCGCTGCACCACACGGAGACAAGACCGATACATTCAAATCTTAACTCGAAGAGCTCCAACAATAACCGCCATGATGTTAGCCGTGAGGCTTCATCACTCTTCAGGGAACTTAATTAGCGACCAAACAGTCAGAAACCGCTTGCATGAAGTGAACCTTCATTCCCGAAGACCGCTACGGGTACCACCTATAGCAATGCACAATCGTAGGATTCGATATCAATGGGCTCTTGAACACAGAAATTGGGCAGAAGAACAATGGCGTTTCGTGTGCTTTTCTGATGAGTCTCGTTTTGGTATGAGACCGGATACAAGACGTATACGACACTGGAGAACCCCTGGACGCCAACAGCGATTAAAATCCTGCCAGGAAGTCCATCCTTATAGTGGTGGAACCATCATGGTATGGGCGGGTATTTGGATCGGCGGAAGAACTGAGTTGATTTGGATCAGAGGCAACCTCAACGCTCAAATTTATGCTGAGACGATTGTATCTGACGTCATCGTTCCTCTACAAGTGCAAATCGGTCCCTTATTTCAGTTAATGCATGATAATGCACGACCGCACACCGCAAGAGTTGTAAGACAGACTCTCGCCGCAGCTAACATCAATGTCCTGCCCTGGCCTGCTCAGTCGCCAGACTTGAACCCGATTGAGCATGCATGGGATATGCTACAGAGAAGAGCTCTGCCGAATATGGAGGGTATCCAGTTGCAAGAAGACCTTTTTTTGTTGTTGCAACGAACATGGGCGGCCATTCCACAGCGTGATTTGGATGAACTCATTTTGAGTATGCCAAACCGATGTTCTTGTGTTGTTAGTGTTCGCGGTAGAAACACGGATTATTAATTGTTTAAGTTACCCAATAAAATTTTAAAGAAAACTGTTATTTCAGTCTTTTTTTCGAACTTTAATGTTAGTGGTTCAAATGTCAAAAATCCCTTTATTAGGAAAATGGCAAATTTCTTTATTAATGCAAAGGTGACTTGGTTTATCGTTACTGTGACAAACGAAAACACTTTATTTGATGAATCCTTAAAGAAAATTTAAATTAATATCAATCAAGAGAAAAGTTATTGCAAAAATATATGTTGATCCCTAGACACTTTTGATGTGTGTATATTTTTGACTGTCTTTCTGTTTGTTCCATCTAGTCTCCGAAACGGCTAGACTTATTTCGACGGGATTTTCACTGACAGATAGCCGATGTTATAAGGAATAACTATTGGTACTTTTATTTTAGAACTAGCTTCTGCCCGCGACTTCGTCCGCGGGAAATTGCGATATACTGTAACTGTTTAGGCAGCGCATGCAAATAATTCTGTTTTCGGAGGTATTTCTTTCCGACTTGATAGACGAAAATTGCGATAGCTCGGCTAATATGTATGATATAAATATAATTATAGCCTATAGCACTCAGGAATAATGTAGCTTTCTATCAGTGAATTTTTTTTTGAAATTGGATCATTAGTTCCGGAGATTACCCCCTACATACAAACTTACAAATCTTACCTCTTTATAATATTATTATTATATTATTATTAATTATTATTAGTATAGATAAGAATTTATTTCTCGTGCTATTCTAAGCGCAGTGCCTTGAACACACAACAATGTTTTGAAACGAGCGCTATTCCTGCCGACAAACTGTTACGCAGTTTGGCAGGTTTAAAAAAAGGTGTAAAGTGTTTGGTCCAAATAAATTATTTATTTATTTATTATTTATTTATTTATTTACACATACGTGTTCGTCTTTGTGATAGTCTAACAGCCGCACAGGTCCATCGATTAGGATAAGCTACGCTTGCCGGGGTTGGTACGTGGATGGGTGACTATCTTTACATACCGAGACTCCTACGTGCCTCGGAAAGCACGTTAAGCTGTTGGTCCTAGCTGTCATTTGTGCGTCCTTGACAGTCGTTACGGGTCGTCAGAAGCCCGAAAATCTGACAGCCAGTCATAGGTACCAAGAGATATCGTATTACCTGACTGGGTTGTGGAGGTAAGATAGGCTCGCTCCATGGAAAATACTGGTATACAGCTGCATCCGGTTTGACTTGAAGCCGACCCCAACATAGTTGGGAAAAGGCTAGGCAGATGATGAATTATTTTTTATGCTATTCTAAGCGCTGTGCCTTGAACACACATATGTGTTCATGGCAGTGTATGGGCTAGTGTAAGATGTGCTCGTAGCAACCAACGGGTCAATACTTTGTGGAATAACCTGTTCCAAATTAAAATCAACAATGTCAATAACGGTCACCATCTTCATTAGATCTTTGAACAAAAAAATAAAAGTTTTCTAGCGATTAACCACTGATAACTCAACTAAGGCCAGATTTCACTAATGAAACTGGACGCGATTAACTCATAAACTAAGTTCAAGAGCTGCATATGTCAGTGTCATTATTTTCTATGGAATGTTGACACTGACAGGTTCAGTTTCATTGGCGAAATTTGGAACTAAGTAGTGTCAAACTCAAACTCAAAGTATTTATTTCAAATAAACCAATTACAGGCACTTTCGAATTGTCAAGGTGTCGGTCAGTCAGAGAGATGAAGCTAGTAGCCCATTCCAAAGCAGTAGGTACCAATGGAGAAGAACGGGCAAGAAACTCCATCGACACTCTTTTAAACAAAATATGGTTACAAAATATTGGTTACATAGTTCATATTAATATTATACATGTGAGAACGATGCAGAACGATAGCATCAGATATAAAATATGTAAAAACTATTCAATAATTAAATTAAAACAAGCCTTAGCCGTTAAGAGATGACCAGTCCCTACTGACAGCGCCCGTTCACGAACATGACGCATATATTAGCACCATTCAGCTCAACCATTTTTAAGGGAGCTAAATGATCCAACACACACGCCACCATCAGCGAGACATTAAAGTGAGCTAAGCTATCCACCGCTTTTTATAGCAGTAGTATTTTAATATTGGGAAAGAGATGGGGCTATACCTCCTGTATAGTTTCAACTCTTTCTCACACTGAAGTCAATCAATCTATCTGCCTAGCCTTTTCCCAACTATTTTGGGGTCGGCTTCCAGTCTAACCGGATGCAGCTGAGTACCAGTATTTTGCATGGAGCGACTGCCTATCTGACCTTCACAACCCAGTAACCGGGTAATACGCTACCCCTTGGTAAGACTGGATGTGACATCCAGTCAAGCAGCGGGCTATGTTGCCAGCCATCCACGGACCAACCCCGGCAAGTGTAGGTTAACTAGATGAATCGGTCCATATAGCTGTTATTACTTAGCCCCTTTCTCAAACTGCAGTAATATTCAAATAATACCGAGTAAAAGGTTAATTTCATTTGGAAGGACGGGGCCGGACCTTGCGGACTGCCAGTTTGGCTTCCGCAAGGGGCGCTCGACGGTGGACGCCATCATGCGCGTTAGAGCCCTCACGACGGGGGACGCGGTGTCCCAGGGTAGGGTCGTCGTGGCGGTGTCACTCGACATCGCCAACGCCTTTAACACCCTGCCCTGGAGTTGCATTAGGGAAGCACTCCGGTATCACCGGGTGCCGACCTACCTCCGTCGAATAGTCGGGGCGTACTTGACGGACAGAGCCGTCATCTACCCCGGTCGCGATGGGGAATGGAACCGGCGAGAGATGTCGTGCGGTGTCCCGCAGGGATCGGTTCTGGGGCCGTTCCTGTGGGACATCGGTTACGACTGGGTGCTGCGGGCCGACCTCCCTGACGGCGTCAGCGTAGTTTGCTACGCTGACGACACGCTGGTCCTGGCGCAGGGGAGGTCGCATCAGGCGGCGGCCGACGCGATGACACGCGGGGTTGCGATAGTCGTTGAGAGGATCCGGCAGTTGGGTCTCGAGGTGGCATTGCACAAGTCCGAGGCCATGTACTTTCATGGGCCTCGGAATAGGCCACCATCGGGATCCCAACTTACGGTAGGAGGGGTTCACATCGGCGTCGAGACCACGATGAAATACCTGGGTCTGGTCCTCGACAGCCGATGGAATTTCGTGGAGCATTTCCGACGTTTGGCCCCCAAGCTGGAACGGACTGGGGCCGCCTTCAAGCGGCTCTTGCCCAATTTGAGGGGGCCAAACGCCTCCTGCCGGAGGCTTTACGCGGGAGTCGTGCGGTCCATGGCCCTATACGGGGCCCCGGTGTGGGCGCGTTCATTGCGGCGACGAGCCGCTCACTATCTGAACGCGCCCCAAAAGGTGGTAGCCATTCGGCTAATCCGGGGGTACCGCACGATCTCGGGCGAGGCGGCAAGCCTCCTTGCCGGACTGCCGCCGTGGGATCTGGAGGCGATAGTCCTCGCGCGCCTGTTCGAGTGGCGCGCGGAGGTACTAAGCCGGGGGGAAACTCCGTTTCCGCAGCAAATTGCGGCGGAGCGGACGGACCTCCAGCGCGATCTCATGGCGGCCTGGAAGCAGCGACTGTCGCAACCCAGCGCAGGGCACGCCACGATAGTGGCGGTAAGGCCCCTCCTTGAGGAGTGGCTAGAGAGGCGTCACGGCGCCCTCACCTACCGCCTGACGCAGGTCCTCACCGGACATGGATGTTTCGGGAGGTTCCTGCACATCATCAGGCGGGAGGAAACGCCCGGGTGTCACCACTGCGAGGATCGCCCAGAGGACACGGTAGAGCACACGGTGCAAACCTGCCCCGCTTGGGCGGAGCACCGCCGTGTCCTCGTAGAGGCGATCGGCGGCGGCGACCTCTCGCGCCCGGCTCTGGTGCAAGCCATGGTCCGGGGCGAGAGGGAGTGGGAGGCAGTCACCTCCTTCTGCGAAAAAGTTATGCTCGCGAAGGAGGTGGCGGGATGGGAGAGAGAAAGGTCCTCCCGTCCCAGCCGCCGCAGGAGACGCCCCGGGCGTCGGGAGCCACGTGACGACTCCCGGCCACCGTAGGCGCGGGCCTGCGGACGGTGAGTAATGGGTGACTCACCGTCCGATCAGCACCAGACCCGTGCCGGACGGCGCGTATATGTTCCACGCGCGCCTCAAAGAGATGTCAGCATATGAAGGGGCCCCTCAGGGCCAAGCCTGCCGGGTAAGCGGGATTGTCCGAAAGGGTTACCGCTACCCCGGAACATAAAGGGCTACGGAAGGAACATGGATGGGTTTTAGTCAGTAAGAGTCTGACACTCCCTTCCGCTCCACCCAGAGCGGGAGAAGTCATTGGATGATTTCCCAGCCTTAAAAAAAAAAAAAAAAAAAAGGGCTAATTTCATAAATGAAACTGAACGCAATCAGCATATTTAAAACGCTCTCTCGTCCAACTCTCTCTCAATCTATTACATTTCCATTAAAACAATAATGCTATATGAGGTGGTAGTTTACCTCCTCTCTTCAGGGTTCCTTCAGTTAAGTAAGATAGGTATACCCGTCTATATCTTACACGTAGTTTGACATTGACAGTTGTGCGGCAGTGACGTAAATAATTCAGCGGGATTGTACGAAAGGGTTAGGGGAATGCGGGGCTGCCCCGGAAGGCAAAAGGCTAAGGAACATGGATGGGTTCTAGTCAGTAAGAGTCTGACACTTCCTTTCGCTCCACCCAGAGCGGGTAGAGTTATAAGATGATTGCCATCCTTAAAAAAAGTTACATAAATAATACCCAGCCAAGGCACGTCGGCGGCGGAGAACTCTCGCGTCCGGCCCTGGTGCAAGCCATGGTTCGGAGCGAGCGGACGTCGGATTTGTGTTCCACGCGCGCCTCAAAGAGATATAAACATAAGTGAAGGGGCCTCGTTAGGACTGTAGACTGCCGGTAAGTGGAATTGTCCGAAAGGGTTACTGCTACCCCAGAATATAAAGGGCTAAGGAAGGAACCTAGATAAGTTTTTGTCAGTAAGAGTCTGACACTCTCTACCGCTCCACCCTGAGCGGGAGGTACAATTTGATGATTTCCCACCCTGAAAAAAAAAGCCTAGGCTTGTGCTACGTGTGTTTATTTACCTTAGCCGTGGCGTAACTTAGCTGTGGTGTAGCTTAGCTCTTGCTCGACAATCAGGTTTGTGTAATAGGTACATTTTGCACGTGTTAATACAAAACATAATGTTTTAGAAGTATTATTATTTTTAAGTCTTTTGACATCTCTCGGGACCCTGAGATCCCGGATCTTTAGTATTATAACTATGTCGTCATTAAACGTGAACAACGTCATCATGTTGTATTGCTTCATTCATGTCTATTGTTGCAAGAGTTAGATACAAGTTTAATTTAAATGACATTAAAAGTACTAACTTTAAACTTAAGGGGAAGATATATAAAAGCATGGTTGGACCTGTCGTCTTGTATGGATCAAAGTGTTGGGCCACTAAAGGAATGAATGAAAGACAATTGCACGCAGGTGAGATGAGAATGCTTAGAGGGATGTGTAGAGGTACGGGAATGGATAGAATAAGGAATGAGTATACATAATTATAATAAGAAGACTGAAAGTGACACCGGTGACCGAAAAGTGGTGTGGATATTGGTTGTCATGGTATGGGCATGTTATGCGGAGGAATAAGGAAAATGTTGTCAGAAAAATTCTGAGTATGAATGTGGATGGGTTTACAAGTAGAGGAAATGGCAAAAAGCGAAAATACAAAACCAAAGACACCGACTTCCGTAATAAAAAATACTTTTCACTTTGTAGTGTAAAGGCAATGGCCTTTAGTATCCTCGTTAACACACAGCCAGGCTGTACAAAACATCCTGCATTTTATCTGACAATGTGTCAAAGCGGACTAAAAACCGGCTAGGTGCGTGTCGGACCACGCACACAAACTTATTCCAAAAACCAACTTAACATTGTAGTTGAAAAACTTGTTTTTCCATATTATATTCCATAACGCGACGGACAATTCAACTGCAAATGTAACTTTGTAATCGTAGATTTTTAATTTAATTTTTAGAACTCTATTTTTGGACTTTGTGCTGTTTCTACTAGCTTCTTGCCAAACATGAATCTTGTCAACGGGAGGTGCGCTGTTTGACTGTTTGCAAATTTCTATGTCGCATATAATGACAGTATTTTTCATTGTGTTGACTTTAATGCTTCATTTTGGGGCTCCAAGACCGTATTTGATATTAATTTTAACTTGATACCTCCACGCGTTCCTGAGAAAATGGTCTTGACAGACTGACAGTCGGACGCATGGGCAACGAAGTGAACTAATGAGAGTTCCGTGTAATCTTTTGAGGTACGGAACCTTCAAAATCACAAAGTGGACACATTTTCACTATAGGTGCGTTTAATAAAGTGGAAGATGTATTACTTACCGAAATTTTAGTTTTTTTTGTCAGATTGGCATCCTGTCGCCAGTCGTTGTAATTAGCTCCTGGTGGGGCCCGTTTTAGCAATGCATGATGGCACGCCCAACCCTAATGGCTGCTAGAATATCATTCACATCCAAAGCATGTATTTTAATGTGTAATTTAGATGCTGCTGTTTTTTGTTTCGACATTTTGTTAATTTAAAATCTTATGCTGGATTTTTAAATGTTACACGAAAAAGCATGTGTTTTTTTATACGGAAACCAAACCTGTCCAGGCAGTTTGTTTTTGCTATGAGGAGTATTATTTCAACTAAAAAAACAACAAAATGGGCCGAGCGTAGCTAGCACCCGTATCAATGTAGCTGGTCCCGAACGAAAATTCCTAAAATATTCAGAAACTACGGCCGCGAATCATATTTTGATCAACATACAACCTAACACTGACCTGCAAATTGCATAAAACGTATGAAAATGTCAATTTTACGGGCTACCCTGGCGCATCCCTCTTATACTATCCAAGGCAGTATCTACTACTATCCAAACAGTAGGTAAATGGGTGGGACGGATTGGTAATATTGGTGTCAATAAGTTGCAGAATCTTTGATATATCCTTACCTTTATTATTGAACCAACACCACTTCGTCGCATTTTGAGGCAAAAGAGGTATAATGTCCTCACAATGGTTCTCGAATAATTCACGAGTGAGTCGATAGTTCCCTATGAACTCGACGTCGGGGATACTCGCCAAAATAAAGTTCTAGCGTAAATATCGTCGGCGACACCTCCGCTCTTCCCGTAATGATCCTTCTAGCAACAAAAAAGCAGCCATAGTTCGAAATTACACTTTAAATTATATTTTTCGTCAACAGCACGAGAACTATTTTGACGTCGTGTGAACTGACATACCACTCCGTCGAAACAAGTGTCAAGTTCAATTTTTAGGATGGACAAAAACACGTCGGGAGTAGGTACAAATGTCAAATCGTGTTGTAGTTCATTCTTCGTTCGGGCGTCGGACGAATCATCCATCCGAAGGTGCTAGGGAGTAGGAAACGCCCGTTACGAAGGCCGAAACTACGGAGTTCGTGCTTAGGGAGTAGACCCCCAGGATTCTCCGTTTTCTAGTTCGCTTCGCTAGATCTTACATTCTAAAGTTACGAGTATTGGTCAGAATGCTATTTTGTTTTTGTCGTAAAAAGCAATACCCATCTTAAAGACTGGTTTCCACCGCGAAAGAGTAATAAGCCGGAAATGGCTAAGCGGAGCGGACGTCGTTTTCATAAAATACGTTTGCGTTTCCACCAAGAAAGAGTTTAGTCGTCCGATTCCCTCCGCAAAAGAGAAATGAAACAGAAGAATGAATAAAGCCGAACGGAAAATGAGAAATAGAAAATGATTACTTAATTTCCACAGAGAGTGAGTTCAGTTGGAGTTTTGAACTGATTGCGAGCGGCCATGTTGTGATTTCGAGTGATACAGAATAAAGTGAAGATAGTGATTACGTTTATAGAACGAAAACAAGTTATTCTATTTTAAGCTCAGAAAACGACGCCCCAAAAGGAGGTTTTGACAATGCCAGCATATTCGAGAAAGAACATTTAAAGGCTATTCACTGATTTAGATGATGAAAATTTTTACAAAGAATCACCAAAATGTTTGATACAGGGCCCCTCTACAACTGGTTAAGCCTGATATTTAATGATTTGACCTACAAGGACTTTCAATAGTTCGAAAACAGATTGTAATTATGTTTATTCAAAATTTTCCACAATAAAACAGCTTGTAATATCCTCCGCCCTTGGAAGGGCCTTTAAGACTTTTACTGACTAAAAACCGCCCGGTAATTCATCTCACAGATCACTGCGTCATGTTCGTGAACGGGCCCTGTCAGTTGGGACTGGTCATCTCTTAGCTGCCAGGGCTCTTTTAAAATGTTATGTTTATTACGAACGCTTTTTACTTTCTGCATCGTTCTCACATGCATAATTTCAATATGAATGATTCATCATTCCCCATATTTTGTTTTAGAGTGTCCGTAGAGTTTCTTGCCCGTTCTTCTCCGTAGGTACCTAGTGTTTTGGGATGGGCAGCTAGCTTTCCCGACTATGTTACTCTTGGCTTACAGCTTGATTGGATAGACCTGAATACATTTGAAATAGAGCGACCCCAGTAACACGACTAGTATTTCGACCTAAACTTCAAATAATCAAAATTAAAATGATACATACACCCACACGTTCACGCACATACACACAAGCATGCACGCACGAACACACATACACTTACAAACTGTTAATGTCTGAGGTACTGAAAAAAAATTATACTTCTGTGGAAGAGCGGCTCCTAACACAGGCATTACTGGCTTTACTGGCAGGCATTACTGGCAGGCTCCAATCACCAACTAATGTAAAACTTTTTAGTTCAGAAATAAATTTGATTTGATTTGATAATGGTGATCGCTGGTTCTAGTGTTAAGCAGTTTCTTAATAAACCTGTTAGTTTTTACCGTAAGTAAATAAGAATATTAATAAGTTTTAGGTAGATTTTGACGCAGTCAATAAATTAATGTTTAGTAAGTTGGTTAGATTTCGCGTCGAAGTTATCAATAATGCAATCTTACTGGATCTTACTGCTGGAATGGATTCGCAATTTCTACTCAAGAACACGTGTACTACTACAGATGACCAGCCAGCATTTATCATAATATATGCATGGCCTTTCCCAAATATTTGATCTATTTGGATCGGCTTCCAGTCTAACTGGAAGCAGCTGAATACCACTATTTTACATGGAGCGACTGCCTGTCTGACTTCCCCAAACCAGTTACTAGGTAACACGATACTTCTTGGTAAGACTGGTTGTCACATTGTTTTAATTTTCATATCAATGATACATCATTGCCCATATTTTGTAACCATATTTGTTTTAAAAGAGAGTTCGTGGAGATTCTTGCCCGTTCTCTTCCGTACCTACTGCTTTGGAATGGGCAACTAGCTTCATCTTTTTGCCTGACCGAACTTTTGACAATTCAAAAGTGCCCAGCAACCAGAGTTAACTGTCTATGTTACCAGCCCATTGCCAGTGCATATTCTGGGGCCTATGTAGATTAAGCAGGTAACTTTGATACTCTGTTGTACCTAAGCCTGCCAGGTGTAGGTATATGGCTTTAGCCAAACATTCCGGGTTCTTACAATCACGTCCGGCCGAATATAAAAGATTAAGGTAGGTACTATTAAGGGGTCATTGTACTCATAATGAAATCGCGAAAAAAGATTAGCTGTTCAGTACATTTTGACGAGTTATGCGAGCATAATGTGTGGAACAGCTGTTTTTTTTTTCGCGTTTTCGGGTTTGGTCCCATAGTAAAAGTTTGTTATAATGAGAACAATGACCCCATACGAGGTTTAAAACGACTTAAATTTAACTGTATATGAGACTTGCCTATCTGGCTTTTGTTAGGTGGTTGGTCAGCGAGCGACTTACGCCTACACGCATCACTCACGATCTCGCAGGATTCGGTCTGAATGTTGACTTAAATTTGATGAGTGTTTTAGTCCATCAGCTAGATAATAAAAAAATATTGGACAAGTAGTTTTTCTTTTTTTTAAGTACTTAATCAAAAAATAACGTCCATACATTGTGTTAAAATTCGGCTCTTTTGTAGTGTTGTGACGTGGTGCGCCCCACTCCCCAACTTTAATGCGTTTGATCCAAGTATTTTTCCAAAAAAAAATACTATGAAAAAAAATATGCAAGAAATACTTGTTTATTTTTTTATCATCAGACTTACGGTCTATCTTGTGTGACTGTCATCATCCCTATTGAATAACAGTACCTAATGAATACACAAATAAAAATTTACACAAATATTTTTTCTTTTAACAAACCGTTTGTTTCTTTTAAAATATTTTTTTTTAGTATGTATACATAAAAGTACCTATTACCTAATCAGCATTGCCATCCAACGACGTGGCAACGCTGCCAGCCTTGGCAAGTCTCCCATTGACAGCGATGGAGATGAATTTTTTGACGCCCTATGAGCTCTTCCCCTTTTTTACCACTTGTACAGAGGCCAGCACATCAAGTTACCACAATCTGTCAAGTTTCTTTGATAGTATTTGAACTTTATTGCAAAGACATAAGGTTAATTTTTAATTGAAAAACTTTGACAGTTAGGGATAGCTTGATGTGCTGGCGTCTGTACATAATACAGATATTTTTAGTTTTAGGTTGTATATTTTGTATTATATGATTTGTGTTTGAGTAGTATCGTTTGTCTTACCTAATGGATATAAGTACCTCATAGCCAATAAACAATATCGACATCGAAGAACAACGACCATACAACCCATGGTCGTTGTCGAAGAAGTACCAGTTTATAATTATATTTTATAGCTATAAAAACCCGACAGCGCAGCGTAACGCGAAACATTAAAACGTGGTACTTACTCGTTAATATTATGTATATAAGAAAGTATATGATCATATGTCATGTAGTGACACAATTGGTGCAAAAAGTAGTTATCTAGTTACCTACTTATTAAAAATGTTCTCATCAAAGGTATAGCACCATAAAACATACAATTTGCATGTTGGGAATTATGACTTTAACACTGACTTGATATTCCATTAAAAATAATAATTATGGGTAAAAAATATAGGTAATTATGATTATACGGGTGTTATCTCGTGGTCCTCCTATTTTGTCTTACCAGTGCACGTGGGAATGTTATTTCTATTTGTATTTTTTTTACTTACTCCTTGTTATCGGAAATAGGAGGAAGACGAGCTCCTCCTAAGTAATAACAGCCGATCACACGGATCGATCTATCAGGTTAAGCTACGCTTGCCGGGGTTGGTCCGTGGATGGGTTACCATTTTTACATACCGAGATTCCTCCGCGCCTCGGAAAGCACATTAAGCCGTTGGTCCCGGCTGTCATTTGTGCATCTTAGACAGTCGTTACCGGTCGTCAGAAGCCCGAAAATCTGACAGCCGGTCTACCAAGGGCTACCGTATTGCCCATTAACTGGGTTGTGGAGGTCAGATAGGCAGTCGCTCCAATACTGGTATTCAGCTGCATTCGGTTAGACTGGAAGCCGACTCCAACATAGTTGGGAAAAGGCTAGGCAGATGATGACTTAATAATAATTGTGTATGCGAAGGAAAATATCGTAAGGAAAGCGGCAAGTACTGGAACCAGAGAAAATCGAAGATAATCGTGATATTCACCAACCCGCACTGGATCTGCGTGGTGGATAATGACCCAGTCTCTCAGTGAGGAGGCCTCGAGGCCTGTATTCCAGTTGCGGAAACGCTGTGGGTAACTTTATTGTAAATGCGAGTTTTCTTCGCTTGTATTTGTAAAAGTAACTCCAACGCCATCTATTGCAATTAAAGTTTTTGTTGACAAGCTCCACACGATTATTTAAGGCGAAATGGTATCGTCGTCACGTAGGTATTGAGGGGGTGAAGCAGACGCGGGCGGCTGAGAGGCGCGCGGGGCCCCCCGCTCTGCCGCACGCCACTGGCTAGCTAGCGGCAACTTGTAGAACTAGTTTGTATTAGTTGTGTAGTAGATAGAGATGTACAATATTTTTTTATAAAAAATGGAAAATGAAGTAAAACTTCGGAAAATGGAGTAGTTTCTAATCATGGCAACAGACGGCGTTATTTGTTTTAGACACTAATGAAACTCTTGAGACTTTTTGTAAACAATGTATGTGTAGGATGCACCATATCGCTACTTCGGGGAAGAAAGGGCGTAAAAGCCAAAATAGCAACTTTACAGGGGAGCGAAAAAACGTTTTTTTTTTTAAATTTTGGAAAATAACTTTTTTTGCAATAGAGTTAAATTCGAATGAATTGGTGATATTTACTTGCATTTAAGTGCTCTTTAATATCAAGAAGCTTAATTTTAAGTAGACCTTATGGTTTAGAAGATAGGATGGATTTACGACCCAAAATTTTAATAAAAATGGCTTTTACACCGTCTATAAATACGTACTATAGGACGTAAATCCACAAATATCTATAATGCTAACATACATCGTGTCGTATAAACCATCTTTAGACAGTGAAAAGGTCGTAATGACTGCACCACTTATAACAATTATCGTGAGTAAACCTACAATTATTATAATTTTGTAAGATTTAATGTGGTGAATATTGAAATTAAGGTGCATAGAAGCTCAAAATAATAGCATAATAATTATTATTATCTGATTTATCATAGTTCTATATTACAAAATTTATTATAACGAATTAGGTTACCTACCTGTTAAGTTAAATGCACACGATTCATGAATAGTGAAACAAAAGAAAAGATTTAATTGAATTGAACTTTGATTATTTTCATTAATTTAAATTTTAAGTTAACTGTGATAAATAATTACTATCATCTAATATTAATTAATTAAGAAATAAATTAACTAAAATTGATAAAATAGTATAAAATAATGGTATGTTTGTAATTTATTCTACTAGGTAGGTATTGGTGTATTAAATAAATAAATTTAGTTAAGATGCAAATCAGTTTTATTCATTCATAAATCAAATCAAATTGACAATAATTAGTAATCTTCTTTTTTTTCTATTTCCTTTTCTGTTTTTGTTTCGTTTTCTTACTTTTTTAATTTTATTGCTTGTAATCGTATTCTTCTTTATTTTTTTTATCTTTTACTTTCTTTTTATTCATCTTCTTTCTCTTCTTATATATTTTTTTCTTTTTCTTATTTGTTTAACCTTTTTTTTTTAATTATAATTTGTAAAATAAATCTTTCTTCTACTTATTAATCATTCATGCATTATTCTAATGAAATTAAAATGTAGATAAGTACCCATTCATTCTAATTCCTCTACTACATCGTCTTCTTCGTCGGTATCTAGTAATTGGTCTACTACTGTTTTAAAATGAGGCAGCGACAAAAAATCTTGTTGGAACGGTCTGGGTATTGTGTGATTGTCACAAAGAAGTTTTAAATCGTTATATTTTGCAGTCGAAATTGGTAATCTGGCGTCATATAACTTACGCAACACAAATTCGTTTGATTTTTCAGCTTGGCAGTGATTATTAGTTGTATCTAAACAAATATTTTTTTTAGGTCTTCCTCTCGCTTTAGATTTCCCTTTTGTATTTGGCCTTTTTTCAGGTACTTCAAATAGAATGACTTTTTGTACTGATGTGTCTTCATGCATGGAGTACTTAATTTCAACTTGATCAACATTCTTCTTCTTAAATGTAGCAATCCGAATATTTTTAAATTGCATGTTTTTTAGCGTTTCCTTAGTGAAAGTCTTTGTAGCTAGTTCGTCCCAACTAATAAAATCACTATGCTCCATGACAATAACACGATAAGGTCGTGGCCGTTTTCGGGCAGAAGCAATGTAAGGCATCCACTGGGAAGGACTCCAGACGGTGAGTTTTTTTATTTCTCGTTCTATTGTTGCATGCACTGAATCAACAGGCATGTATGTATGTCCAGGCAACAAAAAGTTAAGCTGTATTGTTTCTAAATTTACGGACTTTTTGAGGTAATAGTTTATGGCAGATAGAACTACTTTATTTTTATTTTGACCTGTACAGGAATCGCAGTATAAAATCAAATTTTTTATTTTTCTTTCGTCAACTTCTTGTAAATACTTAAAGAGACAAGTTGCTATTTCTTGGCTACCTCGTTTTCCGTCACACTCTCCCCAAATGTAGCAATTCACATTTTGAGTTCCACTTTCATAAATGGTGAAATTAAAAACTGCATACTTTCTTGAGTACCCTAACAACATGCTATCTCCGTGGGGTGTTGTCAATACCTTTTGTAAATCAAAGCTAGCTGTCAAAGTACCATTAATATTATAATGATTACTTAAATTTTGATGTGCTAGAAACCTTTTATAAGTAGATTTTTTTTCTTTAATGTGATTTTCTAAAATGGTTTTATCTTCTTCGCTGCTTATTTCTTTTCGGTCGGCTCTTGTACACAGAAGACATTTGTCTTTTTTTGGACAATGAAAGCTGATATTATATTCATTATTAAATATATTTCTAAATATAGTATCTCCAACTGCATCTTGATTTTTATCTTCACATTCTTTCACATAAAGTCTATACAAATTGGATACATTTTTTAATTCTTGGGGAAGATACACCCTGCTGGTTCGTTTCCGGTTATAGTGTGAAGGGACTGCTGGCAATTTTTCAATAAAAGACTTTGCATGTGCTTTTGCTTCTGGAGAATACTTATCCGGAAATGTACGTGTCCTCCGATCATCCTGAGACATATTATATTCTTTAGAATGAGACAGATTGTATAATAAATATTTCTGGGTCACATTCAATGTCTCAAGCAAGAACTTTTGACAAACTTTTTGACGATCTTCACCATTATTGATAAAGTACTCGTATGTTAAATTTCTCCTACTATTTGGAGAGTCCGTTCTTTTCCTGGAAATTGATACCTGGCGAGTACAATTAATAAGCCAATCTTTCCTCCGTTGTGAACTTATGCTCCAAAAGAAGTCAAACAGAGACTTTCGCCTTTCTTCCGTTATATTAAAACAACCTCTTTTACATTTATCCTGCTTACATGGGTTTTCTCCCATAGATTTTTCTTTAACTATGTCCCCTTTCTTGGTTTGGTAGGATTTTCCGTCATCTTTTAATTGTTTTCGTTCTTTCCGTTTATTTATTAGTTTCTGTTTCTTCCTTGTTATATTTTTACTTGTATCATCCTTTTGGGCTTTCTTCTTTTTTTCTTTTTTCTTCTTTTTCTTTTCAGGTGAACCACTAGATTCAGATTCATTGCAAGTCCAATCATCAGAACTACCACCAGAAAAGTCTAAAGCTTCCTCGTCAGATAAGAAGTCTATATAATACATCTTGTATTTTGAAGTTGAAGTTTTGCGTGTTCTTTTAGTCCGATCTTTTTCAACTGTGTGTGTAATATTTAAATTGGCCAGTGCTGTACTTGTAGATGGATTAGGAGGTCCAAGCTGAGTTTCATCGTGAGATGCAGCCAGTAAAGGACTCAGTTCTAAAAATGGCGTCTTGGAGGTGGTAGGTATACAACTATCAGATTGAGGTATATATTTATCCAACGGCAGAAGGTTGGTCTTCAAGTCAGATGATTCAGGGATCGGTACAGAAGGAACTTCGGGTTCATCAGCGGCATAGTCATCTTGTGGCACGAGATTAACATATAAAGTAGGTAATTCAGCAGTCAATACGGAAGAAGATTCAAGCTGCGTGCTATTGTCGTAGGTAGACAATGTATTAACAATTAGAGACGAATTAGCGATCGGAACTGATGTAACTTTGGTTTCTGGAGCATAGTCAGCTGGCAAAAGGTTTGAAGAAAACGACTCAACGGTCGGCACAGCACATGAGATTTCATTTTCAGCAATTACTGGATCTGCAGGGAGGGCAGTAATATTTGGATGTGGTAATACAACAGTCGACGAACTATCAGCCTGTTTTAAGACTTCCATAGAAATAATATTTATTTTGTTACTATTGTTTTTAAACGGGCTTTTTGGTGGTATAAGGCTACCAACGTTGTCTCCAAAGAATGAAGCATGTGCTCGGGGTAAAGAAATCATAGAGGTATTGATATCGCCATCACTGCTTGAATTAATTATGATTTTTTTGTGTGTTGCTTTTGATATTTTTATTGGTTGCATTTCTGTGTCGCTGTTTTCGATTATATCATTGCTTTGATCCGAACTACTATTTTGATCAAAACTCCTAGTCGACTGACTCGGCTCGTAGTCAGATCTGGAAATAAGATGATAATAGAATTACTTATACAAAAATTATACAAAAAAGTCGTCTTTATTTTTAATGCTAGTAAGAGTTAGGGCGTAAAAGCCATTGTAGTTTTAGTTCCCTGTAATATTGGGGTCGTAAAAGTCACGCACGGCATCGAAAAATCAGAAGACATTAGTCATTAGGGCGTAAAAGCCAGTCTAACAAATCAGTTTCATGGAGTTTATAACGGAATAAATAAAAATGCATGTAATTTGAATAAAGAAAAATAATGATTAAACAAAATAACTGAATAAAAATATTGTGAATAATTAGATAGGTACCTACGTAACATGACCTTTGTGGTAAAGTTAGTTAGCACTTAGGTACGTAAGCACCCATCTATACAACTATACATACAACCATAATAAACCCGACCGTTTTTACACCGTGAGTACCTAATATTTTAAGTAGTAAAAAAATAGGTAAGTACCTATCTTCCTAGAAATTACTACGACGAATGCACTCTTAATATTTATTATAAAATAAATACGAATATCTCTAACTAAAGAAACATCACATTAGGTAAGCACGTCTAAACAGTTTGAGCCAAGAATAATAGATAGGTACTGTACTATTACTTAAAACTTACCTTTGTGATGAACGACGACGGCTTTGTAATAATGCATTAACGATATTCCTTCTTTTTAGCAAGGAATCCAAGGCTTTCGGCTTCGTATTATCCATTTTTTTAATTAAACAAGTAACTTATTCGCACTGTATTAATATTCAAACGGAACGTAAACAATAACAATCCGGTAAAGAAACTGCGATTGACAGACTGACAAGATTGGACACGTGGACTTCACTTGTGGTAAGTCGTGTACATGCAGGTTGCGATTGTGTTTGTGCGTGTGTCGTCGGCAGCGCGCGCGCTTTATTGGCTAAATAAATTATGTTTCTATCTCACTCCATTGTAAGACTGTTTAACGTACGCATAAGAGACAACGATAAATGACATGATTATCTCTCCGATTTTTAGACTAAAGAAATTGTTATTGTTACGATTTGAATGCTGTAACTCCAAGTTTTTATTTTTGTGCAAGGGCGTAAAAGCCAAATCATATTTAAATTGCCAAGTAAAAATGTCGTAAAAGTCATTACGTAATAAATATTGTATTTACGACCAAATATTCTTTCATACTATGGTGATACGCCCTTATTAATTTGAAATAATTAAATAATGTCATATACGTCAATTTTTTTTAATAAAAATGGTTTTGGTGAGAAAAAAATCATGGGGGTAAAAGCCATTTTTTTGGGAATATTGAAATTTTAAATATACAGATCGATAGAGCGTCGAAAACTAAACAAAGTTGCATTATTAACTCATTTTGGCCAAAAGTGGCTTTTACGCCCTTTCTTCCCCGAAGTAGCGATATGTGCACTACTTATTTACGGCGACGCGTGAAAATAAGCGGGTTTTTATCGACTTAATCTGGAAAAAATGCAAATAGTCAATGTCATGTCCTGAAATGAAAACGTCAAATTACAAATCAACCTGTATAGTACGAAGGTATTCTCTCCCTTTAGTACCTGGATTGGATCTCCTGTATATTACTTAAAGTGTAATTACGTCATTATTTCACCAAATGAGCGACATGTACTTATCAATCATATCAATAGTATATGTCTACTGCGAGACACAGGAGCTTGGTGCTCAATAAAACGTAGGAATTTCGACAGAATTTAGTTTAGGCGTGTATTCCCGTTCATCTCATCGACTTCGTCCCCCTAGTGGGACGAACGGGAATTGTTTTTTTTTTCCCGATCGTCCCACTAATTTTGTTGATGGGACGAACTGCAATAATTTATTAATTATTTGTTAGTCCTATTGGTCCAACCAAATAATTTTAGACTGGTTGTATAAATAACTCTTTTTAACGAGCGGCACCTGCGCCGGCGCATCCCTCCAGAGCCATGTAATATCGACAAATTTTAAAGTAAACGACGAAACAACGATCAAACATTTTAAAATATTTAGTGGGACGAACGGTAATACACGAGTTTAAGTAACAAAAACGAATCAATATTTACGGACCATTTCCTGTCCTCTTCTTGAGAACGTCTGTATAGTGTACTGATTTATCAACAAAGGCCAGGTAGAGGATTTTCCTTAGATGATATAAATATTTTGCGCGTGAACTACCGACATTTATGAGCGCCTAATGAAAACAGTTAACAACAACTTGACACGGATACTATTAACTAACTAAAAGCTCAGGCGCAAACAGAAAAAAAATCAGCTGTTCGGTACATTTTGACGAGTTAGGCGTGTACTGAACAGCTGATATTTTTTTCGTGATTTTCTTTTTCGTCCCATGGTAAAAGTTGCTCGTTGCACGTCTTAAATTAAACCATGTATATTCAAGGAATAACTACAAAAAGTATCATAGTCAAGTAAAGTTTATTTGCATAAATGTACAGAGGCCAGCACATCAAGTTACCACAATCTGTCAAATTTCTTTGATAGTATTTCAACTTTATTGCAAAGATATAAGGTTCATTTTTAATTGAGAATATTTGACAGTTAGGGATAGCTTGATGTGCTGGCGTCTGTACTTAAAATATGTTTTCTATTATAAGGGTTGCTCCTCGGGTGTGAAGTAATGGCAATCTGAAAAAAAAACTATGTTTTAGACCTTGTTACCCGACTACGGCGAAGCAAAAAGGAGTGGTTTGATTTTCAATGTTATGTATGTATGTTATCTGTTCCGTCATAACTTCTAAACTACTTATCCTAATTTGACAAATTACCATCCTGGCTACCCTCTGAGGCGCAATGAATATGTATAAAATACATTAAAATACACAATTTTCAAACACTTTCTCTCCCAAATGTCACTTTTTCGAACTGTAATTTCCATTTAACACGTAGGCAATACTTTGTCGGTATAATAAATAGGTGCAAGATGCCAAATTAAACCAGTACCTACTAAACATTTTCATCACAGAGAAATACTTACTTATCAAAACGATGACCCCTCACCATCAGCCATATTTTCTGCCGAAAATAAGCGCAATGAATGCAACTCTTGCGCTCATTTGTCATTATACCCACTGCTGATCATTTATCTTCTAAACGATTGGTAGGTCCTGTACAACAAAAGATGCGAGCTTTTCTCTCGATTTTGATGAATATGAATGTTATGAATCCTCCTGGGGATAAAGTAATTCTATGTTAAAAGTATTAAAGTTTTCTTTTTCTCTATTATCAAAAAGGACTGGCTGACGATAAATAATTATGCAGAGGACAGATGTGTCAAAAAAGATCAAGATCTTTTATTTTTAATCTGTATTTTAGACAGATTAAAAATAATAGAATAGAATTGCATGAATATTTTATCAACATTCAGCTGTTCGTGATATAAATTCGAACAACTACAATAGAAATATTATTTTTAGTTATTAAGTACATACCTACCTTTTTTTAATTTTAATTAAACAGAATCTTAATTAGTTATTAATTAATCATTCAGCGACCGTGTGGGAGCAATAAGATAAACAATGGCTTCAACATTTTTTTTAAGACATAAATTAGATACAGGTGTCATTAAACAGCCCGTGCCGGACGGCGCGTACGCGTTCCACGCGCGCCTCAAAGAGATGTCAGCATGTGAAGGGGCCCGTTAGAAACGACGTCTGCCGGGTAAGCGTGATTGTCCGAAAGGATTACCGCTACCCCAGAACATAAAGGGATAAGGAAGGAAAATGCATGGGTTTCAGTCAGTAAGAGTCTGACACTCCCTTCCGCTCCACTCAGAGTGGGAGGAGTCATTTGATGACTTCCCACATTTAAAAAATACAGAAAGAAAAGTTCAAGTACAGATGTTTATCAATAGGATATTTTGCCCCGTTTACATAATTCAGGCGCCCAAATATTCTTGTAGCAGTGTAGCTTGAGTACAGTTAGCGACAGAACATTTAATTGTTATGTTGATTACTTATAATACTTATAAAGCATGTCATCAAGTCATTCTGTATATAATTGTAAGTAGGCACGAGGCATTTTAATTAAGATATTATACAAAGGTTCTCATGATCTTGAGAAATAGTACCTAGTTAACAATCACTTAAGGAATCACGCGTGAGTTTCTGGCAAGCTATGACAATATAATGTTATGTAAACACATTTGTTTTATTTTAATCTAAGACGACGACCAATAGAGAAGTATGGAAAAAAAATGACATGTTGCATTGATCTCAAGTAAATTAGAATAAAGGCATGGGCGACATGTTTGCAATAGCTGGAGATCGAACTTACAACCCCAGGTTTGGAAAGCAGTCGTCGAACCACTAAGAATGATTTAAATAGCGAAGTTACTTAGAAATATCGTATCTAAATTCGAGGAAATCTTTAGGCATGTTTTATAATTTTGTAATTAAAATATTCGGTTGTCGTGGTACGGGCATGTTATGCGGAGGAATGAGGCAAATTTTGTCAGGAAAGTTGTGAGCATGAATGTGGATGGCTATACAAGTAGAGGGAGACCAAAGAAACAATGGATGGATTGTATGAAAGATGGCTAGAAAGGGAGTGACTACCGAGACGACGACTAATAGAGAAGTGTGAAAGAAAAAGACATATTGCGCCGACTCCAAATAAATTGGGATAAGGGCAGGAGAATGATAAATATTTTTTTTATACCTATATACACAGATCTAATTAATTTTTTATAGATATTTATAATTATACACCCGATTAAACACATCTATATATCTATACTAATATTATAAAGCTGAAGAGTTTGTTTGTTTGAACGCGCTAATCTCAGGAAATACTGGTTCGAATTGCAAGATTCTTTTTGTGTTGAATAGTCCATTTATCGAGGAAGGTTATAGGCTATGTAACATTACGCTACGACCAATAGGAGCCGCGCAGCGGGGGTGAAACCGCGGTGAACAGCTATTAAGAATAATACTATTGAACTACTACTAAGCCCTCTTCCTATCTCCTAAAGTTGCTGTGCCCGGCAGAGTCCATATAGATCTTTTCTTTATAATACTATCTTTACAGTACTTGGTTCGGGATAAAAGGTACCCTATGTCTGTTTCTGAACACCTGACAACGTGTATGCAAATTTCAGGACAATCGGTTCAGTAGTTAAGGCATGAAAAGGTACCGAACAAACTGACAAACTTACTTAACTCTTTCGCATTTTATAATATTAGGGGTTAAAGTATGAATTTGCCGATTTGTACTGTAAAATTGAAATTCGTATTTTTTTTAAATTTAAAATATTTATTTAATCACAATAATTACCATTATTATCTATACATTGATGCCATCTAATAGGAAGGTCATTTATGCCTTGAGATAGAACTCTCGTGATCTAGATTCAACAAACTGTGTGAAAGCATTTTGTACTGCCTCCCGAGAAGAAAACTTTTTACCACGTATACAATTGTCCAATCCACTTTTCATCACATGTCACAATTCGATCCAATATTCCTTCATTTCTGTATCGATTCAACAAGGCAACACAAGTTTCAACACGCGTTTCTTTCTGCAGACCAGTCAAATCATGAGGCACCCATTTCTCATATTTTTTAATTTTGTTAATTTGACGCAAATGAGTCAATATTGTTGGTGAGGTAACGTTAAAGTAGGTATGCCGCAAATTCTTGGGTATTTTGGCTCGGATCAGTTTCCACCATCTCTTTCAATTCATTGTTACCTGTGTGGGCGGTCTTCCATGTGGTTCGGTCTTCAAATCAAAGTTTCCATCACGAAAGCTTTTAAACAACAAAATCACGGTGCGTTCATTAGAAGTCCCCTCTCCAAACGCAACATTGATATTGCGAGCTGTTTCTGCCGCGCTACTTCCGCGTCGGAACTCGTATTCAAAAATAACTCGAATTTTCGAAGTATCCGTCTTTCTTGTCTAAGCTGAATAAGTAAAACAGCTGAAAGTCTATAATCGAATGTTGCACATTTTTTTAAAAAAGAACATCATAGGTACCTTGTGAAAAAAGTTTCACTCAAAAATCTCAAACCATGAAGGTTCTATGTCAATTCGAAGTACCTAATACAATAAAACGGCAATTTCATACTTTAACTCCTATTATTAGTTAGGATTGCATTCTCACAGTCATGACTCAAGTCTTCAGTTAAGATTTTTTGTAAATTAATAATAAGTACGTAACAAAATTTGGTTAAAGATAACTTTACGATACCTATACAAATTATAGATATATGTACTTAGGCAATAATGAAAGAGTGGCCGGAGTGACGGCATTCCTCCGTCCCGGACCGGCGCGGCGGGCGGGGTAACTGCATAACACACATAATATGACGAAGGAGACGGCATATCCTAGAACCAAAAATTGGTAGACATGTGACCTCTAACAAACCGCACTGATTATACTTTTTCTTACGTATAAAATGAAAATCGATCGAAATCCCCTTCATCCTGACACTTTACCTGTTGCGTTAATTGCACTATTTACGTTGTTGGGCTGACGCATTTTTCAAGTCTATGAAGTAATGGATGTCAAAATGAATGGGATTACAATCGATTTCCATTTTATGTGTGTAATGCAATTACTCCACAGGCCCCATGGTATTCAAAGGAATTAAAAAAAAAATGCTCACCGAATATAACTTCTTCGTCTCTCCTTTTAGTAACAAAAAGCTTTTTTCTGTGATCTGATCTGATTCTGATAGCAGCGCTGATTCTTCTGGGTCATTATATAATTCACTGTCATCCATGCCCAAGTACCGATAACTAAACTCCAAATTAAAATGAAAATAAACAAAGACATAATCCACAAGCCTAGAAAAAATTTTGAATGTTCAAAATGCCTAGCACGTACGTACTTATATAAACGAAACGTTAATGTGAGTGATTTTCAGAAAATAAAATCTCAGACTATAATAGACAGAAAACATAAAAAAAACACCAACTGTGTATGTTCCCCCTCTTTCGCGTACCCCCGCGCCATAGGCGATTCTCAAAGATTTCAAGATAACAATCTTTATGACTGTATATTACGACATTAAACATAAATAATAAAACTACAAAATTATAAAGAGAAGTAGTAGGATTTTGGATTTGGTTTAGGTAAGCTCGGCGCTGAGTCGTACGAATCAAACTGCAGGTTATTTTGGCATTATTTTTAATGCTGGCAACTAAGCGTTCTACGCTATTTAATTCTGCCCCCACCATCGGGGTAGAATAAAGCAGAGTTTATAACGTACGGTCTTAGCCCAGCGCTGCGCGCCGAACTTACCCCGACATACTCTACCGATTTAGCAGAGTAAATAGAAATCTTTGAAATTTTCAATCAAAATTAGGTATCCTTTATCGCGTATATTCGCAACCGAACACTACCATGTGTTTTTAATTCTGTCCTACTTTTATTATGAT
The DNA here is from genome assembly GCA_951799385.1 of Hyppa rectilinea. Classification (NCBI taxonomy): domain Eukaryota; kingdom Metazoa; phylum Arthropoda; class Insecta; order Lepidoptera; family Noctuidae; genus Hyppa; species Hyppa rectilinea. Next base: position 8,083,899 of record OX637322.1, on the reverse strand, counting down.
TTTAAACCTAAGACCTGGTTCATATACATTCTTGATGAGTATAATTTTATGCAAATCGTTCCTTCGAAGTAAAGCTTTTTTGCATAATGTTTTGTTAGTTTGGCACGAGACGGTGGTTCCGTCGGCTTTTTTTTTGATCATCTAATGACCTTTCCTACTCTTAGTGACTTAACCCCATCCATGTTCCATGACCAGGCCCCTGCCGGACGGCGCGCGGCGTCGCGTACGTGTTCCACACGCGCGCCTCAAAGAGATGTCAGCATTTGAAGGGACCCGTTAGGGACGAAGCCTTCCGGGTAAGCGGGATTGTCCGAAAGGGCTACCGCTAACATAAAGGGTAAGGAACATGGATGGGTGTCAGTCAGTAAAAGTCTGACACTCGCTTCCGATCCCCCCAGAGCGGGAGGTGTCATTTGATGATTGCCCATCCTCAAAAAAAGGCCCTTTGTGTTCCGGCGCAGTGGTAGGGTAAGGCCTATTTCCAAAGGTGGAAGTCTTTCGGCAGGAATTATAAAGATGTGTTTCCCGAATAAGCGATGAAAGGAGACAAGAATGACAACTAATCCTTAAATTCCATCGAAACATTATTGTCTTTCGGTCTCTAAACATAAAATATACAATCCGTTTATATTAGACTAAGTTGACTGTTCCTACATAACAATTAACGACGTCATTAATTTATCAAAGGTTTATTTAGCTTCACCTTGTAGGTCGTATGACAAAATTATATAGTATCATGTATTTAGCGATGAGATTTCAAAGGAAACCGGCCACTTTTTTGATCTTTGACTTGACACTCAGTGCACAGACGTGCTCGTTAGCAATATTTAATATACAGTATGTTAGGTTAAACGAGGGGCATACTTTTAGGTGTTACTACTATACTCATGAAAATGAACAACTTTGACTATGGAACTATACCTCAAATCACGAAAAAAAAATCCGCTGTTCTGTTCATTTATGTTCGCATACCTAATTCGTCAAAATGTATGGAACAGCCGATATTTTTTTTCCATATTTCATGGGGCCAATGGACAAAGTTGTTGATTTTTATGAGTCCTATATGCAACCTGAAAGTATTTCCCTCGTTTAAACCTAACACACTGTATAATATAATTCATTATTTTAATCATGGTGACTTCCTTTAGTGCATTATTATTGTGGTGATGCATCTGTAAAATTTTACTTAGTGTGTAATTTTGTTAATAATCAACACGTAATTAGTAATATTGGACTTGTAGTAAAACAAAACAGCTCCTTTAATCCATGAGGGCAGTGCATCCCTCCATCTTGCCGTCGGCGTCGCGTCGATTGGCGTGGACGGCGACGCAAAATCCAGCCCTTAGACGGCCCTGCTCCTCCCGTCCCAGCCGCCGCAGGAGACGCCCCGGGCGTCGGGAGCCACGTGACGACTCCCGGCCACCGTAGGCGCGGGCCTGCGGACGGTGAGTAATGGGTGACTCACCGTCCGATCAGCACCAGACCCGTGCCGTACGGCGCGTATATGTTCCACGCGCGCCTCAAAGAGATCAGGGCCAAGCCTGCCGGGTAAGCGGGATTGTCCGAAAGGGTTACCGCTACCCCGGAACATAAAGGGCTACGGAAGGAACATGGATGGGTTTTAGTCAGTAAGAGTCTGACACTCCCTTCCGCTTCACCCAGAGCGGGAGGTGTCATTTGATGATTGCCCATCCTCAAAAAAAGGCCCTTTGTGTTCCGGCGCAGTGGTAGGGTACGGCCTATTTCCAAAGGTGGAAGTCTTTCGGCAGGAATTATATAGATATGTTTCCCGAATAAGCGATGAAAGGAGACAAGAATGACAACTAATCCTTAAATTCCATCGAAACATTATTGTCTTTCGGTCTCTAAACATAAAATAAAATAAAACATAAAAGCCAGGGCAGCAATGTAGGGCCTCTCGAGTTTATTGTAATGATAAATGACTTGCCGGAAGTCGTCAGACATGGGACTTGTTTATTGTTTGCGGATGACCTGAAATTGCTGCTCGAGGTTCGGGATCACTCGGATTGTGAACGCCTACAGGAAGACATTGACAGAGTGGTCAAATGGAGCAATGACAACAAACTGCATTTTATTGTTGCTAAATGTTCGGTGATGTCGTTCACTCGCGCACGAACTCCCTCGAGTTATCAGTACAAGGTTGAGGATGTGCCGATGCAACGAGTGACTCAGGTGCGAGACTTAGGGGTAGTCTTCTCTCAGGAACTAACTTTCCGTGAGCATATCAATAAGATATGTAAGAAGGCATACAGAAACCTAGGTTTCGTACTCAGGCAGTCCCAAGGATTCACCAACATCACGACACTAAGGGTACTATATGACGCATTAGTCAGAAGTCACCTCGAACATAGCGCATTCATTTGGGCTCCTCATGAGGCGAAATATAGTGTTATGTTGGAACGTATCCAAAATAAGTTCACGAGACACTTGTATTACAAGCTGTATGGGGTATATCCATTATACCCACTGATGTACCCTACACTATTTGTTCTAGGTATGGTAGGGTATAACACTCTAAGAGTACGACGGGAGTTTTCGCTCGTAGCGTATGTAGTGAAACTACTACGTGGCGTGGCGCATAACCCGGGAGTGCTGCGACACCTACAGCTGTACGTGCCCGACCGGTACGTGTGGAGGCGGCCCGCCCCTGCTCGCTGTGCCTGCAGCCAGGACCAACCTACTGGCGAGAACTACTCTCACTAGAGCCATACGCGTGGTGAATGAGGTACACGGGAGGGTTGATGTATTGTGGTGCAACTTGAGTGAATTCGCAAAAGTTACACTATATGTAATAAGTTATTTAGATTTTAAGATATTTTTTAACTAGGTATAAGGTGTTGATTTAGGATTTACTTAGTAAGGCCACTCCGTCGCATTGGATCATAGATCTATAATGATAGTGTAGGTAAGATTGTTATAAATAAATAAATAAATATACAATCCGTTTACATTAGACTAAGTTGACTGTTCCTACATAACAATTAACGACGTCAGTCAGTAAAAGTCTGACACTCCCTTCCGCTCCATCCAGAGCGGGAAGCAAACATGAACAAACAAACAGACAAACATGCCTAACTAGGCAAAATGTGTGTGTAACTATAGGTACACCTCTGTTTGCCATGTAGTGATTACAATCGTGATGTTGTGTAATTAGAAATAAGGACGTAATAGTTTGATGGTTCTAAATATACCTAACAGAAGCTGTCGAGGTTGAACTAACTTGGGCTTGGATGCAGACATCTCATAAGTTATGTCGAAACATACTGATAGATAGTCCCGTCACACGTGTCGCCTCTTACATTGGGTAACAAATCAATGGCGGGACTGAAATGGGCCATTGCGCGGGTCCCTATATCGACAGCCTATTCGATGGGCAAGCCAGATCAATGGTTATTGGAAATTGGCCTACTGACTCACTCTGCCAAAGAATACAATAATAAACTGAGACGTGAGACTGTCTTTAATTCTTAATTTGAATTGTATGTAGCCCTAGATTTTGTCTGCGGCTTCGCGCGTGTGGATGTTGAAAAATATAAAATGGTAACGTACTACCGGGATTAAAGCTAAGCTCCGCTTGCCGGGGTTGGTCCGTGGATAGGTGACCATCGTCGTGACATAAATCAAGACTCCTCCGTACTTCAGAAAGCACGTTAAGCCGTTGGTCCCGGATGTCATTTGTGGATCTTTGACAGTCGCTACGAGTCGTCAGAAGGCCAAAAGTCTGATATCCAGTCCTATCAAGGGGTATTGTGTTACCCGGTTACTGGGCTGTGGAGGTCAGATAGGAAGTCGCTCCATCTAAAATACTGGTATTCAGCTGCATCCGGTTAGAATAGAAGCTGACCCCAACATAGTTGGGAAAAGGCTAGGCAGATTGACTACGCGGATTAAAGTTTCCTATGTCCTAATCCAGGTTATGGTCTATATCTGTGCCAAATTTTATCCAAATATGTGTACGTACAGCCGCTTTAGCATGAAAGCATAGGTAACAAACAAACTCACTTTCGAATGTATAATATTAAGAAATGTAGAGACTATACTCTGATTTTTAATTATGTCTACTAAAATTATTGAAAATGAAAAATTAATTTGATCTATTCATCATGAATAATGTTGTTTCTATGATTCTGGTTGATGGTCTGACTTTAGTAAATAAAATTGAACAAAACAAGATCACTCATAAAAAATAGATATCTACAATTAAAATATAAATTGGCATTAGTGTCCGTTTCTTACCCGTTCTTCTCCATAGGTTCTTCTTCTTCTCCACCTACTGCTTTGGAATGGGCAACTAGCTTCATATTTCTGACTGACAGACCCCTTTACAATTCAATTAAATTAATTACAATTAATAATAGTTAATTACAATTCAAGTGTGAAATATGTAAATGCTTTAAGTTAGAGTATAAGACATACATTTTTAGCTGTCATTTTAGCTCACATTAAAATCAGAGTATCTATAGTTTGTCTGTCGTGAGTTGTAGGCATTATACAAGTGCAACTCTATATTGTCTTTATCTCGCTTACTCTTTGCTGCGATAGTAACGGTATCCACAAATTCACGTCTCCACTCAATGTGACTAACGGATAATAATAAAAGGAATGTCAATTATTCTACGAGGTCCTTTTTTACGCATACCATTTGAGTCCTGAAATTGAATATGCTCATAGGAACGAATTTTGTTGACCCTATTATGTTTATTTGAAATATGTAAATGCTTTAAGTTAGAGTATAAGACATACATTTTTAGCTGTCATTTTAGCTCACATTAAAATCAGAGTAGGTACCTATAGTTTGTCTGTCGTGAGTTGTAGGTATTATACAAGTACAACTCTATATTGTCTTTCTCTTTGCTACGATAGTAACGGTATCCACAAATTCACGTCTCCACTGAATGTGACTAACGGATAATAATAAAAGAAAAGTCAATTATTCTACGAGGTCCTTTTTTACGCATACCATTTTGTTCCTGAAATTGTATATGCTCATTGGAACGAATTTTGTTCGTTTTTGTCGATGTCAAAATATTGAAGGTATTCGTAGGTACGAATTTTTTAGTGTTCGTTTGAAAGATTAGTTGTAATAGGGATTAAGACTACAATTAAGTTTTGTCAGCTAGATTATTAAAAAATATTCGGCATGTATTTTGTTCTTTTAAAAAAAGATTATGTCAATACATTGTGTTGAAATGTGGCATGACGTCACTCTTATGCAGATTTTATACTGAGTTGTGACGTAGCAGGCCTCTACTCCCAACTTTAATGCGTTTTATCTAAGTAATTTTCTATTAATATATATTATTATGTAATAAAGCAAAAAAATACGTGTTTAATATTTTTGTTTTTAATAATTTCTTTATTTTTACCCTGTCATCGCCCCTACCATGGTTTAATTCGGTAGGTACAGACGCCAGCACATTATGTTATCCCAAACGGTAAAATTTTCCCGACTGAATAAGTACCTTATTACTTTGTAGTAAAGTTGAAAAATGATTAAAGAAAGATAGATTGTTCGGATATTTTACAGAATGCGTTCGGTCCTGAGTTGCATGAGGTTCTAAGTGGTTGACTGGGGTCGGGCAGTGTTCTTGGGTGTTTCTATGTGGAATATTTTAGTAGCAGCTCGGGGTCTGGCTTCGTGCACGGTTGATGGCAATAGGTTCGCCATGGGACAAGCATAACCGGCGATACGTGGGTGTGTACAGACCATTATACCAATTGAAAATGAACCTTACGCTTTTGTAATAAAGTTGAAAAACTATCAAAGAAATTTGACAGATTGGGGCAACTTGATATGCTGGCCTTTGTACCTCTGCCTAACCGTTCGAGGAACACACGCGTGATGTTAATTATGTTATGTATATACCAGTAAAACAAAGTTATCTTGAAAACCCAGAAGTACATTGATATTATTTTACTACTCCATTTTTCTCGTAGGATGAACACAGTCGATATATTTTTTTAAATTGGGCACTGGTTTTCACTCAATTAATGAAAGAATTTATGGAATCGGATCAGTAGTGCCGAAGCCTACCCCTTACATGCAAAAATTATAAATGACGAAGCCCATTAATTTATGGCCTTATCATGTACAGCCTTAGTTTATACTTTTTTAGTTTTTTTTTTAATAAAACTAGATTTTGAAAAATACAATAGCTGAGCGTGTAATAAAAATAAAAAGAAAAATATTATTTGTAGTTTGCATTTTCGGTTTAATGGATATGCGGGTGTATATTCACTAGCTCAATAGAGACGAGTTGGCACACAAAATTTAGTTATTTATGCTTCTAAATCTAGTCAAGCCCTACTAGATTAAGCTAATTGTTATTTTTAATCGAAATTAAACGTAATAAAGACGCCTGACAGATAATGTTTAGCAATCAGTCGTTTTTTGATTGCTAAACCTTATCTGTCAGGCGTCTTTATAACATTGAATTTTTTAACAATTCGTTTAATAATTTTAACAATTAGCTGTGCTAGGAAATATATATTTTTTTTAAGTTTACAAAATAACTTATATTTCAATAAAAAAGGATTTCCTTTCAAATCCGGGTTAAATATGTGCATTTAAATGCACTATACATAGAACTCTGGTAATGGTTCTTTATACGTCGTTGGGTATTTAAGAGTAGTGTAGTACGCTATATTTTTTTAATCTTTATGTACTCTCATAAAAAACAGAGAAGAGGCAAACAGAAAATACGTACAAAGCTGATGCTTATTTCAAAAAAAATATCTTCCGGCACACCTGCGATAGGAAAGTAGATAAAAGAGATGTAGAAACGTGATACTCAGTAGCAGGTTTAAAACAATTAAACACGAACGTGTGTAAGATTGAACGAGAAAACGTATATTTTAAGTTAAGCTATATTTTATCAACACCGTGTCCAGTGGCGTAACTATACCATATGAGGCCCGTGGGAAATCCATTGCATGGGGCCCCGATTTTTTTTTTTTTTTTACTAAACTTTGTTAAAAATGTTAGGTCACTTTTGAGCTCACAGTCTCTAGGGTCGGAGGCCCCGTCAGGCTGGGGGCCCGTGGCGTATTGCCAGTCCTGCCACCCTATAGTTACGCCCCTGACCGTGTCTATTAAGGTTGGTTCTGAGTGACATATCAACATTACAATTTCCCCTGAATTTGCGTAGGAAAGAATTCTAGATAACGATGACTTTATGGTGAAGATTGAAGCCATCTACTTTCCTTTATATTTACTCAAAAACATTTCCCATCTTCTCTAATCAAAACAATAATTTTCAACACCTTCATTAAATCACTAAAGCTTTCAACCAAGTCGACATTATTCACACAAACAATAATTTTTCGAAGCAATTGCCTTTTCAATTTAATTTGTGTAGACAAAAGAGGAAGAATGAACGTTCAGAGGAATAAAGGAGCTATAATTAGCTACGTTAGAACGATCCAGGGGAATTTCCACAGACAAGGCTGTATTAAATTACTAATTAGGAGAGGTCTTTGTTAGGGACAGCCGGGGTTACGCAGGGCTGCTGGCTAGGATGATTGGTAAATAAAAAGCTGAATAAGGTTTTGTTTGTTTCGATTTTTTTCAAATTTTTCATGGATATTCCCTTTAAGTTCTGGGCTGTCTGTATACATTAACACGCTGTCATAGCACAAACATAAAAAACAACCTTTGTTGGTCGTTAATGATTTGCAAAACGCCTTTAAAGAGTTGGGTGATTCCCGTCTTTAGGATTGCTACAGCAAAGGCATCAACAAAATTGCATTTAAATGGCAAAGGTACATCGACAAAAATTACCAATAGGTCATTTTTTTACGATTGATTGAATAAACACTTTTGTTGTCACTACATAGTATAAAGCAAAGTCGCTTCCCGCGTCCTAATGTCTGTATGTATGCTTAGATCTTTAAAACTACACAACGGATTTTGATGCAGTTTTTTTTTAATAGATAGAGTGATTCAAGAGCAAGGTTTATGTGTATAATTTGTCGACATATTATGCGGGCGAAACCGCGGGCGGAAGCTAGTTTGTTATAAAAAATGATAGATTTTTTTAGGAAAATTCATTACTTTATTATTTTAAAAGTAAGCACACTTTGTAACTCCATAATTCGTGAAGGGACAACCCTACCAATCAAGAATTAGGACAAAATTTTAATCAGTCGAAACGGTATGTACAATCGATGAAACAATATTCTCATTACGAGCCTATTGTGTCAAAGTAACGTTTCAGTTTACGTGCCTTAACCCTGAGGGAAACGATGGCTTCAAAGAAAACTTAATTGATCTGTGGGGCAATAGGGATGATGGTGGTAAAAACGGGTTGTTGTACATTCGTCACATAGTAAATTCGTCACAAAAAAAATGTGTAAATTCGTCACAATTCCCAATATATTAATTTTGTTTATTGTAAATTCGTCACATCGTTATAATCCGTACCGATAGCAAAAAATTAATAAACAAGAAGTAGAATGAAAATGTTGTATATTTTTCATAATCACAGCACGTTTACTAATTTACCTTACATCTACACAAAAATCACAGTTTTCAAGTGAATTATTTAAATAAAAATTTTGGATGCAATCGATACTTTAAGAATAAAATTTTTGAAAAGAGGGTTTGTGACGAATATACACATCCGTAAAAACAAAGTTGTGGTAAAAAAAACAAAAATTTGGTTTCAAAGTCAAAGCAAAATCAAAGTTTGGTTAAGATTAATTATAACAAGGCTAAGCATATTTTTATTGGTTACTTGATAATAAACATGATTGAAAAAATAAAACAAATATATAAGAGTTTTTAAGTTTTATTCGACACTAGCTTCTGTCCGCAACTTCGTCCGCGGAAAATTTCTTGTTTTAACATTAGAAGTAAGTCGAAAAAATACTTTTTTAAAACATAAAACGAAATATAAAAGTTAAAACACAAAAGATAGGAATACTTATGGTGTCGCGGACTTTTTTGTAGAAAAAATTAAGGCGAACCGGGTTGCCATACATTGCTTTCAATTTTAAACAACTGTTAAGGCAGCGCATGCAAATAATTCTGTTTTCACAGGTATTTCTTTCCGACTTTCTAGACTAAAATTGCGATAACTCGGCTAATATGTATGATATAAATATAATTTATAGCCTATAGCAATCAGGAATAATGTTGCTTTCTATCAGTGAAATTTTTTTTTAAATCGGATCTTTGGTTCCGGAGATTACCCCCTACATACAAACTTACAAATTTTACCTCTTTATAATATTAGTATAGATGAGCAATGTCTACAGGAATATTTGTATCGTCTATAAACGCCGCAGGCGCATCTATTTGCTCTTAATGTCGGGCTTAAGACAAAAAATATACTATGCTGGCTATAATATGCGCGCAGCATCCAATGGCGCGGTCAAAATAATTAGTTTGTTTATTTAACATAATGCGTCACTGAAATTAGTTTATCCATACATTTATCACCTATTGTTTATTCTCTTTTAACATTCTATTCCCATGGTTTAAAAAAAACTATTTAAAATTAAGTGTAGGCTAGTTAATACTAAACCATTAAAAACTAGTTTGGTTTTTGTAAGAAAACTATCGTTAATTGGGTCAGATTTTGCCCAATGACCTTTGAAAGCTTTAGGTATTGTGATGTAGCGGTCTCTAAACGAAAAAGTCACCCTATATTTTGACGTCACTAATGTTTGCTTGGGCTTTAGGAAGCCAAGGCTGATTGCCTGAGGTGACTTTACGGTCACTTTGAAACCTGTATCAGTAATCTGTCACTGTACAAGTTAGTGTTACTTTATGATCTGCTTGTTAACTTTATTGACCTTGTTAACTTTTCACATATCCAGATGCGTCGATAGTACTATTTTTATATTTCTGCGATTTAAATATGCTAAATTATATGCATTTTGTACGTGAGTCACGTTAAATTTGAATCTCTGCATTATGTTTTTTTTTTTTTTTAAATTATATATAATGTAGTGATTTTAATTTCGACTGACTTAAAATAATACTTATAATAATTAAGTATTATTTTAACTCAGTCGTAAAATTAGAACATTTTAATTTCTAACAAACGTTAGTTTATATTTTAATGTACCTATATGTGGCTATTTGTGGCTTTTTTGTGTTTATTAGAACCTGAAAATACGCCTACGCCTATTTGAATGCGTAATGCGTATACAAAACTAAATCGAAAGGCATTATAAAAATAAAATCAGAGAATTGAAGTTTGGTAAAAGAAGGGTTAAATTAAGTATTTAAATAAACTGAGTATAGTTATCTCTGAATGGGGTTAACGATAACGAGTTTAGTGGTAAAAATAACAAGTTTATTTAAAGAATTACCGTAAACCAGTTGTGGGGTACCTGTTGTGGTTGGTAATTGCTTGTAAGGTTTATGGAACAGTAATAAGGGAGACCGGACACAAGTCGTTTCGAAACTAAACTGATTCACAATTTTCATTGAAGCTAAGTTAGACGCCCATGGGCAGCATAAAAACTCTCACACCAGCGAAAAGAAGAAGATCACCACACCAAAGCACAAAGCATTTATTTCAATTAAACCATTCCCAGGTATTGGTAAACTGTCAAGAAGTCAGTCAGTCAGATAGATAAACGTAGTTGCCCTTTCCAAAGCTATCCTGTGGCGAAAAGCAGGCAAGAAACTACATATCGTCTCGTTTCTTTCACGTTTTTCGCCACAGGATCGCCTTGAATGATTGGTCAAAGAGAGTCTATGTGGGCTCTCTTTTAAATCAAGATATAGGTTATTCGAATTACCTTGTAAAGGCCGCAGGAACCCGCTGGATGCGGGAAGCACAGAACCGGTCGAAGTGGCGGTATTTGCGGAAGGCCTATTTCCGGCAGCGGGCGTCTTTCGGCTGAAATGATGATGATAGGTCATTTCCATAAAACTTTATCTTACAAGTATCGATCAGCTGTCACATCAGTAGTCATCTTCTCCATTAGGAGAAGGCTAAAAGTTTATTTTTTGCCTTACACAGAAGCCGATTATTATCAGTTTTTTTTTTATTTCCTTCACGTTGTTGTCGTAAAAGGCGACTAAGGGAGTTTCAGACCTAGTGCATACAGTTAGCACCTTGGGTCACCCACGTGGCGGGTAAAACACAAACGAAAGCATTCCCAAGGAGGTGGTGTCAGGCTGGCAGGCTGGTTGTAACATGGCAAGTATGAATGGAATGCGCGATAGGGCTAGGGCGTACCCCACAGGCGACGCGCAGGGGCAGCACCTGGCTCCTGTGGGAAATGAACAAGGGTTGTCGCATCAGCGGCGGGTGCAGCGTAACACGCAAGCTGGGAGTGTGAGAGAACTTAGATTAAGGTCGCGAGCTCGAATGTAGGTTCGATGACTGGAAGAGGAAGAGAATTAGCAGATGAACAACAAAGACAAAATGGAAGGGTGCAAAGGCTAGAGAGATAGGGGAAGGATATAAGTTAGGTATATCACTGTGGATGCCATGGAAAGCGAAATGTTGTGGGTATAGTTTTGGATAATGAGTTGAAAGAATGTGTGGTAGATGTTGAAAGAGTGAGTGATAGAGTAATTTTGTGAAAAGTTTTGTGCTAAATATAGTGAATGTGTATGCACCCCAGGATGTGAGGATAGTGTAAAAGAGAAATTTTGAGAGTACTTCGATCGTCTGATGATGGATGTACCAGAGAGTGAAGAAGTGTGTGGGGTGAAGATGGAATGTCGGGCATGTAGGAAGACAGAAGTATGGGTATGAGGGAGTGCATGGCGGTTGGGGATACGGCGACCGTAACACAGATGGCGAGACACTGCTGCAAGCTGCTTCTGCCTTCGACCTGGCAATAACAAAAACGTGATTTCAAAAGGAAAATGAACACCTTATTACCTATAAAAGTGGCCGCCGAAGGGAAAACTGTGAACGAATGTTGGAAAGAGATTGCCGATTGTATAAGGAGAGTAGCAAAAGATGTGTTTGGAGAATCGAAAGGGAAAGGTGTGATAGAAAAGGATACATGGTGGTGGAATGAAGACGTGCAAATTACACTAAAAGAAAAGAAAGTTCCGTTTAAAGAATGGCAGGATGTAGAAATCGGGAATAATGATTTGAAAGAATATAAGAAGCGAATTTATACAAAATGGAAGAGAAAGGCACGAAAGGCGGTAGCAGTTTCCAGGGCTAAGGCGCAGGGCACGCCACGATAGTGGCGGTACGGCCCCTCTTTGAGGAGTGGCTAGAGAGGCGTCACGGCGCCCTCACCTACCGCCTGACGCAGGTCCTCACCGGACATGGATGTTTCGGGAGGTTCCTGCACATCATCAGGCGGGAGGAAACGCCCGGGTGTCACCACTGCGAGGATCGCCCAGAGGACACGGTAGAGCACACGGTGCAAACCTGCCCAGCATGGGCAGAGCACCGCCGTGTCCTCGTAGAGGCGATCGGCGGCGGCGACCTCTCGCGCCCGGCCCTGGTGCAAGCCATGGTCCGGGGCGAGAGGGAGTGGGAGGCAGTCACCTCCTTCTGCAAAAAAGTCATGCTCGCGAAGGAGGTGGCGGGATGGGAGAGAGAAAGGTCCTCCCGTCCCAGCCGCCGCAGGAGACGCCCCGGGCGTCGGGAGCCACGTGACGACTCCCGGCCACCGTAGGCGCGGGCCTGCGGACGGTGAGTAATGGGTGACTCACCGTCCGATCAGCACCAGACCCGTGCCGTACGGCGCGTATATGTTCCACGCGCGCCTCAAAGAGATGTCAGCATATCAAGGGGCCCCTCAGGGCCAAGCCTGCCGGGTAAGCGGGATTGTCCGAAAGGGTTACCGCTACCCCGGAACATAAAGGGCTACGGAAGGAACATGGATGGGTTTTAGTCAGTAAGAGTCTGACACTCCCTTCCGCTCCACCCAGAGCGGGAGCAGTCATTGGATGATTTCCCAGCCTTGGGCTAAGGCGCAGGAGGAATTGTATAACTCACTGGACAGCCCGAGAGGTCAGAAGGAGCTATACCGGATTACAAAAGCGAGAGAAAGAAGAACGAGGGATATAGTTCAGATTAATTGAATAAAAGACGACGTCGGTAAGGTTCTGTACAAAGATGACAAAATAAAAGAATGATGGAAGGTGTATTTTGAAACGCTAATAAATGAAGAGAATGAATGGAATGGTGTGCTCAATGAGGTACAAGCAAAAATGGGTTCAGTAAGGGAAATTAGCATGGATGAAGTAAGAAAGGCAGTTCAAAGTATGAAAAACGGAAAGGCTATGGGCCCAGATGATATACCAGTAGAAGTATGGAAGTGTTTAAAAGAAGATGTATGTATGTGGCTGACTTTATTCTTCAATAAGTGTTTGCAAACAGGAGTAATCCCACAACAATGGTGCAATAGTTCGCTAGTGCCCATCTTCAAGAATAAAGATGATGTGCAGACAGGGCTGCAACAAATATCGAGGGATAAAGCTCATATCCCATAGTATAAAGTATGGGAGAAAATAATAGAGAAAAGATTGCGAGAGATTACCCCAAACCAGTTAGGGTTTATGCCAGGTCGAGGGACAGTGGACCACTTTTGCACACCGCCAATTGTGCGAGAAGTACAAACGTGCACACAATAACTTGCACATGGTGTTCATTGATCTAGAGAAAGCGTATGAGAGGGTACAATAGAAATAGATCGGACTGTTAAGCATAGAATAAACACTGGGTGGATGAAATGGCGGCAGGTCACGGGAACAATTTGTGACTCCCGCATTCCCCTTAAACTTAAGGGGAGGATTTACAAAAGCATGGTTAAACCTGCCGTCCTGTATGGATCAGAGTGTTGGGCCACAAAAGGAATGAATGAATGACAATTACATGCAGCTGAAATGAGAATGCTAAGAGGGATGTGTAATGTTACGCGAATGGATAGAATACGTTATGAGTATATAAGAGGAAGTCTGAAAGTGACACCTGTGAATGAAAAGTGGTGTGGAAATCGGTTGTCATAGTATGAGCATGTTATGCGGAGGAATGAGAAAACTGTGGTCAGGAAAGTTGTGATTATGAATGTGGATGGCTATACGAGTAGATAAACCAAAGAAACAATGGATGGATTGTGTGAAAGATGATATGGCTAGAAAGGGACGAGATGACGACTAATAGAGAAGTATGGAAGAAACAGACATGTTACGCTGACCCCAAATAAATTGGGGTAAGGGCAGGAGAATAATGATGACAGAACCGATAAGGTTCAGACCTATAACTATATCAGTATCAACCAACCACCTATACTATACTATAGCAGAATTATTTCAGCATTATTTCACATTGGATAGAAATGGTGCTATACATATATCTTCATGTCTTTTTTGGGTACTTTTGAAGAAGCATCATTTTTTATAACAATATGACCAAAAAGTGTAGTTATTTATGACAATAATAAGCGGTCGCCTAGTTTATGCAAACTTCAGATTTTGTCGACCACCAATCACGCAGTGTGCGTCAACCCTAAATGCAAGATTTGAAAGATAATTTAATGGTTTTAAACATTATGTAAATTTTAGCCTGTATGTATATATAAAATAAAGATTACATTTAAAGTTGACATAAAGTTACTGGTTGCGTATTATAATGTATGTCCTAGTGCTTATTGTGTTTTGGTTAGTGTATGTGTCGTGGATGAGTCCGCGTCACCGCTTGCCCCCTTTATTGCCAGGATCGCTGCCACTTTTAGGACACGTACACCATATTATGGGTGATCGTAAAAGTAAGTAAACAAAAGACGTACTTTTCTTCAATATGGATTTGGGATATTTACTCGACGCTTGATATTTACTACGCTTCATGCATGCATTGTTCCTGACCATTTGCAACTAGGGGAAACACTTTTAGGAAAAGACCCGTCTTTGCAGGCGGTGTCTTTCATTGTTGTCAAATAAGCTGACGACAGCCCGTATCATCGTGAGCTTTTAATTACAACCTACTAGTTCCCTTCAAACTGAATCACAGCAACGCTACGGTGGTATTACATATACCATCATAAAGTTGTTGTATCAGTCCGCCCCGACCCTCGCTCGAGCCTGCCCAGCCTGCGCCGCTGTGCCTGTATTTTTAAATTCGTCCCAAAATCATATATCCGATCCAGCCTGTCCCTTGCTGCCCACAGCGACGCCCTTAGCCGAGGTCTGTACCCCACAGGGGGTGCCCTTAGCGTGTAGTCGCCTATTATGTTAGTTTTTAAGCTCTGGCAGGAGGCCTACATTTATTTAGACAACTACAGGCAAGTCCGGTTAAGCAGTCGACAACCTTCTAGATTGAACGCCGAGATGCCCTTTAAAAAAAAATCTGTGTCAGTCAGTACCGGTATAGTTTTATTTCAGTTTCCAATCTATTTAATCAGTTTCTAGTGGTGTGACCGTCGTACTGCCAAGTCATAGGTCTCGAGTTCGAACCAAAGGCAAATGAAACCCCCAATTTTACAGATTCATGTGCGTATTGTATATCACTGCGTAAAAATCGGTGAAGGTAAACATCGTGAGGAAACCAGCATTTCTGAGAGATATTTCTCAACAGCATGTGAAGCTAACACAGAGGGCGGCATAAAAGCTCTAACACCATTTATTCAATAACCGCGGTTATTCAATAACCGCACGAAAAGAGGAAGTTTCATTTTGTTGTTTTGTTTCAGATGTGTGGAAATTTCTACAGAATGCTTGTAGATACTCCTTGGAGAAAGGTGGTCTGATTGTATTCAGCCTCAGTGTACATTTACTGTATTGTGAGTAATTCTGTTCCATCCCAATAAGTTTCTTTATGGCAATAGTATAGTTTTATAGCATGTGCCTTCTTATCGTACTGCTTTCAAAACGGAGATGGAAATAGTCTTGATTCACCTCAGGACGGTTTTCTGTGCCTTTTCGTGCTGCGGTGTATCTGTGCTTTTCGCGGCAACGGTATAATAACCTTACCAGTATTTATATTTACGAGCCGTCTGGGGTTCAAACCCTTGGGATGTCAGGTGCTCATGGTTTGTTCACAGAAATCTCCAAATCGCTGGTTGACACTGCCCATGACCCAAGGGTTCATCCCTCAACTTGGCCAGAGGCTAAGCATTGCCATAAAAAGTGGCAATGTCCAGTCTCCCGGGTTCATTACCAGTCAACAGCGATGTGGAGGAATTTTTGACGCCATATTTTAGTTTATTAATATTTTTATGTTATCATCTGCCGATTTTCCCCTACTATGTTGGGGTCGGTTTCCAGTCTAACCAGACAGCTGCATCTGGTGCAATTTAATACCAGTATTTTACATGGAGCGACTGCCTATCTGACCTCCACAACCCAGTAACTGGGCAATACGATACCCCTTGGTAAGACTGGCTGTCAGATTTTCGGGCTTCTGACGACCCGTAACGACTGTCAAAGTTGCACAAATGACAGCCGGGACCAACGGCTTACCGTGCTTTCAGAGGCACGGAGAAGTCTCGATATGTAAGAAGTCCAAAAGTCTGACTGCCAGTTTTACCAAGGGGTACCGTATTACCCAGTAACTGGGTTGTGGAGGTCAGATAGGCAGTCGCTCCATGTAAAATATTGCTGCATCAAGTTAGACTGGAAGCCTCAACATGGTTGGTAAAAGGCTAGGCAGATTGATTGTACACACACTAAAAGTGTCGTAAAGATCAGAATATTTAAAAATAAAATATGCTCTTATACTGCCACATTAAAATTAAAAATGTATTTTTTTATTGATCTCTGCTTTTGACCGCAATTCAAAAATCTATTCAAATAACCGCGATGCTGACGAGTATTTCAACATCTAAGGTGATTTTGTTTAAATGTATTTATTTGGAGGTGGATGGAATTGGAATGGATTTATTTTTAGATAGTCATTTAATTTTTAGTACCTAGTGTATATACAATTAATTTATAAATTAATGTTTCACATGACGAAATTTACAAAAAAAATCCGTGTCGTTTTTATTTGTTCGGTTATTATAGTTTTATTTCAGTAGTAAGTAAGTATATGTGTGTAATATCAAAGCCTGTTCCCTTTTGAAGTAGATAGCCTTTTTCAGTCGATATCTAATAGATGCCCAATAAAAGAAGTAAGTACAATTTACTTATTTCAAAAGCGGTTTTCTGCTTAGTTATTAAATGAAATTGAATGTTTTCACACACATTGCATATTCTAATCCATAAGTTTACCGTACATGTCGCATCTCGTCGTTGAAATAGTTATTTTGCAAGAAAACCGCTTCCGAAAATTGCTAGGTGTATACATATTGGTGCTCGTGACTGTACACATCAAGTTACCCCAATCTATCAAATATCTTTGATAGCATTTCAACTTTATTGCAAAGACATAAGGTTCATTTTCAATTAGGCAAATTTGACAGTTAGGGATAGCTTGATAGGCTGGCGTCTGTACATACAGTACTAAATATTACTTTATTTATGTTTCAGTGTTAACAGATCCTGATGACAGTCTTGTATTGGCTAATGCATGTATGGACAAACCGTACTTATACGATTTTACTAAGGATTTGTGTGAAAATGGACTTATTACAGCAAAAAGTAAGCAAGAAAACATTTGAAACTCACTCTTAAGACCGCTATAGTGTTGACTAGTACAGAGGTCAGAACATGAAGTTACCCCAATCTGTCAAAGGAGATTGTTCTAGACCACCCTATAACCAACAAACATTTGACATGTACGTTAATTTTAATTGTATTTTAATATGTTTCTTAAAAATAATAAATTCAAGCGGACACTGTTTAATTCTTAAGAGATTTTTAAAAGTGACCTCATTGATTTTACTACCAACTAAACTCGCCATCTTTCATGGAATTGTCAATGTGAATGTCACAAAAGAATTGACAGTGTGGCTCTCACTCATATTACATAAATATCGATATCGACGACGATGTCCATAATATCTGGTGATAATTATTAATTATTACCATATTATTATAATATTTTTGCTAATATGTGGATAATGTAGTGGGCTGCAATATTGTTTAATTATTATGAACTATTCTTGTAACATTTTATATTGTAGCTGTTTATTGTCCCATGATGAATAAAAAAAATAAAAAATAATTAATGGATGATATTTATCACTTCACAAAACATTGAAAATGTGCAACATAAAAGATTTACATGCACATTTTTTTCATGGAATTACTTCCATGAATATTTTAATGGAACTTATGATGAATATGGCCTTGCACGATTATGATGAAAACAAAACAAACTCACGAAATGTACTTACTAGTCGAATGAGGGATTTTCTGACAAGTGAGAAAATATTAGTTAGAAAAGAGGCGTTGTTAAAAAAAAGTCACTGGCTCTGGTTTTTGACATCAAATAAGCTTTCTTATTAACGGATCTTATTTTTGTTATCAGTTGCCGGTAAAACAAAGACGTATTTTTTACCCACACCATCTATTGAACTATGTTTTTTCACTTGTCAGAAAATCTCTCATTGAACGATGGAAATGTCATTTGCGACGCAACTCTAGTGAATTGTTCTCATAACGATTCCACGACTTCAATAGCCATGTTTTTACTTTTTAAGTACTTAAACTCTATTTTTAAATGTCGCAAACTAAAACGATTCACATTGTTCGTTGAACACAATATGTTATTTTAGCATTAATTTAATTGAAGTAGAATCATAGCAACAACGTGTTTATGTTTGAAACGGAACAAATTAATTTACATTTGACATATTGATCTGACATTTTCGTCTACTAAATTAAAACCAAATATTAAATAGGTGGTCATTGATAATCGATATACAAAGAAAAAAATCTTCGAGAGAGCATCTCTAGGTCACTACGTCAGTCGGTTCGTCTCACCGAGTCCCACGCGCTGGCTGTGGTTGTGTTGTATGTTGTGACTACCTATTTGGCGATAGTTTAAGTTGATCTGATGTTGGTCTGGTCGGAGTATACGACTGACGACAGGATTCATACCAACTGCAAAATTAAGGTGCTTCAAATCATATTCTAAAATCTATTAGGTACCAATCAATACATAAAATGAAAAGGGATTTATACAGATATAAAAATGTTTACTTTTTCTCAACTGATGGTTTACATAGAGTGGGAAATAGGTATGTAATAAACTATACCTACCTAAACAATGCTTCTTGTACGGCTGACTTAGTTTAATTATAATTAATCACCCTAGCTTAAAGTAAACTTCAACCAATAAATAATTACTGTACCTAAAATGCATAATACAACTGTATTTACAGTAATATTTTACTGTATTTGAAGTTTAATGCTTTGTAGAAACCAGAAATGGCGATTTTAGAAGAAATTCCTCAAGTTTTCTTTTATAAAATAACCTCAAAATCTGTTCCTTTTTTCTAAATAAATCTGTTCTCTAAAGTGTCCGTCAAGAAACTTTGTTCTTATGGGCTACCAAGGGCAATTTACAAATAGAAAATTATTTTTTCTATGCTGTTGGCTCCAGGGCGAACTATGTATGGGCGTAGAACAATCTCCTTTCTTTGATAGATTTTCAACTTTACACCAAAAGCATAAGCTTTATTCTCAATTAGGAAAGTTGGACAGTTAGGGATAACTTGATGTGCTGACGTCTGTACAATAAAGACCCGTTTATATGATTAGTTTCTCACTTGTGGCATACAATGAAATTGTAGCAACCAATTACTTGTGTCGTCTTAACAGTGATTAATCGTGAAACTGTCTTTATTGCTTCAACTTATAAGCAATTAAATTGCATCGTGTAAATTAGGCATTACGGTTCCATCATGGTAAGCGGGATTGTCTGAAAGGGCTACCGCTACCTCGGAACATAAAGGGCTAAGGAAGGAACATGAATGGGTTTTAGTCAGTAAGGTTTGACACTCCCTTCCACTCCACCCAGAGCGGGCGGAGGGTCATTTGATGATTACCCACCCTCAAAAAAAAAAAGGGTTCCGTCATCATCATCTTCCTGTCCTTGTCTCATATTACTTAGGGTCTACCGTCACACTATATTTCCCTTCTCTTTAATATCATTGCTCATATTATAATTATTATCCATCCATCTCTTCTTTGACTTTTCTCTCCCTCTCCATCCATCAACATTTCATAACTCTTTTAGTCAAATGTGTTTCTTCCCCTCGTCTTAAACTTAAATTACAAATAACTTAATTTTTTTTGTTTGACGCTTTTTAAGTTTTCTTTATTAGTCTATTCTTCTTTTTTTTTGCAAAGAAAAAACGTTTTCAAACATCAAACATACTTTGGAAACCTAACTGAGCAAGTCCGACTTGCACGATTTTTCTATAAATCACCTTACAGACAACTAACTTCTGTTGTTGTGTTGCAGCGTCTACGTGGAAAATTCACCGCAAACTATTGAATCCAGCTTTTAATCAACAAGTGCTGAACACATACGTAAATGAAATGAACAAGCAAGCTCGAAATCTTGTTTCTCAGTTAGCTCCGAAAGTAGGAAAAGACCCATTCGACGTTCGCAAGGATTTGATAACTTTCACAATGAATATAGTTAGTCGTAAGTATCGCATTAAGGTGGCCCCGCACTGCAAGCAATCGCCTGTAATGTAACATTTATGAATTGATTTCGAACATTGCGTTTCAATACTGCCTCCCACTACTACGACTGACGACTACTGACTGTTGAATGCTCGGTTCTCCTTCTTCACTGATGTTATGCTCGGATTTGTAATGTTACATTACCGGCGAATGCTCGCACCTTAAGTGTATTACACGTACCAGAGAGCGTACACAGAAATCAAACTCCAAGTATATATTTCACATGGGGGCGCCCATATAAAATGTGTGTCCCAGGGTAGGGTCGTCGTGGCGGTGTCACTCGACATCGCCAACGCCTTCAACACCCTGCCCTGGAGTTGCATTGGGGAAGCACTCCGGTATCACCGGGTGCCGACCTACCTCCGTCGAATAGTCGGGGCGTACTTGACGGACAGAGCCGTCATCTACCCCGGTCGCGATGGGGAATGGAACCGGCGAGAGATGTCGTGCGGTGTCCCACAGGGATCGGATCTGGGGCCGTACCTGTGGGACATCGGTTACGACTGGGTGCTGCGGGCCGACCTCCCTGACGGCGTCAGCGTAATTTGCTACGCTGACGACACGCTGGTCCTGGCGCAGGGGAGGTCGCATCAGGCAGCGGCCGACGCGATGACACGCGGAGTTGCGACAGTCGTTGAGAGGATCCGGCAGTTGGGTCTCGAGGTGGCATTGCACAAATCCCAGGCCATGTCCTTTCATGGGCCTCGGAATAGGCCACCATTGGGATCCCAACTTACGGTAGGAGGGGTTCACATCGGCGTCGAGACCACGATGAAATACCTAGGTCTGGTCCTCGACAGGTCTACTGGACTAAGTGGCAACACTGCCCAACTGACATGTCAAAATTTTGCTCCGTATTTTAAAAATAGTTTTATTTAATTTAAGTGTAATTAAGGTGTAATAATTTAACTAAATGCAAAATATCTACATAAATACTCAGGATTATTGTTTTCCTGCAAAATAACAACGTAAAAGTCAGTGTTTTGTTGCCCACCGTTACCGGTAACCTATTACGAACAGCTGATGTTCGCGACCTGTGGATTCAAACGGGGAGTATTGTTTATTTTTATTATCTAATTAGCACACATTTGTTATTTGGACTCAATAACACATTCGAGTCTTTCAGTGTCGTCTTATCGTGACTTGGCACTTTGCACTAGATCGTAAGTTAATTAGTGTAGGTAGGTTTAGGATGGTTAACGAAAGTTAATTTAGTGAAATATTTAACTAATTACTACTGTCATTGTAATAGCGTATAAACATAATAAAAATAACGCTATTGATCGTTATTTTCAGTGAAAATCAGCATATGATCTAAATTATTTCTAGTCTAGGTATCCTACCCACATATGCAAATGTAAATTCATGAATATAAAACAATAGAATTAATGCAACTCTGTACTTAGTTTGATGATATTAGCTGCATTTTGATTAGAAAGTCTTAATAATCCGCCTCATTTCTTTTTAAAGCCAAACCTATTTCTCCCATTTTCCTTTCATTTTTAGCTTTCCTCTTTTTGTTTGTCTATCTATTTAGTTCTCACCGTTCTTTCAATTCTACTTCCAGCACTTATTCCTGAAACCATGCCTGTGATAACCCGTAAGGCGGCTGCTCAGGAGTTGGAGCTTAAATTGAAAACGGCCCTTCAAAAACTTCAGGCCTCAGACAGCAAATGCCAACAGCTGTTGCAGGAAATAGACGAAAGTGAGAAGGAGGTCGAGAAGGTCGTTCACAAAAACACAACCTTGAAGCAGGAGCTTGTGGGCCTACATCAACAATACCTGGATGTTGTTGATGAACGGGACAAACTGCGGGTGGTCACGGATGGTTTCAACAACTGTAGTAATCTTTATGAGGAGGCTTTGTGTAAGGTTAGGGACCTAGAAGAGGAATTAATTCATGCAAATGTGCGAATTACTAAGTTACAGAAACATAAAGAATGTACAGTCAACAGCAAAAGTAGATGATCAAAAACAGAAACTCAATACTAGTGAACGGAGTTCGCGTCAGAACTGTGTGGCGTCGGAGTGATTCAAAAGTATATGATTGTAAATTATACCAAACATTTAGTACTAGTACAGCTGTCATATATTCGTGATCAGTTATAACTCCAAAAGTTATAAACACAATTCGCATCAGAACTAAGAAGTAAAAAAACATTTCAAAACTAGTGAACAGCCCACGATTGTTACTTGGAAAGCAATAAAGATATTGAGTATTGAGTACAGTTGAAATCAAAAATTAAATGATGAAACTGAGGCCACGTAATCATGAAGCAAATAATTCTTATTTTTAATTATCCCAGTAATTTTGTTTGTTATGTTTTACGGAAAAGCTGAATTTGATAAAGATTTGCATATTTAATAATATATGCCAAATTTCATCCAATTGAACCCCGAAAAAAGCATATGTTTATTAAAAATCATATAATTTAAAAACTTTACTATATTAATTTTTTTTTTTTGTAACTTCTGTCAAATGTTCAAAAGTAGCTGATGTGATACAAAACGATAATTCAATAAATATTATTATCTTTGTATGTTCGCGAATTTATGTCAATGTTCAAAAGTAGCTATACAGTAGCGGCTACAGTATATTAAAAACGGAAGGTAGATTGATATTTTTATCTCTAGTCTAGTCTATTGACACTGCTTTCAATGTTCTAAAGTAGCTGATGCGATACAAAATCATAACTCAATAATTGCTTTTGCCCAGTCGGTCGGCTACAGTTATGCTTGCAATGTTCTAAAGTAGCTGATGCGATACAAAATCATAACTCAATAATTGCTTTTGCCCAGTCGGCTTCAGTTATGATTTTGTATCGCATCAGCTACTTTAGAACATTGCAAGCAGTGTCAATAGACTAGACTAGAGATAAAAATATCAATCTACCTTCCGTTTTTAATATACTGTAGTCGCTACTGTATAGCTACTTTTGAACATTGACATAAATTCGCGAACATACAAAGATAATAATATTTATTGAATTATTGTTTTGTATCACATCAGCTACTTTTGAACATTTGACAGAAGTTACAAAAAAAAAACAATTAATATAGTAAAGTTTTTAAATTATATGATTTTTAATAAACATATGCTTTTTTCGGGGTTCAATTGGATGAAATTTGGCATATATTATTAAATATGCAAATCTTTATCAAATTCAGCTTTTTCGTAAAACATAACAAACAAAATTACTGGGATAATTAAAAATAAGAATTATTTGCTTCATGATTACGTGGCCTCAGTTTCATCATTTAATTTTTGATTTCAACTGTACTCAATACTCAATATCTTTATTGCTTTCCAAGTAACAATCGTGGACTGTTCACTAGTTTTGAAATGTTTTTTTACTTCTTAGTTCTGATGCGAATTGTGTTTATAACTTTTGGAGTTATAACTGATCACGAATATATGACAGCTGTACTAGTACTAAATGTTTGGTATAATTTACAATCATATACTTTTGAATCACTCCGACGCCACACAGTTCTGACGCGAACTCCGTTCACTAGTATTGAGTTTCTGATTTTGATCATCTACTTTTGCTGTTGACTGTACTCAAGTTAAGGAAACAAATAACTTATATAATGAATTATTCCAAAGTAACTGCCACCCTCATTCCATGATAACAATAGACCTAACTGAAGACTCAATATTGAAACATAATAATAGTTGTTATAAAGTTAGTCAAAATAAAATGAAAAAGCATGCAAAACTTAATAGAATAATTAATAGATGCAATAAATTTAAGAAACAGCAAAAACACAGTTCTATAAATATTAAATTAAGGAAAGAGCGTGTTTTTCTAATAAATAAATTAAAAAACTATCATATTAAATTAGAAGATAGTAAAAATATTTACCAAATAGACACACATCGATTACAGTCTGAAATTGATGTACTTGAAGAGTCACTACATTCACTTTATATTAAGTATGTGAGCTCTCAAAACCAAATTAAGGAACACATCCTTGCTGCAAATGAATTAGTGGAAATGTGTAATGATGAGACAGACAGAGTGGACCCACAGACTCTCAACACTACTAAATGTATGTGTCAAACAAAATCCAACCTTGAGGCTCTCCAGCCTGAGGCAACGGAGGATCCATCCCGGTCCTCTGTTATCAATTTGGATTCACCGGTTAGTGTAAATCATTTATTACAAGTAGTCCAGACACAAGCTAACTCTCTCCCTTGCAGTAGTACAGAGTGTAGGTCCTCTATTATGTTTTCAGATAGTTTTGGAAAAGGGTTAGGTAAATTACTTAGCAACAACTTGAGTCTTTCTTCTCAAAACTTTTGTATGCCTCAGACTTCATACAAAAAAATTATGACTTCAATAACTAGTAATGAATATGATCCTAATGCCATTATAACAGTTCTTATAGGTAATAGTTTTAATATTAAAACATATGACATTGCTGATAGTGTCACTGAACTATTAAAGTTAAATTGTAAGAAAATTATTCTGTGTGCTTTTCCCTACTTTGAGCACTTGTCAAATAGGCAGAACAAAAACATTCACAAGTTAAATAATTACATGCACTTCTTAGTGAGTCACCATAGTGACAAGTTTATATTTTTTGACACCAACATTTTTGTTGAGAAATTAAGGTCGACTAGGGATACTGTGTATCTGCCCATTAGTTTTAGACGTCAAATAGCTAGGCTATTAGCTTTTAATATTAACCCAGACATAAGTAATATGTCGAAGTCATATTTAATTAGCACCACAATTAGTAATAGTACTAATGTTAATGTGGTTAGCTCACATTCTTTAAACTAGTTTGTAAGACAACAGGAGATACCACTAACAGTATAGTTTCGCTTAATAACAAAAAGGTATCTTCTAGCTCCAAAAATAACTGTAAAAAAGGGGCTAAGCAGAAATCCTTGACATTATTTCATCAAAATATTCAAGGTTTTTCTTCCAAACAATTAGAGATTGAATTGTTTTTAGAAAAAACAATGTATGACATTATTTGTTTTACTGAGCACTGGTTAAAAGATTACGAAATGTTGATTAATTACGAGAATTATAGTTTGGCCGGTTGCTTTAACCGCAAATCAATGCTGCGTGGTGGTTCACTAATCCTAATCAAAAATTGTATTAAATCAAAAACTCGTGAGGACATAGTTGAACTATCAGTTGAGCATAGCATTGAATTGTCTTGTGTTGAGCTGGATAAGCATGTTATAGTGTGCGTTTACAGATCCCCTAATTATCAGAACTACTCAATATTTGAGGCAGTAATGGAAGATGTTCTGGCAAAACTTGCTTCCAGTAATAAATCAGTAGTTATCTGTGGTGACTTTAACATTAATATTTTAGAAAATAATTCAAACACGAGTAGACTATTAAATTTGTTTAAATCATTCAATTTGTCAAATGTGTTTGTAGAACCCACCCGAATAACTATGTCTACTGCTACTTGCATTGATAATGTTTTTTGTTGCTGCGACTATTTAGATAAAGCTATCGTTAATTATCTCCCTTCCGATCACAGTGGTCAAACTGTAACTTTTGAGTCCAACACACCAATACAAAAAATCCAAATACAATCCAGACCCATAACAACTGTTAATTTAAATAAATTTAATATCGCCTTAAATTGTAAGTTAAGTGCTCAAGCACTTTCTTTAAAAAATATAAATATTTTGTATAAGGAATTCTTTACGGTAGTGCAAAACGAGTTTAATAATTGTTTTAAGAAGACCACTAAAACTATAAATCCTAAATTTTTATTTAGTGACTGGGCCACTAAAGGACTCAGGAAAAGTAGGGAAAGACTTTTCGAGCTTTATGGCCTTAAGCCTTTTATTAAAACATAATGTTTTAATAAGTATGTTGCTACCTACTCAAAAATTTTTAAGAACACTTGTAAAGCAGCTAAAGCCAAATACATTAGCAGCAAGGTAAAATCAGCTGAAAATAAAATAAAGACGGTTTGGAAAATTATCAATAATGAAACGAACAGAAACAAAAGGCATAGCTCTGATTACATTCTGGAGACGTCATGTGGTCCCATTTGTGATAGCAAAGAAGTTGCTCAAGAATTTGTAAATTTCTTTACCAGTATTCCACTAAAAACTACTGAAACCTTAAATTCATCGCCTTCCCTCTCTTTTGATTTACTAAAGGCGAACGTTTCAGCCTGCTTAATTGAATTCAACTTTAAGCATATTAACCCCATAACAGTAATTAAAACTTTTAAACAAATCAAAATAAAATTAACCGAAGATCTTTGGGGAATGTCTACTAAAGTCTGCACCTCGATCATTGAGACAATAGCACCTTACTTAGCCTTAATATTTAATTTATGTGTGGATCAAGGCATCTTCCCGGATTTAATGAAATACAGCAAGGTAATACCACTTTTCAAATCCGGGGACAATAAAGATACCAATAATTATAGACCCGTATCCGTGCTGCCGGTTTTCAGCAAGATCTTTGAAAAGATAATGCTTAACCAAATGCTTAATCATTTTTACACTAATAAAATCCTTAACGATCAACAGTATGGTTTCACCAAAGGACGTTGTACAACTGACGCCGGTGTGACCTTATTAAAACACATTTTCAATGCGTGGGAAGAGGCTCAAGATGCCATAGGAATCTTTTGTGACCTCTCCAAGGCATTTGATTGCGTTGATCACGAAACCTTGCTGTTGAAGCTAGAGCATTACGGACTTGGAAAACTTGCGCTTAGTTTAGTAAAATCTTATTTAAATGACAGACAACAGCAAGTTCAAATAAAAGGTGTCAATTCACTCGGTTTAAAAGTAAAAATGGGTGTGCCACAAGGTTCAATATTGGGTCCTTTCCTCTTTTTAGTATATATTAATGATCTTCTCCATTTATTAAAAAAACAACCGCAAATGGTGTTATTTGCTGACGACACTTCTTTAATTTTTAAGATAGATAGACGTGCTAAAAATTTTGACGACGTAAATAACGCCCTACTGCAGGTCCAGAATTGGTTCACTGTAAATAATTTAGTATTAAATGGAAAAAAAACTAAGTGCATTAGATTTTCTTTACCAAATGTAAAAAGTAGTGATTGTGAGATAGTATTGAATCAAGAGAAACTAGAATTTGTCGATAAAACTGTTTTCCTAGGGATCACGCTCGACTCAAGGCTACAATGGGGTCCTCATTTAACATCTCTTGCAGGACGGCTAAGTTCTGCAGCATATGCTGTCAGAAAGATCCGTCAATATACTGATGTAGATACCGCGAGACTGGTCTATTTTAGCTATTTTCATAGTATTATGTCTTACGGTATTTTACTTTGGGGACGTGCTGCAGACATCGAGTCTATTTTTATTCTGCAGAAAAGAGCTATCAGAGCCATTTATAATCTTCGTAGGCGCGATTCTCTAAGGGAACGGTTTAAGCTTATTAACATCATGACTGTACCTTGTCAATATATCTATGAAAACATCATGTATGCAAGGAAAAATCTACATCTTTTTAGTAAAAGAGGTGAAAGACACAATTATTTCACTAGAAATAGGGACCAATTAGTTCAACCAGGTTTCAGGCTGGCTAAAGTAGATTCATCTTTCATGGGGTACTGTTTAAAATGTTACAATAAAATACCTCCCAACATTCTTGAACTTAATGAAACAAAATTTAAATCCTGTATAAAACGCACACTATGCAGCCAAGCATATTATACATTGGGAGATTACATCGCTGATAAAAACGCTTGGGTCAATGCTATTCCTGCTCCACAAGGGCGTATCACCTAATTCATTAGACTTCTTAAAAAACTGTTGGAGCTGCGGAAGATCAACAACAATAAAAACTATATTTGCATTGTATAAATTCAATTTCTTAATATTGTATAATTGCTTAGCACATATGTGAGTACTATGTACCTAATATAAAGTGACCATTTACTGGGTACGTCTTTCATTGACTTGAATGTGCTTTGGCGGCTGAGAGTATGTCATGCTCACTTTAATGTCTCGCTGATGGTGGCGTGTGTGTTGGATCATTTAGCTCCCTTCAAAATGGTTGAGCTGAATGGTGCTAATCCATGCGTCATGTTCGTGAACGGGCGCTGTCGGTAGAGACTGGTCATCTCTTAGCGGCCATGGCTTGTTTTAATTTAACTTTTGAACTTTTTTTTTTTACATTATTTTATATCAGATGCTTTCACCGTTCTGCATCGTTCTCACATGTATAATAATAATAATATGATCTATGTAACCAATATTTTCTAACCATATTTTGTTTAAAAGAGTGTCCATGGAGTTTCTTGCCCGTTCTTCTCCATAGGTACCTACTGCTTTGGAATGGGCAACTAGCTTCATCTCTCTGACTGACCGACACCTTGACAATTCAAAAGTGCCTGTAATTGGTTTATTTGAAATAAATACTTTAAGTTTGAGAGTTTGAGTTTGACAGCCGATGGAATTTCGTGGAGCACTTCCGACGTTTGGCCCCCAAGCTGGAACGGACTAGGGCCGCCTTCAAGCGGCTCTTGCCCAATTTGAGGGGGCCAAACGCCTCCTGCCGGAGGCTTTACGCGGGAGTCGTGCGGTCCATGGCCCTTTACGGGGCCCCGGTGTGGGCGCGTTCATTGCGGCGGCGAGCCGCCCACTATCTGAACGCGTCCCAAAAGGTGGTAGCCATTCGGCTAATCCGGGGGTACCGCACGATCACGGGCGAGGCGGCAAGCCTCCTTGCCGGACTGCCGCCGTGGAATCTGGAGGCGATAGTCCTCGCGCGCCTGTTCGAGTGGCGCGCGGAGGTACTTAGCCGGGGGGAAACTCCGTTACCGCAGCAAATTGCGGCGGAGCGGACGGACCTCCGGCGCGATCTCATGGCAGCCTGGAATCAGCGACTGTCCCAACCCAGCGCAGGGCACGCCACGACAGTGGCGGTAAGGCCCCTCTTGGAGGAGTGGCTAGAGAGGCGTCACGGCGCCCTCACCTACCGCCTGACGCAAGTCCTCACCGGACATGGATGTTTCGGGAGGTTCCTGCACATCATAAGGCGGGAGGAAACGCCCGGGTGTCACCACTGCGAGGATCGCCCAGAGGACACGGTAGAGCACACGGTGC
This sequence comes from Hyppa rectilinea, assembly GCA_951799385.1. Lineage (NCBI taxonomy): Eukaryota > Metazoa > Arthropoda > Insecta > Lepidoptera > Noctuidae > Hyppa > Hyppa rectilinea. The sequence goes on along the minus strand of OX637322.1, from coordinate 8,054,287 downwards.
AAACCTGCCCCGCTTCGGCGGAGCACCGCCGTGTCCTCGTAGAGGCGATCGGCGGCGGCGACCTCTCGCGCCCGGCCCTGGTGCAAGCCATCGTCCGGGGCGAGAGGGAGTGGGAGGCAGTCACCTCCTTCTGCGAAAAAAAGTCATGCTCGCGAAGGAGGTGGCGGGATGGGAGAGAGAAAGGTCCTCCCGTGCCAGCCGCCGCAGGAGACGCCCCGGGCGTCGGGAGCCACGTGACGACTCCCGGCCACCGTAGGCGCGGGCCTGCGGACGGTGAGTAATGGGTGACTCACCGTCTGATCAGCACCAGACCCGTGCCGTACGGCGCGTATATGTTTCACGCGCGCCTCAAAGAGATGTCAGCATATGAAGGGGCCCCTCAGGGCCAAGCCTGCCGGGTAAGCGGGATTGTCCGAAAGGGTTACCGCTACCCCGGAACATAAAGGGCTACGGAAGGAACATGGATGGGTTTTAGTCAGTAAGAGTCTGACACTCCCTTCCGCTCCACCCAGAGCGGGAGCAGTCATTGGATGATTTCCCAGCCTTAAAAAAAAAAAAAGTATATATTTCAAATAAACCAATTACAGGCACTTTTGAATTTTCAAGGGGTCGGTCAGTGGGATGCCCGGCAGAAAACCTCCACGTGTGCCCGGGGACTGGAGTTCCTTTCTGGACACGTCCGGGGGAAAGGCCAGTCTTCGGGCCGGTGCATCCTGGGGTGCGGGCAGCGACTTCCCATTGGGGCTTTTTCCCAGTGGGTTCTCGCTGTCCGCATGCTAATGTTCTGCCAGGAGGATCGCTCCACACCTGCCGCTCTGAGTAGCAGAGCGGCAACTGTGGTGGAGTCAGAGCGGGCCCGGTGTGCACTTACCCTGCCGCCGGGCAGGAGGGGTAACCCTCCTGTCACCGCTATAATCTCGTAGCCCCGGAGACAGTTACGGTCATGTCTCTGACTGTTGAAGGGGGTCGAGGGTCTTGGCTTAACCGTCCGGACCGCGAGGAAGATTAACCTCTATAAAAAATTCCCCAAACCCCTAAGCGGCGGCGCACCGTGAGAGGGGTTGCAAGCTTGACTGATGGGTAGCTTGATTCAGTCGCTAGTGCGGACCACATTATTTGAGCATGTACCCAAAGTTTTTTACTCGTGGAAACAAATATGGAAAATTTATTAAAAACCAAACCCAAAACCAACGAAGAGGAGAGGAGTGGTGCGGGATCGGAGTCCGATCCCGTATCTGGTAGCGCGAGCACGGGAGGCTCAGGGGGCTCCCGTCGCGCCAGGGAGTTGGCCGCTGCCGCGAGGAACCGCAGGTTCTTCGCCAAGCGGCCAAGGTCAGAGGATGGCCAGGGGTCGTCCTCGGAGGGAGAGCTGGCCTCAGCTCGAAAGATCCCCACCAGCAAACGGGGGGGGGGTCAGAGAGCGAGGCGCGGGGAGGGGGCTCACCGCCCGGGAGGCCACCGAATTAGAAGAAGGTCCCCCAAGGGACGTGGAGACCGGTCCAGAGGTCGCCTTGGGGCCCTCTAGTGACGATGCGGGTGCGGCTGGCGGTCCCAAGGCGGACCGCAGAGACGAGTTTGCGGCGGTAGTGGAGGCGGCTATCCGGGACGTGTCCCTGAAGAGGATTCGGGCTTCACGAAGCAAGGCCATCGTGTCGGCTACGGCCTCTATCATGGCGGCGGCCAAGGAGGCCGGGTGCGCCGGGCCTCCGGCCAGCGAGGTGGCCGATCTGCGGGCGGAGCTGGCACGCCTTTCGGCCGCCATGAAATCCCTCCAGGAGGAGAACGGGAGGCTCCGTGCAGACCTGGCCGGCCTGAAGGCCGTCGGCAGCCACAAAGCCCCCCGGGAGGTGAGCCGCCCGCCACCGTCGCCGCTGCAGCAACAACAACAGCGGCAGCAGGGGCCAGGCCGGCCCGAGCCGGAGGAGAACCGGGTCCTGGACCTGGTACGCCAGGAACTCGCCGCCTTCCAGGCGCGGTTCCAGGAGCGTTTCTCCATAGTGGAGGGAATCGTCCTGCGTCCCCCCTTGGCGTCAGGAAGGGTGGCATCGGGCCCGAAGCCGGCCTCGTATGCGGCCGCTGCGGTGGCTGCCGCCCCAAAACCCGGGCCGTCGGGCACAGCCCCGGCGCCGGTAAAACCGGCACCGTCCGGTAAAGCTCCGGCGCCGGCAAAACCGGCATCGTCCGGCAAAGCTTCTGCGCCGGCCCGGAAAGCCACTAAGGGCAAGAAGTCTCCACCGGCGCAGGTGGACAGGGTCCCAGAGCCCTCTCCACGGCGCCCGGAGCCTCCCGCGACCAATGCCGAGTGGCAGGTGGTCGGGGAGAAGAAAAAGGCGGCCAAGGCAGCGCGGCGCAAAGAGAAGAAGCGGCGCCGCAAGGAGAGAGCCGTCGCGGCGAGACTCCGCGCCCCAAAGACCGCGGCTGTAGTCATTACACTGCAGCCGGACGCGGTCAAGAGGGGCGTCACGTACCGCGACGTGCTCACAAAAGCGAGGGCGACGGTGGACCTCCAGGAGCTGGGAATCACCGGGGGCCTCCGGCATAGAGTGACGGCAACCGGCGCTCGCATGCTGGAGATCCCCGGTGCGTCGAGTGGCCCCACCGCTGACGCCCTAGCTGAGAAGCTAAGGGCGTCCCTCAACGCGGAGGAGGCTCGGGTCTCCAGGCCCGTGAAATGCGCAGACATGCGTATCATGGGCCTGGATGACTCCGTCACGGAGGGAGAGGTAGTGGCCGCCGTCGTCAGGACGGGCGGGTGTCTGGCCGAACAAGTAAAGGCAGGCACCATACGCCCCGACTTCACGGGTATGCGAACCTTGACGGTAAGCTGCTCCGTGACGGCGGCCAGCAAAATTGTCGAGGGCCGAAGACTCCTGGTTGGCTGGGTGAGCGCGCAGGTCAAACTGCTGGAGCCCAGACCTCTGAGGTGCTACCGTTGCCTCGTCGGGCACCACGTCGGTGTCCAATGCACCTCGGAGGTGGACCGCAGCACTCTGTGCTTCCGCTGCGGTCAGCCCGGTCACACGGCCGGCTCCTGCAACGCCGCGCCGCACTGCGTCGCATGTGCGGCTGCTGGCAAGCCGGCCGATCACCGGGCGGGGAGCAAGTCCTGCGCCCCACCTGCTGCAACCAGTAGAAGAGGCAGGCCCTCCATCGCCGTCGCCACCCCCACCATCGCCACCGTTGCCGCCGCTGCCGCTACTGCTGCCGCCGCCGCAGCCGCTGCCACTGCTGGGGGCCCCTCGCAGGGGACCCAGGGTGGGATTAATATGGAGGAGTGATGGCCCCCCTCCACCTCCTCCAGGCGAACATCAACCACTGCGCCTGTGCTCAGGACCTCTTGCTCCAGAGCATGGCGCAGTGGTCGATCAATATCGCCGTGGTCGCTGAGCCGTACTTTGTCCCGCCCAGGGATAACTGGGTCGAGGACCTGAGCGGCTCAGTGGCCATAACTTCGTCGGCCGCCGCCGGCACCCCGTCCCTCGAGGGTGTCTCGAAGGGACAGGGGTGCGTCGCAGCACGGTTCGGAGAGATTGTGGTAGTAGGAGTGTACTACTCTCCGAACCGAACTCTCGCCGAGTTCCACAACTCTCTCACAGAGTTGAGTGTCGTCGTCTCCAGAAGCCATCCCTTCCCCGTGCTAGTGCTCGGGGACTTCAACGCTAAAAGCCTGGCCTGGGGTTCCCGCTACACGGATGTGCGGGGTAGGATGGTGGAGGACTGGGCTCTGGAAGCAGGCCTAGCCGTCCTCAATCGGGGTTCTGTTCCCACGTGCGTGCGGATGCGGGGTGAGTCCGTTGTGGATATCTCGTTCGCTAGCCCCGCTCTGTCACAGTGCGTCCTTGACTGGCGCGTAGTAGAGGAGGTGGAGACCTACTCTGATCACCGGTATATCCGGTTCGACGTCTCCACCCAGACCTCAAGCGCGCCGGTCCGACAGGCCCCGAGTGGTCCGCGGTGGGCGCTGAAGCAGCTGGACCGGGAGCTCCTCCTGGAAGCCTCGATCGTGCAGGCCTGGGTATCATCACCGGTCAGGCCTGCCAACATTAACGACGAGGCAGAGTGGTTCCGGGAGGCCATGTCCGAGATCTGTGACGTGGCAATGCCCCGAGTCCGGCCAGGATGCGCCCGACGTCAGGTGTACTGGTGGTCGCAAGAGGTGGAAGCACTGCGCAAGGCGTGCGTCGAGGTGCGCCACCTGTACACCAGGCACCGCAGGCTCCGCATCCGCCCTCCGGATGCGGCAGCCACGGAGGCGGAGCTGTACGAGGGGTACAGAGCGGCGAAGACCGCCCTCCAGGAGGCTGTCCAGCGGGCCAAGGATGTGGCCCGCGAGGAGATGGTGGGGACTCTGGACCTAGATCCATGGGGGCGCCCATATAAAATGGTGTGGAACAAGCTCCGCACCTGGGCCCCCCCTCTGACGCAGAGTCTCCGCCCTCAGCTGGTGGAGGAGGTGGTGAGCGCTCTGATCCCTTCACGGGGGGAGCATACTCCCCCGCCTATGGCTCCGCCCGAAGCGGACCACGAGGACGACGACGACATCCCCGCAGTGACCGAGGTAGATCTGAGAGCGGCGGTTGGAAGGCTCAAGGCCAAGAATACCGCCCCAGGACCCGACGGCTTGCCAGGTAAAGCCTGGGTCCTGGCCTCAGGGGCTCTCGGGCCCTGACTGGAGGCGCTCTTAAGCGCATGCATGGAGAGAGGCCAGTTTCCGCTCCGTTGGAAGACGGGGAAGCTGGTCCTCATACAGAAGCCAGGGCGCCCTGCGGACTCTCCGTCCGCATTCCGGCCCATAGTGCTGCTCGACGAGGTCGGCAAACTCTTTGAAAGAATTATTGCGGGCCGCCTCGTCGGGCACCTTGGAAGGACGGGGCCGGACCTTGCGGAATGCCAGTTTGGCTTCCGCAAGGGGCGCTCGACGGTGGACGCCATCATGCGCGTTAGAGCCCTCACGACGGGGGACGCGGTGTCCCAGGGTAGGGTCGTCGTGGCGGTGTCACTCGACATCGCCAACGCCTTCAACACCCTGCCCTGGAGTTGCATTGGGGAAGCACTCCGGTATCACCGGGTGCCGACCTACCTCCGTCGAATAGTCGGGGCGTACTTGACGGACAGAGCCGTCATCTACCCCGGTCGCGATGGGGAATGGAACCGGCGAGAGATGTCGTGCGGTGTCCCACAGGGATCGGATCTGGGGCCGTACCTGTGGGACATCGGTTACGACTGGGTGCTGCGGGCCGACCTCCCTGACGGCGTCAGCGTAATTTGCTACGCTGATGACACGCTGGTCCTGGCGCAGGGGAGGTCGCATCAGGCAGCGGCCGACGCGATGACACGCGGAGTTGCGACAGTCGTTGAGAGGATCCGGCAGTTGGGTCTCGAGGTGGCATTGCACAAATCCGAGGCCATGTCCTTTCATGGGCCTCGGAATAGGCCACCATCGGGATCCCAACTTACGGTAGGAGGGGTTCACATCGGCGTCGAGACCACGATGAAATACCTAGGTCTGGTCCTCGACAGCCGATGGAATTTCGTGGAGCACTTCCGACGTTTGGCCCCCAAGCTGGAACGGACTAGGGCCGCCTTCAAGCGGCTCTTGCCCAATTTGAGGGGGCCAAACGCCTCCTGCCGGAGGCTTTACGCGGGAGTCGTGCGGTCCATGGCCCTTTACTGGGCCCCGGTTTGGGCGCGTTCACTGCGGCGGCGAGCCGCCCATTATCTGAACGCGCCCCAAAAGGTGGTAGCCATACGGCTTATCCGGGGGTACCGCACGATCTCGGGCGAGGCGGCAAGCCTCCTTGCCGGACTGCCGCCGTGGGATCTGGAGGCGATAGTCCTCGCGCGCCTGTTCGAGTGGCGCGTGGAGGTACTAAGCCGGGGGGAAACTCCGTTTCCGCAGCAAATTGCGGCGGAGCGGACGGACCTCCGGCGCGATCTCATGGCGGCCTGGAATCAGCGACTGTCGCAACCCAGCGCAGGGCACGCCACGATAGTGGCGGTAAGGCCCCTCTTTGAGGAGTGGCTAGAGAGGCGTCACGGCGCCCTCACCTACCGCCTGACGCAGGTCCTCACCGGACATGGATGTTTCGGGAGGTTCCTGCACATCATCAGGCGGGAGGAAACGCCCGGGTGTCACCATTGCGAGGATCGCCCAGAGGACACGGTAGAGCACACGGTGCAAACCTGCCCCGCATGGGCGGAGCACCGCCGTGTCCTCGTAGAGGCGATCGGCGGCGGCGACCTCTCGCGCCCGGCCCTGGTGCAAGCCATGGTCCGGGGCGAGAGGGAGTGGGAGGCAGTCACCTCCTTCTGCGAAAAAGTCATGCTCGCGAAGGAGGTGGCGGGATGGGAGAGAGAAAGGTCCTCCCGTCCCAGCCGCCGCAGGAGACGCCCCGGGCGTCGGGAGCCACGTGACGACTTCCGGCCACCGTAGGCGCGGGCCTGCGGACGGTGAGTAATGGGTGACTCACCGTCCGATCAGCACCAGACCCGTGCCGTACGGCGCGTATATGTTCCACGCGCGCCTCAAAGAGATGTCAGCATATGAAGGGGCCCCTCAGGGCCAAGCCTGCCGGGTAAGCGGGATTGTCCGAAAGGGTTACCGCTACCCCGGAACATATAGGGCTACGGAAGGAACATGGATGGGTTTTAGTCAGTAAGAGTCTGACACTCCCTTCCGCTCCACCCAGAGCGGGAGCAGTCATTAGATGATTTCCCAGCCTTAAAAAAAAAAAAAAAAAAGGGGTCGGTCAGTCAGAGAGATGAAGCTAGTTGCCCATTCCAAAGCAGTAGGTACCTATGGAGAAAAACGGGCAAGAAACTCCATGGACACTCTTTTAAACAAAATATGGTTACAAAATATTGGTTACATAGTTCATATTAATATTATTCATGTGAGAACGATGCAGAACGTTAAAAGCATCCGATAGTAAATCTGTAAAAACTATTCAAAAATTAAATTAAAACAAGCCCTAGCCGCTAAGAGATGACCAGTTCCTACTGACAGCGCCCGTTTATGAACATGACGCATAGATTAGCACTACAGCTCAACCATTTTGAAGGGATGTTGATGTGCAGATGTTGGTCAAAGCTCTAGGCTATTACACCATTGGCTGTATCGAATCTTCCATATTCCATATCGATAGCCTCATTTGACAAGTAAAGACAGGTGATTTCCTGCCGGTGAGTAATGGGTGACTCACCGTCCGATCAGCACCAGACCCGTGCCGTACGACGCGTATATGTTCCACGCGCGCCTCAAAGAGATGTCAGCATATGAAGGGGCCCCTCAGGGCCAAGCCTGCCGGGTAAGCGGGATTGTCCGAAAGGGTTACCGCTACCCCGGAACATAAAGGGCTACGGAAGGAACATGGATGGGTTTTAGTCAGTAAGAGTCTGACACTCCCTTCCGCTCCACCCAGAGCGGGAGCAGTCATTAGATGTTTTCCCAGCTTTAAAAAGAAAAAAAAAAGCGAATGTTTTAGCATTTTGCGTTTAGTAATTTTATATTATTTCGGAAAATATTTGACCAATTGACATACTGTAGAGGGCAAATCTTATCTCTGTGATATCCTTGTGATCATATAATAATTTAATTTAATAAGAATTGATATTTTGTTGTTTAAATAATCATCCAAACAGAAGTAAGTCGAAAAAATACTTTTAAAAAACATAAAACGAAATAGAAGAAGAAATATGGAGTCGCGGACTTTTTTTTAGAAATAATTAAGGCGACCCGGATTGCCGTACATTGCTTTCAATTTTAAACAACTGTTTAGGCAGCGCATGCAAATAATTCTGTTTTCGAAGGTATTTCTTTCCGACTTGCTAGACGAAAATTGCGATAGCTCGGCTAATATGTATGATATTAATATAATTTATAGCCTATAGCACTCAGGAATAATGTAGCTTTCTATCAGTGAATACATTTTTGAAATTGGATCATTAGTTCCGAAGATTACCCCCTACATACAAACTTACAAACTTACAAATTTTACCTCTTTATAATATTAGTATAGAAGTATATATTACCATCCAATCTCCTGCATTCTTTGCACCGGCACCTATTTGATTCCACACTGATTTTTTTGACAGTCATGATGTGCAGCGGACTACTCTTGTCTTGTGCTCGTGATTAATGTTGTTCAATTTTTTACCAACTCTCGTTTATTATCAACTAGCTTCTGCCCGCGGCTTCGCTCGCGTGGAGGTCGGAAATTATCCCACAGGAATGTTCTACCGGGATAAAAAATATCCTATGTGTTAATCCAGGATATAAACCATCTCTGTGTCAAATTTCATCCAAATCTATACAGTAGTTTTTACGTGAAAGAGTAACAAACATCCATACATCCATACTTACAAACTTTCGCCTTTATAATAGTAGTAGGATTCATTTAATGAATTCATTTATTTATTATTGGAACGACGTTCCTTATCGTGCGTTGCGAAAGGGGACTAGACGGAATTAACACCAAAAGTTGTAACGACATTTTTTTTGGAGTAAAATAGGATGTCTTTTTAATCAATACTTTCTGATTGGTCAAAGTCAAAGTCAAAGTCAAAGTCAAAACATTTATTTCAAATAGGCACAAGAATGGCACTTTTGAACGTCAAAATGAACAAGAAATAGAACTGATTCTAGGTTAATTTTAGATCAGATTTTTTTTTATTATTATTGCTTGAAAGAAATAAAATGTTCTCAATTCTTTATTGCGTACCATAATGTATAAAGGTGGAAGGAAAGTAAATGACCATGCCAAAATTAGGCCCAGAGGCGCACAAGAAACTGGTTTCATTCAAAAACTAAGTTATTTTTTTTACCATGTCTTCCACGTATTCATTATTCTGTGCAAGTCGGCACAATTTATTCAAAATATTATATATTGAAATGACTAAAGTGATTGAACTTGAATAAAAAGTCGTTACAAAATGTTGCCGTTACAAAAAAATGTGGACAATCAATTTAATATTTATTATTGAACACCGTTCATTTTGTTCCGAGCAAACGATACATAATATTATAAATCACAAAAAACTCTTTAATAATTATTGTTATTTCTATCTTTGATAATTCTAGTGTAAACAAAAAAAAAACAAATATCGATCAACCTCTTTTTTGCATTTTTTATGGCAGCAATAACTTGTCCGCTAGCGGATAACGTAAATGTCAAATGTCTAAACCACAGAACAGTTAAAGAGGTTAGAAGGGCCTTGTGGGCGGGACAGGCGCGCCACACGTTTGCGCGGGCGCTCAAAACCCAACCGAAATTAGAATCACCGGTCAACAGTCACGCTCTTATTGTGAAAGCGTTCAATTCTCCGCGGAAAAAAAGAATTATGCCGTCTTGCCCAATTAAAACGTGTCGGAAAAGAAGTCAGGAGTGTAATGTGGCCCGAGGAGGGATTTCTTTTCACCAGTAACTCCAAAAACCTTAAAATACGAGTGATATTTGTAATTATTACAAAAGTATCATGTAGTTTGTAGACAAAAACGATAAAATCGCATTCAGATGCAAAATTATACATTGCTTGCATTACATTGGTACGATCTTGCACGACGTGAGCGGTTGCGCAATGTATTGCGTTCACTGCGAACGTCGCGTGCGTCGATCCAAAGCTTCAATTCTGGGAAATCTATGCGCGTCGATAGTGTTGTACCAAATTGTAAACAATGTCGATATTAAGATGTGTATACGAATGGTTATTGTCAGTAATATAACAATGAAAATAACTTTGTATATATTAACACCAATTATTGTATAATGTGGATTATTAATTTAGTTTCTTAGTTGGTTTTTCGTCTAAAATCTAATTTACGATGCAAACACTTTTTTTTAAATTTTCCAAAAGATCCAGCTACAAGAAAACTGTGGTTTGAAGCAACTGGTAGAATTGAATGGATACGTACTAAATGTAGCACAATTTATGTTTGCAACATTTTGCAGAAAATGATTATGTAACGCGGGTGAAACCGGTGGGCACAGCTATTATTAATAAATTAACATGCTACAATTAATAAATACTTTTTCACGGAGTAGTTCTCAATAAATTAATTAGATTATATTATGTTAATTCGACTTAGCATTCGATATGGACGTGAAATTTAAAATTTCTTTATAGTTTTTTTGCATATTGTAGCGTTGTTTTACGTTTTATGTTATTCAAAATGCTCTTTTTCTTTCTTTCATTATTATGACGTAAAACAGAGCTGCAACTAGCATAAAACTTAAAATCAATTTAAATTTCGCGGCAGTATTGGATGTTCCCCCTTAATTTGACTTTGATTTAAGTTTATTTATATGTAATTGGGAAGTTATTCGTACCGTATCTGCAACTTGAAAAAATGCAAAACTTTAATTAACTAAACTACAGTAATTTTATCGATATGATTAATCGACCTTTTAGTAGCCGTAACATATATGAGAAATAAATTGCTTTTACACGTGTGTGAGTGTACATACGTCCAGAGCAGTATTTGCGTTAGTGTGACAACCAATAGGAAACACGCGATCTAAGTGCGTGTGTTTTATTTGTGTGTGTAATGCGCGTACGTATTATCTCTTGCTTGTAGTTGAGAGACAAGAGTGGCAGACATGTGGCGACACGCGTTCTAATACAAATCAGGGACTACTTCCATTCTAACCTCTTTATCTGTTCTGTGGTCTAAACCTGTGGTATAATTTATTAAGTGATCTTTCGCTTATTTAAAATATACTTAACCTTACATGGATGAAATATAAGACTAATAAATAGGTAACTTCGAAATGCAAAGTTTTTGGTAAATCATTTCTTTTACTAATTAATTATTGGAATTGCCTCCCATTATTATAACTGTTTTTCATATGTGTGCACAGTGGGCCTAAATTACTATGGCCGCCTGGCATCCCCCTTTAGTCACAATTATGGACCCTGTCGGGCACAGCATAGATTAAGTAGGAGAGAGGAGGAAGACTACTGGCTGTTATTATAACTCCTTCACTGATTAATCGAAAGGAACTTCGTTCCATCCGGGTGTCCCTTGACACCTCTCAAGTTTTCTTCACAATACAGGTTTCCTTAAAAATTTACAAAGGTTTTAAGTAATTTTATATTTTCTACCATTGTAAGAGACTGGTGCCTTTAATAGGATTTTGGAAAAGTCTATGTTACAGTCGTTATCTTTTCTCTACGCACGTGCTTCTATGTCAATAAACCTTTTTTCTTGTTTCATTTGTTTTTGCAGGTACGTCACTGGGTCTAAATGCTACAGATCAAACGTTAATAGATAAGGACTATGCAAAAGCATTTGAAGATTTACTATCTGCATATTTAGAAAGGGGTCAAAAAGTTTGGTTGCATTTATCGTATACATTCAACCTGAGTGCATTGAAGCAAAAACAAGATAAACTTACTAAAACATTGAAGGACATCTTGAATCCGGTATGTTTTTTTTGTCTTTATTTCGCTTATTATTATGTTAGACACCAACATGACATTTATTCCTTTACAATTCCCTTCACAATAAGGTCACTGTTGGTTTGCCGCTACAGAAAAGTCCGTCAAACTAACAGTGATCTCTATCCCCGTCACAATAAGGTTACTTTTGGGTTATTGTAGGAAGTAAAATATGTAGTTATGAAAAGGTATCCTTACACAGTCATGGTTAAGAAAAAAAACAAAATGAATGACGAAGGTATTTTGGTCTGACTGCGTAGTGAAATACCAGCTAGAGGGACCGATGTAGAGATTAACTACGATAACATGGCGCGCCCCTCCAAGTTACTGTTTCACTGTTAGTAGTCAGATCCTTTCGAAAAAGTTTGTATGTAGTTGTAAGTATTCGTCTTCAGTAGCAGGCCGGGAGCAACACGAGTTGTGAATCTTGCTGGCGCTTTGAATTGCTGTCACAAATACTTTCAAACATTTTGAAATTTGGAGAGGTGAGCCATGTTGTCGTAGTTTATCTCTACTTAAAGATGACTGGACCAGACTGGATCCGCAGGGCGTAAACATCAGATGTTGTGACCGAACTCAGGAGGCCTAAATGGCAGTGGTATATCTATCGCAAGATATATCTATCGCAGTTTATCTTCACAAGATTATCATCTTCTCGGCATTTCCAGTGTTACTTTTATAGATCTTATTACACTTTTAGTTGATTGGTTGTTGGTTTGCCACTGCTCAAAAGTCTGTCAAACTAACAGAGATCTTTATGCCCGTCACAATAAGGTTATTATTGGGTTGCTGTAGGATGTAAAATACCTACACTGTTAAATTATAGTCGTTTTAATCCCCTTAAGGGGTCATTGTACTCATTATAACGAGCAACTTTTACTATACTCAAAACCTGAAATCGCGAAAAAAAAAAACAGCTGTGTTATACATTTTGACGAGTTAGGCGAACATAAATGTACTGAGCAGCAGATTTTTGTTCACGTGTATAAAAAGGTGACCTTTCACAGTCATGGTTTAAAAAAAAACAAGTTGCGAATCAGTATATCTTCACAAGATTATCATCTTCTCGGCCTGTTCAGTGTAACTTTTATTCATCTTATTACACTTTCAGCTGATACAAAAACGGAAATTGGAGTTGAAGAATAATCAATTATCTGGAGACAATGATGAGAGAACGTCAGGTAGTAATTATTTTATGATTTTCCTTAAAAACCGTTTCGTGTTTAGTTCCGAGTACTTAGGTCATGAGAGTCTAGAGCTCACGGCTAAGTAATAACAGCCGCACGATGTGTGGATCGATCCGTCAGGTTAAGCTACGCTTGCCGGGGTTGGTCCGTGGATGAATGAACATCTTTACATATCGAGACTCCTCCGTGCCTCGGAAAGCACGTAAAGCCGTTAGTACCGGCTGTCATTCGTGGATCTTTGACAGTCGTTACGGGTAGTCAGAAGCCCGAAAGTCTGACAGCCAGTCTTACCAAGGGGTATCGTATTACCCTGTTACTACTGGGTTGTGGAGGTTAGATAGGCAGCCGCTCCATGTAAAATATGGGTATTCAGCTGCATCCGGTTAGACTGGAAGCCGACCCCAACATAGCTGGGAAAAGGCTGGGCAGAACTTATTCCTAAGCCTTCCTCTGTCCACTGCCCCCGGTCTACAGCGATTGTGATTAGGTACTGCTTCAAATCTGTAAACTCTGATTGTAATGAAAGTCGTGATACATACATAAACATACCATCACGCTTGTGATTCGTGAAGGGTTAGGCAGAGACCTATAGTACACCCAATTCGCCAATCACGTTTCAGTGCCATGCAATAGGTGGCGAGCAAATGCCTTCGACCGGAAAAACCCAGACTCCGGGTTACTAAGTGCTAAGAAATTCTGGATGGAAAAGTCCAATAACACTTTGCAGGACCCGGGAATCGAACCCAGGACCTTATGCTTGCGAGTACTAAGCCAAATATGCAGAATTCATGTTAGCTGATAGATAAAATGACTAACAAAATGTTCATATTATTTACACACTATTGATAAAAATACAATTAGCATGACTAATGAATACGTATAAAATTGGTAACTGCTACTTAAAGAAGCTTTTTATTTCAGGCACACAATCATATAAAATTTTGAATTTACATCAGAATGTTTTGATTTCATTGAATTGTTTCATTCATTATAAGAATTAATTATGTATAGGTACTCGCGTGCAAAAAATCTACCCACCCCAATTGTGTCTCTATCTGAGAAATGATATTTCAAAAATGTTTATGTTTATTTTTTCTATATTATTTACACAGACCCCAATAATTTCATAACAGCAATATCCTTGATAAGATTGACTCGATTTCTCAGATGTTCTTCTCATCACCAACTTTTAGAAAACCTTGAGGTTTTTTTTATGTCAGTGATGTTTACAAAAGTTTGATTTTGTTTATAACTGCTGGTTATTAAAACCGACTTAGGAAATAGAAGGTTCTTTATTCGACCAATATGATTAATTCAAGGTCAATATTTTCAAGAAACAAATGTATCAATTTTGATATTTTTTTCACGTAATTTTCTCATAAAACAGGAAGGTACACAATATACTACACACATCAAAAGTGTCTAGGGATCAACATATATTTTTGCAATAACTTTTCTCTTGATTGATATTAATTTAAATTTTCTTTAAGGATTCATCAAATAAAGTGTTTTCGTTTGTCACAGTAACGATAAACCAAGTCACCTTTGCATCGTGCGGTCCATGGCCCTTTACGGGGCCCCGGTGTGGGCGCGTTCATTGCGGCGGCGAGCCGCCCACTACCTGAACGCGCCCCAAAAGGTGGTAGCCATTCGGCTAATCCGGGGGTACCGCACGATCTCGGGCGAGGCGGCGAGCCTCCTTGCCGGACTGCCGCCGTGGGATCTGGAGGCGATAGTCCTCGCGCGCCTGTACGAGTGGCGCGCGGAGGTACTAAGCCGGGGGGAAACTCCGTTTCCGCAGCAAATTGCGGCGGAGCGGACGGACCTCCGGCGCGATCTCATGGCGGCCTGGAATCAGCGACTGTCGCAACCCAGCGCAGGGCACGCCACGATAGTGGCGGTAAGGCCCCTCTTTGAGGAGTGGCTAGAGAGGCGTCACGGCGCCCTCACCTTCCGCCTGACGCAGGTCCTCACCGGACATGGATGTTTCGGGAGGTTCCTGCACATCATCAGGCGGGAGGAAACGCCCGGGTGTCACCACTGCGAGGATCGCCCAGAGGACACGGTAGAGCACACGGTGCAAACCTGCCCCGCTTGGGCGGAGCACCGCCGTGTCCTCGTAGAGGCGATCGGCGGCGGCGACCTCTCGCGCCCGGCCCTGGTGCAAGCCATGGTCCGGGGCGAGAGGGAGTGGGAGGCAGTCACCTCCTTCTGCGAAAAAGTTATGCTCGCGAAGGAGGTGGCGGGATGGGAGAGAGAAAGGTCCTCCCGTCCCAGCCGCCGCGGGAGACGCTCCGGGCGTCGGGAGCCACGTGACGACTCCCGGCCACCGTAGGCGCGGGCCTGCGGACGGTGAGTAATGGGTGACTCACCGTCCGATCAGCACCAGACCCGTGCCGTACGGCGCGTATATGTTCCACGCGCGCCTCAAAGAGATGTCAGCATATGAAGGGGCCCCTCAGGGCCAAGCCTGCCGGGTAAGCGGGATTGTTCGAAAGGGTTACCGCTACCCCGGAACATAAAGGGCTACGGAAGGAACATGGATGGGTTTTAGTCAGTAAGAGTCTGACACTCCCTTCCGCTCCACCCAGAGCGGGAGCAGTCATTGGATGATTTCCCAGCCTTAAAAAAAAAAAAAAAAAAGTCACCTTTGCATTAATAAAGAAATTTGCCATTTTCCTAATAAAGGGATTTTTGACATTTGAACCACTAACATTAAAGTTCGAAAAAAAGACTGAAATAACAGTTTTCTTTAAAATTTTATTGGGTAACTTAAACAATTAATAATCCGTGTTTCTACCGCGAACACTAACAACACAAGAACATCGGTTTGGCATACTCAAAATGAGTTCATCCAAATCACGCTGTGGAATGGCCGCCCATGTTCGTTGCAACAACAAAAAAAGGTCTTCTTGCAACTGGATACCCTCCATATTCGGCAGAGCTCTTCTCTGTAGCATATCCCATGCATGCTCAATCGGGTTCAAGTCTGGCGACTGAGCAGGACATTGATGTTAGCTGCGGCGAGAGTCTGTCTTACAACTCTTGCGGTGTGCGGTCGTGCATTATCATGCATTAACTGAAATAAGGGACCGATTTGCACTTGTAGAGGAACGATGACGTCAGATACAATCGTCTCAGCATAAATTTGAGCGTTGAGGTTGCCTCTGATCCAAATCAACTCAGTTCTTCCGCCGATCCAAATACCCGCCCATACCATGATGGTTCCACCACTATAAGGATGGACTTCCTGGCAGGATTTTAATCGCTGTTGGCGTCCAGGGGTTCTCCAGTGTCGTATACGTCTTGTATCCGGTCTCATACCAAAACGAGACTCATCAGAAAAGCACACGAAACGCCATTGTTCTTCTGCCCAATTTCTGTGTTCAAGAGCCCATTGATATCGAATCCTACGATTGTGCATTGCTATAGGTGGTACCCGTAGCGGTCTTCGGGAATGAAGGTTCACTTCATGCAAGCGGTTTCTGACTGTTTGGTCGCTAATTAAGTTCCCTGAAGAGTGATGAAGCCTCACGGCTAACATCATGGCGGTTATTGTTGGAGCTCTTCGAGTTAAGATTTGAATGTATCGGTCTTGTCTCCGTGTCGCCAGACTTGAACCCGATTGAGCATGCATGGGATATGCTACAGAGAAGAGCTCTGCCGAATATGGAGGGTATCCAGTTGCAAGAAGACCTTTTTTTGTTGTTGCAACGAACATGGGCGGCCATTCCGCAGGGTGATTTGGATGAACTCATTTTGAGTATGCCAAACCGATGTTCTTGTGTTGTTAGTGTTCGCGGTAGAAACACGGATTATTAATTGTTTAAGTTACCCAATAAAATTTTAAAGAAAACTGTTATTTCAGTCTTTTTTTCGAACTTTAATGTTAGTGGTTCAAATGTCAAAAATCCCTTTATTAGGAAAATGGCAAATTTCTTTATTAATGCAAAGGTGACTTGGTTTATCGTTACTGTGACAAACGAAAACACTTTATTTGATGAATCCTTAAAGAAAATTTAAATTAATATCAATCAAGAGAAAAGTTATTGCAAAAATATATGTTGATCCCTAGACACTTTTGATGTGTGTATGTACAAGGTTATTGTTAGAAAAACTTTGAATTATCTGGTTTCCAATCGAAGATAAATGGATGGGTCGATTTTTTTGGATGCAAGTTTACATATTATGTACCTTTATAAAAACAATTAGCTTTGTATCTGAATATCTGCAGGACACATTATAGGATTTATTTACTTGTATTAATCTAAGACTATTGATCTCATTCTTAATTATAATTTTTTTCTTTTCTTTTTTCGGAAGGTAAAATATGGTGATACCAAGATTGTGATAGTACATGAATGTAAAATATCTGCACATTATTTACCCATATTTGCGAATAAACAATTTTGAATTTGTTAATGCGTATAAAAATATGCGTGTAACATAGTTAAATTAATTCACACGTCAAATAAAAGTTCATTATGTCAATGAGTTCGACCTTTTAGCCTAAACAGTTTAAAAATAGCTAGTGAATACATATTAGTACTAGTATCAGGGACATAAACTTATTAATTACTAGCTTCTGCCCGCGGCTTCGCTCGCGTGGAGGTCGGAAATTATCCCACAGGAATGTTCTACCGGGATAAAAAATATCCTATGTGTTAATCCAGGATATAAACCATCTCTGTGTCAAATTTCATCCAAATCTATACAGTAGTTTTTACGTGAAAGAGTAACAAACATCCATACATCCATACTTACAAACTTTCGCCTTTATAATAGTAGTAGGATGTATTGTATCAAAAAAGCAGTGATAAGCCTAGTGTTGTGACCGTCGGACTGCCAAGTCATAGATCTCGAGTTCAAACCCTAGGCACGCACCTCTGACTTTTCGGATTTATGTACGATTGTATGTAAATATAATTATCACCTGCTTAAAAATCCGAGGAAACCTGCATGCCTGACAGATGTTACTCAACAACATGTGAACCTAAGTCAGAGGCCTATGGGCAGTATGTTTATGCTGCCCATAGGCCTCTGACTTAGAGCCGCCGCCGCCGTCGCCACCCGGCGCTTTGGGCCTGGTGTCAGAGTGTTAACTCTGACACGTCAGAGTGTTAACTCTGACACCAGGTTTGTCACTAACCACACGAAAAAGAAAGAAAAGAATTATAATAATTATAATTGCAGACAAATAAATAAAGAATTATAATTGCAGACAAATTTAAACCATTAATGGAGCGGATGCTGCAGTTGGCTGAAGAACAAGATGCCTTCACAGACGACGAGATAAGAGAACACCTGGATACTCTAGTGATAGCTGCTTACGACACCACGTCTGTGTCTTTAAAGTTTGCGTTGCTAGTGATTGGATCTCACAAGAATGTTCAAGAACGAATCTTCAATGAGTATGTACTTTTTATGTTCTTATTTGTACTTATGTTTTTTTTTAACACGGTGCTGAGTCAGCTGAGTCTTTATCTGGTGTTATAAGAGAATGAAGTAGAAAATAATAACTTTTTAAGTGAGTTTATAATTTACTAGCTTAGTCCAGTAGTTTTTGCGTGAAAGACAATCATCCATACATCCATACATCCTCACAAACCTTTGCGTTTATAATATTAGGTCATAGGACTCTAAAGACTCAAGATTTCGTGACTCGTGAAACTTTTAGTCCCAACCCTTGAAAATTTACATAAGTCTTGAAATAAAGACTAAGAGATTGAAGCCTTTTATTTACTACACTAATCCTTACTTTACTTTTGGCAAAGACTGGCCTAATCCAAAATATGTATTTTTATGTAATTATTTTATTAGTTTTGCTTTGAAGGTTTTTGAGAGCTCGTGGCCAATAATAAAACCCACTCGGTTTGATACATCAGGTTAAGCTACCTACACTATCGGGGTTGGTCTATGGATGGTTGATCATCTTTACATAACGAGACTCCTCTGTGCCTCGGAAAGCATGTTAAGCCGTTGGTCCCGGCTGTCATTCGTAGATCCTTGGCAGTCGTTACGGGGTGTCAGAAGCCCAAAAGTCGAAAGTCGGGGTGTCAGTCATATCGTATTACCCAGTTAATGGGTTGTGAAAGTCAGTTAGGCAGTCACTCCATGTAATATACTGGTATTCAGCTGCATCCGGTTAGACTGGAAGCCGACCCCAACATAGTCGGGAAAGGTCTAGGGCAGAATGATTATTGTGATGTTTTCTACAAATTTCTGTAAATAATTTTACAGGTTGCAAGAAGTACTAGGACATGATAAAGATGGAGATATAAGTAAAAATGATCTACCAAAACTTGTGTACTTGGAGGCGGCTATAAAGGAGACTTTGAGATTGTATCCGACCGTCCCTTTCATTGGTAGAAAACTTGTCACAGATGTAAAACTAAGTAAGTCATTACTAAATAAACCATTCATTTCTAATTTACGTTTGTTACTCTATTGACATAAAGTTCACTATGCTTTGTACAAAAAAAAATAGCTTCCATTCCGTTCCGTGGAATATAGTTGGACTTTTAATTGATTTGAATGTGTTGTTTTTCGTAATGTTATTTTACTTCTTATACCATATGTATCAAGAATCAAGTTCTTCCAACTGAACAGACAGCTGTGCTGCTGGGGAGTTTATTGCGCAAATTTTTATTTCCAGTTAAAGCACTAAGAAGTGGTAAAAGGTGGGCGTTTTGAGGGACTGTCTTATGTAATTTTGACCATCATCTCAGTCTAGTTTGAACTTTTGATTTACCATTCAATAATTACTCAAACAATAACAACAATTACTCAACGTGGCTAAGTACTAACAGCCGCTCAGGACGATCCATCAGGTTAAGCTACGCTTACCGGGGTTGGCCGTGGATGGTTGACCATCTTTACATAACGAGACTCATCTGTGCCTCGGAAAGCACGTTAAGCCGTTGGTCCCGGCTGTCATTTGTGCATCTTTGACAGTCGTTTCGGGTCATCAGAAGCCCGAAAATCTGACAGCCAGTCGTACCAAGGGGTATCGTATTGCCCAGTTACTGGGTTGTGGAGGTCAGATAGGCAGTCGCTCCATGTAAAATACTGGTATGCAGCTGCATCCGGTTAGACTGGAAGCCGACCCCAACATAGTTGGGAAAAGGCTAGGCAGATGATGAATTACTCAAACAATATTTGTTACCTTTCAGAGGACTACACTTTGTGCGCTGGTAATACATGCGTCATAGGGCTGTACGGTCTTGGCCGCCATCCCATGTGGGGCGCAGACGTGGAGCAGTTCAAACCGGAGCGATGGCTGGACCCTGCCACCTTGCCTGACAATCCTAACCTGTTTTCACCCTTTGGTATTGGCAAGCGACTCTGCATCGGTAAGCACCATAAGAAAAAAAGCCACGTTAAAAGTGCACCGACACTAATAGGACGCTTATGCTTTGCAATAATAAGACGGCACGGTCGGCCGGTTCGTGGCCTCAAGCGACGCGATTTGCGACAGCCGTCATGCGCGGGCGTCACCTATTTCTGTTCGTCCATGTCGCGTCACGTTGATTCATGGTGTGGTCGCTTGACCATGTCATGATGCATTCAGCGTAGCACTGATCACCAAATCATTGATTTCATATTATTTTACAGGTAAACAATTCGCCATGATGGTTATGAAGACGGCGCTTGCTCATATTTTCCGACGGTATGATGTCATTAGTGATATCAGTAATCTAGAATCGCAATATGATGTAGTTCTTCAGCCAGTGGAAGGACATTTTGTGAGTTTGAAATTAAGACGAGGATATTAGGGGCCTATAGACCCTGGAAACGCTACCTCCGCCTCCCCCAAATGCAGCGCAACGTGTTTATTGTACGACCTTTCGCAAATATAATATTTCAAATTCAAATTCAAATTCAAAAATTTTATTTCAGATCAAAGGGATCCATATAGTGTTAGTATGAGCTTAGCCTATGTTAGTACACTCATAAAACATAACTTAAATATACTAATTGGCTACATGAACATGTGCACGCACATGTCTGCCAGCCCAGAGCCTGATAAAAGGTCCATCGACCTTGTCCGCCAGTGTAGCTAAAATACTGTTCGGGCTGCCCCTGAATCGCCGTAACATCGAAGCACTCCTTTTGCGCATGATGGCATGAAAGTCATCTACTCGCGCTTCCGCAAACATGCCCGATGCACTGCAAAACCGAGGCAGCCCCAGCAGTATCCTCAGTGCATTATTATACTGCACGCGCAGAGCGTTGTAAGCCTTTTGCGTATACCTAACCCACAAGCTGCACGAGTAAAATGACTGGCAGTAGGCTCTGAAGAGCGTCAGTTTTACCTCATCAGTGCACCGCGCAAACCTGCGGGCAAGCATATTGCATCGGGCTGCCAACGCTCTGCGCTCCCTGTCTATGTCCTGGTCGTCCGTGAGAGAATCCGTGACTACATGACCGAGGTATTTAAAATGATTAACTACTTTTAATGGTGATCCTTGTAACATCACCGGCGGTATATTCGAGGGTGTATATTTGCGTTGATCAACTGAATTAGGTTTGAGTTTTTTGCTCTAGGCTTACATTTTATGTAATTTATATACCTACGTTGTAGATACTAACATTATTTAATTATGTCCTGTGTACCTAACGGTCGTTTTGCACATAATCAGATAACGATGTCAACCACTAATTGGATCCAATAAAGGCATTAGAAATATAGTTTTTAATTGACTTACTGAGTTTAGGCGCCGGGGAAGCTGTTGTGTCACTGTGAGCTTGCGGCCCTTATTAACCTAAGACTCAATGGTGGTTCCCGGAGGGTCAACTTATGTGCCCTGCGCCAAAGGGACGATGGCAATCATTCCAATGCTATTCACCTACTGAAATTTAACAACCAAGATCAAACCCTTTCAGCTTGTTTTTGAACCAAAGGGGGCTAAGAGGCTGTCCAACTTGCCGTTTCCAGTCTTTTAAATTCCGGTAAAGGTGAGGTCAGCGCTAAGTTGACCTTAAGAATATTTGTTTTGATCCAAAATGTTGTTTCTCAGCTCTTCCTTTATTAGTAAGTAGAAATAAATAACTTTTAAATAGAAGATAAAATCGACCACATCATTCAAAGTACTATAAAGTACGAAGCACTATTACTTTCTTTTAAAATGGGGCATTGGACGACCGCGCTATACTGCAAGCCATTTGTTACTACCCATTTGTTTTGGAGGGCTCGGCGTCTGCAAAATTTCTAGTATAAGCTATTCCGGCCTTCCTGTCCTTGGTCCACAGCACCGGAAAATTAACCACAAGAATCTCAGGTTCACACAAACCCACAAAACATGAGTAGTTTTCATTCTTATTCCTTTTCTATTTAGTTCATAGTTTAGGCACACAAACTTTAGGTCAAAAAGACACTGATAGAGGAAGGTGCAAAAACGAAATTTTTCCTCCGGTAACACATGGGAGACCAGCTCGAAGGCATGCATGTACAGAGGCCAGCACATCAAGTTACCACAATCTGTCAAATTTCCTCGATAGTATTTCAACTTTATTGCAAAGACATAAGGTTCATTTTTAATTGAGAAAATTTGACAGTTAGGGATAGCTTGATGTGCTGGCGTCTGTACAATGTTTTTGACAACATTCTAATTTGACGCCAAGTAGTGTAGCTATTTGATATCCGATATGGAATTCGTAATGAGCAGTCTTTAAAACGTGACCAATTCCATTTTGATCATAATAATAATATCCTTGGACATTTCACACAACGTCATATCGTCCCAAGCTAAGCAACCTAATGCTTGTGTTATGGTAACGAGATGGCTGATATACTACTTATATACATTTTTTTTTGTAAATACATACATATTATAGATAGAAAAACACCCAGACGCGTAACAAATACTTGCAGGTCGTACAAATATTTGTTCCGTGCGGGAATCGAACCCGCGACATAGTGCGCAGCAGTCAATCGCTCAACCACTGCGCCAACCGTGTCGTCATAAAAACCAGCCTATAATGTTTCCACTGCTGGGACACAATAAAGGAGTCTACACACCAAACCCGCCGACCCGCCGACACAGCCCGGCTTGGTGTCGGCGACCCAAACCCGCCAACCCGCCAACATGTGTCATGGGGCTGTGTCGTTGAGTTAGTCGGCGGCAAGAAATCAGTACAACTTTTTTAGTTAGTGATTGCAGTGTGTACGAACGTGACGTGTTGTTTTTCTCGAATATTGCAGCCTACAATAAACATGGATACTGATGCTGATCTAATAATAGCAGCATGTGGAATAATTTTAGCTGGGTCCCTGAAGAGAAAACGACAGTGTTGGGTTAGACCAAGCTGGAGTGTCGGCGGGCAACTGAGCGTGCGCGTACGCAAGTCGCCGGCCATGCCGCCGACTTGCACGCGCGGGTACGAGTCGCCGACATGATTCTTGAAGCAAAGTCGCCGACACCAAGCCGCCCGGCTGTGTCGGCGGGTCGGCGGGTTTGGTGTGTAGACTCCTTAAGCCTCCTCTCTGTGAGAGGGAGTGGGCCGTATTCCACCACGCCGGCCCAGTGCGTGTTGGTAGATGTCACATGTCTTCGAACGTTTAGTTCTAGGACATGCCAGTTTCTTCTCGATGATTACCTTCACCGTATTGAGAGCAGTGGTGACGACGTTTTGATCAAAGGTGACCAAAATAATAATACATGATAAGCCAAGATAAAATGGCATTTTACTCGCCAAACTATTTACCATTACCATCTTACAAAATTACTCCAACTTTTATGAGTTGTATGCGAGATCGTCAACAATAATGTTAGATATCGTCGTTGATACTGCAATACCGCGTAACTAACAACAGACAATACCGCGTAACATAGATGTGGCAAATTTTACAGGAGAACGAAAAAACTAAATATCTTCTCCTATACTTATCAAATACGTGTCTAAACTTTAAGCTATTAAGAAAACTGCATTAGTTACCATATAGAATAATTCTAATTCAATCCAATCAAAATTTAGCTAGAAAAAACACTTACGCTGTTTTCCATTTTAAAAGGCATTTGTTATTTGAGCTTTTTTGGCATTTACGCGGAATTGATGGAGAATAAAACAGAATTTTATTAATAGAAAAAAGTCTTATTTACTCAAGTAATCACAGTCTCATCATTTCAAATTGGGTAGTTAGGTACTAGCTTAAATCAGTCTCGTCATTATAAAAACTCAGTAGTTACTTAGTAGCATAATTAAATGATATTATTATACAAAAAAAAAACAAAACAAAGAGCTTACAAATCAAATAATCAAAAAATAAATGAAATAATTGTGTATCAAAGCAAAATAATAAGTCTAGAAATTATAAAATCAAAAAAAAAAACTTATTTTTTCTTATGAGGTAAGTTATCATAAAACTGATGACAATCACCAGGAATGACGTTTTTTAGTTGCTGTAAGTGCAGATATTTGCTTTCTAATGTTGGCACTCTAGATGAGAACAGCAATGGAACACTATTTGTAAGTGTTAAGATATTTCGTGGTCTTCGTGGCAATGGGGTTAAGTCATCTTTAAAATGTTTTTTATATTGAATAGTCCCATCAGGATTGTATTGCAACACTCGCAGGTCTACCACACAATCATCGCCAGCAGTACGACCAGGTCGTATGGAGTCATAAACTTGATATTCTTTAATCCCGTAGTCCTTGAAAAAAGTATGAGTCGGTTGAATAACTCTGTATGGAGAGGGTTTCTTTCTTGCTTGTTTAGTTAATGTTGCATACTGTGATGGCAAAAATATTTCTACGTTTTTTAACTTTCTTTCAATCACAGAATGGACAGAGTCCACCTCCATCTGTGTGTGTCCCCTTTCAAGGTATTTTTGTGTAATTGTAACTTTTTTATCCATGGCTAGTCTAAGTAGCGCATTTGAAACGATACTGTTTCGATTTTGCGATGTGCAGCCATCTGTCCATATAACTACATCTTTTGCATCTTCATCTAACAAATTTGTTACGTAATCCACAAAAAAAGATGCGTATGTGGTAGCTTTTAAGTCACAAGTGGTTTCATCGAACCAATAGCATGTGACATCGTCCGTTCCAAGGTTGTAGATTGTGAAATTATGCACTGCTAACTTGGTTTTGAAATAGAGAGCACTAGCCGTCAAATAAGGACATAGTTTTACAGCTTGTAAATCAGCAGTCACAGTGTGAATGATTCCATTTTTTGCGCCTTGTTTATCCTTGCTCTTTTCCTCTCGAGCCATGTTCTTCAGTTCAATATGACGCTGATATTCTTCTTCTAAGACATTGCCAACTTTATGAGCACAGCAAAGATCGCAAGCGTCTTTTTTAGGTTGGAACAAACCTATGTTTTCTTCTGCTAAAACATCACAAAAAAGCTTCCTTGAAGCAACAGGTTTGGATGACGAGGATGCAAATTCCACATATAAATTGTAAAGCTGTGATTTGGACTGAATTAAAGGCTCCAAATATTGCTTTGTACTCGATTTGCGACAATAATGCGATGGTAACTTAGGCAAGACTGATAGATAGCTTTTAATGGAATCTCGCTTACTCTCTGTACTTACTAATGAAGACGTGCTCACATTTGTCTGGTTCTCTTTATTACCTCCATCACCAAGCCAATAGCGAACCGTCCATTCCTTTAAGCCAAGTGTATTTATAAATGTTATCAAGCAGACTCTTTCTCTTTTGCCTTCTATTTGAAAATAATACGCTTTGGAACTTGAACGCCTAGAGTTGAGACCTTTGGTTTTCCTCTGAGTCTCAGTTTTATCCACCATAGAAGACACAAACATTTTTTTTTCCAACCATGACGTCATGCTCCAAAATTTATTAAAAATAGACAGTCTCATTTCTTGCGTTAGGTGTGAGCAAAAAAATACTTTGCTACGAGCACAAAACTGTGAATTGCATAGAGGACCCATGGTTCTCTTAGGCTTAGATTCTATTTGACGGTATTTATTATCTATCTTTTTGTATCCAAGATATTCTTTCCCCAACATTCTATTTTTTCTGCTATGTTCTCTTTTCCATGTTAACCGGTCAGCTTTTCTTTTTCTCGATCTGGACTGTCTCCCAACTTCTGCCTCAGTATCTCTCTCAGGAAACCATTCAATATGATCTGATGATTCGATTGGTTGTACATTTGTGATTTGAGATAGTGGAACATAATCAGGGTCAACAGCAGAGTCATCTGACGAAAAATCCAACAGTGACTCAGTAACAACTTTCGGAAGACCTGACGAGCTAGAGACAGGTTCTAGAACTGTGGTCAAAGTATCACAGTCAGCAATAGAGTTTTCGATATTCGTATCTGTACACGGACTTTGTTCGACAGGTTTTTGAAATACAAGTGGATTCCCCACGCGCGCTTGGTCCAAAATGCGGTTCCTTTTATTTACAAGTACCTGGCGACGATTTTGAAGCTCTTGTAGAGTGACAACATTATTACTGACGTCGGCATGTTTCCAGACTACCGGCTCGTCGACACCTGACTCTTCTTCCATGGTCAACTAAAAAGAAAGTAAATTATATTGAAATACACTCGAAAACTACCAACAGATTGTAATTATGATAAATACTTGAAATTAATAATATTTTCTAAATACATCTATACGAATAATTTATCAAAACAAAATCAACAAATACGCGTAACTAACAAACACATCCAGTAAAACATAATAAATTCAAAACCGCGGAACTACTATCACAACAATATTATGGGCTTTTGGTTATAAAACAAGTGAATTTACAGATTCTATTATGTAACCTAGTTGATTGAGATACAAGCATTAAAACAATATTAAAAACTTACCGATTAGCTTCGTATTACTATTAAAAAACTAGAATTTTCCGGAGCGCCACACAAAAACAATACGTCTTCTTGTAATAATCGCGAGAATGCGCGGTATTGGTCAAATTATTTTGACAGGTTCGCTCACGCGGTTTTAACTACTTGTGATTGGTCGCATTTGAATGAGCGATACGCCGGGACTATAAGTGTGGTTCGTAGCCAATCGGCATCGTTTGCTCATTGCCGCCAAATCTAAAATTTGATACTTTTGTACTTCCGCGGTATTATCCACTGTTATTTACGCGGTATTGCAGTATCAACGACGATATAGCACTTTTGTTCTAGAGGCGTATCACACTATTGGGTTAGCTATGGGACCATTTTGGGTACTTCATTTATCGGAGTTAAGGTGAATAATCTTGAGAAAGTTTTCCACGCGATCTTACGGAAACGCTGTCCTTAATGTGCTTGTATTAAATTCATACAGCTTTGGGACATTGACTAAAAATGACTATGTTATATTATTGACAGGCATTAATGATTCCAATCCTCTGGACTTTCAAATTGACCTGAGTGTTTGGTTTAGAAGTATCAAATATGCTAACATTATTGTATCAGAAATCCCTTACAACAATCATTTAAATGTAAAAAGTTTGAATAGTTCGCTACGCCTCGTAAGTAATAAATATAATGGTCTATTTGTGAACATGGGATATAGTCGATTTGTTCCTCAAAGGCAACATCATTTCACTGTTAGTATTTGTAGATATTTACTGAAAGAAATATTACATATTGATTATAAAAATACATTTGTGACATACGTTGAACAAAATCGAATATTGACCAAGCTGAAAACTGACCAATCTACACAGACTTGTAACATACCTGGCGACGTTGTTATTGCTAACTGTGACCGATCCACTCAGACTTATGATATTCCTGCTGACATTGTTAATTGTGACTTGTCTGAATGCTTGGACAATGAGTTTAAAACTGGTAATAACAGTTGTTTTCGTGTATAACTATGTCTATATCTTCCATCAAAATATTAATGGCTTGATTGGTAAGTCGGACCTACTTACTCTCCATCTCGAAGAATTATTGGATAAGGAACTAAGCATTGATATATTATGTATTACTGAACATAATATGATAAATGGAGATCATTTTCACCTATCTATCCTCAATTATGAATTAGCTGCTTTTTCAATGCGGGACACTAGAAGCGGTGGTTCTTGCATCCTTGTAAATCGTGTGCACAAGTACAAAAATATTGACCTTAGTAAATTCTATGTGCCTAACGTCATGGAGTGCTGTTCAATAGAGTTAATATTACACAATATAATAATAATTTGCATATACAGACCTCCAAACATGAAGAATGACTGTTTAGAAGTCTTTTTTTCGAATTTAGACGGTGTTCTACGAATGTGTAGCCTTAGTAACTATAAGAAAGTGGTCATTTGCGGTGATTTCAACATAGACACAATGGCACAAACTAAAATATGTAATAAGTTCCGAACACTCCTTCTGAGCTATAACTTGAAAATGAGCATACATCAGCCTACTCGCTTGGCAAGTGGTAAATGCATCGATAATATCATACATAATATCAGAGGTAGTAAATGTGAGGTACTTGACCTTGCATTATCAGACCACACTGCCCAAATAATGAAATGCACTGTTAAAAAAACGTGTACTATTAAACATTGGTACGCTCTAAAGCGTGACTATTGCCCAGATAACTTGACGAAATTCATTGACTGTCTTCGTAATCTTAGTTTTAATGAAGTCTACCTACACCATAATACAGAGGAAGCGTTTAACTGCTTCTATGATTTATTTAAACTTTTTTATGATCTCTGTTTTCCTTTAAATAAAGTAAAAATCACGCTGCGTAAGAAACCACAGTGGATTTCTAAGGGAATTAGGCTAAGTAGTAAGCGTAAAAGAGAAATGTTGTGGCAATACAGGCGCTCCCCTAATACTCTAAATAAAAATCTATTGAAGCAATATACAGTTCGATTAAAGAAAATAATTACCTTGACCCAAAAATCACAGAATGACTACCACATAAGTACAGCCAGGAACAAATCTAGGGCATCTTGGAATATCATTAGTAAAAATAAAAATAATTATCCTAAAGAAAACTTACCTGATTGCGTTACAGTTGAGGGCAATACAATACGTGACCCTCGACTAATTGCAGAAGCTTTTAATAATTATTTTATAGACGAAATCAAGCCGACAAATAAAATTCCAAATTACTCAAATATTGACACTAATTCTAGCTCCATATTTATCCCCCCTACATTACCATCTGACATTGTAACTATAATTGACTCTTTAAACAATACCAATAGCCACGGATATGATGGTATCATCACTAAAGTAGTTAAACGCGTAGCACCATTAATAGGGCCTGCTCTAAAAGAAAGAAAGAAAGAAAGAAAAGTGTGTTTATTGGCATTATCTACATATAACATAAACAAAAACCTTAAACTACCTACTTAAAAAGAAAAAATAAATAAAAATAAAATACAGAGAACAAGTATAACAATGCCAAAAGGGCCTCAGCTCAGCATAATGTCAGATGGCAACATGGTATGCACCATCTGACGCTGATTTTCAGCTGCAACCCACGAGTACCATACGCTAGTATAAAAAAAAAAAAAGAACCAAATGATTAATTCTGTGTCCGTAATAATACTACATTAAAAAAAGTAAAATAAATAAAATATAACGTGTGTGAGTGTGTGTTTTCGTGAAATGTACTGTAAAGTCAACTACTGACGCATAAGAATAAAAAATAAAATAAAAATAAAAATCAATTAAAGCTGATTAGCAAATAAATACTAATATAATACCTAATAATAGATTATAAAATCAATAAAAAATAAAAATAAATAAAAAACAGTAATAATAACATCAATTAAGTTAGCAAAATTTGTAAAATAAAATAATTTGTTTTAAATGGCGGATATGTCGGCTCGAATGTTTTCAAAATCTTTTTGGTGGTTTAGTAAAAATTCTTTTAATTTGAGTTTGAAAGTCGAGCAACTTTTACAAGTTTAAGTTACATCATCAATCTTTGTATAGAATGTGGACACTTCCCTGAAAAATTAAAAACTACTATTATCAAGCCTATTCATAAAAAAGATGATAAAAGGAACATGGGCAATTATAGGCCAATAGCACTAATACCAATTTTTTCCAAAGTCATAGAAAAGATAATCTACAATAGCCTTTACTCCTTTTTCGAAAAACATAATCTCATAGCCAAAGAGCAATTCGGTTTCAGGAAGAATAAATCCATAAATATGGCGATATATGATTTAATCAAGAAAATAGTTTCTAACGTTGATACTAGAACTCCAGTTGCTGCCCTTTTTATGGATATGTCTAAAGCATTTGACCATGTGGATCATGGTATACTGCTGAACAAATTAGAACGCTATGGAATAAGAGGAAATGCTCTAGAACTATTAAAATCTTACCTTTGTAATCGCACTCATATTACAATAATTGACAGGCTATGTAAAAGTTCTAAAACTGAAACTTCTTATATGTCACGAGCTAGAAAAACTACTTATGGTGTTCCCCAAGGCAGCATTCTCGCCCCTCCGTTGTTTAATATGTACATAAATGACATGCCTAAGATCAGTAAACATCAGATGGTCCTGTTTGCTGACGATAGCACTATTCTATTCTCTGGAAATGACATTGATATTCTCGAAAATAACATTAATAATGATCTTAAAAATATTATAAATTGGTTAGTTAATAATAATTTAAAAATAAACTTGACAAAAACTAAAATTATGACTTTTAATCAACGAACAAATAAACCAAAACTAAATATAACATATGACAATGTAAAAATCTCAGAAACTGATACCACTAAATTTCTAGGTATCTACTTAGATAGTCATCTGACATGGAAAAATCATATTGACGCGCTATCAAAGAAGCTTAGCCAATTTGCGTATGCTCTGTATAACCTATCAAAAATGGTTAACCGCTTTACGGTACAAATAGCGTACAACGCTTATGTGGCATCTAGTATTAGGTACGGCATTATTTTCTGGGGCAACTCTACAGATAGGGAGATTGCTTTTAAGGCTCAGAAGAAATGTTTACGATCGTTTACTAAACTACACTTGACCGATAGTTGCAAGCCGTTGTTTAAAGAACTAAACTTACTTACTTTGCCGTCTATGTACATTTATGAAATGGGAGTATTTGTACGCTATAACTTCCATTTATTTGAGACCCTACGTTCACGACGCTGCCAGAATGTCATTCGTACTGACCCTCATAAAACGGCATTTTTTGGTAAAAGTGTGCTCGGTATGACCTCTAAAATATACAATAGCATACCCGTAGCTATTAGGAATAAAGAGTGTCTGGTTTCCTTTAAAAAGTACTTATTTAAATTCCTCCTAGATAGATGCTACTACTCTATCGCAGAGTTTATTGCTGACAAACGGAGATACGAAGATCCGACTTGCTAATTAATGAATACTAATAATTTTGTAATGAACTCATTATTAATGTGACATAATACTTTGACTAATTATTAATATACGTTTTAAATTGTGACATTTTACTAATTCATTGACATACCCATTTTTATTTTTTTATTGTAATCTGATTGTATTCGAAATTATTAATTGATTCTTATTATTTGTTTGTTATAACCTAATTTTGTACGCCATCTCTTGGCAAAACATAGTGAGCATGTTGCCTAACCATAATTACTATCTGGAAATTAACCTATGTTTTACAGAATAAATGATTTGATTGATTGATTGATTGATTGATTGATTGTGCTGTGCGTGTGCGGTAGCCCCAGCATCATCTGACCGTGTATCTGGAGTGATTTGACTTGGCAAACACATTGACACAGTATGCAATAAACTGAATCAGTACTCATATCTATAATATAAAAATAAGTCAGGTTTTCCTTCCTGACGCTATAACTCCAGAACGCACGAACCGATTTCCACGGTTTTACATTCGTTGGAAAGGTCTCGGGCTCCGTGAGGTTTGTAGCTAACTAAATTCAGGGAAGTAGGTTAGGTCAGCTAGTGCTTTATATAAATTATCCAAAATTGTTGATCAATCACTTTTTCTGACCGCATACCATGCTTATGTTTCGTCGACACTGAGATATGCAGTCATATCAGTCATACCTATACTGGGGAAATGCCACTAATAGGGATTTAGTGTTTTAAGCGCAAAAAAGGTGTATACGTTCGATTGCCGGCATCCGTGTTCCGGATTCATGTGAACCATATTTCAAAAAATATAAAATTTTGGCCTATCCTGCAATTTACATTTATGAAGTAGCCATATTTATAAAGACAAATGAAAAATCAATTTTATAAACTCAAATCGAGAAGATATAATTATGTAAAAATATCTAGTGTACCACATAAAACGGCTTTATTTAACAAAAGCTTCTTGGCATGGCATCAGAAATATACAACAAAACTTTTTTACAAAAAATAAAACCGACTTCCAAAAAAAAAACACTACAAAGTGAAAAATAATTTTTTTTTAAAGTGTTTTTTAAAGAAAAAAAAGTGTTTTTTTTGGAAGTCGGTTTTATTTTTTGTAAAAAAGTTTTTATTTTTCACTTTTTAGTTGTGGTACCTACACAAAAAAATTTAATACCACAACCTGGTATGTAAATTACAGTGACAGGAACTTATTAGAACATCGTCCACATATATTAAGTAGGATTTTTTTTAGATTTTTGAAGATTTCCAAAAACCGCTTATCCGATTTCGATAAAATTTTTATTGGACCATTTGGGAAGTATACCCTTTCCAACAAAAAAAGAATTTTTCAAATCGGTTGGCAAGCAATGGAGTTATGCGCGAACAAACATAAAAAAAAAAGTATATACAGTCGAATTGAGAACCTCCTCTTTTTTTAGAAGTCGGTTAAAAATACCTATTGACATTCTGAGCAGTAAGGAACTTCCCGAATTTAAAAATAAACTAAGTACGTAGATTTTTAATTGAGAAAGCATACTACACGATCCAAAAGTTCTTGAATCATTGATTGAATTGTTGCCCATGTATTAATTTGACTGTATATTGATATTTTGACATATATAATAACTAAACTTGACATGTAAAATAATTTTTAATGTACTGCCACCACATAATTATTGTATGCCTACTAAGCAGGACATACGCTACGCTTGCCGGGGTTGGCCGTGGGTGGGTGACCATCTTTACATACCGAGACTCCTCCGTGACTCGTCCGTCAGAAGCCCGAAAATCTGACAGCCAGTCTTACCAAGGTGTATCGTATTGCCCTGTTACTGGGTTGTGGAGGTCAGATAGGCAGTCGCTCCATGTAAAGTACTGGTATTCAGCTGTATCCGGTTAGACTGGAAGCCGACCCCAACATAGTTGGGAAAAGGCTAGGCGGATAATGATACTAAGCAGGACATATTGGAACTTAAATTAATTGTCTATACCTGTAACTTACGTATAACCACTATAAAATATTTTGAATTTGAATTTGTACGCCGGCTGATTGCACAGCATACATTGGCGCACTGGATAGGCCCTCACGCTAGGGCAAGCGCCTGAACACTATTACTTTTTACTTTTACTAACACTAGGCCAAGAAAAGAAATAGTTACTAACAAATGTATGGACCAAGTCTGAAATAAACTATTATTTTTACTTTAGTTGTCTTTGACATCTCGGGACTGAAGCCAACTCACAGAGGCCCATTAGACATCACCAACTGTATCCACTATGCATCCAAGGAGCTCCCCCGATTGGTGCAGAACTAGAGTAGCGGAATATGGAAACAAAATACTATACTATTGTTTTGTGTCCCTATCGTCGATTGGTTACCTTGTACTATAGAAGAACCAAGCCCCCTGTCTGGCCATCTGACCAATTATAATAATATAATATTCACGGAAAAAATGGCAGGGGGTGACGTAAGGGCCTGATAAGGACCAAGCCTGCCGGGTTAGCGGGATTGTCCGAAAGGGTTACCGCTAACCCTGAACATAAAGGGCTAAGGAAGGAACATGAATAGGTTTAAGTCAGTAAAAGTCTGATACGGCCTTCGCTCCACCCACCCAGCAAGAGGCGGCACTTGATGATTTTCCACCCTCAAAATGGTCCTTGGGGTCGCTATTGCCGAACAGCTCGCCACATGCTGCCCTTTGGGTTAATGTATCTGCTTTGATCTGGCTCCTCACCTTAGACCTGTTACGGCAAAGTAAACTCTACGGGCACAGACTAGAGTTCAGAAACGCGCGAGTGTGCGTTGACATTGTTGTCGTGGTGACGACAACGATGTCAACGTACAGTTACAGCGGCGGGGCTTTTATTATTATTAATGAAAATAATAAACAGACGATTGCATTCATATTTTATT
The DNA here is from genome assembly GCA_951799385.1 of Hyppa rectilinea. Classification (NCBI taxonomy): domain Eukaryota; kingdom Metazoa; phylum Arthropoda; class Insecta; order Lepidoptera; family Noctuidae; genus Hyppa; species Hyppa rectilinea. The sequence continues at coordinate 8,020,474 of OX637322.1, read as the reverse complement.
GATACTGTCAAAGTAACATAATATTTGCTTTACATTTTTTATTCTTTACATAAACATCGATCTAACTTTTTGGTGTTAACTCAATGTGATGTCCTTCTACTGGTTTCAATAAGACATCATATTCACACACCACATTGTTGATGTCACTGGTAACTTGGAGTCGCCGTAAAATATGCGCAAACGCCGTCTTCATCGACATCATGCTGTATACCTTACCTGAAAAATAAAAATAAAACTAGTTATTACTAAATATACAGTTAATTAAATGAAAGTTATTGGGAACTTAAACTGCGCATTGTAAATTGGCAAAATTATATCCGTTCATTCATCACCATGCACCATCATTATCGTGGACCACCATCTCAGATCAAATTAAATTAAATATGACGTCATTTTATTACGTAGTAGCACCACATTATATGGTTTAAATTGACAATCTTTGTGACTGACTTCTTAAGGCCTAGACAGGAGGCAATCGCTTGAAAAACGTTTTATATTTCTATGTATAATGACTAAAGATTGGTTTGATAGTGTAAGCTTTTCGGTAGCTAAGTAAATCTAATGCATTTATACTTTTCTATTATATGTAAGCGTGTGGTATAAATTCGCAGTTTTTTTTTTTGTTTTTCGTGGACATGGACATGAGGAAATTAGGTAGGTTTGCCATGTGGCTACGGAGCCCAATAAAGTTTAAGTATATATTCATACCTATACAGTTTCGCTAGCCAATACCGAAAATGGAATAAAGACTTGGGTGGTCTGGCAAGGTGGCAGGGTCCAGCCATCGCTCCGGTCTGAACTGATCCGCGTCTGCGCCCCACATGGGGTTACGGTGGAGACTGTATACCCCAAGTATGCATGTACTACCAGCTTTCAGCGTGTAGTTCTCTGAAAGTTCACAAAAAGTTTCTATACCTACAGAAGCAAAGTTTACATCATTACAAAACACAAGCTAAAAATGGTCTAAAGAACACCGTTATTAAGGTGCTTACTCAGGTTAACATCTCTGTCAATTTTTCTTCCGAGTATTGGAGCGACAGGATACAGTTTCATTGACTCCTTGATCACCGCCTCGAGGTACACGAGTTTTGGCAGATCTTCTTTCGTTATATCGACGTCTTCATGTCCGAGTACTGATTGTAACCTAAAATGTGTTTTTGGTTAAATCATCATCCTTATTTTTATTTTTGAGGATGGGAAACTCTTGGTTGGGCGGAAGGGAGTGTCAGACTCTTACTGACTAAAACCCATCCATGTTCTTTCCTAAGCCCTTTATGTACCGGGGTAGCGGTAACCCTTTCGGACAATCCCACTTAAATCTCTCATCTCATCGGTTTTGAATTCAAATGAAATTGTTTATTCTGTAATAGGATTCTTAAAAATGGTGAAGCGTTTTTAAGAAAGCTAAGTAGTGCCCTTGCGCTTCGCTTGGCTCGTCTTGGCGGGGACCCTGTCGTGCCCTCGGATATTCTGTAAATTCTCTTCTTTTCGTGTGGTTAGTGAATAGCCTGGTGTCAAGAGTTTTAAAGCTGTCCATGGGCCTCTGACTTAGCTTCACATGCTGTTGAAAAATATCTCTCAGACATGCTGGTTTGGTAAATAGGATATCAAGAATCACTTTTAAACGTTATATTTTTAGCTAGATGCACTTCACATTTCCTGTCGGACCACTCTTTAGCAGAAGGCGAAAGAAACTCAGGGGTCAACGTCTCTTTTAAAATCTAGACATAATCTTGGTCAGATCATGTGAGGGCCATGTAGAAAATTGTTTGAAATGACTTTTGAGGAAAGAATCTCACAGATTTGCGTGGAACTGTCCAGTCAGTGCAAGCATTTGTCAGCAATCGTTGAGCTGCGCGCTCAGTTGAGCTACTTGACTTGGTTTAAGGATTCTTAACTTAAGGTTCTCAAGAACCATACGCATTCATAGAAAAGGGCTTGTCATTGTCACCGCTTGCCTCCAATGTTGCCAACCTGACCGGCTCAGGCATACCTGAATAGTATTGTAAATATTAGTTACTCGTTAAAAACTCGTTCTTGTACATCTCGGTATGATCCAATCGCTAGCAAAATCATAGTCATAGCTGAAGAAGTGGTGTCATTAGCGCCAGTTACGAACGTATCCAGATGTTCTCTGATGGTTTCGTCTGTGAAGGCATCATGTTCTTCGGCTATCTCCAGCAGTTGATTTAATATTGGTTTGAATTTGCCTGAAAAAAAAAGTCAATGGAAGAATCATGGTATTTTATGTACAGAAGCCAACACAACAAGTTACCCCAAAATTTACTACAAAAGCGTACCTAAGTAAGGTTAATTTTCAATTGGGAAAATTTGACAGTCAGGGATAGCTTGATGTGCTGGCATCTGTTGTTAACAAATTATTCCCTTAGATCTTATTTCACCAACGAAACTGAGCGCGATCGGCACAACTTAACCGCGTTCGAGACCTGTCAGTATTAATACTTCATAAAAAATAATGATTACTGAACTAACACCGACATCTTGTTTTTTTAAACATGAATTACAGAACAATTTCCTATTAACGACGCGATGTCCCCCTGTCAACATCAGCCGAGCGACAAAACATCGTTGTAGCAATTTATATATGTATATTTCTATAATATATCACTACATAGTATAAAACAAAGTCGCTTTCTCTGTCCCTATATCCCTATGTATGCTTAAATCTTTAAAACTACGAAACGGATTTTGATGCGCTTTTTTTTAATAGATAGAGTGCTCCAAGAGGAAGGTTTATGTGTATAGTCGACATATTTTGCGGGCGAAGCCGCGGGCGGAAGCTAGTACTTAATAATGTTCTATAGGTGAAGAGTTTGTCTGTTCGAACACGCTAATCTCATGAACTACGGATTGGAATTGAAAGATTATTTTTGTGTTGTATAGTCCATTTATCGAGGAAGGTTATATGCTATGTAACATCTCGCTACAACGAAAAGGAGAGGAGCATAAATGAAAAATGTTGCAAAAACGGGAAAAACATTCCTTTTTGAGAGCGTCTGTTGCGTGGGCTGCGAAAACGGTTTAAGTTGTGCAAATATCATGTATGGAGGAATTGTTCCTCTTTAAATGTTTAAAATTAGGTCCATGACAGCATATATCTATCTTTTGATGACTTTCGAAGATTGACTCAGTATAACCTTTTTTTATGGTAATTAAATTTGTTTGAAATTAATGTATTATTTACGAGGGAGTTTTATCAACAAAATAAATCCTTAACCAAATAAATATGTTATTAATAAAAAGTATTTAAATGTAAACAAAGGACAATGCTCAAAAAAAACCCAGGCTTGGCGCAAACGGAATGGATCTCATTTTTTTTGTATAAATGTGAAATGAAATATCACACAGGTGGCATCATTAAAATCGATGGCTAAATGTAAAAAAATGCTATTTGTTTAGTGGCAGGGATTATTTTTACTTAATTGTTTTTCTGTGTGAAAGTACGTAAAACCACATGACTTTCTTTTATTATTGGTACGTATTCATCGTACGCATCACTACAGCGCTCCATAAGATGTCTAAGTAAGAAGCGTGAGCGAGAGAGAGAGCGTGTGCGCACCGGCAACAGGAGGTTATCTCCTTCATTCTTCAAAATACTGAGTATTCTCTTTCTGTTTTATACTTGTCGCATACAATCAAGACTTTTTTTTTTTTTTTTTACTCTAAGTACTTTATCTAAGAACTTTATCGTTCCCGTTATTTTTGATGGTGCCCATGAACTCGACGAGTAAGTATGCCGGATGTAACTGTTTTTAGGTACCTTAAAGTTACCCCTGCCATAAAATAAATAGCATTTTTTTGCATTCAGTCATCAGTTTAAATGTAAAGAGTTTGTTTTTGTTATCTAGTATATGCTAATTGTAAATATTTCAATTACATTTTGAAATACCTGAACGTTAACCCTGCCACTAAACAAATAGCAATTTCTTACATTTAGCCACCTATTTCGATGATGCCACCTTTGTGGCATTTTATTAAACAGTTATACTAAAAATCTGAGATACGTTTCATTTGCGCCAAGCCTGGGTTTTTTTTTCATACTTCGTGAGCATTGTCCATTGCCCTTGACATCACTTGATTTCAATCAACGTCTTGGGAGCTTAACCACTCTCTCGGTGACACAGACTAAGTTGCGTGAGTCAGCTAGTGAAGTAATGTTATTAATTCGTAAGTTTAGTGGTTACGCTTATTACTTGGTGTCGAGTAGTCGTAGACATTCAGATCTTTATTCGCCTTGATCTCGGTTTTTCTTTTCTGTATCATCTGAAACGGTAAATGAATATCAACAATTTTAGATAAAAAGCGGTCGTTACAATAATAGACATGTACAAAAGTAGTACGGTGGTGTATATTGAGGGGACATAAATAATGATCCCGAGATAAAACATAAAACATTAAATGGTTAAAAACTCGTCAATCTGTTTTGAGTAATGATGGTTTGGGTTCCGTAGTCGGTGAGGTTATGCGTATAACTGGCGCTAAGAAGAGAAAGACTACAAACAGATTACAACGTATTCCGTTTAAATCACCTATGAGAATTGCACCCAGAGTATTTCACATTGCGCACCCACGGTTGTGGCGTTAGTTTCGACAGATTGAATGTTGGTGGTGGATTCGTGTTAGTGTGTCCAGAAATTACGCACACTATCAACACACACTAACTGGATGACTTCCTGTTCTAAATTTGAAATAAATTATTAAGGCGATTTTGATGCTTATTTAAAGTAGGTATAATAAAATAAAATTTATATTACTATTGAAATCTTTAACGTAACATCGCGAAAAAATCAGCTGTTCTCTAGATTTTGACGAGATATTCGAGCATAAGACAGCTGATTTTTTTTCGCAATTTCAGATTAGTTCCCATGGTAAAGTTGTGCATTATTATGATTACAATGACCTCTTAAAATATTGCCCATGAATTCAATTTCACCCTGTATAGATAGAGTATGGAATCATAAAAATTATTTAAGTATAAAAATAAGCAAATTATATAAGGACTAGAAAATACATAATTATTATGCATGCAGGAAATAAGCAAATAATTACAGGATTTATGATGCCCTTCAGTTTGTTCACGAGTCGATCATGTTTGCGCTTCATTGCACTCCACTTGAATGTTACGTCGAGATGCAACCACGGTTTTTGAAATCTATCACAATAAAGAGCAAGTAAATCTCCGATGCCTTCTGCGTACTCTCTGTCAATCGTTGCTTGATCTTGGGTATGTAGCCCCAGCGAAGTTCCTGCAAAAGAAAATACAGTTTTCTTCCACTCAAATAAATTCCTAATAATTTGCGAAATAAACATGAGAGGCGAGTAATAACAAAGAGCCCCACCATTTGTCTTTCGAATCAAAATCATCTCGCGTCAAAAGAACTCATTAGGCCCGTTGCAAGATTTATGAATATTCACAATGACGTTCATAAGTCGATTAACAATCTCACAAAGCAATATTGAAACGAGGGCGATTATTCTTTTGCACTGTGTAAAAGTGGATGTAATATACACAAACAACTAATTAAAGCTGTAATGGCCCGTTTACGACCTTTTGCTGAGGGGGGCAGCTGGGCGCGGGGCGGCGAGCGGTTAGATCAAAAGTATAAAATGTTTGAAGCACGCCACGAGACGCCGCCCTGGCTGGAGGCTACAATTCTTTTGTGGCAGCCACAGGCAAGCCCGGTTAAGCAGTAGACAACCCTTTGGATGAACTGCGAGATGCCATTTCAAAAAAAAAAAATCACAAGACGCCGCTCATAGCGTAAACGCGAGCCATCTTGGTACAAAAAACTGTTTAAGTAATGGTTTAAACCATGACTTTGAAGTCATGTTAGTTAGTTCGAAGTTCCAGAATCAAATTGCTTACCGATTACAAAACGAAGACTTTCTGAGGATCAGTTGGTACCAAAGAAGGTTCATGGTTTAAATAATATCCATAGATAAGAAACAAAAATGGCATTCCTTCATTCGTTTTTTCAGTCTTAATTTAAAGCATTGTTCCGTTTCTCTTAAATTCGATTTTAAAGTAAAATTGCTTAAATAATTATTTAGGATTACAAAAATATGTCATAAATTGTTTTTGGTTTAGGTTACAATAAGTATATTGAACAAGCACCACTTGTATGTACTTTAAGCGCGCTTTTTATAATCAATTTGGCATATTTTTATCGCCTTCTAGCGTGAAGTGGAATGCGCGGTGCGCGCGTCGTTTGAGACAGATGTTTATGTGGAATCCATAATAACTAATATCTACACCTCCGCTGGGTGAGGTGCCTTAAAGAGTCATCAAAGATCTATTTACTTACACAAATAAACGTTTAATTTCATTTTACTTCAATACCAAGACAAAGTGTTTGTGAAATAACTCCGAATTAATGGCCGATAGAAAATAAACAGCTATTTTTTATACTTACGTGTAACAGTAGATATTGTGAAGGCGACGAAGTAATTTCGCACGTCAAACGGACCTTTTCCCGCTTGTAAAGCTAATTGAGAGGCAAGTTTTCGAGATTGCACGTTCATTTCAGTAACGTATGTATTGAGCACTTGCTGACTGAAAGCTGGATTCAATAGTTTGCGGTGAGCCTTCCAGTGAGACGCTGGAAGAAAAATCTTCCATAAGAACGTAATTATATAATCATGAGTATTAACATTGAGTATCAATGGCATCTTTCGAATAATGTACTAAATCAATATTTTTGCGTTATTATTATTATTTATGGGTTAGGTACCATTACTCTTACCATTTATCGAGGCAAGTCCATTTCCCAGAAATTCCTTTGCAAAATTGTAGACATATGGTTTATCCAAACATGTATTGGCTACTGTTAGACACTCTTGTGGGTCAGTTAATACTGAAATATAATGTATAAACTACATTTAAATTTATTATGGTATGGTATGGACATTACAAGAAAAACGTTTTAGGACGCTAACAAGAGCTTATAGTGGACGTCACTGTCGGAAAATATAAGAAAACAATCGCAATGAGACAACGTTTGCAATTTATACGAAGTTTTCCAAATTAGTTAATACATAGAAAAAACTTTTTTACAAAAAAAATAACCGACTTCCAAAAAAAAAGTCGGTGTCTTTAGTTTTGTATTTTCCTTTTTCGCCAATATTATCCGACAGTATAAGGTTATTTTCGCTTTTGAAAGACGCTTGTTTTTTTCGTAAAAAAGTTTAATATTTTCACATTCCTAAATAAATAAGTTGGTACTACAAGCTATATAATTTCAAAAATATTTATATTGTCAAATTGCCATGTTTTCATCCAAAGCGGATCACTTAACAAAAAATACAAGCTCTTTTGAGCACTTCTCAGCACTATACGAGAACTTAATGTCGTAGGTACCATCGTGGACACTGGCGCTGAACTATTTTTCAACTGCCAGTACATACAATAGGGGGACACTTACTATACATTGAAACAGGGCCAAACGAAACCAGACAAACACCACCTTCTTTATAAGAGTGCATCTGAATTTCTCGAACGAAACTCGCTAGATCTGAAACATTATTAAAGATGTATAGAATTTTGTGTGAATACTTAATACAAAATATTTACAATCGGCTTAATAATTATTACGTTTTAGACACACAATGAGAGTCGTTTTTATTAATGACTAGCACTTCGTCCGCGTAGCCTATGCCACTCACAAATAACGTGGTTTTCTATTGGTAAAATAATTTTCAAAATCGGTTCAGTACAACCATCTCTACAACCTCACAAACTTCACCTCTTTGTAATATTAAGTAGAGATTTATTAAACGTGGAAATGTGTTTGTTTATTACCTCTTCTCGTTCAAACAGCTGCACGGTGGTCCAAGCGCCCTACAAGCGCGGTCATATATTTATACGGTCATTATTTATTTTTGTACTCATGATTAAAATCAACTTTCTCAAAGAAACTTTTTTTATACTCAATAGCTGCTAACAGCTGATCGGCGTGAAGTTCATTGAACTTTGCGTGCGCCAGTTGTATTGTTATTGTGATAAAAATAAAACTCTTGAGTATACAAAAAAATGTTTGGGAAAGTTGATTGTAATCATGAGTACAATCACGTGTTTAAATATCGGTCACTTATTACTAGTCACCTTATATATTATACATATTATGTACAACAAAAGACAAGAAATCTAAAACTAACATCTTATTTACAAACATCAACATAACCACAACTAAGTTAAATAACTACAACAATCAACCTAATTTAAATTTAAACTAAATTCTTAATAAATCTAAAACCTGGCTCGACTTAGTGCTCTTTTTCTTATGGGGAAGTTTCCAAAGACCAGTAATAAATGGGTAAGTGAGAGTTAAAGTCTGTTAAGTAAGTCCGTATTCGTAACTACTTGCAACATTTTTGTCGCGTGATCTCGTCTGAAGGCCTTATAATTTTTTGTTGTTAGATTCTGCTGCCTCTTCGGATAATTCCCCGATAGATAATAAAGCATACTGTGCTACTTCAGCACCATGGATGAGGACTTTGTGAACGGAAACTGGGAGATTAAAAATAAAATAAAATATCTTTATTTTAGACCTTTAACAGTCCATACGTTGTTAGTGGTTAGTAACAGATTGTGCTTACGTACTTAATTTAAATGAATCAAATAATGCTAATTACACTAACATAGCATAATTAGCATAGTGTAATTAGCATTATTTGATTCATTTTAATTTAACATAAACCTATACTTATTTTGACCCAGTGTCTTTGGATGGGGCAGTCTACTCTGCCAACAATCATTTTCAGAATGCTGTTCCGAGTGCTAAGCAACCGTTGCAGTAAGGAAGCCGCTAAAACCACGGATAAGCTTGAATTAAAAGTCGCGCGGTTTTCAAAGAATATTCATAAAATTTATCCGAATCAATATTAAAACCCGAGGACAAGGCTTTTAAAATTGTGGAACAACGTTCAATCAAATCTTTATTTAAGTCAGTAATTTCAGCTGAAACTGCAGAATCAGAGAAAATTCGTGCCGTATTTCCATTGTTCGATGTCCTGCTACCGACACTTCGTAGTTTGTCTACTATTAAACCTAATCTACGTCTAAACTCATTCTGCACATACGATTTCCTAACTTGCCTCTTCTCATCATCCGACCTAACCTGCCACTTCTCAACATCCACCCTGTCAGAAAGATGAACAAAATATTCGAAAAACCGAATCCAAGAATGTAAAGGAGATAGGCCAAACTCAACCCTACTTTCATCAGGTGGTTTTTGTAAGCAAACCTCTATTTTGTTCATTTCTTTGGGAGTTGCTCCACAAATGTAACACTTACAGGATGACGATTCACTCAAAGCAGTACACACTTTACCAACCACTATAGTTAACTGTAAAGAGTGTTGAATTTTGAAATTGTGGTTATTAAAACTAAAAGTTGTTGGAGTCAGATTATATTTTTTTTCTCGGAAGAAGGCTTCCTCTTCCTTAGACACTTCAGAGGTTTCTTTCAAAAATTGAAAACGAATAGGTCTGCAGTATCTAGTGGAAGAGGGTCGGGGATTTTTCCGAACTGTAATACTGTCTGAAGGACAATTTACTTATAACTTAAGTGGGACATAAGACGTCACAAATAAACTACTGTCATCTCTACAAGAGGGATCTGAAAGAGACTGTTTGTATTCACTTTGGCCTGTACTACCATCAAATCCCCACTTTCCAATCAAAGTCTAATAATGAGTGGAATCTGCTAGTACTCTATCTAAAATTCATTTTTGCTACTCAAGTATTCTAGAAGTTGTGTGATTTAATAAAATTTGCAATTCAACTTCTGCTTTAGATTCTGAAACGGATAAATTTTCGGGATAGCATTTCTGTTTAGCAGCCAGTACTTGCTAATATGGTAAAATGTCACATGCAGTTTTATTGTTAATGAAGTTCTTAAATAATAAATATTGATGTTACGTCAACTTACCCTCAACAAAAAGGGATAAGACCTCGTCCGCATCTATGTATATTCATTCCTAAGCTAGTATTAGACATACCAGAAGTATTGAGTAGTGCATTCACAGCAGAGTCATCTACTTGAGATAATTCTGCCAACCTTCTTCTTTAACTACTTACCAACTTGTTCTTTATAATAAAACTATCGATCCGCCCTTGCTTCGCACGATTTGGCAAAACTTATGATTTCTTTATAATACGTAAGCTTAATAATTATGCAAATCCATTCAAATCAGTTTATTGCAAACATATTGCACAGTGGTTGGAATAGGATTATAAATTTAAAACATGTAGGTGCCCTGTAAGGACACGACGAAACAAAACGTTTTTACAAAAAAAAGGCGGACGGTGTCTTTGATTATGTATTATTTTGTGTATTATAGGGTCTCGGTGGGAACAGTTTCAACGGGATCTTTTCGACAAAACGCGTTTTGTTTAGATGGAACTATGTAGTTTTCACTGATATTCTTTTTTGAACAGCAGTTAATAAAAGCTTGAGAAAACGTGTTAACTAAGGACGGGGCTTAACTGTGACATTGAGATATCCTACTTCCTACTTTAATGTACAGACGCCAGCACATCGAGCTATCCCTAACTGTCAAATTTTCTCAATCTCAATTAAAAATGAACCTTATATCTTTGCAATAAAGTTGAAATACTATCAAAGAAATTTGACAGATTGTGGTAACTTGATGTGCTGGCCTCTGTACAGTTAGTGAAGATGTTTGGTTGTTGGTTAGTCAATGACGCCAGAAGGGCTGACCGGATCTATATGAAATTTGGCATCTATTCGTAGGATACTTTTTATCCCCGTAGTAGCAAGCCAGCACATCAAGATACCCCAATCTGTCAGATTACTGAAGCATAAGGTTCATTTTAAAATTGGGAAAACAGTTAGGGATAGCATGACGTGTCTGTACGTTCTAGTGCGATAATTTCCGACATCCACGTCTGCGAAGCCGCTGGCAGAAGCTAGTATATTAATAAATTGAAATTGCTTTTCAGTTTCATAATGTTCATTGTAAATTAATGTAATTGGCATAAAACCGTAAGATTTGTAGCACTATGCAATATTATGAACATACCATGTTTGTGGCAAATGAATAAAATAAAATAAATTGTATACAACATAGATACACTCTTTCGATTTGACTTACGTTTACGATCTCCTAGTGCCTGAAGTGTATGTCCAATGAGTGGCAGCGACCCAGGTAACGAAGGGGGCGACCGATGACGCGGCGTCAACCACCACCGAGCAATCACGACACAGCATAAAATTATCGCAGTCAGCGCTAACACAGACATTTTAACTGAATCTGCTAACTATCATCATCATACTTTTATAGACAAATCCATATGTGCGAGTAGAGTCCGATCAAATCATTTTCACACACACATTTCGGCTTTCGGATATTGAATGTCGAAAAACCTAAAAAATAATAAAAAGTAAGTTGGCGCATATGAAAAGTTGTAGTTTAATACACTGTTCGGCCATACGCCCTTCTTGGTACGAGTTAACAGCAGCTTGTCTCATGCGCGTGTGAAAGCCAAGTAATATTCATCTATTTAATAACAGTCTTTTAAGTTGACATTGAATAGATCTCAATTAACCTGGATTAACACATTCTCATCTCACTCCTTTTTTATTCCGTTAATAGCTTCCCGTGGGATAATTTCTGACATCCAAAGCCAAAAAATTACGGGCAAAGCCGCAGAAGCTTGGCAACATATAATAATTGGCGATACTTCATCAATTGTGGATGATGTATTTTAGGCTTACCTATTCATGGGTACATCATGTACATAATTCTGTTATTCGTTTTACGAAACGCAAAATTTATAGAAAAAAAAAATCGGCTTTCGGCCTAAAGGTAAAACAAGCCGAATTTCGTTTTCAATGCAAAAGGATGAATATTTTTTTAGTCGTTCTCTAAAGTTTAATAATAGAGGACAAAATTTTATGATGCATAATGTAATACATAAATATTTAAAATCTGGTTTTCGTGCGTGTCTCGTATGCCTATATATTTATAGCTCAATAGAGTACAAATTTTATGCATAATGTAATACAAAAATATTTAAAATCTGGTTTTCGTGTGTGTCTCGTACGCCTATAAAAAAATATGAGCTGTTCCATACATTTAGGCACACGTAACTCAATAAAATGTATGGAACAGCTCATATTTTTTTCGCGATTTCAGGGTTCATCCCATAGTAAAAGTTGTTCATAACGACGAGTACAATGCTCCCACGAAATTCTTAGAGTTAATTTTTTAACACCTTATATACACTTCTCATCAAAAAAATCTAAACACCTTCGTTTTAATTTGTTAAAAAATTGAAACACCTAATTTAACACGTTGAGCGCCAACGCGGTCACCGGTGAGCCGCGAACAATAGTTTTTCTATTGTGTCTGCTGCGTGGCAACTGGCAGTCAACGACTTAATACAAAAGAGTTTTCATTCCATGAAAAAAAAAACGTTATTGTATAGCTGGCAATCTGGCAATTACAATGGTAAGCGAAAATTTAAAATTCGAAATTAGAATTTCATTTGTTTATCCTCTAAATGAAATGAATCACTATTTTGAGACAAATGTGCGTCTACAGTTGGAGAACATTTCACGTTCAAAAACTAAAAATTTGCGTTTATCTTTAACGTTTTTGTTTTTAATTTGTTAACTGTGACTTTAAGACGCCTGAAAAAAGTTTTATTTTCTAAAACATATGGATACTTCGCCCACAGAAGCCGCCCAAGTGGTGGCATTGCTGGATTCTGGACTTAGTCAGCGTGTTGTGGCTCGAACATTGCATCTAATCCTGTCATCTGTTCATAGAATCTACAACCGCTATCGAGAGACTGGTATGTTCACGCGCCGTTCTGGATCTGGCAGGAATCGGGTCACTTCTGAGAGAGATGATTGATTTATTGTAACAACTTCTTTGCGAAACCGGCGCCTTAATGCATTTCAACTGCAGCAGCAGTTTCAAGTTGTACGAAGGGTCGCTATAAGTGACTCTACAATTAGAAGAAGGTTGAAGGAACGTGGACTGGTACCACACAAGCCAGCAAATGGACCGAAATTAGCTGCAGACCATCGAAGAGCGCGCCTTGACTTTGCACGCGAGCACCTAAATTGGGTCATACCTCAAAGCAAAGTTCTCTTCTCTGATGAATGTAAAATCATGCTCTATGGTAACGACGGAAGGAACAAGGTCTACAGAAGAGATAGAGAACGCTTTGCACAATGCTGCATTGAAGAAAGGGTCAGTTATGGTGGTGGTTCGTGGACGGTTTGGGGAGGAATCAACGCCGACGGTAAGACAGAGCTTGCCTTCGTGTCTGGGCCACGTCTACCTGCTTTGAACTGTCATCGGTACGTGGAACAGTGCCTAGAGCCTCACGTGATGCCCTATGCACACTTTATCGGCAATGGGTTCAAATTTATGCACGACACCGCCAGAGTCCACACCGCGAGCGTCGTACGTGATTACCTTACCGAAGTCGGTATCTCCATAATGGAATGGCCAGCAAGGAACCCAGACATGAATCCAATTGAACATCTCTGGGATCAACTAAAGAGACAAATCCGAGCGAGAGATCCTGCCCCAGACTCACTTGATCAGCTGAAAAGTGCCATTCACGAAGCATTGGACAACATCCCACAGCATGTCATCGTAACTCTCATCCGATCGATGAAAAACCGGATGGAAGCGGTGATAAGAGCTCGAGGAGGGAACACTAGTTATTAAACGTTATTTAATAAACGTTTTTCAGTTTTTTTTTCACCTACGTGTGTTGTTTCATCAATTGCCTTCGATCTCCATACAAAATAAAAATGACTCATTAAAGAAAACACGAAACCTATGAAAATTTAATTTGAATTCAGAACAATAACATTAAAATTTGAAAACCTCATAAAACTCACTATTAAGCGACATTTGATATTTATTCATAAATAATAATAAAAAACTGATAATCCTTACAAAACATAAACTTGCAAGGTGTTTCGATTTTTTTGATGAGAAGTGTATAAATAGCTCAATACTAGCTCAATAGGTAACTTAGTATGTATAAAAAAACTCTGTTTCTGTCAAGTCTTTTATTACAATAGTGTTAGAATGGTCTATCATTGATTTCATAATGGTTGATTTTGACAAGTTTGATAATCTACTAATATAATGGCGTCATTGTGACTTTTCAATTGTCAACCACTGACACTCCATTGAAAGAAATTGCATAGAATAGTAATCTCGTACATAATGACATTTAAATGACCGACTGTAAACTGGTAAAATTTTGACAGTTCCTTTGATCAGTGCCCTACCATTAGAACGCCATTGTGCAGTTATTGCTTATTCGTTACGAGTATTTTTGAATGGAAAAGGACTCAGTAAGGGAGTCAGTAAATTGAAGAACTCATTCCCCTTATGGCCAGATTGCGTCGAAACGATAGGTGAGAAAACTGAATTTGACACTGATTATTATTTTACACGGTTAAATTTAAGTCGTTTTAATCCCCGTAAGGGGTCATTGTACTCATTATAACAAGCAACTTTTACTGTGGGACCGAACCTGAAATCGCGAAAATAAACTACGCTGACGCAGACGGCGCGCCACTGTGTCCTCTGGGGGCCACACGGGGCCCCTTAAAGGGCCATGGACCTAGCTGACACAGACGGCGCGCCTAAGGTTATAAATTAAAAAAAAAATCTAGTGTAAGGTGAGTGTTAATGAGGAATCCCGTGTGTAACTGTAATTAATAATTTGCTGATACACATTTTATTTTAGCGATAGTCCTTCGCTAAAAGTAATCTGTAAGGTCGAGTATATCACACTTGTGCTATTTGGTAGTCTACGCAGGAATGCAGGCCAACATAGCCGAAAAACTTTGCAGTAACGAGAAATGGCTACGGCAAGCTACGGGTTCCGACCTCAGGATGAGCTGTGAGCTGCTCATCACACAGATAATTGTAGGTCATTAGCTCCGTCATCAGTTCTGACTCTCTTTATATTTTGACTAATATTTTTTTCGAAAAGAGGCAACCAACCCCGATTATGCCGTCACATTGCACGGCATGACGAACTTGCTGACGATTACTCAGGCAGGAATAACATGACCAATCGTCGAGGCCTACCACATATTGCATTACATACGAAAAAACCTTGTTATATGTAAATACAGGTTAGAAGGAAAAAAAAACAGCTTCACCCAAGGTTCTTATCGTGATGTAACGAATGTAACCTTGAGTGAAGCTGTTCTTTTTTAATATGTGCACACAGATAGACATGACAGATATAGATATCTTATGTGCAGGGTCACTGCGAACCTGAACCGAACGAATCCAAAGATGAATGTACTTCAATTTATCCAATATTTTACAAGTCAGCCTGCCAACAAAAAGCTGGGACGTGAGGCTCTCTCCATAAGACAAGAGAATAATAATAATAATAATATCCTTGGACATTTCACACAACGTCATATCGTCCCAAGCTAAGCAACCTAATGCTTGTGTTATGGTAACGAGATGGCTGATATACTACTTATATACATTTTTTTTTTTGTAAATACATACATATTATAGATAGAAAAACACCCAGACTCGTAACAAATACTTGCAGGTCGTACAAATATTTGTTCCGTGCGGGAATCGAACCCGCGACATAGTGCGCAGCAGTCAATCGCTCAACCACTGCGCCAACCGTGTCGCCAAGAATGGTTGTATAGATCACTAGACGACTTCTAGACGATCTCTAGACACAAATTAACTCTGATGGGAACCAAACAGAATTACGCCTACACGGTTTCTTTAACAGGTTACTGTATAGACCTAGGTAATAATATAGGTTAGGTTAGGCTACATAGGTTGGGGTGCAGGTTGAAGAGCCTCCTCGTGGCGCACCCTGGGCAACGGCGGCCCCCACTGCCCACCGGCTTTTGGTGGACAGTTGGGGTCGACGGCTAATCTTCAACAAACGGGGAAGGGTCATGGTTCCAATCACCGATCATCTCTTGTTGGTCGGTGAAGGGAACCTGGCTAGGGGGAGGTTCTCCTGAAGGACCTGCGCGTAGTGATGACGCCGCTTGCCATCACTGGCAACAAGAGCCGAGGAGGTTCCAGCGGAGGCAGCTCGAGATCTGGATCGAGATCCAGATCCAGATCTCGAAAGCGGAGTCTCTCCTCTAGCGAGGAGAACTTGGCGGCTGCGAAAGTGCCTAACACGGCACGCAGTGGTAGGGGTCGTGCGGTGGCGGGCGGAGCCCCCACCCGTGACAGTCGGGGTCGCTTCTTGCGGCCCGACACTCCAACGCCGATGGAGGGCGCGGAGAGCGACCCAGGGGCCCCGCTGACGGATCTCAGCGGGGGATCCACTATGTCTCTGCTCGGGACCAACCGGGCGGAGGCGAGCGCGGCGAAGCGGGCGCAGCAGAGGGCTGTCGTGGCTGACGAAGTCAGCGAGTTGGCCCGACAAGCCCGAGAGCGGCGCGCCGCTCGGGTGGCTGAGGGGAGTGCGTCGGCGCTGGCATTCAGTCGCCAGGCGCTGGACGCCGTGGACGTCGTCGTGAGGGTTGCCACCAAATCTGGCAACCTGAAGGCCACATACACGCGCGCCCTGAAGGAGGCGGCTGACGGGATTAAGGAGGCGGTTGAGGTCCTCGTTAATCAGACCAGCTCGGACGAGACGGCGAAGTTGTGGGAGGAGAATGGCCGTCTCCGAGCTGAGCTCGAGGACCTCAAGCGGCAATTGGCCGCCCAGAGGTCAGCTCCTGCCACTGCCGGCGCCTCTCGCGCCTCGGCTACTCTGCCGGCCCCATTGCCGGCCTCGCCGTCGACCTCCGCACTGGCAGATGCGGAGGTCGAGAAGATCGCCCGCATCTGCATGATGCAGTGCGGGAAGATGGTGGGTGCGCGGCTGGAAGCCCTCGAATCGAGGCTCCTTCCGGCCGAAACCCTCCGCCCTCCGCTCGCTGCGGACAGGCGGAGGAAAGAGGGAGCCTCCATTCCGCCACCAGCCACGGCGAGGAGGGCGGGTAAAGCTGCGGGCGCGTCCACGCCCGCCACCCAGACGGCGGCACCTCCGGCGACCGCGCCCGGGCCTTTAACAGAGGCCTGGACGACGGTCGTCAAGAGGGGCCGAAAAAAGAAGGCGGCACCGCCGGCACCGGCAGCCGCTAAGGCACCGGCACCAACCAAGGCGCCCAAGAAGCCAAAAGGACCGCCTAAGGTCAGAGCCCCACGCTCCGCGGCAGTGGTAATTACGCTGCTGCCCGGAGCCGTCGAACGGGGCGTCACGTATAAGGCGGTCGCATTTCCCGACCTTGGCACACCGACCGGCTTCAGGATGAAGCCGGCGATGACGGGGGCGCGGTTGTTGGAGGTCTCAGGTGCCTCTAGCGGCGAAAAGGCGGACATCCTGGCAGCCAAGCTAAGGGAGGTCCTCAACCCGGAGGACGTCCGGGTGTCCAGGCCAATCAAGACAGCGGAGCTGCGTGTCGACGGCCTGGACGACTCCACGACCCCAGCTGAGGTTGTGGCGGCCATAGCCCGTGCCGGTGGATGTCCGCCTGACAACGTCCGGACGGGTGACATCCGCGCCGACGCTTCCGGGCTCGGCGCGATTTGGGTGCGGTGCCCGGTGGCGGCGGCGAATAAAGTCGCCGAGAGTGGGCGATTGATGGTGGGGTGGGTTGCGGCCAGAGTAAGGCTGATGCAACCCAGGGCTTTGCGGTGTTTCCGTTGCCTGGACGTAGGGCATGTCCGGGCGCGGTGCACCTGCGAGACGGACCGCAGCGACCTCTGTTTCCGCTGCGGCCAGCCCGGCCACAAGGCGGCGCAGTGCTCCGCGGCGCCAAACTGCAGCCTCTGTACAGCTGCAGGGAGGCCCGCCGGGCACCGAGCGGGTGGTAAGTCCTGTGGCGGCCCCGCCAACAGGAAGAGAAGAAGGGGTGCCAAGGCTGCGGGGGGCTCTTTACCCCCCCCTCAGTCTGGCAGCCCCTCGGTCGACTCCCGGCCTAGGAACGGTGTCGTGGAGGGGATGGACTGCGCATAAATGGCGCTGTTCCATTTCCTCCAGGGCAATATCAACCACTCTGCCAGAGCTCAGGATCTTTTGCTCCAGAGCATGGCAGAGTGGTCGATCCACGTGGCGGTGGTCGCCGAGCCGTATTTCGTCCCCCCCGCGACAACTGGGTGGGTGACCTCGACGGCTTGGTGGCCATCATCGGCGGGGCTCTCGTCAGCCCGTCCCGGGGACACGGCTGGATAGCCGCCCTCGCGGACGGCATTGGCGTGGTTGGGGCTTACTTTTCGCCCAACAAGAGCCTCGCCGACTTCGAGAACTTCCTTGTCGAGTTGGGTGCCGTCGTAGGCCGACTCCACCCTCGTCCCGTGCTGTTGCTGGGGGATCTCAACGCCAAGTCATCGGCGTGGGGATCCTCTGTGACCGATGCTAGAGGCGAGGCGCTGGAGGAGTGGCTGGTTACGACTGGCTTGGTCGTCCTGAACCGGGGTTCGGTTCACACGTGCGTGCGGCAGCGGGGCGGCTCTATAGTGGACGTCTCGTTCGCTAGCCCTGCTGTCGCGGGCCGTGTCCGCGACTGGCGTGTCGCCGTGGAGGTGGAGACGTTGTCGGATCACCGATACATTCGCTTCGACGTCTCCGCCCACACCGCCAGCGGCCGCAGTCCAGCGGCCCCGCGAATGGACGGCCCGCGCTGGGCGCGTAAGCGCATCGACAGGGAACTTCTCGAGGAGGCCGCTATTGTCCAGGCCTGGATCCGGGAGTCGACGACGAACGGACCCGTCGACGTCGAACAAGAGGCGCTGTGGTTCCGCGGGGCGATGACGCACATTTGCGACGCGTCCATGCCCCGAGTCCACACGCTGTCAGCAAGGCGCCAGGTGTACTGGTGGTCCGCCGAGATCGCAAGGCTACGTGTAGCGTGCGTCGCGGCGAGGCACCCGTACACCCACTATCGAAGACGACGTCGTCGGGTCCCTGACGAAGAGGCCGCGCTGTATGAGGTGTACCGCGCGGCTAAGCAGGCTCTGTGGCTGGCCATCGGCGATGCGAGATCGCGGGCCAGGGGGGAGATGCTGGAGACTCTCGACGGAGATCCGTGGGGGCGCCCCTATCGTGCGGTTCGAGGGAAACTGAGAGCCGCCGCGCCCCCACTCACCGAGAGCCTCCAGCCCGAGCTGTTGGAGGAGGTCGTCGCAGCCCTCTTCCCGGCGAGAGCGGAGCACACTCCGCCGCCGATGGCTATGCCCACAGCCGCAGAGCCTCCGGAGGAGGAACACGCCATCGACGTCCCAGAGGTGACACAAGCAGAGATGAGGGCAGCCGTGATGCGGCTCCGGGCCAAGAATGTGGCTCCGGGGCCTGACGGCATCCACGGCATCGCGCTGGCCCTCGCTCTGAAGGAGCTAGAGCCCCAGCTGAGAGGACTCTTCACCGCGTGTCTTGAGCAGGGCCGGTTTCCAACATTGTGGAAGACCGGCCGTCTAGTCCTGCTCAAGAAGGCGGGGCGCCCTGCGGACTCGCCGTCCGCGTACCGGCCCATAGTGCTGCTCGACGAGGTGGGCAAGATGTTTGAGCGTATTATCGCAGCCCGCCTCGTCAGCCACTTGTGCGAAGAAGGGCCGGACCTAGACGACTGCCAATTTGGATTTAGGCAAGGGCGCTCCACCATCCACGCAATTTCGCGGGTGAGAGTCCTGGCGGAGGAAACGGTGTCTCGGGGTGGGGTGGTGATGGCGGTGTCGTTAGACATTTCCAACGCCTTCAACACCCTGCCCTGCAGTTGTATCAGAGAGGCACTGCGCTTTCATCAAGTGCCTCTCTACCTCCGTCGCATCGTTGGGGCTTATCTGTCGGAGAGGTGTGTCACCTACGTGGGACGTGATGGCGGTTACCAGCACCCCATGTCGTGCGGTGTTCCGCAGGGATCGGTCGTCGGAACGCTCCTGTGGAACATCGGCTACGACTGGGTGCTGAGGGGTGAGCTCCAGCCGGGCGTGCAGCTGACGTGTTACGCTGACGACACGTTGGTCACGGCCCGGGGGAGCTCGCACAGGGAAGCAGCGTTGCTGGCGACGGCGGCGGTCTCACAAGTTGTGGGCCGCATTCGGCGCCTCGGCCTGGAGGTGGCCCTCAACAAGTCGGAGGCCATGGTGTTCCATGGTCCCCGACGGGCGCCGCCGCCGGGATCACACATTGTGGTCGGGGGGGTCCGCATCGCTGTCGAGCCTACCATGAAGTACCTAGGATTGGTGCTCGACAGCCAGTGGGACTTTCGCCCCCACTTCCGGCGGCTTGCGCCCAAGTTGTTGGGCGCGGCCGGGGCGCTCTCAACGCTGCTTCCCAATCTGGGGGGCCCGAGCGTCACTTGCAGGCGGCTCTACGTGGGGATCGTGCGATCGATGGCCCTCTACGGGGCACCGATCTGGGCGGCTGACCTGACGGCCGGGAGTGTCTCTGTCTTGCGAAAGCCACAGAGAGCTATGGCCGTCAGAGTCATTAGGGGATATCGCACGATCTCCTACGAGGCGGCATGCGCACTGGCCGGATCCCCGCCCTGGGACCTGGAGGCGAAGGTCCTCGCGTCACTGTTCCGGTGGCGCGAGGAAATGCGGGCGCGGGGCGAACGACCGATGCAGCAACAATTGGAGCTGCGTCGGTCTCAGCTCCACGAGGTCCTGGTGGCGGACTGGCGGGACAGGCTCTCACGCCCTACCGCCGGCCTCAACACCATCGAGGCGATCCGACCAGTGCTCAGCGAGTGGCTCGGAAGACGGCACGGCTCCCTGACTTTTCGGGCGACACAGGTTCTCTCGGGGCATGGTTGCTTCGGGAAGTTCCTGTGTCGCATAACCAGGGAGCCAGACGCTCGGTGTCACCACTGCGTCGACTGTCGGGAGGACACGGCGCGGCATACGCTGGCAGAATGTGCCGCATGGCTGGGGCCGCGCCGTGCCCTCATCTCTGAAGTAGGCAGTGACCTGTCGCTGCCGGCCGTAGTGAACGCCATGGTCGGCAGTGAACAGGCCTGGGACGCGGTGGTATCCTTCTGCGAGCAAGTCATTTCGCAGAAGGAGGCTGCGGAGCGGGAGCGGGAGATCACCTCCCTCAACCCGGCCCGCAGCAGGCGCACCGGGCGTCGGAGGAGGGCAGACAATGCCCTCTTCCAGCCCCCCTAAATGGGTCCAGGGGCGACGGACGCGGGGCTAGTCCGTCGCCCCCCACAACAACATCTGGGCCCGAGGCGGCGGCGCGTAGTGTTCCACGCGCGCCCCTCCAAGACGGTACGAGGGGAGTGTCGTACACCTCACTCCCGCTCGGCCGAGACGAGGCCCGCTGCAGCGGGCCGGCACCACGGGGGTTGCGGAAGAATTCTTTTTGATTCCCGCGACCCCCGGCGAAGGTGTGAGAGGGAACACCCGGGGTGGTTTTTAGTCAGTAAGAGTCTGACAGACCCCTCCGCCCTCCCCGGGGCGGGGGACATCCATGAGGATTTTCCCCCCGGATCAAAAAAAAAAAAAAAAAGGCTACATAGGTTAGGCTATGTAGGCTATATAATATTTTGTGTACTCATTCATCAGATATCCTGTACATGGCATTTTAGAAATATTTTACATCCATGTCTTCATAACGAACATAGAAAACTCCATGCCATGTTCCTTCAGAAATATGTGAGTTCATACATGGCTTCGTAATTTCTTTTTGAAAAATTCCAGCCCCTTTGCGCGTCAAGGATACTAGGAACAATTCTTCCAGAATTTCGTTGGCATCTTGCCACGCGACTAGACCTCTGTCAATATCTGCCGCGTTACACTGCGTGATTGTTGATGTCAAAGCATATTCATCGCCCGATGCAAAATTGTGATTTAAGTTGTGACCTTAATCAATTCTGGTGACACGAAATCATATCGTATCTGTGTAACCAGGTTATAAGGTGCAAGAAAATATGTATGTTTCGCAAACTTGTAAAGAAATTACTTACCATAGTTATTTGATGAGATGCTGCATTCCTAAACTGATAATAGTAAAGGGCGAATCTCCCAGCGGCGGTGATACCGGAGGTGGGTGACTTATTCCAGGCACATATATTTTTACACGCTTTTTTTATTATTATTATTTTATTTATTGTCTCCAATGTCTCCATCCTTTAAATAGATTGGGACAGTGGCGTAACTATAGGGTGGCAGAACTGGCAAAATGCCACGGGCCCCCGGCCTGACGGGGCCCCTGGCGCGAGAGGCTCGCGAGAGGCGAGGCAGAGGTCAAAAGTGACCTAACATTTTGAACAAAATTTAGTAAAAAATATACATTTGGGGCCCATGCAATGAATTTGCCAAGGGCCTCAAATGGTATAGTTACGCCACTGGATTTGGATATGGAGCAATGCAGGCGATTCCTGTTCTCGGACTAAACCAGGATATGCCTGCACGTCAGCGACCGTGTACGGAGAATCTATAAGAGGCGGGGGAGTGATTCGCACAATGCTGTTTTGCGGAAACTCCCCACCCACGATGGGTTGGGATTTTTATTGAAGCAAAAACGGAGCTGATATTCGAACCTGGTGGAGGTCAGGCTGCTAGGCCGTATGTTTCCTTACACCGTTACCGTACCGTACCTTACCGTATGTTTTTGGCGAATATTGAATGCTAATGCGCGGTAATGCCCGCAGCCACACCGCTGCTCTAAATAAAGGCTACTACACTGCTATCGCCATTTGTAACACTACCAAGGCAAGGCAACAGTGACGTAAGTATATAACATCTCAAGATTCTAAAAACCAACAAACACGCCATCTATTTTAAAAAGGTTTAACTACAACGCAACGGTAACAGTACGTCACCGACGCCGGCGATCGATCGATCGATAACTCATCACACCTTAAGACTAATCGGAGATGTACCACTTGGGGGCACCACCTGTACACACCACCGGTCTAAGGCAAGAGGTAGAGGGAGACCGCTGACAAGTTAAAAAGACGAGATTATAAGAACAGCGGGTACCTATTATAGTGTACTAGCTTCCGCCCGCGGCTTCGCGCGCGCGGTGTTGTGGTAAAAAGTAATCCACATCACAAATGGCACATCAGACTAACCGTGAAATATACATTCACACAGATAGACAAACGGACAGGCAGACAATTTGAAGTTACTTTCGTTTCCTATAATGTCAGGTAAGGATTATTTCGCATGCTATTATTATTGAAGAGGATTACTTGCGTGGCAAGCCCAGAGGTGGCGGGATGACCGAATTTAGTGACCGAATTAAAGGGAATAAGAGTAAAGTGCGCGCCGCGCATTGCTGAAATGAGCACCTGGCCACGCTGTACAATCACTTAGCGGGTGTAAGTTGGAGATGCTAACAGAAGCAGCCAGTAAAACCACCACACCGTGTGATTGCTGTGTGCGTCTTGTAGACAGCCATCAAGAGCTGCGATGGCGGGTTTGTGTCACATAGGTAGTGCTCTCGTCCCGCACGATCAGCTTATACTGTTGGAACAGGATGCCACGCTGCTTTTACTGATGTTGCACGTTGAGGTTTCTTCGGTCGCCAGATTAAGAGGTAATTTAAAGACCGAATGTGCCGTCAGTCCATCATTTAGCAATTTTGCAACGTTTCCAGGGGAAGTCACAGCTAATGCAACATTATGGTCCTTGCGATGTCTTCCAAGGAACAAAAAGTCCCGCATTCACAATTGAATATATTCACTCTTAATACACTTCTCATCAAAAAAATCGAAACACCTTGCAAGTTTATGTTTTGTAGGGATTATCAGTTTTTTATTATTATTTATGAATAAATATCAAATGTCGCTTAATAGTGAGTTTTATGAGGTTTTCAAATTCTAATGTTATTGTTCTGAATTCAAATTAAATTTTCATAGGTTTCGTGTTTTCTTTAATGAGTCATTTTTATTTTGTATGGAGATCGAAGGCAATTGATGAAACAACACACGTAGGTGAAAACAAAACTGAAAAACTTTTATTAAATAACGTTTAATAACTAGTGTTCTTTCCTCGAGCTCTTATCACCGCTTCCATCCGGTTTTTCATCGATCGGATGAGAGTTACGATGACATGCTGTGGGATGTTGTCCCATTCTTCCTGAATGGCACTTTTCAGCTGATCAAGTGAGTCTGGGGCAGGATCTCTCGCTCGGATTTGCCTCTTTAGTTGATCCCAGAGATGTTCAATTGGATTCATGTCGGGGCTCCTTGCTGGCCATTCCATTATGGAGATACCGACTTCGGTAAGGTAATCACGTACGACGCTCGCGGTGTGGACTCTGGCGTTGTCGTGCATAATTGTGAACCCGTTGCCGATAAAGTGTGCATAGGGCATCACGTGAGGCTCTAGGCACTGTTCCACGTACCGATGACAGTTCAAAGCAGGTAGACGTGGCCCAGACACGAAGGCAAGCTCTGTCTTACCGTCGGCGCTGATTCCTCCCCAAACCGTCCACGAACCACCACCATAACTGACCCTTTCTTCAATGCAGCATTGTGCAAAGCGTTCTCCATCTCTTCTGTAGACCTTGTTCCTTCCGTCGTTACCATAGAGCATGATTTTACATTCATCAGGGAAGAGAACTTTGCTCCATTGGAGGTATGACCAATTTAGGTGCTCGCGTGCAAAGTCAAGGCGCGCTCTTCGATGGTCTGCAGTTAATTTCGGTCCATTTGCTGGCTTGTGTGGTACCAGTCCACGTTCCTTCAACCTTCTTCTAATTGTAGAGTCACTTACAGCGACCCTTCGTACAACTTGAAGCTGCTGCAGCAGTTGAAATGCATTAAGGCGCCGGTTTCGCAAAGAAGTTGTTACAATAAATCGATCATCTCTCTCAGAAGTGACTCGATTCCTGCCAGATCCAAAACGGCGCGTGAACATACCAGTCTCTCGATAGCGGTTGTAGACTCTATGAACAGATGATAGGCTTAGATGCAATGTTCGAGCCACAACACGCTGACTAAGTCCAGAATCCAGCAATGCCACCACTTGGGCGGCTTCTGTGGGCGAAGTATCAATATGTTTTAGAAAATAAAACTTTTTTCAGACGTCTTAAAGTCACAGTAAACAAATTAAAAACAAAAACGTTAAAGATAAACGGAAATTTTTAGTTTTTGAACGTGAAATGTTCTCCAACTGTAGACGCACATTTGTCTCAAAATAGTGATTCATTTCATTTAGAGGATTAACAAATGAAATTCTAATTTCGAATTTTAAATTTTCGCTTACCATTGTAATTGCCAGATTGCCAGCTATACAATAACGTTTTTTTTTTCATGGAATGAAAACTCTTTTGTATTATAAATAATAAAGTTGAAATACTATCAAAGAAATTTGACAGATTTTGGTAACTTGATGTGCTGGCCTCTGTACACCACCGGGCCTCCCCCAGGTAACTGGGGGTCTCACCTTGCGGGTACCGGCCGCCGAGGTGTCGTGAAGATAGCGGCGTTTTGAGAGAACTCCGCGGCGAGCCTACAGTTACACTACGAGCAACCAAACACAAAAGCGCGCGAAACTCTCGCGCGCTCAAATTGACAGAGAAAATAACAATAGAAAATGTTTGACCAACAATCTTTGAAAATCCTGCTAATATTATATCCCATGATGGATGTTTGTTCCTCTTTCATGCAAAAACTACTCAACAGCTTTCGATATGAAGTAAACACTTATATGATATACACCACAATAACACATAGGCTACAATTTATAATGATTTTTCGTGATTTGGCCCTAATATAAATATGAGCATCAAGTAAGTCCTTCTGTGAGCTATCTTGGCGTGCGCTGCCTAAACCGTTGTAACCTAAATGTATGTATTGTGGAACTATAAAAGTCTGGGACTGCATTTATGACGACCTTTTATGTGGAAGCCACTATATCCAAGATAGTAAGCCATAAATACATTTCAATTGGACAATGCACATTTTAGAGTATTATGTTAACTCTTCTCCCTTTCCCCCTCCTTCCCTAACCTAATAATCCTACTTACTATTAGTACTAATATTATAAACGCGAAAGTTTGTGTGGATGGATGGATGGATGTTTGTTCCTTTTTCAGAAACGGCTGAACAGATTTCGATGAAATCTCCCAAAAATATACCTTATACATCAGAATAACACATAGGCTACAATTTATAAAGACTGCGTGATTTGGGCATAACATAATGATAAGTATCGAGTAAGTCGGCAAAATTTCTGCCATCTGTGAGCTATCTTGGCGTGCGCTGCCTAAACCGTTAAAGTTACACGAAGGTAATGTGTGGGTCTGTTTGTCTTAAACAGTTCTATACAGAAGTCTGCGACAGCATAAATGAGGGTGGAGAAGTTGGAGGCACGCCATAACACAAATTTCAAGTCGTTCGTGGTGCGCGTTCCAACTCACCATTTGGTGACCTCCCTCAAGGAAGAGTTTTGGCCGAAAGCTGTGCTGTATCGGCGTTTCCACGGCCGGCTACGCGACACCTCGCAGCGTAACTAGACGCCGCCGCCGTCACAACGAGTGCAGTAGTTTTTAAGTTTATTTTTATAATTATGTATTAGTTTATACACACATCAAAAGTGTCTAGGGATCAAGCATTTTTATGCGGATTTCTTGAGATTGAGATGTGGCTTTGTAATAAATTTATGATTTTATAAATTTATATGGATCCTTTTTGGTGCATTTCATAATTTGAAACAGGAACTGTCAATCAAATTCGAGTAAAAGATGAAAATCAGCTGTCAATATTTTCCCTATAAAAACATACAACGCATTGAAGACATTATTAGTGCTACTGTTTCCCTACTACTGATTAAAACCAACGTTATTATGGAGCGGCGACGTCATTTAAGCAGGGAAGAAATGCTCAGAGCCGTGGGAATGATAGAAGCTGGTTCCCGGCAACGTACTGTGGCTTTAGCTCTGAATACAAGTCAGAGTGTTATCAGTCGACTTTGGACACGTTACCGAAGCACTGGTACCGTGGCTGAGCGCCATGAAGGACGGTATCGCTGCACCACACGGAGACAAGACCGATACATTCAAATCTTAACTCGAAGAGCTCCAACAATAACCGCCATGATGTTAGCCGTGAGGCTTCATCACTCTTCAGGGAACTTAATTAGCGACCAAACAGTCAGAAACCGCTTGCATGAAGTGAACCTTCATTCCCGAAGACCGCTACGGGTACCACCTATAGCAATGCACAATCGTAGGATTCGATATCAATGGGCTCTTGAACACAGAAATTGGGCAGAAGAACAATGGCGTTTCGTGTGCTTTTCTGATGAGTCTCGTTTTGGTATGAGACCGGATACAAGACGTATACGACACTGGAGAACCCCTGGACGCCAACAGCGATTAAAATCCTGCCAGGAAGTCCATCCTTATAGTGGTGGAACCATCATGGTATGGGCGGGTATTTGGATCGGCGGAAGAACTGAGTTGATTTGGATCAGAGGCAACCTCAACGCTCAAATTTATGCTGAGACGATTGTATCTGACGTCATCGTTCCTCTACAAGTGCAAATCGGTCCCTTATTTCAGTTAATGCATGATAATGCACGACCGCACACCGCAAGAGTTGTAAGACAGACTCTCGCCGCAGCTAACATCAATGTCCTGCCCTGGCCTGCTCAGTCGCCAGACTTGAACCCGATTGAGCATGCATGGGATATGCTACAGAGAAGAGCTCTGCCGAATATGGAGGGTATCCAGTTGCAAGAAGACCTTTTTTTGTTGTTGCAACGAACATGGGCGGCCATTCCACAGCGTGATTTGGATGAACTCATTTTGAGTATGCCAAACCGATGTTCTTGTGTTGTTAGTGTTCGCGGTAGAAACACGGATTATTAATTGTTTAAGTTACCCAATAAAATTTTAAAGAAAACTGTTATTTCAGTCTTTTTTTCGAACTTTAATGTTAGTGGTTCAAATGTCAAAAATCCCTTTATTAGGAAAATGGCAAATTTCTTTATTAATGCAAAGGTGACTTGGTTTATCGTTACTGTGACAAACGAAAACACTTTATTTGATGAATCCTTAAAGAAAATTTAAATTAATATCAATCAAGAGAAAAGTTATTGCAAAAATATATGTTGATCCCTAGACACTTTTGATGTGTGTAGTTATTATTTTTATACATGTACTCTATTTTATGGGCCTTCGTTGCTTGAAATAAATAAATGTCTACCTTTTACGTGGAAGCCATAATATACAAAATAGTGAGCCATAAATACACTTTAAAAGTACTAGTACTTTTTTCTAAAAGTATCAAAGTCAAAGTCAAAACATTTATTTCAAATAGGCACAAGAAAGGCACTTTTTAACGTCAAAAATTAACAAGAAATAGAATTGATTCTAGTCGCCGCTTCCAATAGGTAGTTTCGTGTGGAGAAGAATGGGCAAGAAACTCCACCGTTACTCTTTTAAAATGTTTCACAATGTTTTGTATACATGTATTATAACATTATATGTGAAGAAGATGCACCCAGAATGCGCATGTAGCAGTGGCAAATAAACTTAAATTAGCGGAAGAATAGGCCTCAGGGGGCGTGTCTTCAGCTGTGACGTCAGAGTGGCGTGATGGCGGTACGAGACGGAGTGGGGAGCGCAAGCGGTCGAGCGCGGACACCGGCAGGCATTGGCCCTTTTCGCCTGCAACCATCGGATCGGACGGACGTTCACCTAATTTTAGTACCTACTTAGAATATTTCATATTTTTGTAATCATTTTAATAAATGTTAGTGTTGAATTCGATTTTTTTAAAAGCAATAATTGTCTAAAACACTAATTTCAGAAGTGGGATTCCTAACCACATCTGTGTTGGTTTTTTTTGGACGATTAGGAGAATCGTTTTAGTTTAAATCTTTGTAAGTTATTCATCGTCCGCAATGCCTAAGGAATCTAGCAGTAAGTCTCGAAAACGTGGACGTTCATCCGATTCAGGTATCGAACAACAACTTCAAACGATAATTTCTCGTTTGAATGCGTTGGAAGATACGCGGGATTCTAATTTAGGTCAAGCAGGTACAAGCGTCAGTGCGCGTGCCTTGCCGGCGCCGTCTGAGCCACCGGTGCGCTCGCACTTGCCGCCGCCGCGTGCATCCGACTTAGCGAGTGTGTCTACCGCTGTCCAAACTCGCACGGACGGTGCAATGGCGGGTACGGTGAGCGCGGCCGCCATGAAGGTATAGATAAAATGGAGACCACACTCAGAACAACAGCTTGAGTCAAATACCTACATATCTCTATCTCACTCTCTGTGGGCCGACCTCTCTTTTTGGTGAGGACGATAGTATTGCTATCTTCTTATTTGAATCTCCTAGTAAATTCTTAGGAATAGTCATCACAATAACAAAATCATAAGTTAAACGCTGTCTGGTATTATATAAAGTAATAAATAGTTAAAACGCGATTAGTTAATTGTGTTTTTTTTTTATCGGTCCCTTAGGCAAAGTTGGATTGGCTCATAACGGAGTTAGAATCCCATTTCCTTAGGATTCGATAAAGTGGCAACATTGACCCTATGTCAAAATAAATAAGAGGCAATATGGCGGTTGTTTACTTTGCGGTTCACAGCTTTAAATGAGATTATTCATTCACGGTATAATTGATATAATTCAAGAAATGGTGCAAAATTGTATAGTGCGTGGTTGCGGAAGTAAGTGGTGTCCAGGAGGTGATATAAGATTTCACCCGTAAGTGATTTATGGCATTGAATCATTGCAAACATATTTCTTTGTTTTTTTCACTTTATTTCTACCTAAAATGTTTTATCAGTGTTTTCAACATATTATTTAATGATAATTACGACCGAATCAAATAGTTTTACATTGAATTTAATTGACTATGTGCAATTTTAATGTTCTGTTAACGTTTTTTTTTGTTTTATGTCATGTTGAAGTAGTGTAACCATATTGAGGATATATCTGGGAATTTCCGTGGAACATGAACTAATTAAAAAAAAAAGTCTTAAGTATTATATATGTCTCTTAAGGATTGTGGACTATGTGATTTTTTAAATATAAAATCTTTGTTTCTCACTATTCAAAAAATTTAATATCCATCAAATGCTTTTTTTTCAGATTTCCTAAAAATAGTACTCATAGAAAATCGTGGTTATCCATTGTACCATTGAAAAACAAGTTTTATGAAAGTGCACGGATTTGCAATTTACATTTTCAAGAATCAGATTATTATAAAAAAACAAGGCGCTTAAAAGAAACAGCAGTTCCTAATATAATAGATCAAGAAACAGTCCCACCAGCCATGGTAAACATTTAACATAGTTTATATATCTGTATTACAATATATTACGTATTTAGAAATATAGTTCAAATGTATGGCAAAAGGCAAAATTTTATAAAATATATTATAATTTTCAGATAATAAGTTCAATGCATGAAGACTATATGGTGAAAATAGATCCTCTGGCTGTACCAAGCACTAGTTCTGACATTTCTGATAGAAATTTTCCACTTATGGAAATAGCAGTGAAACGTGCTGGCGGCAATATTGAGGAACCAACTGATAAAAAACAATGTCGGAAAGTTCTGGAAAATATAAGCAATCTTAACGAGTTACCTGTAAGTTTCCCTTTCCCATACAAAATATTAAATACTCATTTACATAACATCATATTATGTATAGATTCCATCACGGAATCAATTTACTGTAATGATTTGCATGACACTAAGATAGTTAAGCAAATAGCTAATTCGTTTTTTAACATGCGTATACGTGCTCACTTAAAGAGACATACAGAAAATATACTCAGTGATTTACGTGGTAAGAGACAGAAATTACATAGAGCAATGATATTCAGTCATGTATAATTGAGAAGTTATAAATAAGGTTAAATAAATGATTTAATTCGGAATATGTTTTTTTTTTTGAGGCTTCACACTGTTCCTATTACAGTTCCGCATAATATATATAAATAATATTCATTTGCCCACATGGTAAAAAATTCTGAACACTGACTAACCCAGAATACTCGAAAAAAGCTGCTGTCCATTATGTTTAAGTAATCTAAAAAAATAATTAAACTGAGTTTTTTTTTTCGCGATTTGTGTATTGTTCCCATAGAAAGAGTTGATAGTAATTTATAAGTACATCCCTAATAAATTCCTTTTAGTTTTTACGCAAAACTAAAAAGTATTTTTCAGCTTCTCCCGAACCCCCACTTATCACAGTCATTCATATCGCATTACCCGCGGTAACTAAACCTATGTCATGCATTCTAATTGCGTATGACGCTATCAATAACAATCTGAATCCATAACGATACTTACATTTTTATGCAGACAAAATTTATAATAACTGTCACAATGATAACTATTTTTCTCTGGTAGAGTGTTGTGCAATTACACCTCTGGTCATGCTCTATTTTCGTGCAAAATTCTGTATAATACGTCTACCCAGAACTTTTTGTATGATTAATGACAAACAGCCAAATTTACACACTCAGAAACATCACAAGTTTCACACTTTATCAAACAACTTTTTTCGTAATTTCATAAACATGCATCATATCATGTTGCATACAATCTTTAGAAGCTAGAATCTAAGTAGTAAACAGTGATGTAGAGAAATTTATAAATATGTTAATCACTAAATGGAAAGTTACTACAAGCGTGTCCCAGGAAAACTAAAATAAAGGTTACCCTACTGAGAAAGAGAGGGGCTGCCCACAAAGAGCGAGATAGCGATACATAGGTATAGCTTCAAGTAGGTATTCGGAGTGTGGTCTCCATTTTTATCTATACCTTCATGGCGGCCGCGTCGCTGCCGCCGAGCACGACACCGTCAGCTGCGGAACTCATCATGAGCGAGGTGGCGGATAAACTTGCGACGGCAATCAATGCTGTAAACCCGGTGAGATCCAACCATATTTATATTTCTAGTTTTGACCCTTCTTTAAATGATTTTAATGTGTGGTGTGAGGAAGTAGATCATTTGTGCTGTATCAATCGGTGGGACGACCGCGAGTGCTTGGCGCGCATAGGCCACTGCCTAAAAGGCGATGCTCGTGTGTGGCTTAGCGAATGGTCGACTAATGAACGTACGTGGTCTAATTTTAAACGCGAATTTCAATCTTTGTGCCCGCGTAGAATAGATAGTGCGAACATTTTATTCGAGATTATGAAGACAGATTCCGATCGTTATCCTACATACGCTGAGTATGCTAGGCGTTCATTGTTGCGATTGCGCGTTATCAACGGGTTAAGTGAGGAATTAATTAGTGCAATAATTATTCGTGGCATAACCGACCCGCAGATTCGCGCGGCTGCTACGAACGCTAATTTGTTGAAGATTTAGTTGGATTTTTGTCGATTTATATTAAACCGGCCCAGAATATCCCCGTCCGTAACAAACATAATGAGCATCAAAGTCATTCGCGAAAAAGAGAACATTTTAGTTCTAGATCAAAATGCTTTAAATGTAACGGTTTTGGTCACAAACAAAACGAATGTTCTAAACGTATGAAATCAAATAATACGGTTGATAGAAATGAGCCGTCAGGGTCGGAACCGTCTGCTTCCAATCGGGTTACGAGTAGACACGACCCGTGTAGTTTTTGCAAAAAGATGGGTCATAAATTAGAGGATTGTTTTGCAAAGCAGCGCAGCGAATCGCGCGGCAAATCGAATGTTAACTTTTGTCACGAGATTCGAGATGATTATCAACGGAACGATATAGCGTCTGCAGTGATTCAAGGGGTACCCGTAGATATCCTTATAGACAGTGGCTCGCAGACTTCTTTAATTGCGGAATCGATTGTGAAACATTTTCAATGTACCCAAACACCATCTTTTTGTACTTTGCGTGGCATCGGCAGCCAAGAAGTTGAGTCTAGTTTTTCTACAACGTTAACCATCGAGTTCCCTGAAATTTCCCTTGAAATTGACTTCCATGTGGTCCCTGATTGTTATTTGACTATCCCAGTTATCTTGGGTACAGATGTACTTAATAGAGATGGTGTAGTCTACACTCGAACACGCGGTATGCAACGCCTTACGCGATCAAGGTCAGTTCTTAGTGTGCGGTCGAGCGTGCGTGACCAAATAAACACGGCTGTTGACGGTGACGATAAAATACGTTTGCTGAATATTATCGAAGAATTTTCTGAATTTCTTGTTACTGGTACCGCTACTACGACCGTGACTACTGGTTCTATGCAAATTCGATTACACAATGAGACCCCTGTAGTATATAGACCTTACAAAATGTCATATCATGAAAAGATTCGCGTGCGGGAAATAATTAGAGACCTACTCGATAAAGGGATAATTAGGGTGTCCGAATCAGAGTTCTCCAGCCCTATCTTGCTAGTCAAAAAAAAAGACGGTAGCGACAGGATGTGTGTCGATTTTCGGGCGCTGAACGCGAACACAGTGAAGGATCGTTATCCATTGCCACTTATTGAGGACCATATTGATCGTTTGGGTAAAGCCAAATACTTCACAAGCCTAGATATGGCTACAGGCTTCCTACAAGTGCCATTAGATAACGATTCCATTCGGTATACTGGATTTGTCACGCCCGAGGGTCACTTTGAGTACTTGAAAATGCCGTACGGTCTGGCCAACGCACCTGTCGTTTATCAGCGCATAATATCCGATACTCTTCGTTCTTTCATCGAAGCTGGCAAAACCTTAGTGTACATCGATGATGTCTTGATACCAAGTGAGACAATAGACGAGGGACTACAGACGCTCCACGAAGTGCTACGGACTTTGACCACTGCAGGTTTCTCTATCAATTTAAAGAAATGCACATTTTTGGCTAAAGAAGTAGATTACTTGGGACGTACAATCAGCTACGGTCAGGTTAAGCCGAGTCGGCATAAAATAGAAGCATTGGTCAAGGCCCGAACACCTAGTAATGTGAAGGAGGTAAGACAGTTTCTCGGTCTAGCTGGGTATTTCCGGCGATATATTCCCGGCTACTCTCTCAAAACGGGTTGCATTGCCGATTTACTACGCAAAGGTGTGCAATTTCAGTGGACTGGCGAGCACGAACGGGTTCGTAAAAATATAATTGAGCGGTTAACCAACGAACCTGTGCTGGCTATTTATGATCCTTCGCTAGCCACAGAGGTGCACACTGATGCGTCGTCACGAGGTTATGGTGCTGTTTTACTGCAAACCGATCGTGAGGGTCGCAAACGACCTGTTGCGTACTTCAGTAAAGTCACTCAGGGAGCGGAGCCACGTTATCACTCATACGAGTTAGAAACGTTGGCAGTGCTTAAGGCGTTGCAACATTTTAGGCATTATTTAATTGGTAATAAGTTTAAAGTCGTAACAGATTGCAACGCCTTGAAACTGACCCAACGCAAAAAGGATCTGCTGCCTAGGATAGCTAGGTGGTGGATGTATCTACAGGATTACGATTTCGAACTGGAATATCGTAAGGGGACTGCGCTATCACACGCAGATTACTTGAGCCGCAATGCGATCAACATGTGCCAAATACCAAGGCCACGTAACTGGGCCCAGATAGCGCAAGCCGCTGACGAAGAAACTCGATCGCTTTTGCAGAAGTTGAGTAATGGTGAGCTTGATTCGAACCGTTATATAAAACGTAATGATGTTTTATATTACAAACTTGATGTAGTTGGAGAACAACCCCGGTTTTTATGTTATATCCCTAAAGGTTACCGTCTAAGCTTAATGCGAATCTTTCATGACGAACATCAACATATCGGTGCGGAGAAAACGACTGATTTAATACTCCGTCACTTTTGGTTTCCGGGATTAAGACAATTTGTTAGAAAATACATTAAACACTGCATTGTTTGCTTATCTCACAAAAAGGCACCGCGTCAACCTTTGCAGCCTATTAACTCGTGGCAAAAGCCTAGTGTTCCTTTCGATACGGTGCATACAGACGTCTTAGGGCCACTCCCAGACTCAAATAGCTATAAATTTGTTATTTTAATAATAGATGCTTTTACCAAATTTTGCTTATTGTATCCGATTTTTAGACAAGATACTAATGAACTAAAACGTGTTTTTGAAAATGCTATTTCATTATTCGGTACACCTCGTTTAATTGTATCAGATCGAGGACGAATGTATGAGAGCTCGTCATTTTGTAACTGGATTAGAAATTTAGGTTGTGAGATTCATTTTATAACTGCAGAGATGCATCAAAGTAATGGGCAGGTTGAGAGGTACTGCCGCACCGTCATGAACATGATTCGAGTGGAAACCAACTTTCGACAGGAAAGCTGGTCCAATATTCTGTGGAAGTTACAGCTCAACCTGAATATTACCTTACAGAAATCTACCCAATGTTCACCTTTAAATTTATTAATTGGCAGTGAGGGTGCAACGCCTGTCATACGATCCGTGGTTCGCGACATCGCATATGAAGCAGCCAGTCCGAACCGCGAATCCATGCGCGAGCTTGCGCGGCAGCGCGCTAGCGGGCTACTTGAAGAGAACCGAGCCCAGCAGGATGCCCGCGTGAACGAGCACCGCAGAGTACCCCGGCCCTTCCACGTCGATGATCTGGTTTTTGTGAGGAAGACAAGCCAGTCTACCGGCAAGTTAGACTCCGGGATGCGAGGCCCCTACACCGTTATGAAAATACTTCCACAAGGTCGTTATGAGCTTCGACTAGTCAGCGGGTCGTATGGTAAGAGCACCCAAGCTGCGGCCCAACACATGATATTGTGGCAAGGAGAATGGACCCCCGATGTATGCGCAGCATTCTTTGAATGTGAGTATGAGTATGCGGTTTGGCTATGAAGGGTGCGCATCCCGTGGGCTCTGCGCTTATTAATTTATAACCCTCTCTGATAGCCAGTTGTGTTACCGCTTATTGCTGCGTTGTTGTTCTGGCACCCTGAGGGCTCTGCCTGTGGTACATCCTGAGGGCTCTGTACTGATGAAATCTGGCACCCTGAGGGCTCTGCCTGTGGTACATCCTGAGGGCTCTGTACTGATAAAATCTGGCACCCTGAGGGCTCTGCCTGTGGTACATCCTGAGGGCTCTGTACTGATGAAATCTGGTACCCTGAGGGCTCTGCCAGTCATACATCCTGAGGGCTCTGTATGGTAACTAGTAACCTGAGGGCTCTGCTAGTGTTAAGTGTCTATTTTTATGTTTTACATCCTAGGCCCCGTTTAACATAAAAATAAACCGTCCCTTTTAGATCCTTGTTGTCATCTCACGTAAGATGAGTGTAGGATTTACGTTTTTTTTTTTCTCATTGTGTTTAAACACAAACAATGATGCCTACAGGTGCTGCTGACGAGGTGGAAGACGACTTCTTGGGTTCCGACGAAAGCGCGGAGGAAAACATACAAGAAGTACAAGCAGAGGTCCACACTCAACCATCACGACCACGTCGGGTGTTGCCTGAAGATGCTGCGGTCGAGGACGAGCCGACTTCAGGAACGGCCGAATTAGCGGAAGAATAGGCCTCAGGGGGCGTGTCTTCAGCTGTGACGTCAGAGTGGCGTGATGGTGGTACGAGACGGAGTGGGGAGCGCAAGCGGTCGAGCGCGGACACCGGCAGGCATCGGACCTTTTCGCCTGCAACCATCGGATCGGACGGACGTTCACCTAATTTTAGTACCTACTTAGAATATTTCATATTTTTGTAATCATTTTAATAAATGTTAGTGTTGAATTCGATTTTTTTAAAAGCAATAATTGTCTAAAACACTAATTCTTAATTATGTCATAAGTACATGGTGCTCACATATTTACAAACATTATAAAAGTTAACAATAATAAATTAATCAATGTGTGAGATGTTATTCCAATATAATAAAATAATATGGTACAAATTATAAATTATTACCTAATTTACTTAGCAACCAGTTTGATTTTGTCTAGACACTAGATTGTCCTGTGGAGCAGGACCAGCATGTTTCCAAGCATCCTTATCTTTGATATAATCCCCTAATTTGTAATAAGCTTGTTTACAAAGTGTACTTTTAATATGAGTTTTAAATTTTCTTTCATTTAATTGCAGTATGTCACAAGGTATTTTGTTGTAACATTTAACACAAAACCCCATGAAAGATGTATGTACTTTTGACAATCGGAAAAATGGTTGAATTATTTTATCTTTATTTCTAGTATTAAAATTATGCCTATCACTTATTTTGTTAAAAAAGATGTCTATTTTTTCTTACAAACATAATATTTTCATAAATGAATTGGCAAGGTATCGTCATAATATTAATCCTTTTATTATGACGATACCTTGCCATAATATAATAGTTCCCTAAGCGATTCGCAACAACGAAGATTGTAAATAGCTCTGATCGCTCGCTTTTGCAAAATAAAAATGGATTCAATGTCAGCAGCCCGACCCCACAGTAAAATGCCATACGACATAATGCTGTGGAAGTAACTAAAATAGACCAAACGCGCGGTTTCTACGTCTGTCAACTGCTTTATCTTTCTAACAGCATAAGCGGCCGAGCTTAGCCGTCCCGCAAGAGTTGTTATGTGGGGACCCCATTGCAACTTGTCATCTAGCGTGATTCCCAGGAAAACCGTCTGCTTAATAAATTCCAGCTTCTCACCGTTCAATTTGATGTCACAATCGCTACTTTTAACATAAGGTAATGTAAATCTAATGCATTTGGTTTTTTTTTCATTTAGTACCAAATTATTTACCGTAAACCAATCTTGGACCTGAAGAATAGAGTTATTCACGTCGTCAAGATTTTGTGAGCGTCTAACAATTTTAAAGATTAATGATGTGTCATCTGCAAATAACACCATCTTCGGTTGATTTTGAAGCAATTGGGGTAAATCGTTAATGTAAACTAAAAAGAGAAATGGACCCAATATCGAACCTTGAGGAACGCCCATTTTCATTTCCGACCCCAGCGAGTTCACACCATTTACTTGAACTTTAACCTTTCTATCTTTCAGGTATGATCTAAGTAAATCAAGGGCTGTATTTCTAATCCCGTAGTGCTCTAGTTTCAGCAGAAGTGAACGTGTGAAAGTGAAAGTGTTGCGTAGAACATGAGACATGTTCTACGCAATCGAACGCCTTAGAGAGATCGCAAAAGATTCCTATGGCATCTTGTGCTTCTTTCCAGGCGTTAAAAATGTTCTTTATTAGGGTGACTCCAGCGTCAGTAGTACAACGCCCTGTGGTGAAACCGAACTGTTGTTCATGCAAGATGGAATTTTTATTAAAGTGGCGTAACATTTGATTGAGCATCAACTTTTCAAACGCTTTACTGAGAACTGGCAGAATTGAAACGGGCCTATAATTGTTGGGTTCTTTACTATCACCGGATTTGAACAATGGCACTACTTTACTGTGTTTCATAAGATCCGGAAAGACTCCTTGGTCCACACTGGTATTAAATATGAAAGCTAAATAGGGCGAAATGGTATCGATAATAGAACTACAGACTTTTACAGACATTCCCCAGAGATCATCTGTTGATTTGATTTTAAGATCTTTAAAAGCTTTTATAACAGCCTGGGGGTTTGTATGCTGAAATGTAAATTCCAAAGGGCATGCCTTTACATTTTTCTAAGTAAGGCAGCAGAAAGCGTGGCTGAGGAATTTAATGATGCAGTAGTTTTGAGGGGAATATTAGCAAAAAAGTTTTCAAATTCCTGAGCTATTTCTATATCTGAGTTGATGCGGCCATGTGCAGTCTCTAAATTATACTCAGTATTACGCTGCTTTTCCCTACCTGTTTCATTATTTATTATTTACCAGGTAGTTTTTATTTTATCATCAGCTGATTTTAATTTATTGCTAAGATAAAGAGCTTTAGCTATTTTGCACACACTTTTAAAAGTTTCAGAATATTTTGCAACATACTGATGAAAGTTTGTATGATTCACATGTTGCTTGAGGCCATAAAGTTCAAAAAGTTTTGCCCTGCTTTTGCGAATACCTGGAATCGCCCAATCGCTAAATAAAAACTTTTTGAAAATACTTTTAGTTCGTAGTGGAAAAGATTCATTAAATTGCTTATTTAATAGTAAAAAGAACTCGGTGTAGAACTCACTTGGGTCAGATATAATATTAAAATTCTGAACACATAAATTACTGGCCAAAGGCTTATTGAATTTGTTTAAATTTGTACATGTAGTTTGTACATATAGTTTGTCCACTGTGGTCAGATGGCAACTTATTTAAGATATCTTAATGTAAGTATTCACAACTACAAAAAATATTATCTATACAAGTGGCAGAGGAAGCAGTTACTCGGGTTGGTTCCATAAAAACATTGGACAAATGAAATGACCTAAAAAGACTTAATAATCTGACAGTATTCGAGTTATTTTCTAGTAAATTAATATTAAAATCTCCACATATGATTATTGACTTGCTACTAGTACTAAGTTTCTTTAACACATCTTCCATTACAGAATCAAACAAAGATAGATTCTGATAACTTGGAGGTCTGTACACGCATACTATAACATGCTTATCTAGCTCAACACAGGACAATTCAATGGTGTGTTCAACAGAAAGTCCAATGATGTCTTTTCGGTCTTTGGATCTTATTGAATTTTTAACTAATATTAATGACCCACCATGTATCATTAGTTTTCGGCTGAAATAGCTAACTACGCAATAATTTTCATAATTAATTGATACTACTTGGTATTTTCCAAGAACAATTCTATTTCCAGTAACTTGGAAGAGCAGCCTTGAATATTTTGATTTAATAATTTTATTGTATGTTGCACTCCATTTGGTTTATTATTTTTAAGAGTAATATTGCCAGAAGATACCTTTATATTATTTTGTAGTAATAATAACTGGTTGTTAGAAGTGGTAACTTCTGTTGTCCTACTGACTAGTTTAAAGAACTACCCAGAGTATCCTCCACAACTACAACCGAAGAGTCTAGAATGTGAGTTCTAGCAGGAAGAGAATACCCGACCTGAGTGTTTATGGCCTCCAAGGTTGTTGGTATTATAGTTAGATCCTCCTTCGTACAACATGATGAAACATAAATATCCCTATGTTGTTAGTATAACTAGGCAACACAGATTCGTCCCTAATACTAGATTTTGTTATATTAGCTATAACCTCATTAATATTATATGCTATAACATATCCAATGATAAATGTTAAATGTATTAGATTAGATAAGAATTAACTGAGTACTCTAGTACTCAGTTAATTGTTATCTAATTTAATACATTTATCACTTTAGGTATTCAATGAAGATAAACTTTGTCTTTTACACTAATCTATTTGGACGAATATTTTAAAAGTTATCACGGTAAGATTGATCTGAGTGGGGCGCCATTAAATGCATACTATGGGTCGGCGGCGCGCAGACTGGGGTAGAGTCCAGAGGCTCCAGGCAATGACGCGCCATCACCGAGTCCCAAACGTAGGGGAGACCTGTCAAATGATTTGATCAGAACTTTTTTTTTTGATGGTGTAAAATCATCAAATGAGAGTCCTGACCTCCCACTCTGGGTGGAGCGGAAAGGAGCGTCAGACTCTTACTGACTATCACCCATCCATGTCCCTTCCTTAGCCCATTATGTTCTGGGGAAGCGGTAACCCTTTCGCGGAATTCCGCTGCCCGGCAGGCTTTGGCCGTAATGGGCTCCTTCCTTAATACGAACGCACCGTCCGGCATAGGTCTGGTCCTGATCGAACGGCGGCAGAGCGTCTCCCGCGACGGCCAAGACGTGAGGCTCTGTCCCTCAACCATCCCACCACCTCCTTCGCTAGCATAACTTCTTCACAAAGAGAGGCACCGCCTTGCATCTCCCACTCCCTCTCGCTCCAGACCATAGATTGAACCAGGGCCAGACGCGAGAGGTCGGCGCCCCTGCCGATCGCCGCTCCGAGAACATTGTAGTTCCCCGCCTAAGGGGGGCAGACCTCCACAGTATGCTCCTCCATGTCCTCCGGGCGAACCTTGCAATGGTCACACCCGGGGTTTCTTCCTGCCGGATAATGTGCAAGAATCTCCCAAAGCATCCGGTGCGGACACCGTGGCACCTCTCTAGCCACTCCTAAAGAGAGCTATGCTACCATACCACCATATTAGACTCTCACGTGTGCGAAACTGTGTCACGTCTGAAACCTGAGCAAAACAAGATTTATCTCAAATTATCACGACGAGTTGAGAATTGTGAATGCGGGCTTTTTACATCCTGTTCCAACAGTGCAAGCTGATCGTGTGGGACGTGTGCCTACCTATGTGACACAAACGCGCAATCGAAGCTCTTGATCGATGTCTACAAGACGTACACAGCAATCAAACGGTGTAGTGGTTTTACTGGCTGCTTCTGTCAGCATTTGCAGCTTACAACCCTCCGGCCAGCTCGGAGTGATCTAAGTGATATGTACGGGGTGGAATTTTGTAATGCCACCTGAAGGGAAAGTACTTTTAATACTAAAGATAGCAAATTTTACTCAAAGAAAACATTCCTTTATTTTTGAATAGAAAAAGAACTGCATTTAATGATTTTCTAAAATTCGTTTGCAACAACCGGAAATCGGACCGACTAAAATCTGTAACAATTACAACCTGTACTTTTATTGCATCGATCGTTAGGATTAATTTATAAGGATGAAATCTCTCTAACAAACTTGATAAATGAAATGAAAGAAAAACCCTTTTTTTTTTAAGGCTGGGATATCATCCAATGACTGCTCCCGCTCTGGGTGGAGCGGAACGGAGTGTCAGACTCTTACTGACTAAAACCCATCCATGTTCCTTCCGTAGCCCTTTATGTTCCGGGGTAGCGGTAACCCTTTCGGACAATCCCGCTTACCCGGCAGGCTTGGCCCTGAGGGGCCCCTTCATATGCTGACATCTCTTTGAGGCGCGCGTAGAACATATACGCGCCGTCCGGCACGGGTCTGGTGCTGATCGGACGGTGAGTCACCCATTACTCACCGCCCGCAGGCCCACGCCTACGGTGGCCGGGAGTCGTCACGTGGCTAAAGAAAAACCCTGACTTAAAGTTCTAATAAGTCAAGTTAAAGCTCTGTAACTCATTAACATAAGTAAAGATCCATCACTTTACTTATGTTAATAATTATCATTGACGTCATTTATCCAATAAAATGATGAATTACTATTTAGATAAAGACGATTGAAGATTGGTACAAACGGCACAATGAGATCGCAGGCCAGCTCATCAGAACTCACCCCTTTAGATATTTTTGTAGGGATATGTGAAAAATCTAATTTGCCTTAAATCTTATGCGAATTTAAACGAGTTGAGAGTTGAAATTCAGAATACCATTTATAATATTCACCACAACACGTTATTTAAGGTTACGAGAAATGATTCGCTGTAGGAATACATTTGTGTATCCAAGAAAATGGCCCTTTTCGAGCAACTAATTAGTTAGTTTACCGTGTTTTGCACCTATCATTTAATTTATCAAGTTTGATAAAGAGATTTCATCCTTATAATTGATGCGGCGCGCACTTTACTCTTATTCTCTTTAATTTGGTCAATTAATTATCAATTTTGTAAAATAGATTCTAATTGTGTTTATTAAAACTTCTTTGATTAAAATCCTAAAATGCATCTCAATCATAACACAGTTAAAACAACATAAGGTTGGTAATCATATAACATAGTTTACATTAGCAGAATAGTTTGCAGTAAGTAGCACGATCATTACATTACCAATGTAATTTATTCTAATCCTTTCAGTTTTTATTGTTCACTGCTACCAAACGACAAGTGAAACCGCTATATCAAGTAATTATCTTTATAATTATAAGCCTGTGTTATCTTACTGCAGGTCAAAGGCCTCACTTTCCACTTTTCCCGGTTTACAGCGATTGTTGGCCAATCTTTTAAGAAGGATCCAGCTAATCCTGCCATCTCTTTATGGGCCTGCCGCGCAAGTCATCCTCTTTAATAATCTTACCTAGTATGCGAACTAATCCTTACCTGACATGATGAAAAATGAAAGTAATTTCAAACTGTCTGTCTGTCCGTTTGTCTATCTGTGTGAATGTATGTTTCACGGTTAATCTGCTGAGCCGTTTGTGATGTGGATGATCTGAAGTCTGTGGAAGGACATAGACTACTTTTTACCAAAACACCACGCGGGCGAAGCCGAGGACGGAAGCTAGTATCTTTTACATTCTAGAAACAAACATATTTTGTTGAGTTACCGCATTTTAGCTGTCGCCTGATTGCCTTGCAAGTTATTTCGTGTATAAAATCAAGAAATCGACTATAATTCTGGCAGATCGTCGCCAGTGATGCAAAATGTCTGTGCTAATGCTGTTAGTGATATTTTTATGCGCATTGATAGCTGTATGGTCGTGGTTGAGACATCCCAACGCGCCCCCTCAGTATCCTGGCGCACTACCAATCATTGGACATTCATTGAAGATCATTGGGGATCGAAAACGTGAGTGTATTTTTTTTTAAACACCTTTCTTTCTGTTGTAATGCTTTGTCTCAATTCGTTGTGGATTTTTTTCCCCGGTATTTTTACGGACGCACAAATCAATTATACAGTAGATCAGCATTGATTAAAATGTTTTTTTTGCAATTTTTTTTAAGAGTG
The DNA here is from genome assembly GCA_951799385.1 of Hyppa rectilinea. Classification (NCBI taxonomy): domain Eukaryota; kingdom Metazoa; phylum Arthropoda; class Insecta; order Lepidoptera; family Noctuidae; genus Hyppa; species Hyppa rectilinea. The sequence continues at coordinate 7,976,958 of OX637322.1, read as the reverse complement.
TTTAGTAATATGTTTAGGAGCGCAAAATAAAAGAACCAACCGTTCTTTTGATTATGGATTAGATTAAGCTCATGTCATACTTTAATATTTTGTATTAATATTAAGTTTTTAAAACTATTTAAATATTATGTGTATAAATAAAAAGTTACTGAACAAAGTGGAATAATTAGGTTCTACTGTTAAGTAAAAGAAACTGTTCTTTTGTTAACTGCGGTAGGGATCATGGGATTTACTTTACTTTCAAAGATATTATTATGTGTGTAAAATTTTCAAACACCCATGTACGCTATATAACTATGCAATATTATGGAATTCTTGATCTGATGCTGCAGCCAGGATATCTAGCACACTTTTGAAAAATAACTTAGTTTAAAATATTAAAATAAAATTAAAATAACTCCTGACGCGAAAAAGAAAAGCAAACATTTATAAAGTCAAAAGTAATACCGCGGCGGCTATACAAGTCCGGTTAAGCAGTAGACAACCCTATGGCTGAATTGCGAGATGCCATTGTCAAAAAAAAAAACGTGGTGGCTATAACGTCGCGGCGGGTACCTTGCATCAATTAACTAGCTGTGCCCGCGACTTGGATTCGGAACTGGAACTGTAACTTCGGACTGGATGCCTGAACTTAACAATGTATTTTTTAGTGCGAAGCGCTGTTGGAGGATACCGATACAAATCATTTTTCATTTATTTATGCTAGTGCTTCTTTATAAACAACATTAGCTGTGGAACCATCTAGAGCGTACACAAGAAGGTTATTGGGGTTGTTTACGCGTGAAAGAGTTACGTATAGTTGACCATGGGAAAAGCATCCAATACTTAAGTCCACCCTCTCAACGGATAATGGCTGGCCCTGAGCTTTATTAATCGTCATGGCATAACATAGACAGACTGGGAATTTCACTCGTTTGAGAGAAAGGAAAGTTGTTAGGTTTAATAAAAACAATATCACCCGGCGCCGCAAACGGTTAATATTTCAGCTTCGATTATGTTTTCTGCAGATTTGTGACTTTGAGCCGAGTGCCGTTACAAAGTTTGGGAGGACTTACATTTCTGAGGAGAATTATTGGTACACCGATTTTTAAAACTATTTTGTGCTTTAAGTCCGGGTGTTTTCCACGCGCGCCTCAAAGAGATGTCAGCATATGAAGGGGCCCCTCAGGGCCAAGCCTGCCGGGTAAGCGGGATTGTCCGAAAGGGTTACCGCTACCCCGGAACATAAAGGGCTACGGAAGGAACATGGATGGGTTTTAGTCAGTAAGAGTCTGACACTCCCTTCCGCTCCACCCAGAGCGGGAGCAGTCATTGGATGATTTCCCAGCCTTAAAAAAAAAAAAAGTCCGGGTGTTTTGAGGGCATCCAAAAATTCTACCGGGAAGTACGTAGCGTCATCTTCATCTATAACTGTATTTATAGTGGTGTATTCTCTACTACTCCCAGACACTTGAACCAATATTTTTAAATTAATTGCCGCAACTTGGTCATTGCGGGGAGTCAAAATAGCTCGCTGACATAGCCAAGAACCGGCTTGATTTCCATGTTTGTGGAATCTCATCATCGAAATGTTATCTACATTGCTTTCGTACATTTTACGTGATGCCCGGACAAATTAACAGACAAACAGACAAATATTCGAAAAATTATGGAAACGGGTTCTCTTCATGTTCTATTGGTTGTCTTTTAACACCCTAGCAAGTTTTTTTTGATGTACAAAAACGACTTTCCTACAGTTTTATTATATGTATAGATTAATTTAAATATTATTTCGTTTATTTATTTACATACTTACTTATTTAATACATTTAAATATTTTTATTATTTTTACGTTTTTCCTTTGTTATAATATGGCGCCTTGTTTTCGCTATCATATTTTTTTTATTCCTGTTAACTTCAGGGACACTCGGAAGATTACGCCAAATCGATTGACGTGAGGATCATCAAAATTGGCCCTGGCGCTTATTCTCTAGACTGCCACAAAGTAACAAACATACATACATACATAGGCTGATAAAAACATAACCCTTCCTTGCATCACGTCATCATCTCATCATCTGCCCGGCCTTTTCCCAACTATGTTGCGGTCGGCTTCCAGTATAACCGGATGCAGCTGAACCAGTATTTTAGAAGGAGCGACTGCCTATCTGACATCCGCAACCCAGTAAACTGAGCAATACGATACCCCTTAGTAAGACTGGCTGTCAGATTTTCGGGCTTCTGACGACCCGTAACAAAGATGCACATATCATATGTGCATCATTATCATATAGTCGAGTAAATAATTAATGTCACCTTTGTCAAATCATCTAAATAAGCATTTAATTAAAGTAAATGCAATGCATACAAACATAATAAGGAAATGCAAGTGCGAGGGCAGCATAACCTTGCAATGCAGGTATTCTCACCTTGATATTAAGTCGTCATCACAATTTCAACAGACAATAATATAATAGAAAATGTCTCATTTATCTCCTTCGCTATTAATCATATGACCTCTAATACAGAACTTTGCGGCTTAAGAACTATGATGCAAATACATAATGATATATAAATAACAAGGTTACATAATGGCTTACCTATCTACCGCAAAAAATTCCATCGAGTGCAAAACTAGGTCGGAAACCCCCAGAAAGCCGGAAGCACGAAACGACGACAATAATTATTATGCTAGAAAGCAACAAATGTCGAATTAATGCAACAAAACTGGTGTCAAGGCTGTACCGAAATCATGAGGTAGCAGTACAAACGTAAATCTTAAAAACTTGGCAACTCACAATAAGTAGTATTATTTATTTTCACATTGTCATATTAGTCACTAAGTAATACCGTGACACTGTATATTAAATTCAGGATGTAAAAAAAGCACGTGGAATCTTTTGATGACCACAACGAACGCCATTTACTGGCGACATAATGTCTATCAACGGGCGAGGTGGCGCGGAAGTAGGAAGCACACCGGCGCGACTTTGATGATTCTGAAAATAATATCAATATTTGTAGCCAGGAATCGAACCGTTGATTTTGAAAAAAAACCATACTGTATTATTAGACCATTCGATAGTGTCACTTATAAGGATCGAATTCTGGGAAGTAATGACATACGGCAAAATAAAGAAAGAGGTCATTATTAACAAAATACTATCTTATGTTTCTTATGTTTTTCCACTTCATAGAACCATTTTCAATACATAGCTGGATGACATGTGGATGACATATTATTATCACTCAGTATCTTATGTTTAAAGCTGAAGGTCACATTGCTAGTTAAGTTTGCTAACTAATTGTTTATTGACGTGTAAGGGTCAGTTTCCAAGAAACAGAAAATCCTTCCTTGCGTATGCTTGAGCACATTGAATAAGTAACTGTATCAATATCAACGTTAAGTATATTTACTTAGACATCAAGTGTTCAGTTCTTTGAGCATGCGCCAGCACACAGTTGCGAATAACCGTAAGCTCGTCCGAGTGTTCTCGAGGCCGCGCGAGCTCACATGAAACAGGCGGCGCGCGAGTGAGTCGCCTCACCGACCTCGCCGACTCAGTACTTCTGGAATTTGATCGGGTATTGACGTTCTTTTGACTAAACGAGCTATATACCCAGAGAGTAATGACAATATATTTTTTATTTTTTGACATAACATCAAGCCTGAAAGTCTGACAGCCAGTCTTACCAAGGGGTATCGTGTTACCCAGTTACTGGGTTATTTTTACGAGGTTTAAGCCTTTAGCATTCTCGCTCAATCTCGAACATACTCGAGCATTCTGTTGATCCTCTGTGGTCCGTCTATGATCGAAGCGGCTAGGAGGAATTCCTTCAGTTTCCTCCAGTCAATTTAAATGATCTAATTGTACCAAAAATTTGCATGTCATTATCTTATGATTGAACATGTTAAGCTACTATTATACTACCAATGTAAGAACTTTTGTAACCATAATATTTATCGGCAAATAAATCTTTGACTTGACTTGACTTGAATATGCACTTATGAATGAGCTTTGTGCCAGCAAATGTTCCTAGTTAATGTTTATCAAATATACAAAAAAATACTATTTCATTACAAACGGAATTAATTCAAAATCCAGGTTAAATAAGCTTTTAAATGCACCATGACTGAAGGTGATCGTTTTGGTTAGGGCGTGCAAATATAGCCATTTAGTCGTCCTCTTTTTATTTGCCTTTGCCTTACTTATACCTCCTGAAATTATCTAATCTAATAACTTTATGACTAATTTGCACGCCGAATTTAAAGGCAGAATAGGAGATCTGTAATTATTGCTTAAGAACCTTCTATACCTTATTTACGCAAATAAATGATTTTGATTTGATTTGATTAGAAAGATTGCTAGTTAATTCCAAGTCGGTCGGCAAGGGAATATTGTACTTAGGTTGGTACCCTCTGGACAACTGAGTAGTTACTAAACTATTTAAATTTTCAGATCTATGGAATTTTGTACGAAGTCTCCAAATGTGGTCATTAGAAAAAGGTGGAGTTTCCGAGATATGGTTCGCCAATCATTCAGTTTATAGTAAGTAATACTCGCCGCTATTATCACAGAGTACGGAATCGCCAGTACCTAACTACTAGTATTATAGCAGTTGGTCGCGCTGAACGTGTGTTGAGCGCATATTATTTTAGCCTGTGACATAACTTCTGTCTTAGATCGCTTCCAAAGCCGTCAGTTTCTATACGTTATTTGTATCGTAGAGCAAGTATGCGGTAATACGCTTGGTTTGTATGAAAAGCGTTGACAATGTCGCTTGCTCTATGGTTATACGTAATTAAACTTTTAGAAAGGACAAATTGATCACAATATTTATATTCATTTTATGTATTTTTCAGTGGTATCCGATCCAGAAGCCAGCCTATTAATATCTAATTCATGTTTAAAAAAATCATATATCTACGATTTTGCAAAGGACTATTTAAAAAATGGACTCGTAACCGCAGAAGGTAAAGGAAACAAACAAATTATTTAAAATAATTCGCGACAATATTGATTAATTGCACGCACGACGACATACTTATTTAACTGTATTTTTTATTTATTAAAACTTTATGCACAGGAAAAATACTTTTCCAAGGGCGAACTTAATTGCTGAGGTATTTTCTATCTGTCCACTTTATTCAACATTTCCTTCAATTTGTCCTCTCACTCACACGCACACTGCAGAAATCAGGGAATCATCATTCTGATGCATAAGGTTGTTTTTTTTTTGTTTTGTTATTTGGCTGCCTTAGATTTTCGCAAGAAGTTGCCTCGCATTGTGCGTATTTCTAACTAACTTCTGCCCGCGACTTCGCCCGCGTGGATGTCGAAAATTATCCTACGGAAACGTACTACCGGGATACAAAGTATCCTCTGTGCCAATCCAAGCCAAATATAATATAGATACTTTTATTAGTCTTTGCGTGAATTAGTACCAAACATGCCAACCGACACACTCACAAACTTCCGCCTTTAGATATTAGTGTCATTTAAAAGAACATCAATGTCAACATTTGTCATTGCGTTACTCAAACGAAACTGGCTTCATTTGAGTAACGCAACGTTTAGTCAAATTTTTGGCTGAAAAAGAAAAAATGTGATAGCGATACAGCTAGATAGAGCCTGCAGCTGTCTTTGATAGTTAGAATGATTCAATCTGCCTAGCCTTTTCCCAACTATGTTAGGGTCGCAAATGTGATAGCGATAACGGCTAATAGAGAAGCATGAAAGAAAAATATATGTTCCGCTGACCTCAAATAAGGTGAAATATGGTTCGGAGAATGATGATAATGGGTCTGACTCCATAAGATTAGAACCAATTAAGGACCTATGCAATGATTTTGTTTCAGTGTCTACTTGGAGACCTCACCGGAAACTATTAAGTCCTTCGTTCAACCAACAAGTACTTAATACATACGATGACGTAATGAACGAGCAAGCTCGAAGTCTCGTCTCTCAACTAGCTTCAAAAGTGGGACAAGGCCCGTTTGACGCGCGAAAGTTTTTCATAGACTATACATTGTCAACTGTAACTCGTAAGTATTACAGCGATATTGTATGTTGAAAGGAGCATGGGCAAGTGGGATTACTTAAAGGCTAACCCCGTGGCCACGAGCTACGCGCTTAAGCGACACGTGTCTTTCTTATGCGGCTGTAATCGAGGGTGACGCTTACTTAGGTATGTTTTAGAACATGCCACAAGTCACCGTGTCGCGATTTTTGGGGCTGCGACGGACGGGCAGCACAGAGGCGCGTGCGTGTCGCTTGTCGCAAGTCGCGTTGCAAATCGCATCGCTCGAGGCCGTGATAGGGCCTGCTCCGCTACCCCGAGAATGGAATCATATTTTGTCAAAATGATTGCTTGGTTTATGAAAAATATAGCTTTTATCCGCGACTTTGTCCGCGTAGAGTTCGGGTATATCGCAATATCGGCAGATATTTTTGCGACAAAAAGTAACCTATGTCCTTCCCCGGAATGCAATCTCTCTGCCAAATTTTATTTCAATCCGTTCTGTGGTTTGGGCATGAAAAGGTAACATACAGACAGACAGAGTTACTTTCGAATTTATAATATTAGTATGGATATTATTTTATATTTTTTTTTGCAGGCACTTCGCTAGGACTAAATGCTCAAGATCAAACTAAAATAAGTCCAGATTATGCAGATGGAATTGGAGAATTATTCAATTTATATTGTGATAGATTTCAAAAAGTGTGGTTACATTTGTCGTATTTCTTCGACAGGAGTTCAATGAAGCGTAGACAAACTAGACTGATAGAGAAACTGGAGAACATCACAGATCCAGTAACTACCTAATTATTTTGTTTTTATAACGACGTTTAGAAAAAGTATGGCTTGGCCGAGAGTCGGATTTGTGACATATACTTGTGTCAGTCATTTTATACCTAGATGTACATTTTTAACTGCCTGACGCTGTGCCCATTATTAGGGCAGATTTCACCAATGAAACTGAACGCGATTAGTGCACAAATTGCGTTTAGGACCTGTCAGCGTCATTATTTTCTATGGAATATTGACACTGACAGCTCTTGAATGCGTTTTATATGTGCTGATCACGTTCAGTTTCATTGGTGAAATCGACACAGTCGAAGACTCAACGGAACCCAAATCAGCCATGGCCCGATACGCATTTGGGTGATTTGGTTCAAAATTACCCAAATGCGTATCGGGCCATGGCTGATTTGGTTCAAAATTATTATTTGATATTTGTTTATTTTCATCTTCAGTTTTCCGTTCCTATATGCTTCACATAAAATGACGGGAAATCTCGATTCCTTTATAACATGTCACGTACCTTCATAGTTTATTATATTTTTGCGGAGCTAACTTGTAGATTTTTCACTATTTACTATTTCAGATTATACATAAAAGAAAAGCCGAGTTAAAAGCAAATAAATATACGAATATGTATGATGCCTCCGCACCAGGTAAAGAAACGAAATAATCTTATTGGCTTTATCCTAAAAAATGGAGCATTGGGCTGGGTGACGTCTAGATACTGCTGGACACAAGCCTTCCCTTAGCATCGCCGTAACGACTGGTCTTGTCTTTTCGGTAAATAACCAGGACAGCTCAACACTTCTCTGACAATTTCTTTCATTTTAGTGACCTCTCATCACTAGGATTCGCCTGTAATGTAACATTTACGATTCGATTTCGAGCATTACGTTCAAATACCGCCTCCCTGACTACTACTACTGTCTAATGCTCGGTTTGCACCTTCACTTATGTAATGCTCCGATCTGTAATGTTAAATTACAGGCGAATGTTCACGGCCGCTTTTACATTCCAATGCACGTGTCATGTTGCAACGTTGTCCCATTCAGAAGATCATCATCTGCCTAGCCTTTTCCCAACTATGTTGGGGTCGGCTTCCAGTCTAAACGGATGCGGCTGAATACCAGTATTTTACATGGAACGACTGCCTATCTGACCTCCACAACCCAGTAACTGGGTAATACGATGATACCCCATGGTAAGACTGGTTGTCAGATTTTCGGGCTTTTGACGACCTGTAACGACTGTCAAAGATGTACAAATGACAGCCGGGACCAACGGCTTAACGTGCTTTTCGAGGCACGGAGGAGTCTTGGTGTGTAAAGATGGTCACCCATCCACGGCCAACCCCGGCAAGCGTAGCTTAACCTGATGGATCGACCTGTGCGGCTGTTAGTACTAAGCAACGAGCTCCTCTGAAGATGTAATGTAACAATGACTTAAAACTTTACTGAACACATTATGTTTCAGGTAAATTCAAACCAGTACTAGATCAAATGCTGCAGTTGGCTGAAGAAAAGTATGCCTTCACAGACGATGACATCAAAGAACACCTCAATACTTTTGTAATCGCTGCTTACGACACAACTTCAACGGCTTTGACACTTATTTTGCTAATAATAGGGTCGGACCTAGATCTACAGGAACGAATTTTTAATGAGTAAGTAACATTCAATACAACGTGGACGATGCCTGAGAATTACTATTTAAGACACGTATTTTATGCTTTATCATATTAACAAAAAATTACTCGATAAAACGCATTTAACTAGGGGGGGGGGGGAGTGGGGGCATAATAAGTCACTTGTTAGTATAAAATCTACATACCCGTGATGTCATGCCCTATTTTAAGTAAAAAAAGGAAAAATACGTGTCCAATATTTTTTATTAATAATCTAGTAATAAGACGGATTCAAAAAAATACGACCTGACACGTACTTGCATGCATGCGTGTGTCGTGAAGTCTATAATGTTCCTATTATTGGGACACACGTATCCACTCTGTGAACGAGACTGGGCTGTATTCCACTGCGCGGAACCAGTTCGCATTGGTTGGGATTATCAAAAAAAAAGTCATTTATTCAAATTAGGCTGAAAATCAGCACTTTTTGAAGGTTAAAGTTACATAAGACAGTCCCCCAAAAACGCCCCCCCTTCACCACTTCCTCACCAGTGCCTTAGCTGGGAAGAAGAAGTGGCGCAACAAACTCCCCAGCAGCACAGCTGTGTGTTTAGTTGGAAGAACTTGACTCTACACATTTATCGTATGAGAAGTAATTAACATTACGAAACACATCACTCATATCTTCATACTTAGTAGGCTAAAAAACTACGACCACGAATGATGGTTCTCGTATTCATTGCAGGTTACAAGCAGTACTTGGACATAAAGATGATATCACTAAACCAGATTTACCAAAACTCAAGTTTTTGGAGGCAGTCATCAACGAATCAATGAGATTACATCCACCCATTCCACTTATCGGAAGAAAAATTGAAAAAGATATTAACCTGAGTATGAACCTTCATAAAATTGGTCTTTGGCTTTCTTCAGCGTGATACACATTTACTGTTCATGATAATGAGAAATGATATTTTTCAAGTAAATAGGTTTTTACAAACACTTTTACACGATAATAATATTTTTAAAACTAGATGAGGTCGCGATTTTCTATCAGACTACTCTGAGAATAAAGGCCGAAACAAACTCAGAGGTCACAGTCTCGTTTAAAGTACAGACATAATCTTGGTCAGATCATGTAAATGGTCTTTTGAGGAAAGAACCAAACAAATTAAGTGGGCCTTTCCAGTCAATGCACTGTTGCTGTTAGCTTGTATTATCCCACTGCTGGGCAAAAACCTCTCCCCAAAACTTCTAGCTTTGGTGTTCATCGGCTAATCCACTGAAAAAGTATCTGTATCATTATAATGTGGGAAATGATACAGATTAGTATAATATGCATTTAATATACATACGTGTCACTTAAATAGAGAAACACATTTCAAATCATATTCAGCACAATTAATAATACTTAGTTGCTGCAGTCAAACTAATTAATAATACTTAGCTGCTGCAGTCAAACTAATTAATAATACTTAGCTGCTACCATCAAACAAATAAATAATACTTAGCGAATACAATCAAACAACTTAATAATACTTAGCTGCTACCATCAAACAAATTAATAATACTTAGCTGCTACAATCAAACAAATTAATAATACTTAGCTAATACAATCAAACTAATTATGCGCAGGGGGATGCGCCAGGCAGCCCCCGAAATTAAAATTTCAAATATCGGTAATTTTAAAGATTACAGTTCTGTACGTTCTGTATATTTTCAGATAACTACACGTTGCGAACGGGTAATACATGCTTGATAGGGGTATACAGTCTTCTCCGTCACCCTATGTGGGGCCCAGATGCGGATCAGTTCCGACCAGAGCGATGGCTGAACTCTGCTACCTTGCCAGACCACCCGATCCTTAATGCCGCCTTTGGTATTGGCAGGCGAAACTGCATAGGTATACATGCTCGTAGTAACCATTATAGATGTCCAAGTTGAGATACACTCGATGCTCTTGTTTTTCAACTCTTGTACATAATTAATTAAGTGCGGATTTCGCCAATGAAACTGAAAGCGATCGGCGCATAAACCACATTACCATAAATAAGACTCAATATTGTGAGGGATGCGCCAGGGTAGCCTGAGAAAGCAGTTATGCTAGCAAAGGAGGTAGTTGGATGGTTGAAGAACAGAGCTTCACGTTTGCCGCCGCAGGAGAAGCTCTGGGCGTCGGGAGCGGCGTGACGACTCCCGGTCACCGGAGGTGCGGGTCTGCGGACGGTGAGTAATGGGTAGCTCGCCGTCTGATAAGGACCAGCCGGTCGATTCTGTAAAAATCTCACCGTGAATACTTGCGTGGAGTGAGCTGTCAGTGTCATTCAACTGATGCTAGGGATTGACCAAGCATTAACATTACAATCAAAATCGAGATTTTAATGATATTTTTATGCTAATTTTAATAAGTAATTATTTTATTTTATTTCAAAGCTAGCTAGTACCTACTTTGGTACTTACTTACTTACAACATAATTAGTAATAAACTCAATTTCGTTTTTATTTCTTTTTTTCCTAGACTAGCCTTTGTATTTTAACTAAAGGCGCGAGCGGGTCACGCATGTTCGCCAGCATATCAAGTTACCCCAATCTGTCAAATTTCAAAGTGCACACTTCGCGCAAGCACGTTTTTCGGTTGACTAAACGTCTAGTCGTAGATATTTATTCGAGTTTACAGACAATAATTTGATTTTAAACCTTAAAACTTGTACAGTAAGGTTCAGAATCGATTGAGAGATTGGTCTGAATCCCGCGCGGCGTTCACTTCACCGCGCTGCCTGCAGGGAATTTTGGCAGAATCCCGTGCTCGTGAAGTGGTCACTTCACGCAAGCACGTTATGCGTTGTCATAGTTACTAATATGAATACCTATATCGTTGACGGGTGTACATCCGGTTGACAGGGTGTAAGTTACAAAACGGTGATTCTTTACAAATTGCTGCAATGTTCTAGCAATGTGAGGAATGTGTGTAAAACTTAAAGCAATGTGCTTTTAGATGTTTTTATGACTAAATCCAAACGTTTTTGTACAGTCAAATTTCTCCAAATGATTTTAAACCTTAAAAATTTTACCGGTAAGGCTCTAAATCGATTGAGAAAATTTGTCTCCTTGCAGTCATTAATATGATGTGACTGCAACTACAATTTACCAATAATTCGTCACGTGCGCATACCTACGTGGACACACCAAGAACATTGCGAAAATACAATACCAACGTCCAATAAGTACAAAATATATTTTATTGTTCCAACTACCTATTCGTTCTTCGGCTTTGGCTCATCGCCGCCCGCCTTTTGAAAGTGCGTGGAGCGATCACTTCGCGGAAACATCATTATTAAGATGCGGTACTTTGTGTATTTATTATATAACATTAGGTATAAATATGTGCGGCTTTTTGGGACATACCTTTAGTTACCTACCTATAAAGGCGATTTTAACACACTGCACACCGCGCGCCGACGGGTAACGCGGGGCAGCGCCCATATCGTTTGCTATGGCCGCCTCGAGACGGAGCGCGGTGCAGTGCGATATTCGCTTTACCTACTTCAGTAAACATTGCCAATAAGATGATGATAATACCTAATATTCATCATCATCAACATACCTACTGCCAAACTCGACCTAGCTCACGGCATCTCATTATCTCTATGTAGGTAACTCTCGGTCTCCGCGACGCGACTTACAGCGCAAGCGTACCTACTGAGAACTCGACGAACACGACTGTTAGGAGGTTGCTATGGCAATCACTGTTTGGGTCGTTGCTATGGCAATCACGGTATTCACCTGAATACCGTGATTGGCATGGCAACGACCCTAACAAACACCGTTGGCGTGATTTGTAGGCGCTGTCAGTCACGTGCTGCTTTCTGTCAAGTGGGCCATGTCTATTCGTTCATATAAAGCCCGTCACAGACGTAGCTATAATATATATTAATATGAATCATAGCAAGGCATATTACGACATATTTTCCATATAGATTTTCGAGTGACCGCACACGCAGCTATAATATATAATTCTATGACATCACAAAAATATGTCGACATTTATATCTCAGTATATTTTAGCATATTGATACATATTTAAGTATATTAATATATATTTTGAGGATACGGGGTACCTAGATTGATTATAGTGTTATTTCAAAATTAGTACACCTGTACACAAAAAATAAGCTTTAAAACCGTGCGCTTTAAAAACGACCGCAGACCGAGTGAGGGCAAAATATATATTATATATTAACACGTTAGACGCCACGCCGAACACCGGTGAGCCGCGAACAATTGTTTTTCTATTGTGTCTGCTGCGTGGTAGTCAATGACTTAATAATATATTATAGCTACGTCTGTGACGGGCTTAAATTTCAAGGCTTTCAGATATTTAAATGTCAAATACGACATTTAAAAATCAGTGGAATATTTGGATGCTTATAAAAGATCTATACAGAGTTATTCTAGTAAATGTATAGTTGAAAAAGTATTTTTTAATCATCTCAATGTTAATCGAAAAAATTGTGTCAAAAAGTAATACAGTCTATAATATTGGTTGCTGTAGTCGAATTTAATTTGTGAGTGTCGTATGTGTCTTATCCTACTCTCCTGTCGCAGGTCTGCTGGTAGAAAATGATGTGTAATGATGATGTAAGTAGTTCCTTTGCGTTCTTCATCAATATGTATTTTTCTTTATTATGTAGTCAGTGTGTAAGAATACATTGATAAATAAAATTTATTCATTAGTATCACAATCAAAACAATTTGCTAATACATTTCTTCTACTGAGTCTGCTGCCTCCCAGGGTTCAGCTTCGCACTGCTGAGAACGAAGGGGCGTTGGGTGTGTGTGGGCTGCACAGCGATCAACTGGAAAAAATGGTATGCATGTATTAATCATTTATTTATTACATTTTCAACTTGCAATTATTTACATAATATAAAAGTTGACAGACTTTAGTGCCCAAATGGTTGGCAGAATTGCCGCATTGTATCGTGGTGCTGTAAAAATAGGCCAGCCTTGTGGCCACTTAAAGAGTCGACCAACTGTTTGGTGATGATTGTCTCAAAAAACCAAGGGGCATTAGGACCCCACGGCCCTAGTGTTCAATTTCAAGGCATTATGGTAATTCTGTCAGGCCTCTTCCTATTGCTGCGTGCCAAGTCGTTGAGCTCTAAAACAGCTGTCACCCCTGCGGTGACAAGAGCGCTACAAATGACGTCTTTAATGGCGGCGTGCCGTGCTATCCGGCCTGGGCTCTTACTGCAAGGTAGGCCCCTATGGAGTCCCTCGCCCACCATACTGGCGGCAATGTGTAGTCCCGTGATAAAAATAAATGATTATACCATGGTATGGTACCTGAAGCTGCTAATACCACTGTGGCTGGGACCTGGGATTTATTGGCCAATCTGCATCCGGGCAAGCATAGCACTTCAGGTCCAATCAGGTGCAGGCTAAAATCTTCCCTGTCAACTTTTCAGTGCTGTGGACAGAAGACAGAAACATTAAGCTAAATAATATTTGATTTATTTTTATATTACTCATTTTATTAAATTAAATCAGAACTATCGCTGTTCAGTTGCGGAATTCACTCCCGCCTGACGACATTAGAGACTGCCAAACAGTTGCAATTTATGTATTATGTTTTTTTATTTTTAAGCTTACAGACATCGTCTACATCTCCTTTATCGAGTTTCCTATTGTAGTTGTGCTGGAACAGATTTCTTTAGAAACAAGCATCACCTATAAAATTATGTATTTTCTGTTCCTTTCTTCTTGTCTGTTTTTATGTGTGTGCATAAATGGTTAAACAAAATAAATAATTAAAATTTAACATTATCTAATACACACATCATCAAATTAATTTTTAAATACTGACAACATTATCATTTCTATTTGAAGTGAGCAGAGAAAATGTCTATTTTTGTTCTCCTACATAAATCACACAAATATTTACTTACAAGAATGAGATGAATAAGTTGAGTTTAGCTGCAACCTGACTTTTCTTTTCATAAAACTAGAGCACAATTTTCTAATATGACAGACACTTCTATTGAGGTATCTGAAAACAAAAATAAGTTAAATCAACAAAAGTTCAGGTAATCCCAATAATCAGCGGGTAATACCATTCTCCATTCTCCTGCCCTTATCCGAATTTATTTGGGGTCGGCGCAACATGTCTTCTTCTTCCATACTTCTCTATTAGTCGTCATCTCGATAGTCACTCCCTTTCTAGCCATATCATCTTTCACACAATCCATCCATCGTTTCTTTGGCCTCCCTCTACTTGTATAGCCATCCACATTCATACTCACAACTCTCCGGACAACATTTTCCTCATTCCTCCGCATAACATGCCCATACCATGACAACCGATTTCCACACAACTTTTCGGTCACCGGTGTCACTTTCAGACTTCCTCTTATATACTCATTACGTATTCTATCCATTCGCGTAACACCACACATCCCACATAACATTCTCACCTCAGCTGCATGCAATTGTCTTTCATGAATATTTATAGCTTTTTAAGTAGTTCATTAAATTATCAGTCTTACAAGACAGAAAACATAAAAAAAAATGATAATAATGTTTCATAAATTTTTTGAAAACAATCATTTGTACTTACAAATCCTACTACTATTATAAAGGCGAAAGTTTGTAAGTATGGATGTATGGATGTTTGTTACTCTTTCACGTAAAAACTACTGTATAGATTTGGATGAAATTTGACACAGAGATGGTTTATATCCTGGATTAACACATAGGATATTTTTTATCCCGGTAGAACATTCCTGTGGGATAATTTCCGACCTCCACGCGAGCGAAGCCGCGGGCAGAAGCTAGTAATTAATAATACACATGATGTAAAATAGGTACTGGTATCCAGCAGCATCCGGTTAGACTGAAAGCCCAGTAAGCCCACCCCAACAAACAGTTGGAATAAGGCTTGGCAGATTGATTGAATTCTGATACACATCTGAAAAAACAAATGTTGTTTATCATATTTAAAGGGTGATACGAGGGGTGATCAATAATGTTTGACATTCATTTTAAAGGTTGCAGACAGCCTATTTAGGTTAATCAATAACATTAATAAAACGAGGTGGGTAACCCATACCCATTGAGCAATAAATTGAGGGCTGACACTGGGCAGTGTCCAAAGTATGTCTTTGTGACGGCAGGTAGTTGAATTTCAATCACACAACTCGAAGCATTTGTTTCAATTAAAACATTGGCAGGCACTTTACATTATTATCGTTTTCCTACCTCTTTTACCAGGCGGTCGTTTAGTTTGAGTTTATAGTGAAGCTAGCCGCCCCATCACAAGACGAAGCAAGTCCTAATATGGAGAAGAAACTTTATGGACAGTCTTTTAAATCGAAACCTTATGTTACAGAGGTTAACTTGTTTGATAATTACTTCTTCTTCTTCTTCTTTTTCTTTTTCTTTTAGCACAACTTCCATTAATTACATCACACGCCATCTTTTCTTCAAAGTGATCAATCAACAAAGTCTGAACCGGGCGGATATGCCGCGTATTCAAATACAGAATCTTATTACTTATTTAGCTAGCTCAATAAAACATACAATACCAAAATTCTAACTGGTTAATTCTTTTAGAATCATAGTTTGCCGCCATGCTTAATTATTAAACATGGCGGCAAACTGCAAAGTGCAAAATAAGTCTGAAAAGTTGAATCGAAAACTTACGCGAAAACCGCCAATATTCTAAGTTGTCTATGTTTTTTCCAACCACAGTACGCGTTTGAAATAACGATTATTTGAGATAATCGACTAAAATTACTTTTACACGAAAAAGGCTAATTTTTCAATTGTTTATTCTGTAATTAGCTTTTAAAATATCATATTTTTAGGTTTTAACCGGGTAAAACCTAATATATAATGAATACTTGTTTCACTAAATCGTTGTAATAATTTAATATTGCCATTTATTAAAAAAAACTAAGTGCAGATTGTAATTATAATTTATATTACTAGTTATATAATAATATTTGTATTTTTATTATTTATAATTAATTTATATACATATATTTTTATATATCTAAGTACATAATATTGTGTTTTGCTTTAGATATTAATGTTGCAGAAAATAAGAAAAAAATATCAAATGTTATGCCAATTCTCACGAAAACGACCGGTACTCAAAATAATAAGAAAATTAAGCTTAGTTATTGGCATTGACAACTATCCATTGCGCTCTGTCCCACAGCTTTGTCATAATGGTGTTCGAAAGTTTTGCACTGAATAATATTTAATTGCCTCCGCTTTTCAAATTAAAAATGTCGCATAAACAAGTTATTTACGATAGCAAGAATAAAATTGCAATACTAATTCAACCAACAAATTCATAATCGAATGATGATTCAAACAAATATTTCTAAGATTGTTTTTATTCTGCATGAATAGAACGATATTTTTATTAAAAAAATAAGAAATATAATACGTATGTCAGTTTTAGTCGTGCAAATTTATCTCGAATACGATTTCGCAATATTAGTTTATTCGACCGCGTATTCTGTGGTAAGAAAAACATAGACAACCCACACTAAACTTGACATTAGAAGTTCTGTTTATTGTGATCTGGCGTCACAGAAAATGGCGCGGTGTTTAAAGGTCAATACTTCAATGTTATTATTGAATAGGAGAGCTAAATTAGTTACGAAAATAATTGACAAACTATAAAATAAGAAGAATATTTTGCACATACATTTAGTTATGAAAACTTGTTGTTTGAGTAAATTCCTTGAACAACCGGAAATGTGACCCAGTACTAATAAATATTGAGTTTAGAAAAATAATTATACTTCAATTTTAAGTTTAATTCTAAAAACGTCTTTGTTTTTTTTAATTGGCATGTTTATTTATAAAAGAATTAACCAGATAAAATTTTGGCATTGTATGTTTTATTGAGCTAGCTAAATAAGTAATAAGATTCTGTATTTGAATACGCGGCATATCCGCCCGGTTCAGACTTTGTGGATTGATTGATCACTTTGAAGAAAAGATGGCGTGTGATGTAATTAATGGAAGTTGTGCTAAAAGAAAAAGAAGAAGAAGTAATTATCAAACAAGTTAACCTCTGTAACATAAGGTTTCGATTTAAAAGACTGTCCATAAAGTTTCTTCTCCATATTAGGACTTGCTTCGTCTTGTGATGGGGTGGCTAGCTTCACTATAAACTCAAACTAAACGACCGCCTGGTAAAAGAGGTAGGAAAACGATAATAATGTAAAGTGCCTGCCAATGTTTTAATTGAAACAAATGCTTCGAGTTGTGTGATTGAAATTCAACTACCTGCCGTCACAAAGACATACTTTGGACACTGCCCAGTGTCAGCCCTCAATTTATTGCTCAATGGGTATGGGTTACCCACCTCGTTTTATTAATGTTATTGATTAACCTAAATAGGCTGTCTGCAACCTTTAAAATGAATGTCAAACATTATTGATCACCCCTCGTATCACCCTTTAAATATGATAAACAACATTTGTTTTTTCAGATGTGTATCAGAATTCAATCAATCTGCCAAGCCTTTTTCCAACTGTTTGTTGGGGTGGGCTTACTGGGCTTTCAGTCTAACCGGATGCTGCTGGATACCAGTACCTATTTTACATCATGTGTATTATTAATTATTTGTAAGTACAAATGATTGTTTTCAAAAAATTTATGAAACATTATTATCATTTTTTTTATGTTTTCTGTCTTGTAAGACTGATAATTTAATGAACTACTTAAAAAGCTATAAATATTCATGAAAGACAATTGCATGCAGCTGAGATGAGAATGTTATGTGGGATGTGTGGTGTTACGCGAATGGATAGAATACGTAATGAGTATATAAGAGGAAGTCTGAAAGTGACACCGGTGACCGAAAAGTTGTGTGGAAATCGGTTGTCATGGTATGGGCATGTTATGCGGAGGAATGAGGAAAATGTTGTCCGGAGAGTTGTGAGTATGAATGTGGATGGCTATACAAGTAGAGGGAGGCCAAAGAAACGATGGATGGATTGTGTGAAAGATGATATGGCTAGAAAGGGAGTGACTATCGAGATGACGACTAATAGAGAAGTATGGAAGAAGAAGACATGTTGCGCCGACCCCAAATAAATTCGGATAAGGGCAGGAGAATGGTATTACCCGCTGATTATTGGGATTACCTGAACTTTTGTTGATTTAACTTATTTTTGTTTTCAGATACCTCAATAGAAGTGTCTGTCATATTAGAAAATTGTGCTCTAGTTTTATGAAAAGAAAAGTCAGGTTGCAGCTAAACTCAACTTATACATCTCATTCTTGTAAGTAAATATTTGTGTGATTTATGTAGGAGAACAAAAATAGACATTTTCTCTGCTCACTTGAAATAGAAATGATAATGTTGTCAGTATTTAAAAATTAATTTGATGATGTGTGTATTAGATAATGTTAAAATTTAATAATTTATTTTGTTTAACCATTTATGTACACACATAAAAACAGACAAGAAGAAAGGAACAGAAAATACATAATTTTATAGGTGATGCTTGTTTCTAAAGAAATCTGTTCCAGCACAACTACAATAGGAAACTCGATAAAGGAGATGTAGACGATGTCTGTAAGCTTAAAAAGAAAAAACATAATACATAAATTGCAACTGTTTGGCAGTCTCTAATGTCGTCAGGCGGGAGTGAATTCCGCAACTGAACAGCGATAGTTCTGATTTAATTTAATAAAATGAGTAATATAAAAATAAATCAAATATTATTTAGCTTAATGTTTCTGTCTTCTGTCCACAGCACTGAAAAGTTGACAGGGAAGATTTTAGCCTGCACCTGATTGGACCTGAAGTGCTATGCTTGCCCGGATGCAGATTGGCCAATAAATCCCAGGTCCCAGCCACAGTGGTATTAGCAGCTTCAGGTACCATACCATGGTATAATCATTTATTTTTATCACGGGACTACACATTGGCGCCAGTATGGTGGGCGAGGGACTCCATAGGGGCCTACCTTGCAGTAAGAGCCCAGGCCGGATAGCACGGCACGCCGCCATTAAAGACGTCATTTGTAGCGCTCTTGTCACCGCAGGGGTGACAGCTGTTTTAGAGCTCAACGGCTTGGCACGCAGCAATAGGAAGAGGCCTGACAGAATTACCATAATGCCTTGAAATTGAACACTAGGGCTGTGGGGTCCTAATGCCCCTTGGTTTTTTGAGACAATCATCACCAAACAGTTGGTCGACTCTTTAAGTGGCCACAAGGCTGGCCTATTTTTACAGCACCACGATACAATGCGGCAATTCTGCCAACCATTTGGGCACTAAAGTCTGTCACTTTTATATTATGTGAATAATTGCAAGTTGAAAATGTAATAAATAAATGATTAATACATGCATACCAATTTTTCCAGTTGATCGCTGTGCAGCGCACACACACCTGATGCCCCTTCGTTCTCAGCAGTGCGAAGCTGAACCCTGGGAGGCAGCAGACTCAGTAGAAGAAATGTATTAGCAAATTGTTTTGATTGTGATACTAATGAATAAATTTTATTTATTTATTTATCTATCTATTCTTACACACTGACTACATAATAAAGTAAAATACATATTGATGAAGAACGCAAAGGAACTACTTACATCATCATTACACATCATTTCCTACCAGCAGACCTGCGACAGGAGAGTATAATAAGACACATACGACACTCACAACTTAAATTCGACTACAGCAACCTATATTATAGACTGTATTACTTTTTGACACAATTTTTTCGATTAACATTGAGATATTTTTGTGATGTCATAGAATTATATATTATAGCTGCGTGTGCGGTCACTCGAAAATCTATATGGAAAATATGTCGTAATATGCCTTGCTATGATTCATATTAATCTATATTATAGCTACGTCTGTGACGGGCTTTTTAGGAACGAATAGACATGGCCCACTTGACAGAAAGTAGCACGTGACTGACAGCGCCTACAAATCACGCCAACGGTGTTTGTTTGAGCCGTTGGCATGCCAATCACGGTATTCCCGTGATTGGCATGGCAACGACCCTAACAAACACCGTGGCGTGATTGCCATGGCAACCTCCTAACAGTCGAGTTCTCAGTAGGTACGCTTGCGCTGTAAGTCGCGTCGCGGAGACCGAGAGTTACCTACATAGAGATAATGAGATGCCGTGAGCTAGGTCGAGTTTGGCAGTAGGTATGTTGATGATGATGAATATTAGGTATTATCATCATCTTATTGGCAATGTTTACTGAAGTAGGTAAAGCGAATATCGCACTGCACCGCGCTCCGTCTCGAGGCGGCCATAGCAAACGATATGGGCGCTGCCCCGCGTTACCCGTCGGCGCGCGGTGTGCAGTGTGTTAAAATCGCCTTTATAGGTAGGTAACTAAAGGTATGTCCCAAAAAGCCGCACATATTTATACCTAATGTTATATAATAAATACACAAAGTACCGCATCTTAATAATGATGTTTCCGCGAAGTGATCGCTCCACGCACTTTCAAGGCGGGCGGCGGTGAGCCAAAGCCGAAGAACGAATAGTTGGAACAATAAAATATATTTTGTACTTATTGGACGTTGGTATTGCATTTTCGTAATGTTCTTGGTGTGTCCACGTAGGTATGCGCACGTGACGAATTATTGGTAAATTGTAGTTGCAGTCACATCATATTAATGACTGCAAGGAGACAAATTTTCTCAATCGATTTAGAGCCTTACCGGTAAAATATTTAAGGTTTAAAATCAGTTGGAGAAATTTGACTGTTTGTACAAAAACGTTTGGATTTAGTCATAAAAACATCTAAAAGCACATTGCTTTAAGTTTTACACACATTCCTCACATTGCTAGAACATTGCAGCAATTTGTAAAGAATCACCGTTTTGTAACTTACACCCTGTCAACCGGATGTACACCCGTCAACGATATAGGTATTCATATTAGTAACTATGACAACGCATAACGTGCTTGCGTGAAGTGACCACTTCACGAGCACGGGATTCTGCCAAAATTCCCTGCAGGCAGCGCGGTGAAGTGAACGCCGCGCGGGATTCAGACCAATCTCTCAATCGATTCTGAACCTTACTGTACAAGTTTTAAGGTTTAAAATCAATTATTGTCTGTAAACTCGAATAGGTATCTACGACTAGACGTTTAGTCAACCGAAAAACGTGCTTGCGCGAAGTGTGCACTTTGAAATTTGACAGATTGGGGTAACTTGATATGCTGGCGAACATGCGTGACCCGCTCGCGCCTTTAGTTAAAATACAAAGGCTAGTCTAGGAAAAAAAGAAATAAAAACGAAATTGAGTTTATGACTAATTATGTTGTAAGTAAGTAAGTACCAAAGTAGGTACTAGCTGGCTTTGAAATAAAATAAAATAATTACTTATTAAAATTAGCATAAAAATATCATTAAAATCTCGATTTTGATTGTAAGTGGTACATCCCTAAAATCAAGTGGGATGACACTGACAGCCCACTCCACGCTCACTTCACCTAAGTTTTCACGGTGAGATGGTAACAGAATCGCACTGCTGCAGTGCGATTCTGTTACCATCTCACCGTGATAACGTAGGTGAAGTGAGTTTAAAGTGAGCTGTCAATAGTGTTAATTCCGAACATCAGTAATGCTATTCTGTAAAAAAACTCACCGTGATAACGTAGGTGAAGTGAGTTTAAAGTGAGCTGTCAATAGTGTTAATTCCGAACATCAGTAATGCTATTCTGTAAAAAAACTCACCGTGATAACGTAGGTGAAGTGAGTTTAAAGTGAGCTGTCAATAGTGTTAATTCCGAACATCAGTAATGCTATTCTGTAAAAATCTCACCGTGATAACGTAGGTGAAGTGAGTTTAAAGTGAGCTGTCAATAGTGTTAATTCCGAACATCAGTAATGCTATTCTGTAAAAAAACTCACCGTGATAACGTAGGTGAAGTGAGTTTAAAGTGAGCTGTCAATAGTGTTAATTCCGAACATCAGTAATGCTATTCTGTAAAAAACTCACCGTGATAACGTAGGTGAAGTGAGTTTAAAGTGAGCTGTCAATAGTGTTAATTCCGAACATCAGTAATGCTATTCTGTAAAAATCTCACCGTGAACATGCAGGTGAAGAAAGTTTCAGTTGAGCTTTTAATCCCTAGTGTCAATTCCTTGTATTAGGTGAAACGATAGTTCACTTGCTCGCTTTACTTAAATTTTCACAGTGACATTTTTATAGAATCGACTGACTGGTGATTTGACACTAGGTATTTGTTACTGGGTTGTGGAGGTCAGATAGGCAGTCGCTCCATGTAAAATACTGGTATTCAGCTGCATCCGGTTAGACTGGAAGCTGACCCCAACATAGTTGGGAAAAGGCTAGGCAGATGATGATTCTGTTCACTTCACTTACGATTTCACGGTGAGAATTTTACAGAATAGATATGCAGGTGGAACGACAGCATACTTCACACTCACTTCACCAGGGTTTTCACGGTGAGAATTTTACAGAATAGATATGCAGGTGGAACGACAGCATACTTCACACTCACTTCACCAGGGTTTTCACGGTGAGAATTTTACAGAATAGATATGCAGGTGGAACGACAGCATACTTCACACTCACTTCACCAGGGTTTTCACGGTGAGAATTTTACAGAATAGATATGCAGGTGGAACGACAGCATACTTCACACTCACTTCATCAGGGTTTTCACGGTGAGAATTTTACAGAATAGATATGCAGGTGGAACGACAGCATACTTCACACTCACTTCACCAGGGTTTTCACGGTGAGAATTTTACAGAATAGATATGCAGGTGGAACGACAGCATACTTCACACTCACTTCACCAGGGTTTTCACGGTGAGATTTTTACAGAATAGATATGCAGGTGGAACGACAGCATACTTCACACTCACTTCACCAGGGTTTTCACGGTGAGAATTTTACAGAATAGATATGCAGGTGGAACGACAGCATACTTCACACTCACTTCACCAGGGTTTTCACGGTGAGAATTTTACAGAATAGATATGCAGGTGGAACGACAGCATACTTCACACTCACTTCACCAGGGTTTTCACGGTGAGATTTTTACAGAATCGACCGACAGGACCCGTGCCGGACAGCGCGTTCGTGTTTCACGTGCGCCTCTAAGAGACGTCAGCATTAGGGAAAGGGCCCGTAACGGCCGATGCCTGCCGGGTCAGCGCGATTGTCCGACAGGGTTACCGCTGCCCCGGAACACAAAGGGCTAAGGAAGGAATACAGATGAGTTTCAGTCTGTAAGAGTCTGACACTGCCTTGCCTCTGAATGAAGTGAGTTCTCGGACGATTCGACGAGCTGAGGACTAATTGTGGTATCGTGCTATTGAAATGGAATTTAAGCATCATCACTAGGCGGGAGGAAACGCCCGGGTGTTACCACTGTGAGGACCGCTTAGAGGACACGGTGGAGTATACGGTGGAGATCTGCCCAGCTTGGGCGGAGCACCGCCGTGTCCTCGTAGAGGCGATTAGCAGCGGCGACCACTCGCGTCCTGGCCTGGTGCAAGCCATGGTCCGGAGCGACAGGGAGTGGGAGGCAGTCAACTCTTTCTGCGTAGCAATTATCCTCGCAAAGGAGGTGGCGATATGGGAGAGGGAAAGGTCCTCCCGTCCCAGCCGCCGTGGGAGACGCGCCGCCCGGGCGTCGGGAGCAGCGTGACGACTCCCGGCCACCGTAGGCGCGGGCCTGCCTGTCGACCAGGATTACCGCTGCCCCGGACCACAAAGGGCTAAGGAAGGAACACGGATAAGCCAGTCATTCAGAGTCTGACACTGCCTTACGCTCCACCTAGAGCGAGAGACCCCCTTGATGATTACCCGCCCTCGAAAAATTCAAATTTTCATAGGTTTTTTTTGCAATTGCCGGGCTATCCGAATTTCGCGGCCTACCCTGACGCTTTCACCTTAATATTGATAAGTCTGACTACTTATTACTTATGAATGAAATATTTCCTACTGACTAGGAGCTTAAAATTGTCCTTATACATATTCACATAACAACTACCATTCTTTGGCAGTTTAATAAAATGGCGCTAACCCGCCTCACGTAGTGTCAATATTTTGACCAATCTATAAGTATCTTTCTCACTTTACATCTATTTAAAAAATAATATAGATTAAACAATAAAATACACATAACTTATAATTTTACAGGTAAAACATACAGCATGATGGTAATGAAGATGGCGTTGGCGCAGATTTTACGGCGATACCAAGTTACTGGTGACATCAACAAAGTAGTTAGTGAATTTGATGTCATATTGAAACCAGTAGAAGGACACCACGTTGCATTAACACTAAGGTCTTAGATGTGTATTATAAAAGAGGATGCACCGCGGGGTAGACCGTGAAATGTTAAGTGTTATAATTATGTTTTTTGTAATTTCCAGGTCAGTATTAGGTTGTACGTTGCTAAAAATTCGCGACCGTAGCAAGTACGTAGTTACAGAATTTTAATAATAAGAATTATCAAATTTTATTCTTTAAGTTAGGACTGACAGGTAAAAATATCTATATAAAATGAACTTAGGGGTTTTTTTTTGAGGATGGGAAACCATCTAATGACTTCTCCCGCTCTGGGTGAAGCGGAAGGGAGCGTCAGACTCTTACTGACTAAAACGCATCCATGTTCCTTCCGTAACCCTTTATAACCCCTGGTAACTGATGTAATGATATGACATTTTTTAATTATGTTCCTAATGTATTGTGAAATGTAATATTTGTAATTAATTTATATAATCAGACAATTTTTGTAACGTAGGTATTCTGAATTTAATATTTGCACACCACATAAATGGTAGAATGTAAATGGGCCATATTGATAATAACATCATACTACTTTGTAAACCTACATTTAG
Source organism: Hyppa rectilinea (assembly GCA_951799385.1). Taxonomy (NCBI): domain Eukaryota; kingdom Metazoa; phylum Arthropoda; class Insecta; order Lepidoptera; family Noctuidae; genus Hyppa; species Hyppa rectilinea. The sequence continues at coordinate 7,951,657 of OX637322.1, read as the reverse complement.
CAAATAAAGTATTATTATTATTATTATGGGGTAGCGGTAACCCTTTCGGACAATCCCGCTTATCAACTTAGGGGGTTGCATTGATGATTCTGATAAAACCTACTAGCTACGGGCGCAAATCATATTTTGATCAACATAGAACCTAACCTGCAAATTGCAAAAACGTTAGTTTCGCGGGCTATCCTGGCATTTTCACCTTAAGGTACCCAATATTAGCCAGTGAATTTAACCAGTGTTTTCTGGCTGAAAATGATGTAGTTGATAATGTTATTCACCAGTGGCGCCACCAAAGTTTTTTTTTATACAGAGTTGATACGACAGAGCGGCTTTCCTTTAAACAGCTTATACTAGGGACCATTTTCAAGCTCTGTACCAAAAATCAATTAAATAGGAGCAGTAGTTTAGTCGCAAATGGTTTTTTTAGGTTTTGCCCCGTTTGAACACGATGTATCTTTCCTAACAGCGCGTCGTTGCCGCTGCGTTACAAGATCAGTTTTTATTTACATAGGGTGGTTGCGTTTTACTCTAATTTGTAAGCTATTTAGTTTGTTTGAAAAAATAAAAACCTCATTTTTGGTGCTTTTTATTTTTATACCGTACCGAGTTAATACTAAACACGTACTCGTATAGTATACGTAGTGTCATATCAACTGTGTATACAATAAAGTATGAATAAAATATGGAAACAGATTACCTTTTTTTAATTCCTTAATCCTACGTCTGTAGCTTACCATGGAAAAATATGACCGATCATAGGCAACCCACTGTAGACCCCGTCCCCATTTTCGTTTCTGATCTAACTTATATTTTTTTACATAGAATTTACATGACGGGCCATAAAACAACAAACATTTCGATTTAAGTCTGAAAAATATGCGATTTTCTGAAAAAAACATATTTCTGGGTCATAATAGCTTCTGCCAGCGCCTTCGCCCGCGTAGATGGTGGAAACTAACCCACCAGTTAATCCAGGTTATAAGCTATAGTCGCACTGTGGCTCAGCGGAGTACCCTCACCTGACTAAGTTGTGCCTGCAGCGACCCATCTGCTTCTAGTCGGTTATGAGGTTTCCTCCACCCTACTACTCCCACAACCTACCGGGTCCCAAAGGTGATGGTTTTTGGTGAAGTCTTATTTTCATAGAGCCCCGTTTTGTCTCCACTGACCCCAACGGCTTAACGTGCTTTCTGGGGTTCCGGGGTATCACACCGCCAACATCTAAAGTCCGAGTAGTATTACTAAGAAATTCGTTATTGATCCTGGGAAATGAATCCAGGACCTCACGCTCAGCAGTCTTGCTAGCGGCCACAAAACTGAAAGGGCAGGCGATATTCAAATAACATGTAAGTACGGGCAATTTTTTCCGCCGGTCGATGTGAAACGGCTGTCGAGCGCCGACATATGCTCCGAGCCGGTCTGTGTGAACGGACGCATTATCGTCGTTTGTTATTTTATTTCTGCGAAAAATCAGGCAACGATGCCTCGAGTGTCAACGTCAAAACGTCAGTCGTTTAATACAGAAATTAGCCTTATAGCCATCATGACGAGTACCTAGGTAAGACCTTATTAAGTAAATGTTGTAAAATGTATAGAAGACGTTATTTATTTTTAACAAGCAAAGATTTAAATAACATATGACTTTATTGTAAATACAATAACAACTTATACAGACTTGTGTCTTTTTAACATAGTTTTGTAAAATCATGATTTTGTATAAATTATAAGCATACATTCTTTGCGGCCGTTGAAATAACATTAGTACGTCAGCGCACTATTTCAGGTTTGATCCAATAGTAAAAGTAGCCGTACATAGGAAAATAATAAACAGACGCTTGCTCTCATATTTTATTGGTACAGTAAGTAATCAATAGACAAGATGGATTGATAAAATGTAAGTGTAACTATGGTAACGCAAGCTGTTCTTACAATAACATAATGTTTGCAATCAGTTACTTTAACCTCCCGTAAGCATCGACCCGACTATCGTAATCAAATACAGATATAATAAATCATAATACACATCTACAGGTTTGGCCAAAAGTATTAGGCATCCCCATTAAACACATGCAACTAATAAAGTATAACAAAATCAAAGCTATCTATTTAACAATAACAGATGACAATGATGATGATGATGATGTATAATTATCACTAGCTTAAAAAACGGAGAAGAAAAACATCGTGAGGAAACCAGCATGTCCGAGAGATATTTTTCAACAGCATGTGAAGCTAAATCAGAGGCCAATTTTTTTTTTTTTTAATGCTGGGAAATCATCCAATGACTGCTCCCGCTCTGGGTGGAGCGGAAGGGAGTGTCAGACTCTTACTGACTAAAACCCATCCATGTTCCTTCCGTAGCCCTTTATGTTCCGGGGTAGCGGTAACCCTTTCGGACAATCCCGCTTACCCGGCAGGCTTGGCCCTGAGAGGCCCCTTCATATGCTGACATCTCTTTTAGGCGCGCGTGGAACATATACGCGCCGTACGGCATGGGTCTGGTGCTGATCGGACGGTGAGTCACCCATTACTCACCACCCGCAGGCCCGCGCCTACGGTGGCCGGGAGTCGTCACGTGGCTCCCGACGCCGTGACGCCTCTCTAGCCACTCCTCAAAGAGGGGCCTTACCGCCACTATCGTGGCGTGCCCTGCGCTGGGTTGCGACAGTCGCTGATTCCAGGCCGCCATGAGATCACGCCGGAGGTCCGTCCGCTCCGCCGCAATTTGCTGCGGAAACGGAGTTTCCCCCGGCTTAGTACCTCCGCGCGCCAATCGAACAGGCGCACGAGGAGTATCGCCTCCAGATCCCACGGCGGCAGTCCGGCAAGGAGGCATGCCGCCTCGCCCGAGATCGGGATCGGTTCCATTCCCCAGTCAGAGGCCCATGGGCAGCATAAAAACTCTGACACCAGGTTAGTCACTAATACTCGAAGAAAGAAGGAGAATATCAGATGAGATGTATTGAAACAATAGATAAGCTATTTTGACGTGCCCTAACACACCTGGTCCACAATTAGTGGGAAATGGCATTTAATGACAATTATTATAATTTTTTCTCAGTCTGCTTACGCTGTTCTTAGTGACAAGAAGCCAGTGTTATTTATTTGCGAAGTACAGACGATCCTATTATACGAAATGCTGAAATAAAGTCAACTTGGTATATAAAAACGGATAAAATCCAGATTCAACACGAAGAGGGCAAATCCCAGGTAGCTCAGATCGCTAGCTTGGTAAAATGTTCTCGGTGTGCGGTGCAATCTGCTCTTAGAAGGTTCGCGTAGACTAGATCTTACACAAACACGGTGGAAACGCGCAGAAAACATGTGACTACTCAGCGCCAGGCCAGAAAACTCATCCGTGACTCTCTCATCCGTGATTTCAAGAACCGCAAAAAAAACTTCTTCTGAACTCGCTGCAGCTCTATTGGAAGAATTTGGAAAATTGATTAGATCTCAAAAGGCAAGAACAAGACTCACAGAAGCAGGCCTTAAAAGGCTGTAAAGCCAGCAAGAAGGTTCTGTTATCCGGACAACAAAAATATCCGCTTAGAATGGGCCCTACGACACCAACATTATACCGAAGAAGATTGGTCCAATGTTGTATAGTCTGACTAATCGAACATTGAGACAAGTTGTTATATCATCAGTGGAACACAACACCAAAAATTACTAATTTTTTCATTGCCTTTTGTAAAAATTACAACCAATCTAACATTGAGTTTTGTGGCTGCATGGCTGCCGATGGAGTTGGCGAAGTGTTTGTTTGCGAAAGCTACTTGAACAGTGAAAAGTACATCAATGTGCTAGAGACGGTCTTGATGTTTCCATTGGTGACTTAGACGGCTTCAAATACCAGCAAGATAATGCTCCATGTCATAAATCGGCAACCACGGTGGCTTGGTTTAGAAATAAAAGCATTGTCTTGCTGAACTGGCTTTTTTTTCGGACAATCCCGCTTACCCGGCAGGCTTGGCCCTGAGGGGCCCGTTCATATGCTGACATCTCTTTGAGGCGCGCGTGGAACATATACGCGCCGTACGGCACGGGTCTGGTGCTGATCGGACGGTGAGTCACCCATTACTCACCGTCCGCAGGCCCGCGCCTACGGTGGCCGGGAGTCGTCACGTGGCTCCCGACGCCCGGGGCGTCTCCTGCGGCGGCTGGGACGGGAGGACCTTTCTCTCTCCCATCCCGCCACCTCCTTCGCGAGCATGACTTTTTCGCAGAAGGAGGTGACTGCCTCCCACTCCCTCTCGCCCCGGACCATGGCTTGCACCAGGGCCGGGCGCGAGAGGTCGCCGCCGCCGATCGCCTCTACGAGGACACGGCGGTGCTCTGCCCATGCTGGGCAGGTTTGCACCGTGTGCTCTACCGTGTCCTCTGGGCGATCCTCGCAGTGGTGACACCCGGGCGTTTCCTCCCGCCTGATGATGTGCAGGAACCTCCCGAAACATCCATGTCCGGTGAGGACCTGCGTCAGGCGGTAGGTGAGGGCGCCGTGACGCCTCTCTAGCCACTCCTCAAAGAGGGGCCTTACCGCCACTGTCGTGGCGTGCCCTTGCTGAACTGGCTGGCGCAGTCTTCAGATCTGAACCCCATGGAGCACCTTTGGGGTATACTGAAGCGCATGGTGTGGGAGTATAGCATTACACTAAAAGCATCGTTAAAAATGCCTAAATATGAGAGAGGGATGCCATAAGTCCTGATGAGTGCACAAAGCTTGTATGCAGTATTCCTCAAAGGATTGCTGCGGTGATAAAAGTGAAAGGAGGACCCACTAGACATTACAATTCTTTTTTTTTTTTTATATATATCCTATCCTACTTATATAATATTATAAATGTGAAAGTTTGTGAGGATGGATGGATGGATGTTTGTTCCTTTTTTGGGCAAAAACGGCTGAACAGTTATTGATGAAACTTCTCAATAATATAGCTTATACATCAGAATAACACATAAGCTACAATTTATACAGTCTTTGCGTGATTTGGCCAAAATATAATGATAAGTATCGAGTAAGTCGGGAAAATATCTGCCCTCTGTGAGCTATCTTGGCGTGCGCTGCCTAAACCGTTAGAATTATACGAAGGTAATGTTTTGTGTGATTGTTTGTCTTAAACAGTTCTTTATAAAAGTCCGCGACAACATATGTCTACCTTTTATGTGGAAGCCATTAAATACAACGCTCTTGGTGGAGCGGAAAGGAGCGTCAGACTCTTACCTACTATAACCCATCCGTCTTTCTTCCTTAGTTCATTATGTTCTGGGGTAGCGGTAACCCTTTCGCAGAATTCCGCTGCCCGGCAGGCTTTGGCCGTAATGGGCCCCTTCCTTAATGCTGACATCACTTTGAGCGCGTGGAACACGAACGCGCCATCCGGCATAGGTCTGGTCATGATCAGACGGCGGCGGAGCGTCTCCCGCGGCGGCCACGACGTCAGGCTTTGTCCCTCAACCATCCCACCACCTTTTTCGCTAGCATAACTTCTTCACAAAGAGAGGCACCGCCTTGCCTCTCCCACTCCCTCTCGCTCCAGACCAATTGAACCAGGGCCAGACGCGAGAGGTCGACGCTCCTGCCGATCGCTACTACGAGAACGTTGCAGTGCTCCGCCTAAGCGGAGCAGACCTCAACAGCATCTCCTCCATGTCCTCCGGGCGATCCTCGCAATGGTGACACCCGGGCGTTTCTTCCTGCCGGATAATGTGCAGGAATCTCCCAAAGCATCCGGTGAGGCAGAGGCGCAAGTAATCCTCTTCAAAAATCATAGTTTGCGAACTAATCCTTACCTGACATTATAAAAAATGAAAGTAATTTCAAACTGTCTGTCTGTCCGTTTGTGATAGAAAATATGTGTGAATGTAATGTTTCATGGTTAATCTGCTGAGCCGTTTGTGATGTGGATGATCTGAAGCCTTTGGAAGGACATAGACTACTTTTTACCAAAACACCACGCGGGCGGAAGCTTATTTACATATTTTTTTAGATTATTCAATATGTATACATAGACAGTAAAACTAAATAGTTGATTTTTTCATCCCGAGTGTGCGTAATGCAAGCAATTGTTGGGTGCCTAATACTTTTGGCCAAGGCTGTATGTCCTTGGTGTTAACTCAATGTGATGTCTTTCTACTGGTTTCAATAAGACATCAAATTCACACACCACATTGTTGATGTCGCCTTTAGTAACTTGGTATCGCCGTAAAATATGCGCGAACGCCGTCTTCATCGACATCATACTGTATGACTTACCTGTAAAATTAAAGAAAAAGACGGTCACCTTTCCGTTACTAATCTATAGTTAGTTAAAATAAATAAATTAGGAATTTAAACTGAATATTGTAAATTAGCACAAAATACCCGCTAATTCCAGGACCCGGACCATCATCTCAAATCAAGTATTACGCAGTAGGTAACACCACATACGGCTTAAATCACATAATAGAAAAAACAGCCTTTTCCCAGTTTCACTTCAGTTTTTGTCAAATATTGAAGTTTAGCGTTTCGAATTTTCATAAGGACTAACAACAGCCCGTCGGTCTTATGCACCGTGAAAACTTAGATGAAGTGAGCGGTCGTTCCACCTTTTTTTTTTTTTAAGGCTGGGAAATCATCCAATGACTGCTCCCGCTCTGGGTGGAGCGGAAGGGAGTGTCAGACTTTTACGGACTAAAACCCATCCATGTTCCTTCCGTAGCCCTTTATGTTCCGGGGTAGCGGTAACCCTTTCGGACAATCCCGCTTACCCGTCAGGCTTGGCCCTGAGGGGCCCCTTCATATGCTGACATCTCTTTGAGGCGCGCGTGGAACATATACGCGCCGTCCGGCACGGGCCTGGTGCTGATCGGACGGTGAGTCGCCCATTACTCACCGTCCGCAGGCCCGCGCCTACGGTGGCCGGGAGTCGTCACGTGGCTCCCGACGCCCGAGGCGTCTCCTGCGGCGGCTGGGACGGGAGGACCTTTCTCTCTCCTATCCCGCCACCTATTTTTTTGTCTTGTGTTTCTTTTTTTGTGCCGTTCTAGGGTAATACCCTGGATAACAAATTAGTATCCACCTATTTATATGATTACAAAATCAATAATATTACATTACGTCACAACAAAGCAAAAATTTTTATATTTGTAATACGAAATCGACTGATTTTGATCAAATTTTCTAGATTAAGTGTTTTAAAAGTAAGACCAAGTTGTGATGATTTCTTTTTTCCTATTAATAAGTAAACCTTTTAAAGACGTGTACGAAATAATTTTATTTTATGATGAAATAATTAGGTACTTCGTTAAGTAAATCAACGGCGAAATAAACAGTATTTTCGAGAGCCGAAAAATACTATCACTTCTTCCGTGACTGACACGAAATAGGGTCACAAAAACAGTACTTTTATAAACACACAGACAATTTATAATGTTTTTTTATTTTTCTCACAATTGTCTTATTTTATCTTTAAAAATTGACAAAATCGGGTGGTTTTAGCGCACGGTCTCTTATTATTCCATTGTAAGATTTACGTATTTGGTTCGTACAAGAATAAAACAGGCCTATGAATTTATCATGCCTGTGAAAAGTCAATTAACGTGCTTCTTTTTTCATTGTCAAAAAAAAAACTTTATTTCAGACCTTGATCCATATGTTGTTAGTAACACACACTACTTAAACGCTATGTTAGTTTTAAAAGTAATTAAAAGAGAGTAGAGAGAGAGAAGAGAGTAGTAGTTTTCAAAGTCAAAGTCAAATCATTTATTTCAAATAGGCACAAGTATGGCACTTTTTAACGTCAAAATGAATAAGAAATAGATACAAGTCAATCAAATGGGCAACCATTTGACTGGCTAGAATCAATTCTATTTGAAACACCACCGTTACTCTTTTAAAATTTTAACATTATAATATTATGTGAAGACGATGCACCCAGAATAAAAACACTAGATCACAAAAGGTGAAAAGAACAACACATATAGCAATGGCAGGTAAACTTAATTATGTCATAAGTATATGGTTCTCACATATTTACAAACTTTCTAAAAGTTAATAATAATAAATCAATCAATGTGTGAGTTTCTTCGTGTGGTTTGTGACTAACCTGGTGTCAGCTTCGGTGTCAGAGTTAACCTGCCTGCCTGCCTGGTGGTCATTAACCTGCTTTTGGCCACCCAAGCAGACCCAGTATGTAACTGAATGTGTTTAAAGAAACTTACGACGTTACATCCTCAAGATTTAGCATAATCAGTATAGTGTTCCCACTGGTGGAACACGGGCCTCCTCTCTGTGAGAGGGAGTGGGCCATCATCCATAGCGCGGGCCCAGTACGGGTTGGTGGATGTCACATCATCAGCTGCCTAGCCTTTTCCCAACTATGTTGGGGTCGGCTTCCAGTCTAACCGGATGCAGCTGAATACCAGTATTTTACATGGAGCGACTGTCTGTCTCACCTCCACAACCCAGTAACTGGGCAATACGATACCCCTTGGCTGTCAGATTATCGGGTTTTTGACAACCCGGTTGGTGGATGTCACATGTCTTCGAATTTTCGGTTCTTCTTCAAGATTTAATTATTAAATATTATGTAGTTTCACTTCTCAATGTTTATACACCATATAGGTATGCTATTAACATAGAAATAATATTATTGATGTACAGTTGACAAAATAATAATAATGGTAAGTGAAAATTGCTGTAGTTCTCGTTGATGCTATTGTGTTGTCACTGACAGTATTATGATATTCATTTATTTCAATTGTTTCGTAGATGATTGCAAAGCAACGTATTTCTTCTAAACATCAACTAAACCTCCAAGCAACCGGATTGGATAAAGTATAGAAAAGTCTTGCATTTCATGAAATCATCGGGTTATAAGTTGTTTCGCACGAATTACTCACTCGATATGCGGATCAACTATTTTAAAGAGACTGAGAGTGGTCTGAGGTCGTCTGGAAAGTTTTATCATAATTAATTACCTACCTATTAAGGTATTACCTACGTCACACTAGACAAACACCACAAACAACTGTTTTCTAGAGACCGGATTATAATTATGCATTATTAAGTCTACCCTCTAATAAGCCAAGGACGAAATTAGAGGACGACCAATGAAGAATTATTTTTCGGATTGAAAACGAAATTCGCCTTGCTTTATCTTTTAAAGCAAGGATTTTTTGATTTGTCTATACGTTTTCGTTTCATAAAGGAAAAACATGAATAGATGATGTACCTGTAAATAGTTGGGTTATTGTCGATATGCGACAAAGTCGATTTGTCAGACTTTTGGAAGTTGACTAACTCATGAAAAAATATGTGTCACTAGCACTTTGCCCCCGGCTTCGCTCCCGTGGTCTTTCCCGTGGGACCCGTTATTTTTCCCGGGATAAAAAGTAGCCTATGTTACTCCTAGAAAACAAAGCTTTCCAACGGTGAAAGAATTTTTAAAATCGGTCCAGTAGTTTTTGAGCCTATTCATTACAACCAAACAAACAAACAAAGTTTTCCTCTTTATAATATTAGTATAGATAACGTCACGCATTTTAACTATATTTATATAGATCATCATCTGCCTAGCCTTTTCCCAACTATGTTGAGATCGGCTTCCAGTCTAACCGGATGGAGCTGAATACCAGTATTTTACACGGAGCGACTGCCTATCTGACCTCCACAACCCAGTAACTGGGCAATACGATACCCCTTGGTAAGACAGGCTGTAAATTTTCGGGCTTCTGACGACCTGTAACGATTGTCAAAGATGCACAAATGACAGCCGGGACCGACGGCTTAACGTGCTTTCCGAGGCACGGAGGAGTCTCGGTATGTAAAGATGGTCACCCATCCACGGCCAGCCCCGGCAAGCAATGAGAAACTATCTTTGTACCAAGAATTCCCTTTATCCCGAATGATTCGAATTTTAACGTATTGATATTTTATGTTGATTTAAATAAAATAACTCGGATATAAATGCACGTAACGTATCTCACTGGTAGACAAAAGGAAACTGTGACGGACTGACCGTCTGACATTTCTGACAGTCAAAATCGTGATTTGGTTAGACTCTACCTGCTCATGGTTTGGCCTATAAAGACTACATTACGTAAATATCATGCGCTAATCGTTTATAGATTCTGTTAGAATGTCTGTGTTTGAAGGCGCCCGTTAGGGCCGAAGCCTACCGGATAAGCGGGATTGTCCGAAAGGATTACCGCTACCCCGGAACATAAAGGAAGGAACATGGATGGGTTTTAGTCAGTAAAAGTCTGATGCTCCCTTCCACTCCACCCAGCGCGGGAGGAGTCATTTGGTGATTTCCCACCCACAAAAAAAGGCCTGAGTGCGACAATATGTTGCGTTATGTTTGCTTGGACGTGGTCAAGGCCGCGTCATCGGTCGCTTCCATAGATATAATAAAGAGAGATAGGTCGCTTCCTTGGTTTCTTGGGTCGCTGCCACACACTGGACATAACTTTAGGCCCTAGGAGATCGTAAACGTAAGTAAATTCGAAAGAATGTATCTATAATACACATAATAAACAAGAAAAGCTTTTTCGTCTTAAAAAAAAATATATTTGCTGTCCCATACATTTGGGCCACATATAAATTTTCTTCCAAAACAATGAATGATTACGATACCTGGAACTGAAAAATAACGGTCAACTTTGATCATTTTTAAAACCGACTCGCTCTTGACCAAAAAAATACACGAACCTAATTTATTTTTATTATTAGATTTGTGTAAGTATATGTATAGGTATTTCTAGTCTTATTTATTTTTATTTTATGCATTGCATAATAATAGTGTAGATTTTAATTTTCATTATTATCAAACTATTATTTTCATTATTTCATTATTATTATTATTATTTCTAACATTCGCCCGCGGCTTCGCCCGCGCAGTGTGTTGGTAAAAAGTAGTTTATGTCCTTCCACAGGTATCAGATCATCCGTTCACACAGATAGACAATCGGACAGATAGGCAGTTTGATGTTGTTACTGTTGTTTTTTTTATAATTTCAGGTAAAGATAAGTATGCATACTATAATTAATGAAGAGGATTACTTGAGCAGCAGGCCCAGAAAGAGATGGTGGGATGAGCTGAACTCCTTCTTAAAGGCCTACAATCGCTGTAGACCGGGTAAAGAGGGAAGAGAAGCCTTTGCCGTGCAGTGGGACAACACAGGCTTATGATGATGATTATAATGATAATTACTTGTACTAAGAATCTATATTCTACACAATGAGAACCTATACAAGAATAATCTATTTTACAAAATTTATAATTGAGTGACCGAATCAAAGGGAAAAAGAATAAGGATGCGTGAGTGAGTTCCTGGCCACGTGCGATCACTTAGGTATATAGAGGAGGTTGTGTAGTTGAAGGTGTAAGTTGGAGATGCTAACAGACGTAGCCAGTAAAACCACCACGCACCACCCATGGTGATGGCTTCTATGGCACGTTTATGTGACATAGTGCAGTCGATCCACATGATCAGCTAACACAGTTGGAACAGGATGCCACGCTGCTCTTACTAATGTTGAAGGTTGAGATTTTATTCACTCGCCAGATTAAGAGGTAATTCAAAGATCGAATGTGCCGTTAGTCCACCGTTTAGCAATGTTGCAGCGATTTCAGAGGACCACATCTGATGCAACGTTATGGTCCTTGCGAATTTTTGCCAGAAGCAAATTAAGCAAATAAGTTATGCATGTACCGTCTAATATGGTGGTATCGTAGCTTAGCTCTCTTGTCGAGTGGCTGGAGGGGCACCACGGCGTCACGCTTAGGCGGAGCACCGCAATATTCTCGAAGCGGCGATTGGCAGCGGCGGCGACCTCTCACGTCTGGCGAGACGTTGGCTGGTTCAATCTATGGTCTGGAGCAAGAGAAAGTAGTAGACAGTCGCCTTCTTCTGCGATCTGCGAAGCAGTTATGCTAGCGAAGGAGGTGGCGGAATGGTTCAGGGACAGAGCCTCACGTCCCGGCTGCCGCGGGAGACGCTCCGCTGCCGTCCGTTCCAGACCAAGCCTATGCCGGACGGCGCATTCGTGTTCCACGCACGCCTCAAAGAGACTTTAATGAAGGGGCCCGTTAGGGCCAAAGCCTGCCAGGTCAGCGGGATTGTCCGAAAGGGTCCCGCAAAACCGCTACCCCGGAACATAAGGGACGGAACATGGATGGCAGTATGAGTCTGACGCTCCTTTCCGCTGCACCAAGAGCATGAGGGGTCATTTGATGATTTCACTCTCTCAAAAATAAAAAGCTCGTCTGACAGCTCTCCTCGACGCAGTGTACTCGGCGATAGCGCGTCATTGCCTTGACCCTCTGGACTATACCACCCCCCACTCTGCGCGCCGCCGACTCATAGTAAACATTTAATGGCCCCACTCAGATCAATCTTATCGTGATAAATTTTAAACTATTCGTCAAAATTGCTTAGTGCAAAAGACAAAGTACCGAAAGGATACCGAAATTGATAAATGTATTAAATTTGATAAGAATTAACTGAGTGCTCTAAAATGAACATTGTAAATAAAGTATCTAACTGAAATATAATTATGGATCACTATTTTGGATATAATGCCTGCCATATAAAAGGTAGACATATTTATGCCGTCGCGGAGTTTTATATAGAACTGTTTAAGATAAACAGCCTGTGTAGCCTCAACAGCATCTCCTCCATGTCCTCCGGGCGATCCTCGCAATGGTGACACCCGGGCGTTTCTTCCTGCCGCATAATGTGCAGGAATCTCCCAAAGCATCCGGTGAGGCGGAGGCGCAAGTAATCCTCTTCAATAATCATAGTATGCGAACTTATCGTTACCTGACATTATAAACAATGAAATTAATTTCAAACTGTCTGTCTGTCCGTTTGTGATAGACAATAATATGTGTGAATGTGTATGTTTCATGGTTAATCTGCTGAGCCGTTTGTGATGTGGATGATCTGAAGCCTGTGGAAGGACATAGACTACTTTTTCCCAAAACACCACGCGGGCGAAGCCGCGGGCGGAAGCTAGTATCTTATAAATTCTAGAAACAAACATATTTTGTTGAGTGACCGCTTTTTAGCTGTCGGAGGTCAAAATCTAAGTTTATAATTATTGCCCTGCAAGTTATTCGTGCATAAAAACAAGAAATCGACTATAATTCTCGCAGATCGTCGCTAGTGACGCAAGATGTCTGTGCTAATGCTGTTAGTGATATTTTTATGCGCATTGATAGCTGTATGGTCGTGGTTGAGAGATCCCAACGCGCCCCCTCAGTATCCTGGCGCACTACCAATCATTGGACATTTATTCACGGTCAGTGGGGATCGAAAACGTGAGTGTATTTTTTTAAAACATCCTTGTTTCTGTTGTAATGCTTTGTCTCAATTCGTTGTGGATTTCTTTTCCCAGTATTTTCACGGACGCACAAATCTATACTTCTGTACTAATATTATAAAGAGGTAAAATTTGTAAGTTTGTATGTAGGGGGTAATCTCCGGAACTAATGATCCAATTTCAAAAATTTTTTCACGCATAGAAAGCTACATTATTTCTGAGTGCTATAGGCTATAAATTATATTTATATCATACATATTAGCCGAGCTATTGCAATTTTCGTCTAGCAAGTCGGAAAGAAATACCTCCGAAAACAGAATTATTTGCATGCGCTGCTTAAACAGTTACAGTATATCGCAATTTTCCGCGGACGAAGTCGCGGGCAGAAGCTAGTCAATTATAAAATAAATCAGTATTGATTAAAATGTTTTTTTTCACGTTCACGACCAGAGACGCAATTTTTTTAAAGAGTTTTTAGTAATTACATTTGATAGATAGTTTTATTATAAAGTACAACTTAAATTTAATTTAACCGACTGCGGGGTGGTAGGTAGGTAGGTTTGTTTTGTACGTTTCTATAATCCTAGAGACTAAGACGAGGGAATATATTTTAGAGGAATCATAAATATGTCTAGACTCCGCGAGTGACACTGGCTATATAAAATAGTAGTCCGTTGGAGCATGGTCTGGTGAGTACGGAGGGTGACGAATGGTTTCTAATCGCAGTTCCTGTAGAGTTAAAACGAAAAAAAAAATCGGTCAAATATCTCAAACCATGAAGGTTCTATGTCAATTCGAAGTAACTAATACAATAAAATGGCAATTTCATACTTTAACATGGTATACGAGTAGACTATGTCCTACAATAGGACCTAAATACTTTTTATCCCGATAATATGATATAATTTTTAAAGCCGAAAAGTAAAAAGTCCTACCCTTGTCATTTTACAGCCTTTTTAGTGTTATCTGCTATATTATTTGTACTTAGCTGCTGCCTGCGGCTCCGCCTGCGTCGGTATTGAAATTTATCCAAAGAGAATACTCCCCGGGATGAAAAGTATCTTATGTCCTATTGTAGGACATAGTCTACTCGAATACCATGTTCCATCTAAATCCGTACTATCAGCTGTTAGAAAGAGGAGAAGTAATAAACAAACACATTTCCACGTTTAGTAAATCTCTACTTAATATTACAAAGAGGTGAAGTTTGTGAGGTTGTAGAGATGGTTGTACTGAACCGATTTTGAAAATTCTTTCACCGAGGCTACATTAAGAATAAAACCACGGGAACGAAGTCGCAGGCGAAGTTCTTGACATTAATAAAAACGACTCACATTGTGACTAAAATAATTATTTAGCGAATTATTTATTTATTTTTAATAATTTTTATAATTATTTATTTTAATTAATTACTATTATTTGTAATAATTATTCAGCCGATGTAAATATTTTGTTTTATGTATCACACAAAATTCTATTTAATAATGTTTCAGATCTAGCGAGTTGGATTCAAGAAATTCAGATGCACTCTTATAAAGAAGGTGGTGTTTGTCTGGTTTCGTTAGGCCCTGTTTCAATTTATGGTAAGTGTCCCCTTATTGTATGTACTGGCAGTTGAAAAGTGGTTCAGCGCCAGTGTCCACGATGGTACCTACGAAATTAAGTTCTCGTCCTATGTTGCTGACAAGTGCTCAAAAGAGCTTTTTTTTTTCGGTGACTCGTTTGTATAAAAACATGGCAATTTGACAATATAAATATTTTTGAAATATAGTTTGTAGGACCTATTTATTTAGGAATGTGAAACTAAAAACGGTATTACGAAAAAAACAAGCGTCTTTCAAAAACACTATAAAATCAAAAATAACTTTTTACTGTCGGATAATATTTTCGAAAAATGAAAATACAAAACTAAAGACACCGACTTTTTTTGGAAGTTGGTTATTAATTTTTTTGTAAAAAAGTTTTTCTATTAATTAACTACTTTTTAAAACTTCGTATAAATTACAAACGTTGTCTCATTGCGATTGTTTTCTTATGTTTTCCGACAGAGACGTCCACTATAAGCTCATGTCAGCGTCCTAAAACGTTTTTCTAATTATGTCGTATTAGACAATGATAAGTACCATATTAAATTTAAACGTAGTTTATACATTATATTTCAGTATTAACTGACCCAGAAGAGTGTCTAACAGTAGCCAATACATGTTTGGATAAACCATATGTCTACAATTTTACAAAGGAATTTCTGGGAAATGGACTTACCTCGATAAATGGTAAGAGATGATCTAACCCATAAATAATAATAATAACGCAATAATATTGATTTATATTTTTCCGTTATTATTATTCGAAAGATGCCATTGATACTCAATGTTAATACTCGTGATTATATAATTACGTACTTATGGAAGATTTTTCTTCCAGCGTCTCACTGGAAGGCTCACCGCAAACTATTGAATCCAGCTTTCAGTCAGCAAGTGCTCAATACATACGTTACTGAAATGAACGTGCAATCTCGAAAACTTGCCTCTCAATTAGCTTCACAAGTGGGAAAAGCCCCGTTTGACGTGCGAAATTACTTCATCGCCTTCACAATATCAACTGTTACACGTTAGTATAAGAAATAGCTGTTTATGAAATTTTATTCGAATTTATTTATTACAAATGCTTTGTCTTGGTATTGAAGTAAAATGAAATCAAACGTTAATTTGTGTAAATAGATCTTTGATGACTCTTTAAGGCACCTCACGTGTGCGGCCAGTTACATGGTTTTTTTAGTTAATCTGGTCGCTGCGGCCACTGGTCGTGGTCGTGGCCGTCAAGCGCAAGAGGTGCCTCACACGGCGCCGGCTTTCCCTAGCTGACGGATCCCTGAGACGAAATACGGAAACAAACTCAGAGGACATGGTCTCTTTTTCAAGTCCAAACATTATTACTACAAGGATATTATGTGACGCAATCAATGCAAGGCTAAGCAAGTTGAAGAAAGGTCCGACGCAGATGCCAGTTGCCCGCGGCCTTGAATAGAGAACTTAACTTTTACAATGGGAAAAAATGTGAAATCGCGAAAAAAATTCAGCTGTTCCATACATTATGCACGCATAACTTGTCAAAATGTAGGGGTCAGCTGATTTTTTTTCGCGATTTCAGATATGTTGCCATAGTGAAACTTGTTCATAATAATGAGTAACTGTATTTGTCTTTTGCAGGGACTTCGCTGGGGCTGAATACCCAAGATCAAACAACGATTGACACAGAGTACGCAGAAGCCGTCGGAGATTTATTAGTTCTTTATTGTGATAGATTTCAAAAACCGTGGTTGCATCTCGACGTAACATTCAAGTGGAGTGCAATGAAGCGCAAACAAGATCGACTCGTGAACAAACTGAAGGGCATCATAAATCCTGTAATTATTTGCTTTTTTCCTGCATGCATAATAATTATGTTTTTTATAGTACTAATATAATTTGATTATTTTTTATAAATCATTTTTATGGTTCTATACTCAATCTGTACAGAATGAAATTGAATTCATGGGCAATATTTTAAGGGGTCATTGTACCTACTCATAATTATGAACAACTTTTACCATGCGAACTAATCTGAAATCACGGAAAAATCTGCTGTTCGCAATAATTTCAATAGTTGGTAATATATTTTTTGTCATGGTTAAAATAAGCATCAAGATCGCCTTTTTAATTTATTTAGAATTTAGAACAGGAAGTCATCCAGTTAGTGAGTGTTAATAGTGTGCGTTATTTCTGGGCAGACACACTAACACGAATCCACCACCAACATTCAATCTGTCGAAACTAACACCACAACCGTGGGTGCGCAATCTGAAATACTCTGGGTGAAATTCTCATAGGTGATTTAAACAGAATACGTTGTAATCTGTTTGGAGTCTTTTTCTCTTCTTAGCGCCTTAATAGTGCTAGTTATACGCATAACCGCACTGACTACAGAAACCAAACCATCAATACTCAAAACATATTAACGAATTTTTGACCAGTTAGTGTTTTTTTTTATCTTAGGATCACTTACCTACATTTATGTTCCTTGAATAAACACCACTGTACTAATTTTGTATATGTCTATTTATTTTAACGACCGCTTTTTATCTAATATTGTTGGTATTCATTTCATTTCAGTTGATACAGAAAAGAAAATCCGAGATCAAGGCGAATAAAGATCTGAATGTCTACGACTGCTCGACACCAGGTAATAAGCGTAACCACTAAACTTACGAATTAATAATATTACCTACTTCACTAGCTGATTCGCGCAACTTCGTCTGCGTCACCTAAGAGAGAAAGAGTGGTTTAGATATCTCCTAAGATGTTGATTGAAATCAAGTGATGTCAAGGGCTATTACATAAATAGCATGATTCTTCCAGTGACTTTTTTTCAGGTAAATTTAAACCAATATTAGATCAACTGCTGGAGGTGGCCGAAGAACATGATGCCTTCACAGACGAAACCATCAGACAACATCTGGATACGTTCGTAGCCGCCGCTAATGACACCACTTCTTCAGCTATGACTATGATTTTGATAGCGATTGGATCATACCGAGATGTACAAGAACGAGTTTTTAACGAGTAACTAACATTTACAATACTATTCAGGTATGCCTGAGCCGGTCAGGTTGGCATCTTTGGAGACAAACGGTGACAATGACAAGCCGTTTTCTATGCCTGTTGCTAAGGTTCTTCAGAACCTTAAGTAAAGAAACCTTAAACCAAGTCAAGTGGCTCATTTGAGCGCGCGGCTCAACGATTGCTGACAAATGCTTGCACTGACTGGACAGGTTCACGCAAACCTGTGAGATTCTTAACTCAAAAGTCATATCAAACAATATTCTACATGACCTCACCAAGATTATGTCTGGATTTTAAAAGAGACTTTGACCCCTGAGTTTCTTCCGCCATTTCTGCTAAAGAGTAGTCAGACAGGAAATGTGGCGTCCATCTAGCAAAAAATATGACGTTTAAAAGTGATTCTTGATAATTATACAATTTACAAAATATCTGGGGGCACGGCAGGGCCCTCGCCAAGACGAGTCAAGCGAAGCGCAAGGGCACTATCTACCTTTCCTCAAAGCGCTGCACCATTTTTAAGAATCCTATTCTAGAGTAAACAATTTTATTTCAATTCATTTCCTACTGCTCATAGGATGTTGATTTAAGTGGGATTGTCCGAAAGGGTTACCGCTATCCTGGAACATAAAGGGCTAAGGAAGGAAAATGGATGGGTTTCAGTCAGTAAGAGTCCGACACTCCCATCCGCTTCAACCAGATTTTCACCTTCAAAAAATAAGGATGATGATTTAACCAAAAACATATTTTAGGTTACAATCAGTACTCGGACATGAAGACGTCGATATAACGAACGAAGATCTGCCAAAACTCGTGTACCTCGAGGCGGTGATCAAGGAGTCAATGAGACTGTATCCTGTCGTTCCAGTACTCGGAAGAAAAATTCACAGAGATGTTAAACTAAGTATGCATCTTAATAACGGTGGTCTTAAGACAATTTTTAACTGGTGCTTTGTATTTATGTAAATTTTGCTTCTGTAGGTATAGTACCTTTTTGTGAACTTTCAGAGAACTGCACACTGAAAGCTGGTAGCACATGCGTATTTGGGATATACAGTCTCCTTCGTAACCCCATGTGGGGCGCAGACGCGGATCAGTTCAGACCGGAGCGATGGCTGGACCCTGCCACCTTGCCAGATCACCCAAGTCTTTATTCCATTTTCGGTATTGGCAAGCGTAACTGTATAGGTAAACATAATAGATACTTACTTTTTACAGGGTTCTATAAATAAAAGGCAAAAACCGAACTCTTTTAATTTCTTCATGTCTATAGGTCCATTTGCCCGGAAGACAAATAATGATTTTACTCGGAAAAATAAATTCTGTTCATGCGTAAATATTTAGTATGTGGGGGTAATAAAAATCACACCGTGGAAATTTGGGTGAGCGAGCCAAGCGAGTGAAGTGAGCGTAAAGTGAGCTGTCAATATTGTCAATCCCTAGCATTAGGTGGAACGACAGCTCACTTTACGCTCACTTCATCTAAGATTTCACGGTGAGGTTTTAAAGGACCGACGGGCTGTTGTTAGTCCTTCTAAAAATACGAAACGCTAAACTTCAGTATTTGACATAAGCTGAAGTGTCAAGTCAATTGAAACTGGGAAAAGGCTCTTTTTTCTGTTCTGTGATTTAAGCCAAATGTGGTTACCTATTGTGTAATAATTGATTTGAGATGATGGTCCGGGACCTGGAATTAACGGGTATTTTGTGCCAATTAACAATATTCAGTTAAATTCCTAATGAATGTATTTTAATTAACTGTAGATTATTAACGAAACGGTGACCGTTTTTTTCCTTAATTTTACAGGTAAGGTATACAGTTTGATGTCGATGAAGACGGCGTTTGCGCATATTTTACGGCGATTCCAAGTTACCAGTGACATCAACAATGTGGTGTGTGAATTTGATACCGCATTGAAACCAGTAGAAGGGCATCACATTGAGTTAACAATAAGGAAATGAATGTTTATAATGACGATAGTCGGGTCGATGCTTAAGTGGGGATTTAGTAACTGATTGCAAATATTATATTATTGTAAGAACAGCTTGCGTTTCCATACTTACATTTACATTTTATCAATCCATCTTGTCTTTTGATTACTTACTGTACCAATTAAATATGAGAGCAAGCGTCTGTTTATTATTTTCCTATGTATGGCTACTTTTACTATAGGTTCAATCCTGAAATAGTGTAGTGATTGTGAGATAGTATTGAATCAAGAATAACTACTTTAATTTGTCAATAAAACTGTTTTCCTGGGGATCACGCTCGACTCAAGGCTACAATGGGGTCCTCATTTTACATCTCTTGCAGGAAGGCTTAGTTCTGTAGTGTATGCTGTCAGAAAAATCCGTCAATATACTGATGTAGATACGGCGAGGCTAACTAGTCTATTTTAGTTATTTTCATAGTATTATGTCTTACGGTATTTTACTTTGGGGACGAGCTGCAGACATCGAGTCTATTTTTATTCTGCAGAAAAGAGCTATCAAAGCCATTTATAATCTTTGTAGGCGCGATTCTTTATGGGAACGGTTTAAGGTTATTAACATCATGACGGTACCTTGTCCTACTAATATTATAAACGCGAAAATTGGTGAGGATGGATGGATGGATGATTGTTCCTTTTTTGGGCCAAAACGGCTGAACAGATTTCAATGAAACTTCCCAATAATATAGCTTATATATCAGAATAACACATAGGCTACAATTTACATAGACTTTGTGTGATTTGGCTATAATATAATGATAAGTATCATGTAAGTCGGCAAAATTTCTGCCCTCTGAGAACTATCTGGGCGTGCGCTGCCTAAACAGTTAGAGTTACACGAAGGTAATGTATTGTGGGACTGTTTGTCTTTAAAAGTTCTATAGAAAAGTCCGCGAAAGCATATGTCTACCTACTATGTGCAAGCCGTTATATACAAAATAGTGAGCCATAAATACATTTCAATTTGAACTTTTTTTACAATGCACATTTTGGGGTACTCAGTTGATTCTTATCGAATTGAATACGTTAATCACTTTTAATATTTAATGAAGATAAACTTTGTCTTTTACACTAAGCAATTTGGACAAATAGTTTAAAAGTTATCACGATAAGATTGATAAAGTGGGGCGCCATTAAATGCACACTATTAATCGGCGGTGCGCAGAGCGCAGGGAGGACTCCATAGGGTCCAGGCAATGACGCGCCATCGCCGAGTCCACGACGTAAAGGAGAGCTGTCAAATAAATTTGATCAGAGCTTTTTTTTTTTTTTGATGGTGTGAAATCATCAAAGGTCCTCACCTCCCGCTCTGGGTCGAGTGGAAAGGAGCGTCAGTCTCTTACTGACTATAACCAATCCATGTTCCTTCCTCAGCCCATTATATTCCGAGGTAGCGGTAACCCTTTCAGACAATTCCACTGACCTGGTAGGCTTTGGCCCTAACGGGACCCTTTCTTAATGCTGACATCTCTTTGAGGCGCGCGCGAAACACGAACGTGCCGTCCGGCATGGGTCCGGTTCCGATCGGCGGCGGGTTTCTCGCGGCGGCCGGGACGTGAGGCCCTGTGCCTCAACCATCCCGCCACCTCCTTCACTAGCATAACTGCTTCACAAAAGACGGTGACTGCCTCCTACTCCCTGTCGCTCCGGACCATAGATTGAACCAGGGTCAAACGCGAGAGGTCACCGCCGCTGCCAATAGCCGCTACGAGAACATTGCGGTGCTCCTCCTAAACAGGGCAGACCTCCACCGTATGCTCCACTATATCCTCCGGGCGATCCTTGCAATGGTGGCACCCGAGCGTTTCTTCTTGCCTGAGAATGTGCAAGAACCTCCCGAAACATCCGGTGAGGACACCCGTTGCGCCTTTCTTGCGAGTCCACTCCTCAAGAGAGCTGAGCTACCATACCAGGATTGGAATACAATTGCTGTAGACCGCGTAAAGTGGAAAGTTAGGCCTTTGCCCTGCAGTAGCTTATAATAGTAACACTAATTACTTGATATAGCGGTTTCACTTGTCGTATGGTAGCAATAAACAATAAAATCTGATAGGATTAGAATAAAGTGCGTTAGTAATGATCGATATGTTTTGACGGTTCTACTTACTGAAATATTATACTCCTGTAAACTATGCTAAATGATTTGATGATGGAGATTCATTTTAGGATTTAAATTAAAGGACTTGTTAATAGTAAAGTTTTAATAAACACAATTTAGAATCTATTTTACAAAATTGATAATTAAGTGACCGAATTATAGGGAATAAGAGTAAAGTGTGCGCCGCCAGTTGCTCGAATGAGCACCAGGCCACGCTGTGCAATCACCAATCACTTAGTTGGAGATGCTAACAGAGGCAGCCAGTAAACCACCACACCGTTTGATTGCTGTGTACGTCTTATAGACAGCGATCAAGAGCTTCGATTGCGCGTTTGTGTCACATTGGTAGTGCACTCGTCCCACACGATCAGCTTGCACTGTTGGAACAGGATGCCACGCTGATTTTACTGATGTTGCACGTTGGAGTTTCTTCGTTCGCCTGATTATGAGGTAATTTAAAGACCGAATGTGCCGTCAGTACACCATTTAGCAATGTCGCAGCGATTCCAGAGGAAGTCACAGCTAATGCAACATTATGGTCCTTGCGTTTTGCGCAGGAGCAAACTAAGCAAAAAAACCCGCATTCACCATTCTCAACTCGTGTCTCGTAGTAATATTTTGTGATAAATCTCTTTCTGCTCGGGTTGCAAACGTGGCACAGTTTCACACGACACAGTGAGCGTCTAATACGGTGGTATGGTAGCTCAGCTCTCTTGAGGAGTGGACTCGCTAGAAAGGCGCAACGGATGTCCTCACCGGATGTTTCGGGAGGTTCTTGCACATTCTCAGGCAAGAAGAAACTCTCGGGTGCCACCATTGCAAGGATCGCCCGGAGGATATAGTGGAGCATACGGTGGAGGTCTGCCCTGTTTAGGAGGAGCAGCGCAATGTTCTCGTAGCGGCTATTGGCAGCGGCGGTGACCTCTCGCGTTTGACCCTGGTTCAATCTATGGTCCGGAGCGACAGGGAGTAGGAGGCAGTCACCGTCTTTTGTGAAGCAGTTATGCTAGTGAAGGAGGTGGCGGGATGGTTGAGGCACAGGGCCTCACGTCCCGGCCGCCGCGAGAAACCCGCCGCCGATCGGAACCGGACCCATGCCGGACGGCACGTTCGTGTTTCGCGCGCGCCTCAAAGAGATGTCAGCATTAAGAAAGGGTCCCGTTAGGGCCAAAGCCTACCAGGTCAGTGGAATTGTCTGAAAGGGTTACCGCTACCTCGGAATATAATGGGCTGAGGAAGGAACATGGATTGGTTATAGTCAGTAAGAGACTGACGCTCCTTTCCACTCGACCCAGAGCGGGAGGTGAGGACCTTTGATGATTTCACACCATCAAAAAAAAAAAAAAGCTCTGATCAAATTTATTTGACAGCTCTCCTTTACGTCGTGGACTCGGCGATGGCGCGTCATTGCCTGGACCCTATGGAGTCCTCCCTGCGCTCTGCGCACCGCCGATTAATAGTGTGCATTTAATGGCGCCCCACTTTATCAATCTTATCGTGATAACTTTTAAACTATTTGTCCAAATTGCTTAGTGTAAAAGACAAAGTTTATCTTCATTAAATATTAAAAGTGATTAACGTATTCAATTCGATAAGAATCAACTGAGTACCCCAAAATGTGCATTGTAAAAAAAGTTCAAATTGAAATGTATTTATGGCTCACTATTTTGTATATAACGGCTTGCACATAGTAGGTAGACATATGCTTTCGCGGACTTTTCTATAGAACTTTTAAAGACAAACAGTCCCACAATACATTACCTTCGTGTAACTCTAACTGTTTAGGCAGCGCACGCCCAGATAGTTCTCAGAGGGCAGAAATTTTGCCGACTTACATGATACTTATCATTATATTATGGCCAAATCACACAAAGTCTATGTAAATTGTAGCCTATGTGTTATTCTGATATATAAGCTATATTATTGGGAAGTTTCATTGAAATCTGTTCAGCCGTTTTGGCCCAAAAAAGGAACAATCATCCATCCATCCATCCTCACCAATTTTCGCGTTTATAATATTAGTAGGACAAGGTACCGTCATGATGTTAATAACCTTAAACCGTTCCCATAAAGAATCGCGCCTACAAAGATTATAAATGGCTTTGATAGCTCTTTTCTGCAGAATAAAAATAGACTCGATGTCTGCAGCTCGTCCCCAAAGTAAAATACCGTAAGACATAATACTATGAAAATAACTAAAATAGACTAGTTAGCCTCGCCGTATCTACATCAGTATATTGACGGATTTTTCTGACAGCATACACTACAGAACTAAGCCTTCCTGCAAGAGATGTAAAATGAGGACCCCATTGTAGCCTTGAGTCGAGCGTGATCCCCAGGAAAACAGTTTTATTGACAAATTAAAGTAGTTATTCTTGATTCAATACTATCTCACAATCACTACACTATTTCAGGATTGAACCTATAGTAAAAGTAGCCATACATAGGAAAATAATAAACAGACGCTTGCTCTCATATTTAATTGGTACAGTAAGTAATCAAAAGACAAGATGGATTGATAAAATGTAAATGTAAGTATGGAAACGCAAGCTGTTCTTACAATAATATAATATTTGCAATCAGTTACTAAATCCCCACTTAAGCATCGACCCGACTATCGTCATTATAAACATTCATTTCCTTATTGTTAACTCAATGTGATGCCCTTCTACTGGTTTCAATGCGGTATCAAATTCACACACCACATTGTTGATGTCACTGGTAACTTGGAATCGCCGTAAAATATGCGCAAACGCCGTCTTCATCGACATCAAACTGTATACCTTACCTGTAAAATTAAGGAAAAAAACGGTCACCGTTTCGTTAATAATCTACAGTTAATTAAAATACATTCATTAGGAATTTAACTGAATATTGTTAATTGGCACAAAATACCCGTTAATTCCAGGTCCCGGACCATCATCTCAAATCAATTATTACACAATAGGTAACCACATTTGGCTTAAATCACAGAACAGAAAAAAGAGCCTTTTCCCAGTTTCAATTGACTTGACACTTCAGCTTATGTCAAATACTGAAGTTTAGCGTTTCGTATTTTTAGAAGGACTAACAACAGCCCGTCGGTCCTTTAAAACCTCACCGTGAAATCTTAGATGAAGTGAGCGTAAAGTGAGCTGTCGTTCCACCTAATGCTAGGGATTGACAATATTGACAGCTCACTTTACGCTCACTTCACTCGCTTCGCTCGCTCACCCAAATTTCCACGGTGTGATTTTTATTACCCCCACATACTAAATATTTACGCATGAACAGAATTTATTTTTCCGAGTAAAATCATTATTTGTCTTCCGGGCAAATGGACCTATAGACATGAAGAAATTAAAAGAGTTCGGTTTTTGCCTTTTATTTATAGAACCCTGTAAAAAGTAATTATCTATTATGTTTACCTATACAGTTTCGCTTGCCAATACCGAAAATGGAATAAAGACTTGGGTGATCTGGCAAGGTGGCAGGGTCCAGCCATCGCTCCGGTCTGAACTGATCCGCGTCTGCGCCCCACATGGGGTTACGAAGGAGACTGTATATCCCAAATACGCATGTGCTACCAGCTTTCAGTGTGCAGTTCTCTGAAAGTTCACAAAAAGGTACTATACCTACAGAAGCAAAATTTACATAAATACAAAGCACCAGTTAAAAATTGTCTTAAGACCACCGTTATTAAGATGCATACTTAGTTTAACATCTCTGTGAATTTTTCTTCCGAGTACTGGAACGACAGGATACAGTCTCATTGACTCCTTGATCACCGCCTCGAGGTACACGAGTTTTGGCAGATCTTCGTTCGTTATATCGACGTCTTCATGTCCGAGTACTGATTGTAACCTAAAATATGTTTTTGGTTAAATCATCATCCTTATTTTTTGAAGGTGAAAATCTGGTTGAAGCGGATGGGAGTGTCGGACTCTTACTGACTGAAACCCATCCATTTTCCTTCCTTAGCCCTTTATGTTCCAGGATAGCGGTAACCCTTTCGGACAATCCCACTTAAATCAACATCCTATGAGCAGTAGGAAATGAATTGAAATAAAATTGTTTACTCTAGAATAGGATTCTTAAAAATGGTGCAGCGCTTTGAGGAAAGGTAGATAGTGCCCTTGCGCTTCGCTTGACTCGTCTTGGCGAGGGCCCTGCCGTGCCCCCAGATATTTTGTAAATTGTATAATTATCAAGAATCACTTTTAAACGTCATATTTTTTGCTAGATGGACGCCACATTTCCTGTCTGACTACTCTTTAGCAGAAATGGCGGAAGAAACTCAGGGGTCAAAGTCTCTTTTAAAATCCAGACATAATATTGGTGAGGTCATGTAGAATATTGTTTGATATGACTTTTGAGTTAAGAATCTCACAGGTTTGCGTGAACCTGTCCAGTCAGTGCAAGCATTTGTCAGCAATCGTTGAGCCGCGCGCTCAAATGAGCCACTTGACTTGGTTTAAGGTTTCTTTACTTAAGGTTCTGAAGAACCTTAGCAACAGGCATAGAAAACGGCTTGTCATTGTCACCGTTTGTCTCCAAAGATGCCAACCTGACCGGCTCAGGCATACCTGAATAGTATTGTAAATGTTAGTTACTCGTTAAAAACTCGTTCTTGTACATCTCGGTATGATCCAATCGCTATCAAAATCATAGTCATAGCTGAAGAAGTGGTGTCATTAGCGGCGGCTACGAACGTATCCAGATGTTGTCTGATGGTTTCGTCTGTGAAGGCATCATGTTCTTCGGCCACCTCCAGCAGTTGATCTAATATTGGTTTAAATTTACCTGAAAAAAAGTCACTGGAAGAATCATGCTATTTATGTAATAGCCCTTGACATCACTTGATTTCAATCAACATCTTAGGAGATATCTAAACCACTCTTTCTCTCTTAGGTGACGCAGACGAAGTTGCGCGAATCAGCTAGTGAAGTAGGTAATATTATTAATTCGTAAGTTTAGTGGTTACGCTTATTACCTGGTGTCGAGCAGTCGTAGACATTCAGATCTTTATTCGCCTTGATCTCGGATTTTCTTTTCTGTATCAACTGAAATGAAATGAATACCAACAATATTAGATAAAAAGCGGTCGTTAAAATAATAGACATATACAAAATTAGTACAGTGGTGTTTATTCAAGGAACATAAATGTAGGTAAGTGATCCTAAGATAAAAAAAAACACTAACTGGTCAAAAAATCGTTAATATGTTTTGAGTATTGATGGTTTGGTTTCTGTAGTCAGTGCGGTTATGCGTATAACTAGCACTATTAAGGCGCTAAGAAGAGAAAAAGACTCCAAACAGATTACAACGTATTCTGTTTAAATCACCTATGAGAATTTCACCCAGAGTATTTCAGATTGCGCACCCACGGTTGTGGTGTTAGTTTCGACAGATTGAATGTTGGTGGTGGATTCGTGTTAGTGTGTCTGCCCAGAAATAACGCACACTATCAACACTCACTAACTGGATGACTTCCTGTTCTAAATTCTAAATAAATTAAAAAGGCGATCTTGATGCTTATTTTAACCATGACAAAAAATATATTACCAACTATTGAAATTATTGCGAACAGCAGATTTTTCCGTGATTTCAGATTAGTTCGCATGGTAAAAGTTGTTCATAATTATGAGTAGGTACAATGACCCCTTAAAATATTGCCCATGAATTCAATTTCATTCTGTACAGATTGAGTATAGAACCATAAAAATGATTTATAAAAAATAATCAAATTATATTAGTACTATAAAAAACATAATTATTATGCATGCAGGAAAAAAGCAAATAATTACAGGATTTATGATGCCCTTCAGTTTGTTCACGAGTCGATCTTGTTTGCGCTTCATTGCACTCCACTTGAATGTTACGTCGAGATGCAACCACGGTTTTTGAAATCTATCACAATAAAGAACTAATAAATCTCCGACGGCTTCTGCGTACTCTGTGTCTTCTGGAAAAGGAAATTAAACACTCAAACAACATAAGCCCGAAGGCATATTCATACGATAAAATAAAAAAATAAATAGGAGTTTTGGCCAGTAGAGTCAAATTTTCAATGATATACCATCGTCATCGAAAATCAGTCCTAAACTGCTACCGCCTTCACCGCGTGCAGGTACTCCCAGTTTATGTTATTTTATAATTACACAGTAAAATTAGTGATAGCTTTGATTTCCACATCAGATGTTTCTGATCTTCGATTTTTATAAGTCAACAGGAAATGCCCATCATATTGAACAACAAAGACGTCAAAGACGTCATTCCTATATGTGTTATGTTGTAGCTAGGCTCTTGGAGTTCCACAACAGGTGTTCCAGATCTTCGATTTTTATAAGTCAACAGAGAGTGCTCATCAGATTGAACAATTTGTGCTAAGACGTTATTCCTATATGTGTTATGGTGTAGCTAGGCTCTTGGAGTTCCACAACAGGTGTTCCAGATCTTCAATTTTTATACATCAACAGAGAGTGCTCATCAGGCTGAACAACTTTCGCTAAGACGTCATTCTTATATGTGTTATGGTGTAGCTAGGCTCTTGGAGTTCCACAACAGGTGTTCCAGATCTTCGATTTTTATAAGACAACAGGAAATGCCCATCAGACCGAACAACTTTTGCTAAAACGTCATTCCTATATAATGTTATAGTGTAGCTAGGCTCTTGGAGTTCCACAACAGGTGTTCCAGATCTTCGATTTTTATAAGTCAACAGGAAATGCCCATCAGACCAAACAACTTTTGCTAAGACGTCATTCCTATATATGTTACAGTGTAGCTGGGCTCTTGGAGTTCCACATCAGGTGTTCTAGATCTTCAAATTTATTCTCTCAGCAGAAAATGCTAATCACGTGGAACAATTTTTGCTAAGGTATCATTTTTGTATCTCTTATAGTTTAGCTGGTCTGTTGTGGTTCTGCATCAGGTGTTCAAGTTTCCAAGATAAATTATAGCCTATATGTTGCCCAGACTTAATACCTATACAACAAAAAAAAAATCATTCCAATCCGTCCAGTAGTTCCGAAGATTAGCGTGTACAAACAAACAGACAAACAGACATACAGACAACCAGACAAAATTTTTTTTTTGGATTCATGCTCTATTACTGTTTCTAAACCCCCCTCAATTATTTTTTTTTTAATATATTCAATGTACAGACACAGTTTTTTTACTGTTTTATTCTATGTAATAGATAATAGATAATACACACATCAAAAGTGTCTAGGGATCAACATATATTTTTGCAATAACTTTTCTCTTGATTGATATTAATTTAAATTTTCTTTAAGGATTCATCAAATAAAGTGTTTTCGTTTGTCACAGTAACGATAAACCAAGTCACCTTTGCATTAATAAAGAAATTTGCCATTTTCCTAATAAAGGGATTTTTGACATTTGAACCACTAACATTAAAGTTCGAAAAAAAGACTGAAATAACAGTTTTCTTTAAAATTTTATTGGGTAACTTAAACAATTAATAATCCGTGTTTCTACCGCGAACACTAACAACACAAGAACATCGGTTTGGCATACTCAAAATGAGTTCATCCAAATCACGCTGTGGAATGGCCGCCCATGTTCGTTGCAACAACAAAAAAAGGTCTTCTTGCAACTGGATACCCTCCATATTCGGCAGAGCTCTTCTCTGTAGCATATCCCATGCATGCTCAATCGGGTTCAAGTCTGGCGACTGAGCAGGCCAGGGCAGGACATTGATGTTAGCTGCGGCGAGAGTCTGTCTTACAACTCTTGCGGTGTGCGGTCGTGCATTATCATGCATTAACTGAAATAAGGGACCGATTTGCACTTGTAGAGGAACGATGACGTCAGATACAATCGTCTCAGCATAAATTTGAGCGTTGAGGTTGCCTCTGATCCAAATCAACTCAGTTCTTCCGCCGATCCAAATACCCGCCCATACCATGATGGTTCCACCACTATAAGGATGGACTTCCTGGCAGGATTTTAATCGCTGTTGGCGTCCAGGGGTTCTCCAGTGTCGTATACGTCTTGTATCCGGTCTCATACCAAAACGAGACTCATCAGAAAAGCACACGAAACGCCATTGTTCTTCTGCCCAATTTCTGTGTTCAAGAGCCCATTGATATCGAATCCTACGATTGTGCATTGCTATAGGTGGTACCCGTAGCGGTCTTCGTGAATGAAGGTTCACTTCATGCAAGCGGTTTCTGACTGTTTGGTCGCTAATTAAGTTCCCTGAAGAGTGATGAAGCCTCACGGCTAACATCATGGCGCTTATTGTTGGAGCTCTTCGAGTTAAGATTTGAATGTATCGGTCTTGTCTCCGTGTGGTGCAGCGATACCGTCCTTCATGGCGCTCAGCCACGGTACCAGTGCTTCGGTAACGTGTCCAAAGTCGACTGATAACACCTTTTTTTGTTGTTGCAACGAACATGGGCGGCCATTCCACAGCGTGATTTGGATGAACTCATTTTGAGTATGCCAAACCGATGTTCTTGTGTTGTTAGTGTTCGCGGTAGAAACACGGATTATTAATTGTTTAAGTTACCCAATAAAATTTTAAAGAAAACTGTTATTTCAGTCTTTTTTTCGAACTTTAATGTTAGTGGTTCAAATGTCAAAAATCCCTTTATTAGGAAAATGGCAAATTTCTTTATTAATGCAAAGGTGACTTGGTTTATCGTTACTGTGACAAACGAAAACACTTTATTTGATGAATCCTTAAAGAAAATTTAAATTAATATCAATCAAGAGAAAAGTTATTGCAAAAATATATGTTGATCCCTAGACACTTTTGATGTGTGTAGATAATAGATATTATTTAATACAAGTTGTCAACTTAGCAAGGGTGCTAGAGTCTCCAAACATATAGTGTTTAATGTCTCCATCAGTTTGTTTGTAACCTAATGTTGTTCAAATGTACACCTTTTAATGCAAATAAATTATTATTATTATTATTACTATTTCAGGATTGAACCTAAATTTGATTGAACCTAGTGAAAGTAGCCATACATTGAAAAATAATAAACAGACGCTTGCTCTCATATTTAATTGGTACAGTAAGTAATCAATAGACAAGATGGATTGATAAAATGTAAATGTAACAATCTATACATATAATAAATTTGTAGAAAAGTTGTGTCTGTACAATAGAAATAAATAAAAAAAAAGTAGCAGGGGTTGTTATTATATCGATGCCGAACCCGAAATTGTAATTAATTTTTTTTTGTCTGTTTGTCTGTGTGTTTGTGCTAATATCAGAAACGGCTTATTCGATTTAGATACGGTTTTCACTAATATATTGCAGTAAGCTTCACTTAACATTTAGTGTTTATTTCATGTCAATCGGTTCATAAATAAAAAAGTTATGTCAATTTAAAGAATCACGGCAAACATTTGTTAAGGTATTCTATCAGAGTACGTATACGCATCGTGCCTGCGCGTCCGTGGCTATATAAAGCGCGCTGAGAGCCGCGCCGCTGTTACCCCCGATCCAGCTGTCCCTTGCTGTCCTCCCCCAGCGACGCCCTAAGCCGAGGTCCGTACCCCACAGGGCCCCCCTTAGCGTGTAGTCGCTTAGTTTGTAAGTTTTTATAAGCCCTGGCTGGAGGCTACAATTCTTTTGTGGTATCCACAGGCAAGTCCGGTTAAGCAATATACAACCCTATGGTTGAGCTGCGAGATGCCATTATTAAAAAAAAAACACGCCGCTGCCATAAGGATTCAGTTATTCGTAGCGAACGCACATATCCTGGAGAGTATAGGCGAATAGTTGCATTCGATTATTACGATTCACTTGAATACTGACTGTTTGCATATTTCATTTATTTATATTTTAGGGTTTGTAGGTTAGGTTCTTTTGCTAAATTTTCCTTAAAATCTATCTATAATATAATAAAACAGTAAAAAAACTGTGTCTGTACATTGAAATATTAAAAAAATAATTGAGGGGGGTTTAGAAACAGTAATAGAGCACGAATCCGAAAAAAAATTCGGTCTGTCTGTCTGTTTGTTTGTACACGCTAATCTTCGGAACTACTGGACGGATTTGAATGATTTTTTTTGTTGTGTAGGTATCTTTCCCTACTTTTCTTTAAACGTTCTTCCCTTTCGTCGTTACTTTCTGCCAAACGGCGCTGTCTCATTTGAGCAGCGCGTTTAGTAGGCCTACCCATATTAAACAAAAAGAATTTTCTTTCTATTTAAGATTGAAAAAGAAACTTCAAAACTATGAACTATGTACAAACTTAAACTAAAAACTAGAAAATAAAATTATTTTTCAATAAAAAACAAAAACCGACTTCGAAAACCTAATAAACACTTTTTCACATTCAAACATTTTTCAGTTTGTTTTGTTTTTTTGCTGCTATTGTACTTATTTTTAGGTTAATATTTTGTGAGTGCGGGCTTGGCACCGACTCCAAAAATTGTTAAATTGTAAAATATAATGTAGATTAAAGTTAGGTAAGGTTATTTTGGCTAATAATTCTTGATTATAGTTATTCAATTTAATATTATTTTTAAATTTTTAGTGTTTATTAGGTTTTTGAAGTTGGTTTTTGTTTTTTATTGAAAAATAATTTTATTATACCGTACCGAGTTATTACTAAACACGTATAGTATACGTAGTGTAATTGAATGCCCCTCTGTCGGAATGACGTCTTAGCAAAAGTTGTCCAATCTGATGAGCACTTTCTGTTGACTTATAAAAATCGAAGATCTGGAACACCTGTTGTAGAACTCCAAGAGCCCAGCTACACTATAACACATATAGGAATGACGTCTTAGCAAAAGTTGTTCGGTCTGATGGTCATTTCTTATAGACTTATAAAAATCGAAGATCAGAAACATCTGATGTGGAAATCAAAGCTATCACTAATTTCACTGTATAATTATAAAATAACATAAGCTGGGAGTACTTCCACGCGGTGAAGGCGGTAACAGTTTAGGACTGATTTTCGCTGACGATGGTACAGACGCCAGCACATCAAGCTATCCCTAACTGTCAAATTTTCTCAATTAAAAATGAACCTTATGTCTTTGCAATAAAGTTGAAACTCAAACTCAAAGTAAATTTGACAGATTGTGGTAACTTGATGTGCTGGCCTCTGTACTTATATCATTGAAAATTTGACTCTGCTGGCCAAAACTCCCATTTATTTTTTTATTTTACCAAATAAATATGCCTTCGGACTTATGTTATTTGAGTGTTTAATTTCCTTTTCTATTTATCTTCGTGACACAGTAGCCTACCCGGTAACGCCTGGGAGCAGTCCCTTAGATTTTAATTGATCACTTAAATTCACAATAAAACTATAACCATGCCTAGAAAGAGGTCAAATCTTTCCCAATGTTCCAAAAGAGCTAAAAGATTGAAGATCATAAGATCCCAAGGATCTACCAAAGAGCGTCACGAGAGACTTGATGCTGTTTGGAAACATCCGGCTGCAACTCGCTCCGTGGAAACCTCTTCGGATCGCGAACCACGCCTGCGTTCTCAGCGTATTTACGAATCTACATCCAGGTCTCTAGAGACCAGTGAAGAATATGATGCGCGACTGACCACAGACCGTGCAAGTCATGCATTGTCTCGCGAATCGGAGACGTTCACGGATAGAGAATTACGCTTGAGTTCCAAGCGTATCTACGCATCGACTTCTAGGTCTCTAGAGACAAGTGGGGAACGTGATGCGTGACTGACCGCTGATCGTGATTCAGATCTTAGATTTTGAAAGCCCCGTTGTCGCTGGCATAAGCAACAGGATACGCGTACGAAGTCGCGGGCAGAAGCTAGTAATATAATATTTGCAATCAGTTACTAAATCCCCACTTAAGCATCGACCCGACTATCGTCATTATAAACATTATTTCCTTATTGTTAACTCAATGGGATGCCCTTATACTGGTTTCAATGAGACATAAAAATTCACACACCACATTGTTGATGTCACTGGTAACTTGGAATCGCCGTAAAATATGCGCAAACGCCGTCTTCATCGACATCAAACTGTATACCTTACCTGTAAAATTAAGGAAAAAAACGGTCACCGTTTCGTTAATAATCTACAGTTAATTAAAATACATTCATTAGGAATTTAACTGAATATTGTTAATTGGCACAAAATACCCGTTAATTCCAGGTCCCGGACCATCATCTCAAATCAATTATTACACAATAGGTAACCACATTTGGCTTAAATCACAGAACAGAAAAAAGAGCCTTTTCCCAGTTTCAATTGACTTGACGCTTCAGTTTATGTCAAATATTGAAGTTTAGCGTTTCGTATTTTTAGAAGGACTAACAACAGCCCGTCGGTCCTTTAAAACCTCACCGTGAAAACTTAGATGAAGTGAGCGTAAAGCTAATTTTCCTACTTAGATTTTTATTACCCCCACATACTAAATATTTACGCATGAACAGAATTTATTTTACCGCCTGCAAAAATAAGGTTTTCCTGTTTGTAGTAATGAAAAAGAAAAATATTGCTGTCGTTGTAACCATCTTTTCCGAGTAAAATCATTATTTGTCTTCCGGGCAAATGGACTTAAAGACATGAAGAAATTAAAAGAGTTCGGTTTTTGCCTTTTATTTATAGAACCCTGTAAAAAGTAAGTATCTATTATGTTTACCTATACAGTTTCGCTTGCCAATACCGAAAATGGAATAAAGACTTGGGTGATCTGGCAAGGTGGCAGAGTCCAGCCATCGCTCCGGTCTGAACTGATCCGCGTCTGCGCC
Organism: Hyppa rectilinea; assembly: GCA_951799385.1. NCBI lineage: Eukaryota > Metazoa > Arthropoda > Insecta > Lepidoptera > Noctuidae > Hyppa > Hyppa rectilinea. Next base: position 7,916,958 of record OX637322.1, on the reverse strand, counting down.
CCACATGGGGTTACGTTGAAGACTGTATACCCCAAATATGCATGTACTACCAGCTTTCAGTGAGCAGTTGTCTGAAAGTTCACAAAAAGATACTTTTCCCACAGAAGCAAAATTTACATAATTACAAATCACCAGCTAAAAATAGTCTAAAGACCATTGTTATGAAGGTACATACTCAGGATAACATCTCTGTCAATTTTTCTTCCAAGTATTGGAACGACAGGATACAGTCTCATTGACTCCTTGATCACCGCCTCGAGATACACGAGTTTTGACAGATCTTCTTTCGTTATATCGACGTCTTCATGTCCGAGTACTGATTGTAACCTAAAATGTGTTTTTGGCTAGATCATCATCCTTATTTTTTGAAGGTGAAAATCTGGTTGAAGCGGATGGGAGTGTCGGACTCTTACTGACTGAAACCCATCCATTTTCCTTCCTTAGCCCTTTATGTTCCAGGATAGCGGTAACCCTTTCGGACAATCCCACTTAAATCAACATCCTATGAGCAGTAGGAAATGAATTGAAATAAAATTGTTTACTCTAGAATAGGATTCTTAAAAATGGTGCAGCGCTTTGAGGAAAGGTAGATAGTGCCCTTGCGCTTCGCTTGACTCGTCTTGGCGAGGGCCCTGCCGTGCCCCCAGATATTTTGTAAATTGGATATCAAGAATCACTTTTAAACGTCATATTTTTTGCTAGATGGACTCCACATTTCCTGTCTGACTACTCTTTAGCAGAAATGGCGGAACAAACTCAGGGGTCAAAGTCTCTTTTAAAATCCAGACATAATCTTGGTGAGGTCATGTAGAATATTGTTTGATATGACTTTTGAGTTAAGAATCTCACAGGTTTGCGTGAACCTGTCCAGTCAGTGCAAGCATTTGTCAGCAATCGTTGAGCTGCGCGCTCAAATGAGCTACTTGACTTGGTTTAAGGTTTCTAGACTTAAGGTTCTGAAGAACCTTAGCAACAGGCATAGAAAACGGCTTGTCATTGTCACCGTTTGCCTCCAAAGATGCCGACCTGACCGGCTCAGGCATACCTGAATAGTATTGTAAATGTTAGTTACTCGTTAAAAACTCTTTCTTGTACATCTCGGTATGATCCAATCGCTATCAAAATCATAGTCATAGCTGAAGAAGTGGTGTCATTAGCGGCGGCTACGAACGTATCCAGATGTTGTCTGATGGTTTCGTCTGTGAAGGCATCATGTTCTTCGGCCACCTCCAGCAGTTGATCTAATATTGGTTTAAATTTACCTGAAAAAAAGTCACTGGAAGAATCATGCTATTTATGTAATAGCCCTTGACATCACTTGATTTCAATCAACATCTTAGGAGATATCTAAACCACTCTTTCTCTCTTAGGTGACGCAGACGAAGTTGCGCGAATCAGCTAGTGAAGTAGGTAATATTATTAATTCGTAAGTTTAGTGGTTACGCTTATTACCTGGTGTCGAGCAGTCGTAGACATTCAGATCTTAATTCGCCTTGATCTCGGATTTTCTTTTCTGTATCAACTGAAATGAAATGAATACCAACAATATTAGATAAAAAGCGGTCGTTAAAATAATAGACATATACAAAATTAGTACAGTGGTGTTTATTCAAGGAACATAAATGTAGGTAAGTGATCCTAAGATAAAAAAAAACACTAACTGGTCAAAAATTCGTTAATATGTTTTGAGTATTGATGGTTTGGTTTCTGTAGTCAGTGCGGTTATGCGTATAACTAGCACTATTAAGGCGCTAAGAAGAGAAAAAGACTCCAAACAGATTACAACGTATTCTGTTTAAATCACCTATGAGAATTTCACCCAGAGTATTTCAGATTGCGCACCCACGGTTGTGGTGTTAGTTTCGACAGATTGAATGTTGGTGGTGGATTCGTGTTAGTGTGTCTGCCCAGAAATAACGCACACTATCAACACTCACTAACTGGATGACTTCCTGTTCTAAATTCTAAATAAATTAATAAGGCGATCTTGATGCTTATTTTAACCATGACAAAAAATACATATATTACCTACTATTGAAATTATTGCGAGCATAACGTATGGAACAGCAGATTTTTCCGCGATTTCAGATTAGTTCGCATGGTGAAAGTTGTTCATAATTATGAGTACAATGAACCCTTAAAATATTGCCCATGAATTCAGTTTCATTCTGTACAGATTGAGTATAGAACCATGAAAATGATTTATATTTATTTTTAAAGACCGTAAGGATATTGTGAGCCTATCTGTTGAGCGGACAGTTGAAATAGCCTGTATAGAATTGGAGCAATTTATTATATTAAGCGTGTACAGACCCCCTTCAGGATTGTATGACTGCTTTGAAAAGATAATGGATGAAGTGTTACACAAGATTTGTAATTCAAACAAATCCATTGTTGCTTGCGGTGATTTTAATGTTAATTTATTAGAAAATTCAGGTCCTTGCAGTAAAATAATAAGTCTGTTTCAGTCCTACAATCTTGTAAACCTATTTTTGGAGCCCACCAGAATAATACCTACTAGTGCCACATGCCTTGATAATATTTACACTGATGTTATACCGAGCCACAAAGAAATTATAAATTTACTAGATTCTGATCATTGCGGGCAACTGCGGGAATACTGTGAACTTCGAAAGGATTCAGTCCCCGCACGAAAGCAACGACTTGTGATATTCGCCGATCAAGCTGGCTACGGTATGCGTGAAAAACTACAAAACTTACTGGGAGAATCATTTAGTGTAATGTCAGTACTTAAACCAAACGCGCCACTAAATCAAATTTTAAATTCATGTATAACTATGTGTAAAGATTTCACCAAATCTGACTTTATTTTGATAATGGCGGGTTCTAATGACAATAATCCGTTAAGTGTAACAAGTGCTTTGCATTACACCTTGCACAACATTCAAACAACGAACATTTTAGTAAGTAAGATCTATTACAATAAATATTTAAATGTATCCAAGTTGAATTGCACGTTAAAATATGTTTGTAAAAATTGTGAACATTCGAATTTCATATCACTTGACAACAATTATTACACTAACACAGATGGTCATTTCAACAAGTTGATTGCATGCCAGTTAATACACAGGGAAATACTAGGTATAAAGTATAGGACTAAATATTTAAATTATGTTCAAAATAGTAATAAAAGTCAACACAATTCGTCAAACGTGCAATGTAGGAATGTGTACACACAAACAAATGTTTTTTTTGACAATAATAGGAACAATACTATGACACCGATAGTGTTAGTAAATTCTGCTACGCAAACAGAATTACATAATTCGTCAATAACCACCGATAATATTGATCTTTTTCGTGACTAAAAGAGATGCTCAATACAAGTTATATAATAAATCTTCAGTTCTTCTATTATCAAAAACAAATTGTCTTAAAATATTTCATCAAAATGTATGTGGCATAAGTAATAAAAAAACAGAACTTGAATTATATGTTGAAACACATGAAAATGATTTAGATTACTTATGCATAACAGAACATTTCCTAAATGACAAATCAGCGAATGTGTTTTGTATGTCCAATTATAATTTAGCATCGTACAACACAAGGACTAACAAAAAAAGGGGAGGTAGCCTTATTTTAGCACATAAAAATAAACAAAGTGAAAACATTGACGCAATTAAAAAATTATATAGATCAGAGAGTTTTGAGATTTGTGGTGTAAAAGATCTTGAAACTGGATTACACATATTTTGTTGTTATAGAAGTCCAGTTGAGAAAAACTTTGAAAGTTTCATGGGTAGCTTAGAAAAATTATTAGAACAATTTCTTGATAGGAAGTGCCTAGTTTGTGGCGACTTTAATATTGACGTACTGGTTGAAAGTAGAAAAGCTTCAGAGTTCATAAGTTTATTGAGATGTTACAATTTTAGATATCTTATAAAAACTCCTACTTTCATTCGAAATAAATCATACTCTTGTATTGATAATATAATTACAAATATTGATGATGATTGTATAGAGCGTTGTTTGGTTGACCACAATGGCATCGCAGATGGTCATGGTGGACTTTTTTGCGATGTCGTTCTTGATAAAATCAATGAAAAAACGAAGAGCTCAGATTATACCATAACCATTAAAAAAAGATTATATAACACAAAAAGTAATGCCGCGTTCAAAGAGAGTATTTCAAATACAAATTTGAGTAATATGGGAATAAATAATTTCTTAGACAATTTCAGCAAAATATTTCGTACATGTTACCCAAAGAAGGCTATTAAAATAAAGCCTATGAAAAATAAAATAGTAAAGTGGGTAACCAAGGGAATCAAAGTATCTAGTACAATGAAAAGATTTTTATGCTGTGGCACCCCAAATAATGGTAGTATCTCGAATTACAAAAACAACTATATTCGAATTTACAGAAGGGTTTTAAGGCAAGCTAAAAAGTTAGCCATATCAGCTCATCTTAGTAAAGCTAAAAATATATCCAAAGAGACATGGAAAGTAGTAAATGAACATGCAAAGAAAACAAAAAATAGACCTATTAAAAAACTGGTCCTAAACATAGACAATAAAGTTATTCATGATTCCCAGGATATTGCTAATAAATTCGTTGACAGCTTTGTTTATAAGCCATCACCGACACTTAGCAAAGATAAAGCAATGTCCTTTTTAAAAGAAACAACGGTGAGAGTTGAGAGTAACTTGTCTTTCAAGCCGACTACACCAATTGAGATAAAAAAGATTGTGGGTCACATGGCTAACAAAAAATCTTGCGGATATGACGACTTGCCAATAACTATTATTAAGGAGAACATAGAATTTTTAGCACATCCTCTTTCTGAATTTTTTAATAAATGTATTAAAGAGTCGATTTTTCCTGATCAACTCAAACTAGCTAAGGTAATTCCTATCTACAAAAAGGGCGCAAAGACTGACCCAAAAAATTACCGACCAATTTCCTTGCTACCAACTCTGTCGAAACTTTTTGAAAAGTTAATTAAATATAGACTGATGGTACATTTGAATCTAAATAAAGTAATCCATTTAAGACAATTTGGGTATCAAAGGGGCATTGGCACTTCAGATGCCATAGACGCTCTCATTGATGACGTAGTTAGTAAATTAAACGACAAAATGAAAGTGGCTGGACTATTTATTGACCTGAGTTCTGCATTCGACACTATAGATCATCAATTACTGCTTGATAAACTAGATCATTACGGTATAAGAGGTGATGCTTTAAAACTTATGACGTCCTATTTACAAAATAGAAGAATGTATGTCCAAATAAAAAACATTGATGAAAACAATCATGAAATAGCATATAAATCTAAGATGATATACATAAAACGCGGGGTACCTCAAGGCTCAATTTTAGGTCCAATATTGTATCTTATTTTCACAAACGATTTATTACATTTCATGAACACAGTTCAGCCAGACGCCTCGTGTGTTGTTTTTGCTGATGACACAAACGTAATAATTGGAGCGCATAATTTAGAAGAATTGTCCACAAAAGTAAATAAAAGTCTAGAAAATCTTTCTGATTGGTTTACAGCTAATAATTTAGTAATTAATACAAATAAAACAAATATAATATTATTTAAGACTACATCCCGTAACACCGACACTATAGAGGTGACATTGAAAGGACACAAGATAGGATTGGTAAATGAGGCAAAATTCTTAGGTATACACATTGATTCAAATCTAAACTGGAAACAGGAGCTTGCTGCTGTTGATTCCTCTATATCCTCTGCATGTTATGCACTTAGGAGCCTCAGGGATGAAATAGATTTGAAGCAACTTAAAGCATGCTATTATGCTTTGGTTGAATCTAGGTTGAGGTACAGCATCATGTTTTGGGGAAATAGCTATAACTACAACTGCCAAAGAGCATTCATCCTTCAGAAGCGTGCCATTAGAACCATTGTCAGAATTTCACAGCGTGATTCATGCAAAGAGTATTTTAAGAAATTAGGCATTCTTACAGTTCCAAGTTTGTATATACTAGTTCTGTTAAGCAAGTTCGCTAAATATATACATCAATATGAATCACAAAAAGAAAGAGAAATGAGAGAGAGCACACGAAGGAAAGTTATTAAAAATAGAATGGTGCCTAATTTTACTATAGCAAAGCATTGTTCACGTTACCAGGCAGTAGAGTTATATAACAAGTTACCTACTGAATTAAAAACTTTGGTCTATAACACCAACTTATTTAAGGCAAAGCTGAAAGCCTTCCTATTAGAAAAATGTCTATATTCTGTATCCGATTTGATGTTGAATGATTCCAGATAATTTGAGTATGTATTATTTCAGGTATTGACATTTATTGGCATTTATTATGATTGACAAATGATTTAATTGACATCTAATTTGATGAACCTTTTATTTTAATTTAATTGACATTTGGTCCCCCTTTAATTGACATTTATTTAATTTTTGACTGACATTTAGTTTACATTTAATTCTGTTTTTAAATAAAGCAATATGGAATAGACATGGTTATTTTTAGGTTATGTGGTTGGATAATTATGTAAATGGTAATTTAATAAACATTTAATTCACATCTATTTGCCATTGAATGGTTGGACAGGGTGGTGATGGAGCTTTTTATGGTTGGACATACAAACAGTAATTTTAATGACTTTTAATACTCGGTTGATTTAAGTAAAATTAAATAATTAAGGTGGTTTTTGTACTTTCATGGTTTTGACACGGATTTTGATTGATGACATACCTACTACTATTTTGATTTTTGATTTTATGTTTGATTATTGCTTAGCTGTTATGTTTTAAAATGTAATTATTTTGTAAAATTCGAACACAATGTAAATTGTTTGATGAATAAATAAATGAAATGGCAAAAAATTACTATCCGGAACATTAACAGCAAAGTGGCTAAGAAGTATATCACGGTTAACCCCAAAACTGCAAGTCGTTTGGAAGCCTTTAAAGTTAAACTCAATAGTAAATTACCGGTGGAGTCTAGTCATGCTGAGCGTACTCATCAATATGATGACTTTTTTAATATGTACTGTAAAGAATTTAATTCCACCTTTATTCCCAAGACTATCTCGGTGAATAGTAGCGCATCTTTTAGTGACTGGGCTACCACTGGTATTCATAGAAGTAGAACACGCCTTTATGAGTTATACAATGAAAGTACTTTTGTAAATACTGCTGAATTTAATTTATATGTTAGAAATTACTCAAAATTATTTAAAAAAGTTTGTTGCGTAGCCAAGTCGCGTTATCTTAGTGCGAAGATTAAAAACAGTAGTAATGTAATTAAAACGACTTGGAATATTATTAATAGTGAAACGGGAAAGACTAGTAACCGAAATTCTGACTACAGCTTTTCTGTTAATGGCAACATAATTAAATCAGACTTACAAGTCGCCGCGGCCTTTGAAAAGTTCTTTTCGGATATTCCCGTTTCAACTACTAAATCCTTAAACTCATCACCTTCTGTTGCTGAGTCTTTACTTAAGGAACATGTTAATATTTGCGATACGGAATTTCATTTTGAGCATATTACTTGTAGAGACATAATTAAAACCTTTCACACTTTAAATGTAAAAAAGACTGCAGATTTGTGGGGTAATTCTGTAGAAGTTGCTAAATCTGTTATTGACATTGTAGCACCTAATTTAGCTCTTATCTTTAATAATTGTATCGACTGTGGGGAGTTTCCTGACCTAATGAAAAATAGTAAAGTAATACCTTTGTTTAAATCAGGTAGTACATCAGACCCCACTAACTATAGACCTTTTTCAATACTACCTACCTTCAGTAAAATATTTGAGAAATTAATTCTAGAGCAATTACAAAGATTTTTTAACAAACATAAATTATTACACACCAAACAGTTCGGGTTTACAAGGGGTCGTTCAACTACCGATGCCGGTGTTGAACTTTTAGGACATATTTACAATGCATGGGAAGATAAATGCGACGCCTTGGGGATTTTTTGTGATTTGTCTAAGGCATTCGATTGCGTTCTTCATGAAACATTAATCAGGAAACTCCGCCATTACGGGATCCGAAGCACCGCTCTGGATCTTCTTACTTCGTAGTTGAGTAATAGAATTCAGAGCGTTGACGTTAATGGAAAAAGATCTCCCGGATCTATAGTAACAATGGGAGTCCCACAGGACTCGATTCTTGGCCCTTTTTTGTTTCTTATTTATATTAACGATTTGCCTTACCTCATAAAAAATAGTCATGATATACTGACGATGTAAATAGTGCGATCGCAACGGTAGTTCATTGGTTTAATGTTAATAACTTACTTCTTAATGAAAAAAAAACCAAATGTATTAAGTTTACGCTACCCCACGTTAGGCAGGTGGAAACCCAAGTGTTGGTAAAGGGCGAAGAATTGAATCCTGAAGATACCACAGTATTCTTGGGCTTAACTTTGGATGCTAAGCTTCAGTGGGGGCCACATATAGATAAATTGTCAAAAAAACTAAGCTCCGCAGCATACGCTGTTAGAAAAATTCGTACTTTAACTGACACAGAGACAGCCCGCTTAGTGTACTTAACTATTTTCATAGTGTAATGTCGTACGGTATTCTATTGTGGGGAAATGCCGCCGATATTCAGACTATCTTTGTTTTGCAGAAAAGAGCTGTTCGAGCAATTTATAAATTAAGTCCGAGACACTCTCTGAGAGAAAAATTTAAAGAAATAAATGTAATGACTGTACCTTCACAGTTTATTTTTTTAAATCTTTTGTATGCCCATAAAAATATAAAATTGTTTAAAAAATATAGTGATATTCATGATAAGAATACTAGGAACAAACACAAATTTGTTGTACCCACTACAAGGCTCAAAAAAATAGGAGGCTCGTTCAGATGTCAATGTATACGCTTTTATAATAAACTTCCAAGCCACGTTCAAGATCTAAGCCTTAATAAATTCAAATCGTTCGTTAAACGCAAGTTGTGCCAGAATGCTTATTATACTGTCAAAGACTTTCTTGAAGACAAAAGGGCTTGGGATTGAGCTGCTCCAATTGTTTACATTATTGAATATTCTTTCTTTTTTTTCTTTTTTTAATATCCTAAACTAATTGATTAGCATCTGAGATTACTCCTGGAGCTGCTGAAGATTCACAAAAACTTTTTGCATTATATAACTTCAATCTCTTAGCATTGTATAATTGCATAGCACGTTTGTGAGTACTATGTACCTACTATAAAGCTACCATTTACTGAGTACGTCTTACATTGACTTGAATGTGCCCTGGCGGCTGAGAGCATGTCATGCTCCCTGTAATGTCTCACTGGTGGTGGCGGTATTTTGGACCATTTAGCTCCCATCAAAATGGTTGAGCTGAATGGTGCTAATCCATGCGTCATGTTCATGGGCGGGCACCGTCAGTAGGGGCTGGTCACCTCTTAGCTGCCACGGCTGTTTTAATATTTAAATTAATTTTGAATTGTTTTTTTAAAATCTTGTAATTATGGACGCTTTTATTAAGTTCTGCATCGTTCTCACGTGTATATTTCAACATGAGTGATGTAACCCAGTTTTTGTAAACATATTTTGGTTTAAAAGAGTGTCCATGGAGTTTCTTGCCCGTTCTTCTCCATAGGTACCTACTGCTTTGGAATGGGCAACTAGCTTCATCTTTCTGACTGACCGACCCCTTTTTTTTTTTTTTTTTTTTTAAGGCTGGGAAATCATACAATGACTGCTCCCGCTCTGGGTGGAGCGGAAGGGAGTGTCAGACTCTTACTGACTAAAACCCATCCATGTTCCTTCCGTAGCCCTTTATGTTCCGGGGTAGCGGTAACCCTTTCGGACAATCCCGCTTACCCAGCAGGCTTGGCCCTAAGGGGCCCCTTCATATGCTGACATCTCTTTGAGGCGCGCGTGGAACATATACGCGCCGTACGGCACGGGTCTGGTGCTGATCGGACGGTGAGTCACCCATTACTCACCGCCCGCAGGCCCGCGCCTACGGTGGCCGGGAGTCGTCACGTGGCTCCCGACGCCCGGAGCGTCTCCCGCGGCGGCTGGGACGGGAGGACCTTTCTCTCTCCCATCCCGCCACCTCCTTCGCGAGCATAACTTTTTCGCAGAAGGAGGTGACTGCCTCCCACTCCCTCTCGCCCCGGACCATGGCTTGCACCAGGGCCGGGCGCGAGAGGTCGCCGCCGCCGATCGCCTCTACGAGGACACGGCGGTGCTCTGCCCGTGCGGGGCAGGTTTGCACCGTGTGCTCTACCGTGTCCTCTGGGCGATCCTCGCAGTGGTGACACCCGGGCGTTTCCTCCCGCCTGATGATGTGCAGGAACCTCCCGAAACATCCATGTCCGGTGAGGACCTGCGTCAGGCGGAAGGTGAGGGCGCCGTGACGCCTCTCTAGCCACTCCTCAAACTGACCGACCCCTTGACAATTCAAAAGTGCCTGTAATTGGTTTATTTGAAATAAATGCTTTGAGTTTGAGTTTATAAAAATAATCAAATTATATTAGTACTAGAAAATACATAATATTATTATGCATGCAGGAAATAAGCAAATAATTACAGGATTTATGATGCCCTTCAGTTTGTTCACGAGTCGATCCTGTTTGCGCTTTATTGCACTCCACTTGAATGTTACGTCGAGATGCAACCACGGTTTTTGAAATCTATCACAATAAAGAACTAATAAATCTCCGACGGCTTCTGCGTACTCTGTGTCAATCGTTGTTTGATCTTGGGTATTCAGCCCCAGCGAAGTCCCTGCAAAAGACAAATACAGTTACTCATTATTATGAACAACTTTCACTATGGCAACATAATATCTGAAATCGCGAAAAACAAAATCAGCTGATCCCTACATTTTGACAAGTTATGCGTGCATAATGTATGGAACAGCTGAATTTTTTTCGCGATTTCACATTGTAAAAGTTAAGTTCTCTATTCAAGGCCGTGGACAACTGGCATCTGCATCGGAACTTTCTTCAAAAGGCCTTCTAGACTTAGCCTTGCATTGATTGCGTCACATAATATCCTTATAATAATAATGTTTGGAATTAAAAAAAGACCATGTCCTCTGAGTTTGTTTCCGTATTTCGTCTCAGGGATCAGTCAGCTGGGAAATGCCGGCGCCGTGTGAGGTATCTCGCGCTCTAGATGGCCACGACCACGACCAGTGGCCGCAGCACCCAGATTAACTAAAGAAACCATGTAACTGGCCGCACATCGGGCCGGCACGTGAGGTGCCTTTTTTTTTAAGGCTGGGAAATCATCCAATGATTGCTCCCGCTCTGGGTGGAGCGGAAGGGAGTGTCAGACTCTTACTGACTAAAACCCATCCATGTTCCTTTCGTAGCCCTTTATGATCCGGGGTAGCGGTAACCCTTTCGGACAATCCCGCTTACCCGGCAGGCTTGGCCCTGAGGGGCCCCTTCATATGCTGACATCTCTTTGAGGCGCGCGTGGAACATATATACGCGCCGTCCGGCACGGGTCTGGTGCTGATCGGACGGTAAGTCACCGATTACTCACCGTCCACAGGCCCAAGCCTACGGTGGCCGGGAGTCGTCACGTGGCTCCCGACGCCCGGGGCGTCTCCCGCGGCGGCTGGGATGGGAGGACCTTTCTCTCTCCCATCCCGCCACCTCCTTCGTACTTACTACTAGGTGCTTACGTGTAACAGTAGATATTGTGAAGGCGACGAAGTAATTTCGCACGTCGAACGGGCCTTTTCCCACTTGTAAAGCTAATTGAGAGGCAAGTTTTCGAGATTGCACGTTCATTTCAGTAACGTATGTATTGAGCACTTGCTGACTGAAAGCTGGATTCAATAGTTTGCGGTGAGCCTTCCAGTGAGACGCTGGAAGAAAAATCTTCCATAAGTACGTAATTATACAATAATCACGAGTATCAACATTGAGTTTCAATGGCATCTTTCGAATAATCTTATATAATTATAAAATTCACGTGTCACAATATTAGTTACCATACGCCTTCGAAACGGCTTGACCGATTTGTATGAAATTTTATATGCATATTCAGCAGGTCTGAGAGTCAGCTAGTATCTATTTTTCATACCGTAGGTAGGGTAGGTAGGGTAGGTAGGGTAGGTAGGGTAGGTAGGGTAGGTAGGGTAGGTAGGGTAGGTAGGGTAGGTAGGGTAGGTAGGGTAGGTAGGGTAGGTAGGGTAGGTAGGGTAGGTAGGGTAGGTAGGGTAGGTAGGGTAGGTAGGGTAGGTAGGGTAGGTAGGGTAGGTAGGGTAGGTAGGGTAGGTAGGGTAGGTAGGGTAGGTAGGGTAGGTAGGGTAGGTAGGGTAGGTAGGGTAGGTAGGGTAGGTAGGGTAGGTAGGGTAGGTAGGGTAGGTAGGGTAGGTAGGGTAGGTAGGGTAGGTAGGGTAGGTAGGGTAGGTAGGGTAGGTAGGGTAGGTAGGGTAGGTAGGGTAGGTAGGGTAGGTAGGGTAGGTAGGGTAGGTAGGGTAGGTAGGGTAGGTAGGGTAGGTAGGGTAGGTAGGGTAGGTAGGGTAGGTAGGGTAGGTAGGGTAGGTAGGGTAGGTAGGGTAGGTAGGGTAGGTAGGGTAGGTAGGGTAGGTAGGGTAGGTAGGGTAGGTAGGGTAGGTAGGGTAGGTAGGGTAGGTAGGGTAGGTAGGGTAGGTAGGGTAGGTAGGGTAGGTAGGGTAGGTAGGGTAGGTAGGGTAGGTAGGGTAGGTAGGGTAGGTAGGGTAGGTAGGGTAGGTAGGGTAGGTAGGGTAGGTAGGGTAGGTAGGGTAGGTAGGGTAGGTAGGGTAGGTAGGGTAGGTAGGGTAGGTAGGGTAGGTAGGGTAGGTAGGGTAGGTAGGGTAGGTAGGGTAGGTAGGGTAGGTAGGGTAGGTAGGGTAGGTAGGGTAGGTAGGGTAGGTAGGGTAGGTAGGGTAGGTAGGGTAGGTAGGGTAGGTAGGGTAGGTAGGGTAGGTAGGGTAGGTAGGGTAGGTAGGGTAGGTAGGGTAGGTAGGGTAGGTAGGGTAGGTAGGGTAGGTAGGGTAGGTAGGGTAGGTAGGGTAGGTAGGGTAGGTAGGGTAGGTAGGGTAGGTAGGGTAGGTAGGGTAGGTAGGGTAGGTAGGGTAGGTAGGGTAGGTAGGGTAGGTAGGGTAGGTAGGGTAGGTAGGGTAGGTAGGGTAGGTAGGGTAGGTAGGGTAGGTAGGGTAGGTAGGGTAGGTAGGGTAGGTAGGGTAGGTAGGGTAGGTAGGGTAGGTAGGGTAGGTAGGGTAGGTAGGGTAGGTAGGGTAGGTAGGGTAGGTAGGGTAGGTAGGGTAGGTAGGGTAGGTAGGGTAGGTAGGGTAGGTAGGGTAGGTAGGGTAGGTAGGGTAGGTAGGGTAGGTAGGGTAGGTAGGGTAGGTAGGGTAGGTAGGGTAGGTAGGGTAGGTAGGGTAGGTAGGGTAGGTAGGGTAGGTAGGGTAGGTAGGGTAGGTAGGGTAGGTAGGGTAGGTAGGGTAGGTAGGGTAGGTAGGGTAGGTAGGGTAGGTAGGGTAGGTAGGGTAGGTAGGGTAGGTAGGGTAGGTAGGGTAGGTAGGGTAGGTAGGGTAGGTAGGGTAGGTAGGGTAGGTAGGGTAGGTAGGGTAGGTAGGGTAGGTAGGGTAGGTAGGGTAGGTAGGGTAGGTAGGGTAGGTAGGGTAGGTAGGGTAGGTAGGGTAGGTAGGGTAGGTAGGGTAGGTAGGGTAGGTAGGGTAGGTAGGGTAGGTAGGGTAGGTAGGGTAGGTAGGGTAGGTAGGGTAGGTAGGGTAGGTAGGGTAGGTAGGGTAGGTAGGGTAGGTAGGGTAGGTAGGTATCATAGTTAAGGCAGGACGACGTCTGCCGGGTCAGCTAGTCATCATTTTCCTGCCCTTATCCCAATTTATTTTGGGTCGGCGTAACATGTCTTCTTCTTCCATACTTCTCTATTAGTCGTCATCTTGGTAGTCTTACGTACTCGCTTCCTAGCCATATCATCTTTCACACAATCTATCCATCGTTTCTTTGGTCTCCCTCTACTTGTATAGCCAAGCCATCCACATTCATACTCACAACTTTCCTGACAACATTTGCCTCAGTCCTCCGCATAATATGCATGACAACCGATTTTCACACAACTTTTCGGTCTCCGGTGTCACTTTTAGACTTCCTCTTACATACTCATTACGTATTCTATCCATTCGCGTAACACCACACATCCCTCTTAGCATTCTCATCTCAGCTGCATGCAATTGACTTTTATTCATTCCTTTTGTGGCCCAACACTCTGATCCATACAAGACGGCAGGTCTAATCATGCTTTTATAAATCTTCCCCTTAAGTTTAAGGGGAATGCTGGAGTCACAAATTGTTCCCGTGACCTGCCGCCATTTCATCCACCCAGTGTTAATTCTATGCTTAACAGTCCGATCTATTTCGCCATCACTTTGCACAAGTGAACCGAGATACTGAAAGTCGGAGCAAACTGGGAGAAGCGCTATGACCCCAGAACTGGAGAGACCGCCGAATTCGCAGAACATGTACTCAGTTTTGGTTCTGCTGGCTCTGGATCTCAGGTCCATCTTCACCGACAAGAACGATGTCATCGGCAAATAGCATGCACCATGGTGCCTTTTCCTGTATGTCCGCCGTTAAAGCATCCATAATCAAAAGGAAGAGGTAAGGGCTTAAAGCCGACCCCTGATGCAAGCCTACCGCCACATTGAACTTGTCAGTGTGGCCAGCAGCCGACCGAACGTAGGTACGGGATTGGCTGTATATAGCACGAATTAACTCCACATACTTTCCGGGCAAACCTTTCTCTTTCAAGGCCCACCATACGACATCCCGAGGTACCCTATCACACGCTTTCTCTAGATCAATGAACACCATGTGCAAGTTTTTGTGTGCACGTCTGTACTTCTCGCACAATTGGCGGAGTGCAAAAGTGGCGTCCACTGTTCCTCGACCTGGCATAAACCCAAACTGGTTTGGGGTAATCTCACTCTCCTCTCGCAATCTTTTCTCTATTATTTTCTCCCATACCTTCATACTATGGGACATGAGCTTTATCCCTCGATAGTTGTTGCAGTCCTGTACATCACCTTTATTCTTGAAGATGGGCACTAGCGAACTATTGCACCATTCTTGTGGGATCACTCCTTCTTGCAACAAATTATTGAAGAATAAAGTTAGCCACATACATCCGTCTTCTTTTAAACACTTCCATACATTCTGGTACATCATCTGGACCCAAGGCCTTTCCATTCTTCATACTTTGAACTGCCTTTCTTACTTCATCCATGCTAATTTCTCTTACCAAACCCATATTTGCTTGTACCTCATTGAGCACTCCATTCCATTCATTCTCTTCGTTCATTAGCTTTTCAAAATACAACTTCCATCGTTCTTTTATTTCGTCATCTTTGGACAGAACCTTACCGGCATCGTCTTTCATACACTTAATCTGAACTATGTCTCTCGTTCTTCTTTCTCTTGCTTTTGTAATCCGGTATAGCTCCTTCTGGCCTCTCGGGCTGTCCAGTGAGTTACACAACTTCTCCTGCGCCTTAGCCCTGGAAACTGCTACCGCCTTTCTTGCCTTTCTCTTCCATTCTTTATAAATTCGCTTCTTATCTTCTTTCAAATCATTATTCCCGATTTCTACACCCTGCCATTCTTTAAACGCAACTTTCTTTTCTTTTAGCATGATTTGCACGTCTTCATTCCACCACCATGTATCCTTTTCTATCACACCTTTCCCTTTCGATTCTCCAAACACATCTTTTTCTACTCTCCTTATACGATCCGCCATCTCTTTCCAAAATTCGTTCACAGTTTTCCCTTCCATATCTTTCATTTCAATCATTTTATCT
Source organism: Hyppa rectilinea (assembly GCA_951799385.1). Lineage (NCBI taxonomy): Eukaryota > Metazoa > Arthropoda > Insecta > Lepidoptera > Noctuidae > Hyppa > Hyppa rectilinea. The sequence goes on along the minus strand of OX637322.1, from coordinate 7,901,165 downwards.
ACGACTTGACTCTTAAACATACTTGCACATTCCTCTTGTTCTATCATACGCCATCTGGTTTTGGGTGGGGGCCGTTCTTTGTTCCTACTGGACGAGACACTGACTTTAACCTCCATAATTATTAGTCTGTGTTGTGAGACTAAGTCTTCGCCTGGCAGCACTTTACAGTTTTTGACACATTTTAGGCTGTTCCGTCTAACCAGCAAGTAGTCAATTTGTGTCGCGTGGCGGCCACTTTTATAGGTAATAAGGTGTTCATTTTCCTTTTGTAACCACGTATTTGTTATTGCCAGGTCGAAGGCAGAAGCAGCTTGCAGTAGTGTCTCGCCATCAGTGTTATGGTCGCCGTATCCCCAACCGCCATGCTCTCTCTCATGTCCATCCTTCTGTCTTCCCACATGCCCGTTAAAATCACCCCCCACATACACTTCTTCACTCTCTGGTACATCCAGCATCACACGATCAAAGTCCTCCTAAAATTCACAACACTATCCTCACATCCGGACTAGGGTGCATACACACTAACTTTATTCAGCACAAAACTCTTCACAATAACTTTAACAGCTATTACTCTATCACTCACTCTCTTTACATCTACCACACATTGTTTCAACTCACTATCCAAAACTATACCCACACCATTTCTCTTGCCATCGCATCCACAGTAATAAAACTTATATCCTTCCCCTATCTCTCTAGCCTTTGCACCCTTCCATTTAGTCTCTTGCAGACACGCAATATTCAGTCGTCGCCTTTTTAGAACATCTGCTAATTCTCTTCCTCTTCCAGTCATCGTACCTACATTCCAGCTCGCGCACCTTAATCTTACTTCTCTCACACTCCGAGCTATCGCACCCGTATACGTCGCACCCGCCCGTTCTGGTGCGACAACCCTTGTCCATTTCTAACAGGAGCCTGGTGCTGCTCCTGCGCGTCGCCTGTGGGGTACGCCCTAGCCCTATCTCGCATTCCATCCATACTTACCATGTTACAATAGGATTTGGCACAGTTTTACAGTCGGCCGCCTGCCTGACAGCAACCCTTCTTGAGAATGCTTTTGTTGGTGGTTTACCCGCCACCGTGCGAGTGACCCAACGTGCTAATTGTATGCACTAGATCTCTAACTCCCTTAGTCGCCTCTTACGACACCTACGGGCAGGAATGGGATGGTGCTATTCTTTATCCGGCACCACGCGGATACACCTGCCGGCTAGTGTACTATATAAATCAATATTTTTGCGTTATTATTATTATTTATGGGTTAGGTCATCTCTTACCATTTATCGAGGCAAGTCCATTTCCCAGAAATTCCTTTGTAAAATTGTAGACATATGGTTTATCCAAACATGTATTGGCTACTGTTAGACACTCTTCTGGGTCAGTTAATACTGAAACATAATGTATAAACTACGTTTAAATTTATTATGGTATATCATTGTCTAATACGACATTACAAGATAAACGTTATAAGACGCTGACAAAAGCTTATAGTGGACGTCTCTGTCGGAAAACATAAGAAAACAATCGCAATGAGACAACGTTTGTAATTTATACAAAGTTTTCAAAAATAGTTAATTAATAGAAAAACTTTTTTACAAATAAAAAATAACCGACTTCCAAAAAAAGTCGGTGTCTTTAGTTTTGAATTTTCATTTCTCGCCAATATTATCCGACGGTAAAAAGTTATTTTTGATTTTATAGTGTTTTTGAAAGACGCTTGTTTTTTTTGTAACACAGTTTTTATTTTCACATTCCTAAATAAATATGTCCTACAAACTATATTTCAAAAATATTTACAATATTATATTTTTATACAAACGAATCACCAAAAAAAAATACAAGCACTTTTGAGCACTTGTCAGCACCATAGGACGAGAACTTAATTTCGTAGGTACCATCGTGGACACTGGCGCTGAACCACTTTTCAACTGCCAGTACATACAATAGGGGGACACTTACCATAACATGAAACAGGGCCAAACGAAACCAGACAAACACCACCTTCTTTATAAGAGTGCATCTGAATTTCTCGAAACCAACTCGCTAGATCTGGAACATTATTAAAGATGAATTTTGTGTGAATACATAAAACAAAATATCTACAATCGGTTAAATAATTATTACGTTTTATTCACAGTGAGAGTCGTTTTTATTAATGACTAGAACTTCGCCCGCGACTTCGTTTGCGTGGTTTTATTCTTAATGTAGCCTTGGTGAAAGAATTTTCAAAATCGGTTCAGTACAACCATCTCTACAACCTCACGAACTTCACCTCTTTGTAATACTAAGTAGAATTTTATTAAACGTTCAAATGTGTTTGTTTATTACTTCTTCTCTTTCTAACAGCTGATAGTACGGATTTAGATGGAACATGGTATTCGAGTAGACTATGTCCTACAATAGGACATAAGATACTTTTCATCCCGGGGAGTATTCTCTTTGGACAAATTTCAATACCGACGCAGGCGGAGCCGCAGGCAGCAGCTAGGTAGAAATAATATAGCAGTTAACACTAAACAGGCTGTAAAATGACAAGATTACGACTTTTTAGTTTTCGGCTTTCAGAAAATCATTTTTAAAGCCGAAAACTAAAAAGTAAGTAAAAATAATTTTCCGAAAGCCGAAAACTATTTCTACCTAGCTGCTGCCTGCGGCTCCGCCTGTCCCTTACCCTTGTCATTATATTATCTTATCGGGATAAAAAGTATTTATGTCCTATTGTAGGACATAATCTACTCGTATACCATGTTAAAGTATGAAATTGCCATTTTATTGTATTAGGTACTTTGAACTGACATAGAACCTTCATGGTTTGAGATATTTGAGCGAATTTTTTTTTTCGTTTTAACTCTACAGGAACTGCAATTAGAAACCATTCGTCACCCTCCGTATTCGCCAGACCATGCTCCAACGGACTACTATTTTATATAGCCAGTGTCACTCGCGGAGTCTAGACAAATTTATGATTCCTCTAAAATATATTTCCTCGTTTAGTCTCTAGGATTATAGAAGCGTACAAAACAAACCTACCTACCTACCTACCTACCTACCTACCTATCTCCCCGCAGTCGGGTAAATCCAATTTAAGTTGTTCTTTATAATAAAACTATCTATCTACTATTATATATTTAGCAAAACTCAATGATTTCTTTTTAACACGTAAGCTTAATATGCAAATCCAATCAAATCGGTTTGCAAACATATTGCACAGTGGTTGGAATAGGATTATAAATTTAAAACATGTAGGTGCCCTGTAAGAACACGACGAAACAAAACGTTCTTAAAAAAAAAAAACGACTGACGGTGTATTTGATAATGTATTATTTTGTGTATTATAAGGTTTCGGTGGGAATAGTTTCAACTGGATCTTTTCGACAAAATGCGTTTTGTTTAGATGGAACTTGTTTCCACTGATATTCTTTTTTGAACAGCAGTTAATAAAAGCTAGAGAAAACGCGTTAACTAAGGACGGGGCTTAACTGTGTCATTTAGATACCCTACTTCCTACTTTAATGTAAAGATAGTGAAGATGTTTGGTGGTTTATTAGTCAATGACGCCAGAAGGGCTGACCGGATCTTTATGAAATTTGGCACCTATACCTATAGTTTATAACCTGGATTCACGCGTAGGATGCTTTTTATCCCCGTAGTAGCAGGCCAAGTTACCCCAATCTGTCAGATTGCTGAAGCATAAGGTTCATTTTAAATTGGGAAAATTTGGCAGTTTGGGATCTTTTGACGTGTTGACGACTGTACGTTCTAGTGTGATAATTTCCGACATCCACGCCGGCGAAGCCGCTGGCAGAAGCTAGTATGGTAATAATAATAATAATAGTTTATTTTCCAAAAAACTTAGTAACTACTACTTTACAATGGCAATGTGGCAACAATTTCAATTAATGTAAAGAGTTTAGCGTCTGTAGCCGAACTAGGCATGGCCTGTATTTCGGCTATCAGCACCATTCCCCTCGAGTATTATAATTCAAGAATAGGTGCCAAGCAATCGAGGCATTATACAATGTGGATCCGGAATTACGACATTAAATTAAAACGAGCACAGTACTAGTCCATCGAAACATTTTAAATCACGAAGATTAGTAGTTAATGGAAAATTTAAAAACTGCAATTTTTTAACTAAATAAATAGCAGAATCAACTGCATAAAACGTAAACACGCTTTATCAACGAAAAGTCACTGACCTGTTGCGCGGCGTGGGGCAGGGTGCGGGGCGTAGATGACGTAGGGAACTTTAGTCGGAAAACCACAAACCAGCGGCATAAACTCACTAAGTTGCAGGTTTTTGATTAATAAAAGATCACTGATTAAATAAATAATCACTTAATATCACATCAGAATCAGAATTTAAATCACCAATAGTATTTTTTTTTAATTTTCAATGTGTCCCCCGATGTTCATTATGCACAAGCGACTTCGTCTTATTAAATTTTCACGGACTCTTCTTAACATGCTATAAGCATAATTAAACTAAAAAACGTACAAACCTAACCTAAATTACAAAACTAGCTACCTATTAAATGCCTAATTAACTAACTAATATATTACACTAACACTTAACAATAAGTCACACTAACCTATGAACTAATCTAACTATCATAAATCGTCTTTAATCTCAATAACAACTAATACTTTTCATAAATTAATCACGACAATGCGCGCGCGTTTTGTGATAAAAAAAGTAGGCGTGTCCTTCAAAGGGCACCGCTATGCACTGACTGACATAGTAACCGAGTCAAGGACTTTTTGTCGAGAAAAATCCGCTCGCACACACACTCGCAATTTTATGCACCACTAGTGCATTATTTGCGGAAGTAATATTTCTTTTTCTTTCTAATTGTAGTATTTTGTGGGAGTGGACGGGGCGTGTCAGAGTGGAATAGTATGACACCTTTCTCTGTCTTTCAAGGATATTGAGACGCAGAGAATTGAATCGTACGTGTTTGCACAGGTTCTTGACCTTACAACGTTTATTGATTATTACGGACTCAGATCTACATCATGTTGTAAAGTATGAAAATGAAAAATAATTTCCTGTGGCTAAAGTATTCATTGGATTTGGTTGATTTTTTGTATACGGGTTAAGGACATGACACTCTTAACGTGGTTTAAAAAAATGTCGAACGACCTGCTCCACTTTGTGCTGCAGAAGTACAAAAGTAATCAAAGTAAGTAAATTACAAATAAGTAAGTACATTTTTTACCTAATTAATTTAATTGATTTGGTGTAATATGGGTGAGTGAGTGAGTGTGAGGGGGTGTGTGTGGGGGTGTTTTGTTTGTTGTTCAAATGCCTTGTTGTAGTCAATAAAACAGCAATAGAATGGCACATTAAACTCCTTGTTCTTCTCGATAATTTGTCTCACGGTAAGTATATGATCTAACGTCGAATAGCCTGCCCTAAATCCAGCCTGTTCCCTTGGTTGGTTTTCGTCTAGGGTTCTTGTTATTCGGGCTAAAATTATTTTGGCAAAATTTTTATAAATATTGGACATTAGACTAATCGGTCGATAGTTATTTATTTCGGTCTTGTCGCCTTTTTATGGAGCAGGATGATGGTTGATGCAGTCCACTGTGATGGGATAATTTCAGTATCCAGTATATCATTGAAAATATATGTTAGTAGTGGTGCAATATAGTTTCTGCAGCTTATTAGCAATTCATTGCTGATCTCGTCGGGACCAGGGGCTTTATCGTTCTTCTGTGTTTTAATTGCCTTATGTACTTCGTCTTCTAGTATGGGTGGCACCTTAACGTCGTTTCTTAGTTCGGTAATTTCAATTTGGCTCTTGCTGGAGTCCAGGTTTTTGTAGAAATTCGTAGCTATTGATAGAATATCTAGTCTTTTGGTTGTTGTTATGCTTTGACGGTCTTTCATATTAGCTATCCAGTTAGTTTTGTCAGACAAAACTTTAAGGGCCTTTTTTATACCACCAGGTTTGTTAGTGAACTTTTCGAACGTGCGGAGTCTAAGGTGTTCTCTATCTTTTCTTATTTGTACTTTTATTTCTTTGCTCAATTTTCCTATTTCATTTCTGATAGTTTTTGTTTTGTTTGTTATGTTCCGTTTCCACAACTAAAAAGCATCATTGATATAGCTAAAAGTGGTGAAAATACGTGGTGAATATACAGTGAACAACCGAATAGCAAGACAAGAACTTCACTTTGATTCATAACCTCCAAACAGGTCAGAAAATAATCAACTTTAACTTTGACAGTTAAATAAATACCAACACAACGAGAAAACAACCATAGACTATACTTGGTACACCTAGACGGTGCGACCAAGGCAAAACTAGTGTTGCCAACCCCAAACCAGTGTTGCTAACTTCAAACTAGTGTTGCCAACTCCTAATAAACAAATACTACCAACTCTGTACAAAACATCTGTATACCATACAAAACATCTGTAACACGACGTCATAGCATGAGCGCGCGCCCGACCGCGCTCCGCCCACCGAGCCCCACTCTAGCGCACGACGCCACCACTCCGCGGCCGAAACGCTATATAAGCCACCACGCGCCGCGAGAGACGGCACCGCCCGGTTAAGCAGTAGACAACCCTTTGGTTGAACTGCGAGATGCCATTTCAAAAAAATACGAGAGACGGCACCCCCGACCCTTGCTCGAGCCAGCCCGCGTTGCCGCTGAGCCAGTAGTTTTAAAAACCCCCGATCCAGCTGTCCCTTGCTGTCCCCCCCCAGCGACGCTCTAAGCCGAGGTCCGAACCCCGCAGGGGGTGCCCTTAGCGTGTAGTCGCTTAGTTTTGTAAGTTAGCTTTAGTTTTTATTAAGCCCTGGCTGGAGGCTACAATTCTTTTGTGGCAGCCACAGGCAAGCCCGGTTAAGCAGTAGACAACCCTTTGGTTGAACTGCGAGATGCCATTCACAAAAAAAAAAAAAAAACGAGAGACGGCACATCCCCCCGACTCTTGCTCGAGCCAGCCCGCGTTGCCGCTGAGCCAGTAGTTTTAAAAACCCCCGATCCAGCTGTCCCTTGCTGTCCTCCCCCAGCGACGCCCTAAGTCGAGGTCCGAACCCCGCAGGGGGTGTCCTTAGCGTGTAGTCGCTTAGTTTTGTAAGTTAGGTTTAGTTTTTATTAAGCCCTGGCTGGAGGCTATAATTCTTTTGTGGCAGCCACAGGCAAGCCCGGTTAAGCAGTAGACAACCCTTTGGTTGAACTGCGAGATGCCAATACCAAAAAAAAAAACGAGAGACGGCAGTTCGGCTTGCACGGACACGCTTCCATCTCGGAACGGGTTACGGGCAGCTAAACGCACTCCGGCTTGCACGGTCGGCTTCCATCTCGGAACCGACATCGGGCGGTCGCGTCTAACTTAATCTGTCTATATCTATCTATACATATAATAAATTTGTAGAAAAGTGGTGTCTGTACAATAGAAATAAATAAAAAAAAAGTAGCAGGGGTTGTTATTATATCGATGCCGAACCCGAAATTGTAATTAATTTTTTTTTTGTCTGTTTGTCTGTTTGTCTGTGTGTTTGTGCACGCTAATATCAGAAACGGCTTATTCGATTTAGATACGGTTTTCACTAATATATTGCAGTAAGCTTCACTTAACATTTAGTGTTTATTTCATGTCAATCGGTTCATAAATAAAAAAGTTATGTCAATTTAAAGAATCACGGCAAACATTTGTTAAGGTATTCTATCAGAGTAGGTATACGCATCGCGCCTGCGCGTCCGTGGCTATATAAAGCGCGCTGAGAGCCGCGCCGCTGTTACCCCCGATCCAGCTGTCCCTTGCTGTCCTCCCCCAGCGACGCCCTAAGCCGAGGTCCGTACCCCACAGGGCCCCCCTTAGCGTGTAGTCGCTTAGTTTGTAAGTTTTTATAAGCCCTGGCTGGAGGCTACAATTCTTTTGTGGTATCCACAGGCAAGTCCGGTTAAGCAATATACAACCCTATGGTCGAGCTGCGAGATGCCATTATCAAAAAAAAAACACGCCGCTGCCATAAGGATTCAGTTATTCGTAGCGAACGCACATATCCTGGAGAGTAAAGGCGAATAGTTGCATTCGATTATTACGATTCACTTGAATACTGACTGTTTGCATATTTCATTTATTTATATTTTAGGGTTTGTAGGTTAGGTTCTTTTTCTAAATTTTCCTTAAAATCTATCTATAATATAATAAAACAGTAAAAAAACTGTGTCTGTACATTGAATATATTAAAAAAATAATTGAGGGGGGTTTAGAAACAGTAATAGAGCACGAATCCGAAAAAAAATTCGGTCTGTTTGTCTGTTTGTTTGTACACGCTAATCTTCGGAACTACTGGACGGATTTGAATGTTTTTTTTGTTGTGTAGGTATCTTTCCCTACTTTTCTTTAAACGTTCTTCCCTTTCGTCGTTACTTTCTGCCAAACGGCGCTGTCTCACTTGAACAGCGCGTTTAGTAGGCCTACCCATATTAAACAAAAAGAATTTTCTTTCTATTTAAGATTGAAAAAGAAACTTCAAAACTATGAACTATGTACAAACTTAAACTAAAAACTAGAAAATAAAATTATTTTTCAATAAAAACAAAAACCGACTTCGAAAACCTAATAAACACTAAAAATTTAAAAATAATATTGAATTGAATAACTATAATCAAGAATTATTAACCAAAATAACCTTACCTAACTTTAATCTACATTATATTTTACAATTTAACAATTTTTGGAGTCGGTGCCAAGCCCGCACTCACAAAATATTAACCTAAAAAAAGTACAATAGCAGCAAAAAAACAAAACAAACTGAAAAATAACTACAACACAAAACAGAATATCAACTGAAGAAGACAGAGTTGTTTTGAAAAGGGTACAACGCCATCTATCGAGCACTGACTAAAACTTTTAACAGCTTTGTAAAAATATCAGTACCTTAAAATATGATATTAATTTACTCCCGTAAACTATTGTAATAAAAATTAAGGGAAAATATTTTATGGTCATATTATACACTTGGCTTGGCACCGACTCCAAAAATTGTTAAATTGTAAAATATAATGTAGATTAAAGCTAGGTAAGGTTATTTTGGTTAATAATTTTGATTATAGTTATTCAATTTAATATTATTTTCAAATTTTTAGTGTTTATTAGGTTTTTGAAGTCGGTTATTGTTTTTTATTGAAAAATAATTTTATTATACCGTACCGAGTTATTACTAAACACGTATAGTATACGTAGTGTTGTTGTAGAACTCCAAGAGCCCAGCTACACTATAACACATATAGGAATGACGTCTTAGCAAAAGTTGTTCGGTCTGATGGTCATTTCTTATAGACTTATAAAAATCGAAGTTCAGAAACATCTGATGTGGAAATCAAAGCTATCACTAATTTCACTGTATAATTATAAAATAACATAAGCTGGGAGTACTTCCACGCGGTGAAGGCGGTAACAGTTTAGGACTGATTTTCGCTGACGATGGTACAGACGCCAGCACATCAAGATATCCCTAACTGTCAAATTTTCTCAATTAAAAATGAACCTTATGTCTTTGCAATAAAGTTGAAACTCAAACTCAAAGTAAATTTGACAGATTGTGGTAACTTGATGTGCTGGCCTCTGTACTTATATCATTGAAAATTTGACTCTGCTGGCCAAAACTCTTATTTATTTTTTTATTTTACCAAATAAATATGCCTTCGGACTTATGTTATTTGAGTGTTTAATTTCCTTTTCTATTTATCTTCGTGACACAGTAGCCTACCCGATAACGCCTGGGAGCAGTCCCTTAGATTTTAATTGATCACATAAATTCACAATAAAACTATAACCATGCCTAGAAAGAGGTCAAATCTTTCCCAATGTTCCAAAAGAGCTAAAAGATTGAAGATCCCAAGGATCTACCAAAGAGCGTCACGCACGAGAGACTTGATGCTGTTTGAAAACATCCGGCTGCAACTCGCTCCGTGGAAACCTCTTCGGATCGCGAACCACGCCTGCGTTCTCAGCGTATTTACGAATCTACATCCAGGTCTCTAGAGACCAGTGAAGAATATGATGCGCGACTGACCACAGGTCGTGCAAGTCATGCATTGTCTCACGAATCGGAGACGTTCACAGATAGAGAATTACGCTTGAGTTCCAAGCGTATCTACGCATCGACTTTTAGGTCTCTACAGACAAGTGGGGAACGTGATGCGCGACTGACCGCTGATCGTGATTCAGATCTTCGATTTTGACGACCCCGTTGTCGCTGGCATAAGCAACAGGATACGCGTACGAAGTCGCGGGCAGAAGCTAGTGTTGTATAAGTGTCAGTGTTATTATTGTACTTTTGAGTTGTGTTTTGTAACGAAAAGGACGTTTTTAAATATAATTATATCTCACGGTCTTACGAGTGGTTTCATTTAAAATAAAAACTTTACACATCTCAATATGGAACAGCAAATGGATACTTTTTGGCAAAAAATGAAGCAAGAAATGTCAGCGCAAACGCGAGAGATAACCGAAGCCTTCACCAAAAATGTAAGAGTATCAACGAAAAGTTAACTGCTCTTTTGGAGGAAAATAATGACTTGAAGACTGAAATCAGGACCTTACAAGGCAAAATAAAGTCAATGGAAGACCACAAAAGAAGAAATAACGTAATTTTCTTTGGTATGAAAGAGGAAAAAAAACGAGTCCCCAATCGAAGCCATTACATTATCATACATTTGCTAGAAAAAAATATGAACATTCAAATCAACCCTCAAGAAATAAACAACGCCTATCGTCTAGGTGCCAAAAAGGATAACAAAAACCACGGCCTATCCTTGTAACGTTCACAACAAACTGGAGAAAAAATGAAATCCTCAAAAACAAAAAGAAACTGGACCAAGAAATTTACATCAAGGAAGATCTCAACAAAGAAACCCTGGAGAAAAGGAAGGAGCTTCTTCCTCAGCTACAGGAAGAAAGGTCAAAAGGAAAAATTTGTTACTTTGCTAAAGAAAAAATTGTCATAAAGGAGTCGAAAGACGATAAGAGAGATAAGAGGAAAAGGGGCTCTAGCATTTCACCCAACAACCAACCAACGATGGCCCCAAAAAGATTAACAAGACGAATAACATGCTTAACTATATGGCACGGGGTAGAGCCACGTCACTATCAATACCCTCAACTTCAAAAAACGATCAATAAGCATCGACAACGGAAAACCAAAACCAAACAACAAAAAACACCCACCCAACGAAACAACCTATACATTCAACCCAAGACGGCCGGTCACCGTGGGGAAAGACGACCACTACCCTCCAAACACTATCCTTTTACCTCCTACGAATGCGCCCAGAACGAAAAAACTTCAAAGCACAGAATACCTATACATAGCAACATACAACACACTCTCTCTAAGGACTGATGAAAGCTTACAAGAACTTTTATACTCAATTAGAGATATAAAGTGGGATATTATCGGCTTAAGCGAAGTAATAAGACACGGTGAAGCTATTGAAGAGCATGACCAATTCATACTGTACCACAAAGGCGAAACACCAGGAAGACATGGAGTAGGATTCCTAGTAAGGAAAACACTCAAAACCTGTATTACAGAAATAATTGGCATATCCGAAAGGATTGCCATTTTGAACTTACAGATACCCCCAAGCAAAGAATTATGGTCCATAGTACAAAGGGTGATGCCAGGCGGCCATAGTAATATAGGCCCACTGTGCACACATATAAAAAACTATTATAATGATGGCAATTCCAATAATTAATTAGTAAAAGAAATGATGTACCAAAAACTTTGCATTTCGAAGTTATTTAAGGTTCTTATATTTCATCCATATTTTTTTATTTTTTATTTATTTGGGACAAAAAACAGTTATGCGTTACAACATTAATAGTTAGATATGGTATAATAGTAAACAAACGCACAACCCACACTATTGTCCACGGATACATAATATATCGATTTTAAAAGAGATAAGGAAACGGACGCATACAGAAAGGGACAGTAAGGAAATAAAAATAAACCTGAGAAGTCACACAAACCAACTCAAGACAGCGCTCCCTGATTTAGTCTGTAGTCACACTATAACATTGGCAAGAAGCAGTCTTCGTTAAGGACGTCCAGAAAGTAAATCAATAGCCATTTTTCTAAATTTGTTCTGATTAAGAGCGAAAATATCTAAATTTATAAAATGTGAGTTGTACGTTTCTAATAATCGGCGGAGAGGAGCTCTCTCCCCAGCATTTGTTCTACACTTCTCTGTATAGAACAAACGGGTTGCTCGCACTTCCCGCCGACTCACAGTCCCTAGGTACTAAATAACAAAGTTTATTTGAAAGTTCCATACAGTTAAACCTATTGTCATCCTGTGTGCGAGGAGGTATATAGGCAGCGCTAATTATATGGTGTTTATCGGAGCGCGATGCAGGCAGTTTCACAACAACGTGTTCGATACCAGTGAGAGGACGTGTCAACAATCGTATGGGCCGGAGCTCGCGCAGAACGGCTATCAGAACCCCGCCGCCCTCGCGCTTGTTTGTAGCGGCCCGGTCCCGGTCGTCTCTAAACACTAAGTAGCGGTCATCTATAAATTCACTGTCCATTATATTGGGTGTTAGCCATGTCTCAGTTAATATAATTACGTCAAACGATAAGGAAAGAATATTAGTGTAAAGAGTGTGTAATTTGGTACGAATTCCTCTGCAGTTCTGATAAAAAAAAGATAAACTGTTTTTATGCATTGTGTCTAGTCGGGTTATAAAAGAGTAAACAACGAATAAGGTAGGCAATATCGGTTAAGGTTGTATTTGAAAGCGTGGAGACAGATCGAAACGGCTCATGGCATGGAATACAATCAAAAACATTGTTGTTACTAATTGTAACAGGAGTTATGCGTGGTTTTGACAACAAACAGGTTGAGCAAAGTACGGAATGGTGTGACATAAAAATATAGGATATTTCTTCAATATGCAGTTTTACATTAGTACTATAATAAAGGTGATGTGATTTAAAGTACAATGGTTTATGAGATATTCTTGCAACATTAACAGGTATTAAATAAAAATGGCGTAAGGTATAACTGTTAAAGGTAATAATTTGTGCATACATTTTTCTATTGCAAAATGATAAACTACCTGGGTACATACATGCATAACAAAAAAAATGCCTATTCATTGGGTTTACATTGAGCAATTTTACTAATATCATTTTGGCAACATACAGCAAATGTTTTAGATGTATCAGTTGCTTTGATAAGAATAGTGGCATTTTTAATCCACACATATTTGATATTACACTTGCTAGCCATCTCACGACATTCACGAAATAAGTTTTTGTTATATAAAGTAAGATGCTCATTAATATATATTTTATGGGATGTACCTGATATACCAATTTGGTTAGATGACACATTTTTCGTCAAACGATACGCACTTAACACATTGTTACGGAGATCACGTGAGGCTAATTTAACAATAACATTCTTCGGTCGGTTACTTTCCTGAGTACGAGCATGGGGTACACGGTGAATGGCTAAGATATCCTGGCGTGGGATTGCACACTTAATGGCAGCACCGATACTCTGTATGAACCCAGGCAGGTCTTCATCCCGTTTCTCCGGTATGTTACAAATTTCGATGTTGTTGAGACGGGCCTGTTGTTCCAGCGATTCAATTTTCTGCTCGAGACTGAAAAGCTTTTCGTTCATGCTAAGAATCGAAGACGTCCGATTGGCAACCTCTGTGACTTGTTTCTTCAGATCATCGACTTCACTAGTGTGAAATTGGAGAGAATGTTCGAATTGGGTCCGTAATTTAACTTCGAGAGACATATGTTCGATTAATGGAAAGTCGACTGAACAATTGATCGAATGGAATTTATTGCGAAACAACCTTTTATCGCCAAACGCTACTTCGACTGAACGATTCATCGAATATTTATTAATCGATGGACTGCTCTTTCGAATCAGTTTTAGTTATTATAAATTGAAATAAAAAATTAAAAAACAGAATTTTCGTCACAATATTCTTTCATAGATAATCGAGGAAATCAAACACTTTTAAGATATCGTACGTTCTTCCCGTAGATTTGAACATTATTATGAGAAGAAACAGGTTGGGAAAGAAGAAAAACTGAAAAAACTTTTAAATCAAAAGGAAGACATGGACAGGCTTGACTTCATGAGCTCGATGGCTTACATTTGCCACTTTAAAAAATAAAACGTTAAAATGTTTAAATGTGATGATAATAATACTTAGTGATAATTAGTTAATGTTTGGATTATTAGTGGAGTTCTCAGGCGTTAAAGACCGCTAATCTACCGATTTTTTTTATAATAAATAATTTTCCCTTCATTTGTGCTTGATTATCTCAAATTTCATGTTTCTAAATCTACGGGAAGAACGTACGATATCTTAAAAGTGTTTGATTTCCTCGATTATCTATGAAAGAATATTGTGACGAAAATTCTGTTTTTTAATTTTTTATTTCAATTTATAATAACTAAAACTGATTCGAAAGAGCAGTCCATCGATTAATAAATATTCGATGAATCGTTCAGTCGAAGTAGCGTTTGGCGATAAAAGGTTGTTTCGCAATAAATTCCATTCTATCAATTGTTCAGTCGACTTTCCATTAATCGAACATAATTATGATTGTATAGGTAGGTATAGTATATTATTTATTGTTATTTTATGCATTGCATAATAATAGTGTAGATTTTTGAAGCATTTTCATTATTATCAAACTATGTTATTTCTAACATTCGCCCGCGGCTTCGCCCGCGAAGTGTGTTGCTAATGAAAAGTAGTTAATGTCCTTCCACAGGTTTCAGATCATCCATTCACACAGATAGACAAAAGGACAGACGGGAAGTTTTATGTTGCTACTGTTGTTTTTTTATAATTTCAGGTAAAGATTAGTATGCATACTATAATTATTGAAGAGGATTACTTGAGCGGCAGGCCCAGAAAGAGATGGTGGGATGAGGTGGACTCCTTCTTAAAGGCATACAATCGCTGTAGACCGGGTAAAGAGGGAAGCGGGAAGAGAGGCCTATGCCCTGCAGTGGCACAACACAGGCTTATGATGATGATTATAATGATAATTACTTGATTTAGCGGTTTCACTTGTCGTGTGGTAGCACTAAGAATCTACATTCTAAACAATGAGATCTTATATTATAAGAATAATCTATAATACAAAATTGATAATTAGGTGACCGAATCAAAGGGAAAAAGAATATGGTGTGCGCCGCCGGTTGTCGTAAAACCACGACGCACCACCCATGATGATGGCTTCGATGGCACGTTTGTGTGACATAGTGCAGTCGATCCACATGATCAGCTAACACTGTTGGAACAGGATGCCACGCTGCTCTTACTAATGTTGCACGTTGAAATTTTATTCACTCGCCAGATTAAGAGGTAATTCAAAGATAAAATGTGCCGTTAGTCCACCGTTTAGCAATGTTGCAGCGATTCCAGAGGACCACATCTGATGCAACGTTATGGTCCTTGCGAATTTTTGCCAGAAGCAAATTAAGGAAATAAGTTTTGCATGTACCGTCTAATATGGTGATATCGTAGCTTAGCTCGCTTGACGAGTGGCTGGAGAGGCACCACGGCGTCACGCTTGCGGAGCACCGCAATATTCTCGAAGCCGGCGATCGGCAGCGGCGGCGACCTCTCGCGTCTGGCAGACGTTGGCTGGTTCAATCTATGGTCTGGAGCAAGAGGAAGTAGTAGACAGTCGCCTCCTTCTGCGATCTGCGAAGCAGTTATGCTAGCAAAGGAGGTGGCGGAATGGTTCAGGGACAGAGCCTCACGTCCGGGCTGCCGCGGGAGACGCTCCGCTGCCGTCCGTTCCAGACCAAGCCTATGCCGGACGGCGCATTCGTGTTCCACGCACGCCTCAAAGAGACTTTAATGAAGGGGCCCGTTGGGGCCAAAGCCTGCCGGGTCAGCGGAATTGTCCGAAAACCGTAACCCTGGAACATAATGGACGGAACATGGATGGTCAGTATGAGTCTGACGCTCCTTTTCGCTCCACCTATAGCGTGAGGTCGTTTGATGATTTCCCACTCTCAACAAAAAAAAAAGCTCGTTTAACAGCTCTCCTCGACGCAGTGTACTCGGCGGTAGCGCGTCATTGCCTTGATCCTTGGACTATACCCCCACTCTACGCGCCGCCGACTCATTGTAAGCATTTAATGATACCCCCATCGTTGAATCCCGATGTCCACCACTTCTCTGGCCACCACTGGGGGACAGCGAGACAACTTTAAAAAATGATTCTTGTTGTGCATCACTTGGGGACAGCGGCACAACTTTGTAAATAATTTCCATACGCCACCACTGGTGGAGAGTGACACGGATTTTTTAACATTCCCTATGGCCGCCATTGGGGGCAATGGCACAAATATTTTGATCCAATTCCCACTGGCCATCAATTCAAATTATTTTATCTAGAGACAGGTAAAGGATAGCTAAATATACTTACTTACGGACTTGTTTTTTACCAGGGCTAAGGGTGAGACTAATTTAATTTTTGTTTTCCATGTTTATGATTAATTATTACATAAATACGTATAATATTCTGTATATTAGCACTTACAGCCACGCTATCATATTTGGCACCTCCCTCGCTGACACTAAACCACATTTTTAAGAATGTTGAACAAAAATGTGCCTTTTTTGACAAAAATTGTTCAGTGACCTAGTAAGTAATATGATTTAATGGACAATTTATAAACCACATTTCTATTGTGTTATCTAACATCATCATCATTTGCCTAGCCTTTTCTCAACTATGTTAGGACTGTCGGCTTCCAATCTAACCAGATGCAGCTGGGTTTCACATGGAGCGAATAGTACTCCCTATCTAATCTCCACAACCCAGTAACTGGGTAACATGATACCCCTTGGTAAGACTGGTGTCAGATTTTCTTCTTTTTCATCCATAACGACTGTCTAAGATATTCAAATGAAAGCCGGGACCAACTCGGTATGAGACGGACGGTCACCCATCCACGAAGCAAACTTGGTAAGCTTAGCATAACCTTGTAGATCGACCCGTGCGGCCGTTATTACTTAGCCACGAGCTCCTCTTAATTGTGTTCTTTAATAATCAAAGCTGAATAACTGTGACTGATTTGGATGAATTCAATAATTGCCTCAATGTATTGAAATGTGTTTTGTCATTGCTTAAAATATGTTTTGACCAGAATAATATTTTCAGTAGGTACTGGTCTACAGGACAGCGTCACAACTTTCTAAATTCTTTCCATTCGCCACCACTGGTGGACAGCGACACCGATTTTTAAATATTCCCTATGACCAACGCTAGGAGACAATGGCACAGCTTTTGATGTAATACCCGCTGGCCATCCACATTAACTATTTTATCTAGAAACCAGTAAAGGATAGCTTTATATACTTACGGATTTCGTTTTAATCAAGTTTATGTATGCATAATATTATTATTGAAGAAGATTACCTGCCGCGCAAGTTAATCTCTTTAGTAAATAGTATGCATATCCTCCTAAACAACCCCACGTTCTGATTGACCATCCAATCACGTGGGGGGCGGACACACGACTGAACAATTACTGGCGTGGCTAACATGGCTCTGGAAACCCGCAGGGCAGCCTGTGGTGAGCTGTTGGGCAGTAGCGATCCCACAGATCCTATCTCCCGGGAGAAGTCTTGTTCCTCACCTCCAGCTTGCCTTTTTGGCCGGCTGGAGTAAACACTGACGAGGAACAGAGCTCCCACCTCAATCTCGCCTCTATTGGCCGGCTGGAGTGGAGAGTCGCAAGAGCAAACGTGCTCGGAGGAAGGAAGTATTCCAGTATTGCTTTGGAAGAAAGAATCTGGACAACTGGAGTGGAGCAAATATAGTCAAATAGTCTTTGACTATATTTGAACCATTATTTTTGATACTAGACAAATGTATGATTCTCCTAAAATATGTATTCCCTCTTTTAGTCTCTTGGATTATAGAAACAAACAAACCTACCTACCTACCTCTCCGCAGCCGGGTATATAACTTGTTCTTGGGTTTGGGAAAACTTATGATTTCTTTATAATTCATAAGCTTAATATGCAAATCCAATCAAATCAGTTTATTGCAAACATATTGCACAGTGGTTGGAATAAGATTATAAATAAAACATGTAGGTGCCCTGTAAGGACACGACGAAACAAAACGTTCTTACAAAAACAAAACGACTGACGGTGACTTTGGTTACGTATTATTTTGTGTATATTGTGTAAGGTCTCGGTGGGAACAGTTTCAACTGGATCTTTTCGACAAAACGCGTTTTATTTGGATAGAACTAGTTTTTACTGATATTCTTTTTTGAACAGCAGTTAATAAAAGCTAGAGAAAACGCGTTAATTGAGCACAGGGCTTAACTGTGACATTTAGGCCCGTATTACAGAACGTCACACAAGACCCAAGCATTACTTGAAACTAGTTTTAACCAATCAAATGGTTTTTATTGAGACTCAAGCAATGCTTGAGTATTGAGTAAGCTTCTGTAATACGGGCATAATATACCCTACTTCCTACTTTAATGTAAAGTTAGTGAAGATGTTTGGTTGTTTGTCATACCTATTGTTTATAACCTGGATTCACACGTAGGATGCTTTTTATCCCCATAGTAGCAGGATAGCACATCAAGTTACCCCAATCTGTCAGATTACTGAAGCCTAAGGTTCATTTTAAATTGGGAAAACAGTTAGGGATAGCATGACGTGTCTGTACGTTCTAGTGCGATAATTTCCGACATCCACGTCTGCGAAGCCGCTGGCAGAAGCCAGTATATTAATAAATTGAAATTGCTTTTCAGTTTTATAATATTAATTGTAAATTAATGTAATTATTAATTGATTTTGCACACTGTTAAAACGGTGATATTTGTAGCACTATGCAATATTATGAACATACCATGTTTGTGGCAAATAAATAAAATAAAATGAATGTATACAACATAGATACACTCTTTCGATTTGACTTACGTTTACGATCTCCTAGTGCCTGAAGTGTATGTCCAATGAGTGGCAGCGACCCAGGTAACGAAGGGGGCGACCGATGACGCGGCGTCAACCACCACCGAGCAAACACGACACAGCATAATATTATCGCAGTCAGCGCTAACACAGACATTTTAAGGCTGCTCTCTCGAAAAAAGCTTTAAAAAGCCGTGCAAATGAAGCAGCTTTTCGTCGGCATTTACAGTGAAATTACATCTGAAAAAAATATTTGGTAATTTACATGATATGATACGTAATTTGGTTTAGCCATAAATTTTCTATCTGTAATTGTGTTAAGGAAAAAAAACAACAAATCACCTCCAAATCGTTGAGATGAAACCATTTTACTCCTTTGTGTTTTCTCAAAAGAGTATAAAAAATGTCTACTGCTTTGCAATACAATGGAAATGATTTGGTTTTGTTGCTTTAAAAAAATATATATTATTTTTATTATAATAGGTTAAAAAAGCGTTTAATTTGGGACAACGGTCCTTGATGGGCGAGTCCTATTACTGGGTGGACGTACGACGCGTTGAGTGAGCTCAGAAAAGAACGCGCAAGCTAGGCACTCAAGGCCGTTGGCATATAGTATAATAATTATGCGCCTTAACTGAATCTGCTAACTATCTGCTCACAATTTTGTGTAGGTAATCATGCCTTTATAGACAAATCCATATGTGCGAGTAGAATCCTAGTAAATCATTTTCACACACAAATTTCGGCTTTAGAATATTGAATGTCGAAAAACCTAAAAAATATTGAAAAGTAAGTTGGCGCATATGAAAAGCTGTAAGTAGTTTAATACACTTTTCGGCTCTACGCCCTTCTTGGTACGAGTCAACAGGGGCTTGTGTCATACGCGTGGCAAAGCCAAGTAATATTCATCTATTTAATCACAGCATAGCGATAACTACACGCAAGACCTATTATATTGTCTACTACCTATATTAGAATTTGATTTTAAGTCAACATTGAATAAGGTATCACACTAATATTATAAAGGCGAAAGCTTGTGAGTGCGTATGTGTGTTTGTATGTTTGTTAACACAAAACTTACCCACACAAAAAACTATTGAACGAATCAAAATGTTTGGCTCAGAGATAGATTATAACCTAGATTAACACATAGTATCCTTTTATTATTCCATTGGAAGCTTCCTGTGGGATAATTTCCGACATCCAGGCGGGCGAAGCCGCGGCCAGAAGCTCGGCAACATATTATAATTGGCAATACTATGTTATGTAAAAATATTTGGTTTTTTAATCTAAGATGGCGACCAATAGAAGTAGAAGTATGGAAGAAAATGACATGTTGCACTGATCTCAAATAAATTAGGATAAAGGCATGGGCGACCTGTTTGCAATAGTTGGAGATCGAACTAACAACCCTCGTCGAACTACTAAGCTTGATTTAAATAGCAAAGTTACTTAAAAATATCACACTCTATTCGAGCAAACCTATAGGCATCTATATCCTTACCTTTGTGAAATATTATTAAGTAGATTTTAGCCACACCTTTGCTCGCGTTAATTTACAATTTTGACAATCAATTCGGGCTGTACTCTGTTTGTTGTTTGGCCATTGCAACCATTCAGAACGGAACGTACACGTAGCGCCATCTATTATCATAAGAACGTTATTGTAGTTTTCCTTGAAAACAGTACTTTGTTCGTGATAAAAGGTACCCTATGTTCGTTTTTGTCGACCTGACAACGTATATGCAAAATTTTAGGACGATCGGTTCAGTCGTTTAAAGTGAAGTCGTGTCCGTCGTGAAAAGCTACCAAACAAACTGACAAACTTACTTCCACATTATTTTATAATATTAGTTTGGATTGCATTCAAACATACATGACTCAAGTCTTCAGTTAAGATGATTTAAATAAGAAATATTACGTATGTAACAAAGTTTGGCTTTAGTTAACTTTATGATACATACTTATATAGGCGATAAAAAAGAGTGGCCGGAGGGCGGGCATTGCTCCGTACGGATCGGCAGGCGCCAGGCGGGGTAACTGCGTAACCCTAGCGTAAGCATGTCCTAGAACCAAAAATTGGAAAACACGTATCATCTAACAAACCGCACTGGGTCCGCATGGTAGATTACAGCAGTGGGAACATTTAAGGCTAATTATACTTTTCTTACGTATAAATGGGAAATCGATCAAAATATTTAATTTTTCGTTCATTGACCTATTTACGTTGTTGGGCCGAAGCATTTTTCAAGTCTGTGAAGTAATGGATGTCAAAATGAATGGGATAACAACCGATTTCCATTTTATGTGTGTTACGCAATTACCTCGTAGGTAGGTCCCAGGTTATCCACAGGATTAAAAAACCACCGAAACCACTATGCTCACCGAATATAACTTCTTTGTCTCGCCTTTTAGAACCAAAAAGCTGTGGTTGGCAGCGCTGATTCTTCTGGGTCGTTATATAATTCACTGTCAACAATGACCAAGTACCGATAAGTAAACTTAAAATCAAAATGAAAATAAACAAATACATAATCCACAAGCCTAGAAAAAAATGTTGAACCTTTAAAAAAGCCTATCACGAACGTACTTATGTAAACGAAACGTTAATGTGAGTGATTTTCAGAAAAAAATGCCCAGCTCCGCTTCAGTGGAAACGCACCCTTATCCTGGCGCTGCGCGCCGAACTTACCCCAATTTACTCTACCTATTTACAGAGTAAGTAGAAATCTTTGGAATTTTCAATCAATATGAGGTATAAGATCCCTTATCGCGTAATTTCACAACCGAACACTACCTTGCGTTTTTAATAATAATAATAATAATATATCATTTATTTCAGGTAACAAAGACCCATACCATAAATACCTTACAGACTATCATACATATTTATAAAAAACTGATAATAACTATTAACTATTGTACACGAAGTGACGGTGTCGTGTTGCACTGCGTGGTGTCGCGTAGCCTTCCGCGGAAACGCCGATACATGACACCCTTCGGCCAAAACTCTTCCTTGAGGAAGGTCTCAATATGATGAGTTGGAACTCGCACCACGAACGACTTGAAATTCGTGTTGTGGCGCGACTCCAACTTCTCAACCCTCAAGGTCCAGCTGGTCTTCGCTCGGACATACTCCACGATCTCCTCAACCTTCGTGGTGTGATGTAGCCGGGACACATAAAGCTGCGTCGTTGGTATTGCCGGACGCAGCACATTGGGTCCTGCCAGCGCGGTCCCGCACTGGTTCCGACTAGGAGCCTTCCTCCTCTTCTTCCTCTCCACCTTCACGAAGCCCTCCTTGTCACACGTGCCCATAGCTGGGCCTTGCTGTTTCGGACCCCTGTTGGCAGGTTCACAGCAGCTCTTCTTTTCCCCCTTTTTGGTAGGTTGGTTAATTTGGTTGGTTTTTTAATTCTGTCCTGCTCATATTACGATTTTAAACCTAAGACCTGGTTCAAATACATTCTTGATGAGTATAATTTTATGCAAATCGTTTCTTCGAAGCTAAGATCTTTTGCATAATATTTTGTTACATTGACTCGAGACGGTGGTTCCGCCGGATTTTTTTTTTAGGGTTTGAAGTCATCTAATGACCTCTCCCACTCTTACTGACTTAACCCCATCCATGTTTCTTCCTTAGCCCTTTGTGTTGAACAGGGCCGTGTCGGACGGTGCGTGCGTCTTCCACGCGCGCCTCAAAGAGATGTCAGCATTTGAAGGGGCCCGTTAGGGCCAAAGCCTGCCGAGTAAGTGGGTGAAACAGTTACCGCTTACATAAAGGGTTAAGGAAGGAACATGAATGGGTGTTAGTCAGTAAAAGTCTGACACTCCCTTCTGCTCCACCCAGAGTGGGAGAAGTCATTTGATAATTTTCCATTCTCAAAATAAAGCCCTTTGTATTCCGGCGCAGCAGTAGGATAAGGCCTATTTCTAGAGGTGTGTTTCGGCAGGAATTATGGAGATGTGTTTCCGAATAAGCGATGAAAGGAGGCAAAAATGACAACGAATCCTTAAATTCAATCGAATAAATTATTATTGTCTATCGGTCTCTAATCATAAAATATACAATCCAATTACATTACTAAGTTGATTGTTCCTACATAATAATTAATTACGTCATTAATTTATCTTTTCTGATCTTTGACTCGACACTAGCAGTGCACAGACGTGCTCTTAGCATTATTTAATATACAGTGTGTTAGGTTAAACGAGGGACAGACTTTTAGGGGTTACTATACTCATGAAAATGAACAACTTTGACTATGGAACTATACCTCAAATCACGAAAAAAACATCAGCTGTTCAGTACTTTTTTTATGTTCGCATCATTCGTGTCGTGAGGGCTATAACGCGCATGATGGCGTCCACCGTAGAGCGCCACTTGCGGAAGCCGAACTGGCAGTCCGCAAGGTCCGGCCCCATCATTCCAAGGTGCCCGACGAGGCGGCCTGCAATAATTCTCTCGAAGAGCTTGCTGACCTCGTCGGGGCTGGGTATGCGTTCGATTTTACCCGTTTTTTTTTTTTTTTTTTATTGGGCACCGCCTTCTTCCACGTGGTTCCTGTTTTCATTCTATTAGTAAAATAATTTTTGGAATCGGATCAGTAGTTCGGAAGCCTACTCCTTACATGCAAAATTATAAATGACGATGCCCATTTATGGCCTAATCATGTACAACCAGTTTATACTTTGTTAGCTTTTTTGTAGCCATAACATAGGTACACAAAACATATACCCCTTTCGAATAAGCTGATATAAAATATTAGTCCTCTCCAATACTCTGTATTCATTTAAATTACTTTACCTAAGTTTTCAAAATTATCTAAATAGTAAATAATGGCTTAACTTTGTATGTGAATATTATTACGTAAATAAAGTTGCGGAAGAGCGGATTGTCCTAATACAGGCATTTACTTGCTATATGTTGGACAAACCATGATAAGAACAATATATTTTGTATTTTTAAATAAAACTAGGTTCAAAATATAAAATATTATTTGTAGTTTCGATTACATTTTCGGTTTTTAAATGGCTATGACAAGTGAAAGATTTCACTAGCTCAATATGATTGTGTGGTGGTTGAATTACTTATATCTTGTTTTTGAGGTAGATTAACCACATAGGCTACCATTTTACAAATAAGTTAGAATAGACAGTACTTGTGAATAAAATAGAGACAATAATATTGAATGACATCCAACATAAAAAAGTATTCATAAGTATGTCTTTTGTTTGTAGAGCACATTTTGAGCTGGTTTCAGACCAGTCGCTGACAGGCCTAGTGACGAGTTGGGTTCAGTTATTTATGCTGCTAAATCTAGTCAAGCCCTACTAGATTATGCTAATAATTGTTTTTTGAATCAAAATTCTATATTCTACGCCTGACAGATAATGTTTAGCAATCAATCGTTTTTTGATTGCTAATCAATATCTATCAGGCGTTTTTATAACATTGAATTTCGATTCAAATAACTATCAGCTGTGCTAGGAAATGAATATTTTTTTGTTATTTACATAAGACTTATAATTACATAAAAAAGGATTTCTATCAAATCCAGGTCAAAAATGTGCATTTAAACGCACCATGTATTTAACCCTGGTAATGGTTCTTTATAAGTATATTGTTGGGTACTTAGGAGTACTGTGTAGTTCGAAGGTGTTTTTTTAATTTATTTGTTTAACCATTTATGTACTCACATAAAAAACAGACAAGAAAGGAACAGAAAATACGTACAAGTGATGCGTATTTCTAAAAAAATATCTTCCGGCACACCTGCGATAGGAAAGTAGATAAAAGAGGTGTAGAAACGTGTATAAAATTAAAAGAGAAAACTTATATTTTAAGTTAAGTTAAGCTGTATTTTACCAACACCGTGTCCATTAAAGTTGGTTCCGAGTTGACACATTAACATTACAATTTCCCCTAAATTTCCGTAGGAAAGAATTCTAGAAAACGATGACTCTATGTTGAAGATTAAAGCTACTTATCTGCTTTCTTAAACATTTACTCAAAAACATTTCCATCTTCTGTAATTAAAAAAAAATCGTAACAACTGAAATTACTAAAATATATGATCTACTATTTACTAATACTATTTATTAAAATATGTGATCCGTGAAGGGTTAGGCAGAGAGCTATAATAAATAATTTAGAATAGACAGTACTTGTGAATAAAATAGAGGCAATAATATTGAATGACATCCAACATAAAAAAGTATATCTAGTAAAGTATGTCTTTTGTTTGTAGAGCACATTTTGAGCTGGTTTCAGACCAGTCGCTGACAGGCCTAGTGACGAGTTGGGTTCAGTTATTTATGCTGCTAAATCTAGTCACCCAATCTAGTCAAATATTACACACACCCACATTTTGCCAATCACGTTCCAGTGCCATGCAATAGGTGGCGAACGTACCTATGCCTTCGATGGGAAAAAACAGGACTCGAAAAAATCAGGCAACGATCCCACGAGTACAAACGTCAAAATTTCAGTTGTTTAATACAGAAATTCGCCATCATGACCAGTAAGGCCCTTTTAAGTAAGTGTTGTACAATGTATAGAAGAGGTTATTTATTTTTAACATAGTTTTGTAAAATAATGATTTTTATATACTTAATTATTACATTCTTTGCAGCCGTTGAAATAACATGAGCACGTCAGCGCACTATTTCAGGTTTGATGCCCATACTAAAAGTAGCCATATATAGGAAAATAATAAACGGACGCTTGCTCTCATATTTAATTGGTACAGTAAGTAATCAATAGACAAGATGGATTGATAAAATGTAAGTGTAACTATGGTAACGCAAGCTGTTCTTACAATAACATAATATTTGCAATCAGTTACTTTATATAATCCCCACGTAAGCATCGACCCGACTATCGTCACTATAAAAATCTATTTCCTTGGTGTTAACTCAATGTGATGTCCTTCTACTGGTTTCAATAAGACATCATATTCACACACCACATTGTGGATGTCACTGGTAACTTGGAATCGCCGTAAAATATGCGCTAACGCCGTCTTCATCGACATCATGCTGTATACCTTACCTGTAAATTAAAGAAAAAAACGGTCACCTTTTCGTTAACAACCTATAGTTAATTAAAATTAATTAATTAGTAAGTTAAACTGAATATTGTAAATTGGCACCAAATACCCGTTAATTCCAGTCCCCGGACCATCATCTCAAATCAAGTATTACGCAGTAGGTAGCACCACATACGGCTTAAATCACAAAATACACAATTGAAACAGCCTTTTCCCAGCTTCAATTGACGTCAAGTCAATTGAAACTGGGAAAAGGCTGTTTCAATTGACTTGACGCTTCAGTTTATGTCAAATATTGAAGTTTAGCGTTTCGTATTTTTAGAAGGACTAACAACAGCCCGTCGGTCCTTTAAAACCTCACCGTGAAAACTTAGATGAAGTGAGCGTAAAGCTAATTTTCCTACTTAGATTTTTATTACCCCCACATACTAAATATTTACGCATGAACAGAATTTATTTTACCGCCTGCAAAAATAAGGTTTTCCTTTGTAGTAACGAAAAAGAAAAAAATTGCTGCCGTTCCATCTTTTCCGAGTAAAATCATTATTTGTCTTCCGGGCAAATGGACCTATAGACATGAAGAAATTAAAAGAGTTCGGTTTTTGCCTTTTATTTATAGAACCCTGTAAAAAGTAAGTATCTATTATGTTTACCTATACAGTTTCGCTTGCCAATACCGAAAATGGAATAAAGACTTGGGTGATCTGGCAAGGTGGCAGGGTCCAGCCATCGCTCCGGTCTGAACTGATCCGCGTCTGCGCCCCACATGGGGTTACGGTGGAGACTGTATACCCCAAATATGCATGAACTGCCAGCTTTCAGCGTGTAGTTCTCTGAAAGTTCACAAAAAGTTACTATACCTAAAGAAGCAAAATTTATATAATTACAATCATCAGCTAAAAATGGCCTTAACACCACCGTTATTAAGGTACATACTCAGGTTAACATCTCTGTCAATTTTTCTTCCAAGTATTGGAGCGACAGGATACAGTCTCATTGACTCCTTGATCACCGCCTCGAGATACACGAGTTTTGGCAGATCTTCTTTCGTTATATTGACGTCTTCATGTCCGAGTACTGATTGTAACCTAAAATGTATTTTTGGTTAAATCATCATCCTTATTTTTTGAAGGTGAAAATCTAGTTGAAGAGGATGGCAGTGTCGGACTCTTACTGACTGAAATCCATCCATGTTCCTTCCTTAAACCTTTATGTTCCAGGGTAGCGGTAACCCTTTCGGACAATCCCACTTAAAACATCATCCTAGGAGCAGTAGGAAATGAATTGAAATAAAATTTTTACTCTAGAATAGGATTCTTAAAAATGGTGCAGCGCTTTGAGGAAAGGTAGATAGTGCCCTTGCGCTTCGCTTGGCTCGTCTTGGCGAGGGCCCTGCCGTGCCCCCAGATATTTTGTAAATTGGATATCAAGAATCACTTTTAAACGTCATATTTTTTGCTAGATGGACTCCACATTTCCTGTCTGACTACTCTTTAGCAGAAATGGCGGAACAAACTCAGGGGTCAAAGTCTCTTTTAAAATCGAGACATAATCTTGGTGAGGTCATGTAGAATATTGTTTGATATGACTTTTGAGTTAAGAATCTCACAGGTTTGCGTGAACCTGTCCAGTCAGTGCAAGCATTTGTCAGCAATCGTTGAGCTGCGCGCTCAAATGAGCTACTTGACTTGGTTTAAGGTTTCTAGACTTAAGGTTCTGAAGAACCTTAGCAACAGGCATAAAAAACGGCTTGTCATTGTCACCGTTTGCCTCCAAAGATGCCGACCTGACCGGCTCAGGCATACCTGAATAGTATTGTAAATGTTAGTTACTCGTTAAAAACTCTTTCTTGTACATCTCGGTATGATCCAATCGCTATCAAAATCATAGTCATAGCTGAAGAAGTGGTGTCATTAGCGCCGGCTACGAACGTATTCAGCTGATCTCTGATGAGTTCGTCTGTGAAGGCATCATGTTCTTCGGCCACCTCCAGAAGTTGATCTAATATTGGTTTAAATTTACCTGAAAAAAAGTCACTGGAAGAATTATGGTATTTACGTAATAGCCCTTGACATCACTTGATTTCAATCAACATCTTAAGAGATATCTAAACCACTCTTTCTCTCTTAGGTGACGCACACGAAGTTGCGCGAATCAGCTAGTGAAGTAGGTATTATTATTAATTCGTAAGTTTAGTGGTTACGCTTATTACCTGGTGTCGAGTAGTCGTAGACATTCAGATCTTTATTCGCCTTGATCTCGGATTTTCTTTTCTGTATCATCTGAAATTAAATGAATACCAACAATATTAGATAAAAAGCGGTCGTTAAAATAATAGACATGTACAAAATTGGTACAGTGGTGTTTATTCAAGGGACATAAATGTAAGTGATCCTAAGATAAAAAACAAAACACTAACTGGTCAAAAACTCGTCAATGTGTTTTGAGTATTGATGGTTTGGTTTCCGTAGTCAGTGCGGTTATGCGTATGCGTATAACTAGCACTATTAAGGCGCTAAGAAGAGAAAAAGACTCCAAACAGATTACAACGTATTCTGTTTAAATCATCTATGAGAATTTCACCCAGAGTATTTCACATTGCGCACCCACGGTTGTGGTATTAGTTTCGACAGATTGAATGTTGGTGGTGGATTCGTGTTATTGTGTCTGCCCAGAAATAAAGCACACTATCAACACTCACTAACTGGATGACTTCCTGTTCTTAATTCCAAATAAATTAATAAGGCGATCTTGATGCTTATTTTAACCATGACAAAAAATACATATATTACCTACTATTGAAATTATTGCGAGCATAACGTATGGAACAGCAGATTTTTCCGCGATTTCAGATTAGTTCGCATGGTAAAAGTTGTTCATAATTATGAGTACAATGAAGCCTTAAAATATTGCCCATGAATTCAGTTTCATTCTGTACAGATTGAGTATAGAACCATGAAAATGATTTATAAAAATAATCAAATTATATTAGTACTAGAAAATACATAATATTATTATGCATGCAGGAAATAAGCAAATAATTACAGGATTTATGATGCTCTTCAGTTTGTTCACGAGTCGATCCTGTTTGCGCTTTATTGCACTCCACTTGAATGTTACGTCGAGATGCAACCACGGTTTTTGAAATCTATCACAATAAAGAACTAATAAATCTCCGACGGCTTCTGCGTACTCTGTGTCAATCGTTGTTTGATCTTGGGTATTCAGCCCCAGCGAAGTCCCTGCAAAAGACAAATACAGTTACTCATTATTATGAACAACTTTCACTACGGCAACATATCTGAAATCGCGAAAAACAAAATCAGCTGATCCCTACATTTTGACAAGTTATGCCTGTGATATATAAAAATAATTATTATGTGTAGAATATACCTATAAATGTAATTATTATCTGTTAAATATTTTATACTCAATTGTTGAAATGAATTTATGAATTTACTAAATGATTTTTATAACAAACTTATTTTTCTACAAGTCAAACACTGATTTGACTCAACTGTCACTTGTGAATCATACTTGTTTGTTAACGGGTATAAAAGAGCGGAGCCACAGTGGATCAGTACAGCCCCCGACGATGCCACCACTCTCCTCCAGGAGAGCAGCCCGGCTACTAGCACTGTTAGATTAGCACACAGACACAAATTTCCGTCGTTCCGTCCTCGCCGTCGAGGCCCGTCGCGACGAACCTGTCCACTCTCATCCCCCCGACCCTTGCTCGAGCCAGCCCGTGTTGCCGCTGAGCCAGTAGTTTTAAAAACCCCCGATCCAGCTGTCCCCTGCTGTCCCCCCCCAGCGACGCCCTAAGCCGAGGTCCGAACCCCGCAGGGGGTGCCCTTAGCGTGTAGTCGCTTAGTTTTGTAAGTTAGGTTTAGTTTTATTAAGCCCTGGCTGGAGGCTACAATTCTTTTGTGGCAGCCACAGGCAAGCCCGGTTAAGCAGTAGACAACCCTTTGGTTGAAATGCGAGATGCCAATTCAAAAAAAAAAAATAAAAAAAAATGGATCAGTACAGTTGCTCTTCGACTTTCAAGGCGTTAACATCTCAGGTATGATATTATTCTAATTATTGTTGATTTATTGTTTATGATGATGTATAATGTATATTTATATTGGATTTGATTTGATTATTTCATTATGTAATGTAACGTAATGTTATTATGATGATTGTTGTATTTAAAATACAGGTCATAATAGCTTGTTATTTAATTATGGTTGTTATGTCGAAACGTAGCGTTATGTTATATACACTACTACAATAATTGATTGTTATATACTACAAGATAAATAAATGTTATATTGAATACTATTGTCTATATTTCCCTTACATACCTAATAAGTAACGAAAATTGAATATTTACATACATATCTACATATACATACAAATTATCTAACATCAGAAGTGGGATTAGCTTCACCCCTATTAATACGTTTATTTCTAAGTTTCAGAATGGATCCTACTGTCTTGGAAGGTCTTCTCAAAGCAATCAGCGATGCTGTTTCTGGTCGTCGACATGCTGACGATGACGTGGCACTCCCGGTCTTCGACCCAGCAACTAGTGACAGCGGTGCGGAAGGCTGGTGTAAAAGCATCGAGGAGCTATCAAAAGAATTTGGATGGAGCAGTATCACAACAGTCGCAAGAGCTGGTAAGGCTTTAAAAAGTTCTGCTTTGTTATGGTTTGAGTCTTGGGTACCATCTGAAGGCCGAACATGGGAAAACTTCCGTACAGACCTCACAGACTTGTATCCAGAAAAGCGAAACCTGTCTGAAAAACTATCGAAGGCCGTGTCATACGATTCTGATTCTGCCGATTCCTATTGTGAATACGCTAGGGAAAAGGTTAGATTGCTACGTAACACAAAATTATCATTTACGGAAGACCAATTAATCGAATTGATCTGCGGTAGCGTAACGGATGTGAACGTTAGAATGGCTGCTTTCAACAGTAATGTTAAAACTACTTCTCAATTAATATCCTTATTCTCCAGTTACATAAAACCAAAAAAACGACCAATAGAGCAAAACGGTTCTGACGGTATAACAGAACAAAGTAAAGCCAAACGCCCAAGGTTAGAGATCCGAAATAATACTTCCGAACAAAAAAAAATGTTACTCGTGTGGTAAAACAGGTCACATAAAACTCCACTGCAATAGAAACCGAAATCCACGATCTGAAACAGGGACTAGTACTCTAGAAAATAAGGTTCCTGATAGGGTTATTTGTACCTTCTGTAAAAAGGTCGGTCACAATGACTCGGTGTGTTGGTATAAAGCACGTTCTGATTTAGAGAAAACAAACGCTACTAAAAATGAGGTTTATTTTTTAGACAAAGCGAATTAAAGCTTACAGTTGTATCTATTCACGATATTCGAATTGAATCCCTTATAGACACAGGTGCCAATTGTAGCCTAATCAGACAATCCATTGCTAAACAAATTAGTTGTAATATTCTACCGTGTTTCAAATACCTTACAGGAATAGGTAATGTTAAATTGGAAGTGTCTGGTAAAATAACTGTCCCTGTAAGATTCGATGACGTATATATAGAACTTGATTTATTTGTTGTAAATGATCAAACAATTAATTATAATCTTTTAATTGGTAGAAATGCTGTTGAATACCCTGATATTGAGATAATCACAGATTGTGAAGGAAGTAGAATTCGAAGGAAAACTCCTAACAATGTAGACTTACACGTAAATACCTTGCTCCAGCTAGATTATTGTAATATCCAAATGGCCGAGTTAAAATCAAAATTAATTCACTTGGAAGAAAAATTGCAAAGTCAAATTATAGATATTTTTGAGAGACATATTGCTATATTAAATAAAACAGGGTCAGTCACTACAGGAGAACTAAAGATAAGGTTAAAAAGTGACCAGGTAGTAAACTATCGTCCCTATCGTTTGGCACCTTGTGAAAGGGATAAAGTGAAACTGATTATCCAGGATTTAATAGATAGCGATATAATTCGTGAAAGCGAATCACCGTTTGCAAGTCCCGTGATTTTAGTAAAAAAAAAAGATGGCAGTGATAGACTTTGCGTCGATTATAGGTCCTTAAATAAAATCATTGAAAGAGACACATATCCTCTTCCTCTTATTGAGGATCAAATTGACAAATTAGGAAGGGCCAAGTTTTATATCTCAATAGATATGAAAAATGGGTTTTATCAAATTCCAGTGTCTGAAAACTCGTGTAAATATACAGCCTTCTCAACCCCTGACGGCCATTATGAATTTATAAAAATGCCATTTGGCATTTGTAATGGGCCATCCGTATTTCAACGGGCAATTTCCAAAGCAGTTTCACATTTAAATTTCCTACTTGTCTATATGGATGACATTCTTATTCCATTTTTAACTATTGAAGAAGGTCTAAAATATCTAGAACTAACAGTATCAGCTCTCACTGCTTCTGGCTTTAAAATTAACCCTAAAAAGTGTCAATTCTTTGTTAACTGTATAGAGTATTTGGGTAGACAAATATCTCAAGAAGGTGTCAGGCCAAGTACATCAAAAGTTTCTGCCCTAATTAATTCACCAATTCCTCGTAACATTAAACAAGTACGACAATTTATGGGTCTGGCTTCTTATTTCAGGAAATTTATCCCAAATTTTGCAACAAGTACTGCTTGTATAAGTAAATTAACAAAGAAAGACCAAAAATGGGATTGGGGGTCTGAACAGGACATTGCGAGGAATTATGTACTAAATTACTTAGTATCTAGACCTTTGTTGTCAATCTTTGATCCTGCTTTAAAAACCG
Source organism: Hyppa rectilinea (assembly GCA_951799385.1). Taxonomy (NCBI): domain Eukaryota; kingdom Metazoa; phylum Arthropoda; class Insecta; order Lepidoptera; family Noctuidae; genus Hyppa; species Hyppa rectilinea. The sequence goes on along the minus strand of OX637322.1, from coordinate 7,868,347 downwards.
AGTTATTTACTGATGCTAGTGCCATAGGATATGGTGCTATTTTAACCCAGATATACGATAGTGATTCTAAAGTCATCGCTTATTTTAGTAAAAGAACTACACCTGCAGAGTCTAAATATAGTTCTTATGATTTAGAAACTCTAGCTGTCTACAACGCTTTGAAGCACTTCAGAGTCTATTTACTAGGAATTAACTTTAAAATTATCACAGATTGTAATGCTATTAAATCAACAATGAATAAAAAAGATTTATCACCACGAGTAGCTCGCTGGTGGACATATATGCAGGATTTCCAATTTGAAATTACCTACAAGAAAGGACAATATATAAGCCATGTCGATTTCCTCAGTCGCAATCCTGTTGAGGTCCCCATGACTGTTGATAGCACAGTAAATCTAATAAATGACCCACAATCTTGGTTAGAACTTGCCCAACAAAGAGACCATGAAGTACTATCAATTATTCATAAAGTACAAACGGGAGAGTATGATCCAAACCAATATGTAGTCCGTAATAATTTACTATATTACAAGGGTAAACCAAACGGGGAATTAAAATTGTATATTCCAAAGGGTACGAGATTAAGTATTTTGCGTCTCTACCACGATGAAAATTGTCACGTTGGCTTTGAAAAGACTATCACTAAAATACGTGAGCATTTCTGGTTTCCTGCTATGACAAATTTTGTAAAAAAATATCTATCTCATTGTTTGGTTTGCATCAAACGTAAGGGTCACCATGGCCCTAAACAAGGCTTCCTACACCCAATTCAAAAAACCGCACCACCTTTCCATACAATACACCTGGCCTTTTACTCAGTCAAATGAAGGTTTTAAACATATTTTATTAATAGTAGACGGGTTTACCAAGTTCTGTTTGCTTAAACCACTCAAAACCCTTAATGCTCAAGAACTAGTACCAGTTTTACGAGATGTCATCACCTTATTTGGAACTCCTTCTATAGTGATTTCTGATAGAGGAACTAATTTTAAAAGTACTCCGATTAGGTCATTTTTTGATGAACTAAACATAGAACATCACTTGATTTCCACGGGTACTCCCAGAAGTAATGGTCAAGTAGAACGTTACGTGTCCACTGTAACTGATATGCTTAATACGATGTGCAATGAACAGTCAGATTGGCCGAACGTTCTGTGGAAAGTACAACAATCAATTAACACAACTGTACAAAAGTCCACAGGCTTTACCCCTTTGCGATTACTTATCGGCGTAGACGCAAATATTCCGTCTGTCCAAGCTCGTTTAGACGACGTACTTGACGAAAATGATAGGCAAAATCCAAATGACTTAGAGGCTGATCGAGAAATAGCTAGACTACGCCTATTACAAATAGCAGAAAAATTTAAAAACGTTTTGACGCCACTCGTCGTAACAACGTAAATTTTAGCGTAGGAGATGTAGTGTATATCTCACAGAATCATAGGCGTAATGATAAATTGGCACCTAAATTTAAAGGACCTTATCAAGTATCTTCTATCCTTCCTAATGATCGTTTTGCTCTACAAGGTCTAGGTAATTTACGAAATATTTCAGTAGCCAAAGAAAAATTAAGATTCTGGCCAGGTGAATTAATTGATGAAAATGTAAGTGTTGAAAATGATATGGCACATTAACTCCTTAAGATATTATAATAAATAGTTTACCTGTTTACATATATATTATTGTACTGTTGATTGGAGAGATATGTTATAATAAATACATTACCTAATTAATAAAAAAAAAAGGGAAGAAAAAGAAAGTAAAAATCCGCTGGGCGATCGTTTACTTGGTGCTTGTCTATCTCACCAGCAGCGGGTGAAGGGGACTTGCATGACGAGGTAATCGATAAAACTTGTTTCCGCTGGCCGGTCATTTGCTTGGTGCAAGTCTATCCCACTAGCAGCGGGTGGAGGGGACTTGACACGTCAAGGCACTTGGCAAAACAAGAGTAAAAATTGTAAAAAAGGTACTTCGAGAGCGAAGTACTTGTCAGTATGGCCGTGATATATAAAAATAATTATTATGTGTAGAATATACCTATAAATGTAATTATTATCTGTTAAATATTTTATACTCAATTGTTGAAATGAATTTATGAATTTACTAAATGATTTTTATAACAAACTTATTTTTCTACAAGTCAAACACTGATTTGACTCAACTGTCACTTGTGAATCATACTTGTTTGTTAACGGGTATAAAAGAGCGGAGCCACAGTGGATCAGTACACTTTTTTCACTCGCTGCCCGACGCTCGCCCCGGACGGACGTGCCGCGCGCTACCTGCTCTCCGCTACCTGCTCGCCGCACCCTGTCTCGCCGCTAGTGTGTTCCGGTCGACGTTCCTGTCGACGCCAGTTTCGTAGTCATCGACTACAAGTGTTTCCTGTATACTACTGCCTTTTTCAAGGAGGTAGTTACAGTCGCTATTTCTTAACAGAAATTGTGTCAAAACGTTATCGTCGGTCTTGGCCCCCTCTGGGTAAAACCACAGTTTCGTGGTCCTCGGTTGAAACCTCACGGTGTCAACGAAGCCGAGTGGGGTGTTGACCCAATCACACCCGCCGATCCCCTTCAGGGTGAGGCAGTCAATTGGAGCCGAGAGCTAGAAGTTTGGCCTTGGGGGATCTCCTAGTCAACTCTAGTTTCTGACTTCGTCCACAGCAACACACCTAGTGTCGGTTGGGAGTGTCTACCCCTTCGCACTAGACCCGGTCAGGGCCCGTTCGCACAATAAGATTGGCGAACGGTTTACAAGCTTAGGGCTCACCATAGGTACACACCTCCCTGTCTGCACCCGACAGGGAGGCTACACATCCCCGGGCCTATCCACCCGGGGAATTAGGATATAGGGCCGATAGGTTGCGAATGCCATGTGTTTTCGCGTCTAGGTTTTAATTTTTCCCTACCGACAATGTCGGACTACGACCCGAGATGGGTCACGTACTTCTTAACGGAATTGCTCCCGGACCCGAACTTTGTGGCCCAGCATTCCGGCCGTGCTTTGCGCGGCAGTCCCACCGCGCCATCGTCGTCAGTCGCTGACTTCAGCGACGTGCTCGACAGCCCGCTCTCGCCCCCGCCGGCCGATCAAGGCCTTATTCAAGCGGCTTGCTCAAAGCCGCTTGCCGGAATTCCGGCTCTATTGTCGTTACCAACAATTGAGCCCGCTTCCGCGAACCCAATTAGCGCGAGACCCATTGTCTCGGCCGCGTCTATTGTTCCGTCCGCAGCTGCATCGGGCCCCATTGTCCCGGTATTAACAAAGGCTGCCCCCACCACACCCGCCCAAGCTCTACCCGAGAGCATGGATACCTCCGCTCCGATCTCGGACGACGATGGCCCCCTCTCTGCCTCTTCCTCCTCCTCGGAAGACGACTACGAGGTCGTCGGAAAAGGAGGGAAGAGGAAGAAAGGGGCTTCGTCCCAGGCCAGCAAGGCCAAAAAGGCCGTAGCGGCCTCTTCCTCCCCCACCCCTGCCCCTTCTCAGGCTCCCCGCCCCTGCGGTAGTAAGGCGAAACCCGCTTCCGCTTCTGGAAAGAAGCAAAAGCCCCCGCCTCCGGTCTTTATTCAAGACAAGGCCAAATGGACCGAAGTGTCCAAGATGTGCGTGGATCGAAAGATCCAGTACACCAGCGCCACTTCAACTCAACAGGGCATCAAGGTGTCCGTTCCCTCGTCCGCGGACTACAGGGAGCTCACCGCTATGCTGCGTACTAGGAACTACTCGTTCCATACCTACGCCCTCCCTGAAGAGACACCGACTCGCGTAGTCATCCGCCGAGTCCCGAAGGAGATCCCTTCGGCCGATATCAAAGATGACCTCTCTGCCCAAGGCATCTCCGTCTCAGCGGTGCACCGCCTTCACAAGGCGCGTCGCGGGCACGCTTACGACATGGTCCTCGTGGTGTGTGACCCTGTAGAAGGGCACCACCCGATCTTCAAGATCAAGTCGGTCTGCTCACTATCGGGGATCTCTATTGAGAAACCCCGCCGTTCCAATATAATTGGCCAGTGCCATCGCTGCCAATTATATGGCCACGCGCAGTCCAACTGCTACGCCACCCCCAGGTGCGTCAAGTGTCTGGGTGACCATGGCACAGCGGACTGTCCCCGCCCCAAGGATCGGGCTTTATGCACCGAACCCCCGAGCTGCGTACTGTGTGGCCAATCTGGCCACCCAGCCAACTACCGTGGCTGCCCGAAAGCCCCCAAGGCTTCCTCCCCCAAACTGGCGAAGCGCGCTAGCGATCGCCAGAAGAGGGAAAGCCCCTCGGCTACAATCAAAGTGCCCTCAGCGCAGTTGCCAGTGCGACTCAGCCCCCAACGACCCATGCCCTGGGCCAACTTATTCCGCAGCGACGCTCCAGTCACCGCGGCCCCCAACTCTCAGCCCCCTGCTACCAACCCCGCGCCCAAGGTTACCGTTAACCCTGGGCCAACCCCCTCCCCCGTGGCCCTTTTGGCAACTCCACCCGCCGCCCCCTCGAAGCCTGTCTCGGCAGCCCCGAAAAAGGTCCCTTCCCCTTCCCCAGCAGGTATCAAGCCCACCACGACGGAGATCCTCGTCCACACCCTCGCGGTTATGAACCAAGTGTTCGAAACCCCGGAGGCGATCGCGATGGCCGATCAGGTCTACGCCGCCAAGGGCGACCCTATCAAAATCCTCATGGCATACCACAGCTACCCCGGGGTACTGCGCGCCATCTCCAACCTCACCTTTTAAATATCAATTATGGATATTACAAAAGGTGCTAGATGTACAAAGCCCCGGTCCCTCAAGTTAGGTTTCTTTAACGCTAACGGCGTTAAAAGTCAACGCGATGAGATCGCCGCCTTCCTCCGCGACCATCAGCTTGACGTCCTATTAGTTCAGGAGACCTTTCTGAAGCCCCATATACGCAACCCGAACATCGCCAACTATCGCATAGTTCGCAATGATCGGTCACGCTGTCACAAGGGCGGAACCCTCATCTATTTCAGAAGGACTCTCCATTGCATCCCTCTAGATCCCCCCCCTCTCCTCTCTCACTTGGAGATTTCTCTCTGTCGGCTCGCCATGACCGGTCATCAACCGATCACCATCATCTCTGGCTATTTCCCACCAGCCAACGGTAGCGAGGATCATATATCCATCGCCGCCGACCTCTCACTCCTCTTCGGCTTGAGCGACTCCGTCATCCTGGCGGGCGACCTCAATGCCAAACACCCCGCCTGGAACAGTAACCTCACCTCTACCAGAGGCAGATTACTGTTCAACTTAGGGGCCTCCCTTAACTTTGACGTCATCGCTCCGATGACTCCCACCCACTATCCCGGCGACCCTAACCAAACTCCCGACGTCCTCGACATAGCGCTCCTCAAGAATGTGAACCTCCGTTTGCAATCTTTAGAGGCGCTACACGAGCTTAACTCTGACCACCGTCCCGTCGTCATGCACCTCACCCCCTACACGGGGGGTCCGCTTGACCCTGACCACCCGCCCCGCACCCAGCTGGTGACCGACTGGAGGAAAGTAAGCGAAAAGCTTAAATCCGACACTCTGTCACCACAGCTGGAATCCATCCCTGACCTCATCGTCTCTGTCGATGACACTACTGGCGCGATCGCCTCGTTTACAGAACACGTGCAATCCGTTTTGACGGATTGCTCACGGGAAGTCCCGGTGGTGGAAGACCACCGCTGGAAACTACCCGCTGACGTACGTGAGCTGATAACCGAGAAGAACGCAGCCATCCGTGCCTACGACTCCTTCCCCTGCGATGCGAACAAAGCCCACATGCGCAATTTACAGCGTGCTGTAAAGAAACGCATTGCGGAAGCTCGTTCGGACAACTGGGACAAGTTACTCGGTGAACTTGAGCCTAATCACCAAGCCTTCTGGAACCTTCAGAGGAAGCTTCGCGCTCCCGAAGAATCTTCCACCCCTCCACTCATCCGTCCTGACAAGAGCATCGCTTTCGATAGCTCTGAAAAAGCCGAGCTCCTAGCCGACAGTCTCGAGTCCCAATGCTCCCCCAGCTCCCTTCCGGTCGACCCAAAGCACCTCGCCAAAGTCGACGCCGAGGTCGAACGTAGAGCCTCTCTCCCGCCCGTCGAAGACCCTGATGATCCTCTGCCCCCCGTCACCCCTGACGAGGTGCAAGACATCATCAAGGGTCTTCAGGCTCGTAAAGCCCCCGGCTCAGATGGAATTACCAATAGGGTATTCAAACTCTTCCCCGCCCAACTGATCATGCTCATGACCGCCATCTTCAATGGCGCCATGAGTAACAACATGTTCCCACAAGCCTGGAAAGAGGCCTCTGTTATAGGTATCCCCAAACCCGGCAAACCCAAATCCGACCCCACCAGCTATCGCCCCATCAGTCTGCTCAACGTGCTCGGCAAAATCTACGAGAGGCTTATTTATAAGCGTCTCAAGGACTATGCTGAGGCGAAGAGCCTGATTCCGGACGAGCAGTTCGGGTTTCGTACCCAACACTCGTGCGTCCAGCAAGCGCACCGCATAGTCGAGCACATCAGTGCCGGCTTCCAGCGTGGCGCTATGACTGGCGCCCTGTTCTTCGACATAGCGAAGGCTTTCGACAAAGTCTGGCACAATGGCTTAATATATAAGCTATACCAGCTCGGCGTGCCCGACCGTCTCGTGCTCATCTTACGGGATTTTTTGTCGAACCGCACCTTTCGCTACCGCATCGAGGGCGCTCTCTCCTCCCCCCACCCGATTCGCGCCGGAGTCCCCCAGGGCTCCGTTCTCTCCCCCCTAATCTTTACCCTGTTCACTAGCGACATCCCTAAGAGTAAAAAGGCCCAATTGGCGTTATTCGCCGATGACACGGCCATTTACTACACGGGGACCAGTCCGCCAGCTATAGCTCAGACTCTCCAGACCTCGGCCAACGTCCTCGGCGCTTGGTTCCGGAAATGGAGAATCGAGGTCAACCCCGATAAAAGCCAGGCTGTTCTCTTTAGGAGAATTCGTAGGGCCCTCCCCAACCCTCCTAATCCGATCACCATGTACGGCAAGCCGATGCCTTGGGCGAAGCATGCCAAGTACCTGGGTGTCACTCTTGACCAACACCTCAGTTTCGCAGAGCACATAAAGCAGGTCCGTTCGCGGGCCGCTTTCGCTCTCGGTAGGCTCCAATTCATGCTTACAGAACGCAGCAAATTGTCACTCCGGTGCAAACTGCGTCTCTATAAGGCTGTAATCCGTCCCATTATGACATACGCTTGCGTCGTCTTCGCGCACGCCAAACCCAAGTATCTGCATCGAATGCAGACACTTCAAAACCGGTTCCTCCGTAAGGTCTCAGGAGCTCCCTTTTACGTCCGTAACATGGACCTTCATGTAGATTTTAAACTCCCCACAGTTCAGCAGTTCATGAAACGCCTCTCGAAGCGTTTCTTTGACACTGCCATAAAGCACCGCAATCCCCTGATTGCGGCCGCCTCCCGATACACCCCGTCCCGCATCAGTAAGGTTCGCCGTCCACGGCATACCCTCGTTGCCCCCGACGATGCCACCACTCTCCTCCAGGAGAGCAGCCCGGCTACTAGCACTGTTAGAGTAACATACAGATACAAATTTCCGTCGTTCCGTCCTCGCCGTCGAGGCCCGTCGCGACGACCCTGTCTACTCTCATCCTCCCGACCCTTGCTCGAGCCAGCCCGCGTTGCCGCTGAGCCAGTAGTTTTAAAAACCCCCGATCCAGCTGTCCCTTGCTGTCCCCCCCCCCCAGCGACGCCCTAAGCCGAGGTCCGAACCCCGCAGGGGGTGCCCTTAGCGTGTAGTCGCTTAGTTTTGTAAGTTAGGTTTAGTTTTTATTAAGCCCTGGCTGGAGGCTACAATTCTTTTGTGGCAGCCACAGGCAAGCCCGGTTAAGCAGTAGACAACCCTTTGGTTGAACTGCGAGATGCCATTAAAAAAAAAAAAAAAAAAAATGGATCAGTACAGTTGCTCTTCGACTTTCAAGGCGTTAACATCTCAGGTATGATATTATTCTAATTATTGTTGATTTATTGTTTATGATGATGTATAATGTATATTTATATTGGATTTGATTTGATTATTTCATTATGTAATGTAACGTAATGTTATTATGATGATTGTTGTATTTAAAATACAGGTCATAATAGCTTGTTATTTAATTATGGTTGTTATGTCGAAACGTAGCGTTATGTTATATACACTACTACAATAATTGATTGTTATATACTACAAGATAAATAAATGTTATATTGAATACTATTGTCTATATTTCCCTTACATACCTAATAAGTAACGAAAATTGAATATTTACATACATATCTACATATACATACAAATTATCTAACACGTGCATAATGTATGGAACAGCTGAATTTTTTTCGCGATTTCACATTGTAAAAGTTAAGTTCTCTATTCAAGGCCGTGGACAACTGGCATCTGCATCGGAACTTTCTTCAAAAGGCCTTCTAGACTTAGCCTTGCATTGATTGCGTCACATAATATCCTTATAATAATAATGTTTGGAATTAAAAAAAGACCATGTCCTCTGAGTTTGTTTCCGTATTTCGTCTCAGGGATCAGTCAGCTGGGAAATGCCGGCGCCGTGTGAGGTACCTCGCGCTCTAGATGGCCACGACCACGACCAGTGGCCGCAGCACCCAGATTAAGTAAAGAAACCATGTAACTGGCCGCACATCGGGCCGGCACGTGAGGTGCCTTTTTTTTTTAAGGCTGGGAAATCATCCAATGATTGCTCCCGCTCTGGGTGGAGCGGAAGGGAGTGTCAGACTCTTACTGACTAAAACCCATCCATGTTCCTTTCGTAGCCCTTTATGATCCGGGGTAGCGGTAACCCTTTCGGACAATCCCGCTTACCCGGCAGGCTTGGCCCTGAGGGGCCCCTTCATATGCTGACATCTCTTTGAGGCGCGCGTGGAACATATATACGCGCCGTCCGGCACGGGTCTGGTGCTGATCGGACGGTAAGTCACCGATTACTCACCGTCCACAGGCCCAAGCCTACGGTGGCCGGGAGTCGTCACGTGGCTCCCGACGCCCGGGGCGTCTCCCGCGGCGGCTGGGATGGGAGGACCTTTCTCTCTCCCATCCCGCCACCTCCTTCGTACTTACTACTAGGTACTTACGTGTAACAGTAGATATTGTGAAGGCGACGAAGTAATTTCGCACGTCGAACGGGCCTTTTCCCACTTGTAAAGCTAATTGAGAGGCAAGTTTTCGAGATTGCACGTTCATTTCAGTAACGTATGTATTGAGCACTTGCTGACTGAAAGCTGGATTCAATAGTTTGCGGTGAGCCTTCCAGTGAGACGCTGGAAGAAAAATCTTCCATAAGTACGTAATTATATAATCACGAGTATCAACATTGAGTTTCAATGGCATCTTTCGAATAATCTTATATATAAAATTCACGTGTCACAATATTAGTTACCATACGCCTTCGAAACGGCTTGACCGATTTGTATGAAATTTTATATGCATATTCAGCAGGTCTGAGAGTCGGCTAGTATCTATTTTTCATACCGTAGGTAGGGTAGGTAGGGTAGGTAGGGTAGGTAGGGTAGGTAGGGTAGGTAGGGTAGGTAGGGTAGGTAGGGTAGGTAGGGTAGGTAGGGTAGGTAGGAAAGGTAGGTAGGAAAGGTAGGTAGGAAAGGTAGGTAGGAAAGGTAGGGTATGTAGGGTAGGTAGGAAAGGTAGGTAGGTATCATAGTTAAGGCAGGACGACGTCTGCCGGGTCAGCTAGTCATCATTTTCCTGCCCTTATCCCAATTTATTTGGGGTCGGCGTAACATGTCTTCTTCTTCCATACTTCTCTATTAGTCGTCATCTTGGTAGTCTTACGTACTCGCTTTCTAGCCATATCATCTTTCACACAATCTATCCATCGTTTCTTTGGTCTCCCTCTACTTGTATAGCCAAGCCATCCACATTCATACTCACAACTTTCCTGACAACATTTGCCTCAGTCATCCGCATAATATGCATGACAACCGATTTTCACACAACTTTTCGGTCTCCGGTGTCACTTTTAGACTTCCTCTTACATACTCATTACGTATTCTATCCATTCGCGTAACACCACACATCCCTCTTAGCATTCTCATCTCAGCTGCATGCAATTGACTTTTATTCATTCCTTTTGTGGCCCAAGACTCTGCTGCTCTCGGCAGGTCTAATCATGCTTTTATAAATCTTCCCCTTAAGTTTAAGGGGAATGCCGGAGTCACAAATTGTTCCCGTGACCTGCCGCCATTTCATCCACCCAGTGTTAATTCTATGCTTAACAGTCCGATCTATTTCGCCATCACTTTGCACAAGTGAACCGAGATACTGAAAGTCGGAGCAAACTGGGAGAAGCGCGTCATCAAGCGCTATGACCCCAGAACTGGAGAGACCGCCGAATTCGCAGAACATGTACTCAGTTTTGGTTCTGCTGGCTCTGGATCTCAGGTCCATCTTCACCGACAAGAACGATGTCATCGGCAAATAGCATGCACCATGGTGCCTTTTCCTGTATGTCCGCCGTTAAAGCATCCATAATCAAAAGGAAGAGGTAAGGGCTTAAAGCCGACCCCTGATGCAAGCCTACCGCCACATTGAACTTGTCAGTGTGGCCAGCAGCCGACCGAACGTAGGTACGGGATTGGCTGTATATAGCACGAATTAACTCCACATACTTTCCGGGCAAACCTTTCTCTTTCAAGGCCCACCATACGACATCCCGAGGTACCCTATCACACGCTTTCTCTAGATCAATGAACACCATGTGCAAGTTTTTGTGTGCACGTCTGTACTTCTCGCACAATTGGCGGAGTGCAAAAGTGGCGTCCACTGTTCCTCGACCTGGCATAAACCCAAACTGGTTTGGGGTAATCTCACTCTCCTCTCGCAATCTTTTCTCTATTATTTTCTCCCATACCTTCATACTATGGGACATGAGCTTTATCCCTCGATAGTTGTTGCAGTCCTGTACATCACCTTTATTCTTGAAGATGGGCACTAGCGAACTATTGCACCATTCTTGTGGGATCACTCCTTCTTGCAACAACTTATTGAAGAATAAAGTTAGCCACATACATCCGTCTTCTTTTAAACACTTCCATACATTCTGGTACATCATCTGGACCCAAGGCCTTTCCATTCTTCATACTTTGAACTGCCTTTCTTACTTCATCCATGCTAATTTCTCTTACCAAACCCATATTTGCTTGTACCTCATTGAGCACTCCATTCCATTCATTCTCTTCGTTCATTAGCTTTTCAAAATACAACTTCCATCGTTCTTTTATTTCGTCATCTTTGGACAGAACCTTACCGGCATCGTCTTTCATACACTTAATCTGAACTATGTCTCTCGTTCTTCTTTCTCTTGCTTTTGTAATCCGGTATAGCTCCTTCTGGCCTCTCGGGCTGTCCAGTGAGTTACACAACTTCTCCTGCGCCTTAGCCCTGGAAACTGCTACCGCCTTTCTTGACTTTCTCTTCCATTCTTTATAAATTCGCTTCTTATCTTCTTTCAAATCATTATTCCCGATTTCTACACCCTGCCATTCTTTAAACGCAACTTTCTTTTCTTTTAGCATGATTTGCACGTCTTCATTCCACCACCATGTATCCTTTTCTATCACACCTTTCCCTTTCGATTCTCCAAACACATCTTTTTCTACTCTCCTTATACGATCCGCCATCTCTTTCCAAAATTCGTTCACAGTTTTCCCTTCCATATCTTTCATTTCAATCATTTTATCTACGACTTGACTCTTAAACATACTTGCACATTCCTCTTGTTCTATCATACGCCATCTGGTTTTGGGTGGGGGCCGTTCTTTGTTCCTACTGGACGAGACACTGACTTTAACCTCCATAATTATTAGTCTGTGTTGTGAGACTAAGTCTTCGCCTGGCAGCACTTTACAGTTTTTGACACATTTTAGGCTGTTCCGTCTAACCAGCAAGTAGTCAATTTGTGTCGCGTGGCGGCCACTTTTATAGGTAATAAGGTGTTCATTTTTCTTTTGTAACCACGTATTTGTTATTGCCAGGTCGAAGGCAGAAGCAGCTTGCAGTAGTGTCTCGCCATCAGTGTTATGGTCGCCGTATCCCCAACCGCCATGCTCTCTCTCATGTCCATCCTTCTGTCTTCCCACATGCCCGTTAAAATCACCCCCCACATACACTTCTTCACTCTCTGGTACATCCAGCATCACACGATCAAAGTCCTCCTAAAATTCACAACACTATCCTCACATCCGGACTGGGGTGCATACACACTAACTTTATTCAGCACAAAACTCTTCACAATAACTTTAACAGCTATTACTCTATCACTCACTCTCTTTACATCTACCACACATTGTTTCAACTCACCATCCAAAACTATACCCACACCATTTCTCTTGCCATCGCATCCACAGTAATAAAACTTATATCCTTCCCCTATCTCTCCAGCCTTTGCACCCTTCCATTTAGTCTCTTGCAGACACGCAATATTCAGTCGTCGCCTTTTTAGAACATCTGCTAATTCTCTTCCTCTTCCAGTCATCGTACCTACATTCCAGCTCGCGCACCTTAATCTTACTTCTCTCACACTCCGAGCTATCGCACCCGTATACGTCGCACCCGCCCGTTCTGGTGCGACAACCCTTGTCCATTTCTAACAGGAGCCGGGTGCTGCTCCTGCGCGTCGCCTGTGGGGTACGCCCTAGCCCTATCTCGCATTCCATCCATACTTACCATGTTACAATAGGATTTGGCACAGTTTTACAGTCGGCCGCCTGCCTGACAGCAACCCTTCTTGGGAATGCTTTTGTTGGTGGTTTACCCGCCACCGTGCGAGTGACCCAAGCTGCTAATTGTATGCACTAGGTCTCTAACTCCCTTAGTCGCCTCTTACGTCACCTACGGGAAGGAATGGGATGGTGCTATTCTTTATCCGGCACCACGCGGATACACCTGCCGGCTAGTGTACTATATAAATCAATATTTTTGCGTTATTATTATTATTTATGGGTTAGGTCATCTCTTACCATTTATCGAGGAAATTCCATTTCCCAGAAATTCCTTTGTAAAATTGTAGACATACGGTTTATCCAAACATGTATTGGCTAATGTTAGACACTCTTCTGGGTCAGTTAATACTGAAACATAATGTACGAGTATAAACTACGTTTAAATTTATTATGGTACTTATATCATTGTCTAATAATACGACATTACTAGAAAAACGTTTTAACGCTAATAGTGGACGTCTCTGTCGGAAAACATAAGAAAACAATCGCAATGAGACAACGTTTGTAATTTATACAAAGTTTTCAAAAGTAGTTAATTAATAGAAAAACTTTTTTACAAAAAAAAATAACCGCCTTCCAAAAAAAGTCGGTGTCTTTAGTTTTGAATTTTCATTTCTCGCCAATATTATCCGACGGTAAAAAGTTATTTTTGATTTTATAGTGTTTTTGAAAGACGCTTGTTTTTTTCGTAACACAGTTTTTAGTTTCACATTCCTAAATAAATAGGTCCTACAAACTATATTTCAAAAATATTTACAATATTATATTTTTATACAAACGAATCACCAAAAAAAAATACAAGCACTTTTGAGCACTTGTCAGCACCATAGGACGAGAACTTAATTTCGTAGGTACCATCGTGGACACTGGCGCTGAACCACTTTTCAACTGCCAGTACATACAATAGGGGGACACTTACCATAACATGAAACAGGGCCAAACGAAACCAGACAAACACCACCTTCTTTATAAGAGTGCATCTGAATTTCTCGAAACCAACTCGCTAGATCTGGAACATTATTAAAGATGAATTTTGTGTGAATACATAAAACAAAATATCTACAATCGGTTAAATAATTATTACGTTTTATTCACAGTGAGAGTCGTTTTTATTAATGACTAGAACTTCGCCCGCGACTTCGTTTGCGTGGTTTTATTCTTAATGTAGCCTTGGTGAAAGAATTTTCAAAATCGGTTCAGTACAACCATCTCTACAACCTCACGAACTTCACCTCTTTGTAATACTAAGTAGAATTTTATTAAACGTTGAAATGTGTTTGTTTATTACTTCTTCTCTTTCTAACAGCTGATAGTACGGATTTAGATGGAACATGGTATTCGAGTAGACTATGTCCTACAATAGGACATAAGATACTTTTCATTCCGGGGAGTATTCTCTTTGGACAAATTTCAATACCGACGCAGGCGGAGCCGCAGGCAGCAGCTAGGTAGAAATAATATAGCAGTTAACACTAAACAGGCTGTAAAATGACAAGATTACGACTTTTTAGTTTTCGGCTTTCAGAAAATCATTTTTAAAGCCGAAAACTAAAAAGTAAGTAAAAATAATTTTCCGAAAGCCGAAAACTATTTCTACCTAGCTGCTGCCTGCGGCTCCGCCTGTCCCTTACCCTTGTCATTATATTATCTTATCGGGATAAAAAGTATTTATGTCCTATTGTAGGACATAATCTACTCGTATACCATGTTAAAGTATGAAATTGCCATTTTATTGTATTAGGTACTTTGAATTGACATAGAACCTTCATGGTTTGAGATATTTGAGCGAATTTTTTTTTCGTTTTAACTCTACAGGAACTGCAATTAGAAACCATTCGTCACCCTCCGTATTCGCCAGACCATGCTCCAACGGACTACTATTTTATATAGCCAGTGTCACTCGCGGAGTCTAGACAAATTTATGATTCCTCTAAAATATATTTCCTCGTTTAGTCTCTAGGATTATAGAAGCGTACAAAACAAACCTACCTACCTTCCTACCTACCTACCTACCTACCTACCTACCTACCTATCTCCCCGCAGTCGGGTAAATCCAATTTAAGTTGTTCTTTATAATAAAACTATCTATCTACTATTATATATTTAGCAAAACTTAATGATTTCTTTTTAACACGTAAGCTTAATATGCAAATCCAATCAAATCGGTTTGCAAACATATTGCACAGTGGTTGGAATAGGATTATAAATAAAACATGTAGATGCCCCGTAAGGACATGACGAAACAAAACGTTCTTACAAAAAAAAAAACGACTGACGGTGTATTTGATAATGTATTATTTTGTGTATTATAAGGTTTCGGTGGGAATAGTTTAAACTGGATCTTTTCGACAAAACGCGTTTTGTTTAGATGGAACTAGTTTTCACTGATATTCGAATTTCAACAGCAGTTAATAAAAGCTAGAGAAAACGCGTTAACTAAGGACGGGGCTTAACTGTGACACAAATTTGGCACCTATACCTATAGTTTATAACCTGGATTCACACGTAGGATGCTTTTTATCCCCGTAGTAGCAGGCCAGCACATCAAGTTACCCCAATCTGTCAGATGACTGAAGCATAAGGTTCATATTAAATTGG
Source organism: Hyppa rectilinea (assembly GCA_951799385.1). NCBI lineage: Eukaryota > Metazoa > Arthropoda > Insecta > Lepidoptera > Noctuidae > Hyppa > Hyppa rectilinea. Next base: position 7,852,949 of record OX637322.1, on the reverse strand, counting down.
GAAAACAGTTAGGGATAGCATGACGTGTCTGTACGTTCTAGTGCGATAATTTCCGACATCCACGTCTGCGAAGCCGCTGGCAGAAGCTAGTATATTAATTAATTGAAATTGCTTTTCAGTTTCATAATGTTAAGTGTAAATTAATGTAATTAGTAATTGATTTTGCATAAGAACCGATAAAACTGTAAGATTTGTAGCACTATGCAATGTTATGAACATACCATGTTTGTGGCAAATAATAAAATAAAATAAATATAATACAACACAAATACACTCTCTCGATTTGACTTACGTTTACGATCTCCTAGTGGCTGAAGTGTATGTCCAATGAGTGGCAGCGACCCAGGTAACGAAGGGGGCGACCGATGACGCGGCGTCAACCACCACCGAGCAAACACGACACAACATAATATTATCGCAGTCAGCGCTAACACAGACATTCTAGCAGAATCTACTTACGATCTGCGCATGATTTGGGAAAATCTTGTTTTATAGACAAATCTATGTAGGTACGAGTAGAGTTCGACCAAATCGACATTTCGGCTTTCGGAAATATTAAAAAAATATTAAAAGTAAGCTCGAGTAACTGTAAAATTTATGGTTATGTTAAAAAAAACAGAAAAATTATTGTATCTGTCATTACAGCAAAAAGTTCATTTATTAGGCAAATGCTGAAAACATAAATGTACAGAGGCCAGCATCATCAAGATACCACAATCTGTCAAATTTATTTGATAGTATTTCAACTTTATTATATATATAAACAGTATATATAATAAGTATATATAAATACTTAAACAGTTTTCCGAAAAAAACTATCACTTCTTTCGTGGCTGACACGAATTAGGGTCACAAAAACAGTACTTTTATAAACACACAGACAATTTATAAAGATTTTTTAATTTTCTCACAATTGTCTTATTTTATCTCAAAAAAATTGACAAAATCGGGTGGTTTTAGCGCACGGTCTCTTATTATTCCATTGTAAGATTTATGTATTTGGTTCGTACAAGAATAAAAAAGGCCTATGAATTTATCATGCCTGCGCAAAACTCAATTAACCTGCTTCTTTTTTCATTGTCAAAGTCAAATCATTTATTTCAAATAGGCACAAATATGGCACTTTTGAACATCAAAATGAATAAGAAATAAATTAAATTGATTCTAGTCAATCAAATGGGCTAGAAACTCCACCGTTACTCTTTTAAAATGTTTTGTATACATGAATTATAACATTATATGTGAAGACGATGCACCCAGAATAAAAACAATACACCACAAAAGGTGAAAAGAAAAATACATGGCAGGTAAACTTAATTATGTCATAAGTATAATTTTGGTGCTCACATATTTACAAACTTTCTAAAAGTTAATAATAATAAATCAATCAATGTGTGAGTTTCTTCGTGTGGTTAGTGGCTAATCTGGTGTCAGAGTTAACCTGCCTGCCTGGTGGTCATTAACCTGCTTTTGGCCACCCAAGCAGACCCAGTATGTAACTGAATGTGTTTAAAGAAACTTACGACGTTACATCCTCAAGATTTAGCATAATCAGTATAGTGTTCCCACTGCTGGAACACGGGCCTCCTCTCTGTGAGAGGGAGTGGGCCATCATCCATAGCGCGGGCTGTGTACGGGTTGGTGGATGTCACATCATCAGCTGCCTAGCCTTTTCCCAACTATGTTGGGGTCGGCTTCCAGTCTAACCGGATGCAGCTGAACACCAGTATTTTACATGGACTGACTGCCTGTTTCACCTCCACAACCCAGTAACTGGGCAATACGATACCTCTTGGTAAGACTGGCTGTCAGATTATCGGGTTTTTGCCAACCCGGTTGGTGGATGTCACATGTCTTCGAATTATCGGTTCTTCTTCAAGATTTAATTGTTAAATATTATGTAGTTTCACTTCTCAGTGTTTATACACCATAATATATATGCTATTAACATAAAAATAATATTGATGTGTACAGTTGACAAAATAATAATAATGGTAAGTGAAAATTGCTGTAGTTCTCGTTGATACTGACAGTATTTTGATATTCATTTATTTCAATTGTATCGTAGATAATTGCCAAGCAACGTATTTCTTCTTAACATCAACTAAACCTCCAAGCAACCGGTTTGGATAAAGTATAGAAAAGTCTTGCATTTCATGAAATCATCGGCTTAAAATAAGTCGATTCGCACGAATTACTCACTCGATATATGCGGATCAACTCTTTTAAAGAGACTGAGAGTGGTCCGAGGCCGTCTGGAAAGTTTTATTATAATTAATTACCTACCTATTAAGGTATTACCTACGTCACACTAGACAAACTCCACAAGCAACTGTTATTCTAGAGACCGGATTATAATTATGCATTATTAAGTCTACCCTCTAATAGGCCAAGGACGAAATTAGAGGACGACCAATGAAGAATTATTTTTCGGATTGAAAACGAAATCCGGCTTGCTGTATATTTTAAAGCAAGTTTTTTTTTATTTGTCTATAGGTTTTCGTTTCATAAAGGAAAAACATGTGTACATGATGTACCTGTAAATAGTTGGGTTATTGTCGAAATGCCACAAAGTCGATTCGTCACACTTTCGGAAGTTGACTCAGTCATGAAAAAATATATGTCATAACGTCACGCATTTTATATTTATATAGATCATCATCTGCCTAGCCTTTTGCCAACTATGTTGAGGTCGGCTTCCAGTCTAACCGGATGCAGCTGAATACCAGTATTTTACACGGAGCGACTGCCTATCTGACCTCCACAACCCAGTAACTGGGCAATACGATACCCCTTGGTAAGATAGGTTGACCTGTAACGACCGTCAAAGATGCACAAATGACAGCCGGGACCGACGGCTTAACTTGCTTTCCGAAGCACGGAGGAGTCTCGGTATGTAAAGATGGTCACCCATCCACGACCAGCCCCGGCAAGCAATGAGAAACTGCATTTGTACCAAGAATTCCCTTTATCCCGAATTATCTTCTTTTCGAATTTAAACGTATTGATATTTTATGTTGATTTAAATAAAATTACTCGGATATAAAATGCACGTAACGTATCTCAATGGTAGACAAATCGTGATTTGGTTGGACTCTACCTGCTCATGGTTTGGCCTATAAAGACCACATTACGTAAATATCATGCACTGATCGTTTATAGATTCTGTTAAAACGTCTGAAGGGGCTCGTTACGGCCGAAGCCTGCTGGATAAGCGGGATTGACCGAAAGGATTACCGCTACCCTGGAACATAAAGGGCTAAGGAAGGAACATGGATGGGTTTTAGTCAGTAAGAGTCTGATGCTCCTTTCTGCTCCACCCAGCGCGGGAGGAGTCATTTGATGATTTCCCACCCACAAAAAAAAGGTTTCCTGGGTCGCTGCCACTCATTGGATATAACTTTAGGCCCTAGGAGATCGTAAACGTAAGTAAATTCGAAAGAATGTATTTATAGGTACACATAATAATAAACAAGAAAATTTTTCGTCTTATTAAATAATATTTGCTGTCCCATACATTTGGGCCACATAAACATTTTCTTCCAAAACAATGAATGATCGTTACCTAGAACTTAAAATTAAAGGTTTAAACTTTAATCATTTTTAAAACCGACTCGCTCTTGACCAAAAAAATATACAAACCTAATTTTATTTTTTTTACTAGTTTTATGTAAGTATAATGTCTCTCGAAGTTAAATTACGGACCCGTTCGAATTGGGATATTTGTGCCTTGAAGGACGAGTGTTCAATGCGCAATGCATCGATGTCTTCTTTGATCTCAAGTGATGTAGTTCTGAGATCATTAAGCTTTGATGGTGTTAATAATTTCCTTATTGATTTGAGATAGCTTGTCGTCTAACTCACAGCGAAAATCCTTAAGCGCGCCAGCGATTTCACGAGCCACAGTCGATGAATTTAAATTGCAGGTAGACATAACGCAGTCGCACTCTGGTCTCTGCTTTCTTTTTCTTAGCGTAACACATGATTCTTTCGATTCACCAGCACATGACAAATCAGGAGTGGAATTCGTTTTATTAGGGGAAAGCATATTGCAGATTTTGCTTAAGTTTTCGGTGACTACCGAGAAATAATGCACTGCACACGAAAGTAGACCGTCCGCGTAATAAGATAGGGTTTACTTTCCGCTGGGAACGTTGCAGTTTTGTTAAACGATATGGTCTCTGACACCAACACACACAAGGTTAAGACACATATAAGGTTAAGTATATTTTAAATGAGTGAAAGATCACTTAATACATTATATTAATTTATTTATCAGCATAACTAGCAAATAACACCTACAAAATGTAGGAAAATCAAAATCCTGGTCCTGAAGGTGAGCTTATTTACCTTGCTAACCCATTTACCTGGCCAACCCATCGTTGTATAAGACATTGAACTTCAGCGATTTCCAACGGATGTCTTCGCATTCTGGATACATTTAAACCTCAGTTTACACAACGCAGATCACCACTTCCAGCAGTAGATGATGACTTTTATGAAAGACTAGGTCCAGCGAATTTTTCATGGACTTATTAAAAACATTATGAAAACTAAATAAATAAATATGGAAAAAATACGAAAGACATTATTGTTAAAACTTATCACGAAAGAAAATACTTGGACGTAAGACTGGGCAATATGGTTGAAAGACTATAGCCTTCCCTTCGCGGTAAATTAAAAAAAAAAAAAAAAAAAAAGACTAGGTCCGGAGTGAATGCTGGGTTCGTCGGTCGAAGCGTCTAATATCAAATCCAAGTTATTTCCAGTGTCATGGTCGTCAGGTATAGGAGGATCGTCAGATTCAGTATTCATGGGTTAAAGTAGTCAATTTAACCCGCAATAAATATTCACAAGCTGTCACAAGTTACAAGACAAGCAATGGTTTAGGCATTTGACATTTACGTTATCCGCTAGCGGACAAGTTAGTGCTGCCATAAAAAATGCAAAAAAAGGTTGATCGATATTTGTTTTTTTTTACACTAGATCATCAAAGATAGAAATAAAAATGATTATTAAAACGTTTTTGTGATTTATAATATTATGTATCGTTTGCTCGGAACAAAATGAACGGTGTTCAATAATAAATATTAAAGCAATGATGACTGATTATTCCGAGTGTATATTTTTTTGTAACGGCAACATTTTGTAATGAATTTTTATTCAAGTTCAATAACTTTAGTCGTTTCAATATTTGATATTTTGAATAAATTGTGCCCACTTGCACAGAATAATGAACACGTGGAAGACTTGGGAAAAAAATAACATAGTTTTTGAATGAAACGAACTTCTTGTGCGTCTCTGGGCCTAATTTTGGCATGGTCATTTACTCGCCAAGCGAACAATCCTCGATATTGGAAATTGAGTCATTCTACTCATCTCTTAAAACCGCCATAAAAGAACACGCACTAAAAAACTACATAGTGATGGGTGATTTCAATGCCAAAGTTGGAGCACCAAGAAACCGAGAAGAAATCGTCCTGGGCCCATACAGTAGTGGAACAAGAACAAGAAACGGACCTAAACTAATAGAAATGGCATTTGAACACAACATGAAAATACTAAATAGTCAATTCAAGAAAAGAGCTTCCAATAGATTAGTGTTGCCCAAATGCAAGACCAAGACGAGACTTAGGCCAGTCTTGGTCTTGGTCTTGCGTCAATACACCTGGCATCGCAAGTCTTGCAAGTCTTGCAAATACCTATTGCTATTTATTGAACACGTTAGTTTAGATTTTAGAATATGATTCGCGCTGTAAGACGTATGTAGTAACAGAATTATAATCATCAAAATCATCAATACAACCCTCCAAGTTCAAAGGTCGAGGAATGAGTTTGACCTTGAAAAAGACTTTTTTTTTTAATAATTCCTCGACCTTTATGTAAACTAACGTGTTCAATAAATAGCAATAGGTATTTGCAAGACTTGCAAGACTTGCGAGACTCTTGCTGCAAGACCAAGACCAAGACCAAGACTGAGAGCGCAATACCAAGACCAAGACCAGGTGTATTGACGCAAGACCAAGACCAAGACTGGCAAGTCTCGCCTTGGTCTTACATTTGGGCAACACTAATCTATTGGAAGCTCTTTTCTTGAATTGACTATTTAGTATTTTCATGTTGTGTTCAAATGCCATTTCTATTAGTTTAGTTCCGTTTCTTGTTCTTGTTCCACTACTGTATGGGCCCAGGACGATTTCTTCTCGGTTTCTTGGTGCTCCAACTTTGGCATTGAAATCACCCATCACTATGTAGTTTTTTAGTGCGTGTTCTTATATGGGGGTTTTAAGAGATGAGTAGAATGACTCAATTTCCAATATCGAGGATTGTTCGCTTGGCGAGTAAATGACCATGCCAAAATTAGGCCCAGAGACGCACAAGAAGTTCGTTTCATTCAAAAACTATGTTATTTTTTTCCCAAGTCTTCCACGTGTTCATTATTATGTGCAAGTGGGCACAATTTATTCAAAATATCAAATATTGAAACGACTAAAGTTATTGAACTTGAATAAAAATTCATTACAACATGTTGCCGTTACAAAAAAATATACACTCGGAATAATCAGTCATTGCTTTAATATTTATTATTGAACACCGTTCATTTTGTTCCGAGCAAACGATAAATAATATTATAAATCACAAAAACGTTTTAATAATCATTTTTATTTCTATCTTTGATGATCTAGTGTAAAAAAAAACAAATATCGATCAACCTTTTTTTGCATTTTTTATGGCAGCACTAACTTGTCCGCTAGCGGATAACGTAAATGTCAAATGCCTAAACCATTGCTTGTCTTGTAACTTGTGACAGCTTGTGAATATTTATTGCGGGTTAAATTGACTACTTTAACCCATGAATACTGAATCTGACGATCCTCCTATACCTGACGACCATGACACTGGAAATAACTTGGATTTGATATTAGACGCTTCGACCGACGAACCCAGCATTCACTCCGGACCTAGTCTTTCATAAAAGTCATCATCTACTGCTGGAAGTGGTGATCTGCGTTGTGTAAACTGAGGTTTAAATGTATCCAGAATGCGAAGACATCCGTTGGAAATCGCTGAAGTTCAATGTCTTATACAACGATGGGTTGGCCAGGTAAATGGGTTAGCAAGGTAAATAAGCTCACCTTCAAGACCAGGATTTTGATTTTCCTACATTTTGTAGGTGTTATTTGCTAGTTATGCTGATAAATAAATTAATATAATGTATTAAGTGATCTTTCACTCATTTAAAATATACTTAACCCTATATGTGTATTGGTGTCAGAGACCATATCGTTTAACAAAACTGCAACGTTCCCAGCGGAAAGTAAACCCTATCTTATTACGCGGACGGTCTACTTTCGTGTGCAGTGCATTATTTCTCGGTAGTCACCGAAAACTTAAGCAAAATCTGCAATATGCTTTCCCCTAATAAAACGAATTCCACTCCTGATTTGTCGTGTGCTGGTGAATCGAAAGAATCATGTGTTACGCTAAGAAAAAGAAAGCAGAGACCAGAGTGCGACTGCGTTATGTCTACCTGCAATTTAAATTCATCGACTGTGGCTCGTGAAATCGCTGGCGCGCTTAAGGATTTTCGCTGTGAGTTAGACGACAAGCTATCTCAAATCAATAAGGAAAAATTTATTAACACCATCAAAGCTGAGCAATGATCTCAGAACTACATCACTTGAGATCAAAGAAGACATCAATGCATTGCGCATTGAACACTCGTCCTTCAAGGCACAAATATCCCAATTCGAACATTCTCTCCAATTTCACACTAGTGAAGTCGATGATCTGAAGAAACAAGACACAGAGGTTGCCAATCGGACGTCTTCGATTCATAGCATGAACGAAAAGCTTTTCAGTCTCGAGCAGAAAATTGAATCGCTGGAACAACAGGCCCGTCTCAACAACATCGAAATTTGTAACCTACCGGAGAAACGGGATGAAGACCTGCCTGGGTTCATACAGAGTATCGGTGCTGCCATTAAGTGTGCAATCCCACGCCAGGATATCTTAGCCATTCACCGTGTACCCCATGCTCGTACTCAGGAAAGTAACCGACCGAAGAATGTTATTGTTAAATTAGCCTCACGTGATCTCCGTAACAATGTGTTAAGTGCGTATCGTTTGACGAAAAATGTGTCATCTAACCAAATTGGTATATCAGGTACATCCCATAAAATATATATTAATGAGCATCTTACTTTATATAACAAAAACTTATTTCGTGAATGTCGTGAGATGGCTAGCAAGTGTAATATCAAATATGTGTGGATTAAAAATGCCACTATTCTTATCAAAGCAACTGATACATCTAAAACATTTGCTGTACGTTGCCAAAATGATATTAGTAAAATTGCTCAATGTAAACCCAATGAATAGGCATTTTTTTTGCTATGCATGTATGTACCCAGGTATGCGTCTCTGGGCCTAATTTTGGCATGGTCATTTACTCGCTAAGCGAACAGTCCTCGATATTGGAAATTGAGTCATTCTACTCATCTCTTAAAACCGCCATAAAAGAACACGCACTAAAAAACTACATAGTGATGGGTGATTTCAATGCCAAAGTTGGAGCACCAAGAAACCGAGAAGAAATCGTCCTGGGCCCATACAGTAGTGGAACAAGAACAAGAAACGGACCTAAACTAATAGAAATGGCATTTGAACACAACATGAAAATACTAAATAGTCAATTCAAGAAAAGAGCTTCCAATAGATTAGTGTTGCCCAAATGCAAGACCAAGACGAGACTTAGGCCAGTCTTGGTCTTGGTCTTGCGTCAATACACCTGGTCTTGGTCTTGGTCTTGGTATTGCGCTCTCAGTCTTGGTCTTGGTCTTGGTCTTGCAGCAAGAGTCTCGCAAGTCTTGCAAGTCTTGCAAATACCTATTGCTATTTATTGATCACGTTAGTTTAGATTTTAGAATATGATTCGCGCTGTAAGACGTATGTAGTAACAGAATTATAATCATCAAAATCATCAATACAACCCTCCAAGTTCATAAAGGTCGAGGAATTATTAAAAAAAAAAGACTTTTTCAAGGTCAAACTCATTCCTTCCAGATTATAATTCTGTTACTACATACGTCTTACAGCGCGAATAATATTTTAATCAACAAACAATCTAGCACTGACCTGCAAATTGCAAAAAAAATAAGAAAATTTGAATTTCGTGGGCTATCCTGGAATATTCACCAATGTACAATGTTAATCAACCAATAATAGAAGACTACAGGCAAAGCCTACCTATGCGGCCAAAATAAGGAAGTGCGTGTGAGTTGAGATTAGCAGATTTCATTAGAGTGTGCGTAGGTACATTTTTTAGACAATTTGTCGTACTCGTGACTGGCGCGCTTTGCTACGTAGGTACTGTCTTAAGTATGTGTAAGTAAGAAACGATGTAGGTACCTACTACAACAAAATTGTATTCCTTAGAAAAATAATCGTCGTACCTACACGACGATTATTTTTGTTTATTTAGTAAATCATCGCTGAAGACAATAGTCTTCTATAGAGATAATAGAACAAAATCGGGATTGAAACCAAATACCTACTTAATAACGCCCAAATCTCAGTTTGTCTTAACTGCAAGACGCAAGAGTCTTGCAGGCTTAAGTCTTGTCTTGCTCAAGTCTTGCAGGGTTCAGTCTTGGTTTTGGTCTTGCTACAATAAGGCGGTCTTGGTCTTGGTCTTGGTCTTGCGAAAATGCAAGAACAAGACCAAGACTGCAAGACCAAGACCAATTTTGGGCAACACTACAATAGATGGACATGGATATCGCCCGATGGTCGGTACAGAAATGAGATAGACTACATCTTAACGAACAAACCCAAATCATTCGACGACTGTGGCACCATCTTAAATCTCAATTTTAATAGCAACCATAGAATGCTTAGAACGTGTCTGAACACATCATCTGCTTTAAAACTAAGCCGGCCTTTCAAAGCGAAAACAATAATACCACATAACAACGCAAGAATAGCCACTATAAAACAGAGCCTCAACTCTGTGACAGAATCATCTGTCGAGCATTTAAGCACTCAACGGAAATACAACACAATACACGAATTACTAACAACAAGACCTAAAACTAATATTGAAGCCCAAGCAAACAATAGAAACATATCAGAAAAATCTCGCGAAATTCTAGAAAAAAGGTCAAAATTAATCAGAGCGTCATACTCAAGGCCAAACTCCGGTGCTGACTCAACGTTATATTGCACTGGTCTATAAACCTGCGTATTTGTTGATGTCTAAGCATAATCATCGCCCGATGCAAAAATTGAGATTTAAGTTGTGACCGTAATCAATTCTGCTGACGCGAAATCATATCGTATCTGTGTAACTAGGTTATAAGGTGCAAGAAAATATGTATGTTACGCAAACTTGTTAAGAAATTATTTACCATAGTTATTTTAATTTTAAGGTAAATAGTATGTAGGTAAACTAGGTTTAAATAAGTAATTAATTATTTTAATATTTTCACTGTTCAAGATATTTTATTATATGTTAAATATTGCGAAATGTTTTGTCCTACAAATACCATAATGTATGCGCTCCTGCCACCTGTGATACAGGTTCATCCTAGTTCAGGCATCTTACAATATAAATACCTTTACAAATTATTTTCTAAGATTTTAATGTTAATATTTTACCAAGTTAATTCTGAATAAATATATTACTTACTTACAAGTAAGTAATAAATACTATTTGACGAAGGTGACATTGATTATTTACCCGACTATAATTATAATTTGTGCATCTTTGTTACGGGTCGTCAGAAGCCCGAAAATCTGACAGCCAGTCTTACTAAGGGGTATCGTATTGTTCAGTTTACTGGGTTGCGGATGTCAGATAGGCAGTCGCTCCTTGTAAAATACTGGTTCAGCTGCATCCGGTTATACTGGAAGCCGACCGCAACATAGTTGGGAAAAGGCCAGGTAGATGATGAGATGATGACGTGATGCAAGGAAGGGTTATGTTTTTATCAGCCTATGTATGTATGTAGGTATGTATGTTTGTTACTTTGCGGCAGTCTAGAGAATAAGCGCCATAATCGATTGACGGAGGAGGATCATCAAAATTGGCCCTTTTGATGATCCTCCTCCGTCAATCGATTTGGCGTAATCTTTCGAGAGTCACTGAAGTTAAGAGGAATAAAAAAAATATGATAGCGAAAACAAGGCGCCATATTGTAACAAAGGAAAAAAGTGAAAGTTATAAAAATATTTAAATGTATAAATGTATAATGTAATATTATAAAGGCGAAAGCTTGTGAGTGCGTATGTGTGTTTGTATGTTTGTTAACACAAAACCTACCCACACAAAAAACTATTGAACGAATCAAAATGTTTGGCTCAGAAATAGATTATAACCTAGATTAACACATAGTATCCTTTTATTATTCCATTGGAAGCTTCCTGTGGGATAATTTCCGACATCCAGGCGGGCGAAGCCGCGGCCAGAAGCTCGGCAACATATTATAATTGGCAATACTATGTTATGTAAAAATATTTGGTTTTTTTATCTAAGATGGCGACCAATAGAAGTAGAAGTATGGAAGAAAATGACATGTTGCACTGATCTCAAATAAATTAGGATAAAGGCATGGGCGACCTGTTTGCAATAGTTGGAGATCGAACTAACAACCCTCGTCGAACTACTAAGCTTGATTTAAATAGCAAAGTTACTTAGAAATATCACACTCTATTCGAGCAAACCTATAGGCATCTATATCCTTAACTTTGTGAAATATTATTAACTAGATTTTAGCCACACCTTTGCTCGCGTTAATTTACAATTTTGACAATCAATTCGGGCTGTACTCTGTTTGTTGTTTGGCCATTGCAACCATTCAGAACGGAACGTACACGTAGCGCCATCTATTATCATAAGAACGTTATTGTAGTTTTCCTTGAAAACAGTACTTTGTTCGTGATAAAAGGTAGGTACCCTATGTTCGTTTTTGTCGACCTGACAACGTATATGCAAAATTTTAGGACGATCGGTTCAGTCGTTTAAAGTGAAGTCGTGTCCGTCGTGAAAAGCTACCAAACAAACTGACAAACTTACTTCCACATTATTTTATAATATTAGTTTGGATTGCATTCAAACATACATGACTCAAGTCTTCAGTTCGGTTTCGGTTTAAAGACATTTATTTCTCAAAGAACAAATTATAGTTCACTTAAAGAGAAACTTAACTAATTAACAATAAGTTGTAGTTTACATTACGACGTTCAAACCATCCAAGAAACTGAACATTATAGTTCCATTCATAAAGATAAGTATGGTCTGACCTTTTCAAAGCCAGACAATTTCATCGGAGGAACAATTTTGAATTTTTGACAGCTCTTCCATACAAAAAAAAAGTCGGACGTCAATTCCATTCCACGAAAACCGTCTAGATTGAAAAAACCAGCACTAAATAAAACACAAAACAGTTCAAGCTAAACTTATGTGTCCAATATTAACAAATATAAAAAAAAAAAAAACTAAGCTTATGTATCTAATATATAATTCCTTAGGCCTTTTTTAAACGTTGGTATACTTGTACACTCTCTAACTTTTTTAGGTAATTTATTATAAAGCCGAACCCCTTCATACTGTATTGTTTTCCTGCCGTGCAGGGTTCTCACTCTTGGTACTTCTAGGTCGTCTTGATTACGGGTATTATATCTATGAGTCTTTTGTGTGAATGAGATATTTGTGTGTATGTTGGTCTTAAGGATCTTCCGGATAGTCATGCATGTATGGTATGTATACAGTTGTTGTAGGTTAAGTAATTTTGTTCTTTTGTAGAGTAATTCTGTAGGAGTATAGTAGTTGTAATTGAAGAGGACTTTGATGATTTTATTTTGTGTTCGTTGTAGGTGTTGTTGATTTGTTTTAGCAGCCTGTCCCCATACTTGGATCAAATATTCCAGATGTGGCTTGACTAGCGTGTTGTAAATAGTATGTCTTAGTTTGTAGGGTACGCATTTTGCAATGTTACGTATGGCTCCGGTTAGTGGGAGTATTCGAGATCTTACGTAGTCAATATGCGCTCTGAATGTCAACTTACTGTCCACAATTAGGCCTAAATACTTTTCATGTGTTGATTTTCGTAACGGTTGGTTATTTATTGTGAGACTTGGGAATGATGGTATTTTTTTATTCTTTGCTGCGAAAATTATGTAAGCAGTTTTACTAACATTCATAGTCAGAAGGTTTTGACTAAGCCATACATTCAAAACATCAAGATCCTTCTGTGCTTCTGAGACAATATCAGTGATGGAATCGCCAAAATAAAAAATACATGTGTCGTCTGCATACAGTGATATGTGTCCAGTCAGTCCAGCGGTACTAATGTCATTGATGTATATGAGGAAAAGCAATGGACCCAGGACCGATCCCTGAGGTACTCCGCACTGTATGTTGGCCGGGGCACTTGCAAATTTATCAATTTTGACGATCTGTTGGCGATTAGTAAGATAAGACTCAAACATTTTGTAGGCTGTGGAAGTAATTCCTATGAGTTTTAGCTTTTTCAGAAGGGTGCCATGACTAACAGTATCAAATGCTTTTTTTAGGTCTATAAAAACACCTAGAACTAATTGTTTTTTGTCTATATTATCTTTTATTTTAGTAATTAAATCAACAGTAGCCGAAAGTGTATTCGAATGAGGACGAAAGCCATATTGATGCGAGTAAAGAAAGTTGCTATTGGTTAAATGTTTAAATAGGCGCGTGTATAAAACTTTTTCAAATATTTTGGAAATAACAGGCAGCACCGAAATTGGTCGATAGTTGCCGGGGTCAGTCCTAGTTCCAGACTTATATATAGGGGTTACTTTAGCTATCTTAAGACTGTCTGGAAACACGCCACTGTCAAAACAACTGTTTATGCAATTAGTTAGGTTAGTTAGAATTAGGTTCTTAATGCATTTTATAGATTTTGTTGTTATTCCATCAATTCCACAGCTGGTATCATTATCCAATTGATCTATTATTTTAGATACCTCATCTTCAGAGCAATGTTCTAAATTTGTAAGTTGAAGGTCTTTATCTTGCGTATTTAATGTGACTTGTGTGTCAGGATTACTTTTTATTATATTCTGGGCCAGCAGAGAGCCAATAGTAGCAAAATAGTTATTAAACGCGTTACAGATTGCAGTGCCGTTTGTTATTTCCTTGCCGTCAAGCATGAGTTTAGGAAGAGCACAACCATCGTTTGTCTTATTTTTAGCTAGGGTGTTTATCAATTTCCACATTTTTTTGGGATTCTTACTACATCTTGAAAATGCATCATAATAGTAATTCTTTTTATCTTCTTTTATTTTGCATTCTACTTTTTTCCTAGCAGATTCATATTTAGATTGCAGTTGTAGATTTTCTGAATCTATCAAACAACCATGCCATAGTTGATTTCGTTCATTAATATAGTTAATTACTGTTTTATTGATCCAGTCCTTTTGTGGTAGGTTTAGAATTTTGTATTTTATTATTTTCGAGTCATTTATATTCTTTATTATGTATTGTTCAAGAATAGCATAGTGGTTCCCTACTTCTGTCGAATCGTATTTTAGCATGTTCTCATACAGAGCTTTGTAATCAATCGCATCATATTGCACTTTTTGTTTTAGGGTCTGTTTGTATTGTTTGAGTTCTAGGTATATTTGTTTGTGGTCTGATAGTGTTGATTCAATTATTGCCATGTGTACCTTAGCGTTCCATATATTTGTACATGCATGGTCAATTATGCTTTTTGTGTGCTTAGTTTGCCGAGTACAGTAATTTTCATGTATATTATTTAGTATGTAGTATCCTGATTCTTGTATAGTATCTGTGTAGTCGGTTGTTTTGCGCCCACTACTTAGTAAGTCGATATTAAAGTCCCCAAATATAATTGTCTTGTGTTTGCTTTTTTCCAAACTTTGTGTGTAACTGTTAAGAAAGTCGCTCAAGTTCGTATTTGGGGGTTTATAAATTAAGCCAATGGTCAGAGAGTACTTTATTAAATTTATCCATAAAAAATTATTACCGCATTGATATTGCTCCCCTTTTATATCAAATTTTAAACTTTTGTGTATGTACATTGAGATACCTCCTCCTATACAATCCTTCCTTAAATTAAATACATATTGTGTGTAGTTGGGTATATCCAGTATATCGGCATCAATTTTAGATTTGATCCAAGTTTCAGTTAACAGCACAATGTGTATGGTATGATTAAAACTTTGTAGGATACATTTTAACTCATCAAGCTTACCTGGTTTTACCAGACTACGCACATTAGCATAAAACATTCTTAACGAGGCTATAGATGTACATATATTCTGGTAGGTTAAGATGATTTAAATAAGAAATATTACGTATGTAACAAAGTTTGGCTTTAGTTAACTTTATGATACATACTTATATAGGCGATAAAAAAGAGTGGCCGGAGGGCGGGCATTGCTCCGTACGGATCGGCAGGCGCCAGGCGGGGTAACTGCGTAACCCTAGCGTAAGCATGTCCTAGAACCAAAAATTGGAAAACACGTATCATCTAACAAACCGCACTGGGTCCGCATGGTAGATTACAGCAGTGGGAACATTTAAGGCTAATTATACTTTTTCTTACGTATAAATGGGAAATCGATCAAAATATTTAATTGTTCGTTCATTGACCTATTTACGTTGTTGGGCCGAAGCATTTTTCAAGTCTGTGAAGTAATGGATGTCAAAATGAATGGGATTACAATCGATTTCCATTTTATGTGTGTTACGCAATTACCTCGTAGGTAGGTCCCAGGTTATCCACAGGATTAAAAAAAAAATGCTCACCGAATATAACTTCTTTGTCTCGCCTTTTAGAACCAAAAAGCTGTGGTTGGCAGCGCTGATTCTTCTGGGTCGTTATATAATTCACTGTCAACAATGCCCAAGTACCGATAAGTAAACTTAAAATCAAAATGAAAATAAACAAATACATAATCCACAAGCCTAGAAAAAAATGTTGAACCTTTAAAAAAGCCTATCACGAACGTACTTATGTAAACGAAACGTTAATGTGAGTGATTTTCAGAAAAAAATGCCCAGCTCCGCTTCAGTGGAAACGCACCCTTATCCTGGCGCTGCGCGCCGAACTTACCCCAATTTACTCTACCTATTTACAGAGTAAGTAGAAATCTTTGGAATTTGTAATCAATATGAGGTATAAGATCCCTTATCGCGTAATTTCACAACCGAACACTACCTTGCGTTTTTAATAATAATAATAATAATATATCATTTATTTCAGGTAACAAAGACCCATACCATAAATACCTTACAGACTATCATACATATTTATAAAAAACTGATAATAACTATTAACTATTGTACACGAAGTGACGGTGTCGTGTTGCACTGCGTGGTGTCGCGTAGCCTTCCGCGGAAACGCCGATACATGACACCCTTCGGCCAAAACTCTTCCTTGAGGAAGGTCTCAATATGATGAGTCGGAACTCGCACCACGAACGACTTGAAATTCGTGTTGTGGCGCGACTCCAACTTCTCAACCCTCAAGGTCCAGCTGGTCTTCGCTCGGACATACTCCACGATCTCCTCAACCTTCGTGGTGTGATGTAGCCGGGACACATAAAGCTGCGTCGTTGGTATTGCCGGACGCAGCACATTGGGTCCTGCCAGCGCGGTCCCGCACTGGTTCCGACTAGGAGCCTTCCTCCTCTTCTTCCTCTCCACCTTCACGAAGCCCTCCTTGTCACACGTGCCCATAGCTGGGCCTTGCTGTTTCGGACCCCTGTTGGCAGGTTCACAGCAGCTCTTCTTTTCCCCCTTTTTGGTAGGTTGGTTAATTTGGTTGGTTTTTTAATTCTGTCCTACTCATATTATGATTTTAAACCTAAGACCTGGTTCAAATACATTCTTGATGAGTATAATTTTATGCAAATCGTTTCTTCGAAGCTAAGATCTTTTGCATAATATTTTGTTACATTGACTCGAGACGGTGGTTCCGCCGGATTTTTTTTTTAGGGTTTGAAGTCATCTAATGACCTCTCCCACTCTTACTGACTTAACCCCATCCATGTTTCTTCCTTAGCCCTTTGTGTTGAACAGGGCCGTGTCGGACGGTGCGTGCGTCTTCCACGCGCGCCTCAAAGAGATGTCAGCATTTGAAGGGGCCCGTTAGGGCCAAAGCCTGCCGAGTAAGTGGGTGAAACAGTTACCGCTTACATAAAGGGTTAAGGAAGGAACATGAATGGGTGTTAGTCAGTAAAAGTCTGACACTCCCTTCTGCTCCACCCAGAGTGGGAGAAGTCATTTGATAATTTTCCATTCTCAAAATAAAGCCCTTTGTATTCCGGCGCAGCAGTAGGATAAGGCCTATTTCTAGAGGTGGAAGTGTTTCGGCAGGAATTATGGAGATGTGTTTCCGAATAAGCGATGAAAGGAGGCAAAAATGACAACGAATCCTTAAATTCAATCGAATAAATTATTATTGTCTATCGGTCTCTAATCATAAAATATACAATCCAATTACATTACTAAGTTGATTGTTCCTACATAATAATTAATTACGTCATTAATTTATCTTTTCTGATCTTTGACTCGACACTAGCAGTGCACAGACGTGCTCTTAGCATTATTTAATATACAGTGTGTTAGGTTAAACGAGGGACAGACTTTTAGGGGTTACTATACTCATGAAAATGAACAACTTTGACTATGGAACTATACCTCAAATCACGAAAAAAACATCAGCTGTTCAGTACTTTTTTTATGTTCGCATCATTCGTGTCGTGAGGGCTATAACGCGCATGATGGCGTCCACCGTAGAGCGCCACTTGCGGAAGCCGAACTGGCAGTCCGCAAGGTCCGGCCCCATCATTCCAAGGTGCCCGACGAGGCGGCCTGCAATAATTCTCTCGAAGAGCTTGCTGACCTCGTCGGGGCTGGGTATGCGTTCGATTTTACCCGTTTTTTTTTTTTTTTTTTATTGGGCACCGCCTTCTTCCACGTGGTTCCTGTTTTCATTCTATTAGTAAAATAATTTTTGGAATCGGATCAGTAGTTCGGAAGCCTACTCCTTACATGCAAAATTATAAATGACGATGCCCATTTATGGCCTAATCATGTACAACCAGTTTATACTTTGTTAGCTTTTTTGTAGCCATAACATAGGTACACAAAACATATACCCCTTTCGAATAAGCTGATATAAAATATTAGTCCTCTCCAATACTCTGTATTCATTTAAATTACTTTACCTAAGTTTTCAAAATTATCTAAATAGTAAATAATGGCTTAACTTTGTATGTGAATATTATTACGTAAATAAAGTTGCGGAAGAGCGGATTGTCCTAATACAGGCATTTACTTGCTATATGTTGGACAAACCATGATAAGAACAATATATTTTGTATTTTTAAATAAAACTAGGTTCAAAATATAAAATATTATTTGTAGTTTCGATTGCATTTTCGGTTTTTAAATGGCTATGACAAGTGAAAGATTTCACTAGCTCAATATGATTGTGTGGTGGTTGAATTACTTATATCTTGTTTTTGAGGTAGATTAACCACATAGGCTACCATTTTACAAATAAGTTAGAATAGACAGTACTTGTGAATAAAATAGAGACAATAATATTGAATGACATCCAACATAAAAAAGTATTCATAAGTATGTCTTTTGTTTGTAGAGCACATTTTGAGCTGGTTTCAGACCAGTCGCTGACAGGCCTAGTGACGTTTTTTTTTTTTTTTTTTTGATTTGACTTCTCGCAGTTCAACCAAAGGGTTGTCTACTGCTTAACCGGGCTTGCCTGTGGCTGCCACAAAAGAATTGTAGCCTCCAGCCAGGGCTTAATAAAACTAAACCTAACTTACAAAACTAAGCGACTACACGCTAAGGGCACCCCCTGCGGGGTTCGGACCTCGGCTTAGGGCGTCGCTGGGGGGGGACAGCAGGGGACAGCTGGATCGGGGGTTTTTAAAACTACTGGCTCAGCGACAACGCGGGCTGGCTCGAGCAAGGGTCGGGGGGATGAGAGTGGACAGGGTCGTCGCGACGGGCCTCGACGGCGAGGACGGAACGACGGAAATTTGTGTCTGTGTGCTAATCTAACAGTGCTAGTAGCCGGGCTGCTCTCCTGGAGGAGAGTGGTGGCATCGTCGGGGGCAACGAGGGTATGCCGTGGACGGCGAACCTTACTGATGCGGGACGGGGTGTATCGGGAGGCGGCCGCAATCAGGGGATTGCGGTGTTTTATGGCAGTGTCAAAGAAACGCTTCGAGAGGCGTTTCATGAACTGCTGAACTGTGGGGAGTTTAAAATCTACATGAAGGTCCATGTTACGGACGTAAAAGGGAGCTCCTGAGACCTTACGGAGGAACCGGTTTTGAAGCGTCTGCATTCGATGCAGATACTTGGGTTTGGCGTGCGCGAAGACGACGCAAGCGTATGTCATAATGGGACGGATTACAGCCTTATAGAGACGCAGTTTGCACCGGAGTGACAATTTGCTGCGTTCTGTAAGCATGAATTGGAGCCTACCGAGAGCGAAAGCGGCCCGCGAACGGACCTGCTTTATGTGCTCTGCGAAACTGAGGTGTTGGTCAAGAGTGACACCCAGGTACTTGGCATGCTTCGCCCAAGGGATCGGCTTGCCGTACATGGTGATCGGATTAGGAGGGTTGGGGAGGGCCCTACGAATTCTCCTAAAGAGAACAGCCTGGCTTTTATCGGGGTTGACCTCGATTCTCCATTTCCGGAACCAAGCGCCGAGGACGTTGGCCGAGGTCTGGAGAGTCTGAGCTATAGCTGGCGGACTGGTCCCCGTGTAGTAAATGGCCGTGTCATCGGCGAATAACGCCAATTGGGCCTTTTTACTCTTAGGGATGTCGCTAGTGAACAGGGTAAAGATTAGGGGGGAGAGAACGGAGCCCTGGGGGACTCCGGCGCGAATCGGGTGGGGGGAGGAGAGAGCGCCCTCGATGCGGTAGCGGAAGGTGCGGTTCGACAAAAAGTCCCGTAAGATGAGCACGAGACGGTCGGGCACGCCGAGTTGGTATAGCTTATATATTAAGCCATTGTGCCAGACTTTGTCGAAAGCCTTCGCTATGTCGAAGAACAGGGCGCCAGTCATAGCGCCACGCTGGAAGCCGGCACTGATGTGCTCGACTATGCGGTGCGCTTGCTGGACGCACGAGTGTTGGGTACGGAACCCGAACTGCTCGTCCGGAATCAGGCTCTGTGCCTCGGCATAGTCCTTGAGACGCTTATAAATAAGCCTCTCGTAGATTTTGCCGAGCACGTTGAGCAGACTGATGGGGCGATAGCTGGTGGGGTCGGATTTGGGTTTGCCGGGTTTGGGGATACCTATAACAGAGGCCTCTTTCCAGGCTTGTGGGAACATGTTATTACTCATGGCGCCATTGAAGATGGCGGTCATGAGCATGATCAGTTGGGCGGGGAAGAGTTTGAATACCCTATTGGTAATTCCATCTGAGCCGGGGGCTTTACGAGCCTGAAGACCCTTGATGATGTCTTGCACCTCGTCAGGGGTGACGGGGGGCAGAGGATCATCAGGGTCTTCGACGGGCGGGAGAGAGGCTCTACGTTCGACCTCGGCGTCGACTTTGGCGAGGTGCTTTGGGTCGACCGGAAGGGAACTGGGGGAGCATTGGGACTCGAGACTGTCGGCTAGGAGCTCGGCTTTTTCAGAGCTATCGAAAGCGATGCTCTTGTCGGGGCGGATGAGTGGAGGGGTGGAAGATTCTTCGGGAGCGCGAAGCTTCCTCTGAAGGTTCCAGAAGGCTTGGTGATTGGGCTCAAGTTCACCGAGTAACTTGTCCCAGTTGTCCGAACGAGCTTCCGCAATGCGTTTCTTTACAGCACGCTGTAAATTGCGCATGTGGGCTTTGTTCGCATGGCAAGGGAAGGAGTCGTAGGCACGGATGGCTGCGTTCTTCTCGGTTATCAGCTCACGTACGTCAGCGGGTAGTTTCCAGCGGTGGTCTTCCACCACCGGGACTTCCCGTGAGCAATCCGTCAAAACGGATTGCACGTGTTCTGTAAACGAGGCGATCGCTCCAGTAGTGTCATCGACAGAGACGATGAGGTCAGGGATGGATTCCAGCTGTGGTGACAGAGTGTCGGATTTAAGCTTTTCGCTTACTTTCCTCCAGTCGGTCACCAGCTGGGTGCGGGGCGGGTGGTCAGGGTCAAGCGGACCCCCCGTGTAGGGGGTGAGGTGCATGACGACGGGACGGTGGTCAGAGTTAAGCTCGTGTAGCGCCTCTAAAGATTGCAAACGGAGGTTCACATTCTTGAGGAGCGCTATGTCGAGGACGTCGGGAGTTTGGAGGCCTAGTGACGAGTTGGGTTCAGTTATTTATGCTGCTAAATCTAGTCAAGCCCTACTAGATTATGCTAATAATTGTTTTTTGAATCAAAATTCTATATTCTACGCCTGACAGATAATGTTTAGCAATCAATCGTTTTTTGATTGCTAATCAATATCTATCAGGCGTTTTTATAACATTGAATTTCGATTCAAATAACTATCAGCTGTGCTAGGAAATGAATATTTTTTTGTTATTTACATAAGACTTATAATTACATAAAAAAGCATTTCTATCAAATCCAGGTCAAAAATGTGCATTTAAACGCACCATGTATTTAACCCTGGTAATGGTTCTTTATAAGTATATTGTTGGGTACTTAGGAGTACTGTGTAGTTCGAAGGTGTTTTTTTAATTTATTTGTTTAACCATTTATGTACTCACATAAAAAACAGACAAGAAAGGAACAGAAAATACGTACAAGTGATGCGTATTTCTAAAAAAATATCTTCCGGCACACCTGCGATAGGAAAGTAGATAAAAGAGGTGTAGAAACGTGTATAAAATTAAAAGAGAAAACTTATATTTTAAGTTAAGTTAAGCTGTATTTTACCAACACCGTGTCCATTAAAGTTGGTTCCGAGTTGACACATTAACATTACAATTTCCCCTAAATTTCCGTAGGAAAGAATTCTAGAAAACGATGACTCTATGTTGAAGATTAAAGCTATCTGCTTTCTTAAACATTTACTCAAAAACATTTCCATCTTCTGTAATTAAAAAAAAATCGTAACAACTGAAATTACTAAAATATATGATCTACTATTTACTAATACTATTTATTAAAATATGTGATCCGTGAAGGGTTAGGCAGAGAGCTATAATAAATAATTTAGAATAGACAGTACTTGTGAATAAAATAGAGGCAATAATATTGAATGACATCCAACATAAAAAAGTATATCTAGTAAAGTATGTCTTTTGTTTGTAGAGCATATTTTGAGCTGGTTTCAGACCAGTCGCTGACAGGCCTAGTGACGAGTTATGTTCAGTTATTTATGCTGCTAAATCTAGTCACCCAATCTAGTCAAATATTACACACACCCACATTTTGCCAATCACGTTCCAGTGCCATGCAATAGGTGGCGAACGTACCTATGCCTTCGATGGGAAAAAACAGGACTCGAAAAAATCAGGCAACGATCCCACGAGTACAAACGTCAAAATTTCAGTTGTTTAATACAGAAATTCGCCATCATGACCAGTAAGGCCCTTTTAAGTAAGTGTTGTACAATGTATAGAAGAGGTTATTTATTTTTAACATAGTTTTGTAAAATAATGATTTTTATATACTTAATTATTACATTCTTTGCAGCCGTTGAAATAACATGAGCACGTCAGCGCACTATTTCAGGTTTGATGCCCATACTAAAAGTAGCCATATATAGGAAAATAATAAACGGACGCTTGCTCTCATATTTAATTGGTACAGTAAGTAATCAATAGACAAGATGGATTGATAAAATGTAAGTGTAACTATGGTAACGCAAGCTGTTCTTACAATAACATAATATTTGCAATCAGTTACTTTATATAATCCCCACGTAAGCATCGACCCGACTATCGTCACTATAAAAATCTATTTCCTTGGTGTTAACTCAATGTGATGTCCTTCTACTGGTTTCAATAAGACATCATATTCACACACCACATTGTGGATGTCACTGGTAACTTGGAATCGCCGTAAAATATGCGCTAACGCCGTCTTCATCGACATCATGCTGTATACCTTACCTGTAAATTAAAGAAAAAAACGGTCACCTTTTCGTTAACAACCTATAGTTAATTAAAATTAATTAATTAGTAAGTTAAACTGAATATTGTAAATTGGCACCAAATACCCGTTAATTCCAGTCCCCGGACCATCATCTCAAATCAAGTATTACGCAGTAGGTAGCACCACATACGGCTTAAATCACAAAATACACAATTGAAACAGCCTTTTCCCAGCTTCAATTGACGTCAAGTCAATTGAAACTGGGAAAAGGCTGTTTCAATTGACTTGACGCTTCAGTTTATGTCAAATATTGAAGTTTAGCGTTTCGTATTTTTAGAAGGACTAACAACAGCCCGTCGGTCCTTTAAAACCTCACCGTGAAAACTTAGATGAAGTGAGCGTAAAGCTAATTTTCCTACTTAGATTTTTATTACCCCCACATACTAAATATTTACGCATGAACAGAATTTATTTTACCGCCTGCAAAAATAAGGTTTTCCTTTGTAGTAACGAAAAAGAAAAAAATTGCTGCCGTTCCATCTTTTCCGAGTAAAATCATTATTTGTCTTCCGGGCAAATGGACCTATAGACATGAAGAAATTAAAAGAGTTCGGTTTTTGCCTTTTATTTATAGAACCCTGTAAAAAGTAAGTATCTATTATGTTTACCTATACAGTTTCACTTGCCAATACCGAAAATGGAATAAAGACTTGGGTGATCTGGCAAGGTGGCAGGGTCCAGCCATCGCTCCGGTCTGAACTGATCCGCGTCTGCGCCCCACATGGGGTTACGGTGGAGACTGTATACCCCAAATATGCATGAACTGCCAGCTTTCAGCGTGTAGTTCTCTGAAAGTTCACAAAAAGTTACTATACCTAAAGAAGCAAAATTTATATAATTACAATCATCAGCTAAAAATGGCCTTAACACCACCGTTATTAAGGTACATACTCAGGTTAACATCTCTGTCAATTTTTCTTCCAAGTATTGGAGCGACAGGATACAGTCTCATTGACTCCTTGATCACCGCCTCGAGATACACGAGTTTTGGCAGATCTTCTTTCGTTATATTGACGTCTTCATGTCCGAGTACTGATTGTAACCTAAAATGTATTTTTGGTTAAATCATCATCCTTATTTTTTGAAGGTGAAAATCTAGTTGAAGAGGATGGCAGTGTCGGACTCTTACTGACTGAAATCCATCCATGTTCCTTCCTTAAACCTTTATGTTCCAGGGTAGCGGTAACCCTTTCGGACAATCCCACTTAAAACATCATCCTAGGAGCAGTAGGAAATGAATTGAAATAAAATTTTTACTCTAGAATAGGATTCTTAAAAATGGTGCAGCGCTTTGAGGAAAGGTAGATAGTGCCCTTGCGCTTCGCTTGGCTCGTCTTGGCGAGGGCCCTGCCGTGCCCCCAGATATTTTGTAAATTGGATATCAAGAATCACTTTTAAACGTCATATTTTTTGCTAGATGGACTCCACATTTCCTGTCTGACTACTCTTTAGCAGAAATGGCGGAACAAACTCAGGGGTCAAAGTCTCTTTTAAAATCGAGACATAATCTTGGTGAGGTCATGTAGAACATTGTTTGATATGACTTTTGAGTTAAGAATCTCACAGGTTTGCGTGAACCTGTCCAGTCAGTGCAAGCATTTGTCAGCAATCGTTGAGCTGCGCGCTCAAATGAGCTACTTGACTTGGTTTAAGGTTTCTAGACTTAAGGTTCTGAAGAACCTTAGCAACAGGCATAAAAAACGGCTTGTCATTGTCACCGTTTGCCTCCAAAGATGCCGACCTGACCGGCTCAGGCATACCTGAATAGTATTGTAAATGTTAGTTACTCGTTAAAAACTCTTTCTTGTACATCTCGGTATGATCCAATCGCTATCAAAATCATAGTCATAGCTGAAGAAGTGGTGTCATTAGCGCCGGCTACGAACGTATTCAGCTGATCTCTGATGAGTTCGTCTGTGAAGGCATCATGTTCTTCGGCCACCTCCAGAAGTTGATCTAATATTGGTTTAAATTTACCTGAAAAAAAGTCACTGGAAGAATTATGGTATTTACGTAATAGCCCTTGACATCACTTGATTTCAATCAACATCTTAAGAGATATCTAAACCACTCTTTCTCTCTTAGGTGACGCACACGAAGTTGCGCGAATCAGCTAGTGAAGTAGGTATTATTATTAATTCGTAAGTTTAGTGGTTACGCTTATTACCTGGTGTCGAGTAGTCGTAGACATTCAGATCTTTATTCGCCTTGATCTCGGATTTTCTTTTCTGTATCATCTGAAATTAAATGAATACCAACAATATTAGATAAAAAGCGGTCGTTAAAATAATAGACATGTACAAAATTGGTACAGTGGTGTTTATTCAAGGGACATAAATGTAAGTGATCCTAAGATAAAAAACAAAACACTAACTGGTCAAAAACTCGTCAATGTGTTTTGAGTATTGACGGTTTGGTTTCCGTAGTCAGTGCGGTTATGCGTATGCGTATAACTAGCACTATTAAGGCGCTAAGAAGAGAAAAAGACTCCAAACAGATTACAACGTATTCTGTTTAAATCATCTATGAGAATTTCACCCAGAGTATTTCACATTGCGCACCCACGGTTGTGGTATTAGTTTCGACAGATTGAATGTTGGTGGTGGATTCGTGTTATTGTGTCTGCCCAGAAATAAAGCACACTATCAACACTCACTAACTGGATGACTTCCTGTTCTTAATTCCAAATAAATTAATAAGGCGATCTTGATGCTTATTTTAACCATGACAAAAAATACATATATTACCTACTATTGAAATTATTGCGAGCATAACGTATGGAACAGCAGATTTTACCGCGATTTCAGATTAGTTCGCATGGTAAAAGTTGTTCATAATTATGAGTACAATGAACCCTTAAAATATTGCCCATGAATTCAGTTTCATTCTGTACAGATTGATTATAGAACCATGAAAATGATTTATAAAAATAATCAAATTATATTAGTACTAGAAAATACATAATATTATTATGCATGCAGGAAATAAGCAAATAATTACAGGATTTATGATGCCCTTCAGTTTGTTCACGAGTCGATCCTGTTTGCGCTTTATTGCACTCCACTTGAATGTTACGTCGAGATGCAACCACGGTTTTTGAAATCTATCACAATAAAGAACTAATAAATCTCCGACGGCTTCTGCGTACTCTGTGTCAATCGTTGTTTGATCTTGGGTATTCAGCCCCAGCGAAGTCCCTGCAAAAGACAAATACAGTTACTCATTATTATGAACAACTTTCACTACGGCAACATATCTGAAATCGCGAAAAACAAAATCAGCTGATCCCTACATTTTGACAAGTTATGCGTGTGATATATAAAAATAATTATTATGTGTAGAATATACCTATAAATGTAATTATTATCTGTTAAATATTTTATACTCAATTGTTGAAATGAATTTATGAATTTACTAAATGATTTTTATAACAAACTTATTTTTCTACAAGTCAAACACTGATTTGACTCAACTGTCACTTGTGAATCATACTTGTTTGTTAACGGGTATAAAAGAGCGGAGCCACAGTGGATCAGTACAGCCCCCGACGATGCCACCACTCTCCTCCAGGAGAGCAGCCCGGCTACTAGCACTGTTAGATTAGCACACAGACACAAATTTCCGTCGTTCCGTCCTCGCCGTCGAGGCCCGTCGCGACGAACCTGTCCACTCTCATCCCCCCGACCCTTGCTCGAGCCAGCCCGTGTTGCCGCTGAGCCAGTAGTTTTAAAAACCCCCGATCCAGCTGTCCCCTGCTGTCCCCCCCCAGCGACGCCCTAAGCCGAGGTCCGAACCCCGCAGGGGGTGCCCTTAGCGTGTAGTCGCTTAGTTTTGTAAGTTAGGTTTAGTTTTATTAAGCCCTGGCTGGAGGCTACAATTCTTTTGTGGCAGCCACAGGCAAGCCCGGTTAAGCAGTAGACAACCCTTTGGTTGAACTGCGAGATGCCAATTCAAAAAAAAAAAATAAAAAAAAATGGATCAGTACAGTTGCTCTTCGACTTTCAAGGCGTTAACATCTCAGGTATGATATTATTCTAATTATTGTTGATTTATTGTTTATGATGATGTATAATGTATATTTATATTGGATTTGATTTGATTATTTCATTATGTAATGTAACGTAATGTTATTATGATGATTGTTGTATTTAAAATACAGGTCATAATAGCTTGTTATTTAATTATGGTTGTTATGTCGAAACGTAGCGTTATGTTATATACACTACTACAATAATTGATTGTTATATACTACAAGATAAATAAATGTTATATTGAATACTATTGTCTATATTTCCCTTACATACCTAATAAGTAACGAAAATTGAATATTTACATACATATCTACATATACATACAAATTATCTAACATCAGAAGTGGGATTAGCTTCACCCCTATTAATACGTTTATTTCTAAGTTTCAGAATGGATCCTACTGTCTTGGAAGGTCTTCTCAAAGCAATCAGCGATGCTGTTTCTGGTCGTCGACATGCTGACGATGACGTGGCACTCCCGGTCTTCGACCCAGCAACTAGTGACAGCGGTGCGGAAGGCTGGTGTAAAAGCATCGAGGAGCTATCAAAAGAATTTGGATGGAGCAGTATCACAACAGTCGCAAGAGCTGGTAAGGCTTTAAAAAGTTCTGCTTTGTTATGGTTTGAGTCTTGGGTACCATCTGAAGGCCGAACATGGGAAATCTTCCGTACAGACCTCACAGACTTGTATCCAGAAAAGCGAAACCTGTCTGAAAAACTATCGAAGGCCGTGTCATACGATTCTGATTCTGCCGATTCCTATTGTGAATACGCTAGGGAAAAGGTTAGATTGCTACGTAACACAAAATTATCATTTACGGAAGACCAATTAATCGAATTGATCTGCGGTAGCGTAACGGATGTGAACGTTAGAATGGCTGCTTTCAACAGTAATGTTAAAACTACTTCTCAATTAATATCCTTATTCTCCAGTTACATAAAACCAAAAAAACGACCAATAGAGCAAAACGGTTCTGACGGTATAACAGAACAAAGTAAAGCCAAACGCCCAAGGTTAGAGATCCGAAATAATACTTCCGAACAAAAAAAAATGTTACTCGTGTGGTAAAACAGGTCACATAAAACTCCACTGCAATAGAAACCGAAATCCACGATCTGAAACAGGGACTAGTACTCTAGAAAATAAGGTTCCTGATAGGGTTATTTGTACCTTCTGTAAAAAGGTCGGTCACAATGACTCGGTGTGTTGGTATAAAGCACGTTCTGATTTAGAGAAAACAAACGCTACTAAAAATGAGGTTAATTTTTTAGACAAAGCGAATTAAAGCTTACAGTTGTATCTATTCACGATATTCGAATTGAATCCCTTATAGACACAGGTGCCAATTGTAGCCTAATCAGACAATCCATTGCTAAACAAATTAGTTGTAATATTCTACCGTGTTTCAAATACCTTACAGGAATAGGTAATGTTAAATTGGAAGTGTCTGGTAAAATAACTGTCCCTGTAAGATTCGATGACGTATATATAGAACTTGATTTATTTGTTGTAAATGATCAAACAATTAATTATAATCTTTTAATTGGTAGAAATGCTGTTGAATACCCTGATATTGAGATAATCACAGATTGTGAAGGAAGTAGAATTCGAAGGAAAACTCCTAACAATGTAGACTTACACGTAAATACCTTGCTCCAGCTAGATTATTGTAATATCCAAATGGCCGAGTTAAAATCAAAATTAATTCACTTGGAAGAAAAATTGCAAAGTCAAATTATAGATATTTTTGAGAGACATATTGCTATATTAAATAAAACAGGGTCAGTCACTACAGGAGAACTAAAGATAAGGTTAAAAAGTGACCAGGTAGTAAACTATCGTCCCTATCGTTTGGCACCTTGTGAAAGGGATAAAGTGAAACTGATTATCCAGGATTTAATAGATAGCGATATAATTCGTGAAAGCGAATCACCGTTTGCAAGTCCCGTGATTTTAGTAAAAAAAAAAGATGGCAGTGATAGACTTTGCGTCGATTATAGGTCCTTAAATAAAATCATTGAAAGAGACACATATCCTCTTCCTCTTATTGAGGATCAAATTGACAAATTAGGAAGGGCCAAGTTTTATATCTCAATAGATATGAAAAATGGGTTTTATCAAATTCCAGTGTCTGAAAACTCGTGTAAATATACAGCCTTCTCAACCCCTGACGGCCATTATGAATTTATAAAAATGCCATTTGGCATTTGTAATGGGCCATCCGTATTTCAACGGGCAATTTCCAAAGCAGTTTCACATTTAAATTTCCTACTTGTCTATATGGATGACATTCTTATTCCATTTTTAACTATTGAAGAAGGTCTAAAATATCTAGAACTAACAGTATCAGCTCTCACTGCTTCTGGCTTTAAAATTAACCCTAAAAAGTGTCAATTCTTTGTTAACTGTATAGAGTATTTGGGTAGACAAATATCTCAAGAAGGTGTCAGGCCAAGTACATCAAAAGTTTCTGACCTAATTAATTCACCAATTCCTCGTAACATTAAACAAGTACGACAATTTATGGGTCTGGCTTCTTATTTCAGGAAATTTATCCCAAATTTTGCAACAAGTACTGCTTGTATAAGTAAATTAACAAAGAAAGACCAAAAATGGGATTGGGGGTCTGAACAGGACATTGCGAGGAATTATGTACTAAATTACTTAGTATCTAGACCTTTGTTGTCAATCTTTGATCCTGCTTTAAAAACCGAGTTATATACTGATGCTAGTGCCATAGGATATGGTGCTATTTTAACCCAGATATACGATAGTGATTCTAAAGTCATCGCTTATTTTAGTAAAAGAACTACACCTGCAGAGTCTAAATATAGTTCTTATGATTTAGAAACTCTAGCTGTCTACAACGCTTTGAAGCACTTCAGAGTCTATTTACTAGGAATTAACTTTAAAATTATCACAGATTGTAATGCTATTAAATCAACAATGAATAAAAAAGATTTATCACCACGAGTAGCTCGCTGGTGGACATATATGCAGGATTTCCAATTTGAAATTACCTACAAGAAAGGACAATATATAAGCCATGTCGATTTCCTCAGTCGCAATCCTGTTGAGGTCCCCATGACTGTTGATAGCACAGTAAATCTAATAAATGACCCACAATCTTGGTTAGAACTTGCCCAACAAAGAGACCATGAAGTACTATCAATTATTCATAAAGTACAAACGGGAGAGTATGATCCAAACCAATATGTAGTCCGTAATAATTTACTATATTACAAGGGTAAACCAAACGGGGAATTAAAATTGTATATTCCAAAGGGTACGAGATTAAGTATTTTGCGTCTCTACCACGATGAAAATTGTCACGTTGGCTTTGAAAAGACTATCACTAAAATACGTGAGCATTTCTGGTTTCCTGCTATGACAAATTTTGTAAAAAAATATCTATCTCATTGTTTGGTTTGCATCAAACGTAAGGGTCACCATGGCCCTAAACAAGGCTTCCTACACCCAATTCAAAAAACCGCACCACCTTTCCATACAATACACCTGGCCTTTTACTCAGTCAAATGAAGGTTTTAAACATATTTTATTAATAGTAGACGGGTTTACCAAGTTCTGTTTGCTTAAACCACTCAAAACCCTTAATGCTCAAGAACTAGTACCAGTTTTACGAGATGTCATCACCTTATTTGGAACTCCTTCTATAGTGATTTCTGATAGAGGAACTAATTTTAAAAGTACTCCGATTAGGTCATTTTTTGATGAACTAAACATAGAACATCACTTGATTTCCACGGGTACTCCCAGAAGTAATGGTCAAGTAGAACGTTACGTGTCCACTGTAACTGATATGCTTAATACGATGTGCAATGAACAGTCAGATTGGCCGAACGTTCTGTGGAAAGTACAACAATCAATTAACACAACTGTACAAAAGTCCACAGGCTTTACCCCTTTGCGATTACTTATCGGCGTAGACGCAAATATTCCGTCTGTCCAAGCTCGTTTAGACGACGTACTTGACGAAAATGATAGGCAAAATCCAAATGACTTAGAGGCTGATCGAGAAATAGCTAGACTACGCCTATTACAAATAGCAGAAAAATTTAAAAACGTTTTGACGCCACTCGTCGTAACAACGTAAATTTTAGCGTAGGAGATGTAGTGTATATCTCACAGAATCATAGGCGTAATGATAAATTGGCACCTAAATTTAAAGGACCTTATCAAGTATCTTCTATCCTTCCTAATGATCGTTTTGCTCTACAAGGTCTAGGTAATTTACGAAATATTTCAGTAGCCAAAGAAAAATTAAGATTCTGGCCAGGTGAATTAATTGATGAAAATGTAAGTGTTGAAAATGATATGGCACATTAACTCCTTAAGATATTATAATAAATAGTTTACCTGTTTACATATATATTATTGTACTGTTGATTGGAGAGATATGTTATAATAAATACATTACCTAATTAATAAAAAAAAAGGGAAGAAAAAGAAAGTAAAAATCCGCTGGGCGATCGTTTACTTGGTGCTTGTCTATCTCACCAGCAGCGGGTGAAGGGGACTTGCATGACGAGGTAATCGATAAAACTTGTTTCCGCTGGCCGGTCATTTGCTTGGTGCAAGTCTATCCCACTAGCAGCGGGTGGAGGGGACTTGACACGTCAAGGCACTTGGCAAAACAAGAGTAAAAATTGTAAAAAAGGTACTTCGAGAGCGAAGTACTTGTCAGTATGGCCGTGATATATAAAAATAATTATTATGTGTAGAATATACCTATAAATGTAATTATTATCTGTTAAATATTTTATACTCAATTGTTGAAATGAATTTATGAATTTACTAAATGATTTTTATAACAAACTTATTTTTCTACAAGTCAAACACTGATTTGACTCAACTGTCACTTGTGAATCATACTTGTTTGTTAACGGGTATAAAAGAGCGGAGCCACAGTGGATCAGTACAGTTGCTCTTCGACTTTCAAGGCGTTAACATCTCAGGTATGATATTATTCTAATTATTGTTGATTTATTGTTTATGATGATGTATAATGTATATTTATATTGGATTTGATTTGATTATTTCATTATGTAATGTAACGTAATGTTATTATGATGATTGTTGTATTTAAAATACAGGTCATAATAGCTTGTTATTTAATTATGGTTGTTATGTCGAAACGTAGCGTTATGTTATATACACTACTACAATAATTGATTGTTATATACTACAAGATAAATAAATGTTATATTGAATACTATTGTCTATATTTCCCTTACATACCTAATAAGTAACGAAAATTGAATATTTACATACATATCTACATATACATACAAATTATCTAACACGTGCATAATGTATGGAACAGCTGAATTTTTTTCGCGATTTCACATTGTAAAAGTTAAGTTCTCTATTCAAGGCCGTGGAAAACTGGCATCTGCATCGGAACTTTCTTCAAAAGGCCTTCTAGACTTAGCCTTGCATTGATTGCGTCACATAATATCCTTATAATAATAATGTTTGGAATTAAAAAAAGACCATGTCCTCTGAGTTTGTTTCCGTATTTCGTCTCAGGGATCAGTCAGCTGGGAAATGCCGGCGCCGTGTGAGGTACCTCGCGCTCTAGATGGCCACGACCACGACCAGTGGCCGCAGCACCCAATTTAAGTAAAGAAACCATGTAACTGGCCGCACATCGGGCCGGCACGTGAGGTGCCTTTTTTTTTTAAGGCTGGGAAATCATCCAATGATTGCTCCCGCTCTGGGTGGAGCGGAAGGGAGTGTCAGACTCTTACTGACTAAAACCCATCCATGTTCCTTTCGTAGCCCTTTATGATCCGGGGTAGCGGTAACCCTTTCGGACAATCCCGCTTACCCGGCAGGCTTGGCCCTGACGCCCCTTCATATGCTGACATCTCTTTGAGGCGCGCGTGGAACATATATACGCGCCGTCCGGCACGGGTCTGGTGCTGATCGGACGGTAAGTCACCGATTACTCACCGTCCACAGGCCCAAGCCTACGGTGGCCGGGAGTCGTCACGTGGCTCCCGACGCCCGGGGCGTCTCCCGCGGCGGCTGGGATGGGAGGACCTTTCTCTCTCCCATCCCGCCACCTCCTTCGTACTTACTACTAGGTACTTACGTGTAACAGTAGATATTGTGAAGGCGACGAAGTAATTTCGCACGTCGAACGGGCCTTTTCCCACTTGTAAAGCTAATTGAGAGGCAAGTTTTCGAGATTGCACGTTCATTTCAGTAACGTATGTATTGAGCACTTGCTGACTGAAAGCTGGATTCAATAGTTTGCGGTGAGCCTTCCAGTGAGACGCTGGAAGAAAAATCTTCCATAAGTACGTAATTATATAATCACGAGTATCAACATTGAGTTTCAATGGCATCTTTCGAATAATCTTATATATAAAATTCACGTGTCACAATATTAGTTACCATACGCCTTCGAAACGGCTTGACCGATTTGTATGAAATTTTATATGCATATTCAGCAGGTCTGAGAGTCGGCTAGTATCTATTTTTCATACCGTAGGTAGGGTAGGTAGGGTAGGTAGGGTAGGTAGGGTAGGTAGGGTAGGTAGGGTAGGTAGGGTAGGTAGGGTAGGTAGGGTAGGTAGGGTAGGTAGGGTAGGTAGGGTAGGTAGGGTAGGTAGGGTAGGTAGGGTAGGTAGGGTAGGTAGGGTAGGTAGGGTAGGTAGGGTAGGTAGGGTAGGAAAGGTAGGTAGGAAAGGTAGGGTATGTAGGGTAGGTAGGAAAGGTAGGTAGGAAAGGTAGGGTATGTAGGGTAGGTAGGAAAGGTAGGTAGGTATCATAGTTAAGGCAGGACGACGTCTGCCGGGTCAGCTAGTCATAATTTTCCTGCCCTTATCCCAATTTATTTGGGGTCGGCGTAACATGTCTTCTTCTTCCATACTTCTCTATTAGTCGTCATCTTGGTAGTCTTACGTACTCGCTTTCTAGCCATATCATCTTTCACACAATCTATCCATCGTTTCTTTGGTCTCCCTCTACTTGTATAGCCAAGCCATCCACATTCATACTCACAACTTTCCTGACAACATTTGCCTCAGTCATCCGCATAATATGCATGACAACCGATTTTCACACAACTTTTCGGTCTCCGGTGTCACTTTTAGACTTCCTCTTACATACTCATTACGTATTCTATCCATTCGCGTAACACCACACATCCCTCTTAGCATTCTCATCTCAGCTGCATGCAATTGACTTTTATTCATTCCTTTTGTGGCCCAAGACTCTGCTGCTCTCGGCAGGTCTAATCATGCTTTTATAAATCTTCCCCTTAAGTTTAAGGGGAATGCCGGAGTCACAAATTGTTCCCGTGACCTGCCGCCATTTCATCCACCCAGTGTTAATTCTATGCTTAACAGTCCGATCTATTTCGCCATCACTTTGCACAAGTGAACCGAGATACTGAAAGTCGGAGCAAACTGGGAGAAGCGCGTCATCAAGCGCTATGACCCCAGAACTGGAGAGACCGCCGAATTCGCAGAACATGTACTCAGTTTTGGTTCTGCTGGCTCTGGATCTCAGGTCCATCTTCACCGACAAGAACGATGTCATCGGCAAATAGCATGCACCATGGTGCCTTTTCCTGTATGTCCGCCGTTAAAGCATCCATAATCAAAAGGAAGAGGTAAGGGCTTAAAGCCGACCCCTGATGCAAGCCTACCGCCACATTGAACTTGTCAGTGTGGCCAGCAGCCGACCGAACGTAGGTACGGGATTGGCTGTATATAGCACGAATTAACTCCACATACTTTCCGGGCAAACCTTTCTCTTTCAAGGCCCACCATACGACATCCCGAGGTACCCTATCACACGCTTTCTCTAGATCAATGAACACCATGTGCAAGTTTTTGTGTGCACGTCTGTACTTCTCGCACAATTGGCGGAGTGCAAAAGTGGCGTCCACTGTTCCTCGACCTGGCATAAACCCAAACTGGTTTGGGGTAATCTCACTCTCCTCTCGCAATCTTTTCTCTATTATTTTCTCCCATACCTTCATACTATGGGACATGAGCTTTATCCCTCGATAGTTGTTGCAGTCCTGTACATCACCTTTATTCTTGAAGATGGGCACTAGCGAACTATTGCACCATTCTTGTGGGATCACTCCTTCTTGCAACAACTTATTGAAGAATAAAGTTAGCCACATACATCCGTCTTCTTTTAAACACTTCCATACATTCTGGTACATCATCTGGACCCAAGGCCTTTCCATTCTTCATACTTTGAACTGCCTTTCTTACTTCATCCATGCTAATTTCTCTTACCAAACCCATATTTGCTTGTACCTCATTGAGCACTCCATTCCATTCATTCTCTTCGTTCATTAGCTTTTCAAAATACAACTTCCATCGTTCTTTTATTTCGTCATCTTTGGACAGAACCTT
The DNA here is from genome assembly GCA_951799385.1 of Hyppa rectilinea. Classification (NCBI taxonomy): domain Eukaryota; kingdom Metazoa; phylum Arthropoda; class Insecta; order Lepidoptera; family Noctuidae; genus Hyppa; species Hyppa rectilinea. Next base: position 7,817,360 of record OX637322.1, on the reverse strand, counting down.
ACCGGCATCGTCTTTCATACACTTAATCTGAACTATGTCTCTCGTTCTTTTTTCTCTTGCTTTTGTAATCCGGTATAGCTCCTTCTGGCCTCTCGGGCTGTCCAGTGAGTTACACAACTTCTCCTGCGCCTTAGCCCTGGAAACTGCTACCGCCTTTCTTGACTTTCTCTTCCATTCTTTATAAATTCGCTTCTTATCTTCTTTCAAATCATTATTCCCGATTTCTACACCCTGCCATTCTTTAAACGCAACTTTCTTTTCTTTTAGCATGATTTGCACGTCTTCATTCCACCACCATGTATCCTTTTCTATCACACCTTTCCCTTTCGATTCTCCAAACACATCTTTTTCTACTCTCCTTATACGATCCGCCATCTCTTTCCAAAATTCGTTCACAGTTTTCCCTTCCATATCTTTCATTTCAATCATTTTATCTACGACTTGACTCTTAAACATACTTGCACATTCCTCTTGTTCTATCATACGCCATCTGGTTTTGGGTGGGGGCCGTTCTTTGTTCCTACTGGACGAGACACTGACTTTAACCTCCATAATTATTAGTCTGTGTTGTGAGACTAAGTCTTCGCCTGGCAGCACTTTACAGTTTTTGACACATTTTAGGCTGTTCCGTCTAACCAGCAAGTAGTCAATTTGTGTCGCGTGGCGGCCACTTTTATAGGTAATAAGGTGTTCATTTTCCTTTTGTAACCACGTATTTGTTATTGCCAGGTCGAAGGCAGAAGCAGCTTGCAGTAGTGTCTCGCCATCAGTGTTATGGTCGCCGTATCCCCAACCGCCATGCTCTCTCTCATGTCCATCCTTCTGTCTTCCCACATGCCCGTTAAAATCACCCCCCACATACACTTCTTCACTCTCTGGTACATCCAGCATCACACGATCAAAGTCCTCCTAAAATTCACAACACTATCCTCACATCCGGACTGGGGTGCATACACACTAACTTTATTCAGCACAAAACTCTTCACAATAACTTTAACAGCTATTACTCTATCACTCACTCTCTTTACATCTACCACACATTGTTTCAACTCACCATCCAAAACTATACCCACACCATTTCTCTTGCCATCGCATCCACAGTAATAAAACTTATATCCTTCCCCTATCTCTCCAGCCTTTGCACCCTTCCATTTAGTCTCTTGCAGACACGCAATATTCAGTCGTCGCCTTTTTAGAACATCTGCTAATTCTCTTCCTCTTCCAGTCATCGTACCTACATTCCAGCTCGCGCACCTTAATCTTACTTCTCTCACACTCCGAGCTATCGCACCCGTATACGTCGCACCCGCCCGTTCTGGTGCGACAACCCTTGTCCATTTCTAACAGGAGCCGGGTGCTGCTCCTGCGCGTCGCCTGTGGGGTACGCCCTAGCCCTATCTCGCATTCCATCCATACTTACCATGTTACAATAGGATTTGGCACAGTTTTACAGTCGGCCGCCTGCCTGACAGCAACCCTTCTTGGGAATGCTTTTGTTGGTGGTTTACCCGCCACCGTGCGAGTGACCCAAGCTGCTAATTGTATGCATTAGGTCTCTAACTCCCTTAGTCGCCTCTTACGTCACCTACGGGAAGGAATGGGATGGTGCTATTCTTTATCCGGCACCACGCGGATACACCTGCCGGCTAGTGTACTATATAAATCAATATTTTTGCGTTATTATTATTATTTATGGGTTAGGTCATCTCTTACCATTTATCGAGGAAATTCCATTTCCCAGAAATTCCTTTGTAAAATTGTAGACATACGGTTTATCCAAACATGTATTGGCTAATGTTAGACACTCTTCTGGGTCAGTTAATACTGAAACATAATGTACGAGTATAAACTACGTTTAAATTTATTATGGTACTTATATCATTGTCTAATAATACGACATTACTAGAAAAACGTTTTAACGCTAATAGTGGACGTCTCTGTCGGAAAACATAAGAAAACAATCGCAATGAGACAACGTTTGTAATTTATACAAAGTTTTCAAAAGTAGTTAATTAATAGAAAAACTTTTGTACAAAAAAAAATAACCGACTTCCAAAAAAAGTCGGTGTCTTTAGTTTTGAATTTTCATTTCTCGCCAATATTATCCGACGGTAAAAAGTTATTTTTGATTTTATAGTGTTTTTGAAAGACGCTTGTTTTTTTCGTAACACAGTTTTTAGTTTCACATTCCTAAATAAATAGGTCCTACAAACTATATTTCAAAAATATTTACAATATTATATTTTTATACAAACGAATCACCAAAAAAAAATACAAGCACTTTTGAGCACTTGTCAGCACCATAGGACGAGAACTTAATTTCGTAGGTACCATCGTGGACACTGGCGCTGAACCACTTTTCAACTGCCAGTACATACAATAGGGGGACACTTACCATAACATGAAACAGGGCCAAACGAAACCAGACAAACACCACCTTCTTTATAAGAGTGCATCTGAATTTCTCGAAACCAACTCGCTAGATCTGGAACATTATTAAAGATGAATTTTGTGTGAATACATAAAACAAAATATCTACAATCGGTTAAATAATTATTACGTTTTATTCACAGTGAGAGTCGTTTTTATTAATGACTAGAACTTCGCCCGCGACTTCGTTTGCGTGGTTTTATTCTTAATGTAGCCTTGGTGAAAGAATTTTCAAAATCGGTTCAGTACAACCATCTCTACAACCTCACGAACTTCACCTCTTTGTAATACTAAGTAGAATTTTATTAAACGTTGAAATGTGTTTGTTTATTACTTCTTCTCTTTCTAACAGCTGATAGTACGGATTTAGATGGAACATGGTATTCGAGTAGACTATGTCCTACAATAGGACATAAGATACTTTTCATTCCGGGGAGTATTCTCTTTGGACAAATTTCAATACCGACGCAGGCGGAGCCGCAGGCAGCAGCTAGGTAGAAATAATATAGCAGTTAACACTAAACAGGCTGTAAAATGACAAGATTACGACTTTTTAGTTTTCGGCTTTCAGAAAATCATTTTTAAAGCCGAAAACTAAAAAGTAAGTAAAAATAATTTTCCGAAAGCCGAAAACTATTTCTACCTAGCTGCTGCCTGCGGCTCCGCCTGTCCCTTACCCTTGTCATTATATTATCTTATCGGGATAAAAAGTATTTATGTCCTATTGTAGGACATAATCTACTCGTATACCATGTTAAAGTATGAAATTGCCATTTTATTGTATTAGGTACTTTGAATTGACATAGAACCTTCATGGTTTGAGATATTTGAGCGAATTTTTTTTTCGTTTTAACTCTACAGGAACTGCAATTAGAAACCATTCGTCACCCTCCGTATTCGCCAGACCATGCTCCAACGGACTACTATTTTATATAGCCAGTGTCACTCGCGGAGTCTAGACAAATTTATGATTCCTCTAAAATATATTTCCTCGTTTAGTCTCTAGGATTATAGAAGCGTACAAAACAAACCTACCTACCTACCTACCTACCTACCTACCTATCTCCCCGCAGTCGGGTAAATCCAATTTAAGTTGTTCTTTATAATAAAACTATCTATCTACTATTATATATTTAGCAAAACTTAATGATTTCTTTTTAACACGTAAGCTTAATATGCAAATCCAATCAAATCGGTTTGCAAACATATTGCACAGTGGTTGGAATAGGATTATAAATAAAACATGTAGGTGCCCCGTAAGGACATGACGAAACAAAACGTTCTTACAAAAAAAAAAACGACTGACGGTGTATTTGATAATGTATTATTTTGTGTATTATAAGGTTTCGGTGGGAATAGTTTAAACTGGATGTACACGCGCAAGTGTACCAACGGAGGGTGCGGAGAACGGAACGTAGCCACGCTCCCCGTTTCGTCATCGCCGGCGCGGCGGCGTCTATAAAAGACGAGCGCCCACGCAGAGCGTTCCCTTTTTTCATCAACTCGAACCAAACGGGAAGAACATTAGGTCGCGTGTCAAGGCCGCGCGGCCAACCTATAAAAGTGTGATATATGTAATCCAATAAATGGAATTAAATTATTTTATTATAACGTTCACCCGTTTCATTTATCACACAATTGGCGACCGTGAGCAAAAAGAAATCTGCAACCACAACTACGAGAAAACTGCGACTCGGTAGCGTGTTCCGGATTCTTCGAACCGACCACGTGCGCGCGCCGTGCAGGCGCTAAACCGCCGGCGCCGCCGCTGCCCATCGAGAATCGCAACCGCGTGCATCAGGCGACATTGCTGGGAACACGAGGAGGCTACACAACCACGGCTGTCGAAGATCTACCTGGATACAGCGGGCATCGCGTCAGGAGGTCTGCCGAAGGGAAGTGAGCTCGTTCCTATTTTATATTTCCGTCCCCAATTTCCGCCGCTTTGTTTGTGTGTTTAGAGCGTCCTCCTCGTAGAGTGTATTCCTCGAGGTTAGGGGCAGCTTGCAAACAGAATTTTATTGCATTGTGGTAAATTTAAAATCTCGTGAGTTGTGTATCTAAATAATTTGGTCGTAACTCCAGACTAATATTTAATGAGGAGTATATTTTAAGCATATATATTTATGGCGACCATACAATAGGTCCCGCATGCCCGCATGGGTTATAACATAATACACGTGCCTCTGTGCTGTGCCGTGCGCTGTGAGTGAAGGCATATAATTTTGAACGCTTATTATACATCTAGTGTTTATATTCCGGTACTAAATACCCAATTCCGTGTTTCATGCACCAATAACAAAGCTTAAGCCTTGCACTGCATTCTTGCTTCAAATAGATTTGCCGAACACTTCCAGGAAATCTGCGGGCTGCGTCTGCGCGCTGCCTCCCAGCGTCCGTCCGACCACGTGGCGAGCAGGGCTCCGCGGACCGCGGCGCGGTCGCAGAATAGCAGAGCGGCCATCTTGTGTGCCTGTGCGGCGTGCCTGCCGTAACAACGCGTGGCTGCGAGCTGCGACTGGAGTGTACGCCTAACCGGGCGTTTGGTTTGATGCACATTTATTGCTTATTTCATTGTTTGTACTCGGTTAGTGTAGTATATTTAGTGCAATCATGGACAAGGATGCGTGCAAATTCAGTGAACTAATTCGGAAACGCGGTAATATCAGAGGGCGTTTAACTAAATTAAATGATTATGTACAGGATATGAAAAACCTAGAATCTACTTTAAGTAGCGTTAATTTAAAAGAGTTAGGTAGACGTTTAGAAAATTGTCAAGAATTATTTAGTCAATTTAACGACGTTCAAACAATAATTGAGGACACTTGTGAGGATTGTGACACTGAGGAACAACTCACATTAAGAGAGTCCATTGAATCAAAGTTTATTTCAATAATGTCAGTCATTGAGGACATTTTAGAAAGGCAAGGGTCAGACAAAGAAAAGTTTGGTGATGCATGTAGTAACAAAGGCTCCCATTCAAATTGCCTACAAAATGGCTTACAGTCAATAAGATTGCCCACAATTAAATTGCCAACATTTAATGGTTCCTATTTAAAATGGTTAGAATTCAGAGATACCTTCTATTCATTAATACACAGTAATGAGTCTATACCAAATATAAATAAATATCACTATCTGAGGTCTTCACTAGAGGGTGGTGCTGTTGAAGTTATCAGATCCTTGGAGTTTACCTCTGAGAATTACAGTGTTGCATGGCAATTACTTAACGATAGGTATAATAATAAAAAACTCTTGGTTAATAATCACTTAAAGGCGCTTTGTAGCATTGGCAATGTTAATAAAGACTCCGTTAAGGAATTGAGAAATCTCATTGATATTATTTCAAAAAATTTAAGAGCGCTCAACAATTTAGGTCTAGCAACTGACCAATGGGATGCTCTATTAATATTTATAATAACTGGGAAGTTAGATACCAGTATGGTTGTACGTTGGGAGGAATACAGGAATATCTTACCTGACTTACCAACACTAAGTGATTTTTTAAATTTTATTCGTAGTCGTGCTGATGTTTTAGAAACAACATCAGTCACATCACAACAAAGTGACAAAGGGAATATTAATAAATTTAACCAAAATAAATCAAAAGCCTTTGTCTCTTCAGTAGAAAACTTAAGTGAACTTTTATGTTTAATTTGTAGCGAGCAGGGTCATAGAATCCAAAAATGTCTCAAATTTAATAATATGAATGTTCAAGATAGGCTTAAGGAGGTTAATAAATTAAAGTTATGCTTAAATTGCCTGCGTGAGGGCCACAACTCGTTTCGTTGTCGTATGAAGGGTTTATGTAAATTTTGTAAACACAAACATAATAGTTTAGTACATGTAAATAAAACAAATAGCAACAGCAGTTCTGAAAATACTACTGCTGCACCTTCTACGTCAACTCAACAACAACCGGTATCACTGTCTGCGGTATCCATCAGCCAGGTTTTATTGTGTACCACTGTTGTAAAAGTATTTAATGAACATACTAATGAAACTTACTGTGTAAGAGTTCTATTAGATACAGGATCTCAATCCTCTTTTGTGACAGAAAACCTGAAAGGAAAGTTAGGTCTGTCCACTAAAACTATTGAACCGCTACGGATTTCAGGTATTAATAATGTTTCTTTTAATATATCCGAGCGCTGCAATATAATAATAAAATCAAGACTAAATTCATTTAATTTAGAAATAAACTGTCTTGTAGTTCCACAAATTACAGGAACATTGCCGAGTGCACCTGTTAACATTCAGGAACTGAATTTACCAGAAAATATTGTGCTTGCAGACCCAAAGTTCAATTATCCCTCTAACATAGATATGCTATTAGGGGCAGATGTTTTTTGGAACATTGTAGGGACTAAGCGTATTTCACTAGGTGTAGGTAAACCTATCCTACAAAATTCACAATTTGGATGGTTAGTCAGTGGACGTTTAGGAGAATGTAGCCTTAGTAGTCACTTGACATGTAACTTCACAAAAGAAATTCATAATGACCTAAAAAAGTTTTGGGAAATTGAAGAAATTAATTGTGTTGATAACACTTCACTCCAAGATAAATTGTGTGAACAACATTTTTTAGAAAATATGAAACGTCTTCCCAGTGGTAGATTTTCTGTTAAAATGCCATTCAAGGAGATTCCTGAACAGGCACTAGGCGATTCATATTACTTAGCGAAAAAACGTTTCCTTAACTTGGAGAAGAAATTACATAAAAATACTCAGCTCAAACTAAGTTACACTGCATTCATTGAAGAGTATAAAGAGTTAGGGCATTTAAATGAGATTAAACGTCCTTCATTTGGATATTATTTGCCACATCATGCGGTGTTGCGAGAGCACAGTGAAACCACAAAATTACGCGTTGTTTTTGATGCCTCTGCCAAAACTACTTCAGGAAAATCATTAAATGAAATTCAGTATGTTGGTCCAGTTCTACAAGATGACTTGTTGTCTATTTTATTAAGGTTTAGAACTTACAAGTATGTTTTAACAGGGGACATACAAAAAATGTACAGGCAAATAGAAATTGATCCTTCTCAGAGACATTTACAACTAATTTTGTGGAGAGATGATTGCTCACAGCCAATTAAGGTCTTGCAGCTAAACACTGTCACCTATGGGACAGCATCTGCACCTTTCTTGAGCACCAGGTGTCTAATTCAACTAGCTCATGAATGTTCTAACCCCATAATTTCTAATATTTTAAAATATGATATTTATATGGATGATTTAAATACAGGATGTCAATCAGAAAAAGAAATTAAAGAAATATATGATGACATCACTAATATATTATCATCAGCTTGTTTCCCTCTTCATAAAATACGCACAAACTGCCCCCAAGCATTGCAAACAGAGACTACATCTAAATCACTTGATCTGAGTAAATATTCCACAGTTTTAGGATTAAACTGGTCACCGTCACCAGATACTTTACATTTCACTGTTGATATGGATATGTCTAAGAAACTTACTAAACGGGTTATCATATCATTAACTTGTAAAATATTTGATCCATTAGGGCTGCTATGTGCATGCATAATTAGAGCTAAAATTATTTTACAGCAATTATGGAATGAAAAATTAGGCTGGGATGACCCTGTGCCACCCCACATTGAAAAGAAGTGGGTTAAGATAGCAGAAAATATTAATAATCTGTCTAAAATTAGTTTGCCTAGGTATGTACTATGCGATATTCCCATGTCAGTTGAATTACATTGTTTCGTAGACGCTTCTCAGGAAGCATATGGAGCTTGTGTCTATCTACGGTCAATTAGTAATAAAAATATTGTAGATGTTAAATTGCTGTGTGCAAAGGCTAGGGTTGCACCTCTGAAGGCTATGACAATACCTCGCCTTGAATTGTGTGGCGCATTACTTGGTGCTAGGTTGACCACAAAGGTAATCCAGTCCATTAGATGTCATAAGATAACACAAAAGGTTATATGGACCGACTCAACTGTAGTAATTGGTTGGATAAATTCACAACCAAACCTTATAAAAGCATTTGTAGCCAATCGAGTAATAGAAATTAATGAGTTGACACAGGGCTTTTCGTGGCGGCATGTTCCCACTCACCTTAACCCTGCAGATCTTGCTTCTAGAGGTGTAGATCCTCAGCGTCTGCAGGTTGAACCCTTGTGGTGGGAAGGACCCTCCTTCTTAAAGGATGGATCATCTGCTTGGCCACAGCAACCTCATAAGTCAGTGGACTTACCTGAACTAAAGGTCCATGTACAAACAAATATAGCTCACGACGACAGTCATAAATCTATCATTAGTTTTAGTAATTATTCAAAGTATAATCATTTAAGTCGCGTGTTAGCTTATGTATTGCGGTTTTTATATAATTGTAGGAATAAAACCAAATTATATGGTCCACTACAAACTAACGAAATAAATAAATCTCATACCTTTCTATGTAAAATATGTCAACTCGAATCATTTGATACAGAATTAAAATCTATTAAAAGAGGTCAAGGAATACCTAAAAAATCTAAAATATTCAATTTAAATCCTTTTCATGACTCTGAAGGTCTACTAAGAGTAGGAGGTCGTCTTGACAATTCAAGCTTTGATTACAATAAAAAGCATCCTATCATATTAGATTGTAAACATAGATTCACCCTTTTATTAATGCAAAGTGAACACCATCGCTTATTTCATGCAGGTCCACAATTATTATTAGCCTCCGTAAGAGAAAGGTACTGGCCTGTAGGTGGGAGGGCCTTAGCGCGCAAAGTATATAAACAATGCGTTGTATGCACTAGATTTCGTGGTAAGACTATACAGCCTATAATGGGCAACTTACCATCAGCGAGGATGCGACCTACTTTCCCTTTCCACTCTACCGGTACCGACTTCGCAGGACCATTTCAAATCTCTAGTAAAAGGGGAAGAGGTAATCGAATAAGTAAATGTTACCTCTGTATATTTGTTTACTTAAGTACCAGAGCTGTGCACCTAGAGCTGGTGAGTGACCTCACTACATCTGCATTTATTTTATGTTTACGACGATTCGTGTCGCGCAGAGGTAAGCCCTATGAGATTTGGTGCGACAATGGCACTAACTTCGTGGGGGCAAACAATGAACTAGGTAAGGTGCTACGCTCCAGTCGTGACTCGGTCATTGACTATACGGCTAACGAAGGCATTTTATTTAAATTTAGTCCAGCTTATTCACCGCACTTTGGTGGACTCTGGGAGGCAGGCGTAAAGGCGGCCAAATATCATTTAAAAAGAACAGCCGCTAATGTTTCTCTTACTTTTGAGGAGTTGTCAACTCTATTCACTCAGATAGAGGCGATCCTAAATTCTCGCCCTCTCTCCCCTTTATCTTCTGATCTCTTTGATTTGAACCCTTTGACCCCCGGGCACTTCCTTATCGGACGGCCACTGACGTCGGTGCCCTCTTTTGCAGCTGAAGACTCCAGACCGAAGTACAACCTCATCTGCAAGCTACGCCTTGAGTTCTGGAAAAGATGGTCTCAAGAATTTATAGCAGAAATCCAGCAGCGATCCAAATGGAAAATTGGGTCTGCCGGGCCGAATGTTGGGGAGATGGTGCTCATAAGGGACCAGAATCTGCCTCCGCAACGCTGGCGGCTAGGCCGCATTACACGTCTACACATGGGCGCAGACAACACTTGCCGGGTGGTAGACATCTACACATCCAAAGGAACAGTCCGCAGAGCTATCCACTACATCGTCAGGCTGCCGGGTGAAGAAGAACCTGTTGAAGGCTGACTCCTTCAAGGCTGGGAAGATGTACACGCGCAAGTGTACCAACGGAGGGTGCGGAGAACGGAACGTAGCCACGCTCCCCGTTTCGTCATCGCCGGCGCGGCGGCGTCTATAAAAGACGAGCGCCCACGCAGAGCGTTCCCTTTTTTCATCAACTCGAACCAAACGGGAAGAACATTAGGTCGCGTGTCAAGGCCGCGCGGCCAACCTATAAGTAAAAGTGTGATATATGTAATCCAATAAATGGAATTAAATTATTTTATTATAACGTTCACCCGTTTCATTTATCACACACTGGATCTTTTCGACAAAACGCGTTTTGTTTAGATGGAACTAGTTTTCACTGATATTCGAATTTCAACAGCAGTTAATAAAAGCTAGAGAAAACGCGTTAACTAAGGACGGGGCTTAACTGTGACACAAATTTGGCACCTATACCTATAGTTTATAACCTGGATTCACACGTAGGATGCTTTTTATCCCCGTAGTAGCAGGCCAGCACATCAAGTTACCCCAATCTGTCAGATGACTGAAGCATAAGGTTCATATTAAATTGGGAAAACAGTTAGGGATAGCATGACGTGTCTGTACGTTCTAGTGCGATAATTTCCGACATCCACGTCTGCGAAGCCGCTGGCAGAAGCTAGTATATTAATTAATTGAAATTGCTTTTCAGTTTCATAATGTTAAGTGTAAATTAATGTAATTAGTAATTGATTTTGCATAAGAACCGATAAAACTGTAAGATTTGTAGCACTATGCAATGTTATGAACATACCATGTTTGTGGCAAATAATAAAATAAAATAAATATAATACAACACAAATACACTCTCTCGATTTGACTTACGTTTACGATCTCCTAGTGGCTGCAGTGTATGTCCAATGAGTGGCAGCGACCCAGGTAACGAAGGGGGCGACCGATGACGCGGCGTCAACCACCACCGAGCAAACACGACACAACATAATATTATCGCAGTCAGCGCTAACACAGACATTCTAGCAGAATCTACTTACGATCTGCGCATGATTTGGGAAAATCTTGTTTTATAGACAAATCTATGTAGGTACGAGTAGAGTTCGACCAAATCGACATTTCGGCTTTCGGAAATATTAAAAAAATATTAAAAGTAAGCTCGAGTAACTGTAAAATTTATGGTTATGTTAAAAATACAGAAAAATTATTGTATCTGTCATTACAGCAAAAAGTTCATTTATTAGGCAAATGCTGAAAACATAAATGTACAGAGGCCAGCATCATCAAGATACCACAATCTGTCAAATTTATTTGATAGTATTTCAACTTTATTATATATATAAACAGTATATATAATAAGTATATATAAATACTTAAACAGTTTTCCGAAAAAAACTATCACTTCTTTCGTGGCTGACACGAATTAGGGTCACAAAAACAGTACTTTTATAAACACACAGACAATTTATAAAGATTTTTTAATTTTCTCACAATTGTCTTATTTTATCTCAAAAAAATTGACAAAATCGGGTGGTTTTAGCGCACGGTCTCTTATTATTCCATTGTAAGATTTATGTATTTGGTTCGTACAAGAATAAAAAAGGCCTATGAATTTATCATGCCTGCGCAAAACTCAATTAACCTGCTTCTTTTTTCATTGTCAAAGTCAAATCATTTATTTCAAATAGGCACAAATATGGCACTTTTGAACATCAAAATGAATAAGAAATAAATTAAATTGATTCTAGTCAATCAAATGGGCTAGAAACTCCACCGTTACTCTTTTAAAATGTTTTGTATACATGAATTATAACATTATATGTGAAGACGATGCACCCAGAATAAAAACAATACACCACAAAAGGTGAAAAGAAAAATACATGGCAGGTAAACTTAATTATGTCATAAGTATAATTTTGGTGCTCACATATTTACAAACTTTCTAAAAGTTAATAATAATAAATCAATCAATGTGTGAGTTTCTTCGTGTGGTTAGTGGCTAATCTGGTGTCAGAGTTAACCTGCCTGCCTGGTGGTCATTAACCTGCTTTTGGCCACCCAAGCAGACCCAGTATGTAACTGAATGTGTTTAAAGAAACTTACGACGTTACATCCTCAAGATTTAGCATAATCAGTATAGTGTTCCCACTGCTGGAACACGGGCCTCCTCTCTGTGAGAGGGAGTGGGCCATCATCCATAGCGCGGGCTGTGTACGGGTTGGTGGATGTCACATCATCAGCTGCCTAGCCTTTTCCCAACTATGTTGGGGTCGGCTTCCAGTCTAACCGGATGCAGCTGAACACCAGTATTTTACATGGACTGACTGCCTGTTTCACCTCCACAACCCAGTAACTGGGCAATACGATACCTCTTGGTAAGACTGGCTGTCAGATTATCGGGTTTTTGCCAACCCGGTTGGTGGATGTCACATGTCTTCGAATTATCGGTTCTTCTTCAAGATTTAATTGTTAAATATTATGTAGTTTCACTTCTCAGTGTTTATACACCATAATATATATGCTATTAACATAAAAATAATATTGATGTGTACAGTTGACAAAATAATAATAATGGTAAGTGAAAATTGCTGTAGTTCTCGTTGATACTGACAGTATTTTGATATTCATTTATTTCAATTGTATCGTAGATAATTGCCAAGCAACGTATTTCTTCTTAACATCAACTAAACCTCCAAGCAACCGGTTTGGATAAAGTATAGAAAAGTCTTGCATTTCATGAAATCATCGGCTTAAAATAAGTCGATTCGCACGAATTACTCACTCGATATATGCGGATCAACTCTTTTAAAGAGACTGAGAGTGGTCCGAGGCCGTCTGGAAAGTTTTATTATAATTAATTACCTACCTATTAAGGTATTACCTACGTCACACTAGACAAACTCCACAAGCAACTGTTATTCTAGAGACCGGATTATAATTATGCATTATTAAGTCTACCCTCTAATAGGCCAAGGACGAAATTAGAGGACGACCAATGAAGAATTATTTTTCGGATTGAAAACGAAATCCGGCTTGCTGTATATTTTAAAGCAAGTTTTTTTTTATTTGTCTATAGGTTTTCGTTTCATAAAGGAAAAACATGTGTACATGATGTACCTGTAAATAGTTGGGTTATTGTCGAAATGCCACAAAGTCGATTCGTCACACTTTCGGAAGTTGACTCAGTCATGAAAAAATATATGTCATAACGTCACGCATTTTATATTTATATAGATCATCATCTGCCTAGCCTTTTGCCAACTATGTTGAGGTCGGCTTCCAGTCTAACCGGGTGCAGCTGAATACCAGTATTTTACACGGAGCGACTGCCTATCTGACCTCCACAACCCAGTAACTGGGCAATACGATACCCCTTGGTAAGATAGGTTGACCTGTAACGACCGTCAAAGATGCACAAATGACAGCCGGGACCGACGGCTTATCTTGCTTTCCGAAGCACGGAGGAGTCTCGGTATGTAAAGATGGTCACCCATCCACGACCAGCCCCGGCAAGCAATGAGAAACTGCATTTGTACCAAGAATCCCCTTTATCCCGAATTATCTTCTTTTCGAATTTAAACGTATTGATATTTTATGTTGATTTAAATAAAATTACTCGGATATAAAATGCACGTAACGTATCTCAATGGTAGACAAATCGTGATTTGGTTGGACTCTACCTGCTCATGGTTTGGCCTATAAAGACCACATTACGTAAATATCATGCACTGATCGTTTATAGATTCTGTTAAAACGTCTGAAGGGGCTCGTTACGGCCGAAGCCTGCTGGATAAGCGGGATTGACCGAAAGGATTACCGCTACCCTGGAACATAAAGGGCTAAGGAAGGAACATGGATGGGTTTTAGTCAGTAAGAGTCTGATGCTCCTTTCTGCTCCACCCAGCGCGGGAGGAGTCATTTGATGATTTCCCACCCACAAAAAAAAGGTTTCCTGGGTCGCTGCCACTCATTGGATATAACTTTAGGCCCTAGGAGATCGTAAACGTAAGTAAATTCGAAAGAATGTATTTATAGGTACACATAATAATAAACAAGAAAATTTTTCGTCTTATTAAATAATATTTGCTGTCCCATACATTTGGGCCACATAAACATTTTCTTCCAAAACAATGAATGATCGTTACCTAGAACTTAAAATTAAAGGTTTAAACTTTAATCATTTTTAAAACCGACTCGCTCTTGACCAAAAAAATATACAAACCTAATTTTATTTTTTTTACTAGTTTTATGTAAGTATAATATGTCTCTCGAAGTTAAATTACGGACCCGTTCGAATTGGGATATTTGTGCCTTGAAGGACGAGTGTTCAATGCGCAATGCATTGATGTCTTCTTTGATCTCAAGTGATGTAGTTCTGAGATCATTAAGCTTTGATGGTGTTAATAATTTCCTTATTGATTTGAGATAGCTTGTCGTCTAACTCACAGCGAAAATCCTTAAGCGCGCCAGCGATTTCACGAGCCACAGTCGATGAATTTAAATTGCAGGTAGACATAACGCAGTCGCACTCTGGTCTCTGCTTTCTTTTTCTTAGCGTAACACATGATTCTTTCGATTCACCAGCACATGACAAATCAGGAGTGGAATTCGTTTTATTAGGGGAAAGCATATTGCAGATTTTGCTTAAGTTTTCGGTGACTACCGAGAAATAATGCACTGCACACGAAAGTAGACCGTCCGCGTAATAAGATAGGGTTTACTTTCCGCTGGGAACGTTGCAGTTTTGTTAAACGATATGGTCTCTGACACCAACACACACAAGGTTAAGACACATATAAGGTTAAGTATATTTTAAATGAGTGAAAGATCACTTAATACATTATATTAATTTATTTATCAGCATAACTAGCAAATAACACCTACAAAATGTAGGAAAATCAAAATCCTGGTCCTGAAGGTGAGCTTATTTACCTTGCTAACCCATTTACCTGGCCAACCCATCGTTGTATAAGACATTGAACTTCAGCGATTTCCAACGGATGTCTTCGCATTCTGGATACATTTAAACCTCAGTTTACACAACGCAGATCACCACTTCCAGCAGTAGATGATGACTTTTATGAAAGACTAGGTCCAGCGAATTTTTCATGGACTTATTAAAAACATTATGAAAACTAAATAAATAAATATGGAAAAAATACGAAAGACATTATTGTTAAAACTTATCACGAAAGAAAATACTTGGACGTAAGACTAGGCAATATGGTTGAAAGACTATAGCCTTCCCTTCGGGGTAAATTAAAAAAAAAAAAAAAAAAAAAGACTAGGTCCGGAGTGAATGCTGGGTTCGTCGGTCGAAGCGTCTAATATCAAATCCAAGTTATTTCCAGTGTCATGGTCGTCAGGTATAGGAGGATCGTCAGATTCAGTATTCATGGGTTAAAGTAGTCAATTTAACCCGCAATAAATATTCACAAGCTGTCACAAGTTACAAGACAAGCAATGGTTTAGGCATTTGACATTTACGTTATCCGCTAGCGGACAAGTTAGTGCTGCCATAAAAAATGCAAAAAAAGGTTGATCGATATTTGTTTTTTTTTACACTAGATCATCAAAGATAGAAATAAAAATGATTATTAAAACGTTTTTGTGATTTATAATATTATGTATCGTTTGCTCGGAACAAAATGAACGGTGTTCAATAATAAATATTAAAGCAATGATGACTGATTATTCCGAGTGTATATTTTTTTGTAACGGCAACATTTTGTAATGAATTTTTATTCAAGTTCAATAACTTTAGTCGTTTCAATATTTGATATTTTGAATAAATTGTGCCCACTTGCACAGAATAATGAACACGTGGAAGACTTGGGAAAAAAATAACATAGTTTTTGAATGAAACGAACTTCTTGTGCGTCTCTGGGCCTAATTTTGGCATGGTCATTTACTCGCCAAGCGAACAATCCTCGATATTGGAAATTGAGTCATTCTACTCATCTCTTAAAACCGCCATAAAAGAACACGCACTAAAAAACTACATAGTGATGGGTGATTTCAATGCCAAAGTTGGAGCACCAAGAAACCGAGAAGAAATCGTCCTGGGCCCATACAGTAGTGGAACAAGAACAAGAAACGGACCTAAACTAATAGAAATGGCATTTGAACACAACATGAAAATACTAAATAGTCAATTCAAGAAAAGAGCTTCCAATAGATTAGTGTTGCCCAAATGCAAGACCAAGACGAGACTTAGGCCAGTCTTGGTCTTGGTCTTGCGTCAATACACCTGGTCTTGGTCTTGGTCTTGGTATTGCGCTCTCAGTCTTGGTCTTGGTCTTGGTCTTGCAGCAAGAGTCTCGCAAGTCTTGCAAGTCTTGCAAATACCTATTGCTATTTATTGAACACGTTAGTTTAGATTTTAGAATATGATTCGCGCTGTAAGACGTATGTAGTAACAGAATTATAATCATCAAAATCATCAATACAACCCTCCAAGTTCAAAGGTCGAGGAATGAGTTTGACCTTGAAAAAGACTTTTTTTTTTAATAACTCCTCGACCTTTATGTAAACTAACGTGTTCAATAAATAGCAATAGGTATTTGCAAGACTTGCAAGACTTGCGAGACTCTTGCTGCAAGACCAAGACCAAGACCAAGACTGAGAGCGCAATACCAAGACCAAGACCAGGTGTATTGACGCAAGACCAAGACCAAGACTGGCAAGTCTCGCCTTGGTCTTACATTTGGGCAACACTAATCTATTGGAAGCTCTTTTCTTGAATTGACTATTTAGTATTTTCATGTTGTGTTCAAATGCCATTTCTATTAGTTTAGTTCCGTTTCTTGTTCTTGTTCCACTACTGTATGGGCCCAGGACGATTTCTTCTCGGTTTCTTGGTGCTCCAACTTTGGCATTGAAATCACCCATCACTATGTAGTTTTTTAGTGCGTGTTCTTATATGGGGGTTTTAAGAGATGAGTAGAATGACTCAATTTCCAATATCGAGGATTGTTCGCTTGGCGAGTAAATGACCATGCCAAAATTAGGCCCAGAGACGCACAAGAAGTTCGTTTCATTCAAAAACTATGTTATTTTTTTCCCAAGTCTTCCACGTGTTCATTATTATGTGCAAGTGGGCACAATTTATTCAAAATATCAAATATTGAAACGACTAAAGTTATTGAACTTGAATAAAAATTCATTACAACATGTTGCCGTTACAAAAAAATATACACTCGGAATAATCAGTCATTGCTTTAATATTTATTATTGAACACCGTTCATTTTGTTCCGAGCAAACGATACATAATATTATAAATCACAAAAACGTTTTAATAATCATTTTTATTTCTATCTTTGATGATCTAGTGTAAAAAAAAACAAATATCGATCAACCTTTTTTTGCATTTTTTATGGCAGCACTAACTTGTCCGCTAGCGGATAACGTAAATGTCAAATGCCTAAACCATTGCTTGTCTTGTAACTTGTGACAGCTTGTGAATATTTATTGCGGGTTAAATTGACTACTTTAACCCATGAATACTGAATCTGACGATCCTCCTATACCTGACGACCATGACACTGGAAATAACTTGGATTTGATATTAGACGCTTCGACCGACGAACCCAGCATTCACTCCGGACCTAGTCTTTCATAAAAGTCATCATCTACTGCTGGAAGTGGTGATCTGCGTTGTGTAAACTGAGGTTTAAATGTATCCAGAATGCGAAGACATCCGTTGGAAATCGCTGAAGTTCAATGTCTTATACAACGATGGGTTGGCCAGGTAAATGGGTTAGCAAGGTAAATAAGCTCACCTTCAAGACCAGGATTTTGATTTTCCTACATTTTGTAGGTGTTATTTGCTAGTTATGCTGATAAATAAATTAATATAATGTATTAAGTGATCTTTCACTCATTTAAAATATACTTAACCCTATATGTGTATTGGTGTCAGAGACCATATCGTTTAACAAAACTGCAACGTTCCCAGCGGAAAGTAAACCCTATCTTATTACGCGGACGGTCTACTTTCGTGTGCAGTGCATTATTTCTCGGTAGTCACCGAAAACTTAAGCAAAATCTGCAATATGCTTTCCCCTAATAAAACGAATTCCACTCCTGATTTGTCGTGTGCTGGTGAATCGAAAGAATCATGTGTTACGCTAAGAAAAAGAAAGCAGAGACCAGAGTGCGACTGCGTTATGTCTACCTGCAATTTAAATTCATCGACTGTGGCTCGTGAAATCGCTGGCGCGCTTAAGGATTTTCGCTGTGAGTTAGACGACAAGCTATCTCAAAGTAATAAGGAAAAATTTATTAACACCATCAAAGCTGAGCAATGATCTCAGAACTACATCACTTGAGATCAAAGAAGACATCAATGCATTGCGCATTGAACACTCGTCCTTCAAGGCACAAATATCCCAATTCGAACATTCTCTCCAATTTCACACTAGTGAAGTCGATGATCTGAAGAAACAAGACACAGAGGTTGCCAATCGGACGTCTTCGATTCATAGCATGAACGAAAAGCTTTTCAGTCTCGAGCAGAAAATTGAATCGCTGGAACAACAGGCCCGTCTCAACAACATCGAAATTTGTAACCTACCGGAGAAACGGGATGAAGACCTGCCTGGGTTCATACAGAGTATCGGTGCTGCCATTAAGTGTGCAATCCCACGCCAGGATATCTTAGCCATTCACCGTGTACCCCATGCTCGTACTCAGGAAAGTAACCGACCGAAGAATGTTATTGTTAAATTAGCCTCACGTGATCTCCGTAACAATGTGTTAAGTGCGTATCGTTTGACGAAAAATGTGTCATCTAACCAAATTGGTATATCAGGTACATCCCATAAAATATATATTAATGAGCATCTTACTTTATATAACAAAAACTTATTTCGTGAATGTCGTGAGATGGCTAGCAAGTGTAATATCAAATATGTGTGGATTAAAAATGCCACTATTCTTATCAAAGCAACTGATACATCTAAAACATTTGCTGTACGTTGCCAAAATGATATTAGTAAAATTGCTCAATGTAAACCCAATGAATAGGCATTTTTTTTGTTATGCATGTATGTACCCAGGTATGCGTCACTATGCCTAATTTTGGCATGGTCATTTACTCGCCAAGCGAACAATCCTCGATATTGGAAATTGAGTCATTCTACTCATCTCTTAAAACCGCCATAAAAGAACACGCACTAAAAAACTACATAGTGATGGGTGATTTCAATGCCAAAGTTGGAGCACCAAGAAACCGAGAAGAAATCGTCCTGGGCCCATACAGTAGTGGAACAAGAACAAGAAACGGACCTAAACTAATAGAAATGGCATTTGAACACAACATGAAAATACTAAATAGTCAATTCAAGAAAAGAGCTTCCAATAGATTAGTGTTGCCCAAATGCAAGACCAAGACGAGACTTAGGCCAGTCTTGGTCTTGGTCTTGCGTCAATACACCTGGTCTTGGTCTTGGTCTTGGTATTGCGCTCTCAGTCTTGGTCTTGGTCTTGGTCTTGCAGCAAGAGTCTCGCAAGTCTTGCAAGTCTTGCAAATACCTATTGCTATTTATTGAACACGTTAGTTTAGATTTTAGAATATGATTCGCGCTGTAAGACGTATGTAGTAACAGAATTATAATCATCAATACAACCCTCCAAGTTCAAAGGTCGAGGAATGAGTTTGACCTTGAAAAAGTCTTTTTTTTTTAATAATTCCTCGACCTTTATGAACTTGGAGGGTTGTATTGATGATTTTGATGATTATAATTCTGTTACTACATACGTCTTACAGCGCGAATAATATTTTAATCAACAAACAATCTAGCACTGACCTGCAAATTGCAAAAAAAATAAGAAAATTTGAATTTCGTGGGCTATCCTGGAATATTCACCAATGTACAATGTTAATCAACCAATAATAGAAGACTACAGGCAAAGCCTACCTATGCGGCCAAAATAAGGAAGTGCGTGTGAGTTGAGATTAGCAGATTTCATTAGAGTGTGCGTAGGTACATTTTTTAGACAATTTGTCGTACTCGTGACTGGCGCGCTTTGCTACGTAGGTACTGTCTTAAGTATGTGTAAGTAAGAAACGATGTAGGTACCTACTACAACAAAATTGTATTCCTTAGAAAAATAATCGTCGTACCTACACGACGATTATTTTTGTTTATTTAGTAAATCATCGCTGAAGACAATAGTCTTCTATAGAGATAATAGAACAAAATCGGGATTGAAACCAAATACCTACTTAATAACGCCCAAATCTCAGTTTGTCTTAACTGCAAGACGCAAGAGTCTTGCAGGCTTAAGTCTTGTCTTGCTCAAGTCTTGCAGGGTTCAGTCTTGGTTTTGGTCTTGCTACAATAAGGCGGTCTTGGTCTTGGTCTTGGTCTTGCGAAAATGCAAGAACAAGACCAAGACTGCAAGACCAAGACCAATTTTGGGCAACACTACAATAGATGGACATGGATATCGCCCGATGGTCGGTACAGAAATGAGATAGACTACATCTTAACGAACAAACCCAAATCATTCGACGACTGTGGCACCATCTTAAATCTCAATTTTAATAGCAACCATAGAATGCTTAGAACGTGTCTGAACACATCATCTGCTTTAAAACTAAGCCGGCCTTTCAAAGCGAAAACATGTCGAGCATTTAAGCACTCAACGGAAATACAACACAATACACGAATTACTAACAACAAGACCTAAAACTAATATTGAAGCCCAAGCAAACAATAGAAACATATCAGAAAAATCTCGCGAAATTCTAGAAAAAAGGTCAAAATTAATCAGAGCGTCATACTCAAGGCCAAACTCCGGTGCTGACTCAACGTTATATTGCACTGGTCTATAAACCTGCGTATTTGTTGATGTCTAAGCATAATCATCGCCCGATGCAAAAATTGAGATTTAAGTTGTGACCGTAATCAATTCTGCTGACGCGAAATCATATCGTATCTGTGTAACTAGGTTATAAGGTGCAAGAAAATATGTATGTTACGCAAACTTGTTAAGAAATTATTTACCATAGTTATTTTAATTTTAAGGTAAATAGTATGTAGGTAAACTAGGTTTAAATAAGTAATTAATTATTTTAATATTTTCACTGTTCAAGATATTTTATAATATGTTAAATATTGCGAAATGTTTTGTCCTACAAATACCATAATGTATGCGCTCCTGCCACCTGTGATACAGGTTCATCCTAGTTCAGGCATCTTACAATATAAATACCTTTACAAATTATTTTCTAAGATTTTAATGTTAATATTTTACCAAGTTAATTCTGAATAAATATATTACTTACTTACAAGTAAGTAATAAATACTATTTGACGAAGGTGACATTGATTATTTACCCGACTATAATTATAATTTGTGCATCTTTGTTACGTGTCGTCAGAAGCCCGAAAATCTGACAGCCAGTCTTACTAAGGGGTATCGTATTGCTCAGTTTACTGGGTTGCGGATGTCAGATAGGCAGTCGCTCCTTGTAAAATACTGGTTCAGCTGCATCCGGTTATACTGGAAGCCGACCGCAACATAGTTGGGAAAAGGCCAGGTAGATGATGAGATGATGACGTGATGCAAGGAAGGGTTATGTTTTTATCAGCCTATGTATGTATGTAGGTATGTATGTTTGTTACTTTGCGGCAGTCTAGAGAATAAGCGCCATAATCGATTGACGGAGGAGGATCATCAAAATTGGCCCTTTTGATGATCCTCCTCCGTCAATCGATTTGGCGTAATCTTTCGAGAGTCACTGAAGTTAAGAGGAATAAAAAAAATATGATAGCGAAAACAAGGCGCCATATTGTAACAAAGGAAAAAAGTGAAAGTTATAAAAATATTTAAATGTATTAAACAAGTAAGTATTTAAATAAATATAAAGGAAA
Organism: Hyppa rectilinea; assembly: GCA_951799385.1. Taxonomy (NCBI): domain Eukaryota; kingdom Metazoa; phylum Arthropoda; class Insecta; order Lepidoptera; family Noctuidae; genus Hyppa; species Hyppa rectilinea. The sequence continues at coordinate 7,795,320 of OX637322.1, read as the reverse complement.
CAATATTTAAATTAATCTATAGGTACATATAATAAAACTGTAGAAAAGTCGTTTTTATACATCAAAATTTTAATTTTATTTTAATATTTTTAACTTAGTTATTTTTCTAAAGTGTGCTAGATATCCTGGCTGCAGCAGCAGATCAAGAATTCCATAATCTTGCATAGTTATATAGCGTACATGGGTGTTCAAAATTTTACACACAAAATAATATCTTTGAAAGTATAGTAAATACCCATGATCCATAACGCAGCTGACAAAGGGGCGCATGGCCTTCAAACGGCTGAACTTTTCACACAGGTTCTTTTACTAAACAGTAGAACCTAATAATTGCACTTTGTTCAGTAACTTTTTATTTTTACACATAGTTTTCAAATAATTTTAAAAACTTAATATTAATATAAAATATTAAAGTATGACATGAGCTTAATCTAATCCATAATCATAAGAACGGTTGGTTCTTTTATTTTGCGCTCTTATACATATGTAATTACTAAAAACTCTTTAAAAAAATTGCGTCTCTGGTCGTGAACGTGAAAAAAAACATTTTCATCAATACTGATTTATTTTATAATTGACTAGCTTCTGCCCGCGACTTCGTCCGCGGAAAATTGCGATATACTGTAACTGTTTAAGCAGCGCATGCAAATAATTCTGTTTTCGGAGGTATTTCTTTCCGACTTGCTAGACGAAAATTGCAATAGCTCGGCTAATATGTATGATATAAATATAATTTATAGCCTATAGCACTCAGAAATAATGTAGCTTTCTATGCGTGAAAAAAAAATTTTTGAAATTGGATCATTAGTTCCGGAGATTACCCCCTACATACAAACTTACAAATTTTACCTCTTTATAATATTAGTACAGAAGTATAGATTTGTGCGTCCGTGAAAATACTGGGAAAAGAAATCCACAACGAATTGAGACAAAGCATTACAACAGAAACAAGGATGTTTTAAAAAAATACACTCACGTTTTCGATCCCCACTGACCGTGAATAAATGTCCAATGATTGGTAGTGCGCCAGGATACTGAGGGGGCGCGTTGGGATCTCTCAACCACGACCATACAGCTATCAATGCGCATAAAAATATCACTAACAGCATTAGCACAGACATCTTGCGTCACTAGCGACGATCTGCGAGAATTATAGTCGATTTCTTGTTTTTATGCACGAATAACTTGCAGGGCAATAATTATAAACTTAGATTTTGACCTCCGACAGCTAAAAAGCGGTCACTCAACAAAATATGTTTGTTTCTAGAATTTATAAGATACTAGCTTCCGCCCGCGGCTTCGCCCGCGTGGTGTTTTGGGAAAAAGTAGTCTATGTCCTTCCACAGGCTTCAGATCATCCACATCACAAACGGCTCAGCAGATTAACCATGAAACCAGATTCCAAGTTACCAGTGACATCAACAATGTATTGTGTGAATTTGATGTCTTATTGAAACCAGTAGAAGGACATCACATTGTGTTAACACCAAGGACAAAGATGTGTATTATGACGATAGTCGGGTCGATGCTTACGGGAGGATTAAGTAACTGATTGCAAACATTATGTTATTGTAAGAACAGCTTGCCTTACCATAGTTATGCACCTTGTCTATTGATTACTTACTGTACAAATTAAACCCACCAAAAACATTTTCATGTAAAATTTCAATTCATTTAGTTAAAAGTATCAAAGACTCAATTTGTTAGTAACAATATTCCTTAACGACTATGTTAGTAACTTATTCTACACAACACATCAAGGTGTGTGAACCCCTGCTACAAACCCAACACCGAGGTAGAAAGCTTGCAGCAGCGGTTCACACACAAGCAATCCAGTCTGCTCGCGACACACCGCAGAATAATGTTGGGGCTGGCCCGCACCCGGCGCACCAGAGAGGCGCATCTTTTACGCATCATTGCGAAGAAGCAATCGATGCGAGCGTCAGCAAACATCCCTGATGCGCTACAGAAGCGGAACAGCCCCATCAACACCCGGAACGCGTTATTATATTGAACACGAAGAGCGCTGTACGATTTCTGAGTGTAATCTACCCACAGGCTGCACGTGTAAAATAAGTGCAATATGCACGAAATAAGATTTTTTTGACTTTTGTAGAACAACGTGCAAACCTGCGAGCGATCATATTGGCTCGAACCGACAGCGCTCTTCTCTCCCTTTCAATATCAGCATCGTCCTTGAGGTCAGCAGTCAAAATATGCCCCAGATACTTCACCTGATAAACTCTCAACAGAGGTACACCGTTCAACTTGACCGGAGGCATTGGACTATAACTTCGACCGCAGACGCCAAAAATCATGACTTCGCTCTTACTGACGTTGTAGACCAATCCATGAAGTTCAGCATATATATATCATATATTCCTCACAGATGGTCACCAACCTCCTTAGACTACAGACCGAGGCGCTCAGCAGCGCCATATCATCGGCGTAGCTAATATTATTGACACAAACTCCGTCAACGTTACAGCCGGCACGCTCTCTGCTAAGCGCCTCGATCAGCTCGTTGACGTATAGATTGAAGAGCGTAGGTGAGGTCAACCCCCCCTGCCTCACCCCGCACCCCAACTTTTTTTTTTTTTTTTTTAAGGCTGGGAAATCATCCAATGACTGCTCCCGCTCTGGGTGGAGCGGAAGGGAGTGTCAGACTCTTACTGACTAAAACCCATCCATGTTCCTTCCGTAGCCCTTTATGTTCCGGGGTAGCGGTAACCCTTTCGGACAATCCCGCTTACAACAACTGGCTTTGGTTTTGCGTGAACCTGTTCAGTCAGTGCAAGCATTTGTCAGCAATCGTTGAGCTGCGCGCTCAAATGAGCTACTTGACTTGGTTTAAGGTTTCTTTACTTAATTGTCACCGTTTGCCTCCAAAGATGCCAACCTGATCGGCTCAGGCATACCTGAATAGTATTGTAAATGTTAGTTACTCGTTAAAAACTCGTTCTTGTACATCTCGGTATGATCCAATCGCTAGCAAAATCATAGTCATAGCTGAAGAAATAGTGAAGAAGTAGTGTGAAGAATTAGCGCCGGCTACGAACGTATCCAGATGTTCTCTGATGGTTGCGTCTGTGAAGGCATCATGTTTTTCGGCCACTTCCAGCAGTTGATCAAATATTGGTTTAAATTTGCCTGAAAAAAAGTCACTGGAAGAATCATGGTATTTATGTAATGTGTTAATCAAAAGTATTTAAATGTAAATTTACAAAATAGCCCTTGACATCACTCGATTTCAATCAAAATCTTAAGAGATATCTAAACCACTCTTTCTCTCTTAGGTGACGCAGACGAAGCTGCGCGAGTCAGCTAGTGAAGTGATATCATTAATTCGAAAGATAGTGGTTACGCTTACTACCTTTTTTTTTTTCAGGCTGGGAAATCATCCAATGACTTCTCCCGCTCTGGGTGGAGCGGAAGGGAGTGTCAGACTCTTACTGACTAAAACCCATCCATGTTCCTTCCTTAGCCCTTTATGTTCCGGGGTAGCGGTAACCCTTTCGGACAATCCCGCTTACCCAACAGGCTTGGCCCTGATTTGCCCCTTCATATGCTGTCATCTCTTTGAGGCGCGCGTGGAACATATACGCGCCGTCCAGCATGGGCCCGGTGCTGATCGGACGGTGAGTCACCCATTACTCACCGTCCGCAGGCCCGCGCCTATTGTGGCCGGGAGTCGTCACGTGGCTCCCGACGCCCGGGGCGTCTCCCGCGGCGGCTGGGACGGGAGGACCTTTCTCTCTCCTATCCCGCCACCTCCTTCGCGAGCATGACTTTTTCGCAGAAGGAGGTGACGGCCTCCCACTCCCTCTCGCCCCGGACCATGGCTTGCACCAGGGCCGGGCGCGAAAAGTCGCCGCCGCCGATCGCCTCTACGAGGACACGGCGGTGCTCCGCCAAAGCGGGGCAGGTTTGCACCGTGTGCTCTACCGTGTCCTCTGGGCGATCCTCGCAGTGGTGACACCCGGGCGTTTCCTCCCGCCTGATGATGTGCAGGAACCTCGCGAAACATCAATGTCCGGTGAGGACCCGCGTCAGGCGGTAGGTGAGGGCGCCGTGACGCCCCTCTAGTCACTCCTCAAAGAGGGGCCTTACCGCCACTATCGTGGCGTGCCCTGCGCTGGGTTGCGACAGTCGCTGTTTCCAGGCCGCCATGAGATCACGCCAGATGTCCGTCCGCTCCACCGCAATTTGCCTCGGAAACGGAGTTTCCCCCCGGCTTAGTACCTCCGCGCGCCACTCGTACAGGCGCGCGAGGACTATCGCCTCCAGATCCCACGGCGGCAGTCCGACAAGGAGGCTTGCCGCCTCGCCCGAGTTCGTGCGGTACCCCCGGATAAGCTGAATGGCTACCACCTTTTGCGGCGCGTACAGATAGTTGGCGGCTCGCCGCCGCAGCTTGCTTCCACCTCTTGCGACCACCAGTTCACCTGACGTCGGGCGCATCCTGGCCGGATTCGGGGCATTGCCACGTCACAAATCTCGGACATGGCCTTCCGGAACCACTCTGCCTCGTCGTTGATGTCGGCAGGCCTGACCGGTGATGAAACCCAGGCCTGCATGATCGAGGCTTCCAGGAGGAGCTCCCGGTCCAGCTGCTTTTCGCCGTGCGCCCACCGTGGACCACTCGGGGCCTGTAGGACCGGCGCGCTTAAGGTCTGGGTGGAGACGTCGAACCGGATATACCGGTGATCGGAATAGGTCTCCACCTCCTCTACTACGCGCCAGTGAAAGACGCACTGTCACAGATCGGGGCTAGCGAACGAGATGTCCACAACAGACTCACCCTGCATCCGCACGCACGTGGGAACAGAACCCCAATTTAGGACGACTAGGCCTGCTTCCAGAGCCCAGTCCTCCACCATCCTACCCCGCACATCCGTGTAGCGGGAACCCCAGGCCAGACTTTTGGCGTTGAAGTCCCCGAGCACTAGCACGGGGAGGGAATGGCTTCTGGAGACGACGACACTCAACTCTGTGAGAGTTGTGGAACTCGGCGAGAGTTTGGTTCGGAGAGTAGTACACTCCCACTACTACGAACCGTGCTGATACACACCCCTGTCCCTTCGTGACACTCTCGAGGGACAGGGTGCCGGCGGCGGCCGACGAAGTTATGGCCACTGAGCCGCTCAGGTCCTCCACCCAGTTATCCCTGGGCAGGACAAAGTAAGGCTCAGCGACCACGGCGATATTAATCGACCACTGCGCCATGCTCTGGAGCAAGAGGTCCTGAGCACAGGCGCAGTGGTTGATGTTCTCCTGAAGGAGGCGGAGTGGGGCCATCACTCCTCCATATTAACACCCCCTGGGTCCCCTGCAACGGCGGCGGCAGCGGCAACAGTGGTGGTAGCGGCGGCGACGGTGGGGGTGGCGGTAGAGGGCCTGCCTTTTCCTCTGGTCCCGGCAGGCGGGGCGCAGGACTTGCTCCCCGCCCGGTGATCGGCTGGCTTGCCAGCAGCCGCTACACAGCCGTTACACGAGCCGGCCGTGTGTCCGGGCTGACCGCAGCCGAAGCACAGCGTGCTGTGGTCCACCTCCGAGGTGCACTGGACGCCAACGTGGTGTCCCACGTAACGGAAGCACCTCGGAGGTCTGGGCTCGAGCAGTTTGACCTGCGCGCTCACCCAGCCCACTAGGAGTCTTCGGCCCTCCACTATTTTACTGGCCGCCGTCACGGGGCAGCTTGCCGTCTAGGTTCGCATTCCCGTGAAGTCGGGGCGTATGGTGCCTGCCTGAACTTGTTCGGCCAGACACCCGCCCGTCCTGACGACGGCGGCCACCACCTCTCCTGTAGTGTGGGTCCCATACCCATGACTGTATGTGTAAGTAGCTTAAGTCTATATATTGAATGATTTGTTAATAAACGTGAGTATTACACATCGAGTCGTCTACTCAATCACACCTATCCCTACATGGCGACCCTGCCTTCGGGCTTGCCGCGCATAATGGTCGTGTCGCGTTACAATTGGCTTCAATTTTAATTGGTGCGAAATTATTCAAGATGTGTCAATCCTACCAAACAAAAGAAGAGGTTTTTCTGGCTCAAAATGCAGCTGGTGCTGGAAATAGTGCAGATTTGCAGCAAATTGGAACACATATGAGCATCCAGACAATTATGACAACAATAATTATCTGCATCATGGGTGCAGTGCTTCTCTACTTGGGATTTAAGGCATATAAAAAGTGCCATACTCAATGGATGCGTCAGGAGATCAACCATCAGGCGTTCAGGGGCATGCGATTGTCCGGACGAGGTCGCTGCCAAAACACTCCGAAAGTAGCAGCGAAGCAGCGAGCAGAAAGTGAATGCCAGTGTAAATCAGTGAACTAATGAGTGCTTTACTGTGTAAGACAAAAACAACAACTGTGCAGTGACGTCAAAACGAATAAAATAGTGTCTTATGGCTAAGGAAATTGAAAACATATATAATGAGTTATGTAAAATACGTACATATTTAATAAAAATAGGACCTAAGCGGAGATTAGAATCAAAGGTTAGTAGTAGAAAATTGGAAGAATCGACAAATTTATTATTTTCATTTAAAAAAATATATAAAGAAATAGAAACTAACATAAAAGAATTCAAAAATGAGGAGTTAATATTAATAAAGGAGTATCGTCATAAGATAGAGGAAGTTTTCGTAGAAATTAAGGAGTTATGTAAAAAAGAAAGTAGTTATAGTAACTCAGATTTTGAAAGTTTAAGTGAAGACGAAGGGCAAACAGTTAAAATGGCGCAATTTGATCTTAAAATAGCACTGAACTTGTTGCCTGTCATGACCAATGACGAGTTAAGTATTAAGCAGTTAATCGATGGGATCGATTACTACAGTTCTATTTTAGACAGTCAAGCGCAAGAACAATTAATTACGTTTGTAATGAAAAGTCGACTATCTCAGGCAGCAAAATTGAAGTTAGCTTTAAATTATGACTCAGTTAAGAATCTGTTACACGATATGAGAGTTCAACTATTGCCAACAAAGTCAGCAACGGCAATACAAAGCAAATTACATTCTTTCTGCCAAAAACAAATGACAATTGACGAGTACGGAAAGGCTATAACTGAAATGTTCGTGGATTTGACGATAGCGCAATCCGAAGGGAAACCCAATAATTATCAGGTATTGAAACCGCTAAATGAAAAACAGGCTATCAAACGGTTTGCCGACGGATTGCGAAACCGTCGATTAAGCACTATCATAGCAGCCAGGAATTATGAATCCCTCAAAGACGCAGTTCAAGCAGCAGTGGATGAGGAAACTTCGGCGCCTTCGACTTCATCAGGTGAGATTATGGCATTTAATCAAAGAAATCGGTATAATTACAGGCGCGTTTCAAATAATAATTATAGAGGTCAGCATGGACGAGCGTTCAGAGGACGCGCAAACCAGGGTCACATGCGAGGAGGTAACCAGGATGTAAGCCGTGGTCGTCCACCACGGGGATCATGGCGAGATTCAAGAAGATCGAATCGAGGTAGGTCTTCTTTTCATAATAACCGAAACAAGTGGACAAGTAATTCGGAAACAATGCAAGTTATGACCGAGGAAACTCCAGAAAAAGAAGAATCCAAAAATCAGTTTTTTCGTGCCTAAAAATTGTATTATGTCATGTGATAATAACACGATCGTCGAGCTTTCTGTAAACGGAAGACCAATCCAATGGTTACTTGACTCGGGCGCAACAGTTTCAGCCATCAAATATAAACATCTCGTCGAACAAAATATTCCATTCCAAGATGAGATTATTGAGATTAATGGACTTGGGGGCAAAGTACAAACTTTAGGTTACGTTTATTTAGACTTAGTAACAGATGATGCAACGTTTAAGCATAAGTTTATTGTTTTTAATTCCTTGCCATGTAAGGCGCATGGAATCATCGGCGACGACTTCTTACGAAGACATAAAGCGATATTAGATTACGAGAATAATAGTTTATCTTTGCAAACTTTATATGGTAATCCTATTAAGTTGCCAATTAAGATATCAGACAGAAAAAATGATATGTTTATAATACCACCCAGATCGGAGACGATCCACTTTATACAAACAAATATGGAAAAAGAATGTGTTGTTTGTGCTACTCAATGTAGCGAAGGTGTGTTTATAGCTAGCACGTTAGTAAAACCCACTAGTGGTAAAATACCAGTACGAATACTTAACACAACTGAAAATGAGTTAACTTTAGATAAGTTAGACCCGATTATACACAGCGCTTCGGATTACAATATTTGCAGTTTTGATAAATGCGACAAAAATGCCGCGCGCGTTAAACAAATGTTTTCACTGCTAAATACAAAACATTTAAATAAAGAAGAGCAGATATCAATTGAAGAAGTATGCGCCAAATATGCTGATATATTCTTTTTGCCGGGGGATAAACTAACAACTACACATATTTATCAACATTCTATCCGCGTAAAGCCAAATGTAGAACCCGTGTTTACTAAACCATATAGATTACCCCATTCTCAGAAAGACGAGGTACATAAACAACTTCAAAATATGATAGCTGACGGCATTATAGAGCCATGCGTAAGTGATTGGTCTAGCCCAATATTGCTGGTACCCAAGAAATTAGACGCAAATGGACAAAAGAGGTGGAGATTAGTTATCGACTACCGCAAACTGAATAATAATATTGAAAATGATAATTTCCCACTTCCAAACATTACAGAAATTATAGACTCGTTATCGGGATGCATCTACTTCTCACACTTAGATCTTCATCAAGCATATTATAATGTAGGTTTAGACCCAAATAGTAGGAAATATACTGCCTTTGGTTCTGGGCAATATCAAATGACTAGGATGCCCATGGGGCTTAAAACTAGTCCTAGCTCATTTTCAAGGATGATGACTATGGCAATGGCAGGTCTTAATTTTGAAAAATGCCTCGTCTATCAAGATGATTTAATAGTGTATGGAAATTGTCTCAGTCAACATACAAAAAATTTAATAGACATTTTTGAAAGACTACGGAAAGTGAATCTTAAATTGAACCCATCCAAATGTGAATTTATGAAAAAGGAAATGTTATATTTAGGTCATGTAGTCTCTGGTAACGGTGTTTTACCAGACCCAGACAAAATTAGTGTCATGAAAAATTATCCAATTCCAAAAACGGCAGATGAGGTAAAACGCTTCGTAGCGTTTGCCAACTACTATAGAAAATTTATTAAAAACTTTGCTGATATAGTTCATCCTTTGAATAATTTGAGTAAGAAAAATGTAACATTTAAATGGGATAAAGATTGCCAGGTCAGCTTTGATACATTAAAACAGCGTTTAATATCTGCCCCAGTATTGCAATACCCATGCTTTTCTAGTGACAATATATTCAACCTACAAACAGATGCATCAGGATATGCGTTAGGCGCCGTATTGTCTAATCAGAACGGAAGGCCAATTGCTTATGCAAGTAGAAGTTTAAATAAAGCTGAACGAAACTACCCCACTATAGAAAAAGAATTATTAGCTATAGTGTGGAGTATTAAACATTTTCGTCCTTATTTGTATGGTCGCAAATTTAAAATCTATACAGACCATAAACCTTTAATTTATTTATTTAATTTAAAGGATCCTTCGAGTAGATTATTGAAGTTTAGATTGGTTTTGGATGAGTACGATTTTGATATCGAATATGTGCCAGGTAAAAGTAATGTGACTGCAGACGCATTATCGAGAGTGAGTGTGTCATCGAAGGAACTGAAAGAAATGCATGAGTGTGTTGTAAACGTTATGACTAGAGGACAAAAGCGGAAGTTATTGGAGAATAGTTCTTCGGAAGATATGGTTAACACTGACATTTGGCCTGATCAACCAAAGGTTGTGGAAACTCATAGTAAACCGAAGGACTCTGTTGAGATGAGATTTGTGGATGGAAATAATTGGGATAAATTAAGGGACGAAAATACAAATGAAAAGATAAGTAGTCAGAGAACATTGTGTTATGTGCCGTCTCGAATGACATTGTTTATAAACCCAGCGTCCCGATCGCAGATGACGCCAGCCGCATTTGCGAGGGAGTTTGGGGACTATTGTAAAATTAATGATATAGAAGAGATATATTTCATTAAAAATGGCATAAACAATTTGTTTATTGAAAAGTTGATAGCCGAGATAAAGAAAGATGCAAAGTGGTCCGGACCACGCTTATGTATATTAAAAGACGTAGAAAGAGTAGATGAGAAGGATGACAGAAGACTCATAATTAACGACTTCCATCTCTTACCCACGAGTGGACACGCGGGTATGAGACGAATGTTAAATAATATTCGAAAATATTATTACTGGCCTAGCATGGAACGAGATGTCCATGATTTTGTAAAGAAATGTCATAAATGCCAGACCCAAAAACATAGCGTATACAATAAAGAGCCAATGGTAGTGACGACTACTGCTCATACAGCATTTCAGAAGGTATATTTAGATATAGTAGGGCCCTTAGATAAGGATAGGTATAATTTTTCCTATATTTTAACCACACAATGTGAGTTATCCAAATATATTATAGCTTGCCCACTTGTTTCTAAAAAATCAGACGAGGTTGCAAAAGCCTTTGTGGAAAATGTTATTCTAAAGTATGGTATTCCAAATACTATAGCGACTGATCGAGGAGCAGAGTTTATCAGCGCAACAATGTCGGAGGTATGTAAATTACTAGGTATAAAAAAGCTTAACTCCACGGCGTACCATCACGAAAGTATTGGTGCGTTGGAGAACGCACATAAACACCTAGGAGCATTCTTGAGAATCCAGACGGATAATCATCCAGAAGCATGGAGTACATGGTTACCCTATTGGTGCTTCTCATATAACACTTCCGTGCATAGTGCAACGAATCATACTCCATTTGAATTGGTTTATGGGAAAAAATGTAAATTGCCTAATAATTTATCAAAGTCAATAGAACCACTTTATAATCATGAAAGTTACCCGCTTGAGTTGAAATACAGATTACAGGTGTCACAGTCTGAAGCACGAAGTAACTTGATACAACAAAAAACCTTGCGCAAGCAACAGTATGATACCACTATGAGACAAATCATTTACACACCAAACGATCAAATCCTTTTAAAAATAGAAACTGGAAACAAGTTGAGTCCCATTTATTCTGGACCCTATGTAGTGGTAAGGGATTTAGCACCAAACGTAGAAATAATAAGAAAAGGAAAAATTGATGTAGTGCATAAGAATAGAACTAAGTTATATTGTACCTAGTTGATATTTCTTAATCTTATATACCTAGATTAAATCAATTAAAATGTTAGAAAAAAAAAAAAAAAAAAAACAAACCTAAGCTAACCTATGTAAGATTTTTTTTTTTTTTAATAAAAAGGGGAGGTGTAGTGTGGGTCCCATACCCATGACTGTATGTGTAAGTAGCTTAAGTCTATATATTGAATGATTTGTTAATAAACGTGAGTATTACACATCGAGTCGTCTACTCAATCACACCTATCCCTACACCTCCTCTATCTCCTTAGGGTCGGTGTCCGCTGGCAACCCTCTTATTGCCAGCTTAAGGCTCCTTTCGGCCTGCAGCGAATAGGAGAACCAGGAGATTCCCTCCTCCTTCTCCAGGCCGACCAGGTACCGCTGGACCACCCTGTATTCTTCCTCCGAGTCGGGGGCGAATTTAACACCACCCCCGTACGGGCGAGCGCTAGGAGGACGACCTAGTTTGGCGCTAATGGCCCGGAAATGGGTGGCCCAGTTAGGCAGCTTCTCAACTATTAAAGGAGGGTACCTGGGCTTTTTTACTTTCGTATTGTTCCCTTTCTGCGTCGCCGCTGGGGCGGCGGTAGAGGTAGACGCGCATGAAGGGTTCTGACCCGAAACAGGGGGGTGAGAAGGAACACTTACCCCTGTTTGGGTGGCTTCGTCCGGTGATGCTGGCTGCGAGCGGCGTGCTGTCTCCGCGTAGGTTGGGGACGCCGTCAGGCAGTGCCTCTTCGCTGCCTCTGCCGACGCTTGGTCCCCGGAGCTTCTTCTCCGTCGCTGGGGTCGAGCTTCAAGCTGAAATTCGAAATCGAATCCCAGTGACGGTGCCGGGGATAGTGGCGACATCTGTTCGGCCAGTGAATCGGCCGAACACGCCGAGGCGAGTGACATGTTCGAACCCCCTCTGGACGAACATGCCGAGTATACGGCCGGAGAATCGTAGGCCGATGTCTTCGGTGGCGCCGGCGATGTGGGCGCCTTGCGGTCGGCCATTTTGTTTTCAGCCGCCATCTTGCTGTGCGCCTTGCCCCTCGTGTTGGGTGGGCGCGCGGGCTCAGGTGAAGTCGGCCCCGCCAGCATGCGGCGTGGAGCCGGTGTGGCGGTGCTCGGAGTTGGTGCCGGCGGCGAAGCGTGCAGTGGCAGCGCGGCGGTGCGCGCAATTGATGCGCGGTGACGCGTCGGAGCGGGCACAGTATGCGCAGGCGGTGACGCGAGAGGTGCTGGCGGCGCGGTCTGGCGCGCAGCGGTTGCATCGGGCGCGCGGCTGGCGTGCGGCGCAGCGGAGCGCACAGCGGGCGACACGGGTACGGGCGCGCGCGCGGGCGGCGCGGTCGTGCGTGAGTGAGCAGCACGAGCTGCGTGCGTGGCGGGTCCCGGGGCCTGGGTAGGCACCGGACGGAACGCGGGCGGGCGGACGGGCACCGCATGCTGTCGGCTCGACGACGGTGTCGGCGCAGCGCGCGCAGGCGTCGGCGTCGTCGGTGGGTCGGCGGCTACTGCGGTGCACATTTTGGGCTCACCTGGCTTCTTTCTTGGGTTGTGGGGGCCGGCTGGCGGTGAACCGGACGCCGCGTCGCCGATGTTCGGCAGCGACGTCGCCCGGTCCAACATCGGGCGGTCCTCCAGGTCCCCGGCATCGCGGCCCAGTGAGCCGCGCTTGCCGGGTCCCGACATCCTCTGGAATCTGGCTCCGCGACCGTGAGCGGCGAATACACGCCGGGCAGTGTCCGGAGGTCCCCCTGTGCTTGTACCGGCGTTTTTCAACACCCGCACAAACACAAAGGAACTACGGAAAATTCCGAACTTTTTTAAAAAATAACGGTCCGCGCGGCGAAACGAAAAAGTAAACAATGTGGGGGTAGATTGTGACTCTCAAGTGACCAAGGCCAATCCTACAAAAAATTTTTATTTCGTTCAAGACCTTATACAATACGCGGAGACTCTTGATACCGCGATTCAAAAAATGCTCAAAAGGTACAACGCCATCTATCGAGCTTCTGGGAAAACTCGCGATCAAACATCCCGCCCACCATGGACAGAATGTCCAGAACTTGTTTAAAATATACAAAAAAAACTAAATGAAGTGAAAACAATAGTGGACTGTATGTGAATAACAAAATGACAACTAAAACTACAACCATCTTAAAAATCTTAATTTTAAACTTAAATTGTAACTTAACCAAGAATAATAATTAATTCTTAACATTAATAAGAGCTTGTCGAGAGGGTCACAAGACTCACAAGTATGTTTAAAATAAAAAACAAATTAAACAAAAACATAAGTATTTATGAAGTGATAGGAAGCACAATTAGCTTCGACACTGGTCTTTTAATCGTGGAACCTTTACATCGCAATGTAACTACTCTTGTGATTTTGTCCGAGCCAGTGTGCTTTTCGGTAATGAGACCGTATAGCCATCTTGCAGGTGGAAGATCATCTTCCATAACCAACACTACGTCACCCAAATTCGGTTCTACGATTTGATGCGCCCATTTGTTCCTTTGGTGAAATTGAACCAGATATTCACGCGACCACCTACGCCAAAAGTCCTGAACCATGCGTTGAGTCAACTGCCATCTTCTCAAGGAACTAATACTAGAATTCTCGAAATTAATTTCGGGTACGAGCAGCAAAGGCTCGCCTACTAGAAAATGACCCGGTGTTAGTGGACATGGGTCTTCTGGGTTAGTGCTGATGGTGGAAATAGGCCTGGAGTTCAGACAGGCTTCTATTTGGGCAAGCACTGTTGTTAGTTCCTCAAAGGTGAGTGTGCTTGTACCAATCACTCGTTTAAGATGGTGTTTGGTCGACTTCACTCCCGCTTCCCAAAGCCCCCCAAAGTTCGGGGAGTGAGGTGGAATGAAGCTCCAAGTCGTTCCGTTGGTTGCTAACCAATCGGCAATATCACTTGCTATGCCGGACCTTTCATGGTTGAACAACGCTTTCAACTCCTTGTTAGCTCCGACAAAGGTAGTGCCGTTATCACTCCACATCTCACCACAATGGCCTCTCCTCGCTGTAAAGCGCTTGAAAGCTGCCAAAAAGGCTTGGGATGTCATATCACTGACGACTTCTAAATGTATGGCCCGAGTGGCCATACACACGAACAAGCTTATGTAGCCTTTGGTAGAGTGATAACCGCGACCTTTGCTAGGACGGACACTAATAGGACCTGCATAGTCTACGCCACTTCTAAAGAAAGGTCGGCAAGCATTAACCCTAGCAGAGGGCAATGACCCCATTAAAGGATGTACAGACCGAGCGGAATGACGGATGCAAATAATACATTTGCGCACGTAGTGCCTAACGATATCCTTGGCATTTATTATCCAATATTTGGATCGTAAATAATTAAGAACTAACTGAGGCCCACCGTGCAACGTGCGCTCATGAGCGTCAGCTATCAGGAGGTGGGTTAAATGAGACTTACGAGGAAGAATTATAGGATGCTTCGAGTCTTCGTGAAGGTTGGCCCTGTGTAACCTACCACCAACTCTCAAAATCTGTTCCTGATCCATGTAAGGATTCAGCGAGGTAAGTACTCCTTTTTTATTTATTTGTCCTTTTATCTTTAAACTATCCATCTCCGATCCAAAATGTTCCCCTTGGCATAATTTAATACAGGTAAGTATGCCCCTTGAATTTCAGAATATGTAAGAAAATTATCAAACTTAGTAGTATAATTTTTTTTTTTAAACTTTAAGAACCTTTTACAATAAGCTACTACTCTGGTAAGTTTTTTAAGAGATGAATATTTGGGAATAATAGAATCCTCACTTGTTTCTTTTACTACTGCGTTGCATGCTACTAATGATTTTCTTTCCTCTAGGTTAGTTTCTTTAATTTCCCTTCTACTATAATTAATTTCTTTATTTTTAAGCCAACTAGGTCCCTGTGTCCACAACTCTAGGTCAGCGCACTCGGAAGGATTCACGCCACGCGACGAGCTATCTGCGGGATTATCACTGGACTGGACGTGCGACCACTGACTATTCTCCATAACGGTAAGTATTTCAGACACTCTATTGCCGACAAAAGTCTTCCAGCGACTGGGGTGGCTGCTCAACCAGGCGAGCACCACTGTCGAGTCAGTCCAGGCGTGTATGTTTTCTTTACAGATACCCAAGGTGTCGGAAACTTCACGCAGAAGTTTTGAAAGCAGCAAAGCGCCACATAACTCCAAACGAGGTATGGACACCTGTTTGACAGGGGCCACCTTGGTTTTAGCGGCGACTAGACTAACATGAACGTGACCATTGTCATCAATACAACGAACATAGACAACGGCTGCGTAAGCGACATTTGAGGCGTCAGAGAAGCCGTGCAACTCTAGCAGGACGTCAAGTTGACTCGTGTGAATCCACCGTGGCAAACGGAAGTCTCTAAGATGGTTAAGGTTGTTTCTATAACTAAGCCATTCCTTTAACAAATGGTCTG
Organism: Hyppa rectilinea; assembly: GCA_951799385.1. NCBI lineage: Eukaryota > Metazoa > Arthropoda > Insecta > Lepidoptera > Noctuidae > Hyppa > Hyppa rectilinea. The sequence goes on along the minus strand of OX637322.1, from coordinate 7,779,641 downwards.
GAAGTACATCGTCCCATTCCGTTCCTGCTAACCACAGGCGTTGAATAAGCACCTTGGCTGTCACTATTACCGGCGCAAGCCAGCCAAGAGGGTCAAATAAGCGAGCGATGTCAGAGATCACCTTTCGCTTAGTTATGGGGGTTTCGGGCGGAGGAAGTTGCACAGTGTATCTAAACTCATCTAACTTTCTTTGATAAGTTAATCCTAAAATTTTAGTGACCGTATCCGTCTTAAGCTCCAGATCGTCTTGCCTAGCAGAATCCTCGTTCATTTTTGCTAACAATTCGTCACTGCTGCTGGACCACTTTTGTAGCTTGAAGCCCCCACGACCTAACAATTGATTCAGCTGGTGATAAATAAGTTCTCCCTCTGCGACAGACTGACAACCCGTCAACAAGTCGTCTACATAGAACGATGTAAGGACTCTGTCTGCCACTAGAGGAAAGTCGCTTCTTTCGTCCCGAGCTAGTTGCTGCAGAGATCGGACAGCTAGGTAAGGCGCGGAGGACGTTCCAAAAGTAACCCGTAATAACCGAATATGCTTCAATTCAGCATTTGGACTGTCACGCCAAAAAATACGCTGATAATTAGCGTCCTCATCTGCAACCTTGACCTGACGGTACATTTTCACGATGTCTGCGACCAAACTTATGGGGTGACAGCGCCACCGCATAATAGTTTGACGCAAATCAGGTTGTAGGGTTGGGCCAACCATTAATTCTGAATTTAATGATACACTATTGTGGCCTGAACATGAAGCGTCGAAGACTACCCTAACCTTAGTGGTGCTTTTATCCTCACGCACCACCGCGTGATGTGGTAGGTAGAACGCATCCTTACCTAATTCTACTTGAGGGACAACTTCAGCATGTCCCAGTTGAATGTACTCATTAATGACTTCACTATACTGTGCCCTAAATCCCGGTTCCTTCAATAATCTTCTCTCTAGGTTGATAAAGCGCCTACGGGCAATGACCTCTGATCCCCCAAACGTGCAACAGGGCGACTCTGTTTTGAATGGTAGTTTTACAACATACCTCCCGGTTTCGTCGCGTTTGGTGGTTTTAGAGTAGAAATCCTCGCATTTTTGTTCTTCTTCAGTCAAGATCACACTACGAACTGAGGGCTCTGACTCCAACTCCCAAAACTTACGCAAAAGGTCATCAGTCTTCGCGTGAACTCGGTAACGTTCGGGTGCAGAAAAATGTCTTCCGAAAAGATAAAGTGTATAGTGTGTAACATCGTTATAAACGAGTTATTATGTTTTGTGCAGAATAAAATTGACATAATGGACGAAGAAAGTTTAATACAGTTGTGTGTAGGCACATATACAACCGCGGAAATTACCACTGCGAAGGATTTGTTGTTTGAATCCATTTCTACGAGTACCCGCAACATCTCGCGACGCAAGAACCGGGAACAAAAAGAATTGGAAGATATTATTTGCTTGTTTAAGGGTACGGATCCAGATAAAACACCTATCTTTGTGGCAAGGGAGTTAGAGAAATTACCCCCAGTATCCTTCGATCATATTGACGTTACGGCCTTATTAAAGGACATCGTCGTATTGAAATCGGAGGTGAAAGGCTTAAAGGAATCCTGTGCTACGGTCGACCAACTAAACAAAGTAAAAGCAGAAATAAACGACATGAAATTCGCGTCGTTGATAGATGTTGAACGCACTGGCACCGCAAACGTAAACATAAAACGAGGCGCTTACTTACTGGACAGCGATCGAGACAGTGGTCCAATCGGTTTGTTAAATCTTTCAAACCGTAACAGTGTCAATAATTCACCTGAGCAAAATGGATTAACCACTGCTCATGGGAATTGGCGATCTCCGTTATCTCTGGAGAAATTAAACACGGGTGGTGATCGTCCTAAAACATCCGTACGCAGAGCTACACATCACTCAACCATTGTCGGTCAGGTGAGTGGTGGGAGCGGAGCGGTCAGCTGTTTACCGACACATGACGCGCAGCCTACGTATTCAAACAGGTTTGCTAAAGAGATAAGAACGAATACGTTACCGGCAACGGCTTGTAAAAATGACATGCCGAACGTAAACGAATCAAAATCATTTGCGGAAATAACGCGAGAGGGTGATTGGAAGTCACAGAATCCTGAAAACGAGTGGATTCTGGTGCAGGAGAAAAGACTCAAGAATAAACATTCAGAGTCACAGTTGGTGAGAGGTAAGGCTGCCTGTATGCCTGGAAATAAATTTAAATCCGGAAGTGTGACAGTGCCTCTGTTTCTTTCAAACGTGCACAAAGATACATCAGAAAATGATATTGCTGAGTACGTACTTTCAAGAATGAAACAGAAAGTCGTATTACAGAAAATCAACATGAAGGCACAAAGAGAATACAATGCATTTAAAATAATGGTTCCGAGCGATAAGCTAGACATGTTTCTGAATGGTGAATTATGGCCGGCTGATATTACATGCAGACGCTTCAGACCTTATAAAAATCCTCAGTTTGAGGGCGGTGAAGAGTCCAGAAAACCTCCAAAATAAATAAGTATGCATAATATAAATCTCATCACATACAACTGCAAGAACATCAAGCGGTCTATTGAGGGTATTAAACAGCTTTGCAGTCTTGCGGACATTATTGCGCTGCAAGAGACATGGTTGCAGCCTGAAGAGCTACCGTACCTGTCCAGTGTGCATGAGGACTTCGGAAGCACGGGAACGTCTGCTATGGACACGGCTGCCGGCATCATCAGAGGTCGACCTTTTGGTGGAGTCGCGCTATTGTGGCGTAAGACGCTGTTCCCTTGCGTCTCAGTGATTGAGTGTGCTAATCCGCGTATTGCGGCAATTCGTATTACGACGAATGATAGGCCCGTGCTAGTCGTGAGTGTTTATATGCCAACTGACAGCATAGAAAATATGTCGGAGTTCACGGATTGTCTAAGTTGCATTAGTGCCATAATAAGTGAAAGTGATATCGAGTCTGTTTTCATGCTTGGTGACTACAACGCGCATCCAGGTGAGCGCTTTTACCGTGAACTAATAGATTTCTCGTTGGAGCAAGATTGGACTTGTGTAGATACCAATAGGTTGCAACTGTCATCAGAAACGTTCACATTTGTTAGTGAGGCTCACGGGAGCAGGCGGTGGCTCGATCACTGCATTGTAACTGACGCTGCTATGCACTGTATAACAGATGTGGCCGTAAAATACGACGTTTATTGGTCTGATCATTTACCGTTAGTTATATCTTGTAATCTCGATGTTGTTAAGCAGAAAACAATTACAAAAAAGCTGGCCCGTAATAAAATACAATGGGGAGAAAGGAATCCAGACCAATGTTATGCTTATCAGACTATGTGTAATTCTCAATTACGGAATATTGACTTAGCAGTAGACTTACAAAATTGCTGTGGTAAATATTGTAGTGATCATTATCATAAAGAGATAATAAATAAATTATATAGTGATATAGTTAAAATTTTATGTTCGTGTGCTATAGCGACCTATGAAAGCGGTCGAGGTAAGCGGAAACCCTTGGCTGGTTGGAACAAGCATGTGAGCGAGGCTCACAGGAATGCCAGGTTGGAGTTCAATGTATGGTGTTGGTACGGTCAGCAGTCTACGGGCCCCATTTTTGACGCTATGATGAAGGCACGGAAGATCTTTAAAGGAAAGCTTAAGTGGTGCCAAAAACACCAGGATCAAATTCAAATGGATCTACTGGCTAAACACCATGCTAAATCAGATTTTAAAGGTTTTTGGAAAGCCACTAATAGGTTGAACCCTAAGCCTTGCGTTCCTGTGAGTGTCGACGGGGTTTCCAGCCCTAAGGATATAGCTGAGTTGTTTAAAAAACAATTCGCTCTTAAGTCGCCACTGGGGCCGCCGTGCGGGGTGTTCGGTGCTGGACCCGAGCATGCGGAGGTGACTACTGTCATTCTTGCAAAACAGATCAAGCATATAATTCAGAAGATGACGAGAGGCAAATCACCTGGTCATGACGGGCTTAGCACCGAGCACTTGCAGCATGCTGGTCCCCACTTGCCTCGAGTGCTCGCACTTTTATTTAATCTGTGTCTGAGTCATTCACATCTTCCACCTGATCTAGTGCGAACTCTGGTGGTGCCAGTGGTCAAGAGTAAAACTGGAGACGTATCTGACAAGTCTAATTACAGGCCAATTTCACTCGCCACCGTTATAGCCAAGGTACTGGACAGCGTGCTCAACTCACATTTGAATAAACATGTGCAGCTTTGTGACGCCCAGTTTGGGTTCCGCCCTGGATTGTCAACGGAGACGGCTATTGTTGGCTTGAAGCACGCTGTCAAGTATTATACGGCTAGAAATACACCTGTATATGCAGTTTTCCTTGACCTGTCTAGAGCCTTTGATCTTGTCGCATACGATCTTCTTTGGAAAAAACTAGAGGAGACGACACTGCCACCGGAGTTTACATTACTCCTCAAGCACTGGTATCTGAACCAGGAGACTCAGGTGCGATGGGCAGGTGAGCTGTCGGAGCCATGTCGGCCGGAGTGCGGGGTGAGGCAGGGGGGCCTATCCTCGCCTTTGCTCTTCGGTCTGTATGTCAATGCACTAATTGAGCGGCTCGGCGGCACGCGTGTCGGTTGCTACGTTGATGGAGTTTGTTTTAATAACATTAGCTATGCGGACGACATGGTGCTGCTGGCTCCTTCGATCGGTGCTCTTCGGAAGCTGCTCAATGTGTGCGAGTCGTACGCAGTGGCTCATGGGTTAGTTTACAACTGCAGTAAGACAGAATTAATAGTCTTCAGGTCTGGCACCAGGTGTCCTACTACAATTCCTCCTCTTTTATTGAAGGGTCACCCGATAAACAGGGTATACAAATTTAAATATCTGGGCCACCTGGTAACGGATAACCTAAAAGATGATTTAGATTTAGAGAGGGAACGCAGAGCATTATCAGTTCGGGCGAATATGCTGGCCCGCAGGTTCTCTCGATGTACAGCCGCAATTAAAATTGTCCTTTTTAAGGCATACTGCACATCGCTGTACTCGGGAGCCCTGTGGTTCAATTATACTCAAAAGGCTTATAATGCTCTGCGTATCCAATATAATAATGCGTTCAGGGTATTGTTGCGATTGCCACGCTACTGCAGTGCCTCGACAATGTTTGCCGACGCACACACTGACAGCTTTGACGCGTTGTGGCGTAAGAAATCTGCCTCACTACTCCGCAGGTTGCGTGGCAGTCCCAACACTATCCTGCAATCAATAGCCGCCCGGGCAGACAGCCCGCTAGTGTGGGCGCTTACTAATCGCACTCGATCCCTTTTAGTTATTAAGTACTAATATAGGCTAAGTTATATTGTTACTAACAAAGTGGACCTCTCTGTAGTCTGATAATAAAATTATTATTATTATTATTATTATTATTGACATACGTTGGCTGTACTGCAGTATGATAACATACTGACTTAGAGATCGCCAACGATGGGATCTCACCAGACAAGATCCAGCCCAATTTATTCTTCTGGGCGACTGGAGATCCCGGTGGACCCTTGACTAAACCATCCAATAAAACTTCTCCGACCACACGCGTACTCAACAGTAAATCAATTTTCCCTGGCTTATTAAAGGTTGGATCAGCCAATTTTAAGGATGAGAACGAAGCCGCAACCTGAATGATCTTCTTCTCAGGAAGATGAGATGTGAGTCTATTTAATACATAAGCATCGACATACAAAATAAAGGTGGGATCTGGACGTGATTGCAATTTAAATCGAACTATCCACTTAGAGGGCATTGAGTTTCCCTCGTCATCGCCTAGTCGAAATATGTCTGTGTGAGCAGGTGTTTTCTTTAGTCCGAGCAACTGTACTGCAGCCTCTGTGATGAAAGAGACTTGAGAGCCCTGATCCATCAGAGCTCTTAAAACAACAGCAGCACCAGTTCTTGACTCAACGTTGACCAAGGCTGTGGGTAACAGACCGTGGTTGTGAACATCCGCAAAACAACAAGTGGGTTTGGTATCGCTTTGACTGGAAGCGGTGGCTGCATTAGCCGCCGCCACCTTCGTATCTGTTGAACTACCGACACTTTCAGCAGAATTGGCGGTTGATTTTGGGTGAAGCAGTGTGTGGTGCTTCTTCTTATAAAGGTGACATTTAGTATGCTGTCGACAAGAATAGACGGAATGGTTTGTTCCTAGACAGTTGTAACAAAGCTTACTGACTCGTGCAAACTCCCGACGCTCGTCACAATCTTTCTTAGCAAATGTTTTACAGTGGCACAATTTATGATCTCCAGAACATAGTACACAACCTTGAGAAGCGACATGAAAAGATTTGGCATTATTATCACGACCGCTATTCTGTTTATTTGCTTTAGGATCTAAATTCTCTAAGGCTCTGAACTTAGACTCCATAAAAGTTTTGAACTCTTCAAACGTAGGTAAGTCATCGTTAGGACTTGAACTAATTCTTAGTTCCCACAATTTACGGGACTCAGTATCTAATTTTTCGGAGCCTAAGTATACAACCATTGCATCCCATGAGCTGACATCAATACCTAGACTGCGTAATCCATGTAAACAATCAACAGTCGTATCTAATAGCCTTTTAACATTTTCCGATGATTCCTTAGTAATCGACTGTTGATGGAAGAGTCGTTTGAGCATACAGTTCGCTAGAAACCTTTTGTTGTCAAATCGTTTGTTTAGAATCGACCAACACTCATTATAATTAGACGCAGTCACGGGAATATGTCTAAGCAACTGTTCTGCTTCGCCTGAGAGGTGACTCTTCAAATAATGAAGTTTTTGAACGTCTTCCAGTGTATCATTTTTGTGAATCAGTGACATAAATAAATCGCGGAACGTAACCCATTCATTATATGTATAGACCCGCAAACGTAGGTAAACTAATCTGTGGCAATTTCACATTTGAACTAACTTGATTACAATGTTTATTATTATTTGGATTAGCACCTTTACACGGAGTAGTTTGAAGTAAGTGCTCTTTTAATTCAGACTTATAGGTTATGTACAACTCTTCAGTTGCATCATAGGTTTCTGCCGTAAAATAAACATTACTTTCTAATTCCTTGTCGGTTGCTTTTTCTATGATGCGCTTATGCGTTTCAACAAATTGTTTCCACTGTACCTCTAATGTTTCTAATCTCGTTTCAATGTAACTTAGTGTTATACGATCCTTAGGACATTTTTTGAAATTAATTCTACCTTTTTCTATTATTGATTTATTGTTTAATTGCAATTTTCCTAAGGATTCCATTGTGTACAAAGAGGGCTAAAGAGATTTCCGACTATTTAGATCAATTCAATAATTTTAATGCAATCGACGAGAAATTACAAGTCACGTTTTACTTTAGATCATTGGGCCCGTCATTTCCCGTCCCAACACTTTTTTATCTGTAATTATTATTCTATGTCTAAACTATTACTAAATCTTAAAAGTCTCGAACACTTGTAACTGCACTAAGTTGAGCTTCAAAATTCACAAGTCTACAACATAATAAACACTGGGATTGTAACTCACTGTTTTGTCAGCCAAACCTCTCCAAACACGTCGCTGCTGCGAGTGCGTCGCGTCGTCGTCACTCTTGATGTTACTGCTGGTACCGCTGCGAGTGTGTCGTCACTGTCCGTGACGCCACACTTGATTACGATGACTCGTCGCTCTGCTGTTGTTGCCGTTGCCGCATGAAGTGAGCCTCACACAATACTGGTGGCGCCCCCTGGCGGAGCCGGCCGCAAACCTCGTTGCTGCACTGCTGGACACCGCTGATCACCACACACCGGGGATTTTACAGGCACTTCAGGGCGATCCACCACTGGTTTCTATGCCTCACCAGACGACACAAAACTGTCACTTCCCTCACTTGTCGACGCGATTTCACTATTTGCGATCCGACTCGATAGGGCCAAAATGTTCGTTCGGCACTTGACAACTGCCCGAGGACGTTTGTAAATAAAACAATGTCTTTCCAAAGCGAGTACAAAAAAATCAAAGGAGCAGTCGCAACGTCCCCGTAAGGGGGCGTGGCAAGTGGGATGGGGCTTTGCCCCTTGCCTCACGGCAGCTATACAGTGGCCCGCTACTACGGGCCCTTCGATATGTATGGGAACTTTTGTTCCCAGAGCCTAACGAGCGCGCGTGAGTTACGCGCACTCTTGTGTGTTGTTGCTATGTGTAAAACTGTAGGAGCGCCGCGGCGTTGATTCACAACGCCGCTATCTTCACAACATCTCGGCGGTCGGTACCCGCCAGGTGAGACCCCCAGTTACCTGGGGGAGGCCCGGCGGGGTACGACCTGCGACGAGAATGCCGACTCGACGCGCCTACAGTTATATGGGTGTATAGCTCCCGCCCGTCCCGTTCTCAGAGCTAGCCGATCGCGACCCGGGCTAAAGAGCTGTTGTATGTGTGAGCGGTATTGTACTGTGTAACACCGCTCATGTCAGTGCGGACCGAGGTCCGCACGTGAGTTTAGGCGACTGTATGGATAGTGGTTGTCTGTTGTGCTACGCAACGTGCCTATATTAACTTAGAACACGCTGCGCGACAGATGTATGCTGATCTGTGTGGAGTATCTTATAGTGTTGCAAAAAACTCGAGTCTTCGAGTCCTATAAAAACGGACTCGGATGATGAATTACAAGACTCGACTCATTACAACAGGACTTTAAGACTAGAGAACTAAGTTCTCTACGAGCCCTTGTATGTGACATGAAGCTCGAGTCTCTTTGTGCGCTCGAGTCTTTTTTATGCGGCGAGTCGTACTCAAGTTCTTTTCGTGTACGAGTCTAGCAATTAAATTGTTACATTTACAGGGCGGGGAGAAAGGCTCAGATAAAAAAATAACAGTATTGATTAAGGATATTTTTAATCATTACTAGAAATAGAATCTATTAAATTGACTTCTTCTATTGGCTCCATTATCAAACAGAAGTATTCCGTGTTTTGATTCCGTAAAATAATTAATACACGCAGGAAAACCACTACCTATTCTAGGCAATAAGATATAAATATAGTTTATAGCGGACGATCAAATGCAATATGCTAACTGGTAAACACGTTTACTCAATTATCTAAAATATTAACAACTTAAAGGGTAGTATCTCAAAATATAAAGCCAGTTTACCTTCACATCTCTATTTTCATAGAAGTGAGTTTTTTTATGCTGATTTGTAATGATTTTGTCTTGTCAATTTTTTTTAGTGCAGTATTACATAACCACTAATATAAACTTATCACCTATTCGAGTCTTTTCGAATGATGAGTTTCAAGTCTCATCTTCATGCTTCGAGTTTTTATTGAAGACTCGAGTTCATTTTAAGACTCGAGTCGTTTTTTAAGACTCAAGTGGTTGTGAAACGACTCGGACTCGGCTTGACTCTAGACTCCGAACCTTTTTAGCACACCAAGTCTTGCTTATTTGAGTCGAGTCTTTAAAATTACGACTCGAGAACTCGAGTTTTTTGCAACACTAGTATCTTATGTGTCGAGTAAGCCGCGTGTAACCTGGGTGCGGCTTACTCGAGGCGTCAATCCGGTGCGATGGGGGCGTCGTCCGCTACCAGGTCGCGGGGACAAAAAAAAATTATTTCGTTCAAGACCTTATACAATACGCGGAGACTCTTGACACCGCGATTCAAAAAATGCTCAAAAGGTACAACGCCATCTATCGAGCTTCTGGGAAAACTCGCGATCAAACATCGTTTTCGAATAGTAACCGTTTTTTGCAGAGACTCAAACAGTAACGACTTCGCAAGTTCGATATCCTCGACACTAAAAGCACTTTCACATATACGGACGAGACTTTCTTCGTCCATCACGTCTATCTTATTCTCTATGAAGGCTAACACCTCACATATTACAATATTACAACTTGCACATTTTAATCTCTTAGATTTCGACATATTCGTAGCGCACAGCAATTGACGTACACTCGCGACCGCGGTCAAGCGCGACTCGACGTACAAAAAGTATCGTAAGTAAAAAAATCTTACTTTCCAGGAAAAGATGTTTGTTTGATTTTGAAGTTTTCTGAAACGAATGGTACTGGTCTGTGCTAAACAGTCTCCGTGGCAGCCCCAGCAGCATTCTACGGGCTATAGCCGAGACTCATGACAGCCCTTAGTGAGGTCACTTGTCAGGTGACAGCAATAGTTTTTTTTTTGATGGTGGAAAATCATCCAATGACTTATCCCGCTCTGAGTGGAGCGGAAGGCAGTGTCAGACTCTTACTGACTAAAACCCATCCAGGTTCCTTCCGTAGCCTTTTATGTTCCGGGGTAGCGGTAACCCTTTCGGACAATCCCGCTTACCCGGGGAGGAAAGCCTTAAAAGACCATTTCAGACACAAATCTCACATTATCTGGCTAAGATTATGTCTGGACATTGAGAGACTGTGACCTCAGAGTCTGTTTCGGCCTTTCTTAGAGTAGTCAGTCAGTAAGCGGGATTGTCCGAAAGACAATCCCGCTTGACAGCAATAGATGTGTACAACTTATAACACAGACAGTGTACACCTGTTCACTGTCTGAGTTAGTTTAGATTTTATTCAATTAGATTGATTGAGTAATTGAGGATCTGTTCTACGTGTCGTTATTCTTGAAGAGGATGGAGCTCTGAGGGAAGACATTCGTTGCTTGCGCCTTCTTATTCTTGAGTATGAGACTACTCTCGGTAGTTATCTTTTACATTTCGTTACTGATTTAGTATCCTGCGTTGTATATTTGACGGAAAGTTTTATTCTTGCGTTTGGTTGCTATATTGGTTTTGTCAGGCGTTGTAAACGTTCTTGTCACCACAAGGGATCTTAGATCAGATCGCTTGGTGACAAGAATAATGTTTTGTGCAGTGATCTAACTATAGGGTGGCAAGACTGGCAAAATGCCACGGGACACCAGCCGTGAGACCCCGCCTCAAAAAAAAAGGCTACAATGACATAGTTAAATATTGTCAAATAGTCGATACTATTTTACGAAACAGTTGGAAATGGTTTTTTTATTCATTGTAAGGCCGACTTTGTATATATTTAGAACTAGCTGCTGCCAGCGGCTTCGGCCGCGTTGATGTTGGAAATTCTTCCAAGTACTACCGAGATAAAAGTATTAATTATGTGTTAATCGAGGTCATAAACTACCTCTGTACCAAATTTCATCCAGATTCATCGTGAAGGACGGATAATCATGCAAACTCACACACAAACTTTCATCTTTATAGGTAATATTAGTGTGATTTCTATATGTTCAACACTTTTATCAGTTTTAAGGAGAACCGAACCGAGGCTAAAACGATTAAAATATGATACAATTATTGTTCTCATATTTTAATCGTTTTAGCCAGTTTACGTAGATACTTTTTAATTTATTTTTTGTGCTGTGATTTTAGATAATATTATTGTCCATTGTGTTCCTGAAGAATAAAAATGGCGGTTTGACATAATTATTTCTATGCAAAAGCTGTCAACTATCATTTTTATTCTTCTAAAAAAACTAATCTGTCTATAAAAAAATATTATATAACTAGTTTAACAGCCATCTCGTTACCATAACACAAACATTAGGTTGCTTAGCTTGGGACTATAATATGGCGTTGTGTGAAATTTCCATGGATATTATATTATTAATATTTTATTGAAAAATAAGCGCAAATATGATTGTTTTTATTATGTTCAATAGCTTGCTGGTTTTCTGTCAGTTTAACACTGTCACTTTACGTTAATCCTTATTTCTTCCTGTTATCATGAATTTCCATGGTGTCTTTTAATTTGTTTCATGTCATTAAATACGTAAGAGAGCTTAAATTTTTAAGATATCTATTTATGTATAAACACACACAAAAGTAATGATTTAATTGTTTATTACGTGTTGTAGTGTACCCGCATTGTCATTATATTTGTGTCGTTGGCGTACAGGGCATGCGCTTGTGAACATCCCGTTTACTAGGCGTCACAACAAACTTTCACTGATAGACACTTCTGCAGCCCTCTTTACTTTAGCAGGGGTGAAGATAATGATATTGAAACAATATAAATACTTTCAACCGTGTATTGAGAACATTTTCGCTTGACAATAATTTTGACCTAGGTAAATCCACTGCGGATCTTAACATCGAGATTCAGAAACGTGACGTAACGGCACAACGCCATCTATCGGCACAAAAGTAAACAATTTTCTCAAACAGCTTGCTTGTCACGTATGTATAAGTGTCAGTGGAGAGTGATATGAAGATTCGAATGACGTTATTGCGACCTATATATCGATGGGTCCTACTAATAAGGGCCAATGCAACAATTTGGGTATTTTCACTTTTTTGGCTTAAATGCCTCCTTTTACTCTAGTTTATAATGTGCATTAAAAAAAATTACACATTTGTACGTGAAAGTACAATTTAAAAGTGAAGTAGAAGGGCTTAAGTGACACAATTTTAAACGTATAAAGGCCAAGCGGTCATTAGAGACTTGTACGCGGGGAGATCTCGTGTCTTTGTTTACTTCAACGGCCAATTAGTCAGTTGAGTACTTATACGTCACACGAAACGATGTTGCGCTGAATGACAGATCCTGCATAGAAAGGCCAATGTAGTACTTTGGCCCTTATACGCGTTTTATTTTAAAAACAGTCACATTGACCAAACGTTTTAATTGATGTTTCAGTTAGAAAAATTACTATATTTGTATTTAGAATAGCATATTTTTTGTTTTGAGTTTAAAATATTATACGTAGCAAATATCCTGTTTTAAATCACAATTGGAGTATTAGAGACTATGTTAGTTTAAAAATAAAAATTAACTGATTTATTTGGAGTCTTGGACTGTCTAGTGCTCGCAAGCGCGACTGCTAAGCAAGAGGTCCTGGGTTCGATTCCCTCTCAAAGACACCAGGGACAAAGTGTTATTGAGTTTTTGAGTGTGATTGAGTGTTGAGCTGCCACACAATTTGGATTTGTGCCCGGTTGATGACAATCGCCTCCTATTACATGCATGCGACTTAAAATATTACTGACGAAATGTGGGTCTACTATTAAGTACCTACCTACACCTTTGCCTGTGTTATGTTTTATTTGTGTTTATTCAGGTAATGTACAAAGAGATTTTTTGCTTTTTACTTCTCCGTTACCATTTGAAGCTGATGACATATTAAACAATTATAGCAATCTGAATTTGTTGCAAGACATTTTTGATGACAGTGAGAATTAAATTAAAACAACACATTGCAACATATTGTTTCCATAGCACCTGTTCAACTGACTCAACAAGAACATCAAGATTTATACCTAAATAACCATGAGCCAAATGAACCCACTGTAGAAAATGCTTCCTTGAATAATCCTAACTCAGCTAGTAAACCTTTGCTTGAAATAAGCAACACGTCTCATGGGTGTGACAGCCAAGGATTAATTTCAATGACAATTAATGAGCCTGAACTTCAAGGTATACGTAGGTAGCGAACATACCCCTGTGCCATCACCCAATGGGTGTGTTTATCTTTTTGATGAACAAGAACCAATGCCATCAGTTGCGTCTTAGCTAACGGATGGCAATGAGTCCTCACCGATTACACAATACTCATTAGAAGTGGTTTCTGTTCCATTAAATTCCTTGAAAAGAAAATTTACCAAAAAACGGGACAGCGGCAGATTGCGCGAATTTTTTTATCATGAATGGATAGATGTAAAGAGAAAAAGACTTAAAAATACCGGAAAGTCATACTATAGTCGAAAAGGTACAAAAAAATCTGGAAAAAATTGGGTGAACCGTGTCAAATCACATGTACATTGAAATGTTTTCAAAAACTAGACGAAGACACAAGAAGTGAAATATTTAATAAGTTCTGGGGAATCGGCGATCATTCTAAACAGTATGATTTTATTAGGAACCATGTTGTTAAAATAAATAAAAAAATAACAATTACAGAAGATGAATCTCGCAGGTCATACATTTATCATTTGCCTTGTATTCAGAATAATCAAAATTCTAAGCTAATTGTTTGCAAACAGATGTTTTTGAGACTCTAAATGGTTTTCGATAGCATCTATCAAATTAACATAACTTTTCTTTCTGCTATAACAAGAAGACAAAATGTCTGATAAATCTACGGACATACCCTTTTTTTTTTAAGGCTGGGAAATCATCCAATAACTGCTCCCGCTCTGGGTGGAGCGGAAGGGAGTGTCAGACTCTTACTGACTAAAACCCATCCATGTTCCTTCCGTAGCCCTTTATGTTCCGGGGTAGCGGTAACCTTTTCGAACAATCCCGCTTACAAAAAAACTACGTTACAAACAGTTCTTACCGATATACATCCATAAAAAAAAGATTAAATTGATTTGTGCCGCAAAAATATTATTCCACCAATTTATCACGAGTATTATGAAAATTTGGTTACATCTACATCAGTAGGATGTTACCATATTATTTTATTGTTAAATTACTACCTTTAGTTCAGGTATCCTCATTATTTGATTGTATTTTGATTTCAGAAACGTTAATAATTCTGAAGAAAAGAAAATAAAGGAGTCTAATCGTTTTTATTTGGTTTTATGTTTGAGACCAAACTGTGGGTTAAGCACATTACGTCACCAAGTAAGATAACGTATAAGTGTCAAAGTGCATTACGTCATGAAATAATTATATTATTATTGTTTGTTTAAGTTTTTTACCTGTTTAAAATACTTTTGATAATTATAGATTAGTCAAAATGATTAAAATACACGTTGTTTACATAATTAGCATATGCCGTGTAAATAGTCCAAAGTGACACTTAGGCCTTTTTACCAGTTTTTTTCAATGTAATTTAATTTAAAAAAATGACGTATATAGGCTTGTCCACATTATTCAAAAAACTAATAAATATTCAAAGAAATCGATGTAACTAGAATAACAAACATGTGTGTCATAGTAATCATGCAAAGTTTCACAAACATCAGTTGAAGCATGTAAAAAATATATCAAGATGAAACTTTGAGAGCCCGTATTGAAAAGTTGTCAATTTGCACATTGGCCCTTATACATAGGACCCATCGATATAGCTATTTCGAAAAAAATTAAGTGTGGCACGCTAGTTCGAAAACACGTTAAGTCGAAAACCGCTATATCGAATGACGTTGTCGCGAACACGCTGATTCGAATTTTTTTTTGAATGGTATGCTAGTACCAAAGTCTCACCACTGTGGTATGTGGCGTTCAAAAGGTTAAGTGGATAGAAAGCCTTCGGTCGAGGCATCAAGCTTCCAACAGCGACTAAAGCCTTGATCGACGATACTGAAAGTATCTAATGCCCGTATTACAGAACCTCACTCAATACTCAAGCATTGGTTGAGTGTCGATTAAAGCCATTTGATTGGTTAAAACTAGATTTAAGTAATGCTTGGGCCTTGAGTGAGGTTCTGTAATACGGGCCTAAGTCTGTTTTATCCTAAGCATGGCGGATGTGACGCACTCGCCACCGCTCCTTACTTGTCATGACACTGACATGCTAATTTAGTATACCCACTTAATTTTCATACGTTATATAAATATAATCATTAGCATATTTTTTTAACCACGATGAGAATAAACTCATTAGTATAGGTACCTAAGCGAGGACTACAATAAATTTACATAATATAAATATCTTGCACGTGGAGTAGATTATCGTTAATTAAGATTCTTTATAAAATTATCGCAGTGTCACAAATGGCTAAGGAAGGAACATGGTTGGGTTTTAGTCAGAAAGAGCCTTTTTATTTGAGGATGGGAAATCATCCAATGACTTCGACTGCTCTGGGTGAAGCTGAAGGGAGTGTCAGACTTTTACTGACTAAAACTCATTTATGTTCCCGCTTTAGGCCTTTATGTTCCGGGGTATCGGTAACCCTTTCGGACAATCCCGCTTACCCAGCAAGCTTTGGCCCTAACGGGCCCCTTGACATCTCTTTGACATCTCTTTGAGGCGCGCCTGGCCTGGTCCTGATCGGACGGTGAGCTACCCATTACTCAACGCCCGCAGGCCCGCGCCTACGGTGGCCGGGAGTCGTCACGTGGTTCGCAACGCCCGGGGCGTCTCCCGGGGAGGATGGGACGGAGGACCTTTCCCACTCCCATGCCGCCACCTCATTCCCACCTTCGCTTTGCAGAAGGAGGTGACTGCCTCCG
Organism: Hyppa rectilinea; assembly: GCA_951799385.1. Lineage (NCBI taxonomy): Eukaryota > Metazoa > Arthropoda > Insecta > Lepidoptera > Noctuidae > Hyppa > Hyppa rectilinea. The sequence goes on along the minus strand of OX637322.1, from coordinate 7,763,513 downwards.
GACCATGGCTTGACCATGGCACCAGAGCCGGGCGCGACAGGTCGCCGCCAATTTCCTCTACGAGGACACGGCAATGCCCCGCCCAAGCGAGGCAGATTTCCACCGTGTGCTCCACCATGTCCTCTGGGCGATCCTCACAGTGGTGACACCCGGGCGTTTCCTCCCGCCTGATTATGTGCAGGAACCTCCCGAAATATCCATGTCCGGTGAGGACCTGCGTCAGGTGGTAGGTGAGTGCGCAGTGACGCCTCTCTAGCCACTCCTCAAAGAGTGGTCTTACCGCCACTGTCGTGGCGTGCCCTAGTCAGTAAGAGCCTGACACTTCCTTTCGCTCCATCCGGAGCGGGAACGGAAAAATCTGCAATAAAGGGCCGTAAAATTATTTCTCAAGACGATGGCTTGAATGTTATGGCTGTATCTCGATTTAGAGATCCACCAGAAGTGTGCGAGGTAGCTAGTCGGTGTAATTTTCAAAGCTTAAACTATGTATAAGTTAGTGATATTATCGGTTAGTTTTCACTCATTCGCCGCTACGAACCCTACGAACCCTAACTGAGAGATTTTGAATTCAGCGTCATGGCGAAGAAGGGCAAGTAACTGATCATTGAAGCAATTCAAGACGACGCGACGGCTGATATTCAACGCCGAATAACTGATATGGTTTGACATTATTAGTCATTTTGCTGCTCTGAATGAAGTGAGTTCTCGGACGATTCGACGAGCTGAGGACTAATTGCGGCGTTTTGCCGAAAAGATTTTGATAAAATTGCACTACTCAAACAAATTTTAGTAACCTTTTTTTAAACCAATGCAATATTTAGAACTATTTAAGTACGCACTTTTTCATTTGGTAAACATTTACTGAGATAAGATAATGTTATTATGGCATTTAGTCTTTAATCAAATGATTTATTTATATCACCATTCTCCTGCCCTTATCCCTTATTTATTTAATACATAAGAATAGTAACAAAACGACAAGATTATATAGAAAAACTAGTTAGACGGGCTTAATTATTAAAAGAAAAGTGGTTAGGTTAGGTGCTCCCTGACTTTTCGGGCGACACAGGTGCTCTCGGGGCACGGTTGCTTCGGGAAGTTCCTTTGTCGCATAACCAGGGAGCCAGACGCTCGGTGTCACCACTGCGTCGATTGTCGGGAGGACACGGCACGGCATACGCTGGCAGAGTGTGCCGCATGGCTGGAGCCGCGCCGTGCCCTCATCTCTGAAGTAGGCAGTGACCTGTCGCTGCCGGCCGTAGTGAAGGCTATGGTCGGCAGTGAGCAGGCCTGGGACGCGGTGGTATCCTTCTGCGAGGAAGTCATTTCGCAGAAGGAGGCTGCGGAGCGGGAGAGGGAGATCACCTCCCACAACCTGGCCCGCAGCAGGCGCACCGGGCGTCGGAGGAGGGCAGACAATGCCCTCTTCCAGCCCCCCTAAATGGGTCCAGGGGCGACGGACGCGGGGCTTAGTCCGTCGCCCCCAACAACACCTGGACCCGAGGCGGTGGCGCGTACTGTTCCACGCGCGCCCCTACGGCGCGGGGGAGTGTCGTACACCTCACTACTCCTCGACCAAGACGAGGCCGGCGGTACCAGCGGGGGTTGCGGAAGTATTTTCGGTTCCCGCGACCCCCGCGCAGGTGAGAGAGGGAACAGTCGGGGATGGTTTTTAGTAAGAGTCTGGCAGACCCCTCCGCCCTCCCCGGGGCGGGGGAAATCCATGAGGATTTTCCCCCCGGTTCAAGAAAAAAAAAGGTTAGGTAGTGGTAGTTTGAACTCCCTCCTACGCAAGAGCCGAGCGAGCGGAGCGAGCGGTGCCGCGACACGGCCGGCGAGTGCCACGACTAGATTATATAGAAAGAAATATGAAAACCTAAAAAAACGGTACCCTAAACTGAACTAGTTAGACGAGATTAATTATTTATAAACTTAAAAAAACTAATACTACCGAATAGTTATGCGCGCGCCTTGTCGCGTCTATGCAAAATAGACTGCATGACGTCATAGCTGCCGATGGTGACTTAACTAGTTGTTGATTTTAAATACTAATATTTAAATACTTTAATTAATTTCTTATAAAAACAAAAAGGTTTCGTATTAAGTATTCTAAGTTAGATGTTTATTATGGAGTTTTTGCATTATGCAGTTTATTATTGAAGAATACGCATACCTAAATGCTTTGTTAATAATATATTAGGAAAAGATATTAAGGTAGATTCGTTGAAACGGAAGATTTTACCATTAGATTTAAATTAACTTATTTATTTATCCTATTATATGACTGATGAGACTGATTATTTAGAGTGCACCTTTTATTTGATGGGCCAGATTAGTGATGATAACGAAAAAAAATCAAAGGATTCAGATCTAAAGAATGAGACATTACATGCAGACAGTTACATTTAATTTTCAATCAACTTTATTGTAAAATAATTAACAAACAAGGAAATAACTACTCTCATATCTACTTCAAGGCTTACAAAAAAAAACTTAGGTAGGTGGTGCTTAATTTATCTGAATTTGTGAATGTTTAATTCGACGTTGGCACATGCCAGCAATGTAAAAACTAAAAGCAAAAAATGGCACTATAATTAAATTATAGTGCCATTTTTTTGACACCATAGTTTTTACATTGCCAACTTGTGCCAACGTCGAAATAAACATTCATTACACTAATTAGATAATTAACAGTATCTTCAATGCTACATTACATGCTGTTGCATGAAATAACACGCAACGGCACAAAAAATCTTCGTTCTTAACTGGCTCTTAAGAAAATAAAATGAAAAAAAAGCTCAAGGACCATAATGCTGCATTAGTTGTGGCTTCCTCTGAAACTCTCTGGCTTAACTGTGTATATCCGTTTGTCTGGCCTGGCGCGCAAGTAATCCTCTTCAATTAAAAGTAGGCATACTAATTCTTACCTGACATTATAAAATTCTAAGTACCTTCTAACTGTCTGTCTGTCCGTTGGTCTATCTGTGTGCATGTATGTTTCACGGTTAATCTGCTGAGCCATTTGTGATGTGGATGATCTGAAGCCTGTGGAAGGACATAGGCTACATTTTACCAACACACCGCGTCGACTTCGGGTATAAGTATCTGATAGCTTCTTAAGATAGAGATCCAAAACTTGTATTGCCGACACGTGTTTTTCGTATAGGTAACGCCTGTTGATACTGTATAAATTTCAACTTAGTAAGTAGATAAGGAAAGATGAATGAGTGAGTGCGAAAGGCCTTTTAGGAATTATAATGAAACACGGAAGACATATGGTTAGATGGGCTCACATGAGGTGGACAAGTGACTTGGTGAAGGCCGCAGGAATCTGCTGGATATGAGAAGCAGAGTACCGGTCGAACGACGAAGTTAAACTATTTTATGGCGATGTTCCGCGGATGGTGGACCATCCATTTAATTCTGAGACTTCTCCGTTCCTCAGTATACACGATAAACGAAGATTCTGATGTGGTCGAATAAAAGTTTTTAATGATTCAAGACTTTTAAATGACCACGTATAAAAGTTTTTACCTACCCTACCTACCCTACCTACCCTACCTACCCTACCTACCCTACCTACCCTACCTACCCTACCTACCCTACCTACCCTACCTACCCTACCTACCCTACCTACCCTACCTACCCTACCTACCCTACCTACCCTACCTACCCTACCTACCCTACCTACCCTACCTACCCTACCTACCCTACCTACCCTACCTACCCTACCTACCCTACCTACCCTACCTACCCTACCTACCCTACCTACCCTACCTACCCTACCTACCCTACCTACCCTACCTACCCTACCTACCCTACCTACCCTACCTACCCTACCTACCCTACCTACCCTACCTACCCTACCTACCCTACCTACCCTACCTACCCTACCTACCCTACCTACCCTACCTACCCTACCTACCCTACCTACCCTACCTACCCTACCTACCCTACCTACCCTACCTACCCTACCTACCCTACCTACCCTACCTACCCTACCTACCCTACCTACCCTACCTACCCTACCTACCCTACCTACCCTACCTACCCTACCTACCCTACCTACCCTACCTACCCTACCTACCCTACCTACCCTACCTACCCTACCTACCCTACCTACCCTACCTACCCTACCTACCCTACCTACCCTACCTACCCTACCTACCCTACCTACCCTACCTACCCTACCTACCCTACCTACCCTACCTACCCTACCTACCCTACCTACCCTACCTACCCTACCTACCCTACCTACCCTACCTACCCTACCTACCCTACCTACCCTACCTACCCTACCTACCCTACCTACCCTACCTACCCTACCTACCCTACCTACCCTACCTACCCTACCTACCCTACCTACCCTACCTACCCTACCTACCCTACCTACCCTACCTACCCTACCTACCCTACCTACCCTACCTACCCTACCTACCCTACCTACCCTACCTACCCTACCTACCCTACCTACCCTACCTACCCTACCTACCCTACCTACCCTACCTACCCTACCTACCCTACCTACCCTACCTACCCTACCTACCCTACCTACCCTACCTACCCTACCTACCCTACCTACCCTACCTACCCTACCTACCCTACCTACCCTACCTACCCTACCTACCCTACCTACCCTACCTACCCTACCTACCCTACCTACCCTACCTACCCTACCTACCCTACCTACCCTACCTACCCTACCTACCCTACCTACCCTACCTACCCTACCTACCCTACCTACCCTACCTACCCTACCTACCCTACCTACCCTACCTACCCTACCTACCCTACCTACCCTACCTACCCTACCTACCCTACCTACCCTACCTACCCTACCTACCCTACCTAACCTACCTACCCTAGGTAGGGTAGGTACCCTACCTACCAACTTTTTTATAAAAACCTTCTCCTGACAATAAAAAACACAACAAAAAAAGAATTAGAGAAATCGGTTCAGTTGCTTTCGAGATTTGCGCTTAGCAACACATTTAGCGATTCATTTTTATACTATAGAATATTTTCCTCATTGGCATTTCTCGAACTTTCAGAGCCCCGTAAACGTTTAATGACGCATCAACCGATGATCATCCCTGTATTCACTATGTAATGGCACCCAAACCCCATGATGGTGTAGGTGCATTGCAAGATATAGGAACAAGGTTATTGGACCATGGGTTTAGGCAACTAGAGTAGACTGAACTACACACATCAAAAGTGTCTAGGGATCAACATATATTTTTGCAATAACTTTTCTCTTGATTGATATTAATTTAAATTTTCTTTAAGGATTCATCAAATAAAGTGTTTTCGTTTGTCACAGTAACGATAAACCAAGTCACCTTTGCATTAATAAAGAAATTTGCCATTTTCCTAATAAAGGGATTTTTGACATTTGAACCACTAACATTAAAGTTCGAAAAAAAGACTGAAATAACAGTTTTCTTTAAAATTTTATTGGGTAACTTAAACAATTAATAATCCGTGTTTCTACCGCGAACACTAACAACACAAGAACATCGGTTTGGCATACTCAAAATGAGTTCATCCAAATCACGCTGTGGAATGGCCGCCCATGTTCGTTGCAACAACAAAAAAAGGTCTTCTTGCAACTGGATACCCTCCATATTCGGCAGAGCTCTTCTCTGTAGCATATCCCATGCATGCTCAATCGGGTTCAAGTCTGGCGACTGAGCAGGCCAGGGCAGGACATTGATGTTAGCTGCGGCGAGAGTCTGTCTTACAACTCTTGCGGTGTGCGGTCGTGCATTATCATGCATTAACTGAAATAAGGGACCGATTTGCACTTGTAGAGGAACGAATGAAGTGAACCTTCATTCCCGAAGACCGCTACGGGTACCACCTATAGCAATGCACAATCGTAGGATTCGATATCAATGGGCTCTTGAACACAGAAATTGGGCAGAAGAACAATGGCGTTTCGTGTGCTTTTCTGATGAGTCTCGTTTTGGTATGAGACCGGATACAAGACGTATACGACACTGGAGAACCCCTGGACGCCAACAGCGATTAAAATCCTGCCAGGAAGTCCATCCTTATAGTGGTGGAACCATCATGGTATGGGCGGGTATTTGGATCGGCGGAAGAACTGAGTTGATTTGGATCAGAGGCAACCTCAACGCTCAAATTTATGCTGAGACGATTGTATCTGACGTCATCGTTCCTCTACAAGTGCAAATCGGTCCCTTATTTCAGTTAATGCATGATAATGCACGACCGCACACCGCAAGAGTTGTAAGACAGACTCTCGCCGCAGCTAACATCAATGTCCTGCCCTGGCCTGCTCAGTCGCCAGACTTGAACCCGATTGAGCATGCATGGGATATGCTACAGAGAAGAGCTCTGCCGAATATGGAGGGTATCCAGTTGCAAGAAGACCTTTTTTTGTTGTTGCAACGAACATGGGCGGCCATTCCACAGCGTGATTTGGATGAACTCATTTTGAGTATGCCAAACCGATGTTCTTGTGTTGTTAGTGTTCGCGGTAGAAACACGGATTATTAATTGTTTAAGTTACCCAATAAAATTTAAAAGAAAACTGTTATTTCAGTCTTTTTTTCGAACTTTAATGTTAGTGGTTCAAATGTCAAAAATCCCTTTATTAGGAAAATGGCAAATTTCTTTATTAATGCAAAGGTGACTTGGTTTATCGTTACTGTGACAAACGAAAACACTTTATTTGATGAATCCTTAAAGAAAATTTAAATTAATATCAATCAAGAGAAAAGTTATTGCAAAAATATATGTTGATCCCTAGACACTTTTGATGTGTGTATTTAGAACTACGGAATACACAAAACATTACATTATTTGAAATATCACTCAAACAGAAATAAAATGTAACCAGAACTTAATACATAAATAAAAACCTCCAGGCAACATATATAAGGTGACTGGTAATTAGTGACCGATATTTAAACACGTGTTTGCACTCATGATTACAATCAACATTCCCAAATAAACTATTTTTGTATACTCAATAGTTTTATTTTTATCACAATAACAATACAACTGGCGCGCGCAAAGTCCAATGAACTTCGCGCCGATCAGCTGTTAGCAGCTATTGAGTATATATAAATTTGTCCATCTATTGTAATGGGACCCATTACATTACATGGACAAATTTTAACACAGCGTTCAGTACGTCTAACCAAAGATAAGAAAAAAATCTTGATTAAAGTGATTTTATTTTGACCTAAAAAATAAATTGCCCGCACACTAGAATAAACGAATCTGTTATGGGTAGGTACTTGCACACTTCTTGTATTGTATCTCATGTGGTTTTTTTTACCATTGTCCTTATTTTGGTGGTCTGAGTGATTTCTAAAAGTTTGTCCATCTATTTTAATGGGACCTTATAGTTACGTATAAGCAGCAACTCGTCACAAATGATACACTAGGACCAAACACAATCTGCCTGGCCTTTTCGTTTGATGAAACATGAACTTAATTTATTTATCTTTTATTTCAGGCAACGAAGGCCCATATAACAGAGTACATGACTGTATAAAAATAATGACCATAAACAAAATTAAACAATTAAAAGAATAATACATAATGATTTCTAAACATAATAAAAATAATTTAATTTAAGTATTTTCTTTTATTTACGACTTTTAACCATTGTTCTCTTATTGTTCATACATGAACCATGGACCAAGGAACCCTAATACTAAAATAGTGATGCAGCTGATTTTATCTTAATCGCTGTATTGACTATTTACAACTATTGGACAAAGTTCGGATCAACATCAGCATTAAAACCTGACCTACTGAGATCGCTGCTTCATCGGCACTTCACAGCTACGACACACATGCAAACACCTATGCATGTGTACAGATAATAAGATTAGTATATAATATTGTAAAATATGTAAATAAAGTTAGTCATCAAGCTGGAGTCGTGTTTGATTCCTCTCCGTCGACGTTTCCCCTCACTGTGGCCAAGACACCTTTAGCCATCTCTGATCAGTGTTGTGAGTCTGCTCCACTGGCAGTGAGAAATCCACCTCCTGTGTACATTGCACCTCGTACACTTGCCTTACATTCCTACCCATTCCGGTCTGTTGCCTTAGGTCGCTGGTAACAGGCTATCCTATCCACACAACGGTACTTGTACGTTGTGTTATGGTTTGTATGGTAGGGCTAGGGCATTAGGGTTAATAGGGAGTTAGAGTTAGGTATACAGATAGGTGTAAAATCGTAAGAGCTAGGTTGTAGGCATTAGGGACTTAGGAACTGAGGTCTTAACTGCCTCTGTCTAGTCACTCTGTGCGCATACGGGGCAGCAGTTGTACCAACTCGATAAACAACTAGCAGCTACCTGTGCGTACACTTATACATAAAATATCATTGTTGTTATTGTTAGAGAATAATTCAATTCCAAGGTTTTTTCTTAGCACCTTGAATCTATTAATATTTTGGTGCACCAGGTTAATTTTGTTCAAATCAAATCAAAATCAAAAGTAATTTATTCAAATTAGGCTGAAAATCAGCACTTTTTGAAGGTCAAAGTTACATAAGACAGTCCCCCAAAAACGTGCTTTAGCTGGGAAGAAGTGGCGCAACAAACTCCCCAGCAGCACAGCTGTCTGTTTAGTTGGAAGAACTTGACTCTACACATTTATCGTATGAGAAGTAATTACAGAATATTACAAGAACATTACGAAACACATCACATTAAAATCAATCATTTGCCACATTTCAACTAGCACACGTCAATATACCAATCGAAACATTAAAAACTGACTGTACTCAAGCGTAAATTAAAAAAGCCTCCAGGTAAAAGGGCGTGCCCACTTACATGTGCAATGCTGTACTAAAAACTAGGACCACCGAAGTAAAATCAATCAATTAATAATTGCTAATGAGTACTAACAAGGATCAGGATAAATAAATATGATCAACTGTCGAGGTCTTTAGCTAACCACATATTGCAATACCACTCATTAAAAAAAACATTGTAATGAGTAGATTATGTCAATAATAAATGAATAAAAAAAAAACAACCAAAACAAGATACATGAACAGAATACATAACAAAAATAATTCTAAGTATCTAATTCTGGAGAAAGAACATAAACATTGTCTTGTGTTAATCACAGCGACCAACTCTTCTTGTCGTTCAAGTAGTCGTTGGTAGTATATAGTAAGCCTTTGAACAAAGGATAGATTTTACTTTAGTTTTAAACGCATTTAAAGGCAATTCTAGCAAAGAAGATGGTAGCTTGTTATAAAAGGTTATACCAAGCCCCACAAATGAGTTATGAACCTTATGAAGCCGATGAAAGGGAGCACGTAGTTCGGATCTATTCTGACATTTTGATAAATTTTACTAGTATTTACATTCAAATTATCTCCATTAATTATGCATTAATGTCAGATTGTGTAGCCAAGTTATTGGCTAAATCAACTTTATGAGTCAAGTAGACTGATAAATGAATAAAAAAAAAGTATAGCGGGAAAGCTATTTGTCTTTTTTAAAGTTTTGGCAAACATGTATTCTGTCACATAGAAATATTTACTAGCATACGTCTTGTTAGTGTCAATGACATGAAAATTGTTTATAGTCATGTTAACTAACATTATATTTAATGCGTGCCTAACCTTTGAACCCATACAACCTGTCAGTATGGGGAAAGAACATAAACATTATCTTGGGTTAATCACAGCGACTAATTCTTACACGACAGTTCTTATTGTTTAATCGGGGACGCGCCAGCGAGCGTAATCCGCATAATTCTTTTCATAGGTTTTTTGCAATTTCAAATGCAGGTCCATCCATGTTCCTTCCTTAGCCCTTTATATTTCGGGGTAGCGGTAACCCTTTCGAACAATCCCGCTTGCCCGGCAGGCTCGACCCTAACGGGCCCCTTCAAATGCTGACAGCTCTTTGAAGCGCGCGTCGAACATGTACACACCGTCCGGCACGGGCCTGGTCCTGATCGCACTGTGAGATACCTATTACTCACCGTCCGCAGGCCCGCACCTACAGTGGCCGGGAGTCGTCACGTAGCTCCCGACGCCCGGGGCGTCTCCCGCGGCTTACGATGTCAAGCATAAACGTGACTAAAATTAAGTCTTGAGGAAGGAATAATCCCATAAGAATGATGCGATAGTTCGCTAGTGCCCATATTCAAGAATAAAGGTGACGTACAGGACTGCAACAACTATCGAGGGATAAAGCTCATGTCCCATAGTATGAAGGTATAGGAGAAAGTAATAGAGAAAAGAGAGAGGAGAGCGAGATTACCCCAAACCAGTTTGGGTTTATGCCAGGTCGAGGAACAGCGGACGCCACTTTTGCGCTCCGCCACTTTGGCGCGAAGTACAGACGTGCACACAAAAACTTGCACATGGCAGTTCATTGATCTAAAGAAAGCGTATGATAGGGTACCTCGGGATGTCGTATGGTAGGCCTTGAAAGAGAAAGGTTTGCCCGGGAAGTATGTAGAGTTAATTCATGCTATGTACAGCCAATCTCGTACCTACGTTCGGTCGGCTGCTGGCAACACCGGCAAGTTTAATGTGGTTGTAAGCTTGCATCAGGGGGCTTTAAGCCCTTACCTCTTCCTTTTGATTATGGATACTCTAACGGTAGACATACAGGAAGAGGCACAATGGTGCATGCTATTTGTTGACGACATCATTCTTGTCGGTGAAGATGGAGCTGAGGTCCAGAGCAGACTCGAGAAATGGCAACGGAAACTGAAAATTAGCAGAACCAAACCTGTTGAGTACATGTTCTGCGATATCGGCGGTCTCTCTAGTTCTGGAATCATAGCGCTTGATGGCGCGCTTCTTTCAGTTTTCTCCGACTTTCGGTATCTCGGTTCACTTGTGCAAAACGATGGCGAAATAGATCGGACTTTGCATATAATTAACACTGGGTGGATGAAATGACGGCAGGTCACGGAAACAATTTGTGACCCCCGCATTCTCCTAAGCTTAAGGGGAAGATTTATAAAAGCATGGTTAGACCTGCCGTCCTGTATGGATCAGAGTGTTGGGCCACAAAAGGAATGAATGAAAAACAATTGCTTGCAGCTGAGATGAGAATACTAAGAGCGATGTGTGGTGTTACGCGAATGGATAGAATACGGAATGAATAAATAAGAGGAAGTCTCAAAGTGACACCGGTGACTGAAAAGTTGTGTGGAAATCGGTTGTCATAGTATGGGCATGTTATGCGGAGGAATGAGGAAAATGTTGTGAGTTTGAATGTTGATAGCTATACAAGTAGAGGGAGACCAAAGAAACGATGGATGGATTTTGTGAAAGATGATATGGCTAGAAAGGGATAGGGATAGAGATGACGACTAATAGAGAAGTATGGAAGAAGAAATGTTGCGCCGACCCCAAATAAATTGGGATAAGGGCAGGAGAATGATGATATTACATAACTGTCTAATTATTCAGGCAGTTATGTAATATCTGAATTAATGAATGTTTAATTCGATGTTGGTGGCATCTTAGTTCCATTTTTATATGACATATATTTTATGAATTATTAATATAATAATAATAATAATAATTTCTTTATTACAGACTATGATGTCCATTTTGTTAGTAACAATGTTCTTATAAACTAGTGTTAGTAATCCTTAAAAACTACCCACAATCAAAATTTATATATAATTATTTAGAAATTCAAATTCACCAATCACTACTTCGCCATTCCATGACAAATAGCGGAGCAATGACTGATGTAATTGCAGTCCAGCCGACTAGCTATCATGCTAAGGATGCTGTTGGCGCTGCCACGTACTCTACTCACCAGGGATGCGCAACTTTTACGCATCGTAGCATAAAAGCAATCTACGCGATGCTCAGCAAACATCCCTGATGCACTACAGAATCGCCGCAGCCCCAACAGCGCCCTAAACGCATTATTAAATTGGACTCGGAGGGCACTGTAGGACTTTTGAGAATAGTCGGCCCACAGGCTGCACGTGTAGAAAGATTTGCAATAAGACCTAAACAGTGTAATTTTGACTTCTGTCGAACAACGTGCAAACCTGCGAGCCACCATGTTCGCCCGCACTGCCAGCGCCCTCCGTTCCCTCTCGATGTCATCATTGTCCTTGAGGTCAGAAGTCAGCACATGTCCTAGGTACTTAAATTTAGACACCCTATGCAAAGCTGTACCATTCAGCATAATGTTGGGAAATACGTTAGCTGTACTGTTTCCTCTGGCCTCAAAGACCATGACTTCACTTTTGAGTGGATTATATTTTAACCCGTGTTGCTCGGCATATGCTTCACAGATGGCAAGCAGTTTTCTAATGCCACCATCGATCACTAATAAAGAACTAGATACACAATCTCATACAAAAGTTCTCTTAAAAATGTCGCCAATTGTGTTTAGGTAAAATAAATCTATATTAATGTAATTTCAACCTTACCTGCAAGGTTTAAAGCCGTATTCACAAAGCTATTGCAAAAAGCAATAAAATTTTACGACCGGTACTCGCTGCTCAACATACATCAAAACAATTTCAACCTTATACGCATGCTTTAAAGTAACAATTACTAAGTGTCAAAAAAAAGTAATAAAATTTTACAACCGAGGCTCGCCACTAGCACAAGGAACGAGTGGAGACGAACCAGAACAATATTTTTTGTTTGTACTGTAAATTATTATGTATGGTATTTTAACATACTTCAAAAAAAGGAGGAGGTTACTCAATGCGTCGCGTATTTATAATTTATTTTTTATTTTTATGTTGCACACCACCCATAAGTCGAAGACGAATCGACCGATTGAGATGATTCATTACATTAGGTTTGTTCCCAAGTTTGTCCTGTTTACATCTAATCCTCGTTCTGATGATGGAATCTACTAGGAATTTAGGCAACGCCTTAAATATTAAAGGCATACAATTAGCGATTTTGGTATTTTTAGATAAATCAGAACTTTACATTCAGAAAATATAAATTAGTGAGGAAGAATATACAAAAATCAAAGAATATTATTGTCCCAATTTTTTGACATATTGTTCATAATAAATTACAAATGTCGATAAAAAGAAATACTTCGGATCGAAGAATTCTTCGGATCTTTGACGTGCTGTAACTGATATCCATTCTCCACACCTCACTGGATCACGAGGAAAGCTAAAAATAATTGAATATTTTCAAAGTCCCGACTAAACAACCACAAAAAAATATTGGGAATATCAAAAAACCCGACTGATAAAAAACAACTAACAAGTTCCAAACAAGTCACTTTTCAAGTAGTCTTATGCAGTTAGTGGCAGTTATTTTAGGTCAATTATTCATACATAGGCTAATAAACACATAACCCTCCCTTGCATCGCGCAGTCAGGTAAATGAAAACAAAAATCAAATCTCGCGTTAAAAAAAATAAGAACTATAATAGCGTCTCCAACAAATGGAACAGAGTCAACGCGGATAACCCAAACAATTTAAGTGGACATGCGTAAATATGATTAATACGTTTAGTAAGAGTCTTTACAATTGAGCTGCATTATATCGCCTGCTATTTGTTACGACTTAATTTAAAATAAAGTTTTTACGATGATTTCTTGAAAAAATATTAGTATTTACAATACAATGTTAACAATTATATAATGATAATATTAATACTTAGCAAAAATAAGAAACTCCATCCTTTTTTAGCGTCCTAGACGTGTGATTTTTGCAGTTTTTAAACGAGCACTGAGACATGTTTACCGTCGGAGCGTTCGAATGCTACTAGATGAAAAGACCACCCAAATGTTCAATTGGGTGGTCATTCGGTGAGGACATTTTTTGACGCTGATTGTGTATCTAGTTCTTATGCCACATACCGAGGCACTCAGTAGCACCATGTCATCAGCATAGCTTATGTTGTTTACATTAATTCCGTCTATGTGACAACCTACCCTGGTGCTACTGAGTGCCACAATCAGATCGTTCATATACAGGTTGAATAGGGTTGGCGAGGACAATCCCCCCTGCCTCACCCCGCACTCCAACCTGTACGTTTGCGACATGGTACCTGACCATCGCACACCATTGACCTGATTTCCGTACCAGTACTTGCAGATGTTGATGAGTTCTACTGGTAGATTGGTGGTTTCTAACTTTTTCCATAGCAGATCATAGGAAACCAGGTCAAAGGCTTTCGAAAGATCAAGAAAGCAAGCGTGAACTGCAGTTTGACGTTTTGTGTAGTATCTGACAGCATGCTTAACACACAAAACTGCACTTTCAGTGGATAGTCCGCCCCGGAAGCCGAACTGATTGTCATGCAGCTCAATGTGTTTGGTCAGCTGTGAGTTCAACATGCTGTCAAATACCTTTGAAACTACCGTGGCAAGAGAGATAGGTCGGTAGTTAACCCTATCTGAAAGATCAGCTGTCTTGTTTTTAACGATAGGTATTACATTAATATGACATTATTAATTTATTTTGATTAAGGCTTGAGTTTTGGTTAAGGCTTGTGTCTTTTGACGTTTTTGCGGGAATTTGAATGAATTTTGGCACATCCCTGACATTTATCATTACAATAAACTCGAGAGGCCCTACATTGCTGCCCTGGCTCACGCCCGATCCCGTGTAATACGGTTGAGATACACAGCCATTGTAGTCGACATATTGCTAGCGATCCTTCATATAGCTAGCGAAGAACTCAGAGGTAGTGTACAACCAATTTTCGCGAGCTTCCTTAACAAGATGTCATTATCCACCGTATCGAACGCCTTTTTAAAATCGAAGTACGCAGCATCTACCTGTAGACTACTGCCGGCACCACCTGTACCATAAAGTTAATAAGGTTTGTAGCAGTGCTGCGTCCAGGTCGGAACCCATGTTGCGCATCTGACAGACGCGCACGCATTTGTTCCTGAACGGAGCGCTGAATAGCCGACTCGAGTACTTTAGCAGGCGTGGAGAGTACAGCCACCGGTCTATAATTACAGGTATCTGAACTTGGTTTTCCTTTAGGAACCGGAACAATGCGCGTGATCTTCCACCTTTGAGGGAACGTGGCTTGTTGTAAACATGCATTAAAAATGTGAAGTAATGGCTCCGCCATTACCCTCCCGCAGTCTCGGAACAGAAACGCTGGTATCCCGTCTGGGCCAGACGAACATTTTGGCTTGAGACTCCCAAGCACCTTCTGAACTTCCGCGAGACTCAGCGTCTCCATGAGTACTCGTGCACTGGTCGCGCCGACCTCCGCCGCTACCGCGCACGCGTCCAGTTTGGGTAGCTCCTTGCTGTACACAGACTCAAAAAAGTCAGCGAACTGCACAGCACACTCATCATCTGTTAGATGTTGACCTTCTTTTAGGATACTCTGCTTATTTAGTGTTTTTCTTTTCGATCTTAAATACTGCCAAAACGATTTCGGATCCTTTACAAATTGATACTGAATTTTATTTTTATGTTGTATATGCGCAGTTTCTATTAACTTTTTTATAAGAGTTCTACATTCCGCAAAGGACAATGGGCAAAACACTATGGGAGTTGGGCCTGCTGACCAATACACATGAGATATTGTTTTTGTGATAGGTCATAACACACAACTAACGAGAAAAATAAAAATAAAAATTAAATGTACCGGGTTGTTGTACAGTCACGTCGAAAAGTATTATTTATTTAAGTTAAATATTTTGCAATTAATAATTGTTTTTTAATACGAATGAAGGCATTTTACCCTAAAATAGCACTGGAGCCACTCCCAAATGCTGTTGATTGCAATATTTGCAATTTAAAACGCCTCTTATGACATCCATCGACAACTAGGTACGTAAAATAATAAATAGGTACAATAAAGGAAGCAACAAGTTTCCTTTTAAGCATTTGTTTATTTTTCTTTACATTAGTCTATATCCAGAAGAATAGAATCTAAAAATGCGGCTGGAGGGTTAAATCCTTCGTATCTAGCTAAGCACATATACCAAACTACGGATAAAATGTGCACATAAAGTTCGCCATCATTGGAACCCTGTACATCATTTTGCAAAGGTGGAACTGGTATTGGAACTGGTACTGGTGGTGGAACGTCTGGTTCATGTTCTACTGGATTTTGTACTGGATTTAAAACATTGTGGTCGACTCTTTGCCAACAACGGTGACAGACAGATTGTGTGCTGTTGAATGATACCTGCAAATAAAATAATCCACAACTTAGATTACCTGTATACACTTTCTAAAGGATTAAGAAGGTATTCTAAGCAAGCGGCCTATACGAGTTCCCACCGAAGAACATACGGTTCATAGAGAAGTTAATAGAGAGGGATTAGAGATCGTGGTACTATTCGAAACTGGCATCACACATCACCGTAATCGGCAACACGGGTTGTGTAACATATAATTATGTTTTTTGTAACACCTTGTAGATTTCATAATTATGGATCGCACTTTATGTATACCTAGCCTGCGCTTTACCTGTATTAAATATACTTACATGCGTTAGATAAACATTATTTAAATAACTGATATTAATAATAATAAACAGTATAAAACTCACCTGTCTTATAGCGTTTTCCTGTATATGGGAAACATGCGCAGGATGCGTATGTAACAAGCTTGCTTGCAAAATATGATTTTGTCTACGTCTATGAACAGAACGTGGACACAGAACACACAAACGTTCTTCCTGCATTTTTAAGAACAGAATTCAAGTCCGTAAAGGTAGCCAGTCAGTTGTTTATTACACATAGTAAATGAATGTATACGCTATAATAATAATGTATTTTATGATAAAAATAACTTATAGCATCTTCGCTACAGTGTTGAGAATATGCCGTGGCACCTGCAGGTGACACTGGGCATTATAATAGCTTTATTGTTCTAAATTCATTCTAAGCAATTACAAGTCTGTTGTTTATTTTTGGTCTTATCGCTGTGTTGATGTTGTTTTAGAGGTGGTTTACGTATTACAGGTTGACGTAAGATGAGATTGCCGAGGAGTTGCACGCTGGGGAAGACCCAGGCGATGTTATTTTATTTCCTCCTGATGATGGTGTGACTGACGAAGACAGTAGAGACGAAAATGACACTAGTATTCTTCATCCTTCTAGTCGCATACTTCGATCTCAAGTAGAATCACAAAATAACCCTTCTGTCTCTAGATAAAATTGTGTAAATGGCCAGGAAGAAGAAGAAATCGAAGTATCTGTACCGAAGAAAAAACGACTGTGGTATAATGTGGTGGAATGTGGAAACCTCCGAATTCCGGTAATTCCGAATTTCAGTACAAGTGAGAGTGCCTACAGAAGGGAGGAGTGCTGGAAGTGCGGACGAAAACTCGGAAGTCGATTGCTCACAGCATAGATGCGGATATAGCGTAGTTTTTTTTTTAAATGCATTTTTTTTTGCTTCGCCAAATGTATCTAAACTATTTTAGTAAAAGAAAAATGCAAAATCAATATTTACATAAACATGGGAATTGAAGAGTTGAAACAGTCGAATGAAACGATTTACTTACCTGCTATGCGCGGGCGCTTGTCCAAAGTCAACATGTTTCTCTCTCTTTCACGCGCCCCGTTACCATTCGCGTGTTATCTTGCTTGAGGACTAATCGCAAACAATGCCAATATAATAAGCAACGGTCTGCAATTCACTCTCGCTTATATAACTTTTATTACTCTAATAGTCGAAATACACTTATTATTATTTTTGTAACAGGTATATTGTGTTATTATAATCCTATGTGTGGCTCCATGTGGTTAGAATTAGTGACTTTAGTAATATTTTAAAGTAATATTCTTTCACTCCTATTGAAAAACATGTAATAATTGAAAAATATTTGACACTAGCTTCTGCCCGCGGCTTCGCTCGCGTGGAGGTCGGAAATTATCCCACAGGAATGTTCTACCGGGATAAAAAATATCCTATGTGTTAATCCAGGATATAAACCATCTCTGTGTCAAATTTCATCCAAATCTATACAGTAGTTTTTACGTGAAAGAGTAACAAACATCCATACATCCATACTTACAAACTTTCGCCTTTATAATAGTAGTAGGATAATTAAATAAAACTTTTCGACGTAGCTGAACAAGAACCCGGTCCATTTTTGTTTTATTATTATTTTTCTCGTTAGTTGTTTGTTATGACCTATCACAAAAATAATATCTCATGTGTATTGGTCATTATGCCCAATTTGTCGCATTGTCCTTTGTGATAATCATAATCCAACTTAGTTTTTTTAATTTTTTTGTGAAGTCTGACTTTAATTTGTATATTTGTTATTATATCTCTCGTGTACCATACTGGGTATACATACCGCGAATTTCCACTACTGATTTTTCCGGGGTACGCACCCATTAATAGTACAATTAATATTATCATAAAAGAAGTTCAACATTTCTTCTAAATCATGCATTCCGTACATCATACTCCAGTCAATGGAAAGAATCCTAGAATATAACAGTTGAAAATCAGCCCTATTCCAATTCCACTGTGGTCTAATAAATATGGTGTGATGTAACGTAATATATTATGGTGTAACGTACTACAGGAATAAAACGTATCCTATCTCTTAATCAAGGTCATAAACTACCTCTGTGCTAGATTTCATCCAGATCCTTTCAGCCGTTTGAGCGTGAAGGACGGACAAACATTCAAACTCACGGACTCACAGACATTCGCTCTTATAATATTAGTGGGAGTATATTATTTTAAAGTGCTTCTTACCACTTTAAAACAAATCAAATGATAAACGTTTTAAATAAAACAATATTCAATTGCAAAATTTGTAATTTCCACAGCAAACTAATTATAAATATAACAATAATTATAGTCCTATATTAAATGAGAGAATACAAAGTATCGTTATCAACCGAGCTCCATTTCAAAAAGTGTTCCTTAACCGCGTGCAAGAACATTAATTACGTTCGTAAGTCCAAACGAATTTGGTGTCCAATCGACGGCTTAAGAATTAAATCAACTTTACATTGTACGTTATTGATGTCACCGGTGACGCGGTACTGCCGCAAGACGTACGCCAAAGTGGTCTTCATAGCCATCATGGCATATTGTTTACCTGGAAATAAGTAACGTTAATACGTAAAACTTCATAGAAAATCACTGTCTTTCCGTTTTCGTTTCTGTTTGTCTGTCTTGTCTTTGTGTGTGTGAAGCTAAGTCAGAGGCCCATGCGAAGCATAAAAACTCTAACACCAAGTTAGTCACTAACCACACGAAAAAGAAGAAGAAGACTGTCTTGCCTGTCAATTTTGATATATGAACGAACGCCATAGTTTCACAGATAATCGCCATTGTATTGTATTCGATCTTCCGCTAAAATGTTGCTCGGCAACCAGCGACGTGCATTTTGAAACACGCATGACGCCGGAGCTCGAGTGATTTTCCGAGGGCCACGCTGTACACAACTACAAGCAACTATCTATCAATCTACTAGGTGATGCTAGCACTTACTCTGCGTGTATTTAGCATAGCTTTATCATTTCTTTTCTGTGACAGGAAGTGAGCGGTAATCCACCAAGCGGGCCCAGTGCGGGTTGATGGATGTAACATCTTTCGAATTTTTGGTTCTAATAAATTTTCCAGTTTCCTCACAATATTTTCCCCCACAGTTTTGAGAGCAGTGGTGAGGAATTAAACTACTTAAAGTGAAGTGCCTGCCTGGATACGAACCCATGACCTATGCATAAGTCGCAGCCGATATCACTGCTCCTGTTCCGCGTGTATTATGTACATAATATTATTTTATTGCCATTATAAGTATTAACAATGAGAAGTAGCCTATACAGCGTGGCGCTACAATGGTGACATTAATTCAAAACACGGATAGGGCTAGTGCCCATTAATCATATAAATGTTGATGGGTCAAACTAAGTCGCAAATTGAAAAAAAAACAAACTAAATAATAAAAATAATTCGCCTTTTTTTTGCAGCTGTTTCATTCTAATAGAAACGATTAACGTTTTAATTTAATTGCTGCGAATGTTATGATCCGTGACCCCGGCAAATGACCGCTGCGCGACAGTTCTTTAAGTACAGGTTGCTCTTTGACGCTATTTTCTAACATTTTAAATAAATCCGTAAATAATAACGGTTAATGAATATATAATATCTTCATGAAACAAAAATGTGAAAACGTATAGGTATGTGTGTTAAATGAATGTCACCATTGTAGCGCCACGTTCTTGTGTGTGTCCTTTTCCAGGTTCCTTTTGGCTACCTTTTTGTGTCATTAGGAACGGTACGGCTTACTTACAAAGTTAGAGAGAGAGGGAGAAAGAGTAAAAATAATACAATAAGGATATGATAGGTACCAAGACAGTTTCGCTTGCCAATGCTGAAGGTGGCAAATGCGTTAGGATTGTCAGGCAAGGTGGCAGGGTCCAGCCATCGCTCCGGCTTGAACTCATTCGCGTCTGCGCCCCATGAGGGGTGACGGTTCATGCCGTACAGCGACATCGCGAATATACTACCGGCTGGCAATGTGTAATTTTCTGAAATGGAATTAGGTATTACTTTAATTACTTTAATAATTGTATTATACTGGGTGTAATCGAAAGGATATATGCATACAAAAGGATATGCTACAGACCACCAAACTGAACAACTTTAACTATGGGACCAAACTATGGGAAATCGTGAAAAAAAATCAGCTGTTCCCTACATTTCGACGAGTCACGTGACCAAAAATTAACGGCTGATTTTTTGCGATTCTGTAAATACAGGGTGAAATTGAATTCATAATTATGCAATATTTTAAGGGGCCATTTTACTCATCATTATGAACAACTATTAGTATGGGAACAAATCTGAAATCGCGAAAAACAAACCATAAATAATTATGCTCGAGTAACTCGTCAAAATTAAAATATTGCCCATGAATTCACACGGTATACAGGGTGCAATTAGAAAATATCATATCAATGAGTAAAGATGTAAAATGTGCCCTGGCCGAGGGAGAATTACTAACTGCGCAAGTGCGCTAGCGAAGCCAAAGCCCTGGTCAAAGGTATTTCAAAAACACCGTGTTATTGTGTTCATAAAGAGTCTGACAGACAGCGCAACCTGTTTCATATGCAAACAAACGAATAAAGTTGTGACGATGTGACGGTGAGATCGAAACCCCGGCCAAGTCCGAGTCGGATTCGCGCACGAAGGGTTACCATTATCTATAAAAACGGCAAATAATTCACGTTTCTTGTAAGAGAGCTCCCTTAAATGTATTTTTATTCTGTTTTTTTGTATTTGTTGTTATAGCGGCATTGTTGCCGCTATAACAACAAATACACAGACAGTTGAAATTTTTACAGATGATGTATTTCTGTAAATATAGTACATCATCTGTAAAAATTTCAACTGTCTAACTATCACGGTCCGTCTGGTTTTTTTTTTTCGTTAATATCTATAAAAAGCAAACACTGCGCAGTATTGTGCAATAAGACTTGATATTGGCTTTACACACTTGTGTTAGCTGTACATACTTAGCTTGATTGCTGATTGATGGCATTTTCCTATTCTTGGAACTGGAGGGTACAATCTCAGGGTCTCTTTCAACACCGCTTCCAAATATACTAGCTTTGGTAAATCGTGTCTGGTTAAATCTCTTTCGGAATCATGAAGCACTTCTTGTAGTCTGAAAAAAATACTTAAGTTAATACAACGTTTTTTATTGGTTTGAATTAATATTTAAGTAAGTATCAAGTGTCAGAAACAGGTTTGTCACATGATTGAGTGTCCCAATAAAATGTTACTTTAAAATTGGACTTTTATTATTCGGTGACTGAACGCATTATATAGAAAAAAGCTTTACAACCTAAATTAAAACTAGCTATAAAGCTAGTATAGACGGATACTTTCATCATTATCATCATTTCAGCTTAAAAAAGTCCGGACGAAGGTTGCCGGGTCAGCGGGATTGTCCAAAAGCGTTACCACTATCCCGGAACATAAAGGGCTAAGGAAGGCACATGGATGGGTTTAAGTCAGTAGGAGTCTGACACTTCCTTCCGCTTCACCTAGAGCGGGTGGGGTCATTTGATGATGTCCCGCCCTCAAAAAAAAGCTGGACGAAGGCCTCCCCCAAGCATTAACATTTCGACCGGTTCAGTTCTTCCCACGTCTTTACAAGGTGGGCAGGGAACATAGCTTGCAAAACAAATAGCTGATGAAGACTTAGCGTTGGAAGGCCTCGCACAAGGTGCACTCATGTCATTGCAAAGGCCGCAGCACGGATACTTACTCTTTAAAAACTCTTGCTTGGACATCTGGATATGACCCAATTAAAATCAAACAGAACGTCATGGCCCTAGTTGAGGAATCATAAGCCGCTCCTATGATTGTGTCCAAGTGTTCTCTGATCTCTTCATCCGTGAAGGTTTCTTGTTTCGCACCTAATTCCAGTAACTGATCTAAGACCGACTTGTAACCTGAAATTATTTATTTTTGTTTTCATAATTTTATATCCGAGGTCCTAAAAACCTTTTATACTTTGCCTGAACCACGGGTCCTAGGTCTTGGGTTTTCAGGAACCACGTTCAACAGTCATGCTTGTGAACTCCCGAGACCAACATCTTAACAACTTGTTACATAAATATGGCTGATTTGAGTCACTCATATCTTATAAGTTATGTAAGAGTACTCAGGCGTCAGGGACCGCTGTCAAACAAATCATGTAGAGACCTATAAACCAACCACGCTCATCACTCCGCACTAAGCATTCGGATTAAAAACGGTCTAAACTTTTGAGCAAGTGGAACTATGATCTCAGTTTGACAGCGGGACTAGTCGCCTGGGTGTCCAAGTGAAACTACATCATTTCATTACCTTTTGTGGCCTCCGGTATAGAAGCCTTTTGTTTCAGTTCTGATTTACGCTTAGAGATAATCTGAAAAAAGATATACGTTTTAAGACAATACGACTTCGATATTGCAGTTAATAATACAAATGATGCCTCGGAAAATCCTGTACCCCGCAAGCAAAGTTTTCCTTATTTAATGGAGGATGAGGACCTTTGCACCAAGCACTTCATAGCCAAGCCTTCATATGCAAGATTAATTGGTTCAAAATAAATTATTTTAAAATATTTACTGATTTCGTTATATTTTTCAAAGTTTCAACTACTTCATCTTGTTTCTTCTTCAATGAACTCATTTTGAATATAAATGGCAAATGCAACCAAATTTTTGTAGATCTTCTTTCGAGCGTCTGGAAAAAGTAGTCAGTTCCGTGTGCATAGGTTTTGAGTGCCACCTCCTGCTCATAGTCATTTGGTTTTACTCCGATCGTTGTTTCTAAAGAAAAAAGTTAGAAGGAAAAATGAATATTTATTCTCGAATTGTCAAACAAAACGTGACATAAAATACACCCTTAATCGTAGCCAAAAGCAAATTCTAACCCAAAACCCACTGCCTTGTTTTTTTTTTTTTTAAGGCTGGGAAATCATCCAATGACTGCTCCCGCTCTGGGTGGAGCGGAAGGGAGTGTCAGACTCTTACTGACTAAAACCCATCCATGTTCCTTTCGTAGCCCTTTATGTTCCGGGGTAGCGGTAACCCTTTCGGACAATCCCGCTTACCCGGTGACAGGCTTGGCCCTGAGGGGCCCCTTCATATGCTGACATCTCTTTGAGGCGCGCGTGGAACATATACGCGCCGTCCGGCACGGGTCTGGTGCTGATCGGACGGTGAGTCACCCATTACTCACCGCCCGCAGGCCCGCGCCTACGCTGGCCGGGAGTCGTCACGTGGCTCCCGACGCCCGGAGCGTCTCCCGCGGCGGCTGGGACGGGAGGACCTTTCTTTCTCCGATCCCGCCACCTCCATCGCGAGCATGACTTTTTCGCAGAAGGAGGTGACTGCCTCCCACTCCCTCTCGCCTCGGACCATGGCTTGCACCAGGGCCGGGCGCGAGAGGTCGCCGCCGCTGATCGCCTCTACGAGGACACGGCGGCGCTCCGCCCAAGCGGGACAGGTTTGCACCATATGCTCTACCGTGTCCTCTGGGCGATCCTCGCAATGGTGACACCCGGGCGTTTCCTCCCGCCTGATGATGTGCAGGAATCTCCCGAAACATCCATGCCCGCTGAGGACCTGCGTCAGGCGGTAGGTGAGGGCGCCGTGACGCCTCTCTAGCCACTCCTCAAAATACACACTGCCTGACGTCAGGGTTTTTTTAACAAAAAAAAACAATTTAATCGTGCGTCGCATCTGCGCAAGATTAGGTTGTTGACTTCGAACGTAGCGCTGTGTTTCAGCAACTTCTCCGTTTTAGAGACGTTATAATTATTTCCTTTTTAAATATGTAACTAGCTTCTGCCAGCGAATTCGCACGCGTAGTTGTCGGAAATTAAAAATACCACGAGAACATTCCAGACTAAAATCTGTGAGCCAAAGTTCTTACACATCCGTTTAGTACATTTTGCGTGAAAGAGTAACAAACATTCATACATTCTCACCAAGTTTTGCATTTATAATATTAGTATCGAATTCTTAGCAACGCTGACAATTTGAGTAGTCAGTTACTTGTAAAGGAAAAGAAAGAAAATACGTTTGTTGGTTGGTTGGTTTACTTGTGGTCTGCATCTACAGCGCATTTACGATGCCTTTCATTATTGCAGTTGAATATATACTTACTATATACAGATACAAGTACGTTATTTAACAAGTATGGAACCACATCAAACGAATCTTTTCCTGCTTCAGGAGCAAGCTCAGAAACAAGACGTCTCGCTTCTGCGCTATATTCTTGCACAAACGTGTTCAGTATTTGCTGGTTGAATGCTGGATTCAGTAATTTCCGGTGTGGCTTCCATAATATAGCTGGAAAAATGAACATTACTACATTAAAAGGGTAATACTAAAAAGATAGCTTAGTATACCTACAAATGATACGTTTCTCTGTTACGCCCTAATTTATAACAAATTATTGACAGATAACAGAGCCTCATTTTTTATAGTAACAGATTACACAAGATTAAAATATTTAGCAAGTAAGGCTAAGCTATGTGCTAATTTTTTTTACAATTTCTCTGAACCCTACACTAGGTTTCCTATGTCATGGGACCCATAATATTCCCAAGTCAGGCATGTTTTTATTTTATTTTTGTAAAGTAAGTAGAAAGATAGAAAATACCGAAACAATAAAAATAATAACACAAAAAAAAACAATAAATGTAAATAATATACGTCATCATTCTCCTGCCCTTATCCCAATTTATTTGGGGTCGGCGCAACATGTCTTTTTCTTCCATACTTCTCTATTAGTCGTCATCTTGTTAGTCACTCCCTTCATAGCCATATCATCTTTCACACAATCCATCCATCGTTTCTTTGGTCTCCCTCTACTTGTATAGCCATACATATTCATACTCACAACTTTCCGGACAACATTTTCCTCATTCATTCAAACAATAATTAATTATAATAAAATAAAATGATAATTTGCCAGTTATGTTGTAGTCCCTTATACTTACGATCGACCCTAATGTATTCGTGTAAATAAATTCAGTAACATACCATCTGCTGTGACCAGTCCCCTGTCATATAACACTTTTCCAAAGTTGTAAAGATATGGTTTATCCAAACAAGTGTTGGCTACTATTAGACAGTCATCTAGATCCGTTAAAACTGAAATGCAAATGATAAATTAATTAAGTTACATACATGACAGCGACGTATTTAATTTAAAAAAATTAAAGGAATTTGAGATTTAATTAGGTTAATTTGGTATAAAATCAATGTGTTTTTTATATGTCGCAACTCTAGGGTTTATCTAGGGGCATGGTCGTGCCCCAGCCAAGACCAGCCAAGCCGAAGCGCAAGGGCACTACCTACTGCCGGGTAAGCGGGATTGTCCGAAAGGGTTACCGCTACCCCGGAACATAAATGGCTAAGGAAGGAACATGGATGGGTTTTAGTCAGTAAGAGTCTGACACTCCCTTCCGCTCCACCCAGAGCGGGAGAAGTCATTGGACGATTTCCCAGCCTAAAAAAAAAGGGCACTACCTATCTTTTCTTGAAGCGCTTTGTCGTTATTTTGAACCCTTATACATTCGGAAATACCCTAAGAATTTTGATGATCATCAGTGAGTCAGTGACGAAATCAGGGTTTTTCAGATATCAATAAAATCTTAAGTATAAGAGCTATGCAATTAAATCTTTATATGCTTAATAAGTCCGCTATTGACAACATATTATTTCGAAAATTTTGTCGTTTTCGCATAATCCAAACCCAAGTTATAAGGGTTCAAAAAACGACGAATTGCTTCAAGAAAAGGTAGGTAGCGCTCGTCTTGGCGGGGGCACTACCGTGCCCCCAGATTCACTGCATCTACAGCTTTGCAGTTTGCTATTGTGCACTCATCCCAAATAATTAAAACATAATCGCGGAAAACCTTTGCTTTATCGCTATTTCGTGATAAGTTGCAAACCGGGCTTTCCGTACGGTCTAAACCGATAGAAATTTTCTGAAGAGGCGACAGCAAGGGCAACATTATTTAAAAAATAAAATAAAAAATAAAAAAATAAAATTGTTTATTTCTGAACCAAATTAGAACAGCAGGTTGATGATTGGAGCCTCCTTTTAAGCAAAGAATAAGCCTGTATTAGGAGACTCCGCTCTTTCATAGCTAGGTAATTTTGTTTTACAACAGAACAGAATAGGTACATATTTTTTACATTATACAATATTCACGTGATTGTCTAGGGGAATGGGGGTAGGGGGGGGGGGTTGTGTGTGTGTGTTGTGTGTGTGTGTTTGTGTGCGTGTAGGTGAGTCAGTGTGTACAGAGAAATGGGTGAGTTAAATAAACTATTTGTTGTAAGAGCGCCTCAGTATCATCATAAGTAAAAGGTTTTATCCAATTTGTTACCATTTTTTTACATTCATGTAATTGTTTAGTGTATATGTATATCTCCTTGTTTACCCTGTTATAAAGCTGAGCAGAGCGTTTGTTGTATTGTATGGCAGCGAATTTCGTTTTAGTTTGTGGGATTTGAGCAATTATGTCTTTCCGTCTCTTTGATAGTGTGTTTGCTTTATATGGAATTGTCTTATGTTTTTTAGGACTGTGTAAGAAATATATAGTTTTCGAACAGAAAGCAGGCCACTCACTTGGTATAGACTTACAGTTGGGTATCTTATCTTTTTGAAGTACATTATTTTTATAAGTGCTCGTTGTGCTCGTTCTACATCTATAAATCTAGTTTTTGCCGCACCGCCCCATATGGGAATACAGTAAACTATTACAGATTGCACAAGTGCCACATAAACTTCATTAAGAAGATTTCTATGATGGCCTACTTCTTTATTTATATTTGTGGGGAGGACATGTCGTAATGTTTTAAATATCCAGCCTAGTTTCCTAACCCTTCCTGTAACATGCTCAAGATGAGCATACCATGACAATTTTTGATCAATTACGACGCCCAAATATTTAGTTTGTGAGACTTTACTAATTGCAGGACACCTACAGTTATTATTAGAAACTTTATCACATGAGTGTATTTTGAGGTTAAAATCTTTATTTGGTTGTGAACGATTCGAGATGGATAAACAGATGTAGTTTATGTAGTATTTTGGTTCCTTATTCGAGCCAAAATAACTTTGGTTAGGAAAGTTTTACCTGTACCGCACGGTGCTTCTAAAACAAGATTTCACCCGAGGCGTTATCTACACTGCAGCATACCCTATCAAACGTCTGGTGCTTTTCCTCTGGCAAAGGAGAATGGCAGCTGGTGTACACCTCTTAAAATGTTTGATTTGGGTTCATATTTACACAATTTAATACACACCAAAAAAGGTTAATTTTTCAATAATCTTTACATTTTTAAAAGTTGGTGTAGGGTGCATCCCTAACATAAGTAATGTCAATGCAAATGTAAAATGTAAATGTAATGCAGAATGTCAAATTAAACTTAAATGTCAGTGAATGCTCAACGGGATGAATCTAAATAAAAATGCAAGTTGTCCGACTCAAACCACGTCTAATTGAACACTAAAAATGTAATGTACATAAAAATGCATAGAATAATGCAATGTGTCAGTGTCAATGCACTGCCAAATGTAGGTCGCGTCCAAGGTGCAAATACGCGAGCCTACTGACTAACTTATTGCAATAACAATATTTTAAAACCCATGTACATGCACCGTACATATTGCCACAACAAAGAAAAAGAATAACTAAATAATACAATTCCAAAATATGTAAAAAGTAATAACATAAGAATGTAAAAACAATGTAAAAAATGTAAAAATGCAGGACTCTAATGTAAATATGATTGATCTACGACTACTATGAAGAAATGTAACTAAGTCTATAAATAGAATGTCACCATAATAATAAATTAGCACACATCACTATGTTTTTCAGTGTCAAATTTCACTTCACTTGAGGTAGGGTTAACACACGACACTTTGTTCTTTTTTGAGTCCCGTTTGTCGATCTCGCTGTTCCTGTCGTCGATGTCCTGATCTTCTTCTCGTCTGCTTGTGCTTCTCGCGTCTTGCGGACCCTCCCCCTGTCTTTGGGTTGCCATCTTTCGCCAAAAATACACCGATGTTACGAACAGTGCAATGCTAATCGCAACAACCACATAGATTGCAATGTAGTGATGAACGTCGTGAGAGGATAAGGTGTCTAGCTTAGACTGTTCTTCTATAGAGCGTAGTTGTGTGTCAATCTTCTTGAACGTCTCTTCGTGCGTTTCAATATGCAACGATGAGTTACGAATCGATGTATTGATTATGTTGTTGATTGGAGAGATCATGGGCATGATCATCGCATATGGTTCATTGACTAAAGTGTTACTTGTATGTTCCATATATGCGTGCAATGTGAATGAGTCGCCTTGCAAGTTGCATCCTTGTTTCAGCGTTATCAGACCCGAGTGACAATGCAGGCAGTGACTCTTGTAATACGAGTCAAATCGCTGTGTCTGTCTAATAACTCGATTACTATTGAAGACGGTTCACATTTCACAACATACGTTTGCCTTTGTTTTTGTTTTGATTCGCATGTTGTCGGTGTAATTGCAATTTTGTCAAAAGTATCTTCACTGTAATTTTTCATCCAGTAGGGACCTTGCCACCACAAGGGATGTTGCAATAGTTGGGAACAACTGATTCCGCGTGATGCACAATCTGCAGCATTTTCTTCGGACTTGACATAACTCCAGTGCTGTTTTGGAATTACGTCATGCACTTGCTGTACTCTGTTGCTGACGAACGACTTCCATTTTGTGACGTCACCATGCAGCCAGCCTAATACAATCATAGAGTCCGTCCAGGCGTATGTATGTTTGTGCACATTGTCCCATTTAAAGGCTGTCAGGGCCTTTTTCATGAGCCGTGAAAGTAGTAGCGCTCCACATAATTCGAGTCGCGGTAGTGTCAATTTTTTGTTGATTGGCGATAACCTCGATTTTGCGGCCATGAGTCTAGTCATAGGCTCGTTTTTGTCATTTGTTGTCAGTAGGTATATAGCGCATGCGTAGGCCTTTTCGGACGCATCGCAGAAACCATGTACTTGGAATGGTTTCGTAATATCTCCCAGCCACCTTGGTATTTGGTATTCGGTTATGTTGTGTAAGTCGCTGGTAAACTGCTTCCATTCTTCTTGCACGCTGTCAGGTAAGGTTCCATCCCACTCGCATCCCGATAGCCAGACGCTTTGGAACAGCAGTTTTGCTTTTACTGTCAAAGGTGTCAGCCAGCCCAGTGGGTCGAAAATTTTTGATATTTCCGATAGTAGCTTCCTTTTTGTCAATCGGTTTTTATTGTCAAATTGTATTTTGTTTGTAAACGAGAATGTGTCAGTCGTAGGATTCCACTGGACCCCCAGGGCTTTTGTCATTCCATCGTTTGTAAAGTGCATTGTCGTTTGGTTGAGACCTGAAGAAGATAAGCTTTCAATCAAGGTCTGGTCGTTGCTTGACCACTTCCGTAGTGTAAGGCCAGCTCCACTCAGCATGTCGATGAGTTGCTTTGGAATTTCTTGTGCTCGTTCGATGGTGTTGCTGCCACTTAGGACGTCATCAACGTACATTTCGTTAGCGATGACGTCCGCTGCTAACGGATATTTCTGTGCATCATCGTCTGCAAGCTGTTTCAGCGTTCGAAGAGCTAGAAATAGTGCTGCCTTGGTGCCATACGTTACTGTGCATAACTGGAACTCCTTTAAAGGACCTTGGTTGGATTCCCTCCACATGATCTTTTGCAAGTGTTGATCTTCTTCATGGACAAGGATCATGCGGTACATCTTCTCACAATCTGCAGTAAAGACGTACTTGTATAGCCGCCATCCTAATAATAATGTCAATAGATCTTGATGAAGCTTAGGACCACACTCCATTAAGTCATTCAGGCTGTAACCTGTGTCAGTTTTCTGGGAGGCGTTAAAAACCACCCTCAATTTTGATGTCACTGAGTCCTGTTTTAGGACTCCATGATGAGGTAAGTAGCATGCCGTGTTGCAGTCAGGTTTGCTCTCCTTCATGTGTCCCATTTCCAGGTACTCTTGCATAAATTTGATGTAACTATCTGATAATTTGTCATCCCTGCCTAATCTCCTTTCTAATTGCATAAACTGTGCTACAGCTCGTGGCTTTGACTTGCCCAGCAGCTGTTTAAAATTAGGCTTCATTGGCAAACGAACTGCATATCTGCCATCACCTAATCGCTTGGTTGTTGCAGTATAGAACTCCTCACAATATCGTTCCTCTGACGTCATAGAATTGCATGCATCTCCATTGATGTCTTCCACTTCCCAGTATTTTGTCAAGTCGTTAACTTCATTAACTACGACGTTGCAATTAAATGTTTTGGTGACGTTGCCTGACAATATCCACCCCAACCGTGTTTGTTGAGCCATGGGTTCATTAACCTCCCCTTTGACTAAGCCATTCATGAGTATTTCGGAAAATACGTGTGCATCCAGAAGTATGTCAATGGGCCTAGATAAGTTGTAATCTGGGTCGGCTAGTGTGATGTCTGTCACATGAGCCCAAGGTTTCTTGGCAAATGTAACGTTAGGCAGACTGTTTACTACCCGTGTCATGATTAACGCTTCCGTTGTAAACTGGAAGTCGTTATGTAAGGACTTGCAGTATAGATGGACCTTTCCTTTACTCCTGTTGGATAAAGTACCGATCCCGCTTATGTTTGCACTCAGCTGTTGACGCTTTATGCCCAATCTTTGAGCTGCATTCTCCGTAATCAACGTAATTTGTGAGCCTTGATCAACTAGAGCCCTTAGTGTAATGTAGTCACCTCCAGCTGTAGCTACTTGCAGTAATGCTGTTGGTAACAATATTTCATCATCATTATTTGATGCGAAGTTGTTTTGCAGATTTTTACTTGACCTAGTTGAAGTCGCTGACGACGGTTTGGGTGCTGTTTGTGTTGCTGAGGGCGTTTGCGCTGATTTCACAATATCGCTGTGCAGAAGTGTGTTATGTTGTTCGTTGCAATCTCTGCATCTTTTCTGTGACGCACAGTAACCCTTAGTATGCACATACAAACAATTTTTCCATATTTTATTGTTTTCTATGAATGCCATTTTTTCCTGACTTAGCATGTCAGTGAATTTAGAGCATTGAAATAATGCGTGATTGGTATTGCACAACGGACAAATAGTCTTGCTGAATTGCCCAGTGTTTGATGCATGGAAATTTCGAGAACCGTTTGATGAACTTTTATTAGGTTGTGAATTTGCTGTCTTGGAATTTTTGCCGAACGGATGTGGCGTCTTAAAATGTGGTTTTGATGCAGGTTTATCACCGTTTTCTGGCTTTTTCCTGTGCAATGGTTCTAGTGCCATAAACTTGTTTTCGACGAAATCCATGAAATGATTGTATGTGGGTATCTCGCGCGGATCCGACCTGGACTGCATGTATTCCGAATACGTTTCGGAGTCTAATTTTTCGCATAAAACGTAAACTAGAATCGGATCCCATGAGCTTGTATCAATGCCCAAGTTGTGTATCGCGTTTATGGTTTCGTTACTAGTGTCATATAACCGCTTGAGGTCGAATGCAGATTGTTTTTGCAAATTAGGTTGACACATAAATACCTGGAAGTTTTTGGTGAATAACAGAAACTTATTATTATATCTATGGTTCAAAATTTCCCAACACGTGTCATAGTTTTCGGGTGCAATGTGTAAATGCTGCACGAGCTTTTCCGCTTCACCGCGAAGTCTACCCTTTAGATGCTGCATTTTCTGTTTTTGCAATCGCTGAATTTTTATGAATCGCTTCAACGTAGAGATCCATAAAGGTAGGCCATAATGTATAGTTCCCGTTAAAGATAGGTATGTCAATTTTTAGCAATGTTTGCTGTTGATGTATAGAAGCGTTTAATTTCGTGTTCAACGCCCGTTTCATATTTGTAAATGCATTTTCATGACGACAGAACTCGTCGTAATAGTCCTGTGAATTCCCCTCTAATATGCCATCAATTTGTAAGTGTAACTTGTCAATTGCAGTCCACCGAAACTCCACAGTCTTAAGCATATCCTCGATTTCCCATTTTTCCTTAGCCTCGTCTAGGCTTCGATTTACTAACCTAGTGAATGCACGGAAGTTAGCTTGTTGCAACTGCTGTAACTCGAGTAGCTTGTCCTCTGCTCCTACAGATGTCTCGAACAGGGTTTTGTCAAACTCAACGTTTAACTTACTATGGCCGGCGTTGCTGGGTCCAGCAAGAGTCTTAATCTCGAACGCTGCAATCTCCTGACGCGTTCCATGATACCAACTCTTAATGACCTCATAAATGTTACCGGTGAAATATTGATGACCTTTCTCTTCTACTGCACACAGCTCCCGGTTCTTCTCTTCACATTCCGCCCATAGCAGATCTAACCTCTCAAGCCTCTTACGAATGTAATCGGTGGTCTTCCTGCTCGCTGAATCCTTCTTAAAATTAGAATGGATTCTCTTCACTTCCTCGAGGATCTCAGCTTGACGCACGATTAAACCCTCCATTGTAAAGCCGTAAGATAAATAATGAACGATCTTACTTGAAATTCAGGAACTCTCCCTGTATGCAAATGCAATGCAATGTGACGCTCTGGAACCTGGATCTCTGCTACCTCCCCGAATGCTCCTGCACGGCAACACACGTGGCTCGGTATGACACGACACGACACAGATCCCGCGCGACGACTTATCGACCGATGTATCGGACTGTATGGTACTTGCAATAGTTACGAAGGACCAAAAAACTTTGTAGGGTGCATCCCTAACATAAGTAATGTCAATGCAAATGTAAAATGTAAATGTAATGCAGAATGTCAAATTAAACTTAAATGTCAGTGAATGCTCAACGGGATGAATCTAAATAAAAATGCAAGTTGTCCGACTCAAACCACGTCTAATTGAACACTAAAAATGTAATGTACATAAAAATGCATAGAATAATGCAATGTGTCAGTGTCAATGCACTGCCAAATGTAGGTCGCGTCCAAGGTGCAAATACGCGAGCCTACTGACTAACTTATTGCAATAACAATATTTTAAAACCCATGTACATGCACCGTACAGTTGGGAATAGTGAAAAAACCTTAATTAATCTAATATAGAAAAAAACGTAAAAAAATTACAACAAAACGCAGCTGGAATGGATGTAAGTGAATAAATATTTAAAAAAAAAACTACTTTGGCAGACGATGTACTACGACGGATGTACCACCGGTCCCACTACAGACAGACAACCAGTCTACAAATCCAATTGTGCAAAGTGAACCAGATCCAAACGCAACCTGTTTTCTATGTGGAAATACTTTGCTTGCCACTAGGTGACAAACATCTGCCACGGAAGAACTGAGAATAATGGAAACGGTTTCCCACTTGATGGAAAACCAGCAGGTAAAGTGTTGTGATCACCTTTATTATGTTAACATTGCGTGGGTTTTAAAGTAAATATCATTAAGTATTACATGCACTTGTATTTTGGTTATAACATCACACACCTGTTGAGATTCAGACTATTTTTACAGATGCCACCTTTAAATGAACTCTGTCGTGCATGCTCGGGACGTGCACAAGAAATAGAGTATCCGCAAATAAATGCAAATGAGAATGATGTTGTTCAGCAACCTCAAGCTATTTCATTGCCGAATATGAGACGGGCAGCTGAAACACCATGACAGTGCATCATCATGCTAGAGCGACATTCTATACCGGAAGACACTCGACGCCGTGTATTGCTACATTTTTATTTTTTATACCAAGAGGTACCCGTATCTGCAGACAACATTTAGAAAATTAGCAGTATGCGAGTTTGTATTCGGCAGACTATAGCCTGGATACATTTAAAGCCGACTGCATTGAAGAAATTATATTAATATTAACGGAAGGCTTAAATAATGTGAATTATGAAAATATTCAAAACTACCCTGATCACCAGGTCCTGTATTTTATAGGTTTCACGAAGAGGCAACACCAACAGATTTTGGATGAAATCTTATAAATATGCATCTGGGTAGTTTTGCATTGCCAGCGCTTTTGTGCAATTTAAGGACAGGAGACTCTGGAGACAGGTTAGCCTGTCTTTTTTAAGTTCCCCGAAGAACTTTGGAAATGTTAATGTCTGTGGCCAGAAATATTATATTACGGGACTATGTGCCCCGAAATATAGGATTTGGCCACATGACACGGGAGCAAGTGGCAGCAAAGAATTCTATTGTTGCTGATGGTATTTTCTGTGAACCTGAAGTCCCACCACACCAAAAACCCGCTATAACCATTGCAGATGCCACATATTTATACACTCAGAAGAGTTCGAACTATTTATTTCATGGATACATATTCCCTCCATAAATACAGGAATTTGGTCAAACCATTCATTTTGTGCTGTTGTAATGGGTATATCATTGATGTTCGAGGTCCACCCAATTCACCGACTCTCCAAATGCAGAGGCGTTTGTGAATATTATAAATGAAAGTATGTTCCTCCAAAACACGATTGCTGATTTAGTTTCAGAACTAAACTTACGCAACAGACGCAATGCAATATTTAGTCCTATTGATGGCACAACCAGGGTATTCCCAAGACTATCTATGGACGAATTAATAATTTTTGCTTGTGGCACCTACCAGATTAAACAGGCACGGTCAATATAGGTGAGCACTTTAGATTTCATGGAATATACACCTTGGAAGTGAGTCGAGACTAAATACCTGGATTGGAGGGAATAAATCCTTTGTTGCTTCGAGCAAAAATAAAATCTTGCCATTCATCAGGAAAGACGTACTTTGTTTTTATTGTCGTAGAAATAAATATGAATGGGCGGGAAGCAATAACAAGTTATTGTTGCAACTGCATTGTGGGGCTTAGAACTGCAGGGTGCATAAACTACGTGCCCCCTTTCATCGGCTTCATAAGGTTCATAACTCATTTGTGGGGCTTGGTATAACCTTTTATAACAAGCTGCCCTCTTCTTTGCTAGAATTGCCTTTTAATACGTTTAAATCTAAAGTAAAATCTATCCTTTGTTCAAAGGCTTACTATACTACCAACGACTACTTAAATGACAAGAATAGTTGGTCGCTGTGATTAACACAAGACAATGTTTATGTTCTTTCTCCAGAATTAGCTTCATAAAATTATTTTTATTATGTATTCAATTCATTGTTTTGGTTGTTTTTATTTTTTTTTATTAGCCATTTATTGTTGACATAATCTACTCATTACTATGTTTTTTTTTTAATGAGTTGTATTGCAAAATGTGGTTAGCTAGAGACCTCGACAGTTGATCATATTTATTTATCTTGATCCTAGTTAGTAATCATTAGCAATTAATTGATTGATTTTACTTCGATGGTCCTAGTTTATCATTTGTAACTTCGAGTTACGGCTGTATGGACATAGTACAGCATTGCACATGTAAGCGGGCACGCACTTTTACCTGGAGGCTCTTTTTTTTTCTTTTTAAATTTACGCTTGAGTACAGTCAGTTTTAATGTTTTAATTGGTATATTGACGTGTGCTAGCTGACATGTGGCAAATGATTGATTTTAATGTGATGTGTTTCGTAATGTTAATTACTTCTCATGCGATAAATGTGTGTAGAGTCAAGTTCTTCCAACTAAACAGACAGCTGTGCTGCTGGGGAGTTTGTTGCGCCACTTCTTCTTCCCAGCTAAAGCACTAGGAAGTGGTGAAGGGTGGGCGTTTTTGGGGGACTGTCTTATGTAACTTTGACCTTCAAAAAGTGCTGATCTTCAGCCTAATTTGAATAAATGACTTTTGATTTTGATTTTGATTTTGGTGCTGCTCACATGTTATGAGTATCCTCTGGTACCTAGGGTATGCTCGCCATGAGGGTGTGACGCGACCAGCTCCCTTCCTAGATGAGGTTATTATAAGAATATAGTAGGTTGACCTACTGAATAAACTACATTCATTATATGATATGCGAATTATTGTTTAATTTATCCCGAGTATATGCCTCCATACTATTCCTACCATATTATCTACTCAAGTAATGAAGTCAGGCTTGAGCCGAGTTCCATAATATTAATATTATAAATGTGAGAGTAATTCTCTCTCACGTTTTCATGCATGAACCTCTGAACCACTTTTTTGGTGGCTATTTAAGTCGCTATTCGCTAAGCTAGCCACCTGTGGTAAGCGGCATTGTCCGAAAGGGTTACCGCTACCCCAGAACATAAAGGGCTACGGAAGGAACATGGATGGGTTTTAGTCAGTAAGATTTTGACACTACCTTCTGCTCCACCCAGAGCGGGAGAAGTCATTACATGATTTCCAGCCTCAAAAAAAAGCCACCTTGTTGGCCTCTAAATGAAAAGTAGTTGGTTTTTTACTTTTTTACCTAATGTTAAAATTAGCGAAGTAGCGATTGTGACATCGTATTGAACGGAGAAAAGTTTGAATTTATTAAGCAGACGGTTTTCCTGGAAATCACGCTAGACGACAAGTTACAATGGGGACCCACATAACAACTCTTGCGGGACGGCTAATCTCGGCGGGTCCGTAACTTAACTTCGAGAGTCATATGTTCGATTAATGGAAAGTCGACTGAACGATTGTTCGAATGGAATTTATTGCGAAACAACCTTTTATCGCCAAACGCTACTTCGACTGAACGATTCATCGAATATTTAGTAATCGATGGACTGCTCTTTCGAATGAGTTTTAGTTATTATAAATTGAAATAAAACTATCCTACCTACCTACCCTACCTACCCTACCTACCCTACCTACCCTACCTACCCTACCTACCCTACCTACCCTACCTACCCTACCTACCCTACCTACCCTACCTACCCTACCTACCCTACCTACCCTACCTACCCTACCTACCCTACCTACCCTACCTACCCTACCTACCCTACCTACCCTACCTACCCTACCTACCCTACCTACCCTACCTACCCTACCTACCCTACCTACCCTACCTACCCTACCTACCCTACCTACCCTACCTACCCTACCTACCCTACCTACCCTACCTACCCTACCTACCCTACCTACCCTACCTACCCTACCTACCCTACCTACCCTACCTACCCTACCTACCCTACCTACCCTACCTACCCTACCTACCCTACCTACCCTACCTACCCTACCTACCCTACCTACCCTACCTACCCTACCTACCCTACCTACCCTACCTACCCTACCTACCCTACCTACCCTACCTACCCTACCTACCCTACCTACCCTACCTACCCTACCTACCCTACCTACCCTACCTACCCTACCTACCCTACCTACCCTACCTACCCTACCTACCCTACCTACCCTACCTACCCTACCTACCCTACCTACCCTACCTACCCTACCTACCCTACCTACCCTACCTACCCTACCTACCCTACCTACCCTACCTACCCTACCTACCCTACCTACCCTACCTACCCTACCTACCCTACCTACCCTACCTACCCTACCTACCCTACCTACCCTACCTACCCTACCTACCCTACCTACCCTACCTACCCTACCTACCCTACCTACCCTACCTACCCTACCTACCCTACCTACCCTACCTACCCTACCTACCCTACCTACCCTACCTACCCTACCTACCCTACCTACCCTACCTACCCTACCTACCCTACCTACCCTACCTACCCTACCTACCCTACCTACCCTACCTACCCTACCTACCCTACCTACCCTACCTACCCTACCTACCCTACCTACCCTACCTACCCTACCTACCCTACCTACCCTACCTACCCTACCTACCCTACCTACCCTACCTACCCTACCTACCCTACCTACCCTACCTACCCTACCTACCCTACCTACCCTACCTACCCTACCTACCCTACCTACCCTACCTACCCTACCTACCCTACCTACCCTACCTACCCTACCTACCCTACCTACCCTACCTACCCTACCTACCCTACCTACCCTACCTACCCTACCTACCCTACCTACCCTACCTACCCTACCTACCCTACCTACCCTACCTACCCTACCTACCCTACCTACCCTACCTACCCTACCTACCCTACCTACCCTACCTACCCTACCTACCCTACCTACCCTACCTACCCTACCTACCCTACCTACCCTACCTACCCTACCTACCCTACCTACCCTACCTACCCTACCTACCCTACCTACCCTACCTACCCTACCTACCCTACCTACCCTACCTACCCTACCTACCCTACCTACCCTACCTACCCTACCTACCCTACCTACCCTACCTACCCTACCTACCCTACCTACCCTACCTACCCTACCTACCCTACCTACCCTACCTACCCTACCTACCCTACCTACCCTACCTACCCTACCTACCCTACCTACCCTACCTACCCTACCTACCCTACCTACCCTACCTACCCTACCTACCCTACCTACCCTACCTACCCTACCTACCCTACCTACCCTACCTACCCTATCTACGCTACCTACCCTACCTACCCTACCTACCCTACCTACCCTACCTACCCTACCTACCCTACCTACCCTACCTACCCTACCTACCCTACCTACCCTACCTACCCTACCTACCCTACCTACCCTATCTACGCTACCTACCCTACCTACCCTACCTATGCAAAAATGTGCAATAAAAATATTTTTCTCATACAAACTTTG
Source organism: Hyppa rectilinea (assembly GCA_951799385.1). Taxonomy (NCBI): domain Eukaryota; kingdom Metazoa; phylum Arthropoda; class Insecta; order Lepidoptera; family Noctuidae; genus Hyppa; species Hyppa rectilinea. Next base: position 7,724,468 of record OX637322.1, on the reverse strand, counting down.
CCACCCCTTGTAACCCTTTTAAGGGTTGAATTTCCAAAAAATAATATGCATATGTCCTTCTCATGAATGCAAACTATCTACATACCAAATTTCAGCAAAATCGGTTGGGTGGTTTAGGCGTGAAAAGGTAACAGACAGACAGACAGAGTTACTTTCGCATTTATAATATTAGTGTGGATGTATAACTTATTTCTAAGAGACAAATTACTGCTGATACTAAAACTTATAACACTAAGAATACCTATTATGGTAATAAATTCAAATTAAAAGTTTTTTATTAATTTACCATAAACAGATTTTGGGCCCAACCGTATCTCAATGATACCACCATTCTCCAAACAGTATTTATATACCGTTTTTTCCGTCTGCCATAATTCTGAAAACAAATAAAGAACATAAAAAAATGTGTAGGTGTCTTTTAAGACAAGTAAGTCATAAGTCATTATTTTATTCATTTGTTTAACTTCGGTAGGTACCATAATAAGAGTATATTATGATAATAAAGAGTTTATAGAAATGTTTGTAATTAAGAAATCAAGCCAGCCTAGTCGCCATAGTGAAATAAAATAAGCTTGGACAATAAAAAAACAATAATCAAGAATTATATAATTCAAATTAATCATTAACGAATAATAAATCGCAATAAAATCAATGTCGTAAAAAATAGAAAATTAATCACATCTTTAAATTACGCTAGTCAGTAATAGTCTTCCTTAGTAACTTCGTAAGGAGTATACACAAATTTAAAATTATATCTACTTGTCTTGTCATAATCCCTGTACGTAAACAGAATTAAAAAAAATATTAATTGTTTTAAAAGTTTAAATGAGCGTCGAAACTTCCAATCATATTTGAAAACTAATTTTAACGCATCTTTAGGCGTAAATAAATAACTCCCGCAGTTTGAAAATGGCAAAATTGTTACCATAGCATAGACAAAAATGTATTCACGAATTCAAAAATCTTTACACAGTTCACTTTGTGACATTTAAGAGTAATATTTTTTTTAAGATTCTTCATATCGTTAGGCATTATCGTCCTACGTGGGTGCCAGTTCAAATTGAAACAAATCGCCCATTTTTGAGTACGAATGTTGATAATAATAGTGCCTCCTCAACATTAAGAACGGTCTAAGGGGCGTCTGCGAATTGGCTTTGGCCCCTCGTACACCTTCCAAAGGTCCGTGACCTCGGGAGCCCCTAGATATAAGGTGTTAAAAACAATATGAGCTGTTCCATACACTTATGCACACGTAACTCAATAAAATGTATGGAACAGCTCAATTTTTTCCCAAGTAAAAGTTGTTCGTAACGATGAGTACAATGCTCCCACGAAATTCTTAGGGTTAATTTTTTAACACCTTAAAGTTGGAATAAAATTAATAATACTTAAATTCTTAGGAGCCCTGACCACCGGTACCTTGGACCATGATCCAAATACCGGTGGGCTACTACTATTTTAATATTTTGAAATGTTTTTTTTTTGTATTTACAAATGTAAATTATATAATGTATTGAAATCTAAAAAAATGACGTACGCAAAGGGTTCCACGGGATCAGATGGGCGTGCCCTATGAACGGTAATGCACCAGGGTACACTGGAGGCGAGGGTCCACGCGGTTTCACGAACCACCACAAGGTAAACACCGCACACCATATTAAAATTAACACCACCGGTATCATTATGAATTCGATAATAGAATGCTTAATGCTTTTATTAGGTGCTACACACTAATTTTATAGTAGGGCATTGAATTCATTTAAATCTGGTTTTCGGGGCACTCTGGTCCGGACTAACAAAGGTTCGTATTACAAAATAACTTTCGTGTTTGTCCGACTTCGTTCGTCTTCAAAATAATTATTTTGCGAAACTCTGCTAGAACTTTGGCTAAGATTTATGATACCTCTTAAGACTGCAGAAACCTAGCTGTCAAACAAGACAATGCACGGGACCCATTGGTCCCGTGCATTGTCTTCTTAGAGTGCAACCTCATTAGGTTGCACTCTAAGAACCTGTTATAAACTGCTGGTTATTAAACTAAAGGCTATTAATAATAATAATTGCTTATTCATAAAATAATAATATTATTATTAAACATTAATAATTGTTTAATAATAATATTTTTATTTTATTAAATGGGTCTAGATAAAATACTAGCGACCCGCCCCAGAAAAAAATCAGCTGTTCAGTACATTTATGTTCGCCTAACTCGTCGAAATGTACTGCACAGCTGATTTTTATTTCGCGATTTCAGATTCGGTCCCATAGTAAAAGTTGCTCGTTATAATGAGTACATTATTTTATTAAATGGGTCTAGATAAAATACTAGCGACCCGCCCCAAAAAAAAATCAGCTGTTCAGTACATTTATGTTCGCCTAACTCGTCGAAATGTACTGCACAGCTGATTTTTATTTCGCGATTTCAGATTCGGTCCCATAGTAAAAGTTGCTCGTTATAATGAGTACAATGAACCCCTTTTTTTTTTTTAAGTCTGGGAAGTCATCCAATGACTGCTCCCGCTCTGGGTGGAGCGGAAGGGAGTGTCAGACTCTTACTGACTAAAACCCATCCATGTTCCTTCCGTAGCCCTTTATGTTCCGGGGTAGCGGTAACCCTTTCGGACAATCTCGCTTACCCGGCAGGCTTGGCCCTGAGGGGCCTCTTCGTATGCTGACATCTCTTTGAGGCGCGCGTGGAACATATACGCGCCGTACGGCACGGGTCTGGTGCTGATCGGACGGTGAGTCACCCATTACTCACCGTCCGCAGGCCCGCGCCTACGGTGGCCGGGAGTCGTCACGTGGCTCCCAATGCCCGGGGCGTCTCCTGCGGCGGCTGGGAAGGGAGGACCTTTCTCTCTCCCATCCCGCCACCTCCTTCGCGAGCATGACGTTTTCGCAGAAGGAGGTGACTGCATCCCACTCCCTCTCGCCCCGGACCATGGCTTGCACCAGGGCCGGGCGCGAGACGTCGCCGCCGATCGCCTCTACGAGGACACGGCGGTGATCCGCCCATGCGGGGCAGGTTTGCACCGTGTGCTCTACCGTGTCCTCTGGGCGATCCTCGCAGTGGTGACACCCGGGCGTTTCCTCCCACCTGATGATGTGCACTATCGTGGCGTGCCCTGCGCTGGGTTGTGACAGTCGCTGATTCCAGGCCGCCATGAGATCGCGCCGGTGGTCCGTCCGCTCCGCCGCAATTTGCTGCGGAAACGGAGTTCCTCCCCGGCTTAGTACCTCCGCGCGCCACTCGTACAGGCGCGCGAGGACCATCGCCTCCAGATCCCACGGCGGGTTTTCGGGGTACTCATCGTACTCATTGTACTCATCGTTACGCACAACTTTTACTATGGGATGAACCCTGAAATCGCAAAAAAATATTAGCTGTTCCATATATTTTATTGAGTTACGTGTGCATAAATGTATGGAACAGCTTATTTTTTTTTAACACCTTATATCTCGGGCTCCGGGGGTCCCGGACCTTTGAAAGGCGTACGAGGGGCCAAAGCCAACTCACAGACGCCCCTTAGACCATTCTTAATGTTGAGGAGGCACTATTATTATCAACATTTGTACTTACTACGGCTCAAAAATGGGCGATGTGTTTCAATTTGAACTGGCACCCACGTAGGACGATAATGCCTAACAATATGAAGAATCTTAAAAAAAAATGTCTATAGTATGCTATGGTAACAATTTTGCCATTTTCAAACTACGGGAGTTATTTATTTAAGCCTAAAGATGCGTTAAAATTAGTTTTGGAAAATGATTGGAAGTTTCGACGGTCATTTAAACTTTTAAAACAATTAATATTTTTTAAATTCTGTTTTCGTAAAGAGATTATGACAAAACAAGTAGATATAATTTTTAATTTGAGTACGGTATACACCTTACGACGTTACTATGGAAGACTATTACTGACTAGCGTAATTTTAAAATGTGATTAATTTTCTATTTTTTTCGACATAGATTTTATTGCGATTTATTATTCGTTAATTTATTAACGATCGATTAATTTGAATTATATCATTCTTGATTATCGTTTTTTTACTGTCCAGGCTTTTTTTATTTCATTACATGTGCTTAATTTTATATTTTTCTGGGTTTTGATTTTATTGCGATTTATTATTCGGTAATGATTAATTTGAATTATATAATTCTAATTATTGTTTTTTTATTGTCCAGGCTTATTTTATTTGATTATGGAGACTAGGCCGGCTTGATTTCTTAATTATTTACAAACATTTCTATTAACTCTTTATTATCCTAATATACTATTATTATTGCACCTTTCTAAGATAAACTAATGAATAAATGACCTAGGAGGTTATGACTTAATAGTCTTGAAAGACACCTACACATTTTTTCAATGTTTTTTATTTGATTTCAGAAATATAACAGAAGGAAAAAGCGTTATATAAATACTGTTTGGAGAATGGTGGTATCATTGAGATACGATTGGGCCCGATATCTGTTGATTGTAAGTTTATAAAAAACTTTATTTTTAATTTGAATCTTATTACCGTAATAGGTAATCTTAGTGTTATGAGTTTTATTATAAGCAGTAATTTGTCTCTTAGTAATAATAATAAATATTATCGTAAACTGAAGGAAAAGGATGTTATTCCGTCCATTATAAAAATTCAATGTGATTTCGAAGTACTCAGAAAAGCCGTTTTTTTTTTATTAATGTTTCACCACACACACCAAACACCATCGCTGCAAAACCAGTAAACAAAAATGAATCCTAACTTCAGGAAATAATGAAAACGTTTTGAAAATACTTTCTTTAATGAACTACATAATATAAACAATGGATGAAACTGAATTAATGCACATTCTAATCAATGATTTCTGTTTATTTGAATATAATTTCTTATCCTTAAATTAATGAAAAGTACGTTAATAACAGTCACACTTCCGCTCCATAGCCGAAACAAACTAGAATATACAAAGTAGGTACCTACTATGCTAGACACACGTGTCCGAATTTGTGCGTGCGTAGATTCTTAATGTGACTACTTTATCTGCCATAATCAGCATAACTAATGAAGGTAATAAAAAGAAACATATTGGAGTGTTTGGTGATGTGTTTCTATACTATACGTCATAATTATATATCCAGGGTATGAATGAAAGCGAGATTGTCCGAAAAGGTTACTACCGCTACCCCGGAACATAAAGGGCTAAGGAAGGAACATGGATGGGTTTTAAGCAGTAAGTGTCTGACACTCCCTTCCGCTACACCCAGAGCGGTCATTGGATGATTTCACAAACTAAAAAAAAAAGAGTTGTTCCCGGCTGACATTCATGGATCTTTGACAGTCGTTACGAGTGATCAGAAGCCCGAAAGTCTGACAGCCAGTTTAACCAAGGGGTATGGTATTATCCCAGTTACTGGGTTGTGGAGGTCAGATAAGCAGTCGCTTCATGTAAAATACTGGTATTAAGCTGCATCCGGTTAGACTGGAAGCCAACCCCAACATAGTTGGTAAAAGGCTAGGCAGATTGATTGATGTTTGTTTTTAACAGAATTTAAACCCAAAAGTTGTGCTATGTAAAAAAACTCATTCTTTTAATAACAAATTAACCAACATGAATCTCAAATTCATGTGAGTTTTTTTTTAAATACGTCGGAGTAAGTTAATTTATTTATAATTTGCATTTCAGTTTTAACAGATCTAGATGACTGTCTAACAGTAGCCAACACTTGTTTGGATAAACCATATCCTTACAACTTTGGGAAAGTGTTATAGGTAAGAATAGAATAGAATAGAATAGAATGAATAGAATGCATTTATTTGTCAGAATATTGTACAAAGCTGTTATGTGCGTATTACGTCCAAAATATTCTGCCGTTTCCGGCGTACAAATATAGTTGCTAAAAATTATGAGTCATCATTAAGTACATAAAATTATTAATAATAGGGATTACAACAAAAATTGAATAATAGTTTGGAAAGAGATTATATAAGTCAAAAATCAATGAAGTCAAGGAGATAAAACATTAATGTCAATTATTATTTAGGTAATTTTTCGTTTATAAAATCTTCAGTAGAATAATAACATTTGCTTAAAAGGAAATCAAATAATCTTCGTTTAAATATTCTGAGGCTGAGAGTTTTGAAGCCATCAGGTAATTTGTTGTAGACAGTAATGGACATGCAGTATACATTATTAGAAAACAATTTAATTCTACGCCTAGGAACATTAAGCATATGCACTTTTCGGCTGGGTCTGGATACAACATCATTAAACAATTCAAATTCATGTCTGTTTTGGTGAACAAAGATACAAATTTCAAAAATGTATAGTGCTGGAAGTGGTAATATTTTAAGTTTTTTAAACAATGGAACACAACTGTCCAATGGGTGCGCTCCACAAATTGAGCGTACACATTTTTTCTGAGCTCGAAACACTCTTTGAAGTTCAACCGAATTACCCCATATTATAATACCATAGCGCAAGATTGATGAGACATAGCCATGATATGCACATAGTGCTGCCTCAACACTAGCCACACGTGTTAGTCTATATAAAACAAAAACAAATCTATCTATCTTTTTACATAGATCATCAATGTGAGATTTCCAGTTACAATTTTTATCAATTATTATCCCCAAGAATTTTGCATAATCAACCTCTTCTATAGTCTCATTTCCATATTGTATTTTAAGCCGTGGACGTGTACTGTTATATGTCTGGAATTGTATCATTTTTGTTTTATTAATGTTAATATGAAGATTATTTTGTTCAAGCCATGTAATAATTTTATTTAATGTCATATTTATTTCGTTTTGGTACTCAACAATGTCGTCATTTTGATTTATAATACTAAGGGTCGTATCGTCAGCGTATAGTATGCAATTGTGGGTAAGACAGGGGACTGGTCACAGCAGATGGTATCTTACAGAGTTTATTTATACAAATATGTTAGGAGCGTTCGTAGGCATAAGGGAATACAACGTACCTGGCAAATTATCATTTTTTTTTATTATAATTATTTATTGTTTTTTTTTAAATTATTATTATTTTATTGTTTTTTTTTTTAATTATTATATGACTTGTTTATTTTTAATCTTTGAAATGAAATGAAAAAACAATATTTTTATTTCATTGCATGGTGTTCATTGATCTAGAGAAAGCGTATGATAGGGTACCTCGGAATGTCGTGTGGTGGGCCTTGACAGAGAAAGGTTTGCCCGGGAAGAACGTAGAGTTAATTCGTGCTATGTACAGCCAATCTCGTACATATGTTCGGTCGGCTGCTGGCAAAACCGACAAGTTCAATGTGGCAGTAGGCTTGCACCAGGGGTCGGCTTTAAGCCCTTACCTCTTCCTTTTGATTATGGATGCCCTGACGGCGGACATACAGGAAGAGGCATCATGGTGCATGCTATTTGCCGACGACATCGTTTTTGTCGGTGAAGATGGACCTGAGATCCACAGCAGACTGGAGAAATGGCAACGGAAACTGGAGATTGTTGGCCTGAAAATCAGTGCAACCAAAACTGAGTAAATGTTCTGCGATTTCGGCGGTATCTCCAGTTCCGGGGTCACAGCGCTTGATGGCCCGCTTCTTTCAGTTTGCTATGACTTTCGGTATCTCGGTTCATTTTTGCAAAGCGATGGCGAAATAGATCGGACTGTTAAGCATAATTATAATTAACACTGGGTGGATGAAATGGCGGTATATCACGGGAACAATTTGTGACGCCCGCATTCCCCTTAAACTTAAGGGGAAGATTTATAAGGGCAAGTCTGAAAGTGACACCGGTGACTGAAAAGTTGTGTGGAAATCGGTTATCATGGTATGGGCATGTTATGCGGGACATGAGGAAAATGTTGTCCGGAAAGTTGTGAGTTATGAATGTGGATGGCTATACAAGTAGAGGGAGACCAAAGAAACGAAGGATGGATTGTGTGAAAGATGATATGGCTAAAAAGGGAGTGACAACCGAGATGACGACTACGTTGATTGTTTTTTTTGGAACGAAGTTCCTTATCGCGCGTTGTGAAAGAGGGCTAGACGGAAAAAATTCTTACGAAAAAGTTGTCACGACACTTTTTGCTATAGTAAGCTATTGTAAGCTGTGCGGCGTCGCATGTTTCTCTGTCTGTCTCTCTCTCTCTTATAATAATAATAATAAACAGAAAGCAAGCCAGATATTTTGTGTTCAGAGTTTCGGTGACGTAGGTTTCGGTGACGTAGGTTTCGGTGGCGTAGGTTTCGGTGACGGAGGTTTTGGTGACGTAGGTTTTGGTGACGTAGGTTTTGGTGACGTAGGTTTTGGTGACGTAGGTTTTAGTGACGTAGGTTTTGGTGACGTAGGTTTTGGTGACGTAGGTTTCAGTGACGTTGGTTTTGGTGACGTAGGTTTCGGTGACGTAGGTTTTGGTGACGTAGGTTTCGGTGACGTAGGTTTCGGTGACGTAGGTTTCTACCTTCATAATTTGCCACCTTCAGCATTGGCAGGCAAACTGTCTTGGTACCTATCATATCCTTATTATATTATTTTTAATCTTTCTCTCTCTCTCTAACTTTGTAAGTAAGCCGTACCGTTACCGGAGCCGACGGACCTCCAGCGCGATCTCATAGCGGCCTGGAAACAGTGACCGTGCAACCCAGCGCAGGGCACGCCACGATAGTGGCGGTAAGGCCCCTCTTTGAGGAGGGGCTAGAGATATGTCACGGCGCCCTCACCTACCGCCTGACGCAGGTCCTCACCGGACATGGATGATTTGGGAGGTTCCTGCACTTCATCAGGCGGGAGGAAACGCCCGGGTGTCACCACTGCGAGGATCGTCCAGAGGACACGGTAGAGCACACGGTGCAAACCAGCCCCACTTGGGCGGAGCACCGCCGTGTCCTCATAGAGGCGATCGGCGGTGGCGACCTCTCGCGCCCGGCCCTGGTGCAAGCCATGGTTCGAAGCGAGAGGGAGTGGGAGGCAGTCACCTCCTTCTGCGAAAAAGTCATGCTCGCGAAGGAGGTGGCGGGATGGGAGAGAGAAAGGTCCTCCCGTCCGAGCCGCCGCGGGAGACGACCCGGGCGTCGGGAGCCACGTGACGACTCCCGGCCACCGTAGGCGCGGGCCTGTGAGTAATGGGTGACTCACCGTCCGATCAGCACCAGACCCGTGCCGTACGGCGCGTATATATTCCACGCGCGCCTCAAAGAGATGTCAGCATATGAAGGGGCCCCTCATTGCCAAGCCTGCCGTGTAAGCGGGATTGTCCGAAAGGGTTACCGCTACCCCGGAACATAAAGGGCTACGGAAGGAACATAGATGGGTTTTAAAAAAAAAATAAAAAAGGTCATGGGTTCGTATCCAGGCAGGCACTTCACTTTAAGTAAATTATTATCACCACTGCTCTCAAAACGGTGAAGGAAAATATTGTGTGGAAACTGGAAAAATTATTAGAACCAAAAATTCGAAAGATGTTACATCCACCAACCCGCACTGGGCCCGCTTGGTGGATTACCGGTCACTCCCTGTCACAGAAAAGAAATGATAAAGCTATGCTTAATACACGCAGAGAAAGTGCTAGCATCACCTGTAGATTGATAGATAGTTGCTTGTAGTTGTGTACAGCGTGGCCCTCGGAAAGTCGCTCGAGGTCCGGCGTCATGCGTGTTTCAAAATGCACGTCGTTGGGTGCCGAGCACAATTTAGCGGAAGATCGAATACAATGGCGATTATCTGTGAATTTATGACGTTCGTTCATATATCAAAATTGACGGGAAAGACAGTCTTCTTCTTCTTTTTCGTGTGGTTAGTGACTAACTTGGTGTTAGAGTTTTTATGCTTCGCATGGGCCTCTGACTTAGTTTCACACACACAAAGAGAGGACAGACAGACAGACAGAACGGAAATGGAGAGACAGTGATGTTCTATAATGTCTTACGTATTAACGTTACTTATTTCCAGGTAAACAATATGCCATGATGGCTATGAAGACCACTTTGGCGTACGTCTTGCGGCAGTACCGCATCACCGCTGACATCAATAACGTACAATGTAAAGTTGATTTAATTCTTAAGCCGGTGATTGGACACCACATTCGTTTGGACTTGCGAACGTAATTAATGTACTTGCACGCGGTTAAGGTATACTTTTTGAAATGGAGCTCGGTTGGTAAGGATACTCTGTATTCTCTCCAATAAAATAGGACTACAATTATTGTTATATTATAATTTATCATTAGTTTTCTGTGGAAATTACAAATTTTGCAATTGAATATTGTTTTATTTCAAGTATTTGTCATTTGATTTGTTTTAAAGTGGTAAGAAGCACTTTAAAATAATATACTTCCACTAATATTATAAGAGCGAATGTTTGTGAGTGTGTGAGTTTGAATGTTTGTCCGTCCTTCACGTTTAAACGGCTAAACGGATCTGGATGAAATTTCAAATAGGCACAAGTAAGGCACTTTTGAACGTCAAATTGACCAAGAAATAGAAATAAAATGTTTTACAATGTTTTGTATACATGAATTATAACATTATATTATGTAAAGACGATGCGCCCAGAATAAATCACGAGGATCACAAAATTTGAAGAAAAAACTAACAGTATGACCAACTTCGATTCCCAACCTCGACATAATTACTTTGGTGTACCACAGGGAAGTATTCTAAGGGCACGCCACGATAGTGGCGGTAAGGCCCCTCTTTGAGGAGTGGCTAGAGAGGCGTCACGGCGCCCTCACCTTCCGCCTGACGCAGGTCCTCACCGGACATGGATGTTTCGGAAGGTTCCTGCACATCATCAGGCGGGAGGAAACGCCCGGGTGTCACCACTGCGAGGATCGCCCAGAGGACACGGTAGAGCACACGGTGCAAACCTGCCCCGCTTGGGCGGAGCACCGCCGTGTCCTCGTAGAGGCGATTGGCGGCGGCGACCTCTCGCGCCCGGCCCTGGTGCAAGCCATGGTCCGGGGCGAGAGGGAGTGGGAGGCAGTCACCTCCTTCTGCGAAAAAGTCATGCTCGCGAAGGAGGTGGCGGGATGGGAGAGAGAAAGGTCCTCCCGTCCCAGCCGCCGCGGGAGACGCTCCGGGCGTCGGGAGCCACGTGACGACTCCCGGCCACCGTAGGCGCGGGCCTGCGGACGGTGAGTAATGGGTGACTCACCGTCCGATCAGCACCAGACCCGTGCCGTACGGCGCGTATATGTTCCACGCTCGCCTCAAAGAGATGTCAGCATATGAAGGGGCCCCTCAGGGCCAAGCCTGCCGGGTAAGCGGGATTGTCCGAAAGGGTTACCGCTACCCCGGAACATAAAGGGCTACGGAAGGAACATGGATGGGTTTTAGTCAGTAAGAGTCTGACACTCCCTTCCGCTCCACCCAGAGCGGGAGCAGTCATTGGATGATTTCCCAGCCTTAAAAAAAAAAAAAAAAGGGAAGTATTCTAGGTCCACCGTTATTCCTCGTGTATGTTAACGATCTTCCTCAAGCAATAGAACAAGATTGTGTCCTTTTTGCTGATGACACGACGGTGATTATAGATTGTAAAAATGTCGAAACCTACAATTCAGACATAAATAACACCCTAAACCACATCATCAAGTGGTTAGATAACAATGCATTAAAGGTTAATATAGAAAAAACTAAAATATTGAATTTTAAAACGCAGAAGAGTAAATGCCTCCAACTAATATCCCATAAAAACCAATCCGTAGAACAAGTCCGTAAAACAAAATTTTTGGGAATAACACTCGATGAACATTTCACCTGGAAAGAACATATTGACGAAATATGTATGAAAATTAACAGATTTATTTATGCCCTAAAAAAAGTTAAAGATGAGACATCTAAGTCAACTGCAATGATGGTGTATCACGCCTATATTTGTTCCATTATTCGATATGGTATCATTGTTTGGGGAAATTCTTCGGCAATTTCCAGAATACTAATAGCTCAAAAAAAATGTATTCGGGCCATCTTTAACATGGACTGGTCTGTATCATGTAGACCGGTTTTTAGATCACATAAGCTTCTTACGGTTCCTTGTATTTACATTTACGAAATCGCAAAACTTAACTCAAATCTCTTTGAAATTAAAAACAATTTTAACAAACGAAAAGTTACACAATATTTATTAAAGATCCCTGTACCTAGGCTAGAACTATTCAGGTGCAGTTGTGTTTATATGGCGCCACTTATTTATAATTCTTTACCTAATTGGATAGTAGAACTTCCATTCAAAAAATTATGCGTGGCTTTGAAAAATTGGTTAATATCGCATAATTTTTATTCGGTCAGCGAATTTCTCAACAAAAAATCATGCCAGTCTTACCACTTCAGGAATGCATTGTCAAAAATTTTCGATTGAAAATGAACCTTAGTCTTTGGCATTAAAGTTAGAAATCTATCAAAGAGATTTGACAGTTTGGAGCAGCTTGATGTGCTGGCGACTGTACGTTCCCTTGTAATAATTTCCGACGACCACGCGGGCGCAGCAGAAGCCGCTAGTACAAAGTGGTTTGTCACAACACCAATCAACGATTGTCAAGCATCGAAAGATCCGCCTGTGCCACGAAAAGCACGTTAAGCCGTTGGTCCCGGCTGTCATTCGTGGATCTTTCCAAGTGAAAGTGACAACCGGTCTTACCAAAGGGGTATCTTATCACACAGACACTGGGTTATGAAAGTCAGATAGGAAGTCGCTTCATTTAAAATACTGATATTCTGCTGCAACCGGTTAGATTGGAAGCCGACCTTCTAGAACATAGTTGGGAAAAGGCTAGGCAGACAGTTGACTATTTGAAACGGTTAATGATATCACATGAAATCACATAGATAAAAGACCGCTCGTCTTAACTTTCATCAGCGTACAAAAATTAAATATTACCTATGCGAAGATGTAAAATAATTGTAAAATTGCATTTAATGCTAATAAGTATTCTATTTGATTCTAAAAATCTGTGACGTCACATTGTTATATTTCATACAAATCACATAAAAATTCCGCGTTTTGACAATTCATACAAAGTAACGTAGGTAATAACGTTGCAAGAGTAGTCAATAGAATCTCTTTCAAATAACCAAAGATGATGAAATTTAAATAAGTCAAACTTTTGATAATGATTTTTAACATTAATTTTCGATGTTTACTCAGATTAATTCCAACACATATTAGCATTTAATTAAGATAAGAATATTGGGCCGAGTGTCAAGTTAAAACTTAGAATGGAATGAGATTATATCGACTATTAATATTAAACATAGCAATTAAAACGAGCCGAATACATTTCGTCAGAGTGATATAACATCAAGTTTATAAATAGATATGCCTGTTTACGTGATTCATAAATCACGTTGCGGTTTAAAAAAAACGGACAAGCGCGTGACGGAACCCGCGCTGTTGGCAGTTCTGTAGTTGACGTGAATCTTTACGCATGATGTAGATACCTATAAATGAGTATTTCCCAAAGAAACAGTGAAAAACATAGTTATTTCTGAAGTTTCTATATCTCACGAACGTACCAAAATCAAAGTTACTTATTCAAACTAGGCTAAATCGAAAAAAACAACCGACTACCAAAAAAGTACTACGTTTTTAATGTAATCCAAAGATTACGCTGATACATTGAGTTGAAATGTGGCAGTCATGCCACATTTCAACGCAATCAAAAAAAGAGTCATCTTTTTTTGTTTATGGCATCTCGCAGTTCAACCATAGGGTTGTCTACTGCTTAACCGGACTTGCCTGTGGATGCCACAAAAGAATTGTAGCCTCCAGCAAGGGCGTGGCATGACGTCACGAGTATGTAGTTTTTATACTTACTTGTGACGTAGCGAGCCGGACTCCCAACTTTAATGCATTTTATCTCATTCATTTTCTGTTAATATGATAAAGAAAAAAATACGTGACTTATACACCGTGAAATTTAAATGGTTGTTTTCCCGCAGCGAAATGGTTTTGTCTATGTAATACAATCGTTTCGTAGTTATATAAAATATTAGAAACAAAAACTGGCATATTTAGCATTGTGAAAAACTAAACTCGAAAGCGATCACGAACCAATTGTAACACCTCCCGATACCTACGGCCGAACGACAGGGTCACCACTCACTCACCGTCGAAAGGATTAGGTTCGAAGGCGGCTACGTTTGATAATATTACGCGCGGGCTAGATTATGACGTATAACTACACGCGAGAGCTTATTTTACTTTAAACATTTAATAAATCGGTCTTTGCTTTGTCGGCTTAACGGTGGATTCTTGTATTTTTGCGTGCAAACTATTATGCCGTATCACCACTTGCGAGAGCTTATTTTGGTCTGACCATTTATACATCGCTTTCCTTTGACGGCGGCGCCGCCGGCGCGTGCCACGCCAGTAGTACCTACAGTACATGTTACGTCTAGTGTTACTATTAAAGTCCGCGGGGCCGTTGACCCACGTGCTTTTTAATCAGCTGTTATCCAAAATGTTATTCAAATTTTCCCTTCGTACTTTTACGGGCTTAGGACCGTCATAAATACTTTTTTATCTGCAATTTATTGAACACAAAATTAAATTAAAAAAGAAAACTAAGAAAAATTAACCAAGAAAACGAATTATCTCAATTAGATACTTAAAAAAGTATTTGAGGCGTATTTACAATAATTTTAATCAGCTAAACTACTACTATTTACAAAAGTACGAGTACTTACACTAGGTACTTACACTTCCCGGTAACGGAGTAATTGTTCGAAGTGTAAGCCATTCCGTTGTATACACAATCGCGCACGTTTTACCTGGTTTTCTTTTAATTTAACTAAGGTGTCTCTGTCACGACGTACGATATCAAAAGCGTCCACTATCGCAGTACTAACGCGTCCCGACTTTCGTGTTCCTCACGATACACTAGGCGCTTGAGCTCAGACCACAAGCAAAAGTCTAACGGAGTTAGGTCCGGGCTTCTTGGTGGCCAAGGCACTGGCCCGCCGCGTCCGATCCAGCGCTGGGGAAACACCAAGTTCAAGTGCTCTCGCACGGCGCGGTGATAATGAGCCGGGCACCCGTCTTGCTGAAAATAAAGGTTGTCCACGGGCACCGCTAGCGGAAGGTCGTCCAATAAGTCCGGGATAACATTCCTTATCATTTCCAGGTAGGTTCCACCTGTTAAGTGTCCTGTCACGAAATGCGGCCCTATGAGGTGGCCATTAATTATTCCGGCCCACACATTAACACTAAAACGCACTTGATGCGAACACTCGCGAATAACGTCTGGGTTATCTAAAGCCCAAAAATGTTCGTTACGCTGGTTGAAAATTCCAACTCGCGTAAAAGTTGCTTCATCCGTCCACAAAATGTTCTTATCTTGGTTGGCAATCAACCACTGACAAAACGCAATTCTGTTCTGGGGGTCATTTTCGTGGAGAGCGTGAACCCCGCGAAAATGATAAGGATGCTGTCCTTCAGAATTTAATAGTTTCCAGACGTGGTACTGGCTTACGCCAAACGTAGCTTCGGCCTGGCGCGTACTTCGACGAGGATCCCGTTCGAAGTACTCGATGATCTCTTCGTCGAGCGCTGGCGAAATAACGGCCGGTTGACCTCTGCCCTGTGCATGTGCCGGTGCATGGAACTGTCCATGATCCAGTAGCCGCTGTGTTGCCGCTACGATCGTCCGTGGCGATGACTTGGGGGTTCAGAACCCCGCGAAGACGGAGCGACTCCAAGTGTTGCCGATCTGCGTAAAGTCGCCGGGCAGCATGGGAGTCATAGTCAGCCCTAGCATACAGCTGGACCATAGCGACGTACTCCACATTGCTGTACTTGTAATGTCGATCCATTGCAGTTTACAGAGATGACGCGTGCTGCGCTTACGACATTCGCGGGAAAACTAAGTAGGTCAGGGTCACAGTCGCGCGTGCCGCACGGGTAAAATAGGCGCTGGCGGCTTCGTTTGATATTGTTTCGCGCAGGCTAGTTTATGCCGTATCACTACACGCGAGAGCTAATTTTACTTTGAACATTTCTAAATCGGTCTTTTCTTTGTCGGTTTCCCGGTGATTTTTTGTATTGTTCCGTGCAAACTATTTTATGCCGTATCACTACGTGCGAGAGTTTATTTTGGTTTGAACATTATTTTGTGCATCGGTTTTCTTTGTAGGTGGTGACGCGAGTAGTACCTAACTACCTAGTACCTACAAGTTACGTCTAGTGTTACTATTGTTACTCACTTTTTCGAGTTGATGAATATTTTTTTAATTATTTTAAAACAGAAACTTCGTTATTTTTTTTTTTTAACTCTATGCTTCGAAAGTACTCCTTAAGGCAAGTCGTTCTGCCGCGGGAAAACAACCAATTAAATTTCACCGTGTATTTTTTAGTATCTGATTGACAGACTTAATATAATTTCTTTATTTTTACCCAGTCATCATCCCCATTTTGTCACGTTTCTTCCAAAAACTGGAAGTAAGTTTGTTAATGGAAGATCAAAACGACGTAGGTAATACTTAATTATTCTCTGATGATACGTATACGTGTAAATAGAAAACCTGTAGTACTTAGGTATCTAATAAAATTAAAATAATGGTAATGTTATTTTAATGTACCTATCATTAAAACTTGTCTCCAAACTAGTCCGAACATAAAAAAAAAATTTGTTCAAATAACTGGCCCTTACCGAATTCCATTACTACTTCTTCTAAATCTATACATATAATAAATTTGTAGAAAAGTGGTGTCTGTACAATAGAAATAAATAAAAAAAAAGTAGCAGGGGTTGTTATTATATCGATGCCGAACCCGAAATTGTAATTATTATTTTTTTGTCTGTTTGTCTGTGTGTTTGTGCACGCTAATATCAGAAACGGCTTATTCGATTTAGATACGGTTTTCACTAATATATTGTAGTAAGCTTCACTTAACATTTAATGTTTATTTCATGTCAATCGGTTCATAAATAAAAAAGTTATGTCAATTTAAAGAATCACGGCAAACATTTGTTAAGGTATTCTATCAGAGTACGTATACGCATCGCGCCTGCGCGTCCGTGGCTATATAAAGCGCGCTGAGAGCCGCGCCGCTGTTACCCCCGATCCAGCTGTCCCTTGCTGTCCTCCCCCAACGACGCCCTAAGCCGAGGTCCGTACCCCACAGGGGGTGCCCTTAGCGTGTAGTCGCTTAGTTTGTAAGTTTTTATAAGCCCTGGCTGGAGGCTACAATTCTTTTGTGGTATCCACAGGCAAGTCCGGTTAAGCAGTATACAAACCTATGGTTGAGCTGCGAGATGCCATTATCAGAAAAAAACACGCCGCTGCCATAAGGATTCAGTTATTCGTAGCGAACGCACGTATCCTGGAGAGTATAGGCGAATAGTTGCATATAGCTGAGAGAATAAATTTGAAGATCTGGAACACCTGATGTGGAACTCCAAGAGCCCAGCTACACTATAACAGATATTGGAATGACGTCTTAGGAAAAGTTGTTCAGCCTGATGAGCACTCTCTGTTGACGCATAAAAATTTAAGATCTGGAACACCTGTTGTGGAATTCCAAGAGCCCAGCTACACTATAACATATACAGAGTTGATACGACAGAGGGGCTTTCCTTTAAACAGCTTATACTAGGGACCATTTTCAAGCTCTGTACCAAAAATCAATTAAATAGGAACAGTAGTTTAGTCGCAAATGTTTTTTTAAGTTTTTGCCCCGTTTGAACACGATGTATCTTTCCTAACAGGGCTCCGGCGTGCACGCGTCGGTGCCGTTCCGTTACAAGGTCAGTTTTTATTTACAAAGGGTGGTTGCATTTTAATCTGATTTGTAAGCTATTTAGTTTGTTTGAAAAGTAAAAACCTCATTTTTATTTTATTTTATTTTTATACCGTACCGAGTTAATACAAAACACGTATAGTTTTCGTAGTGTAATTTAATGCCCCTCTGTCATGTCAACTCTGTATAGGAATGACATCTTATCAAAAGTTGTCCAATCTGATGAGCACTTTCTGTTGACTTATAAAAATCGAAGATCTGGAACACCTGTTGTAGAACTCCACGAGCCCAGCTACACTATAACACATAGGAATGACGTCTTAGCAAAAGTTGTTCGGTCTGATGATTTCCTATTGACTTATAAAAATCGAAGATCAGAAACATCTGATGTGGAAATCAAAGCTATCACTAATTTCACTGTATAATTATAAAATTACATAAGCTGGGAGTACTTCCACGCGGTGAAGGCGGTAACAGTTTAGGACTGATTTTCGCTGACGATGGTACAGTCGCCAGCAGATCAAGCTATCCCTAACTGTCAAATTTTCTCAATTAAAAATGAACTAATTTCAACTATATTGCAAAGACATAGGGTCTTTGATATTCAAGTTGAAATACTATCAAAGAAATTTAACAGATTGTGGTAACTTGATATGCTGGCCTCTGTACTTATATCATTGAAAATTTGACTCTGCTGGCCAAAAGTCCCATTTATTTTTTTATTTTACCAAATAAATATGCCTTCGGGCTTATGTTATTTGAGTGTTTTATTTCCTTTTCTATTTATCTTCGTGACACAGTAGCCTACCCGATAACGCCTGGGAGCAGTCCCTTAGATTTTAATTGATCACTTATATTCACAATAAAACTATAACCATGCCTAGAAAGAGGTCAAATCTTTCCCAATGTTCCAAAAGAGCTAAAAGATTGAAGATCATAAGATCCCAAGGATCTACCAAAGAGCGTCACGAGAGACATGATGCTGTTTGAAAACATCCGGCTGCAACTCGCTCCGTGGAAACCTCTTCGGATCGCGAACCACGCCTGCGTTATCAGCGTATTTACGAATCTACATCCAGGTCTCTAGAGACCAGTGAAGAATATGATGCGCGACTGACCACAGATCGTGCAAGTCATCTCGCGAATCGGAGACGTTCACGGATAGAGAATTACGCTTGAGTTCCAAGCGTATCTACGCATCGACTTTTAGGTCTCTAGAGACAAGTGGGGAACGTGATGCGCGACTGACCGCTGATCGTGATTCAGATCTTCGATTTTGACGACCCCGTTGTCGCTGGCATAAGCAACAGGATACGCGTACGAAGTCGCGGGCAGAAGCTAGTATAAAAATATATGTTGACCAGGGCCAGGGTTGTGAAGGATTCAAAACTTTTGACATCATCGTATGCGGATGTCAGGTTTTTTTAAATATATTTTTCGTACATAAATAAAAGAAAATCTATTTTATTCTTCTTCTTCTTCGTGTGGTTAGTGACTAACCTGGTGTCGTAGTTTTAATGCTGCCCATGGGCCTCTGACTTAACATCACATGCTGATGAGAAATACCTATCTCGCTTCAAAATGGTTGAGCTGAATGGTGCTAATATATGCGTCATGTTCGTGAACGGGCGCTGTCAGTAGGGACTGGTCATCTCTTAGCGGCTAAGGCTTGTTTTAATTTAACTTTATATCTGATGCTTTGAACGTTCTGCATCGTTCTCACATGTATAATATTAATATGAACTATGTAACCAATATTTTGTAACCATATTTTGTTTAAAAGAGTGTCCATGGAGTTTCTTGCCCGTTCTTCTCCATAGGTACCTACTCCTTTGGAATGGGCAACTAGCTTCATTTCTCGGACTGACCGACACCTTGACAATTCAAAAGTGCCTGTAATTGGTTTATTTGAAATAAATACTTTGAGTTTGAGTTATCTCTCTTTTAAGAACAAAACTAAAAAAAAAAAAAACTTTGTTTAATTATTATTACGCGTGAGCGCCGCCCACTTTTTTACAAGTCGTTATTTGTACTTGTTGTATACATGAATCCGCATCCGTAAAAGCTCCGCAATAATTGATGCACAATGCAGATGTTGATCATCATCTGCCTAGCCTTTTCCAGTTTGGCTTTTTTTCCTGGCTTCCAGTCTAACCGGATGCAGCTGAATACCAATATTTTACATGGACCGTCTGCCTATCTGACCTCCACAACCCAGTTACTGGGTAATACGGTACCGTTTCGTAAGAATGGCTGTCAGAATTTCAGGTTTCTGACGACCCGTAACGACTGTCAAAGATGCACAAATGACAGCCGGGACCAACCGGCTTAACGTGCTTTCCGAGGCACGGAGGTGTCTCGTTATATAAAGATGGTCACCCATCCACGGCCAACCTGTTAGTACTTAGCCACGAATGCTGATGTTGATGAAGATAATTAATGCGAATATTCTGCATTTAGGATATATATAACTAATCCATAACTAATATCCATAACTCCCCGTATACTGACTCTGACTATCTGACATAACAACGCTCTGCCTAACACTACTGGAACTTGGTACAGAAGACAGCACAATTGATTTTCAACTTTATTGTTACAGAATAAGGTTCATGTTCAATTGGGAAAATAACTGGGAACTAGCGACCCGCCCCGGCTTCGCACGGGTGCAATATACAATGATGACATTAATTTCACACACATAATATACGTTTTCACATTTTCGTTTCATGAAGACATTATAAAGGGTGGAATTTTGTAATGCCACCTGGAGGGAAAGTAACTGCATCCAAAGATTTCCAAAAATTCGCTTGCTACACCCGGGAATCGAACCGACTAAAAACTGCAAAAAATACACCGTGTACTTTTATTGCATCGATCGTTAGGATCAATTATAAGGATGAAATCTCTCAAACAAACTTGATAAATTAAATGATAGGAAAACCATGAAATCTTAAATTGTTTACAAAAAATGGTAAACTAACTAATTAGTTACTCGAAATGGGCTCCATTTTCTTGGAAACACAAATGTATTCATGTAACTAATACATATCTAGTAACCTTGAATAACATGTTGTGGTGAATATTATAAATCGTATTCTGAACCTCAACTCTCGATTCGTTTACTTTCGCATAAAATTTAATGAAAATTTGATTTTTCACATATCTCCACAAAAAAAATGTAAAGGGGCGAGATCTGGTGATCTCGTAGGCCATCTGATTGTACCGTTTGTACCAATCTTCAACCGTCTGATCCAAATAGCAACTCGTCATTTTAGTGGATAAATCACGTCAATGACAATTATTAATTACTAACATAAGTAAACGGATGAATCTTTGACTTGAAGAGCTTTAACTTGACTCATTGAATTTATAAGTCCAGATTTAATGGTTTTCCTTTCATTTAATGTATCAAGTTTCTTAGAAAGATTTCATCCTTATAATTGATCCTAACGATCAACGCAATAAAAGTACAGGGTGTCATTTTTACAGATTTTAGTTGGTTCTATTCCCGGGTGTGGCAAGCGAATTTTTGAAAATCTTTGAATGCAGTTTTGTTTCTATTTAAATATAAAGGAAAGTTTTCTTTGAGTGAAATTTGCTATCTACAGTATTAAGAGTACTTTCCCTTCAGGTGGCATTACAAAATTCAACCCTGTATTTCTAATAATCATTATTATTAAACGTTAGAAAATAGCTTCTTAGAGCAACCTGTACTGTCGCGAAGCGGTCATTTGCCGGGGTCACGGTTCGTAACATTCGCATCAATGAAATTAAAACGAATATTATTATAAAACAACTGCAAAAAGTTAATGAATTGATTTTATTATTTAGTTTGTTTGTTTTTTTTTTTTAATTTGCTATTTATTTAAACCTATCAACATTTATATGATGAATGGGCACTAACCCTACCCGTGTGTTAAATTAATGTCACCATTGTAGCGCCACGTTGTACATACTATAAAGCGGGCGAAGTCACGGGTGAAAGTTAGTTTATCTATACGTATAAAACCATCCCCTTGAATCACTCTACCTATTGATGGAAACCACATTAAATTCCGTTGCGTAGATTAAAAGATCTAAGCGGGAACACACAACAGGTGCGACTTTATTTTATACTATGTACAGAAGAATAAGGGTCACCACATCAAGCTACCACAATCTGCAAATTCTTTCATAGATTTTCAACTTTATGTAAAAATAATAAGGTTCATGTTCAATTGAAAAAAATTGTCAGTTTGGGATAGATTGATGTACTTAAACTGCAAACATGAATGTGACGTCAGCGCTAAGGAAGCGTTTTTGGAGATTCACAAAGGTGAAACATACATTTTAAGTTTACTTAATTGTTTGTGTAATAGCTGGGCGAAACCTATGCGATTTCTATGAATAAGTTATTTCACGGGCATGCCAACGATAATAGTCACTACATAGTATAAAGCAAAGTCGCTTCCCGGGTCCTAATGTCTGTATGTATGTAGGTATGTACGCTTAGATCTTTAAAACTATACAACGGATTTTGATGCAATTTTTTTTTTAATAGGTAGAGTGATTCAAGAGGAAATTTTATAGTTTTAATAACATACAATTTCCGTCATCCAGGCGGGCGAAGCCGCGGGCAGAATTTAGTATGATACCTTGCTTAAAATAACTTAAAAATTAATAAAAAAATATGACTTTAATAAATAAAGGAAATAATAATAAAATGTGTACCTATAATAGTGGCTAAAACTAATGCTGCCATCTTGTTTTTACAAAATGTTTACAACGGTTTACAAAGGATAATGAGATTGTCATTAACCTTTATAATAATACCAACTTCTCCCATATTTTTAACTGAGTTTTCATGTTTTCGGTGCGTTAGGTGCTGCCATCTAGTTACTGGCTGCTCAGCTAAATAGTACCGTACGTCGCCGGGTAGATGACGCTACTTACCACGTTAATTGCAAAGGCATGGGCATAGTATAATATATTTTATTTAAATATTTTTATATAAAAACCTGATCTTCGACTTCTTTTCCAAAGAAAAAGATTTCATTTAAATACGTTATTGCAAGTAATTTTATTTTTGAAGAGTTGGTCACTAAGGCAGATCCTATCCCATACTGAGGGACCATTAATGGTCCTTCGAGCCAAATAATATGGTACAGGTTTTCCGAATTCAAGCAGATCTTAATATGAATAATAAATTGGGCTATTACCTAATTATATTTTCATAGCATAGTTTAGTCAGTAAAATAACCTTAATCACTACATAGTATAAAACAAAGTCGGTTTCTCTGTCCTTATATCCTTATGTATGTAAGCTTAAATCTTTAAACTACGCAACGGATTTTAATGCGGTTTTTTTAAAAGATAGAGTGATTGAAGAGGAAGGTTTATGTGTATAATTTGTTGACATATTATGCGGGCGAAGCCGCGGGCGGAAACTAGTATTTTAATAAATGATTGTAGTACTTATACTGTCCTACATTTCCATAATATAGATATTTAAGAAAAATAATAACTTACCCATGGTATCAATTTGATATCTGTATTCTAATATTATTATAATCAGCCTTTGAAAGAAGTTTATCTTTTGAGCGTAAAATTACATCTACCAATCATTTGATTAAAAAATCTACGGAACCGTAAGTAACCTTATATTAAACACAAACACTTCACCCGCGACTTCGCCCGCGTGAGTTTTTAATACTATAGCCGATAATCTGCCTATCCTTTTCCCAACTAGTTATATGGGATCGGCTTCCAGTCTTACCGGATGCAGCTGAATACCAGTATTTTACATGGATCGACTATCTATCTATCTGACCTCCACAACCCAGTCACTAACTGGGTAATACAAAGACCCCTTGGTAAGACTGGCTGTCAGACTTACGGGCTTTTGACTGTAACGTCTGTCAAAGATCCTCGGATGGCAGCCGGGACCATAACGTGCTTTCCGAGGCACAGAGGAGTCTCGATATCTGAAGATGATCACCCATCCATAGACCTACCCCGGCAAGAGTAGCTTAACCTGATGGATCGATCCGTGCGGCTGTTATTTCTTAGCCACGAGCTCCTCGTAATATAGCATATAACACTTAGCTTCCCATTACAGAAATCTTTTTTTGGATCGGTTCAGTAGATCCAGAGATTACCCCCTACAACCTCACAAACTTTACCTCTTTGTAATAATAGTAAAGACTAGCTTCTGCCCGCGACTTCGTACGCGTATCCTGTTGCTTATGACAGCGACAACGGGGTCGTCAAAATCGAAGATCTGAATCACGATCAGCGGTCAGTCGCGCTTCACGTTCCCCACTTGTCTCTAGAGACCTAGAAGTCGATGCGTAGATACGCTTGGAACTCAAGCGTAATTCTCTTTCCGTGAACGTCTCCGATTCGCGAGACAATGCATGACTTGCACGATTAGCGGTCAGTCGCGTATCACGTTCCCCACTTGTCTCTAGAGACCTAGAACTCGATGCGTAGATGCGCTTGGAACTCAAGCGTAATTCTCTATCCATGAACGTCTCCGATTCGCGAGACAATGCATGACTTGCACGATCTGCGGTCAGTCGCGCATCATATTCTTCACTGGTCTCTAGAGACCTGGATGTAGATGCGTAAATACGCTGAGAACGCAGGCGTGCTTCGTGATCCGAAGAGGTTTCCACGGAGCGAGTTGCAACCGGATGTTTTCAAACAGCATCAAGTCTCTCGTGACGCTCTTTGGTAGATCCTTGGGATCTTATGATCTTCAATCTTTTAGCTCTTTTGGAACATTGGGAAAGATTTGACCTCTTTCTAGGCATGGTTATAGTTTTATTGTGAATATAAGTGATCAATTAAAATCTAAGGGACTGCTCCCAGGCGTAATCGGGTAGGCTACTGTGTCACGAAGATAAATAAAAAAGGAAATTAGACACTCAAATAACATAAGTCCGAAGGCATATTTATTTGGTAAAATAAAAAATATAAATAGGAGTTTTGGCCAGCAGAGTCAAATTTTCAATGATATAAGTACAGAAGCCAGCACATCAAGTTACCACAATCTGTCAAATTTCTTTGATACTCGTAGTATTTCAACCACAGAAATATTAAATACAGTATATCTATGATTTCAACTTTATTGCAAAGACATAAGGATCATTTTTAATTGAGAAAATTTGACAGTTAGGGATAGCTTGATGTGCTAAAATCAGTCCTAAACTGCTACCGCCGTCACCGCGTGGAAGTACTCCCAGCTTATGTTATTTTACAATTATACAGTGAAATTAGTGATAGCTTTGATTTCCACATCAGATTTTTCTGATCTTCGATTTTTGTAAGTCAATAGGAAATGACCATTGTGTTATAGTGTAGCTGGGGTCTTGGAGTTCTACAACAGGTGTTCCAGATCTTCGATTTTTATAAGTCAACAGAAAGTGCTCATCAGATTGGACAACTTTTGCTAAGACGTCATTCCTATACAGAGTTGATAATTATGACAGAGGGGCATTACATTACACTACTATACGTGTTTAGTATTAACTCGGTACGGTATAAAAATAAAAAGCACCAAAAATGAGGTTTTTATTTTTTCAAACAAACTAAATAGCTTACAAATCAGAGTAAAACGCAACCACCCTTTGTAGGTAAATAAAAACTGACCTTGTAACGCAGCGGCACCGACGCGTGCACGCCGGAGCGCTGTTAGGAAAGATACATCGTGTTCAAACGGGGCAAAAACTTAAAAAAACATTTGCGACTAAACTACTGCTCCTATTTAATTGATTTTTGGTACAGAGCTTGAAAATGGTCCCTAGTATAAGCTGTTTAAAGGAAAGCCCCTCTGTCGTATCAACTCTGTAAATGTTATAGTGTAGCTGGGCTTTTGGAATTCCACAACAGGTGTTCCAGATCTTAAATTTGTATGCGTCAACAGAGAGTGCTCATCAGGCTGAACAACTTTTGCTAAGACGTCATCCCAATATCTGTTATAGTGTAGCTGGGCTCTTGGAGTTCCACATCAGGTGTTCCAGATCTTCAAATTTATTCTCTCAGCAGAAAATGCTCATTACGCGGAACAATTTTTGCTACGGTACTATTTTTGTATCACTTATAGTTTAGCTGGTCAGTTGCGGTTCTGCATCAGGTGTTCAGGTTTTATTATATTAAAGATAGATTTAGGGAAAATTTAGAAAAAGAACCTAACCTACAAACCCTAAAATATAAATAAATGAAATATGCAAACAGTCAGTAATCCTAATCAAGTGAATCGCAATAATCGAATGCAACTATTCGCCTATACTCTCCAAGATACGTGCGTTCGCTACGAATAACTGAATCCTTATGGCAGCAGCGTGTTTTTTTTTTTGATAATGGCATCTCGCAGCTCAACCATAGGGTTTTATACTGCTTAACCGGACTTGCCTGTGGATACCACAAAAGAATTGTAGCCTCCAGCCAGGGCTTATAAAAACTTACAAACTAAGCGACTACACGCTAAGGGCACCCCCTGTAGGGTACGGACCTCGACTTCACGCGCGCCTCAAAGAGATGTGAGCATATGAAGAGGCCCCTCAGGCCCAAGCCTGCCGGGTAAGCGGGATTGTCCGAAAGGGTTACCGCTACCCCGGAACATAAAGGTCTACGGAAGGAACATGGATGGGTTTTAGTCAGTAAGAGTCTGACACTCCCTACCGCTCCACCCAGAGCGGGAGCAGTAATTGGATGATTTCCCAGCCTTAAAAAAAAAAAGGCCGTCGCTGGGGGAGGACAGCAAGGGACAGCTGGATCGGGGGAAACAGCGGCGCGGCTCCCAGCGCGCTTTATATAGCCACGGACGCGCAGGCGCGATGCTTATACGTACTCTGATAGAATACCTTAACAAATGTTTGCCGTGATTCTTTAAATTGACATAACTTTTTTATTTATGAACCGATTGACATGAAATAAACACTAAATGTTAAGTGAAGCTTACTACAATATATTAGTGAAAACCGTATCGAAATCGAATAAGCCGTTTCTGATATTAGCGTGCACAAACACACAGACAAACAGACAAAAAAAAAATTAATTACAATTTCGGGTTCGGCATCGATATAATAACAACCCCTGCTACTTTTTTTTATATATTTCTATTGTACAGACACCACTTTTCTACAAATTTATTATATGTATAGATAGATAGATATAGATTAAATGTCAAATCCTAACTAGACAATTCTATTACTTATAATTACCTATTTCTTACTAAGGCAAGCAAAGGCGATGCCGGCCAAGTAAAATTAATATTTTCTGGACTTCGTAGCTTTTATATCGTAAAAATTACTTTATGACATTATTTTCTAAACTTACAGGTAGTCTTTCTGCTATACCTCATATCTATACATACATTTTCATAATCAGGTTTTTATATGTATGGAAAGTGGGCATGATTCTTTCAGACACCAGGTTAGTCACTAACCACACGATAAGAAGAAAGCATTTTTTCAGAACCTATAATTTTCCTACTGCCGTGACACAGGCCTCCTCCGTGAGAGGTGGTTCTTGGACATGACGGTTTCCTCATTATGTTTTCCTTCACTAATTTGAGACTAGTGAAGGAAGAAGCAGTGGTGCTGAAATTAAGCGGGATTGTCCGAAAGAGTTACCGCTACCCCGGACCAGGGAACATGGATGGGTTTTAGTTAGTAAGAGTCTGACACTCCCTTCCGCTCCACCCAGAGCGGAAGAAGTCATTGGATGAATTCCCACCATCAAAAAAAAAAAGTGGTGCTGAAATAATTAACACGAAGTAAAGTGCCTGCTTGAGTTCGAACCCACAACTTATAAATCGCGACCGACCGAATACATCTTGTCCACTGTCCACCGCTCCTTCTGATTAATTAATGATAAAATATTCATACCTACATACTAAACCGGAAAACTCCAGTTTATGCGATTATTCAACTGTCTAGTAAGTCATAGGTGCTATTAGGTATTCTGAGCTCGTTAAATATGATGCCTTAATTAAACCTTAACCTCAAATTAAATGGCATGGCGTTTAACCTGCACATCGGATTAATAACAGGTGATAAAATAAATTCTACAAATGTATAATGGATAATTATACATTTGTAGAATTTATTTCACGCGCTGCGTACGCGCGAATTCGGGTACCATAGTACCCCGGGGTGCTTGAGTGGATAATTATACACTCCTGGACACATGAATCTGTCCATCTTGCTTTTTTTAATCCCTGGCTATTGGTAAAATAAGCAGTACATTGAATCAATTACGTTCGGTAAGTTTTGAAGGATACTTCGCTTATGGAACGGTGTGGAGATCTATCTCATTTTTGGGTTTCCGTACGCAAAGGGTAAAATGGGACCCTATTATTAAGACACCGCTGTCGGTCAGTCCGTCCTTCTGTCACTAGGCTGTATCTAGTGAACCGTGATAGTAGAAAGGACATTGCTCTGCGTCCATACATTGTTGGCCCTGGAGCCAAGAGCATCGGATAATTATGTATTGTATTCTCTATCATTAGTAGATTCTTAAAAGATCTTGTATTTATAGCGGACTAGCTGAAAAAAAGATATATTTCAAAAAAAGCATCAGATTTTGAGGTTATAATCTAACCATAACAACGAATATTAAATGTAGGTACCTACGATTTTTCATAGCTCTGAGTGATTTTTAAGAAACTGAAAAGTAGGTAATATCATAATACCTACCTAGATAATTAGGTACCTACCTATTGTAACTTTGCCAAAGTGACAAATTGACAATAACGGACGACTAGACGTGACGTTCACAGCAAAACTAGGGATGTAGTACGACACCACACCAATAATCGATTTTTTCGATTAAGATTTACTGTGGTCTTAAATTATTTCAAACTTCACTACATCACCTTTGTCATATAAACATTACAAGTATGTATGACAATGGTTTATTTTACGCCGAAAAAGAAATGTTATTTTTGTATTAATTGTCGTAAAAAATGAATTAGATGTTTGAATGATTGTATAGAAATAAAAAGTTTTGATTACTGCATAGTATTATTCTTACTACCTATTTAAATTGGAGTATGACTGCATACATAAAGTATTCTTATTAGGTTTTTAAAAATACACTATAGAAAAGAAAACACAATCGATCGATTAATAATTCAATAAATCGATTATAATTGATTGGACATCCCTATTTCACTTCTGACACGACATGACATTAGGCATAGATGGCGATCTAATGTTATTAGTCGCGTTAAATTCTATTAAAAGTACATTTTGGAATACAGCTAGTCCGTAATACAGAAGTATTTGCAACTTAAATAATAAAATAGGCGATTAATTTTCGTTTAATCTGATATTCTTTATTGCACAGGGCCAATTTGGACATTGTCGTTTAAATTTTCACAGATGATGTATTTCTGTAGCCGCTATAACAACAAATAAAATAAATATTTACGTTTGTTGTATGGGAGCCAAGAAACCCGATTTTTGTAGCCGTTTTTATAGATAATCATACGGAACCCTTCGTGCGCGAGTGCGACTCGCACTTGACTTGTAGATTAACTATGCTAACTATAAAAGGATTATACTGGACATAATTGCATAGTTTATATTTTTATGGTTTTATATAGACATTACAACAATTATCTTAATCTGCGACCTGAACTTGAACTTTAGCTGAGATTTATATAGAATTTACGTCCGCCTAGCCTTTTCCCAATGTGTTGGGATCAGCTTTCAGTATTTGAATGCAGTGATAGCCTAGTGGTGTGACCGTCGGACTGCCAAGTCATAGGTCTCGAGTACGAACCCAAGCCACGCACCTCTGACGTTTCGGAGTCATGTGCGTATTGTATAAATATCACTTGCTTAAAATAACAGTAATAATAATAATAATATCTTTGGACATTTCACACAACGCCCTATAGTCCCAAGCTAAGCAACCTAATGCTTGTGTTATGGTAACGAGATGGCTGATAAACTACTTATTTTTTTTTTTTTTTTGTAAATACATAAACACCCAGACCCGGAACAAATACTTGCAGGTCGTACAAATATTTGTTCCGTGCGGGAATCGAACCCGTGACATGCTGCGCAGCAGTCAATCGCTCAACCACTGCGCCAACCGTGTCGTCAGTGAAGGAAAACATCGTGAGGAAACCGGCATGCCTGTGTTATATTTCTTGGTGCTATCTGAAGCTAAGTCAGAGGCAGCATAAAATCTCTGCTCCCAGGTTACTCACTGACCACACGAAAAAGAATGAAAGAAGCTTCCAATCTGACCGAATGTATGTGTCATTGATTACCTGTATTTTATATGGAGCAACTGCTTATATGAACTCCACAATCCAGTAACAATACGATACCCCTTCGTAAGATTGACTGCCAAACTTTTGGGCTTTTGACGACCCATGGTTTCTGAGGTACGGAGGAGTCTCGGTATGTAAAGGCCATCCACGGCCTATCCCCGGCAAACTTAACCCGAAGGACCGACCGAAAATTAAATTCTGAAATTCTGTCAGACTGCAGGGTACTAGTTTTCTTTTCCTCTTTTCTTGTTTATTTATTTTTTACGCACGATCTAAATGATCAGAACTAGAATGAACACAGTACACTATACTACTGTCAGTACTTATTATAATTCCTTATTATATAAAACATCCATTTTTTTCTGATCAGCTTTCACCATACAAACGAGTTCCACTTCGACTATCGGACAAATTTGATACGTTTTTGTTAAAAACAAGAATAAGAATTAAAAATATATCAAAAATAAGAATTTTTTAGATCAGTCCAGACTGAGAGATCCCTTGACAATCATTCAAAAGCGAAAGTAAAGACAATCTCCACTTGTCGTCTTTTTGCGTTTCGTGCTGTTTGTCATTAACTTTACATTATTCGTCAATAAAAAGTCGAAAGTCTATAAAAAAAATCACGTGGATGTAATTATAGAACCGTTTATTATCAATTCAATTTTGTAATTATATCTTATCACCTGGAATAATTGCAAAAAACGTATTTATGTACTCAATTATAAGTGAATACTTGTAATTATGAAAAAACTATTTCGAGGAAAAGGTTTTTTATTCAGTCATGTTAGTCCTAAATATCTTTATGCTTATTTTAGCTTTGAAAATTTGTTAAGTTGCATTAAAATAATTTTACCATTTTATTTTGGACCACTTTAGGATTAGGACTCGCCCAGAAGACACGGTGGAGCACACGGTGGAAACCAGCCCCGCTTGGGCGGAACACCGCCGTGTCCTCGTAGAGGCGATAGGCAGCGACTTCTCGCGCCCGGCCCTGGTGCAAGTTATGCTCGCGAAGGAGGTGGCGGGATGGGAGAGAGAAAAGTCCTCCTGTCCCAGCCGCCGCGGGAGACGCCCCGGGCGTCGGGAGCCACGTGACGACTCCCGGCCACCGTAGGCGCGGGCCTGCGGGCGGCGGTAATGGGTGGCTCACCGTCCGATCTGGACCAGGCCTGTGCCGGACGGCGCGTATATTATGTTCCACGCGCGCCTCAAAGAGATGTCAGCATATGAAGGGGCCCTTTAGGGCCAAGCCTGCCGGGTAACCGGAATTGTCCGAAAGGGTTACCGCTACTCCGGAAGATAAGGGGCTACGGAAGGAACATTGATGGGTTTTAGTCAGTAAGAGTCTGACACTCCCTTCCGCTCCACCCAGAGCGGTAGAAGTCATTGGATGATTTCCCAGCCCCAAAAAAAAGCGTGCAATTCCACCAAAAATGTGAAAGGATACATAGCGGCGAAAGTGCTTAAAATTAACCACACTAGCTTAGCTTAAGCTATGTTCTTCTCGTGTCACGATTGTATTTCAAATTTTGTTGGGCCAAAACTTCACCACTTCCACATCGTCGTCAGTGGCAGAGCAGGGATCACTTAGGCTTCATGTTTTGGGACACAGAGGGCAGGATAGAAGGTAAAGTATACTTTGCGATTTAGTTCCTTCCTACATATCTTCACCCTGCTGCCGTACTGTCGACGTAGCCCCACTTTCCCAGGCTGGACTTACATCAAGCAAGTAAGTTACAAAAATGAAGTGATCCTACTGGTGACTTTTTTTCTCGCAAAATGCCTAGCTACCTCGTACTTCCATGAAGTAAAAGTCATATCATTGGTGAAGATTATTATTAATTAAATATTTGCACACCATATGTAATGGTAGAATGTAAAGGGGCCATTATAATTGTAAGACCATACTTTGTAAACCTACATTCTGGCAAATAAATAGACTTTGACTTTGACTATCATTTATTTCAAATAGACACAAGTAAGGCACTTTTGAACGTCAAAAGTTAAAAAATTTAACTTAAACTTTAATTTTGTAGGTATTTTGAAATGACACAGTTTCAAAAGGTCAATTTGTCTATAATTTAATATTTTTAGTTACACTAACATTCACTCAATCACAAAAAAATTAAAAAAAGCGAAAGTGATTAAATCATTATTCAATCATTTTCTTCGGATGATGAGCCAAAATCGTCAGTTGAGCAATCGTCACCAGTAAATATAATTATTTAATTTTTGTTTCTATTATCAATATTGACGTCTCCCGAATAGCGTCTGCGTCAAATGTGTCAATACCTGTTACAGGCTTGCTTTTCTTCCTCATTTTAGGCGTACGTAATACATTTTCTTCAGTACCGGAAGACCCATACTTTCCGTCAAGATGGTTCGAGTAGTTTTTTTGCCGATTCCAAGTGCTTCTGCGACGCGATCTTGCACTTGCGTTACGGGCAATAAAGGTCCACCATTAACTGATTCGCGTTCGAAGTATTCGGTTAACTTCACAACCAATTCGCGTGACTTCTGGCTGTTGATTGTACGTCCTCTTTCGACACGTTGAAACAGTTCGTACGATTTATAACAAACACCAAAATCGAGTCCAAATCACTATCTTTAAATCAATGTCCAAAATAGAAGAGCCAAGGTCAAAGTAAACAGAAATAGTCCAAAAGCAAAGCCGAGACGTGATTAAAATCGAATGAAGCTCTTGATATTCAGTAATTAATTGATTACAACATTAGTATTAAAAAAATAAGGACTGATAACGTAACTGTTTTAAGACGTTTCGTATTCATTAGAAATTGCATGCTACTATAAAGTTAGCGCAAAAAGAATACTCGCAATATCTTCCATCATATTATTATTTATTTAACACGTCAAATTATATTTATGTATTTTTTAAATGTTTGTAATAAATTATTAGTTTATTGTTTCTTTCTGTTTCGTTCCAAGTTACATTATAATTTAATTACAACAAACAAAATAATTTAATTCTATATTTAAAGACATAATAAAAAGTGCATTGTTATAAATGTGGGAATTTTTTGACAACAAAAATAAAATAAAATGTTTAGTATGCTTCGAAACTACAGAATATGTAAACCGGTAAGTGACCGTCAAACTAGTGCAACTCTAATGTCATGCGTCGTTCGTTCACGAATATAGTCTATCAGTAGTCTATGATTCCGTTCCGTTCTGATGAATCCGAAATCGTTAGGGAGTAGAGTTCGCTACGACGTATCGGACTACTGTCGGACGGGCCCGTTGCTTCGTTGACGGAGTTAGGGAGTAGACCCCCAGCTTAGATAGATTCGACACTTCGACATAGCCGTTCTAACTGATTATTTTGCCTATACTAACTGCAGAAGATTCAAAATCAAATTAAGATATACGCAAAACAATAAGATTCTGCTAGCATGACGGGGTTTTTTTTTTTTTTTAAGGCTGGGAAATCATCCAATGACTGCTCCCGCTCTGGCTGGAGTGGAAGGGAGTGTCAGACTCTTACTGACTAAAACCCATCCATGTTCCTTCCGTAGCCCTTTATGTTCCGGGGTAGCGGTAACCCTTTCGGACAATCCCGCTTACCAGCATGTGTTTTGTTTTCTTTGTGTTTGACAAAAGAGGTAAGTAAGCTGGCGGAGGTGTAACTTGTTTTTTTTCGGTGTTAGAACGTCTTCTCTACATAGTATAAAACAAAGTCGCTCCCTGTCGTCTGTCCCTCTGCTGCTATATATGCTATGCTTAGATCTTTTAAACTATGCAACGGATTTTAATGCGGCTTTCATCAATAGATGCAGTGATTCGAGAGGAAGGTGTATACGTATAGTTTATCTAGCTTTCGCCCGCGGCTTCGCCCGTACGATTGTTATCTTCATTGCACCCTAGCGAAGCGGGTCGCTAGTAATAGCATTCTTGTTTTCAAAATTAAGATTGTCGCGCTACTTGAACCTCCTTTGTCGTTGTTAAATTTTTCGTGCACACAACTAATTACAACGAATTAGAGATACAGTTCGTGGTAGTAAATACTTAAGAGAGCACTGTGTGGTGGCCGAGTGGTAACGGCGGCCATTTACGAGTTGAAAGTCAATAGGTTCGACCACAGACAGTTGTTTTCTTTGTGTTAATTATTTCAAAGTCAGAGTAATAGTCAAATCCTTTATTTCAAACTAGCTTTTGCCAGCGGCTTCACCCTTGTATGAAGGAAATAATCCCACGGGATTCGTACATTTTTCCGGGATAAAAAATAGCTTATATGCAATTCCAGACTATATCTTTGTGCCAAGTTTCATCCAGATCCGTTTGTAGCTTTTGAGTTTATTCGTTACAAACATAAATACAAATCTTTCCTGTTTATAATATTAGTATAGATAGATAGGCACAAGAAAGGCACTTTTGAACGTCAAAATGAACAAAAAATAAAATTGATTCTAGTCGCCCCTTCCAAAAGGTACGAGTAGGTTCGTATGGAGAAGAATGGGCAATAAACTCTACGTTACTCTTTGTCACCACAGCTCTCAAAACTGTATAGGAAAACATCGTGAGGAAAGCGGTACCTATGTCCTAACTAATAATTCGGAGACATGTGACCTTTACCAACCGGCACTGGGCACGCGTAGTGGAATACAAACCACCTTTCAAAGGAGGTTTATGTCCCAGCAGTGGGAACATTACCTATAGGCTGATAATGCTAAGAATCTCGATATTGATTTATTCTTTGAGCCAAAATGTAACCAAACTATATCCTCAACGTATCCTTGACAAACAAACAAACAAAAGACTATAAAATTACTTATCATACAACGAAACGTTTAAGTAGCCATTGTATATAAATATAGGCAAACAGTTTCAATAGTCATTGATGTACGCCTGATCGTATAACAACCATGTTCGTAGTAGTCTTAGTTGCGTCATGTTGTGTG
This sequence comes from Hyppa rectilinea, assembly GCA_951799385.1. Classification (NCBI taxonomy): domain Eukaryota; kingdom Metazoa; phylum Arthropoda; class Insecta; order Lepidoptera; family Noctuidae; genus Hyppa; species Hyppa rectilinea. The sequence continues at coordinate 7,689,558 of OX637322.1, read as the reverse complement.
GTGTTCGCGTTTTGGACTTGGATAAAGCAGCGACGTGCTTCGCCTCCGATGCACCCTGGCAAGTTGCCGTTATTAGGACACGCCGTTAAGTTCGCTGGGGACCCTGTCTGTGAGTTATCATCGTTCAATCTATACTAATATTATAAAGCTGGAGAGTTTGTTTGTTTGAACGCGCTAATCTCTGGAACTGCTGGTCCGAATTGAAAAAATATATTTTTATGTCGGATAGTCCATTTATCGAGGAAGGCTATAGGCTATGTAACGTCAGGCTACGACCAATAGGAGCCGAGCAGAGGATGAAACCGCGCCCGAGTAGCTAGTTACAGGGATAAAAGTGAAATTATTAAACACACATAAACGTAACATCACGCCGCTAATACCCAAAAGGTTAGGCAGAGGTGTGCCTATAATACACTCACATGTCGCCAGTGATGTTTGTAATGTTTTGCGTGTTTTGCTTGAGTGAAATTATTCTAATAACAAGAGTAACTGGATTGTGGAGATCAGATAGGCAGTTGGACCGTTGGTCATCTGCATCGGGATAGACTAGAAGCTCCAACATAGTTGCGAATAGGTTAGGCAGTGAAGAGCTGCGTTAACTAGAAGTTTCGTAATTGGTACTAGAGTCACTGGTGCTGCTGAGGTGTTTCACTTAGCAGTAGCTTGGAAAAAATCAGGGTTAATGACCAAACATTTTAATTTATTGTGATTGACTTTAAATATTTTAAATATTTGCACGACTTGTAAGTAGAATATAGTGAGACTTTAATCTTAATTTACCATGTAACTGTACCTATATTGTGGCAAATAACACAATACATTCATTCATAAAAAAAAAGAAATGACGGTCGTAACAAATAAGAATCTATTACAGTATTTTAATGATTACAGTGCTATATTTTTCTTGCTACGGGCCCGAATCATATTTTAGTCAACGTGAAACTTTATACTGACCTGCTAATTGCAAAAATATAAGAGAATTTGAAGTACGCGGGCTACTGGCGCATTCATCTTAATTTATTTAACACAACATATTTGAGAAACCGCCCGCTCATAAGTTTAGTTTTTTATTATTGTGATATTGAAAGGTATTTAGTAGCTATAATAATAAATAAATTGTCACATGTATGGCGGAACAATATTTGAGGTTTTTGTTTTGTTTTGTTTGTAATAGTAAGGACAGGGTTTGATGATTGACATTGATCAATTTTAATGGAATTATAAACAAGAAATGGCCCGGGGCGGCCCCGGGCATGAACAGCTAGTGGAAAAATAAATGACCAAAAACAAATTTTATAGATACCTAGGCAATGAATACTGCAGTCGTATGATTTCCACTGGAGTGTTTTTTATCCTACAATTTTTTTTTTAACATTAGGTAAAGATAAATTGTATTTTTTCAGATTTTTGGCAATTTGAAAAGGAATTATTTGACTTTTGCTCAAATAACGGGGGCATCTCCCAGATGCGGATTGGACCACACCCTGTGTATAGTATGTAATTTTTTATTATTATTGTATTAGATATCTAGATTTGGTCAGATCAAAAAAATATTTTTCGATAGTAAGTTGTTGTTGTTTTATATAAAAAAATACAGTGCGTTTGGAACATACACACTTTAAACATAAATTTAAATTTTTCACACAAATTTTTAGGTTATGTGAAAAAAGTGTAGTTACATACAAATTTTGTAGATCTTTTTATTACCTACAACTTTGCTATTTAACCTTTTTTCCATAGGACTTGTAGTTTCGAGATAAACCGTTTTTTACACTTAAAAACGCACTCCCATCCGCTTCCCGACCTCAGATCGCCCGTAAATTATTTTTCCTTTCAATTTTGTTATATTCTCTTCCTTTTCCAATGAGTTTAATCCTACTATTATTATTTTCATTTCTAAAATTATCGACGCTGGTCTAAAAGAGGATGTTGACCTGTATTGTGCAAGGTAAAATCGCATACGGAACGACAGCTTTGCTGCCTGAAGCGCCAATAAAAAAAATCCCTCGTCTGATGACGGCATCTTAGCGAGTAGTACTTATGTCGTAATAAAACAAAAACAAAAAATAAAACGAATTAAAAAATAAAACTCGTGAAAGGTAACTTCGTGGTGTTTTTTATCGATTTTTTTTAATCTTTTGATTCTGTTTCACTAAAATCAAATTAATTATTACTTTTACTTTATACTTCAGTGTCATCAATGTCATGAATAATCGATATCCGTGTGAAAAATCAAATTTAAGGGCTCTTTCAATTTCGTCGCTGCCGCACGTTTACCGTGCCGCTGGTTATAGCCCGCTGCCGTGCCGCTGCAGTACGGTAGCCGTGCGACACCAAATGCCTAAATTGAAAGCGTATCTGACCGCCGCGCCGTGCGTTTGTATGCTAGTGATGTTTTATATTTATTTGATAGCAGTTAAGTCATGGACTCTAACGAGGAAACATTGCTGTTAGTGCTCTTGTTGAAAAATGTCAAACAGAAACAAAAACGACGCCCCCGTAAAAGAGCATCACCAATGTTTTCATTAACATCTAATTTTGGTGATTTCCACAATCTTTACCCTAGGTCAAAACAAGATCCAAGCATTTTTTTTTGTTTCCGTGCGATTATATTGTGTTTGTCGCTTTTGAAGTTGCATATAGCAAGACGTAATTCAATTTCATTTATAAATTCTACCACGTATATTATCATCCATTTTAAGCAATTATTGAACATGAAAATTCGATGGAATTAGCTCTCACGTCTAGTCACCGCACTATTCAACAGCGAAATGAACACGTGGTGCTTGCGACTTTTCCGTCCTGTTGTCGCACGTTCTCAGTACCGGCACCGCACTGCCGCACGATTTGTATGAAAACCAAATGACCGTCCGTGCACCATACGACAAACGCACCGCTTCGGCACTGCAGCGGTCCGACACGAAACGTATAAATTGAAAGAGCCCTAAGAGTGGCAATTGGAATTATTTAGCCTCTCAACTACACTCGAGAGCAATGAATCCGGGTCACTTAAAGAATGTTAAAAATCTCGGAAACTAAAAATGATACGTTGCATAATGCAATAAATTGTATTTAATAGACAATGTAATACTCCTTAAATGAAAGTAAAAAAAATATGAGTCACCATACATTTTATTAACACATAATTACTTAAAGAAAAAAACTGCTGATCTCTCCTTAAAACAAAAATAGGAAACATGAAATTTTTGAACTTTATTACGATTTTCTTGAATTTTAATACTTCGTATTGCCTCCTCGTGCTTCCATTACTGCGTTTACGCGGTTTGGCATGCTGTACACCAAGTTCCTTATACGATTTTGGGGAATATTCTCCCATTCCTCTGTGAGAGCAATTTTGAGCTCACGAAGCGTGATTGGGGGAGGGTTTCGTTGTTTTACGCATCTGCCTAGCTCGTCCCAAGCATGCTCGATCGGGTTGATATCCGGGCTGCGCGCTGGCCACTCCATACGAGTAATGTTCATCTCTTGAAGGTAGTCATTCACAATCCTACCTGTATGAGGTCGGGCATTGTCATGCATAAATATAGCATCCTCACCTAAATTGACCATAAATGGACCAACGTGATCATTGAGGATTTCTTCCACATATCTTACGCTAGTTAAAGAGCCGTTTTCTATGATCACCAGCTCTGTGCGACTTTCAGAAGAAATTCCGGCCCACACAAGTACAGACCCACCACCGTAGGCTACTTTTTCTTCGATGCATGCTTGCTTGAATCTTTCCCCTGGTCTTCGATACACTCTGTGTCTTCCATCGTGCTTGTAGAGCATAAATTTTGATTCGTCGGAGAACATAACTTTTGACCAATCTTCAATACTCCAATTTACGTGGCCCTGGGCATATCTTAGTCTTGAAATACGATGCCCACGCTCCAGTTTAGGGCCGTTTGCAGGTCTAAGGGGTTTTAAGTTAGATTCAGCAAGCCGACGTCTTACTGTCCATGCACTTGGGTTACTTCCTCCGAGGTGTCGAAACTGATTTGTGAGTTCAGTTCCTGTGAGAAAGCGATTTCGAAGCATGGTGTTCACCAAGTATCGGTCTTCTCGTGCTGTGGTACACCTGGTTCTGCCCGTTCCTGGTCTGCGTAGGTTATAACCAGTTTCTTCGTAACGTCGGAGAACTCTTTGTACTGTTGACAGCGACACACCGACAGTCCTGGCTGTATCACGCTGACTCCGGCCGGTTTCCAGCATTGTAAGTATTCTGGTGCATTCTTCAGGCGTAAGCGACATAATTTCAGCTTGAATAATGAATATAGAGCACTATCAACATGGTTTATGTACCCACATAAATGACAGATTACAAACAAAAGCAAAACCAAATGCTGTAATTTCGTAGTTCCATCTTCGAAAGTGGCCCTTTTTCAAATTTGATTTTTTTATGATATAACTTTACAATAACTAAGAAGATTTAATACCTTCATTTAAGGAGTATTACATTGTCTATTAAATACAATTTATTGCATTAACCTAGCATTTTTAGTTTCCGATATTTTTAGGATTCTTTAAGTGACCCGGATTCATTGCTCTCGAGTGTATTTATGTTAATTTTTATGATTTATTCGGTCTAGAATAATTCACCGTGAAGTACCCAGATGAGCGGACCGTATTATATATAGTTGGTCGCATGAAGTTGGTACCGAGTTTTAGTAGAATATTAGGCCAGCTAGCATGAGATGGCCTATTTATCTTATTAATATTTTTAATTAAAATACTATCAAATTTTTGGGTATTGGTATTCAAAAATTTTATACAAAGTGGCGCTACAATGGTGACATTAATTTAACAAACAATACCTATATGCAGACATTAAATTTCCATTAAACGTAATTTTTTACGGATTTATTTAAATGGTAGAAAATAGCATCTTAAAGCAAGTACAGGTGTACTTGAAGAACTGTCGTGCAGCGGTCATTTGCCGGGGTCACGGATCATAACATTCGCAATAATGAAATTAAAACGAATAAAAACAATTCACCTTTTGTGGTGTATTGTTTTTATTCTGGGTGCATCGTCTTCGCATAATAATGTTATAATTCATGTATACAAAACATTTTAAAAGAGTAACAGTGGAGTTTCTTGCCCATTCTTTTCCACACGAAACTACCTTTTGGAAGGGGCGGCTAGTATCAATTCTATTTCTTGTTCATTTTTGACGTTCAAAAATGCCTTTCTTGTGCCTATTTGAAATAAATAATTTGACTTTAACTTTGACTTTGAATAAGCAATAATGATAAATCTGATAATCTCAATTTTAGTTACTTTTTTATTATTAAGTTTGTTTGTTTTTTTTATTGAATTTGTGATTTATTTTAACTTATCAATATTTATTTTATATGATTAATGGGCACTAGCCGTGTGTTGAATTAACGTCACCATTGTAGCGCCACATTGTAGAATGTTGTCTACCGGTGTTGGTATGTCAAAACTTTCGATTAGTCATTAATGACCTTGGCGACATATATTAAGTCAATTGAGACGTGAGAGTTTAGAAGTCAAGTGTTTCCCTCCAATTTAAGTATATTTATATCACTTCGTTAAAAACGCAACGACCAATTATTGTAATTTTATGACATGGCTGCGCTATTTCTATTTCTATTGTATTCAACACCAACGTGTGAACTTAATTTTTTACAACAACAATTATAATTATTATAGAAAGATTATACCTATAATTGAATGTGATAATTAGAATTTTATGGGAATTAAAACTATTACTCATCAATTATGTTTCTACTGAAGCTTGAATCAATTAGACGCTAGTTATTTGTATAAATATATCAGCAAATTTTGAATTGGTAATATCTACCTAGCGAAAAAAAAATCAGTTGTTTCATACTAATAGCAGATTTTATTTGATCCCATATTAAAAGTTGTTCATAATGATGATTACAATGACCCCTTAAAATATTGCCCTTGAATTCAATTTCACCCTGTATACTGATTTTGTATTGCGTATGCAAGGAGGAAGGGACATTGACGCGAAGCCGGCTACCATGGCTTCAATGCTTGATTCTGAACCTACTACTTACCGTTAAACTTATTCGTCGGCTAAAATGTCGGAAAAAAAGCTGTTCCATACATTCCCACTGTAAACCGCAAGGTACCGTCACCAGCACATCAAGTTATACCAAACTGTAAAATTTCTTAAAATTATTTTAAACCGTATAACGTAGACGTCAAGTTCAAAATCTATTGAGAAAATATGACAGTTACTGGTAACTTAATGTGCGCTGCTGGCCATTGACTATCATATAGCAGATTTTTTTTATACTGGTTTTTTATGCTTTAAGGGATTTTGTTAGGTGTCATGTAAAAATTTAAAGAGATATATATATACCTATAGGTAAGTTTAAACGGAAAGAAATTGTGAGATCAAGTTATTATTAATATTAATTCTTATTTGTTTCAGTAATAACAGACCCGGATGATAGTTTAACAGTAGCCAACACGTGTCTAGAAAAACCATATATCTACCATTTTGCGAAGGAAATGTACGGCTGTGGACTGGTTACGGCGAGTTGTAAGTGAACACTGCAGTAAATATTTTTAAGAGTAGATAGGTTCGAACCCACGCAGACGCTTTACTTTGTGTAAATTATTTCATCACCAAATCTCTAAAAACAGTGAAGGAAAACTTCGTGAGAAAACAGGCTATATTCTATAAAAAAAAAATTCAAAGACACGTGACATCTACCAACCCGCAATGGGGCAGCGTGGTGGATTAAAGCCCACTCCCTCTTACAGAGTCGGCCTGTGTTCCAGCAGTAGAAATTATTATAGGCTGAATATAAATAGAAACATGACCTATTAATTATTATAGGCTGAATATAAATAGAAACATGACCTATTAATTATTATAGGCTGAATATAAATAGAAACATGACCTATTAATTATTATAGGCTGAATATAAATAGAAACATGACCTATTAATTATTATAGGCTGAATATAAATAGAAACATGACCTATTAATTATTATAGGCTGAATATAAATAGAAACATGACCTATTAATTATTATAGGCTGAATATAAATAGAAACATGACCTATTAATTATTATAGGCTGAATATAAATAGAAACATGACCTATTAATTATTATAGGCTGAATATAAATAGAAACATGACCTATTAATTATTATAGGCTGAATATAAATAGAAACATGACCTATTAATTATTATAGGCTGAATATAAATAGAAACATGACCTATTAATTATTATAGGCTGAATATAAATAGAAACATGACCTATTAATTATTATAGGCTGAATATAAATAGAAACATGACCTATTAATTATTATAGGCTGAATATAAATAGAAACATGACCTATTAATTATTATAGGCTGAATATAAATAGAAACATGACCTATTAATTATTATAGGCTGAATATAAATAGAAACATGACCTATTAATTATTATAGGCTGAATATAAATAGAAACATGACCTATTAATTATTATAGGCTGAATATAAATAGAGACATGACCTATTAATTATTATAGGCTGAATATAAATAGAGACATGACCTATTAATTATTATAGGCTGAATATAAATAGAGACATGACCTATTAATTATTATAGGCTGAATATAAATAGAGACATGACCTATTAATTATTATAGGCTGAATATAAATAGAGACATGACCTATTAATTATTATAGGCTGAATATAAATAGAGACATGACCTATTAATTATTATAGGCTGAATATAAATAGAGACATGACCTATTAATTATTATAGGCTGAATATAAATAGAGACATGACCTATTAATTATTATAGGCTGAATATAAATAGAGACATGACCTATTAATATTATAAACTAGCTGCTCCCGCGCGGTTTCACCCGCTGCTCCTATTGGTCGCAGCGTGATGTTACATAGCCTATAGTAGTGATGCAACGGAACTGGCTTAACGGAAGCAGAAACGGAAACAGATGTCAAAAGTAAATCTTAGCGGATGCGGAAGCGGAAGTGTTAATACTATGAAGAAAAAACACATTTTTATTTTTTTTTCAGATTTGTTTAATAGAATTTGCATTTTGTACTTTTAGTACTCGAAGTTAAATAGAGGTAAATTATATTATTTAATAAAAAGTAATTTGGCCGCTGTTACACCTCTCTGAGTCTGTTTCGGTGTTTTTCATATATTAAACCGCCCCCCCACAACCCGCGCGCTCCTCGCTGTATTCTCCGTTTAGAGTTCTGTTATATAGTTGCGGTACCAGAAACGGAAACAGAAGTGAAAAAGCTTGCGGAACTTCTGCAGAAGCGGAAGCGGAAGCATAGTTCTGCTGCAGCACTAGCCTATAGCCTTCCTCGATAAATGGACTATCCAACACAAAAAGATTTTTTGCAATTTGGACCAGTAGTTCCAGAGATTAGCGCGTTCAAACAAACAAACTCCTTATCTTTATAATATTAGTGTAGATTATAAATAGAAAAATGGTAAAAATATGACAGGTCCTACTAATATTATAAACGTGTTTGCGAGAATGCATGGATGTGTGTTACTCTTTCACGCAAAAACAATTACACGGATCTGGATAAAATTGGCACAGAGATAGATTATAGTCTGAGATCGTGCAAAGAATACTTTTTTTGCTGGTGGTACATCTGTGTGGGATAATTTCCAACATCAACGCGGGTGAATCCCGTGGCAGGAGCTAGTTGAAATTACTTCAATAATAATTGTTTTGACGGTTGTGGTACAACACCATGTACTGGTTAATAAAGTAAACGATTGGATTATTTTAAGTTATTTCCTCGGATTCTTCTTTTGCGGCGGTAAATCTTTCAGTCACTATGTTCTAGAAAAATCCTGTAAAATATCCACATTCAGGTATGCTGTGAGGATGTATACCACTTACCCAAAAATGTCAATTCAACTACTGCCTAAAATTAACTTGCATTTCTACTGTGATATTTCTTTAAAGCAAACAATGAAACAGAAATCGCGAACTCCAATCAATCAATCTGCCTAGCCTTTTCCCAACTAAGCCGAGCCAAGGCTTCCAGTCTAACCGGATGCAGTTGAATACCAGTGTTTGATATGAAGCGACCTCCACAACCGAGTCAGTCACTGGGTGATACGATAACCCTTGGTAAGACTGGCTGTCAGACTGTCAGGCTTTGACTACCCATAGCGACTGTCAATGAATGAATGTATGACAGCCGGGTTTAACGGCTTAACGTGCTTCAAGACACGAATCGCGGATACCATAGCTATAAAATCAACCTCTTTTATTCTTAACTTCCAGTATCAACATGGAAGCCACACCGGAGACTCCTAAATCCAGCATTCAGTCTTCAAGTGCTGAACACATTTATGGCTGAATTTAATGCGCAGGCGCGTAATATGGTGTCTTTACTGGCTACTGAAGCTGGGAAGGAGCCTTTCAATGTGCAGCGGTACTTGGTTAACCATTTGTTAAAAACTGTTTGCCGTAAGTATTTTGTTGCTGTCTGTACTGTTTGATGAATGCGAATAAATGCGAGCATTGAATGGGACGTAGTGGCCAACGAGAGGTAACCGCTGCATCGGAACACGTAGGGCTTTTTTTTTAGGTGGGAGAAATCATCACATGGCCCCCACGCTCTGGGTGGAGCGGAAGGCAGTGTCAGACTCTTACTGACGAAAAACCCATCCATGTTCCTTCCTTCGTCCTTTATGTTTTGGGGTAGTGGTAACCATTTTGGACTCTCTCGAGTCTCCCACGGCGGCTGAGACCTGAAGTCCTTTCCCTCTCTCATCCCACCACCTCCTTTGCTAGCATAACTGCTTCGCAGAAGGAGGTGACTCCCCCAACCCCCTCCCACTTCCTCTCGCTCCGGACCATGGCTTGCACCAGGGCCAGACGCGACGGGTCGCCGCCGCTGCCAGCCGCCTCTATTGATTCGCAAGAAGATAGAATTGACGGATTTTTTAGGAAAAGTCAAAATGAGGATTCAGAAAAGTTGATTCTGTAAAATCTCACCGTGACGACTTTGGTGAAGTGAGCATGAACTGAGCTGTCGTTCCACAAAATGCTAGGATTGATACTATTAACTTACTTCATCTACGTTATCACGTTGAGATTACTACTGGTATTAATCAAAGTGTTGTCCATGACATTCAATCGTTCATGTCCATGATATTGTTCTGTATTTTTTCAAAAAAATTGTCTTGACGCAAATAATCACTTTCGCAAAATATCATCGTGTCAATTTTGGTCACTTTCGCAAAACGTCATTTTCGCATAACGTCATTTTCGCATAACGTCATTTTCGCACAATGTTTTCTGATTTGTTCACGTTCTAAAATGACGCTAGCTTTTGTTTTATTGTTACAGAAACATCGCTCGGTCTAAAAAAACAAGACCAAGGTTTGTTGGATAAAGACTACTCGGTTGCAACGGAAGACTTATTCGCTCTATTTATCGAAAGATTTAAAAAAGTCTGGTTGCATTTACCTTACATGTTCAGCTGGAGTTCGATGAAGAGTAAACAGGACAAGCTAATGAAAATAACGAAGGATATCATGAATAAGGTATTTAAAAAGAAAAAATAAAATGTAACAAAAAAAAATCATCATACAATACTAGGTGTTTCTATTTCACAAAGTGGCCAATAGATGGCGTTAATCTCTCAAATAAATCGATAGCATCACAATATCTTACATTCCGTTTGTATTGATTGTATTATAACAACATTGTTAGGGTGCCCGCATAAGGTGTCAATACTTGGTACATTTTTATTATTATAATAATAAGTTCCATAAGTTTAAAATTATGTAATAATATTATGTTTTGCGGCGGCACTATATTTGAATATACAATATATTTATTTTATTAAGTTTTTTGAGCAAGATGCTCTTTCATAAAATAAAAAGATGATGTAAGAAATGAAACCTACTCACGACTAACATTTACAAAGTAAACATAATTTTTCAGGTTATCATCAATAGAAAATTGGAGTTGAAAGCAAATTACGGTTTGGACGAAAACAAGAAACCCGCACAAGGTATTAATAATAATTATATATAATACACCTTTAGAACTTCTTGTAGTTTTTTGCTGTTGAACCTATATTATATTGTGTCGAAAATGTATTTTGTGGTTTACGTCGCATATATCATACCGAATTCTGAGATCCCTAAACAAGTAATGAACCATATAACAAAGTTGTAACTTATGTTGTTTGATGATGCCCTTCGATTGACTTATGCCAATGATACTTTGCAAGTATCTTCATGATTTAATTACAGGTATATTGATTAACTTCTTCTTCTTCTTTTCGTGTGGTTAGTGACTTACCTAGGGTCAGAGTTTTTTTATGCTGCCCATGGGCCTCTGACTTAGCTTCACATGCTGTGAAATCGCAGCGCAGTGTGTGTGTGTGCGTGCATGTTCAATTTGCTCTAAAATCATCACATTTTTCTAGAAAAATAGAATGTTTAATATTTTACAAATAAAATTATAAAGGCGAACGGCAAAATTCGTACAGCAAACTTTTTTTGTTGTTTTGTTACAGAATGTTTGTACCACTTATTAAGGAAACTCAGTCATTTATTTTATTTAAATATTTAATCCTTTTGGATATTTGAAAAATACAAATATTTTGGATATTTGTATTTTTTCAAGGTACCATCTCTTACATAATGATGTTGCAATTAATTTCAGACAAATTCAAGCCTCTGCTGGATCAACTGCTAGACCACGCAGACACACAAGATGCTTTCACAGACGATGAGATCAGGGGACACCTGGACACTATAGTCGCTGCTGCTTATGACACCACAGCCACGTCAATGACATACACTTTGATAGCAGTGGGGTCTAATCCTGACATACAAGAACAAATTTATAAAGAGTAAGCATGACTTTATAAAGATTTTGGAACATATAATTAAAATGAAATTGTTTATTCTGTAAATAGGATGTCGGAATCACTTTTTGTCATATTAACCCCTCAAATGTCATAGGACCTCCATAGGTTCATAAGAAAAATTCTCTCGAAACGACAATAAGTATAACCGTATAAATCGTTGAGCTCTTATAAGCAAACGGTTTCTAATAGGCGAACATCTAATGGGTTATTATTATATCTGACTACTCTGAGAAGAAAAGCTGAAACAAACTTAGAGGTTACAGCCTCTTTTAAAGTCCAGATATATCTTGATCAGATCATGTGAGGACCATGTATTTTACTATGAGTCTTTTGGTTTATTGAGGAAAGAACTCACACATGTTTGAGTGGACCTGTCTAGCCAGTGCAAGTGTTTGTGCAAGCAGTTACACACGTCTCGTTAGTAACCGACACTAGGCAAATGTGTTTAAAATTTCCACCATTAAGCACACTTTTGCTGAGTGTCCTTTGGGGTACCATGGAACGGGGCATTAAGCCGTGTTTGCGTAACATTCTTAAGAAACATTGTTTTGTTATACAGGATACAAACAGTACTTGGAGATCAAGACGGAGACATCACAAAAGAAGATCTAGCAAAGTTGGTGTATTTAGAAGCAGTTTTGAAAGAGAGTTTAAGAATATACCCTCCCGTTCCGACAGTCGCAAGAAGCATTCAATGTGATGTACAACTAAGTATGTGATGGCTTATTCTATAAGTTCTGATACATAATCATCAGCCTACAATGTTTCCCCTGCTGGGGACATGAGGGGAGTGGGCCGATTTCCAACACTCTGGTGCAGTGCGTGTTGGTAGATGTCACATGTCTTCGAATGTTTGCTTCTGGGGCATGCCGGTGTCCTCACGATTCTTTGCTTCACAGTTTTGAGAGCAGTGGTGATGAAACAATTTACATATAAAAAAATGCGCCTCTCTAGGTTCGAGCCTACGACCTACAACTCAAGTCAAGGCAGATTCCACTGGGCCATCACTGCTCTGATAAGCCGCGTTTTATTTGGAAATCAAGTTTAATTCAGGTGGCGGGCGCAACTACTGCTTCATTTAATTTTGCGCGACCCTGTATGTACCCTGAATTTTTCCTTACATTGACTTATAATTGAATTTTAAATCATAACAATTTGTAATAATTCATAGATAAGCTCATTGATCTGTATTTTGATTTTGGTGACATTCTATTATTGATTTGGTATATTTATAACTAACTTATTTTTGATGATTTTTACTGACATTTTATTCTTAATGACATTTTGTACTAATATTTGCGAGATCTGTATTTTGTGACATTTTGTAGTTTTATAATTATATTTTGTATGCCTTCTGGCAGGACATACTATGGATCAAAATTTATTGAAGTATATACATGTATATTGTTTTACCCTATGTTCACAAAATGATTAAATGACCTTATTTTGAATCCGCAACATTAGTACGTTGCCAGCAACACAAAAATGTTACTATAACAATGCTGTACTTCTTTGTTTTAAAATACGAGATACAAATAATACGAGATTCATTAAGTTCATAATTGCAAAAACTAACATAATTATGTAAGTTCACCTTTCAATCGCTTTATTCGTTCGTTTGTGGCGTTCAATTTTAGAGACCTATATCCATTTTTTAGGCTTATCAAGTGCTCATGATGTCATGGCTTATTAATTAGATTAAGAAGTTTTTATTCGAGTAAATACTTATGATGATAATGTTCTGCCAAGTAGCCCTTTCTCGGGCCTGCGTACGGTTAGTAATGGGTAGCTCACCGTCCGTGCGTCCGTGTACCACGCGCGCCTTGAAGACATGTCAGCATTATGAAAGGGGCCTGTTAGGGCCAATGCTTACCGGGTAAGCGGGATTGTTCGAAAGGGTTACCGCTACCCCTGAACATAAGAGGCTAAGAAAACCATGGGATGGGTTTTAGTGAGTAAGAGTCTGACTCTCCCTTCCGTCCCACCCAGAGCGGGAGGAGTCATTTCATGATTTCCCACGCTTCAAAAATTGAAAAGTAGCTCTTTCTTTTTTTCCATTACCGCTTAAATGATGACTATATTGTAAATATTGATTTTCCTTATTCTTATTATTACAGAGAACTACGTACTGCCAGCTGGGAGTACTTGCTTGATAGGGTTGTACGGAATCAACCATCATCCCATGTGGGGCGCAGATGCGACGCAGTTCAAACCGGATCGATGGCTGGATCCTACCGCTTTGCCCGACAACCCTAACGCATTTTCCAGCTTCAGCATAGGCAGACGAAACTGTCTAGGTAAGGACTATGACCACTTATTGATACAAAATGACTATACAGAGCATTCAGACAGCTCGGTGGCCCGAAGAATTGCCAAAGTTATTCGGCAATTGACGGGGCATAATGCTCGCACAAACATGTGACAATGCTTGAAGAGGCCTATATTATGGGCATATGACTACTGAATGTCTTCTTGCTAAATAATAAAGATGATTCCTCATCATCTTCATCATGGACGTGGTTACTCCCGCGACGTGCATGGAGAGTGTCGCCGCGTTAGATGCGCAATTCATTTGTTTCAAATCAAATAAATACTCATTTATTCAAACTAGGCTGAAAATCAACACTTTTTGAACGTCAAAACTACATAAGACAATCTACCAAAACGTCCACCCTTCACCACTTCTTCTTGTTTAGCTGGGATGAATAGGCGCAACCAACTCCCCAGCAGCATAGCTATCTGTTAAGATAGAACTTGGGTCTGTATAGTTATAAATGGAAAGTTAACCCATTGAAAAAGACAACCCATTATTTGCCACGCCAATATACCACGTGTTCCAGACACGCAACCATGCGTCACAGTAACTGATGCTGTCGATATATTCTTTTCTAAGATTGTACGTCCGCTGTTCCGGTGAGGCGTTAAAATAATTTTAAGACCTAAAAATGTTTTTTTTATAGGGCGCATCTATGCTATGATGGTGATGAAAACGATGCTTGCACACATCTTCCGTAGATACCGAGTCACTGGCGTCATTGAAAATATACAGACACAATGTGACATTATGATTAAACCAACGAATAACCAACAAATTCGTTTAGAATTAAGAACATAAATAAATAAATAAAATAAAACATGATATTTTTTTATAGATTTTGTTTTATTTCACCATCTCCAAATATCGAGGGTATAGTGCTCAAACCCAATAAGTATGAAATACTCACTTTCGAGATATTCAATATTTAAGTTTTAAGGACTAAAATACGTACGTTATTAAAATAATTTCGTTATAATGAGTATTTGAGGTAAAAGTGTATACATTGAAGTAGTGTAAAACAGTATTTTTTAGTTTCTAAGGTGATCCATTTTATCATAAAAAAATATAAGTTACAAAGGGCACCTACTTATTGGGTTTCAGTTCTAGAGAAATTAAACATATTATTACTTTAATGAATGGTTTATTATAAGAATCACAAAAAAAACAAGATAAATCACTCTTCGTGGTTGTACTGTTGATGGGTGACCATTTTCAGATATCGGGACTCCTCCGTGCCTCGAAAAGCACGTTAAGCCGTTGAACCAGGCTAACATTCGTGGATCTTTGACAGTCGTTACGGGTAGTCAGAAGCACGAAAGTCTGACAGCCAGTCTTACAAAGGGGTATCGTATTACCCAGTTAGTGACTGGGTTGTGGAGGTCAGATAAACAGTGGCTCCATGTAAAACACTGGTATTTAGCTGCACCCGGTTAGACTGGAAGCCGACCCCAGTAAAGTTTTGAAAATGCTAGGCATATTGATGGAACATTAACTGAAGGCGGGTTTGAAGCCTTGCGGTCCATGGCCCTTTATTCCCCCCCCCCCCCTCGGTGTGGGCGCTTCACTGCGGTGGCGAGCTGCCCACTATTTGAAAGCGCCCCCAAAAGGTGGTAGCCGTAAGGCTTATCCGGGGCTACCGCACGATCTCGGGCGAGGCGGCAAGCCTCCTCGCCGGACTGCCGCCATAGGATCCTGAGGCGATAGTCCTCACGCGCCTGTACGAGTGGCACGCGGAGCTACTAAGCCGGGGGGAAATCCGTTTCCGCGGTAAATTGCGGCGGAGCGGACGGACCTCCGGCGCGATCTCATGGCGGCCTGGAAACAGCGACTGTCGCAACCCAACGTAGGGCACGCCTTGATAGTGGCGGTAAAACCCCTCTTTGAGGAGTGGCTAGAGAGAGAGGTGTCACGGCGCCCTCACCTACCGCCTGACGCAGGTTCTCACCGGACATGGATGTTACGGGAGGTTCCTGCACATAATCAGGCGGGAGGAAACGCCTGGGTGTAGCCACTGTGAGGATCGACCAGAAGACACTGTAGGCACACGGTGGAGATCTGTCCAGCTTGGGCGGAGCACCGCGGTGTCCTCGTAGAGGCGATTGGCGGCGGCGGCGACCTTTCGCGCCTGGCCCAGGTTTCAAGCCATGGTCCGGAGCGAGAGGGAGTGGGAGTCAGTCACTTCCTTCTGCGAAGCAGTCATGCTCCCAAATGAGGTCTTCTCTTCTTTTCGTGTAATTAGTCACTAACCTGGTGTCAGAGTTTTTATGCTGCCCATGGGCCTCTGACTTAGCTGAAAGCTCACGTGCTGAAAATATCTCTCACGCCTGCCGGTTTCCTCACGATGAGGAAATCGTTTTAGTGAAGGAGGTGGCGGTATGGGAGAGGGAACGGTCCTGCGATCCCAGCCGCCGCGGGAGACGGCCCTGGCGTCGGGAGCCACGTGACGACTCCCGGCCACCGCAGGCGCGTCAGATAGGCAGTCACTCCATGTAAAATACTGGTATTCAGCTGCATCTGGTTAGACTGGAAGCAGACCCCAACATCGTCGAGAAAAGGCTAGGCAGATGATGATACTACCTTTATGCGAGAATATAATGACTAAATCACATGTCGAAGTTAGCTACTTCAACCTAAGTATTATTTTCCGCATCCCGGAATCTTTAACCTTTTGAAATCAAATCAAATCATAATTTATTTGTTAACATAGGTAATAAAAGTACAGGTTATATATAGTAAGTGGTTATGTATAGATAGTGTTCAGTGAACAGAGCGCTATGCTATTCCAGGAGGCGTGCAAATAATTATGGTGTGCAATGAGGATTATAAATTACTAGCTGCTCCCGCGCATTTTTAACCACTGCTCGGATCCTATGGTCGTAGCGTAATGATACATTAAGCCTACAGCCTTCTTCGATAAATTGACTATCCATATATAATATAATTTTTCCATTCGGACCAGTAGATCCAGAGATTAGCGCGTTCAAACAAACAAACTATTCAGCTTTATAATATTAGTATAGGTTTACACAAAAATTTGAAAATCATGCATAATATTTTTTTAATACTTAATGTCAAACCTAAATGAGGAATTATTAAATGTCTAAAATCTATGTCATAATAATTAAAATGACAAAGTTATTTATAGTCGACTTTCTCTTCAACACCATAATTGGACCGCGGTAGGATCACATCAATTGTTGACGCTTGTACCGCGGGTTGTGCCTGAGTTGAGACGATATGGTTGCTAATACCTCTGAGATATTATTATTATTATTACACCGCGCGGGAGAAGCCGCGGGCGGAAGCTAGTAAATTATTCGAGAATTCCGTCATGAACACTGATCTCAATAGCCCAGATAGACAGCATATTACAGGGACGACACTTGGGCTTAAAACGGATGCGAACAGCGTCACCGTGAAACCTACAACATACTAACATAGACAGGATTCAGAGACTGTCAATTGAAGTTTATACAAAAAGAAAGCAAGACAGACTCACAAATATCTTGAAAGACACAATTGAAGCGGTAATTACGTGCTATTCAATCATTGTAGTTGTAATTTGTATCAATTAATATGGGAGAGTCATGAACAGAATTTACACAAAACTAATCAGATGGGTAGAAAAAATTAATTGTTCATTGTTGACATAATCACATTCTTGGTTTTTGTTTTTATCTAATTTGTTTACTATACACTATTTACTACTACTATATACTATTTACTAAGTGTGTGCCACACTTAGTGAGAATGTATTCATTGATTAATATCGATACGTCCGAGTTAAAGATGACATTATTTCATTTTTTGTATTCTTATATTATTATTATCTGTGAAATAGTACAAGTGTACACTTTTGATAAAACTAAAGAGCCTGTATCAGGTAAAAATATCCTTTTATCTTAAGTAACTTTAACAAAAGTATGATGATTATAGCAGCCCGCAAAGTTCAAATTTCCTTACGTTACAGATTTCATCAGATTGTAAGTTGATAAAAATATGATTAGCTGCCGTAGCAAGTGTGTAGGTATTTAAACAATAATAAGAATCATTAGTTATAATATAATATTATATTATCATCAAAACAACTTTGGCACTTACACATCACCTTTTTTTTTGAGGATGGACAATTTTCAAATACCTCTTCCCGCTCTAGGTGGAGCGGAAGGTAGTGTCAAGCTCTTACTGACTAAAACCCATCCATGTTCCTTCAGTTTATATTTGTTTTTATATTTTTTAAATCACCTCTTAAAACCCATTATTTTGATACCCCACACGATCAGTTTGGAAGAAAATAAATCCCCCCCTATGTAATCCTATGGCACCCAAAAGTCGGCATTTTTTTCAATTTTAATGTAGGTTGGGACACTCGCAATGTTAAGACGAATCGATTGACGTAAGAATCATCAAAATCGTTTGGTCTCCAGAACGCTACAGAGAAACAAACATAAAAACATACAAATATACATACGTATACTGATAAACCCGGGATCAGCGGGATTGTCCGAAAGGGTTACCCCGGAACATAATGGGCTAAGGAAGGAACATGGATGGGTTTTAGTCAGTAAGAGTCTAACACTCCTTTTCGCTCAACCCACAGAGGGAGGGGTCATTTGATGATTTACCAACATCTAAAAAAAAAAACTAAGAAACACAAGTGAAGCTAATATAAAGCGTGTAAAAAGATTGCAATGGGCGGTTGCCATAATAAATCCAGACTCCGGGCTGCTACTGAGAAAGTCCAGATGGAAAATACCTGTTTATTTTCCCTTTAGTAAAAATTGAAATTAAAAATGTTCTTACTTTATTTAATACCATAATAAAGGTAAATACAGGCTATTACAGGTAAATTATATGGAATGATGACGTCCACGACAACTTTGGCGTAAATGAGGCGGTATTGTATCAAAAGCAATATCGAAAATTTAGTGACTCGATGCGATTTACTCCTGAAACCAGTGGCTGGACATGAAATAAGTGTGGAATTAAGAAAACTAGAATACAACAACGATTAGATAAGTCAAAAAAAATTGGCAAGTAAAATTAAAATAAACTATTATTTCCATTCCTTTTTGTTTTATATTTGGGTGGCTTCAACCTATCAAAACAGACTGATAGTGACGTAATTCACGACAAGCCATTTACAGGCCTCCGCAGTTAGCTTTCCAAATTATATTAAACCAGTTCTAACCTATCTTTTCATTAAAATAATAGCGTGATATTGAAAGGCGTATCCAAAAAAGAGGATTTAATAAAGGCCAGGAAGATCAATCTTGGAAAACGCCTGGCTGATTCCGCTCCCTTATTTCGCGCCACAATCTGGGCGCGTTTCTAATTGTATTATTAAGGCGATGGCTTACAATAACTCAAATTAATAGCAGCCGCTAGTCTCTGTGATTTATGTAAGCTTTTATATAAAAACGTTTAAATGTCAAGCAGGTCGGTTGCGTTTAACTGTTTGCATTCTGGAGACAAACATTAGTTACTCACTATCACACTTCACACTAATATTATAAAGACGAAAGTTTGTGAGTGTTGTTTGTTACTCATTCATGCAAAATCGAATGATGAAATGACATGGACATAAAAGTACATTCCATCTACACGTCAATCAATCTGCCTAGCCTTTTCCTAACTTTGTTTGGGTCAGTATCCAGTTTCCAGTCGAACAGGATGCAGTTGAATGCCAAGATTATAAGCGACTGGGTAGTACGATACCCCATGGTAAGATTGGCTGTCAGACTTTCGGCCTCCTGACGACACGTAACGACTGTCCAAAATTCACGAATGACAGCCGGGACTAACGGCTTAACGTGCTTTCCGAGGCACGGAGGAGTCTTGTTATGTAAAGATGGCTGGCAAGCGGCTGTTGTCAATTAGCCACGACCTCCTCTATTAATTAGTCCCCAATATACTTATTAGATATTTTGAGACTATTACCTAGTAAAAAATCAGGTGGCTATTACTTTGTTTAAATTTCTAGTTATAGTAAAATCATATCAGTAAACTGTAATCATTTACAACTCTTATTGTTCGCTATTTTAGAGCGCCTCAAGTTTTCTAATAGCATCAAAATATGATATGTACAGTTATTGCCAGCGATCTGATTAAGGTTTTAATTAGGCGAAATAAAATCGGGGAAATCAAAATCGGTGAAGGCAAACATCGTGTGAAAACCAGCATGCCTGAGAGATATTTCTCAACAGTCTGTGAAGCTAAGTCAATGGTTCATAGCATAAAACTTTGACACCAGTCACCAAGTTAGTCACTAACCACTCCAAAAGTAGAAGAAGAAGGCTTTAATTAAAATATTTATTAATCTGTTGTAATACCAAGTAATTATGAGAGCATTTTATGTATAGCAATTATTCAATGTAGCAATAAGCACGAATATAAAACCCCAAAATCATAGGTGGACACTAAATTTTAAGGTCCATACAGAAAAAGGCATTGCCTTTGGCACACAGATAGTTTATAACCTTTTTTTTTTTTTTTTTTTTTTTAAGGCTGGGAAATCATCCAATGACTGCTCCCGCTCTGGGTGGAGCGGAAGGGAGTGTCAGACTCTTACTGACTAAAACCCATCCATGTTCCTTCCGTAGCCCTTTATGTTCCGGGGTAGCGGTAACCCTTTCGGACAATCCCGCTTACCCGGCAGGCTTAGCCCTGAGGGGCCCCTTCATATGCTGACATCTCTTTGAGGCGCGCGTGGAACATATACGCGCCGTACGGCACGGGTCTGGTGCTGATCGGACGTTGAGTCACCCATTACTCACCGTCCGCAGGCCCGCGCCTACGGTGGCCGGGAGTCGTCACGTGGCTCCCGACGCCCGGAGCGTCTCCCGCGGCGGCTGGGACGGGAGGACCTTTCTCTCTCCCATCCCGCCACCTCCTTTGCGAGCATAACTTTTTCGCAGAAGGAGGTGACTGCCTCCCACTCCCTCTCGCCCCGGACCATGGCTTGCACCAGGGCCGGGCGCGAGAGGTCGCCGCCGCCGATCGCCTCTACGAGGACACGGCGGTGCTCCGCCCAAGATAGTTTATAACCTGAATTAACTATTTGAAGATATTATTTTTGGTGTCAAAAGAGAAATTATTATTATACAGGATGGAAGGGAAGATATCGACGTATTCAATATATGATTCTGAATCGGCTGACCGCCTTTACGTCGATTGGCCTACCAGCCTGTATAACTTTCACACCGAATTTATTGCGCGCTTTGAGATTGTCATCACTGTCGACAGTAGCATTTTCATATTGAACCTTATTTTTATGAAAAAAGAGAATGATATCGATTGAATAATTAATATGTTCTACCTTCTTTCAATCACAAATAACTTCTTATAGGAGTTGCTTGGTGGTGACGTAAATGAAGCAAGATCGTAGCATGTTCTACGTTATCTGCAAGTGATTGATGGATCGGGATGAGCTGGGACCTATGGGTAACTAGATAGTGCATTTTTTCTTTACTCGTTTCAAATATGGTTTAACTACTAATATACATTTTATTCCAAGATGGAGGAGGTTCTTTGTTCACATAGATAAACATAGAATCGTTTTTTTTAAACTGAATCGGAGATAAACTACGATAACATGGTCCGCCCCAAAATTCAAAACGTTTGAAAATATTCATGAAACTAATTACAAAGCGCCACCAAAACAAAGTCAGAGTCAAAGTCACGTATTGTATTTCAAAGAGGCACAAGCAAGGCACTTTTAAACGTCTACATGAACATGAAATAGAATTGATTCTAGTTGTTCCTTCCAAAAGGTAGTTTCCAATGGAGAAGAAACTCCATCGTAACTCTTTAAAATGTTTTACAATGATTAGACCCACAACCCACGTTGCTGCTGGCTTGCTACAGAAGACTCTTTCGACAAACTCTTTCGTAAGGATGTAACTGCAAATATTGAAACAGTAGTTGCAAGGGGCGCGCCATGTTATCGTAGTATATCTACCTACGAGCACAAACCTCAAAGCAGATTTTCACACAACACAAGTTATTACTTTATGTGGCCAAATAAAATGCAGGTGGAACCGGTACCGACACAATACAGCTACTTTCTTTGATGTATAGAGTAAAGCATGAGCCGCAACAGAATGCAACGCGAACTTCGGAATTCTGGTTTCGGCTCTAGTTTCTGAAATGGATTGCACAATGCTTTTGGAGTGGCATTTCAAGCAGGATTTTAATGGAAATTTAGTTCTATTTAAACCTGGTTTAAAAGGTAATGAGGTTTGGGATGTAGTAGGTACTTAAAGTAGTTGTAAATCTTAACAACTTTGCTATGAGATATGGAAATTGACATAACACAGGGCTTCAGAAACCAATAATAAATCGTCAATATTTTGTTCTATCCAATCAAATTCATATCTTTTTATAATCGCAGATAGGAGGGGGGGGGGGGGGAGGAATGGAACGTTTCATTTGTTTGCTAGGGACTTTTTCATACAATACCGTGGGTCACAAACACAATCGACGATGCCGAATATATTTTCCAATCATAGAAAGCGAAGCTAAATGCATAGCTTAAACGTGGGATGCCTTAATGCCTCATCCAGTTCATATTTATCCGCTGGTAAAGACGAATATCACACTATATGATTGATGGAAACGGGACCTACTTAAAATGGATAAAATTCGCGTTAGGGATACTAAGTAGGGGAAGAGGGAGGCCGATGGTCTCAAGCTTGGCGAGGGGACCCGAATTTGCATATTATCTTCTTGCACAGACTTCATTTTTTTTTGTTTCGAAAATAAATTTTTAGATAAATTCGTTTTTGTGTTGAGGAAATGTAAAACAGATGACTGTAATAGTAATTTTTTTGGTCTACTCATCAACCGAAATTACGGTAGGTAAGGCACATCAAGTTACCCCAATCCGTCAAATTTGTTTGATAGTTTTCAACTTTATTACGAACGCATAAGGTTCATTTTCAATTGGGAAATTTAGACAGTTTGGTATAGTTTGATGTGTTGGCGTTTTACCTATTACGAATTTTATATTTAGACAAGACAAACTAAACATATTATTAAAAAAAACTCAATTTTTTTTTTCCGATCTGAACGTAGCATAAAATGTAACCAAGCATTTTTGGTTATCGCCACCTCATTACCATAAAACAACACGCAAAAATTTAACATTTACACAGGAATAGGCACCACCTACCTACTCCAATTTATTACGGAGAATTAACCAGTGATTCCGAACAATACCAGAAAAAGCCGGAAGGATCCAAGTATTGAATGAAAAGAGCAAATTTAGTGGGTCATAAAAGAATTTGGGGTGGCTGGAGTATAAAAATCAAGGGCCCACACAATATAAGTGCTTTGGGGTCTTTTCGTGGGTAACGCAGGGTTCTACATTCAATTGGAAGCTAATACTGTTAATATTGACAGGAATTCGGAAGGCAATTTTATGGTTGCACGGATTTATTTAAGTGTTTCAGGTAGCTGGTAGTATCTATATATATAAAAATGAAACCCGTTTTCCTTAGTCACGGCATCACGCGTGAATGGCTGGACCGATTTCACTAATTCTTTTTTTGTTGTATTTGTTATTATTAGGAGAAGGTTCTTACGGAAAAAAATATTAAGAAAATCTCTCAGAAATATTGAAAAATATACATTTAATTTTGCATATTTAAAAAAACGCGCGTAACGAATGTCAATGTCATTCACAGCCATAGACTATATTGAAAGAGCATTGTTTGTTCGGAAACGTGTTTACTTAATTAAATTCGAGCATCATTTGTTCGGAAACGTGGTTACTTAATTAAATCTTATATAAAAATGAATCGCAAAATGTGTTGGTAAGCGCATAACTCAACAACGCCTGGACCAATTTGGCCAATTCTTTTTTTGTTGTATTTGTTACTGTCAGGAGAAGGTTCTTACATACAAAAAAAGTAGGTAGGTAGGGTAGGTAGGGTAGGTAGGGTAGGTAGGTAGGGTAGGTAGGGTAGGTAAGTTGGTAGGTAGAGTAGGTAAGGTAGATATCATAGTTAAGACAGGACAACGTCTGTCGGGTCAGCTAGTATTTTATATTACAGAACTGATGTTAGTTATGAAATTTATTTGTAGTGGTCTTACTCCATCGTCTAATATCTACCAGATGTTGGGCATATCTTTAAGTCCTTCAAACAACTATAACTTTAGTCCTTCGCTGGTGAATATGCCTGTCCAGAATAGAGTCGATCTACCCAATCTAAGTTCGTAAATACAGCTCTAAATAGATATTGAAACATGAGACCACATTATCTGTATCCTCTAAGGGGCATTGCACCTCCAGAAATTTCCAGGACTATAGTCAGCCCCGTCATTATTACGAACCTACTGGGCGATACACGCCCACACCACTTTAACCCAAGGCCATAGAGGCTCATCTCGTACTAGTATTAATTTCACAACATTTTAAGGCAGCAGCGCAAAAGATCCAAGGTTCAACATCTCATTGCCGTGTTCATCAACAAACTTCAAGACCTGCAAAATAAAAAACAGATTTCTAGTTGCAAAAATTCTTGAGTGCGTGAGTCGAGCCGATATCAACTCCTCCGCAAGAAGCTTTGGCAAAAACTGCTTAACACGTTGAGCGCCAACGCGGTCACCGGTGAGCCGCGAACAATAGTTTTTCTATTGTGTCTGCTGCGTGGCAGTCAACGACTTAACCTCCTAATTTCTTTATTGTACAGCATACCAATGTATCTCTAACTAACAAATATTCCCAATGAACATAAACCTTATTCATTTGTAATAAAATTGATAATCTATCAAAGAAATTTGACTGGTATAGGTAATTTGATGTATTGGCCTCTATACCATCAGTGAGCCTCCCATTCGGGCGCAAGTTACCGTGGCTTAAGTAGAAAGCCTGAAATAGAATTCCTGCCAAACTAGACCGCAGCAAAAATTACCTCCACAAGTGGAGGTACGTGGTGGCTCAGATCTCCGATGTGTACGCGAGGTCTCTCCACAGGTGTGTATGTGTGTGTCGATTGGTTAGACACTAACCTGGTGTCAGAGTTTTATGCTGCCCATTTGCCTCTGACTTAGCTTCACATGCTGTTGAGAAATATCTCTCAGACATGCTGGTTTCCTCACGATGTTTTCCTTCACCGATTTATAAGCAAGTGATAATTATAAAATACGCACATGTATCCGTAAAATCAGTGGTGCATGTCGAGACCTATGACTTGGTAGTCCGACGGTCACACCACTAGGCTATCACTGTTATACACACAGGTCCTCCCTTGGTACTAGCTTACCTTCCATACACCTTTACACGAAAAAACCTAATGGCTGACTCATTGAACGGTAATTGAATGCGTTGCTGAATTTTGGGTCGATGAAATTAAAAAAAACTATATAAACTTTTCGTGATATTTTTGGCATCGACACGCTTAGAAGACGAGATGAGGCCTTGGTTAGCTTATGGAACAATTTTTACCTAAAAGTATGTTCTGGAAATGACAGATCGCTGTATAAACTCTTCAAAACTTTATCTGGTTGAAGAGTTAAGTATTAACATAATTCGTTTTCGCATATATGCGGATGCAAGTGAGTATTTAAGAAGCCGAAAATTAGTTATCATAAGTCTTGAAATAAAAAAAAACGAAACGATGGATGGGGTATGGGATATGTGTGAAAGATGATATGGCTAGAAAAGGAGTGACTACCGAGATGACGACTAATAGAGAAGTATGGAAGAAGAAGACATGTTGCGAACCCCAAATAAATTGGGATAAGGGCAGGAGAATGATGAATGATGATGAAGTCTTGAAATACGTAGACCAACTAAGTTAAGATAATTAATGCTTTTGAGAGATACCTACTGCCGAAACTATCAAGTCACGTCTTAAAGTTTCTCTTCCGATAATTAAGATAAGAGATGAGATGAGAGGGATGTTAAGATTTTTTTTTATTGTATGTGTTTTTTATTGAGCAATCTACCTTCCAGTTTCCAGTTTAACTAGATGCGGCTGAATACTACTTGGAGCGACTGCCTATCTGACCTCCACAACCCGATAACTGGGTAATACGATACCCCTTGGAAAGACTGGCTGTCTGATTTTCGGGCTTCTGACAACCCGTAACGACCGTCAAAGATGCACAAATGAAAGCACGGGCCAACCCCAGGCAAGCGTAACTTAACCTGATGGATCGTTCCGTCCGGCTGTTATTACTTAGCCACGAGATCCTCTAGAAACGTTAATCAGATAAGAATCAATATTGACATAGTTCATGTTCTAGACATTATCTATGTCAACATGATTCTTGGAACAATGACTATGGCGAAGTCAATTATAACTAGCGGTCACCGTCTTTACAATGTATCGTTCGTAATAGGGATTATAAGAAAAAACTAAAAAAATATTGGACGTATTTTTTCTTTTTTTACGTAATCAAAAAATTACGTCGGTACATTGAGTTAAAAAGTGACGTAACGGCACGGGTATGCAGATTTTGTATTATTATTAACTTGTGACGTAACAAGCCCCCAAGAGGAGCTCGTTGTTTATTAATATCAGCCGCACAGGTCGATCCATCAGGTTAAGCTACGCTTGCCGGGGTTGGCCGTGGATAGGTGACCATCTTTAAATACCGAGACTCCTCCGTGCCTCGGAAAGCACGTTAAGCCGTTGGTCCAGGCCGTCATTTGTGCATCTTTGCCAGTCGTTACAAGTCGTCAGAAGCCCAAAACATAGTTGATAGATTTTTTTTGTAACAAGGCCTCACTCCCTATATCTTAACGATTATTTTTTTTATGTGAAAAAAGCTAACAAATATACGTGATTTGCACCACCTAAACGAACATCTTATTTTCATTCCATTAATCGTATTTCCCAAACACTGTCCGTCCACAAATTAAGTTAAAACTAAATTGAACTACGTTTATCTTAAAAAACCTCAAAAGCAATGTGTTTTCAGCAAATATACAGGGTGTTAATTCAACGAAGTTAAAGCTCTCGCAATCGGACAGGTTGGTGGAGTGATTAGGGTTGACACTACTGCAAAAATGCTGCAATATCTATATTTTTAAAGGTTTCATTCAGAATGGCGTGCATTGTTTGAGTCGCCAATCTTGTTTATATAATGTTTGTGCAGAGGCCAGCACATCAAGCTACCACAATCTGTCTAATTTTTTTGATAGATTTTCAACTTTATTACAATAGTTTAAGGTTTATTTTCTGTTTCCTTTGACAGTTGACAGGATAGCTTGATGTTCTGGCATCGGTACTTTAAAAGAGATCATGATCACAGAGTTGGTTTCGGCCGTTCTTCTCAGGGGTCTGTCAGTTAGGAAATTCCAGGGCCGGCTTTTTCAAATATAATATAATATAATTTTATAGATTTTGAAATAATATATTTAAACATATTTATATTGACAGTATTATAAGGCGAAAACTACCATTTAATTAAAGGAAAACACAGGAGAAGGCCTTTAATTTTGTTTTGCAATCTCCTTTGTTCAATCACCAGCACATTTAGTTGCCACAAGGTGTCAAATTTTCTATTAAGAAAATAAGTCAGGTAAAGTTCAAACTGGACCGAACGATCGACGACGATTACGGTTTAGGACTTTACTGTGAACGTTTTTAGTGTTTAAAATCATTAGGAGAAAATTGGCAGTTAGGTATTACTTGATACGCTATATACTAACCCATCACCGCACTAATATTCATCTTAACCAAAACACACACCCTTTTTAAAATCACAAAGTTGGCTATAAATACTGGTGGCAACCTTACAAGTAATCGAAAACCAACTTGACGGCGACTGGATGGAAAGTTTTTCTTTTCAGTGGAGATAAGTTAAATTGATATTTCGTCGTGGAGTTAAAGCGAATTCTTAAAAATCCCCATTCTCGTGTTGTCAGCTCATGCAATTCGCTAAAAACGACTGTTAAGCTCAGCCGATCGGTTAAGTAAAAAAAAAAAAATCTCACCGTGAACCCTAAACTTAAGTGAGGCCTAAGTCCCTTCTTTTGAGGGTGAGAAATCATCAAATGACCCCTCCCGCCCTGGGTGAAGCGGAAGGGACTATCAGACTCTTACTGACTAAAATCCATCCATGTTCCTTCCTTAGCCCTTGATTATCCGGGGTAGCGGTAACCCTTTCGGAAAAGCCCGCTAACCTGGCAGACTTCGGCCAGAACCGACCCCTTCTTTTATGCTGACATATCTTTGAGGCGCGAGTGGACCAAGAACGCGCCGTTCGGCACGCGGCTGGTCCTGATCAGACGGTGACTCATTACTCACAGTCTGCAGGCCTACGTCTACGGCGGCCGGGAGTCGTCGTGCGGCTCCCTACGCCCGCCACGTCTCCTGTGGCGACTGTGACATGAGGCTCTGCTCCTCAACCATCCTCGCCAACCTCCTTCACTAGCATGACTGCTTCGTAGAAGCAGGTGACTGCCTCCCACTCCTTCTTGCGCTGGACCATGGATTGAACTAGGGTCGGAGGCAAGAGGTCGCCACCCCTGCGCTACCGATAGCTGCTACACGACAAAGGGGTCCACATTTTAATGACAACCGGTTAATTCCGTAAAAATCTCACCTAGTTACTAAAATATCAAACAGTAAATAAATAAATGAAAAATAAACACAATGAAGTCAGTTAAAATAGCAATCAATGAGAGAGGGAGTTTGGAGCATAAAGGCGAATGTCTAAGTAGATAATCTATACAATAATAAAACAGTAAAATAACTGTGTCTGTACATTGAATATATTTAAAAAAAATAATTGAGGGGGGTTTAGAAACAGGAATAGAGCACGACTCCAAAAAAAAAAAAATTGTCTTTTTGTCTATTTGTCTGTTGTCTGTTTGTTTGTATACGCTAATTTTCGGAACTACTGGACGGATTGGAATGTAATACTAATATTCACAATAAAACTATGACCTTGCCTAGAAAGAGGTCAAATCTTTCCCAATGTTTCAAGAGAGCTAAAAGATTGAGGATCATAAGATCCCAAGAATCTACCAAAGAGCGTCAGGAGAGATTTGATGCTGTTCGAAAACATCTGGCTGCAACTCGCTCGGTGGAATCCTCTTCGGATCGCGAAGCACGCCTGCATTCTCAGCGTATTTACGCATCTACATCTAGGTCTTTAGAGACCAGTGAAGACTATGATGCGCGTCTGGCCGCTGATCGTGAACGTCATGCATTGTCTCGCGAGTCGGAGACGTTCATGGAAAGAGAATTACGCTTGAGCTCGCAGCGTATCTACGCATCGACTTCTAGGTCTCTAGAGACAAGTGGGGAACGTGATGTGCGACTGACCGCTGATCGTGATTCAGATCTTCGATTTTGACGACCCCGTTGTCGCTGGCATAAGCAACAGGATCCGCGTACGAAGTCGCGGGCAGAAGCTAGTTATTTAAATAAAAATCTTATATAGCCGAGTGGAACAATATCTCTATAGGAAATAATTTTCAGGAACTCTGTTACTTTACTTTTAGCTTACTTTTGGTTTGTGTAGAAAATTTTGACCCTCAATAATTACTACAAAACATTACAAGCAATATTAACAATTCAAATCACTGTTTTTACTAGCTACAACAATGTTCAAGATACCGTGCCACTGAATGCAACACCATATTAGTGCACACCTTCCAACATAGATGGCGCTGTCTACCCGGTTTGAATCAACTCGATCTGTAATAGTCGCGCAAAGGTAGCCGTCAGTCTCAGGTTGTATCTAGAACAAAATTTGATTTGCGATCATAATAATAGAATTATTTCCATAAGAATGTTATCAATTTATCTCTCTATGTTAGAATTGGTCTAAAATGTCATGATTTGAGTAAGTCATTAGAGAAAATGTTAATTTCACGGGTTATCTTTGCGCGTCCACCTAATGTTTATTCAATTCCTCCAGTATATACTGGAAATCTATTTAAAGGATCCGCATTAAGTAGTCGAGCGAGCAACTCGTTTCTCGGGTAACTTTCTTGGGTCGCCAAATAAAGTCGACCTAAATCATTTTGCAGCAAAGGATTACATGGATTCTCTAACAGAAAAATAATCGACGTAAATCGTACTGTTATGTTACTATTTTATTGAAAGTCGAAGTCTGACAGCCTGTCTTACCAAGGGATATCTATTGTATTACCCAGTTACTGACTGGGTTGTGGAGGTCAGATAGGCAGTCGTTCCATGTAAAATACTGGTATTTAGCTGCATCCGGTTGGACTGGAAGCCTACCCCTACATAGTTGGGAAAAGGCTAGGAAGATTGATTGATTAAAGTTACTATTTTATTGAAAAATATTTATATTCTCTCACAAAATCAGTTTTAAAATAGAAAAGAAGGAAGAAATTAAATACGTTTATTTGCGGTTAACATAAAAGAAAAAACAAACGGTTTTTTTTCCTAATATTGCTCCTCTTACTTAAAGCACCTGCTATCTAAACTCTTCACCTCCCTTAGTTGTCCGGAAGAAAAAGCCTTTGGGATTATGTCCGCCTTTGTACCTTTATTGCGTGCGAAATATATTGATTTAATAAATAAGATTTATTTATAAGTATTTGTACATTAAATGAATAAAAAAAAGTTGAGTGAAACTTCGCATCACATCCACGTAAAATATCTATTGGCCATCACTCAGCATAATACAGCGACCCTAAGCGAGACGAAAAAAATATTAACATCATCTTTTCAGCCGTAACTTGTCCACCCCTGGTTCTAGGCCTCGCCATATCAACCAGACGGTTGATTCTATAAAAATCTCACCATAAATACTTAGGTGAAATAAGCGTGAAGTGAGCTGCAAATCCACCAAATGCTAAGGATTGACACTATTACACACTTTAATCTCACTTCACCCATATTTTTATGGTAAGATTTTTACAGGAATGGCTCTAAAATTCTGTGCTTCTCGCATCCAGTGGATTCTTGCGGCCTTCACATGGGTATCGGTACAACTTGCTTCAGTACAATAAGCCCCTTACTAATAACATAACAGGTAAATAGGTTACACTCCGATTTCTCTCTTTCACTCGTCAGAAATTTGACAAAACATTCAAAAGAAGAAGACAAAGCGTTGTGTAACTATACAGACGCTATACAACGTTTATTAGTAACGGGGTAAGTAATTCGGAAATATACATACTGTTTAAAAAATATTAAGTAGTTAATGTTTACCTTGCATTTTAATATGTTCTGCTGAGAAAAATGAAACGCTTCATTAACAACTTGAGAAAGAAATTATGAAAAGTTTAACAGAATATTTTATCTGTTTCAATAAATCCTCTGATACAAATGATTGCACCATTCAAAGCTCCATCGACGAGGGACCTGACCTGCTTCAATTCTCAGAAAATGGCAAACTTATAAAACGAGTTAAGATTTGAATTTCAAATAAATGTTACATTTTCACCGATTCGCCACAGGAAAAATTTATGTAAGATGCCAATTTATTTGGTCAAATCGGTGAAGGAAAACTTCGTGAGGAAACCAGGGTAGTTCTTCAAAAAGTGTTCTCCGCGTAACTTTCATGGCGATTTTTTTTTATTTAATAATCTACAAATAAATGTACACACATTTAAGACGCTGTAAAAATAATACGTATTTTTTTATTTTATGTAAATCGGTGCATAAACTACAGAGATATTCTATTTTGAAATTTCTGTGCCCACGAAAGTTACGAAAGACGGCACGAAAGTTACAGACGCATTTTCTACAAGCAAAATATAGTTTCAAATCCTTATTTTTTTCTCAAATTTCCAGTTTATAAAATAAAAGACTTATTATTTATGAATCAGCTTGTATTTGAGATCAACAATTTTAGTGTTTTGAGATCAGCTTATTAGCTTTGCTCAGCTTTTGCTAACAATTGCTTTGCTTAGGAGGGCACAGTGGGTCTTCAACTAAATTTGGAGATTCGGGGCACTCGATCATATTTTCCTGAAGAGCAACGTTCTCTCGCTCTTTCATTCTTTGACGAAAAAGTCGACTTTTTATGCGGTTTTGCTCTCTTACGGCTCTTTACCTTCTACTACTCATTTCACTCACTGGGATGACATTCCCTTCTGCTTTTCTTTTGTAGTACCTTTCTCTTGCCTTCATTTTTACTGCATTGTGTACTCTGTATAATTTTTTATTCTTCCTCTTCTCATCTCTGCTAGACACTTTTTCTGCCGTCGCTCCTTTGTACTTTGCGGTGCCATAGTTTCGGTTTGAACGTAATCTGAGAATAATTTTAATCAGAAAAAAATAACACGACTGCTGTGATTATGTAGGTACCTAAAGTACAAGACAATCAGAAAGTATGGCGCTGACGTTGGGACTTTTTAAGCAAGAGGAATACAATTGGTAAAACAGCCAAGTTTGGAGTAGGAAATATTGTTAAATTGACTAGGAGAAAACCTACAAACAGAAACACATACTTACCTACTACGAGTCGTAAAAAAAAAATGAAACACAAACATGCATAAACACTTATACAATTACATGACACCTTTTTTGAGCTTCGCGATAATCGAGTTAATGCATCTGCAGCGTCACAAGTAATCTAAAGTTATCATTCAATGGAGATATATAACTTTCGTGGTGCGCTAGCTAACTTTCGTGGACAAATAACCACGAAAGTTGTGCCACGAAAGTTACGAAAATTTCACATTTTTGAGAATTACGATTAAACTTATAGGTAAATAAACAAACAAAGTACTTGGGAATAATCTCGAATATCTATCTTATTCCTTAATACAAAATGAGTTGGAAAATTATAAGCATTATCCTTCAAAATATGCGCATGAAAGTTTCTAGACCAAAGCTACTTGAAAATATTCAAAGAATAACTCACCTCTTATTTTTTTTGTTTTGAAGCGATGAACGTATGTTTCTCGCCCACTGACGCCGGGATACTACTGAGCGTCCGCGCAGCTAAGGCCTCTGCCTCGAATTTTGCGGGCAGCGGGGCGGCGGCGGCGGCGGCGCGGCAGCGGGGCGGGCAACGCATACCTGTTTTCCAAACTAGCGGGCAGATCGCGCGGCATCGATTTTTTATTTCTTCCCATAATTGGTTAATTATTCTTCTATTTTTATGGTTCACATCTTTGCTGTTCCATATGGGTATCCTCTCAAAGATTGCCGAAATAATTAGCTCTTGCACGTCCGAAGACATTTTGATACGTCACAAAAAAAATGTACAACACTATACCTACAATGCAGACGCGCAACGCGGGCGGTCACCGCTTGACTGGAGTGCACCGCTCGTTGCCCGCCCCCGCGCCGCTCCTGCACCGCTGTATTCGAGGGCCGGTCCATTTGATTATACGCGTAAGATCCTGCCACTCCCGCGCCGCCGCCGCCACCGCCCCGCTGCCCGCGAGATTCGAGGCAGAGGCCTAAAACGTGTAGCGCCAAGTTGGCGCTCTTGGAAGATAGGTGCTGTTTTGTTGCGCGCTCTCGAAACTAACAAAATCGTGTGACAGAGACATAAAGCCCATAAACAAACAGAAACACATACTTACCTACTACGAGTCGTAAAAAAAAAATGAAACACAAACATGCATAAACACTTATACAATTACATGACACCTTTTTTGAGCTTCGCGATAATCGAGTTAATGCATCTGCAGCGTCACAAGTAATCTAAAGTTATCATTCAATGGAGATATATAACTTTCGTGGTGCGCTAGCTAACTTTCGTGGACAAATAACCACGAAAGTTGTGCCACGAAAGTTACGAAAATTTCACATTTTTGAGAATTACGATTAAACTTA
This sequence comes from Hyppa rectilinea, assembly GCA_951799385.1. Lineage (NCBI taxonomy): Eukaryota > Metazoa > Arthropoda > Insecta > Lepidoptera > Noctuidae > Hyppa > Hyppa rectilinea. The sequence continues at coordinate 7,655,622 of OX637322.1, read as the reverse complement.
TAGGTAAATAAACAAACAAAGTACTTGGGAATAATCTCGAATATCTATCTTATTCCTTAATACAAAATGAGTTGGAAAATTATAAGCATTATCCTTCAAAATATGCGCATGAAAGTTTCTAGACCAAAGCTACTTGAAAATATTCAAAGAATAACTCACCTCTTATTTTTTTTGTTTTGAAGCGATGAACGTATGTTTCTCGCCCACTGACGCCGGGATACTACTGAGCGTCCGCGCAGCTAAGGCCTCTGCCTCGAATTTTGCGGGCAGCGGGGCGGCGGCGGCGGCGGCGCGGCAGCGGGGCGGGCAACGCATACCTGTTTTCCAAACTAGCGGGCAGATCGCGCGGCATCGATTTTTTATTTCTTCCCATAATTGGTTAATTATTCTTCTATTTTTATGGTTCACATCTTTGCTGTTCCATATGGGTATCCTCTCAAAGATTGCCGAAATAATTAGCTCTTGCACGTCCGAAGACATTTTGATACGTCACAAAAAAAATGTACAACACTATACCTACAATGCAGACGCGCAACGCGGGCGGTCACCGCTTGACTGGAGTGCACCGCTCGTTGCCCGCCCCCGCGCCGCTCCTGCACCGCTGTATTCGAGGGCCGGTCCATTTGATTATACGCGTAAGATCCTGCCGCTCCCGCGCCGCCGCCGCCACCGCCCCGCTGCCCGCGAGATTCGAGGCAGAGGCCTAAAACGTGTAGCGCCAAGTTGGCGCTCTTGGAAGATAGGTGCTGTTTTGTTGCGCGCTCTCAAAACTAACAAAATCGTGTGACAGAGACATAAAGCCTATTAACTATTGTCACTTAAGAGATAAAATTAATGTTCTTTGATAATTATGATGCATAGTTAAATACAATTAATTTGATGCATTACATTATATGCTTATAATTTGAATACAAAAGTTATCAAAGTTTGCCGTGAGCGCGAACAGAGTGTGACGCGCGAAGAACACCGATTTTGCTCCCGTTTTCGACATTAGATATTTTTTTTAATAAACATTATAAATAATTTTAGATGTTTAATGATTAAATTATGTACACATATAAATAAAGATTAATCTGTATTTGGTCCTAAGACTGAATGTTTAATAGGTTACGAATTAAGACCGTGTGACCGCGTTTTGAGGGACCTCGAAGAACTACCCACCAGCATGTCTGAGAGGTATATCTCAACAGCATGTGAAGGTAAGTCAGAGGCCCATGGACAGCATACAGGTTAGTCACTTACCACACGAAAAGAAGAAGAAGATTTGGTCAATGATTCAAATCATTTCAGTTACGACTTATGCTTTGCATACATACACTGACTATACTTTTTACATTTAGACTTTCCCAACTCTAACCCCATATTAATGAACGCGTGTAAAATTACTTAAACCTCGAAAAATAGGTATGTTGTAAATCTATTACATTCAGATTTGCATCAAACCAATTTTTCAAGGTTTGGTTGTCACTTTAATACTTTACGTGTACTAAGAGGAAAGGTGTTCTACATTTTTTTTGAGGGTGGGAAATCATCAAATGACCCTCTCGCTCTGGGTGGAGCGGAAGGGAGTGTCAGACTCTTACTGACTAGAACCCATCCATGTTCCTTCCTTAGCCCTTTATGTTCCGGGGTAGCGGTAACCCTTTCGGACAATCCCGCTGAAGACTTTCCCCACTCTAGCCCTATATTAATAAACGAAAAAGAAATAAAATTGGTGTGTAGTAAATCTGAATGTAATATTGTTTTCACTTTAATACATTGCCCGTATTTCTTAGAGGGTATGTGTTCTTCTTTAGTCCTTATCTATACTAATGTTGTAAAGCTGAAGAGTTTGTTTGCTTGAACGCTCTAATCTCTGGAACTACTGGTCTGAATTGAAAAATTCTTTTTGTTGTTGGATAGTCCATTTATCGAGGAAGGCTATAGGCTAACATCACGCTACGACCAATAGGAGCCGAGGGACGCGAGAACGCGCGGGAGCAGCTAGTTATTTAGAAACTTAAGTCCTATTTTACCCATAAACAAACATTTTAACAATTGCGCGAATCGCTTAGGTAGTCAAACCACTGAAGTTCTGGAGTATTTATTTAGAGACCCTTTCGCCCTTCCAAAGAGTTATCCAAAACGTACTTTTGTACATTAATGAGTTAGAAAAGTTTGGAAGGGCTACGTGGCTTGTTTACGGGTATCGTTAGCGCCTCTGATTAGATTTGAGAGGGAAGTTTAGGGGACTATAGTTAAGATAGGAAAGGAATGAACTAAATTCCAGCCCTTTCTTAAGTTTCCCTAATCTTTAAGATGTATTCTTTAGTCTGGATGTTTTAGAACTGCTGTTATCTTAGCGAGTTTTAAGTCTTCGTTTGATCTTAGATTACCAGAGTTTAGAAAATCTTCAAAAATTTCTAGTTTGTCTTTGGCATATAAGTTCATTCATACCCACAACATTCAGTTACCCCGATTTGTCAAATTTAATTAATAGTTTATCAACTTTATTAAAAGCAATTCATTCAATTATAATTTTGTTTGCAATTTGTTCATTTTCAATCGGGAAAATTTTACGGTTAGGGATAGCTTGTGCAGGCATCTGTACCTACGCCATGCGATTGGTTGCCTCTTCACGAGATCAGATGGCTGACTTATTTATCGCCTAAAGAATCAGCATCGTTCTCTTTAACTGTTTCTTTCAGAAAAAGTCTGATACACTCTCCCGCTCCGCCCAGAAAGAGAGACGTTATTTGATGATTATCAATCCCAAAAAAGGGCAGCTAGTACATTAATACAACCTCTCTATTGTTTAAAATGTACGCATAGAACAAGTGCGGGTAACGTCAAAGTAACCGAAATCAAAGGTTATCGTTATCAATTTAAATGTAACTAATAAGGGCAATTAGAAATGATTTATCATTTGGATATCAATGTTTGCATGTCAATGGTTGTAAGTGATGAGAAACCTGCTGTAAATCACGTCGCCGTAAGACAAGCGTTACTACACTAAATGCTATCCACATCAAGCTATCCCTAACTGTCATATTATTCCAATTAAAAATGAACCTTATAGTTTTCTAATAAAGTTGGAAAACTACCAAAGAAATTTAACAGATTGGCGTAACCTGATGTGCTGGCGTACCTATACTATGCTGGAAGAGATTTCTTAAGAATTAATTGCATCACCTTTGTATGTATTTTCTGTTCCCTTCTTGTCTGTTTTTATTTGTGTACATAAATGGTTAAATAAATAAATAACACTAGTTTTTAGCTTGGCACAACTGCACAACCTTGTATCTTGATAACACGCTAACCTCCTTGATAATGACTGTTTGCCAGACTGTCATCGACTGTTAAATATCTAAAAATCGAACCGAGGACGCGGCGACGGCTTAAAGTGTTTTGTGAACCTCGAAAGGGCCTTGTTTGTCACTGACATATTGACTGCGAAAAGCGTAGACGTTGAACGATGTACAGAGGCCAGCACATCAAGCTACTCCAATCTGTCAAATTATTAGACAGTTTTTAACTGTTTTACAAAGGAATAAGGTTCATGTTTAAATGGGGAAATTTTATACTTTGGGAAAACTTGATGTATGGGCGTCTATACCCGTCTAGCTTAGCCGTGGACCATGTTGTGTTAAGGGGGATGCGGCAGGTGAGCCCGCGAAATTAAAATTATCATAAGTTTTTGGTAATTTGCGTGTAAATTTCAGGTTGTATGTTGATCAAAATTTGATACACGGCCGTAGCAAGTATATATTCCCAGAATTACAATCATTAGAATCATCAATAACAAGTCTCCAAGTAAGAATTTCCCTCAAATGTCATATTTTCATAAAAGAGTAATTCCGCAGGGTTATATGAATTTAGAGGGTTGTATTGGTGATTTTAATGACTACAGTTCTGTAAATACGTACTTGCTACAGCCGCAAATAATATTTTGATCAACAAAATACCTAATACTGACCTTCAAATTCAAAAAGAAAAAGAAAAATCGCAGGTTACCGCGGCGGTTTTACCTTAAAAACACCATTTAAAATAGTGATAATTCATTGAGTATGACCGAGTGCACCTAAGTTAAGGCTGCTCCTAACATAGCTGTTTAGCTTATCTTTTTACCGCAGTATTAGCCATTCTCGTATATCTTGCACCGAAACGTGAAAAGAAGATTAATGTCGGAAAGAAGGAAAGTGGAGACGGATTTGATACCGAAGCCGCACAGTCGGGTTTGGAGCGGTACTTCGGAAAGCATAAAATAACATGACGGAGGTGTTATATGTGGTGCAGGCAGTGCGTTGTTAAGTGGGATTATCCGAAAGGGTTACCGCTACCCCGGAACATAAAGGGCTGAGGACGGAACGTGGATGAGTTTTAGTCAGTAAGAGTCTGACACTCCCTTCCGCTCCAGAGCCAGCCAGCCCAGAGCGGGAGCAGTCATTTTAAATGATGATACACCACCCTCAAAAAAAAAAATAGGTAGTGCGTTGTAATGCTCTCCTATTATTTATTTACAAAAAGAAATAAACGTATCTTTCAATAGCTTTAGAAAACAAATAAGTTTACACAAAATGCGAATTTCAGATTATTACTACGCAATGTTTTCCTTCATTGATTTCTAAGCAAGTGATAGTTATACAATATCCGCATGAATTCGTAAAATCAGAGGTGCGTGCCTTGAATTCGAACTCGAGACCTATGACTTGGCAGCCACACGGTCACACTACTAGGCTATCACTGTTGTCAAAACAGTTTAGATGCCCGGGCATTATTATCAGTGTGTCTAAGATTGCGTCTGCAATTGGATTTGGCTACTAAAGAGGCAGTATTAAGCTTTGTATTTCGTGAGTTGTCGACTGATAAAATTGAGGAATGGATCGGTCAATAAAAACCGACTAAGTGCGAGTCGGACTCGTGCACGAAGGGGTCTGTTCCATTATCTATAAAAACGGCAAAAAAAACACGTTTGTTGTATGGGAGCCTCCTTAAATGTTTCGTTTATTCTGATTTTTAGTATTTGTTGTAATAGCGGCAACAGAAATACATCATCTATGAAAATTTCAACTGTCTAACTATCGTGGTTCATGAGATATAGCCTGGAGACAGACGACCTGCGGAGTCTTAGTAATAGGGTCCCGTTTTTCCCTTTGGGTACGGAACCCTAAATCAAAACGCTATATTCTACTGACAGTTAAAACCAGTGTTGCAAGACTAACAAATATGTTAAATAAGTGTTTAGAAAAAGATTTTTTTTTTTTGTAATAAAATGGACAGTTTGAAATTATTTGTAACCCTTTTTGTACCCCTTAAATGAAACAAACAAAGCTACGAGCCCTAACAAAGGTTAGAAAAAGTGAGCGATGCGAATCAAACTCAATTCAATTCAAAATCACGTTCTTTTTGCCAGCCGTTTGGGTGTTAGTGAGCTTTCACACAAAACTGTTGTCATGTCAACCAACGAATGGATTTAATGTAGAAAATACCAGCTGAGAATTTGGTGCGTAATTAACCCATTAGATGTTGGCCTATTAGAAGCCGTTTGCTTATAAGAAAGAGCTCAAAGTTTTACGGTTATAAACATTTTTTTTCGTTTCGAGACAATTTTTCCTATGAGCCTATGGGGTTCATTCGACATATTTTGAGGGGTTAACAGGAAATAAGGTAAGAAAGTAATTTATCTGTCTTCACGGGTCTTCCGTTCACTAATATTATAAACGTTAAACTTTGTGAGAATGTATGGATGTTGGTTATTCTTTCACGCAACAATCCAGTAGGATCGTTACCGACATTCACGTGGGCGTAGCCGCTGGCACAAGCTAGTTAGTAAATATGTTTTCTAAGTATCTTTTGGCGCCTTAATGACATTGACATGGGGCGTTGCGGGATTGTCTGAAAGGGTTACCGCTACCCCGGAACATAAAGGGCTAAGGAGGGAACATGGATGGGTTTTATTCAGTAAGAGTCTGACACTCCCTTCTGCTCCACCCAGAGCGGGAGGAGTGATTTCACACGCTCAAAAAAAAATGGGGACGTTGTTGGTAAGGGAAAACAAGATAGTGTAATTAGTTTCTAATCCAGTTACGTGCCAAAAGTGTAGAAGCTAGATCTCAAAAGAAAAAGAGCCTACCCAATCCTATTCATTCATCGCAAATCAATCTTCTCTAATTAGAGCATGAAATACCTCATTTCCTGGCGCTTGTATGCATATAGCATGCTGCAACAGATAAGATGAGGTCAAGGCCCGCGGCTTGTCTTAGACTAAACACTTACGCAACTAGATCACTGGGCTGGACCGTCACGATACTTTGATCGCACCATGAGGCGGGGCTGTGCTTGATTCATAACAAATTATTATCACGACTGTACAGTCAACAGCAAAAGTAGATGATCAAAATCAGAAACTCAATACTAGTGAACGGAGTTCGCGTCAGAACTGTGTGGCGTCGGAGTGATTCAAAAGTATATGATTGTAAATTATACCAAACATTTAGTACTAGTACAGTTGTCATATATTCGTGATCAGTTATAACTCCAAAAGTTATAAACACAATTCGCATCAGAACTAAGAAGTAAAAAAAAATTCAAAACTAGTGAACAGTCCACGATTGTTACTTGGAAAGCAATAAAGATATTGAGTATTGAGTACAGTTGAAATCAAAAATTAAATGATGAAACTGAGGCCACGTAATCATGAAGCAAATAATTCTTATTTTTAATTATCCCAGTAATTTTGTTTGTTATGTTTTACGGAAAATCTGAATTTGATAAAGATTTGCATATTTAATAATATATGCCAAATTTCATCCAATTGAACCCCGAAAAAAGCATATGTTCATTAAAAATCATATAATTTAAAAACTTTACTATATTAATTGTTTTTTTTTTGTAACTTCTGTCAAATGTTCAAAAGTAGCTGATGTGATACAAAACGATAATCATATACTTTTGAATCACTCCGACGCCACACAGTTCTGACGCGAACTCCGTTCACTAGTATTGAGTTTCTGTTTTTGATCATCTACTTTTGCTGTTGACTGTACTCCTAAAAGGGGTAGGCAGAGGTGTTTCTTTTAATCTGAAGGTCGTGTCTAGTCGTAATCCCATCTCAATGACGTACATGTCAAAAATTTTGATAAATTAAAGGATTTTTTTTCACTTATTGTATAACTCGTTAGTTGGGGCTGTTACCACTGTACTACCACGGCTCTAAGGGAAAAAGTCAAAATCAAATTATTTATTTCAAATAGGCACAAGAAAGGCACTTTTGAACGTCAAATTGAACAAGAAATAGAATTGATTCTAGTCGCCCCTTCCAAAAGGTAGTTTCGTATGGAGAGGAATGGGCAAGAAACTCTACCGACGCGACGGGAATCGCGACAGTCATATTATTTTACAAAAAGACCCCCAGTGACACTAATAAATTTGTGATTTCTGAGTGAATAGTTACCCTATCCAGAGGTGCCAACATTAAGTGCCGCTACACGTGGTGGCTATTTTAATGCACTCGAATGTACATTACACTTATTTGTCACTAGTTTTATTATTATTACAAGAAGGTAATAATGAAGTATGTATGCGTTTGTAACCTTAATAATATTCACCTACGATGTGTAAATTATTTATAGTACAGAGGCCAGCGCATCAAACTACCCTTATCTGTCAAAAATCTTTGATCGATTTTCAACTTTATTACAAAAGAATAAGATTCATGTACAATTGTTAATATTTGACAGTTTGGGATAGCTTGATGGCGGCTTTACCTATTCGCAAATACGGTAACGATTTATCAATTTTTATTGGGGCATGTCTACAACTATAAATCATTATCAGAATACGCTTTTATTACATTAATCATGTTTCCAATATCTCATGACTTTCTAATCTCCTTTACGACTGTAGGTCATACTTTATTCTAGAGATAGCGATATTTACATGAGTAAAATTAAATATTATTTTCTTTCAATAAACAATGATACTGGCCGTTGCATATTTTTAATTGATTTCTTTTTATCACCTGTTTTGTTTATAATAAGAAAATTAAGGTGATAATTACCTACTCTAGGAAATATAAACACGTATAAGAGATGTCAGTGTCATTATTTTCTATGGAAGATTGACACAGGTGTAAAATGACGTTTAAAATTACTGATCGCGTACAGTTTTATTGTTAAAATTGGCACTTAGTTTATAGAAAACCTTTTTTTATTATACGTTAATATAAATAAAAAAAAGGAACGATTTGACTGTCAGCTATGCAAGCGACAAGAGCTAGAAGAAAAATAGTTTTTTATTTAAATCAAATTCCAAGCCTATTACGGTAGGTGCGCTTATCTATACTAATATTATAAAGAGGAAAGATTTGTATGTATGTTTGTAACGAATAAACTCAAAAACTACTTAACGGATCCGGATGAAACTTGGCACAAAGATAGATTATAGTCTGGAATAGCATATAAGCCATTAAGCTTTTTATCCCGAAAAAATGTACAGTTCCAGTGGGATAATTTCCTACATAAATGCGGACGAAGCCGCTGGCAAAAGCTAGTGCTTTAGTAAGTTAACTGCACTGCACAATGGAAGATTGGCATTTAATTAACAAAAACCTATGCAAAAGATAAGGGTAGATGTACGTGGGTAGACGGCGTACGTGCGCACACGCATGCAAGCTACACATAGATTCATGCGCGAACATTCAGTTAACTGGTGAGGCAGAGCACCGTGGACTGCAAGCCATTACAAGATTAAGGGACCAACGCTAAAATATAAAAAATATATATTAGCTTTTCCATACATTTTGCTTAGATGATCTGAAAAGCTGATTAATTTTTCGTGATTTCAGGTTGAACCCCATAGTCAAAGTTTTTCATTTTCATGTGTTTCCCCCTGTAGAATGTAGTATATCCTTCGTTTAACCTGACACACTGTATACGCTAGTTGCGTAGTATACTCTGCTTGCGTGATGCAAGATTTCGCGTGACGCGTAACTCTTGAGTTTCCATGTGGATACAAAGTCAAAGTCAAATTATTTATTTCAAATAGGCACAAGAACGGCACTTTTGAACATCAAAAATGAAGCAGAAATATAATTGATTCTAGTCGCCCCTTCCAAAAGGTAGTTTCGTGTGGAAAAGAATGGGCAAGAAACTCCACCGTTACTTTTTTTAAATGTTTTGGATACATTACACAATCATAAACACCCGAAACCTGTCGAAAATCTTCTTAATTCAATTCTTACAGCAACCATTTTAATTAGGCACACTATGGACATACTGGCAGCTTTGAACCGTTCGAACATAATAATATAATCGTCGCTGTTCATAAATGTCATGTTTACATGCTGATCTAATCCAATTATAATTATCAGCTAGACTGTGCCAATGATAATAATATCACACTCAATAAATAAGTGCAAGTTCATCACGAAACTGATTGATGCATACCCATCTTTCGATTTAATTTAGAATGTATTATTATTCTATATCATAAAAATAGTAATGTATTGCCTCGTGTAATAAAAATAAAAAATGTGTATGAGCAAATTAATACAGAATGAAAATAAATATTTATTTCAGTTACAATCCAGGTGTGGGCAATTTTGCTAGTTTCTTGGTCCCATGTAATAGGTGGCAGCCTATTGCTACTAACTAGGCTCAAATCCAGACTCCAGGCTGCTAGGACCAGGCCAATTACGAAGGCTGTAGCCGGAGGATTTAAAAAAATACAAAATTTATTGAACTTAAGTTTAATTATTACAATTACAATTAAAAGAGTGGCTTAAAATAGACGACCGCTGTTGACCGATGCTGTGCCAAAAGTGACGATTTCACGAGGGCCGCGATGTCCAATGTCGGGCTGCATCACGTTGTGCTGCGTCGGCGCCTCGTGTCCGCGGCCGTTGCGATGCGCGGTAATGAGGTAATCGCTTGTCAGTGGTTTGGGTGCTGTGCGAGTATGTAACAGGCCCGTGCTGGACGGAGCGTACGTGTTCCACGAGCGTCTCAAAGAAATATCAGCATTTGAAGGGGCTCGTTAGGGCCGAAGCCTGCTGGGTCAGCGGGATCATCCGAAAGGGTTACCGCTACCCCAGAACATAAAGGGCTACGGAAGGAACATGGATGGGTTTTAGTCAGTAAGAGTCTGACACTTCCTTCCGCTCCACCCAGAGCGGGAGCAGTCATTAGATGATTTCCCAGCCTTAAAAAAAAAAAAGCCAGTCATAATAAAATAGCACACTAATGTATTGCCACGATTCTGATCCTAGCCCCCAAACTAGGCATGGACCTGTATTATGGTGGTCAACTTTACTAATATAACACAGCATTTCCAAAATAACAGCATTTTGGAGGAGTGTCGCTTAAAAAACCAGTTAAAACATGTTTACATACATGTTTATTGTTAGCCGTTCAACGTGGCAATGCTGCCAGTCTTCTGGGCACATTTCCGGATGACAGCGATGCGGACGAGTAGGTACTTCGATGCCTAAGTGTCTTTTTTGTTCTTGTATTAATTTGTATAGTTAATTCGATAGCCATTTAATTTTAAATACCTAGTGTGTATATTAGTTTCTAAATAAAATGTAACTCTATGTAAACTCTTGTTTTCTTCGAAAAATCCACGCTGATTTTGCCCCGGAAAATTTGTAACAATGATTATATAAAAATTGTAGTAAGTGACTAATCTCTAAAACTGAAATATTTTTCTTTGTAACCATTATTTAAAAATATAGATAAACCCTATAAACAAAAATATACAGGCTGGTAGGTGTCCGGGAGCGTATAATCACAACACACCCTTTATCTGCAAAACAATGGAATAACTAAAAAAAAAACTTAAAAATATCCCAACTTATCTATAGTAGATAAAAAAGTTTTTGTTTTTACCAAAAGATAATGAACGGGGAGGGCCGTTTAGGGGCCCGGTCACCTTAGATAAGTGTAGATGGCGAAGGGGGACCCACAAAGTGTGCGATGTATAATCCTGTAGCAAATAGCGAGTGAAAATACCCGGAAAGGTTTGCAAACAGACCTTGTTTTAGTATTGGTTAACGCTGTATTTAGATCAGTTACGATCCAAAATGTATGTAACTACCGTTCGTAAATGTTAATAAATATAAACAATTGATTAATTGAGCCTAATAAGCTTACCTGTTAAGCCTAATTTGGAGTGTTCTCTTATTTTTACGAAAAAAAATGTATCAACATTTTTGTACCTTTCTAAAGGTGCAGGCTATGCCTAAATTGGGATCTACGATACTTCCATATTGTAATTTTGAAGGTTGCAATAAATTATTTTTAGTAACTTAGTTAGTAAAAAATTGCTGTGACCGACAAGGTCGAATAGTTGGTCACAGCAATTTTTTATAAGTTCGAAAATTTGGATGGATATTTGTTAGTCAGTCACGCACGCCTAAACGGCTAAATAGATCTGGATGGACTTTGGCACAGAGATAGATTATAGTCTGGAATAGCAAATAGACTATCCCGATTGTATGTTCTCTTCGGATAATTTACATCCACTCAGGCGAAGCTAAGCCTTTTTTTTTTTTTTTAAGGCTGGGAAATCATCCAATGACTGCTCCCGCTCTGGGTGGAGTGGAAGGGAGTGTCAGACTCTTACTGACTAAAACCCATCCATGTTCCTTCCGTAGCCCTTTATGTTCCGGGGTAGCGGTAACCCTTTCGGACAATCCCGCTTACCCGGCAGGCTTGGCCCTGAGGGGCCCCTTCATATGCTGACATCTCTTTGAGGCGCGCGTGGAACATATACGCGCCGTCCGGCACGCTAAGCCTAAACTAATAAGATAGCCTAGTAGACTTCAACGTTGAAATACTACAAACAAGGTAAGTCGTCTGCCTAGCTTTTTCTCAACTATGTTCGGTCTAACTAGGGTCGGCTTCCAGTCTAACCGGATGCAGCTGAGTACCTGTATTTTCCAGTAACTGGTCAATACGATACCCCTTGGTAAGACTGTCTGTCAGATTTTCGGGCAGTAACGACTGTCAAAGTACACAAATGACAGCCGGGACCAACGGCATAACGTGCATTCCGAGGCACGGAGGAGTCTCGTTATATAAAGATGGTCACCCATCCACGGCCAACCCCGGCAAGCGTAGCTTAACCTGAGGGATCGACCTGTGCGGCTGTTAGTACTGTAGAGCCTTAGAGTAAAACCTTATGTTGTACAAGGCTGGAAATTATCTGACGGCATTCGAACCTTTCAAATGTTTTATGAGATAGTTAGGTTTTTCTATATTCTAGACTTGACCGCAGGCAGCGAAGCTAAACAGATGTATTCGTTATAACAAAGTGAAAATATAATACATGTGTGTCCATCCGTGTTTCTTTTCTTAGTGTAGAAAAGACCCAATACACACATTACACGCTCTACCACTGAGCCCCCTTAGTAGAGGATGGAAGATCCTCTACTAAGGGGCCACGAGCCACGAGCCACGAGCTCCAAACAAAGTAAATGTTTAAATATTTTGTAAGTTTACGTAACTTTTGCAATCGTTCAATCGTATCAATTGATTGTAATGACCCGTGGATTATCTCGAATGATTTACTATAATTTTGTTGTACTTTTTAACGCCAGAGATATTGTTAAGGTCACCTCTGACTGTATGCTTCGGAGAAAACCAGCATGTCTGAGGGATATTTCTCAACAGCATGTAAAGCTAACTCAGAGGCCCTTGGGCAGTTTAAACACTCTGACACCAGGTTAGTCATTAACCACATGGAAAGAAAATGTTCCGGGGTAGCGGTATCCCTTTCAGACAATCACCAGAAAATAGATCTTAGGTATGTTAGTATTCATTTCCCCTTTTTTAACGGTCCGGTTTTGGTATGCTTTTGCTATGCCATTGTCAAATGATTGTCAATTCCATCCTTTCCTGTCAGCCATCACACACACTATCATTCACTTCCTATGCATTCATAATATCATTCTTAATACATTCACCCATTTTCTCTATTGTCTCCATTCAATTACCTATTATAAAGTATATCTTAATAAACACGCATGTATACATATTATTTATAAAAATCACGTCGTTGATAATGGGTTTATCTGTGCGTGTTTATGGGCGTTTAGCGCTAAGATAGATAGGCGGGAGGTTACGGGACGACTCGGGGGTATCGCGCCAGGGATACGCAAGCTGTGGTCATGATTTATATTGTTTTAGCTATGTTTTGATTTTTTCACTGCGGTCTGAGGGTACTATCAGTGTTCCGCTGGCTAACTCTTCGGGAAACACAGGCATGGTGTTATTCTATTGTGTTCTGAGGGCTAAAGCACTTGAGTTGAAATCATTTTAAATTTAGCTATACTAGCAACTGATGGATTGAAAGTTTGACTCAAATGAGTTATCTTAGAACTTAAATCTTTAATTGGCGTACTTTAACGGGCGGTATATAATGTCGGTATAGCCTGGTTCATAGGCAGTACGGGCTTTTATTTTACTTAATGACATTGACACTTGTTAACTGGTCTAATTCAGTTCCTTACTCAAAAAGGTTAGGAACTGAATGAAACTATACATAATCAGCCTATAATGTTCCTATTGCTGGGACACAGGCCGCCTCTCTAATAGAGGGAGTGGGCCATAATCCACCACGCGGGCCTAGTAAGGGGTTGGCCGGATGTCATATGATGAATTAAACTATGATTCGCAAAAAATATAGAACAAATCTGACAATGTGTGAAAGAAATACAGCATTTATCTTCCGTCTCATTATAAAACGAGTGCTAACTAGTCCAACCCCAGCCTTCAAGGCAGTGTATTGTGAACATAACTACAACACGAGTAAAGTTTTGCTGAAAAACAACCGCAGTTCAAGAAAACGCTACAAAGTGAGCTTTAATTTTGGAAGTCGGTGGCAAAAATCGAAAATAAAAAACCAAAGGCACTTACTTCCGAAATTAAAGTTATTATTATTCACTTTGTAGTTTTGTCGTAAGTCAGTTGTTTCTTCGTAAAAATTGTATTGTAATTGTATTCTATTAAAGCCACTTCAAATATTAACCAAAAACTATTCCATGCAATTACTTTACAAAGAGAACCACCCCAATAACCGGTATCAAAAACACAATCTTTCATCGTCAATTAATAAACAAATTACCGATTCCAGTATAATTTTCATTAAAGTAAAGTTTCCAAAGGAAAGGGAAATTATCAAAAGTCAAGATGGCGGTGTGCAAACAAAATTATTATAAACTTGATAAAACAAGTTGTTTTCGTGTATTTTTAAATTGGTTCGCACCTGTTTGATCTGGTTTGAGCGTTATTAGACGAAGAAAAACTTGCAGATTATTTTTATTACAAGCTTAAAGATTTTGGCTTAGGTTTTGACAACTTTATATCTTCTTATACTATAAGTAGAAAGTAAATTTAATAGGCGTTAACACATGGATTAGTAAATGATTGTTTTATGATAAGTATTTTCTAGATTTCACTCGTGCTATCCTGTAAAAGACTGACCGTGAAAACTTAGGTGAAGTGAGGTCTCAATAGTGTCTGCCGACATCATTCATTCTTCTCTTCTTTTCGTGTGGTTAGTGACAAACCTGGTGTCAGAGTTTTATGCTGCCCATGGGCCTCTGACTTAGCTTCACATGCTGTTGAGAAATATCTCTTAGACATGCTGGTTTCCTCACGATGTTTTCTTTCACCGATTTTTAAGTAAGTTTTAATTATATTATAATACTGCTCTACTATAATCTATGTTATCGTGACGGCCGACGTTAAGGTAGTCTGTAAATACTTGAATACTGAAAACTATTGTACTGCCACACTACAGAGCCACCACTGAAAGACCATTGAAGTTTTTGCAGAATACCAAATTTGCAACAGTTGCAACATAAAGTCTGTAGTGTGTCGATAGATAATTAATGTTGTATTGCTTAACTCAAAGTTACAGAATTGAGCCCCAAATAATGTTTTGACATTTTCAGATGTCTATCTCTAGAATAAGTTGCTGTGGCCAGTCGCTACGTTAGGAGTGTCGTGCGGTAGGAGGTCTACGGACATGGCCCTTAAAGCTTCACGGTGTCATACGGGGCCAGACAATACGGGCACGTTCGTTGGCCTGGGGCAAGTGTGGCAATAGCAAAACTTTCCTATTTGTGTGAAGCATTAGTATTCATCAGGAGCGCCAACTTGCAAAACTTTATATTCCGTTTCGAAACTCAAATACTGAAAACAATTCTAAACACAATAAGAAAAAAAAATAGTCTTCACTCGTCCATCCAGCCAGTGATATCAAATACAAAATGGCAGCTACCCGCGCTTGTCCATCCCTGCTTTATTATTTTTTGACGTTTCCAACGTCCGCTGTTATCAAGATTATGTTACTGAGCTTCCAGTCGTCGATGCAACAACTCTGACATTACTATTGCTATTTGTGTGATTGAAAAAATAACCTCAGTGCGGTTGTTGGCAAGTGTACTTGGGAATACCAAGTAGGTGTATTTTTTCTTCTTTTAAGCATGGCCTTGAAATTCTGTTGGACAGTGTGTTAGATAAGATTTTTTAAATTTTAATTAATGCTGTGACGTTCCGCGTCTTTTTTAAGGAAATTGCGTGTGTGTCCGTTATTTGTTTTTTTTTTATAACTTAAAATAATTTATTATTTGTTAAAACAGAGACGTAGAAACATCCTTTAAGATTCTCTTATGCAATAAATACAATGAAACAATAACACTATAACATTAAATATAGTGCCGTTTATGTAATCAATCGTCATTATTGAATGCCTACGCATGCAATCGTCTGGGAAATCATGAAATGACACCTCTCTCTCTGGATAGAGCGGAAGGCAGTGTGAGACTCTTACTGACTAAAACCCATCCATTAACCTTCGTTAGCCCTTTGTGTTCTGAGTAGTTTCACAATGAATCATCATCATCATTCATCACAACGGTAGTGAACGGTTACCAACAGCGGATCAAAGGTAATCCGATGACCGCTTCTGCCAATGCCGTGGCCTTCTATCCTATCGATGGCTTGCTTAGTTAGATCTCCTTTAAAACTGTCTTCAAAAATCAAAAGTCATTTATTCAAATTAGGCTGAAGATCAGCACTTTTTGAAGGTCAAAGTTACATAAGACAGTCCCCCAAAAACGCCCACCCTTCACCACTTCCTAGTGCTTTAGCTGGGAAGAAGAAGTGGCGCAACAAATTGATTCAATAACAGCCTAGTACTTTTTATTTAGTTTAGTTATCTGAGTAGTTAAGTTAGCCTATGAACAACTCCATGTGATATTCCCACAGCGGGCCCTGAATACCAGCGCCGCAGTTTTTTTTTTAACTATCTCAGCATTCTTCTGACGTAGAAACTGTTTTGGCTCGCATTTTTTCTTTTTTTGTGTACATATTTGTTTTAATATTCATTTTGTTACCTATTTGCTTTGTTTTGCCCTTTTTTACTGTTTGTATTTCTTATGCGTTTCCCGAATAAAACATTTTAAATAATTTCCTTCTTAACCAACTTGTGTGAATGATTATTTCAAGTTCGTGACCCAAATTTACTTGAGCTTTTGTTCCTTTTAATAATGAATATTGGAGTTAAAAGTGTCGCCTGTTCAATGATAGTGCTATTGATGATGTTTCGTAAAAACGAAACGAATTATTTATCAAAATAATCCGTGACTGACTGACTGATCTATCAACATATAATACCTCAAACCACTGAACAAATTGGGCAGAAATCTGGCATTGATACAGATAATTAGAATGACCGCACGGGTCGATTCATCATGTTAAGCTACGCTTGCCGGGGTTGGCCCATGGATGTGTGACCATCTTTACATACCGAGACTCCTCCGTGCCTCGGAAAACACGTTAAGCCGTTGGTCTTGGCTGTCATTCGTGGATCTTTGACAGTCGTTACGGGTCATTAAAAGCCCGAAAGTCTGACATTCAGTTTTGCCAAGGGGTATCGTTTTACCCAGTTACTGGGTTATGGAAGTCAGATAGGCAGTCACTCCGTGAAAATTCTGGTATGTAGCTGCAACCTGTTAGACTGGAAGCCGACCCTAACATTTTTGGGAAAAGGCAGGCAAATTCCCAAAGACAAAGTCCCGGGCAGAAGTTATTAAGACATATCGAGGCTTATCTATACTAATATTATAAAGAGGTAAGTAAGTTTGTATGTAGGGGGTAATCTCCGGAAATAATGATCTAATTTCAAAAATTTTCTCACCGATAGAAAGCTACATTATTCCCGAGTGCTATAGGCTATAAATTATATTTATATCATACATATTAGCCGAGCTATCGCAATTTTCGTCTAGCAAGTTGGAAAGAAATACCTCCGAAAACAGAATTATTTGCATGCGCTGCCTAAACGGTTGTTTAAAATTGAAAGCAATGTATGGCAACCCGGTTCGTCTTAATTATTTCTACAAAAAAGTCCGAGATACCATATTCCTATCTTTTGTATTTTAACTTTTATATTTCGTTTTATGTTTAAAAAAAGTATTTTTTCGACTTACTTCTAATGTTAAAACAAGAAATTTTCCGCGGACGAAGTCGCGGGCAGAAGCTAGTATCCGATAAGAACAAAAGTCAAAATACAATAACTCGCTTGATTTAGGCTGGTACTTAATTATAACTCGTTGTAGACGGATCAAGGTTTAATTTTCTGAATAAAATTAAAAGCTGCATTTCAGCGACCATGGCGAAATCATTGTGACTTGAATCTGAGTATCCGTGGAGTTGTTAACCGTTCTTCTACATAGATACAGATGCCAACACATCAAACTATCCCAAAATGTAAAATTTTCCCGATTGAAAATTAATCTTATGATTTTGTAATAAAGTTGAAAAACTATCAAAGCAATTTGACAAATTGGGGTAACTTGATGTGCTTGTCTCTGTACCTACTGCTTTGGAATAGGCAACAGCTTTATATTTCTGACTGACCGACCCCTTGACAGTTTAAAAGTGCCTGTAATTGCTTTAAATAAAATGCATTCGACCTTATTACAAAACGTGGACGTTGTTCCAGTTTTAAATCATCGTACATTTTGAATTTCAAACTGTATATCAACCAGTTAAAGTTCTAATTACAGAAAGTCTCGTCAAACCCGAGTTTAAATTGACAATTTTGTATTAAAAACTTTACCATCCTCAGTATAAAAGTCAAAATACAACAATAGCCTTGAGGTTTCGTGTCAGACTAAAGCCAGTAATAGTACAGTTTGAGCTTGTGTCTTTAAATTATTACTTTACAAGATGAGAAGTGGATTTCTACCGTCTGTCAGTTGTTTTTCCACGGAAGTAGTAAATGAGGATGACCTGAGATCATAAATATGTTATCGTTCCTCTTAACGATTGATACGTGTACATAACGGACTACGGACTTTCGTATAATAACTATGTATATGTCAGGTTTCAATTCAACTTTGAAGGAGATAATGAGTGTTCTTACTTTGTAATAGATTCGCTTTTTACATTCGTCTGTGACCGCCTAGATCTTTATCTTCCAAATAGCACAATGCAGTTCGATGCGGTTTTGTAATATTTGTTTAATACATCAATATTTAATTTCAATATAGTACAGTCATCTCACTGTTTTGATATGTCACCATCAGTAGATTGCACTCGTGCAAAACATGGCTCGCAAGCGTAGAATAATTAAAAAAAAAAAAAAGTGTTTATTCACATTTGAACAATATAAAAATTTCCTCTACCAATCTGCAAGGCAGTTTATTGGCAGATGTAGCTGCTTTTCTCAAGCACATTCAAAAAAATACACACAAAAGTACAGCAGTGGTATTCTGTAACAATCTCACCTTGAAAATGTAGGTGAAGTGATTTTAACCTTTTGAACGCCATTGTCACATATACGTGATAAGCAAGCGCATTCCCTGTACGCCAACGACACAAATTATGTGCAATACACTATAACACGAAATAAACAATTAAATCATTACTTTGGTGTGTTTACATAGATATCTTAAATATTGAAGTTCTCGTGCGTATTTAATGACGTGAAAAAAATTAAAACCACTAGGTATTTTGGGAAAATCATGATAACAGGATGAAATATGAATTTCTTCTCTTGTAGCTTGGCGTGAAGGGCACGCGCGTGCGTTTATGCTCTGGCGTTCCAAAAGGTTAAGGTGAGCGGTCTATAGTGTCAATCTCTAGGATACGGTGGAACGACAGCTCACAAGTTATCAACGTGAAATTTTTACCGAAACAAACGGCAGTTTTTTTCAAATATTATTTACAGTGAGGCTTTATCGAAACAAATTGAAGAGGTACGTACATATGTATTTTATATTATTATGTTTGGTGTCATTCGAACTCTGAAGAAGATATCAGTAATTATTTTGTTGTTTACAGCTGAGATGCATGTGTGTTGTGAATGAAGAACTTGTGTTGTTTAAAGTATAACCGCCTTAATAATGAACGTTGTATAGTCTCTGTATAGTTACACAAAGCTTTGTCTTCTTCTTTTGAATGTCAAATTACTGACGACTGAAAGAGAGAAATCGGTTTTTATCTATTCACCTGTACAATATACGTTTATTAGTAAGGAGGTTAGTGTCATGTTTCATTAACTGCATCGGTACTTTGTAGCTTGGCGTTTTTAGGATACTAAAATTCGGATTCGGGAAAGGTCCACACGAAAATTAGCTGTCGAAATCAATCTGGTAAGACCGCGAACAATGCATTTTTGTATCTGCTGCGTGATAATGATTTAGAAAACGGTGAAGGAAACTGGCATGCTTGAGATATATGCCTCAACAGCATGTAAAGCTAAGTCAGAGGCCCATGGGCAGCATAAAAACTCTGACACCAGGTTAGTCACTAACTACACGAACAAGAAGAATATAAAGATAACTTGTGTTTTAAAAATGTGCAAATTAAATCGGAGGCTGATCGCGTACCCGCCCCCGGTTTAATTGTTTAAAGAAAGTATCAACAAAGCTACACAAAGCAGATAATTTAAGGTGAAGTGTTTCTTGTAGGTATAGTGCAGCAAGGTTATCTTGCCCGGTGTTTTTAATTGGAACTTATTAATTCATTACTTACAGTGTTCAGGTGCCGATTGTATTCCGTAGATATCTTACCGTAAAAACTTTGCTGAAGTGAGCTTGAAGGGTGTTTTACGCGGTATAAGAAATGGTAAGGGCCAAAAGTGTATGTGATGTTGGATGTTTGTAAATCAAACAAGTTTTAACATCAGGATGGACTAAGTACTCGTACACACGAATCGCCCACGCCAACAACAGAGGCAACTATCATTGCTTGGAATTTGGCATTGGTCAAAATAGAACATTATAGGAAGTTTTTTTAAATTAACCAATTAATTTTAATATAGTAGGACATAATGAGGTACGTATTTCCTCAACATCGTCAAATCTATGTCTTTGTTCAGCAATAAATTGAATAAAAAAAATTGAGTGTAATACGAGAAACAGATAGTAGGTACTTCCAAGTTTCAAAGTTCAGTCGTAGCTAATTGATCTCAACTTTAGCCAATAATAGTTTCGTGATTCTGCATTGTAAGTCTTACAAAAATCAAATGAAAAATAAAATCTTTTCCAATACGCCATAATCTAGTAAAGTACAGGAAACGTTAGAATCGTGAATCACAGACCTATGATGCCGGTAGAGCGAACAAACCGACTTATTAGTCAATTCGCACAAATGTATTTGCCTGAAACGCGTGAATCGATGTTTATATATGTACTTTTTTTCTGTAGGCAACTCGCACGAATTTTTCTTTTTTCGGTGTGAATCTACAACTTAATTATTAATGAGACGGATCTATTTTGTTGTACTCTGGGTGACTTTGCAAGGAGTGTTTATAATTGATATCAATATAAGTTAGGATAAGCGTTTTTATTGCATTAGGGACAAACCTGTAATCATAAGTGTAAGATGAGGAAATAAATTAACTTCAAAAACACGTATTAAAAATACGATTGTATTACCAAGTGATTGAGTTGTGGAGGTCAGACAGACAGTCACTCGTTGTAATAATATTCAGCTGCATCCGGTTAGATTGGAAGCCGAACTCAACATAGTCGGGAAAAGGCTAATTAAATCTACTTAAATAATACGACTATCACGAAACTCTGTATATTAACTCTTAATTGTTTTGCTTACCTATGTTATCAAATAAAAAGTGTTAATTAAAATAAAATAATTACCTCGTTACTAATAAAGGTTGTATAGCGTCTGTATAGATACACAATGCTTTGTCTTCTTCTTTCAAAAGTCAAATTTCGGACGACTGAAAGAGAGAAAGCGGTGTGTAACTATTCACCTGATATAATAATAATACGTTTATTGGCAAATGGGTTATTGTGTACTGTTTACACTTTGTTATCACTTGCAGACATAAGAATTGTGATACATAGTAATTTTATTACATAAGTAAATTAATGATTTATTGAATTGTAATTAATTATAATGGACACGTTTGCACCAGTTCTTTATTTGATCCTCTTAGTTCCAATAACAGCATGATGCTATGAGCTATAATTTAGGTTATTCAATTAAATATTTTTGTTAATACGGGCCATTAAAACTATTATGCACTGATTTAGCAGTCTTGATTTGTACCTATCGCAACTCCTAAATATTTTAGCGGAATACAACCGTTTTTCATCAGTTCTTATTTGTCATTTTATTGCATCACGTCTTGTATCCTTTTGTCATAATAAGCGAAACAATCGCATTCGTCAACATCACCAAACTATTTTTTTTTTAATTCTATTGTTTATATTAATAAAGGGGTTTCGCCAGAGCAGCCCGCGAAATTCAACTCATACTTTCTCACTCACACTTTAAAATCAAAATTTTTTTTAAGAAACAGAGTCTATTCGTTCTGAGCTCTACCATAACTGCAGTGTAGCCACGTTCAGTGGTTTCAGCTACTAGCAATTTGCGGCGTCTTGTGTGGCTGTGACAAAAACGTTACACGAAACCTTTCCTACTACGGTTTCAAACCCATGTACGTTTTTTTCTTTTTATTTATTTAATCATTATGTACAAACAAGTAAAAAAATACTGGACAAAGATGCATTTTTTTTTGAGGGTGGGCAATCATCTAAATATATGGCTCCTCTCTCTCTATGTGGAGCGGATTGGAGTCAGACTCCAACTAACTAAAACCCATCCATGTTCCATCCTTAGCTCTTTATGTCTCGGGGTAGCGGTAACCCATACGGACAATCCCGCTGAATTTTTGCACCCAGAGACGCGCACTTAATTTTATGTTTACACCAAACTATATTTTTGAACAACAAAAACAAAATACAGTGGTTTTACGAAAATTGTGACGAAACAAAAATAAATATGGACATTTATCTTTTCAGTTTTCCGATAAAGTCAAAGTTCAAAGTTAAAATAATTTATTTCTAATAGGCACATGAAAGGCTTTACTTTTAAGCTGTAACCCATACGCTGCCACGAACACGTATCTGTGTTGAGGCACTGAGCTTAGAATAGCACGAAAAATAGTGGAAGTGTTGTTAAACGTTAATAATAAAATAAAAAAAAATCTAATTGCTCCTGCCAAAATGTAGTTTCGTATAGAGAAGAATGGCTGGAATGGAATAACTTTAGGTTACGCTTCTACATATAGTGAAGAATCTCTTCAAAAATGCTCTTATAAACTCTGATTTTATATAGGCACCAGCAGTATTGTCCCACCCTCTGCCTCTAAATCCATTAAAAAAAAGTTAGATTTTAGCAATATAACAGACAGATGTTTTTCATTTTTCACAAAAAAATCTTCATTCATATCTATAATTTGGGGTTATTGTAAACTCGACATAATGACAATTTGCCACAAGTAAAAATTATAGTAAACTCGCCACAGTCTTATCTGTCTCACGAAAACTTGCCACAGCTTTAAAAGTACCGATAGCAAACGAAGTAGTAGTGTTTAATGGCCATGGCCACATGGCCCATGGATCATATTTTTTTATACAGTTTTCTTCTTTTTCTTTATTCGGAAACTACATTATTTTACTAAACAATAATGTTGAACGAATATCGTTTTACTGTCGGTACATCCAAAACAATGTTTGACCTACCTGTGACGAGTTTACTATACCTGTTGTGATTATTATTTTGTCACTGTGGCAAGTTTACTATAATTTTTACTTGTGGAAAATTTTCATTATGGCGAGTTTACAATAACCCATAATTTGTATGGTGTACATAATAGTATTTCTTTTTAGCAGGTATCATTCTACTAGTATCTTCATTACTTTCATCATTACTCAATTTGTATAACGATCCTACTTGCATCTCATGCATGTTATAGCATAGTACCACACGACCTCAACTAGGTCGTCATTCCATTTAGCTGACCACCATATAGAACACTGCCTTTGACTGTATGAGTGGCACTCAAGAATATGTTTGTATCGTTGGTAGTATGTTCCATTAGTTCGTTGGTAAAATATGCAGACTATAAAATATGTATATTACGCTGTTCTTTCTCAAGAATTACTTACGAAAAAATAATGTTTATGGTATTTGTAGAATTTAGTCTTTCTTCTTTTTCGTATGGTTAGTGACTAACCTGGTGTCAGAGTTATTATGCTGCCCGTGGGCATCTGAATTAGCTTCACATGCTGTTGAGAAATATCTCTCAGGCATGCCGGTTTCCTTCACTGTTTTTTTAAGCAAGCGATAATTATACAGTACGCACATAAATCCGAAAAGCAGAGGTGCGTGCCTTGGGTTCGAACTCGAGATCGATGAGTTGGCAGTCCGACGCTCACACTACTATAATTTAGTAACATTATCGATATATCTATTTGTTGTAGGTATGGAGTAAAAATTTTGCTATTTTTGGATTAACGTTGTGCCGAAATGTATCAAAATAAAAAAACCACGTATCAGAAAAACAACACACATATAGAAATAGAACTTACAAGTATTTTCCTACCAGATGAACTAATAAATACTTTCGTGTTACAATTTTATTTTCATACATTTAAGTTATACTTTTATTCGTTGCCTAAAAATACTTTGACATGCCTTGCCGCCAATGTGCACCGGGCCCTACTATTACAAATGTGAGAGATTGTGAAGATGTTTGTAACTCAATTCTACCAGAACGGCTGAACAGATCTGGTTGAAATTTGGCACACAGATAGTTTATAACTGGAATGAACACATAGGAGGAGGACTTTTTGAAGTGAAACTTCTTTATCGAGGTTGGAAATAAATTTAGTGTAACATTTTTTCGTTACGCGTCACATTTTTCCGTTACGCGCCATCTTCTTCTTATCCCTACCACGCGTGATTCGAAGTATACTTTCTCCAGCGGAGTAGGGATTGGTATTACAATAACAACAACAACAACTACAACAACAACAACAACAACTTTATCTAATTTAACTTTATTTAACCAATTTCTGTAAAGTTGCATATAGTAAATTATTTTTTGAAAAATAACGTCGTAAAGAAGTTTCACTTCTTACGAGTGTACGCTAGTACACGCACACATTTTTTTATCTCGGTAGTACACACGGCTACACATCAAGCTATACATTTCCAGTTTAAGCTGATCTCGCATTGTATAGGATTTCCGTACGATGCGAGACCAGCGTAAACTGGTTTTGTATAGCTTGATGTGTAGCCGTGTGTACGTATCCGTGAGAATATTTTCAACAAGCATGCGGGCGAAGCCGTTGGCAAAAGCTGGTCAGTAATTAATAGTATCCAATTATTGTTTTTGTTGCAGTGGACGAGCAAAGCACTTCTACATTAGACGCGGAAGCAGCCGGTGCGCAGTATGATCCGACCGAAGAATCGCAGAACAGGAATGGAATGAACACCAAGATATTACGGCGATTGGACACAGTGCCGGACATCAAACGAGATACTTCTGGCATCACTACGCAGTATATTGCAACTGGGATTGGTATGATTTCTTTAAGTCCAGTAGCACGGCTACACTCTTATTCATTTCTTATCAAAATATTCTATCATTTGGATCGATCGAATGTCAGTTATTTTCTAACCGGTCAGCCCCAGATTTCACTTAAGGTCTCATTCAGGCTCTACAGTACCCTGGGCAGTGGACAGTCAGTCATCGATATCCTAAGCCTTTAAACAAGGTCATGAACTATTACCGTATACTCATACAAAAGAAGATTATTTTGTAATTTGTATTTGTAAGCGAGATAGCTGAATTTTCTCTTTTTAACTTTTTTAATCCTACTATCATAAAAATATTTTAAAGGTGAAACTTTGTGGTTTGTGTGCTTGTATATTCGTTACTCTTTCACGCAAAAGCTACTAAACGGATCTGTTATGCCATTTTGCAAAAGTTTCACCGCGATAACGTAGGTGAAGTGAGTTTTAAGTGAGCTGTCAATAGTTTCAATCCCTAGCATTAGGTAGAACGATTGCTCACTCACGCTCACATCACATCACATGGGTGTTTTTCTATCTATAATATGTATGTATTTACAAGAAAAAAATGTATATAAGTAGTTTATCAGCCATCTCGTTACCATAACACAAGCATTAAGTTGCTTAGCTTGGGACGATACGGCGTTGTGTGAAATGTTCAAGGATATTATTATTATTATTATTACTTTAGTTGTCACGGTAAGATTTCTATAGAATCGAACGACTGGATGAAATATGGCATAATTATGCTACTTTTATCCCAGAAAAATGTACAGTTCCCGTGGGATAATTTCCTCTACACACGGGGCCGAAGCTGCTGGAAAACACTAGTATGTAATATTATTGTTTGTCTCTTTGCAGTGAATCTTGGTGCCTTTGCGGCTGGTGTTTGTGTGGCGTGGTCATCATCAGCACTGCCTCTATTGACATATGGGCCTTTTGAGGTAAGATGATATTTGTATACAGCGTGGCACTACAATGGGGTCATTAATTTAACACACATGTACGTTTTCACATTTTCGTTTCATGAAGACATTACATTTCCATTAAACGTTATTATTTACGGATGTGTTTAAAATGTTAGAAAATAGCATCTTAGAGCAACCTGTTGCCTAAAATTTACGAAATGTATTTTTTTGCCGTCAGCTAGATTATCAAAAAATAAAAAGGACTCGTGTTTTTTTACATAAACAAAAGATTACGTCGATACATAGTGTTAAAATGTGGCATGACGTCACTTCTTTCTGAATTGTGACGTAACGCGCTCCCACTCCCCAACTTGTATGCGTTTTATCTAAGTCCTGCTTATGCGTATGATGATTTGGTAGTTCGATGGTGACACCACTAGGCTATCACCTAATAGCAGTAAAAACACGCCATGTGCCTTCAATAAAAAATACCATCTACATACTAACTCGTGAGTTGTTATAACATTCAAATGAACCCCATGTGCGCTCCGTATAAGAACCGTGTGCAAGGGCATATCCTGTTACATTTATGCGCATGTAGTGATGGGGAGAGCTATAGAGATCATAAATAATGTTTTCATTACTGGCCAGCGATAAATTAAGCCGCGGTTTCGTAGGTAGTCGAGCGTGTTGACGAAGCGTTTTGAACGCTAAGCAAGCTTTTGTAGGAAAACAGTTTTATTCTAAAAGCGAGTGGTTCAAATATAGAATCCTGAGCATAACGAAGGTTAAAATCAGTAGTGCTATATCGTAAGAATCTCACAGTGAATATGTAGGTGAAGTGAGCTTAAAGTGAACTGTCAATAGTGTCAATCCCTAGCATTAGGTGGGACGACAACTGACTTCACTCTCACCTTATCTAAGTGTTCACGGTGTGATTTTGACAGAATCGACCGGATGTTATTAATAAGAACCTCTAGAAACAATCTACGTTAGTAAGTAATCATAGTCAGTCTCTTATTCAATTTGTATCAATCAAGGCTTTTTTTAAATTTTGTAGTCACAAGGAACCCTTATAATTTTGGCATGTTTGTCTGTTAGTGGCTTAGCTCAGAGACTTTTAATATTAGAATGCTGTTATTTGGCACGGGTATTAACACTTTAACACGCGGACAAAGTGGTAAAATAAAATTTTCCTATGTTCGACTTTTTTTTTTTTTTTAAGGCTGGGAAATCATCCAATGACTGCTCCCGCTCTGGGTGGAGCGGAAGGGAGTGTCAGACTCTTACTGACTAAAACCCATCCATGTTCCTTCCGTAGCCCTTTATGTTCCGGGGTAGCGGTAACGCTTTCGGACAATCCCGCTTATTTCGGACAATCCCGCTTAGCCTATGTTCGACCTGGGTCGTGCTACTAGGGTTTATTCCATCCGGAATTTGTCAATATCAGCCCGGAGTCTGGATTTGAGGTCAGTTGATGGGCCCCTATTACATGGGACTCGATCATAATTACTGGCGCAATGTGGGTGTAATACAGGTACATGTCTGCCCAACCCCACGGGGATTACAGTATCAGTAATAAAAGGAGAACAAAGCTATACCCGGTTCAAAAAGCTACTAAAAACACACATAATTGGTACATACAAATAAGCGAAAAAAAATAATTCATTAGTACTTAATTACTTAAATTAAATATAATCTAAAACTCAAATTATTTTCTACTAAACTAAAAATAAAATCGTTTTAAAAATTAGTAACAAACCTGCTAATAATTTGGATTATGCCATCAATGCCACATTTAGTACAAATCAAATTCAAACATCTGTGTTGTACTTGGACTGACTAACGAGTTTATGTCATTATTTTTTTCCGTTTACCCACATTTCTGTGCGCTCTAATTATTTATCTTAATTTTAGATATGTTTCTCAGTAAGTGAATTATCTATGTAATTCTTATGAGGAATAAAGTTATTCTTAAACCAAAAAAAATCTAACTAACTGTATGCAAATAAATACAAAAACAAAAATTACTCTTAGGCGTTGAAGTATACCTACTCATCATTTTTCTAGGGTTGATTACAATCCCATCTCTGATTTACCTTAAAAGAAGAGAAGACTGATTTACTTTAGTCTACACTTGTTGAATAATAATAATAATGTTTTATTAGCACGCCACCACTTTCTTCTGAGACATTAATTAAACATTACGTTGATTCGTATTTTAATTACAAATCTTAAGTACAGACCAAACAGTTGAAGATAATTTGAATCTTAATTTCACCAATGATTGCTTTGAACATTAATTAGAATTTAAATTAGTTAAATTTTCAGTCTTTCTTTTCGACAAAAATAAGTTTTTATTAAGTTTTAATCTTGCATTTTTTTCTATAAGATAAAACTAAATCTTCTTCTTTTCGTGTGGTTAGTGACACTAACCTGGTGTCAGAGTTTTTATGCTGCCCATGGGCCTCTACACATGCTGTTGAAATATATCTCTCAAGCGTGTCGGTTTTCCTCATATCACGATGTTTTCCTTCACCGATTTTATAGTAAGTGATAATTATACAATACGCACATGAATACGTAAATCAGAAGTGTCTTGGTTCGAACTCGAGACCTATGATTTGGCAGTCCGACGGTCACACCACTAGGCTAAAACTAAGTTATGACCTATAGTACCTATAAAAGTAAATCTATTAGAAGGAAATGCGTTGTATATTTGTGTTGTATACTATTTTAATTTAAGGTCTTACTTTAAAATGTTACAATACCTACTAATGGTTACACCAGCAACTTCCTAACGCCGGGCTGTTTCTAATAAACTCTTGATGGAAAAACCGACCGCTTTTGCCCTACCCGGGTATCAAACCCTAAATACCACGCTTAGTAGTCACACTTGCGACCATGAGTCCAACGGGGCGATAAAAAACACGCACTCTAAGCCGTTGCCTTGCGCCTCATCTCTCTCCGGTCGTGTAGGATTGCTGTCCTATCGGATTATAAGTTTGAGGGAAGAAAGAGTGCACCGGTGTCTGCGAACACACTTAGGCACTATAATTTTTCTCGCGCTGAGGGCTGTGGGCCAATTCGGTCTAGGCTACAGCTCTATTACTCTACAAAAGTCAATTGCGCACCAAGTGTGATATCGATAAAAAATCTCTTGTGTTTCTGCTAATTGGACGGACGATAGGTTACCTAATGAAATGAAAAAAATGCTTATTCCTGTAAGTACGAGTACAAACTTAAGGGCCGATGTAGGAAAATATATCGTTTCTAATAAATAAGACCCGCATAGCAACAGGATGAAAAAAAAAACAAAAGAAACCAACCAAGGCTTACTTTATACAAATGAGTAATTGGCTTGGTTAAGCAAATGTTGGAGACATCAAAGTAATACGGTATTTTGTAGGCAACGAAATCTTTCCTTCATTTTGATGACAGCAGCGTCGTCAACTCAATTATGCAGATTTTAGGGAACTTGTAATCAAAGAACAAAAGTTTGAAACCAACTGAAATACAAAGAGAAAGCTAGAAACTGACTCGCTTATCATCTTCAAGACCACGCTGATTGCGATTTTTTTTTGCTTAATAGAAACTAGATGACTAGACAGCTATTATTTTTTCTAAACAATAATTAATACAATATTCCTATAGAACTGCACTTTTAGTTTCAAATTATGCAACTTTTAAATTTTTTCTTGCCCTATGAACCAGATTCGGACTTTTAAAAACATTTAAAGCAAAAAAATCTGAAGTTATGTGCTTACCAATCAAATCAAATCATTTTATTTGCCTGAAACATGGTTACACAAGATGTTAAATTGAATTATAGAGCAGGACATATTTCACCCTCATTACGGGCATGCAAAATTATAATTAATTTCCAAGAATTATTTGAAATAAATTTACAATTATTTGAATTATTACAATTTATAAAAAATTTGAAATAAAATTATTAGAATCATATAAATTACAATTATCAGAAATATTGTGATTTCAATTACTAAATTAAAAACAAAACGAAATAGGACCAAGAACTATATTATATTATACTAGTGGATACCAGAACGACATGTGCTTTTATTCAAAAAGTCTTTGACGGTGTAGAAACTCTCCTCGATTAACCAGTTTCGCAAGGCACAACAGAACCTTTTATATGGCAGGTCAGTCATTCCTTTGGGCAAAGAGTTGTATATTAGGGGTGCCATATAATAATAATGGAACCGGCGAGAGATGTCGTGCGGTGTCCCACAGGGATCGGTTCTGGGGCCGCACCTGTGAGACACCGGCTACGACTGGGTGCTGCGGGCCGACCTCCCTGACGGCGTCAGCGTAATTTGTTACGCGTCCTGGCGCAGGGGAGGTCGCATCAGGCGGCGGCCGACGCGATGACATGCGGGGTTGCGACAGTCGTTGAGAGGATCCGGCAGTTGGGTCTCGAGGTGGCATTGCACAAATCCGAGGCCATGTCCTTTCATGGGCCTCGGAATAGGCCACCATCGGGATCCCAACTTACGGTAGGAGGGGTTCACATCGGCGTCGAGACCACGATGAAATACCTAGGTCTGGTCCTCGACAGCCGATGGAATTTCGTGGAGCATTTCCGACGTTTGGCCCCCAAGCGGGAAGGGACTGGGGCCGTCTTCAAGCGGCTCTTGCCCAATTTGAGGGGGCCAAACGCCTCCTGCCGGAGGCTTTACGTGGGAGTCGTGCGGTCCATGGCCCTTTACGGGGCCCCGGGGCGGCGAGCCGCCCACTACCTGAACGCGCCCCAAAAGGTGGTAGCCATTCGGCTAATCCGGGGGTACCGCACGATCTCGGGCGAGGCGGCAAGCCTCCTTGCCGGACTGCCGGCCACCGTAGGCGCGGGCCTGCGGACGGTGGGTAATGGGTGACTCACCGTCCGATCAGCACCAGACCCGTGTCGTACGGCGCGTATATGTTCCACGCGCGCCTCAAAGAGATGTCAGCATATGAAGGGGCCCCTCAGGGCCAAGCCTGCCGGGTAAGCGGGATTGTCCGAAAGGGTTACCGCTACCCCGGAACATAAAGGGCTACGGAAGGAACATGGATGGGTTTTAGTCAGTAAGAGTCTGACACTACCTTCCGCTCCACCCAGAGCGGCAGCAGTCATTGGATGATTTCCCAGCCTTAAAAAAAAGTGGTGCCATATAGGCACAGTTCTTTCTGAACAGTTCTAGTTTAGGAACAGGCATTTTTAAGGGCCGGTGGGTAATTTTTCGTTTAAATGTATTATCGTTAGGGGTAAAAAGATGGCTGTGGCATTTGACAAACTTAGCCACTTCATAAATGTAAATGCAGGGTACAGTTAGGAGATTCTTGGATTTAAATATCGGTTTACAAGATTCCGACCAATCCATGCCGTACAGTGCCCGAATGCATTTTTTCTGAGCTATGAACACCCTCGTGATGTCACAGGAGTTTCCCCAGACAGCTATGCCATATCGTATAATGGAGCATATGTAAGCGTGATATACAATAATAGAGATATGTCTGCTCGTCACGTCTTTTACCTTCCGAAGTGCAAATACAAACTTGTTTATTTTTATGCATAAACTATTAACATGTTCTTTCCATGAAAAATGTGTATCCAGAATAATGCCTAAGAATTTGGCGCTGTTTATCTGTTGTATTCTCTGTCTCTGTGTCGAATTAAATATTAGTTACAATAATTCACTTATTGTAACTAATATTTAATTCGATGTTTTTACTCTTATAAGTTTCAAAGTTAATTAGTTTTGTTTTCTCTATGTTTAGTTTTAATTTATTTGTGTCTAGCCATTGAATAACATCTTCTAACGTTTTATATATTTCCGTTTCATATGTATCAATATTTTTACAGTCCATAATAATAGTTGTGTCGTCTGCAAACAAGACACAATCATGTGTGAGTGCACTTGGGAGGTCATTGACATAAATAAGAAATAACAGAGGCCCTACGATGCTACCTTGTGGCATCCCAGAGCAATTAGTCCTTTGTTTCGAGTCAAACTCAACTACGTTATTGGTTACAGTATCAAATCTAGTAACTCTAGTGAATTGTTTCCTGTTTTGCAAATAGGACTGAAACCATAACAAAGAAGACCCCCTTATTCCACATTTTTCAAGTTTCGAGAGGAGTATCGAATGATCAACGAAGTCGAAAGCTTTACTTAGGTCTAATAGTAGAGCAATGAACACATTTAATTTTTATTATACAGAGTTATTTGTAAAACACCAGAAACCTCTTAAGAGGTCATTGTACTCATCATTATGGGACTACTACGGGATAAACCTGAAATCGAGAAAAAAAAATCAGCTGTTCCCTACATTTATGTTCGTATAACTCGTTAAAATGTAAGGAACAGCTGATTTTTTTTTCGCTATTTCCAAAGAAAGGAAAGTTTCCTGTAATCCTTTCTTATCTGACGTCTCCTACTCATTATCTACCTCTTTTTTTTTTTTTTAAGGCTGGGAAATCATCCAATGACTGCTCCCGCTCTGGGTGGAGCGGAAGGGAGAGTCAGACTCTTACTGACTAAAACCCATCCATGTTCCTTCCGTAGCCCTTTATGTTCCGGGGTAGCGGTAACCCTTTCGGACAATCCCGCTTAATTAATTATCTCCCTCTGTGCTAAATTTAATTTTCGTAGGACCAGTAGTTTTTCAGATTTAGTGATTAATCAGTGAGTGAATGTATTGAATGAGAGACCTTTCGCTTTTATATAATTAGACAGTAACAGAGTTTAACTAGTGGAGAATATTACCATTGTAATTTTGTTTCATTCCAATAGAAGTTGGCAATGGAAGGATTTTGTCATGTTGCCAAAAGCAGTCACTGGTAACTCAACCATTTTCCTCAGTTATTTATTGAGATAAGGCCACTAAACATGAAAAGGAATCCAACAAATTGAGAAATTAATAATATTAATGTTACCTTAGATTATAAGTACTTAGAATAAGTTAGTTGCATGTAAACTTATATAAGTCCTCTTCCAAAAAACAAATTCTTTTGCTGTGCCCGACAGGGTCCATGATTGGTTCAACAAATGTTAATTTACCACCTAAGCATATACATTGTGGAATGCAATAAATGATTGAGTATTAAAAGAACCTCCTATTTTTGAAGTCTGTTTGAAACAGAATAATACAAAATTGAGAATAATAGAAACATTATCTTCGAGCTTGAATTATTTGCAATCAGCAAATCTTGTGTGTGACCACCAAATTTTGGAACTGCGCCTAAAAACCGCCCGTGTACCCACCCCCCACGCAAAACGAGCTAGTTTTGCGTGGGGGGTGGGTTGCCCCAAATTAAGACTTTTTGAATCTTAGCTCACAGTATAAAGAGCCCGTTGGATTAAATTAAATTTCATAGATTTTTTCCTCTAGGTTTGAATTTTACTCCCAACATTGTTTTTCTTCGTCTAAACGAGTTTATGAATTTTAAAATATTATGCTCAGAAAGGAGTCGTTATTTACGGAATTTTACATAATGCTTTTGATGTTATTTATGAGAGAACTATATTGAATTTACTAAAGCGTATTTAATATTTTGCTTGAAATAAATAAGATTTATGAAATAATAACTTGAGAACAAAAATAGAACATGCAGTAAGTTTTTCAAACGAAAGAATCAATATGTATAATGTATATTGATTGCTTCGTTTGTAAAACTTAGTCTGAATTGATTGTGTTGTGATATGTATATCACAATCAATAACCGTCAGATATAATATTTGGTTTTGTATTTTCGATTTCTGAAATTAAAGTTATTTTCACTATATTGTATTTATTTTTGGAAGACTGACATTAAATTATGAGGGTATCATCAACGACGGTTCAAATTTCTTCAAATGATTTTAAACTTATAAACATTGCCAGTTAAGTTGAAAATCGATTGAGACAATTTGACAGTTCTCTGTGGTAACTTGATGTCTGGGCGACTGTAATCCTTTCTCTGCGTCTAAATAATAAAATGAGATGCAGACCGTCATAGTGGGATCCATCGATCATTAAAAATAAGGATCAATGGACGAAGTAAAAAATCGCAAATCAATCACTAATCACACAATGGATTGAATGAGAAAATCTAGTATCATGAATGAATCACGTAAGCCAATAAATAGAACATTTATCGACCCTATTACCGGAGACGTGTCTGCTATTGATAACAACGAGACAATTTATAAGCCAGTACTCGATATCGAATAATGAGTTGTCATCAATTATAATGTAAGGAAAGTTTTATTTGATCTCTTTGTCGGCAGCTGCAGTCGCTAGACTGGCGATAAGATGTCAATTATTATACACAGCACACGTTTCATAGGATGTGTGAAAACAACTTTGACTTGGTGTGTTATTAAGTGATAAAATAATCAGTCTACTAGCTGGTCCCGCGCGTTTTCACTCGCTGCTCGGCTCCTATTGGTCGTAGCGTGATGTTACATAGCCTATAGCCGTCCTCAATAAATGGACTATCCAACACAAACATATTTTTTCAATTCGGGCCAGTAGTTCCAGAGATTAGCGCGTTCAAACAAACAAACTCTTCAGCTTTAAAATATTAGTATAGATTACTGTCCTACTGCAAGGCAAAGGCTTATTCTCATTATATAGATCAAGTCTTCCATCATCATACTTGCTCAAGACGAGTTGGCGAATGGGGATAAAACAAAAATAAGGCTATAATAGTTGACCAACGACAGCGCACAAGCGTGGCCATTATCCAACTTAAAAAAGCTTATCAATGTTGGATAAGGGCAATACTAACTTGTGCTAATTACGTCAACGTCAGATTTGGACTAGATGCAGATCGGGTTCAATGTTGGTGATGTGAATAATGTTTTAGGGTTACACATTGCATTTTTGGTAAAACCATCAGAATCGACTTTCAGTTAAGTAAGTAATCTCATCTAACCGATTGGTTAGATGAGACAGACCAGATGAGGGACGCATTGTGGATTTCGAACAATATATATAATTGGCTGATTGTTGCATGTCTCCGCTTTGGAGAAAACGCAACCTAAACGCTGTATGTCATCATAATTATGATAATATCGCATAAATTAATTCGTTTGATAGGTAAATTCCTAGTAAGACAAGCGTAATTGGAGCACAACGAAAGTTATAACTTCATGCTGAGATCAAATTGCTGAACAATCTGTAATGGTTGCCCTCAGTTTCTGGTTACTTGCCTAAACGCAGCAGAAACTATAAGTACACGAACTTTATCGAAGTTTGCCGAACTCCTCCGAGAGACTGACAGAACGCCGCATGCGGTTAAACCATGACTTATGAAGTTATCATATTGCAACTTCGTACATACTTTATTTGCGTGTCAATAACATTTAGTTATGTAGCCACAAGGTTCATTTTTGCTTGCCCTGAGTGTAGATTTATGCCTGCATATTGTTACAACCCTGAAAATACGCAATGCAGGTAAGTCAGTAAAATTTTGGTGTATGCAGTTGTTATTCTTTATTTCTGCGTATTATTGGGTTGGCTCGAATGTTTGGAAGTCAGTTCCAATATCAAACTATCGTTGAACGTGCAGCACAAATTTTCATTAATTTTAGTATTTCTCTCTATAACTGGGTATCTAAAAGGGTAATCAATAACTTTACTTTTTATGAATTGAAATTTTTGAACAAAACGCGGAATTTGTACGTGATTTATATGAAATATAACAATGTGATGTCACAGATTTTTCGAATCAAATAGAATACTTATTAGCATTAAATGCAATGTTGCTATTACATCTTCGCATAATATTTAATTTCTGTACGGAGATGGAAGTTTTTAAGACGAGCGATCTTTTATCTATGTGATTTCATATTTTATTTTTGACCGTCACCGTTGAGATATCTGTTGGTCGCACTGCACGAGTTGGCGAGAATTCTAGACACTGCATCCATAAAATGTCAGCTTTCTGTAAAAGTAACATAATTTATGTCGACTTCTTTGTCCAAGTCCACTATTTGGGATTTTATCCGCAACATATCCATCCTGCTGGCAACCAGAACACTTACTTAAGCTGATAGCGCTGCGTTGCCAAGTAATTTTGATGATATCAGGCTTCACATAGCTTCTTGGCGGACTTGTGGGTACAATTGATTAAGTTGTTTGTCTGTAGTTTTTATTTGTTGGCAGCAACAGAATATAAAATAATAATACTGTTTCTTATTGACTGTCTTGTTGGTCTCGTGTTCGCAAGAGAACAAGAATCATAAAATCTAATGTTATAAATATGATCTTTTGCTGTAGTGTTGTTAAACAGCAATCAGTATACTGTTTGAATGTTACTTTGTTGAGCATTATGCTATTGCATATTTTAAATGGGTATTCCGTGTCTGTAAAAGATTCTGTTTCTCAGTTATGAATGCTGTTTAATAACTAAATACAACTATTTCAAGTAAATAGAGGAGTCTGAACATTTTCTTCAGCTGAAAATACAAGATATTCTCAAACTTCCATGAAACTCTGAAGTTTAAGTTTTCATTAGTCATAATGTCTAGACAGGCAACGAAACATCTACCCAAGCGACTTCAGAGCAATCAAGTAGCTTTGAGAGTCCATATCAGGGATGAAGAACCTTTGGCACCCGTGCCACGAGTTTTGGTTTTTGTTTTGGTATTTTTTAAATAAGAAGACTAGCCGTCGGCGTTGACCCTAATTCTTTTTCTATACTAAAAGTAGCCTAAGTAACTCTTTATAAAATCAACTATCTGCCAGTGAATATCTCGTCAAAACTGACGACACGTAATGACTGTCAAAGATGCACAAATGACAGCCGGGACTAACGGCTTAACGTGCTTTCCGAGACACGGAGGTGTCTCGGTATGTAAGGATGGTCACCCATCCACGGCCAACCCCGACAAGTGTAGCTTAACCTGATCGATCGACCTGTGCGGCTGTTATTACTTAGCAACGAGCGCACTATCCGAACCATCAAAGCTAAATAAAAGGTTTTAATGTAATTTAAGTTTTTACTCCGTGACAGTTTTTTTTTTTTATAAAGAAGGTTAATTAAATAGAGTTGATTTGGTAAACAGATATTGTGAGAAGGTTCGCCATCTCTGTGCCATATCAACAAGAAAACTCGTTGACATGGGCGCGAAAGCTACGAAGCTTTTGGAACAAACTAACTTTACAATATATGATACTGAAACCGAAGAACTTCACCGTGGTTTAACTTGCGCCGTAATTTTGAAACGAGAGTGCAGTTTTCTGTTCGAGTTGTTCCTCTCGAGATACAATTTAATATTGTTTACTTTTAAACGACTACGTACTTAGGAGAATTTAAATTGGACTACTGTTCTGTGGGTAATTTGTATGTTTTATGCATATGAATGCTGCAGTACTGAATTCGTAGTTGCACTGTTTGTTATTTTTGCGGTTGACTACGACTTTTATTACAGCTGTTGGATATGGAATTTCACCGCTGCCTAAATTAGTTTCCAAATATTTTACCAGCTTAAGATTATCTATTTAGCGTTACTCGTGATTATAATTAACCATCTGTACAAAGAGTATTGGTATAAGTAGTAATTCAGTAATTAGTTGATGATCTTTTGTTAGATGATAATTTTAATAACATAACATAATCAGCCTATAATGTTGCCTCTGTTGGGACACAGGCCTCTTGGTGAGAGGGAGTGAGACGTAATACACCACACGGAGAGGGAGTGGGGCCAAAATTCACCACGCGGGCTCAGTGCGGGTTGGTAGATGTCACATGTCTCCGATGAATAAAGTAATAATTCGTATAATTATAATACACCATGTTTATTTATTGTAAACATATTATGGTCAAGCCTAATCGATTATTTTATTCACACCTACATGTGACATCTACCAACCCCGTGGTGTCAGGCCCACTTCCTCTGACTGAGAGGAGGCCTGTGTCCCAGCTGCAGCAGTGGGAATATTATAGGCTGATTATGATGAATCAACACACAATCAACACATCAATGAACAAGAACGTCACCAAATGCAAAATTTACTGTAGAATAAATAATTTAAATTACCGTTATACATTATTTCACGCCACCCTTAGTACTTTGTCTCAACACCTATTTATCTTCTCTACTCGAAGTCCTCATGTCACTACAGGGATCCAACAAAACAAACTAACTTACTTACTTACTTATGACATGCCTTTAAGCGGGATTGTCCGAAAGGGTTACCGCTACCCCGGAACATAAAGGGCTACGGAAGGAACATGGATGGGTTTTAGTCAGTAAGAGTCTGACACTCCCTTCCGCTCCACCCAGAGCGGGAGAAGTCATTGGATGATTGCCCAGCCTTAAAAAAAAAAGGTAACCTGCCTGCCGTTTATGCTTATAAGATAGTCAGAAGAGTACCAATGAAACAACTATTACTCAATATCAATCAACTGTTTATTCGGTT
The DNA here is from genome assembly GCA_951799385.1 of Hyppa rectilinea. Lineage (NCBI taxonomy): Eukaryota > Metazoa > Arthropoda > Insecta > Lepidoptera > Noctuidae > Hyppa > Hyppa rectilinea. The sequence goes on along the minus strand of OX637322.1, from coordinate 7,617,422 downwards.
TTAGAAGACACTGTTTACAACTCATTTCAGGAATTGATTTTATTAACACTTCCCTAAATTTCTTAACTTCTAAATAAGAACACTTTTTCTTAACCGGTCGGTAACACTGTCTGCATGTATATCCTCCAGTATGGCCGACCGCAGTAAAGTAAACTCGGATAGAAGTCAAAACACAAACTATTATTCCTCAAATAAGTGTTATTATATTATTTTTATAAAACAATTAATTTAGATCTTGCTAGTGAAATTAATTTGAATATTTTCAGACGAAATAAATAGCAAAAGCTTACAGTCGGCCATTCTGAAATAACAGAGTCCTCTCGTTACGTTTTGTATATTATGACTAACTTTATGTTATGCTAGATTCATGTTCTGAAACTATGAAACAATATTACAAAATAACATATGTATTCAAAGTAATTTACAACAAACGAATCTAATGCCTAAAACTTTTCCTGACTGACCATCAGATAATGCAGATTATAAGCAGGTAATTAGTGAAATTTCCATTAAGTGCTTAGGAATGTATCAAAACTATACAACTAAAGAAAGGCAAGTAATAAATTAATAACAAAATTTACATATTTTACTAATAAGGTAACATTTTATATAAATTCAATAATTTTGCTAATTAATTTTATTTTTAATAAATATTATTTGTTCGGCCATCTTATACAGTAATTGTTCCATCAATTAATACAAAAACAAAACATTTTTAATGATTTGATATTAATTTTAAATATTTCTATGTCCATATCAAATTAATTATAACTAAGAAAGCACTCAAATCCTTGGCCTACGGCCTCCTTGCGCGATTCCATAAAATCTAACACACTCATAATTGTCAAAAGACTCCCTTGTGTGTAGATTTTTACATAACAATTTTCAAATCTAACACACTCATAATTGTCAAACGACTCCATTGCGTGTAGATTTTACATAACAATTTTCCAATCTAACACACTCATAATTGTCAAAAGACTCCCTTGTGTGTAGATTTTACATTACAATTTTCAAATCTAACACACTCATAATTGTCAAACGACTCCATTGTGTGTAGATTTTTCCATATCAAGTTCTAAGTCTAATCAAAGTCAAAGTTCATTCATTCCATAATACAAGTTAAAAAACATAATCATAATTCCAATCCTAATCCAAAAAAAAAAAAACTTTAAAAAATAAGGGGAAACATTAATCGTGATAAAAATCTTATATATATATATATTTTTTTTAATCAATGGTCGTCATTGTCCCAGTACTCTCCACATCCATACCTACCAACATGTCCAACGGCTCTATTTCCATATTATCAGTACCTTCAATTGTTTCGTTTACATCTACATCCTCCGTTGAGCTCTCCTCATCGGAATCAGCTAAGCTTTCTTGGGTAAAGGTCAACCAAGGATGTATCTTATCTAACGCAATAACTGCCTCATATTTTCTATTCTGTTTTCGGGTTAGGGGTGTATCTTGAACAACATACCTATCTCTATCTAGTACTTTGACAATCCTGTATGGGCCTTGTAATTTAGCAAGTAACTTTCTCGACTGTCCGCTATTACTACCTACTTCTCTTTCAATTCTTACTAAGTCACCTACTTGATATTTCCTACCTACCTTCCTATTCTTGTCAAATCTTTCCTTTTGTCTTAATTGATCCTCACTTATGTTGGCATTTACCTCTTCCCTTATATCCTCTAATGTTTCTTGTGAACACCCCGATTCACCCTGATCAAGCAACGAAGAGACTAATCCGTCACTTTTCGCCCTCAACCTTATACCAAACAGTATTTCAGCTGGCGTTTTACCTGTACCTTTATTAAGAGTTGTATTAAGACCCAGCTGAATTTCTTCTAAATGAGTATCCCACTCGTTTTCCTTACAATTGTGATTTTTGGTATGGTACGATTATATCGTTCCACTTGGCCATTCGCTCGCGGTGTTGCTACCGCATTTAAAACGTGCTTTATGCCTAGTTTGTTCACAAAGTCTTTAAAACTTTTACTTGTAAAAGAAGTTCCCCGATCACTGACCTATTTGGTATACCGAATAAACTAAAATAGTGATTTAAAACTTTGATGGTCGATTTAGTTTTCGTATTTTTGACTGCAAATAAAGTTACGTATTTTGTGTATGCTTCAACAAGCACCAACAAGTAAGTGTTTTTAGATTTACTCCGAACAAATGGACCTAAGTGGTCCATGTGTATCGTGTGAAACGGTTTATCAATTTTAGGTACTGGATGGAGCATACCTTGTCTTTTTCCTGGTGGTACTTTGTGATAACTACATTCCAAACACGATTGAACATACTTTTTGGTAAACTTGTTCATTTTGGGAAACCAGTAAAGAGATTTCAACTTGTCCAAAGTTTTATCTAGACCAAAATGACCAAGTTCATCGTGACACTTCTTGAGAAGCTGCCACCTAAATCCTTTGGGAACCAACCATTTCAATTGGCTGTCCACAACTCTATAAACCTTTCCTCCCTTTAAACGATAATTCTGAAAAGTTTCATGGATTTTAGGCGTTTCAGGGTCTTCTAAAATACTTTTAATTCGTTGAACCTCTTCATCAGTACTCTGAATAGTTGTTAACCAGTCTTCTGTTTCTACAACTAAAATATCGAATACAGGCTCAGGTTCATCTGATATAGGGATAGCATTCCTTCTAAGTGCATCCACATGGGTCATACGGTTACCCGGCCTATACTCGATACTACAATCGTACTCCTGAAGTTGAAGCCACCACCTACCTATACGAGGTATCATATCTCTCTTTGATAAAGTAGTACGTAATGCGCTACAATCGGTTACTATTGTGAATTTGAGGCCTAAAACGTATACTCTAAACCGTTGCAAGGAAGCTATTACCGCCAGGGTTTCCAATTCAAATGAATGGTACTTCTGCTCTTCGAGGGTAGTTTGTCTACTGTAATACGCTACCGCTCGCCACCTACCTAATTCATCTTCCTGCAGTAATATGCCCGCTATACCCGTTTTGCACGCATCCGTATGAATCTGAGTTTTTGCACTTACGTTGTACAACGCTAAAATTGGTCTTTTTACTAGCTCTGCCTTTAGGGTGCAAAATGATTTTTCTTGTTCAGGACCCCATTCCCATTTACAGTTCTTTTTTAATAATTTTGTCAGCGGATTAGCAATTATAGCAAAATTTTTTACAAAACGACTAAAGAAACTGGCTAAACCAACAAATTGGCGTATTTCGTGTTGGTTAGTGGGGCACTTAAAATTTTCTACTGCTACAGTCTTTTTTGAACCCGGTCTGACCCCTTGTTTACTTACTTCGAAACCTAGATAATCAATTTTTTTTGAGAAAAATACACATTTTGATAATTTTAACGTCAACCCCGCTTCTTTAATAAGTTTAAGTACTGTTTCTAATCGCTCCATTCCTTGCGCAATACTGTGGGCTGGAATAATTATATCATCCATGAGTGCAAGCGTTTGAGGTCCTTTGAGGTCTTTCAAAATGGTATTAATAGTTTTCTGAAAAACAGACGGTGCGTTGGCCAAACCGAAGGGCATGCGAGTGAACTGATACTGGCCGTCCGGCGTTACAAAGGCAGTTTTGTCTTGCGACGAAGGGGCTATTGGAATCTGATAATAGCCTGAGGCCAAATCAAGCGTTATAAAATATTCGTAACCACCTAGCTGATCTATTTGATCCTCTATTCTGGGCAAAGGGTAGTGTTCCTTGACAGTTTTAGCATTTAAAGCCCGATAGTCAACGCAAAGCCGTTGATCACCGGTCTTCTTCTGCACTAAAATGATGGGGCTTGCATAAGAAGATGTTGACTCAGTAATTATACCTTTTTTTTTTTTTTTTAAGGCTTGGAAATCATCCAATGACTGCTCCCGCTCTGGGTGGAGCGGAAGGGAGTGTCAGACTCTTACTGACTAAAACCCATCCATGTTCCTTCCGTAGCCCTTTATGTTCCGGGGTAGCGGTAACCCTTTCGGACAATCCCGCTTACCCGGCAGGCTTGGCCCTGAGGGGCCCCTTCATATGCTGACATCTCTTTGAGGCGCGCGTGCAACATATACGCGCCGTACGGCACGGGTCTGGTGCTGATCGGACGGTGAGTCACCCATTACTCACCGTCCGCAGGCCCGCGCCTACGGTGGCCGGGAGTCGTCACGTGGCTCCCGACGCCCGGAGCGTCTCCCGCGGCGGCTGGGACGGGAGGACCTTTCTCTCTCCCATCCCGCCACCTCCTTCGCGAGCATAACTTTTTCGCCGAAGGAGGTGACTGCCTCCCACTCCCTCTCGCCCCGGACCATGGCTTGCACCAGGGCCGGGCGCGAGAGGTCGCCGCCGCCGATCGCCTCTACGAGGACACGGCGGTGCTCCGCCCAAGCGGGGCAGGTTTGCACCGTGTGCTCTACCGTGTCCTCTGGGCGATCCTCGCAGTGGTGACACCCGGGCGTTTCCTCCCGCCTGATGATGTGCAGGAACCTCCCGAAACATCCATGTCCGGTGAGGACCTGCGTCAGGCGGAAGGTGAGGGCGCCGTGACGCCTCTCTAGCCACTCCTCAAAGAGGGGCCTTACCGCCACTATCGTGGCGTGCCCTGCGCTGGGTTGCGACAGTCGCTGAAGTAATTATACCTGAATCCAACATGTCCCGAATCATTTCTTTAACTTTATTCCTTTCCGAATAAGCTAGCCTGTATGGCCTATACACAACAGGGGTCGTATCTTTTAACGTTATAGACATTTCGGTCAAATTAGTTAGCCCTAAATCGGTTAAACTAAACGAAAAACAGTCCCTATACTTTTTTAGCAAGGTTTCTAACCGTTCTCTATCTCCAGTACTAAATCCATACCCATCCATACCTACTTTAAGATCGTTTGATATGGAATCACTATCCCTGTTTTCTAACATTCTAACACTTAAGCAATCATCATCATTTAAAGTGTAACCTCTAGTCAACAATTGTCCTTTTAGAAGTTTAATTTCGTTACTATTTAAATTTACTACTAAAATGTGGCCTTTTCCTTGCACGATTGTATATAATCCAGGCATAACAAAATAACAATTATCACCTATTTTCCTTAAAGATTCTTTTACGTAAAATTGTACGGTGATATCGGTATTCACTTTTACCGGTATCATATTGATAGAGTTAACGTTGACATCGGAGTCTACAACTAAATTAATTTTTTGATAGTTTACTAATTTGGAATTATCTAAAGGATTAGGCTTTTTTTGAAAAACTAAGTGTTCGTCTGTCTTTATAATAATTATACCGGCTTGCTCGGTGAAAGTATGTCCCAAAAGTACGGCATGTTTAAGTAATTCGTCTGGTACAACTAATACTTCTACGGATGTAGTAATGGCTTGTACTTGTATTTGGACCACTGCTCTACCTATAGGCTCTATGAGTGAATTACCAAAGCCTTTTAATGTTGGCAGATCATTTTTACCGTAGGCAGTGTTTAAATTTTTAAAGTCACTAATTCGAATCAAAGTACTTTGGCTACCGAGGTCCACATAACATGACATTGTTTGACCATTAACTTGAATTGGAAGGACATACTTAACATCTAAGTCACCGGTTAACTTAACTTCAGATACTGCTTTACTAATTTCATTATGTTAACCGCCATCATTACCATTTCTGAGAAGCCTTCTACAATTAGCGCTCTGATGTCCAAGTTTCTTGCAAATGCTACACGTCAATAAGGGTTTGTTACACTTGAAAGAGGGGTGACCTACCTCATTACAATTAAAACATTTTATATTGCTACTCAGTTTAGAATTATCATTATTGCTATCAGGGCGCCTTTTTGTAAACGGCTGACGTGATACTCTGTCTCTTACATCCTCTAACTTAATGGATTTAAAATAAGATAGTAATTCTTCAGGTTGAGAGTAGTTCGCAGCCTGAGCACCCAGTCGCATACCCCTATCTTCTAATCCATATATAAGACAATCCACAGCCCGCTTACCAGTTATATCGCATCGGTTCAGCAAGTTAATTTTGTGATAAAAATAAGTCTCTAACGATTCATTATATCTAACCTTCCGATCCAACATTTCATGCAAAACTTGAGCATAATTCTGAACTGTGGGAAATGTCTTTGTCAGTTTATCCTTCCACTCCAACCAACTATAACTTAAGGAAGTTAAGCCTTGGTACCACACCTTTGCTACTCCAGTCAATTTAGGCAACGCATAATGAAGTTGTTGTGTTTCAGACCATTTATACAAAGCTGCACATTCTTCCACTTTTGTAATCCATGAATCAATAGTTTGTTCCTTATTAGCAGGATCAAACTCTGGTACTGCGTTAGTTGACATACTAAAGTGGTTTTGAGCCTGGGACGCTGACGTGGGCAGTGATTTAATTAACTCCATGACATCATGAATACTAAAGCTACGATCATCTACAGTTTTGTTTTTAGGGGTCTTATTCATATTAGTTACATCAGTGTTAACATTCAAATTACTATCCATACTGCTAGTACAGGATGACTGACTTACGGTTTCCCGACGTCTTCGACTCGTCCTGGGGTGACGGGATTCCCGTCTTACCTCGCTACTGCTGTGCTGCCGTCGTCGCCGTCTCGCCCTCCGCGAGCGTGCAGATCGGGAACGCGAGCGCGACCGCGTTCTTTTTCTCACGCGCCGCGACTCAGACCGACGCCGCTTCCGACGCTCAAGGCTCTTATAAGAACCCGCACGTCTCCGTGGCGTACAGCCTCTTGAACCTGCGCGGGTCGAGGAGCCTGAGCTGGTCCGCACAGGCCGCGGGCGCCGCGTACTAGAACAGCTTCGCCTGTGACGCCTGCTCAAGCGCCCCGCGCGGCTGCGGCTGCGGCTGCACGACGGCGCAGCTCCATCACGCGTTTGAGAAGCCCCTCGATCAAAAGCTTTACGCATTCTCACTTCTTCACGAAGTCTTGACATATTATTTAGGTCTGTAATCATATTTTTGTTAACATTTTAATCACTTTTTAATGAGAACATACGAGTACATAGCTGTTTAAAATCCTAACACAGACAAGCAAACAATAACAATAAAATGAAACCATTGTAATCATCAAAAATTACGTTTTACTTACTGATTTCTATTGTACGAAGACAGCAAGAAAAACAACTTATTTTACTCCTTACATTCAAACTATACGTATGCTAAATATATGTATATCTTATGAAATAAGCTCACTTACGTAATTGGGAAAACATAATAGGTGAAATACGCATTTACATACATAAAATCACGCTTTCTTTCCATGGGGGTAGGCCGAGATTACAACGTCTTCCTAATTATGTTTTTTTTTTTGTTTTTAGGTTCGTATACGTAATCTCGGTGACTCACAATGCCTTTACAACTAAAATAACTCACTCTTTATGTATTTAATAACGCGGTTAAGCGTAAGCATTCATCATAATAAAATATACATAAGAAATACACTTACCGAGTTTATGCTTCTTACTTTACCTGTCCTTAGAAACGGCCTAAGTGGGCGTGATTAGAATACTAAGCAATATTCGTGTCAGATCCCACTTCTGAACTATAAGATAGTCAGAAGAGTACCAATGAAACAACTATTACTCAATATCAATCAACTGTTTATTCGGTTTTAGAAGACACTGTTTACAACTCATTTCAGGAATTGATTTTATTAACACTTCCCTAAATTTCTTAACTTCTAAATAAGAACACTTTTTCTTAACCGGTCGGTAACACTGTCTGCATGTATATCCTCCAGTATGGCCGACCGCAGTAAAGTAAACTCGGATAGAAGTCAAAACACAAACTATTATTCCTCAAATAAGTGTTATTATATTATTTTTATAAAACAATTAATTTAGATCTTGCTAGTGAAATTAATTTGAATATTTTCAGACGAAATAAATAGCAAAAGCTTACATGCTGAGCTGGACTCATTTGGTGCAACCTTGAGATGCACACCGCACTTTATATTATATTGCTTCTGTCAGTGGCTTTGCCCACGTCTATGTAGGAAATCATCCCGCTAAATCCATAAATTTTGCCGAGATAAGCCTCTGTACTATTCCAGACTATATCCTATCTCCATGGCAAAATTCATCCAGATCCGTTCAGCCGTTTTTGAAGTGAAAGATAGCAGACTCTATTCATCCATACTTTCTAACAAACTTTCATGTTTATAATCGTACCTAGGATCGAAAGATCAAGTTAAATAGTTTCGAATGACTCCCCGGTCGTAAATATAATTCATCAGAAATCAAAAATCGACCATGTGTCGGATAACGGCATTTTAGTTATACCACGGCAACATAATAAATCGACTAATTGATGAAACAGAATGCTCATTAAGTAGAAAGATACCAACCTTGACATAATCATTCGTAATAACCCACAATATTGGAAACAGCTTACTCAGACGTTATATTTAACTCCCAAGAAATTCTTTCTCCTTAATCCATAAATTAATTCTGTAACAACAATACTGGCAACATAATCCTGCTTATAATTTCTGTCCGAGATTAATGATGTCGATAAATACACGTATGTTACAGCCTCCGTCGCCTACCCGAGATGGAATTGTCGTGGAGTACACTACACCGAGTATACTTAGTTTAGAACACACTAAACTTAAGGTAAGTTGAGTATATATTATTCTTAGAACGAGTCTCAAGTTTATTTTAACGTGGATTTATGGGACCTGGTTCCAGTCCAAGTTTTCTGGGTTACCAGCAAAACGTATTATTACTAGTATTACTACCACAAATTAATCTTAAATTTTATAAAATCTGAAAGTTTTCAGTTATTTCAAATATGTAATGGAATACTTTTATAATGATATAAGATGATGATGATTTAAGATGATATTATATAAGAATACCTACTTGATTCGATATGTTCGTTTATTAGCAAAATCAATGTTTTGATTCGTTCTTCCTGCATAATTATTCTGAATCTTTAAATTGCATATAAAATGACTTTTCTATATACAAAGTTATTTTCTTCTACTCATGGAAACGGTATACAATAAGAAACATTCTACCAAACTCCTCCAGTTATTTTCGAAAATCGATTTTATACTGGCAACAAATGAATCAAAAGTTCTTTTTTTATAGCTAACAGCATCTGAGGCGTCATGGGTAGCTTCTCTGCTGTGCCTCGGTGCGTTATGGGGTGCGGGGCCAGCTGGTCTCATATCCGAGTACTTCGGAAGAAAAAAGACATTGCTTTACTTGGCGCTTCCTCTGGTTGTGTCATGGATACTTGTCGCGTCGAGGTACGTTGAATTGTTTTAGGTATTAGAATGTATAGCATGTGACAGATGTGGTCCATCTATATTCACGCTATATTGGAGCAACGCTATATTGGAGCGAGTCACCAGAGTAGCCTTCCCCTGCAAGTGGTTAGGATTTTCTTTTAGGCCAGAAATCGACTAACTGATTTATTGAATTGAATAAAATTGATTGATTGTACCTTTATTATACGATAAGTTTAAATAAATCATTGAAACACTCTGTTTTGAACAACGCGATGGAATAGTGGTTGCATGCGTTACTGCTGACCTGTGGTCCTAACTCCTTGGTTTGTTTCCCGGAACGGTTATACGCAATATACATAGTCCGTCAGTCAGTAATTAATAAAAAAATATCAAATACGTATTTCTATTAATAAAAAATTACTTAAATAAAACGCATTCAAGTTGGAAAGTGGGAGCGCGCTACGTCACAATTCAGTATAAAATCTATAAAAACGTCATGCCACATTTTAACACAATGTATTTACGTAATCTTTTGTTTATGTGAAAAAGGAAAAAATATGTGTCCAATATTTTTTGATAATCTAGCTGACAGATTAAAAACTAATTTTATTCAACATCTCTATTCCCAATATGTGTTTTTTTTTTCAGTCCAAACGTGTACGGCCTCTACGTGGGACGCTTCGTCGGAGGAGTGGCCTTGGGAGCCTTCAGTGTTGGCATCCCGCCTTACATTGAAGATATAGCAGAGAAACACATTCTTCCCACTTTGGCCAACTTCTATCATGTCCACTTCAGCTGCGGTGTTCTGTTCGGATATATTATTGGTAAACCATCTTGTTTCATTTCATTGAATAGCATCTGTATTCTTTCTTGTGGTTTTTGCTGAAGTTATTAATGACAAATAACACACCTGTTAGCCAGCAGTATGAATCTCATATTCCTTAAAAAGGAAGACGCTTTTGAAATGTTTCTTACTTCGTTATTTATAACAGCACTATTAACTTTACTTGTATCTTAATTTTCAGGTCTAGTAGAGAACAGTTCTTGGTTGACACTGCTTTGCGCCAGTGTACCTACAGCTTTCTTTGTCGCCTTCATCTTCCTTCCTGAATCACCAGCCTATTTGATGTCCCAAGGAAAGTACCAAGAAGCCAAGGCAGCATTACGTTACTTCAGGGGTATTGACAACGATATCGACGGCGAATATAGAGAATTGAAGGAGCGCCTCAGAATTTCAGCAAAAATCAGAGTTACTTTCAAGGAACTTTTCGGTACTAGGTCCACGGTCAAAGCTCTTGTTGTCTCTTTCGGGCTCATGATATTCCAGCAGATGAGTGGCATATTCCCCGTCCTTTTCTACGCAAAGAGTATTTTCGAAACATTTGCCATAGGTCTCAATCCTCCTAGCGCAGCTATCATTTTAGGCTTCTGTTTCGTTTCATCTACTTACTTTTCTACCATGCTCCTGAAAGTTGTTAGAAGAAGAATACTTTTGATGATTTCATTCGCTGCTATGGCTGTGAATTTAGCTTGTTTAGGTATTTTTTACCATTTAAAAGCCTCCAATTTATCACCGAGTAGTACGTGGGTACCACTTTTCACTTTATGTCTTTTTGTAAGTTTTTATGCTTCTGGCGTTGGGCCAATACCTTGGTTAATGCTAAGAGAAATATTCCCCCCACACATGACTAGGAGAGCGACGGCTTTAACTGCTGGTTTCCATTGGTTTTTGGCGTTTGCCGTGACAAAGTTTTACCAGAATTTGGTAGACATGGTAAAACATGGTTGGACGCTATGGGCTTTTGCAATAACTTGCATTGTAGGGATTGCGTTTGTCTATTTCTTTGTCCCCGAGACGAAAGATCGGTCGTTGCAAGAGATACAGAATGAGTTCGAAGGGATTCACAAGAAGAGAAAGCATACTCATGTTATAGAAGTGGATACCGTATCGGAAGTGTAGATCAAGACTGTTAGGATTTGGATCATCTCATCATTTTTATTGACGTCCTGTGATCCCGATCCATAGATTTATTTTTAACTTTAGGCGCTTATTAACCTATAACATTTGTTGGAAAATAAGTAGATCCAATAACTTAACCCGTTAGATCTTCGCCTACTAGAAGCCGTTTGCTGAAAGAGCTCAACGATTTATAATACGGTTATATTTATTGTCGTTTCGAGAGAATTTTTCTTATGAACCTATGAGTTCATACGATATTTGAGGGGTTAAACATGTTATAGGTTAGTGAGAAGATGTAAATTATTTTTCTTATTACCTAGGGGCTATTCGGATTGTTAATGTTCGTTAAAGATAACTAGTTTTAGAGTATGTATGTATTTATTTTTATTGTAATAAAAACAATTTAATAACAAAGTTTCTTTATCTTTAATTCGATTAATATTTATAAGAATAATAAATGAATCGAAACCAGGACTCATGCTTAGCTAGACCAACGAGTCAATCGTTTGCCAAATTGTTGATATAGGTGTACATATTTCAATGTTCACTCAGTTCTATGCTTGGTGAAAGGTATCAGCAGCCTGACACTCGGTCATTTCCCCCGGGCAGGTATGTAGATACATGACCGTAGGAGCCACCTGGCACGTGTCATAGTATGACAAACTGCGGTTATTTCCCAGGAGGTAAAAACAACGAAAGAAACAATTTTCCATAAGATCTGAAATATGTTATAGTTTTGGAAAAAATATTGTACAGATTTGTCATGGAGTATGAATGGCCGAGTATGAATGTGGACATTACTAGAAATAGAAAAGAAACTCAAGCTGGTTAAGCTACGCTTGCCGGGGTTTGTCCGTAGATGGGTGGTCATGTTTATATACCAAGAACTCGCTGTGCCTCGGCAAGCATATTAAGTCGTTGGTCCCGGCTGTCATTTGCAGATTTTTGTCAAATATTATAAGTCGTTAGAAGCCCGAAAAAAAAGACTAACAACCAGTCTTTCCAAAGGGTATTGTGTTACCCAGACACTGAGTTTCAGTCGCTCCATGTAAAATACTGGTATTCAGCTGCATCTATTTAAACTGGAAGACGACCGCGACATTGATGGGAAAGGGAGGCAGATGATGAGTTTTCTAGTTACTAATTCAACACCGAACTTCATTCTCTGAAGAACTTGCACAGCGTAAATTAAGATGATAATTTCAAGTGTCATGATTGTGACATTAATATCTGGGGACAATACATTCAATTATAGCCCGACCGCTTATCAAAGACCATTCCTGAGACCATATCTGCGCGGTACTGAGGTGTATGGTGATGCGACTCGAGAGCCCGCTTCTGACAGGCTAGATTACACAGTACCATGGGCGGCGGGAGGTGCAAATGTTTTTTTTTATTGAAAACGTACTTATAAATAAAGGACTTAATTTTCTAAGCGCATATTGGAACGGGGCCACGGCTGCAAGGGGATGGTGGCTGCTGTCGAGTTTCGTGTTTCGCCCGTCATGCGGCGTATGCGTCGGTGCTTGAGACACTCACAGTCCGACGTCGGTGTTCTTGAGGGAGTTTCAGTTCGCACGCTGCCCTTTTTGTTTTTATTGTTATTGTATTTTTTTGTTTTGTGGCCATTTTGACAAATTTATTGTTTAGTTTGAAAGGAAACGTTGAGTTGATATTATTTAGTTTACCTTAGTTCAGTGATGTGACAGTTTGTGGAAAATTTGATGTTAGTATGGTTTGGTTTAAGGTCCTTCTTAAGTTTTAAATTAAAAAAAAAGTAATAGAACAGAAACAGATGAGGTGATTATTAAGCTTATGGTATAATATAGATAAGAACAGACATAGTTTGTGTTACGTTGCTGACACCATTGCCCCGCAAACCCAGCCTACTTGGGCAAGTGTTGCGTTTGCGCAGTTGCCAGTTTGGCTGGTTAGTAAAGAAATATCAAGGATGGTTTTGTGATCATTTTTTACGCTACTTGCCAAAAATGTTTTAATTTTCACTTTAAGTAGGTAGTTAGTATCTATTTTTGTGTTTTTTAACAGACTACTTACGGGTGAATTTCACCAATGAAACTGAGCGCTTTATGCATTAAAGATCTGTCAGTGTCAAAATTGTTCTAGCATTATTAGCACTGCCGACGGTTAATAATGGGTAGCTAAGAGTCTGATCAGGATTTTCCACCCACAAAAAAATGTGACATCCTTATCGTTACTTTGTATAACAATGCAAATATATCCGAAACAGTTCAAAGCTTGTATCAACATCGAAAAATGCATCCATTTATCACTTGTACGTTGATATCTGCGATGCGTTTCCACAAGCTGTAGTACCGAACGATTTATGAACACATGTGTAGCCAGCTTTATTCTTGTATTTTGTGATAAATGTAGGTAGGTACGTGTTTTGTTGTACGATATATTTTACGATACCGTATATCTTTTCTATGTGCATTGCGGATTGAACAATAGTAGGTACAGAATTATCTTTCAATTTTCTGCCGTCCCGAAATACTGAATAGGACAGTTCTTCCGATGCTGTTCATTATTTAATTAACTCAGCAACGCATTGCTTACACACCTAAGTACACACGAACGGCACACGTCAACGGCACAGGTAACTAGCCGACGACGCGTCTTCGATTGCGGTCGTCAACGTGCCTCTCGTGTTTTTAAGTAGTTACTACGTAGTCAGTTGGTGGACTACATAACTAGTTAACAGTGGAAATGAATTATGATTTGGTAATTATTGAGATTACTACGGATAAATATCTAGGAGGTAATCAATGACTTGTCAACGCCATTACATGAAAACCTATGAAATCGTAGTGGGCAGTGGTGGCAAAGTGGTAGCAGCCGTGACTTATGACTTATAGGTCGTAGGTTCGATCCCGTTCTTAGAAACTGTGAAAGAAAACGTGAGGAAACCAAAAATTCGAATACATGTGACATCTACCGACTCAAACTGAGCTCGCGTCGTGGATAATGGCCCACTCCCTCTCGCCAAGAGGAAATTTGTGTCACAGATGTAGACTGATTATGGAATGAAATCAAGCTAATTAACCCATTAGATGTTCGCCTATTAGAAGCCGTTTGCTTATAAGAGGTCAACGATTTATACGGATATATTTATTCTCGTTTCTAAAGAATTTTTTTTATGAGCCTAGGGGTTCATACGGGTACATAGGGTTAAGGGTTTTACTACAATTTCCCAAAATCAACTAATTTACAAATAAATGTAGTAATACCCTCGTTTAAATATGAGACACGGCTACTCAATCCATACGGACACAAGTTTAATGCTGCCAGCTTTTTGGGAACTTTTTTGATGCCCTTTGATATTTTTTTTTTCTCTCCCGTTTTATATACTTGTAATTTAGTTATTATTAATATTTTAAGTCTTTTTAGGTACGTAAATATTATGTGAATAAACTAAACTACTCTTATCCATACGGACACTTATCTCAAACCTATTGAATCAGTTAAAAACCAAATGTCCTTTGTTAAACGTAGTCTCACCTTTATCATTACGAAAATAGAAAAGAACGTTTCAAGTATTCAGAGGTAGACATGTACAAGAGTAACAATTCCAGGCCAAACCTGACGCCTCCAGTTGAATATGGAACACTTAGTTACGTATGCGACGCCGCGTCACAAAATGACACGTTTCATCACTGGGAGGAAGCTATCCAAGGAAATCACCGATTACATGAGCAGCAACAATCACGGACGCGTCTTAATGGAGTGAGGAGACGAGGGAAGGATTCGCGTGAGGAATATAAATCAGTTAATTCAGATGAAAGTTTTACTTACAGTTTTGTTTGAAGGAGGTACAGCATTCTAAAAGCGGTGGATTCGTGTCAAAGGGAATACAAAAAGAAAGATTAGTAAATCGAATGTAAACAAATTCAAGGTGGATTTTTGAACGAACATGCTACGTCCTTTCAATTTTATGTTAACAGTCTAAGTTTAAAAAAATTACAGTTTAAACAGCAGTCATAGCGTAGTGGTGTGACCGTCGAGTATAAACCCAAGGCACGCAACTCTGATTTTTTGGATTCATGTGCGTATTGTTCACTTGCTTAATAACCGGTAAAGGAAAACATCGTGAGACAACCAGCAGGTTTGAGAGGGTATGCGGGATTGTCCGAAAGGGTTACCACTACCCTGGTACATAAAGGCAAAGGAAGGAACATGGATGGGTTTTAGTCAGTAAGAGTCTGACACTCCCATCCGCTTCACCCAGAGCGGGAAGAGTCATTTGATAATTACTCACCCACAAAAAAAAAGCATGTCTGAGAGCTATATTTCTCAACAGCATGTGAAGCTAAGTCAGAGGCAGCATAAAAAAAAATTTGAGAAAACACCCATGGTTATTGTAAACATCAACATTTGCCTAGCCTTTCCCCAACTAAGGTGGGGTTAGTCAGGCTTACCGGATGCAGCTGAATACCAGTACTTTACATGAAGCGACTGCACTTAAATTATCAAATGACCTCATAGTGATCATTTAATGATTTAAGTACCATGTAACTATGAATAAGATACAGAATTTAATGACACGGGGATAAGATAGAGAGAATTATTATACTGCAATTTGAAGCAACAAAAAAACAATAAGTTCTGCAAGTCCAAATAACATCTGAGCTCAGAACGCCTCATTGATCGTTCCAAGTCTAGTTGCAAAGTAAACATAGAGCCCGTTTCAGAACTACTTACTATCAATACAGTTGAAAACAAACTTTATTTTTTGGATGTTAGAGCTGAAGTTTCAATTGACTTTAATATAAGGTTAGATATAAAAGTGCTAGATGGCGCAAGCAAATTGAACTTTTAAGTACTGGAGTTAAGGTTAAAAATGAAGTGTTGTCTTTATTGGTGGTTAACATACTGGCTGTATTTTAAGTTGTAAATAAAAAAAAAACTATAGAATGTGTCGAATAAACGATTTGAAAGTCAGTGTGGCTTTCATGAATGCCTTTCAGGTATTTGGGTCAAATGTTTACCGCTGTCATTAGTATGATGAGTGCTATTATATTGGATTCTATTTTAAAGGGTGGAAAACTACTATAATCATACCTTTTATGAGTTTGATGGAGAAGTTTTTATATGTTGTTTTGTGAGTTAGCTTTTTTATTAGTTTTATTAGTAATTACCTCAATAAATGTTTAATGGTTTGTTGACGCTTTTAAAATAAGATATTGATTTTGATGCCCGTAGTTTTTAAAACGAATATAATATACTCAGAAAATAGATGTTATCATCTTGTTTTTGTGAAAATGATATTTCGAAGCTTTTTCAATCACACACAGACATTCGTAAAGTTGTAACCATTATATTTGACAAACGAAAAATTTTATGCAGCTAGAGGGATTCCGCTAACTTGGTTTCCCTAAATTGGCTCGGCTACGTTTTCCTCAAAATATACGTTACGATGAAAATGTTAATAAACACGACTCTACGCTTTTTCATTGTAAATCTGGTATAGTACCTACTGAAGATCGTAATCATACGCTGACATTATGGTGGGTGGAAGGAAAGCTGGTTACCATGGATACAGTACATGATACTGAACCTACCCGGTTATTATAAAAAATCTGCTGTTTCTTAGAAAAGTGCAATATCTATGCAGTGAAACAGCAAATTGTTTCCTAATTCAACGCAGAAAGGTTCAGAATCATGTACCTACTGGATCCATGGTAACTGGCTTCGCATTGATATCCCTTTCACCCTATAAACCATTTTATAACTAATACGTATGATTATGAACTTCATCTATTTATAATCATTTAAGAGCAATTATTGTGAACTACAAAAAATTATAATTTTACAATTTAATGACTTATTTTAACGTCTTATTTGTGAACTGGAATCACACTTGCATGCGACGAACCTTAAATAATGCCAATTAATTGCAACCAACTTCGAATAAGCGTTCACCGGAACACCGCTCGCTTAGCTCGCTCGGCCCACGCGCATTTGGTCACAGTTCTAACTTAACTTTACCTATTTGGTCAGGGTGTCCTTGCTCTCCAATTTTCGAGTGATCATAAACTAACGGTGCTCTCAATCTTACGTTGGCATATACATATGTATATGTATTCTCAGTCTAAGAGATTTGGTGGAATAATAATACTTTGGAACGCAGAGCAGATTTAATAACATCCGCTCCAAATGTGTGTGCCGTAAGATACGAGTATGTGACACACGGGAGCTAAGAGTAACTGATATAATTCTTTAAGAGAATCTGTAAGAACTGCTAATAGGTATATAGTAAAGCTAAGTTAGTCACTAACACGCAAAAGAAGAAGAGAGTAAAGACTGGTTTTTTTAATGTTCTCTTTTTGATGTGATATTTAGTGAAAGTGATGGAGAAGCTCCATATGGGCCGATACATCTGGTAAGGCTACGCTTGCCGGGATTGGTCCGTAGATGAGTGACCATCTTTACATAACGAGACTACTCCATACCTCGGAAAGCACGTTCAGCCGTTGGTCCCGGTCATTTGTGCTCTTTGATAGTCGTTCCAGTTCGTCAGAAGCCCGAAAATCTGACAGCTAGTCTTACCAAGGGGTATCGTATTACCCAGTGTGTCAACATAGGTGGGAAAAGGCTAGGCATGTTGATTTTTTGACTGGAAACTGCAAGATTAAACTTATCCTTTTGAATGAAATTTATTTAGCAACTTAATTATTTGCATAAAACATGGTATACATGAGTTTAAGTACACTTTTCTCGACGTAGCATGCAAAATGATTAACACAACTTATATTAAAAGAATTCCATAATGCTATAAAAGTTACTACATTTAAGCAAATGAATTTGAAACAGTCAAAAAGAAAGGCATTTATAATCAATTTAATAAACTTTTCACAGCCAAGCATTTGAATAGAAGTTCCCGATTTTCATACGACCAGCGCTATGACTTCATATGAAGTTCTTCCTTTCAACTATCTTGATCCTTATGCATTTACATTAAGAAGCTTTTTTTTTTTTTTTCAGGCTGGGAAATCATCCAATGACTGCTCCCGCTCTGGGTGGAGTGGAAGGGAGTGTCAGACTCTTACTGACTAAAATCCATGTTCCTTCCGTAGCCCTTTATGTTCCGGGGTGGCGGTAACCCTTTCGGACAATCCCGCTTACCCGGCAGGCTTAGATATTAAGGCGCTGGGCGAGGCATCGCGTCCAGTGTACGTTGGCGATGAAAACGTTAATAATTTTACAAAAGAACAGGTTTTCAAACAAAAAATTGCATAAAGTTTCCACCAAAAGCTCACATAAGTTAGCCGCCGTATGTGTCCCAGGTAAATGGCGTCACGCATCAAAATTCAAGAAAAAGCCGCGGGGAGGCAGCTATGTGTTATTCTGCTGTCAAAATGAAAACCTGTGGTTTGGTCCAATACCGCATGTAAATGCTACTTACACAACTGTCATAAAAAGTTATAAGGTATTTCAGTGTTATTCAGTTGTTTTAATATTATGTAGATATTTGCTTCTGCCGCGTCGGCATCGTTCGTCTAGTGGTCACAAGCTACTGTTGCTGAGATAGAATGCCTGAGATTGATTCTCAGTATTATTGGGTTTCTCAATAACTTATGTTTTTTTAGCGATTTGATTGCCTTATATTCAATATCGCATGAAAATTGCGTAATATACAACGTTTCTGTGTAATATTTATTATTTTAAATAGTTCCTCAAGTGTACAATAAAATACATAAAATTAAATAAAAAATATTAATTATTATTGTTAGGTAAAAAGAACAATAAACGCCTACCTACCTAAAACTTTCCACTCAACGCAGGCACGCAAGAAAAATAATCGTGTCGGGAAAATTATGATCAAAGTTGATTACAGTAATTTTCATAGAACATTACTCGAACGAGCGCGGCTGCTATCGAAATAAACACCATTAGCTAGATACGTTACACTTTGCAAGGAAATACATTCCAAGTGCGATTTTTAGTCGCACTTTTTTGTAAGCGTCGAATGTATTAGGCGGACTATCATTTAATGCAGTTCCCAAACTTATTTTGTATACTGCCAACTTTGAGAATAAATTATTTTTAGCGCACCCATTTTTTCACCTACTTAAAAACCACTATCTTAATAGATGAAATTACAAATCGCCCCCTAAGCAATTTGTGTCTCTAACTGCTCCTTTTTAGGCCTGCAACCCCCACAAGGGGGCATTATCGCCCAGTTTGGGAAAGGCTGGTTTAAAGGGAACAATGACAGCACAAAAATGTCAATCGTCACTGGAACTTGTTTTAATTTCAACAAATGACAAAACTGTTTAGTCAGAATGTAATATTATAACATGAGGGCTGTTTTCCCCGAAGGTTTAGCTAGAGGTACATACGCTAACGCATCAAACTATCCCTAACTGTCAAATATTCCCAATTTAACATGAACCTTATGCGCTTATAATAAAGTTGAAAATAAAAAAAAATATATTACAGATGGGCAGATTTGGTAGCTTTATGTGCTGGCCTCTGTACATCTACATTAAGCCAGTTATGTCAATGATAAAAATAATTGCTTTGTTTCTAATAGTGTGTAGGTACTAAACTTTTAGGTAGTTTTGCGAAAGGTTGCCCGAGAAATTTCAGTTTTTTTCCGTTAATTGCAATTTTTAGGTACCTAAGTATCCGGTTGTATCATAATGTCATTCAAAAAAAGTTTTGCTACCATAACAAATATGTATTCGGATAATTATAACCATAAAAATCAACAATTTATTAGATTTATTTATTTATTGAATTAGATTAGACTTGGTATTAAATGGACTGATTTCATGAAATTATTACTTTCGAAAAACTGGGATTCCTCCTCCTCTCCTACGCTCTTTACATATTCTTTTTGCTTGGAGTATATATAAGCAGAGTAGCAGGATG
The DNA here is from genome assembly GCA_951799385.1 of Hyppa rectilinea. Lineage (NCBI taxonomy): Eukaryota > Metazoa > Arthropoda > Insecta > Lepidoptera > Noctuidae > Hyppa > Hyppa rectilinea. The sequence goes on along the minus strand of OX637322.1, from coordinate 7,597,329 downwards.
CATTCTATAGTTTCTGCCTACCTCCATGGCAAAGAGACGTGAGTTAATGTATGCAATTAATTAAGTTTTCGCAGAATTATGTCATTCAATAATTCGCTTCCACGTAATGTGCCTGTGATTTTCCGTCCATCACGACGTATTTTACGATTAATTAAACGCAATGCTTGGTTAAATAATCAACAGAATGCAAAGCATAATTTTATGCTATTTTGATTTTATTAAATTATTTCTCTTTTATTTGAATTGTAAAATATGTTCTGATAACGTTGGTTCGTTGATATTAATAATTATCTTAACTAACATTATTCCTGAATTTTCAATATTAACCAACTGATTTAGATTATCGACAATTGGAAAATAAATATTCATGCTCGTTTATAAATTTATATCATCAAATAGGACATAATAATATGTCCTATTTGATGATAGTTATTATTATTATCGTATTTGGTAAACGCTGTGTCCACACATAACCTTTTTTTTTTTTGAATACCGGTACAATTAAAATAGTACCTAAATCTATATAAATAAAAATCAATTGCTGTTCGTTAGTCTCGCTAAAACTCGAGAACGGCCGGGCCGATTTAGCTGATTTTGGTGTTGAAATGTTTGTCGTAGTCCAGGAAAGGTTTAAAAGGTCAGAAAAGTTAAGTGGGTAGGTAGTTAGGTAGGTAGGGTAGGTATCATAATTAAGACAAGACAACGTCTGTCGGGTCAGCTAGTAATAAAATAATTATACTGACGTGATTTTAGATCTGTTTTTAAACTACTAAAAAAGAAAAAACCCAGTCTCAAACCTTTGTCCTCTAACAAATTTTATAAAATCGTTTTCTAAACGCATCGTGAACAGTAATCTTTATTTATAAACAGGGTGTCATCAAAATACACGCTTTCACCGGGTGAGGCGCCCGTGTTTACATCCGCTAGCAACTGCTTAGTGATGTCCCCTTCTATTATACTGCTTGGGTCATCGGTAATGCACTGTCACCTTGTCTCTAGGTATATCTGGCATGGAACTAGGTCAATCCTGGGTCATTTTGATAAGCTCACAAGGGAAATAAGTATAAATTCTTGGACCTAGAAGTTTAGGAAAAAATAATACACGACTTTGAAAAAAAAAGTTGAAAAGGATGAAGTATGATAATATTCCTATCTGAAATCCTACTTGCAGTCTCAAGTGTGTATCTATTGAAGCGGGATTGTCGGAAAAGGTTAAGGAAGGGGCTAAGGAAGGAACACGGATGGGTTTTAGTCAGTAAGAGTCTGATACTCCCTTCCACTCTACCCAGTGCGGGAGGAGTCATTTGATGATTTCACAAACCTCAAAAAAAAAGTGTGTATCTATTAGTGCATCAGTTATTAAACTCATGAATAGGGGCGAGTCTATGTGTTACTCCCTGAGTACCCCGATCCCCGAGGACTTGGAAATCGGGGTGCTCAGGGAATAAACCGAGCCTATTGCCATGAATCCCGTAAATCTAAATTTCGGGCCCTTAGGAAAATTAAAAACATTTTTTTTTTAAAGATCTGGGAATCAGACCCAGTCCTTCATGCTTAGCAGACACGTGCAACACCTAGTACGAGTGCGGTACTTTTAATCAGATCATACCCCACTTGCTGAAGTGTCCTATGTGCCCGTTCACCAGCACCATGACCTGAAGAATGCCGCTGATAACGCTATCAATATAGCTAATTCTGTCACAAAGGGATAAGGAAGGAACATGGATGGGTTTTAGTCAGTAAGAGTCTGACACTCTTTTCCGCTCCACCCAGAGATGAAGAAGTAATTTGACGACTTCCTACCACCAAAGAAAAAAATAAGTTACTTCAAATAGATCTTTCAGGCTCAGTGGTGATCAGATTGTCCGAAATAAGCGGGATAGTCCAAAAGGGTTACCGCTACCCGCGTTTTTGCGTTTTTGAGTCTGACACTTACACCAACGAAAAAAACGAGGTAGGTACTTCAAATGGATCTTTCACGCACAGTGGGAAAGATTTCTCAACTGCCATTTACATGAGTACCGAACTTTACATCCTGGTAAACGAAAAACTTTTCACAAAGTTATTTAGATAATTATATGTAAATATCTAAGCACAACAGCTTTTTTGCTCAAATAACAGTTACAAGTACAGAGGTCAAATTTCGTTGATAGTTTTTCAACTTTATCACAAAAACATAAGGTTAATTTTCAATTGAAAAAATTGGACAGTTAGGGATTACTTGATGTGCTGGCGTTTATCCCTACATACATTATTATGTACTACGAGTGACGAGTACGTTCAACATGAATGCTTGATATGTGACATTGTTGCTCGCACAAAGGATATGCGGGCTGGGATTTTTAATCATTGCGTATAATGAAACAAAGTTCTGTACAGAGAAATTTAAAGACAAGTATTTTTAAAGGGTTTATTACTTACAAATAATTATAATAGTGAATAAAGTGATAACGTTTATCGATACATCTTTATCAGAATAATGGATTAGCGAAGCCTGTTTCCAGAAATGACCCATCATAGACTGATGATGATATTATCTCACTTATGAGAGATTTTTTTTTGTGAGGGTGAGAAATCATCAAATGTACCCGCTCTGGATGGCTGGACTTACACACACATACGAGTGCACGACAGCTAAAGTTTTAAAAAAAACTTATATTACTTTAGCGATACATGCTGATTCATGGTGGGTCATTAATATTAGTTAAAAATTCAATAAAATCCAAAGAACGAAAAGACATCATCACACTGTTGAACACACCATTGAATTGTCCTGTGTTGAGCTAGATAAGCACGTTATAGTATGTGTGTACAGACCTCCAAATTACCAGAATCTATCTGTGTTTGATTCTGTAATGGAGGATGTGTTAAAGAAACTTAGTACTCGTAGCAAGTCAATAATCATATGTGGAGATTTTAATATTAATTTACTAGAAAATAACTCGAATACTGTCAGATTATTAAGTCTTTTTAGGTCATTTGATTTATCCAATGTTTTTATGGAACCAACCCGAGTCACTGCTTCTTCTGCCACTTGTATAGATAATATTTTTTGTAACTGTGAATACTTACACAAAGACATCTTAAATAAGTTGCCATCTGACCACAGTGGACAAACAATAACATTTTGTTCCTATATACCTTTACAAAAATTCAAATAAGATTTAGGCCAATTACATGTACAGATTTAAACAAATTCAATAACTCTTTGGCCAGTAATTTATGTGTTCGGAATTTTAATAACATATCTGACCCAAGTGAGTTCTACACCGAGTTCTTTTTACTATTAAATAAGCAATTTAATGACTCTTTTCCACTACGAACTAAAAGTATTTTCACAAAGTTTTTATTTAGCGATTGGGCTACTCCAGGTATTCGCAAAAGCAGGGCAAAACTTTTTTAACTTTATGGCCTCAAGCAACATAATTATGAATCATACAAACTTTCATCAGTATGTTGCAAAATATTCTAAAACTTTTAAAAGTGTGTGAAAATTAGCTAAAGCTCTTTATATAAGCAACAAAATAAAATCAGCTGATGATAGAATAAAAACTACCTGGCAAATAATAAATAATGAAACAGTTAGGATAAGCAGCGTAATACTGAGTTTAATTTAGAGACTGCTCATGGCTGCATCAACTCAGATATAGAAATAGCTCAGGAATTTGAAAACTTTTTTGCTAATATTCCTCTTAAAACTACTGCATCTTTAAATTCCTCAGCGGCACTTTCTGCTGCTTTACTTAGAATAAATGTAAAGGCATGTCCTAGGGATTTTACATTTCAGCATACAAACCCCCAGGCTGTCATAAAAGCTTTTAAAGATCTTAAAATTAAATTAACAGAGGATCTGTGGGGAATGTCTGTTAAAGTCTGTAGTTCTATCATCGAAACCATTGCGCCCTATTTAGCTTTCATATTTAATACTAGTGTGGACCAAGGAGTCTTTCCGGATCTTATGAAACACAGTAAAGTAGTGCCATTGTTCAAATCCGGTGATAGTAAGGAACCCAACAATTACAGGCCTGTGTCAATTCTGCCAGTTCTCAGTAAGGTGTTTGAAAAGTTGATGTGCTCAATCAAATGTTACGTCACTTTAATAAAAATTCCATCTTGCATGAACAACAGTTTGGTTTCACCAAAGGGCGTTGTACTACTGACGCTGGTGTCACCCTAATAAAGAACATTTTTAACGCCTGAGAAGAAGCACAAGATGCCATTGGAATCTTTTGCGATCTCTCTAAGGCGTTCGATTGCGTAGAACATGAGACGCTTCTGCTGAAACTGGAGCACTATGGGATTAGAAATACAGCCCTTGATTTACTTAGATCATACCTGAAAGATAGAAAGGTTAAAGTTCAAGTAAATGGTGTGGACTCGCTGGGGTCGGAAATGACAATGGGCGTTCCTCAAGGTTTGATATTGGGTCCATTCCTATTTTTAGTTTACATTAACGATTTACCCCAATTACTTCAAAATCAACCGAAGATGGTGTTATTTGCAGATGACACGTCATTAATTTTTAAAATTGATCGTCGCTCACAAAATCTTGTCGACGTGAATAACTCTACAGGTCCAAGATTGGTTAAATAATTTGGCACGAAATGAAAAAAAAACCAAATGCATTAGATTTAAATTACCTAGTGTTAAAAGTAGCGATTGTGACATCATATTGAACGGAGAAAAGCTAGAATTTACTAAGCAGACGGTTTTCCTGGGAATCACGCTAGACGACAAGTTACAATGGTCCCCACATAACAACTCTTGCGGGACGGCTAAGCTCGGCCGCATATGCTGTTAGAAAGATAAGGCAGTTGACAGACGTAGAAACCGCGCGTTTGGTCTACTTTAGTTACTTCCACAGCATTATGTCGTATGGCATTTTACTGTGGGGTCGGGCTGCTGACATTGAATCCATTTTTATTTTGCAAAAGCGAGCTATCAGAGCTATTTACAATCTACGTCGCCGCGAATCGCTTCGGGAACTATTTAAAAGTATTAATATTATGACGGTACCTTGCCAATTCATTTATGAAAACATTATGTATGTAAGAAAAAATCGACATCTTTTTAACAAAATAAGTGATAGGCATAACTTTAATACTAGAAATAAAGATAAAATAGATCAACCCATTTTAGGTTATCAAAAGTAAATACATCTTTTATGGGGTTCTGTGTTAAATGTTACAACAAAATACCTTGTGACATTCTGCAATTAAATGAAAAAAATATTTAAACTCACATTAAAATCACACTTTGTAAACAAGCATATTACAAATTAGAGGATTATAATTATAAAGGATAAAGATGCTTGGAAACATGCTGGTTCTGCTCCACAGGGCAATCTAGTGTCTAGACAAAATCAAACTGGTTGCTAAGTAAATTAGGTAATAATTTATTATTTGTAAAATACTATTTTAACACGTTGAACGTCAACGCGGTCACCATGTGTCCGACAAACAATAGTTTTTATATTCTGTCTGCTGCGCGGCAGTCAATGACTTAACATGTTGAAATATCTTCTCACACATTGATTGATTTATTATTATTATTAACTTTTAGAATGTTTGTAAATATGTGAGCACCATGTACTTTTGACATACTTAAGTTTACCTGCCATTACTATATGTGTTTTTCTTTTCACTTTTTGTGGTGTAGTGTTTTTATTCTGGGTGCATCGTCTTCACATAATTATAATGTTATAATTCATGTATACAAAACATTGTAAAACATTTTAAAAGAGTAACGGTGGAGTTTCTTGCCCATTCTTCTCCACACGAAACTACCTTTTGGAAGGGGCGACTAGAATCAATTCTATTTCTTGTTCATTTTGACGTTCAAAAGTGCCTTACTTGTGCCTGTTTGAAATAAATGATTTGACTTCAACTTTGACTTTATAAAGCAAATAACAAACTACACGCGTAGGAAGTCTCAAACAGCTGCTAGATAGTGTCAGGTCTTATTTTTGATTTATTTATTTATCTTTATTTCAGTTATAACCCATAAATTTGTTAGTATTCCTTAACCTATGTTAGTATAACAGACTAAAAACAACAAACAAACAAAACAATAACTTAACAATAACAACAACTTAACAATAACTTAATTACGCCACCTCACAGAGACACCCGGCAACTGCACATGCACTGCTCACAGATGCGCCATAAGGCGGCCTTCAGTCTTACTAGCAACAATGCTCAGAAAACCACTCTCACAGAAACTACGACCCCCATCAAGTTTTAATATTTGTTAAAGTATTGCAGTATAGTTTTAATCCGATGCTGTCCTTTGCTGTCCTCTTCTAGCGTCGCCCTAAGCCGAGGTCCGTACCCAACAGTGGGTGCCCTTAGCGTGTAGTTGCTTAGTTTGTAAGTTTTCTTAGCCCTGGCTGTAAGCTTAAATTGGCTAAGCAGTAGACAACCTCCTTTGTCGAACCGTGAGATACCATGAAAAAAACATACCAAAGAGAGAGTAAAGAGGTTTTCTATAAGGATTCCAAGAATGACAGCAGGATTTCGTTATGTGAATTGGGACGTCTTTTAAATACTTTCATATCGCAGGATGACGTGGTAACCCAATGTGAATTGCGCCCAAGTATTGGGTCGTAGGCTCTTAGTGTTATGCAAATCCGACGTCAGCATGTATGTAGGGTCGAATATTAAAACCTCGTTTATATGTTACAACCTTTGGGAAATCAATTTCGCGTGACGAGCCAACTTTTCAATAGAAAACTATTTTCATGAATGTTTCTATATAAATGTACTGGCATGTTATGTGAAACTTAATGAAGGAAAGATTATGGGGTTACAGTATACAGACGCCAGCACATCAAGCAATCCCAAACTGTCAAATTTTCCCGATTGAAAATGAACCTTATACTTTTGTCATAAAGTTGAATAACTATCAAAGAAATTTGACAGATTGTACGTTGATGTGTTATGAGACACAGAGAAGCTCGTGGCTAAGTATTAATAGCGGCAGTGGTCAATCCATCAGGCTAAACTACGCGTCCCCAAGTTGGTCAGTGGATGGACGACCATATTTAGAGAGACTCTACGTGTCTTGAAAAACACGCTAGACCGTTGGTCCCGGCTGTCATTCGTGGATCTTTGACAGTCGCTAACCGTCGTGAGAAGCCCAAACAACCAGTTTTTCTCAGAGGTATCGTGTTACCCAGGTCAGATAGGCAGTTGATCCAAGAAAAATACATGAATTTAACTGCATCTGGTTGGAATGGAAGCAGACCTCAACATCTTGGAAAAATGGCTGGGCAGTTGTGGTCTGCGTCAACGAAAAATTTAAAAAAATACACATACTTTTAGCTTTTTATTTCTTTTTCTTTCCGTCTTTTCGATTATAAACTAAAAACTGTAATACTAGATGGATCTGTATGAATAAACAGAAATATCTTAGAGCATTTAACCTATGGAGATGGCATAGCTAAGCGTACCCCTCTGCCATGACCGATTGGTCATACGGCCATACACGTTCTATAAAACTAGTTCATTCGCCAACCGCCGCCATTATGTATCGTATTGTGTCGCAAGGAAGTCCTCCTAAGAAATGGTTAATTGTGCAGTATCCTCGTGCAAAAAGCGATCTGCCACTTCAAATTTTCGAAACCATGGTGTCCTATCACTTGTAAATATAAATTATACATTTAAATATTTTTAATTACGTACAATGTCGAAGTAATCGTTATTGACATAACGATAGAAAAAATACATTGGTACATAAGTAGCGCTAAAGTAGTACAGGGGTAGGATTTGCATAGTGCTGGGACAACGCGAATGAATGATTTGCCAATTAAATGATTTTTCAGTCAATAGGTTCAGTAACCAGTTTTTTGTGTATGTATCTGGACAAGTCACTATTAAAGTTCTTTGGAAGTCGATTTAAATTATTTTCATTGTATGTTTAGGATAATAAAAGAATAATAGTTTGTTCGTTTCGTAGTGAGTTTTTGTAGCTCATGCAATTTGAAAAAGAAACAATAGTTAATTATAATAGATAGCTAAATATGACGTCGAATAATAATCCACCGCGGACCGCGTAGGTATGCTGTTAAAAAAACGTAGTACAATCGCCAGCACTGCCTCAAATATTCGGAATGTAATATGATACGCGGACGATCTCAAATTCTCTAGAGTTTCGAGTCTAGTGACGATACTGAACTTCTTCAAAGCGATATCGACGCGTTAAGTCGATGGTGTAACGATAACAAAATGGTACTAAATATCAACAAATGTTACTACGTGAAGTACACACGGAAAAACAAAATAACAGAATTGTATTGCAATTAAATGACAGAAAATTTTAAACTCATATTAAAAGTATACTTTGTAAACAAGCTTATAACAAATTAGAGGATTATATAAAGGATAGGGATGCTTGGAAACATACTGGTCCTGCTCCACAGGACAATCCCAGACAAAATCAAACTGGTTGCTTAGTAAATTAGGTAATAAATAATTTATAATGTTGTACCATACTACATTCATTCAGTCAAAAAAGTATCGGGAATGGATGATTTGTTTATGGTTCCAAATTCAAATTTTTGGTTTTTTTGTAGTTGTTAGATTGACACAACTGTTTTCCATTTTGGCGCGGAGTTTGAGTTGCATCTGTTATTTATATTAAATACAGTGCTGGTTTTAGTAATATCATATATAGTGTGTATTGCGAATTTCATAATGGACAAAAATATCGAACAAAGAGTTTGTCTTAAATTTTGCATCACCAATGGAATTTCGTGTTCGGAGTCACTGAAAATGTTACAGAAGACTTACGGTGAATCGACTTTATCAAAAACTCGTGCTTATGAGTGGTTCAAAGCGTTCAAAAGCGGTTGAGATGTGATGGAAGATTTGCCTCGCTCTGGTAGGCCGTCAACGTCTGCAACTGAAGTTAACATCGCAAAAGTGAAGAAAATAGTGACTGAAAATCCCCATTCAACTCTGAGAGAGATAGCCGCCGAACTTTCTGTATCTCACGAGTCGATCCGTACTATTTTAACTAATCATTTGGGTATGAATCATGTTGCTGCTCGGCTAGTCCCAAAAGATCTGAATTTTCTCCAAAAACTCAATCGCATGAAAGTCGCTGAGGACATGCTAGAACGAGTCAGTTCGGACCCAACATTCATGAAACGCATTGTTACTGGTGACGAGACGTGGGTTTACGAGTTTGACATGCAAACTAGTCAACAAGCTTCGGAGTGGCGCCTTTCAACTGAACCGAAACCGAAAAAGGAGAATTCGCGGCGAGAACTGAACTCAATTCCGGAAGCAGCGTTTAAAAAATGTTTTGATGAATGGATTATTCGTTGGCGCAAGTGTATCGTTTCTAAAGGAGCATACTTTGAAGGTGTTAAAATAAATTTGGATGAATAACAGACATTTTGTGTATTATTGATCTTTTCCCGGTACTTTCTTGACAGAGTAGTATTTTAACATTTTGGAATAACTTTACCTCTCACATTGATTGATTTATTATTATTAACTTTTAGAATGTTAAATATGTGAGCACGTTCAAAAGTGCCTTTCTTGTGCCTATTTGACATAAATGATGTGACTTTAACTTTGACATCATTTAGCTTTGCAACACCGGACTGCAAAACAATAAAACCGACGTGTAAAACTGTCATTCATAACAAAATAATAAAAGTACATCTGAATGATTGTCTTATTCTATTATTTACTAGCTTCCGCCCGTGGCTTCGCCCGCAAAATATGCCGACAAATTATACACATAAACCTTCCTCTTGAATCACTCTATCTATTACAAAAACCCGCATCAACACCGTTGCGTAGTTTTAAAGATTTAAGCATACATAGGGATATAGGGACAGAGAAAGCGACTTTGTTTTATACTATGTATTGATATTGTCCCCTTTCTAAATTATTGACACGTGTATATAAATGAAAGCCCGTTTTAAATAATGGGGTATGAATTCCGAATTGCCGACCCTAAATGCAGATTGATATGCAATCAATAATATTATTGAGAAATAAGAAAAAAAAATTGACTTTAAAAATAAATACAATCGTTCTTTTTCTATAGCACTATGAATTGTTTTGTGATTACTGGCGGCTACCTACGTAGTTTCGCAGGCACTAATCATTAAACGTATTTTTTCCAAGAAAAGAAAACAGAACTTTTTATTCGTTCATTCATGAAATGAAATACCACTCATTCCTTGTGCCTCAACACTAGTAGTTTGTGTTTGTTGTCGTAGGACAATTGCAAAGATACGCACAAATTTGTCAATGTGTATGTGTTTTTTCACTGTGTGTCTATAATTTCTTTGTGAGCGTTTGTAGCAATAGGAAGCATGTCTTTGTGTGTGGTTGTCAAATTTAAGAAGTGTGCTGTATGTGTTTTCCTCGCCCCCCGCAAAAAGTGGCAGAAAAAGTTGTTCGATGATTCGCCGCTTGCCATCTCCATAGGTTAAATGCTCTAAGAGAAATATAGACTTTTGACAACTCTGACGGAATAAAGCTTTTTTTAACTACAACACATTTCGGCCTTCCTACCACAAAGAACTTCGTTCCAAAAACAATATCAATTGTGCGCATTGAAAACAAAGATACATCAAATCCTTTAAATTCATTCCAATCCCATCATTCCAATTTCAAACACCATAAGACTTTCATTCAGATTATAATCACTTTCATTAATTCACTAGAACGTTCTTATTCTCACCGAGGCGTTAGATTACCACAATGTGAGCACTGTGGTCGTATTACCGGAAGCGTCGTGACGTGATAGCTCCTATTTACATTGTAGTAAATTTCGAGTTTCATCAACATAATGCGCGGAAGACGGACGGTCAAATTCCAGTGTGTGTCTTAGAGAAACTTAATAAGAATTTCAATATGCGGAACCGTTTGATCTAATCTTGACCGATACGTGATCCTCCCTCTCACTGAGAGGAGGCCTGTTTCTCAACAGTGGGAAAATTATATGCTGATTATGATGTGATTAATAAGTAACTATGTTTATTTTTATAATTGGAGAAGTGGCCCAGTAGCCACAGTCGCGACTTACGAGTTTGTAGATCGTCAATTCGAACCCAGACAGGCGCTTTACTTTGTGTAAATAATTTAATGACCACTGCCCTCAAAACGGTGAAGGAAAACATCGTGAGGAAACCGGCATGTACAGACGCCAGCACATGAAGCTATCCCAAACTTTCAAATATTAACAATTGAATATGAACCTTATATTTTTGGAATAAAGTTGAAAATCTTTCAAAGAAATTTGACAGATTGGGGTAGCTCGACGTACTGGCCTCTGTACTAGAACCTAAATTTCGAAGACACATTGTGACAGACATGTGTGGGTCGGTCCATTCCCGCTCGAAGAGAGGAGGCCTGTGTCCCATGATTACGCTGTTTGGTTAATTAAACCTAATTTTGAACTTAAAATAACTGACACGTTGGAATTTTGAACAACTTTCACTATGAGAACAAATCTGAAATCGCGAAAAAAACATATTTTCCATACATTATGGTCGCACAATTCGTCAAAAAGCAGCTGATTTTTTTTTCAAGATTGAAAGTTGTTCATAATTATGAGTACAATGACCCCTTAAAGTAATGTCAATGAATTGATCGACGCTCACAAAACCTTGACGACGTGAATAACTCTATTCTTCAGGTCCAAGATTGGTTTACGGTAAATAATTTGGTACTAAATGAAAAAAAAACCAAATGCATTAGATTTACATTACCTAATGTTAAAAGTAGCGATTGTGACATCATATTGAACGGAGAAAAGCTGGAATTTATTAAGCAGACGGTTTTCCTGGGAATCACGCTAGACGACAAGTTGCAATGGGGTCCCCACATAACAACTCTTGCGGGACGGCTAAGCTCGGCCGCTTATGCTGTTAGAAAGATAAGGCAGTTAACAGACGTAGAAACCGCGCGTTTGGTCTATTTTAGTTACTTCCATAGTATTATGTCGTATGGCATTTTACTGTGGGGTCGGGCTGCTGACATTGAATCCATTTTTATTTTGCAAAAGCGAGCGATCAGGGCTATTTACAATCTTCGTCGTCGCGAATCGCTTAGGGAACTATTTAAAAGGATTAATATTATGACAGTACCTTGCCAATTCATTTATGAAAATATTATGTATGTAAGAAAAAATAGACATCTTTTTAACAAAATAAGTGATAGGCATAATTTTAATACTAGAAATAAAGATAAAATAATTAAACCATTTTTTCGATTGTCAAAAGTACATACATCTTTTATGGGGTTCTGTGTTAAATGTTACAACAAAATACCTTGTGACATACTGCAATTAAATGAAAGAAAATTTAAAACTCATATTAAAAGTACACTTTGTAAACAAGCTTATTACAAATTAGAAGATTATATCAAAGATAAGGATGCTTGGAAACATGCTGGTCCTGCTCCACAGGACAATCTAGTGTCTAGACAAAATCAAACTGGTTGCTAAGTAAATTAGGTAATTTGTACCATATTATTTTATTATATTGGAATAACTTCTCACACATTGATTAATTTATTATTATTAACTTTTAGAATGTTTGTAAATATGTGAGCACCATGCACTTATGACATAATTAAGTTTACTTGCCACTGCTACATGTGTTTTTCTTTTCACCTTTTGTGATGTATTGTTTTTATTCTGGGTACATCGTCTTCACATATAATGTTATAATACATGTATACAAAACATTGTGAAACATTTTAAAAGAGTAACGGTGGAGTTTCTTGCCCATTCTTCTCCACACGAAACTACTTTTTGGAAGGGGCGACTAGAATCAGTTCTATTTCTTGTTCATTTTGACGTTCAAAAGTGCCATTCTTGTGCCTATTTGAAATAAATGTTTTGACTTTGACTTTGAATTCAATTTCAATTCAATTCAAACAAAACTAAGATGCGATAACCCTGTGGGTGGGTGTACCAACAATATCAATTGGTTCGAACACGTTTTAACATTCATCACTTCAATTTGGAACGCTACAAGACTTACATTCATTCATAATCACTTCCATTCATTCACTAAAACGTTCCTACTCTGGTGGAGCCGTTTGACAGTAAATTAACACAATGTGTGCACTGTGGTCGTATTACCGGGAGTATCGTGACGTCATCGTGACATTTACACGCTCTCGCCGCATTAGCTGCTTTATTACTCGAATGTAGCTCGTCGTTTGTTTCAGGAATCAGGATCCTCAAGGCAATTTACATTCTGGCGGAAGGGACTGGTGGCAATAGAATTCAGCTAAGTAGGTACTTTTTTAGTTACATTTTGTCGATAATTCTTGTGAGACGAATGTTTCATTTTTAAAATGTGAAAACCCATCTACGATAAAAGCGCCAACTAAAGTGTAAAAAAAAAGTGTAACCTCTACGGTAAGCGGGATTGTCCGAAAGGGTTACCGCTACCCCGGAACATAAAGGGCTAAGGGAGGAACATGGAAAGGTTTTAGTCAGTAAGAGTCTGACTTCCCTGCCGCTCCACCCAGAGCGGGAGAAGTCATTGGATAATTTCCCACCCTCAAAAAAAAAATGGGTTACCTCTACCCTGGAACATAAAGAGCTAAGGAAGGAACGTGGATGGGTTTTAGTCGAGTTTGACCTTCCTTTACGCTCCTCCCAGAGCGGGAGGAGTCATTTGATGATTTCCAAGCATCAAAAAAAAAAAACCACTGCTCGACAAATTCATAGGAAACCCTATAAAAAACAACTCTTTTGCAAGTTTAAATCTAATGTTACCTAGTCATGGAACCACTGAGAAAGTTGGCTAATATTTACCAAAAACATTCCTCTAGAAACTGAATAACAACTAATTTCGAAATATTTCACGTTGTTCGGCAGTTTGTTGGTATGACTCGATACTTTAGGATTTCGTAACAATTTGTAAGTTTAAGGAAAAAGTATGCTTACTCGTAACATAAGTTACGAAATTTTAGTTGGTAGGCAATTTAGCGAAATACTAAATAGGAAACCTTAAAAAGTTCGAGTTTCACAGTACACGTGTTTCACTTGAGAAATATTTCATTACTCACATTGCTGTGCTATTCATTTGTTGAGTAGAGTGGTAAAACGTTGTATTAGATTTTTTGAATTTTTGATGTGCATCAACTGCCTGGTCTTTTCCCAACTACGTTGGGGTCAGCTTCCAGTCTAACCGGATGCAGCTGAATACCAGTATTTCGCATGGGCCGCCTCCCTATCTGACCTCCATAACCCAGTACCAGAAGAAGAAGAAAGTAGTTGAATTTTTGATGTTGTTAACTATTATTTAATCAACTCAGCCTATATCGCTCCTGCTGGGCACAGGCGGCGCCAAAACACCCTGTCCTCCGCCTTCCTCATCCAGTCTGTCCTAGCCACCTTTCAACATCATCGGGCTATCTAGCTCACACAACGCTTGCTGATAAGCGCTCCCCACTCCAGGACTCGTCTGTCCCACTGCCATCGGTCCTTCGACAAACACGGCCAGTCCTTAAATATTATTATTAGCCCCAGCGCATCAAGGTTACATCAAACTGTCAAATATCTCCAAATGATTTTAAACCTTAAAATGACGAACCTTAAGTTCAAAATTGATTGAGAAAACTTGACAGTTTGTGGTAACTGGATTTGCTGGCGACTGTACATGCGTTATCATGTCTTCGATAATACTAGGATCACAACTCACTACTGCTGTGTGAGCTCGTCGCTCAACCGCGTGTTGAGCTGCGACTACCCGAGCTATGTGATGTTAAAATTCTTAGGAGTTATTTGTCGGACGAGATTTTATAAGGTCCAATTATTTAGACCATACTAATTATAGTTAAAAAGGGAGTGACAGAAGAATTAAGAGGCCATGAGGATAAATTCAAACCAACTAAATTCATGGGCATCAAAAATACTTTTACGTAAACGAGTAACAAGTTATTATAGACTTTAGAAGCTGTATAGCTTGCCACATCCTGCGGCTACCGCACTTAACACAGTCATGATATAATATCACCGATATTACTAGGATCACCACCAAACTGCGGTTGTGTGAGCTCGTCGCTAAACCTCGTGTTGAGCGAGCGGTTAGCCGAGCTATGTGATACTAAATACTAGGATTTGGTATTAATGAGGCATGATACAGGTTTTAGGCATGATCTTGTTTTCTTCATTAATTTATTAACGGAAGCATGGGCATGATCTTCAAGTCAGACAAAGATATTAAGTATAGCATCCGCGAGTCTGGATTTGAGAGTAGTCGGGAGATCGCAATAGGATCGTCCCTTAGCGTAACATAATTAGCCAATAATGTTCCCACTACAGGGAGAAGGAGATGGCCATATTCCATTGCTCATTCTTCCTAGGCTCGTCCCTTATTCAGTTCGACTCGCGCATAAAGTGTTCCGTACTATAATATTACCTATAAAAATGGCAAAAAAATCACGTTATTGTATGGGAGCCCTTAAATATTTATTTTATTCTGTTTTTTTTTTATTTGTTGTTATAGCGGCAACAGAAATGCATCACCTGTGACAGACGGACAGATGTTAGAAGGGTCCCGTTTTACCCTTTGGGAAGGGACCCCAAAAAACGTAAACTTGAAAAACTTGGTGAAAAGTACTGTAATGATCTTCTGCCTAATAGTAGTCTGCCTAGCCTTTTCCCAACTATGTTGGGGTCGCCTTCCAGTCTAACCGGATGCAGCTGAATACCAGTATTTAATATGGAGCGACTGCCTATCTGACCTCCACAACCCAGTAACTGGGTAACTTCTGCCTATAGCTGCGGGAAATACTAGCGTGATGTTATGTTATGAACTATCTCTTTGAACTATGTAATCTGAGCTGTTAAGGAAACACCTTTTATCTTATATGATACATGGTGTTTCCTAAACAGCTCAGATGAATTCGTTATTAAAAAACTCCTATAAATATTCATTCGTCTGATTGCTGACCTAGATTACCTTCCAAGTTTCCTTGATATGCCTGGCTGGTTTTCAATCAGCGAAGAAAAACGGGAATTAGGCAATGAAACGGAATAATAACTTAATCTGGAATACACGGTTCTAATTCTAGCAGATTTTTCCAAAAGAAAAGACGCGGGTATTAAGTATTCTTAAGATATTACTTGGATATTCATCCAAACAGATTCTTTCGTTCGATATTTTTATCGTGATGGATTTTGACTAAGCTAAAGCTGTACCAACAGTGTACTTGCTGAAATTGACTATTTGAATTGGTCAAAAATAAAATATGAAATCACATAGAAAAAGACCGCTCCTTTCAAAAACTTCCATCACCGTACAGAAATTAAATATTATGCGAAGATGTAATTGTAAAATTGCATCTAATGCTAATAAGTATTCCATTCAATTCTTAAAATCTGTGTCGTCACTTTGTTATATTTCATACAAATCACGTACAAATTTCGCGTGTTGACAATAATTCATAAAAAGTAACGTTATTGACTACCCTTTCAAATACCCAATAGTACAGTAAATGAATCATAACGTAAGTACTTGGGTAAATAATAATCCAACGGAGGTAGAGGTTCTTTGCGCATATTTTGCTAACATATGTATTTTACATAAGAACATGTCCGTTCAGGTTAGGCAATGGTATATCTTTAGTACACTCACATTTCGCTAGTTATATCTTGTAATAATGTTACCATAGCATACTTTTAGTCATATAAAGATGCCTTTTTTTTTTTTTAAGGCTGGGACATCATCCAATGACTGCTCCCGCTCTGGGTGGAGCGGAAGGGAGTGTCAGACTCTTACTGACTAAAACCCATCCATGTTCCTTCCGTAGCCCTTTATGTTCCGGGGTAGCGGTAGCAAACTACGCTGACGCCGTCAGGGAGGTCGGCCCGCAGCACCCAGTCGTAACCGATGTCCCACAGGAGCGGCCCCAGAACCGATCCCTGTGGGGCACCGCACGACATCTCTCGCCGGTTCCATTCCCCATCGCGACCGGGGTAGATGACGGCTCTGTCCGTCAAGTACGCCCCGACTATTCGACGGATATTAAGATGCCTGTACAAGTGTTTAGGCAGAGGTGCACTTATAGAACACCCACATTTTTCTAGTTATGTTTAAGATTGATTGATTTTGTTACTTTTAAGTTGGATTTGTGCCCGGTTGATGGCAATAGGCCCGCCCCCTATTACATGGGATTCAAACATATAGATCATAGTAAAAAAAAAAATTGTTTCTATTTATCTGTAAGACAAAATAAATAGGGCACGCCACGATAGTGGCGGTAAGGCCCCTCTTTGAGGAGTGGCTAGAGAGGCGTCACGGCGCCCTCGCCTACCGCCTGACGCAGGTCCTCACCGGACATGGATGTTTCGGGAGGTTCCTGCACATCATCAGGCGGGAGGAAACGCCCGGGTGTCACCACTGCGAGGATCGCCCAGAGGACACGGTAGAGCACACGGTGCAAACCTGCCCCGCGTGGGCGGAGCACCGCCGTGTCCTCGTAGAGGCGATCGGCGGCGGCGATCTCTCGCGCCCGGCCCTGGTGCAAGCCATGGTCCGGGGCGAGAGGGAGTGGGAGGCAGTCACCTCCTTCTGCGAAAAAGTTATGCTCGCGAAGGAGGTGGCGGGATGGGAGAGAGAAAGGTCCTCCCGTCCCAGCCGCCGCAGGAGACGCCCCGGGCGTCGGGAGCCACGTGACGACTCCCGGCCACCGTAGGCGCGGGCCTGCGGACGGTGAGTAATGGGTGACTCACCGTCCGATCAGCACCAGACCCGTGCCGTACGGCGCGTATATGTTCCACGCGCGCCTCAAAGAGATGTCAGCATATGAAGGGGCCCCTCAGGGCCAAGCCTGCCGGGTAAGCGGGATTGTCCGAAAGGGTTACCGCTACCCCGGAACATAAAGGGCTACGGAAGGAACATGGATGGGTTTTAGTCAGTAAGAGTCTGACACTCCCTTCCGCTCCACCCAGAGCGGGAGCAGTCATTGGATGATTTCCCAGCCTTAAAAAAAAGAAAAAAGACAAATTAAATGTAAGCAAAAGTTTTATAATATAAGATCTTTTTTATTCAAATTGTTAGACATATCCATAAATACGCAGACAGCGGCTTTTTCAAAACATTCTTAACATTATTTTTTATCTATATTTATTTTATCATTCTCTGTAGCCTCAAAGCAAATCAAATAAACCAAGCCAACAGAAGAAAATAATAGGAATATTCTTAAAGGCTAGTCGTCAAAGAGTGTAACTTTCTATTCATATCACGTGCCTACCTAAGTCCGGCCCGGCTGGTGTAGACAGCGGCCAAGTTAGGCCAAGTACATGAAGAACCGGTGAGCTAAGTTGGTGTGGAATGGACTTTTTTGTTGATGTTTGTTTTTTGAGCAACCTGTATGTTATGTTTGTTGGTATACTGATACAAAAATCTTTTGGCGCTCGAATGACGTCAGCAGTAAAAATGGTGAGAAGTAAAAACCAAGATGGCGGCGTTCCTTCTGATTACGGCCACGCGGTAAAGCAAGCATGCAGCTATAGGCTTAATTTTGTATTTAGAATTGTCAAAATCGAATCCGATTCGATTTTTAAGTTCGCTTACACTACCTATAACTACCGTACCTACTTAGAAATTCTTAATTGAAAAAACCCAATAATACTTTACTTTGCCCGACCCGGGAATCAAATCCAGGACGCGCTTGCAAAAACGAGACCAACGTTACACCGTGGTATGTCATGTAGTAATCTACATAATGCAAGCCTTGGGCTTTTCACCCGCAAGCCATCTACCTGCTCCCTTTAAATGCCATGATAAATTGTAAGGGTAAATTCTACAAAAGGGTTTGCGAAGTAAGCTTAACTCGCCTATAACTGTTAACCTGCTAAGGGTAATATAAATATAATAAAATAATAATAAGATAATTATGTGGGCCTTTACTTTAATCAGCGTTCTCATGAGACAATAGAATATTTAAAAAAGAACAGAGAAAGAAAAACTTTTTTACAAAAAATAAAACCGACTTCCAAAACAAACACTACAAAGTGACAAATAATTTTGATTTCAGAAGTCGGTGTCTTCGGTTTTGTATTTTCATTTTTGGCCACCGACTTCCGAAATCAAAATTATTTGTCACTTTGTAGTGTTTGTTTTGGAAGTCGGTTTTATTTTTTGAAAAAAAGTTTTTATTTTTCACTTTTTAGTTGTGGTACCTACCTACACAACCCCCCCCCCCTCCCCCCCAAAATTACACTACCTGGTATGTAAATTACAGTGACAGGAACTTATTAGAACATCGTCCACATATATTAAGTAGGATTTTTTAGATTTTTGTTGATTTTTCAAAAACCGCTTATTCGATTTCGATAAAATTTATATGGGACCATTTGGGAAGTATACCCTTTCCAACAAAAAAAGAATTTTTCAAATCGGTTGGCAAGCAACGGAGTTATGCGCGAACAAACATAAAAAAAAAAAAAATACAAACATCCGAATTGAGAACCTCCTCCTTTTTGAAGTCGGTTAAAAATCGTTTCAATCGTTGTAGTTTGCGAATTGCTTGACGATCATATCGCTCGCAATAAAAAAAGTGGATCGCTTTTTGTATGTTTTCTTATATGATAAAATGATCATCAAGAATAAAAACAGGAAGGAACCTACCTACTTTAGATTACATTCCGTCTGGGAAACAAACGCCCATATCATACAAACTTTGACCAAACTAAAGGGGTTTTTTGTATTGAAATAATTTATGTGCCAAAATTTCATGCTTCTATACTCAGCGGTATAGGTTTTATTTTCCTTTTAGGTTTTATTTTACTATCGTGGCGTTTCTAAATTTGCCAAAGATTTTGTTATTTTTCTATATTTCCACGCATGGAGCGTATTTGAATTTTCCTAATTTAACATGAACCTTATGATTTTGTAATAAAGATGAAAATCTATAGCTAAGCCGTTGGTCCCGACTGTCATTCGTGGATCTTTGACAGTCGTAACGGGTAGTCAGAAGCCCGAAAGTCTGACGGCCAGTCTTACCAAGGGGTATCGTATTACACAGTTACTGACTGGATTGAACAGTCAGATAGGCAGTCGCTCCATGTAAAATACTGGTATTCAGCTGCATCCGGTTAGACTGGAAGCCGACCACAATAGTTGGGAAAAGTGTAGGCAGATTTATAGAAATAAATAATAATAATATAATAATAATATCCTTGGATATTATAGTCCCAAGCTAAGCAACCTAATGCTTGTGTTATGGTAACGAGATCGCTGATAAACTACTTGTATACATTTTTTTTTGTAAATACATACATATTATAGATAGAAAAACATCCAGACGCGTAACAAATACTTGCAGGTTGTACAAATATTTGTTCCGTGCGGGAATCGAACCCGCGACATGCTGCGCAGCAGTCAATCGCTCAACCGCTGCGCCAACCGTGTCGTCGTCTATATACATATAATAAAACAGTAAAAAAACTGTGTCTCTACATTGAATATATTAAAAAAAAAATTATTGAGGGGGGTTTAGAAACAGTAATAGAGCACGAATCCAAAAAAAAATTTTTGTCTGTATGTCTGTTTGTCTGTTTGTTTGTACACGCTAATCTTCGGAGCTACTGGACGGATTGGAATGATTTTTTTTTGTTGTATAGGTATTAAGTCTGGACAACATATAGGCTATAATTTATCTTGGAAACTTAAACACCTGATGCAGAACTGCAACAGACCAGCTAAACTATAAGAGATACAAAAATGATACTATAGCAAAAATTGTTCCACGTGATTAGCATTTTCTGCTGAGAGAATAAATTAGAAGATCTGGAACACCTGATGTGGAACTCCAAGAGCCCAGCTACACTGTAACATATATAGGAATGACGTCTTAGCAAAAGTTGTTCAGCCTGATGAGCACTCTCTGTTAACGTATAAAAATTGAAGATCTGGAACATCTGTTGTGGAACTCCAAGAGCCTAGCTACACTATAACATATATAGGAATGGCGTCTAAGCAAAAGTTGTTCGGTCTGATGGGCATTTCCTGTTGACTTATAAAAATCGAAGATCTGGAACACCTGTTGTGGAACTCCAAGAGCCTAGCTACACCATAACACATATAGGAATAACGTCTTAGCGAAAGTTGTTCAGCCTGATGAGCACTCTCTGTTGACGTATAAAAATTGAAGATCTGGAACACCTGTTGTGGAACTCCAAGAGCCTAGCTACACCATAACACATATAGGAATAACGTCTTAGCACAAGTTGTTAAATCTGATGAGCACTCTCTGTTGACTTATAAAAATCGAAGATCTGGAACACCTGTTGTGGAACTCTAAGAGCCTAGCTACAACATAACACATATAGGAATGACGTCTTTGACGTCTTTGTTGTTCAATCTGATGGGCATTTCCTGTTGATTTATAAAAATCGAAGATCAGAAACATCTGATGTGGAAATCAAAGCTATCACTAATTTTACTGTGTAATTATAAAATAACATAAACTGGGAGTACCTGCACGCGGTGAAGGCGGTAACAGTTTAGAACTGATTTTTGATGACGATGGTATATCATTGAAAATTTGACTCTACTGACCAAAACTCCTATTTTTTTTTTTATCGTATGAATATCCCTTCGGGCTTATATGTTGTTTGAGTGTTTAATTTCCTTTTCCATTCATCTTCGTGACACGGTAGCCTACCCGGTAACGCAGGGGAGCAGTTATTTTAATTTAGATTTTTATTGATCAGGTATCTTCACAATAAAACTATGACCATGCCTAGAAAGAGGTCAAATCTTTCCCAATGCTCCAAGAGAGCTAAAAGATTGGGGATCATAAGATCCCAAGAATCTACCGAAGAGCGTCAGGAGAGACTTGATGCTGTTCGAGAACATTAGGCTGCAACTCGCTCCGTGGAAACCTCTTCGGGTCGCGAAGCACGCCTGCGTTCTCAGCGTATTCATTAGGTCTCTAGAGACCAGTGAAGAATATGATGCGCGACTGACCGCTGATCGTGAACGTCATGTATTGTCTCGCGAGTCAGAGACGTTCACGGAAAGAGAATTCCGCTTGAGTTCCAAGCGTATCTACGCATAGACTTCTAGGTCTCTAGAGACAAGTGGGGCACGTGATGTGCGACTGACCGCTGATCGTGAACGTCATGTATTGTCTCGCGAGTCGGAGACGTTCACGGATAGAGAATTGTGCTTGAGTTCTAACCGTATCTACACATTGACTTCTAGGTCTCTAGAGACAAGTGGGGAATATAATAATGCGGTTACCAAAATGAAAACGATGACAAATGGACTATACAGTCCATTTTGGTGGTTGTAGGAATGAAATAAAACTAAAGCTCAGTGTGATAAAAGATTTAAATGGGAAAAATGATAAAAAATAACATAAATGGCGACCCCGTTGTTGCTGGCATAAGCAACAGGGTCCGCGTACGAAGTCGCGGGCAGAAGCTAGTTATAAATAAAAGTTCATAATCTGAAAAGCCTCGTAAGAACTCTGATAAGACCTTGTAAAACAGTTCAAGATTTAGTACAATTCCGCTACTGACTGTATCAATTTATCCTGCGAGGCTTTCAAGGGGTTATTGGCAAAGCTAGGGATAAAACTCTGATCGCACTTGATACAGGTAGAATTTTATTGAAAAATCTGAGTTAATAATACTTATTCGCGATTTAAGTTAGATTTTAAACTTCTTCATCTTAAAACGTTAAACATTAAGTTCAAAATCGATTGAGAAAATTTGCGGTTTGTGGTATCTTGAGTGATAGTTTGGTAGTCTGTACATAGAAATGAAATTTATCATGTAGTAAAAAAAGCGCTAAATGAAGCTAAGTAAGTATTACGATCGTGATGGCTGTTTTAACGCCAATTAATTTGTTTACCTATCCCACTTAACAAACTGAAAACCTACATAAAAAAATAAAACAACATGACTTATCTTGTTTTGAAGAACATACACCGTAATTCAATGGAAAAAAAAAATCTTCAAAAATCTGAGATCAAAGCAGATTTTTGCGTCCGAAACGCGTTGAATTTCGTAAATCTTATTGACATTTTGTGTGCTTCTCCGTACGTACGGCTCAGTAACTTTGCTTATTTGGAAAGTGAAAAAGTAAAGGAAGACTTCCAATTTCCCTTGTTACCAGGGCGTTCACTTATAAGCCGATTAACTTTTGTGATATAGAAAAAAATCTGAGAGAATAAAATCATTCATGTAATCATAATAGACAACATATTAGCTTATCCTCAGTCTACTGCAGAGCATATTGAGGAGCTCATGGCCAAGTATGAACAGCCGCACGGGTCGTTCCACTAGGTTAAGCTACCTTTGCCGAGGTTGGTCCATGGATGGGTGACCATCTTTACGTTAAGCCTGTCCCAGTGGTAATTTGTAGATCTTTGACAGTCATAACAGGTCGTCAGTCTGAAAAGTCTAACTACCAGTCTTTCCAAGGGACACGTGTTACCGAGTAACAGGGTCGTGGAAGTCAGATAAGCGCTCCATGTGAAGTATTGGTATTCAGCTGCATCTGGTTGGACTGGAAGCCGACCCCGACATAGTTGGCACTGACTTCTTCTGGTTTTAGGAAATCGTTAATTAAAAGGGACCAAGGTACAGGAAGATGAAAAATCATCCTCCTTTGAACTTCTGCATCTGAAATTATTTACGTAATAATTATTTTGACACTATAGTTACTAAGAACAATAAAACCTAATAGAAGAACGAGACTAAAACAAAACACTATCAACAATCGTATCAAAATCAATACAGGGCTTTTCAATACGGAAGCTAAAATCCTAACGCAGCTAAACCTAGTTTAGGACAATCAAATAATAGCCTGAGAGCCGAGCGCAGAGTCGATAGAGCAAACAAAAATGGAGAGCCCTTGGAATCTATTTGCTCACTTGTTTTATGTACAGTCGAGTAGCTAATACCTTTGTCAGTTTACAAATTCTTTTTTTTCATCGAGTCAGGATACAAATTACTTTTTGCAGCTACGATACCTACTAAGCGTACGAAGACTATATTTTATTGTAAAAGTTGAAAACAAAGTTCAAAATAGTAGGTACCTATATATTTATCACCAATGTCAGAGGAGCTCGTGGCTAAGTACTAACAGACGCACAGGTCGATCCACCGGGTTAAGCTACGCTTGCCGGGGTTGGTGGTGGATGGGTGACCATCTTGACATACCGAGCCTCCTCCGTGCCTCGGAAAGCACGTTAAGCCGTTGGTCCCGGCTGTCATTAGTGCATCTTTGACAGTCGTTACGGGTCGTCAGAAGCCCGAAAATCTGACAGCCAGTCTTACCAAGGGGTATCGTATTTCCCAGTTACTGGGTTGTGGAGGTCAGATAGGCAGTTGCTCCATGTAAAATACTGGTATTCAGCTGCATCCGGTTAGACTGGAAGCCGACCCCAACATAGTTGGGAAAAGGCTAGGCAGATGATGTCAAGTTTATGTCTGTAACTTGACATTAGTGATCGGTTAATGCTATTTTGAACTTAGAAACTGAAATTAAATGATCAAAACTTTTGAAGTGTCAGTATCACATTTTTAATTATACTATCACAATAATTTTGTTCAACTGAGTATCATTCGGTAACATTATGACGTTATGAATACTGAGTAAATAATGAAATGCTGATGAAATGAAATTAACACAAGTGGAATGGGTCATCGGTATAGGCCTGCACCTTTTTTTTTTTTTTTTAAGGCTGGGAAATCATCCAATGACTGCTCCCGCTCTGGGTGGAGCGGAAGGGAGTGTCAGACTCTTACTGACTAAAACCCATCCATGTTCCTTCCGTAGCCCTTTATGTTCCGGGGTAGCGGTAACCCTTTCGGACAATCCCGCTTACCCGGCAGGCTTGGCCCTGAGGGGCCCCTTCATATGCTGACATCTCTTTGAGGCGCGCGTGGAACATATACGCGCCGTACGGCACGGGTCTGGTTCTGATCGGACGGTGAGTCACCCATTACTCACCGTCCGCAGGCCCGCGCCTACGGTGGCCGGGAGTCGTCACGTGGCTCCCGACGCCCGGAGCGTCTCCCGCGGCGGCTGGGACGGGAGGACCTTTCTCTCTCCCATCCCGCCACCTCCTTCGCGAGCATAACTTTTTCGCAGAAGGAGGTGACTGCCTCCCACTCCCTCTCGCCCCGGACCATGGCTTGCACCAGGGCCGGGCGCGAGAGGTCGCCACCGCCGATCGCCTCTACGAGGACACGGCGGTGCTCCGCCCAAGCGGGGCAGGTTTGCACCGTGTGCTCTACCGTGTCCTCTGGGCGATCCTCGCAGTGGTGACACCCGGGCGTTTCCTCCCGCCTAATGATGTGCAGGAACCTCCCGAAACATCCATGTCCGGTGAGGACCTGCATCAGGCGGAAGGTGAGGGCGCCGTGACGCCTCTCTAGCCACTCCTCAAAGAGGGGCCTTACCGCCACTATCGTGGCGTGCCCTGCGCTAGGTTGCGACAGTCGCTGATTCCAGGCCGCCATGAGATCGCGCCGGAGGTCCGTCCGCTCCGCCGCAATTTGCTGCGGAAACGGAGTTTCCCCCCGGCTTAGTACCTCCGCGCGCCACTCGAACAGGCGCGCGAGGACTATCGCCTCCAGATCCCACGGCGGCAGTCCGGCAAGGAGGCTTGCCGCCTCGCCCGAGATCGTGCGGTACCCCCGGATAAGCCGTATGGCTACCACCTTTTGGGGCGCGTTCAGATAATGGGCGGCTCGCCGCCGCAGTGAAGTGAACGCGCCCACACCGGGGCCCCGTAAAGGGCCATGGACCGCACGACTCCCGCGTAAAGATAGGCCTGCACCTGTCGACACTTTTGACCGTCGACACGTCGTCGTGGCTGTCGTCGAGAACATATCACTCGTGTACCTATTTGAGTAAAGTGCTCAAATACAAGCGGCACATGGTTGACTGCAGCTGTAGACCTGTCGGTGGCGGCAGTTGACTCGTATAGGTGGTTGCAGTTGCCCCTTCTAAAGTAGATTATATCGTCACGTTCACGTGGCAAACAAAAATAGACGAACGTATTCTAACTGTGACTGTACTCAACGAGAAAATTGTGGGAACAAGGGGTAGAAAAGTTGAGTCTACTTTCATTTCAAGGTCATTTAGTTCACTATATAGTGAACTACTATATGTGGTTTATTTATGTGACCTTTTATAAGTATAGCCAAGAGATTTGTTTTTGGTCTGAACGTTTTTTGCTTGTTATTTTGTATAATCCTCAAGAGTCATTATCTCAAAGTTTATGTGATGTCTGGGCCTTTGTTAAACTTGGAATAAATCTACTGTTTGACTGCGAATTATTTAAAAACAATCTAAATCTGTATACATACATAATTATAATCAGTCTATTATGTTCCCACTACTGAGATACAGGCCTTCTTTCTAAGAGAGAGAGTGGGCCGTTATCGAATGTCGAATGGCCGTGGGCGAATGTGTCTTCGAATTTTTGGTTCTAAGACATACCCGTTTCCTCTCGATCTTATCCTTCACTGTTTTGAGAGCAGTCGTGATGAAATTAAATACACAAAGTTAAGCGTCTGATTGGGTTCGAACTTACAACCTACAACTCTTAAGTCGAGGCCGATATCACTGGGCCACCACTTGACTGCTCTCTCTCTCCAATCTGTATACATAAAAGAAAATAAAAAATACGACTTCCAAAAAAGCGTCTAGAAACACCACAAAGTATAAAATCACTTTAACTTTGGAAATCGGTGGCAAAACACAAAACTACGAAGACACTATCTTGATCAAGTATGTACATGACACTTTAAAAACTTTAGGCTACAAAAAAAAAGATACAGGTTAAAAAGCGAATACCTAGGTGTTGCAGCATAATCATTACTAGTTTGAAGAACTAAATGCTAAATCTATCTGGCCTGGAAGCTAACCCCAGCATAATTATATAAGCAGGCTCGGTATGATGGCATGAGATGATTTCCTACGAAAATATCGTGTCCAAAAAGTGTTCAGTATAAAATACCACAATCAAGTGATTGGGCAGAAACTACAAAGTGTCAACCCGGGGTTTCACAGGATGTCGCTTGTTTGATGTATCAGCTTTCAGTTGTAAACGCTTCGCTGTCGTATTCCTGTTAGAATGATGTTTTTGTATACTCAAGTTTTATGTTTGGTCTTCAGTTGTTAATATCAAATTCTCTTGTAGAAGATTATAATACACCTTTGAATAAATTTTCACCTTTATGATCAGAAGATCGTAAAATAATAAAGGCTAGCATTGAGCAATGCTGGATTTTTTTTTGCGTAAGCTGGGCGGGATCACAGCGCGCGAAGCGATATTTGCCGCGCGAGCAAAGCGCATGAAGCGATATTTGCCGCGCCAGGAGAGCGCAAGAAGCGATATTTGCCGCGCGAGCACAGCGCACGAAGTAAGATTTGCCGCGGGAGCACAGCGCACGAAGCAAGATTTGCCGCGGGAGCCAGCGCACAAAGCTAGATTTGCCGCGGAAGCACAGCCCACGGTGAGAACTATATCTAAGTTGGTCGCAAGCTTACACATCAAAAAAAGATGATAGGTGAGTTATTTCAAAATGATCGGTGATTGATTAAACACATGCCGAATAAACAATAGACAATTTTATCCTAAAATACCCTCTCTAGTCAAATGAGATTGATTGCAACAAAAATACTTGTTCTTTTTCCATCGTCTGCATCCTCAAAGGAATCTTAATGAAGGCACTAGTAACAAACGTCTCCATACTATGAAGCATTTCAATGAATGAAAATGAGCTTTTAATGATGGACTGAAAGAGCTCAATCTTAGCTTATTCGCCTGATATTTGGGTCATATTATTACGAGTAAATTGCTTTTTGTTTTGTTACAATGTATGGAGTGGGTAGTGAATGGAGTCAATTAATCAATCAACTCAGGCTATCGCTGTTCACTGCTGGACATAGCCTTTTCCAGGCTGCGCTACTTAATTCTCCACCTCCAGCATTTTGTCTGACCCAGCCTCTTTCTTAAGGTCATCGGTGCCACGCTACGCTTGCAGATACGTGGTCGTTATTCCAGGACTCGCCTGCTCCATCAGCTATCAGCCCTTTTTTTTTGAGGCTCGGAAATCATCCAATGACATCTCCCGCTCTGGGTGGAGCGGAAGGGAGTGTCAGACTCTTACTGACTAAAACCCATCCATGTTCTTTCATTAGCCCTTTATGTTCCGGGGTAGCGGTAACCCGTTCGGACAATCCCGCTTACAGCCATCAGCCCTGCGACAAACATGGTCAGCCCACTGCCACTTCCGTTTGTTTTCTCTGCAAGCTATGTCGGTAACTCAAGTTCTTTTCCGGATAAATTCGTTCCTGATTTTATCCTTCAAAGAGACTCGCTCCATAACGCGTTGAATAATGAATGGAGTATTAAGGTATAATTACAGCGTAATTTGCTGCAGAAGTCGTCATTTGGCAATATGCCACGGAAGTGATACTAGCGCAGGTTCAAAAAGGGCATTAACATTGAAGATTTGAACGATGAAAAGTTGTCCAATAGTCGTTTTCCGATTATTTTGGGATCATGGACTGCAGTATCTTTTGGCTTTTTATGTCCATTTGGCATTTTTTTTGTAATAAATACCAGTTTTAGATCTGCCTCTTATTAAAGTAACGTATGAAAAGATAAAAGACGGTAAAAACGTATAAAAGTAGCTTTCTTAAGATTACTTAAGAAAGCTACTTTTATACGTTTTCACAAAAAAACACATTCATATATATTTTTTTAAATTATTAAAAAAATATATATGAATGTGTTTTTTTAACCTTGACATGAACTTCTTAATATTCACTAGTCTTATGCCGTCTTAGTGACGATAAAAAAATGTTTTCTACAGGATAATATGGACTTTGTGAAACTCACAACTTTTCTACACTAATAATATACAGAGGAAAGATTTGTATGTTTGTAAAGAATTAACTCAAAAACTACTAAACGGATCTGCCGCCTCCTAGACCGCTGACAAAAGTTCGTCCACAATACTAACATAAACACTCCATTCACTTACTAATCCATGAAACAAACGCAAAGGCTCCCAGTTGCGTGAACGAGGTTTAATTTTTCATCGACCAGTGTCGAGTTAAGGGCAGTGTATGAAAAATGTAGAGGTTCGTTAAACAGCTGATTATAAGGTTTGTATTTACTCATAATTCCTTGATGAGATAAATAACTGATATTGGTACTTTTAAACCACTATTTATTTAACACTTCATAATGAATTGAAGGAAGGTATAAATTACACTTTATCTAGGCCGCACGCACAGAGGAGCTCGTGGCTACTAACAGCCGCACAGGTCGACCCATCAGGTTAAGCTACGCTTGCCGTGGATGGGTGACCATCTTTACAAAACGAGACTCCTCCGTACCACAGAAAGCACGTTAAGCCGTTGGTCCCGGCTGTCATTTGTGCATCTTTGATAGTCGTTACGGGTCGTCAGAAGCCCGAAAATATTACAGCCAGTCCTACTAAGGGGTTGCTGTTGGGTGCCCAGTTACTGGGTTGTGGAGGTCAGATAGGCAGTAGCTCCATGTAAAATACTGGTATTTAGCTGTATCTGGTTAGACTGCAAGCTGACCCCAACATATTTGGGAAAAGGCTAGGCAAATGATGATCTAGGCCGCACGGTTATATGCATTTGATACTGACATCTGTAAGGAAAAAGGAAATCGTTAGTAAGAGTTATTTCTGGATTATTATTGACTTAATGGTACGCCGAATTGGAGAATTATTTTAGAAGTTTGTTACTTGTTGTAATGTACCTATATAAAAAAAATATCAAAATTGGCTGAAGTGTTTGATAAAGCTCACTTTTCTTTTTTTGAAAGGGTGGGAAATCATCCAATGACTTCTTCCGATCTGGATGCAGCGGAAGGAAGTGTCAGACTCTTACTGACTAAAACCCATCCAAGTTCCTTCCTTAGCCCTTTATGTTCCGGGGTAGCGGTAACCCCTTCGGACAATCCCGCTTACCCGATAAAGCTCACTTAAGTTATGTTGTATGGCAAAACCCAATACCCAACGTTGCCAAGTTTTGGACTACTAGACCTACATTATTCTGATTAACATGAATACAAATGATTATAGTAAGAGAACATCTTAACATCAAGTATTTTGTACCTAAAGTGTTTAACAAAATAGGATAAAATTTGTAAATGATCTCTTAAGACCAAATTAAATACATTTTACAGGATAGCAAACAGAACTCAGTACATCGTATAAGATTAAAACATTCCAGTTTAATATACAGTGTTAGGTTAAACGAACATACCAAAAACAAAAAACAAGATACCATCGCCCCATTCACAGAAAACTCATTTTTCTCACTTTCCAAACGAATAAACATGTAAATTTATACCTTGCAAATAAATCTAAACATTCTTTTCGAAATATGAGAATCAGGGCTGTTGATTTTTCACGTGGAAACAACCTATCAGCATTGTCAACGTTCTCATGAATTGTAAATACGGTGGGAAGAGAATGTATGCGTTTTGCTTTGTATACGTTCCATATAAGGATATAGCTAGGATGGGAGACTCAGCCTAAAAGTCTTATAGCGGCACTCAAATTTCGGAAAATAAGTATAAGCTTATAGGAGTATGTAAATGGTTCTTTTTTATATTTATTTTATTATATTATATGTACAGAGGTGTTACTTAATAGGGATGATGACAGGCTAAAAAATATATATATTTAGTCCGTCAGTCAAATAATAAAAAATATTACACACGTATTTTTTGTTTTATCATATTAACCAAAAATAATGAGATAAAACGCATTAAAGTTGGGCAGTGGGGGGGAGTTAATTTTAACACGTTATACATGTTTTACTAACTTAATCCGAATAATGTGCATAGGTCTAGCAGTCCAAAGCATAGCTAGGTCCTGAACGTGGGGTTCTAGTTTCGATTCTCATGTTGGGTATTGAGTTTTTCCATACGTATGTCAATAACAGCTTAGTGTCTACAACATAACAAAAGTGAGCTTTATCAAACACTTCTGCCGACCTTGTTATTGTTTTTATAGGTACTGTGAAGACCAGATGATCCTTCACTTGGGAGCTCTCAGAGATAGAGCTCGTTTAGTGTGTTGTAAAAATAAAAAAAAATAAAAACTTTATTGCATAAAAGGGGTTGCAGTAAAAACAATAACAACAGTTGCACTTTACGAATAAACACTGGTATACAACATTAATGGTTGGGGTACTGTCCTCTTAAATAGGCTACATAATAGCCTGTAGTAAAGTGAAACAGTGCCGTATCCCTCAAGAATGAAGAATCAATTGCTTAGCGTTTAAAATTTAAAAGATTAATGATATTAGTTTTTATAACATAAAGCAAATAATTATGGAAAATGGCTGAAAGTATATAAGTCTATACCAGATAAGAGTAAGTGTGCTGTATATGTGTGTATTGTAGAGATTTCTATCCTACAAATAGAAACTCACGGGGCAGCAGCTATTGAATTTTATAACATATATTTGATATTTTATACATGGGTCGAGCAGCACGGCTACTGACAGACGTCATTTTTTTTTATAAATCCTGTCCAAAAATTCTATCATTTTGAAAGGTCTAATGCTGCCAGTTATTTTCTAGCCGAACAGAAGGTTTCAACCTAGGCTACAGTACCTTACAACAAGTAACAAACTTCTAAAATAATTCTACAATTTTACGAAGCATTAAGTCAATAATAATTCAGAAATAACTCTTGTTAACGATTTCCTTAATAATATTCTATCTTTGTAACTTTCAGGGATGCCCGCAAAGTTTCAAATTTTATTGGCATCCTTCACCGTGACCCAATTCTGAGATTCCAACTTAATTACTTAACTGGGTAAAATTTAATTATCTGTTTGTCTTCTTCTATACATAGTAAACAGTTTTGTGACTGACTGATGTTTGTGTGTAAAAATAGAGTAAGCGTTTCAGGATAATCGGTCTTCGAGCAAGGTTAAGCGGGATGGTCCGAAAGGGTTACGGCTACCCCGGTACATAAAGGGCTAAGGAAGGACATGGATGGGTTTTAGTCAGTAAGAGTCTGACACTCGACACAGGTGGAGTCATTTGATGATTTCCCACCATAAAAAAAGTAAATCAAAATAAAAATAGAACATGATACACCACTAACCGCAATTAAATACATGGTTGAAAAAAATAAATAAATACGTTTATTTGCGGTAAATATTACGCAAAAAACGTTCACGTACACGGTTGAATCTTATTCTTCTAAGAAATTCATCCTTTGAATGGAAACTTTAATTCCTTTCTTAAAATAAATAAGAAACGGTTGGGGTAAGATGCGTAACTTTCACGCCAAACGGCTATCGCTCAGCATTATGACCCACTGGTCGTTTTCACGCGAAAACCGGCTCTTTTTTTTTGAGGGTGGGTTATTAACTCTTACTGGCTCCTCCCGCTCCGGGTGGAGTGGAAGGGAGTGACAGACTCTTACTGACTAAAACCCATCCATGTTCCTTCCTTAGCCCTTTATGTTCCGGGGTAGCGGTAACCCTTTCGGACAATCTTGAGCGACAACCGGCGCTGTCGGTCGACCGGTGCAGCACACAATTGATATCACGAATACTAAACAACATTATTTTAAGTTTATGGAAAAGCAGAGAAGGGGTCATTGTACTCATCATTATGAACAACTTTTACTATAGGACAAATCCTGAAATATTTTTGTAAAGAAAATATAAGGTTACGTATCCCTCTAATTCGACTCTTAGATAAACTAAAAATAACTTTGCATATAAATAGTATAAGTAAGTTATGCCGCTATGTTCATGGAATGAAACAAATAACGAAAAGCGAAATAATAAAAGCTCTCAAGCAACTTCTAATGCAAGCGGGAAAAAAGAAAATTGTACCTACATCAACTTTCATATTAAAACATTATTCCTCCAAAAGCGTACCTTCTTAGCATTCCCCAGGAGCTGAAAACTTTTCCTTTTTCCCGAGAAGCTACTTGAAGACAATTACGCCTTCTTTTGTTTCAGGAATACGGAAGTCTTAAGGTACCCTTACACGTGCAACTTAAATTGAGCAAATTGATCAAATAATTATGTCTTCACGAATAAGCTATTTATTGTGAAACTAGTTGCTGCCATAGGCTTTGCCTGCGTGGTCGGAAATTATCCCAAGGGAACGTATCACCCGGACTAAAAAGTTCATGTATGAATACAGGTCATAAACTACTCCTGTGCCAAGTTTCATCCAGATCCGTTCAGCCGTGAAGGACCGATAAACATGCAAACTCACACACACTCACTCACTAACTTTCGGCTTTATTATATTAGTGTAATAATAATATAATGTGCCGATATCTCACACAACAGTGTTTCTGTTATCGGCACATTATATTAAGATAAATGGAACTAGGCAATTATGAATTGAACTAGGCAATGAATTCATTTACCTGATTTAAATCAATTTAGAGAGCATTGTTTTTGCAATTGTGGATGGCAATGGGCTCGGCCTCTTTCATATGAGACTTAAACGTAACTGGTGTAATGTGGGTGTACTATACGTACACCTCTATCCAAAACTTCGAGGAAACAAGGTATGATTTTATGTTTATTATATACTGTAAACTTCAAAACATACAATAATTACAGGCATAACTAAGAATGTTACAACTTGATACGCAGGTAATATAGTAATCCATTCCATGATAAAATTCCATGATTTGTAGGCTATATATAAATCCCTTGCTAACTGTTCTAAGTCAAAACAAAACATATATTTCAAGTCGTTCCACTAACAAAAGCGAAAGACATAAAATATCTTCATGTTTGTCGTAGTCTCGAAAGAAAAACGCCTCAAAATGGAAGGCGTCAGGATTTAGGAAGAAATATGAAGGTGGCAGTAAAGTTAACGAATGATTGAAGTTTCTTTTTATAATTTCAAAATAACAGCTTTTTACTAAATGCATACGAAAATACATCTATAGTACAACGAACCAAAAAAAATTTTTTGGAATGTTTGTCTATCTGTTGGTTTTCGGCTAATCTCCGAAACGGCTGGACCGATTTTAACTGGACTATCACTGGCAAAAAAGCTAATGTTAAGAGGAGTAACTTAGGCAGCTTTTATTTTAGATAAGAAAAGAATTAGGGTCCACGCAGGCGAAGTCGGGGGCAACAGCTAGTATATTGCAATAAAACTGAAGCTTGCGTGACGTAAATGAGAAACTCAAGACGCATTCAAACTAAAGTTAAAAGTAGGTACAATATAAGTCACTGACATAACACATAGAAACTCCACAGATACATTTTCATCTTCAGAATCAATCAATTTCCGTTTTGTTGAGAAATACACAATTAATTTCTGTTTTTTTGTACTGTCCATTTTTTTCCAAACTCGACGGCATAATATATGAAAGTCCCGATGTAGGGGTCTGAAGGATTGGTGTGTTGACAGACCGATTAAAAGCCGATGTAAACAAGGATCCAAATGTTTACGAGTTTTGTTCTCTTGCATGTTGTGTACATCTTCCTTTATCAACCTACTTAGAATAGCAATCTCGTTGCCATAGTTGTTGGTAGTAAAATATCGTGAGAAGAAAATAATTTATAGAACAGGCTTCGTGAGTCCTCTTCTTTGCTTGGCGCAGCCAGTCCACGTTTTGTGTGATTTGGACTCATTAGTATAATATGGGATAAACGTAAGATAAGACGCCCTCAGGCTAGATGGAGCGGCGATCTTCGTAAGGTGGCTGGTGGCATCTGGATGACAGTTGCCGAGAATCGAGCTAAATGCCGTGCTATAGGAGAGGCATATAATCGATCTGCATAGCCTTTTTCCAACTATGTTGGTGTCGGCTTCCAGTCTAACCGGATGCAGCAGCTGAATACCCAGTATTTTACATGGAGCGACTGCCTATCTGACTGCCACAACTGGGTAATACGATACCCCTTGGTAAGACAGGCTGTCAGATTTTAGGGCTTCTGACGACCCTTAACGACTGTCAAAGATGTACAAATGACAGCCGGGACCTACGGCTTAACGTGCTTTCCGAGGCACGGAGGAGTGTCGGTTTGTAAAGATGGTCACCCATCAAGGGTCAACCCCGGCAAGCGTAGCTTTGCTTTATGGATCGACCTGTGCTGCTATTACTTAGCCACGAGCTCATCCTCCTCCTCCTGTTCCTTAAGATTGGCCTAATATAGATGACAAATACCTAGTAATAACTGAAATTCAGAAGATCGAATTCCAAGGCCCTACACGTAGCGACGTACCTACAGTAGCAGAAGGAACTGTCACTATACAGCTTGACGGTGACGGATGCATCACCTCCTGCGCTATTGGATTACTGGATTACTGTGTAATACAATATTGGATCGGAGTGAACAATAGGCATTTTATAATTTGATCGAACCAACACACGATATAACATTGACACGATGGATCTACAAAAGTAGGCATTCCAATTCATTTAGGCATTCCTTTTATACCTACATTCTTTTTAATAGTAATACATTAATTAAAATATGGCTAGCAAAACATCAGGTGTATTCTGCGCAGTTAGTCAGTACACAAAGAATAATGTACGGCGATGCGATGCGATAATTACCCGCCATTACTTGGTTTGTATTTGTTCAGTTCTGTTGCTCATAATGGATATTGCATCAGCAAATAGAGCATGAAGAATTAATTAGGAACTATTACGTAGTTTAATTTATTTTGTAAGGTATTTTCAACAGACCGTATGTGGTCTGTGGACAGTGAACCGAATAAAAATTAGTCACCCGACTTTAATTTTGTTATTTTACTTTAAATAGGTCAATATAACCGTAACCAGTAGGTACTATATACACAAAGATGGAGTTGAGGTTTTAAGAGTTGGCAAGTTATTTTTTAAATGAATTGGACCACGGAACTCGCAAAATGTGCTGTGGTCCAACTATTTTTAAAGTTGGACAACTGCCCCTAGTAAAGACCCGTGGTCCAACTAGTTGGACGGAGCAGTTGGACCACTGCCCCGGACTCGCCGGGAGAAGTATACCACTACTTCAATTGTTATCAATGTCATTTTTCTTCTTTTTTTTCGTGTGGCTATTGACTAACCTGGAGTCAGAGTTTTTATGCTGCCCATGGGCTTCTGACTTAGTTTCACATGCTGTTGAGAAATATCTCTCAGGCATGTTAAAGTAACCACAGAATTTAAAATCAATCGCATAAAAATAATAAATTCAAAAATTAAATTATCAACCAATTTGATTTTGCCTAGACACTAGATTGTCCTTTAGAAGTACCACGCATAAAGCATATTTTCGAGCATTCTTATCTTGAATTTGAACCTCTAATTTAATCATTTTATTATGTTTGTTTTCAAAGTGCACTTTTAACAAGAGTTTAAGGCCCGCAATACAGAACCTCACTCAAGACCCAAGCATATCTTAAAACTAGTTTTAACCAATCAAGTAGCTTTAATCGAGACTCAAGCAATGCTTGAGTATTGAGTGAGGTTCTGTAATACGGGCATTAGATTCATCCACTTGATAATCAAGACGCTTTTTCACCAACAAAGGAAGCAAAATGCTCACAAAAGCGTATATCGTAAACTCCATTCAGTCTGCTAAAAGCATAGAGGAACACAGTAACGACTACACACGCAACTATATCACATTCGTGAATCCATTTGTTTGATGTATGTCGCGCCTACTAACATTACCGTGTAAATGTAGTCACGTTTTTGATTAGAAACACACAGAGATAACTGGTATCTACGTCTGTTTTCACAGCTAGGTAATGTTAGAAACATTTCCACAGTTGTGCCCGGTTTTTTAGTGCCTTACAAAAGGCCTTTTACTACCACATAGGGGAATGGCCTCTTCGCATACAAAGATCGGCATTTGTTTTGATCACTAATCTTTCGCACTGCGTGGTGAATACAGCGTCAGTCGAAAACAGACAACTAGTGGATTTAACACGAATACGTCAAGTTCCTCTAAGTTCTGGGAATAGCACATTTGGTTGCAAGAATAGGTGCCTATAATTACCCAGTCAGCAGAGCCATCGTGCGCCGGAGGTACGTGCCAGCGCATCAAGTTATACCAAACTGTAAAATTTCTCTAAAACTCAATTATTTATATATTTCTTACAATAAATTAATTATAAAAATTGCTGCAGTGAGCAGTGATAGCCTAGTAATGTGACCGCCAGGTAATAGGTCCTTTTTTTTTTTTTTTAAGGCTGGGAAATCATCCAATGACTTCTCCCGCTCTGGGTGGAGCGGAAGGGAGTGTCAGACTCTTACTGACTAAAACCCATCCATGTTCCTTCCGTAGCCCTTTATGTTCCGGCGGTAACCCTTTCGGACAATCCCGCTTACCCGGCAGGCTTGGCCCTGAGGGGCCCCTTCAAATGCTGACATCTCTTTGAAGCGCGCGTGGAAGATATACGCCCCGTACGGCACAGGTCTGGTGCTGATCGGACGGTGAGTCACCCATTACTCACCGTCCGCAGGCCCGCGCCTACGGTGGCCGGGAGTCGTCACGTGGCTCCCGACGCCCGGGGCGTCTCCTGCGGCGGCTGGGACGGGAGGACCTTTCTCTCTCCCATCCCGCCACCTCCTTCGCGAGCATAACTTTTTCGCAGAAGGAGGTGACTGCCTCCCACTCCCTCCCGCCCCGGACCATGGCTTGCACCAGGGCCGGGCGCGAGAGGTCGCCGCCGCCGATCGCCTCTACGAGGACACGGCGGTGCTCTGCCCATGCGGGGCAGGTTTGCACCGTGTGCTCTACCGTGTCCTCTGGGCGATCCTCGCAGTGGTGACACCCGGGCGTTTCCTCCCGCCTGATGATGTGCAGGAACCTACCGAAACATCCATGTCCGGTGAGGACCTGCGTCAGGCGGTAGGTGAGGGCGCCGTGACGCCTCTCTAGCCACTCCTCAAAGAGGGGCCTTACCGCCACTATCGTGGCGTGCCCTGCGCTGGGTTGCGACAGTCGCTGATTCCAGGCCGCCATGAGATCGCGCCGGAGGTCCGTCCGCTCCGCCGCAATTTGCTGCGGAAACGGAGTTTCCCCCCGGTTTAGTACCTCCGCGCGCCACTCGAACAGGCGCGCGAGGACTATCGCCTCCAGATCCCACGGCGGCAGTCCGGCAAGGAGGCTTGCCACCTCGCCCGAGATCGTGCGGTACCCCCGGATAAGCCGTATGGCTACCACCTTTTGGGGCGCGTTCAGATAATGGGCGGCTCGCCGCCGCAGTGAACGCGCCCACACCGGGGCCCCGTAAAGGGCCATGGACCGCACGACTCCCGCGTAAAGCCTCCGGCAGGAGGCGTTTGGCCCCCTCAAATTGGGCAAGAGCCGCTTGAGGGCGGCCCCAGTCCGTTCCAGCTTGGGGGCCAAACGTCGGAAATGCTCCACGAAATTCCATCGGCTGTCGAGGACCAGACCCAGGTATTTCATCGTGGTCTCGACGCCGATGTGAACCCCTCCTACCGTAAGTTGGGATCCCGATGGTGGCCTATTCCGAGGCCCATGAAAGGACATGGCCTCGGATTTGTGCAAAGCCACCTCGAGACCCAACTGCCGGATCCTCTCAACGACTGTCGCAACCCCGCGTGTCATCGCGTCGGCCGCCGCCTGATGCGACCTCCCCTGCGCCAGGACCAGCGTGTCGTCAGCGTAGCAAACTACGCTGACGCCGTCAGGGAGGTCGGCCCGCAGCACCCAGTCGTAACCGATGTCCCACAGGAACGGCCCCAGAACCGATCCCTGTGGGACACCGCACGACATCTCTCGCCGGTTCCATTCCCCATCGCGACCGGGGTAGATGACGGCTCTGTCCGTCAAGTATGCCCCGACTATTCGACGGAGGTAGGTCGGCACCCGGTGATACCGGAGTGCTTCCCCAATGCAACTCCAGGGCAGGGTGTTGAAGGCGTTGGCGATGTCGAGTGACACCGCCACGACGACCCTACCCTGGGACACCGCGTCCCCCGTCGTGAGGGCTCTAACGCGCATGATGGCGTCCACCGTTGAGCGCCCCTTGCGGAAGCCAAACTGGCAGTCCACAAGGTCCGGCCCCGTCCTTCCAAGGTGCCCGACGAGGCGGCCCGCAATAATTCTCTCGAAGAGTTTGCCGACCTCGTCGAGCAGCACTATGGGCCGGAATGCGGACGGAGAGTCCGCAGGGCGCCCTGGCTTCTGTATGAGGACCAGCTTCCCCGTCTTCCAACGCAGCGGAAACTGGCCTCTCTCCATGCATGCGCTTAAGAGCGCCTCCAGTCGGGGCCCGAGAGCCCCTGAGGCCAGGACCCAGGCTTTACCAGGCAAGCCGTCGGGTCCTGGGGCGGTATTCTTGGCCTTGAGCCTTCCTACCGCCGCTCTCAGATCTACCTCGGTCACTTCGGGGATGTCGTCGTCGTCCTCGTGGTAGGTAATAGGTCCTGGACCTCTGATTTTACAGATTCATGTGTGTAATGTATAGTTATCACTTGCTTAATAAAACGGTGAAGGAAAACCTAGTGAGGAAACCGGCATGTCTGAGATATATTTCTCAATAGCATGTGACGCTAAGTCAAAGGCCCTTGGGCAGCATAAAAACTCTGACTTCAGGTTAGTCAATAACCACACAAAAAGAAGAAGATTATAAAAACTAAGTGTATACCTGTTATTTGTCCACCCTTCATTTAAAAAGCTCGTGATTATTATGTCCTGCGATATTTTCTTAAATAGTTCTATCTCTTCTAGAGTATAACAAACCATTTTAGCTTCATTGCACAGGTGTACTTTAGAAGATCAACTAAAAAACAAGATTGAAGAAAGAAAAGGTACGCGTCAGAAAAAAGACGGAGCGATTTTCATACCGTTCCATCTTTCTTGTAAAAACGCGACCGTGAATCTACATTCAATGTCACCCTTGAACGCACATTTTATATAATCAACGAGAAACTACATTTTTGGAACAGCTTAGGCAGGTACTTATTTCCCAGTGACAAATTTTCCAACAAAAATTGGCCCAAAAATAAACCTAGCCTTTTCCCAACTATGTTGGGGTCGGCTTCCAGTCTAACCGGATGCAGCTGAATACCAGTGTTTTACATGGAGCGACTGCCTATCTGATCTCCCCAACCCAGTAACTGGGCAATACGATACCCCTTGGTATGACTGGCTGTCAGATTTTCGGGCTTCTGACGACCCGTAACGACTGTCAAAGATGCACAAATGACAGCCGGGACTAGCGGCTTTACGTGCTTTCAGAAACACGGAGGATTCTCGTTATGTAAAGATGGTTACCCATCCACGGCCAACCCCGGCAAGCGTAGCTTAACCTGATGGATCAACCTGTACGGCTGTTAGTACTTAGGCACGAGCTCCACTAATAAACCAATGTCCACAATTCACACCAAGTATTACCAATTATATACCATCATACCATTCAAATCAGAACCTTGAATAACATCCTAAACTTCGAACCAATTTCGCTGAGTTATTCCCCCGTCCCGCAGATGGGTAGCCATTAACATATTAATAAGGACTGCGAATATAGACAAAAACAATATCTTAAGGTCACGGCACATCTCTATAACGTATGATTTATGGCCCAGACATTCGATGTACGAAGATTTTGGGTATTCGAGCATTCGGGCAAAGTTCCAATGAGGGCCATGTCTGCAAGGTCAGGGAAGTTGGCAGAGCTGTGGACTTAAGTTTTATGAATGATTTTGTTTTGTCAGCTAGTTTAAGTTACTTATAATTGAAACGAAAACTTAGGGATATGCTTTTAGATGTAACATGCTTGAATGACAGAGTATATTAGAAACAGAAGAAGGAAAGAAAAAGTTTTTATTTGACTCACGCCAAAAGATCACAAAAAAAAAACAAAACT
The DNA here is from genome assembly GCA_951799385.1 of Hyppa rectilinea. NCBI lineage: Eukaryota > Metazoa > Arthropoda > Insecta > Lepidoptera > Noctuidae > Hyppa > Hyppa rectilinea. The sequence goes on along the minus strand of OX637322.1, from coordinate 7,556,479 downwards.
CGATTATGAATGAATAAAAAATTAAAAGTGCTTGCCAAGGCCAAAAAGCTCCGAATAATGAAGAAAACCCTTATAAAATTTAAACAACTTGATTAATACTATTTAAAACCAGGAGAAACTTATAATTCAAAAATTCAAATTATTACTACAACTTGTTAGTTTAGTCTTATTTTTATATTAAAAAAGACTCGATAATATTATTAAAGCCAAGTATAACGCAACAATTGATTGATGAAAATACCAGAGTTTCGTAGAATTTACAAAAAAATTGACGGCCAATATAACTTTCTTTGAACTTAACAAAGTCATATTTTTTATCAGCCAGGTTTAGTGATAATACGTTTTTATTTTATGGTTTGCCTTAATGAATGAGGGAATTTTCAGTTGACTATAAAATAATAGGCACCTGAAAATTTACTGATCCTTTTCTTTACTATACTTACTTATTCCTGAAAACTTTTCTAGTAATTATTGTTAACTATTTTTTTTCATTTGATTTCTGGTTTTTTTTTACTTTAGCATAACTTTTAGGTTTTCGTTCACGCAAATGTACCCTATTACTATGGCTCCACTGATCATCCGTCCACCTGTCACAGGGCTGTATTTTTTTACCGTTATAACACATTTATATTTCTCACAGTATGTATTACTATAACTGCTATAACAACAAATAATCGTCATCGTGTGATCGTCGGACTGCCAAATCATAGGTCTCGAGTTCGAATTCAAGGCACGCACCTCTGATTTTACGGATTCATATGCGTATTGTATAATTATAACTTGCTTAAAAATCGGTGAAGGAAAACATCGTGAGGAAACGCCTGAGTGATATTTCTCAATACTATGTGTTGCTAAGTCAGAGGCCCATGGGCAGCATTAAAACTCTGACACCAGGTCAGTCTCTAACCACACGAAAAGAAGAAGTGTTATATTATTTATTTCAAAGAGGCACAACAAAGACAGTTTTGGACATCGAGATGAACATGAAATAGAATTGATTTTAGTTGCTCCTTCCAAAAGGTAGAATCTGCACTGTTACTCTTTTAAAATTATATCTTCGTCTGTTAATATAGTACTGTAGAGCTTAAGTGAAACTTCGTGGAACTCAAAGAGGCTGGTTGGTTAGAATATAACTGACAGCATTTGACCTCTCAAAACAATAGAATAGTTTGATAAGTTTTTATAAAAGAAAAGATGATTCCGTCAGTAGCCGTGCGGCTTGGCGCATGTATTCGTTAAAGGCAATAATATAATTCATTAACTGCCCGTGTGTTTGTATTTTGTAGGATAGAAATCCTTACAACACATCACACAATGCTCTGCCGCTGAGCCCCCTAAGTGAAGGTCCCCCTGACCTCCACAGTTCTGATACATGACCTTGTATTCGATCCAATTCTCCCCCAAAAGCCTTGCCCTAGTCACAAAGGTCGCAAACGCCATAAGATTTGGCAAACGCGCCTGCCTCCCCTCAAACAGACTCCATGGCGCCAACCTTAGGGGCAGACATATAAATTATCAACATCGTTATAACTGAACTTGGCTCTATATAATAACAACTTAGATCTGTTATACAAATCCTTGAATGAGAGAAAGTTTTGTGAACGAGCCAAAGAAATGTTTTTCGTTTAATCATAGATTTTAGTCTAGTAGGCTCTTTGTGCTTAATGCTTTGTTTGCTGGCTCTTTGCCAGGATCTGGTGTGCCAAAAAAAAAACAATATATTCAGACAAGGCTAATAACATCAGTTTTTTTATGAATAGAACCAAAAATAACTCTAGACATACCTAGTGCTCTGGGCATTCGACTTTTTGTGTACGCTGAATGAATATTTACCGGAGTAAAGGCAGTAAAAGTGGATTATATGGATTTATGGATATTTTGTAACCATATTCTCATATAAAAGAGTGTCCGTGGAGTTACTTGCCCGTTCTTCTCCACAACTTCTGCTTTGGAATGGGAAACAAGCTTCATATTTCTTACTGACCGACCCCTTGACATTTCAAAAGTGCCTGTCATTGGTTTATTTGAAACAAATGCTTTGAGCCTGACTGAATAACCAGCTAATAAAGTGCACCAAATTGTGTTTATTTTTTATGTGGATTTGGCCTGCTCTTGACTTCAATAATATGAGGTCTATGATGAAGCGAGTGTGCCCAGAAGATGCTTGTTCATTCGTGCGTTGAAGGAGTTATAAGATGTGGAAGGGAACACAGAGACTGGCAGAGAGTTCCACACTTTGCACAAATGTGGAGGTGAAGCTCTGAGTATGACTGGTCGGAATAACAAGTAACAATTATCTTTGCATTGTACCTTGAGGAAAGTAAGGTAGATTGATACAATTACAACAAATAGCGATTACAACAACAATTTATTTAGAGAGTATAACTATGAATAAATCTAAGATCCAAAATATGCGAAACCTGATTTTGTTAAGCCCAACGCAGCTAAGTTAGCAGCAGCAGCAGCTAGTTCTAAGTTTGAATTTAATGAAGGTATAAGGACTCACCTGACCCCACAGTCAAAACATTACTACGGTTTTGTGGGGCTTAGTTTATAAGTTACTAGCTTCTGCCCGCGGCTTCGCCCGCGTGGATGACGGAAATTGCATGTTATTATACATATAAACCTTCCTCTTGAATCACTCTATCTAATAAAAAAACTGCATCAAAATCCGTTGTGTAGTTTTCAAGATCTAAGCATACATGTCATACAGACATTAGGACAGACCCTTTTTTTTTTTTGGTAATGGCATCTCGCAGTTCAGCCAAAGGGTTGTCTACTGCTTAACCGGGCTTGCCTGTGGCTGCCACAAAAGAATTGTAGCCTCCAGCCAGGGGAAGCGACTTTGCTTTATACTATGTAGTGATGCAGCAGGTTGCAGCAGGTTGAGAATTAATAAATAAAAAACAGTTACATGCCTGCGAATCTTATTTCCAATCAAAGAGACACCGGTGTGTACCTTTCTTTACTTCGAACTCCGATACAAAAGTAATAAAGGTATGTTCTCACGGAGTACTCAAGTAACATAACAAAAAGTTATACAAGTTTGGTTGGCTCTTCCCATCCGAAGTACTTCAGGTAAGTGCTACGAACCATTCATATTTCTACTTCTCTTACGTTCCTTAAGTAGTTTTACTTACTCATATTTTCTATTGGATTGCCCTTTTCAAAGTTTCTGTATGTATTGTTCGTGGGTGAAATTATTAATGTGTTGTTTTTTGGTTTTGGTGTAATGGTGTGTGTTGAGTTATGGGATAGGTGGGCGATAAACAGGGTTATTTGTAAAACACCAGAAACCTCTTAAGAAGTCATTGTACTCATCATTATGAACAACTTTTACTATGGGACAAAACCTGAAATCGCGAAAAAAATATCAGCTGTTCCCTACATTTATGTTCGTATAACTCGTCAAAATGTAAGGAACAGCTGATTTTTTTTCGCGATTTCAGGTTTGGTCCCATAGTAAAAGTTGTTCATAATGATGAGTACAATGAGAGGTTTCTGGTGTTTTACAAATAACCCTGTATAACGACGATATACGACGCGGTGCTACAATGGTGACATTAATTTAACACACGGGTAGGGATAGTGCCCATTTATCATATATTATAGGTAAATGTTGAAAGGTATAATAAATAGCAAATTGAATAAAAATTCACACAAACTAAATAATAAAATCAATTTGCCTACTTTTTGCAGTTGTTTCATCCTAATAGTATTGCTTATTCGTTTTAATTTCATTTCGTCACCCCGACAAATGATCGTTCCGCGACAGTTCTTCAAATACAGTACTCTAAGATGCTTTTGAATATAAATATGATTGAATATAAAGGAAATGCTTTATTTTAGTTAAAAAAGGTTACATAAACCATTGTAATAATATCTGCCTACACAATGTATGTTAAGGAAATGCAATCAAATACTACAGATACATAAATAAATAAAAAAAAAACTCAGTAGTTTTCCTTCTGGGACGAAGTTTTCAGTTAGGACAAGGACATCCCAGCTCATCATTTTTGTTACAAATTCTATGAGTAACCATTTTTTTGCCGACCCGGCTCAACAAAATAACTAAAGGAAATGTGTCAGTGTGATAATAAGCACAATTGTAGCAGAAACACGGACGAGGATCACGATGCGGCAGAAGCCTTAAGTATTGTTTCGCTTTTGACCATGGAGTGATTAGCGAATGGAAGGTTCATACCCAAGAAGAGGGAGAAGGGGTCCTATGGCCGAAAAGGCAATATTTACTTAATGAATTGAATAACAGAACAGAAGTAAAAAAATAATTGTCTAAATCGAATTACTCTGTAAAATTTAAATATATTAATATCTAGTTTAGTAGTAGTAGCTTAATTAAATGACTGTCTAACTAACTATACACAAATAAATACAGAAACAAAAAGGACACGTAGGCGTCGAAATACTCCTCCGCAGAAGACTGGCAGCATTGCCACGTTGAAAGGCAATGCTAATTCTTTGGCCAAAGAACAATCTAGCTTTCTGGTGACGTGAAGTGTCGAGCAATCGGCGAGAAACTTCCGTTACTCTACGTTCGTGCACAACTTGGTATACTATATTGTAATATTTCTTTCAAAATATTTAATCTTTTCCAGAGAAACGTTTGATTTAAAAGACTGATTGATATAAACGGTTGTTTGATTGCAGGTCAGATAATTTTCTTTTCCGCAAAATAAATTAATGATGTGATTGAATGCGATCAGTGAAACAGTTACTGACCTACAAATAATTTTTGCGTCCAATTCTGTTCAAAAAAACTTTGATACTGCTGGAGCAAATACCGTGTCTGTCATAATTTTATCGATAATTTTGATCGTCAATGCATCATAAATTGCGAGTTATTTATAATTTGAAAAACAATAATAGCGTTGTTGTATGCTCACTACACACCGTTACAAAAACCTTATTACTCCATTTATTCGTAACTCTGTGTTTTAAACTGACTTCCGAAGCTATGTGTGGGTGAAATTATATTAAAACGGAAACTTTTGTTCCTAATGAGCAGTTTCAGAATTTTGGTCGGGTCTAATTTCAAGTTTTGCTGCTAAGTTTGGGTTTCGAAATGATTTATGAATTGCAAATTGCAAATTCATAAAATTGAATTCAGGTGTTGAGGCTTAATTAATATGTCCATCAATCAACAGAAAGATTGATTGTTTTATGAGCAATATACATAGGTAAATTAAATTCGAATTGAGGCTAATCAAATTGAAATAAATTTTATCAGTCTGCTTTCTACTCATTCATTAATTCGATTCATGTCAAAAACGTATTTTATCCCAAAACAATTTATTAGATTTTGTTGTTGACTTAACAATTGATCGATAACAATGTCAATTGCTATGCGTACTTACCTAAACCATTTCTGTTATGCAACAATTTTGACCATTAAACGTTCTTCTTCTTTTTCGTTTTATGTGGTTAGTGACTAACCTGTTGTCAAAGTGTTTATGCTGCCCAAGGGCCTCTGACTTAGCTTCACATACTATTGAGAAATACCTCTCAGACATGCTGGTTTCCTCACGATGTTTTCCTTCACCGATTTTTAAGCAAGCGATAATTTGAATCATTGATTATGTTTAAAAGGCATCCACAGTACCTACTTAATTTATAAAGGCAAGAACGCAAGTCTTTTTTTTTTTTTTGAGGGTGGGAAATCGTCCAATGACTTCTTCCGCTTTAAGTGGAGCGGAAGGGAGTGTCAGATTCTTACTGACTAAAACCCATCCATGTTCCTTCCGTACCCATTTATGTTCCGGGGTAGCGGTAACCCTTTCGGACAATCCCGATTAAGAACACAAGTCTTAAGTTTATATTTAAACCCGTTTGACCCAAGCCTTTATAGCAATGCGTCATGAAAACTCATCACGCACGGGTTAACTGACACAAGTTCTCGGACAAATAAAATTAAGCTGTTTATACACCTGAGTACAATAGAGTTGATTAGATCATTTTAATTTAAAAAGGTTTAAGGTCATGGAATTAGCATAGGACTGAATAAAGTGGACAAAAAATTGCTGACTGGGCAGTGGTAGTATACGGTGTTTTGTGTGATATGTAGTCATTGTTTGAGTTGCCGACTTACTTCATTTGTAAATAAATCGAAATCAAATCATTTACTTTATTTGTAAAGGTTTAATCTAACAAAGATTTCAAAAGACTACAAAAATAATAATACAAAGGCTTTTTTTTTGGCATTATTTCAAAGTTTTTTTTTTTTTTTATTGAATGATGTGTCCTAATACAGAAACATCATAAAAATACAATCTAGCTTAATACTAAAGCTAATGAGTAATTAAATTTTGACTTAATTTGCTAGGTAGATTATGCCTAAGAATGTGTCCATTAACACTTTTCTTATTGTCTCTATTAAGGGGAAGACACTTTGTTCTTGTGTTCTTTATGGGTAGCACTCATTTCACTACATTAAACTAACACTTTACTAAATTAACTCAAAAGGTTTTGTCCTTTTTAGTCGTCTCACTATGTCCGTATTGGCGAGGAGCTGGATAGCCTCGATGTTCACATGATGGTGAAGCCTTCGTTCATGAGCTTCGGCGTTCTTTTTAATTATATCTGTGACGAGGGCTACTTTAAGGTCCCGATGAAGGTCGTCATTTCGAATGTACCAGGGCGCATTGACGATTCCTCTGAGTACTTTATTTTGAAAACGCTGTATAATTTTGATGTTGCTTTGTTTGGTACAGCCCCAAAGCTGAATACCATAAGTCCATACAGGCATGAGGACTTGTTTGTACAGGAGTATTTTGTTGTGTACTGACAGTGAAGAATGTTTTCCTATCAGCCAGTACATCGACTTGTAGCGAAGCTCTAGCTCATCGCGTTTCTTTTTAACATGAGCTTTCCAGCGAAGCTTTGCGTCTAATGTCATGCCTAAGTATTTAGCTGTATTTTCGTATGGTATGACATGACCATTTATGTTTACCGGATGATAATTTGGCTTTTTGTTTGTGAAGTCTATGTGAACAGATTTTGATTCATTAAGTTTCACACGCCATTTTTTTGTCCAGTCAAAGATGATATTGACGGCTGTTTGAACTTTTTCCACTGCTTCTTCTTGAGTAACACCTGTGGCCATTATAGCTGTGTCATCTGCAAATGTCGCAATGGTATTGTTTTCTAGCTCAGGAATATCGCAAGTGTACAATAAATACAAGACGGGACCTAGGACACTTCCTTGCGGTACTCCAGCTTTTATCGGCTTGAGTTCTGAATATGCATCATCTTGTCGTACTCTAAACATACGCTGCGATAGGTAAGACTCTAAGATGTCAGCAAACTGTTTAGGGAGCATGTTTCTTAGTTTGTTAATAAGCCCTTTGTGCCAAACCTTATCGAATGCTTGCACTACGTCTAGGAAGACCGTTGAGCAAACTTTGTTTTCTTCTAAAGCCTTTTCAATAATGTTGGTAATCCTGTGTACTTGGTCTACTGTTGAATGTTTTTCCCAAAATCCAAATTGGTAGTCAGGGATTAATTTTCTTTCTTCTATGATGGGTTTTAGTCGTTTTAAGAAGAGCTTTTCAAATAATTTTGACATGACCGGTAGCAGGGAGATCGGCCTATATGATGTCGCTTCGTGAGGTGGTTTACCAGGCTTTGGTATCATTATAACTTCCACAACTTTCCACAGATCAGGTACAGACTTAAGTCTGAACGTAGCATTGATAAGAGTCGTCAATTTTACGATGGCTTTACGTGGGAGGTTTTTAAGAACTTCTCCAGTAATAAGATCATAGCCAGGTGATTTCTTTAGACTAAGACGCTTGATTTCGTTGTAAACTTCTCTAGGTGTTACGAATTTTAATTCTTGCTCATCATTATAATTTGATGTTTCATCTAACAAGGCATAGTCTTCCTGTTCTTCATTCGGCTTAAAAATGAGTTCCAGATGTTGTGCAAACCTAATAGCTTTCTGCTCGTTGCTTATTGCCCACCGCCCGTAAGAGTCTTTGATAGGTGGAATATGCATAATTGGCTTTTTTAAACTTTTTGTGGATTTCCACAGAGAATAATCTGTCGAGCGATCGCTGGTTAGTTGTTTTAGATAACTGCTCATTGATTCATTTTTGAACTTCTGAATTGCACTCCTTAGTTGTTTTGTAAGGTTGTTCAGAATCCTTTTATCTTGTGTAAATCTTGTTTGTTGCCATATTCGTCTCTGTCGCCTCTTTTCAGCTATGAGTTTTGTGATTTCTGCTGGGTAGTAGGTAAGTCTGTTTTTCATCTTAACGGTAGACGTGTTTTTATTATTTTAAAGTGATTAAATAGTTACTTAAAAATCAATTACTTTTCTGAAACATATTATTTATTTGTAAATAAATCTAACTACACACATCAAAAGTGTCTAGGGATCAACATATATTTTTGCAATAACTTTTCTCTTGATTGATATTAATTTAAATTTTCTTTAAGGATTCATCAAATAAAGTGTTTTCGTTTGTCACAGTAACGATAAACCAAGTCACCTTTGCATTAATAAAGAAATTTGCCATTTTCCTAATAAAGGGATTTTTGACATTTGAACCACTAACATTAAAGTTCGAAAAAAAGACTGAAATAACAGTTTTCTTTAAAATTTTATTGGGTAACTTAAACAATTAATAATCCGTGTTTCTACCGCGAACACTAACAACACAAGAACATCGGTTTGGCATACTCAAAATGAGTTCATCCAAATCACGCTGTGGAATGGCCGCCCATGTTCGTTGCAACAACAAAAAAAGGTCTTCTTGCAACTGGATACCCTCCATATTCGGCAGAGCTCTTCTCTGTAGCATATCCCATGCATGCTCAATCGGGTTCAAGTCTGGCGACTGAGCAGGCCAGGGCAGGACATTGATGTTAGCTGCGGCGAGAGTCTGTCTTACAACTCTTGCGGTGTGCGGTCGTGCATTATCATGCATTAACTGAAATAAGGGACCGATTTGCACTTGTAGAGGAACGAATGAAGTGAACCTTCATTCCCGAAGACCGCTACGGGTACCACCTATAGCAATGCACAATCGTAGGATTCGATATCAATGGGCTCTTGAACACAGAAATTGGGCAGAAGAACAATGGCGTTTCGTGTGCTTTTCTGATGAGTCTCGTTTTGGTATGAGACCGGATACAAGACGTATACGACACTGGAGAACCCCTGGACGCCAACAGCGATTAAAATCCTGCCAGGAAGTCCATCCTTATAGTGGTGGAACCATCATGGTATGGGCGGGTATTTGGATCGGCGGAAGAACTGAGTTGATTTGGATCAGAGGCAACCTCAACGCTCAAATTTATGCTGAGACGATTGTATCTGACGTCATCGTCTACAAGTGCAAATCGGTCCCTTATTTCAGTTAATGCATGATAATGCACGACCGCACACCGCAAGAGTTGTAAGACAGACTCTCGCCGCAGCTAACATCAATGTCCTGCCCTGGCCTGCTCAGTCGCCAGACTTGAACCCGATTGAGCATGCATGGGATATGCTACAGAGAAGAGCTCTGCCGAATATGGAGGGTATCCAGTTGCAAGAAGACCTTTTTTTGTTGTTGCAACGAACATGGGCGGCCATTCCACAGCGTGATTTGGATGAACTCATTTTGAGTATGCCAAACCGATGTTCTTGTGTTGTTAGTGTTCGCGGTAGAAACACGGATTATTAATTGTTTAAGTTACCCAATAAAATTTTAAAGAAAACTGTTATTTCAGTCTTTTTTTCGAACTTTAATGTTAGTGGTTCAAATGTCAAAAATCCCTTTATTAGGAAAATGGCAAATTTCTTTATTAATGCAAAGGTGACTTGGTTTATCGTTACTGTGACAAACGAAAACACTTTATTTGATGAATCCTTAAAGAAAATTTAAATTAATATCAATCAAGAGAAAAGTTATTGCAAAAATATATGTTGATCCCTAGACACTTTTGATGTGTGTATTAATACTAAGTGTAGATAGAGTACGATAACATGGCCCGCCCCTCCAAAATTCAAAACGTTTGAAAGTATTTGTGAAAGTAATTACAAAGCGCCACCAAGACTCGCGACGCCTCTTGCCGGCTTCCTACTGAGTTACAACAACAAACTCGTACGTAAGGATATGACAAACATAGAAAAAGTATTTTGGAGGGGCGCGCCAGGTTATCGTAGGTTACCTACAAAAAAATTAAAAAACTATCTCACTGCCGCCGGGCATTTTCATGGCATTTAATACCAGTATTTTACATGGAGCGACTGCCTATCTGACCTCCACAACCCAGTAACTGGGTAATACGGTACCACTTGGTAAGACTGGCTGTCAGACATTCGGGCTTCTATCCGTAGCGACTGTCAAAGATCCACGAATGACAACCGGGACCAACGGCTTAACGGGCTTTCCGAGACACGGAGGAGTCTCGATATCTGAAGATAGTCACCCATCCACACACCCACCCCGGCAAGCGTAGCTTAACCTGATGGATTGATCCGTGCGGCTGTTATTACTTAGCGACGAGCTCCTCTAAAAAGCCATCTATCTAATTGTACAAATAAATGCAAAAACAAAAAAGACACTAGGATTAAATCCACACACTCCTTTGCAAAGCAATCAGATTTGGTTTTTCAGTAGAAAACATTTATTTCATTGTGACATAAGCCTGGGAATAATATTACTGGCGTTTCACAAACAGAATGGTTTTACGTACAACACAATAAATGTAAAAGGTTTAACATCTTTTTACTGCTAGGCAACAGAACCTTCAATACAACAGATTTATCTTCAACAAATAAAATATAAATTATGCACATTGAATTAATCATTTACGCTGTTTACATTGGAACACGTAACATTTGTAAAAGATTAAAATATTTTATGTTGTTTACAAAATATCGAGCAGATACAGTTCAGATATTTATGTTTAATATAAATTGTTTGCATGACGTCATTGTCGTTGATCAACGTGAGTATAAACTGGTGTTGGAGTCAATAAATAAAAGCATACATTTCGTTGTTGAATTACACATATTATAATATAAATGTGTAGACTTAAGTTCTTCCAACTAAACAGACAGCTGTGCTGCTGGACAGTTTGTTGCGCCACGTCTTCTTCCCAGCTAAAGCACTAGGAAGTGGTGAAGGGTGGGCGTTTTTGGGGGACTGTCTTATGTAACTTTGACCTTCAAAAAGTGCTGATTTTGTTTTTTTTTTTTTTATGCCATACTATGGTTCCTTTTTTCAGTTTATACTTTTGTTTTTGCTGTTTTTTACCAGACTATGAATTGTGTATTATAAAAAAACGAGGCTCTCCTCCTCATCTACATGTGGTGGAATTTTCTTTGGAAACGTGGAGACATTATTTGTAGCTGGGCATTTAAAAATACCTACGTGCTAGCCGATCTTCATTTTGTTGGTGTCAGTAGCACGACAGTGTATCAAATGTAGCTTGCCACTAACTGCGTCACCTCCACGGGCGGCGGTGTCAAGTCTGACTGGATGTAGTCCCATCTCTGACAATCTTCTTTTCCAGCAGAAGAAGTCAGAAATAGATTTTAACCTCTTTTTTAGATTTGAAACCTTCTTAAGACGTCACGGAGTAAAATTTCTTCAATATAACTGTTCTATCGACAGCGGCAACGGTAGTCGGTAGTAAAACTTATCTGCAAAAATGTCCCATTAATTTTACCATCATGTCTACACGATTTTATGAAGCGCACCATACGCAGCGAGGGTTAAAGATTTATCAAACTTGTGTGTAAGTTTGACACAGCTCGGCCTTAGATGTATAGCATTCCATTGTTTATTGAGGCGATGAAAAATTTTAGATAGCTAGAGGAAACGCTTGCCGTATATCATTCGTAGATGTTATGGTCTAGTGGATTTGTGGGTTATTTTTTCTGGCCGAAATTGTATTTGTAGCTAATGTTACGCTTGTATTCACTGGAGGAGTGTGGTATTGTAGCTATACAGTGTGTTCGATTAAACGAGGGACATACTTTCAGAGGTTTACTTTACTCATAAAAATGAACAACTTTGACTTTGGAACTATACCTCAAATTACGAAAAAACAAACAGCTGTTCAGTACATTTATGTTCGCATAATTTGTCAAAATGCACAGCACACAGGCACAGGTGATATTTTTTTTCATATTACAGAGTTGGTCCCATGGACCAAGTTATTGATTTTCATGAGTACTATTCAACCTGAAAGTATGTCCCTCGTTTAACATAACACACTGTATAATTCCAAAATTTGGATACCTGCGGGGTAATTGCGTAAGGTAATACACCCAATTATTTTCTTTATTTTGAAGATTCAATAATATCATTGCGTTATCGAGGTCAAATAGATGAATTTTTCAAACATTATTATTGGTACTGTGAAGGTCAGAGGGACCAACACTTAAAGGGCTCAGTGGTAGAGCTTGTGCAATGTGGGTTTCTTATGCTATAAAATACAAACACACGAGCAACGATTATTCAATTGTTAATGCTCTGTAACGACGGATGTATCCCGTCAAGCCACACAGCTATTAACGTACTCCCTTTCTTTTATAAAAACCTATCAAACTATTCTATTATTGCAAAGGTCGAATGCTGTTAGTTCTTTGCCAGCTAGGCTCAACATAAGGTTTCACTTAGGCTCTACAGTACCTAGGTATTTATAATGAAACAGTGGATTTTGAATTTCCTTAAAATTCATTCGATTTGTGATAGAAAATGTATTTCACGAGGATGCTGGACTTCACGGTTAGCTGTTGCACTAATAATCATGGCTGTAAAGGAAATTTATGAAATGTATTTGATTAACCGTTTATACAGTTAGATGTAAGTTATATCGAGTGAAACGGAACGCTATTACGAAGCCTCCGCTGCACGTCCGTTCATCGGTCTGTCAGCGGGCAGTTTTCACAGATTACGTATTTCTATTGCCGCTATAACAATAAATAGGAAAAATATAATACAGTTAAAAATTAAAAGAGGATTTCCATAAAAGAAACGTGTCTTTTATTATAGGTAGTGTTAAAATGTACCTACGATGGTACAAAACCGTTCGTGCGCGAGTCAGATTCGGTCTTGGCCGGTTTTTTTGTCCTTGAAAAAAATTATAATAATCTATACTTTACCCAAACTTTTCTAAAAGTTTGAAACTAAAAGAAAAGTAATAAACGACGTAGAAAGTGTCGGTTAAAACACAACTTCTCAAAAACACGAAGTTTCAGTTTCGTTACAGTTTCAAAGCTGTTTTGTTTTCGTTTTTTTTTTAAATTAATGTTAGTAAAAGGTAATTCTGATAGTATTTCGCTCGGCTAGTATTTTTGTGCTAAGTTAATTTACCTAATCATAAATATTATACACGATGATTTTTAATTCGTTGTTAAACTTTCAGGATGATAGTACCTACTCATTAAAAACAACTTTCACTATGGGACCAACTACGAAATAACAAAAAAAATGCTTACATTTGTTTCATACAATTTCATTAATTAAATATTGCATTTTTGTATGAAAAAGGCAATTTTTTCTTCAATATTTCTAATTTGGTAGTTAAAGTTGTAAATAATCATGGGTACTTTCATGCCCTGAAAGGTTAACATTGAATTTAAAAACACCGTGTAAAGGTATGTTCTTATTTACTTAGGTAGGTATGGTTGCGTGCGCATCAAGTTGTACCAAACTGTAAAATTTTTAAAAATGATTTTAAACCTTAAAACGTTGACAATTAATTTCAAAATCGATTGAGAAAATTTGACAGTTTGTGGTAACTTGTTGCGCTGGCGACTGTACATGTCATGTTATTTCTTCTACTAACATCCATAATATATATCTACGAAGAAACATAATATAATTAAAGCTACTTAATAAAATATTATTCTTTGTTCTTTCTGTTAAATATTTGTATTCAGATGGCAGAATTCTAAGAATGTTTGAACATTTTAATAATTCCGGCGGAGATTACAATACCTAATATGTAATATAATTGAAATATTAATATTATTTTTATTATGTGTGTTTGTTTTATGTGTTGTTATTAATATTATTGTTTATTTATTATTACGTTACCTGTGTTTTTTTTTTATGGGTAGTATTATACAATTCCTGGAACATTGTTACTTTTCTTTTCGTGTGGTTAGTGACTTACTTGGTGTCAGAGTTATATGCTGCCCATGGGCCTCTGACTTAGCTTCACATGCTGTTGAGAAATATCTCTCAAACATGCTGGTTTCTTCACGATGTAAACATAAAAAACATGAAACTTAATTACAATAAATATAAAGATTCGCCCGTTTCCGGCGAATTCGTGCGAATCAACCAATAAGTCTCATCAAACATATAGCATTCATATTCACTAAAACTGGAACAACCGACAAACAAACTAACATAGGTAATATTCCTTTAAAAACATCCACAAAAAGCAGCCAATCAAACAAGGCCCAGCATAAAACATCGATGCAGATAAGGCACTATCTTCAATCCAAATATTTTACGACGTCGAACGGTAAATTGGGCTCTCGATAAAATTGGAACTGTATGAGCAGGATCTTTATGACGACTTAGATTTACGAGGCACCGTGTCTTCACTGGGCTATAGGTACTGAGTTCATAAGTAATAGCAAGATATTGAAATGAAGATATTTTATGGATGATATTTAATTTTATTGGAGGAAACAGCTGGTTGTTCTGTTTTATTGCGAAGTGGCTGCAGCCTCCTGATTTGCCTGCGTGTAGCCTAATTATTATTTTTTTATATTAAAATTAGAAAGAACAGACATTAATTTGGACACAGACTAAATACAAATAACAATGTTTAAACAGTGATAGTGTTTGCCTTACGGCTGCTTCAAATACGTTCATTTCAGCATTCATGCAAGACAGATGTTGTCTGACACTGGTTTTCTAATAAATCTATAGGGACACGTGATTTCAGCGGGATTATCCGAAAGGGTTACCGCTACCCCGGAACATAAAGAAGGAACATAGATGGGTTTTCGTCAGTAAAAGTCTGACACTCCCGTCTCTCCACCCAGAGCGGGAAGGGTCAATTGATGATTTTCCACCCTCAAAAAAAAGGGATAACTGATTAGCATAAGTTGCTCTTTATACCATCAGTTATCTGCCTGTGGAAGTTCTGTTAAAATCGGTCCAGCCGTTTCGGAGATTAGTCCGAATAAACAGACATAATAAGACAGACCGACAGAAAAAGATGTATAGATTGTAGAGTCCATCAGGGTTGGAGGGACTACCCATAGCCCGAACTCGTTCGGGCTAGTAATCATAATGAAGTTGTGGGACACCACGGCTGGGCAAAAACAATTCCTCCATTCCTTCTATCGCTCATGGTCACTAACGACTCTACAGACTCTTCCGATTTCTCAATTTATTAAGTATTTCCATTTATATGTTAAATGGAAATACTTAATAAATTGAAAAGCGTAAATTATGTCAGCTGAAAATACGTGACGTAATTTCGGTTCAATGTGTCTTATGTGACATCGCATAATTTTCAACAACCGTTCCAAGCAGTCATAATTTTTTTTTTCAAACTGATCTATGTAAGTTCAAGCAATTCCATCAACAAAACTTACTTGGCATTCTACAGAAAATATTGACACTAGCTCATAAACGGGGTTTATGTACTGTAGTGTGAAAACGTTGGTGAAATGAGTTTAAAGTGAGCTGTCAATAATGTCAATCCCAAATGGTGGAACCATACCTAGCTCATTCCACTTAAGTAGTCACGGTGTGTATTTTAACAGAATCGACTGACCGCGTTCAGTTAATTGGTGAAATCCGCCTAAATTAATTTCGTCATCACGAATGTCGTCAAAAAAGTATTTTTCACTCAAAAAATGATTTAAAGCCACTACACGCCCTTAAACGAGCCGGCAGTAAAACGAGCCATATTTTTTACGAGCAACGTTGATGGAACGTAACTTAAAATTCGTTTTAAATGAACTAACTAAAATATTTTTCATAAACAAAACGGGCGGTTTATTCTTTTATAGCACTTGGGAAGAACATAAACGGGCCTGATGCTGTTTGATAAAACAATTACATTCTATAAAAGACTTTCGGACAAATGTGGAAAAGTACAGACGCCAGCACATCAAACTACCCCAAACTGTCAAATTTTCTCACTTTAAAATGAACCTTATGCTTTTGTAATAAAGTTGAAAAACCATCAAAGAAATTTGACAGATTGGGGTAACTTGATGTGCTGACGTCTGTACATAGAATAAAATATTCTTTACTATGCACACCATCAGCTGCATCCGGTTAGACTGGAAGCCGACCCCAACATAGTTGGGAAAAAGCTAAACAGATGATGATGTACACCATAAAATTATAGATATTTTAGAATGTTTTACACGGGGCGGTCTTATGGCTGGAAGCGATCTTTTATAGACATCCTAATAAACAAAAACATACATTTAAAAGACGTTAATATTTTTACACATCATGACTAGCTTTATCCGCCCCGATTTCGCACGGGTAGCACTAAGTACCTATGTATCCTATCTACCAATCCTAACTACCTTATCTTCCTTCCTACTTACCCCAACTGAAAGAAAAGAAAATCTGTTTATTTGCGCAAACATGACGCAGTAAAAAATAAACAACAAAAAAGTATGTTGTGGGGAAAGATGCGTTACATCCGCGCAAAACGGCCATCGCTCAGCATAATACCTGCCTACCTACTCTACGTACAGAGGCCAGCACATCAAGTTACCATAATCTGTAAAATTTCTTTGATAGTATTTCAACTTTATTGCAAAGACATAAGGTTCATTTTTAATTGAGAAAATTTGACAGTTAGGGATAGCTTGATGTGCTGGCGTCTGTAACTACCTATACCTTATACCTTTTCTCTGCAGTGGGAAAAAGGAGATTGGTATTATTCTTACTGGCCGAAAAAGCAAGAAACCCTTTTTCAAATTTAGATTTCGAATCAATTGTTCCAAACAGTTGGTGGCTGAACGCAAAGTGAAATATCTACACTATGAATAAAATTCCCCGTTGTACTGTAATTTTATCTGGTGTCAAAACCAGAATATTAATTGAATTTAATTACCAATAAATATGTTAAAATATCTGACAGTCGTCGATATTAAGTAACTAAAGCAAGAACCATTATTTAATATGCGTGCCCCATTTTCATTTGTAGATTATTATTTCGATGCAGAAAATGTTGAATTAAATTAAAAATGAGGTAAGAACATTGAACATAGGTTACTTTAAAAGATAGCATATATATCTACAGTCTATTCCAAATGCATCCCCACTTTTTTTTTTCAAGTTAGAAAATCATCTACCTAATGACACATGTTTCTTCCTTATCTCTTTATGTTCCGGTAACGGTAACCCTTTCGGATAATCCCGCTTACCCGGCAGGAAATGTATCCGACACTAGTGTAAACATATAATTATTATAATTACAGTTAAAATTCTTACGCAATCACTTTCTAAAGGGAATTAATTAGTGACATGTTCGTCCGTATTTAGGTAACCAACTTAATTATTACACTACTTTTAGCAACCATTATTGTTTGAATCATTTTATTATTAAATCGAAAAAGCATCGGTGAAAATTGAGTTCATTAAATAAACGTCAAATAAAAAACATAGATTTATATTATGAACAATTTTCACCCCGTACGGTGTTTAATAAATGAAAATATCGTTGAAACCAAGCTCATATATCACGCCCCTTCCTCGTATGTCGTTTAGTGGCTACAAATTTCCACAAAGTATTCTGCAACGTGAACAAAACGTCAAAAAAATGTCCCCCTCGTATGAAAATACGATACACTTAATTAGCATTTTAGAAGATTGGAATATTGTAGATTCCATTTAAAATTGGTGAGATTGATTTTAATTTAAAATAACTTCTATTTTTGGGCGTAACCACTTTCAGAAACTAGTCGAACTTATTAAATAATGAAATATTAGATTATACTGTTTTGTAGTTGGAGCTCGTGGCCAAGTTACGAGCAGACGCACGCGTCAATCTTTCAGGTTAAGCTACACGTGCCGAGGTTGGACCGTGGATGGTTGACCATCTTTACAATCCTAAACTCTTCCGCGCCTCGGAAGGTACGTTAAACCGTTGAAGTCAGCTGTTATTCGTGGATCTTTGACAATCGTTACGGGTCTGCCGAAGCCTGAAAGTCTGGCCTGAAAGACCGGCGGACTGCCAAGTCATAGGTCTCGAGTTCGAACCCAAGGCACGCATCTCTGAATTTTCGGATTCATGTGCGTATTGTATAATTATCACTTGCTTAAAATCGGTGAAGGAAAACATCGTGAGGAAACCGGCATGCCTGAGAGATATTTCTCAACAGCATGTGATGCTAAGTCAGAGGCCCATGGGCAGCATTAAAACTCTGACACCAGGTTAGTCACTAACCACACGAAAAGAAGAAAAATCATGCCTGTGTTTCCCAGAGGATAAGGCAGAGGTGTTTTTATTATACACTCACATTTTGCCGGTTATGTGTAAGTCCCTTGTAACGCAAGTGGGGCGAGACTCTCAACTACTTTGCCCTACGGACCTGGGAATCAAAACCAGGTACTCATGCGGCTCACAGTTTTAGGTGCTTTTGTGGTTCATTTTTGATCCATAATGACGTAACCCCTTTTGAAAGTAAGGCAAAAGAAAAGCTCTAAAAACAAATGTATTTCCAAGTTTCAACTGTTATTTTTATCTACTCAAAAGTCTGTTGGTTCACATTATAAAAATAAACGGACCTATAAAGGTCGAATTTGTCCAAGCACTTTGCTTAAGGAGAGCGCTCCAGGACAGCCCGCGGAGTTCAAATTTTCATCGATTTTTTGGTACTTGCACGTTTTTGTTTTAAGAAATTAGAGGGTTGTATCAGTGATTTTAAAGATTACAATTCTATTAATACGTTCTTGCTACGGCCGCAAAACATACTTTGACTCACATACAACCTGACATTGACCTGCAAATAGCAAAAATCAATGAAAATTTGAATGTCGCGGGCTACTCTGGTGCCTGCCCTTTAACGGTATAAAAAAGGCACTAAAAATGAACGAAATAATCAAGTCAATTCCAATTAACACGAATTACGGGAACTCTTAAACCGCCGTCGGCGGTCTGTCACCGATGCCGGCGGTAATATCACTGAATTCTTAATGTATACCAAATTAGAATATTCCAGGTATTGCTGTTGAAATAATATTGTTTTTTAAGAGGAAAATAATTTAGAGTTTGCTTCGGCGTTCGAGGCGTTTACCCCCTTTTTTTTATTGTTGGAAATCACCAAATAACTTCTCCCGCTCTGGGTGGAGCGGAAAAAACCCTTCACAAACACATGTTCCTTCCTTAGCCCTTTATGTTCCGGGGTAGCGGTAACCCTTTCGGACAATCCCGCTTAGAGGCGTTTACCCTGCAGTAAGATAAGCAATAATTTACCTGACGAAGGGATTCGTTATCAGTGGGTCGCGACATCGGAAATAACACTCACAAAACTTCGTTAACACTTTAATTACTTGCTAACTCGCACTGAATACAAAATAATCAAGGATGGCTCGATTAAGAACTAAGGAACGCGGGAAGTTTAGCGCGGAGTAACGAACGTCCACGCCTGACGGACCGATTCAAAGTGTCTTTACTCAACTGTCACCGCACCCTTGTGCCCCCCACTTACAGGTTAGCCAACCTACCTGTCAACGTCACCTGTCAATGTCAAACAGCTGATTATACTTACGGTTCGACACTTGACTCGATTATTCGCTCGGTGTTGCCATTACTACGCTAACCATCCCCAAGTTATTACTTGACGTTCCGAAACGTAAGCTGTCAAATCTAACTACATAGTTCCTCCAGTGTGAGATAGATGGCGTTGATCCAAATTGATTGATATGCGTTGACGCTTCGACATACCTTTTGTCTTCCTTTTTCGTGTGGTTAGTGACTAAACTGGTGTCAGAATTGCTGCCCATGGGTCTCTGACTTAGCTTCATATGCTGTTGAGACATAAATATCTCTCAGACATGCCGATTTCCTTACGATGTATTTTTTTCCCAGTGGAACCACCCGTTCAGTGGTCGGTGAAACCCGTTTCCACCAGTGCTATGCTATATGGACCAATGAATATGATTGGTGGATATCAAATGTGTCCATAGCAACGTAGCAAAGCGTATCTCTGGTGTACAGGCACCCTTAAGCGGCCGGCCGACGTTCCGTGCTCTGAGGTTTAAATGAATGTTCCTATAGAACAAACATCCGTATTACGTAACGTCACAATTTATTTAAGGCCACAACTTCACCAGCTCTCGTTTGCTCGAGTATCCAGATTGCAGCGACAGACTACTGGATGGGTTTTAGTCAGTAAGAGTCTGACACTCCCTTCCGCTCCACCCAGAGCGGGAGCAGTCATTGGATGATTTCCCAGCCTTAAAAAAAAAAAAAAGGCTACAGGTAGTCTATGAATTAAGTTTTGTGCTGAATAAACTGTACATAGAAATAGACCTGCGGACTTGGCAGTCCGACGGTCACACCACTAGGCTGAATTATAATGGGAGCTATATTTTGATGACAATATTTTCATTGTTTCAATGTAAAAGACTTGCTTTATAAATTAATTGGGGATGACTAAAACATATAGACTTCCCTATCTTAGGCTGTAAAGAATAAAGGTACGTCACAGGTCTATTTTTTTAAATCTTGATGCTCCTTTTTTGTACTATTATTTTTTTCATTTAAATTTTTTTCTGAGTACTTCCTGTGCGTGTCCTGAATAAAAAAAATTCTTTCTTCGTTAGTAGAATACCATTCTGGTCATTACGAAGTATCTGAGCGAAGCTTACTCATTGTGTCGATGTGGTCTCGCCTGTGTCTGTGTGTCGTCCGCTGTTCTTCAAAAGCAAAAACATTACATTTTACCAAACAGGTTATCTTTTGCCAGCTCCTCCCAACAAGGTTACAATTAAGAAGTAAATCCACACATAAACATTCGAATTTCAAAATCGGCACCTACCTACGATAATATGCTAAAACCACTAATTGAAAGCTGTAACTACATACCTACATACCTGAATAATTGAGATACGTAAACGAGGAATCCCTCAAGCACATTCATTGAAATTCTATTAGCAATATACATGTACATTTGTCGTACCTACGTGTTTGATAGTGACGTTGTAAACGAATCTATTTTGGTTTACGCAGAGCGTAACCCAACCAGATCACGTTGCTCACTCATTCATTACGTATAATGAATGAGTGAGCAACGTGATCTGGTTGGGTGTAAAGTACATAAAAGATGCATAATGAATTAAGCAGTATATATAGATCCTTTTCCTTACTGACCGTGGTATAGCGGCCCTATCAGAATACCAGCGCTGCGGTATTTTTTTTTAATCAAGCTATAATCTTTTTCCAGCTATTTAAGGGTCGGCTTCCAATCTAACCGGATACAGCTGAATACCAGTATTTTACATGGAAAGGCTGCCTATCTGACCTACACAACCTAGTCACTAGCCCTATACCCCTACGATAACGGTAATACGATACCCCGTGGTAAGACTGGCTGTCAGAATTTCGGGCTTCTGACTACCTGTAACGTCTATCAAAGATCTACGAGTGACAGCCGGGACCAACGGCTTAACGTGCTTTCCGAGGCACGGAGGAGTCTCGATATCTGAAGATGGTCACCCATCCACAGACCAAAACCGGCAATAGTAGCTTAACCTGTTGGATCGATCCGTGCGGCTGTTATTACGTAGCCACGAGCTCCTCTTTTTTTTAAATATCGCAGCATTATGCTGAGATCGGATTCTTTTTCTGTTTGTATTTCCAGTGTGTACTACAAAAAAAAAACTCTCTATCTTTCTACTTTAATACCTGCCCGTGATTGTCCCTCATTGTATTATATTTTTATTTTAAGACACGTGCTTTCATAAATAAATATGAGAGTCAGTTGTGTAATCTGTGTTTTGGGTACATTAAAAGTCGACAGCGATGCGGACGAATTTTTCGACTAGGTTAAGTCACAATGGTACTTTCCGGATTGGAACTCACTACCAAAGGGCCATCACACTGTTTCTAGCACTTTTTCTTATAAAAGATTGTGAAGATGTTTCATAATATATCGATAAACGACTGAACCGATTTGTATAAAATTGGTGCCAACCCCTTGCCCTGGATTAACACACATGGTATTCCATGTTCTCCTGGAATGCAAATTATACTTTTGGATAAGCTGGTGGTACAGACGCCAGCACATAATGCTATCCCAAACTGTCACATTTGCCCAATTAAAAATAAACCTTTTGCTTTTGTAATAAAGCTGAAGAACTTTCAAAGAAATTTGACAGATTGGACTGCACATAAAATATTGAATTTTTTGTGCATAAAATCTAACCAAAGTGCTAATTATTGGCAACAGGCGTTTTCCCCACAAATGATACATTAGCAATATACATCACAGAGATACAACCGTCACACACTACTAATAACAGTAAGTATAACACAGTTACAGCCCG
Organism: Hyppa rectilinea; assembly: GCA_951799385.1. NCBI lineage: Eukaryota > Metazoa > Arthropoda > Insecta > Lepidoptera > Noctuidae > Hyppa > Hyppa rectilinea. Next base: position 7,533,971 of record OX637322.1, on the reverse strand, counting down.
TACCGCACCTGCATAGGTGCGATACATAACTCACTTACTTTGAGTTAGCACTACAAACAAACTGTTTGGAGTGGCCACGGAGACTGCGGGAAGTGGTTCTGTAATTTAATTAGTGTTCTGCAATTGTTTTATCTTAGGGCCCGTTCTCGGCGAGGACCGATGCGAATTGCGTCAAACGAAACGCACTGAAGAACAGCAAGCGTAGCGTCGGACGCCCGCCAGCTAGATGTACCGATGGCTGTGGTTTTGGTGGTGGCCGCTCTGGGTGCAGTGCCAGACTTTTACTCACTAAAACCCATCCATGTTCCTTCCTCCTTTTATGTTCCGGGGTGGTGGTAATCCTTTCGGACAATCCCGCATACCCGGCAGGCTTCGGCCGATGGCTGTCGGTGGATGCGGAAGGCAGAAGACAGGGAGTTGTAGCGCATGGTGTCTGTCTGTTTGTTTGTTCCAGCTCATCTCCAAAACGACTAGACCTAATTTTTTGGGACTTTCAGTGTCAGGTTGATGGTGTAAGAACTCACGTAAGCGACTTTTATTTTAGAAAACCAACTACGTAAGTCAGTAATATGATTAACCACGTAGTACTGTGTGGTAAGGGACCACTGAGGAGGCTGACGTTCGTTCTCACGTGGGGGCGTGTGTTCTATGTGTGTATAGGGATTTGCCAACGCACGCAATTTGTATTACGCTAGGAAAGCAAAAACACAGTTAGCAGATGACCAATTATAATTATTACTTTGCACTGAATACATCTGTCAAGCTCCACGGTTGATGACAGAATCTGTTAACTTTTACAAAAAACCTATCAAACTATTCTATTCATAATTTAGAGGTTCGAATGCTGTCAGATTATTACCAGCCATGCTCAACATAAGATTTCACTCAGGCTCTACAATACCTAGAACAACCATAACCGGTACGCGCACGACCACTATTTGCAAGTATCATCTAGTTTACGAACGCGGCCTTACGAGCATCCCAACGTCATCTTAATCTCTGGTTAATGAATAAATAAATAAAATTATATTTATTTCGGATAAGCAACATCCATATGCGTTAGTAAACAAAAAGATAACTTATACCTATGTTAGTAAACTTACTATCTACTTGCAAACCAGGCTGTTGTTCAAAATACATCTTTGAACAACATCACCTAATAAAGGAGAATCGTACCTCCCTGCTATGGTCTTCAGGAGAGAGTTTGAACTCCACCGTACGTAATATCTGGTCAGTAAATAGTTTCTTTCAAAAATTGATATCTTCGTTTTTCCAACGGGTGAACCTAGAGGCTTTGTTAGTAGAATTATTTTGGATAATACAAACGGGTGTGTAACGATTGACATAATAACAAAAGTTCTAATGATCATAAGACCTAATTTCATTTAATATAATTTCCTTTTAATATAACGATCAAATGATATAATAAATTATTGATATAATTTCGTTTTACCTAATTTCATATGGTATAATGAACAGTTTATATAATGCACCTTTGAAATAATATTCAATTAATATAATCTTCAGTTGCTATAATATTCAAAATCCATAGTAACTTTTAATATAATTTAGAAAATCTACTAAAGATCCTTCCACCTGCCACCCTCAACTAATATTACCGGGAGAAACTAGATACAATCTGGAATTTAGGGCACACCGACTCGGACAGGTTAGGTTAGAAGGGGATGGCGGGGTCGGGTGAGCGAGCGAATAGACCCCGCCATCCAGAAGTAGGAGCCCCGCGAAGCGGGGCTACGTCGACCAAGCTCACCCTCAACGTTGCATAGAATATTTTAAGGTTTGTTTAGGTGCCATTTCAGTTAGGTTAGAACTGTGACCATTAAACATGAAAATTTGGTCAAAAGAACATTAGGTCAAATGAACGTTATAAAAAATGAATATTATACATAATGAAAAATATATAAAATGAACGTTATACTAAATGAAATTAGAGTAAGTGAAAATTATATCATATTATAACATTAGATCATATGAAATTAGGTTAAATGTTTTTATAGCATATGAAAATTATATCATATGTAAGTTATGTCATAAGAAATTAGACTATCTATTATTATAGCAAACATTACACACCCAATACAAACACACGTACACAAAGTTACGCCTTCTTCCCCGGAGGCTATAAGCAGTAGCTATAGTATGCATACAACATTATTTTTAGTAGAAAATAGTTTGTTCAAGATGAGGAACTGAATCGATTCCAATAATTTTTACCCCATGTTATAATTTTTTCCCAAAAATATTTAAAAAGGTTACAAGTTGGACACCGGGCATTATCAATGAGCGCAAGATGATGCTGTATTGGCCATGTTTTTGTACGGACAACAAGGTAACATAACAAGCTTATAATTTTGTGGTTTTTCATACAACAGTTTTGAAATTTTGTACATAGTTTCTTTTCATAAAATTACTAGCCACGTGTTTCGGGTTTCGCATATACTCGTACTAAAACTAATGTTGTATATCACTCTAATTGTGTCACTATTAATGCGCACCCTGTCACAATGGAATAGTACGATATCATTCAGGTATCACTTTTAGTGGCCTCAATTATATGTCTTAGTACACTTGCAGCGATGAGAACATCTATGTTTGTACCGAGACGCTTGTATTAGTCGAGCACGAATGCGTTATGTCGTTATCGAGTTAGTATTGTGTGCTATCAAGACATAACAGTTGCGTGTGCTATCAAGATAATTATACAAAAAAGTCTCGTCGTAATTATTCAGTACGTAATTTTGATCCATTCATAACATTACCTTATTACATGGCATGATAATGACGTCAGAAAACTTTCCTTCAACTGTATCAAAGGTAAAAGTTACGTTCAACCATTCGTAACGCCTACAGACCACGGAAACACATCGGTAGCCGCTACTAAAAGGCTAAAGATTTATGCGTTTTGAAAGAAAACCAGAGCCGAAGCCTGCCGTGTAAGCGGGATTGTCCGAAAGGGTTACCGCTACCCCGGAACATAAAGGGCTAAGGAAGAACATGGACGGGTTTTAGTCAGTAAGAGTCTGACAATCCCTTCCGCTTCACCCAGAACAGGAGGAGCCATTTGATGATTTCCCACACAAAAAAAAATTGCTGCTGCTAAAGGCTTAATTACCAACATTTTGTATACAAACCAAGCGTGTCACCGTTTATTCTTTTACGAGACGAAATGACATACCTACACATATAAACTCAATCTCGCTAGCCTTTTCTCAACTATGTTGGGGTTGGCTTTTAGTCAAACCCTAAGTTTCAGTCTAATACCAGTATTTTACATGGAGCAAATGTCAATTTGACCACCACAATCCTAACTGGATTGTGGTGGTCAAATTGGCATTTGCAATAAATTGAAGGTCGCTCAGCGACGGATTCATGATTCATGGTTTTCTTTTCAAATTTAATTTATCAAGTTTCTTAGAGAGATTTCATCCAATTGATCCTTACAATCGATGCAATAAAAGTACAGATTGTAATTTTTACAGATTTTAGTCGGTTAAATTCCCGGGTGTGGCAAACTAATTTTTTAAAATCTTTGAATGCAGTTTTCTTTCCATTCAAAAGTAAAGGAATGTTTTCTTTGAGTAAAATTTTCTGTCTACAGTTTTAAGAGTACTTTCCCTTCAGGTGGCTTTACAAAATCCAATTCTGTTTAACCACAGACTGAAGCCGGCAAACGTTGCTTAACTTTCAATCGACCCGTGCGAATATTATTATTTTGTGCTGGGTCTAGAGCCTGCCATACTCTGTGTTAACTTCACATTGAATATCGACATTCGCTCGATCCGTGTCCGTCACGGACGTGAAACGACACGAAATGAAATGTTTCATTAATTTAATGTATGTCTTAATCAATGCTGATTGATTCATCAATGATTGATTGATACGAATTGTAAAAGAACATTTGTTAGCGGTGATTATTTAATACAAATGGGAAGTGTAAAATAATTAGGTTTTAGAGAAATGTCCCTCCTTTGCGATAGATTGGAGTTGTGGCTATTATATTATGGCTATTATTGTGTGGCGCTTTTTTTTTTTTTTAAGGCTGGAAAATCATCCAAAGTGTCAGACTCTTACTGACAAAAACCCATCCATGTTCCTTCCGTAGTCCTTTATGTTCCGGGGTAGCGGTAACCCTTTCGGACAATCCCGCTTACCCGGCAGGCTTGTCAAAGTCAAAGTCAAAGTCAAAACATTTATTTCAAATAGGCACAAGAAAGGCACTTTTGAACGTCAAAAATTAACAAGAAATAGAATTGATTCTAGTCGCCCCTTCCAAAAGGTAGTTTCGTGTGGAGAAGAATGGGCAAGAAACTCCACCGTTACTCTTTTAAAATGTTTCACAATGTTTTGTATACATGTATTATAATATTATAATATGTGAAGACGATGCACCCAGAATAAAAACAATACACCAAAAAGATGAAAAGAAAAACGCATGTAGCAGTGGAATATAAACTTAATTATGTCATAAGTACATGGTGCTCACATATTTACAAACATTCTAAAAGCTAACAATAATAAATTAATCAATGTGTGAGATGTTATTCCAATATAATAAAATAATATGGTACAAATTATAAATTATTACCTAATTTACTTAGCAACCAGTTTGATTTTGTCTAGACACTAGATTGTCCTGTGGAGCAGGACCAGCATGTTTCCAAGCATCCTTATCTTTGATATAATCCTCTAATTTGTAATAAGCTTGTTTACAAAGTGTACTTTTAATATGAGTTTTAAATTTTCTTTCATTTAATTGCAGTATGTCACAAGGTATTTTGTTGTAACATTTAACACAGAACCCCATAAAAGATGTATGTACTTTGGACAATCTGAAAAATGGTTGAACTATTTTATTTTTATTTCTAGTATTAAAGTTATGCCTATCACTTATTTTATTAAAAAGATGTCTATTTTTTCTTACATACATAATATTTTCATAAATGAATTGGCAAGGAACCGTCATAATATTAATCCTTTTAAATAGTTCCCTAAGCGATTCGCGACGACGAAGATTGTAAATGGCTCTGATCGCTCGCTTTTGCAAAATAAAAATGGATTCAATGTCAGCAGCCCGACCCCACAGTAAAATGCCATACGACATAATGCTGTGGAAGTAACTAAAATAGACCAAACGCGCGGTTTCTACGTCTGTCATCTGCCTTATCTTTCTAACAGCATAAGCGGCCGAACTAAGCCGTCCCGCAAGAGTTGTTATGTGGGGACCCCATTGCAACTTGTCGTCTAGCGTGATTCCCAGGAAAACCGTCTGCTTAATACATTCCAGCTTCTCTCCGTTCAATATGATGTCACAATCGCTACTTTTAACATTAGGTAATGTAAATCTAATGCATTTGGTTTTTTTTTCATTTAGTACCAAATTATTTACCGTAAACCAATCTTGGACCTGAAGAATAGAGTTATTCACGTCGTCAAGATTTTGAGAGCGTCTATCAATTTTAAAGATTAATGATGTGTCATCTGCAAATAACACCATCTTCGGTTGATTTTGAAGTAACTAACTAAAAGTAACTTGGCCCTGAGGGGCCCCTTCATATGCTGACATCTCTTTGAGGCGCGCGTGCAACATATACGCGCCGTACGGCACGGGTCTGGTGCTGATCGGACGGTGAGTCACCCATTACTCACCGTCCGCAGGCCCGCGCCTACGGTGGCCGGGAGTCATCACGTGGCTCCCGACGCCCGGGGCGTCTCCTGCGGCGGCTGGGACGGGAGGACCTTTCTCTCTCCCATCCCGCCACCTCCTTCGCGAGCATAACTTTTTCGCAGAAGGAGGTGACTGCCTCCCACTCCCTCTCGCCCCGGACCATGGCTTGCACCAGGGCTGGGCGCGAGAAGTCGCCGCCGCCGATCGCCTCTACGAGGACACGGCGGTGCTCCGCCCATGCGGGCAGGTTTGCACCGTGTGCTCTACCGTGTCCTCTGGGCGAACCTCGCAGTGGTGACACCCGGGCGTTTCCTCCCGCCTGATGATGTGCAGGAACCTCCCGAAACATCCATGTCCGGTGAGGACCTGCGTCAGGCGGTAGGTGAGGGCGCCGTGACGCCTCTCTAGCCACTCCTCAAAGAGGGGCCTTACCGCCACTATCGTGGCGTGCCCTGCGCTGGGTTGTGACAGTCGCTGATTCCAGGCCGCCATGAGATCACGCCGGAGGTCCGTCCGCTCCGCCGCAATTTGCCGCGGAAACGGAGTTTCCCCCCGGCTTAGTACCTCCGCGCGCCACTCGTACAGGCGCGTGAGGACAATCGCCTCCAGATCCCACGGCGGCAGAAGGGCGAGGCGGCAAGAAGGCTTGCCGCCTCGCCCGAGATCGTGCGGTACCCCCCATTGTGTGGCGCTTGTATTTATCTTTTTTTTATTTTGCACGGTGATTAATCATTTTCCATAAAAAAATTGAAGTTTAACCTAACTAATATGTGTTCGTATACGACACTGAACAGCCCCTTTTCCGGTCGGTCACGAGTGTTGTTAAAGCCTGTACTTACACTTAAACTCACTTGGATATTATTGGTGCAGGATTCTTCGAAAAATACAAAATCAAGCATGCAAGCTGAATAGATCATTCAAAAGTGGATGTTGTAGTAAAGTGGAATGGAGTTGTTACAAGTTGCGATTCAAAACGCGAAATTTCGTTTCGTCGTAAACACTATTTCCCCACATTTTTGGTATATTAGAGTCAACAAGAAGTGTTCAAACTCTTTTTGTAGTTTTATTTTTATTCTTCTTTATTTGAAATATTATTACATCTTCCTTTTGTTTTTTCTTCCATATTATGTGTCATTCATGTACGCACAAAAAAGTAAATAAAAATTAATATTTCTTTATTTGTTTGCTTAAATCTTCAATGCTCGATCAGATAAGATCCTCTTTAGCTACTTATTTCTAGTCAAAGCTTTGTCAGTAAGTGCCTATCAATACATTACCAATAGCATAAAAGCGTTAAACGATTCCGATTTTCCTTAAGAATATTTCATTACGTTGAAAGTTATCGGAGCGTACTAATGCTCATTTAAATGAGGCTGTACTTATATTTTGCATATTAAATAATGATTTGATTTGTTTACAAACTTGGTAACTTCGTTTACGACGTGGTTTACGTACTTAATAGACGCTTGGGGAAGTATTAAGTATAGTTACATAGTACCTCAGAGGGTGTTAAATTCAAGGATAGGGTGATTTTCTATGGTTTTGTTGTTTGAAAACTAAGATTTATAGTATAATACTAGAATATTATAGCTAATCAGTCACCAATCTGTTTATTAGGGTTAGGAATTTTAAGCGGGATTGTCCGAAAGGGTTACCGCTACCCCGGAACATAAAGGGCTACGGAAGGAAGATGGATGGGTTTTAGTCAGTAAGAGTCTGACACTCCCTTCCGCTCCACCCAGAGCGGGAGCAGTCATGGGATGATTTCCCAGCCTTAAAAAAAAAAAAAAAAAAGGGTTAGGAATTTAAGCCTGCGGACGATGAGTAATGGGTAGCTTACCGTCCGATTAATACCAGGCCCGTCTTCCACGCGTGCCTCAATGTCAGCATTAAGGAATTGTCCGAAAGGGCTACCCTGGAACATGGATGGGTTTTAGTCAGTTAGAGTCTGGCACTCCCTTCTGCTCCACCCGGAGCGGGAGGTGTTATTTAATTTTTTTCTCGTCTTTAAAAAAATGTGTTAAGGATTGGTCGGTTACACAGAACTTATTTCCAGGATTCGAGTTTTAACTTGTCATCGTCCTTTGTATTTCACAGGCAATCAGTTTTCAAAGATTCTCATTATATTAATCTGATGGGTCATCTCAATAAGAAAATAGAATTATTTTTAATTTCTAAAGTTAAATAATGTTTAATTTCCCACAGGAAAAATCAACCTGTTACTTATGAAAGTATCAAAACAAACTTTATATAAATTCCTTATATTTAAGAACAGCTATTCTTTCGTTACTCCCGCAAGGTATTAAATTCGGTGAGCAAGGGGCGTATGCAAATGAGTGGGGAACATTGCGGCACATAGTTAGGTAGTGACAGAAGGTTAGGTCGAAACTACAAGTAAAGCGCACGGACCATAGAGCATTCGCGTTTGGTATTTGACAGACGCTACAAAACCGTAAGGTAATTAAAAGACAAACAAGATACATGCCTACGCAATCACTTACCTACTGTAGAAACAGATTCATGATGACGACACGGTTGGCGCAGTGGTTGAGCGATTTACTTCTGCGCACTATGTCGCGGGTTCGATTCCCGCACGGAACAAATATTTGTACGACCTGCAAGTATTTGTTACGAGTCTGGGTGTTTTTCTATCTATAATAAGTATTTATTTACAAAAAAAAAAATGTATATAAGTAGTATATCAGCCATCTCGTTACCATAACACAAGCATTAGGTTGCTTAGCTTGGGACGATATGACGTTGTGTGAAATGTCCAAGGATATTATTATTATGTTTAGTTTTTAGAATCTTTCCAATTCATTATTATTTTTCACTTTTTAGTTGTGGTACCTACACCCCCCCCCCCCATTTTAATACCACTACCTAGTATGTAAATTACAGTGACAGGAACTTATATTAGAACATCGTCCACATATATTTTAAGTAGGATTTTTTTTAGATTTTTGTTGATTTTTCAAAAACCGCTTATCTGATTTCAATAAAATTTTTATGGGACCATTTGGGAAGTATACCCTTTCCAACAAAAAAAGATTTTTTTTAAATCGGTTGGCAAGCAACGGAGTTATGCGCGAACAAACATAAGAAAAAATATATACAGTCGAATTGAGAACCTCCTCGTTTTTTAGAAGTCGGTTAAAAATGATCCTCAATTGTCAAACTCAACTCAAACTCAAAGTATGGATTTCGAATACAGGCACTTTTGGTTGTCAAGGGGTTGGTCAGTCAGAAAAATGAAGCTAGTTAGTTGCCCATTTCAAAGCAGTAGGTACCTGTGGAGAAGAACATCAATAATTATGTCAAAAATGAAAAAACATCATTAGTGATTTAAATTTAGATTTTCAGGTTTATGTAAGTAATTCTACTACTAGTTGGCATCCACAAGTACGTTTTCTGATCCATTTGTTAACATTTTTATCAAATAATTTTGGAACAGACTACTAAGGGCGAATTTCACCAATGAAGCTGAACGCGATCAGTACAGAAACCTCGTTTCAGGACTGTCAAGTGTCAGTGTCATTATTTTCTGTGGACTATTGTCACTGACAGGTCTGGATGTCGGTTTAGTTGCACCGATCGCGTTCAGTTTTATTGGTGAAATCAGGCTTTAGTGTTCATGCGTTTTGGAATCAACCTTTTGCCATATCTATTTTGTGTTTGCGGCCTGAACGGTTTTTAATAGGACGCCAAACGGCGGCGCGATATTGTTTCCGACGTACGTAACTTTAGATATATTCAGAGTGATTAAGCAGTTTGGAGCGATTTTTGTTCGGTAAGTACTTTACACAAATGCTTTTATATATTAAAGAAAATTATGGCTATAGTGTGGTCATGGGCATGGTACATGTTACTTTAATCGATAGTTGTAGTAATATTGGCATGTATGCAAACAAAGGACCATGGGCAAAAATGTATGAAGCCTGGGCTCACCCACCAACAGTGATGAGACCACTTTGAATATACTTGTAAAGCACTAAATATAAAGATTTAAACTCATTTTTGCGAAGAATCCATGGGGTTATTTTGCTATAAATATTTTTCTCCGACCATAAATAAACTAAAATTCTGCAAAAAGTAGTGCTGTTATGGCATTGTAGGTTTTGTTATTGAACATCTTTAACTAGTTTTAATTCCAGGTTTAATGTATACATAAAAATAAAACAGCTGCTAACAGTTAAAATTATTTTTATTAACATTTCAATCAATATCAATAATAATGTCGTCTAAATATCCTGCCGGTGGATTAAATTGTATGTGCCTGTCTAACCCTAGATACCATATTCCCTAGATATATATAGGCGCATCTATTGTTTACCACTATTTTAAGCATTTTAAGAATGAGTATATTGTTTCAATAAGTATTACGACTCCTAACAATTGTCTTTTACTACAAAACCTATTTAGGTGCATATCTTTTTTCTGCAATGGAATTGAAGGTGGTGCCCATAGTAACAATTTTAGTACAAACAAAATCCTTCACAACGGCATATGCTATAACTCTGTTGGACACTGAGCCCAATTTGACTCATGGTCCTTTGGGAGAAAGAAAAGAACGGAACAATATAATTATGTATATTTGCGGCAAACATGACGCAGTAAAAAAAAACAAATAAGAAAAATAAGAAGTTGTGGGAAAATGTGCGTCACATCCGCGCAAAACGGCCATCGCTCAGCATAATGCTCAGACCCCATGCGAAACAGAGTCACAGCGCTGATTTTCAGCGACAGCCGGCGTTGATGTGATGACGTCAAACCGGTGCAGCATGGAAAAAATAAAAAATACTCTAGAATTTATTTCTAAGACTTCAATAATAAGATTTACATTTCGGGTAACGACACACGCGCTGCCTTTGTAGTCTATGCGAGCAATTGTCATAAAACTATAATATTATGTCAACTTTAGGAGCTGTTCAGTGGCAAATGGTGCCCGATAAAATGTATAAAAGATAAACGATATTAATATTAATGTGGGAATGTATGGATGGATGGATCTTTGTTACTCTTTCACGCAAAACTACTTGAACAGAACTGGATGAAATTAGCACAGATTATAGTCTGGAATAGCACATCGGCTACTTTTGATCCCGGAAAAATGTACGGTTCCCGTGGGATAATATCGTACATACACGCGAGCGAAGCCGCTGGGAAAAGCCGGTATAATAATATAATATGGACCTTTTCCAAAGCCATTTATTTATAATTCCACTTGACAATCAAAGCGAGACAGCGGAAAGAAATAAAACGACAAGTACCATTTTCATTGAAAACATTCACGTTCAAGTCTTCAGTCTGTCAACACGCAATTATATGAAGGAAACGAGCACATACTGAAACATTTTGACAACGCGTGTACATACATAACAACAACATAATATACGCATTGTTAATAATGTTCCTCAGTTTTACACCGTTTAGCCGTATGTTGACATTGTAACAAATGTTTGATGAAGAAATGGAACAATTTGTATGGAGGCATGGATGTGACAGGTGCGCTGTGTGTTTGCAGGTACAGCTGTATTAAGTACTTATAAAGGCTCTATAAATTATTACGCAACCCAGTAACTTCAGAATTTAATGCCTCGTTTAGACGATGTGTGTACACACATCATGATTGCGATACGAGTACATCGCTCACGTGTGTTACATTATATTGTTGCTTCTTGTCTGTTGAGAAACTCGCTTCAAGTGGATTTAGTAAAGGCGAAAGATCGTGTTCTAGTGTTTTCACTCTAGCTGTTTGTAGGTTGAAGGTTTTGTTTTTAATATAAGGGCCTAGCTCTGCTAGGCTGCTGCGTCATCGCACAGTGGTCACGTGTTTTTTTTTTATTATGACGGTGGGAAATCATCAAATTACACCTCCCGCTCTGTGTGGACTGGAAGTAAGAGTCTGACACTCGACTCTTACTGACTAAAACCCACCCATGTTCCTTCCTTAGCTTTTTATGTTCGGGGGTAACCGTTTCGGACAATCCCGCTGACAGGTCACGTGCTGTCTAGTACGCTTGTTCAGATTTCATCAAGACCCCTTTACAGTACCCACAATTATTGTGCTCTAGCAGGCATTGAATAGAGGGGATCTTTTGAGGGGTAATCGGTTTGCACTGGGGTAGTTAGTGAGATCAAAATAAAACTTCAAACGGCGCAAATACTCCCATCCTACTGGGACTTTATACAACGTGGCACTACAATGGTGACATTAATTTAACATTCGATTCATGAAGACATTATATTTCCATTAAACGTATGGTATTTATGGATTTTAGAAAATAACATCTTAGAGCAACTTGTACTTAAAGAACTGTTGCGCAGCGGTCATTTTCCGGGGACACGGATCATAACATTCGCTTCAATGAAATTAAAAAGAATAAGCAATACTACTCGAATTAGTATGAAACAACTACAAAAAGTAGGCGAATTGATTTTATCATAATTTATTTTGTTTTTTTTTTATTTTCTGTTTATTTTAACCTATTTTTACGATTAACGGACATTAGCCCTACTTGTGTGTTAAATTAATGTTATGTCCGATCCGTTTGTGGTTAAAACACTATGACCATGGAGTTCCAAGTACTCACTTTGTTTTTTGAGACACCGCCAAGCGGTTGGTGGACTCTAAACGTGGTTGGCTAGCCTATTTTTTGGTCAAAGAATCAGCATTGCCATTCAACGTGGCAATGCTGCGCGCTGTTCGGGAACTTTTCCTGTTGACAATAATGTGGACGAATTTTTTGATGACTTATAATTATTTTGCCCTCCCTTTTTATGTTCTTGAAAATATTGTAGGTTATATTTTAAGACAGTTAGCTTTTAAATTGATGTAAATATTAAGTGTATAAATTTTTCATTTATATTAAGTCATTGACTGCCACGCAGCAGACACAATAGAAAAACTATTGTTCGCGGCTCACCGGTGACCGCGTTGGCGCTCAACGTGTTAATAACAATATTTTTTTATTTTTTTTGAGAATGGCATCTCGCAGTTCAACCAAAGGGTTGTCTACTGCTTAACCGGGCTTGCCTGTGGCTGCCACAAAAGAATTGTAGCCTCCAGCCAGGGCAATAACAATATATTCATACACGTTTCGGTCTTATCCCTAAAGGCCGGGCGTCTATTGAAGGTTTCCACCCGAAAACAAAAAAAAATGGTCAATTGTCATCAATTAGTCAGACCACGTGTGCTATCGACAAAGGCCGGTTTCAAAATAGAAGTTTAAATATTAAACGAAAATGGTTCCAACGCTGCCATTTTTAGCAATATGAGTACAAAAATGAACGAACTGGCAACACCGGGCCGCGGTACCGCTCAAATGCAAAGTTTTCAATATTGCAACAATCTCTCTTTCCAATGCCGTCGTAAGTAGATCTAATATGAACTAGAATTGACGTTGAGAAATAATGATATTTCATATTACTACTGTGAAATATAATAGTATATGTGAAATTGAATTCACGGGCATCAAAAAAATCAGGTTTTCTATACATTATGCTCGTATAACTCGTCAAATGTACAAATATGTTCCTATAGTGAAAGTTGTTCATAATGATAAGTACAGAGGCCAGCACATCAAGTTACCACAATCTGTCAAATTTCTTTGATAGTATTTCAACTTTATTACAAAGATAATTATAAGGTTCATTTTTAAATGACAAAATTTGACAGTTAGGGATAGCTTGATATGCCGGCGTCTGTACAATGACCCCTAAATACCCTATTTCCTGTATACATAACATCGCTCTTACCAGACTAATACGCTCTACCTATTTCATGGGACTCAAAAATGACTAACTATAGGTGCAAATTTGCCTAACCTTTTTGGAGTTACAGTCGTGATGTTATGTTGTATTATCTATTATAAAAAAAACTGTTTATTTTATTAATATAATAGTCGTATGGCGTATAAGTATGGCGAATAAATTGGTGATCGCAATCGCACTGAGCTGGCATTAGCGCAAGAATTACTGCTATTTTGAACTGAAAATTTGTAAAAATTGTTCTAAAAACTAACAAAACGTAATTAATTAACACCCACGACATAAGCTACCAACTGATAAGCATCATAAAACAACGCCACCAAGCGATATAAATATAGATTTGAAGAAAGCCAGGAGCTAATAATAATTTTATCAAATTCTTGCAGCCCTAAGAAAACCGTCACAGAATTCCCGTCGGGATTGCGACACCGCACTCCCTGAATCATAACTAGGGCTGTCACAAAAATATGTGGCTAATGAATGCCAAACATTCCTTTTTCGTGGGCGAGGGAAATCGAATAAGCTGGGTCGATGATATTTTGTTGTCTTTAAGGAGAGATGCTACCGCCGTTTTGTTGATTATACTTATTTAATATTTTCCTATTTTTAATAATAATAATAAATTAATGTATTTCGGGTAACAAGACCCATCATCATTGTTCTGCCCTTATCCCAATTAACGCAACATGTCTTTTTCTTCCATCCTTCTCTATTAGTTGTCATCTCGGTAGTCACTCCCTTCCTAGCCATATCATCTTTCATACAATTCATCCATCGTTTTTTGGTCTCCCTCAACTTGTATAGCCATCCGCATTCATACTCACAACTTTCCTGACAACATTTTCCTCATTCCTCCGCATAACATGCCCGTACCATGACAACCGATTTCCTCACAACTTTTCAGTCACCAATGTCACTTTCAGACTTTCTCTTATATTCTCATTCCGTATTCTCCATTCGGTAACAAAACCCATTACCAAATTATTTTGATTATAGAAAAGACTTGCCTGATATATTTTTAACTAGCTGGTAGTAAATCTCTCCCATTCTTTGGTACAAAAAAATTCCGGTATGGGTTTATCAAAAAACAACAAGCTATTTGGTAGCACGAAAAGGTTGCTACAGTAGGAACTTCAACTGCTGTGTATTCCCTAGACGTTCGTCAGTTCACCAGCCATCTGATAACCTAATTCTCTTGTGCATAGTGGTACCAACCTTGACTTACAAAATTCTGCATACTTAGTTAATATAACTTAAGGAACACCGCTTCCAAATTGGTTCGGTTATTTTTTTTATCTGAAAAAACACCTTGTTCAGACAGTCAGTTTCTGGCTCCAAAATAGTCCCCCCTTCGTCGGTTCTATTGCACCAACAACTCTATAGTTCGACGGTGCCAAATATCGCGTCGGAGTCGGCCGCTGCGCACCGTATTGCTCTTTTATTGCAAACACGCCACATTGTGGCCACCCCTGCCCCGAATCACAACTAGGGTTGACGAATTCGGAAAACTTTATAACCGAATAGGTGAGCTGTGTTCCGATGTTTTTCTTTCTGGATTTATTTTGTCGAGCTTTGTTCCGAGTGAATAGGGCTGTGCTGAAATGGCTTCCCACGGGCGTCGTTTCGAATGGCAAAGGGATTATAGTCGGATGGAATTCGTTATGGGTGTTTGTATAAGATTTTTGCTGAAGGAAATGTTTGTTCTGTGGATTATTTTACTTTGGGGACTGATATGATAATGTCATAAAAGGAGTTCACTTCAGTTTTTTCTTCAGTTTATGTGGTATTTAAATACAAAACTTACTTTAAGTTTGCTTTGAAAAGTTAATGGTGGTAAATGTCTAAAAATAAACTTAATACCTATTACAAAGAGGTGGACATATTTGTGTATAAGAGCCGATCTCTGAAATGTCAACCACCACCTCTTGGAGTAACATGATATTACATTAGTGTGAGAAAGAGATGAAGCTATGCAGGAGGTATAGCTGCATCTCTATCTTAGTGTAAAGCAAATAACACAGACTTAAAAGGGGGGCTGGTCTTCTGATCTGATTACGACAATACTATAATTAATAGAAAGCAACAGAATTGCCGAGTGAAATAGATTTTCTTTATTTTAAAAAGGATGCTTGCTAATAAATTGTGCCGTTATTGTGTTCGGCATAGATAACTATAAATGCTGTAACAAAACTTGAGTGCGACCTAAAAGGGGGTCGTTTAGTATCGTTTACGAACATATATTCATAATCAGCCTTTTTTTTTAAGGCTGGGAAATCATCCAATGACTGCTCCCGCTCTGGGTGGAGCGGACGGGAGTGTCAGACTCTTACTGACTAAAACCCATCCATGTTCTTTCCGTAGCCCTTTATGTTCCGGGGTAGCGGTAACCCTTTTGGACAATCCCGCTTACTTTCATAATCAGCCTATAATGTTACCACTGCTGGGATACAGGCCTCCTCTCTAAGACAGGGAACGAACATAATTATATTACTTAGGTAACTTTAAAAATTTGATAGAAAATTTAACACGTTGAACGCCAACGCGGTCACCGTGTGTCCGACAAACAATAGTTTTTCTATTGTGTCTGCTGCGCGGCAGTTAATGACTTAATTGTAATCACGTGGAAGAACATTTTGTATGGGAGAATTAAAAAATGTCATCATCATTTTCCTGCCCTTATCCCAATTTATTTGCGGTCGGCGCAACATGTCTTTTTCTTCCATACTTCTCTATTAATCGTCATCTCGGTAGTCAAACCCTTTCTAGCCATATATCATCTTTCACACAATCCATTTAGCGTATCTTTGGTTTCCTTCTACTTGTATAGCCATCCACATTCATAATCACAACTTTCCTGACAACATTTTCCTCATTCCTCCGCATAACATTCCGCCCATACCATGACAACCGATTTACACACAACTTTTCAGTCATCGCTGTCATTGAAAACATGTCCTCCAAATTTTAAATTCTGGAAGGGTAAATACACCCATGTGCTTAACTTAGAACTAGCACATATTTATATCTCGATGTTTTGTCGCCATTGCACTCGTGCGAAGCAAGGACGGTCGCTTGTTACAAATAAAGTGACAGTAAGATTTTTTTTCCTTGAAAAAAAAACTTTTCAGTCTGCCTAGCCTTTTTCCAACAATGTTGGGGTCGGCTTCCAGTCTAACCGGATGCAGCTGAATACCTTTATTTTACATGGAGCGACTGCCTATCTGACCTCCACAACCCAGTCAGTAACTGGGTAATACGATACCCCTTGATAAACTCAAACTCAAACTAAAAGTATTTATTTCAAATAAACCAATTACAGGCACTTTTGAATTGTCAAGGTGTCGGTCAGTCAGAGAGATGAAGCCAGTTGCCCATTCCAAAGCAGTAGGTACCTATGGAGAAAAACGGGCAAGAAACTCCATGGACACTCTTTTAAACAATATATGGTTACAAAATATTGGTTACATAGTTCATATTAATATTATACATGTGAGAAAGATGCAGAACGTTAAAAGCATCCGATATAAAATATGTAAAAACTATCCAAAAAATAAATTAAAACAAGCCTTAGCCGCTAAGAGATGACCAGTCGCTACTGACAGCGCCCGTTCACGAACATGACGCACATATTAGCACCATTCAGCTCAACCATTTTGAAGGGAGCTAAATGATCCAACACACACGCCACCATCAGCGAGACATTAAACTGAGCATGGCATACTCTCAGCCGCCATGGCACATTCAAGTCAATGATATACGTACCCAGCAAATGGTCGCTTTATAGTAGGTACATAGTACTCACATATGTGCTAAACAATTATACAATATTAAGAGATTGAATTTATACAATGCAAAGATAGTTTTTTTTTGTTGTTGATCTTCCACAGCTCCAACAGTTTTTAGTAATCTAATCAATTAGTTTATGCGCCCTTGTGGAGTTGGAGTTGATAAGACTATCTGTCAGACATTCGTGCTTCTGACTTCCCGCAACAACTGTCAAAGATCCATGAATGACAGAAGGGACCAACGGCGCAACGTGTTTTTCGAGGCACCGAGGATTCTCGATTAAAGATGGTCACCCATCCACGGACCAGTTTCGGTAAAAACTCTTGCCAACCCTAATTACAATATTTTAACAATCTCATCCACATTTGAGTGACGGACGTGAGGTCGTAAACATGTCGTCTCTCGCGTTATTACAGGCAGCTAAACTCTTACGAGTTCGTTGAGGATTATAGAAATTTGATATTTTAATGAAATATTATTATTTTATTTTTACAGGTAGCTGCTATTTATTAGGCACTAACTCCTACTTCATTCTGTACTCATTGTTAAATCTTGTGAACAAAATCTGATTTGTCTATGATGAAAGCGTCATCTGACATTAGGTAGTATTGTCTCTGTTCTCTCATCACTTAAGACGTGTAATAATCTGTCCGTACTTTTTATGTAATCTTAGTTAATTTTATAAAGTTCATTAATTCGTTACTTAAAATATGACACTTTATAAAAACATTTCTTCTCGTGTTTGTTTTGGGCTAGTCCGAATAGTTACTGATTCTAGCAGAGCCGCATGAAAATTGCATTGACTGCGAGGTATTGAGACAAACTGACGAATTCGACTTCGAACGGTTAATCCTGTAAGAAACACGTTGGTTGATAAAAATAAACATAAAAGTTAGGTACTCACAAAAGAGATAATTTTCTTAAAACAATACAAACGTGTTTATTATCTTTGGATATTCTCCATATCCAAAGATAATAAACACGTTTGAATTGTCAATAAATGTATCTACTTCTTATCATTATCCGTCGTCCTAAAACAAGTATCACGAAACAACAACATTATAGTCCTATTCCAACCCAATCCTTACAATTCTGAAAGAACATTCAAATAGAAATACAGCGAAAATATATTTGCGAACATTCGATACGGAAGATCTTTCTATTTATGACAATTGAAACGCAAAATATGCCTTGTAAGGGAACTGAGTTGATTGATACAAAGAGGCTCAGTGCAATGAGGGGTACAGTCGCTGACAATTTGCCAAATCTGACGCAAGGAAAGACCCGACTGAATGGTGTACAGTGACATGGGAGAGTAAAAGGATAGGAGAAATAGGATATTATGGAAATGTAGACGTAGATAATTTATACTTTAAGCGGGATTGTCCGAAAGGGTTACCGCTACCCCGGAACATAAAGGGCTACGGAAGGAACATGGATGGGTTTTAGTCAGTAAGAGTCTGACACTCCCTTCCGCTCCACCCAGAGCGGGAGCAGTCATTGGATGATTTCCCAGCCTTAAAAAAAAAAAAAAAAAGATAATTTATACTTATTGGGATATATTTGACGACACGGTTGGCGCATTGGTTGAGCGATTGACTGCTGCGCAGCATGTCGCGGGTTAGATTTCCGCACGAAAGAAATAGTTGTGTGACCTACAAGTACATATTTGTTCCGGGTCTGGGTGTTATTTACCTAAAATATGTATGTATTTACAAAAAAAAAAGTATGTAAGTAGTTTATCAGCCATCTCATTACCATAACACAAGCATTAGGTTGCTTAGCTTGGGGCTATATGGCGTTGTGTGAAATGTCCAAGGATATTCTTATTATTATATTAACATTGTGGATCAAAGAGGTTTTATGAAAGTTTGACATCGTTGTAGGTACATCATCTCTTATGTGCGATGAATCTAAAGATGAAATGGTTGGTAAGAGAATAAAATAAATCAATCTGCTGTCTATACTACTATATAAACCATCTAACCGGATGTAGCTGAATATCAGCATTTTACATGGAACGACTGCCTATCTGTCCTCCATAACCAAGTACCTCGGTAATACGATACCCCTTCGTAAGACTGGCTGACTCAATCTTTCGGCATTCTGACTACCCGTAACGACTGTCAAAGATCCACGAATGACAGCCGGGACCAACAGCTTGACGTGCTTTCCTAGGTACGGAGGAGTCTTGATATTTAAAGATGGTCACCCATCCATGGACCAACCCCGGCAAGCGTAGCTTAACCTGATGGTTTATCCGTGCTGCTGTTATTACTGAGCCACGAGCTCCTCTATCATACATTTGAAACGTAAAATATGCCTTGAAAAGGAACTGAGCTGATACAAAGAGGCTCAGTGCAATGAGGGGTACAGTCGCTGACAATTTGCCAAATTTGACGCAAGGAAGAAACCGACTGAATGGTGTACAGTGACATGGAGGAGTAAAAGGATAGGATAATTATATACTAATATATTATAAAATTAAACTATTTTATCGTAGTTATAAGACAGTCCTTTATTTCATATTCACACTAAAACGCAATTTTTTCTAACTGTGGTACAAAAGCAGGGTCCAAAGTCCTATTTGATATTAGATTTTTGAACCATAGAGCTGATAGTCTTGCTTTGCGGGTCCTCTTATCATCTTCGTAGTCGACTTCAAAGAGACCAAATTTAGCACTGGAAATAAATAAATATGTTTATGAAATAGTAGTTCAGAATTCGCTGACCTAGCGTTGCCATCATCAGCCCATAGCATTCTACTGATAGACATAGGCCTCATCAGTTGCACGCTATTCAGCTTGGGTCTCAGCAACTCTTAACCAGCCACGCAGCCAAGATCGCCGCTCCACCTTAGCCTGAGGGAGTCCTACCTTACGTTTGTCGATTCGCGGTGTCCACTCAAGAACACATCTACACCAACAGTCATCGGTTCAACGGCTACTATGGCCGGCCCATTTCTTCTACAGCTAACTTATTGGCTAGCAAAGTACGGGCTCTCAATCAAATAGGAGGCCAGATAACACTGGTTCGGGTTCCCGTGACGTGCGGACTCAGTGTTTGGGTTTACTGTAGTGTAAAAGAGGATATCACAATAACTGTTAAACAAATAATTCTGTAGAATGTCATGACGTCATCGTTCAGCCGAAATACTTCTATTGCTGGACGTAGGGCTACTCTAAGTATAACGACAAACGAATGATCTTGTTAACTACATTAGTGTTCCCCTTATAAACGGCCTGTTCCCATGTGTCTTTCGGTACACAGTCTGTACTCCAGAAATTTCAAGCACATCAGCCATCCATACTAGGAGCGCTGTGCCCCACCCACTGCTACTTAAGTTTATTAATCCGAAGCACATACAATTTTCTCAATAGATTTGGAACTTAAGGTTTAAAATCATTTGGAGAAATTTGACAGTTAGGTATAACTTTGTGCGTTCGCGGTTGTACATGCTAAGTAATATTAAATTTATTCATCTCGGCTTGATAACTACTTACTTTAGTCCCGAATCCCATTCAAAGTTATCCATAAGACTCCACGCGGTGTATGCTGTGACGTTACAGCCGTCAACTTCAATGGCATTCAATATGGCGTCGATATACGCTTTGTAGAAATCAATTCTGTCAATGTCTTCATTCCCGCCAAAATTACCATATCCATTCTCTGTGATCATAATTGGCGGGTTGTTGTATGTATCTTTCACCCAGTTTAGAGCTTTTCTGATGCCGTTGGGGATTTTCTGGAAGTTAGTAAAATTATTTATATGTTTTGATGGATAACAGCGATTTATTGATATACTAATTCAATATTATATTGTAAACTAGCTGACCCGACAGACGTTGTCTTGTCTTAACTATGATACCTACCTAACTACCTACCTAGCCTACCTACCTACCCACCTTACTTTTCTCCTTTAAACCTTCCCTGGACTACGACAAACATTTCAACACCAAAATCAGCCAAATCGGCTCAGCCGTTCTCGAGTTTTAACGAGACTAACGAACAGCATTTGATTTTTATTTATATGTATAGATATGGAATACAAATGAATATATGAATATGAATAAATAGTATCTGCTCCAAAATCTTTGGGTTTCACTGCACTGTGTAATGTCATTGTAATTGTCGGTCCCAGTCATAGATTCTGTTAAAATCTTATCGTGAAAACTAAGGTAATATGAGCGTGAAATGAGCTATAGTTCCACCCAATGCTAGGGATTGACAGCCCTTTTTAAACTCACTTCATCTACGTTTTCATGGTGAGATTTATATAGAATAGCACTGCAGCTGACTGTCGCATGAGTGAATATAAACCTAAAAGTCTGACAAATTGAAGCATTGTAAAGTTATAACAGAACAAAGTAATTTAATTAGCTGTAAATACAACATATACAACCTAAAACTTAACAATATATCTATTATGTACCAGTGGTAAAAAAGGGGAAGAGCTTATATGGCGTCAAAAAATGTATCCCCATCGCTGTCAGTGGGAAATGTGCCGAAAGGCTGCCAGCGTTGCTGCATTAGATGGCAATGCTGATTTTGTTGCCTAAAAATTGACCAGCCAGTCATGTGAAGAGTCAACCAACCGCTGGGCGATATCCCGAAATACTCGATGATGTAAATGATGAATGATGATTTGAATGATCGAGATGTTTATTTATAACTTACAGTAGTATGTATCATGGGGGCTGGATCATAACTCCCGTAGTCTCCAACTGCCCCGATATCGTCCTCATACGAAGGAACCGCGAATATTCCTTTCGCGTATTTGTTGGTTGTATAGAATTTAGTAGAATAGTGGTTAAACCCATAGAAGTCACTTGAACCTGTAATATTTAGACATATGCAGGTAGGTACTGACGAACTGAAAATGTCTTTAATTAGGTCGATTTAATGTACCACCTCTTATAAAACGGGAATAGGATTACAATATGTAATTTATGACTGTTTTTTTTTCAATAAGTTTTCTTTTTTTTTTCTTTCATTTGCCTTTCAAAGTGTCAGGTGATTCTAGAAGGGTTAAACTTAGATGCCTTGCTTTAAACAAGTTTTGGCTTAAAGTGCAACTAGACTGACCTGACTGGTCGATCGGCATCGCTACTAAACACTGAGAACATTTAAGGCTTTCGGCCATTGATCAACTGCATTCTAGCTCCAAAAATCGTCAAAACTGACCTTTTATGAACTCGATTTCCTCCGGAGACAACTCCGGCAGTCGACTTCTGGGGAAGCCCTGCTCAGCACTTTTTTCTGCAACACGTTTCATCATTCTCTCAGGAAATCCACCAGTGGACGAGAATATCGGGTGACTGTAGAAACCGACTTCGAAGTCCAACGCCAAATTCCCAGCTTCTATGTCCTCGGGAGAATCACTGGCGCCTTCACGGAAATCTGTCGCTATTGTTATACCACAAGTGCCTGAATAAAGAAATAAGATCTTGTTATTGTACAATATATGTACAACCATATATGCATGCAAATATTCAGAGACCCTAGAGTGAGAACACGTTTCAAGAAACTGGGTTTTTTTGGCAAGGTTTGCTTGGACCTTTGAGATAATCAGCCTATATTATTCTCGCTGGTTGAAGTCCAGCACACGGGCCAAGTGCTTCCATTTACCCGGCAGGCTTCGGCCGTAACGGGCCCCTTTACATGCTGACATCTCTTTGAGGCGCGCGTGGAACACATACACGCCACGTCCGGCACGGGCCTGGCCCTGATCGAACGGTGAGCTACCCATTACTCACCGCCCGCAGGCCCGTGCCTACGGTGGCCGGGAGTCATCAAGTAGCTCCCGACGCCCGGAGCGTCCAGACACGAGAGTTCGCCGCCGCCGCAAATCGCTTCTACGAGGACACGGCGGTGCTCCGCCGAAGCGGTGCTCATCTCCACCGTGTCCTCTGCGGTGATCCTCATAATGGTGACACCCAGGCATTTCCTCCCGCCTAATTATGTGCAGGAACCTCCCGAAACATCCATGTCCGATGAGGACCTGCGTCAGGCGCAAGGTGAGGGCACCGTGATGCCTCTCTAGCCACTCCTCAAAGAGGCTACTTATGACCTTTATATGTATATATATCGTGGCGTTCTCCTACTATCGTGGCGTGCCCAAGGTCACTACTGCTAGACATTTGCAATAGAAAATTAAAAATATTTACCTTGCTGCTTGTCTCTGTATTCTTTGTCGTACAGGTGCCATGCCCTAGCATGTGCCAATAGTGCATTCTTTGCACTAATGTAGTCTCCAATTCCAGGAGAAACAATATTAGGAGCAAACCTGTTTTGTCCGTATCCAAATATCAAAAATTGTTTTGGTTCATTCAAAGTTATCCAGGTTTTTACTCGATCACCCAAGGCATCGTACAACACTCGGGCATAGTCCTCAAACCAGCCAGCAATAAGAGGGTTGGCCCAACCTCCCAAATCTTGCAAACTTTGTGGCAAATCCCAATGATAGATCGTCACGACAGGCTCGATACCATTCGCCAATAATTCATCAACCAGCCTACTATAATACCCAATACCATCTTGGCTAATTTTATTTGAAAATCCACTTGGCAGAACTCTTGGCCATGAAATAGAAAATCTGTAGAAGTCGACTCCCAAATACTTGAGCATTTTGATGTCTCGCTGATAATACTCATAGGATTTGCAAGCATCATCTCCAGTTGTGCCATCTTTTATTAATCCTGGGGTATGGCTATAGGTGTCCCAGATGCTTGCCGATTTGTCTGAAACATGTCAGAAAAATGGTGAAGGTTTCGGAAAGCACAATATAAAGAAAGACTTATGGAAAACGGCTTGTGACTTTTTCGCGCGTTTGCATGCGCATGGTACGGAACTCTCGTTGAAGAAGAAACTGTCTTAACTTTTTGCACAAATTTTTGGATTTATGACGTAAGGTGTAAAACATAAACTACGATATACATACGACATAGCCCGCCCTTCTAAAATTCAAAACGTTCGAAAGTATTATTGTGAACGTTATCACAAAGCGCCACCAAAAAAAAACCGGCCTGTTACTGAAGACGAATACATACAAACTCTTTCGTAAGGATGTGACTACAAAAATTGAAAGAGTAATTTTGAGGAGCGCGCCATGTTATAGTAAAGTAATGATACCTACCTGATGCATTCCAACCGCCTTCAATTTGGTATGAAGCGGTTGCCACTCCAAGTTTCAGTCCTCCCGGTAATATTTTCATTTCAGTTTTTGAACTATCTTCACTGCTAGCAGTAACCAGTGACACTGCACTCACTGCAGTTAATATCTGGTACAAATACCTGTTGAGCACCAGAACACTGCGTTAAAGAAGAGCGTTGAACTTCAATTAGATCATAATTATACTACCATATCGTCGAGAATAAATTTTATCAAAGGAGTGTTTAATAAATATTTTATTAATGATTTGAATGTAGATAGTAGATGATTAGATAAAATAATATACAGCACACTTCCATTTACTGCTCTTTTGTTTATAAACAATTTCTTATGAAAATGAGTGTATTTAGTGATCGACCTTGAGGCCGTAAACTAAAAGCCTTGTGTTAACTTTGCCATATAAAGTAGGTACACAATTTAGTCATAGTGAAAAAACAAAAACAAATCATAAAAAAAAACAAAAAAAACAAAGTCTTCATTTTTTGTTCTAGAACTAGATGTATTTCAGATCGAAAAGCAACTTATTACAAAAATTTCACTGATTGGTATCGAGGTCGGTGTTTCATAACGTTGAAATAAGGATTGCTCATTTGCATGTAAGGTCTTTTCTTCTGTTTTCTTCCCTCACCTCTCATTCTTCTGTCTCAAATTCATGAAGGTAGTTAGCCATGTCAATAAAAACTACAAGGGCATAAATGCTTGGAACTGTGAGCACATTTATTTTTATAAAATGTTGACGGTACCTTTCTGATTTAAAATTAGAACCCATCATTAAAAAAAAACTATTTTAAAAACTTACCTCATTGTGTACGAGTGCCTTAAACAATTGAAGGTGACTGGTAGGTACGGAAGAAACTGTTAGATTGTTGAAAACCAATTTCTATTTTGCTAAACGGTTTGACGCATTATCGCGGTTGATATGTTTATATCCGAACTTGCGTTCTCCCGCGGTTTCGCCCACGTTAAAGTATCTACGTTGCACCTGTGCGAAACCGGGGCTGGTCGCTAGTATAACTATAGTTAGGAGGATAAAAAACCGGGTGCGTCTCATTTGATATACTCGTAAACTCATTTGGTATATTTTCATTTCAACAACGTTCACAAGATATAATCAACGTGAGATATACCACATGTAACATTCATTTTTTATTCTAAAACTTTTTTCGTATATTTTTATTTGATATAACGTTTGTTCAATCGAAGATCATTAGGTATATCGTTTAAAATACATTATATTGATATCATCATTATGATGAACACCCCGATTCAGAGCAATCTGACACGGATGGGTTAGGTTAGAACAAAATGCAATATTGCTGTACTTGGAGAATAAACAATTCTCCTACCTTCTTCATCCTTTAGGATGCAAGAGCGAGTGAAGCCAGCTCGGGTCTTTGGGCACCGTGACTTGGACAGGCTATGTTAACACGTGGTTTCGGTTTCGTGGTTTTTTTTTATAACCACCCAGAAATAGGAGCCCCGCCCAAGCGTGGCTCCATCGACCTACTTTATGAGGTTGTCATCAGTTATTAGGTGTATCTTTATAAAAAACAAAAAATATTTTTAAATTATTTATTACGAAAAAAGTTATTGTTCTTTTTAAGTTTAAATTGGAAGCCAGAGGTCGAAAACATTTTTAACCAGGCGATTTTATCATATTCAACTAAATAACTTTTATGTCTTTTGAGTAGTATATCAAACGGTTTTATATTGAATGTTTGTTATGTTATTACTTACCCGTGTCCTGACAACGTATATGCAAAATTTCAGGATGATTAATTCATGCCCGGTTTCTGAATAAAGATAAATTCTCAACAGCTAAATTGATTTAATAAAGTTATAATGTACGTCGGTTATATCTATCACTGCGTTTCTGAATACGCAACCGACCATTCAATACCTATAGAACCGGTAACTAGTTCTTTAGTTGCCGCTAGATGGGTTTGAGATGGCGTAAATAAAATTGATTTTATTGTTTTCATTTCGCGTGGTATTATTTTGCTTTGCCGATTGATTAATTTATACCCGGGTACTATCACAATATTCATATTTTTTTTTTTTGTTAAATAAATAAATACATACACAGGTATTTTTTTTAATATCTTGTTTTGTTTTGTGTCATTATTATTTTCTGTTGTATTTCGACACCAGCGATTTATACTACGCTAACTCAAAAAAGCGTACTTTACAGTAGAGGCGTTTAAAGGAAAAAACGTGATAACTTTTACATTAATTAAGATACTTATTTGAAATTTGGTATGCTTAATAGTTATTTCATTCATTGTAATATCTCATATTTATTTTTCCTTAATATTTTTTTATTTAGCGCGACTTAGCCGTTTATAAACGTAATTCATCAATAAAATGTTACATGATAAACACGTCTAACTAATGTTAGCGTATTATAGTACGGGTGGTTGTGAAATCATACTTCAATATCTTTATAAAGAACATATACTTACAAAAAAAAATAGTCAACGTGCCATTAAAAAACGAATTAATACAAATGAAACGAATTAACACACAAGTATTTGCTACGTAAAAGTCGAATTTTACAAACCAACAAGTATACACACGAACGCACTAAAGTACGCTAACTATGAGTTACCGTAGTGTTACACGGACATTGACCAAAGTGGCTTCAATTTTCAAAAAAACCTAGCCTATTACTATTAACCACACTTTAACATACGTTAGTAATCCTTTAATAACACATTCAACAAACCTCTTTCGATAGTATGAAGCGATATCTCACTATTTTTCTCAACACTCATTAATGAATATTCTTCCTTTTTTGTTAATTCCACTGTTCCAAATGTTTAGCTCGTTGTCGAGACATTTTGTAATAGTAAAATAACACTAACAATAGTTTAAATAACTGCTTACAATAACACTATCTATTATGATTAACTGCAAAAGTTATAAATTCGCGCAATCGCATCTAATACAGCGCCCCTCCCCGCGTACACTCCGCTATTAATAGTTGGCGTAATATAAATCGAGTGATTTCAAAAAGTACCCTTACTTAGCGTTTTATAAGATTTGTAACTTTCTTATTTTTGTATATTTCTTCACAATTTTTTTATGACATATGTAAAAACACATTTTAAGCAACTTGGCATAACAAAACGTTTTTACCTAATTTTCGAGTTAGCGTAGTATAAATTGCTGGTGTCGATTTCCTGTGCGTGTTCCAAATAAAATATTTTTCTTCCTTTCTCATTTTATATACTGTAGGTATCGCAGGCTCACTCGCGTTAACTTAGAATTTGATTCGGGTTGTACTCTGCTTGTTAAGTTTAGATGTTAGGCCGTTAAAATCATGGGCTCAGAACGAAACGTACACGAGGATCCATTCATTATCATAAGAACGATATTGTTGTTTTCTTCGGGAAAAGTACTTTTAGATACTTTTTTTCAGAATGAAAGTAAGGCACCCTATGTCTGATTTTATACACCTATCAACGTATACTTATGCAAAATTTCAGGATGATCGGTTTAGGCGTGAAAAAGAAACATACAAACAAACAAACTTACTCGAATTTATTTTATTTGTTAGGATTTTTGAGTGTATACATGTTACGGCTAATGGTCTAATCTTATAACAAGTTAAAAAAAACCTATTAATCAAGGTTATTGTCTTCCTTGTTCGGCAAGGAATACATTTACCTAGATTAATAGGTTTTTACACTTTTTAACATAGCAATTGCTATGTGATAATGTATCACCTCTCATCACATCGCAATTTAAACACTCTTTTTTAAATTTTTATCGAATTATACATCGTTGACGCCATGCAAGTTAATAATATAGCAATCTTCCTTGCCTTTTCCTATGTTAGGGTCGATTTACAGTCTAACCGGATGCAGATGCAAACGAAAATTTGACATGAAACGACTGCCTATCTCACCACCACAACCTAGTAACTGGGTAATAAGATACCCCTTGGTATGACTGGCTGTGAGACTTTCGGGCTACTGATGACCCATAATTACTGCCAAAGATTGACCTCTGGCAGGCTTATGGACCCTTTTTTATTTTGAGGGCGAGAAATCATCAAAAGATCCCTCCCGCTCTGAGAAAAACAGACGGGAGTGTCAGACTCTTACTGACTAAAACCCATCCATGTTCCTTCCCTAGCCCTTTATGCTCCGGGGTAGCGGTAACACTTTCGGACAATCCTGCTGGCGCTTTTGGACCTCTAAGATTCGGCAGGAGCAGCTTCAAGGCGGCCCCAGCCCGCTCCAGTCTGGGAGCCTAACGTTGGAAATGCTCCAACGGCTGTCGAGCACAAGTCCCAAGTACCACATAGTCGGCTCGAAGTTGACGTTAAACCCTATTACCGTTATTTGGGAACCCGACGGTGGAACGGTGGTTACTCCTTTGCTTCTTCGACGAATTTTCGACATTCCCGAACACAGTAGGCGTGTTCGGGAATGTCGAAAATTCGTCAATTAAAGGAAATGAAATAAAAACTAAAACTCAAACTCAAAGTATTTATTTCAAATAAATCAATTACAGCCACTTTTCAACTGTCAAGGGGTCGGTCAGTCAGAGAGATGAAGCTAGTTGCCCATTCCAAAGCAGTAGATACCTATGGAGAAGACCGGGCAATAAACCCCATGGACAATCTTTTAAACAAAAATATTGGTTACATAGTTCATATTAATATTATACATGTGAAAACATGCAGAACGTTAAAAGCATCCGATATAAAATATGTAAAAATAATTCTTAAATTAAATTATAACAAGCCATAGCCGCTAAGAGATGACCAGTCCCTACTGACAGCGCCCGTTCACGAACATGACGCATGGATTAGCACCAATTAGCTGAATTGAAGCTAACCATTTTGAAAGGAGCTAATGATCCAAATATATAGTTTCGATGATTACTGCAACATGAACTTCAGATAAAACTTTATCATTGTATTGATAGTGACAGTTTGATTTTAGCTAAACAGATACTGTCAGAACAAGTGCTGATAAACTTATTTTTCTGAACATTCCCCTAAATGGTATCTACTCAGATAAGAAACACCATCATACTTTATCAATTACATGTATATACAACGTGGCGCTACAATGGTAACATTAATTTTACACACGTGTAGAGCTAGTGCTGATTAATCATATAAATGTTGATAAGTTAAAATAAATCATACAGCATATTGAAAAAAACACTAAATAATAAAATCAATTCACCTATTTTATGCATTTGTAATCCTAATAGTATTGCCTATTCGTTTTAATTTCATTGGTGCGAATGTTATGATCCGTGACGCCGGCAAATGACCGCAGCGCGACAGTTCTTTAAGTACAGGTTCCTCTAACATGCTGTTTAGTAACATTTTAAATAAATCCGTAAATAATAACGTTAAATGGCAATATAATGTCTTCATGAAACGAAAATGTGATAACGTATATGTTTGTTAAATGAATGTCACCATTGTAGCGCCACGATGTATACGATAAATATTTGGTAAACAGATACGAATACTTAATAAATATGATAAGTATAGTCCCCAGCGAAGGGGCTGTCAAGTTTCAATACATCTCGTTGTACTGACATACCAACCACATAAAAGGAAGAAATGTTTTAAAGTGGAAATTGGTACCTATGTAACTGAAATGAACTTTGCCTTATGTACTTTAATTGTGCATAGTATTGTATAATAACCGACATTGTGTAGTTCTTTTCATTAATAAAGTAATAAAAACTGCTACTATGTCATTTTGCCGCAAATTTTGCTTTTGTTAAAAATATTTTAATTTTCTATGTTTTTAATATTTTACTACATCACCCCTAATTCTTTCATGACTGGACGAAGCCCTTTCAATTGCGTTGTGGGTTTGAAACCTATTTTTTTTTTAAGGCTGGGAAATCTTCCAATGACTGCTCCCGCTCTGGGTGGAGCGGAAGGGAGTGTCAGACTCTTACTGACTAAAACCCATCCATGTTCCTTCCGTAGCCCTTTATGTTCCGGGGTAGCAGTAACCCTTTCGGACAATCCCGCTTACCCGGCAGGCTTGGCCCTGAGGGGCCCCTTCATATGCTGACATCTCTTTGAGGCGCGCGTGGAACATATACGCGCCGTCCGGCACGGGTCTGGTGCTGATCGGACGGTGAGTCACCCATTACTCAGCAGGCCCGCGCCTACGGTGGCCGGGAGTCGTCACGTGGCTCCCGACGCCCGGGGCGTCTCCTGCGGTGGCTGGGACGGGAGGACCTTTCTCTCTCCCATCCCGCTGGGTTTGAACCCTGACAGACGCTTTACTTTATGTAAATTATGTCATCACCACAGCTCTCAAATCGGTAAAGGAAAACATCGTAGAAACCGCCGTGTCGTAGAACAAAAATTCGAAGTCATGTGACATTTACCAACCCGCATTGGGCCCGCGTGGTGGATTCCAGTTGCACTCATAGAACGGAGGCCTGTGCCAAAAGCGTCACTGCAGTGGGAACATTATAGGCTGATAATGAAAATCAAAACACTATCAATCTGCCTGCCTGCCTAGCCCTTACCCAACTATGTTGGGATCGGCTGTCAGTCTAACTGGATGCAGCTGAATACCAGTATTTTACACGGATCTGACCTCAACAACCCAATAACTGGGTAATACGATACACCTTGGTAAGACTGGCTGTCAGACTTTCGGGCTTCTGACGACCCGTAACGACTGTCAAAGATGCGCAAATGACAGCAGGGACCAACGGTTTAACATGCTTTCCGAGGCACGGAGGAGTGGCGGTATATAAAAAAGGTCACCTATCCACGGTCAAAGTGTAGCAATCGATCGAATCGAGATCGAACTGTGCGGCTGTTATTACTTAGCCACGAGCTCCTCAAAACAAAACACTATCAATCAGTTCAAAACTAAATCAAAATCCCTGCCGTCCAATTAGGGGCCTTCAATAAAACTTAAAGGTACTTAACCTTGTTCCAAGAGAGACATCACCTAGGGGGACCATCTGAGGATAGCCAAGACAAGATTAAAGAGAAATGCTAAAGTTTGCACAACACCTGCTGCATCTTTTGTTAAGTAAAGTAGAGGCGGGTTCTGTTTTAAATAAAATAAAAATCTACGAGTTAACGTTTTTATTACTTTATTGATGTGCGAATTAAGGAGTGTTTTGTGTCTCGAGTATTGTAGATATATTGTTTTTACTAATGTTCTTTTGATGAAGGTTTATAATTGCCCATCAGTCCCGTCCGCCCGACAGCTGTGATAACCTAGTGGTGTGACCGTCGGACTGCTAAGTCATATGTCTCGAGTTCGTCACTAACCACACGAAAAGAAGAAGATTGCCCGTCACTTTTTTTTAAAATTATCGCGCTTATGACACATTTAGCTCAGGATTTAACTAGTGATTGCTTGGCGCAATATCAAAGGTATTGGTATCGTATTACCCAGTTAATGACTGGGTTGTAGAGGTCAGATAAGCAGTCGCTCCATGTAAAATACCGGTATTCTGCTGCATCTGATTAGACTGGAAGCCGACCCCGAGCATAGTTGGGAAAAGGCTAGGCAGATGAGATGAGGATAGATAATCATTTCATTCAAGTATTTTTAAGTTACTAATATGTAGAAATGTCAAGTCAAAACTAATATTTCAGGCTTGAAAACGCATAAATCAGGGCGGTTTATAAGCTAAAAAAAGGAAGAATTGACCCTGCAGTGGGACACAATGAAAGCAAACAAAAATTAAATATATTTTAGTCAATATGAAACAGAATTCCCGCCAACGTGCACTGAAACGTTCTACGTCGCAATATGCTGTTTGCACATTTCCGTATCCTTCATATCAATTCCCTACGCTCCGTTTGCGATTTGCAACCATGCATACTTAAAAAATATAGGAACCGATTGCAGGCTTCTACGGAGATTCGGTACGGAGTTATGTAAATAGATGCGACATGGCCGTAGGACTATACTGTATGGTTTGCAACGTAGAGTTGTCAAACATATTTTGTAAGAAGTACCCTTCAATGTTTTTGTCTGAGGTTGGTAAATCATCAAATGACTCCTCCCGCTCTGGATGAGCGGAAGATTGTGTCAGACTTTTATTGACTAAAACCTATCCATGTTCCTTCCTTAGCCCTTCATGTTCCGGGGTAGCGGTAACCCTTTCGGACAATCCCGCTTACCCGACAGGTTTCGGCCCTAACGGGTCCCTTCATATATTATGCTGACATCTCTTTGAGGCGCGCGTGGGACACGTACGCGCCGTCCAGCACGGGGCTGGTCCTGATCGGACGGTGAGCTACCCTAATATCCTTCACTGTATAATTCCATTTCACCCCTTTGCGGGGGGTTTCTTAAATCCTTTCTTAGTTGACGTCTCCTACTCATAGGTAATATATGTTCGTAGGACTAGTAGTTTTTGAGATTTCGTGATTAACCTATTGACAGCAGGAAAATAGCTCTACGCGAGACACAATGCCTTTTTAATTGTGTCTGTAATTATGGTATACGAAAGGTTAATCAGTGAGTGAATGTATGAATGAGTGTCTTTTCGATTTAATTTTTTAGATACATTTTGTTAGACAACTCATCATTTCTATGACTAATCTGGCTGATATATCATGTTAGAAATCAATCATAAGAGAGATAATGAAAGATTAACTTTAAGAATTCGTTGATTTTTATTTCCGCTTGTATCCGTATACTACTGAATATGGTTATACCCTTCTCTTTCGAAGCTGCAATAAAATGATGTAAGTAGAATATGCTAATATTAACTTGCTAGGCAAATGTATACTTAACGCATGGCACACCATAACCGTTGTTTTTTCCCACGATTTGCAATTCTCATAATTCGGACAAAACAATATATTATTAAATCAAGCACCCTAAACACACGCGTGAAAAACGAATACAGAATATTCAATAGACCAATAACCATAAAAGAATAAAAGTATAACACAGCTATATTATATCCAGCACCTTGCGAAACATGTATTTCGATCATTTGGGCCTTATTCAAGCAATCCAACGTGATGCGAAGATAAAACTGACTGACGTTAAATAAGACATGTATGATGTACGTGACTGTCGAATTGCCGCCATCTTGGATTTGTATTTGCTCAACTTTTTATGTGGAGTATGAAATAAAACGTTTTGTTTTATCCCGTTTTATTATTGTTACAAGTAGGCCGTTTATTTTTCAATTAAATTACTATGTTATAGACGACTTCGATTTGACGTGAAAAATTAAATTGATTTCTGTCTCGAAGTCAATGTCTTTAAGAGAATGATAACCAAAGAGGTGGCCGCTATACATCCCTAAATTCATGCTAGGCACTGTGAGAGATCTGAATTTTGTTTTTTTGGTAGAACTTGTGTAATGTGTGTAAGTAGGGATTTCTTATAATACAAAAACACGGGCAGCAACTATACAATTATATTGCCTTGCAACGAATACAACCTCAAGCCCCGCGACTAATGATAGAGTCAGTTTTCAAAGGTCGAATGCTGTCAGATATTTAACAGACATGTTCAACATAAGGTTTCACTTAGGCTCTACAGTACCTACAGAAGATTCGACAAAAACCCGTAAGTACCACTCTTTTGTCTCTGCCAAAGTGAACAAATTTTAACCAAAGACAATACAGGACACTTCAATTATCTGAACACACGAAAATCTAAAGAAACTCAGTAGCTATCTTAGTTGCCAAGTGCGCTTCCAATTTGCAAGGCTCGCGGCACGTAGGCTTTGTGGACTAAAAGGGCGGCCCGTTTTGCACCTTAGGAATCAACTCACGTTCGATCCGGGGCGCAATCAAATTATATAGAACTGACTCGATTTTGCGTAGCTATGTGGCCCAAGTATAGAAAACGGTGTCGGATCGGAAAGGCGCTTGAATGGATCTGGAAAAAAAATGTTTTTGAGACAAAAGCGGACGTATCATTTAAGACAGCTACCGCATTTATTTATTTTTTGTTGAGGGTTGGAAATCATCCAATGACCCCTCCCGGAGTGTTAGACTCTTACTGACTAAAACCCATTCATGTTCCTTTCTTAGCCCTTTATGTTCAAGGGTAGCGGTAACCCTTTCGGATAATCCCACTGAAGCTACCGCATGCGGTCCCCGCTTCCTAAGTGGATACAAAAATGTTCTGGGAATATTTATTTTTGGAATTGTGAGTTATATATTTTTTTATTGACATTTGCTATCACGGAAGCCAAGATAAGGTCCATATAATATACAAACATATTTTTAATTAGCCTACACTGACCCACAATTGAGCAAAGACCTCTCCCAAATCCTTCCAGACATCTTTTTCTTGAACAATCTTGATTCATCCCTTCCGGAACGCATCTAGGTCGTCTCGCCACCTCTTCTTGGGTCAGTCTCGACGATGCCGTCCATCCTCAGGCAGCCACTTTGTGGTCTGTAATCAATTAAATCATATTGTAGGTAGGTAATCTTTCAAAAAAGTATCAAGATTATGCATGTTTTTCCACATCGCTTTCCGGAAAATTATTCAAATGAACGTCTGCTTGGTTATCTATGTATAAGCTATACATAATTATACGTATGTTATGCTAATTAGGAACGTTGAGCAGGGTAGGACGCTGACCATCATCCGCAGAGTCGGCGGATGACCTAATGATATAACTTTGTTCATTTAGATACAAGACTATGAGTAATGAGACTTTGACTGCGAGATTAAGTCATGGATGTATTTCCAGTTAGTAAATTCTACAATGCTGGTGAATATATTTACCAGCATTGTAGAATAATGACGGAAAAAAGGATGGTAGTTAATTAAATAAATTATTTTTTATTTAATTACCATCCTTCTATAAGTACCAAAAGCAGTGTGTAGTAGTAGTACTACTAACTTTGTAATACCGAGATAGTGTATCCATATTTTTCATTTCCATGCGTGTAAAAAGAAGAAGAAAGAATGCAAATACGTTTATTTGATGGTAGGTATTGCCACTAATCAAACGCATAACGATTATTAGATTTCGACGCTTCAATGTAAAAAGAATGTCAGGTGCATCATATAAATGTTAATATACTTATGTGATGTGCAGCAGTTGTTCTTACGGTCGCCAACGCATCAAGTTATACCAAACTGACAAAGTTTTCCAAATGATTTTAAACCGTAAAACGTTGATACTTAAGTTCAAAATCCATTGAGATTTTTTACAGTTTGTGGCGACTTGATTTGCTGGTGATTGGTAAATTCTAAAAAACCTAGTTAAATACTTTTGGAACTTTACAAAACTTTATAAAATTACCATCAAAACTAACAATAAAAATGTAACATGTCAAACAATATTTTGACATAATGATTACATTTTTGTAACAACATGTCAAAACGTATGTCGTGCAAACGGAAAATGAGAACGCTCCCAAGAAGTTTGCATATTCACAAAATAAAAATGTGATGTATGTAAAGTCCTGTGAGCGGTGACAGGCAACTCGTGTTGCCAACATAAATTAGAGCTGCGATAAGTTCACATTTGAATTATTTAAATTCATATGAGTTGTTTAGTACTCCAGGAAGTTTTATTTTTGTTTCACTTTTGTTACACACTGCGTATGTTACGAAACAAAATTAATTTCGTCTACCATAGAGAGAAAACTTTTGTCTTACGTCAAAACAGGTTCTGTAGGAACATTTGGTTTCTCTTTCTCTACGATAGTGTAGAATACAGGGTGGAATTTTGTAATGCCACCTGGAGGGGAAGTACTCTTAATACTGTAGATAGCAAATTTTACTCAAACAAAACATGCCTTTATTTTTGAATAGAAAAAAAACTGCATTCAAAGATTTTCGAAAATTCGCTTGCCACACCCGGGACTCGAACCGACTATAATCTGTAAAAATTACACCCTGTACTTTTATTGCATCGATGGTCCTAGGATCAATTATAAAAATGAAATCTTTCTAAGAAACTTGATAAATTAAATGAAAGGAAAACCTTTGAATGCAGTTTTCTTTCTATTCAAAAATAAAGGAATGTTTCCTTTGAGTAAAATTTTCTATCTGCAGTATTAAGAGTACTTTCCCTCCAGGTGGCATTACAAAATTCCACCCTGTGTAGTCAAATATGCTTTGAATAATAGAGTTAAACACAACTTTCAGAAAATGATTGAGAAAGAGAAAAATATTGTGTTGAGGTTTTTTCGGTAAATAGGTATGACTTATTATTATATTTTCCTCAATATTTTGTTCGAAACATCCTGCGTATTTTTATTTTCTCACCATTTTGTGTGGTAATTGGAATAAGATAATACATATTATATTTTTTTTTTCTTTGAAAGTCACAAAAAACTTAAATTATATTTTTGAACAAATAAAAACTGTTCATAATATTGTTTAAAACAACTATCGCTTAAGAAATAGAACGGTTCTTGTCTGTAGAAATATTTAAATTTAATTTAGCTGTCAGCTTGTTTTTGGACCAAATCAGAAACTCCTAACGATAACTGGCAGATAAACTTACACAAATCTTTTAAGTTATGTAACACTGTAACATACTTTGAAAATCTTTGAAGACTTTGTAATTTAACTTACATGTTCTCACCGTACCTTTCAATTTGAAAGTCGAAACTTCTTGTTACAAAACCTGCTTAGTGCCAATTTCACCAACGAATTTAAACTCGATCAGCACATCTAAACCGAGTAAGACCTGTCAGTGTCAAATATCCACAAAAAGTAATGACACTGTCAGCTCTTTCTTTCTTTCTCTTAAACGGGGTTTGTGTTCTGATGCAACGTGCAGATTAACCGTACCGGCTCCAGCTATTCTATTATTTATTTTGATTAGTCATACTAGTACCGTTATTTTTTATGGGATTAGGTCCAGACTATAATCTATCTCTGTGCCAAATTTCATCTAGATCCGTTCAGCCGTTTTGGCGTGGTTGAGTAACAAACATCCATCTATCAAAATGTTCACGTAAGATTAGCAAAAAAATATTGACAACACACAGACGCCTGAATTCATGAATTGTTATACTAGCTAGCTCTTATAAATAAATCAGGTAAAAAAATATACTAAGGAAATCTTTACCTGTTTATTTCGTATCACGTTACCTTTCGGTTGATTTGTGCAGAAACGTGTATGTTACGTGTACCTAATTTTCCGTTTCATTGCTCAAGTTAAATAAATTAAGTCGACGGAAATCCTGAGGTTTATACGGAGTAAAAATAAATTCTTACGAGGTTAAGTATTATTCACACAATTTGTTATTTTGTACGTTGTAGTTATATGTTTCTGGTGAAGACGTTTGAGATATTTTTGCGGAGTAACAGTACCTGCTGCTTTCGTTTTTTAGCAATCGTGATAATATGCACGAAAATTCGAGATACAAGTTGTTCGTATACTTCTTCTTTTCGTGTGGTTAGTGACTAGCCTGGTGTCAGAGTTTTATGCTGCCCATGGGCCTCTGACTTAGCTTCACATTTCATATGCTGTTGAGAATATCTCTTAGGCATGCTGGTTTCCTCACGATGTTTTCCTTCGCCGATTTTTAAGCAAGTGATAATTATACAATATGCACACGAATCCGTAAAATCAGAGGTGCGTGCCTTCGGTTTTAACTCGAGACCTTTAACTTTGCAGTCCGACGGTCACACCACTAGGCTATCACTGCTTACTTCGTAATCTAATACTTCCATTACAATATTTTAAAGTAAAATAATCTTAAGGAAAGGCTTTTCTAGTCAGCTAATGAGCTAAAAATAAAATAACAATAAACTAGCCTACAGAGAAGCATCAATAAATAAAACAGTCTTTCAAAACAACATTTCGCATCTCAATTGTTTGACTGTCAACGTATTCCAACTAAAACGTAAAGTGTTCTACAAACTTTAGAAATCTCATAGCAAAAGCTTGCACAGTGTTTGTGTGTGCTTTGGTATTCTTTTGTGGAGTGGAGACGAGTGTAGAAATAGTCTTGGGCTTACAATGCGACGCGAATAACCATTCACATACAAACTCTTGGGCATGTGACGACAGAAGTGTTTACTTTTGTCTAATTTTTAAATGTATCGTCGGATGCAGATGTGTTAATTAGTTATGTTTTTAAATAATGTAAAACTTTTCTGTAGGCAATTAATTACTGTGCAATTAAATAATTTGTACTTGCCACGCTGATACTAATGATGAAATAAAAATGATTTTGTCTACAAGAAATTAAAAAGAATGCTATTGATGCAAAGATTTGGATTTTTCACTATTTATCATCATCTACTGGGCATTTTCTTTTTTTTCTTGCCATTGGAGCAACTACCTCCAAACCAGTAACTGGATAACATAGCACGGTACTTCTTGGCAAGACATGTTCTTTGAATTTCAGTGCCAAAAATTAGCGCAGTGTCTTCTTGCGTGAATGTTTAATTTTCAAAGAATATTTGTCTATTTAAACCGTCTAGCACCAATTGAAATGTCAAATCAACCTTTCATCCAATATTTCTCAGCTGTCTTCCGTTACGATCGAATCATAAGATAAATTAGCCGTGAAACAAAAGCCGGTTTTCTTCCGCGTTCAATCGAGTTATGCCTAAAACGGAAGGTAAATATTTGGAGTTTTGCAAAGGATTCAAAATTGGCAGACGGAAGTAATTGTTCAGGGCAGAGTAAACAATGATGGAGAGGATACGGGTTAATAACAATGGACGAATGATTTGTTAACTTTAATTAATTGTTTTTTTTTACCTTTTTGATCGTTCGTTTTTTTTGTCAACTTTGTATTTTTGTGCGGCAATAATTGACTTTTGTTTGTTTAAAATGATCATAACTGTCAATGTGAGTGTAATATTGGTAATGCACTTCTTACTAACCCTTCAGAGAATAATAATGTGTGATGATTTTTTTTTAAAGATTTTCAAGTTGGACTTATAGCTAAATTAGTTTTTATTTTTCAATAAATTTCCCGTACACCGATTGAGATAAATCTCACGTAATCATGTAGTTCTATTAATAATGTTACGGTGTCATATTCTTAGCTACAATTTTGTGCATTAGTCAACAAAATTGTAACACTTATTATCGCTGAAAATTTGTAGGGCTCTGTCTCGTATAGGGTTCCAGCATTATGCTGAGCTATGGTCATTTTGCGTGAATGTGACGCATACCCCATTTTGTTCTTTTGTGTTTGTGATTTTTTTCTTTGCGTCTTTTTTGCCGCAAATAAACGTGTTTTTTTTCTATATTCTACTAAGTATCTATTTTAGCTTTAATTTGTGGCAATATTTAAATGTCGCTGTCTAGTATATTACCCTGTAACACTATTTTGCCCACCTGTACAGTCCGCCACACAAGTTGTTCAGTCGCACAAAGCGTTCGTCTACACGCTCCGACTGAATCTGCGCCGCGTACAGTCACCGACAAATACCAACAGCCAACACCTAAGAGTTTGTGGGGAAAGTTTTTCACAACTTTTAGCGGTATTGACACTCAATTCTCAGATGCAAAATATTTTACTTCTAATGCAATAGGATTATCGCCTAGAGATTTGTATTTTGTGGAAAAACTGTTTAGCTACAAGTTCCAAGAAGTAGTTGTGACATTTTGAAATATTATTTTATATTTTTAGTTCGTAGTATTTCAGCTTTTGCTCGTTTGAAACGAAATATTGATAAATGTACTTAACTTACACCCGCGACTTCGTTAGCTAGTTTTAACATAAAAAATAGCCTGTGATACCTGAGTATCACGTTTACGCTGTTACTGATAACAGCGTACCTTTATGCTATTAGCTCAGCACTTCCAGTTTACTTGATATATAAAGTAACAAACTTAGATAAGTTACTCGAAGGTTAAACTATCTTTTCCCCGGTCGGTTTGGTTTATTATCCATTATTTGTCATTCGCAGTTCTTTGACAGCCATAACGGGTAATCTAAAGAAGTCTGACAACCAGTCTTACCTAAAGGTATCTTGTTACCCAGTAACTGGGTTGTAGAGGCAGATAAGCAGACGTTCCATGTAAAATAGATATTTGGTTGCATACGGTTAGACTGGAAACCGAGCCCAAAATAGTTCAGAAATGTCTAGACAGATTGAAATTTATAATAATAAGTTCACATTATTGCGATCCACATGAAGTGATAAGGTAGAATTCAGAAGAATTAGAGCCGAGTTGTCAGAAACACGACACATACTGTCAACTATTGGATGATCTCATTGACAAATAATTGTGATATGAAAACAAAAGACGGGGAATCTTTTCATGACAAATACGAGTATTAAAGGTTGTCGATCTAGCCTGATAGTTAGAATAACTTGTACGATCAAATGCTTAGGCAATCGTCCACGACGCTATTCAAAAGTAACGCGTATCAAAGTCAAATCACCCATACGTGATAAATTGCATAATTGTTGTGCTAAGACAGAAGAACATGGGCAGCTAAAAACTCTGTCACTAGGTTACTCACTAACCACATGAAAGGGAAAGAAGAATAGCGGTCACTAACCTCTTTAAAGATCATTTTGCATGATCCTATACTCATCATCTGCCTAGCCTTTTCGCAACTACGTTGGGGTCGGCTTGCAGTCTAACCGGATGCAGCTGCATACCAGTATTTTACAAGGAGAAGATGCACAAATGACAGCCGGGACCAACGGCTAAACGTGGTTTCCGAGTCACGGAGGAGTTTCGGTATGTAAAGATGGTCACCCATCCACGGCCCGCCCCGGCAAGCGTAGCTTAACCTGCTGGATCGACCTGTGCGGCTGTTAGTACTTAGCCACGAGCTCCTGCTGCACGAGCTGCATGATCCTATACTGCAAAACAAAAAAAAACAAAAGATAGAGTGAAAATAACATTTATCCCCAATTCAAAATAAGAACACCAACCGTTCCAAACCTTAAAGATTCTCACAAAACTTCCCCCAATATCAGCCTTACGTGCGATACGGGGAATTAAGCCGAGGTTGTGATAACCAGCCCATTAACCATCTAGGGACCGACGTTTAATTTATATTGTTTGGAAGTGCCAACCCTAGTCACAGCCGCAGGGCCATACATTAAATAACAAGAGATAGGTACTTGTGTATATTGTGCCCCCAAGTGCTGGAAGGTTTCTTCTAAGTAATTAAGTTCGCGACTCCGTGTTAAGGAGACGCTTGTTGATTTTGTTCGTGGTAAGTAATGTTATTAGTTTTATGTTTAGTGTGGAGCTTTAGAAGCTTATTAGGGCGGGTAAAAGGTTTAGTTTATGGCACTGAGTATAGTGCTGTTCTCTAAAAATTTCACCGTAAACGACAGTTCACTTCAACTACCTTTTCACTATGAGATATTACCAGAACTTTATTGATCCTAAAACCACAGTCAAGTAGGTATTTATTTTCATGAAAACTTGAATGGCAATGTACCTAACTTTAAATGAAATACATAACTTTGAATGAATGTCAGCATATGAAGGGGCCCCTCAGGGCCAAGCCTGCTGGGTAAGCGGGATTGTCCGAAAGGGTTACCGCTACCCCGGAACATAAAGGGCTACGGAAGGAACATGGATGGGTTTTAGTCAGTAAGAGTCTGACACTCCCTTCCGCTCCACCCAGAGCGGGAGCAGTCATTGGATGATTTCCCAGCCTTAAAAAAAAAAAAAAAAATTAAATAAGTACATTGTTTTTTAACTTTCAGTCTAT
The DNA here is from genome assembly GCA_951799385.1 of Hyppa rectilinea. Lineage (NCBI taxonomy): Eukaryota > Metazoa > Arthropoda > Insecta > Lepidoptera > Noctuidae > Hyppa > Hyppa rectilinea. The sequence goes on along the minus strand of OX637322.1, from coordinate 7,491,938 downwards.
GTCAATGTCAGAAATACACTTAAACAATTAATTTATTTGTTTGTTGTTTAGGCTGTGCTTTAGTGAATTTAAGTTGTTGTTTTGAGTAGATGTTACACGCATTCTAATGCAGAATTTCACCTGAATATTCATTGCAAAGTCAATGTAATGATTAAAAACAGATACAATGTCTAAAACTACTATTTATAAATGCGAAACTTTGGATGAATGGTAGTGTGTTACTCAATCACATACACACATAAAGTTTATAACCTGGATTGACACATAGGATACGTTTCATCTCGGTAGTACATAATTATGTACCCGTGTGATAATTTCCGTAATTCAAGTACAAGCTAGTTGTAAATACACTATCTTGTCCCTCTACGCTAAAAGCTGTGATACGGCGTAGCACGCACTGCTACGATCTCGTAGCACACGTGCATTCGCAGTGTGGCAGCTTTCTTAACATTAATTCAAGTTCATTATTTTACTCACAACCTTATTGCTCGGGTGTTTATGGACTACAATCTATTGGAGTAATGTTCACCAAGAGCTGCGGGCTCTTATATCATCGGGATTAATAAATAAAAGTAGTATTTTGGAAGAGATGAATGAGTTTGTATAAATGGGGATTTGTTATACAAGATATGGAAAGATTGAAGAAGATGTGAAAGAGGAATGAATGCGGGCAATTATGTGAATACATGCGATTCTGACCAACTAGTCGTGGTCGTAGCGGTGTGCTTGTATGAAACACTTATTTCCTACACTTATGTATAAATGTGAATGTTAGGTGTGTGGGATCCATGAAAGTGGAATAAGTACTGTGTAAATTCGTTCCTTGCAAAGCATGTGTAGTTTATTTATTTTTATTTATTTATAGTTAATTAAAACGGCACAGGTCCAATTACATTAATTAACATAGTTCTATGTAAATTATAATTCTAATTATAAAGATTAAAATAAAATAAGCATTCAAATACATACAATAAAAAAATTAAATTCAAATTCAAAGATATACAATTCGTGGATAAAATTATTAATAATTATTTGCGTAAATAGTTAAATAAATTAAAAACATAATAAACTAACATAGTAGTGTAACTATGAAAAAGGTATGCCAAGTGGACAGGATGAACAGCAAGAAGTATTTACAAGGTAGAAATCGCCGGGAGATTGCAAATAAGATGGACATCTTCAAAAACAGATGTCTTTTTTAATAAGATGTATGAACGTAAACAAAACAAAAGAAATACGTAGGGATCGTGGCGCACCCCTATGGAAAGCGGAGTGAGTTTATGTGTTGATGCTTATCATTTTCAATCAAGACGTTCTCAGTTCTCCCTCGATTTATTTTTTATTCGTCTTAGTATGAAATAGTATTTTTCATTATTCATGCCAGCAACGTATAAAATATTCGCGGCGGTCGGTTGTCAAAGACAACCAGACAAAACCTCCACAGTACCTATAGGTAGGGATTGAACACACTCGCCTTAACCCCGCAGCCTAATTATGTGGCTTCCTTTAACTTGGACGAGCCGAGGCAGAGAATTTGGAGGTACTATTTCTTACACCTAACGATACTTACATACCTACATGCAAGCATTTAGTGTATATTTATATGTATCTAGTACAAATTGTTTATCTTTGATTAATTGAGCGATTTGAAATCCGATGTAGCCACATACGAACTATGGATCACTCTGACGTCACGGAAACTCTGCATCGCGTAAGCAGAGTTTACCACGTGACTATACAGTCTGTTATGTTAAACGAGGGACATACTTTCAGGGGGTACTCTACTTATGAAAATGAACAACTGTGACTATGGAACTATACCTGAAATCATGTAAAAAAGATGATGAAGATGTGTCCAGAACGTCATGAGAAGATTTTTTTCAGTTCTCGGACCCCCCCTTTCAAGGTTAAATATTTACCATTTTTCATGAATATTCAGAAAATTACGGGTGGTCATATGCCCATGGGTGACATTGTACCTATAGCCATCTAGATACACAAAACTTTCCTGACAACATTTTCCTCATTCCTCCGCATAATATGCCCATAACAACCGATTTCCACACAATTTTTCAGTCACCGGTATCACTTTCAGACTGCCTCTTATATACTCATTCCCTATTCTATCCATTTGCGTAACACCACTGTTCCCTCTTAGTATCTCACTTGTATGCAATTGCCTTTCCATTCCTTGTGGGCTTTTTTTTTTAAACTGGGATATCATCCAATGACTGCTCCCGCTCTGGGTGGAGCGGAAGGGAGTGTCAGACTCTTACTGACTAAAACCCATCCATGTTCCTTCCGTAGCCCTTTATGTTCCGGGGTAGCGGTAACCCTTTCGGACAATCCCGCTTACCCGGCAGGCTTGGCCCTGAGGGGCCCCTTCATATGCTGACATCTCTTTGAGTCGCGCGTGGAACATATACGCGCCGTATGGCACGGGTCTGGTGCTGATCACCCATGAGTCACCGTCCGCAGGGCCGCGCCTACGGTGCCGGGAGTCGCCACGTGGCTCCCGACGCCCGGGGCGTCTACTACGGCGGCTGGGACGGGAGGACCTTTTTCTCTTCCATCCCGCCACCTCCTTCGTGAGCATGACTTTTTCGCAGAAGGAGGTGACTGCCTCCACCTCCCTCTCGCCCCGGACCATGGCTTGCACCAGGGCCGGGCGCGAGAGGTCGCCGCCGATCGCCTCTACGAGGACACGGTGGTGCTCCGCCCATGCGGGGCAGGTTTGCACCATGTGCTCTACCGTGTCCTCTGGGCGATCCATGCAGTGGTGACACCCGGGCGTTTCCTCCCGCCTGATGATGTGCAGGAACCTAGCCACGCCTCTCTAGCCACTCCTCAAAGGGGTTTTACCGCCACTATCGTGGCGTGCCCTGCGCTGGGTTGCGACAGTCACTGGTTCCAGGCCGCCATGAGATCGCGCCGGAGGTCCGTCCGCTCCGCCGCAATTTGCTGCGGAAACGGAGTTTCTCCCCGGCTTCGTACCTCCGCGCGCCAATCGTACAGGCGCGCGAGGACTATCGCCTCCAGATCCCACGGCGGCAGTCCGGCAAGGAGGCTTGCCGCCTCGCCCGAGATCGTGTGGTACCCCCGGATAAGCCGCATTGCTACCACCTTTTGGAGCGCGTTCAGATAGTGGGCGGTTCGCCGCCGCAGTGAACGCACTCACACCGGGGCCCCGTAAAGGGCATGGACCGCACTTCCTTTTGTGCCCTAACACACTGCTCCATACCAGACGGCAGGTATACTCTAACCATGCTCGTCTTAGTAATAAATATTTTTTTTGCTTTTAATTTATTTCGTGTTCCACATCAAATGAACGATACTGAAACCGGACCAGTGCGAGTCTGATTCGCCCACCGATGGTTCCATACAGACTTGTTGGTATGGATTAGGTACTTTAAATAGAGACTATATTTTAATGATTTAATTACAAATTTATAGCTTTCAGACGTTTCCCTATACTTATAGTTTATGACGATATTACTTGTCAAATTTCATAGTTCTAGGTCAACGCAAAGTACCCTATAAATTTTGATTCCCTGAGTGTCGAAATTACGTTTTTCCCGGCATAAACGGTAGGTAAATTTTTTACGTTTATTTAAAAGTTCGATTTTTTTACAACTTCAAGGACCTGTAAACCTGAGTATGTGGTTTTAATTTCAACTCGATACGTATGTATACGCGTTCCCGAGATACAGGGTTTTGACAGACGGACGGACCACAAAGTTTTTTATGTTTTTATTTTTATTTATTATTGGATATTACAATTCATAGGTGTAACTTAATTCTAAACTCGTCAAACTTTTACGTTTGATGGAGTGATCCTATAAGGATTCCAATTTTTTCTTTTGAGATACGAAGCCCTAAAAATGAAGGGTCTGATATCTGCTTTATCCAAGTCGGTACTTCGTAATGAATATGTTACGTCCTGGCTCTGTACACTTCGTTAGCGTAAAAGGAAAGTTTTGTTTGTTTATGTATCACGGGTTGACACTAATCCGGCTTATCCGATTAATAGGCCATCCTGTTCAAACTTTGACCAAAATTTGATAGGATACATGCATAATAATATGTACTAGAGCAGCTCGTGGCTATGTCATAACAGCCAAATGGATCGTTTCATCAGGTTAAGCTACGCTTGCCGGGGTTGGTCCGTGGATGGGTGAGCATATTTACATATCGAGACTCCTCCGTGTATCGAAAAGCACGTTAAGCCGTTGGTCCCGGCTGTCATTTGTGGTTCTTTGTCAGTCGATATGGGTCGTCTGAAGCCTGAATATCTGACAGCTAGTCTTACCAAGGGGTTGGTATTACCCAGTTACTGACTGGGTTGTGGAGGTCAGATAGGCAGGCGCTCTATTTAGACCACTCCGGAAGCCGACCCCAACATAGTTGAGAAAAGGCTAGGCAGGTTGATTGACATACATAATAATACTAACGTACACCTAAGCAAAAAGTATTAGACGTTATGGCGGCTTAGATAAGTTGAGATTAAAAAAATGGGATTAATAATATTGTGTTCCGGAAAACAATACATGGCTTCCAAAGTTGACTCCCGGCCCGATTATGTAAGTTTACTTGAAAATAAACACGATAATAATACTCGTACAACGGATAGCCCAGGAAGTTAATAAGGTATCCTTAATGGAATGCATATATCAGAAACGCTAAACTTTGGAAAGATGTATGTTTATGTGAGAACAAAATCAACTTACAATGTTCCTACTGCTAGGACACAGGCCTCCTCTCTATGAGAGGGAGCGGGCTCAGTGCGGGTTGGCGGATGTCACGTTTTTTTTGTTTCTAGATTTTCATGCCGGTTTCCTTATGATGTTTTCCTTAACCGTTTTGAGTGCAGTGGTGATGAAATTAAATACACAAAGTAAAGCGCCTGCTTGGGTTCGAACTCACGACCCACAACTCGTAAGTCGAGGCCGATACCTGAGCCACAACTGCCCTCATGTGAGACGGCTGAACGGATCTAGATTGAATTTGGCACAGAGATAGTTTATATTAGACTTAATAAAAGAAACTAGAAAATTTAAACTTGGCGCCACTGTCACTTTTGTACTAATATATTCACATGACAACTGGCGTAATGTCGATCTTGTAACTCTGTATTCTTGTCGATACGTTTTCTCTTAAAATATAATTTGATTGCTGAAAGTAGCGTTTGTTTTTGTGGATAAATCCCATAATCCAATAGTTTATAACCTGGATTAACACATAGGATTTATTCCGTTAGTATGTTCCCGTAGTTAATTTGCAACTCCCAGGCGGTTAAAGCAGCTGGCAGAAGCTAGTGGTCGATAAAAGTTAGAGCACTGTGAAACAAGTCCTTGAGATTTCCGACCACTTGTTGAGTGTGTAGCGGCATCGACATCGCCACATGCGAACTACGTCATACTGACGTCACGCAAAATCCTGCATCGAGCAAGCAGAATCAGCTGTTCCCTATATTTTGATGAGTCATGCGAGCATAATGTATGGAACAACTGATTTTTTATCGCGAATTCAGATTTGTTGCCTTAGTGAAAGTTGTTCATAATGATGAGTACAATTTCCCCTTAAAATAATGCCCATGAATTCAATTTCATCCTGTATACAACATCCCGACATCCATAGTCCACCAGACACAATACCCGTCTGGTCAGAGCATCTTCCCTTTTCTATGGAGGAAGAGTAAACTATACACATCTACTACTACTAGCTAAAAGGAAAACATGAGGAAACCGGCATGCCTGAGAGATATTTCTCAACAACATGTGAAGCTAAGTCAGAGGCCCATAGGCAGCATAAAAACTCTGACACCTTGTTAGTCACTAACCACACGAAGAAGAAAGAAAGACTATCTAAAATACAGGCGACAAGAAACGTCATTTTATTTTATTCTGTAATACGGTACTTTTCATCCTGTACGTCGGAACTGTCGAAATCAAATATAACCGTAACTTCTTCGAGGTTGTGTTGTTAAAATGCCGAATCGAATGTACAGACGCCAGCATATGAAGCTTTCCCAAACTGTCAAATTTTCTTGATTGAAAATGAACCTTACGCTATTATAATAAAGTTGAAAATCTATCAAAGAAAAAATTTGACAAATTAGAGTAACTTGTTGTGCTGGCCTCTATACTACCCAAGCGCGCCTACATTACTTTCACTTTACACATCAAGTTTATGCCACTTTCCTCATGTTTCTGTCAACATACTTGACCACATTCCATTGACACCTAAAGACCAACAAGTTCAGCCAATAGACTTTTAACTCCTCCCTTTCATAGAGAATTTACCACATTTAAAACAAACCCCAAAGCTAACTAAATTCATTTCCTGATTCCTAAAATGCCACAGAAATTCTCACTCTCTCTCTTTTAGCATAAAATACGATTCACATTTAGCTTTTCCATTTTAAAAGTAGCCGTTTAATTCAATTGTCGGTCTAAGTGTATTGAGGACTGCTATTAATAATTCATGTGGTTCCAGCGAAGGGATTGCACGTTTAAAAGCTGGGCCGGGGTAAACTTTTATCTTTTACCTCTGATTACGTTAGTGGTTGAAAGATTGTGGGAGGAAATGAGGTGTCAAATGGCAATAATTACAGCTAGGAACTTCTGGATTCCATTATTGTTCTCTCGCCTCGCGAGATGTCAATTTTTTTTTTTAATTTTCGAATGTCGCGGTCTGTCGACACGGTTGACTTTTGATATCTGACATCAGCTAATCCTTAGGATTTTATTGTCCCTTTGGACTCCTAACTGGTCTTGACGCAGAACGTCACTTGCTGCGCTACTGATAAAATATCGAATGTAATCCAGTAATAGGAATGTGAGCTGTCAACGGTCAGTACCGACCTTCTGAGTCAATATTGCTGGATATGATTGCCAATTTGATTGTATTGTTTACAGATTGTTGAAACTGAAATAGAAATACAAACTCGTAAGCGGTTACATGCATACAGTCGTTCAGGTGGGATTTGTACTCGAAAATAGGTTTTGTGTGTTTTGTTTGTGCATGTTGCTCACTAGTTTTATTTCGAGTATTATAGACTTTCGTCAACTGACAATCAAAACAGAACATATTGAAACTTAAATTCGATGCATTTATTTCAAATAAACTAATTACAGGCACTTTTGAATTGTCTAGGGGTCGGTCAGTCAGAATTATGAAACTAGTTGCCCATTCCAAAGCAGTAACTACCTGTGGAGAAGAACAGGCAAGAAACTCCACAGACGCTCTTTTAAATCAGAATATGGTTACAAAATATGGGTTACATCATTCATGTTGAAATTATACATGTGCGAACGATGCAGAACGTAAAAAGCGTCCACAATAAAACATTTTAAAAACTAATTAAAAACTATTCAAAAATTAAATTAAATTTAAAAAGAGCCGTGGCAGCTAAAATAAATTAAGTTAATTGAGTTATTCTTTTTAGTTTAATTTCTCATAGATTCAGGGCTTATTTGTCTAATATGATGATTATAGAACCATTTTGTTTTAAAACCTAGCATAATTTTATAACGAAGTTGCGTTGGTATGTTTTTCCATCTGGAATTTCTCAATAGCAAACCGGAGTCTGGATTTGCGTCCAGTTAATGGCAATAGACTCGCTCCCTATCACATGGGACTAAAAATAACTGGCAAAATGTGGATGTACCTACTACCTATAGGTACACCTCTACCCTATTCTTGAGGGAAAGAAGGCGTGATTTTAAATTCCACGCGCTGTGCTACTAATCACCTTCATTCAATCTTCTTCATGCGACTTTTTCGTTCTCTGTCTCTTTTTATCATAATTTAGGAGTCCTTGAGCGCATGCGAGTATCTTGTAAGTAACATCGTTTCTGACGGGGTTCACACACATGAAAAAAAAATATTTAAAAAAATCTTTATTTCGGACGAGTTACATCCATAGTGGGTCGGTAAGCTATGAATCTTATATCCATGTTAGTAAACCTTAATATTTAGTTACAAGATGATTGTTCGAGATGCATCTACGAACAATACAATTTACATTGGAGAGTCGTATCTCCCTGATATGATCTTCAAGATTGAGTTTTACAGCGATTACAATTACAATTAAACATCCAATCACGAAAATCACAACTCTCTAATGTTTTTAGCAAAATATAAAAGCGATATTTCGTTATATCCCAAGAACTGAACGAATCTCCCATAAAAATCCTACTAACGGGTCCCGAAGCATTCACCTCCGTCGTCGGAAACTTCCGCAGTTCCCTCAAAAAGAGATACCTGCCCCAAACGATAATGACTCAAAAAGCTCACCCATTGGAGCGATATTTTGTCCAAATAAAAAAAAATATTATTTGAACTCGCCTCGTTACTAGTTTTGAAGTTGGACGGTTCAGGGCTTTATGGCACTTTGTTATTCTGTTTTCTGTTTCTGTACCCATCTGCGGTGCTGCGTTTGTATCCGTGAGTTTATTTACTAAGAGCATAGCTATTTTAAGAGCTCTTACTTTCGTAGTGAGTGTATACTCCAAAGTACTCGAATAGCAAAAGTGCTGGATTCAGTATTATCTGTACTTATATTATAAAGAAGAAGATATTTGACAGTCGTTACGGGTAGACAGGAGCCCGAAAGTCTGACAGCCAGTGTTACCAAAAGGTTACCAGGGGGCCAGTATTACCCAATTACTGACTGGATTGTGGAGGTCAGATAAACAGTCGCTCCATGTAAAATACTGGTATTCAGCTGCATCCGGTTAAACTGGAAGCCGACCCAACATAGTTGGGAAAAGGCTAGTCAGACTAGCCAGACACGCTCCGCTCCACCCAGAGCGGGAGGGGTCATTTATGATTTCCACCCTCAAAAAAAAAAGCAAGCCAGTATAGTTACTACTGTCTCATTGCAAACACAGCATCATCCCCTAACGATAATGTTACAGGTTTTATTGTACAGAGGCCAGCACATCAAGTTACCACAATCTGTCAAATTTCTTTAATAGTATTTCAACTTTATTACAAAGACATAAGGTTCATTTTTAATTGAGAAAATTTGACAGTTAGGGATAGCTTGATGTGCTGGCGTCTGTACACCTCAGGGAAATATTCCGCTTGATATTTTTTCTTTCATCACATTCTTTTTCCACCTAAGTTTGTTTAGGGAAGCTAGATGTGTCATTACTGTTAGTATTAGGATAAATGTAGGAAGTAATGTTAGGGTTTCATTATCCCTCAGGTATTGCGGTGTGGAGGATAAATGGTAATCGCTCTAGGTAAAATAGTGCTGGTTAAATACATCTGGTTACATTAGAAATAGATCCCAGCTTAGGGAGGTATATTGTGTTAATTTTGATGGTAGCTTGGATATTTGTGTATGTTTTATTTTTAAACAATATCTAAGTAAGCCCAGATGTTAAACGTATCAGAACGTTTAACATCTGGGCTTACTTAGATATTGTTTAAAAATAAAACATACACATACAATTACGGGTTATACAAAATCCGCTCCACCAACAGCGGGAGGGGTAATATGATGACAGGCCAAAACCCCGTTAACGTTGGGTCGGCTTGTGACCGCTCAGTGGGGTTGTCCAAAACGGTTACCGCTACCCCGTTATATAAAGGGCTAAAGAAGGAACATGGATGGGTTTTAGTCAGAGAGAGTCTGTTACTCCTTTCCGCTCCACCCAAAATAAAAGCGTGTGTTTTTTCTATTGTGTCTGCTGTGTGGTAAGTCAATAACTTAAAACATAACCGTCAGGTGCAAATCGGACTCATTATCGAAGGGATCCGTACACCACAGAATAGTCTAACAAAAATAAAAAAAATACTTCAGTTTAATAAACACCGCTTTTGTATGTATTATAGCGTTGTAAGTAAATATTGGATTATTCTTACTGGAATTGCTTAGTAGCAGCATGGAGTCAGGAATCGTGCCCGATTGATGGCAATAGGCCCGCTCCCTATTACAAGAGACTTAAACACAACTGGCGAAAAGTGGGAGTACTAATGGTACTCCTCTACCCAACCCATTGGGGGAACAAGGCGTGATGTTATGTCATGACAACACTTTACTAAAGACAAGGTAACAAGTCCATCCGCCATACTAACCCACTTCTTTGACTTAAGTTCTTCAAAGTGGGGCCAGGCTGCCACGCGCCATGTTTTTAAATAAGTTCGAAACAACTACTTTATAACAAGTGGATTTAAGTTCTAAGTAAATGGATTTAAAGGTGTAATTGCAGTTTGTAGTAGAACGTGACATAGATACAGAACAGAGCGATGAATTTTTGTCTATAGAACTGTGGTATACAGAGACAAGTGACTTTAAAAATCGAATCTGGATGTTATAAAAATGATGACTTTGCAAACTTACAAACAGTTAAGTACTACACAGTAAATCTAACACTAAAACTAAAAAAAAATATTATTATGTACAGAGGCCAGCACATCAAGTTACCACAATCTGTCAAATTTCTTTGATAGTTTATCAACTCTATTACAAAAGCATAAGGTTTAAATTCAATTAGGAGTATTTGACAGTTAGGGATAGCTTGATGTGCAGCTGGTGTCTGTACAAGAATTTAAAACTAATAACTAATTAAAACATGGCGTAGAAAAAATTGTCCACATCGCTGTCGACTGGTAATGTACCCTAGAGACTGGTTGCATTCTCAAAAAAAAACTCAAAAACTCAAAGCATTTATTTCAAATAAACCAATTACAGGCACTTTTGAATTGTCAAGGGGTCGGTCAGTCAGAAAGATGAAGCTAGTTGCCCATTCCAAAGCAGTAGGTACCTATGGAGAAGAACGGGCAAGAAACTCCATGGACACTCTTTTAAATCAAAATATGTTTCCAAAAATCGTGTTACATCATTCATGTTGAAATTACACGTGAGAACGATGCAGAACTTAATAAAAGCGTCCATAATTACAAGTTTAAAAAAAACAATTCAAAATTATTTTAATTTTAAAACAGCCGTGGCAGCTAAGAGGTGACCAGTCCCTACTGACGGCGCTCGTTCAAGAACATGACACATGGATTAGCACCATTCAGCTCAACCATTTTGATGGGAGCTAAATGATCCAACATACGCATCACCATCAGTGAGACATTACAGGGAGCATGACATGCTCTCAGCCGCCAGGGCACATTCAGGTCAATGTAAGACGTACTCAGTATATGGTAGCTTTATAGTAGGTCCATAGTACTCACAAACGTGCTATGGAATTATACATTGCTAAGAGGTTGAAGTTATATAATGCAAAAAGTTTTTGTGAATCTTCAGCAGCTCCAGGAGTAATCTCAGATGCTAATCAACTAGTTTAGGATATAAAAAAGAAGAGAAAGAATATTCAATATGTAAACAATTGGAGCAGCTCAATCCCAAGCCCTTTTGTCTTCAATAAAGTCTTTGACAGTATAATAAGCATTCTGGCACAACTTACGTTTAACGAACGATTTGAATTTATTAAGGCTTAGATCTTGAACGTGGCTTGGAAGTTTATTATAAAAGCGTATACATTGACATCTGAACGAGCCTCCTATTTTTTTGAGCCTTGTAGTGGGTGCAACAAATTTGTGTTTGTTCCTAGTATTCTTATCATGGATATCACTATATTTTTTAAACAATTTTATATTTTTATGGCCATACAAAAGATTTTCAAAAATAAACTGTGAAGGTACAGTCATTACATTTATTTCTTTAAATTTCTCTCTGAGAGAGTGTCTCGGACTTAATTTATAAATTGATCGAACAGCTCTTTTCTGCAAAACAAAGATAGTCTGAATATCGGCGGCATTTCCCCACAACAAAATACCGTACGACATTACACTATGAAAATAGCTAAAGTACACTAAGCGGGCTGTCTCTGTGTCAGTTAAAGAACGAATTTTTCTAACAGCGTATGCTGCGGAGCTTAGTTTTTTTGACAATTTATCTATATGTGGGCCCCACTGAAGCTTAGCATCCAAAGTTAAGCCCAAGAATACTGTGGTATCTTCAGGATTCAATTCTTCGCCCTTTATTAACACTTTGGTTTTCACCTGTCTAACGTGGGGTAGCGTAAACTTAATACATTTGGTTTATTTTTCATTAAGAAGTAAGTTATTAACATTAAACCAATGAACTACCGTTGCGATCGCGCTATTTACATCGTCAGTAACCAGCTGCTGACGTTTAAGTTTAAACAAAAGTGAAGTGTCATCTGCAAATAACACTATATCATGACTATTTTTTATGAGGTAAGGCAAATCGTTAATATAAATAAGAAACAAAAAAGGGCCAAGAATCGAGCCCTGTGGGACTCCCATTGTTAGTATAGATCCGGGAGATCTTTTTCCATTAACGTCAACGCTCTGAGTTCTATTACTCAAGTACGAAGTAAGAAGATTCAGAGCGGTGCTTCGGATCCCGTAATGGCGGAGTTTCCTGATTAATGTTTCATGAAGAACGCAATCGAAGGCCTTAGACAAATCACAAAAAATACCCAAGGCGTCGCATTTATCTTCCCATGCATTGTAAATATGTCCTAAAAGTTCAACACCGGCATCGGTAGTTGAACGACCCCTTGTAAACCCGAACTGTTTGGTATGTAATAATTTATGTTTGTTAAAAAATCTTTGTAATTGCTCTAGAATTAATTTCTCAAATATTTTACTGAAGGTAGGTAGTACTGAAATAGGTCTATAGTTAGTGGGGTCTGATGTACTACCTGATTTAAACAAAGGTATTACTTTACTATGTTTCATTAGGTCAGGAAACTCCCCACAGTCGATACAATTATTAAAAATAAGAGGTAAATTAGGTGCTACAATGTCAATAACAGACTTAGCCACTTCTACAGAATTACCCCACAGATCTGCAGTCTTTTTTACATTTAAAGTGTGAAAGGTTTTAATTATGTCTCTACAGGTAATATGCTCAAAATGAAATTCCGTATCGCAAATATTAACATGTTCCTTAAGTAAAGACTCAGCAACAGAAGGTGATGAGTTTAAGGTTTTAGTAGTTGAAATGGGAATATCCAAAAAGAACTGTTCAAACGCCGCGGCGACTTGTAAGTCTGATTTAATTATGTTGCCATTAATAGACAAGCTGTAGTCAGAATTTCGGTTACTAGATTTTCCCGTTTCACTATTAATAATGTCCCAAGTCGTTTTAATTAAATTACTACTGTTTTTAATCTTCGCACTAAGATAACGCGACTTGGCTACGCAACAAACTTTTTTAAATAATTTTGAGTCATTTCTAACATATAAATTAAATTCAGCAGTATTTACAAAAGTACTTTCATTGTATAACTCATAAAGGCGTTTTCTACTTCTATGAATACCAGTGGTAGCCCAGTCACTAAAAGATGCGCTACTATTCACCGAGATAGTCTTGGGAATAAAGGTGGAATTAAATTCTTTACAGTACATATTAAAAAAGTCATCATATTGATGAGTACGCTCAGCATGACTAGACACCACCGGTAATTTACTATTGAGTTTAACTTTAAAAGCTTCCAAACGACTTGCAGTTTTAGGGTTAACAGTGATATACTTCTTAGCCACTTTGCTGTTTACGTTCTGGATGGTAATTTTTTGCCCGCAATGATCAGAATCTAGTAAATTTATAATTTCTTTGTGGCTCGGTATAACATCAGTATAAATATTATCTAGGCATGTGGCACTAGTAGGTGTTATTCTGGTGGGCTCCAAAAATAGGTTTACAAGATTGTAGGACTGAAACAAACTTAATATTTTACTACAAGGATTTGAATTTTCTAATAAATTAACATTAAAATCACCGCAAGCAATAATAGATTTGTTTGAATTACAAATCTTGTGTAACACTTCATCCATTATCTTTTCAAAGCAGTCATACAATCCTGAAGGGGGTCTGTACACGCTTAATATAATAAATTGCTCCAATTCTATACAGGCTATTTCAACCGTCCGCTCAACAGATAGGCTCACAATATCCTTACGGTCTTTAAATTTAAGCTGGTTACTTACTAAGATTAATGAGCCACCATGTATAGCATTCACTCTGCTGAACGAACTACCAACCTGGTGATTATTAAAATTGAATAAGAACTGGTGGCTTTTTAGCCAATGTTCTGTTATACAAAGAATATCAATACTGTTAAAATTCATAAATAAGTCTACTTCTAAATCTTTGTTCATAAATCCTTGAATATTTTGATGCACCAGGTTGATACTATTTAGTGTTGAAAAACTTTCTTTTAAATTTGATTCACAATTCTGTACAATATTGCAAGAGGTTGCCTCTATTGTCTCAAATTCTAATTTAAATGACTGTAAATGTCAACATTTGATGCCAAATTATTGGCTGAATTATTCATTGCCACGTTGTATGGCAATGCTAAGCCTTTGGCCAAGGTAAAAGCCAGCCATGGATGTCAATTTACGTTATAATTTACAGTTTACAAGTAGGCCAACATAAATATATTTTATTTTAATTATTTATTAATAGGTAGTGTCTTCCAGGTTGTGTTTTCAGGAAAAGATTACGTTATCGAAAAAAATCTAACCTAAACTGGATTTCTATACAAAAATGACTAACAAAAGCTTCTTAAAATAGAACATCGCTCTTCGGGATTCCCTTGAACAAAAAGGGGTTTCTGCAAAAGCTATCATACTTATCGCCTTTTGAATACGTCAACGATTTCCGAAGGCTTTCCCAACCTTGTCGGTTGAACACGTATGTCTATAGAAATGATTCTAACTACATAGAGGAGACCGAAGCCTTCAATAGAAAGTTTCAAAGACAAATTCCACTTAAATTATAAGCTTAATAATAATAAACTTACTAAGTTTTTGCCAGCAGCATCACCCGCGTGTATGTAGGAAATTATCCAACGGCATTTCCCGGAATAAAAATGACTGAGATGTTATACTAAAATACAACTGTGACTGCTTATTTTTTAATTTTTAGCTGGTTCGATTCCCGGTTTAGGTAGGCTTTGTCGAGAAATCTTCTATGCATATAATAAAACAGTAAAAATCTGTGTCTGTACATTGAATATATTTAAAAAATAATAATTGAGGGGGGTTTAGAAACAGTAATAGAGCACGAATACAAAAAAAAAATTGTCTGTTTGTCTGTATGTCTGTTTGTTTGTACACGCTAATCTTCGGAACTACTGGACGGATTGGAATGTTTTTTTTTGTTGTATAGGTATTAAGTCTGGAAAACATATAGGCTATAATTTATCTTGGAAACTTGAACACCTGATGCAGAACCGCAACAGACCAGCTAAACTATAAGAGATACAAAAATGATACCATAGCAAAAATTGTTCCACGTGATGAGCATTTTCTGCTGAGAGAATAAATTTGAAGATCTGGAACACCTGTTGTGGAACTCCAAGAGCCTAGCTACAACATAACACATATAGGAATGACGTCTAAGCAAAAGTTGTTCAATCTGATGGCCATTTCCTGTTGACTTATAAAAATCGAAGATCAGAATCATCTGATGTGGAAATCAAAGCTATCACTAATTTTACTGTGTAATTATAAAATAACATAAACTGGGAGTACCTGCACGCGGTGAAGGCGGTAATAGTTTAGGACTGATTTTCGATGACGATGGTATATCATTGAAAATTTGACTCTACTGGCCAAAACTCCTATTTATTTTTTTATTTTATCGTATGAATATGCCTTCGGGCTTATGTTGTTTGAGTGTTTAATTTGCTTTTCCATTTATCTTCGTGACACGGTAGCCTACCCGGTAACGCAGGGGAGCACTCATTCTAATTTAGATTTTTATTGATCAGGTATCTTCACAATAAAACTATGACCATGCCTAGAAAGAGGTCCAATCTTTCCCAATGTTTCAAGAGAGCTAAAAGATTGATGATGAGGATCATAAGATCCCAAGAATCTACCGAAGCGCGTCAGGAGAGACTTGATGCTGTTCGAGAACATTAGGCTGCAACTCGCTCCGTGGAAACCTCTTCGGGTCGCGAAGCACGCCTACGTTCTCAGCGTATTTATTAGGTCTCTAGAGACCAGTGAAGAATATGATGCGTGACTAACCGCTGATCGTGAACGTCATGAGACAATACATGACGTTCACGAGTCAGAGACGTTCACGGAAAGAGAATTACGCTTGAGTTCCAAGCGTATCTGCGCATCGACTTCTAGGTCTCTAGACACAAGTGGGGCACGTGATGTGCGACTGACCGCTTATCGTGAACGTCATGTATTGTCTCGCGAGTCGGAGACGTTCACGGATAGAGAATTGTGCTTGAGTTCCAACCGTATCTACGCATTGACTTCTAGGTCGCTAGAGACAAGTGGGGAATATAATAATGCGGTTACAAAAATGAAAAGGATGACAAATGGACTGTATGTTTTGGTGGTTGTTGGAATGAAATAAAACTAAAGCTCAGTGTGATAAAAGATTTAAATGGGAAAAATGATAAAAAATAACATAAAAGGCGACCCGTTATCGCTGACATTAGCAACAGGGTCCGCGTACGAAGTCGCGGGCAGAAGCTAGTCTGTAATAATAATAAAATTGGTAAAAAAAAAATGTATAAATCTTAGAAACAAGTTCTTAAAATTACTTAGGACAACAGGTTTTTTAACAATATTTAACGAATCTTTTAAGAATGGTGACATAGAGAGTGCGAATGCTGTTTCGTTCCTTTTTAAAAATAAAAGAATGAATAAATAAATCTTTTTTCAGATTTTAAAGTGATTTCCCTTCAAGGCTTGTATAATATAAAATCGAATAAAAAATATCACTCGAACGATTTCAAGCCATCCATCTGTTTGAGACAGCTATCCCGTTCACTTCACGCGTTGGTAGGCAGTAGAACTTTTGTTTTTGTTGCAATGTCTCCCTGTCTCTTCCGTCCCCTGTCCATGCTCTGATAGGTTACATGAAGATATTATACTGTACTAGTGACGCGCCCCGGTTCCGCACGGGTGCAATAGCATCTACATTATGCTATCACGCAGGTGAAGCCGCGGACGAAAGCTAGTTGAATACTCATCATCATCATCATTTTCCTGCCCTTATCCCAATTTATTTGAGGTCGACGCAATATGTCTTTTTCTTCCATACTTCTCTATTAGTCGTCATCTCGGTAGTCACTCCCTAGCTAGTTGAATATTATACGTATATAAACCTTTCTCTTGGATCACTTTATCTATTGATGAAAACCGCATTTAAATCTATTGCGTAGTTTAAAACATCTTAGCGTACAGAGGGACAGACGGCAGGGAGCGAGATCGTAATGATTTTGATTATTTCTAGCCATTTTGGTACATTTGTTATGAAAAAATAAAATAAGGCTTTTGGTGCGTGGTGATAAGCAACTACACCGTTTCTATTAGATAAAAACATAGATACCTAGCTGCTTATTTCCATATAATTCATAGAGAAATAGTTATTTTTTTTACAGAAAAAGAGTTTTATCACTTACCAAATTTTTTTTTCATAATTCTTACCGAATTTACATGATTATTTTTTATTTAACCCATTGGATGTTCGCCTTTTAGAAGCCGTTTGCTTATAAGAGCTCAACGATTTATACGGTTATATTTATTGTCGTTTCGAGAGAATTTTTCTTATGGATCTGTGAGGTTCATTTGACATTTGAGGGGTTAAGCGTTGTAGGTACTGAAGTCGGATTACCGTATGTATCTGTGAGTCGCACTCTTTCACACTCAAATTCTTTAAGATTTTCAGCTTAATAAGCTAAGCAGAGCTGTTTATGGCTGCTAATAAGCTTGTAATATGGTACCGTAATAGTGAGATATTTCTCAACAGTATGTGAAGCTAAGCCAGAGGCCCATGGGCAGCATAAAAGCCTCTGACACCAGGTTAGTCACTAACCACAGGAAAAGAGAAGAGTACCAGTTAGCGGAATTGTTATTAAAAGGATATCTTTTCCTTCCTCAAGATACTCCAAACACGCTTACCATGCATCATTGATTCACATCTTCCAACGCCATGAGATTTTACCTTGTCAGTATTCGCGATTACTTATATAACAGAAAGAGCCGGAAAAACCCCTTTTTTTCTGCACCGATATCGGAGACGAATACACTGAAATTCAAATGAGAACACGCTTCACGTTATTTTAGACTGTTTGGCGTGATCTCTGACGATTCCTCCAACACTTTATAATCAATCTTAACTGTTACGAAATAGAGTTTGTTTTCATTTGTTTCTAAATATTTATTTTAGGAGCTAAATTATCTTAGAATTGTAATTCACAATCTTTCTCGGCCCTGTTCAGGGGATAAGTTTTGTTTTGTGAATAAAAAAAGTTAAAGCTTATGCCGGAGAGTTTCTTTTGGTCGGTCCTAGTGTTGAATATTTCTGTAGGGCAATTTTTATTTCGGCCCGGCCAACGTTCTTTTTATAAGAATTTTCTTAGTTTATTACTGCCGCCTTACAATTTACGTTGTAATTTTAGAATGAGTACAATGTTTTTTGGGTTAGTGATCATTTTTCTGGCAAAAAATATTTCAGGGATAAGAATGTTAGATAAAATGTTTTGATTATAAAATAATAGATTTATATTTTATTTTTGTAACAACAGGCACGCGTAATCGATGAGAACAAGGACCGTTTCAGAAAATGATTTCGAACCACAAATCATTACTGAGTACCGGACAAATTTTAGGCGTTTCACTCTGCACGTTTGCGGTCATTGTCTATTTAATGAGTTTTTACCCGACTGCGGCGGAGCCCAAAAGGAGGGTTCTGTTTTAAATAATGGTTATTATCAGCTGAGGCTGTTTTTCTTTAAGATGAGAAAACATCAAATGACTCCTTCCGCTCTGGGTAGAGGGGAAGGGAGTGTCAGACTCTTACCGACTAAAACCCATCCATGTTCCTTCCTTAGCCTTAGTGTTCCGGGGCACCGGTAACCCTTTCGGACAATCCGGTTTACCCGTCAGGCTTCGGCCCTAACGGGCCCCTTGCGCACTTATTACGCGCAAAGTTCAGTACTGGTTCTAGTTCTAAATTATGACCCTTCAACCGGACCCGGAACCCGGACAATTCCGCAGACTGAGCCCTTTACCTGCACTGTGCAAATTCAAACATTATAAAATAATACGATCCAAAAATAATAAAAATGGAAATAGACGACTAGACGACTGCCTATGATGTCAGTCAGGTTGCTCAGTACCCATTATTTAACAGAAACTGCAAACTGCAGAAAAAACACCAACCACCTCTTTGTAAAACCCCAGGAACATTTGCCTCCCGGACGTGATCTGCAGTGGCCTATATGGAAAGTTCTCGATCGACTGCGTACCCAAGTAGGCCGCTGCAGGCACAACCTGTCGAAGTGGGGGATTACTGATCCACTCAACACCCAGTGCGATTGCGGAGCTTCTGACCAGACCTGCTGGAGTGTCCTAAGTGCCCGTTCTCGCGCACCTCGGATGACCTAAAGAATGCCACTGATGCCGCGATAAATGTGGCAACCTACTGGGCACATTCAATTTAATAACATTAAAAAAAGTACCATTATTTTTTTTTTCATTCTGCCTAGCCTTTCCCCAACTATGTTGGGGTCGGCTTCTAGTCTAACCGGATGCAGCTGAATACCAGTATGTTAGAGCGACTGCCTATCTGACTTCCATAATCCAGTAACTGGGAAACACGATGACCCATAGGCAGTCTTGCCTAGAAGACTGGTACCTTTGGTCCCACAAACCAAACGACAAAAAGTGAAGACTGACTGTCAGACTTTCGGGCTTCTGACAACCTGTAACGACTACCAAAGATCCGCGAATGACAGCCGGGACCAACGGCTTAACGTGCTTTCCGAGGCACGGAGGAGTCTCGATATGTAAAGACCACCCATATACGGACCAACCCCGGCAAGCGTAGCTTAACCTGATGGATCGATCCATGCGGCTGAAATCAGTGTAAAAGTGGCTCCAAAAAAAAGTACCATCGACACGAAAAAAAGACAAACAGAAACTGTAAGATGCAACTGATTGTCAACATTCACACAGACATACATTCACATTTAATAGGCGGAAAGACAATACAAAAGGGCGGTATAAAAAGTTAAGGGTCGTCCGATCGCTCGGTAAGTTTAACTGTTCATCGTTAACTGGTATTGATAGTGGAGTTTCAAGGGTCTCTTAAAAGAATGACCCATTATGGTAAATAATAGGCTTTGTGGTCCTCGATTTATAAGTCAAGCAGCAGTATTAGTTTTCAGAGGGAAGAATAAGTATCACGGATGTAGGTATTACTATACGAAAGTCAACATTAGTTTTGTGCTACTATTGATTAACAGATGACGTTGTGCCGTGACGTCACTTTTGTAGATCGTGGTGTTAAGTTTCTCCTGCAAAACAGGACCTCCGCGGTTTGTTTTATTATATACAGGGTGGAATTTTGTAATGCCCCCTGAAGGGAAAGTACCCTTAATACTGTAGATACCAAATTTTACTCAAAGAAAACATTCCTTTATTTTTGAACAGAAAGAAAACTGTATTCAAAGATTTTCAAAAATTCGCTTGCCGCACCCGGGAATCGAACCGACTAAAATCGGTAAAAATGACAGCCTGTACTTTTATTGCATTTATCGTAAGGATCAATTTTATAAGGATAAAATCTTTCTAAGAAACTTGATAAATTAAATGAAAGGAAAACCATTATATCTGGACTTATAAATTTAATGAGTCAAGTTAAAGCTCTAAGTTAAAGATCCATCTGTTTACGTAGGTTAGTAATAAATAATTTTATCATTGACGTCATTTATCCGTGAAAATGACGAGTTACTATTTAGATAAGATGATTGAAGATTGGTATAAACGGTACAATGAGATGGTCTACGAGATCACCAGATCTCACCCGTTGAGATTTTTTTTTGTGGAAATATGTGAAAAATCAAGAAGCCTACCCCAAAATAGTTGGGAAAAGGCTAGGCACATCATAGAAAAATCAAATTTTCATTAAATTTTATGCGAAAGTAAACGAGTTGCGAGTTGAAGTTCAGAATACGATTTATAATATTCACCACAACACGATATTAAAGGTTACTTGAAATGAATTCGTTACAAGAATACATTTGTGTATCCAAGAAAATGGAGCCCATTTCGAGCAACTAATTAGTTAGTTTACAATTTTTTGTAAATAATTTAAGATTTCATGGTTTTCCTATCATTTAATTTATCAAGTTTGTTCGAGAGATTTCATCCTTATAAGTGATCCTAACGATCGATGCAATAAAAGTTCAGGGTGTACTTTTTACAGATTTTAGTTGGTTCGATTCCCGGGTGTGGCAAGCGAATTTTTGGAAATCTTTGAATGCAGTTTTCTTTCTATTCAAAAATAAAGGAATGTTTTCTTTGAGTAAAATTTGCTATTTACAGTATTAAGAGTACTTTCCCTCCAGGTGGTATTACAAAATTTCAACCTGTATAGTCTTACTTAGATAGCATTAGTTTTATTTATTGTAGGGAGGATTTATTTGGGAAGTTGTACAACGGGATTATAATCGGGTTTGGTCTATTGATTTATGGCCGCAGGTGACATATGGAATGGAGTTGGTTGTAATGGAATTATTATCAATCTGTCCATAGTATAAATTGAAGTCGCTCCCCGTCGTCTGTCCCTCTGTTACAGTACACTACACTACTTAGATCTTAAACTACGTAACAGATTTTAATGCGGTTTTCATCAATAGATAGAGTGATCTAATAGGAAGGTTCATACGTATAGTTTAACTATAAATATGTGAGCACCATGTATTTATGACATAATTAATTTTACCTGCCATTGTTATATTTGTTTTTCTTTTCACTTTTAGTAGTGTGGGTTTTTTTTATTCTGGGTGCATTGTCTTCACATATAATTTTATAATTCATGTAAACAAAACATTTTAAAAGAGTAACAGTGGAGTTTCCTGCCCATTCATCTCCACACGAAACTACCTTTTGGAAGGGCCGACAAGAATCAATTCTATTTCTTGTTCATTTTGACGTTCAAAAGTGCCTTACTTGTGCTTATTTGAAATAAATTATTTGACTTTGACTTTACTGACTGACCGACCCCTTGACAATTTAAAAGTGCCTGGAATTTGTTTATTTGATATAAATGCTTTGACTTTAAGTTCAAAAAGCATTTCATTGTGGCGACCTAAATTTAAAACCCCAGAAGTAAGTAAGTAATATAAAAACTTCAATTACGACGAAACTCAGCCGAACGGAGGTCAAAGTTTTCAAATTATAACGTCCAAGGGAAAATAAACTATCATGAGGAATCAGAACATCGGTCATCGAACTCGTTTTTTCTTCGTTTCGATAACTTAACTTAAATATAAAAAAACCGGCTTTACGCGAGTCGGACTCGCACACGAAGGGTTCCACAGCACCGTACGATATAAATACTACTTGTGTTAAAAAATTACTTCATCTAAAAAAAAACTTGTTTCTCGTTTCGTACGGGGACCGCCTCAAATTTTTTAATATCATGTTATGTTAGGGGGTTATGGCCGGGTAAGCGGGATTGTTCAAAAGAGTTACCGCTACCCCGGAACATAAAGGGCTAAAGAAGGAACATGGATGAGTTTTAGTCAGTAAAAGTCTGACACCCAGACCGGGAGGAGTCTTTTGATGATTTCCCACCCTCAAAACAAAAAAAAGGGGGGTTATGGTTTCTGCACTCAGTCTTTTAGCCGGACCATTGTGCGTGGGCCATGGCGGCCTTCGGTCATTATTCCAAGCAACCCACCGGTCCAAAGGTTGATTTCGTCTCCTGACCTGTGTAGTACATCTGTGAAAGATCTGGCTGTGACGCTTGTGCATTCAAAGAACACATGCGCAACGGTTTCCTCAGCCTCCATGCAGGCCCTGCACAGAGGACTGTCCGTGACTTTTTAACATGATTTATTTCTAGCATTATTTTATAGTTATAATGGCAACAACAGTACACAACCTGTAGAATTTCAACTGTCTACCTATTACGGTTCATGAGATGACGAGCGAACGGACGGACAACGAAGGTTTAGTAACAGGGTTCCGTTTGGCATGCTTCGGGTGCGGAACTCTAAAAATCGTCTAATCTATCCGTCCATCCGTCTACATCAGTTGAAGTTTGATCTCCCCTAAAACATAGAATAAAGATGTAATAGACGCCAACTCCTGCTCCGAATGAATTACAAGCCAAATTCCCTCTACAAAGTCAAGGTATAGGTCAATATACTCAGGGTTGCTCGACCATTATTAAATTGGCAACCCTGTTTTAATTCATGTCGTTGCGGATTATTTAAAGCAGGGTGTTTATTACGGTAAGTCCACGCTTCGGAAAGCACGTTAAGCCTTGGTCCCGCCTGTTATTCGTAGGTCTTTGACAATAAATTCTGACCAGTACCTAGGTTGTGGAGGTCAGATAACAACTGCGTATCTGAACATATTAAATACTGAAGATGTAACTCAACCTGGTAAAATGAGGCAACCTCGACGGTACGGCAGCAGGATGTGGCTCTATCTCCACCTTCTATCCAGCCCTCTAAGTCCTAAACATGCAGCCAAAGTGATCTCTGCGGTACCACCGACGACACCGTGGAAGTGGCGAAGTTTTGGGCAGACAAAATCTGAAACACTGTCCTGCCAGCGAAGCACACGAAGTGGCAGAAGAATACAAGTAAGTAATCAGTTAGACTGGGACCCGATCCCAACATAGTTGGGCAAGGCTAGACAGATTTTACTGTAGGTCATTATTTCTGCGACATCAGCCCGCGCATTTTATAATTCATGTATACAAAACATTGTAAAACATTTTAAAAGTGTAAGGGTGGAGTTTCTGGCCCATTCTTCTCCACAGAAAACGACCTTTTGGAAAGGGCTACAACAATTAATTCTATTTCTTGTTCATTTAGACGTTCAAAAGTGCCTTTCTTTTGCGTATTTGAAATAAATGATATGATTTGGACTTCGACTTTGCAAAAAATTAAATATCTACACGAGTTTAGCTTCTCTATGGATTCCTTGCTCTATGTTTGGAGTAACAGAAGTGGCCCTGTTCCTAATTCTTCCGGAACGTTTAACTTGGTCCCCCTACCGTAATCCCCTACAGATTTATGATGCACGCCCGTGTTATTACTACCCATGAAAATACTATTTATAGCACGAGTAGGAAAGAAATGATGGGGAAAGTTAATAAGACTCGTTACTACTTGCTTCTGCGGGAGGAAAATTACTGACTAACTTGCACTTTATCACACTTTATTATTATAACAGTGAGCCGCCACTAATTTGTGCGGTTTATAGGCTTACAAAACATCGAGATTTCTTAATTATATTTAAGTGTAATAGTAAAGTCTCTTCATGGTGGTATTTTTTATCGAATACTTAGTTAATAAATGTGGTCGGATTACGCGGCACAAACACTTGTTATGTAATAATAATTATGTATCTTGGACGAAACTGAGATGTTTTTCCATTAACTATGAATGAAGATGCCATTAAGTATAAATAATGACACGTCAATCAATCTGCCCAGCCTGTTCCCAAATATTTTTGGGTCGGATTCCAGTCTAACCGGGTGCAGCTGAAAACTAGTATTTTGCATGGGGCGACTGCCTATCTGACCTCCAGAACCCAGTATCTGGGTAATATGATACCACCGGTAAGACTGGCTGTCAGACTTTTGGGCTTTTGACGACCCGTTAGGACTGTCAAAGATCCACGAAAGACAGCCGGGACCGACGGCTTAACTTGCTTTCTAAGGCAGGTAAGTAGAGTCTAAAGATGGTGGTCACCCATCCACGGACCAACCTCGGCAAGCATAGCTTAACCTGATGGATCGACCCGCGCATTAAAATACCCCATTAGTTAGACATACTAATATTTATTAAATGTCATATTGACGTCTCTACCTAATATGGCAAAAGGAATATGTTAAAAATATCTTTTGCCGGGCTATACTTTATTTTTATACAAGAGTGTTCACAAGGGATAATTTTTTCCAACTCCAACGAGAAAAAATGACGAATGATTAAACATGGGTTTGTCACTTTATAAAAATATCACTCGTTTTAGCTTTTACCGTAGTAATTTGTATGCAAAGCTAAATGTAGGCTTTTTATACATTTTTCATAAACACAATTTTTCCCTTTGTTGGTGAAAAATTATGCCAACTGGTTAAGTAAATTTTGCCTCGCGTGACATTTTTTTTTTCCATAAAAATAATATTTTCTTAAAAATCCAGGAAACAAATTACCTCAGTGCAAAAAAAAAACATCAAACACGTTCACTCTTTTGATGGAAACACGTCATAGTACATTTTATTTCATTGATTTATTTTAACTTATTCACAAGCAAATATAAGCGTGTTACATTTCAACATGATCAGCCTATAATATTTCCACTGGTGGACCACAGGCTTCCTATCTGTGATAGGTAGTGAAGGAAAACTTCGTGAGGAAGCCGGCATATCCTCAGAACCAAAAATTCGAAGTGACATCCATAAACCCGCACTGGACTCGCGTGGTAGATTTCACTCTCTCTCACAGTGAAGAGGAAAGTGTCCCAGCAGTTGGATCAATATACGTTAATTTTGCTTTATGCTGGACTCTATAAATAAAAATAGGTAGGTAATAAAATGGCTACCTGATTAACTTTACGGAAACTAAAGGAAACAAGCTAGTAAGGTGCTTCTGTTTAGCGATAGACACGCGAACCGTTAGACGCTTGCAGCTCGAAAAAGCAATATTTCACAATCTAAACTCACCATCTTGGATCAGGCGCCTCTAGCTACAATTTTAAACTTGTGAAGTACCGCTATCCAACGACGAGAATAACATAGTAACGTAGACAGATAATGTACAAACAGTTATCCCAGGCACATCATGCTATCCCAAACTGTCAAATGAACTTTATGCTGTCGTAATAAAGTTGAGAAATTATCAAAGAAGATAGATTTGGTAAGCTTGAGGTGCTGGCCTCTATACTGATTAGAATAAATGTCATAGTAAAATATCGCTGTATGTTGTTAGTAGCTCATCATTTTCTGGAAATGAAAAATTACGTACGAGTACCTAGGCATGGCAAGGAAACCGGCATGTTCTAGATCCGAACATCGATCGCACATGGACTAACCCGCATTGAGCCCGCGTGGTGGTTTATGGCCCACTTCCTCACATAGAGGAGGCTTGTGCCCCAGCAGTGGGAACAATATAAAGCAAAAAAAAACTTGTTAACCGACTTCTAAAAAAGGAGGAGGTTCTCAATTCGACTGTATATATATTTTTTTTTTATGTTTGTTCGCGCATAATTCCGTTGCTTGCCAACCGATTTGAAAAATTCTTTTTTTGTTGGTAAGGGTATACTTCCCAAATGGTCCCATAAAAATTTAATCGAAATCGGATAAGCGGTTTTTGAAAATCTAAAAAAAATCCTACTTGATATATGTGGACGATGTTCTAATACTGTAATTTACATACCAGGTAGTTGTATTAAAATTATGGGGGGGGGGGGGGGTTGTGTAGGTACCACAACTAAAAAGTGAAAAACAAAAACTTTTTTACAAAAAATAAAACCGACTTCCAAAAACAACACTACAAAGTGAAAAATAATTTTGATTTCGGAAGTCGGTGGCAAAAAAATGAAAATACAAAACCCAAGACACCGACTTCACTTTGTAGTGTTTTTTTTGGAAGTCGGTTTTATTTTTTGTAAAAAAGTTTTTTTTTGTTATAAAACGACCACGATCTGATGCCACCATCACTTTTTACAACTGGAATATTACACTTACTGCAGGGTACCCGCCGCACTTGGTTTATTACCCAATCAGCCGTACTAAACGCTTCTCGTATGTGTGGAACTCTCTGCCAGCGTCTCTGTTCCCTTCAATATGTAACCCATCTACCGTCAAAGCTAGACTGAACAAGCATCTTCTGGTCACTCCATCATAGACCTCATCCATCGCTTTACATCAGGCGTGATCAAGGTCGAGCAGTGGTGGCCCAGTGGGTCCGCGAGGTATAAGCTGAGCTTTGCATTAGTGTGAGTGATCACCAAAAGTACAGTCAGAATGGCGCCGCGCCTCAGGCCGGTTACCCAAAATCGGTTTTTACCGGGCGAAAATGGCGCCGCGCCTAAGGCCGGTTATCACACCTACACTATCCATGTACACTCACACAAATGCAAAGCTCAGCTTATACCTCGCGGACTGTATCTGCCTGCCTACGAATTATAGGTCGTGGGTTCAAACCCAAGCAGGCGCTTTACTTTGTGTATTTCATTTCATTACCACTGCTCTCAAAATGGTGAAGGAAAACATCGTAAGGAAACCGGTATGTCCTTCAGCCAACAATTCGAATACATGTGACATTCACTAAACGGCACCGGGCCCGCGTGGTAGATTATGGCCCGCTTCTTCTCTTAGAGAGAAGGCCTGTGTCCCAGCAGTGGGAACATTATAGGCTGATTATATGATCAAGGTCAAGACCAGGCTCATCTATACTAATATTATAAAGAGATAAAATTTGTAAGTTTGTAAGTTTGTAAGTTTGTATGTAGGGGGTAATCTCCGGAACTAATGATCCAATTTCAAAAATTTTTTCACTGATAGAAAGCTACATTATTCCTGAGTGCTATAAATTATATTTATATCATACATATTAGCCGAGCTATCGCAATTTTCGTCTAGCAAGTCGGAAAGAAATACCTCCGAAAGCAGAATTATTTGCATGCGCTGCCTAAACAGTTACAGTATATCGCAATTTTCCGCGGACGAAGTCGCGGGCAGAAGCTAGTTACACAATAAAAAA
Organism: Hyppa rectilinea; assembly: GCA_951799385.1. Classification (NCBI taxonomy): domain Eukaryota; kingdom Metazoa; phylum Arthropoda; class Insecta; order Lepidoptera; family Noctuidae; genus Hyppa; species Hyppa rectilinea. The sequence continues at coordinate 7,464,177 of OX637322.1, read as the reverse complement.
TAAACCATAATAGCCTAAAAAGTTAAAACAACACACTCATTTAAAAGACAAATCACACACAACAAAATGGCAACAGCAATTCTGTCGCTAAAACTAAAAGCCACATTTGTCGGTGCCAATTAGTGAGACAGACTTCAACATAAGCGCTTATGACGGAACACTGATTAAGCCGTCTACTGGGACAGCTGAACCTTGATATTACGAGAATACTGGCTAATTTATTTTGATGCTACGGGACAACCGCCATCGCATATTGTAGTGTTATTTTAATGTTGTTTCACATTAGAAAAGAGATGGAGCTATACGTCCTGTATAAGTTCTTTTTTTCTCACACTGAAGTACCTACATAATTATATTATAATAATACTGCTCTTTCGAGGTTGTGGTTTTTGTTTTTGGGGATTAGTAGCACTAAGCTTTGTTTTAACCAACATAATTATAGGAGGAGGTTCTCAATTTGATTTTTTTTATGATTGTTAATTCAGAATTCAGTCGTTTAGGAACCGATTTTAAAATTAACTTGTTTGAAAGGATTTCTCCTGTGTCCTACGTCCAATATAAATTTAGTCAAATTCTGTTGAGTGGTTTTTGAGCTACCTCCAATTAGATACACGTATTTTTTAAACGATTTACCAAAAAAACTCAACTGACTTCAAAAAATGAAAGACCACAAAGTGTGAAATTACTTTAATTAGATTTCAGATGTCGATGTCTTAAATGTTGGCGAGATAATTTAATAAAACTTTCATTAGTTAGGAATTCATCATTACTTCGGCAGTATCAACTGCTTCAAAAAAAATAAGTACAGTTTCCCCTGGATAACACTGTCAACGACCTCTCAAATATGTAGGGGTAGGCATAGTTAAATATTAAAAAAAAAACAATCAACTTCCGTTAACACACTACAAAGTAGAAAATAATTTTAATTTCGGAAGTTGGTGGCAACAACCGTAAATACAAAACCAAAGACATGCTATGTAAACAACAGTGACCGGAAATACATGTCGTCAAGGTTAAAATGTTCTTAAATGTTTATAAAATGAAAAACTACTGGGTTAAACTATGTTATTTTTTATGGAGGCAAATGGCAACTATTCCGCATCAAACTAAAGAAGAATCACGTAAATCAAATCATACATCTCAGCGTAATCTATGTACAGACGCCAGCACATGAAACTATCCCTAACTGTAAAAATTTCTCAATTAAAAATGAACCTTATGTCTTTGCAATAAAGTTGAAATACTATCAAAGAAATTTGACAGATTGTGGTAACTTGATGTGCTGGCCTCTGTACGTATATAAAAAAAATACCAATCGAATTCAGAACCTTCTCCTTTTTGAAGTCTGTTAAAAACTGGATAAGGATCTATCGATCCACCAACAGTATCTATTCACCCCGGTCAGTTAATGTCATAAAATTGTATGATGGATGGATTTAAAATCTCCAAAAAGACGAAACTCAAGTTTTGAAGATCAGAACAGTCGACAGCGAAATAGCCTTTGCTTCATAAACGAAGATCATTTGAAGAATCAGTCATTATGATGAATGTGCCCGCCATTGATGACAAATGAAGCTTCATTAGTATGCAGTTAGGCGTCGTCGGCTGACAAATAATCATTTATTTGTGACTTATCAGAAATCTATCAGTAATAAATACTCAACTCTCTTTGGTGACATTACTCGATAGTCTTGAAGCATTCTTTCTTGTTTTGCAAAAGGCGGTATACATTGCGATGACGCATAGATGCATTGTTATATTTAATAAATGTGAACAGGTAGGCTCGCCCTATTGCCCCTAGGGACTCAAACATACCTGGCGAAATGTCGGTAAATAGATATACAGGGTGGAATTTTGTAATGCCCCCTGGAGGGAAAGTACTCTTAATACTGTAGATAGAAAATTTTACTCAAAGGAAACATTCCTTTATTTTTGAATAGAAAGAAAACTGCATTCAAAGATTTCCAAAAAATCGCTTGCCACACCCGGGAATCGAACTGACTAAAATCTGCAAAAAGTACAGTGTTACTTTTATTGCCGCGATCGTTAGTATCAATTATAAGGATGAAATCTCTCAAACAAACTTGATAAATTAAATGATAGGAAAACCATGAAATCTTTAATTATTTACAAAAAAAATTAAATTAATTAATTAGTTGCTCGAAATGGGCTCCATTTTCTTAGATACACAAATGTATTCTTCTAAATAAATACCTTTAATACCAATCCATTCAATCCATGGTACAAACGGCACAATCAGATGGCCTGCGAGATCACCAGATCTCACCCCTTAAGATTTTTTTTATGGGGATATGTTAAAAACCAAATTTACATTAAATCTTATGCGAATGTAAACGAGTTGAGTGTTGAAGTTCAGAATACGATTTATAATATTCACCACAACACGTTATTAAAGGTTACAAGAAATGAATTTGGTAGAAGAATACATTTGTGTATCCAAGAAAATGGAGCCCATTTCGAGCAACTAATTAATTAGTTTACAATTTTTTGTAAATAATTAAAGATTTCATGGTTTTCCTATCATTTAATTTATCAAGTTTGTTCGAGAGATTTCATCCTTATAATTGATACTAACGATCGCGGCAATAAAAGTACAGTGTGTACTTTTTGCAGATTTTAGTCAGTTCGATTCCCGGGTGTGGCAAGCGATTTTTTGGAAATCTTTGAATGCAGTTTTCTTTCTATTCAAAAATAAAGGAATGTTTCCTTTGAGTAAAATTTTCTATCTACAGTATTAAGAGTACTTTCCCTCCAGGGGGCATTACAAAATTCCACCCTGTATACTGTAAATAGATAAACTACTATAACACAACCCGCCTCTCAAAAACTGAAAACGTTTGAAAGTATTTGTGAAAGTAATTGCAAAGCGCCACCAAGACTCACAACGCATGTTGCTGCCAGCCTGCTACTGAAGACAAAAACTAGGAACATACAATCTCTTTCTTAGGGATATGACTACAAACATTGAAACAGTAATTTGGTGGGGCGCGCCATGTTATCGTAGTTTATCTATACACCTTTGCTTAAGTCTTCCGGGATTACAGGTGCAATGTTAAAGTGAGGCCCTATTAGTGCGTTGCGCTGCGTTGCGTCGCATCGTCGCAACAGAACAACAACAACAAGCTGCGTCTCAGTTCAGCTCCTCCACTAGCAGTGGATCACTGTCCGTCGTTACAGCGGAGCTCCGACAACGCAGCGCATCACCCTCCCTCACGCTTAGGGCCAAGCCCCATTAGTGCGTTGCGCCGTCGCAGCGTCGTCGCTGCGTCGTCGCTGCGTCGTTTTCCATACATTTTTTATGACATTAGACCGTTGTGTCGTCGCGCGTGATTTTTCAATAGATCGACGGACAATAGACGAAGTGGGAGGGAGGTTGATGCGCTGCGTTGTCGGAGCTCCGCTGCGACGACGGACAGTGATTTACTGCTAGAGGTGGAAGCTAGACGAGCGTAAGCTGAGATGCAGCTGCGACGGCGTGCATACCGTCTTGCGTTGCGGTGTCGCAGCGTCAACGTAATGCAGGTGTGGCATACAATGCGTTGTTCCGTTGCGACGACGCGGCCCTAATGGAGCATGTCATAAAAAATATATGGAAAACGATTCAGCAACGACGCTGCGACGACGCAACGCAGCGCAACGCACTAATGGGGCTTGGCCCTAAGTGGGACGGAGGGTGATGCCCTGCGTTGTCGGAATTCCGCTGTAACGACGGACAGTGATCCACTGCTAGAGGAGGAGCTGAACTGAGACGCAGCTTGTTGTTGTTGTTCTGTTGCGACGACGGGACGCAACGCACTCTAACATTGCACTTGTAATCCCGGAAGGCTTAAGCAGAGGTGTATAGATAAACTACGATAACATGGCGCGCCCCTCCAAATTATTGTTTGAATGTTTGTTGTTGATGCTAGGTCGTGTGCCCACCAAAGTTACGCTCAGGAAGCATAACGCTCCATTTGTTTTCTCACTCCCACCTAATCTATCTCGATCTCGTAGGTAAATTCTTTTACGCAGTTTCATAAAAAAGATAACTATGACGTCATCTTTCAGTGTAGAAGTGATTACTTCGCGCTTCCACCCACATGCTAAAGATTGATAGCTCACGACACTGACATTGATTGATTCGAGTCCAAAATTATGTTTACGATACATAATCCTTTTGTTATACATCGTGGGTGTAGAAGGTGAACGAATAAACAGGATAGGTAAATCATGTCCCTAGAATTAAAATATCACATAACTTGTACATGTATATGGCAACACTAAGTTAATTATTTTTTAGTCTGTATTGTAAAAATGTAACGTTTTTGCTAACAAAAATAATGATAATTAGAATTTAAGTTCATCTGTTTAGTAACATCACACTTACATATTTCATATGGAGACTCCTCCGCGCCTCGGAAAGCCGCTGGCCCCAGCTGTCATTTGTGTATTTTTAACAGTCGTTATGGGTCGCCAGAAGCCCGAAAATCTGACAGTCAGTCTTACCAAGGAGGATCGTATTATCAAGTTACTGGGTTGTGGAGGTCAGATAGGCAGTCGTTTCATGTAAAATACTGGTATTCTGCTGCATTTCGTTAGACTGGAAGCTGATCCCAACATATGTAGTTAGGAAAAGGCTAGGCAGATAGATTTTTTTGTAAATTCTAACCTATATACTTATATAACTAGCATGTTGCAGACGAGTCCTGGAGTGGAGACCGCGTATCGGCAAGCGTAGTGTGGGACGCCCCCCAGCTAGATGGACCGATGACCTTAAGAAGGTGGCTGGGACTGACTGGATGCAGAAGGTGGAGGGCAGGGTGTTGTGGCGCCATCTGGGAGAGGCCTTTGTCCAGCAGTGGACTACGATAGGCTGAGTTGATTGGAAACATGATGGTCCTGCTCCACAGGACAATCTAGTGTCTAGACAAAATCAAACTGGTTGCTAAGTAAATTCGGTAATATTTGTACCATATTATTTTACTATATTGGAATAAAATCTCACACATTGATTAATTTATTATTGTTAACTTTTAGAATGTTTGTAAATATGTGAGCACCATGTACTTATGACATAATTAAGTTTATTTGCCACTGCTACTAAAGGCGGAAAGAAAAACGCATTTCTTTTCACCTTTTTGGTGTATTGTTTTTATTCTGGGTGCATCGCCTTCACATATAATGTTATAATACATGTATACAAAACATTGTGAAATATTTTAAAAGAGTAACGGTGGAGTTTCTTGCCCATTCTTCTCCACACGAAACTGTCTTTTGGAAGGGGCGACTAGAATCAATTCTATTTCTTGTTCATTTTTGACGTTCAAAAGTGCCTTTCTTGTGCCTATTTGAAATAAACGTTTTTACTTTGACTTTGATTGATTTAGCTAGCATGTACTGTCCCACGGCTGGGAAAAGGCTTCCCTTAATTCTTTTAATTCTTATTTTCAGATTCTTAAGAGTGTCAATCACATCAAAATATCCCGTGTAGACAAAAGTATCCCTAGTTTGTTTGGTTTTCACTCAAACAAACAGCAGAACCGATTTTGATTAGATTTTGCTGAGAGGTAATTTGAAATCAGGAAAATGTTACAGGATTGTTTTTGTTCCGGAAACAAGAATAAACAGGTCTTCTTTCATTATTTTCTTGTGTTTCGTGACTAACCTGTTGTCAAGAGTTTTTATGCTGCCCATGGGACTCTGACTTAGCTTCACAAGCTGTTGAGAAATATCTCTCAGACGTGCTGGTTTTAAGCAGGATTTTCCGAAAGGGTTACCGCTACCCCAGAACATAAAGGGCTAAGGAAGGAAAATGAATGGGTTTCAGTCAGTAAGAGTCTGACAGTCCCTTCCGCTCACGATTTCCCACCCTCAAAAATAAAAGACATGCTGGTTTTCTCACGATGTTTTCCTTTACCGATTTTTAAGCAAGTGATAATTATACAATACGCACATGTGTCCAAAAATGAGAGGTGCGTGTCTTGGGTTCCAAATCGAGACCTGTGACTTGGCAGTCCGACGGTCACACCACTAGATTAACACTGCTGTCGAATAAACAGGTGGCACCATGGGTTTATCTTTCTTGTTTATTTTGTCTCTTTCATAAGGTGAGTTATTTGAACTTTAATTACGTACTAGCTTCTGCCCGCGACTTCGTACGCGTATCCCGTTCCTTATGCCAGCGACAACGGGGTCGTCAAAATCGAAGATCTGAATCACGATCAGCGGTCAGTCGCGCATCACGTTCCCCACTTGTCTCTAGAGACCTAGAAGTCGATGCGTAGATACGCTTGGAACTCAAGCGTAATTCTCTATCCGTGAACGTCTCCGATTCGCGAGACAATGCATGACTTCACGATCAGCGGTCAGTCGCGTATCACGGTCCCCACTTGTCTCTAGATACCTACTACTCGATGCGTAGATACGCTTGGAACTCAAGCGTAATTCTCTTTCCATGAACGTCTCCGATTCGCGAGACAATGCATGACTTGCACGATCTGCGGTCAGTCGCGCATCATATTGTTCACTGGTCTCTAGAGACCTGGATGTAGATGCGTAAATACGCTGAGAACGCAGGCGTGCTTCGCGATGCGAAGAGGTTTCCACGGAGCAAGTTGCAGCCGGATGTTTTCGAACAGCATCAAGTCTCTCGTGACGCTCTTTGGTAGATTCTTGGGATCTTATGATCTTCAATCTTTTAGCTCTTTTGGAACATTGGGAAAGATTTGACCTCTTTCTAGGCATGGTTATAGTTTTATTGTGAATATAAGTTATCAATTAATATCTAAGGGACTGCTCCCAGGCGTTATCGGGTAGGCTACTGTGTCACGAAGATAAATAGAAAAGGAAATTAAACACTCAAATAACATAAGTCCGATGGCATATTAATTTGGTAAAATAAAAAAGTAAATTGGAGTTTGAGCCAGCAGAGTCAAATTTTCAATGATATAAACAGAGGCCAGCACATCAAGTTACCACAATCTGTCACATTTCTTTGAAAGTATTTCAACTTTATTGCAAAGACATATAGTTCATTTTTAATTGAGAAAATTTGACAGTTAGGGATAACTTGATGTGCTGGCGTCTGTACCATCGTCAGCGAAAATCAGTCCTAAACTTTTACCGCCTTCACTGCGTGGAAGTACTCCCAGCTTATGTTATTTTATAATTATACAGTGAAATTAGTGATAGCTTTGATTTCCACATCAGATGTTTCTGATCTTCGATTTCTATAAGTCAATAGGAAATAACCATCAGACCGAACAACTTTTGCTAAGACGTCATTCCTATATCTGTTATAGTGTAGCTGGGCTCTTGGAGTTCCACATCAGGTGTTCAAGATCTTCAAATTTATTCTCTCTGCAGAAAATGCTCATCACGCGGAACAATTTTTGCTACGGTACTATTTTTGTATCTCTTATAGTTTAGCTGGTCAGTTGCGGTCTATTTGTTGCTCAGACTTCGGGATTCGTGTTCTATTACTGTTTCTAAACCCCACTCAATCATTATTTTTTTAATATATTAAATGTACAGACACAGTTTTTTTACTGTTGCATTATATTATAGATAGATTTTAAGGAAAATTTAGAAAAAGAACCTAACCTACAAACCCTGAAATATAAATAAATGAAATATGCAAACAGTCAGTATTATATAGTCGCCTATACTCTCCAGGATACGTGCGTTCGCTACGAATAACTGAATCCTTATGGCAGCGGCGTGTTTTTTTTTTTGATAATGGCATCTCGCAGCTCAACCATAGGGTTGTATTCTGCTTAAACGGACTTGCCTGTGGATGCCACAAAACAATTGTAGCCTCCAGCCAGGGCTTATAAAAACTTACAAACTAAGCGACTGCACGCTAAGGGCACCCCCTGTGGGGTACAGACCTCGGCTTAGGGCGTCGCTGGGGGAGGACAGCAAGGGACAGCTGGATCGGGGGTAACAGCGGCGCGGCTGTCAGCGCGCTTTATATAGCCACGGACGCGCAGGCGCGATGTGTATACGTACTCTGATAGAATACCTTAACAAATGTTTGCCGTGATTCTTTAAATTGACATAACTTTTTTATTTATGAACCGATTGACATGAAATAAACACTAAATGTTAAGTGAAGCTTACTACAATATATTAGTGAAAACCGTATCTAATTCTAATTCCGTTTCTGATATTAGCGTGCACAAACACACAGACAAACAGACAAAAAAAAAGTTAATTACAATTTCGGGTTCGGCATCGATATAATAACAACCCCTGCTACTTTTTTTTATATATTTCTATTGTACAGACACCACTTTTCTACAAATTTATTATATGTATAGATATAGATAACACAGACGCCAAGACATCAAGTTACCAGCAACTATCAATTTTTCTCAATCGATTTTGAACTTAACACGAAACTCTTTAAGGTTTAAAATCATTTGGATAAATTTGACAGTTTGTTATAACTTGATGTGCTGACGACCGTACTAGTTACAGATTTTTTTTTATTAATAGGAATATGACGACTCATGCGATTTAAAGTATAGGCTGTTAAAGTAATTCACGCCTGTATTCAACAATATTTGGAGTACAGCAAAGATTGTTACATATTAGTACACATCTTTTTATAGGGGGCTTACATCAATACGAATCAACCAACGAGGCTTATTTACTCTTATACATATAGTTGGTCTAGCGATAGGAATTTAGCAAACGTATCTCTTGTTTGTGCTGTGTGGTGTTATGAGTACAGACGACAGCACATCACGCTATCCCAAACTGTCAATTAATATTCACAATTGAACATGAACCTTATTGTTTTGGTATTAAGTTGAAAATCTACTAAAGAAATTTGACAGTTTGGGGTAGCTTGATGGTTTGGCCTCTGTACAATGTTTGATTGAATGCTGCAATTACGCATTATAATGATTGGTGTAGTTATTATTGCTGGGGTTTTATTTCATAGAGTCTTCAGCAGCAGTATGCGCGCACCCACTCTATAACTCACCGTCCGATCAGGACCAGGCCCGTACCGAACGGCGCGTACATGTTCCACGCGCGCCTTAAAAAGATGTCAGCAATAAAGAAGCCTTCTTGGTAAGCGGGATTGTCCAAAAGGGTTACCGCTACCTCGGAACATAAAGGGCTAAGGAAAGAACATAGATGGGTTTTAGTCAGTAAGAGTCTGACACTCCCTTCCACTACATCCAGGACGGGAGCAGTCATTTGACGATTTCTCACCCTCAAAAAAAAGACATCTACGATTATTATCGTAGATGTCTTGTTGCGTTAGAAATACTATTATAACGATACCATAGATAAGTTTTTATGCAGATGACGTGTTGACATTTAGATTTTTTGAAAACGTTGGTGGGAAATTATCACAAAATTCATCAAATGACACCTAATTTGATGAATTACCACCCTCAAAATAAAAGCGCACCCACTCTAGGGTTAATGATTGCCTCATCTTAGACACATCATGACACTCCATAATACTATTGAACCACATCCAACAACACGTATTCATATTTAACATACAAACGCGAATACTTTCATTCGTCAGTCACAAAGCCCGCATGTGGAACCGATGCGCCAACTTCCGCTGACGATATCTTTTGATATATCGCTTGTGCAGGGCGGCATAAATCAGAGGTTGCACCAGAATAACAGATCGAACGAACGTTCAAAACAGCAGTTGAGCTATTTGGATGTTAGTGTGAGCTACACGATAACAGCAACTGACTGATGCGTGGAGAAATCCACTCAGATCACTCGGGTTCTTCCCTTAAAATACCATCTCAGAAGTTTACCAGCAATGTTAGATTCGGCTTCTAGTCTAACCGGTTGCAGCTGAGTACTTACCTACTACCAATACTTTACAAAGAGCGATTGTTTATCTGACCTCCACAACTCAGTGACTGGGTAATAAATATGATACCACTTAGACAGTCGTTACGGCTGTTAAAGATGCACGAATGACAGCTGTGATCAACGGCTTAACTTGCTTTCGTATATAAGGATGTTCATCCATCCACCGACCAACGACGTATTTTAATAAAACGGCCCAAGCCAATAATGATACATTTGACATAAGTAGCAGTATCAGCCTATAATGTTGCCACTGCTCGGGCACAGGCCTCCTGCCGGTGAGATGGAGTTTGCCATAATCCACCACGCGGATTGGAGGCAAACATCGTGAGTAAACGTTACGGATCGTCAGAAGCCAGAAAGCTTGTCAGCTAATCTTACCAAGGGGGTATCGTATTACCTATTTACTGGAACCAAAAATTCGAAGACGTGAAATTTCATATGAATGGCATAAATGCCAATGCAACTTCTAAGTTATGTCGTACTACACATCGCTGTTTCTGCCAACTGCAGTCGTTTGTTTACCTCATGAATATAATATGTACTTACTGTACTCGTAAACAAACATGGCCGATTTCTAGCGGGAATTGTGTGTTTATGTGAAGCTTTGCATACGGATGTGGGAGAAAGACTGAAAAGATATAGTTTTGGTGTTAAGTGATGCAGATCAAGAATCTTTGAACTTTGAATGAGTTAAATTTAAGTAGGTAATCTGATCGATCTTTAGCTGATCTTTAGAGGAGCTTGTGGCTAAGTAATAACAGCCACATGGGTCCATACATCAGGCTAAGCTACGCTTGCCAGGGCTGTTTCGTACATGGGTGACCATTTTTAAATACTGAGAATCCTCCATGCCTCGGTAACCACGTTAAGCCGTAGGTGTCGAAATGAAAATGAACATACCGTATTGTGTGCCTTTCTGTACATAATTCTATCAATCTTCACAATTAACAGTTGCATGCTCGATTTCAAGTTCACTATTTCCGTTACAAAATCTAGATAAAAATAATTACACCATTCCATTGTTTCCAGCTAATACCACTTTATCTTTGAGGAAGTTAAAAAAACTCTCCAGTATGGTTTACGGCCATTTTTTAAATTCCATTGCTTATTCACACGCAATAGACTTTTGTATTCCTTTGGGTTTTATCGTTCATTCATTTCATTCAATCTCATTTCCCATTGGTTTGGGATTTAATGTTACCTTTGTACTTTTTATTTCATTCGTCTTTTTCTGATTTTTGATGGAGAATTTAAAGATGGAATCGATGACTTTTTTCTATACTAATAGTATAAAGAGGAAAGATTTTTTTGTATGTTTGTAACGAATAATCTTAAAAACTACTAAACGGATCTGGATGACACTTGGCACAAAGATAGATTATAGTCTGAAATAGCATATTAGCTTTTTATCCCGGAAAAATGTACGGTTCCCTTGGGATAATTTCCAACATACACGCGGGCGAAGCCGCTGGCAAAAGCTAGTCTGTAATAACTTTGTATCTATTCATTTTTTTAACGTCATAGTGAGACAACTCAAACCTCCAAATTGGAAATATTTCGTGCAAAGCGGTTCCAACTGCTGTTATATTTAACTTGTAACCTAAACAATCACTTCTCTAGCAAAAGGCACATATAAAATAATAAGAGAAAACCTACTACTTACTACTCATAGAAGCAATCATTTACACAAACTGTGTATCTCTTATTCACTCGTTCGCTTCATTCACTCAATGAGGATTCCCTTCATTCGTTTACGCGGAACATCTATTTCTGTGTCACCAGTGCGGTAAAAGGTTTCGTACGTAGTCGAATGTTGGGATATGCTAAGTGGGTTTATTTGGTCTTGCTCTTTGTATTCGAATTCAAACCATTGTCTGAAAGAGATAGATAGATGTTACACAACAAATGAATTCTTCAAAACGGGGGATCGAAATATAAAAATCTATGGTTATTTATTTTCATGACACAACACTAACGACCCGCACTGGGTTTGCATGGTGGATTCTATTCCCTCTCACTGTACATAATGTGATGACGTCTTCACAAAACCCAACTGGTTTTACTAACACTTAACTACGACAGTATGTATCTGCAGACGCCAGCACATCAAGCTATCCCTAACTGTCTAATATTCCCAATTGAACATGACCTTATACTTATGTAATAAAGTTTAAAATCTATCAAAGACATTTTGACAGGTATGCTGGCCTCTAGACATACCAAGGCAGTAATATTATTTACCTATATAGTCAAGCAGTGGAGGCCCAGTAGTAACGGCCTACACGACTGTAGGTCGTGAATTCGAATCGTATTGTAATTGTTACTTGCTTACAAATCGGTGGAAGAAAACATCGTGAGGAGCTGCATGTCTGAGAACTCTGAGAGATATTTCTCAATAGCATGTAAAGCTTAAGTCAGAGGCCCATGGGCATCATAAAAAAGTCTGACAACAGGTTAGTCACTAACCACACGAAGAAAAAGACCTAATAACTAAGAAAAACTGTAAGGAAAACATCCAATGCCAATATAATATAATATTGTATAAACCATTAGCAATGCATATTTACAGAGCATATCGTTAAATTAACTACAAATGCAGAAATTCATAACAAATATTTACAAGCTGGCGTTTATTTCTATAAACGGAATCATCTGAAAAAAGTTGCGAAGAGGACCTCATTTCATAACAGCCCCGAACACGTGAAATAAAAGAATAACGACTTGTTCAGATATTTACTATCCATTGCTTCTTTTGTTTATCTCCACTTTTAATCAACAATAGTTAAAACAGCAATGGTTGCGAAAACATAGCGTTTTATTACGTAGTATTTTTATTTGAAACCCCATCCAATGTATCTTTCATTCGGAATTAAGCATTTTGCTGTTTATTACGAAACATTATTCTCTACGTATAGTAATTACGTGCCGCGACTGTCATTGTGGAATTGATATCATAATACCGATGTTTTTGTGTTCTTTCGCATTAAAACCTTTCATAAATTCATTGTGTTAAATTTCGCAGAACCTTTTCTCTTAATCGAC